>OX596028.1:55373329-60173329 GCA_951394125.1 Epistrophe eligans
AAAATAAAAAATGAACGTTTGCAAGACAAAATTCCGATTATTGTACACATTCAGTGACACAACACATCACTCCACAACACACCACACGAGATACATACGTGTGGCACCGGCTTTATTCTATTTTTTTAATTAAGTCGTAGACACAAAAAATGTGGAAGGATTAATATTTTGACTGAATAAAAATATGAAATATAATAAAATTCAATAGATATGGCATTAAGAACGTCACTCAAACTTCAAATAATCTTTTCTCTAAAATCTAATCGTTCTAACCAATAATACTATGATGACATCGACATTCGACACGCAGCTAACTTAACCGGGATTAACTGACATCTATTCTTTTATCATCTTCAAATCTGGAGATTTAACATACAAATTTATTTTGTTAATCTAGTATCGTTCGTTAATCTGTTATATTATAAAGATTTAATAATAATTTGATTTTAATCTTCATAACAGCTTAAATTTTACAAATTGAACTAACCTATACACCCATATTCGGCTGAACGCATTCATTCGAAAATCGATTTTTTCATCATTTGAGTCACTAAATAATCTGTAGTTTTTTGTGTCTTTTTGTGCGGTAGGAATACTTCACAGATGCTTTTTAATAGGTCTTTTTGGTAACATGAAATTTCTTGCAAATTTGCAAAAATCTTAAAAACATGCTGTCAAAACCCATAGAAAAAACGCTGTTTAATTTTTTTTTGAAAATTTAACTTACCAAACAGGTAAAATTTTAATTAAACTGTTTTAGTGGAAACATACCATTAGATCATAATCAGTTCTTCTTTTGAAAAATTGTTGGAAAAAAATATTTTTTCTTGACAGATACGAAACTTAATACGTGTACAAAAAGTGACAAAATGAAAACAGTTATACACGAATTCAATTATTGTATGGGCTAAACTTTTACTTTATTTAAATATTTCACGAATCCATGACTCCTCCTTAACACTCCACTCACTATACCTTTATCGCAAGTTAAAAAAAAAAGAAGAAAATATGCATCACAGGGATGCCTGAGTGCAGAGTGCACAGGTTTGACAATATCCGCCTGTTGGATGATGGGAAGATATTATATTTCCCCGCAGGCTATGTTTTTTTTTTTTTGTTGTTGTTCATTTCACTGCTTGCTCGTTGTCAAATCTGGAATTTAGATTATGTAAAACCTCTTCAATTTATTTTCTTCTCAAAAAAAAAAAAAATGAAAATTCTTTAGAAGCATTAAAAAAATGTTTGAATTTATTTAAATAAATAACGATTTAAAGATGATATTAAAAAACTTCATAGAATCTTTTTTGTGATTGTTATTTATGAAACGAGCGTGTCTTTTAACATGTGTGTGTTTTTTGTTTTCTTCAAATAAATGAAAAATCCACATTCAAATAATTTACATAATGAGGATGTATTTATTTAAAAGTGCAATAAAGCATTATAATAGAAGCGAACGCGAAGAAAAAAGTTGTAGGGTTTTTGAAGCAGAGAATCATATTCAAATATCGTGTGTATAATCATTTCCTATTACTTAGACGCCATTAACTTTTTGTGGCGTATTATTATTTTAATGACATTATGCATACCTAAACCTACTCAAAATAAGTGTTTGGTTAATGTGAGGATGTATACCTAGTGCATAGGTATAGAGGAATATAATGGTTTATCAAGCTCATAGACGAACTTACAAATATTGAAATTTAAGATTTAAGAAGGCAAAGCTAGAATTGTACTGCACTTGGACTGGAAACTGTTTTTAAGGATCCCAATTTAGTTGATTTTTAGACGAAAGTGACCTTAACACTTTGATGCTATTAAGATATAGTTTTTAAGGTGCAGTGCAATAATTCCCACGGAAATAAAGTTCGTGGATCTTGTTTCCCAAAATAAAAGGAAATAACACCCGCGAGCTTTTTTTCCTTTTTGAAATGGAAACAAAAGCTGTCGAGGAATTATCCTTTGGAATTTTTCAACAGTACATATAATAGTATCTTGGATGGACCGCTTCGCGGGTTCAAAGGATTTTTACACCCTCTTTGGATCCTCTGTCCCGCTCACGTAACTCCGTTGCTCCGCTTAGAGTAGGTATGTCAGTCGTCGGAGGTGCCAATGTCAACAGTTTTCTTGATAAAGTAAAGTACATACATACATACATATATAAATTATCGTATCTTAAGTCTGGGTCTTAATACCAATTCAGAAAGGCAATAACTCCCGCGGCTCTTTATGCTTTTTCGTGGTGGGTATTATTGCCACTCCAAAAAGGAAAAAAAGGTGTTATTTCCTTTTATTTTGGAAATAGAACCCACGGGCGTTATTTCCGCAGGTCGTATTTGACTGCTGCTCCAGTTTTCAAGTTTCAACATGTAACATAAAAATTGACATCAATTGGCCATAGACTGAAGAAAACCAATAGCGAAACATTGTTAGTTCAAGCCATTGGGAATCACACAACATTCCATCTGGAATAATTTGACACTTTACTTTTCGCCTATTTTAAGTTTAACCCGAAATTTCATGTTCGAAAAATTCCCCTTTGAACATTAATTTCTTGCAGAATGTGGGTAATGCCATTGACTGCCTAAATGTTCACTTATTTTTACTAGACGAAACGAACCAAATTTTCTTCGGGCAAAACTCAAAAAATTTTAATGTGAAATATTCTTCGGGGGAAAGTTACTATATAAGGCTAAAAATAAAAATAAAAGGATTCAGATTATAGGACGACTATCAAAAGGCTCACAGTATATTGTATAGGCGATAATGGGTTGCTAACCTTTCTTAGCATAATGAAGTTGTCAAAAAAGGTTCAACTCTAAAAAACAATGTTAAAAACACCCAATTCAATATGCCTGATTGTTTTCTTATAGTTTATTTTATCACTGAGATTTCCTTCGACTGCGCTATTCAAAACATCTGCAGGTAGGTTGAAAAGTTGACAACCAACCTGATTTTTTTTTTCTATTTTTCTTAGAAATATTGTTCATGGATTAATGCGTAACAAACAAGCATATATGTATGTATGTATATATTATATGAGATCCTATTTATTCGAATTCATTTAAGTAACACGAGTTAAAAATAAATATAAAGCAAAAGACCCACGTTTGTCAAATCCATTTCGATTCAGATGTAAACACATATAACTCACGCCAACGAAAAAAGTAAAAACAAAACAAAAAATAGAACTTCTGCTATTGCACTTGTAAGTAGGTTTTCTTCAGCTGTCTATAAGTCAGTACATACCTGTAATTATTTGAACAAAGTTGTTTACAATTTCAATGTGACTGGTAACAGGTAGAGGGTCACTGAAAACATCTGTTTCACATTTTTGTTTTAAAAAAGTGTATGTATATTTTACTCAGAGGACAAATTATGAAAATTAAAAGACAATTAAGGAACCTATTTAAATGTTATCTTTTTGAAATGATCAAATACAATTTTTATTTTCAAATTTTTAGAAAGATACCTACTAGAAAGCAATAAAATTGTAGAACTTACTTACGTGAAAAGGGGACACGATTGATTAAAATTCAAATCAAATGCAATTACACGTTTGTGTTCAAGATTGCGATTTCAATTTTAAAAAATAAGAAATTGGAATCGCAACAATAAATAAACATGTACTTGTTCATCAATCGAACCATTTTTTAGTCGCAAAAAATGACACACATGGTTTGAATGTGAATGCACACATATGCGTGATGTTTGCGATTAAAGAATCGAGCGATTAAAAATCGTGAAGTTAAAACTATAATAGTCGAAAGCTGGTGGAAGGAAATGTCAAAACCGAATGAAAAGTTACCTTCGAAAACGTGAAATGCACAAGTCACCCATAATCAAAGATAGATACTCAATATAAAAATGCCAAACCTTCTCTGAAAGTTGATAATTATGTAGCTATTTTCCCATAAGAAATGTTTCACATGACTATTCATGTACACAAAATGAAATTACAAAAAAATAACAGTGCGTAAATACAAAAGTGGGTTTAAGAGAGTGAAACGTACGAATATATGAAGATATTTGATACTTACATGAATTTGAAGAAAGCACTCATTTCACTTACGCATGGAGCAGTCGGTGAGCACTCTTCATTTCCGAAAGCAATTATTGGCACGTTATATGAATTATTGGTATTCGTTTGGTTTCTTACGACCACGTACGTCTCGCCTTCCGGATTTAAAATTTCCACTATACGACATTTTGTGTTGACAATTGGCATGTTTAGGAAAATGAGATCTCAGAGATCTTAGGAATCTCAGTTACATGGGTGGGTATGGGTACTCTCAGGAAAAAAATTGTAGATTCCCTTGCTCACTTTTTGACCTTGTGAAATCTCTGAGATATCATTTTTCTGAACGCGCCAAATGTGTGTATGAGTGTTAAAATCAGTTTTCCGCACATTTTTGTAGAAAATTGAATTCTCTATAATACATATTCAGCCCTATTCTGTTATCCGATCCGATCGAATTTTTCGATTAACGTGAATTGTTCACTTAATTTGTCACAAATTATTCTTTAAAATCTTCAATTTTTCGAATTCGTAGCTCTGCCAACAATTATTTTTGTTCTCAAGAGAATCTAATTGTTAAAATTTAATTTTTATCGCAAATTATATGTTTTTTGAAACATTCGTTTTCCTCCGACGGATATAAGAATAGAAAAACTCACTTGAACGTTTAGCAGAATAGCGTTGATTATGTAAATACTTTGCTGTTATATTTGAATATAAAAAATGCAACTAAACATTTTTTAAGAATAATGATTACTTTATAAGAAAAATGTTTACTTTTTGAACAAAAATGTTTCACTTTTTCAAAAAAAAAAAATCAAACATCAGTACCTACTACTAAAACATTAAATTAAATTCAAATGGACAGTATTAAATTTGTCTTGGTATTTGGTATTAGAAATGGGATTTGAGCTTTGCTGAGCTTTTATCAAAATTACCGCTTTATAAATTTCCATTTGTAAGTTACCACAAAATGGTGGCTGTCACTTATAACAGTGACAGATTTGGAAATTTCCGTATCGAGTTAAGCTAAACCCATTTCAACTCAACTAAATTTTTCTTTTTTTTTTATAACGAGCCCGGGATTGCAATTTTGACTGAATCCACAATTTTAAAATAACACTTCCTTGTTTGCTTTTAACATTTAGCATTGCATTATTTTTATGACACTTAAGACTGTTGCTTTTCTAATTTAAAAATAATTTATCAACAACGCTTATAGTTTTTTTTTACCATTAAAGAAGGGTATACGAATTATATATCCATATAATTTCATATGAACTGTTATGTTAATGTTTGTCAAGAAATCTCAACGAAATAATTTGAGAAACGGACAACCGACGACGCACGCATGGTCGGTCGTGCCACGGAACATAATATAAATGTTAAAAGCCGAGAAGATTTTCTTATGCAAACAAAAGAAAAATATGAAAACAAAAAGACTCAATATTTACATTTCAAAGAGTCACAGATTGTTTAAGCGTTTAACGTTTTAACGTTCGCTATTTATAAGCTAAACAGTGTGAATGTCAAACATTGATGCCATTCACAATATTGACAGACCATGTCAATTCATATATGCGACATTCAACCAACCAAAAGGAAATTGAAGGAAATCTTTTTTTTTGTTTAGTCTATAATTCGAAAACAGTGTCTGATCAGATTATGATTACATGATGATGTTGGAATAGTTTTGTTGTGATGCTTGTTATTTAATAATGCGCACAGTGAATGTAAACATTTTCCAAATATTTTTAAGAAAAGAAAAGATTCAAAAGAAATTCAATCAAAACTTAATAGTTGGGTGAAGGTTATATAGCTTTTTCAAGGCCCATTAACCATAGTTGTTTACAACTTGTTTTATTCAATTTTAAAATCGACCCGCCCTTAATGGAAAACCCTTTATATAGCTACGATTTCAAATATATTTTTCTTTTAAATATTTGTTATTTTTTTACATTTCAAAGCTTTATAGCTTATAACTATAAACGGTTTGTTTGAAGTGATTTCAAGCTTTGTATCATTTTTCACTCAACAAGATCGTATTCAATTTTAAGTTTAAGTACCTACCTACGTGTAAAGTGCAGATAAAATTTTATCTAATGAGCACAAGCATGTTGTTTCTTTCTATAGATCTTTTTTAAAACACCGTAGTACTTTTTAACGACACGTTTCTTTCAATAAAGAACATAGCAATAATATTGTTCAAAAGAACAAACGATAACATTTGTAAACAAAAAATAACCCCGATTCAAAATAATATCGGAACGTGCTAATTGACAATCGATAAGAAAAAGTAATAAAATATAATGTTTTTGCGCTTCTATACATTCAGGTGCATGTAGTTAAGAATGCATAAGGCGTTATATTTTTGTATATACTTACCAGCTTCTTACTATAGTTAAACTTGTTTTTTAGTTGAATGACCGCCTTCATTCCTTATAGCATCACAATATCTAGCTGCAACATTCCTTATAGCATCACAATATCTAGCTGCAACAATCGATTCGATCTACATTAACATGCCGCAACTTATCAAAAAAACTGCCAGAGGAGCTGCACAGTGCCCGGATGCCCACATAAATAAAATATTACCATGTCTATTGCAATACACCTCAAAATCAAACCGCGATGTCATTTTGATTTTGACGTTGTAGTCGTCGATGGTTTGTTATACATTGAAGGCGACCTCTTTTCTTTAGAGCTCCTTTTTTCTGGACTGTTTAGTATTAACTTGAATCTTTTCTTCGACTTTTGTTTAACTTTCAGTGTAAAGTCTTGAATAAAATGAACTTAACCGCAACGATCAGTTACGAACTGACCGAATGCTGGGAGAGCCTGAATGCAAAACTCAAAATGAACTAAATTTTTAATAAAAAAAGAGTTTGGAGATTTTATTATTAATAAAAAATGCTTAGTTATATTCTAATTCAAAAATCAACTAAAACTTTGATCAAACATTAATATATGAATTAAAATATTTTCATTAATAAACAATTTACTACTAATTGACGTTAAGTAGGTATAATAAACCTTAACGATTCAACAAGAACTCTGCTATCACCAAAGAGCCTGCAAACATATATTTTCTCCAAATTGTAAAATTTTGTACACATACTTCTTTATTTGATCTTGTAAATAAAATATATGTGTGAATAGCGTTTGTTTTCTTTTGTCTATAGTCGTTGGCAAAAATATCTTTGATAGTTTTAACTTAATTAATCGTTTATCCACCGATGAATTAACTTATTTAAATGAATCAACTTTGATTAAATTTAATTCATGTTTAATTTGAGTTTATTAATAGTGGTGTTAGAATATAAGACAAAATATTTACGATTCTATGGACTTGAATCATGAACTATAAAAACCACCTGAAAATGAACTCACAGAAAAAGAAATATGTCAAGAAGAAATATATCATTAATTGTCGTGAATCTGTCGTAAATTTGTCGTAAAACAAAATTGTCACGATTGTTATTTAAACAATAATTCCTTGTTATACTAATTAGACAATAAAATGAGTATTACCACCCTTCAGTAAAACGAACTCAAAACATAATTGTCGTAAATCTGTCGTAAAATTTTCATAAAAGAAAACATTTAAACATGCTTCTTATATTTTATCTGGTATGGGAATTTGTTTAAACAATTTTCGAAAAAGGTTATGTCTAGAAAAATCCCTTAAATATGACAAATTATCCTAAAATAGAATTTTGCAATCAATCCATAGAAAATTAAAATTTTGTTGGCTTCCATCGTGGCCGTTGGCGCCTTTATGCTCACCGCACTTTGTATAAAGGGATATTTTGATCCTGACATTGTGTATAACAAACACAATATCCCAACCATTAGTTGTAGCAAAAAGCCGCAGTTTGTTTTATGCGAACTCCTCCGGTTTGAATGTCGTGCAAAACAATATTATGTATAGGTAACTGTACGAGTATCTTTGTTTATTTATCTCTGAACATTTTCATGTCATTTTCT
Source organism: Epistrophe eligans (assembly GCA_951394125.1). NCBI lineage: Eukaryota > Metazoa > Arthropoda > Insecta > Diptera > Syrphidae > Epistrophe > Epistrophe eligans. The sequence continues at coordinate 55,381,332 of OX596028.1, forward strand.
TTTCTTGTTGTGGTTAATTTAATTTAATTTTTTTTTATATCTTTTCTTGTGGGTTTTTCACCTCAACAAAAGATATATAAGTATTCCTTGTCTCATAAATGTAATTAACTATATATTTTAATGTGAATAAGATACTAGAGTAGAGTACCTACCTATCTTAACCAAAATACAAAAGGAAATACAAAACCGTGCATAGTGGTTAAAGAAAATCACCATCAAACGGTGTGAATTGTTGGAATCGCATTACCAATTGTCTGAAATTAGATACAGCTTTGGTTATTTTCTACATTTATTTTCTTGTATATTATGTATGTTTGTAGGTATTTTGGATTTGAATGCTTTTGCTGACTATAGATTTCTAATTATTTTATGTAGGTATAATTTTTCTCTTTTTATTCTTGTTGCGGATAGTTAATTAAAAATCAAAAAGCGTGTAGACTTGTTAAGTTCATCTAGAGTATTGGTTTCAAGTTTAATTTACTTTTGGTTGGATTGTTTATTTGTAATGTGTTTTATCTGTGAGTAAAAGAATATTCACAAAAAATGGAGTTTTAAAAAAAAGAGAAAGATGAGCAAAGTGGATCCCGTGGTTCTGTTATTATTTTTGTAATTTTTTTTTTAAGTACCAAAAATAACGTGAGACATTAAGCAATATTTTTTTTTCTCACAAACATTTTTGATTATAGACAAAAATACAAATACAAAAATTAGTGTAGTTTAGATTGTTTGGTATATTGTCTGGGTTGATACAGTGTTTAAAAAAGTTGTCCAATCCCCCCTTCCCACCATTACAAATACGCAAGTAATGGTTTATGTTCAAAAAATCCTTAAACTTTTAGACACTTTAAATAAGGAAATATCAATCAATTATGAAAAACTAGGTGTGGCAGCTGGCTGATTTTGAAATGTAATTTTTTTTTTTCATTTTAACCCAATTCCATGCATAGAAAATTGACCATCTTGCCCAAATTGTTTTATCTAAACCTAACCAGAATCCTTTAAAAAAAGTTTCTTTAATAATATGGGTACATCAGCGTTGCCGCCTAGTAAAATCGTATCGAAAATGGCAATGCCATTTGGAATTAAGAATGAATGAATGAATGAAATTTTTGTGTCAAAAAAGTACGATCGTGCCATTTGGGCAACTCTAATATATTGTAATTCTGAAAACAAAATATTTGTGTTAAAAATTTTTTGTACTATTATAACAAAATACAAATAATTGCAAACCCCTTTCTGAACGATTCTGAATTTAGTTTATATTTTATATTTATAACAAAACACTTTGCAAAAACAATCATTAAAATAAAAAAGGTTAAAAGTGCGAAGTTTTAACCTTTTCTTCTTTTTTAAGTGCCACACAAAGTAAAAAAAAAAAGTTTGACAAAAATAGGGAGCACTGAAAGTAGGCATTTCTTTCATCATATTTTATCACAATCTTATTAAAAAAAAGAATACAAATCAAGATCTTTTTTGAATTTTAAACAGGTACTCAATATGAATGATGTTAGAGGTACGGGTATGAGTCTTGCTCTGCTCATACCTAATCTTTCTCACGGTCTAAATTATTATTTACGTGATTGTTGCTCTACATATTAACTTTATTAGGTAGGTACACTCCCTATTCTTATTTAAATATTTATGAATCTTCTGTTCCTTACATCACACTGAACAATACACCTAATCAACTAACATTCTCTACCTTATATTTATAATATATGATATATGTATGTATGTACATACCTACCATCTTGAACCATATTTCCGGGGACAAAAGAATAATCTAATATTACATAAAAAGACAAACAAAGCATAAGCATTCTTCCTAAGTCGTAAAATAAAAAAAAAAAATAAAAACCAAATATGAACGGAAACCAAATAAAATGTCACAACTACTTGCATATCTGTCAACATCATCAAAAAAAAAATCCACTCGACAAATAACAAAAAAAAAAAAAAACTTAAAATAAACACTAAAATAAAAAGATGAGAAAGAAAAAATTACCAAAAAATAAAGATCAAATAAAATTACTCTCCATATAATGGAGACCCCAATGAAAAAATGTAACAAAATATATTTGAAGAAGATTGTTGTATTTTCGGGAGATGCAGGAATGATGAGTAGTGTGCATCTTCTCAGATACAAAAAACGAAAAAAAACAACACACCGAAAACGTATTAATTACAATTCGAGCCATCATCGGCAATTGAATGCAGTTCTTCTCTTCCTTCCTTCCTTCCTGTCTTTAGAATGTAGTTGATTCCTTGGAGGCCATTAATTCCTTCGCCTCCCTGCTGGCTATATATTAGATATGATGATACCATGGTGGCGGAAGGTTTTATAATACAAGAAAGACTAACGCCTGCTTACCAGCAGTATGCCACCACCACTGCACCGTCAGACAACATTCCATTAAAATTTATCGTTTCTAAGTTGAGCCCTCAGGTCTCGGTCCCTATTTCTATCCCGGTCCCGGTCCCGGTCCCAGCAACAGCACCACAGTACTGCAAGGAATTATTTTTGAATTTCCATCACGCCAGATTAATGCTAAGGACGCTGAAGCAGCAATAAAGACAACACCGTTGACGATGCGGATGCCTCGGAGAGAATGTGTGTTTATAAAAATATGTTTAGGGAAAACTATGTACATATACAGGGGGCTTTAAAGTCGAAGATGGTATTTGGGTGCACGACTGACAACAACGACGAGTTGCATTTGTTTTAATTAGGTGGAGGGAGCATCAGCGCGTGGTGTGTTTATATAGTAGCAGTGGCAGCCCCAAGGCAACATATACCTATACTCCAAAAAAAGGTGGATTTGTGTTGTTAAGTGCACTATTTAGCTCGCGCCGAGCAATCATGAGAAATAAGAATCAGAAGCACATATACGACGCGACGCGACGCATTTAATGATTATGCTTTGTATTTTTAGATAAGGACACAAGAGAAAAATTTTAAGAATCCCAAAAACAACACGGAAAATGACAGAATATCAGGCGGTAGCGGTAGGTATATAGTGGCGCGTCGTTAGCGGTTGATTGGAACGTGTAATAAAAATTAAATCTCATTCGATTACAACAGGGTGTTACTGGGTATATTGTAAAAATGGCACAGCTGAAAGTTTGGTGCTTCAGTCGCCATTTTGAGGTTTTCAATATCAATAATCACTTCTGTGCTTTAACTCTGGAAGTATAAATCTAATAAAAAAATATTTGTTTATAGAAAAGAATGATAATTGAATTTCCTGTCAGAAAAAATTCAGGTATTCAAAAAGTATGTGTGGTTAGGTTATATGTAGATATTTCTTTCTCAATATATTTTATATAAAAGAAAAGAAATTTGAGGCTCCGGGATCTTATCACCCTATATGTGGGATATTCGCAAAAAGTACGACTTCTTGGAGACCACTAATTGGTCACAAAGATCAGTTAGTTTAAGTAATTGGTCAGTTTTTTCAAGGTCATCCAAGATGTTAGCACTTCGACTTTACCTACAAATTAATGACCTTTCATATGGCACCCTAATTTTTTAATATCCCACAATATCCTCTAATGGTTGAGCTTGAACAAAACTTTAAAAATTTATAAAAATCACCTATGACTGACCAATTACTGAAACTAACTGACCTTTTATGACCAATTACTGACTTTGTAGATGGCATCCTTTTTTTCGAATATCCCAATTCCCACATATAGGTTACCAAGATCCCGGAGTCAAAAATTCAGAAAATTGGATGTGGTGGTAGGCGTATTTCCAAAGAAATTACACTTGTCATACTTTAAATTTAAAAAAGCTTAAAAATCATTCAAATCCATAGTTTAACTTAAAAAATCCAAGTAAAAACACTTTTGACTCAAATATTTTAGTTTTTGATATCGTATAAGTCCAAAAATTACATTTAAATGCATCTCAGATTTAAAAAAAGAAGCTAGATTTACAACTGTTTTATGGTTCATGTTTTCTGTTTACTAGTTTCACTAGTTTTAAAATCTTGTAGGTTTAAAAAACTTAATTTAATTAGTTTTATTTAAACCCTTTATATGTCTCCTGAGCAAATTTTACAATTTTAATTAATTTTAATAAATTGCAAAATTAATTTCCTTCAACCAATTCCGTTTGTTTGTATTAGAACACCCTTTTTATCTCGTAAAGAACAGTAGGTACATTTTCCCACAAAGCATTTTGTTGGTTGAAATATTATCCAACATACTGTATAGTTAGTTAATACACAAAAAATGACGAAGAAATACTACGGCTTCCTCCTTTAAGATGTGAATTTACTTATACTATATACAAAGACAAACACTTCACTCGAAGAATCCTTACAATTTAAAGAAAAGGGCAAAATATAATTCCTTTTGGGGGTAATATCGTCCTAAATGGTGGATAATAAAAATTTACCTTTGCAAGGATATATGTAGATATTACGTCTTTAAATAACATACATAACATATCTACGTGTAGTCAATTTTCGTCATGGAACTTTTAAACAATTTCAAAAGCATTTTCATAAAAAATACCTGTGTATAGGTGTACTTTAGTCCTGGGGGTAATGAAGGAAACATAAAGGTGAAACCCCTTCTACACTTCGTTACTTCGTTTTTTTTTTTTCTTCAAAGAGGTGGGTACTCTACGAGTACATATTTGCCTGAGGACAAAACTTCTTCAAGATATGATTAACTCGACATTTTTCTTCCCAGCCCAGCAGCTATCATTTTTCATATATAACACACAGACACCTTTATATATAAGCAGAGGTAGTATTTTTGTGTTAATATACATACATGCATAGGCATACAGATTGTGCACAATATATGAATGATGTCGATTGTAATATGAGCTGTTGAAATTCTCGCTGCATTTGTATGACATTTTCGTGATTAAATTGGCATTTTGCATATTTTGTGATCTTCTCTCGTTTTAAAGTGTAAATGTATAAACAAAAAAAAACAGTCTTCGACGGTCACGCTCACTCAGTAGGTATTCATTCATGCTGTTGCGGGTCATGTTGCATTTGAAATTAATTTAGGGTTCGTTGAATAATATTTTGGCTTCTAGGGAGTGTTTCAACACGACGACGATCGACGACGCGCAACGATTTGAAGATTAAAAATAAATAATTAGTATAATAACATGCGATTAAGAAGAAAAAATAATCAAAAATAGTTTGTCAACAACAAGAAGCTTAATCCCCTTAAGGCCGGTCTTTAAGTCATTATGACACCAGAGACAAATTTTATTAGTGTTTCAAATAGCATAGGCTTTTAAGGCTTTAAAGGTAAGTACTTAATTTGCTGACTGATTAATTGTGCGTTCTGATATTGAATTACCTTCACGATTGGTGAAAATGCCGATGCATTATGAAACTAAGTAGCTGCTTATAAGTTTTTATCGGAATTTTCATTTCCGATTGAGCAATAATAAGCGAAAATATGGTTTTAGGTATTAAGAGATTTTGTCGCACCTATGCATAGGCTACACTACAAACCCAAACAAAAATGTACCAGCGCTGACATAAAAACAAAGAATTACTCTTGCCAATAGCTACTTATTTGGGCTTATTAGAAGGCAATTAAGTATAGCAAAGCCCTCCATCAAGCAACTTAAGTGTCAAACTAATCCCCGATCCATTCATTCACAGCACACATATTAAGGATTATAATTATTATTAGCTTTTTCATTTTTGTTCAGTTCTGAGCATCTGTCAAAATCGACGAAAATGGTGAATCCAGTTCCCAATCTCTTTTATCTAACAGCCATTTTTAATTTCTGACACTTTCCACTTTGACAACCTGCACAATTTAATGCTAGTTGAGAATATAATATTAGAACAATACAAATAGAATCAAGTAAATTTGTTCAAGTTTTCCATTGGCTTGAATTTAAAAGAAAAGAAACGGAGCGCATACAGAACTGATCGAAATTAAACAAACGGATTTTAATTTGATCATCAGTTGTCAACTATCTAAATGTCAAACTGCAAATCATTCTTACTCGTAAGCAAATAAAAAATAAAACTCTAGGTATTATCTGGCTGATGAAATCATTTTACTAAGCCTGAAACTATAGTAGTTATTGTTCCAATAGCCGGTGAATCGTAAATAACAAAACTTTTGAATCACAAAATAATTTTTATTTAATTTATTGAAATACATTTTTTTTTCGGGTTTTGTCCTGTATTTCAAGTAAAGTTCTGAATTTCAACACCTTTTGTCCTAGGTTAGCTAAGACCTTCCAAGGCATAAGTAGCCTAATATATACAGAGAAACACTGACCTAGCCAATAAAAATAAAACTGACCAACGTAATGAATGGTATGACGAAAACCATCGCAATGTTTCGGTTTGGTTTGCCCTTTTAGCAAGTGAAAAAATAAAATCAAGTAGATTCAGATTTACTGAATTAACTTCTTATAGATCTTTAAATGGCCCTCTTGAGATATTACTTTGTCAGACATTTTAAATCTTAAAATCTACTTCATTTGATGTTCTTAATTATACATTAAAAATAAGACATGTTCTTAAAAATCCATATACATGCTCTCAATCAATCATTTTTATCTTTTGAGAAAATGTTGAGAGCTCAATTGATTTAATTGTAAAATTAACGCCGTATGTTTATTATTACAACAATGACATTGAGTCTCGAGACTTGACTGTTGTGGCTCACACACAACTCTCATCCATGTGTCATTGTAAATTTGAATTAATCATTGGGTTGCTATGCTGCATTATAATGCGACCAGCATTCAATTGTATATTAAATAGTTTCGGAATTCATGTTGCTTTTTTGAATAGTAATAATTTGACACTGAATAAATTAAATATTTAGGAGAATAGATAAGATGTGTGTAGTTGATTAATGAAAGTAAGTAAGTTGGTACTCTATTTCAAACAAATATTCTTAATATGTATCGAGATACCTAGTAAACTTTCGTACATTTTGCCAACAAAAAAAAACATTTGTTTACATTTTTACCTTATAATTTCGGTGACGATGAACGCAGAAATGTGAATTGCCAACAAGAATTAATCAGGTAAGTTTGCTTTGGTTTTGACATCTTGACATTTTTTATGTTAATGAAGCGCAGCCATCTTTAAAAGAATTTCAACTCCAAATTTCACCACCAAAATGGCGTTTATGAGGTGGGTTATTAGAATGTATTTAAAAAATATATAGATTTAATGGTGCAAACACAATATTTTAAGCAAATATAAAGGCATAAAGAGCAAAAAAATATTGAATGACTAATAATCATTGTAGGGAAATTTAATGGTAATAGAGACGTCATTTTCTTCGATTTTGATAGATGCGCAGAACTAAATAAAAAATAAAAACATTAATTTTATTACCTAATATGTCTTCTTAATGTTGCGCTAATACTTCTTACAACACAGACATTTTCGTAAATTTAAAGGGGTTTTTCATTTCAAACCTGAATGAAATTTGAAAAAAACAGAAGATGGCCAATAACATACCTAACTACCTTGCGCCTAACAATTTACGTGTTAATTGTAACAACAACTAATTCCCTATGGGGCTTTGGTATGTCCATAGATTTTTTGGGGCTTAACATTTTATTCTGGAAGTAAACTGTATTACCGGTTCGAATTACCATACTTTGTCATTGATAAGTGTATAGAATCGGCAAGCTTTTTCTTTTGATGATGTCGGTAATTTCCGATGTAATTTCTTTTTTAACTCGGACTTGAAAAAAACACTCCTTTTCTATTGGTAACATTTAAGGATTCACTTTTTTACGGTAAATAAAAGAATGACAAAATGACGTAAAAATGCGTACACAATTTTTAAAATCATTTTTATTAGGCACTTTTTCATCATAATTTTTTTGTTACGGCCAGTAAAAAAATACAAAAAAATGAAAAATCGATTGGGGTACTTTTGTTTTCAAACATTGATTAATTTTTACGGCAGTATATTGACGATTACAACTTAAGTAACTCAACATTTTAAGTAGCTTATAATAACTTATAGAAAACCAAAACCCTATTCCTCATATCTGGGGAAAACCGTTTACAACACTGCCTTCCGGTCTATATAATGTAACTCTAGATAAATTGAATGTTGCACTTGCCTGCCGCATCATTATTATCATGTTCTGTCGTCTGCCGCACAATCATTACAAGAGTATTCTCAATCATAAATCAGCACTTTGATATGGAAAAATCGATTGAAACATTAATACGCCTTTTTTGTATAAGAAGAATTCACTTTAAATGTTTTTCGTATATTTATATGCATGCGCTACATGACAGAGAAATGTGCGGACAGCCAAAGGGATTATTTCATATAATTAAAGGAACATCTTTTTACAATGCCTCTATCGTTTATTTCGATTCACAAAATAGAAAATTATAGCTTCGGCTCCCACGACACACAAAAATTATAAAAAAAAAACACAAAACATCTCAAAGATAGAACCGCAGTTTGTGTGAAGTTTGTTTTTTTTTTTTTAGATAAAGTGATAGAACATTAGTTTAATGTGTTCTTCATTACCACAATTATACTCCTATAAGACAGCTGATAGAAAAAAATATATATATTTAAGGAAATGTCTTTCTCAGATTATCTTGGTGGTCGGAACAAATTACATACCATGCTCAGAAATCACTGATGTGGGTTTTTCTAAATTTTGTTTGACATTAAAATTGATTTTAAAAATTTAACAATGAAATGTTAAATTAACTTTAACATACGGGTAGGTAGGTTAGGTACATAGTCAACAAAAGTATCTTACAACAAACGCACGGGCGGAAATAACTTCCTGTTCCTTTATAGACCTATAATAAAATCTAAAACAATTTTAAATTGAAAAATTGTGTTAGAAAATTTACAACTTTTTTGTTTTATTTTCTTTAGGTATGGTGTACCTACAACTACATAGATACTTGACAGTTTTTCAATTTAATGCGTGAAATAAATTTTACTTCTGGGATTACCCAAATAAAATAAAGAAGATCTTAAATCATGTGTTTGGGTTGTGTCTTATATATAAAAATGCAACATGGATGGCGTGCTATTCTAAAAATACCTGCAACTAATTTTGTCCATCGAAGAAAAACCCTATCGTATTTTATTTTTAAGGACGTAGTATATGAGGAGGAAGATTATTTAAATGGATGCTGTTGTGTTGCAGTATTTCCTTATTTGCCTTTTCAATTATATTTAAGTCAGATTTGGAAGTTCTTGTAGATAAGAAAATGTTTTAGAAGGTTAAAAGGAATTCTTTAATGAAGATTCTTTTTCTCGAATTATTTATTGAAGCTTTTAACATTCTGATAGTTCAACATTACCTTACCTCTCACATAATTTATAATCCTTTTAGTAATTAATAATATATGTACTCGTTAAGTTTATTTGGATGCATTTGAGTGTATTCCTTTCATACAGGTCATTTGGGATTAAAAAAAAAACCTATCTCAGGGACTGGAAGGTTTAAAGAAGGTGGTGATCCTAAAAACTACTATAACTGTAGTTGTATTACCGTACTGTGTGTTTCGAAACAAATGGCAACCATAATTCTTGAAAAATAAAATCAGAGGGTTTGTCGGGATTGTGTCAGTCAGGGTGAGTCGACCTGTCTAAGGATAAACTACAAAAAGACATAAATAATATACAAGCTCCATATATATCAGCAAAGATTTTGCAGCAGACAACGATCGAAGAAGTCGAACAATTTAATGAGCTCGCTTGTTTTTTTTTATCACCTAATGGTGGTATGGACTTGCGACTTCAAAAGTTCAATAGCTGAACCTAGCTAAACCAGTACTGTACCCAGTTTAGAATTCCAGTAAAATCTCCATACACACTTTGCTGAACTTCTTCGAATTCAATGTAAAATGCCTGGGAAACATGGAAGATTTCGGCAACCTTTTGTGAATTGCACCGAAAGTGATTCACACAAATTGTACGCAACCAAGAATTGTGGCAAAGAACCAACCAATAGCTGTTAAATGTCGAGATAAGTTGTCATAAATGACGTTGGATTGGTCAAATAATGAGTAAGCCAATCGACAACTGCCATCCCTCGGGTGTGGACTGTGGAGTAAATGATTTACTATACCGGAGATCTAGTATCCATCAGCTCTATGTTTCCCATCATCAGTCATCAGAACATCCCATACAGTAACTGTAACTTGTAACTCCTCTTCTACGCTCTCCATCCATGCAATTGTGATCAAAAGTCACTCGAAGAATCTTCCTTTTACAATAACCTATAGCCTCACATCACGTGGGGGTCCCATAATTTTCTTTTACAAGTAGTTTGACGGACATTTGAAAGATTTCGCTTCTAGCATTGTGAGAGAGTTTTGTCCTCTTCTTTCAAAAACGTTGTTATAAAAATCGTGTGACAGCGCATCACACTCCTTTCATTATTTCCATCAAAGGTATCGGTATGAGTTCTTTGACGATCTTGACTCAGTAGTGTGTGTTCTCCATCGTCATTCTGCACATCAGTAATGCCGAAGCAAGACACAGTTCTATATGAATCGGCCTTAGAATCGATTAAAAGATTGTAGATATCGACTACTCCCCTAAGGCCAGAAAAGAAATAGACTCTTATCGAAGCATCAAGTTGTTGACGAACTGTTCAGATGTTTGCATAATATGCCAGAAAATCTTTTGTAGGCGATGATGTTAAGAAGAATAATGCCTCTTTAGCTTTTTTAGGAGCGAGGAGAAATTTTTAATGTTCCATAGATCGGCCATGCTTTCCTCCGATCATATTCTGCAGATGAATTGGTACACATTCATAACCGATTCATCGCCTGCCGCTTTGAATAGCTCGGGCAACAAGCCCGTCAGCTCTAGCAGCTTTTTTGAAAGCTATCTTCATTTTGCCTAGGTCGGTCGTTAAAACGAAATTTTTGATCTACGTCGTCGTCTAGGTTTTTTTCATTCCTAAGCATCGACTGCGATTCTACTAGTGTTGCCTTGATCGTCCTTGCAGGCTTTGGCTAGGGCTCTCTTACTAACAGATGTTCATTCTTCTTTTTCCCTTAAGAAACCAGTGTTCATTAGCAATGCTACCACCGTATGATGCAGACAGTATAAGACTTCTATAAAGGTGGTTAGAGCCTCGATCAGAAAGCAACTGGCGATCTATTGTGATTTTAGAGTCTGAGGCAAGTCAAATTTATTTTCTTGTGTTGGATAGTTAAAGTGTTTATAATGATTCTTTAAAATGTATCCCAAAAACAAAACAGAAATAAAGTGTAATCCATTTTTAAATTTTCATAAACTAACAATAAATTTATGTCAACTTAACGAAATTTGTTTGTCTATAAAACTTAATAGGTACAAAATTTATTTGAACCTTAAAATAGTTACATCATATAACAAACCTTAATAATTGTATTTCAATAATAAATTAAACATCATTGTTATTGAATTTATTATTATTATATTTTTTTTTTGTTGAAAAGTTGAAATTCCTCATTTGAATGACCCACCTCAAAGTCCGAAATTGCTTAAGTATGTATATCACTACATTTTCTTTGAGTTTATGCCGCATTTAGCCTTAATAGAGATATTAATTAAAGCATTTACTTTACATAATATTCATGGCTCTTAACAGTAAAAATCCAACCTCTTCCATAAAACGTGATCAACGTTGTTTTCGATGGTAATGGCAGCGACGGCGGTGGCGGTAGACTTTAAACAATTATTTCTATAGCATTTCCTGGTAATTTTATTTTCATTATAACAGTTTTCATATAGAGCGCATACCTATGTATGTATAAAGGCGAATGAGTCTTCAAAAGCACGCAATCCATAGATGGAGGGAGTTCTACACATCCGAACAGCAACTAGACATGAATTTCAATGAATCTTTATTTCAGAAAAAAAGAAAAGAAAATAGTGAAAACCCCCACCCTATATAGCTCACAAAATAACACACACACATAACGCATAATGAGTAGCTATAATTTTTTTTGAACAAAATTTAAATACACTAGACAAACCAAACGGTGGCAATTTTTATAGATTGACATGACATACATAATGGTCAGACTACATTGAGTATTACGAATAAAGTATGTGTGGTGTGTCTTTTGTCAATCAATTGGGTGTGTTTAGATATTTTATGAACATAAACTCTGAACTCGTGGGATGTAGAACGTCAAACTAAATATAGAATATCATACATACCCTCAAACAATTATGGCTAAGTGGAAGGTGGGTATTATGGCATATATCTTACAGTTTTGACGTTTCTTATAAAGACTATACTACATCTGAAGTTGATGACTTAACTGTTTAATAATTATGACATTACTATTACAAAGTAAGTTTACGAGTCTTCTTTCAATTTAGATTGATTATACAAACGGATGTTCGCAATTAAAGGTTATACTAACTAATTTTAGCATCTTCTTTTAATTTGAACTGATGCCAGTTCAAAGGGCCATTGGTTATAAGATGGCTCGAATGAAGAAGAGATAATATCAGAACGTTGATAATTAATCCAATTAAATACGCGATGACTATTGCAAGCAGTGGCAATTATATTCAAGCAAGTCTCTCTAGGTCAGTCTCTCCCGCTATAACGATATTTAAAAAAGAAACATAACACCTTGCGCAAACATACCAATAGGCGTGTTTTATTTTTGCATGTCCATACAAATTTGAACGAAAAAAACGACATCGGGAAAAGCAATTTACGCGTAAATACAATAACAACTTACATAAATCCATATGGTCTTAGCTAAGTCCAGATAATTTTCGGGACTTAAGTCCTGATAAAAACTGTATTACCAGCACTGATTATCATTTTCCTATCGATATTTTTTATGGAAACATCAAATTATCGAAGTCATCAAATGCAACAATTTTATTCATGAGAACAAAATGGCGGTCATTTTCATGGAATTTAGTTTGTTTGCCTATTTAAATGACTTGAAATTAGATTCTTTGTATTTATTTAATTTTATTTCATGAATATAGAGGAATAATTTTCTATATGAGTTTTCTTTTTATTTTAATGTGGCTAGTTCGTTTTTTTCATCTAACTTCATATGGACTTGCAAAAAAACACGCTAGGTAATATCAGTGTCAACTCTGGGTTACAACAAAATTAGATAAATGATTTTTGTTTGTTATTTTCACATTATCGATAGAAAAACTAAATTAAGTTACCTCAACTTATTCTCTGGATGTAATTCAGTAAAATAAGTCTTTGATTTCGAAAAGAATCCCAGACGGCTGTTGAGTTGTGGAGTGAAAAGAGCATAGTTTTTTTTTTAAATATCAAATTTGAAGCTTGTAAAATTCTACAAAAGCAATAGATTTCGTGAAAAAACACGTGCGTAAACGTTGTTGTTTGTTCTAATGCACATAGGTTTTTTGCATATCACAATCTGAAGTCGCTATATGCTACTCTGACAAAGCAAAACAACAATCGGTGCATTGGTTGGAGGCCAACATTACACGTATTATTGAGAACATACGGCCACAATTGTCGAAAAGTTTATCTCTCGTATCAAATTTATCAGATTCAGCAGTGATGGTCGTCCAGTTATGTTTAAAAATTAATCGCAGAATGTATTCTCCCGATTAAAAACAGACGAATGGGGTTCCCTTGTTTTTTTTCAAAATCAAAGTAGGAACAATCTAAAAAAAAACACCCTGTAACAGGAGACTCCATCCATAGAGGCATTAAACAATGTTTGACTTAAATCATGCACCATGTCTTTGGCGCCTCCAAATCCATTTCCATAATTCAAATCGTCAACATTAACGCCAACCCTTATAAAGAACAGAATTGCAAATTCGATTTGGATTTGGCTTTGAATTTATTTATTAATGACATCTATAACCAGCTTGAAATGGAATGATTGAGACAAAATTATATAACGATGACATGAATCTGAATCAGATTGACAGTGGAGCGTTCCCCACAGCTCGTGAATGTGGTGATTCTATGATGATGATGATGTTGACGACGATGACGACGATGACGATGACATTAGGCTTTGTATACAAACCATAAAAAACCGAATACAAAAGATTCATAACAACGTAATTTTGACGACACGACCAATTAATAATTATATTATGACTCCTCGCTACCCGGTCCTGGTCTTGCTGAAAACATATACATAGACATACCATGCTGCTCCCCAATATGGGTTGCGAACTTTTTTCGCTTTTTTTTTATTTAGTGTTTACAACACTAGCAGACTAAAAATAAATAAAAATAAAGAATATTTGGATAATGGTTATAAATCATTTCAGCTGTCTAGTGTCTCTAGATCTCTATACATACCACCAAATAGATAGGGAATAAAAAGGGAAGTTTTGGGTTCGTTATTTATGTCTTGTAACGATTGCATATTTTATTTATGGTAAATTTATGTTAAGGAAATAATCTTGTTCTTCGTTCTACTTTTTTTTTGGGTTTAAAAATTTTGCTTGCTTTTTCAATTTAATTAAAGTTAAATATGTTAAATTTGATCTGAATTGATTGTGAATAACATTCGCACGACAACGCTTGACCTTAAGAACTGGTGCACTTAAATTAATTGATTGTTTCATTTTTGATTGAGTTTTTTTTTTTATTTTTGTGGAATAAATAAATAAAGTCGTTGTGTTTTAAACATGAGGATCAATGTGCAATAAATTAATATTCAAATTGGATTCAAACGATCGTTTGTTTATATGTAGATAATTAAACACATTGTTGAAATTCATCCCAGTTGATTGACGAAATCTATAAACTAGAATAAAAAAAGAAATCGACATCAGTTAAGCTTTTTGAACAAATTGTTCTTGTTCATTTCAATTTCAAGATACTAACAGTCGTATTTATTAGATTTTTGTCTACTTAAACACTGTCTAACTATTTTCAAATTGGTGAAAATATGCTTTATTTAATCAAAATAAATTTCACATTATTTACGGTTAGAGCAATCTACCTACTCTTGTGTCTAAGTTAGGCAGCTATAAGACAACAATAAACGAGGTTTTTGAACATATTTTCCAAAGTTGGATAGTTGTCTAAAGTTAGACAACGATTATAAATAAGGCCATAAATGATTATGTCTGAGAAAAATTTTAATACATTTATTGAAATATCTACGGCAATAAATATTAACAGCCTTATTAATAAAGAATTCTAATTATTTTCTTATTCTTAAATTAACTAAAATGTTGATCGAAACTTAATTCACGATTTAAATTTCTTCTTCTTAGTAAAAAATCTTTACATAATTTTACTTCAATCCGGTTATTCATACCAAAAATTATTAATTAGTCTGCACATAGGTGCTTCTAACTTCTAACTAAATGCGAACTTTTGCAAACACCCATTCTTGCGTAAATGAAATTCTCAGTGGTTTGAACATGTAAATATAGCATGTCTCTTACTTTGGTTTGTTTTCTTATATTTCTAGTTTTTTTTTTGGAAAATAACAAAGGTATTTTTAACATTCACGACTTAATTAATCGTTAATTAATATCAATTAAGTAACTTGATAATTTTGTTTTATCATGGCTAAAGATAATTCATGTTTGATTTGCGTGTCTTACGGCCAAAAAAATTTGTCATTAATATCGGCAATCAAATTATTGATTCGTGTAAAAAAAAAAACTATAGATCAAACCTAACATATGAAAAGTGGCTTTTGTCACTTAAGGCATTTTTAGAATGATGCTAGGTTAAAACAAAAAAGAAGATTTTAAAAATTTTAAATGTGTTATCATCGTATTATCTTTTAAACATTTTATACTAAGTGACGGCAAGCCCCACTAAAATAAGTCTGATGTTGATCGGCGGCGCGGCGGCGGCTTGGCAGACGTGAAATAGCTATAACTCCAGCCTATACAAACATGGTGGTAGTTCACCCAAGTGTTTATTGTTCATTTAAACTAAAGTGAAATAACCAAATGCTTTTTTTGACTTTTTAACATCATACTAACTCCAAATGTCACTTTGACAGTTAAAAATGTGAAAATGGTATATTTACTTACTTGTTTACACGAACTGTCACTTTATTAGGCGTGTTCAGCTGAAGTTTATTAAGAAAATAGGAACATTTCAGTAAAGAGCTTTAAAAGTTAGTAAATTGTTTACTAGTTTCATGCTGACAGCTTAACACATAAGGCTGTTAAAAATATTTTTATCAAACTAATAGTAATAGTTTTGTGGAAGGTAAAAAAAAGTTATTGTGATCCCGTCAGACAAAATTTGGCTGAATTTTTTGTAAATCTGAATTTAGAGTTTAAAAGTCAGTGTCACATCTGTAACAGGTTGTCATTTCAAAACTTGAATCATTTTGATTTTTGTTATTTTTAATAATACCTATAATTTTATAGTGAGATCTACTTCTTCAATCCACTTAACTTAGATAGCTTACCCACTTTAATATTTCATTTTTTGATGAGAAAAACTTCACTTTACAAAGAAAGGTATTTCCCATTATAATATTCTCTGTTATATTCTGTCAAGTTCATGCCTAAAACTCACACTAGGTTTCACCCGTAACATTTATCTGTCACACCCGTAACAATTTTAAACTTTCCCAACAAGTTTTATATAAAAAGGACCTAACTATAGTATTTAACAAGTTTTCCTCGTCAAGATGTTCTTAACTAAAAATTATCCAGTGTCTTGAATTAACTTGACAAAAAATTTGAAATTTTTTCAAGCAAACTATTTTAACACCACTAACACAGTAAAGCTAAGAAGGAATAAAATATGTTTCATGAAAAATAAACATTTACCTAAATCAAAATACAAATCTCTCTCATCATGACTTTTCAAAAGACAAATGCAATTTTTCTACCTCTCTATTTGCAGTGTTTGGTCATATCACATACAAATGTATTTATACATTAAAATGTATATAACCATTCGTGCTTGCTAACTTTTATACCCGGAAAGAAAATAAACTGCAACTCAAGCATGAAACAAAATACATTATACTAAGATATACATACGTAATGGAATCCAAATGGTATAGACCAGCCGGCCGGCATAAAACTGGTGGTATGGCACAAAAATATACTGCAGCGAGCGAAATTATTATCTTCGCCAAGTTGCCTGGAGTCTAAAAATTTCACCCAGTTTACCAAAAACAAAACAAAAATCTTGTCCACTTCATATACAAACATATACATATGTCTGTATTTATATATATTATATTTATAAGTCTCAGTCGGCAACACCAGATGACACCTAAACACCCTAAATTAGCCATAGCTCTCGTTCTCTGTCCATTATTTGGCATTAGATTCACCTTTTGTGATGATGATGATGCTGTTGCCGCTGCTGCTGCTGATGCATGCCTCTTGACATTCTACTTGCTGCAACTCGTCTACAGACCCGACTCACTTAAATATGTGAACATGACGACAAGAAATCCCAACTCTTCCAGAAGGAGCATGATCTTTTGGTTGGTATATTATTCTCATGATGATGATGATGATGATGATGATGATGATGCTGCTGCTGGTATGGTGCTGCTGCTGCTGGTATGGTGCTGCTGCTGGTAGGTGCCTTCCAAATATCCATAAATCATCTTAAATTTTCCGCAATACAAGATACCATAGCAATGGTGGTCATATCATTCTGACACATCTTTGCTGCAATCAAGAGAAACCGTCACACAAGCTGACTGCTGCTGTATTTCGGCTTCGTGATGCAGATCCGCATCTGTGAGTACCTACCTACCTACTTTTCTCCAAAGGCTGATGATGCTAATATTGTTGAAATGAAAATGTTGCCAGATAATTTAATAAACATATAAATAAAAGGGTGATTTTCAAACCTATTGATTGACTTGATGCCTATAATGATGTTTTAGAATGTTCAGAAATATTTGCTCATAATGTTAAACAGAGTCATGTTAAGGTATAAGCATGGTACTACTTAAAAATTTATAAACATTAAAGCTCTTTACTAAAATGTTCTTAGTTTTGAGCATTTCTTAACTAGTGTCATACTAAACATATTTTCTTAATAAACTTCAGTTGAACACGCCTAAAAAAGTGACAGTTCGTGCAAACAAGTTAGCAAACAAACCATATTTATTTAATTATTCCTTTTTCGTGATTCAAATATATTGCATATTTATTTATCAAAGTGATATTTGGAGTTAGTATGATGTTAAAAAGTCAAAATAGGCATTTGGTGGTTTTAACTTTAATAAAATAATGCTGATTCGTTTAACCTAGCATCATTCTAAAAATATTCTTACATCGTACTTAATCGTATACAATTTTGCGCCACTTTTTATAAAATTTTGCATAACCATAATTTTAGAACCAAATTGAAGCCTTTATGTAATCACAATAAAATAACACTATCTAGTATCTAATGAATAAAAATGACACTGCCACTTTGCAATCGGACAATTGGTTTCACAGAATCTGCCTGAAGTTAGTTCCATTTTAAATCAGGATCAAACAAGAATAATTTTTTTTTAAAGTCGCTTACTTAATTATGATGCTTTGAATTATGGCTTTACGATGCCTCATTTGGCAACCATTTTTTCACATACAAAGAAGTACAATCATTAGAATTGGCTATGGTTATTTTTCAATTTGCAACATTTTTGTCGTTGTGCCTGTTGCGGCTGCTGCTTCTGCTGCTGCTGCAAGTCATTAGCACGTTCTTTAAGTAAAAAAAAAAAATTAAAAAAAAAAAGAAACTGCAATCACAGCGCAGTGTTTAATTATTCCGACAGAGTGCATCCGCGGGCCAAATAATCCCGTCCCTATAGTTTGTATACGTAGATGTTTGATGGAAAAATAAGAAAAATATTTTCATCTCTAAGACAAGCAAGCCAGCATTTATAGAGTTCATTTTTCTTTCTAGGTCATAAGAAAGACGAGTAAAAAAAAAAATCATTACAAGAAAAAAATGATAAACGGTACAAGACCAAAAAATTTATTTCATGTTAATTGTATTGACGATGCTTATCATAATACATACTTTGCGTTTGCACTCAGCTGCGGCGGCGACGGGGAAAGAGCTGAAAAGGCAATCATCGTTTTATTGGATTGCTGGCAATGTGTCTGCTTCATGTAGACAGCATTATAGTATATGAATATCTCAACATCCAGAAGATTCCTGGTATTTATTTTTTTTTTAGTTTTTTTTTTTTGACAGTGCAGACAACTCTCAACGAGAAAATTTATGATTTCGATGATCATCAACTTTTTTTTTTTAATAAAATTCATATCAAGAAGGATGCAAGCAGTTTGGTGAAACCTTTAATTATACTAAATATATGTATTTAAGCCTCTCAAGGTTGAGCACCATCCTCATATCTTGCGAATTTGAATTGTTTCCCTCTTTGAGGTTTTTAAGGGTTATAATTTGCATTCATTTATATACCTATATCATTTTTGTGTAATGTTATTTATGAGAAATATGAAGCTTTGTAACTTTGAAGCAATATAAAGGGTAAAGAAACAATGTCAGTTGTAATTTCGAAAATATATTTTTAACAAAATAAAACAAAAAATTATGTATAAATAATTATCACATAAATAAATTTACTAGAATCACAGCACAACCAGGTTTATACTAAAATGTTGTGACTTTTAGTGCAGCCGCCCGCACTATATATTTTAGAACGTGATTTTATCGCAATTTAATTATGTACCTATATTATAATGTTTATTAAATGACCATTACCACTTCAAAATTTCAGGGGTGCAATAAATGGATTTATGTATGTAGAAAGCGCGTGACGTAATGGTTAGTGCTTGCGTAGGACTGTTACGCCGAAGATCTCAGGTTCGATTGCCAATCGACGTCACCTATAAAAAAGACAAAACATGTTTTTCACGGGTTACTGCCTCTTACGAGGAATTGAGAAATCCTCCAAGAGTATCTCTTTTGTCATGAGAAAGTGCCTCTCACCTAAGCCGTTCGGATTCGGTAGAAAATTGTAGGTCCCTCCATCCAATAACAAGCACACAGGAATGGTTGAGAATTGTAAGTCACTAGGCCCTGGTTCTATAGGAGCTATCGCGCCACACAATGTAATGAAATAAATGGATTTTTGTCGAAAAATGTTCGTGAAATTGGGTATAAACTAGTGGCGAGGCGTCCATATAAGATATAACCCAATTCTCACCGAGTTGCATTTTACATTTTCTGCTACACAACAATTTTTACTTGTCAAAGTTACATATATGCATTATCTATGGAGTTATTTACTATGCTACTTAAAAGATATAGATGTGATTTAACTTTAATAAAATCTTAAAAAGATAGTCCGATGCTAGAATCATTTAAAATTTTAAAAAATTCTCTTTCTGTAATGTTTTACTAAATAGTCTATAAGTTTGCGCTGTGTTTTTAAATAAAGACATCAACAAGTTCAAAATCAAAGCTAAATTCTTGACCAGTTTTGTTTACAAAAGATTTGCCAATCGCTCATGTGAAATTTAAGTAGAAATGAATCAAACAAATTCCGATATACCTACATACATATAAATAGCTTTTATTGAAAGAAATCCACACAAATGAGGTACATATCAAAATCTTTATTTTATAGTCATTTCAATAAATTGACAGCTTTCATCCATGATTTCTTAATTAATTTCTTTAATTCCGACTGTTTTTTTAATATGAAAACTTTAAGAAATCGCAGATGTTACGAAAATAAATAATGAGTTATTTAAAAAATGTGTTCTTTCTTATATTTCTGTTTGATCTGTTTAAAAAAAACCCCAAAATGTTCATATAATTTTCGTTTATTTCTTCACAATTTCAATGGTAGGTAAACAAAATCTACCATTTTATTACCTGTTCATGTTTTGTTTGAATCGCCTCTGATGGTTCATAGAGCTATCGTATACAGCACTTCGTTTAATTTTAATACTCAATTTGATCATTCGAACAACCCTTTTGTCAGATAGAAGAAAGGAATTCCATTCGCCTCTGCGGTTCAAGGCAGATCAAATAATGGTAAACGCGTATATTCATTTAAACGTATACTACGACTATCACTTTGGCACCCGATGGACGAAGAAAAAGAAAAAGATGACAACAAAGACACGAGGATTTCAAAGGCTATTAAGAATGCTACAGTATTTTTTGCACTTGAATAAAAGAAAATTCAATCAGAAAGAAGAAATAAAGTGCAAGACTGGATCGCTTGTTCATGCTCTAATGACTGACAGTTAGAAAATAAAAATACGAAAAATTGGACAATTTGTAGAACTACATTTATGAAAATAAGTATTATACAATTTTTTTGACTATTTCTTTCGTTTATCGTGTAAGAAGATTAATATCAAACACAAAACACGGTTTTCACGAAAATATCATCAAAAACAAAAGTTTTTGTATAAATTTTGTGGTAAATCTGAAGTTTTTGATAATAATAAATAAGTAATTGTATTGAAATGAAAATGAGATGAAATAAACAAACACACCTTTAAAAGCAATCAATCAAACTTTAAAACAAAAGCTGACGGGTTGTTGTCAAAAGAAAATTTAATTCACTATGCATGCTTGAATACAGTAGAAACAATGCGACGCAGAAACTCCTGTCCTTACGGCTACGCGAACCAGTTTGCTTATGAATTAAACGAATTTTCAAGTTCGGTTTTTCGGCGATGAAACGTGTTAAGGATAGACACAAATAGAAAATTTCAACGCGATTCCCGTTATATGCCTGTTTGATATTTTCTGCAGCGTGTTTTCACGTCCATTCCATTCTGTTAAAGCAATAAGATAGCAGCTGATTTCAAAACAATATAAATGTCAAACAAAAACGGGTAATTAGTGTTCGGTGTGAATGGTTTACGAGTTTTTGTAAACTTTTCATCGAAAGTCTTTGGTTTTGATGTTAAAAGGCTATTAGATTAAAATTGATTAATTAAAAAATAAATCCCCTGAGTTGCCAGAAACTTGAATTATTTATGATGGGTTCAGCTTGGGTCCATTCTGGTTCTGTAAAAAAGTGAATCGAGTAAATAGTTTTCACATTCGCTCGCATGCATTGCTTTCACTTTTTCGATTCACTTGGTGCAAAAGAGCGCATTCTGGTCTCTCTGCAACGAGCTATATTATCGATCCCGTCCCGATTCCCGAACCACCTTAATATTTCCTCTGGAAACGCATGCACAGTCGGCGAAATTCTCTCAATTTTCTTTTTTTTTTTGAAGAGAAAAGAGAAACACTTGAAATAAATATATTTTTTTCTTCATGAATAAGACAGAGAAGGAGATGTGGTTGAATCGAGCATTGTTTGTTCGTATTAACCTTTTCATTCTTTTCAAAAATTCACTTCCAAATGACGGCGTGAAAGCAAAATATTCATGTGAATGTTTTTTGACGTTTGGTTTCACATTTTCACAGAACAAAAATCGCATTTAAGAGTGAAAGAGTGAAAAACTATTCGATTCACTTTTTCACAAAAGCAGAATCGGCATTCATTCGAAAACTTGTTGCCTCCCTTCAACACACAAAAAAAAAATTAAACACTATTTTGAAAGGTGCTGTCAAAGTTAATCTTGTTGGGTGGTGAAAACATTAAACTAGATTAAGTTTCAGTGGAAATATAGCATAAACTCTTAATAATAGTAATTACCTAAGCATCAGTTCGCTACTGCGGACTGCCAGAACTTCGGATTAAAATTTGCATCTGCTCTTAAATGTTGATTTTTTTTTTATGAATGCATCACTTCCCCTATACATACATACATACAGTTGCATCTATCTTCAGCTGAAAGAAAAAAGATTGGTAAAAATCAGCCAAGGCTGCTTAAAAGCGCAGAAGCATAAATACTCGGTTCTTGTTTGTTTTGTTTATTCTTTCTATTAATTCGCCAGCGCACGATTGTTGTTCACGGACGGAACGTTGGTCTTATATTCAGTTTTGCAAAACGAATTCTGATTAAGCGCCGTCACGTCTGGCTTACGATGACGGTGCAATTTCATTATTATTATTATTTTTTTTTGTTAAAATTTGTTTATGTTTATAAATTTAAAAAAAATATGCAACCATAGACGGAATTACAATAGTTCTATATAGCTTGTTGGAGCTAAGTAGAAATCTTATACATATGTACATACACGGACGCATTCATTTGCATTATAACCGGGGCTACGATGTGCATCGTCATTAGACATGCAGCGTGATTTGGTTGTCATTATGTGGCAACTAAAATGATTACTTCGTGTTTTTTTTTTAAATCAATAAGACGAACTCAAAAGAGTAATTGGGGTCAATGACTGTAATTTTATTATAATATTGTAGACGCATTTGTGTTTATTCATAGGTACCCACTTGAATCTAATTATGTATGTCATTATTTAAAGAATTCAAATGAAAAATTTTCTGATAGTATTTTTTTTATTATATTTTATTGGAAATCGCTGCATGTCTCTATGTTTTTTATTCTTTAAAACTTTGAATAATAATAATAAAATTCAATATCAAGCCTCTAATTCACAAATTAACTATAATATTGATCAAAAGTTTGTTCATATATTCAAATGCAGTATGGACTTAAAGTATTCATTTCTTCATTTATCTGGTTCGAAGAAAACTTTATTTTTAATTTATTGAACAAAATATTTAATAAGTTTGTGTCATTGCTTAACCTGACCTTTGTTCGATTTATTTAATGATATAGTAGTGATGACGTTAGCAGGTGAATTGAGCAGTTATTGGCTTAGCTCTTTTAATTATCACTATCATTTTGGACAGCCTAAACGCCGAATTGAATGCAAATGATCAGATTATATCACACGATGAATATTTTGTTAGGCCTTTCTAATAGTAAATATATTTATGTATCAGATTTACGTAGCAGGTTTACACTCTAAGCTATATGATATAGTATTTTTATATTTTCGTACATTCATTGATGCATAGGATGATAGTTATATAGGTACCTACTATTTAAAATAATTTCAATGGAGATTAAGACAGAAATTACCAAGGCCATATATTTTTCACTATGCATTTTTTTAGTCTGGCTAAGTGGATAATAAATTCCACTTAGCCAGTAAACATGATTTGCTCTAAATTCTCTAACATTATAGGCTACAGGATAAACTGCAAATTATATAAACAAATTGCAATATATACTCGTCGTACATATAACCGTAAGTCAACAATGAATAATGTATCTCAAGTGTGGATTCCGTTGTCTAATTGGATTTCGAATGGATAAATGTTCTTTGAAATTTTTTGCAGACGTTTTATATTTTTGCAAAGACTTAAAGCAAGTTTAAGACTATATGGATTTTTTTGCTGCGACACACAAGATTTTTTTTTATTTTAAGCTTTCAATGGACAGAGTAAGCAAAAAGTTCGATTATTATTCAACTGCCTTAACTCATAGAACTATATGTGGCCCTTTTAAGAAATTCGCGTGCGTGTGTATAACTAAGATAGCAACAAAACAAAAACTTTGAAAAAAAACAGTTTAATTTTCTAAGGAATATAATATCTTCGAGGTCATTTCAAAATCAAAGCAACGAAAGATATTAGATTATAAAAAAAAGCCTCAAGATACTCAAACCCTATCTACACATTATATAGAGCCTTTCTTTTAGTATATCAGACACAATGGGCTCCTATTTTTATTTTTATTTTTTTTAACCATAAAAGTGCCAAGTGAAGAGGAATGAAAATAATTATTTCATGGTTCCGTCCCGAGACTGTGCATGGATGTATCTTCATCTTTCAAGAATGAAAAATGAGTATCTCTATCTATATAAATTTACATTGAAGTGATTTGCCATACGTGATTTCTTTTTATATCTTTTTTTTTAATTCTCTGTATAGGTAGGTACATTACATACATATTCTATTAGTACCAATGCTTTTTTTCAGATACATATACTTTCGGTTACCATATTTTTAAAAATGTTTTTGTTTTTTTTAATTCCATACACCAATTTGCTTTGATGATTTTAGGGTATAAAACATTAATGAGCATTAAATATTAGAAAGATATTTGCTATTAATGCAATTCCATTGTTAATATAAGAAAATGAGAAATATTGATTTAGAAATAAAATTATTTTTTTAATTCTTAACAAAATTTTAGTAGTTATTCTCGTTCTCTCTTTCATCACTGTACGGGGATTGATTAAAATCTCGATCTTTTTTGCGAATACAAAATTTACTTAAAAAGAAAAAACAACTTAATTTATATATAGTTAAAAATTTAATATAGTTAAAATTATAAAAAAAAAAATAATTTACGGATGGTCACCTTAAATATTCAATTCGTTAGGTACCTATATGTATATATAGGAAGATGAATATTTCCATCTATTAATGATATGATATAATATGGTATAAGTTAAAGTGTCTGGGTCTCCGTTCTGGTCTCAGGAGGACGAACCGTGCCTATGAAAGTAATTCATCAATTCAGCATTTTTTTTATATGTAAGATTCGTTCATACTTCATAAATTTTTATCAGACATGAACATACATAATTAATTTGGCTATTCTTTATATATTATGGATTTCAAATTTAGATTCAATAGAAATATTAAATAAGTTAATTTGTTTGAACCCAAAGAAAGCTTAAGCTAAGTACACACAATTGCCTGATTTGACTTTAGGTATGTTCGTGTACTTCTTGCAACTGTCAGTTGTAGTTCAATTTTATTTTTTGTATGTGAACATTGAAAGAACTAAAACGGGAAGAAATTAGCAGTTTGCACAACAAGATGTTCTGGTTAGTAGTGTTAAAATAGATGCCGCCAGTTTAACACAAAAATATCTTAAATTCATCTGGTTAAAACATGTTAAAATAAATATATGAAACGTTAAGTTAAAGGACTATGTAGTAAAATTTACAAAAATTACACAAACTTGAAAAAAATTAACATTGCGGTCATTTAAAAATGTGCGGAATTTTCTTTTAATTTACAAGAATTTTATGTTAAAATAACATCCTCTTAAATCAATTATAATGTTGTTAATAATAAAGCCATGTTTATTTTACATTGAATATAATGTAATTTAAATAGTGTTGTCAAATAGGATTTCTACAATTTTATATTGCACTTTGTTAATTCAACAAGAGACTTGTTAAATTTTTACCTTACGTGATGAGATTTTTTTTTATCTTAAAGAGACAAGAAATGCTATTAAAATTTCTTGTCTTTTATCGTTGCCACCCCTACCCATGGGTTTCCACCTAAATAAATTAGAAAAAGAAGAAAGACCCAATATAACTTGCTAGGTAATATTTAATATCAGTGAAGGTCAACCTAATCAAGATAAGAAAATTAAATTTCTTTAATATTATAATGGAATCTAATTGTTTTAAGCCATGTTAATTCTGTTCTCAATTCATAGTTTTTTTTTTTTTTTTTTTTTTAATTTACAACCAAATTTTGACAAAAAAACATATAAAATCTTATTAAATCATAAAAACTGGCAACCCTGGTAAGAAAAAATTTAATTTTTGAAGTATAAGCTATGAAATATTTAACCTAATTCTACAATGCTGATGGTATTTAATTTCTTAAACAAGCAAGTGGGTACGAGTACATAAATGTCTCAGAAGATTTCTGAGTTCTGTATTTAAATAATTTATGAGTGCACCTCTCTTTTGAACGTGCACTGAGATTCACAACATTGAGTTCATTGAAATTTCATTGCAGACAAAATGCAAAGAAAATATAAATTACAAAAAAAAAAATCGTCTTGCCTCTATTCAAACGTGCTGTTTTAATCCGTTTTGGATTGTACACACACATTATTTGAATATATATATGTAAAGGTATTCATTAATCTACGCTATGTGCATTTTCACTTCTATGGGTATATGCATTTATGTGTAATATATAGTTAAGCTAAGAAAAGGAAGTGCTTGTGGTTTTAAATTTTAGTAATTTAATTCGAAAATGCAATTATTTTTGCTATCGAAAATATTTGTACTATGAAGACGATAGTGTATGCTGTATAGCCTTTTAAAGCTTTACTTAAATTTAGGACAAATTACTAAATTTAGGACAAATTAGTAAAGAGTTAATGTCAAAAGCTTTATCTCAGATACTATCTGATATTTTCCATAAAAAAACTCCTCATTGAAATGAAATCACATTTTGAAAATTCTAATTTCAAAATTCGAATGTATCGAAATTAACTGCTTTCTGATAATTTAAACTGTTTTAAAGCTTGAAATTCAAAGACTTTTTAATTTGAAAATGTTAAAAAAAAAATATTTATTAGTGCTGATATATTTTCTACCCTTATTGATTGTTTATAATTTAAATAAATATTTAATGTAATTTCTTGTATTTTCCAATTTTTTTTTTAGCTGAGAGTGACCTGGGAACATTCGCGCAACGTAAAACTCATTACCATTGCGACAAGTCATTCCATAAAGAGCTATTTACCAGCGAAACTCGTCCTACCAGCGTTAAAGTGCTATACGAGGAAGCAGCAAAGATCTCAGAGTGCCGGTTGCAGGCGTCTCGAAATGACACTACGACAACGGCGACGGCTGCGGCGTTAGACAGCAGCTGTACAGGTGCGCTGGACGAACTGGTTTGTACGCCCGTTTTTGGGAAGGCTAATCGCAAGATGAGAACTAGAATTGATGCTGAAATTGAAATAAGATTGGTAAGTGTATACATATACCTAGCTATAACTTACCTAAAAGAAAAGTTGTATTTGCTGGTACATTTAAATGTAATGTAAGTGGTGTTACCATTCTTCGTATATATTTGACTACTTTAGTCATTAAAAACAAATCTAATATACAATTTTAGGAGATACAATAAGGTAACGTTTAAAAAAAATAACAACTTACATTGCATCAGTAAATGTTAACGAAGAACTAAAAAAATATAAAATATAAATATATAAATATAATCTCATCTTGAACTGCAAAAAAGGCCTTAACTATTGGCCAAATACTTTTGCTGAGTTAGAACGGGGTTAAGAATATCTTAGTACAAACATAGGCTAAAAAGTTGTACAGGGTGGTGCAAAATTAATCACCGGGTGCTGAAGTTTTCAGTTTTGCAAATCACAAAAATCGAAACAATAATTCCCGCGTTTTTTAGGAGTATAGTGATTTATGCCTTGTTGGCGATATTTTTTGTTTATTTACTTCAAAAATTTCAGAGTAGAATTGACATTTGCCGCCATTTGCAACCGGTGACAATTTTTTCACACGGTGATAAATTTTGCGCCACCCTGTATAACACTATTTTGAGTTTAGAATCATCGAACCTATAATGTCTCCTTAAAAAAAAACTATAACATGCTTACCAATTAGGCTGCGCTGGTCACACTAAAATATAGATAAAGCATTTTTGCAACGCATAGCTTTTTCTCCTTGGAGCTTGTAGATTACCTTCTTCTTCTTCTCCAGGGGGGAATATTTTATTTTTTGGAATGTCTTGTCTGCCTATACTTATAATTATATACGTTCATGTATCTTGGTGGTATGTTCCATGCTATACGGTATACCTAAGGATGACAAGATCAATTTGGTGACTATAGTCGAGACAGGGATATGAATATACCTGTATCTATTTAGATACCTATACAAAATGTACAGTTCTTCTTTATTAGTTTGGTCATCTATTGCATATGTGCGGTAAAAATGGATGGCGATTAGAGAAGCCGGTTTTTTTCTTGTGCAAAATAAAAAAAAACACATTTCTAATAAGTTGATGTAGCATAAAATTAAAGAGGTTATCGCTTCTTGATTAGGTGGAACGACATATTTTTTTCCTTCAACATATTAAAGAGATAATATACATTTCATTAAGTATATTGATTTTAGTTTCTTGGGTTGTGTGTTCTCTTTTATGCAATTTGTGTTGTGACTATTTTTTGTCTTTATCAATATACATACATAAGTAGCTTCATAATGTTTTTTTGTAAAATTTAATTTTATTAATTTAACGTAGTGTTTTATACTAAATGATAATTAATATACAAATTTGAAACTCAATATACCAAATTCAGAAATTATTGTGACAAAAAGTTCTATAATTAATATCAAGGGAATGAACATTTACAGGCACATCACTTATAAAAATAGAGGTAGGTACAATAGCTATATGTACTTTAAAGCATTAGTTGTTTTATTTTAATAAAATTAAGCTGCACCATTGATGATACGGTATTTAAATCAAAAGACCTATAAATCCAAGGAGAACAAAAGGCTTCTCAAATGTATCAAATGTAGATGCGTGCAATTTGCCAAAAAGCTTAAGCTTCTTGCTGCGAGTGCGAACTAAGGTTTGAATCAAAACTATCAAAGTTTAAAATTCCCACCAGGTAATTTTTTAAATAATTTTTGATAAATCTCTAAATTCTTAAATCCAGAACATTCAAAAATTTTGTTCATGTTAAAATAATGTGATATCCATTTGATTCGAAACAAAAATCATATGAAAACAAGTTTACTGTAATTTTAAAATGATACGCAATTTTCTCTTGAATAAGAAGGTCGTCATATTGACAAAAAAAAAACAAGGATTCCGATTGAGTCAAACTGATAATCACATTGAAATAATATGAAGATTCTCATTAAAATAACAATGACTTCCCGTCAAAACAACACGAATTTCCCTGCTCAACATTTTGATTTGATCACTTTAAAATAAACCTCAAGTAAAAACAACACGTTGGTTCCATTTAAAACAATTAATTGACGTGTTAAAATAACATGATTTAAACCTGGGCTTGTGAATTCATGAAATACTTTTAACAATTGTTGGTCTTTTGATGAAATGATAATGAAACATTTTATTTCAAAACAAAACGATTCAGTGCTGATTTTTCACGGATCAATATAGTTTTAAACATATTAAGAAAAGTTTTTTCATCTTAAATGAGTAATTTTTTTTTAATTTTATGAAGAATTTTGTCTTGATAATCAGTGAGAATGATGCAATTAAAAAAAACAATACTTCTTTTCCCGACACGTCACGACGTTTCTCCGGATTCTTCATGGGTGAAGTTTATTTAGCTTTAAAACAAAATGCAATTTTTAATATTTTCGTTCTTATGTTTGAGTCAAGTGTTAGATATTTAATTAGAAATATTTTTTTTCAATTTTTTTGACAGCTCATTTAATTTTTAATTTGAACTGGTCTTTAATCGCTTATTTTTGCTGTTTCTCCTTATGTTTCTGTTTTTTTTTTCAGACACAGATCGAGTTTTGACATTTCCTACCAGTTTTTAAAGAAATTATAAATTAAGAAAAATTATGTTCGTTCAGTACTTTCCGCACTAAAAATTGTAATTTAGAAAATTTTGACGAATAAGGAAACAATTCTTCTATAGAGAAAAGAAACTTTTCAAAAGTACAGAAACGTTTTGAACCAAAAATTTCTGCCACTTTTTAAACGTCAACCAAAACTAAACAAAAGAGCTATAAACAAAAATAGCGAAACATACCCAACAAGCAAGAGTCTTGTGATTATTTGTCATATATGTTTTTATAGATTAGATGATTAGATTAGATTAATAAATGATTTATTATTCTTTAAGATGTACAAAATATTATTTAGTAATAAACATTCATTTTTGAGCATGGCCTAAGCCGTCTGCCAGTTGACAATTAAATCATAAAGTTAATAGAAGTTATACATATTTTATTTTGTTTAATATTTTTTTTTTTTTTTATTTTAATTTTTTTATCAAAATAGTTCCTCTATAATTCGGTTTCTATAATACAGCGCCAGCTTCACATATTGAAACAATGATTTCCAAACTCCTCCGTTGAGTATACCAAACATCTCATCTTCACTAAGTTCACTTTTTCCAAAAACGCTACTGCGAGTTTCCCTTAAAATAGGGCACTTGCCAAGGAAGTGATGGATGTCCTCTCTTGCTCCCTGGTTGCATAGACTACAGATTTCTGGACGATCGTCTCTATGTGGCATAAAGTTAAGTGACAGCAACTCTCCTCTTGTTTTTAAAACGAGTGACATGAGGGCCGTTGAGTACTCTTCTTTGAAATAGCTTTCAGTTGACAGGTTGTAGTCAAGCCTTGCGTATATGAGCCTATTTGTTGATTGCCTAGCTCTAACAACGAACTCATCTCTTTTCCTATTATCTACTGTACTGATCAGGTCATAGAGATCAGCTTTCCATCGTCCTATGTTTTCATCGAGGATGAGTTGACGGCCGCAGTAGGTAGCCAAGTTACGCCAGGTGTCGAACCAGGACAATTTTCTTCTTAAGATAACCATAGTTAGTCTTCTGGGAAGTCTGTTCTCCTCCATGTTTACCGTTTTCAATATGTAGTCCACCTGCATTTTCAGCGTTGAGATGAATACAGGAGCGAGTCCTGTCTCGAGCATGAGAATGTGGTTTGCTGTACAGCTTGGAAGTCTCAACGTTCTCTTTAGAAAGTATCTTAAGAGTTGTTCTACTTCATCAAATTCTGTATGACCCCATACCTGAGCGGCGTAGCACATTATGGCCTTGGCTGTTGTTTCGAAAATACGGAATTTGGTTTTGAAGCTAACATCCTTATTCTGCATCACGGATTTCCAAGTTGCGTTTAGAGCATTTTTCGATTTGGCGAGTTTTTCTGTCATATGGTTCCTGAGATTAAGGTTTCTCGATATTTTGACTCCAAGGTAATTATAATCACTAACTACTTCAATTCTTTGGTTATCGTATCTCCAGCTTTCGTTGTGACAGTTCGGGCCTCCACCGTTACGGAAAATCATTACTTTAGATTTGCTGAGGTTTACCTGAAGCCTCCATTTGTTGCAGTACTCAGATATTCTGTTTATCATCAATTGGAGACTTTCAGGCGTTTCAGCAAACACCACAATATCGTCCGCGAACTTCAAGGTTTTTACCAGTAGATTTGCAGTAACTGTTGCTCCACCTTGTAAAACATCCTCGATGTCGTCTATGAAGAGAGCGAATAATAGGGGACTTAAGTTACATCCCTGTCTTAAACCTATTTCTACCTCGTAGGGTTCGGATAAATTATCTTTGAACGCGAGCACAGAAGTTGTAGAGTCGTACAATGTTTCCAGAATACGTCCAAATTTCGTTGAGATACCTTTATTGTAGAGCTTAAGCATCAGAGCTTTCCTGTCTATGGTATCAAAAGCCGCTTTGAAATCAATAAAGAATGCGTACAATTTCTTTTTATCTTTGATAAAAATTTCCGCAATGCTGGTAAGAGTGTAGATTTGGTCTATTGTTGAATAGTTTTTGCGGAACCCAGCTTGAGACTCACGCAAGAGATTGTTTATTTGTACCCAGTTGTATAGTCTTTTGTAGAGGATCTTTGTGAGAATTTTCATTGATGTGTTCAACAAGGATATTCCTCTATAGTTAGCGGAAACTGTGCGATCACCTTTTTTGAATATTGGTGTCACGATGGATTTTTTAAAATAGTTTGGCACACAGCCATGATCATAGGCATAAGGTGTTAATAAAACACTCATATTATCAAAAAAAAAAAAAAAACAATTATACAGAACAACTTTACTGCTTTCAGCATTAACTCTGAAATATGCGTTTGGTTCCGTTTGAACATGATTTAAACTTATGCATTCTCACCTACAATTTTTTCTTTTCCCTCGTGGGTCAAATCAAGACAAATCCTGTGCTTATAACGTGTTTGCTAATTACACTAAGCAAGTACATTTTTAATGAATAAATCCAGAAACTTACATTAACATCAATTAGATTTACACTTCAAATGAGTCACAATTGCCAACGCCGCCGCCGCCTAGCTCAGCACCGCGCCATCGTTGATGTGTCGTTCTACTTTATGCAAAACTTATTCTATCTTCGCTATGAGCCTTTAACAGGAATACTTTATTCTTACCCTTCTACAGGTTTGTGTGTGTGTGTTCTTTTTTAATAATTGCTTCAATTAATTTGATGGTATTTATAATGACTGGAAAGAAAAAAGTTCCATCCATATCCCTAATGGTATTGAATCATATTGGCGTGACTTGCAAACATTTCCCATGTGGCCATGTTGTCATTAAAGCCTCATTCTTTTGTTTGATAAGAACTTATCCAGCGATTGAGTATATTTTTTTTGTATATTATTTTTTTTTTATTGCCAAACATACCCTCTGTGATGGTTTTTAAGGCTTTAATAATAGGTTTTTGTCATCAAAGGTTTTTTCTTTATTTTTATGAGATATAATAAGAAAATAAATAAAAGCATTGTACTAATGTATATCAGACACTTATTCTATTTCCGTAAAAATGGAAATTACTTTATTGGAAATTAGAATAAAGAAAAAAAATTGTGGGTTAGGCCTTTAATTGTCAAAAATAGTTCTTGATTTAAAAAAATACCTAAAAAAATCCTCGTAAGTTTTTATTACGATAAATGTGTCCTGTGTTTGTCTTTTATGTGTTCGTAAATCGTTAATACGATTGAGTTGAAAACTTAAGAGTTTGACTTTGTAAGAATTGGGATGGTTTGGAAAATACTATTAGTACAACCCGCCCACTGCAACGCCCACTTTTCTTATATTGCAGTTTTCTTCTTGTTTAGGTGAATATTTGTTATAAAGTCCTCTTGAAATTAAAGTACGACATTTTTTTTGGATTAATTTTTTTAGAAATCTTCCTACTATCGCACATACTTTTCTTATATGTACATTGATAGAGACAACGTAGGCCTTAAACATCTGTTGAAAGTTTGAAATATGTAAATAAACTCCATTGAACTAAAGTTTGACTTCTGTAATATTTTTAAAAGTCCCCCCACTGCCACCCCTTTTTTCTCAAATTTAATATCCTTTGAAAATACAGATTTTGTTTTTAATTTATCTTGAAAATAAATTGTACGTCACAACGAAACCACAACAATTCATTATACACCCCGACGACTATCATATGAGTGAAAAAAATGAAGATAATGTAACATGGGCTTAAAAAAAGTGGGTAGAAGTTGAATTTGTCGTTGCAGCTACGCAAATATTTCGAGTAATATCTTCTTTAACGTATTTTTTTATAAAGCGTACCAAACCACCGAGATTATCAGCTTTTTTGGTCCTAAGCACAAATTTATTAAAACAAGAATTATTTCTTCGCTAGGTTATGATTATAATATATTTGAAATAAAAACCATTGAATAAATTTATACATTTTTTTTAAATGTTCGATACTAATGGGTTTCATTTTAATTTTCTAGCCGGCCGGTATTGAAGACCTTCGAAAGTGGACATCTTCCGAAGCACTTGGTGATGTTACAGTGACTCCCGATTGTATGAACCGTGTAGACGCATCCATAAGTACATCGATGACTATTGGTGATAATGGAGTATTAACGCCAGCCCTATCTCCGTCCGTGTTATCAGCTGATGCTGTTGACGCCATTTATTCCATTAATAATAGTAACGATAATTTGCATATTCCTAATGACATAAACAAAGATGTGCCTTTAAACCATCGACTGCCTTCCCCGGAGGAACAATGTAAACTGTTAGCTTTAAGGTAAGTAACTAAACATACCTTTACCTTCAGGTTTGCCATAAGTCTCCATGACTATTTATCTACCAATCCCAAAAATATAACCCTTTCCTATTTAATTTTGAAAATTAATTGTTTTTATCGGTTTGACGGATGAGCTAGTTTTATTGTCAAACTCCAATCGTTTTATGTTAATTTGTGTGTGTTAAATTGAATTGTTGATGTGTTGGGGTGGGGTGGGGTGGGAATGAAGGTATTCAACATAAAATTTAAATGAATTTTCAGTTGAAGAACCCTAGACACACAATATGTCAAAAACTGCCAGGAACAACCAACCGAATCGTATTTAATTTATTATTCCTGGTTTGGTGATGTGAGAATAATGTTACCAGAGCATGGGTTAAGTTAGCTCTATACATATATTTATATTTTAATTTTATTTGCTGTTTATGTTGTTATTTTTATTCCAGTCGAGTAGAGATGCGGGTTTACTTCCTGATAGGGTTACCATATGCACACAAATTAATTTAACTTAAATTCAGCTAATTGGTGATTAATTTGCTTTGTATAGAAAAGTTGATAGGGGATAAAAGGCTCAAGCATTTAATCAACTGTAAGCTTAATTACATTTAAGGTTAGTTCTGCTTTACTTTCAGGAATGATGTTTTAAATATTATATTGAGTTGGTTATAGTTCTTGTATATAGGTAGATTTAAAGAGGGTTGGAAAATAAATATACACAACTATAGGCATCTGCCATCATTGGGACCTGTTGGTGATCAATGTAATATAGTTAAGAATTAAACTGTTATTGGTCATAAAGTAAAATATTTTTGAAAGTAATAATTAGAACAAATAATTAGATTTAGTTTTAGATTTATAGATATTTCTAAACAAAATTAGAACTTTGTAATGGAGAACAGACAACTGAATGCTTGACGGGCTAATGTTTCCTGTCAAATGAAGTCCACTGTGGATTGTGATTGTGTTTCCGCCCAAAAAAAATTCTCGTGCCACATTTATGAAAAAAAAATCCATGCCACATTTTCCCAAAAACCGTGCCATATGAAGTAAAAAATGAAAGTAAGAAGAGCGTTCCATACTGATTTTTTTGTGCAACCGTGCTATAGGAGAAAATGTTCGTGTCAAAAAAGTACGATCGTGCCACTTAGGCAACGCTGGTTATGATCATGCCAAAAAGTAAAATCATCTGTCCTTTTTGTACATGTGTCGTGATTACATCAGCTGTTATGTATACATTTTTATTTTAAGCATGTTGTAACATGCAGATATGTACCAAATTTAAAATTTTGAAGTTGATACACTTAAAATGTCTAATTGCATAAATAAGTTGCATTAAATGTCAATTTGTCATAATATTTGTAGATTAATGTCGTTTTCCTTTTGTCATTTGGGATTTTGATCCGGGATTGTGGATTTTTCGTGGTAAAAGGAAACAAAATAGAATTGATTCTTTTTTGTAATTGTGTGTGTGGCATGTCAAAAATGGCATTATTTCCTTTATGATACCAGTGATAGTATCAGGAAGTAAACATAGATTTAGCAAAACACGATTCCAGTAAATGCATTCGATAGCAAAACACAATTCCAGTAAATGCATTCGATAGCTCCAACAGCGAACATATAATGATTTTCACAGTCTATCTTCGAATTCATATTGAATTTAAATAAAAATTTAAATTTGAAAAGGTCGCGAAAAAAGAATAACTAATAATAATTTTTATTTTCACAAAACTTCCAACAGTAAACACAACAATTTAGATAAATGTCACTTTACTACGGTGTGTGTGCAAGTGGGTGTTTTTTGTTTGTTTTTGAAATCACTATCAAAGATTTTGATCCCAAATCTTGAGAGATCAGTTTTTTTCTTGTTTGAAAGGAAAACAATATAAGAAAATGTCGACAGTGATCGATTTTGCTTTAACATTGCACACTTTTAAACATTATTCCTTAAACCGTATTATGCCTGCATTAAAATTTTTGAAATTAACGGCTTGGATATAAAATCTTTCTTCATTAATGCTGATTTATATGACTGCCAAATTATTATTTGTCTTCCAATTTCTTACTATTATTATATGAATTCACTCAAAAATTTGCCATAGCAAAAAACCATTATATTGGTCACGTTCGGAGATCAATCTAAAGCTATTCGGATAGGTTTGTGTTGTTGTATTCCCCTGTGACAAAACTTCTGACAGAGGAAAAAGAGGGTACAATCAATTCCTTGATTTCACGTTAAAAAGATCTCAGAAATCTGCACATTCTCAAAATTCTTATTTCTTTGAGGTCTGTTCGTTTACTTAACAAAACTGCCAAATTCTTCCAATGTTAGTCTAATTTTATTTCTGTTATATAAACTTTGACAGAATTTAGACTAAAATTAGTAGAAAATGGCAGTTTTGGGAAGTAAACGAACAGAGAATATAATCTCTTTTTCTCTTTCTTTGAGTTCCTTCTGACGCTCCGCAACAACGTGGTCGTCGTATAAGGATAAAAAGAATTTTTGTTGGAACAGTGTTTATTATCTCATTAAATGTCACGAGTGGCGTCCATTTGAAATTCGGGTATAAAGTAAGAAAGCTGCCTGGAGTATAGAGCTCAAACCTCCAAGTTAGCAGTCAAGCACTATATTCACATAACCATTGCCGTCCGCAATGTTTAAAAATAATAAATTAACTGACATATAGAGCTTGTGTAGGTCCATCTTAATGTCAAGGTTAATTTTTGACAATAACATTACATCACGTTTTACTTTAATGGTTTTATATATGAACAACCCATAATAAATCTTTCTTTTTTATTTTTTTTTTGAAGATATCCTGCCGAAGTTATCTCAGTGGACACATCTGGAAAACGTTTTGAACGCATGTGCCTGGCCAGAAAATCAACCACTGGCTGTGCCCTTGGCATGTCCGAGGGTAATAATTTGAACGATGACGTGCAAACTGTTAGTCGCCGTTCGAGATCACGAAAGGTTCGTGGCAAGCGAAGGAATACAATTGCAGGAATCGATCAAAAAGAGATTCAGGATGCAGCTAATGGGTATGTTTTTTTATTTTCTTTTACATTCAACATCAATGTATTATAACTTCATAAATCTGAATGTCGTTTTTGAAATAAAATAATTATTATAATTATTTGTGTCTGGTTTGTTATGCTGTTGTTAATAGAAATGTATAAATATTGTTCTTATTATTTTTGGCAAATATAATCGATTTTTTTTTTTATTTTTTCTATCACTATAATATACAATAGAGGCATGTTTTATGTCCCCCTATATACAAAAAAAAACATATAGTGTAATATGGAATGTTCCACAAAATTATTATTTTTTTTTCAAATTTTGTTTTTTGTTTATTTGACCAATAACAGTTATAACAAATTAACGTCTAACAACATCAAATGAAACTTAAGGTACACTTGTATATATAAAATGATAAACTTCAGTATTACACATTATTTTTTTGTTCATGGTTTGTGAGTAAAAACAGCACATAATATAATCGTGTAAAAATAAACTTGTCTTTTGCTTTTGATTTATTTTTTTTGCAATAAAAAGCGAACAAAACCACCAACACAGTTTTCGTTCATATAAAACATTAATTTGCTTTTCATATAAATCATTTTTTAAAAAGCTTTATGCCGTTAGAATTTTTTTTCGCTTTTATAGGGTATAATATTGCATTAACAGGTTTTCATTTCAATTATTTAAAAAACAATGTGTATTAAACCTCGAGGTATTGAGGCTAAAAATGTCCATTCATAATTTAAAAATGGCCAAATTTATCTTAGCTAATATCAATTTTTTAGTAAAAAAATGAAATGCTATTTTTTGTATAATTATGTTCTTACTGGTGGTCACAGTGGTAAAATCCGGTGTTAATATTTTCTAGAATCCAACACTTAATTGAACAAAATTTCGGAAATCTAAATCGCCAAACTGTTCTTCTAATTTTCTAGAGTTTCACTCCATTTTTTCGCTTAAAAATGCGAATAATAATATTTCATCTATATTGCATCTAGTGTAATTTAAATTTTCAAAAAAATAAAAATGGATGCACTCATTTGGCAATTCGAAATAATTGCGAAATTTTCGAAATTCGATTTTTTTTTACTTGCAGAATATGAGCGAATGAGAAAATAGCGTGTCTGGGCATTTGCCTGGATTATAAATTGCTTTTTTGACCGCTCAATCGTTGGATGGTGTTTACAAGTTTGAAATTGACAAAAATAAATGGGAGTGGTGTGCCAGTGCTTTGTTTTGTCTTCGACTCGATTTCTCATATTTATTATTTATTGTCTGAAACTGAATTAATTTTTTCCAGATGACAAAAACATCAGCTTTTCACATTTGTTTCAAAGTTTATGGGCCCTGTTATGACCCGCGAGTCAAATGTTTGGTAAATCACTCAAGTTGTGATATTATTTTGTTAAACCACGTTAAAATAAAGAAACAAAATGATAGGAAATTAAAACTTTTAAAACAAAAACAAAGAAAACCATTTATTAAGGTACTTTTTTATTCAGTTTTAGTAACTTAATTTTTTTTTTTTTATTAGTTTTCATCATTATTATAAATCATAAAATCAGTAAAGCAGCAATCGGTAGCATTACCAGGCCATTAAGATTTTGAGACATATATGTACATATGTATAGATATGTTTATTGTTATAAAATTGTTATAAACAAATAAATCTATTTATCTAAAAAAAATTGTTATATTACGAATAGCGAACTACGACATTCGAATAGGGCGACATGTCGATTGGACAGATTTTAAAATTTGAGGCCAACGTAAGTAATTAGGAGAGCCGAAATGGTACTGGAAAAAGTCACATAATTGCGGTGGGAATTATATAATTGCGTCAGGAATGTTAATGAAAAACAATGGGTGAACTTAAAAAAATCTTACAAACCTGAATTTATTTTGGTGTACATAGAGCATTTCCTTAACAGTTTCCTAAATTAAGACTTGATACATAAAAAATCAAAAACACTTTTTCTGTAATTTATGAATTTATCTCATATCGGCTCAAATGAAAAAGTAGTATTCAATTCTACACAAAGATTGTCACTACCTAATGTTTTATAACCTTTCTATAATTTTGCCTCGACATATCTTCGACAAAACTGATAGTTTTGGAAATATAATGTAAATTAAATACATATTTAAAAAAATTAAGTTTGCCTTTTTTACCTTATAAAATCAAAATTACTTCAAATTTAAGGCATTTTTTATAATAAATACCTACAGTTAATTTTTAGCTCCCATGAAAAATTCTCTACAAAATTTAGCCAAGAATTTTGACCGACTTGAAGTTCTAGTTAAAAAATCACATGTATGTTTGGTCGAAACTTCCAGTTATAAAATCCAAAATGCCTTTCATGATTTTTGGTTAAAAAGACCGAGACAACAAAATGTGTCGAAAGAAAGTTTTCTGATAGCTATTGTGGTAAGTGTCGCAATCTTACGGTCGATCAATATTACAAAATAGTATAGACGTAGGTACTTGACTAATAAATTGCAATATTTTCTGTCATTTTGTTCCCATTGTACATCAGTATTTAAGTATCTTATCATCAAACTAGTCTAGATGGCTAAAATTTGTCCGAAATAAAAAAAAAATAATTATACCATGTATTTCGTGTAAATCTAGCATTATTTCCGATTTACACGCCTCACAAAATTGTAACAATGTCTCCCTTTGTTTTACTTCATGTTTATGGTCTGCCCAATTTTTTGACATGTTTATTTTATTGCATGTATTATTCGAAAAGCTAGCGAACCGAAGAACGCCATACAAACATTTTTTTGTATAGTTTTTAACATTTGTGGGTTCTCAAATTTAAAATCTTTGGAATTTGCTAAATAAAAACCCGTCTTGTACTTACTATACCTTCGTATAAAAATAAAGACACAAACTTTCATACATCAGAAATTGACACTGTTTTCCGGTTAACTTTTTACCACTCCTTATCATAAAAATGAATGGGATAACCCGCTTTTCGCCACCTCCTTATTTATAATATTATTTTAATATTCAACCAAAGTATGCAAATAATTTTAAGTTTATTAATATCAAAAAATTTTTATCAATCTTGATTTCTGTCAAACAAACCATTTAATGCAAAAAAACTTTAACAAGCTATAAATTTATGAAAATAATTTGAGTATTTTATTTGTCTAGGTGCCTAATTTCCATTTATTTCACAATTACATAGTTGGTCCCAAAATCAATGACCATTTCTTTATGTTCAATACAATAATTACCAATAAATTTTTCAATTTCAATTCGTTTCCTTCTCAATCCCCACGAAAAAAAAGCAATTATATCAAAGCAATACAAATCTGTAATAAAAAATAATCATTTCGAAGACCTTTTAATGAAAAAAGTCTTCACACTTAGTTATAAGCCCCCCAAACCAAACCGAATTTACTTAACTAATCAATCGACAGTATTTTTGATTGCTAGATTCAATCAGTGCGCATCTTTCCATAAATTAAATGAAGACTCGAATAATAATAAAAAATGAAAAAGAAAAAAACGAACTAATGGTCTTGCATGGAGTGATTTAATAAAATTGAGATTAGAAGAAAGCCCCTATTTCTGGTTTGCTCTATGGGGCATTCATAATTTACTCACAAATCAATACAAAAACAAATTAAAAATTTATTGTAATACTGAAGTTTTAAATAATTTAACATCTTAAATAGTAAGAAACAAAAAATATTTTTACACATTTCCCCCCCTTATAAAACAGGACGGATACCCATGATAGCGGTAAGAATAGTTTAGCAGCAACGACAACAGCCGGTGACACCGTAAATCCTAATGACGGTTATAATATTGCCGCCAATGAGGAAAAAAACAAATTCGGTCGAAGTAAGTCGAGTGACATATTAAAAAAAGAATCTGTTGCCTTGCCATATGACAAAGGCAAGAGCACTCTGACACGCTTAAACTCGCTCAAACAATGGGGTCGTAATCGTTTTAAATTTATAACGCCTAGTGGTGGTAAGTCGGGGAACAATAATAACAACAACAACAACAGTAATAGTAACAAATCATCGCCACCAAAGTCAGGCGTGGCGGCACAGAGTACCGACATTGACATCGACGATGAATGCACTGTGCACGAGCTGACAAGCAAAAAGAATGAACTTTTCGAAAAGGAAGGTAGATTTTCGCACGAACGAAAA
Organism: Epistrophe eligans; assembly: GCA_951394125.1. NCBI lineage: Eukaryota > Metazoa > Arthropoda > Insecta > Diptera > Syrphidae > Epistrophe > Epistrophe eligans. The sequence continues at coordinate 55,422,955 of OX596028.1, forward strand.
CCTTCTTATTCCTCGTCAGAGAAGAGCGTTTCCTTGGCCAGTAATGGTGGCAAGACGTCGCAAGGGGTTGCGCAGAAGTTAGTGGCACTCGGCAGCGGCAATGTCAAATTACGTGATACCTCGTCCTTGAATCGTCAACGACGCAACGGTATAAATGGCCATAACAAGGATGAGCCACATTCGTCCAGTGGTAACTGGAGCGCCAGTTCTGAGTCGGGTCGTACTTCTATTGGGAGTGAAATAACTATCCAACCCAAGTCGAGTGCCTCGAATACATCCCTGAATGTAAGTAGCTTCCATCCGGGCAGTGGTCCACCCAGTTCAATAATAAGTCGGCGACGATTCCTAAATACATCGGCGTCAAGCAGTGTGACCAGTGAAGGTACTGCCACCCCAGACTTGCAGGTAAACGACGACGACGAGACTAGCTCGGCATATTCATGTGACACTGAAGGCTACTACACCTCATTCCACATGGATTCGGGTTTGCGTACTTTGAAAGAAGAAGAGCCAATGTCGCCATTGCAGACAAGTTCAACCCACCCCAGTAACTACTCCTTTGGCAGTGTGTCAAATCAGACGGTCCTAACGGCCGAAAATGAATACGAGCTCTTTGGCAGAGGCTCAACTTCCACTACCACCAGTTCCGCTGGCACCGTCTGCACCACTCTCCTGGTCAACGACCATGGGCCAGATGTACCCGAGCGCATTAGTTCTCTCTCGAAATTGAACAATAGTGCCAGCACAAGTACCCTCGAACGAAGTTACTCAAGCAGCACAGTGGGAAGTACATTAGAGCGAACTGGCACGATAAAGAGAAACGTTTTGGCGACAACAGTGCTAAAGGACGCGGAAGGAAAAAACACTTCCACCACAGACTCTTCACCGGCAAGCCAAGAAAGTGATTTCACATTCGAAACGCGCATAGCCGAACGAACCGCCCAACCCCTGCCATCCTCCGAAGTCGAGTATTCTGAGAGTTCAGATTTGGAAGGTGTGGAACGTATTGAAAGAATCAAACAAAAGACTGCCATGACCGCCAAACGTATTCCCTCCATGTGCATAATCACTCCATCAACTAGTGACGATGAGAATATCAAAGAAACAACAACCGTTAATTATGCAACCCCATATGCTACAGTCGATATGATTGATCCAACGAAAAAGGATCACAATCTCAACCACTTGAAACGCACTCTTCAGCATCCACTTCACAATATGCTGGATAAGCTAAAAGTCGTCCTTCCCAATAAGAGGAAATCCCCCGCCAAGCAAGACGATGCCACCATCTATGATGCGGCAGGTGAATATGTTACCATAGCTGATATAAGCAATAACAACAATAACCAACACACTAAAAAGACGGCAGGAAATCTTGGAATCTACTATTCCAATGACATAGTTCGTCGCAATTTAGATCCCACAATGCCTTCGTTGGGGAACGACATTAAAATCGTTGGTGGCTGTGGCAGCGAGAATAAGGAATATGTTTCCCTGAATGAATTGCCATGCAATATTCGCCGCAACCAGGCGAAAGGCAACATAGTGGCGCATCCTTTTGCACTGCCAGCAATTGATAGCGCGAAGGAAAAAATCAATAGTCAGTCGTGGTGCGCAGCATCAGAAAATGTCGACGACGATGACAACAACCAAGTACTGTCAGCATCATCCCCTTATGGTGGCACAGAAGAGGATGAAATAACAACAACAGCCCCATCGCCATCATCACTAACTGCTGTAGCAGCGGCGGCGAATAGGGGTGCGCGTGTCAAGATGAATTCGCAGGGGAAAGCAATTTACGATTCGGATAGTTTGAAACGTCGCAAAGGAGCGCATACAACATTCGCACCTGGACCGTACGTAAAAGAAACCGAAAGTGCTCTGCTATTTAAAGACCATCATCAAACTAGCAATAGTGACGCTCCACCCAGTGAAAGTTTTACTCCTGTTTCCGTCGCTGCATTAGCATTAAAAAATAAATCCGTTGTATCTCTAATCAATGGCGGTTGTGTCAATCGAAAAGTTCCAAATGTGCGTCCAGTAATAGTTTCGTCATCGCAACATCATCGGCCACCGTTAATTGTTAATATGACGACAAAGTGTCTCGATAGACCACCACCCCCACTACCCCAAACTATGGCAACTATCATGGCTGCGATGCCATCGCCGCTGTCTCCTTCTTCTTCTATGACTTCGACTTCATCGACCCTAACGTCATCCAATTCGTCATCATCATCTTCGACAGCTTCAACCAGTACAGTATTAGATGAAGGTAAGGCATTTTCTAATGTAACTAATAATTTTATTGTAAATAACACGAACAATTGCTTAACAAATATACATTCCACAATCACAACACAAAAAATCAACTGCAACAACAACAATAATAATAATATAAATAACAATTGTATAGAAAAAAATACTGACAAACATTTACCAATGCATTTAACTACATTCGCCCAAAAAGTAGAAACTCATAGTGATAGGCGGATAGGGGAGGCTTCTTGTGACTTATCGATTCATGACCTAAATAAGCTTGAAGAAGATTCAACTACTGCTGCGCTTGGTAGTAGCATTATTAGCAATATAAATCAATTGCAACAACAACGACCTCTGAAACGAAACAATAGCTATAGGCTGGCTAATGATGAATTAGTCAGTAGTGGCATTAAGAGTACCTGTATGATTTATACAGATGACATGCAGATCGATATGAGAACCATGGATGCTGTTGGTCTTTTGCCAAATGCAGCATCAGCATCTGCCAACTCCAATAAAGTAAGGAAGATTGCCAAATCTTTTGAGCGTCTAGTCGATGAATTTTCTTTATCCACGACAACCACTTCTATGGATTCGTCATATTTGAAAAATAAATCCTTAGAGAATTTTGACACATCCGAGCCTAACGTGGTCGTTGGCGTTGGCGTCGACGATGTCGATGAGGATGTCGAATCGGATTGTGAATTCATGGAGTCGTCCTCGTCGACGACCACTCAGCTAAAGTATCAAAAATCTTTTATTGAAGGTGTTTTGCTAAAACCTTTTAAAATAATCCAACCAACTGGTGATACTAAGAAGCATAGAGAGAGAATCCTTCAGAAATTTGATGTTATGCAAAGTACAGAGATTTGGTAGTCCCTGCCTCGTCGTCTCGTCGTCCTCCCAACAATATTATGTGACCATGTTCCATAGATTTTTATATCTTTTTTTTTTTTTGTGAGGAGAACTTTGTGTTCTACTCTTGTCAGTCATTTTATAATTTTCTTTGTTTCTTTATTCAAGTTTTGAGTACAATGTTCTCTATTGAAGTGGATTTGTATTTTTTTTTTTGTTTTGTTCCTTTAGTCATTGTGAAAAATGTAGAGTATGTGTCTACCGCTTTCATAATTAACCATTTCCATGTGAATCGTTCATTCATTCTGTTTATGATGACGTGACGAATCCCTCTTGAGCATGATGCACTTGTTAGAGGACGGATGATGGAGGAATTTTTTTATGTTTAAAGAACTATTCCAAAGGAAATAATGTGGACATGAGTAGGTAGGAGACATACATTAAGAACTTTGGCCTTTAATTTTTTTTTCATTTTTTTTCAATTGGGTATAAAAATTGTCTACGGTGCAATTATTTTGATAATGTATAAATAGAAGGTTACTTTCAAAAGTGTTAGATAGGGAGTAACTACATAATGTACCTACATAAATTTGAAAGAGTTCCTATGTAGCAATCTTGTAAACCCTATTCAAATAAGACACGAACAAAAGCTACAGACTGAAATCTTTATAACATAATACTGCTGTAAGGTAACTTTAATTTTCAACAAGTTTCTTAAAACTGAATTTTTTTTTCTAGGGGACAAAAAATTGTGCAAATTCGCAAGTCAATTTATGCTAACAAACAGAACTAATGTAGCGAATAAAATATTTAAAAAACAACTAGGTGCGTTCTTTTCCTCTAAAATTTAAAATTGTGTAACTTTATAACGTCATTTAATCGTTCCTGAATCTAATGTAAGAGTGTTAGACTTTGCAACAATTTCCAACTCACCTCGTTGTTGATCTTTCAAAAGCAGCTGAATTCGAAAATGTTTTTATTTCGTTTTTTTTACTTTTCCTTCTTTCGCTTTGAAGTCATTTTAATTTTTGTATTTCTTTCCAAATAATTGATTTTTTTGTAGATTTTGAGTTTTGGAATTGTGTTCTCTTATTTTCTGATTAATATTATTATTATTATTATTTTTTTTATATTTTAATCTTTCGATTCAGTAGTTTTTTTTTTAATTAGGAATTTGTTTCCATTTGTGAATGGAAATAAAATTCTATAAATTTCATTAATGATTGAATTTTGTACAAACATAATGTTAATTTGAATTTAATTAAATATTGTGGTAAAAATATTTTTTGCATTTCCATTTTTTTCAACCCTTTAGATTGACGAATCAACAATATTTTTAACATTGATCGTTCCTAAATGAAATGTTACAAAGTGTAACACTTTTAAAAATGACATTTTAACACTTTTTTTGACATCAGACATCATCTGTTGGCGTTTCATAAGGGACAAAATTAGTCGATTGTCAATTCCCTAGTGTTTGTCATTCCTTAGAATCTATATTTTGTTCTTACTATACGAAATCGCTACCATTTACCCCTAAAAGTATGCAATTTACCTGGTTTACTTTGTTCAATACGAATACAACAAAAAAATCCCTATGCTAATAAGATAATGTTCAGCCGAGTAATGGGCGTACAATCAAAAAAGCAATTAATTTTTTATATATTTGAACTAATATTTTCTTTTTTATTATTTTGAAAGATATTTCAGTTCTGAAAACGTCTGAGGCCTCGGATTTCTTTGTGTGTTTTAGATATTTGTTTTAGTTTTTTTTTTTGCAGGGCTATCTGAATCTCTCTTCTGCTTTGAACATAACAATATCACCTGAGCTAGCCTCGCCCAAATTTGTTTTAACTTATTCTTTAACCTCAAACTTTCTCGAATTTTTTAACTTCTTAGAATACTCATCACAATAAAATTTATTTTCATACTTATTGTACTTATTATCTACTTAAATATTATAAAATTTAAAATTTAATCAATTATACATACCTATAGTAAATGCTTAAAAAAAATAAATAGCTAAAGTTAGTAAAAAAAAATAAATACGCTTATCCTAACTTTTATTAAAATATTATGAAGTTTTTCTTTGTACAAAATAAATCAAAGCTTTTTTAAGGTACTAGTGAAATTTACATAGCTTCAAGCTCATGACTTATAGTTCCCATGCGAACAAAAAAAATTCTTTGCAAAAGATATTGAGGTGTCAACAAATATTCTTTTTGCGTGATTGGTTTAGAGTAGCAGTAGGCAAACAAACAGATTAATTTTATCAATCAATCGAAATTCACCCGAACACCAATATTAATAAAATATAATGTTCCGAAAAAAATAAATATACTTTCCGACCCAATTCTTGACGACTTGAGGACGGTGAAAGTTATACTTATACTGGCTATTTTTTTTGTTGTTTTAGAAATGGGGCTTTATAATTTATGTAGGTCAGAATATTGTACCTACTAATTTTCAGAATTAAAAAAAAAAACATTGCCAAAGTCAGGAATTTAATCAAATTTTTGCTTAAAATGTCTGAAAATTTTGTGTTTGTACTTTCATATGAATGGGATGCTAATTCAGATATCTATGTACATATGTATGTATCAAATTTAGAAACGCAAGTCCAAAATTTTGCGTAATAATCCCAAGGAATTAGAAATTTTGCTAAGAAATCCTGTTCCTGTAACTGAGATTCCTGAGATCTCCGAAATTTCATTTTCCTTAATATGCCTAACCCATATTCAACCCCAATTCAAATAGAAAAATAGGGAGTAGATATTCAGCGTCTCCAAAGCATTAAGTGTACCAAATTTTATTAATTTTTGCTAAGAATCGGCGTGGGAAATAATTTTTTTTTAATACCAAAATCTAACAATAAGTGTCTAGGTAAATATTGTGTCGCCTTGGATAATATAAAACATCATGCTTATAAGTGGAAAACAGTTTTTTTAAATAAAATAAATCGTAAACCAATCCATTTCGTACCGCAGAAATATAATACTGAATTTCTATGAATTTTTGTTCTATTGGTTACAATAGAGAAAATACAATTAAGGGGTATTTAATTTTATTATTAAAATTATTCCACTTTCAAATAAAATGTCTCATATGCAGAAACAGTATTTGGTTACTTGGTTTAACTCATAATCAACTCAGTAGTAAAAAACTGTGCCAAAAGCACGGGTTTACTGTAATTAATTATATAAAGCCTTTAATCCGAAATAAATTTTTTTTTATTTCAGAGTTTGTATTTTGACAAAATGTAATACTTTTTCACAACACATAAGATTTTCCATAGTGTTCGTAGATTGGGAAAAAAATGAGTGCGTGAAATTGACCGAAGATTTGGTTTATGTTTCACTTTCGTATTTTGGTACTCACTTTTGGTTGTGAATTTTATACCAGTGAACTAGACGTCACTTTTGTATGAAAATATCATTTTCACTCGAACCAAGTACTAGACTTAAGAGGGAAAAATTCATTTGAATTGTTCCGAATATGTCAAAAGAAATGATTTTGCAAAATTCTTTATCTTCACCTAAACCTATTAACTAAAACCAAATTTCGAGATTTTGCCATTTTGGGTTTTTTGAAATAAACATTCTAACAATGACTAAGACCACTCTCCATATACTTTTTATTACATATATGTACAAGTAAAGAAATTAACTATTAACTATCGAAGAAGCTGATCGTCGAATCCCATAAATGCAAAATTCATACATAACTCTTTTCCTTTTTTTTGTGTTTGTAAATGCATTGGTAAAAGTTTTTTTTTTTTAATATTGTAAATTGTGTATATAACAGATTTGTTTGTTTTTTTTTTGTTTACATATTTTTTTTTTTTGTATTTAAATCTGTCTATTGTGTTCCGTTTTTAACTCCTTGTACTTTTTTTTTTTAATTTGAATTTTTATGATTTATTTAACAATAATTGTTTAAGATTTAATTAAAAAAATCGCTTGGCTTCATTATAATCAATGTGTGCATTTGAACTATTTTATAATATCCGTATTTAAAAACTAAGAAAATAAATGTTTTTTGCACTATCGAGTTCTTTAAGATAAAAACTATGTCCGCTGTTTTTTTTTTAAGAAAATGAAATTTAATATATACCTACATATAAACATAAATAATAAAATAAATTGAAAAACAAAATGCACACTTAAGAGGCAACGAAATTTAAAAAATAAATTCGTAATTATTTTAAGATTATGTATTTGTATACGTCCGTTATATGCCACGGGTTTTTCTATTTGAAATTTTCAATATATTTTGTCTTGTAAGCAAAAAAAAAAGTGCACGGATAATTTTTTGTATTTTGATTTTATTTATTTGAAAAGTGCAACAAAAATTTATTTTCCTTCTATTTTAACATAATCTGGTCTATTTGCTTTAACATTATTTTAGAATATATATTGAAAATTTCATGTAGAATTTCCTTTACATATATATAAACTATATTTAATAGCTCTCGGTAAATTTGTTTTACGCTTTAAATGTTTATTGAAACTCCTGCCATGTTTGTATTTAGCAATTATATCAACTTTTTATCTAATATTAATTTTTTTTTTAAATAAAGAAAATAATACATTTTAAAAAATAACGTGCACTATTTATTATTTCCTGCCACATGCAGTCACAATGTCATGGTGCCATCTTTTTGGGAATATGGTTTGGTGTTTTATTTTTATACACTTTGAATTTTCCAGAAAAAAAAATGATTTGTTGAAGCTGTGAATGTTTCAAAAGAGATTTTTTGTATCATCTGGGAATAGATGAAATTGGTCTGTAACTCCGATTTAGGTTTTATCTCATATTTTTTTAAGAAAGTAATAACAAATTCAGAATTTAATCACTTTTACTTAAAAAATTTATTGCTTAAACAAGTTATTTAAATCAATGTACGTTTTGTTCTCATTCCAAGTTATTTTTTCCAGTTCGGATTACTAAAGTTCTTCAATTTTTTTTTTTAAATAATAAAAATACTTTTTGGTAAAAAAAAAACTCCCAAATAAACTTTAAGTACTTTTTATTATTGTGTTTGTCGTCATACTTCTAAAAATTGAAGTTAATTTTCAAAATAAATCTTTTTTCATAAAATTCTCTCGAATGAAAAGTATCTTCCGTGTGAATTCAGGAAATTCAATATTTTAAAATGTTTTTATTTTTTTAATCCGATTGAACTCATGTTTTTCAGAGCCTCACAAAGTAGTTCTTGAATCATTCACAATTATATCACTCGACAAAATTATTCAACGAAAAAACATTCACCCAACTGAAATTTAAAGTTGAGTACAACTTTAGGTATATAAAACATTTCTTCGGTATATGTCTCTAAGTCAGTCGATCCCATCATCTGTCATTATCCAAACAAAAGTATATCATCAACATCACAAAAAAAACACATAAACTTTGGTGGAAGACAGGGGTGTAAATAGTCATCCTCCAATAAGCCATACACAACCATAAAACCCATCCTTTTGAAAGTAAGTCTCTAAATCAACGTGCACTTGGTGAGTATAAAATTTAAATTTATTTGCATCCTTTTGATTTTTGCTTATTTGTTTTAACGGTTTTCAACTACTCACTGCACTTGAATGTGTGTCTGTTCCAAAAATCTTTGTAATTACTTCAAAAAAAAAATACTAACCATTTAAAAAATTTGTTTCATTTTTGCTACATATTACTAATATTGGTTACTTTTCCAACCAGGTTATCATCGTTTCTCTAAAATCGGAACTACTTTGACAACAGAGAATCCAACAACAACTGCCAGTATTCCTATGGATAGCAGTCTTGCGTTTAATCGTAATACACCGGTGTACTGGACACTACAGAACCGTCGCCAGAACAAGCCATCACCAACATCTGCAGGAACTTGCAGAGATGACTTATATGCGGTACCCATAAGTCGTGCTAATAGGAATGCCTTAACAAAGAGCAATGCTGAACTTCAACGCAGCACCAATATATCACCAATTGTACCAAGAAACAGGAGCAATTTCTTTACTTCGACACCAACTAAATCATATCAGAATTCCGAAAGTATACCGACTGCCGAAAACACACCAGCAATGCAACCCAGCAGTCGATCGTTCCAGAAAGGCGATGAAAATAATCCAGAGCGCTTGAACACATGTTCTGATCGCATTGGTAACAGCAAAACCACTCTGATGGACTTCAAGAAACTTCTTCTGGCCAAGTCAGTTAAGAATACCCCAGTGAAGAAGCTTTCAGCTGTGGAATTGTTAAAGATGAACAAGCGTGAAGCTGAAAAAGCCGAAGCAGCAGCAGCAACCAATGGAAGCGATAACAAAACTTCTTCCACACAATCCATTAACTCAACAATGACTTTGTTAGATCTGAGTGGTTCTCCGAAAACATTTGCCAATCGACGGATGTTACGTCAGGGACAATTTGGGTCACCTTCTAAGTCCTTCGCTCCTAAGCAGCGTTCAGCTCAGTGGCGAATGAATTCCATGCGAACTGATGTTATATCCACAACCATTCCGGAAGCTAACAGCGAAGAAGATCATTCAAACTCTAGCGGTGGATCAAATCACAGTGGCTCAAAGCCCAACTCAGAAGCCGGAGATGCAATCTTCGATCGAAACGAGCTTATATCAGAGGAAAAGCTTGATCTAAAAAGGAATATCTTCTTACAAATTGAAGAGAACAATTTCATGAAAGGTGAATTAAAGATTCCATTTGGAAGAACCACTCCACAGATTGTTGGAAAATACGTTAAGAATGCACCGCAATTGGTGGCCAACAAACCGTTAGGAGTTTCTACATCAAACTATATGTCGTCACCTTTGTTGACCACATCTCAAGCTGTAAGCACAGTCCCCCAAACTGCCAATCGAAACTATCAAGCAAATGAATTGATTTTTAAAAGCAATAATACATCTGCATCTCAAAATATTAAAATTATCGCAGCTAGTATGAATAAAGAGACAACAATTTCTCCAGCCTTGGAAACGGCTCTTTAAAAATTAATAAATAAAATTGTTTAATATATTCTACGTATATGATTATGTAATAACACTAATTTATATGTTAAAGTTTGCATTTCTTTTTTTTTAAATTCATAATTTATAAATGTGTGTAACTTAGTTTAAATTTAATTATTAAGTTTTTTATATAAATGCAACAAAAAATTGCGTAATTTAAATAAAATATTTATAAAAATTATATTATAGAAAATAAAATTATAATATATTGAACATTATATTGAATATCGTCAGGCTTTTTGCAATGATAAAGAAGATTTGATAAGATTTAATTATATCATTAACAGGTAAGCTTGTCTAAATTAGTTCAACATTTTTAGTTTGCATCGACGCAAAAAAGAACGAAAAGCTGAAATGGTGCTTGTTTATTGGGATGGATTTTTATGATTTTTGTTGTTAATATAGACCTGTTCTGCTATACGATTCGATCGAAACTTTCGATTTAAGTTAATATTTCATTTAATTTGCTTCAAATTACTTTTTGAAATCTCCTGTCTTTCAAGGGCAAATCTTAACCGATGTTTTTTTTTTGAAATTCTTCTCATCGAATTTTTTTTATTATTAAATGTGTTTGATGACACCTAAGATCAAGAAATCAAAAAGTGGTACAAGTGCTAATCTACCTCAGCAACATTCTTTATGTGGATTTATTAAGCAAGTTATCCCGCGAGTATATCTGTCATACCAATAACTAATAACTAATACAGAAAAGTTGTTGTAATGGCACTTAAATTGTTATTTTTCGAAAGCAAACGCTTTTAAGTTGTTTGAAGTGTCAAGTTGAAAAAATTAAATAGTCTCAGAATTAAAGACATGTACACACAATTTTCCTTCATTTTCCTTTATTTCGTGTCCGGTTGAAGCAAAAGTTCAATTTTTCCCTTTGTTTTTTATATTGTTGTATGTATCCGTTGTCTTTTTTCTTTACACTACACTGACGCCATTTAGAAATTAAGGGTGAGTGTTAAAAATGGATTTCGAGATCCAAATTCAAAACAAAGTTGTTCTTGCTTTGTTTTTGTAATACATGACATATTTTCGGAAGCAAACCCAATTTGGTTCAGATCTGGTGGAAAGTGAAATACAACTACTATTATTGAACAACGAGATTTTTAAATAATTTTGACAATTATTACTGTTTTTTGTCAGACAAGTAATTTTTTCTCTTAAAAACACTATTTCGCTTGGCTGACACTTTACCAATGATTTAAAAGTTTTATGTCAGTAGCTAAAACAGGTTTTAAATTAAATTATCGTTTGCTTGCTAATCACCAATTTATTCACTACCCATAAAATTTAAATTCACCATTCAAATTTACCAATAAAAAAAATAATATTCGTCCAAAATCAGCAAATTAATAAATTGGTATTGCATCCATTAACTAACTGTTTATTTAATTAAAAAAAAATTAAATTACTCCTGCAATAAAAGCAGTACATACATATGTATATACGTTTCCAAATGTTTTTATTGTACTAAATCCAGATCCTTAAAATTTGCTCTTTAACGTATGGATTTTCATAAATTGCTAGTAAAATACCTCCTGCAATTTTTTTTTGTTGTTTAAAGTTCAAAAAAGAACAGCTTTGTAAATATTTATTGGAATTTCTCAAAAATCTTTCGTTACGAAATAGTAAATAAAAAAGTCTTATTTTTAATTTCAGATTAACATGTATTATTAATTCAAAGAGAGAAAAAATCATACCTAATAAAAAAATTTAGGTAATTACAATAATATAATAAAAGAAGACATTTGAGAGTTTAAATATAAAAAAAATTACTCTTGATCAATGCAATCATTAGCCCATTGAAGAAATTCCTTTAATTCGCTAACAGCTAGCTTTCTTGCTAGTGCTTTTACACGCAAATTACGATCTGTTGTAATTAGGACTAACTCGGTCTGGATAAACGTTTTTCCATCTGAAAAATAAGTATTGAATATTCAAAAACACATCTTTGTATTTATAATGCAAAAAAATACAACTTACCTTTGTTCGCCTCTTTACTCATTGATTTTGTTAGAGCAATAGCAGTTGCAAGGATTTTATCATCGTTAGATGCTTGCTGTTCCTCAACAAGTGCAAAAAGTGATGCATTTATAATAGAACCTTTGGTTGTAGCACACCTAGATGAATGACAAGAGCAATTTAAAAAGTTATGCATTTTTTTACAAATTAAAACCTACTTGACGTTATTATTGGCAGACTTTATAAACTCTAAAGACTTTTTGGCTCGAGTTGAGACATCATCGAAATGATGGATACGACTCTTTTTCAATTGAGAATTTTCATGTGTTTCGATTTTGACTCCCTTCGAAAGGCCATCAAGTTCTTTAACAACTAAAACAAAAACAAACAAAAAACAAAAACCACAGTGATTCAAATTTACATGTTAAGATATTTTTAATTTTAAACAAACTTACCCGTTAATGGAACGACCAAAATATATTTTTTGAAATTCTTGATTAAGGCTTCAAAGTCATCCAGATAGTCTATAAAACAATTCGTATCGGGTAGCAAGTATTTGGGCCGAACTTCAATATAGAGCTTTGTATCGACGAATTTCAAAATTTCCTGCAAGAAAGAAAAATCCCATTTTTAATATTATAAATGTAAAAGTTTGTTTCGTCTGTCTGTCTGTTTGTTCCTCTTAGGGCCAGTTTGTTCACAGTCGTAAAATCTGTACCATGACTTTCAAAGATTCTAACTAAAAAGCGATAATTAACCAAAATTGACTGATTAGCAATTTCCATGATTAACAACTCAGATTTTGGATTCCTTGATAAAAATATTGGTAAAAATTCACATTGGAGGATTTACCAGTTGTAATTATCCTTGATTAAAATAAAAAAGTGACAATTACTTTGGATGTATTTATGTTTTTTTTTTTTTTTTCAAATCAATCTCTCAAAATACATAAGGGATTGTTATGAGAATTTGTGGATCGCGAGCTTGGAAGATGACGATGTACGTAGGCTTATTTTTCTAATAGAATTGGTGCAGCCAGAGCATGGCTTGTTTTTTTTTTGTGATACACTAGGGCGTATACGTACTTTTTATATTATATAATTATGAAATATGGTGAAGCTATATGCAATAGGTTGGAAATTGACCTATTTTTGGAATTGATAAAAATGTCAATGTTCTTTTGTTTTTAACCTCAAAAGTTCAGAGTTCTTCACCGATTTCTTTGAAATTTTTTTTTTCAACAGCGCCAACTGTTAGGCACGATATTTCAGCTACTTCATTTACATTAAACAGGATTCTTCAGAAAACAAATTTTGAATGCGTTTCATCAAACTTTAACTATTTATTGGGTATTTATGCGGTAAATAACATAGAATTAGATTTTAAAAATTAATTCGTGTTTGAAATGCATATATTTTTCTAAATAAGACGTAAAAATAAAATTGTTGAGAAAAAAATGGAATAAAATGTTAATAGCAGTGGAAAATTTCATATATTTGCTTTTTTGTGGGCAAGAAGAACTGTCCAAATCAGCAAGTTGTCACTTTTACTTTTAATTTGAAATTCTTATCCTACTAAATATTATATATTGTGAAGTATGTTTTGTTTGAATTTTCGTCCTTCCATTATGTTTAAACAGCTGGACTGATACAGCAGATTTTGCAGGCTGCAGAAGCTCAGCGAAGAGGACGGCTATAATCTTTAAGAAATATAACAACATTTCGATTTCGACTCATGAAGATTATGAAATTCCCAATATTTAACACCCGGGGTATCGAAGATTTTTCATGTTTATTTTAAAGCACTTGTGTACCAATTGAATGTTTTATTTTTGTACCGCAACACTTTTGGTGTAGATATATACATACAAAAACGTAAAATAAATGTATGTAGAGCGAATAGTGATTGGATTCACAGATTCTAGAGTTTAAATATGAAATAAGCTAGGATTCAATAACTGGAATGATTGACATTGCCTGCCTAACAAAAAACACTGTTAAATTAGTTATTTATATTTCCCTTTGTAAATTTCTTACTTGTCAACCCGTGCGAAGTTTAATATCTATTTTTATAAAAACGAATGCGCTAGTTATAGCTTTTATTGACAACAATCTTCTTTAATTTAAATTTTGAAGCACTTAAAAAACTAAATCATCTATAGTTTTGATGTCAATATATAGCTGATGACTTAATTATCAATCGAAAAAAAGCATTAATTTGTGTTCAACCTTTCACATAATAAACTTTTAAGACTATAGTAATCAATAGTAAAGTAGTCAGATCATTGAAATAATGAAATTCATTTCATGTGGAAGGTTGATCCAAAATGATTTTTTTTTCCAAGAATTCATAATTAAGTCATCTACTTTATATTGCCATTATAACAATCACTGATGTAGAATTTTAAGTGCCTCAAAAATATAAAATACATATAACTCGCGCCTTACGATAAGTACACGCAGTTTTTTTTTTTTGACAAAAGTGCCCTTCATTGAAATTAAAACATTTCTGTACGCAAAATTGAATATATTTTATTCCAACATAAGTATTTAAATAGCCATTATAAAATATTTTATTTTAGGAATATTTTTGTTTCAATTAATTAAAGAAGAAATGCATACAAAAAAAAGCCACAATAGGCATGTTTTGATAAATTAGTGCCACCTACATATGTAAGAACTGTTATCTTCGATAAAACAACTTTTACTTTCAAGATGCCTTTTCGTGCCAATTTTTTTTTTTTTTGTTTCAAATAAATTAACTAGAATTAACATAACTAACAAAATTTCTTTTAACTAAAGTTAATCGTTTATTTAATTTTGCAAGTCTTGCGCAACACGTTACATTCATATAAATATCAATCAATCTATTAATTGATGTGTTTCAGACAGTTACACAATTAAATAGATACCAAATAAATTAATTCATTTGAAGAGAATTGAATTTTTTTTAGATAAACAATAAATTAAGGAATATAATTTAATTATTAATTAAGTTCACTACTGCGACACACTTATTTCCTCCAATTGAGATCAAATAGCGTAGAATTCTCTTTTTGTCTCTTTTACCTGGACAAAACTAAAGCAACTTCGTAAAAAAATAATGTTTTCAATTGAATACAGTATTAAATTCTTAATATTTTATGGCGAAACCTTTGTTTTTTATAACCGCTCTGCCCCTCCTAGATTCGAAATAATGGAACTTGGAATATTATTCCAAGCCTCTTTGACTGAAACAAAGATGTCGTTCCTATTTTCGCAGCTTTCGCGAGCAATTCTCTGATCTACAATCTCCCATAGATTCTCTATGGGGTTGAGATCAGAAGACTGCGCTGGCCATTCCATTATATCAATGTTTTTTTTTTGGAAACCATTGTTTGCCTATTTTTAAAGTATGTTTCGGGTCATTATCTTGCTGGAATGTCCATTTCAGGGGAACATCCTCCTCAGCTTAATATTCTTTATGATATCCTTGTACATGAAACGCTCCATAATGCTTTCTATTTTATGCATTGGACCGACTCCATGTCCAGAAAAGCATCCCCAGACCATAACATTCCCTCCTCCATGTTTAACAATGCCCTTTGTGAACCGAAAATTAAGAGCTTGGTTGATTTGTTGACAACCGTCCGAATCTTTTAAATTAAATTTGTATTCACCAGAAAATAACACTGTCCAATTCATGTAATCCTTGGCAAATCTCAACCTTGCCTTTCTGTTCTTCACCGAAATAAAAGGTTTTTATACAACGATTCTCCGACGAATCGTTCTTTCGTTCACTTCTAGGTTTAATTCAGTCTTTAATTCCCTAGAGGAAATAAAGGCATTTTTTTAATTGTTCTTATAAGGGATTTATCTTCTTGCAATGTTGTGACTCTAGGCCTACCACTTCGATGAATCGTTTTGACGGAATCGTTAGTTATAAAATTTTATCAAACGGGATATCACTAATTTATTAATGCAATATTTTTTTGATAACTCTGCTTGTGTAGTTCCACTTTTATATTCGTTTATTAATTTTAATGTAATCTTGGTATAGATATTTTGTTCGCGCTATTTAAGAACAAAAACGAAATACATATATTAATGTTATTGGACTGTTACGCCGAAGTCTTGGGGGTTCGATTCCCAGCCTGTGCCACCAAAAAAAAAAACAGAAATGTTTTTTACGGGTTACTGCCTCTTGAGAGGAATTGACAAATCCTCCAAGAGTATCTCTTGTCATGAAAAAGTGCTTCTCACCTTAGCCGTTCGGATTCGGCAGAAAATTGTAGGTCCCCTCTATTCCTGCCAATAACACGCACACAGGAATGGTTGAGAGTTGTAAGTCACTAGGCTCTGGTTCTATACGAGCTGTCGTGCCGATCAATTTATTTTTATTTATTTAGGCAAACTTAAAAGAGTGAATGAGTCCACTTTCCCACAACATCATATTATTTGCAAAAAAATGAGGCGCTCTTTGAAGTTCGTTTAGTTTGGTTTAAATGTTGGTTGGTTTGGTAGGTAAATAGAGAATTTTTTAACATTGCCTCCGACAAGTTTTTTTTTTAGACGTTAAGGAAAAATTTGTTTCTCTCCTCCAGATTTAAATTAAAAAAATAAGTTAATTAATAATAGGTATAGCCGTATAATAGATTTGAATGGCACTGCCATTTTTTTATTTCTTTTTCTCAAAAACTGTTCAGTTGATTTTGATTATTTTTTTTTTTAATTTGTATACCTACTATAAAACACAAACAACAAAAATATTTTTTGAATTTTTTATTGAAGTAAAATTTTTTTTAAAAACAACTTTGTTAATTGCACATTGCACTTTTTCAATACTATTTAAAAGATTCAAAAAAATGAATAAGGTACCTAACAAGGAGGCGCAAAAATTGTCACCCTATCGGAACTATGCTATAATTTTTGCAAATAGTAGATATTAGTCGTGTTCAGGAAAATTAAATCTCGGCGATCTCAGCAATCTCAGTTACATGAACTCACCAAAATTTCTCAGTTACTTACCTTACTTACTCACCTTTTGAGTGAGAAAAATCTCTGAGATCTCATTTTTCTGAACGCACCAATTGATTCATGTCTTGTTGACGTGTATTTTATATCTGTTTACTTCACAAATGTAAAAGTAGAATTGACATTTGCGCCATTTTAAAAAATTATTGTATCAAAAAACACATTTTTACAATTTTTTCTCTGTGCTGAAATTAGTACGATATTAAAAGTAGCTTCCATTGAACCGTTATTTTTTTATTTCCACTTTGTCATTATAGGCTAAACCGATTTTATGTTGATCCTTCTTATAATACTTAATAATATTGCATATAAAAAAAAATGTTTTTGATTGAAAGAAAATTCAAAATATTTTTTTAAAATTTTGATATTTAAAAAAAAAAAATTAACTTTTAAAGTGCAGTTAATAATATACTTAAAAATTTCGTACCAATTTTTTTTTGTCACACACAATATAATTAATACACATCAATAGGTAAACCAATAGTAAAGATATATGTACATCTACAAATAAAGACCGGCATTTTGATCAGTCGCTTGACTATAAAAAAAATTTATTGTTTTTTTTATTTTGGCCTTAAATCAATACTCTAGTCAAAAACTAAGCAATCATTAATTAACAGCAAGTTTCCCAAGATAACCTAGAAATTAATTTCAAATTGGTTAAATCAATCAAATTTAAGTTAACTACTGTCTACGAAATTAACAAAATTCAATTAAAAATGCGCATCAGTCTATATAATAATATATATCCTCTTATTTATTGGTCAAAACCCAAAATAGTAAAACTAGTTTTTACGCCGCATTATTTGCATTAGGCTATAAATATATGCATGTAAAGTAGACCATAAGACTCTATAATTAAATTCCTAAGCGTTACAGTGACACTGAATTCAAAGATCACCCACAAATTAAATTAATTTATCAAACAAGATGTAGACAGTTGATTTGCAGAGACAAGATAGTGTGTCTATGGATGATTGGGCTTTTTGTAGTTTTTTTTTTTTTTTTTTTGAAGATGGATGACCTCATTGCTTGGGCATCATTTCTGCATATCAAACTTACAGTTATCAAAGCTTGTTATTTGTTTCACAATTTTATTGTAAACTAAATGAGTCTTGTGTTATGCATACATTTAAAATCGCACTGGTATAAAAGTGTTAGTTGATAGTCTAAAAGTATCATTCTCTGTTTGAAGCTTCCACAGTTAACAACAAAATGCGTGCTTTTTTGGTAAGTAATATACGAAATTCTATTTGGAAGGTCAAATTTTTTCAAACGCATAACTATTTTAGACTCTTTGCCTTATCGCTGTTGCGGCTTCCGAACAATTGGGGTACAATTACAGTCCCAGTAGTACCTTGGGAGGAGGTGGCGCTATTGGAGGCGGATACAACAGCGGTAGTGGATTTGGAGGTGCATTAAGCAGTACAAGTCTGAGCTCTGGTGGTGGATTAAGCATTGGAGGACTTAGATCTGCTGGTGGAATCGGTTCCGGCTCTTACAGCATTGGTGGTGGATTAAACAGTGGAGGCTTAAGCTCTGTTGGTGGAATTGGTTCCGGTTCTTACAGCATCGGTAGTGGAATTGGTAGTGTAGGATTTAGCTCTGCTGGTGGAATTGGTTCCGGATCTTACAGCATCGGTAGTGGAATCGGTAGTGTAGGACTAAGCTCTGCTGGCGGAATTGGTTCCGGATCTTACAGCATAGGTAGTGGAATCGGAAGTGGAGGTCTTAGCTCTGCTGGTGGAATTGGTTCCGGTTCTTACAGCACCGGTGATGGAATCGGTAGCGAAGGAATTAGCTCTGCAGGTGGAATTGGTGCCGGTTCTTACAGCATCGGTGGTGGAATCGGTAGTTCTAACTCATACAACAGTGGCAGTTATTCCGCCCCAGCTCAAGTTGTTACCGAACTAAACAAGGAATACTTTTTCCACTCTGCACCCGAAGATGCTCAAGACGCCATCAACAACCAAAACATTCAATCAACTTTGAAGAAAAACTTACGTGTCGTTTTCATTAAGGCACCAGAAAACAACGGAATCGCTAATGCTGCTTTACAGATTGCCAAACAAGCAACAGAAGACCAAACCGCTATTTACGTTTTAACCAAACAAGCTGATGTATCTGATATTACACAACAATTACAACAAATTTCTGAAGTTCATTCGAAGAAACCTGAGGTGCATTTCGTTAAGTACAGGACACAAGAAGATGCTCTCAATGCTCAACGTGCTATTCAAGCTCAATACGATTCACTTGGCGGAAGTTCAAAGAGCTCCGACGAAGGTGTAGCTCCAATCTTAAACTATGCTTCCAGCAGCCCAGTCTCAAACTATCAAGAATCAATTCCTCAAGCCTCTGGAAGCGGCTCCTCAATTAGTGGAAGTGTAACAGCTTCCGCACCATTGAGCTCATACGCAGCACCATCAGGTACTGGATCAATTTCAGTACCATCAACATCACGTTTGGCGTCAAAGAGCTCTTACTTGCCTCCAGTGTCCTTTTAAAAGACTCTATCATTGTTTTTGTTAATATAATTCGAAAAGAATTGTTCGTTATATAGTTTTAAGTAATAACTCTTTAAAAATATAAATTACATATATGTATGTATATTTCTTTTAATCTATGTGTTTAATTTTTTAATTCATATATGTATGTATGTACGTTGCGTATGGTGTGACAAAAAGCTAGAACGTGAAGGTTGGGTCGTAACAAGAAAGGAATCGTGAGAGGGGTCTATTCTCCACCATTTAGCCGAGAGTTATTGAAAAAAAAAAAAAAATAAGTACTATTTTTGTTTTCAAAATTCAATGCTTTTATGAATTTAAATTTTGTTCTCTCAGAAATATCGGTAAAAAAATCTATTTTATAGTAACTACATATGACGTTTTTAGTACTTTTCTCAGCAAAAATGCTTACTTACTTAAAAAAGGTAATTTTGTGTGATAACACACTCCCATTAAAATTGCAATGCTTTCAAACCATTACATTTATATTGAAGGTTTGAAGGAAAAGACAAACACTTGGTTGAGCTTCTACCAAATTTGTATATGCTGGAGTTATAGCTATTTCACGATTGCCAGGCCGATCCTCAGGCTACTTTTAGTGGTGCTTAGTCTATTTTTGTCCAATTTAATGTAAACAAAACTTGTCTAGGTTAAGGTGGTGCAACAGTTCGGTGGGAAACAAACCCTCAACCAAAAAAAATAATGCTTTACAATATTACTTGCTCTTCTTAGATAGGATAAGGTTAGGATCGTTTGACATGTTTATCTACTTTTAGAAATATCTTTAAATGCAAATATAATTTCAAATTTTGAAAAATCACATTTTTAAAACTATCGTTTAAGAAACAAATTTAAGTCGCTTTCAAAATTAGTAACATAAAAAAAACGGAAATGTCAATCGAGAACAATCAGTTTCACTAATGGAAAAATTTAATTCATAAACGACCTTCGAATTTTAGGAGTTGTTTTTACTAAGAAATTTAAATGGAACCTACAAGCTAAGAAAATCTCAGATCAACTTAAACTCCGTAACAATAATCTGTTCCCGTAAAAAAGGTCCTCATATTGAAACTGTGCTAAATATTTAACATGATTGATGATGACCTATATGTGGACCATTAAAAAAAACGTTAAAAGTATAAATGTGGTGATCAATCAATGCAACTGAAGGAAGACATGTTTTATTTAAAAAAGTCTGCGTAAGATGATATTACGATTGATAGCTAAAGAGCTATCATTACAAAAATATGATTGTCATTTTCCAACAAATTTGACGTTTCTGCTGCAGTACGAATAGAGTTACCATTAGCCTACAAAAATTTTACAACTTTTCCTGAGTTCTTTTTAATTCTAGAGGATAATTCATATAAATAAAAATAATCATTCCTTTGACCAAAAAAGTTTTTTTGCATTCCAGAAGATGAAGAAAATATAAGAATTTTATCGCAAAATGGAAATCCGTTCTATAATTTTGATAGCTTAATACCTACAAATATTTGAAAAATTTACTTAGAGATCATGTTTTTAATGTCATGGTCCGATAGTCTTCACCTGAATTGAATTAAGTTGAATCAACTTACCAAGACGGAAAATTCAATTATAATCACATGTGACAATGGTTGATCTAACGATCACTTATCACCTCAGCCGATTCCACCCCTGATCACTTTCACGAAATACCAAAAGCAAAAGCATTTCGGTACTTAATAATATTGCACTCATGTTACGTTTCACATTCTTCGCCGAAGAAACAACCTTGAAATTGATTGATACCAGCAAAATATAATTAGGATTCCACACCACAAAAATTATTCTAAATAATTCACAAGGATATTATCGATTCTATTTTAAGCCATATAGAATTCTATATACTGATGGATCATTCACAGAGAATTACACCTCATACTCAGTCACTGAATTACTGCCCTCAGGATGTACCACCATTTTTCACCAAGGTCTGCTCCCAGCCCAGGCAGGAACTTACATCGCACAGCTTGCTACCAGGATTAAAAAAGCAATACAAAAGTCCCGTAACTGGACTGAAAAAACTCTTATTTGTATTGACAACTTGGGAGTTCTGAATGGACTTTAGATTCCAACAAATAAATGTCCTTCGCTTAAAAGGGACCTAAACGAAAATATCCTACTTTTATGGTATCATGGGATATAGGAATCGCAGGAAACTAAGCAGCAGATTTTGCAGCAAAAGAAGTACAAAAACTTTCGCTCATAATAGAAACACCCAACTTTTACCAGCTTGAACGAACAACTTGGGTGGAGAAACACGGAAGAGAAATAAATGAACAATGGATAAATAGCAACAATTTTCCCAAAGAGTTCACATGCCTTATCACGTAGAGCTAACACGACAAGAATGTATCTCTTTTTTCCGCCTCAGAGTAGGCAAAACATTGTTCAATACCAAACACTTATACAGCCGAAGTGAAGCAGAATAATGCGTAGATTGTAGAGTAGCTCTGACTGTTCAACACATCCTTACAGAATGCCCAAAATCCAGACTATTTACAAACCATTCAGACTTATCAAAACAACTGGCTGACCTTCTTGATCCCAGAAACTTAAATACAATACAAAATATCGAAAGATTTACTACCTAACATGAAAAAAATAATGAGATGTAAAATACTTAAAAAAAAAATTAATTTAAACAAATTTAAACTTAAACAGCATTACATGGTCTTGTTACACTAATGCCTTAATCCGCAGAGTTTGTAAAATAAAAAAAATAAAAATTTTAAGTTTGAAAATGTGTAATTCTTAAGGTGTGTCTACACCAAAAAAACATTTTAGGAAACATTGTTTAAAAAACCTTTCTGAAATGTTTCCCATTTGCTCAAAAAACATTTGAGGAATGTTGCTGAAAAGTTTTTTTGGTGTGAACGCTTTGAGAAATATTTCTGAAATGTTTCTTTGTTTCCCATTTATGTAACCAGTTTTGTACTCCCATACCAGATTGAGTAGTCTTTAATTTTGTTTGCACTTTAAGCGCATGAATTTTTTTTTACCTCATCTTTTTCACAATTAATATTTTCGGAAATTTCAGACAAAGCACCGGCTTTTTTGATTCGATTTTTCAAATTTTTGTCGAGTGGATCCCAAAAAACTTTTTTCGTTTCAAAAACTTTGATCAATTGGATAACATCCTCGTTTCTAAACACTTTTCGCGACATTTTTATTTTTATATGAACAACCACTCACTCATTATCTACCTTTGTAAATGCTTGGGAAACAAAGAAAGTTTTCTATTCAGAATGGGAAACAGAGAAACATTTCATAACATAACCATTTCAGAAATGTTTCGCGAGCGTCCAAACATTTAAGAAACTTTTCACAAATGTTTCTTTGTTTCTGAAATATTTTTTGAATGTTTCTGGAATATTTCTGAAATGTTTCAAAAATTTTTCTTTGGGTTGGACACATCTTTACATACTTTTGTTTAATTTTCAAATTAGAAACATAAAATATTCAACAGGGTGTCAAATGTATGGTTACAGTTGAAAATACAATGAAATTAAAAAGTTTTAGTTGTAACGTTCATTCATTTTATTAATTGTAAAATTAATTTTATTAATTTATAGTTGTAGTTGTAACATTCATTTTATTAATTTGTAGTTGTAGTTGTAACATTCATTTTATTAATTTTTATATAATAGTTTCAGTAATGTGAAGTGGTTAAACTTTATTATTAATTATTAAATTGCAAAAAACAAACACAAAACGAGTGTCAGAAAATGGTAGATGCCAATACTTTTTTTTCTAAGTAACAAACTATTTTTCCAAAGATTTTATTTTATCTTTGCAAATGGAATGATTACAATGTACATTGTACAATATATATATTCTGTATTATGCATATTTCCGTAAGAATAAATTTTTAATGAAATAGTTTGTAATGTAATGTAACGTGAGTTATCATAGAATTACCCAAATTGTTTTCAAAAACTATTACCTAAAAACTGATTTTAAAAAAATTAATGATTGGATTTGAAGTGCTATAGAATGACGTTGTAAGTTTTGCCATTGTTTTTTTTTTTTCTATTTCCATTTATTTTTAGAGTTAGGTCAAGACAAACAAAAATTATGTGAGGTGTATTTCCTCACAGCAGTTTATTTAATCGCTAGTTTAAGGATAGAATTCCAATTGATAAATTTGTTTATGAATGATTGCACATAGATAAACGATTATGAGAAATAAAAGATTTTAGTACCAAGGCAGTGTTAATTAAAGGTAATAAAAGCAAACAAAGAAAAGCGTTAGGAAGAATGTAGTTGAGAGTTTATTTATTTTTTTTGTTTAATATCTGTAAAAACGCTTGTTATGGCGGCGACTGAATCACAAAGGAAAGCCAAGTAATTCTTAGCAAATCAAAAACTTTGTTTTAATTTAATTAACAAATTATTGAAAACTGGTAAAATACTGAATAAATTTTTGACGTTTTAAAATTTGTTTTAGGTTTGCGGCGACCGCTGCCTTTCACTGCTAGATTCCAACTCCCCGTATTTAGGTTAAATTTATTTGTAATTTTTACTTTGTAACGCCGTTACGACGACTGTTTTCATACTTTTGACGTTTCCTTTTTGACGTCCTTCGTTGACTTCAACAACGCTTTATATTTTTAATCTTTTAACGAATGCTTAAAATATTATATTACATATGTGTATAGTGATTTTTTTGAGAAAAATAGGCAGGACATACGATTTGTATTATTATAAAAAATTAATTTTAAGACATAATAAAAATATTTGTGTTTTATAATTTATTTAGGAAAATACAAAAATATTTTTTTGATTTAATCGCTTTCATATCCACCATTAAAGCCTTTTTCCTGGACATACAACAACAAATCACTATACTTAATACACCCGAACTCTTGTGAAAGTGTGGCACAAACTTCTAATGAAACTGGCATAATTATGATGGATATATTTAAATATACATAGGTTCCTAGTTTTAAAAACCATCTTCATTAATTGCGTAATTACTTCCCAATGCTTGTATAAAATTATATTAAAATAAAATGTAAAATCTCGTCCTTGAGGTCATTTGAGAAAATGGTGGCCACACATATTACTAAAATAGTTGTATAATAATTTTTTATAAATTATTAACAAAAAAAAAAAATAAATAAAAACATGAAGTATATTTTGTCATTGTCTTTAGATTGCATTTTTGATACTGTAGAAATGTATTCTCTTGAGGTATCTCTTTATTAAAGTGAACCGTAGTGTAGTGTAGCCTTTGTCTACCAAACAAAGATAAAAGTAGAAATCTAACAACGCTTCTTAAAAATCGTCCAATTTTTGTTGGAGCTGAATCATAAGACTTTTCTATAGACGGTAATTAAAAAGAATTCATTTAACTTTTTTAAGCTTATTTTAATTGGTTCGCCGTAGTTTCCAGAGTTTTTGAATGAAAAAAAAATACCTTTAAGTAGCCATATTCAAAATTCCTTCTTATTTTATTCCAAATTATGGCCTAAATTCGCACCAATTACCCATTATAAAGAAAAAACATATGTATCACATCTAAATAGATTTTTAGAAATTAAACTACACTTGTTTTCAAAACCCAACCAACCGTACTCAATTCAAATCATTAATTTAATTCCATCTTTGGATCTCAAAAATGTTTATCCAAATTTATCTTTTGACTTGAATAGTTTGATCGAATTAACTAACATATTAACAAATATTATTAAACTTACCTCCAATTTCTCAGTGTATTTCTTTGTGATGTTTGTTTTTGCTTCCAGTTCCTTTTTCAATTTCGATAGCTGTAATATATCTTCCATGTCCTTATCACAAATATCAAGTTTTGAGAGTAAATCAATTGGTATAATATTTTCGTTATTATCATTTTCATCACCCTCTTCATACTGAAATAAAAATAAAAATATCTTTAAAGAAATCTCGAAAGTAAATTAAAAAATTAATAAACAAACCTCTTCGAATGTATCAAGATCTATATGTCCAGTCTTAAGTTTACTGTCTGTAACCAAAGCAACGTTTGCCATATTGCTAGTGTATTGCAAGAAAATCCTTCCAAATGCAAATATTTTATTAATTCTGACAAAAAACTGATCGTTCTCATTGGCACTTGTATAGCTATCATAGATTTGATAATCGTTTAATGGAAGCGAAACAAACCCATTGAGGAAAATATCTTCTTCAAGATAAATTGCTGTAATATTCAAATGTGGAAAAAAAAAGAAAAATAATTTTTTGTAAATCAAAGGATTTAAATTTTCCTACATTTAGTATCATTGGATTCTGGTCTTTGGATTTGTTGTAAAATATGGATAAGCTGTTCTAACTCAAGCCAGGGGTTTAATTCTTGTTGCCTGTATTATTGAATTTTTAATGTATTCTTGTATGTAATAGTTTTATTTTATGAATTACCTGGTATTGTGAAATGGTTTCCACAAATCTTTATTTACAGAGAGCCAATCACACCAAACCTTTAAAAAATCAATGCATTAGTATTGTGTTAAATTATTTAATTATGAGCAATCATTGTCATTACCTTTATGTATTGCAAAAGTGTGTTAAGGTCTTTTACGTCCAAACCATCGGCACTAAAAAAATATATATATTTTTGGTTGGACTATTTAAAAAATTCAAAAATTCTGTTAAACCTGTTGGAATTGGCGATTATGTCTTTTGATTCAAGAAGTCTTCTGTTGGCAGATTTTACAATAATACCAAAAACTTGATTGGAAACATTAAACGCATGATTGAATATTTCTTTTCTGGAATCTGAAAGAAGGAAACGTGTTTTTGTCTTAAATGGAAGATTATTACAAAGATTATTATACATGTTATATGAAAAAGTGGTTTTATAAATGTGGGCGCATCCAATAGATAACAGTAAGGATAAAGAGAGTGGCATTGTATGCGCTGCACGTTTTTTGTTTTAAATATGTAGAGGCAGGAGAAATTATTTTATAATTTTTTAGTTATTTTAAAAACGTCTGATAATAAAATGTATATATTTTTTTGTTATTAAATTTCTTGATGAGATTATATGAATTTTGCAATAAATTTTAAACTTCTGAAAAAAAAAATTGTTATCCGTTTGAAATTTCAAGTCAGTTTATTTTCTGTTTTGGTTATGTTTTTATTTTTTGTTTATAACAAATATTGAATAGAACTCACCATTTGATTTGTTGTGTGTTATGACAAAAATATTTAATGCAGCAATTTTCAAAAGTCGGTGACGGGTTATTATAAAAGACGAAGAACTATTCAAAATCACTTTCAACTGCACCATAATTTTTTTGACATTCTCTTGAAAGTTTTCGAAACTGAAAAACAAATAGTCAGTTTAAACAAAAAAAAAACACTTGATTAATAACAAGAATATATACCCGATTCCAGAAAAGAGTTTTCCAATAATGTACAAATAAGTTGAAGTAAACCTCTTCAAAACCTAGAATTTTAATAATCATAGATAAGCATAATGACAGGCAAATTTTTCAAAAAAAACATGCAAGTACCTCTTCAACTGGCAAATCCGTCAACCGCTTCTCTTCACTCTCAATGTTTTTATTTATGAAATCAGTCTTGTGCAGTCTTCGTACTCCATCTGGATAAACCCAAACCTCCTTACGCAAGGATTTGGGTTCCTTATCAACTTTACGCTCGGGAGTTCCAAATAGTGGTGACTTATTATTTTCTTCATACTTAAAATCATAAAATTTTTATAACATGTTGGAAAAAAAGACATTAATTTACCTTTTTACGAATCTCATCAAAAAGCACCTTTAAACTTTCTCTAGCCGATTGAATTGCATTCGAAGACATTAAACTCCTCATGTGATAATAGATGGCATCTAGTTTTTTTCTCTATAATAAAAAAAATATGGAAGACTTCTTCTATGGACAAAAAATTTAAAAAAATAACTTACAGAATAAATAGCCAATATAGCCAATTGATTATATGGTATACCATTCGATGGAATTAAACTTTGTGCCCGTTGATAGAACTGACAAGCGTCGGTATAATCGTTGGAATTAAGAATCTTTGATTTGTATCTGTATAAATCGCCCAAGCATATGAGAATCTTTTGTGACGAAACTTTAGCGATAAATTGGTATTTGTGTGTTGATCCATCATTGCTGCTGCCATTGGTGCGTAAATATTTGCGACTAAGTTGTTCTAAAAGCATGGAGTAATATTGAAGTCCGTCGTTGATAATATCAATTGATTTCAATTCGTCTTGTGTTTGATTTTCAACGGAATGTGTTTTCAAATATTCAATAATGTTGTAGTAGAGAAGTTTCCAGAAATACGACTCGACATTCTGTTCGCAACAGAATTTCAATTGATTTAAAAGCAACTGTAGAAATATGTCCTTGAGTTGCTTGCGAAAACTGTTAAAGGAATCCCAATTCTAAAAAATAAAATAACTCATAGATTTTATTTCAATTTGCAAATGGAAGCAAAAATATTGTTAATCTATAACATAATTCTGGCAAGATTAAACAGAGTTCAGAAATTTTAAATTTTGTTTGTCTTTGATTCAAAAACAGATCTACATACATATGTATATAAAGACATCGGCAATTTTCGATTTAAAAATTATAAACAATTAAACGGCAACCTCTTAATTGCAGCCATATAGAATGGACGACAATAATGGACCTTTCCAGAATAAAATATGGTGAAAAAAATATCAAATCTTTTCTTCAAATTAAAAACGACATCAGTGTTTCTCTGTTTTCTTATTAGTAGTTCGTAAGAAGTTTGTGTATCACTCTAGTTGTGAATAATGAGATTAAAATTTTATCAAATTGTTGAATCACACATTCATTCGCATCCGCCCTTTAGGAATAATTTATAATTCAATGTTTTGCCATTGCGCCATTAAATTATTTGAATATTTGTCGGTGCTTTTAGTTTTTGATTCTGAATTCAATTCCAGAAAGAATTCTTTCCATAAAAAATAATCATGGTGAAAGGTTGATAAGGCTTCTGGATAATAGATGTGCATTTATTTTACTTTTTCGGTCACCCACAAATAATCAAAACAAACGAGAACTGAACCCTATTTTTCATAAAAAATTGAGTATAGAACTGGTCTTGCGAGTTTTTTTTTTTTAAGTTCAACTTGAACTGTCTCTTATATATTTTTTTAATCCACTTATTTAAATAGAGAAAATAAATAACATTAATGCAGGCCTTAATTGAAATAATAATTATTTCTCAGTTGCTTACCTCAAAAACAACGTTTCGCTTTAGTAAGTCGATCACAAAATCGTGTAAGAGTGGAAGTGGTTTTGCGTAAGAAAGATCCTTGATAAAGACAAATTCAAACCAGCTCGGGTGTTGTTTGCTGTTGTTTATGCAGTTTGCTGGAGTCTCTCTCTTTGTTATTGTCAATGGATGTTGCTTTTGTTGAGTTTTATCCTTCTTTTGAATACGCAAAATTCCAGGAATAGGAGTGTCGTCAATGGGTCTTGCAGTTACGCAGCTTTGCGTTGTCATTTTAAGGAACATGTCTATACTCGCCACATCGGAACGCTGATCTCCAGCATTCTGGCACGATACAATTTCCTCTTTGACTGCAACATCATCTAAAATTTTAAACACGTAAGCAATGCATATTATTTGATAGTGGCACTACCAGGTGGGTGGTTTATTTACCTGGTTGCACATTTTTGGCTGTTGGTACTTCACCAATATTGTAGTCAGCAGCACCTGCACCAGTCTCTTGGGCAATTTTTTTCTGCAACCTTTTTGGTAAATTTCCAATTATTCTCGAAATATCATTTTGTTCTTTCGCTCCCTTTCGATTCATAGTTTATGTTTTTCACGCGACTCTGCATTTATTTAGGTGTAAATTTATACAATTTTATTTATTTTTTTTATTTTTCAACAAATTCTGGGCTGCTCTTTACTTTCGAACGGGAAAGATCTTGACATGTGAGAAAAAGTCGTAACACCAAAGGTGCGTTTGATTTTGATTTTTGTTCGATTTAATCTCTCAGGGATGTTAACAGTTTAGACTGGACTGCTTTTAAACTCTGCAATTACTTCTGCGTTTTTTAAGCATGTCGTTGGGGGACATTTGCGGTGGCCAGGGTAAACAAAGTTGCAGAGGTTTGAGACATGAGCGGAGTAAAGGGTTTGAAGAGATGTTTCCTTTTCATTTAACAAAAATTGCAGATATTAAAGTTTGCAGCGTTTAAATGGATGTTGCAAACCGAAAAAAACTCAAAAGAGAAACGCCGTTAAAAATTGCAGCAGTCTTACAAATAATTTATTTGTAAATAAATCCACGGCTGTACAAGAGATATCTCTCAGACTGTTCACAGCTAATTATCTTTAATCAAGAATTACTGCTGTGAATATTTCTTCAATGCAGTTTAAATTATTATAAGGATTAAGTCTTAACTACATTGACCACTTTTTGCAAAATTGCAAAAGTAAATTTTTTTTTCCGCTAGCTCAGTTTTTTTGGAACTTGAGCTTTCTGTATCTTTTTTATAAGTCTCACTTTTTTGGCCAATGTAGTTAAGGCTGTACAATCAATTTACTTTTTTTCAAAAGTGAACAAAAATGTTTTGTCTTTTTCAACATACTACACAATGCTATCATTATTTTCAAATTTTACAAAATTAAAAGTTAAGCTTAACTATTGACCAGTTTTTGCAAAATTGCAAAAGCAAAAACATTTTTTTTCCCGCAGGTGAAAAAGAATATACAAATTTTTTTAAAACGACATTTATTCTTTCTGCATTATTTTTTTAATTTTCCCAGTCAACACCCCAAAATGAGTTTTAAAATTTTTACTTTTGTACTTTTTCACTTTTTGGCCAAAGTAGTTTTAACTTTTGCACTGTAAAACAGAATACACATAAATAAATAAATTAAGATACTGATAGAAGTACTTGGCAGTAGATGGTGCAGTCCAAAGGAACACACCATCATATTTTTTCAATCCGGTAAATCTCGCATCGCAAAACAAAAATAAACCGTTATTTTATTTTTGTTATCGATAGTTTGTATGAACATGGCGTTAGGTAACCGAACGCGCCATATGAAATTGCTAGTGGAACCAGGGTGTAGACGTTGGATAACTTTTTTTTTTGTTTCTGATAAGAAATGTCATATGCAAAATTTGGAGAGGCCAGATTTTCACAGAACAAATTGTGCAAGAAAATAAATAAATAAAACAATTTCCAAAAATCCATATCAAACAAAGTGCATTCCAAAATAAAAAGAAATGGCTCAAGTCGAATATTTAGATAATTTATTGAAGGAATATCTCATGTTTCGGGGTTTCTCAAGCACTCTAAGGGCTTTAGATTTTGAACAAAAAAATGATAAAGACAAAAGTTTTCGTGCTGAGAAAATCTTAGAACAATTTAATATTTTCGTTAACAACCACGACCTTCAATCGCTGCGTGATTTATGGAGTCACCTCGACACTAATTTGTTTAGTAAGCTAGAGCATACTTATGCTGAGGGTAAGTTTTCATGCGAATTGCCAAAATACCTTCAATTAACACTTTTTTCAATTATTTAAGCTGTTAAGAAGTTGGAAAATGGATTATTGAAACTGTACTTAGTCACTGCTTATACTAATAATCGCACAGATAAGATATCAGATTTTTTTGTTAAGCTAGCTCCAGAAATTCGCTCTCAGTCCGAGTGGAAAGAGTGGTTTTGTAAGAGCGATTGCTTATATTCGATTTCGAAACTTAACTAATCAAGTTTTTGTTTAAGATCTACCATTTTGTAAGAATGCCGAGGAACTTTCAACATTCGCACACTACTTCTCTAAACAATGGCAGGAAACTTTACAGATCTCGTTGAGAAACTTTCTGACGACTATTTATCAATGCATTCCACAGCCAACAATAGCCAAGGCCGAGCATGAAGCTTCACTTATTCGACGATTGCAAGAGGAGAATTCTTGTTTGAAATCTCGAGTTCAGTCCTTACATCAACAACAACAACAGCTTAGCTCCTCAGCAAGTGGCAGTAATCAAAATCTCACTCAACTACCACCTAACGAAAATTTCAAACGAGGACGTTCCACAGTTAAGCCGCAGGGCTTGAACGACATTTCACCCTTCGATGTTAGTCCTCCAGGTCACATCGTCGATGATTTCTTTATAATAGCTTCGGAAACTATTAATATAGCTCAGTATCCCGATGCACAGGCACGCGGATTAAAAATGCTCATCAAGAATATCGGATCGAACAACAGTCCCGTCTTGGGACGCAAAGAATCAAATGAAAAACCAAAGAAACGTTCTGGCAGTGTTGGCAGGAGCTGGATATAAAATCAAATAAATTAAAGTTAAACAAATATATATTCAAAATAATGTAACATTTATTTTATTTCAACAAAAATAGATTTTTTTTTAGTTTCATTAAAATATGAAAAGATTGCACGTTATACAGAAGAGCTCTGATATTCTTTTGACGAGTTGTTCTCTTTGGCTGAGAGCTCGCAGCAGATTTTTGGCGTGAAAGGAAACCAAATTGTTTAAGCCCACGATATACATAAGTTTGTGATACACAATTTTTCACTTTCTTCATATAAAAATATAATAACGGTATTCAACAATTTGATGTAACGTCATTTTGATGCTTTTGGATGCGACGAATTTAAGGTGGTTTCCCAAAAGATGACGTTTCGTCGGAGGTTTTGCTTCCACTTGAAGTACGTCTTTCGAAACCACATATTTATAATAAGATAGTCGAGGGAAATGCATTAGAAGTGGTTTCCCTCACTATTTCTATTCTCGGAAACTTTGTACTTTTGATGCACTTTTTCTCGGTAACGCTGCTACTATGTACTGGCAGACGAACATATTCGCTATCACCTTCACCAGGCATACTTGTAACATTAATATTGTTTGGTTTCCTTTTATGCCAAAAATCTGCTGCGAGCTCTTAGACTATTTTGGACTCAAGAACTTTTTTGCTTTGTCTCATTTATATTTTGTTTAATGATTTTTTAGATCAAATATTTCTCTTAGCAGTGGTTCTACTTGTGATGGATTAACATTCAGATATACCCCGATTATAAATTGATTCAAACGCTCAACGTCTGATATTTTTTGTATTAGTTTGATAAATGTCGATTTCGCTTCGCAGCCCGGGTAAACACTTTCCAAATACCTTCGCAGAAGGTAATAGTAGGAGTTCTGAAAATTAAAAAAAAATATTAATTATGTTGATCTTATAGTCTAAGGTAATTAAGTCCAGACAATAGAAACGCAACCGTAGAATCAACGGTTTATTTGATTAAAAAAGGATTTAAATGGTATTAACAAAGTATATGAAATAATAAAATAAGAAGAAAAATTCCTCTACTTAAATATTCCAAAATAATATAAAATAATCAACAATTATGTATATACAATTAGAAAAAATTATGAATACTATGAAATGAAATGTTTTTCGCTCAGTTAGTATGTTGCCAAGATTGGAAAACCAGTAAACTGCTTATTCTATGAAAACAAATAAGATTTTGACACAACGGCAATCTAGTTCGGAAAGTGCATTCTTATGAAAAAACTATAAACTGGTGATTGTATGAATGGAGAATTAAAAATGATTGAATTATTCCGTAATACCAGTTCTGAAACGATTGAATGAAATAAATTGGGGACTCCGGGGAAAAATGCATTTTTTTCTACGTCTTATGATAGACTCAAAATCTCATATGTGTAAGAATGTTCATTTTAAAGCTATATAGAAAAAAAAGCCTACCTGTTCCAATTTAATAACATCACAATGTATTACGCGGGCACGTGTCGGTGTAAAGAGAACTATGGCACACAATATTAAAATAATATTTTCATCCATTCGCCATTTATGATCGAACGTTCGGATAAAGCGTTCGTGTTCTTCATAAACATTTCCTTTCGCCAATTTGAGCACATCTGCTTTTATACTTGACATATCACCTCTGCTATGGGGAATCTAGGATAAAAATATATAAATTTTATTTATGTAGGTAAAATATTTTGATTATAAATGTATGTAAGCAATCAAACTAACCTTCCAGGTATCTCCATCACCATCATAAGACAATACTGAACGCATTATCATCATTTCTGTACAGCCACCTTTGAGCAAGGCAACTTGGTCTTCTTGACACATGTTTCTAAAGGCAGCAATCTTTTTTGACATTTTTATAAGGCGTTTAATTGCAACAGCTGTTAGATTTATCACTTTTAAAAGTTGCGGATCTTGTTGGCCCTCTTCTGGCTGGAATTTAAAAATTTAAATATTTTACATAAAATAACTTTTACTCGTTATTATTGAAGAAAAAACTTTTGAATTTGCAACGTAAGCTATTCGCTTGGTGATTGTTTTGAGAAAATGGAAGAAAAACACAGGTCCATGGAAAATAAATATATGGATGAAATTTGTACCATAATAAACATGTACAAATTGTAAAATGTTCAAGAACCCTTAAGAGGATATCATCTACATATCAAATTCACAACTGAGACTGAAAACAATTATCATCCCGGATGGTTATACAAAAAAAAATATTTTAAAATTTTTAAATGCAATATTATTAGAAGTACCGAATGCAAAATTACAACAAAATCGATGAACTCATTAACGAGATATTCAAGAATAACCCAAAATAAAAAAAAAAAAAACCCGAAACGCAGTATTATTGAAATTTTTTTCTTCATAAATTCCAAGGAAAAAGTTTAAAAGAAATTTTTAAAGCTGTTATATAACGGCTCCAATACTTTCCCTACTTTAGCAAGTCCCTACTTTAGCAAGTAAAAACGAAATAAAACACCTCAAATTGGTTGAAATTCCACTCGTTGAACCTTATACATATTTACAATGTACGGTAGGTATATTTCTATAAACTAAAATACTTTACTTATAATGGGGTGATAATTGATTAAAATACACCTTAAAACAGTTACAGGACGATTCAATAAAAATTGAAAAAAAAAAACAAACAAACGCTAAACTGTTCCAGATAACTTCATTGAACAGCCTTTAAGTCGAGTGGAAAAAGCAGAAAAAATCGTTAAAACGTCGAACTTCTTAAGTCGTTTTTGTTTGAAAATTCAATATCTCACAATAGGGTATTGCTCTTATTTCCAAAGGACTTTTTAGATTTTTTAGAACTCAAAATAACAGTACATACAAATTACATATTCCATGATGTTCCAGATCTTATAAGTTACTAAATTTTCAACAGTTGCTTTATCTTTTCATTTTTTAATTTACTTTATCAACTTTTTGGGTTCCTATTTTGTTAGGAATATGAACTGAATATGAACTCCAATATCTTTACAAAAGATTTATATGTGTATATATATTATATTCTTGTTGTTCACCCGAGATTAAAAAAGCACAACTTAAAAAAACATTCAAGTTGTGCTCCAACTATGACAAAAGCTTAAACATTTTTAGTTGTAGGTTCATAAATTCATACCAATTTAAGATTAAGCTAATTCGCAAGAAAATTTATCTAATTTCTTCAAATTAATTCATTTTTATTAACAAAATATAAATATAATTGACTAGGTTAAGAAAAAAATATTTAAATGCAGGTGAATAATTGTTTAAAGTTTGATTTTTTGTTTACCATTATCACATCAAAAAGAACTAAATGATCTTATCCATAAATTATCAGATAAAACATAATTGAGAGTTACTATTACAAAACCTTTTCAAACACACAATTTATTATTTATAATAACAACAAAACGAAAAAAAATAATGATTGTTTAAAACCATTCAAACTTTTCTCACTGATTGCAATGCAGGTGTGTGATAAGAAAATTCTAGCTGCCTGATAGCAAAGATAGCTCGTCAACTTTATGTATTCCTAAGCGGTATGATTACTCATTTTCTAATTCATATCCATTCAACAGAATGTTGGTGATAAAAATAAAAGCACACCTGTGATATGTCAGTTTTTTTGAAAGTTAAAAAGAACCAAAATTGTTGTAAAACATTGCTCTTGTATTTTTGATTGAAATTCTTTATTATACTTTCATATAAAAGATTTTTCAAAATGCCAGAAATTTACAAATTAAATATTTATAACTTTTGCACACTCAAGTATTGTTTTTTTTTTTTTGTTTTGTCATGCAACCTCTCCACAAAATATTCCTTTTTCTTTAGCCGATGCAATCGAGGTCAGATTGACTACAATAAATTGCTCATACTTCTATTACTAAAAAAAAATCAATTAGTTATGAATTCAATTATTAGTTTTTAACAATCCACACGTACTACGCCAGAAGAGAGCTCAAATGTGAGGAAATGTTTTATTTATTCCAATTATGGGTTCATAAAAGAATAAATGGTTCCAGTAAGTGTGATTGAGAGTCATCAAACTCTCACCAATATAAGATATAAAACTATTTACTATGTAAATGACTTTTTATTAAAAAATTTGTTTCCGTGAACTTATTAAGAAATTGGCAGTAAGCAATTAATATTTATTCCGCATTTTCCTACTGATGTTTTTAAAATAAAGGCAAAGGGTAGAAAATCAACCT
Source organism: Epistrophe eligans (assembly GCA_951394125.1). Classification (NCBI taxonomy): domain Eukaryota; kingdom Metazoa; phylum Arthropoda; class Insecta; order Diptera; family Syrphidae; genus Epistrophe; species Epistrophe eligans. The sequence goes on from OX596028.1 coordinate 55,459,102, forward strand.
TTTTTAAATCATCTTTCAAGCATCAGAAGAAAAATACATATACTAGGGTTAGTGATGTTTGCAAAAAAGCCATAATCCCAAAATGAAAATCACCAGATCAGATGTACAAGCAATAAAATCGCGTTATTTGCATCTTGTTTAATTACTTGTACATCTTTTTGGGCAAATATAAGGTAGAATAAGGTAGGTTTTATACCATGAAATTCTACGTCCGATGTAAAGTTGAAGTTGAGTGTATAAAGGAAAGAATACTGACTTAAGTTAAACACAGGTTAGCAATCAGGCAATACATCTTCTATACATTATCACCTACTTCCTTTAATTTAATTTAATTTTAGCTCAAAACAGTAGGTACTGGCAGATGGTAACGACGTAGTAGACGTAATTCTTGACTTGGTATATATCCTCAGTTTTAAATAAAAGCTAAGGGATTTTTGTATTTTTTTCGTAATGTTATAACAACTTTGTACCTTTTTTTATTTACGCATTGTGAAAAGCATTCTCTAATCTATTTAAAAGGTAAGAACAAGAAGCTAGAAGCGAAACGCACTTCAATAATAATATACAAAGCGTTCAGAGTCAATCAGTTAGTCAGTGATGAGTGTAAATATATTTTTAGAATAAGAAAATTGTATCCTTTTTTATCTGCTAGATTTTAGCAAAATTTCTCTAAAACTAGTTAGTTATAATAATAAATAATAATACATTTTGTATATTGAGATTATATTTTTTTTGTCAGTTTTTTCAACGATGTGTTTTTTTTATTAATATAATTTTTTTTTTCGTGGCGAATGGAATACAATTTCAAATTGATTTGCTTTTTCCACTGTGTTCGTACAATTTCGTTTTTGCGTCGAATATTTCAAAAAATCTTCTTCTTTTATTTTATTCGTTAACAATAACAAATTATTTGTTATTCACAGAAAAATATGTGTGTGTGAATTTTTCTGAGTTGCTATACACTTACACCAAAACACGGCTTATGTTGGTTTTAGTACAAGGATGCAAAATTCAGATCTGCAAAATTGATTTTAAATCAGAAAAGAAATCAATTTATTAGCCTTATAAAATTTGAGATATAAAAATGGTTAAAATAGAATTTATGACAGATCCAGATCAAAAATAAATTGATTCATATTATTTATGGAAAACCCTTTAAGATATGTATATAAGATAACCATTTGATTTTGATGGTTGATTGGAAAACGCTTATTCATCGGATTCTGTGTTTGGGGTGAATATTAATTTTTGAAATTTCAAAAAGGAAGGGGGCAATCTCGGTTATACCTATGAACAGCTAAATTTCTCTTTGCTGTCAAAATGCAGAGGAAAGATAATTTTGGATACGCTTGCTCACTCTTTGTCGAAACGAAGTCTAAAGGTTTTTCTGAACGTGTCTAAGATTTAAACGCACCTCCACAAATACCAAATTAAAGTGACATTTATCATCAGTCATAAACTTTACAATTTTTCTCTTCAACGCCACTTCTTAAAAAAAAAAATATTTCCGTTATCAAAAATAATTAGCACCTGAAAAAAGGTTGCAGCTGATAAAGAACGGTTATTTTATAGATAAATTAAGCTTTCTTTTTTTAACGCTGTTGCATACTTATCTTATCCCCGTCCCGTTACAAATTTATTTATTTTTAAACGAAACGTAAAATGAACAACAAAATTCACAGAGAAAGAAAAAACAAGAACAAAAAAAGGAAAACTCACCTTTATTCGACTGTCGTCCATTATCAATGAAGAAAGATCCTCATCGACTGGATAGTATAACGCCTTGTTGGCCAACTTCAACTCATTGAGTTTTTGCATTTCAGCCTCGTTTAGTTCCCGACTCACCGGGTTACAAGACTGTGGTATTGAATTTGCCATCTCGTACTCGATTTGAATGACTTCATACAACACAGCCTCCAGTGAATTCTTTTCATTGCCTTTGGCCTGGTCGCCATCTGTGTTTGAAGGTGATTCAACTGATTCGGTGTGTGGAACAGATGCATCCAAGGTTGCTGCCGTCACCTCTTTGTCATGTTCTCCCAGTTGATCCAAATCCGGGCAATCACTTGTCATCACAAAGTAATCTTCGTTGCTGCTATTGGCAGTGCTACTGCTCCCACTGTGGTTACTGCCACAGCTGTTTGTGCTGAGCATAGAATTAATAATGGCGTCTTCGGTACTTACCATCGCCGTTGTTGTCGGAGAATTACTAATTTCGAAATCCTGCGAATCGGCACCAGATGAAGTTCCTGCTTCCTCCGCATCCTCCTTGTTTGTGCTTTTTACCATTTTGTTGATCATCCGTAGAGCTTCGACGGGAGTGTTCATGAATTTTGTCATTATGTCCAGAGCGTCTCCAGGACTGTCCATCAGTTGCTTCACAAACTGCAGAACGTCCTGGGGCGAGCTTACTATCTTCGAAATAATTTCCAGTGCATCCGTGGGTGAGCTCATAAATTTAGTAAATACTGTTAAGGCATCAAAGGGCGAATTCATTAATTTACTTATGATCTTCAGCGCATCGCCCGGGAACGATATCAAATGACTGATTAGGCGAAGCGCATCGCTCTGGGCGTTGATGACTTTCTCCAGTGTGACGATGGCGTCTTTGGGCGTCTTCATAAGCCGATTGATGGCTTGCGAAGCTTGGTCTGGGTCGTTGACTATGAAATCTACAATCTGAGCACTTGTCATATTTTCATGGGTTATGTCAAGACTCACACAACTGCTGGACCGAGCAGTCGATTGGTGCAGATTATCGCTCTCAAAAGAATTGCAACTCTGGGAGTCGTGTGATGTGTATTGGTCGGAGCGGAAGCTCCCTTCTGGTTGATCCTCACGTTTGATCTTATCAAGAACTGAATCGTCTTCCACCTTGCCCGACGACGGCGTCTTTCGCTTCGCTTGACGATTGTTTTCGATTTTTTTGCGCTTAATTAGTTTGTCCTCTTCGGACATAATGTTCTCACTTTTCATGCCAATGTCGAAGCATTTTTTTAGTCGACATTTCTGGCAGAATCTGCGAGTGACTACAGTTATTTCACAATTCTGATTAAACGGACAGGAGAAGGATTTTTTTGTCAGAGCATTGCGTCGAAAGAACGCCTTACAACTTTCACAGGTGATTGCATTGAAATTGTACCCAAGGGCCTTATCACCGCATACCATGCAACACTTTGATGCAGACATTTTTTTCCGCAACAAACAAAAACACTGGATTAACTTTTCTCTTATTTATTTTTATTTATGTCTTGGATTTTGATTTGTTTGGAATTCGATTTAACATAACAACAATTACGTAAATAACAATAGCATTCTGTTGATTTATACATTTAGAAGAAGTTTCTTTTTAAAGCATTTAATTTTAATTTATTTAACACTAGTATAATTTTATTATCACAACATGACGTTAATTAATCAATGTTCAAACTCCAATGAAAAAAAGCAAAAGAGAAAAAAACAAAATAGATAAAATGTCAAAATTTTCGAAGTTCCTTGTGATTTTAGTGGTTGTCAACTAATGTCAAAAAAATTCGAAAATATAAGGCGAACGTTGCACCATGATCGCAGAGTACTTCTGTTCATTAGGCATGTTCAGGAATATGAGATCTCGGAGATGTCAGCAATCTTTTGCTGTTTTGCTGTCAAAATTGTTGAAAATTTACATTAAGGCTCCCCAAACCAACGAAACTGTCGTGGCGACAACAAAAATAATAAAAACATAAAGTGGTTGCCAATGAAATCATTAATGGTCTTATTTATAAACGTTGTCTAACTTTAGACAACCGTACAACTTTGGAAAAAGTGTTCAAAAACCTTGTTTTTTGTTGTCTTATAGCTGCCTTATTAAGACACAAGAGTAGATTATCTTAACCGTGAATAATGTGATATTTATTTTTATTAAATAAAGCATATTTTCACCAATTTGAAAATAGTAAGACAGTGTCTAAGTAGACAAAAATCTAATAAATACGACTGTATGTTAATATTATTGGAGTCTTAGTTTTGTAAAATGAAAATGAAACATATATCCACACTCCTTACTCCACTTATTTTTCAAACAATAAGAAAAAGCACAAAAAGGAATCTGCAATAACTCAGAAATTTTTTCCAACCTCAGCAATTTTGTCTACACCGGCCACCACACACGTCCCCTGCCTTCGTGCTTAAAAATCGCAATGGGTAGTTGTATCGTTTAAATAGTCTATTCGACTATTGCAAAATGGAAACATACAGACCTTACATTTATCGAGCTACTGTTCTGAATATTTCTGAACGAACAAACCTAAGCAAACTTTTGACAGCCCAACAAATTACAAAAAATCTGCTTCCACGAATTAACCAAATTATTTTTTTATTAAATCTTTAACTAGAACTAAAAACTTTAAAAATGACCACTCGTGTTAAAACTCGTGAATTAAAAAGTGGAGAAATTGTTGCCTACAGTGAATCAGCGATTCGTAACAATGCAGCCGCCGTAGAATATTGTCGAACATCAATGGCTGCCTTGTCTGGTTGCTCTGCAGGTAGGTTTTCCAAAGTCCCTTGTTTTCTGTTAAGAAAAAAAATTTATTGAATATTTCTTTTTCCAAAGGCATACTAGGCCTCACTGGAATCCTTGGCTTCATGCTGTACTTTGTAGCTGTTCTTGGATTGTGGTGTTTACTTCTTCTGAAGTCTGGTACTCAATGGAAAAAGTACTTTATCAGTCGTCAAAGTCTTCTAACCAACGGCTTCTTGGGAGGACTCTGTACCTATGTCCTGTTCTGGACATTCTTATATGGAATGGTTCATGTTTATTAGGTTGAGGGCTTAGTTTTAGTTAATTATGTGCAAATATAGAGAAACATTCATTTTTGGTAGTTGAATCTTTTTATTTATCGTCATGATGGAACATTAGCGGCACCCGCAACTCCTGAACAATCGCACCAGGGTGTGGTTTTCATGTCGCAATGTAGGACTATGTTAACAACTGTAACAGGAATTCCATTAATTGTCAAACTGTTTACCCCGCTTATATTGTATTGCAGCGTATCGAGACCAGTCTGTCGATCTCTCTTTCGAGTTACTTCCTTCTGGTTGAAGCACTTTTGAGTATCACGTTTTCGGTGAAGTCTGTTGTGGATGTGTCTGCAATTGAACAAAAAAGTTAAAATTGTCAATTAAATTTCATCTCCCTCAAATCTCAACTAACCTAAACGTATCATTCACCCCTGTTCCTATGTTCTTAGGTCTGCTTACTTCCAACTCCGCGTCTTTTATTCGAACGTAGAACTCGTCATCTTCTAGACCCCAGCCCCAGTATCTATTGGACATACCATTCATGAGTTGGAAGTGTTCCCGCTTGACCAGCAAAACACCTCCAACAAATGTGTCATAGTGATACTTGGGGTGGAACTCGGGCGAGGCTATATGATGCGGTCCTTTGTCAGGGAACATATATATCAGCTTATCATTCAACGGCAGAAGATCAACGTCGTGCATTGCAATGTAATCAAAATCCAGCTTTGTAAACAGGAATCCAACATTTATAAGAGAGGCACGATTGAATCTATATCTATCGATCTGATTTAGGACAAAAATATGATGGTTGACCCTCTGCCGGCGCAGAAAATCAGTAATATGTGGCACAAATGTGATGAGTTCGTCGAAACGATCCCTAAATGGAACGAGAATTGCTAGTTTATGAGGTGACCCGGGATTGATTGTGAGTGTGTCACTAGGAACATCATCTTTCGACGTCAATGAGCTGTGAAAATCAGCGCAATTACAATCTACGAAGAACAAAATTTTACTAATTATTTGCCGGTTTTCTCAGAAAGTTGCTTACCGGAATTCAAAGGTAAAATGCTAAGAAGAACCAAACCACCAATGCACAGGGACAGTCCACAGATGAGAAAAAGCTTTAAATTGCTTTGAGTCTTCATTTTCCAGTCATTGTGTTCTGCATATCTTAGTGATTTAGTATTTCATTATTAAAAATATAAATAAAAATTTAAACTTATGAAAAGATTTTAAATGTGAATGTTTATTAAATCTTCAAACAACACTAAACATTTGACATTTTACTTTTTACTTTTTCGATTAAAATTGTTTTCGATAAATAAGGGTATGTTCATAAGTTTGTATCGAATGTTTGGTATAGTTCCGTTCCCGTACTGTAAATTTGTATGGATTTTTGTCAAAACCCGTTCCCTCACTATAAAATTCGTAGTTTTGTATTTAATCCCGTATGACCCTGTTTAGATTGCTAAAATTGAGGCCATACTGATGAGTCTCATGCTCATCGTGTTTAAATTAGAAACTTTGAGGCACCTCAAAATACATTGAAACAACAACAATTTTGACATTTCGCAAAACAACAACAAATGGGACCCATGAGTCTGGTTTTTATATCTTCGCGCCTAATAAGAATTCTCAAACCCACACTTCTCTGGCCAATCAATTGTCGTGATACTGGACTCAATCTTCCCAATCTAAACAGCGTCTATAGGATTGAATACAAAAAACTTTTTAGGGATTAAGCGATTTACAGCAAACCTACATAAGGCGTGTTTTTTTTGTAATCCCGCAGGGAATTGGAGGAAGAAAACGATGTCGGTGCTAAACAATCACCATGTTAAATACAACAACAACTAATCCCTTACGGGCTAAGATAAACCCAGAGAAATCTTAGGGCTTAACTTAAGAACACAGAAAAACTGTGTTACCAGCGTGAATTATATACTTGCAGTCGTATTTATTAGATTTTTGTCTATTAACTGTGGAAGGGGTACTTAAGGTAAGACCGCACTCGGCGGAACTACACTTCAGCGACACCGTGCGCACTTTCAGCGCGGAACTGAAGTCAAGTGCCACGCAGTGAAGTGCAGTTGCCGCTTAGTGTGACAAAGCTCATACAATTTCCTAATAATAAGTCGTGAAATTCAGTTCCGCCGAATGCGGTCTTACCTTTAATTGGTCGTATGAAAAAATGCGAATACAAAAAAATAATCATTCCTGTCCTATCACCTTAGATTTTTTTTTTGTTTTTCGTCAGTTATGTCACATCGCGTGAAAAAGTTGAAAAAACGAAGTTTCGTTATCTTGCAAATGACAGCTATCTCCGAACACACCAGCAAGCCTATCCTCCACCCGAACGCAACCTGTGACTATCTCACACAGCCTTAATTTCAACGTACCTCAACGCTCCTATAATTCGATATTCGATAAAACAATATTCATGTCAGAAATGAGTTATCGCAATTTCAATCAGCTGTTCGCTTCAAAGAAATAAAAAACAAAAAGTACCAACAAGAATAGAAATTCGTCTGCATTTTAATTATTAAATTTCAGTTAAAAAATTTCGGTCATTTATAAAATTGTTTTCCAAAATCAACTCGAACAAACAATGAGCAACCAAATTGAGAAATCTGCAATGTTACCATCACGAATTGTATTGATTGCCTGTGGTTCCTTCAGTCCTCCAACTCCGATGCACTTTCGAATGTTTGGTAATAAATCGATACAATTTATTTCTTTTTCTACAGTTCAAATACGATTTTATCATAAACATTACTGTTGTTTTTATTTTTAAGAAATTGCTCGTGATTACTACGAAATGATGGGTACACATAGTGTAATTGGTGGAATCATATCACCCACTCATGACTCATACGGAAAGAAAGGTTTAGCGCCGGCAAAACATCGCTTCGCTATGGTGAAATTAGCTCTACAATCCTCGGATTGGATAAGGGCATCTGATTGGGAAATAGAAAAGAATGAATGGTCTCGAACACAACAAGTTCTCAATTTTCATCAAGTAATTTAATATAATTATAAAATAATTCATTGTAAACGTTTAAAGACTTGGATGTACTTTTTAGAATAATTTAAATTTGGTGATCTTTATCTACTTCTCTAGAATTATATGAACAACTACATAAACTCTCCCTTTGCTGGAGATTCAAATGTTATTCCTGGTTGGTTGCCCCGTGGATTGAAAGATCGCAGGGAAAAAGTGCAATTGAAACTTCTTTGTGGTGGGGATCTCTTGGAATCTTTTGCTGTACCTGGACTTTGGGCTAATGAAGATGTAATTTTATGATAAAACTCTAAACCTATTTATTGACTAAACTCTAAATTCTTTCTTTTTCAGATTGAAGATATTGTATCCAATCATGGTCTAGTGGTGATAACTCGAAGTGGAACAAATCCAGAAAAGTTCATTTTCGATTCAGATATCCTTACAAAGTATCAGGTTTGTAAAATTTATAATTATATTGCAATGAACCCTCTTTATTTATTATAAAATTTTAGAAAAACATAACTTTGATAACAAATTGGGTGCCAAATGAAGTTAGCTCGACGATGATTCGAAGGCTTCTTAGTCGGGGTCAATCAGTGAAATATCTTATTGACGATCTTGTTCTGGAGTACATTAAAATGAATGGACTTTTTAACTATAAAACGTAAGTATATTATAGTGCAATACATCTTAAGGTGGTACGTACACTACAAACAATATTCTTTCAATTGCAACATATTGTTCCCCCCGAGTTTCTAGTTGATGACAAAAAATGTAGTCGTCGTATTAAATAACCATCTTTTCATAGACCTGTGAAGGTATGATGAGTGAAACAGATTACGAATATGATGAGTGAAACAGAATTTGCGGAAACTTTTTTATAAGTAAAGTAGCCATTCACGTTGAGACGCTGGTAAGAACGGTTGCAAGGTTCGATTTTCAATGAATTTTCGTTCGCACGATGCCCATTCACGATAGAACCTGTCAATTTTCCTTGGAAATTCTCCGAAACTCTTCAAATAAATGGATCTTAACTGCCTTGTATACATGTCGAAAATGAAAGGGGCGGTTTCGATAACAAACGTTCAAGAAATTAGATTCACTATGGCGTATGAGTAACAAAAATACAATTATAAAACAACATTTTTGGAAGCTAAGATAGTAGGTATAAATGAAAGTTACAGTTTTTAATAATTCCTTATAGAATGATTGAAAAAAATAATTTTAGTATTTACTGATTAATTTTTATTTACTTCTATAACATGCTCCGCCAGCACTAAATTCCCTACTGCTTTTGCTTTTAAAGCTAAGCTTGCTACGTTATACGTTAGAAAATAAATATAATAATCTGGAAATAAATATAATTTTTTTAAACTGCAACTGGAATTTTCGATATAATTCTATACTTAACATAGAAATGTAATGGATCTTAAGTGGGTGGGTCCACCCATTAGAGTAGGAAATTATTCCACTTTTAACTAAAAATAACTCTCACTTCGTGTGAGAAAATGATACGATGATGATGATGATAAATGATAGGGTAATAATTTCTCATTATAATGCGTACAAATTATACTTGGTCAAGCCCGTCATATTAACCAACCACTTTCTTACACTACTGAAACCATTTACAAAACTAAATACACATCTATGAAAAGTTCCCAGCCTCGGGGAAGCTGCATTCATATTTGCTTTATTTTTTTATAGTATTTTTTTTAAATTGTGTATATGTTATGTATTAATTTGCTTTCGGCTAAATAAAATTAATTCTTGATATAGTTAGAAATAAACCAACAAAATGTCGGAAAAGAATAAAATATGAATAAATTCGGATTCGGAAAATACTGATTTGTAAGCCTGTCTTTTGAAAAATCATTTAATTATATTTTTTTTTAATTATTATTTTATTTATTTTAATTAATTATCCTTTATTTTAAGTAAACCTTGCATTTTTTGAGTTTTCGGTAATAGGCTTGGAATAAAACAAACTTAAGTTACATATATACAATCTTCCATTTTACCTATTCAAATAGATTTTCGAAAAACTATATCAACTTTTGACAAATATAATAATTATTATTGAAAAATATATGTATTTTAAGGTTCAGAAGATGTAAGGGTATCTCTAAACGATCTTTTGAAAAATTTTACCCAAATTTTCGATTACTAAACTGGCGTTTCGCAATGGAGTGTGAGTTCTTCTCAAAATTGATGTTAACGTTTAATGTTAAAATAAACCTTCCCTTAAAATAAAAAAACTGCATGGATTCTGTATTAATATAATAATTTATGTTTATTTTTCTATAACATTTCATCACTTTAAGAAGTCATCAGTAGTGTACGTACCATTTTTGTAAAACTCATTTCCATTATTTTTATATATTCCTTTCTTTTTATTTTTAAATTCTTACTTATGTTGCTTAAGAAAGTTTTATCTTTTTCGTTTCCTGTAAAAATAAAATAATTTCAAATTTCTTTCCTTTTTAATTAAATTGCTAACTAATTGAAATGTACAGTAAGTATTTAACAAATACTCTTTATCTAAATGAACGTGTTTTTAATGAATCCTATATTAATCAAGTCAATATGAGCTCCCTTGATAGTACTCCATCCCCATCAACCATGGACGAAACTGATCATAATTCATTTAAATCCAAATTTTTAACTAGTATTCATTTAGATAATGATCATCCTAGGATATTTTGTTGTGGTAACTCGGACTCGATTGGCTCGAAATTACTTAGTCGTCTGCCAGGACAAGCTGTACAGATCATAACTGATTCTCCTAATGGAAGTCATGATCAAGACGAGGTAAGTCCTTTTGTTGTAGGCATGTTTTTCAGATAAAGGTAAGTTCTTTTCATTCATAGCTTAGTAGATAATACAAAAAAAATTACAGTGCTTGACAAAAAAATTGTTTTGTTAATTCCTAAGAATAGTCAAGTAGAAACCTAGTGACAAAATATTTTTTTTTATAAAAATAATTTTCCTAGTTTAAACTTTTTTATTGAAAATATATGTAGTATGAGTTGTAGAAACGTTTAAAATGCAAACGTCGACTTCGATCAGCTAATTAAGAAATCGACTATCTAACAAAAAAAAAACTGTGAATTGCCAAGAAGAAAAAATTTTACCTTGGACCTTTCGCTTTAATATTTAATGTGCATTCACCTACAGGCGCCAATAACCAGTTGACCCAGTATCGCCGTAGGCTATCAGTCAACAGAAACAAATAACCCTTGATATGATGATGAATGCTAATACTGAAAAAATGTAAAAAAAACTGTAGCACAAACCAAGAGCAATGCGGGATTCCCGATCCAGGAGAAGTTAGGAGAGGAAGATTTTGCGTAGAAAGAACAGGCTATACGCGGTGTCCCAAGTAATGATCGAAACAAAACCTCGAGGTTTATAACAATGGCCAAGCAACTGTCTGTTGGTCTTATGACCGGAACTAAGGCTCTCAGAAACAGTAAAGGTAACCTTGTAGCCGAAGTACGTTTTGAACGAGCATTTTCATCTGCTGCTAAATGGAACTCTTGTAGAGCAAGTGTAAGGGAAAGAAAAGAATGTACTACCAGTTACACCACCTAGTATGGTGAAAGTAGACAAAAATAAACAAAAATTAAGAACAACAAAACTGCCGGTTCCAGAGGAGTTTTTCAAATACAGAGGAGATGTATCCACTACTACTACTGCTTTCTACTTGCAAAAAGTGTGGCTGGATTCGGGAAGAATGTACGATGACTGTACTATCAGCTCCATCTAAAAATAGGGCGATCCTATGTCTTGCGAGAACTATCGAAGCATAATGTGAGAGTATCTCATCAAGCCATTCTTTACTACTTTAATTGGCAAGTACCAGTATGGATTCCGGTTCATAAGATCTACCAAATATTCGACAAAAAGCCCAACGAATATAAAGTTGACTTCAAAGCTGCATAGTATTCATAGTCAGTATGAACGAGGCTCGAAGCTGGTAACCAGAAAAAGGAATTTTTTTTCAATTAATTTCATATATTTTGACCTCTGCGATTGCATGACTTCTCTTAAACTTAAGCTTGCATGGTCAACCCAGCAATATAAACATCATCCAACGTGTTCATTTAGAATTTGTAAAAGTGAACAATTTGGGAACAATTACGCATAATAAAATTTGAAATTTCATCTCACACGACTTGTTAGTCCATCTCATACAATTTAACATTTGCTTATTGTTAATGAAAATTTTTGTTAAACACACAAATTTTGCAGTTGTTAGTAGTAATTCAACCCACTTGTTAATACACTGTGGGATTGTGCGAAGGTAGTTTAAGCCAGTAAAATGGACATAAATTATCAATCTGTTTAAAAAAGTAATCAAATAAATATCTTTTGTAGTTAAGAAAAAAAAAACTCTTCTACTCTCTTCTGACAATGGTTGTAATAAAATAATGAAATCACCAAAATTTAACGAAACATTAACTAAATAGCATCTGAGCGGTTGATACTTTTCCAGCACGCTATTTATACAGTCTAAATAAATATTATACAGTTTAAATATGAATAAAATCATTTTTTTGTATTTTATTTCATTTTAGATAAAAGCAAAAAAGTTTAGAAAATCAGCCCCTGAAATGGTTTAATTGGAGAATGTGTAAATTTTGTTTCGGCTTATCAGAAAATAAACACTTGGTGGAACTTGAGATACTTTATTTTAATTATAGACTAAGGCACTTAACAAGAACGAAAATTATTGTCATATACATATGTACCTATGGAACAAAGATAATAATTCACCTCATGATTAAATATATATGTATTTCATTAGCTGTGCCTATATGTTATAACAAAAAAAAATAATTAAAAATGATATAAATTTAATTTAACACATAAATATTGTCATATAAAAGAATCATGATTCTGCTCTAAATAAATGTGCCCTTGCTTTTTTGAAGTTTAAGTTGTGGTTATTTTTTAAAAATAATAAAATGGTGTTTGTACATACATATATACTATATAAAAAGAGAAAATAATAATGTATTATTTATTTTTAAATTAAAAGAAAATATATACGAATAAAGATTTTAGAACAAAAGAAACTACATTTATTTATTACCCAGTTCTACTAAACTGTATTTAAAAAATACGTTTTTTCGAAATATGTATAGATGTTATGATATGGTATTTATTCCCCTAGATAGTACCAACAGGTAATAAAAGTCGACCATTCATGAAACTTGACAAAATCGTTTCAAAAAATGATAAAGAACATGAAATCAGTGTTGTTCGAATTTTTTACATTACGTTTTATACATAGCTTTTTACGTTTTTTACGTTTTTTACGTTAGTTTTTTACCTGCTCTATTTTTACTAGGTATGCTTATGTAAAAAACGTAAAAAAGGTAAAAAAGTAAAAAAAAACGTGGAACGGTTCTGTTGATGTCAATAATTGAATTTGATCTCAAAGTACTCGTTAAATCATGTAATAACACAATAACACACATAAACACAATTCAACACATGGCACTTGAACGACCGAAAAGTTTTTTTTATTTATTTAGATTTTGACAGATAATGACAATGTCTCTCATTTTCTCTCTTTTTTCTCAGTTATTTACCTTTTTTACTAGTTTTTTACGTTTTTTACGGGTTTTTTACGTTGTTTACACTTATTTACGTGTTTTTTACATACTTTAACGTAGAAAAGGTAAAAAATAGTTTTTTACATGGATTTGAACATCACTGCATGAAATAGAAGAATGCAAATAGCCCGCACATATGTATATCTTGGTTAGAAAGTATGTCGCCGCCGTTCATCATTGTTTTTATCATTATCGATTGTTTACAAAATTGTTAAAAAAAAATATCAAATCTAATCAATTCTGATTTTAATAGTCCAGTAACTGTATACAATATACATCGAGACCTTGCGTCAGATCCGATAGTTCTGATTTTTTGCTGTGTTGCTTATGATGTTGACCTAATAAATTACCCTAGTTTTCGGCTTCGAGCCATGAGCGCAAAAATCCAAAAAACCCGCCAAAATTTCTCACTGTTTTTTAGTAATTGAGATTTTCATCACTTATGTACTAGTTTTGAATTTTAACTTTGCTCTACAATTTCAAGGAAACTACATTTTCTTCAATTTCAGCCCAAAATCGTCATTGTAGACCCAATAGTTTAAAAAAAAAAACTAATGAGAAAACCATGTGCTTTTTTGTAACTGTAATAAAAAATAATAAAAATATATCAATACATCTTTTCAATACATCTAATATCGTATACAACATACTTTAGAATTTTTATTCATTGAACTCATCTCGATAGGTCATGTAACAGATATGCAATATAGGGAACTGTACAGTGATAGTTTTTTTTTTTAAAGAAGGCCAGGTGGAAACAGAAAAAAAAAAATAGAACATTGCCTTCAGAATTGTATCTGCTATATAGTTAAGGGCTTCAGTGGAGGTGTATCATGTTCCACCCTGGAACATAGTAACAACCACATAATGTACTTGTGCACATCACAGCTATAGCTCATAGAAGTTGTAAGTTAAAGAGACAAAACAAAGAAACTTTTCACATAATATAACATTTTCTATTAAGTCACATTTTAATTATTATAAATAAAAAAGTGCATTATTGTATGCTATGATTTTGGAAGGGTTGCTTACGATTTCTGAAAATGATGACACAAAACACAATAAACCGAATTTATCAATAATCCAAAAAATGAAGATAAAAAGAAACCTATTTGTTATTGTTTACCATACTTGCATAAAATCTGTAGGTCTTAATATTGTTATACTAAAAGATCCTGAATTACCAAAATTGTTTATCCCTTTCCATTTTATTTGTATTTACACTCCATTAAAAACTGGAATATGTCATTTTAGTTGGAAACTTAAATCGCTTTAAAGCTAATGATGCCGTTAAGAACACTCAACTCAAAGACTAAATCAATGCAAAGGCATAACGTCTTCGGTTGAATTTATCAGATTTACTCTTTTTCAAGGTTACAACTATTTATGGAAGTGCTTGAATTTGGATTTATAATCTCTCTCAAAATAATAATTGTCATGATGCTCAAAAACAAATTGCTTTCTATTTTATATGGGGATTTTTTTCAAAAAGAAGTTAAGTGCAGTTGGAGCTCCTTTGGTCGAAACCTGAAATCACGAAATAATTTAATTTAATAATCGGAAAATATTGGTTTATGTCTTAATTTACAGCAATATTACTCACTCAATTAATCTAGTTTAAGACTTAAATCCGGAATTTATATTAATTTACATCCGGATTTAAGTTTTAAATTGGATTATTTGAGTGAATAATATGGCGGTAAAAATCGCTTTTACATCATCAGATCATTGGTTCTTATTCTTAGTATCCAAGCGATTGTCTCGTACTCTTAAGACAGTGTCCAGTTCGGAAAGGGTATGACTTTTACCGTTGTCGCTGATTCTGTGATACGGCAGGGTTTCTATTTCTAACGACTTCTGTAACCATCTCTATTTGTAGATCACGATGTAAATAGCTATTTGTTGTATACCAAGCGGCATTTTGTTTTTTAAATTTTGGGCCTATCGATAATCTCGATAGGAATTCTGTTTTTCTCGGAATATGTTATTCCTTCGAAAATTTGTTTATCTTTCATCTCCATTTCAAGGGAACAAAAATCCAAATAAATGACAGCAAAATTCAATGCAAATGTTTTTGGCGATACCAATAAATTCCGACGGAATCTTTCGACCATCATCATTCCCAATTTTCGAAGGAGGGAAACATTTCCAGGAAAATTTTTGTTGCAACAAATTATGAAAGAAATTTATTATTTCATTAGCTATTACTGTTAAAATTGGGTTAGTTCATTGGTCAAGTTTTCAAAACGTTTTGTAGATATTTTGAATAATAATAAGAAAACTTGTCAAACTTGTTTTGTGGGTTATAATAAGAAAACTTGCCAAGTAAACCCCAACATTTTAGTCTCTAATTTTGAAGTCCTGTATCTACCCTGGGGTCGCCTTAAAGCGTTTTTTGAAAAAAACCTCAACTCACCCTGACAATCAAAATCTGCGTTTTTGGAGACCTATAGGGCTGTCCTGAATTCACCCTGAAGTAGATCTAGATTTTTTGTTGCGGCGAGTTGAGGTAACGATTAAACTGCCAAAGTGACATGAGTTGTGAGGCAATAATTTTGTTGTGGATTGGTTTGCTGCAGGTAATTGCTTATTTTTGAAATAAAAATTAAAAAAATTGAAAGACAATAAATAAAAATATAAAAGGGAAACACTTTAGGTTGTTTTAATTAATTTTTGAAACTAATTTAAAACAAATTTTATGTTTTAATTATTGAGGACAGAACTTCTTGTTTCTTGCTTTGAATGTCAACATAATTTGCACCCTCGAGTGTTTTTTGAAAACCAAAAAACCCAGGTTTTTTTGCCAATTCTTGGGGTTGTCAAGAAAACCTGAGTCAACCCTGGGTAAAGTTTAACGAACGAAACTAGTGTTGAAAGCTTGGCAAGTACTACTAATTTGGTACCTATATATGTTTCTAGTTCGAGCTAAAACAATAAGCTTTAAAAGTTCAAAATCAATTATGGCTTACAATTGACTCCTAGAGGCACGAGTTAAAGACCGACCAAAATATTTTTTTTTAACATACCTACATTTTTGATTAAGCACTATTAAATAATTAGTTTCGGAAATAACGGATAACTTTATTTGTTTAATATTGTTTTATTGGTTCTTTAGAAAAAAAGATGCTAATAGAGAATTAATAGCTAATAAAAATAGTTTATTAAGCCCATTCTTGGCCCTGAGTGATTTTTCGAAATCTATTTTTTTAATTTTGTGATATATTTAATTGAAATCTGGTAAGTCTGTAGCAGAATGATTTGACGCAACGGCTTAATACAAAATAAATGATAAACAAATTGTTTATATTTATACATAAATACAGGAGATAAGACCTTTTAGAAAATACCAATTAATAAGTATGTATCTAATGATTATTGAACAAGCTGATTAAGCGATTTTATAATAATTGTAAGTTTTAAGATGAGAACAAATAAAATTTTCTC
Organism: Epistrophe eligans; assembly: GCA_951394125.1. Classification (NCBI taxonomy): domain Eukaryota; kingdom Metazoa; phylum Arthropoda; class Insecta; order Diptera; family Syrphidae; genus Epistrophe; species Epistrophe eligans. The sequence continues at coordinate 55,475,956 of OX596028.1, forward strand.
AAGGAAAGCATAAATACTGCAGCACATTTTCTTAGCAATAGAAGACTCCCTATTTCTTGCCCTTTATAATATGTAGCATGAGAATTGATGTGCATCAAACAGCACCTCACATCATATCACATAGGTGTCTATCTTGTCAAGAATAAATGCGATGCGGGGCGGTGATGACGATGACGACGACGACGCACGGCTAACTACTAGAGTTTGTCTTATACTTCCGTCGAATCAGTTTCAATTGATGTTCTATCGTGCCGTGGTGAAAAAATGTCGATCCGTGATTGTTTCTTGTTATGATTTAAATTTAAAGAATAAATTATAATATAAATATAAAATATATTTAAACAAAATAAATTTATAAAAATAAAATATGTTTAAGAAACGAATTATTCGACCATCAGTAGCGCGGCACAATGATCAACTCCCTTTTCTAGCACAGAAACGTTTTAGTGCATTGCCTCGATTTAGAGCCATTCACAAAGAAGAGCCCGGTCTCAGTTTGTTTGTTGCTGTATCATATGTCATAGATTTGTTTGGTGTATTCCCTCTGGTGACATTACCTGGTCTTCTGATACCATTGGGACTTTTTGCCATACCTTTGGTGCTGGTTATTGTTGGATTACAAATTTATACGTCAAACTTGCTGGGCAAATGTTGGATTATGGCTGAAATGTTGGATTCTACCATAGGACAAAAGAGCAGGTTGGGAAATGAAAAACAATAAAAATATAAAATATAACTAAAATGTATATTCATCTAATTGTTTCAAATAAGTATAAATGGCAACAAGCATAACACACATTTTTATTTAATAGATATCTGAAAAAACAAGAAAATTTCAATGATGGTAAAAAATAATTCGACACTCTGAGTTATAGTGGGAACAAATTTTTTCTAGGAACTCATGTTTCTATTGTACATCGTGTTTTTTAATAATTCAAAAAAGTACTTTTTAAGAAATTTCTTTCTTTAATAAGTAGTTGGTTTATAATTTATTTATATGGTATAGGTTTGTGGGCAAAATTTTTTAAGATTTTAATCAAATGATACTGTTGATGAATTGTTGAAATGAATTATCTATATATAAATTAATGTTTGGTTTTGTGTACGTTCGCTAACCAGCCAAACCGGTTGACCGATTTTCTTAATTTTTGTTTTTAATTAAAAAGGAATAAGGGTAGAAGGTTTAGGACAAAAAAAAATTATAAAAAATTTCAACACATTCGCTGCAAAACAAATAAAAAAAACTATTTTTTTAACGCCCTGCGAAGCGGGCGGGGGTTTTGCTAGTTGAACATAAATTAGGTTTCGATATACCGGCATGCGCTGTACTGGATGATCTAAACTGAAATTTACTTTAAAATTCATAAACAATATTTGTAGGTAACATAATTCTCTACAAGCGAGAGAGAATTAACTCTGCAACAGATGATCTAAGAAAAAAAAAACTTTAATTGAAGCCCTACAATATACACAGAAGTTCAGCATTTAAAAATGTATACCATTTTTTTGTTAATTTGTTAATCTTTTGATTTTCCGGGCAATTGAATTGGTAAAATAAAACATGCTTCCGAAGCTGACAATGTGGTTTTAAAAACAATGTTATTTGTTTTTACTTACGATATATATGTACTATATGGCAAGTTATGCATTCGTAACAAAAATCGAACTTGAGAATTTGATCAAAGTTGACATTGCGATAATAGCGAAGTTGAAAAAAGTGTGTCTCGCAATTCTGCCTGCCTGCCCTTTCGGCTGTAGGCTAAACGGGTGGATTGATTTTCTTTAAACTTGGTACCTAGCGTTTTTTGGGCATTAACTCACATTCATTTTTTTAAGACCAAAATTAACTGCCGTACAAATTTGTTTACCAAACTAAGAAATCTTATTTTTCTCAAAAAACGTGCCCACAACTTTTTTTAAGAAATAATCAATAATTTTTTTACAAAAATGCTACCATTTTATAAATTTTTTTTCGGAAAAATGGTTTTAAATGGTACCTCCTATAGAACCATTATTTTGATTTTCGATTTTCTCAAAAAAGTTTCAACTGATTTTGATCAATTTTTATAAAGAGAATGTTTTAAAAATTTTAAAAATATTGTGTAGGTAAAAAAGTTTAATAATTTTTTTTTTTAGAACTTAATAATTCGAAAACCACTTTTTTCTATTTTTTTGAACTTAGCACCAAGCAGATTTTTGACATTATTTAGCAGATTTTAAATTCAATTTTTTCTTATAACCAAAAATAACGGTACTTTCCATACAAATGTTTAAAAACCGGTATTGAAAATCTCATTTTTCTCAAAAACGGCTCCTACGATTTTGATTAAAATTTTTATGTGAACTAATATCAGAACGATCTATCATATTTTTGAAAAAAAAAAATGTATCTATCGTTTAAAAATGGTACCTCTCATAAATTGAGATTTGTATAAGAAATCACTTGGTGTACATTGCGTTGGTGTCAAATCAATGAAGCAAATGAAGTAGGATAAGTTTCGTCATCTTCTTGATTACTTGAAAAATCCACCCACTGTCACGTCCTTTTTTGATTAAATACTTTTTATTATTTTGTAAACACGCTTTTATCTAAGTGAAAATTTAAATTTAATGTTTTTGAAATCAGCTCACTATTTTTTGGAAATGATTCCAACGATTTTGGTGAAATTTTTAAATACGATAATTCTAGCCTACCCGTGCGAGAATTCTCCTAGTTAGATACATAAAAATAAAAGACGCACAAATTATTTTAAAATGAACGGACCTAATAAATTAAATCGACCTAATATTACCAATTGGAAAGTGGAAGTGTTCATAAATATTGGAATAATATTAAACAAAAAAAAATGCAGTTTTTGAAAAAATTATTACCATTTTTAAAATAAAATTAAAATTAATTAAATAAGCAGGTAGTTACGCTTCATTTGACACTTCATTTGTCAAAATTGGTTTAGTATGAGATTCGGAAAACAGATCCAGAGTAGAGAAATAATATATGTATATGTATGATGATGATGATGATGATGATGATGATGATGATGATGATGATGATGATGATGATGATGATGATTTACTTTTTAAGTTGATCTAGACAAGTGTGGCCCGTGGTGCAGTGCAATAACCCCCACGGAAATAAAGCCCGTGGGTATTATTTCCAAAAATAAAAGAAAATAACACCCGCGGACTTCTTTTTCTTTTTGGAATGGAAACAAAGCTGTGGGATATAATCCCTTTTTCCTATGGGTTTCAATTCGAAAAAATATATTATTCACTAAAGAACAAAAAAATACTTTGCACTTTTTCAACAGTTTTTTTTTTTGATAACAGTACCTTGGGTAGCACGCTTTGAGGGTTCCAAGGATTTTAAGTCCCTCTTTGGGTCCCGCTCACGTAAATCCATTGGTCCACTTAATCGTCAGGCAGGCGCCAACTTCAACAGTTTTCTTGGCCAACAGTTAAAAGTTAAAGCAAATTACATACATGAATTTATCGAATAACACTTTAAGTGTGGGTCTTAATGCCAATTAAAAAATTGCCACTTCGAAAAGGGAAAAAAGCCGGTGGGTGTTATTTCCTTTTGGAAAAAGAACCTACGGACTTTTTTTCCGCGTGTTTATTGCACTGCACCGTAGCCAGTAGCTATGTGGGAACGCCAAGGAATGCTGAGTGCCCAAACGGCTATAAAAATTTGAATTAAATCTCTGAAGCATACGTCACAGTGCACAATTGATTCTTAAAATGTATGTATGTTATAAAACTCTATACTAAATGCTCACTGGAAAACGATGCATATTGAAATGTATATGGCTTCTACCGGAATTGCAATAACATAGTAAAGACAACAAATGATACAGGTGAATAATTCGAGAAAGAAGTACATATTATAATGTATACCTTCCTAGAGTCATTATCGAACTATCGAAAGGTCAACTCGGATCTCGGATATTTAACATTAATATTAGATCTGCATTTTCCACGACGCGACGGTATGTAGAAGCAAGGTCAAGCTTTTGATTTTTGAAACTATTTTACATTCTGGAATATTTTTAATCATTCAAAAAAATCGTTAAATAATATTAAAAAAAAAAACAAAATCCGATAATATTAAATGCGATTTTATCAATGAATTATGAGGAAACCACAAAAAAAATGAATAACTCTCAAAATAGCGCTAAGTTTCAAGACCAAGACTTTAATAATTATAAAAAAAAAAACCATTTACAAAAATATTTGATTAAATCATGTATGTTGTTATCATGAACATAAATTTGCCGACTGTAACTACTCTAACATAAATAATATTGCAATAATAAATCAAGTGCAACTGTTGACTGAATAATGTAGGTTCATGCATCTCTTGCAGTTGCAGACTTGCTGTTCGTTGAAGTAAATAAATATATGTATTTCCGCATTTTATCGTTCCAAATATTTTTACTCGTACATGTGTACTTTTGTTTTTGTTGAACCTTGATATTTTTATTTGATTTCAGATATCCTTATGCTGCAATCAGCGATTTAGCATATGGCAAGCACGTCAGTTTAATGGTGACAATTTTGTTGGATTTGAGTATTTTTGCCACTGGAATACCAAATCTGGTAGTGGCGTCGCAAAATCTTCAACTAATAGGACATCGTATAACTGATGGACATTTAAATATATCCTTTTGTTTTTGGTTGATTATATTGGGGATATTAATTTGTCCGCTTATGTGGTTAGAAAGTCCTAAGAATATGAGGTATTTACATTTAAATTTGTCACAAGAACATTTTTTTTATTTAAATATTCATAACCTTTACCTTTTATTTAACAAAAAATAGAGGATTAGTTATGTTCTCAGTTTGTGTGGTGGCAAGTGTAGTAATACTTTTATGGTACTGTCTTATCAAAGCTGAAGGAGGAAACAAACCATTCCAAGGAATGACATTTGGTAAGCATAATTATGTAGATTAAATGTATATACATATTTGTGATCAAACACATACATACATAAATGTATTGTATAATTTATTAAATAGTTCCAAATTGGGTGTGAAAGTTTATCAAACAATAATGATATGGGAGAAAAGAATTTGCTCGCAATTATCTGAAGACTATAAATATTGAAAATTATTAGAGTTAAAAATCGACAGCTCACAGACGTCGTCTTTGAACAATTTTACTTAGGCATCTAGCTTTTATTTGCTCTATAGAGCAATTATTATTGGTACCGTGTAGAAAAAAAAATCTACAAAATGGGGGTCACCATCACCTCACTATAAAAAAGAGATACATATAAGTTTTAAAAAAAAACCTGCTTCACTACGTACTATTGGTCGAGTTCGGGGATTAATCCAAAGCTATCCGGATAGGTTTGTGTTGTTGTAGTCCCTTGTGACAAAACAGTTGATGCAACACCAACCCAACGTATCTGAACATTTTTGGGAAATATTTATATACTAAATTGAAAGTTATGTACAACGACAAGTTCCTCATGATAATTTTGTCATTTTCAGACTATAAAAGAGTTGTCACTTTGATATTTTAACAATTTTGACAAATTTTTTATGGCCTACATAAAGTTATGTAGCTTGGAAATTTGAAATGTCAAAATTGTTGTGTTGCAGATAAATTTCGTTGATGAAAAAATGAAGTGCATTGAAAAAAAATAATAATAATTAAAATAAAATAAATAAAACAACTTTTTGAAACACCCTGCTGATCGGCAAAGGATACTGAGCTCCACTTCTAAGCGAGTCTAACGGACAAAGGACTTACTTGGGTCGTGTAAGATCTAAATAATGAATCATTTTTGTGGGATTCTATAAATTTCCACAAATTTTAGAAAAAATATATTCCGCGGCTGTTTCTTATACTTAATATTTTTCTTTGAATTCACTTATATAGTTCATTGAAATGTTACAAAATTTTGCCCGAACCTCGCATTTAGTATAGGACAAGTTTTTTTTTTTTTAACGTGAAGGATGCATCAGTGTGCGTGTACGAGATCATTTTCGGGGCTATAACCACCACACTTTAACGGCTGGGGGGAGGGGGTAAAATTTTATTCGCCATATAGTTAAAAAATATACAAACTTTGTGTAACTTTATTAATCAATAAAACGTTCGTCTATTTTTAGTCGTAACCTTTTTTACTTCTAATTTCTCGTTTAAACTTTTTATACTTTGTGAATTCCCATCGAGTTGTGACTTTTTTCAGTAAAGCGAAAACACAAATTTTTAAACAGTTATATCTATTGATTCAAAGTAAGTTAAGAATGATTTTCTTTTTGAAATGTTTCGATATTTTCCCTCAAAGTACCGTTTTTAATTGTTTTTAAGTCACTTAGGCCACTATTGGACTGAGGAAAAAAAGGAATACATTTCAATGAAGTTGAAAACTAGGCAGTGAAGAGTTCAAAAGAGTTAATTTTGAATTTGAAAATACTTTCTATTTCATTTGAAATCCTCGAACTATTTCTATGAGTGATGTAAAAATGTAGAAGTACAGGTCTAGTAATACTTGATTTCGAGAAGGCTTTTGATATAGAATAAATTTTCCGCGACACATAAATAAAATATTTGTCTCCTTTTTAACCAGACGAATGTTTAAAGTTTTCATTAACACACGCATGCACTTACAAAAAAAAAATTAAACATTAAAATATTTAAAAAAAATAAATATTAAGAAAAGTGGGCATCGCAATAGGCAGAATTTTAAAAAATCTACACAGAGTTAAATTTTTTAATAATTGAAAGAAATTAATTATACATTTCAGAGCTTCCTAGCTTTGCCAGCCTATTTAATGGTTTTAATGTGCTGGCATTTCAGTTTGACATTCACTCTATGATCCTGACAATACAAATGGATATGAAGGACAAGAAACAAATTAAATGGGCTTCGCTTATCGGAATTTTGTGTAAGTAAATACCTTAATTCATTTTTATCCATTTAACTATTTAATCAATTTCGATTTTACAGGTTCGTGTGGCTTAGGACTAATTGGAACAATTATTGGTGCCTACAAATTTGGTACAATGATAATGCCAAATATTTTAGAAATGATTCCCAGAAGTCTTCCGCTCTATGCTGCTATTATATTAATATCACTGCAGTTGTGTTTAACATGTGTAGTTGGAAGTTCAGCACTATTTCTGCATGTTGAAAATTTTTTCCGTGTTCCTGAAAGTAGAATTTAAAATAATTAAAAAAAAAACGATAATATATTTGATAAATTTATAATTTTAGGTTTTTCAGTGAAACGAGTTTTCATACGTTCATCGTTAATTGGATTAGAAGTTCTATTGGGAGAATTTGTTCCGAAATTCGATGTAATTGTTGGAATTATTGGAGGAACAATTATTGCTCCATTGATGTTTATTCTACCACCGCTTCTTTATAAGAAAATTCAAGAAATGGAAAGAACACGACACCGTTTTATAACACAGGCGGCTTACGGAAGCCTTCCACTTGATTTGAACTATGAGAGCATAGATATGACATGTTCCAATGAAAGGAACACTCTTTGGGCCGCTATATGTCAAACCTACAAACAGATTTGTAAATATTCACCTTGCGAAATGTCTTTTCCATCAGCTGTTGTAGCTTTTGGAGTTTTGGCCTTTGGATGTTCGACATTCTTAAATTTTCTAAGAATTTCTGAACTTTTTCAAAATAATTCACCTTGTTTTGGTAATATTACCAAATCGTTGTCAAATCTTTAATTTATTTATAAATACACATACATACATAATTTATTTTTTTTTGTTAAAACTAATACTTGACATCTAATTATTAAGACTGACGTCCTTTTTTATCTATTAATCTATAATAAATGACCTAAGAACCAGTCTTGTAACTCTTTTTCCAACTCAACTTGTTTTTTTTTTTTAATTTTGTTTTTATCTCAGAGCAATGAACTTCCTGCACCGTTTAACAAAGACGCTTTAAATCTACCAGATAAATTTTAATAGATGTTAAATTTACTTGCTTTTGAGTTTACATTCATAAAAGTTATAAGAATAATTGGAAGTTGTAAAAAAAACCATCATACAGTATAGTTATTTTTATCTAAACAAAATAGCACCTTAAGACAAGACACGTCAGCTTTGATGCTATAGAAGTTATGTCTCAAATAAAAAAACGGTTCGCGGAATAAAATCATAAAATTTTTAAGGTGTGAAACAATTAAGTTGCGTGACGGTTGACGGATATATGTTAGTGTCTGATGGAATTAAAACAATTAATGCTTTCCAAGAATGCGTGTTTAAGTTTTTTTTTGTGTAGAGATGTTTTTTTTTTTAATTAACAAAGCTTTATTAAATTTAAAATAATTTCAATTTTTAAATTTGATTAGATTAGTTTACTTATAGTTAAAGATATCTTTGTTTAGTTTTTTAATAAACAGATTATTTATATGGTGCACAGGGCTTGTATTGCAATAACTCATCTTGCTTTATATTTGATTTATGTATTATAAATCCACTTTTGTAAAATGGACTTGGGTGATGGGCGATGGGTCCCAGTCACATACTCCCATCTGTGTGTTTTTATTTCCCTTTAAAGGCAAAGTAAAATCTCACTCTTATTCAGTTCTTGACAGGCAACAATACCAACATTTTCCTTGATCAAAAGTACCGGCCTTGGGACCCTAAGCTGCAAAAGGTATAGGTTTGATAAATTTAATTCATAAAAGTGCGTTCGAACTAGAAGTCTTGATCTATTGACTTATGATCCTCTGGCACGTACCTGCATAAATAAATAATAAATAAAATAAAAACGTAAAAAAAATATAATAAGTTTAATATTCTATAAATAATTTTTAAATTTTTTTCTATATATTTAATAAAAACAAATCAATTTGAATCATCACAAATGAAAAATGACTAAATCAGCCGGAAACAGTAAAATATATTAAAAATAGTATGTGAGGTCATCCTCATCAGTATGCCGTAATGTAAGGTGTTTACCATTAATAAGATATAAATATTTGTATAAAAAAAAATAAAAAAAAAAGAAATCAATATCTTTGATTTCACGTTTAGAATTTAATTTGCAAGACGCGATATAGGATGGTCCACAGAAGTTACCATCTACAACACAGCAATTATTATTATCGTTCTACCGCATCGAGCATCAGGAAGAAGTCACGTAGATACATACAAACCTATACAATGGAAATATAGTCATTGGGTTTGATTAAGCTAAAGGCGCTTCAGCCAATTATTGTCTAATTGTATGATTAAAGTTTTTTTTTATTTTTCATTTTTTTTGTTGCCAAATTAATCAAATTTACTGATCAATGTGTGTTTTTTTTTATATTCTATTCAAAAGTTTAAGAATAGAAGAAGATCGATTTTGCAATGGTTAATTGTTTACTTTGATAATTATGGGGATGAGTCTATAGGCAAGGCTGTTTGGGTCAGAGGTTAAATATACAAATAATAATTATATCCTATGCATTTTCGGAGAAATACCTATATTGAAGATACACGGAAGTAGGTACATATTTTTGCGGTTTGTGGTTAATGATGAAATTCTATAAGATCAATTAAAAACAGTATTCAAATATCTTTACAATCAATTTAACATCCTGTGTTTATTGAAAGGTCAGGTCTAGTAAAGCTCAATAACCTTTACCTTCAAATTATTATAATGATTGCCTATATATAGTGAAATCTATCATGTAAAATCTTCCTCAATTGATTTATAGTTAGATACTCTATTTTTGTAATAGAATTTATTAACTGATAACAGTAAATATATTATTTAAATTTTTAGAACTGGATGAAGCATTAATTAATTCTCAAATCTCATTCATGGTTTTATCATTCGGAAAGTGTTCAGGAATTTACACTTTATAAGCTCGTTCACTTAATGCCTACAATTGTCATTTGTAACAAACAGCTAATAGATAATATCTTAAGCATGGGACGTTGTTGGATTCAATGAATGAATAAATTACATTACCTTCTAGTTCTCGTATAGACCACACATAAACGTTACTACAATTATAATTGAATTGGTGGTGACATTATAGGGGTGCGGTGGAGTATTGTAAGCTGATCCCAGACGACTATAACTATCTATCAATGAACATAACACACCTGGAGCGACCATTTAAGTAAGTAATTATAATGTGCTTATACAAATAATATGTATGTATAAAAAAAAAACAAGATAGTCTAGCACCTCAGCTGAGGTTAATAAAAAATTCATTGACTCACAGTTCACCAGGTGTATTTTTATTTAATGCCATGTTATGTTTTGAACTCAAAAATATTCAAATGCACGAAGGCTGCGCACGTTCGATTATACGGCAGTTCATCTGATTTTAAATGAAAAATTAGTTATGGAAGCCTACCTATAATATATTTTACGCCACGTATACCAAAAACATGGTTTAGTTTAGAACAGTAAGTATTATGTATGTTTCGCAGTACATAATATTGATTTAAAATTTTTCAGCAATATGCATTCATGAGTGAGACACAACAACAAGTCCGCTAAATTTGCGCTTATAAATTAAGCAAATATAAAGCAGTGCTTCCAAAACATTATTTTTGGTGAACGACTATTAAATTTTATCAATTTGATTTCATTTTTCAAAATAGTTGATTGTTGAAATGCAATTCAAATGTCAAAATTGTCAAAATTTTTAAGGTGCATATTTTTTTTTAATATATTAAAAATGGAAGAAAAACGCACATTGCCGCTTAAATGTTCACAGGCACTTAACGCATAAAATTCACGAAACTGTTTCAGGCCTGATTTACAATGCGAGGAATTTCATTTTTGACTTTAGAAATGCTTTTTTCAGAAGATTCAAATATGATGACAAAGGAAAATCGTTGGATGAGATGAGAAAATTGAAGAGCAATGGGAAGAGTCTAGCGATTGATTTTAAATTATTTCAAATAGTCATTGGTATCAACATTTACATATCAACAGAAATTTTTCATTTCATTAAAACATTCATAAATTAATAGAAAAAATATGGAAATTGTATTTTATTGTAAATACGTAAATACTATAAATATAAACACTAATTTTAAACAAAAATAATGACAAAGGTAATAATAATTTTGTCCAGGTTTTTGATGCAAATACTCCTATGTGGCGTCGGTCGACGTGACAAGATCTTTTCACAGTTGTTTTCTCCTAAAAAAAATATTAAGAATTTCTCATCGTCACGTTGTTTTTCAACTTATAACGCGACGTGATGCCGAGAAATCCTTTATAATACATAGTAGATATTATTTCACTGTTTTAAATTTCTTCTTAAGAGACAAAAACTGTGAAGAGATCTCGTCACGTTGACGTCTCTTTTTCACGCCGCATTGTGAATTAGGCATCAATGATATATTTACAAATAAATTAGAGGTTGTAATCAAAATTTATACATCGATGATAGAGAAGTCTAAAAAAGTGTGTTTGTCATACCGCGTCCGTTGGTCTGTGTGTCCGTGCGTCCACTGTAATTTGAGCTAGATCCTAAACGGGTTATCCGATTTGGTTCAAATTTGGCACATAGCTTTTCTATGTGATTCCCTAGAGGAAAAATTAGAATTTTTGTTTTAGCTCATCTACATACCTACATATATGTAGCTACCTGCCATACGATTTCGGTTTTTTTTCAATTTTTTTCTGAAAACGGCTCTAACGATTTTGATTAAACTTCGTGCCTGTAATGACCGAAGTAATTATACGTTTTTTTGAGTAAATTGCCTTGTTTTTAAGTTTTTGACGTATAGCTTTTTAATGGCTTCAATAATTTACCTAGTTATAATTTTGCAATTTGCAATAGTTTAAACAATACTATTTTTGAATATTTTGAAAATAATTTTGTTCTAAGAAAAATCCATTATATTAGTACTTTTGTAACCTTTTTTACGATAGCATACAAAGCTTGTTAACCAGCAAGTTCTTGCGATAGGTATACAAATACGTGCATATGTTTTTTGTATGTAATTTAAAACTATATATATATGGATTAACGTATTTTTTGTGTTCCTTTTTTATATTCTAACTTTTCACTCCCAGATTCTTTTTGTAATAAACTTCAAAACTATACAATCAGTTGAATTATATAGTTTGTTTCACATTGGATTGTAATTAAATACATCAAAGTTTATCCATCCATTTGATTGTGATTCTTTTTATAGCGCAAAATTGCAACCGCAAAACGACAAAACCTATAAGATCATAGTCATTTCCAGGAACCTTGAACCCGCGGGAAAACCCTAGAATGCACATTGCATATAATAAATGTTTTCATGCAGGCATCTGTATAGTACAACAGCAAAAAAAAAATATGCAGAAGACTGTTTGATGCGTCGTCGTTTCATCGTCATCATTGTGATCATAATGACTGAAGGTCAACACCATAAAGGAAGAAGGAGCTATTGCTCCTCTTGTAAACGAGGCTATATAATGTCTGAATCTGAATGCACATTCATGAGAATCATCATAAAAGTCACTATCGGCAGTAGTGAAAAAAGAAAGCACCACATTAATATAAAATTAAAAGAATTAACACAGTTGTGTAGCTAAAGTCCATGTAGCCAGTCATTTCAAAGTTGAGAGATACGAAAATATATACATATAAATAGCGCTGTGTTGTATAAGTTGCAGGAATAGCAAGAAATGTATGATGTTGTAATATTTGAGCAAACTTAAACTTTATATATGTAGTAAATGTTCAAAGGGTAAATCAATCTCTTATATGAAAAAGATTTACAACCCTATTAAAATAATTCCTAATTATATTCTTATTCACATACTAACTAAAACGTTGATTACAAAATAATTCACGAATTAAAATACCTCATTTATAAAAAATCAATTCATAATTCATGTTACGAAAATTTAAAAAACAAATCTGCTGTCGCCAAAGAGTATTATTTAGTCTCACACATACACTTACTCAAAAAAGTGAACTTTTCCACACACACTTGCTCATATTTAAGATTGTAAATAAAATAATAATAGGCGTGTTTTTTAGGACTTTGGGCCTTACCAAAGTCATAAAGCAAATAAGCCCATCACTGTTACATATGTATGTACTAGATATGGACTGCTATAGTCGATACTAATTTCCATACAAAAGTATCAATGGAAGCAGTTCCTTATTTAATTAGTGACATAAGCGCTTTTGGGATAAAAGTGGCAAAAAAAAAATAAATATTCTTGGCACTTGGCTTAAGCAAATTTTTTTTGCCATAGAAACTCAGGACATCTATTTTTATAATATGTTAAAAACAGAGCCATCTGCTTTGATTGAATTTAATTGTTTGACGTTTGGGTGCAACTTTTTTATTTTTTTTACAACATCCATCAGGAATTTTTATTTCGCGTCAATTATAAAGTAAAAGTTATTAGTTTTAATTTAAATAAAATAATATATAATTATTAAAACGAGTATCAATCAGCACTAGCAAGCTAAAACAGCTCAAAAAGGAGGATGACAATTATGACGATAAAAGCACAGAATCTAAAAATTCACACTCTTGGCAAGTCGTAAGATCGTTTTAATTCTTAATTAATTGTTAAACTTTAAATTTGTTTGCAGCAATTTTATTCTTTCAACGACAGAGAAACAACCGCTTAAAAAACACACTCCAGCTTAGGAGAAATCGAAGATGGAAGTCGATGGCGAAAAATCTTCTGTGGGAAAATCGCCAAAAAAAAAAAACAAACACATTGAATTCTCTCTGACGACAGAACACTTTGGCGATTCGAATTATTTGAGTTACAATAATCTCGCGTCGACTAGCCAGTCCATCATCATAAGTGTCCAAAGTTACACCATATTTTCCGCTTTTAGATCAAAAGCGCTCGTGTCGTTTTCAATTAAAGTTAGGACCAACGTGAAGAAGGCTCCTAGAGCTCCATATCTACTATGTCTATGGTGGCAAGCATGTAAAAAAAAAACTAATCAGCCATGCCACATTAAAATACAAATAAAACTCATATAGAAAATTATTCCTATATGAAGTTTTTTTTTAATAATACAAATTCTACATACTACTGAAATACATCAGCCAAGTAGAAGACTTAGAACTATTTTAATTGGACTTGTTGAATCTATGTGAAATGAACTGATCAAAAATTGCGTATTAACAAGGTCCTCACTAGTCAACTGATGAGTTCAAGTGAGATCGCCGGGACGAAACGCCAAAATTTTTGTGGATTAAAGGCCGTTAAAAGCTATTTTGAATCAATAGAAAATTATTCCGCTTAACGAAATAAAATTAAATAAAACCAAAGAACTTAATTTTAAGTAATTTATAAATGATAGACAAACAAACTAGATTCCATGATAACGATCATAAAAAAAATTTGTTTCATTCGATAACTCAGATAATTTGACGTTTCGATACAAACTATCGACAATAAAATGATAATTAGTACTTACCGATAATACAGTTTTTATTTATTTACAAGTTAAGGCTTTTAACTCCAATGTTATTTTATTGATAAGATTTCGCACTTAACTAACTGATTAAAAATAATTGATGTTTTATTGCAGTTTATTAATAGGGGTGTTAACGCTAACTTTGAATTGCAATTTTAAGCAGGTTGAAATTTGTATTTCTGTTATTTATGTAAGTTATTTTATTTTAAATGAAAACTTCATTGAGTGCATGAAGGTACAGTCCTACCTATAGGTACCTACTAGATAGCCAACTACTTGTTATGGAAAAGATTACGATCCTCGAGAGGTTAATAATAGTTTCTTTATTTTTATAGTTATTTCGGGCGTACTAACATGAACATCCTTCTTAAGACAGCTCTGAAACACATAAAAAGGTATTACAAATTATTCTAATTTTGTTTATATTTATATATCCAATCGAAAGTCTTGAAAAAGGACCTTTCAAACAAATGGGTGAATCCTTTTATTTTTCTTAACTTTTATATAAAGATGTTTGTTTGAAAATCTTAAAAAAAGACGTTAACATTTCCATATTACTGTTCTTATGTTTTATTTTCTCGTAACAAAAATAAAACTTCAAATGGTTATGTCGAGGGTGAATAACCCAAAAAAATAAGCTTAAGCTTTTCATAACCAAATTCTTTTTTTTTTTTTTTTTTTTAAGATTGAAAAGTATGTACATGTACTCGAGAATCAATCAACATGTTTTTCTACACACAATTGTATTATATATATAAATTATTCATTCACACGTTTTTGTCATATTATCAAGAACTATTTGAAAGGGAAATGTTCTTATAAGTACGGGCGTTCCCGCCCGTTATTTACAAAATGGCGAATGTTGTTTTTGATGAAAATGATAGGCATTATGTATGCCGAAGAGAAGATGATTTTTATACCTACTGTTTTGTAAATCGAACTCTCAACGTATCTGTTTGGGAAATTCCCTTAACTAAAAATTTGATTGTTAATATCATCGTTTAATATACCTAAAATAATGTTTGAGTTTTTGTTAGTAACCTTAAAAAAACTAAAACTAAAATTTGACTTTCATGAAAAATATTTCTAATCTTTGTATCATGTTCTCTTGGACTTATTTTCGATTAAATTCAAATGACATTTAAATTAATTTTGCGGAAGACAAAGTTGGGAAATTTTAAGCGTGCAAATTTTCAATCAATATATATGTACCTGACTCTCTACTTTAAGTCGACTTTTTTCAATTAGAACTCCCATTATAGAAAATCTGAACTACTCAACTATACTAATTAATCGCAATTCCCCATTCTTTTCACTCAAATTACTTTTTAGTCCAAACAATCCTATAATTGACGACGAAAAAGTCTATATTCCAGAATTCCACTTTTAAGGAAGTCAAAAAAAAAATAGTTCTTCCATTACTCCGATTAATCTCTTGATGGCCAACAGCCTACATTTATAGGCTTTATAGTCAATAGGCATTCCCATTCACACACTCTTTAAAGATAGTTAGCTCCAATTAGTCGCTAGCAGCTGTATGAATAGGTTAAGAAAAATAACTATTCCTCTATAACGGAGTGACTTAGTGTTCCCAAGAGGAGTTAAGATTTCCCTTTAGCCTTGAGGCATCATCATCGGTGCCATCATCGTCTTGGGTCTTTAAATTGTGATATTTTGCAGAAGAATCTTTGCCATTCTTTTGCAGACGTGCGTATTCGAACTTGGTTTATTTTTCTTTATATTATTCTGAGGTTTATATTCAAAGGTTGCCCCTGCGGCGTAATACGCCAGCCGCACCGCAAAACCTGGACATTGGAGGTTCATTAAACTAGGTACCTACTCTGAAGACCAATTGAGATTGAATTATTGTGAAAAAGAAGTAATTGAAGTTTTGGCTTTGCAGAATCAACACCAACAATATTATAATTGGTAAAAATATAACCTTAGGTTAAAAAGATAGATTTCAATTGATAATTTAAGTGTCTTTTGTTATTTTAACTGTGAAATAGAAATACGCAATAAGTATCTCGAGTAGTTTATCTATACATAGGTACTCAGATATCATCAAGTTTAAATTTTTGTGGGAATCACAAATCAATTATGGAAGCTTTTTATAAAAATTAGGTCAATAGCAAATAAAAAGTGAAATTATAAACATTTTAAAATTAGGTGATGAAGTGATTATTTTAAAGATGTTTAATTATTGAGTTTTAAAGATATTTTTTAGCTACTAATTGGAATGTCAATTGTACATAACACATGCATACACATGTATGTATTTTTTTGTTATAAATGTTGGTGTAAAATTTAGTGTTGAATAGCATAACAGATAATGTCAAAGTATGTCTATGGAAACTGCAAACGTGCATATCATGCACAGTACACAAATCTAATGTAATATATTGTGCAGATTGTCAAAGTTGAAAAGTTGAAAAAATTAAAAATGGCTGTTCGAATGCCCACGTCTCTAATAACAACTTAAGTCCAGATAATTGTGGGTACTTAACTATAGTCCCGATAAAAACTGTATTACCGGTACGAACTATCATTTTGCATCGATAGTTTGTATGGAAACGTGAAAATATCTCAGCCATTGAATGAAACATTTTTTTATGAAAATAAAATGGGCGATTATTTTCAAGGAACTCAGTTTTAGTTTGTATTCCTTTTAGTAACTTAGTTAAGTTGTATTTTATTTCATTATGGAGAATAATTTTCTACATGAGTTTTCATATTTTTTTTAAATTTGAGATGGCTGACTAGGTTTTCTTTTGCATCCTTGTCACAAAGTTGAAAAAAAAAAACTGATGGACTTTTTGCTGTGATGACTTTGTTCGATTTCAATTTTACGTGCAATTCTATCTAAACTTGCAAAAGACAGGCGTGTTGTGACAATTCAATTGATGCAATTATTTTAAAAAATGTACATAGTAATTTGAGTTATCTGGATTTCAAAATTTAGCCTTAACAAAAGAAGGTGAAACAATAGGTTTCTTCGATACTCTCTGCTCTAGGGTGACTTGGAGAATGTCTTTTCTTATCAATTTTTTTTTGTTGGGAAAACTATTAACTATGTATTAACTTTCAAAAATTACACAGGCTCAGTGTCTACATTTCCTCATTTGATTGACAAATGGTCAAAAGATAAAAAATCCAGAATCAATCAATCAAACTCAAATTTGTCTTATATTTCAAAAATTATATAATAATTATTTAAATAGTAACGATCGATCAAAAAAAAATAAAAAAAAATGTTAATGAATTTTTAAAGTAAAGAAGATAGAATGACCTTCACATTTTTTTTTTTGTAACTTTGTATAAAAACCGCAACTAATTAAATAAAAATGTTTATAAAAAAATTCATCTACATATATCATAAAATTGTTTTGTTGAATTGTTTTGTTTACACCCAAAAAGACTTTAATGTATGTATCTATTTACATTTAGACAAACCGGTTAAGAAAGTTTGTATATTATCAGTGCTATATTTGCAGAACATTTTGGGCTAGCAAAATAAATGCTTACAAAATTAAGTATTTAAATAAAAGCATGATGGGTTTGAAAAAATTAATGTTTGATTAATTGAAAACAACTTATCTCACCGCATAAAAAAAAAAAAGTTAAATTCTGCGAATCTATAGCTAAGATGGAATAGAAGATTCAATATACAAATATTCGGAGTCAAGCTTCCGGGCTAATCATAAACCTGCAGATTATTTTTATTTGTCTTGATGGAGAAACCTAAAAGAATCCAGGTCTCCTCCAGAATCGAAAGTGGCTACTGTATGACGGTTGATTTCTTTGTTTCGGGATTTAGTATTAATTTAGAGAATCGAACACGTTATGTAGATTTATAATGTTTTTTTTTTTAATAGGCTTTTGACAGGAAGTAATGAATCTTACATTTGCAAATTTTTAAATTGATCTTAAGATGAGAACGTCGACCTTTTATTTAAAAAAAATTTAAGATGTGAAATGTTAGATAGCAAAATGATTGATGAAATTTGTTTTGTATTGATTTCACTCTTATTAATTTAAATCATTAAGGGGATTTTATTTATTTTTGTAAAATGTTTTTGTATTTTATTATGAAAAATTAACGTTAAAATAACGGAGGCAAAAAAAAACTCAATGTTTTACTTTCGATGAACGCAAAATTGAAATGTGTACGTTAGTGTTAATAGTTATAAATAGATCTAGAAAATGTATTAAATTTTTTATAGGTAGATATTAAAAGTGTGACAAATATGTCAATTTACCAAAGTTGTTTCTAAGACGAAGATTAAGTGTTCCTGCTTATAAACAACATTTTTTCAAAGCTGTCAAAATTCAAAGTTATACGAACACAACACAACACAACGCAATGCAGTTGCAGTCGGTGATGCAGACGGTGCTGCAACACCTTTTAACTTTCCACGTACAGTACTTTTGACGTTTTCATTTTTATGTAGAAAAAAAGAACCGGAAAAAATATCGAAGCTTTTTGTGGTTATTTGTTTCGCGAAAAAAAGTAATTAAATGAAAGAAAATTATCAAAAAATGAAAAAAAGTGAAAAATAAGCCCGTAATTGTTTTTTTTTCCTTAAAATATACAAAAAGCTGCATTGTGGACAGCTTATCAATAGCACGTACGTCACTTTTTCGCAGTTGTTGCAGCTCCAGCTCCATGTTGCACCAATGAACTGGCCACGTAGAGTGTGTACCTTCCTTTTTATTGCATCAATAGTAATATTTGGAGCAAACTCTTTTAGATGCCCCAAAATATTTTCAAAAGCTTCCGCTTTTTTTATTCTGTTAATATAATTAGGGTGGGTAGTATCATACAAATTTTGATATGACTGAAATTACTGTTTAGTTCAGTAACAAATTTTTTATCCCAGTAGATAGTTTTCTTTTGCAGCCATTATAAAAACTAATTACTTAAACACAAAGTCAAAATAAAGTTATTAAAACTTGCAACAAAAAAAATGTGAAATAAACACATATAGGTAATTTTTACACGAAAAACACAAAAAATACAAAATACGGATAATGCTAAAAAGAAACGTCAAAAAGAGTCTTGGAAAACTTGGCCCACGACTCACAGGGCAACTTCCGTCTCATCTTTTTTCTCTTTTGCACTCATAGAAAAACGACGAGTGGAAGAGGAGATATAATAATGAACTGTACGAAATTAACAACGACATTGACTAAGTCCAGTAGAGCGGTTTAAGTCCAATGTTCCGGCATGGAAAATCTTTGAATCTGCGCCCGAATAAGGGCGTACTAGAAGAAGATTTGAATCTTGAAAACCTACCAACTTGCACGCGAAACTGGAGACAAATTATAATAAGGACCGACATACCTGAAAAACATTGTTGTAAGTGACCTAGTTACAAACACCCTACTGTAAGGCCAGCTTAAATTCATAAGTAGATAAGATTTATCGTAACGACTTTTCTTGAACTATATGGACGCCATGAATATTATCTTTAATACATTTCTAAAGCCCCAGCCCTGGAATTCTATGTTTTTTTTTAAATATTTTTTTCTGATTCTGTTAACGTTTTACATGATCACATCATCATAGGTCACGCAATATTTATTCATCAAGGTCGATTGAAGTCCAAAGAGATTCTAAGAACCATACACAACTACATTATTATGTATATAAATTTTAGTGATTTTCATAAAACTAAATTTATTTCTTATAATAAAAGACATCCATTTAAACACTTCTTGCAACTACACCAGCTATATGCGTATGTTACTATTAAAGATTACTTCATACTCTTTTGTTCACACTTCATTATAAGACATAATTTTTAATAGATTCAAACTAGTTTTTTTTTTAAAGCTAATGAACTTTGTTCATATTTTTCATGCATGATGATTTAAAAAAAAAAAAGTCTTTTAAACATTTATTATTATCATTTAAATTTCATCCCGCATGAGATCAAAAAATAAATACACATCAACTTAAAATGACAACAAGAATGTTCAAATAAACCTTTCATATGCAAATGAGAGACTCATATTAGGTATACCTACATATATGGGCGAAAAAAAACTTCAAATTTTGAATTTATGAGTGTTTGCGGTAAACGCTATTGAACCATCAATTTTGAGCTTCGTGGGATAAGTTAATATACGTATTTAAATATATAAATATAATATGATGTTTTAATACAAATTCGTAGAAGCTTTTATTGTAAGAGATAGCTATCAATAAATAAATTTGAAGAAAATAGGAAACTAAATTTGATTATTGAACCGTTTTAAAGCTCTATTAAAAAGCATTTATTGTTTATACATATGTAAGTCTTGCAAGTACCTTAAAAAAATTCTAAAATATTGCCGAAAAATTTAAGATGGTTTAATAAGATCTTAAAGCGTTTTTAGTATGATGCTAGGTTGAAAACGGGATTTTCAAAATTTTAAACCATCGTGCTATCTTTCATTTTATTAAAGTTTAAATTACAAAATGCTTATTTTAACTTTTTAGTATTATGTAGGTACTAACTCCAAATGTAATTAAAAAAGTGAAAATGGTATGTTTGCTTATTTGTTTGTACGAACACTCAGCCGTGTTCAGCTGAAGTTTATTAAGAAAAAATATTTTTACATCATTGTTAAATCGGTCTTATATTAAAAGCTATTCACACGTCAAAAATAAAAAAACATAGATTTCACATTTAAATTGAAAATTTGATAATTTTTGAATCGTAATATCTCCTAACTCATGTCTCGTATGTAAAAATGTAATAATATCTCTTGTTGTTAATATTATGGTTGACAGTTTAATTGAGGGGTGTAGAAATATAGAGGGAATGAAATAACGAAAGCAGTAATGAAAATTTAAAGACTTTTCCTGGTTAGAATATTGCGTTTATGGTTTGATAACCGAGTAGAGATGACTGATGACCATCAGATGTCAGCAAAAATCGGGGCTGGAAAGATCTACTTATAAATAAGTTAAAATTGTTCCAGGTTCGATAAATTTTGTCATCGATTTTACAATGAATATTTGACTTGCTTATTAAAATAAATTAAAATTTTACACTAGTGTAGAAAAGTACATACATGTCATCAATGAAATTTTTGATATTACGATGTGTCAAAGACCGCACAAAAAAGTTGTTTTTTCAAGAAGTTAAAACTTAATGTCTCAAAATGTACAGACAAATATTTTTGATACTAGTTATTTTAAAGACAAATTTCATACCTTTTATTTGATATCAATATCATTTTTCTACGCACGTTATGAACAATTAGTTGGAAAAAAAGCTGAAATCTGAAATCAGATCCTTTCCGAAAAACCTTTGATTTCCTCAAATTCAACTCCAAATACCATTATAATTCCATAATAATCAATGTAAAGTTTTGGGTAAATAAACAAACAGAACCACATTATCGGTAATAATAGGCGTGTTTTTTTTGCAAGCCCGGTGGGAATTGCAGGAAAAAAACGACCACAGGGATTAGTGACAGCAACACAGAAACAAAATGGAGTTTTCATACAAACTATCGATAACAAGTATATAATTTATGCCGGTAACACAGTTTTTCTGTGTGCTTAAGTTAAGCCCGGAGAATTATCTGGGTTTAGCTTAGCCCGTAGGGGATTAGTTGTTGTTGTATTTAACATGGTGATTGTTTATCACCGACGTTGTTTTTTTCGACCAATTCCCTCTGGGCTTACAAAAAAACACGCCTAATAAAAAAGGTATTTTTTCGATATTTCAATTCACTTTTTGTAAATATTTGCATCTTGTTTGTTAAGAACGCAAATATATAAATACCTATTTATTAAATGAAATTCTTTTAAAATTGTAATAGCTTCTTTAAAAATGCAAACGTGTACGTACATAATATAAATACATAAAGAATATTAATATTACAGATTATATCTGATGGAAATTTTAACCGATTAAAAAATAAAAATATGTAGGTATACATAAATAATTTAATGCACTTAATGCTTGTTAGAAATTAACATTAAGTTGCTTCTGCTAACTTCTGGTTATTGATTTGTCTATATTACTTGTCTGTACTACTTGTCATTTTAATAATAATTTAGTATTGTTGGGCTATGTTACATGTATAATGTAATTTCACAACAAAATAATATATTTTAATCATCACACCAGGTGCTTATGAAATTCTATATAACATAATTACGTCATTAGCATTTACACGTTAACTGTGCGCATGATACATACTAGCTCTTGGTATATGTAATATACATATTTATCTATTCTTAAAACAACGGCCTTCAACGTCCTTGACTTTTCCCATCCCATTGATGTGGCATGGCAGCGTTTGCGAGAGAGTTCACTTAGCATTAAATTTATATTCATCATTCTTCTATTTCAACGAATCTCAGTTCCAGTACATATTATACCTATGTACCTACTGTTTAAACTTCCTTATGGAAGAACATCTGCGCTCTATCAAACCTCATATGCCTTTTAATTCTCCTAACTACTTTTCAACTTGTATACCTTTAAAGTCCATCAAACAAGAAGGAAATAACATTTTGATAAATAAACAATTTTACGCAGTGATTCATACCAAAACTAGCAATATCAGTGAGACGGGTTCTTATAAAGATATAATACATACCTATTCACCTATTCCGTGTTCGTTGTTCAGGTGGAAAATATTTCAACATTGTAACGAACGTGTCGTCTTCAGAAATAATTATTTCCATCACCGCAATGATTAAGCTAATGAAGGCGATAATGCTATATCTTATGTAGCTTATAGTATGTACGAGTATATATGATTCTAGATATGATTAAGAAGACCCGTGACGTTGAAGTTTAAGTTAAGTGTTGCCGTTGAATTTTTTTTTGAAAGGTTGAAATTGTTTAAGCTATAAGTATTGAAAAATTAACAAACTTTAAAACAGTACAAGAATGTATTTCCAAAAAGTGAATATCATTTAAATTGAAATGACCATCATTAATCCATGTTTATTGTCATTTTAAAATGATATGAAATTTTTGTTTGAATCAAAATGACTCTCATATTAAAATAACATGAATTCCTGTTAAAAAAATAATACTCACTTTAAGTTAATATGAAGATTCCCATTAAATTGAATAGACCACCCGTTAAATTAAAAGAATATTCTTGTTAAATTTTAAAATGACCCTCACATCAAAAGAACATGACATTTCCCCTAAGACAATTACTTGTCATGTTAAAATAACAAGAAGATTTCTGTTAATTTAAAGTGAATCTATACTATCAAATAAAATTAATGCTTTTATTGAATTCAAATGACTTTAAAATTGAAAGAACCTTATTTGTGATCGAGCTCGACACAACACACCACACCACAATACATCGCACGAAACAAATATGGTTCTATTCTATAAACTACTCCAAAACACCAGACGAGATAATTGTGGTTCCAGTCTTAACCACATCAAAATGGTTCTATTGTTGGTATAATATATTTTGAAAATTCGAATTCGAATCTCTCCACAAGGGAAATTCATAAATTGGTGTGTACCAAATTTGAAGTAATTTGAAGTTAAGGCTCTATCTTCACGTACCTACCAACGCACGCACATATATGATATATATTGATAAAACCACGACATTTTTCTTACACGAAAAATATGTTAGACCCCAAAAAATTATAAAAACGGAAACACTGGTAGGTAAGAGTTAGATTTTTTAAAGCCTCTAACGATGAACGCATCTCCTGGTTGGCTTATAGCGTTAGCATGACTTGTTTCTTATTATGATAGGACTTATTTGGATACTATTCATGATATCTTAGAACTTACATAGATGGAAGTAAGAGGTATTTGATTCTACGTATTAACACTAATTGCAAAGGGCAACTAACCTTTGAGGTGGCATTACTTTTTTTTCTAATTTTCATTTGCGTTCCATATCCGTCATTCCATTTATAAATATTGACTTGGCATAAGCTATTTCAAAAATGTTCTCGAGATTTTAATTAATATTTTAATTATTTGTATGTACCTTTAACGGTGTTGTTTATATTTAAACCAATATTATTTTGGAAGGAAATAAACAAACCTTGCACATTGTTAAGTTCTTTTATATAGAAGTAGCTGGTATCTGGCGGCGGTGGCGTGCGCATGCGTTGCTGCTTCTTAACTTGTCTCACTGTTGAAACAGAAACTTCACAGAAACATTAAATTTTTTATTTTATGACAATTGGAAGTTTATACTAAAAATGACCAAGACAAAATTTGAATCGAAATGCTGCCCTCAGGACATTTGAATTGATTGCCTTTTTATTACTTTCAATTATCAACAAATGGATGATGACAACTATTTTCAAGGTCGCATATTTTCATCATTATAAATTCTTTGATTGGAACATTATGTCGATGCAAGCATCCTCTTCTTGTAACTGAAGCCTTACCCATCACGCAGCCGCCGCTCCGCCACCGGCCATTGGATTCCAAAAATAGGCCTTTTTACGATATTTTGTACTAATTATAACACAGCAATCTTGTCCAGACGCTCCGCCGCGCCGAACTCTGTATGTGAAACTTTTGGACGAATAACATAACTTCGCGTGTGGATGTAGTTCTTAAAATAGACAAGCCAGCTCGGGGAAAACCTATACACAACAAGGCAGTTTGCACAATGCATATACCTAATTTATTTCAATTTGATTAGTTTCCGTTGACCAAATGCTCAGATTGACTTGGACATGATGTTGGCATTGGCACTCTTGATGGTGAGGATGGGCATTCTCGCTGTTCCATCAGCTAGTTTAACTTGGTAATTTTAATGTATCTTCCAGGATCACCAATGTGCTGAGAACTGAAATGCGTTTTATAACTTTAATAGAGATGCATAGACCGGGGCTGTCATTTAAAATAAATTAACGCAACCAAAAAGGGCTGAGTTTTTCTCTTGGATTCGAATCGTTCTTGTGGAACGTGCACGCAAGACGTAAGAGCTATGTAATGTTGTAGCTAGTGTGTCTATAGTTTGTTATTGTCTTGCATTCGTTTTCAAAGGTTCTACTGATGGGGTCTGCATCAGAGAACATGAAATAACCATCTCGTTTGATTACGATTTGCAATATTCTTGATATACATATTTTCATTTCTGTATAATAAGATGAGAGCGGATGAAGAAACCTACATACATTGAATTGCTTGCAAAGGAAGTGGCGCCAAAATTACAATCACAATCTACCATGGTGTCATTATTGAAGTTGTAAAAACACACTTAAATCTTTTTCTATGGGTAATTTAATCAACTGAGAAGTCAGAAGAAATTGAAATTGCAGGACATAAATAGGTAAACAATGATGCAGCAGGTCGTAAAAGGGGGCTATTAAGTTAGTTACCAGCTAGGTAAGGTATAGTGATCTCGGATATTTCTTACAAGTTTAGATACCATGTCTTTTGTGGTTTTTTTTCTCAAGGTTTTCAATGGTGTTTTATATCATAGGTGTATTAAATTAACAAAGCGAAAAACAAGGCTTCGACAGACTTTATACATGTACATATTGTGGTTAAGTCTATTTCGTGCTATTTGTATAAAAGATGCATTTAACAATATCAAGTGCACAGTTCCTAAAATTACCTATGTCATTATCTACTTTATTTGTTTAATAGTTTTCAAAGTTTAAAAATAGAAATTCTGAACCTGTTTTCAAAAAATAAAAAAATTCAAAATTTCTTCTTTTTTTAATTTTTTGATTAGCAATATTATATCAACTAAGCTTTTAATATTAACTATATGTATTTGAATACAAATTTAATCAAAATTGATTAAACAGAGTTGAAAAAAAAATGGTTCTATGTAAGATATTGTTAATAATAGTTTGATGTAAAATTTGTCCTTTTTTAATGCTACATCGTACTAATAAAATTAGCACAGACAAATCAAAAAAAAATAAAAAAAAAATTCTCTGTGAGAGGTGCAATTAATATCCATTTTTCAGAATTAATTTCACCAACCCGTAACCTGTTTGAGATTAATTGAGAAAAATAAAATTTACCAAAAATTCTAAAAAAAATATATGGCAGGTACCGTTATTTAAGGTCTTAACATACATGAAAGAAGTGTCGAGGTAATGTTGAAAAGAGGGAAGACACCATGTTTTAAGAAAATCGACCCATCCGGTGAGGCTGGTGCTGATCAAATTGAAGTTGGCAATTGCAAAAAGATTATTTCAGTTTTTAATACTGACTTAAAGCTTGATAAACCGCCTTTAGTAAAGGTAAAGGCCCTTTACCTCGATGCATAGCAAGGTCTTAATAAAAAAATACATTGTGCAAAAGTTCGTAAACAACAGCGCATGATACAAAAAAATTTAAAGTTATTTAAAAAAATCTGAAATAATATTTTTTGCAAATTTTGATTAAAAAAAAACGATAAAGTATGATGTTAAAACATGTTTTGTTTAATGTTAGGTTAAAAACAGGATTTTCCAAATTTTAAATGATTTTATTAAAGTATAAATCACAAAATATCTGTTTTTACATTTTAGTTTCATATATTAACTCAAAATTATAAGAATGCAAATAAAACAAATTACTATTTTATTAATTTTAAACCAATCGTTATAATTTCTTAATCAAAAGTAAACATGATGATAATTTCCTTCTTACAACCGGCAGCTATCTTGATTTATTATATATTGAATTTAAAAGTTATACCTATACTTGATACAGTTATTTTATTGCTACAAAATATAATTTAAAATGTGAAAATTTGATCTTGTAAGTAAATACGTTAAAAAATGTTTAAAACTAAGACGATTTAATTTAAAAGCTTTAAAGTTAGTAAATTGTAAAGTATTAATATGCTAACGTTAACATTAAGTTGTTTTAAATTTTGCGCGATAATGGGTAAGTTCAGGGACTCCGGTTAAGATGTCTAAATATAAACGTGTGTCCGAGTGCCAGATTTTTGTAATAAAACAAACATAATAAATTATTATAATAATTATTAAGTATACATAATTCAACCGTATTTTATCGTGTACGTAAAGTGTGACACGTAACGTCCTTAACGTAAGGCACACGTTTCTATACTTCCTCTACCGACGCACGCTGCGCTGGCATAGAATATGTTTAAACATACAAAATGGAAAAAAGCCTTTCGAGGTAGGTAATTTCCTTAAAACTCTAGGTTAGGTACCAAGTTTAAGGAAAATCGACTCATATAAGTATATAACTACATGTATTTTGGGAAATACAATCCAACCACTTAGGGTTCTGGGGACCTTTATATACAAAAAAAGTGGAACAAAACAAAATTATATTTATTATTTTACGCTTCTTGTTTTGAAATTTATCGATTTGCTCATAAGCCCTAAATCATAGTACCGTTAAAAGGACTTATTAATGGTGATACATAGCACTTCCCTCAATCTACCAATCGACCACCCCCATTTTTTGTTGAAAGAATAAACAAATTTTATTGATTTTTGACAATTTTTAAATATATGTTATGAGATACTTTATATAGATAAAAGAAAGTTAGGAATGAATCAGCCACTGTTTATGCAGATTATTATAATTTTAGATGTCTATATAGTCATTCAATTCAATGTAAATATAAGACCTATTGTAAAAACAACATATTGTTCACCAAAACACCACCAAAATGTTATAATAAACATATGTTTAACATAATTTTGAGAGTTTAACATAATTTAAAGATAAACATTCACTCATATGTAAAATAAATAACGATGAGTTCAAGATACTACTCGTATTAGTGTTTTTAACTACGTATCGCTTCGATCGCGTGAGCAATTTTCTATTTTAAAATCATATATACCTACTTTTCCTATAAAAAGCTAAATCATACCAAAATAGGTATAAAACGATTAAAAGGTATTAAAAGTTATTGACTTTTAAAATATTTATAGGTAATCTGTTGAGACGTTTAACATAAACCAATAAATTATTTAGCATGACAAGTAATGTCTTGCTTAATCGCACAAAATAACACTATTTTTTTTTTTAAATTTCTATAACAAGTTTTTTATTTAATATTTTTTTTTTTCTTTTAAAAGTTCCTTTAAAATTAAGGGCCAAAAGTGTAGCAAAAAATTGAACTGTAGTTCAGCAATTTTAACCAACAGGTTTCTACGGATTAACTGATGCTTAATCATTGGTTTAAGGTTCAAATATGTTATAATAGCCAATTACATGTTGTAACCACCATTAAACCTCAGTTAATCCACCGAAATAGGTGGGTTAAAATTGCCGGACCACTTCAAATATTTGTGCAACTGATTCCTAACAAGTAGTAAAAAACTAGACTTCAGGCACTTTGGCCCTAAGCATTTTTTTTAAAGTTTAACCCAATCCCCAGAGGAAATTCAACGAATTGAACAATTTTGGTTTTAATATTTATAATTTGAAAACATTGTGTTCTTGTTTTGAAAACGGTTAATATTCAGACTTACATATATATGTCATTGCGCTTGGATATGAATTTATTTATTCCTTCTTATTCAATCGATAGCAAACTCTATTGTTTACTAAGAAAAACCCAATTTTTTATTTGTTGTATAAATTCGGAATAACCGCATGCGTGTCTTTAATAAATCCATTAAGTCAATAGAATATATATAATTCATCATCACGATATAATAAAAAAAAAAATTAATAAAGTGGGAAATTTGGAAATTGGCAAAATTAATCCGCCAAAAATATTTTGAGGTTTTGCCACAGGTGTATACCTAATTACTGTTCTTGTGTGACGTTTCAAGGTCGTTTAAAAAAATTCATGTCCACAAATTGTTTTATAAAATATTCTGGTAATATGCAAATAGGTATACATTTTTGTAAGTTAAAATCACTCTTTTTTAATTTGCTTTACAATCAGATAGGTATGTGGTAGCCGAACGAAACGCCACAAAATTAATCAATTAATAGATAATTATAGTCAAATGCCCCATGAAATCTTAGTTCGATTGACCTCTTGAACTTAAGTTTTGTCTTCTTATTGAACCCTTTATAGATGTGCCTTCATATCAACATAATTAGTTTCATCATTTGTCATGTTTGATCTCTTGTAAATATCATCGAAATACTAAGAAAACAAAGAAACAAGTTTAATTAGTAGATTTTAAGACTTTGAATTAAAGAAAACCTTTGTGTCATTGTTGTAAATATATATGGTGATAGTAAGCAAAACATCAAGGAGATAAAGAAGCGTACAGTACTGTGTTAAACATTTCGGATTTCTCTTATTTGTAATTTCAATTTTACCGTGCAATGTTTTATATTTTTGTTTTTGAAGTTTTTTTTTTATAAATACCTACATATGAAATGAACAAAACACTCTTTCATAAAGATTTTAAAATTTATTGCATTAAAGTGCTTATTTTTTGAGAACAAGCAATAAAATCGCGCGACTTTATTGTTTAATTCACTACTTGCACATCTTCATTTTGGGATTTTATCTAGGTGATTTTAGCGCAAAATTTTATCTGGTTTAAGTTTGGGGATTTTCTTTTTAGGATTATGGCTTTTTGGCACACATCACTAACCCGACCCCCTTGAATAGGATACCCTATAGCACAAATACCAAAATCCATAAACTAAAAACCCTTATACTAAAATCCCCATCCCACAACCCAGAAAGATTAAATCCCCCAATCAAAAATTTTCAAAACTAAAAGTGATTTAGTGATGTTTGTCAAAAATCCATAATCCCAAAAAAGAGTATCCTCAATGCTAAAATCCCCCGACTAAAACCAGGTAAATCCGAAATCCCCAAGATAAAATCAGAAAAAAAGATGTGCTGGTAGATGGATCAGCAAAAATAAATAGATTTGTCATTGTATGCAATGTTGGATTATCTAGATTTATAATGAAATAAAAACAAACCGTTCTGAAATGTAATTCGTAATAATTTGTATTTAAAATGAAAATAAGAAAAATCTACATTAGATTAAAACAAAACATCATCAAACGATGATGTAAAATATCTCACCAGAAACAAAATGTAATCATTAAAAAAAAACATTTGAGTTTAAAAGTTTTGCAGCAATAGCCTCGTTTCATTATGTAAGGAACTGGATTCTGTCTTATTTCTGAAAAGATAATTTTTATTTTTATTTTTCTTAATGTGGGGAGGATTATTTGGAATTTTTGGAGATTTGGAGATTTTAGCAAAAGAAAATATTAATTATAGGATATTTTTTAAATTAGGCTGCTTTTCCCATGGGGATTTTGTCTTGTTGGAATGCATTTCTTTGGGAATTTCATCCAATTGAGATTTTGGTCTTTTGGAATTATGTATGTTTCCCACCAAAAGAAAGTAGTGGCTGCGTTTTGGACATTGGATTTGTGGATTTTGGATTTGGTACTTGGAGATTATAAATGTTTGGCTCTTTTTAAACTTTGGGGATGTTGGTTTTGGGGATTTTGTAGCTATCCTATTGAATGTAGAATTCTTATTCTTTCATGGGAAAGTAAACATCCACTTATGACATAACTATACCGAAATAAAAATATTATTTTTCTTGAAAACGCCTGTAAGGATTTTTTTCAATAAAATTCGGTGTGTTTATTTTACATATGGTCTTGAAACTTAAAAATAGTGCATTCTTTTACTGTTTTTTTTTTTTTTTTTTCTTGAAACCATGATTATTCTTGGGACCATAACAAAAGTTACACCAGAATTAGTAGCTATATTTAAATATGTAGTATCCACATATGAACAGATATATATTTAGTTTAAAAAAAATCATTACCTAAATAACAAAAATTGACAAAAAACTATTGCACAGTACTGTAAATGGACTAGAATATCTATAATGAAACAATATATTATTTTTTTTTGTATATCTCTCTATATGTTTCCCGATTTACCTATTATTTCCGTTGCTTTATTATTAAGAGATTTGACTATTAACAAATATTAATCAATGACGCAATCAAGGTAAAAATATTGATGCCATCTTCA
Organism: Epistrophe eligans; assembly: GCA_951394125.1. Lineage (NCBI taxonomy): Eukaryota > Metazoa > Arthropoda > Insecta > Diptera > Syrphidae > Epistrophe > Epistrophe eligans. Next base: position 55,507,276 of record OX596028.1, read on the forward strand.
AATGAAAACAAAATGATTTTTTTACATGCCGCTATGTGTGTTGCCGGTGTGTTGTGGTGCTATACAATCCGCTTTGTTTGCCTATTTATCTGATTTAACCATCTTTCGTGTATCTTAACACAAAGCTTAAATAAGATTATAATTTTTTTTTCTTGAGATTTATTTGTTTTAACTATAATTATTTTCTATACACATTGATTATATTTATTATACTCTTTGTAATAAATTTTATTGGCGCATGATAATAACTACTTGTGATGATAGAATTTTACAAAATGATCAATTGTTCTATAAGATATTCGTGAATTTATTTATAGGTTTCTATCTATAAAAATATCTATTTATTTTTATATCCGTACGTTTTACCTCGAATTTCTCAAACGAGAATGCAAGTTGTTTACGGATTTTAATTATTATTATTTAATATCTGTAAATAATACAAAAGTTATTAAAATCGTATTTGTCAAGCCAACAAAATTATAAGATCTATTCTTTATTGTAGGTACCGTTTATATGGTAGAACATGTAAATAACTTGGACATCTATTTAATTCTCTTATAAGAGTGTCAAAGGCTTATTCCATAGATCATAAATCAGTTTCATTTGTAATCTCTATTAAATTGTTTTCGATGATTTCACTTTTTCTTTATATTTATAAATACTAGCTAGATTCTATCATTTATCGATTAAATATATAGCATATAGGTTCAAGCAAGTGTTCATTTATTTCATTAACTTGTTTTGCGTATTTATAACAGTTCAAGGTAAACCCAACAAAAAATAGTATCTATTTATGACATAATAATAGCTTACATTTAATTTTATTAGTATTTATTTTATATTAGTCAACATTATTTTTCTTGGATAAGTAGCATTATAATTTTCCATTGGTTTTTAATATCTTCAACTCGAATCCGATCTCAGAATTGCTGAATTGATTTTTTTTCTCATCCTTATTGTTTTTGAAATGTTGAAATAATCAAATATAATGGATAATTTTTAAAAAAATGTTAAAGGTACTAAAAAAATGGATTTTTTTTTTAAATATTTTTATTTTATTTAAACAAAAATTATTTTCAAAATTTTAAGATGTAATATTCTTGGAAATATTTAAAAAACACCAGATTGCAAATTTATAAAGGAATCCGTAAAGCAATTGCAATTATCAAAACCATATTTCCTTTATTGGAATGTTTTGGGGTCATTACAGGTACTATTTTAATCAAAATCGTTAGAGTCGTTATCGATGGGCGGTATGACGAAACCCACTTTTTTGGACTTCTCTATCATCGTAGTGTTAATTTTGATTACAACTTCGATTTTTTTTCACACCAAACCACTACATGCTCTATAGAGCAAGTCAAAATGGTTCAAATTTTTTTTTTTATTATGAAAAAGGAAATTTTCAACACAAATAAAATTGATTTAATTTATTTTATAAAAATTAGTGAAACAGTTTTGCAGAAAAGTAGTTTTTTTTCTTAATTAATTAATATAATTTCGTACGGCAAGTACCGTTATTTTTGGACCAAAACAAATCAATGAAATGTATGGGGGGTTGCCCTAAAAGTGTAAGTAAGAGCTGTAACCGAATAGTTTAACGTGAAAAGAGCCAGAATTGTGAGATTACTCTCTTCGGTCTTCCTTTTATCAACATTTGATCAAAATTTCAAGTTCTATTTTTCTTATACGAATTAACTGTAAAATTGAATACTTAATTATCTCCTTTACAGTAAAAGACCTTCTGTACACGAATTGTCTAGTTATAGATGCGAAATTGCGTAAACAATAGCCTTCTGCATACGAAGTCACGTCATAAATAAAACACTTAACATTTTTGACATTTCCCGAAAATTGTAATTGTAAAATTGAAAATTGTATACGCCCGAAGTGTTGAAACTTAAACGTTGATATATAATTAATTCCCGAAATTATCTTATTAATAAACACTTAATAGATAATTCACGTTAAGTAGCAAATCTTAACATTCAACCACAACTCTGTTGTCGCAAAGAGAGGGTACTTTTTGCACACAAACTATCTCATTTGAGCTTGCGAATTAAATACATTTATTGAATTTATTTTTTATCTACATATATAGTCGTTGCCAAAAATATCTCAGGTATTTTCAAAACTTATTTATTCGTTAATCTACCTATATTTGAGTGAATTAGCTTATTAATATGATAAAGTTTTTTTTTCTGTTTGTTTTATTGATAAGATCTTTAACTTCACTAATTAAACATAATTCATTTTTGATTTATTTATTATTATTTATTTATTAAGTAGCAATAACAGTATCTTTTTACATTTGGTAATTACAGGTTAGAGATTTAGGATAAATATTTTCCTTTTCAACTATAATTTAAACTAACATATAATGATAATAAGTTGTATAATGAAATTGATGTTAATAATTCAAGGGAAAGCTACGAACAAAAACCCTTATTTAACTCTTAAAACTAATATTGCATAACTCCCACATTAAGTTTCTTAAATTATAATGTATGTACATATGTATATATTAGGTCGTAGTTCCGAAGAAAACAAACATTGACAAAGGATTACTTTTAGGAAAAGTAAACCGTTCGACAAATTCATTCACTTCAAATTTACAGCCCTTAAATATATATATAGTAATATAGCATATTCTAATAATATATATAAAGTTATGGTGCAGATAAACATTTAATCAGTTCATTATCAGAGGAAGAACAATTTACATAAAATTTTTGTGTTAAATTTTCAATAAGGGAGTTCAAAAGATTGACATTGCATTTTTCATGAAGCCTGTAAGTATTCATTTTTGATTTAAGTTTATAAATAGAGGTGATAAACGATTGTCAAATTTCGTTTTGAGTTCGATTGCTATTTTTCGTGAAATCTTTAAGATGAGGAATTAATTATATTTAAAAAAAAACTTCCCTATATGAACAAAGCACTGTTTAAGAATATATGTATGTACATCAAATTTTGCAAACATTTTAGTACAACGTATAACAAAATAAAAATTATAAAAATATTATAACTTATGAATTTTTGTTTGGGCTAATTTATTATAAATTCCACATGTAAAACGATGGAATAATGTTATTAAGTCACGAATTGGCTATATGTGGTTTTCAATTTTCACGGAGTGTATTAAACACAACATTGGAACCACATTCAGATGTGTGCGTATGATGTGTGTGTAATAGGTTAGGTTCATATTATTGTGCTACTTATTTATGTACGTAGCTTCATTATTGAATTCTTTTCAGCCTTTCTTGTTTTGGCGTTAAAAAAAATTTACTTTGAAATGCAATTTGAGTAATTTGAACCTGAATAGTTCAGCATCCCGTCATTAAGTAAAATTTATCTTTGTCTAACCTCTTGACTTAAAAAAAAGAACCATTCAACATCAACTACCGTGGATATTTGCTGTTAAATGGAAAACTGTATTTGTTTTTGTATTTAAATATTAATAGAAAATAACGGGTGATTTTTTAGCTGGTTTGGTTTTGGCAACACTGGTTTTGACAGCTGACGTGTGTTTAGTACCTTGTGTCACTGTCAAACAGCTTCAGTTTGGTTTGCAATTTAACCATGGATCGTCTTACAAATGAACAACGCTTGCAAATTATTGAATTTTACTATCAAAATTCGTGCTCGGTTCGAAATGTTCATCGCGCGCTGCTTCCATTTTATGGTCGGCATTCTCGACCTTCTGAGCAGTCTATTCGGAAGATTGTGACCAAATTTCGCACCAAATTTACTTTGTTGGACATTAAACCACCAACACGTTTACGTACTGTGCGTAGTGAAGAAAATATTGCGGCCGTATCAGCTAGTGTGACAGAAGACCGCGAAATGTCGATTCGGCGCCGTTCCCAGCAGTTAGGCCTTTGTTACAGCACTACGTGGAAAATTTTGCGGAAGGATTTGGGCGTAAAGCCTTTTAAGATACAGCTGGTGCAAGAACTAAAGCCAGCCGACCTACCACAACGCCGAATTTTTGGTGAATGGGCTCTTGGAAAGCTGGCCGAGGATCCGCTTTTTTATCGAAAAATTGTGTTCAGCGATGAGGCTCATTTTTGGTTGAATGGGTACGTAAATAAGCAAAATTGCCGCATTTGGAGTGAAGATCAGCCAGAAGCATTGCAACAGCTACCAATGCATCCCGAAAAAGCCACTGTTTGGTGCGGTTTATGGGCCGGCGGCATTATTGGGCCATATTTCTTCAAAGATGATGCGAATCGCAGCGTTACTGTCAATGGTGAACGCTACCGAGCGATGATAACAAACTTTTTTTTGCCCGAAATGGAAGTTCTTGACTTGCATGATATGTGGTTTCAACAAGACGGTGCCACATGCCACACAGCACGCGAAACAATGGCGCAATTGCGAGGCGAGTTTGGTGAACAGTTAATTTCACGTTTCGGGCCGGTCAATTGGCCGCCTAGATCGTGCGATTTGACACCATTAGATTATTTTTTGTGGGGGTATGTCAAGGCTAATGTCTATAGGGACAAGCCCGCTTCGATTGACACACTGGAAGCCAACATCCATGCATTCATTCGTGAGATACCGGCCGATATGTGTGAAAGAGTATGCCAAAATTGGACTCAGCGGATGGGCTACCTGAGACGCAGCTGCGGTCAACATTTGCATGAAATTATCTTTAAACATTAAATTGCAAGGTTCAAACTATCGATTCAAATAAATATTTCATTCATTTTTTCGAATTTTTTGTGTTTTTTTTTTTTTAAAGTTCTAAACCTCTTAAAAAATCACCCATCAATCAAAGGACTTCATTTAAGTATCTTTTGCTCATAGACATTGTTTTAAAAGAAAGAGCTGAAGTGTGAGCACTAATTTGAAAAAAAAAAACATTTTATTACCAAAATACCGGTAAATTAAAATAACATAATCTTACTTACGTAATAATATGTATTTCTTAGAAAACTGAAAATGATTTTAAGATTTAATTGTATTTCGTAATTATGTACATATATATCTGGATCCCTTTTCCAACCGACGACCTTCATACTACATTTTGACAAATGAGGTGTCAAACGCAGCGGAATTACCTAATTATTTGACGAATTATAATTTTTAAGTTTTAAAAATGTTAGTAATTTTTTTAAAAACTGCATTGTTAACTGCTAAGTTAATTAGGATTGTTTGTTAAATATACTATTCTAATAAAAATGAACAGTTCCACTTTCCAATTGTTAATATTTTCACATGTGACATTAGGACGATTCAATTTATTATAGGTCTGTTCAAAAAATTTTTTGATATTAAATGGCAGTGCGTCTTTTATTTTTATGTAATTGAGAGAATTCTCGCACGGGTAGGCTAGTACATATTTATTTTGTTAAGCTGTCATTTATGATGGCAACATAACAATAGATTTATTTCATTCTTTTGGTATTATGTTAAAAATGAATTTTAATAACCAAAAATATCATATACACTTTTTTTGTTTGCTTTTATTTGATTGACAAATTCAAATCCGGAAAATGACAGCTATAAATATATCAAATTATCAAAATTAATTTCATGTCAAATAAAAGATTAACGTGTTAAATATTTATGTACATAGATTTGTTTTGATTGCTGAGTGTGTGAAAATGGGCAAATATTTATATAAAAAATCACGAGTTGTGGGTAGAGTTATTTTTATGCAAAATTCAAATAATATTAGTCGATGACCTGCCCTATGGGTGAAACAAATTATTTGGCACGTTCGAAGATTATGTAAAGTTGAATAAAGCTTTAAAGAACCATCCATGGAATATGCGTGTAGCAACAGTGCGTTATGTATGTACATATGTAGATGATGCTGTCAAAATAATATTTTAATTACTTGTGCGTGTGAATATGGAAATACGCGTGTTTTATAATAATTAATTTTTAGTGTTAAGTTAATTAGGATTGTGTGAAAATAAAAAAAAAATAGACATTTAAAAGAAGCTGTGTTTAATTTACTTAGCATCTCAAATAAATTTATTTATGAAAATTAATGAGATTTTTGTCATAAAATTACTCCAGTTTATTGTAACTGTATACCTACTACAGTGGTGGTCACAAAATTAAAAAACAATAATAAATGCTAAACGCACTTAATCAATCATAATATTTTTACTTGCGATATATATGTATGTACGTATACAGACGTATTAAGTATATGGCAAGTTATTGAGTCGTAAAAAAAAAGAACTCGATATTTTGATCAAATTTGACATTACGATGATAGCGAAGTCGAAAAAAGTGGATCTAACAATTCTGTCTGTCCTGTTCTTTCAGCTGCAGCCTAAACGGGTGGGTCGATTTTCTCTAAACTTGGTACCTAGCGGTTTTTGAAAATTCCCACCACACGCTTTTTTCCTTTTTTTAAGACCAAAAACAACGGTACCTGCCGTACAATTTTTTTTTACCAAATTATAAAAATCTTTTTTTTTTCTCAAAAACGTGCCCGGATAACTTAAAAAAAAAATCAGTAATTTTTTTTAAAAAAAGGCTACAATTTTATAAAAAAAAAATTGTTTTAAAATTAGAGATGCCGCGAATAGTGATTCGGCCGAATACCGAATATTCGGCCACACTCGTCGGCCGAATACCGAATATTCGGCAGCCGAACATTCGGCAAACGATGTGTATCTAAGTGAGAGACTATTTTCAGAAGCTGGAATTGTTTACGAAGATAGACGTACGATTACGTCCAACGATTGCTACCAACGAATGCCGAAAAAGTAGTTTTTATTCACCACAACTTACCATTAGTAGATTTTAAATACTAAAATACAAATTTTTGAATAAAAGAAAACATTTATTGTAAGATAATAGGCCTATTTTATTCTCCATTTGTTATTCGGTATTCACAACATTCGTCCGAATACCGAATATCAAAAATATAGGCCGAATAGGCCGAATGCCGAATAGAAGCCGAATATTCAGGGCATCTCTATTTTAAATGCTCCATTTTTTTGATTTTTTCAAAAACGGCTCAACTGATATTGAACAATTTTGTTTTAAATGTTTTGTATACCGAAATTGTCAATTTTTTTGAGAACTTAATAATTCGAAAATGACTCGGTTGATTTTCATTAAATTTGGCACCCAGAAGATTTTTTTTATCTAGCGGATTTTAGATAAAAAATATTCTTATGACCAAAAATAACGGTACCTTCCATAAAAGTGCTTAAAAACCGGAATGGAAAATATCATTTTTCTTAAAAACGGCTCCTAAGATTTTAATCAAAATGTTTGTGTGAACTAATAGTACTAATAGATCTACTACACTATTGAAAGAAAAATGTATCTATAGATTGAAAATGGCATTTCTAATAGAATCAATTTATTGGTTTTCGGCTATCTCATTATTCGTTGAACTGATTTTAATGAGTTTTTTACACAAGAGCTTTTAATAAATTTGAATAATATTGCATATGAAAATTTTCAAAAAACTTATTTTTGTATGTGAAATTAACGTTGTCATTTTTGATTAAATGGCATTTGGGGCTTGATATTTTTAACAAATTTAATAAAAATCACTTAAGACTTTTAAGTTTATTATAAAGAAACTAAATGGCTTAGACTATAGGTCAAATGTTAAAACTTTAGTTAGAAGACGAAAATTCGGACTCCTTTTGTGCGATTTGCCATTCTTCCAACATCTCATCTTACCAAATTGTTTTCTTCTTCTTATATTTAAATAATAAAAAAAGTAAGTACAATCACTTCTTGCATCTGGACAATAAATAATTACTGGCAATTTAAATTAATGAATTTTTCATCTCAGAATACATATGTATATGTATATATAAACTAATCAAGAACAAATTGCAAGAAAATACGAAAAACTCATTTAAAGAACATATGTGATGATGCGCGATAAAGATCGTTTGAATTTATACAATGGCCATTTAAAGATTTAATCTTGTTTTGAAATTCGTTTTGTTTTTTTTCTTTAATTAGTACAGAATCTAATTTTGGTTTTTATAACACCATCTCAGCTCTCGGCTCTGATGATGCAAAACTTGGCCAAATTCCTTTCTCTTTATCCGCAGATGATTTTAATTTTCTTTTAACACTGATACCGTTAGTGTAACCAAAAAAGCATGTGACTCATTAAATTGTAGTAATTTAGTTCATCTTGATCGATTCTGAAAGGCCATTTAGCCAGCCATAAGCAATTTGATAAGATTTTGTTTGGGAATTGTATTAAATGTGTAACCAGGGCACAGACTCAGCCAGGTTAAGTCCATTATCATTTGTAATTTATTGTAACATCATCACTTGACGGTAGGCTGGTTTTGTATTAAGTTTGGGATTTTATTAAGTTTTTTTTTTTGTTTGTTGTTGTAGTAATTTAGATTTTTAAGTTTGTAAAATAATTAAACGAAAAATAAAAATCACGGCTTGACCACACATGTGCGTATATATGTACATAATTGCTCTACTTGCTAAATATGATTTTGGGAATTCGCTTTGACATCAATAATAAGTAAATGAGAAAATAATATTTAACCTTTTGTGCAAGACAAAGCTCAAACATTTTTAAGAAACTTGAATTATTTTTTATTTATTCATTCTAGTCTAAGATTGACTAGAGAGTCAATAAAAAGAATACAGTTTTTGATTAGAAAATGAGTTGTCTGGTGAAATGTAGTCAACGCATAGAGTTAACAAGCTTTAAAGTTCAATTTTTGGGTTTATTCAGTTATTTGGCCGAGCTTAAGCCACTTAAGCGATTTTATTAAAATTTTGAACTTAAGTTTTTGAGACATTCCGTAGATGTGAAATTGATTTTTTAGCTCCAAAACAACGGTACCTACCGTAAAACCTTTATAAAAGAACTTATTTACTCTCACAATCGGTTCTAAAGATTTTGATAAAATTTTGTGTAAAAAAAATTCACGGTTTAACGAATTTCTCTTTCAATTTTGTATACTGAGTTCCTTTTAAGTCAAAATAATATTTTTTCACAAGAAATTTCACGTTACCAAACTCAAACCTCAAATTTTCGGAAAAGACTAACTGATGCTAGGTATGTTCGGTGTTCCCTGACTGCAACTGCGCACTGGGGACTGTCAGTGCATTACTTTGGAACTGTCAAAAACCTTTGTTTTATAATTTGTTTTCTTATTGGATTAACACGATTGACAAATTGTCAGAATTGTTTTCATAAAACTGGAAAAATAATAGACAAATTCCATTCTTAATGATATAATTTTACACTAAGTAATTTAATGATGCTTTAAAGATACCTGAATAGGTATTATCGTTTGGGCTGCAACAACTACTATCAAGTACTCCTGGCTGCAGTTAACTACTTCTACTCTGTAGTCAAAGAAGTTCAAAGCATTTCAATAATGTAGTTACGAAATGTATACACGCAAGAAAGCGTTACCATCATTCATACGACGCCAGTAGGTATGTATAATTGTAAATTTAAAAGTGCCTCAGTTGCACTTGTTACTTTTTTAATGATGACTGACAGATTTTAAATTGCATAAGTATGTACATTAAAAATTAAGTGTTTACAATTTTTAATTTGATATTCTTAAAAACAAACTTCAATTTCTTATTTTACTGGCTGAACACAATGGAGACGGAGCTGCAGCTGGAGTAGCTGTCAAAATATACAATACACACAAAAATTCGAGCTCAACGGAACGCAGCTGTAGTCGGTGCTGCAAGAGTCCACCAACTTTTGACTTTTCACGTACAACTCTTTCAATTTGTTAGAAAAAAAAAGAGCCGGATAAAATATTGAAGCTTTTTGTGCTTATGTATTTGTTTAGCAATAAAAAAAAAACTAATAATTAAAAGAAAAACATCGGAAATGAAAAAAGTGAATAGTAATAGTGAATATAAAAACCTATACAGCTGCATTATGGGTACGTACAAAATAGTAGATAAGTACGACACTTTTTCACAGCTGTTGCAGCTCCAGTTCCAGTTGCAACATTTTATTGTATTCACGAAATTGTTCGTACTTTTCGTTTTGTTCACACACAAAAATTATTAGTAAGCTAAAGAACATAAAAGCTTTGTTTCCTTTCTGTTTGGGAAAAGTTCAGGCAAAAGTTTTGGCTCGAGATTTTTGATATTGTTGTAATTTTTGACCAGATTTCAAAAGTCAAGAAAAGTATTTGGGATGTTTCTAATTTGTTTCTGGGTAAACGTCACATTTGACAAAAGAAATTTATCAGTATTTTAAATGAATTAAATGCAGTAAAAGTAAAGAAAGTAAATCAAAAAAACGACTTTTAATCAGCAAAATGAAATAAGCTCTCAAACAACTAATTTCGGACACTTTCAATTTTGACAACTTGCGCATTGGACATTACAGTGCCTCATCCCTATTCAGATCTGCATTTTTACAAATACAAATATATATACAAATACATATTTTCTTGTATCCGAAAAAAATACTGGTGTTCTATATAGTTTATATAAAAACAGAAAAAGCTATGATGTGAAGTTATAAAATTATGGGTTATTGCTCTATTAATTAGCTAACCAACATTTTAATTAAACATAAAAAAAGAATACGGTAATTTTTTTTGTTAGCCTCTCTAACCAACTCAATTAAGATGTACCACTAGATTATAAGATATAAATTAATTAACGCTATTATCAAAGTGTTATCTAACACATTTATGTTAAGTCAACTTAAATGATTGGAAAATGGTATGTATTGAATAACTATAATACTACATATTTGATATGCCATATTAAATTAAAATATTGAGTGGGTAGTTCTAATTAATTCGTTTTAATAAAGGTAATAAATCAAAAAGTCCAGTCCTTTCAAAAAAGTGGAAAACATACTCGTACATTTAAAGAGAGATAAAATAAAAAAAAGGGCGCGAAATTTTAGACGATTTAGTGTGGTATTAAGTGTCTTGCACACGACTAGCAAATTTTGACATTTCATTGACATGAATGGTCTAGTCGCTGATAACCGCGAATTATCATAAAACATAAACATGTTAAGTTAAAGTTTGAGCCATGCCCTTGCCCATGACAAGTCTTGGATATACGGAGGTAGGTATGGATTTCATCACGATGCATCAGATTCACATTCATAAAACTCAAACACATTTATGGAACTGTGATTTTTTAATCCCAAACAATAAAAGAATTTAAAATTCTCCTAATTCTACTCAATTTCTTCTTATTATTTTTTTACAAATAAATGCATATATGTTAATGAAGCTACTTTATAAATGGTATGCCGAGTTAAACATTCGTATGTCCCTTGTTCACTCAGAAGAATCGAGCTTAAGATACCTAAGGTGTATATAAATCTATTAATTGAATATTCAAGTCATACCTGCTTCCGTATAAAATATTATTTCTAGGCACAGTATTCTTTATAAAAAAAAAACAACCAAATGCCATCACACAATGTCGTTATAATGTAGAACTGTGTTTAATGTAAAGCAATTTTTTTTTCAATTTCAAACTAAGCAACGTGTTGATTATAATAGGCCTTTGACTGCTGGATGGGATTATTTTATTTTTCGTTTCAGCAAAATTTCTAGATGGGTTTTTCAATGAGCCATTAGCACTACAATACAACTACACATAATATTGATTGATTAATATTGTCCATCGATGGTGACTTAAAGCACTTGTTTTACTGAGGTGTTATGCCATTATTTAACAGGGTGTGGAATATAGAATTTTAGACCTTTAACTTAAAAATGCAAGAAACATGACAATACGCAGGCAATTTGCATAAACAACCTTAATTTTTGTTTGTATTTAAATCTAACAAAGCATCTTGAATAATCTTTATTGTGTAACGGACTTGTAGGCCATTTATGAATTGGATTAAAATTTCGATTTATTTGTCCACAAAAAATTCCTCCCTATCTTTCTATTCCTTTCAACTAATGCCGTGCGATTCAGGTTGCATTTAATGCTAAGAAGAAGAATCTTTACTTCTGCTGTATATCGGACACATATGCATGTATACAGTAGGTCTGTTTCTTTATTTGTCCGCTGGATCCCGTGGTATCCCAATTCGACCCAAAATGTGTTTCTTTAATTTTTTTTCTGGCACGAAAATGCCAGAGCTTTTGACTTTTTTTATTTCATTTATTTCATTTCTCCTCCGGCAAGAATTTTACCTAAGGCTTTTTCTTGCTTGTCAAACTACTGATACTGTTGTCAGGTGTGATGTTTACCCAGAAACAAATCAGAAACATCACAAATGCTTTTCTTTACTTTTCATTTCTGGTCAAAAATTAAAACAACATCAAAAAGCTCAAGCCCGAACTTTTTCCGAAACAGTTAAAGGAACAGACCTATTGTATGTGCGTGAGGCACAAAATTAAAAAACAAAACCATTTTTTCATTGAGCCGAGCTAAAGGAAATTGTTTGGGAATTTTAAAACGTTAAAATAGTGAAAGAAGCTTATTAAACTAACTCGAAAGATGTAGAAGACCTATGTATATATATCTGAAAAACAGTTAAGAATCCAGTCAAAATATTTGACAAAAAAAATACAATTTAAAAAAAAAAAAAAAAAACAGATAGAACGATAGAATTATTATCAATTCTCAAAATGAACTCTTAGGAAAAACAATCTTCGAAGGACCTATTAAAAACTCGGATCATTTTGGCATCATTTAAAAAATGAAAATAAAAAACAAATTGAAAAGTCGATATCTCTACGCATTGACTGCTAACAATAGGCATAATCTATTGGAATAATTATATGCACAAAAATTCAATGAAAAATACCCAAACATGGAATTAACGCTAAAAAATGTTGACGAAAATAATAGAAGTCTAGACTCTAGACCCAACTTTACTCAAAAAACATATGTTTAAGCCTTAACTATGTTGACCACTTTTTGCAAAATTGCAAAAGTAAAAATACTTTTTTCCCGAAATTTAAGCTTCTACATCATTTTTAAAAGTTTTCCAGTCTGAAACACTATCCCTTTTTTGGTCAATGTAGTTAAGGCTTTAATCTTACATTTGGGAAAATAGAATTCATTTATGAAATCGTTAAACTAAGTGCTCCATTACTCATATCTTAAGTCTTTAGTAAAGGCAAAAAAAAGTAACGGAAGTGCACAATATTACAGCACAGGATAAATGGACTGATAGAATGGCAAAAAAATGTATAATGAATAAAGATACATGGGCTTCAGAATTCAGATAAATAAACTTCGGTTTAATAATCTGATTTCTTCATTAAGGGGCACTGCTTACTGTGAGCAAGTGACAAATCCTTTAGGGGAATTTCTACCAACTACTATCAACCTACAAATAGAAATTATAAGTCACTCTGGGCCTGGGTAATTTAACTATTTGGTTTTTCTTTTTTTGTAACCGATTAAAACCATGGAAGGCTTAACTGATTTTATTTAATTTTCTACATAAATAGTTTGGTATTTAAATAAGTTGCTTTTTTCTACAGTGATCCAATTTCTTTTTATAGGGCAGAAGTTTGGTAGCACGGTCAACGTGATGTTTTATCTTCACAGCAAAGAATTAAAATAAAACAAAATTCTATGTTTTGTTACATGCTGTGTAATTAACTTTTCCATATGATGACACATGCGTTAAAAGGGGTCAACGTCATCATCATAATGCCTTGATTTTCATATAGATTTTTAAAAAAAGCTTTTTAATATTGTCATTCTATTTTTATACTTCTACATAATTTCATTCCATTCAATGCAAACAAATATACCTAGATAAATACAACGACGAAGTTATAGGCCGCACAATTCATGCTAATTTCTTTGAAGATTTTTTAAATTTGCAGAATTTTAAAACCAATTCACATTCGTTATTCAATGGATGGTTCCTGAGTCTCGTTTGTATACCTAAGCTAATCCCCATAAGAAGATCACGTTATACCTATATATTATCACTGCTCATTGCTAATTTTAAACACACGATCCATCTTCACTTAACTAAACTAAGCAAAGCATAATATACATACGCAGATACACAGGTATCCGGACAGACACACTATCTTCATATACCTACCTAACATTATACTTATTTATTCAAAGCGCGGGATACACAAAAGTCCAGTTATATAGTCTCTTTTGCCGTTGGACAACAGAAGAAGCAGAACTCTTAATAATTCCGTTAATTTCTCAATAGAATTCCCACTCATCCTGAGCTGAGACAGCAGCTCGTATCATACCTACATAGTAGTCATAGCTCATCACACTATTCCATTCCAGTAGCGAATGTCTCAGGAATTCATTCACATATCAGGAAGTACGAGTAGTGGCTTCTTCTTCTTTTTCACATCGCCGAAAACCGCTTCCTCCATACCATACTGCATGCCGGTATATAGAATTTGGATTGGACGCTGCGCTGCGCTCCGCTGAACGGTATGACGGATCGTAATAAAAGTGCAAACAGAAATGCGTTCAAAATGCATACGCGTGCTTCAACTATCCTGCCCACGACACGACTTTTGATTATTTTATGGACTTGCATACGCTCCCTGAATATTCGGTAGTGGTTTCTTTTGAAATGCCCACGCTGCTTTTTCGATTTCAAGTTCTGTTCTGCACTACTAGAGCAAAATTTCCTCAGCCCTATACTGAGTTACCGCATAAAACTATGCGAAGCACGCGTGCTGTGTGGGTATTTTCGAAAAAAAAAAAACATATACGCACTGGAATTAGTGCGGCTAGCGCGGCGGCGGCGTGGCGAGCCGTTTAAATCACCACTTCTCGTCTCAATAATTTGGAATAGTTAGAGGCTAAACAATTAGGATGAATAACTTATACTCGTCTATAAGTTGTTGAGTTCACTTATCAAGGTGCATAAATGTGCATTGGATGATTCTAATGAATGTCCACAAACTATAAGGTGAAGGTTCCCTTGAACTTGAAGCTAAGTTTTCTGTAATCTTTGGCTTGTCTCGTCGTGCGTATACGTATACCAACTTGTGCTGGCCTATTTAACTTGTGGGTTTGATGAAATTTCGTGCGATCGATCGTGGAAATTAGGTCATATAGTTGCTGAATTTTATTAACTAATTTTAGATCAGTCGCATTGATTGACGGTTTATTGAATGGATAGAATAATTATATTATTCTTGGCTAAGTAGTATTTTGCTTTATTGTTTGTGGTTTGGATTCTTGAAAGTGTGTCACTCCGAGTTGATAAAAAAAATGGAGAACAGGAAGTAATGAATTTATGTAAATGCAAGTAGATATATTTGTTTGTTTGTGATGGAATAAAAGAATTGATCTTTTTCGATTCTTATTATATTCGTGGAACAACATGACATGGAAGCCAAGGTTGTTAAAGAAATTGCATGAGGATTGGATTAGTATACGGAATTGCAAACAACTTTTTTTTGCATTATGTATTAATCTGTCAAAATTGATAGATTGGGTTAAGACGGACCTATGTATATGTTAAATCACTTTTTTGTTTTTGTTATGAAGCTGTAGTGTTTTGTGACATTTTTTGTCATATTTAGTACAATCGGATGAATAATATTTTGTTTTGTTTGTTTCATCTATCGAACAACTTAAGAACTTTTTATTTACGTGTACTTCTGACTTATCCAGTGGCTGCATTAGCTCCAATGGAGACGCTTTGGCAGTCGCAATGGCAATTTTGCTAGGTAGATAAAAGCAAATTATAATTTTTCATCGCCATCGCTTTATTTTGAAATAAATGTTGAAAATAAGAGAAATTTAGTAAATAACATTTTTTTATTATCGGTTATGGTGAATTTAAAGAGCAAATTTTGACAACTGAAATTGCCTGGCAATGAAACGCATACAAATTACAATCGCCATTGAAATTCACATTGCCTCAAGTATTGATAATGGAGCGTTAAGTCTAGAACTCCGTTGACGAGTAATCGCGGTCTTAGTACCCACTTTTTTATGTGAAAACATCTATGCTGGCGGTAGGATAAAAAAAAAACGTGGAGCTTATGTGTAAAAAGTTAAGTGTAATACGTTACCTATCACACGTGCACGTTACGATATAATTTGACTATGAAGCGAACCAGAACCGACCTGCATTGAATTTTGGTGTATTCAGCTATTTCACCTCCAGTTCCAGTAACAAGCTCCGTCTCCATTGTGTTCAGGTAGTTGGCCTGAGAAATTTTGTTGCGTGACAGATCGAAGGCTAGTGACTTTCCACCATTTTTTTGTGCATGTTATCCCGAGAAATGGAGAGGACCTACAATTTTTCACTGAAATCAAACGGCTAAGGCGAGGGCTCTTTTTTATGGCAAGAGATACTCTTGGAGGAGCCCTCAATATCTTGCAAGGGCCGATATCCTTTACAATTTCCATTACGACAAGGGCAACTTCGAATTAGAAAGAATACTGTTTTCTTTATCTTTCTTGTTTAATTTTTCCTAAAGATCACATAAATTGATTACATTTATTTTTAATAACCAATGCCTTTTTCATGGTAAGGCCTCTATATCACTATTTGTTATAACAAAATTATTTTTTTTATTTCTTCAAGTTTATATTTCGCAAGGAAGGGCCTTGTTCTAGATAAGTTTTAATTACAATAGGGCTTCTTGTGCAAAACCCTCATCCTCAAGGTTTCCTTTTACGATGTTTCATTGTGCAAAATTAGCAAACCCCGCCTACTATGGAAGTTTAGATATCTTAACCTTATATATAACCTTAAAAACCTAAACTTTATTTACTAGTTTTTTATCAACGAATTCACATACTGAGGGCAAATATTCAAGGTCATGCATTTCTGCCACTACTGCTGGTTGCTTGGACTTTGAAATACAAATTCAAACAGAGTCCAAGTTTAAGGTAAAATTAGTTTGTCCTCAAAAAAAAAAAAAATTAAATACAGTTTGAACCCGAAAAACCCACGAATGTGCCAAAGTCTTTTCTAATTCACAAATATCCAACGTAAAATATACAAAATAAACCATCAATTTTGACAGCACCTTGTCTCGTTTCTCATTTGTCATGTTGGGATTATAAATCTTAATAAAGACTCTTCAATGTGACTGCGCGTTGCTGATTTCATTACTTATTGTTACACCTATTTCTATGCCTTATTCGTTTATGTTCGATTTTTGAATTTATGCGTTGTTGTCCAACAATTAAGCTGTCCATCTTCTTTTAGTAAAAAAAAACACATGTATGAATATTGTTGGCTCAAAACATCGAAGGACACCAAGTTTTATTCTTAAAAATTAATCATTGCTCAGAATAGAGTCTTACCACAACAGCACATTAGCTCGTTATCTTCCAGCTATCACATCCGTGTCGTCATCGGATGTCTGATGATGAAGATGATAATTCTATGATATCATACTATTACCGAATGCAATTGTCTTGAGAGTTTAAATTTCTTCACAAGAAATCACCATTAACATTATCTCCGGTTCTATTCAAATGAATCATAATAAATTCAAGTTGCAATTATATGCGTGTCACAAACTCAAAGACAGCATTGCATTTCATCAACAATCTGCGTCATTGTTTGCTAACATTCTTGAGGCTAACACCTGTTGGAAGATGAAAACAATACGTATAGAATAGATACAAATGCAAACTATTTTGGCACGATTTTTCCTTTTTTTTATTAGAAACCATATTACAATGCTCCAACACGATGATGACGACGAGAAGGTCTTAAACAGGTTCCAATTCGATATTTGAAGGCTTATGACTTCCCGTGGCGCCGACTTCATCATTAACCCATCTTGTAACGCAGCGCGGGCTATCAACATTTTGCTGGCTGGTACAACTTGTCAATAAAATACTAACCGCTTTCTCACTCTCGGGATACATGCGATGCGCGTGATGTGTTGCTAGATGCTAGGTGCTTGTAACCACAACAAGATATCGATCGTTGTTGATGGATCTCTGTCATGATCTCGAGTCTTGACAAAGATCAACAAGATCTATCAGAGAAGAGTGGTTTAATCTTTTGTCGGAATGTACCCAACACCAAAGACTACATGATAATGATGGATGTGCATTAGCGAAGCTATGGCTTTTATCATCTATTCGCCCGTCCCGTTTTAGAACGATGAGGTTAAGAGTTTATGACTTTTTGAGTTTTTGTTTTTTTTTTTGAGTTCTCGGACCATCTATATGAAATAAGAAACACATTTAAGGTATAAAATAATTTACATAATATGATGCGCTGCCGTTGTGCTTATATTTATTAAAAAAATGGTTAAAGATAATAATAATAATAATAACAGCTACAATAATCATCAAATTTGTAGGAAGTAGTATATCTATACTAATTTGATTTATGGGTGTTTTGATCATCAAAACTAACAGTTGATTTGATTTGCTACCAAGTTTTTTTTTCTGCTGATGGGAGTTAAGTTAAATATTTTTGAATAATTTTAGTACCGAAGAATATAGACTTTAAATTAAATTTTTAGTATTAAGAAAGTGACTTGAGGTGAAGCCATTGAAATTAATTAAGAAGATTGTGGAAGAAGTAGATTTCAATAAAATTTGACAAAAATTGATAGAATCAATTGAAAGATGTTTTAATTGAAGACAAGAAGTTTTGTTTATTTGAATCTTTTGTTTAAAACTTTAGACCCACGATATAAAAGCAAAAGAGAAGAAGTAAATATTTTTTATTAATATGTTCAGATCTATGAATTTCGTCCCCCTTTGTTGATATTTTAATAAATGAAAAAAAAGGAAAAGAAGAAATTTTGTTTGAGGTTTGCGATTTTTAATTTTTTTTATTGTTTCTTTTTTTTTTTTAGATGAAAACACAGCGGAAATATGGATCAAATTGGAGGAGGCACTTCTCAAACAAAGTGAATTTATCACGTCAACTCAGGCATACATTTCAATTCACGTCATCTTCAGTAAGCCTCGTTTCCTCCTATCTTAATTCCAGATACCAAGCAGTAGTTGCTAACAACCAAATGTCATGTTTCCTTCGCTAACCAGAGGTGTTCCGCAAGGTTTCCTATTTGGGTCCATTACTATTTACCATTTACATTACTGAACTGCCGTCACTAAGCTTAAACTCGTCTATACATATGTATTTATGCTGATGTCGTACAGCTTCGGTATAGCTGTTCACTGAGTATAATTATGATTAACATATGTAATGGCCCTCCCAAGGAAGGGCATTCTTGAAACAAGAATGATGCTTGCTAAGTAACTGCTTATTCCGCTTTTACTATCTATTTGGCTGTGGAATTTTTGTTATTGTGATTTCAAACATAATGTGACAAGATATATTTTTGGCCTGCGGAGATATGATCATGATTCCTCGTACGCAAGACTAATAAACATGGTTTCCCATTGATTCATTAAATAAATGTACATATTCTGTTTGTACATTGTAATCCCAATCATAGTTTAATTTTATAAAATTTTATTTAGTCAAGTTCCATCATATACATAGCTACATAATGTAAGTGTCAACTCCCACATCACATCGCTACACTGCACATAGTGTATACCTAACTATCACGAATAACAATAAGCATGAAAATAATAACTCAATTCAGATGGCGCCAAACAGTCTGTGCCAACAAATTATGAATTTAATAACCTGCGCCACATTAATCTACCCACACACGCCTTAAACAGCAATGTGACAGACACTGACAGCACAGCATAACAAAATACATAATATGTATTACATATCATCATAGGACAAAGCTATATAAATATATAACACATCATATATAACGAAGAAGTGCTCAAGCTCATTTCACATGCAAGCGATGCGGATTCGATTTGAATTCTTTAACCTTGTGTCTCTCTCTCAATGAACCGAAATAAATAGAAACAAAATAATAATAAACATTATCTTCTCAACTAAATTCATCATAAATGTTTCTTCTTTTTTAAATTTAAAATTCAAATAGTGCAATAGAACCATTACAGTATGATTGAATGGAGTAATAATGTTGTGTGTGAATAATCCCACTTCTGACAAATAAACAGGTTAGAGCTAAGATTTGTATGCTTTCACCAATTTCGGCAGAGAGTAAAAATCTGAAAGATGAATGAATTTAAAGAAAAAAAAACAAGACAAAGTTCTACATTCAAGTTATACTCGTAAGATAAGTTCGATGAACAATCATAATGAAAATAAGTAATCGAATCGGAAGATCGTAAACACAAGTCTTCTGTCTGTCTGTTGTTGACTTTGAACTTAATTTAGTATTTTTGTTAACCGATCTACTTTATCGCATCGATGAGATGGTACGTTTTTTTGTTTTGTAAGTTGAAAAGTGCACTTTTCATTCCTGGATTTGGGTCACACATGGGCAAATAAAATCGAAGTAGTTCGCACTTGATTCGTACTCGCTGATGTGACTTTAAGTTAAGTGCTTTCTTTTAACTTTTTTTTATTTTATTTTTTGTTTTGCTTTTAGAGATTATTTCATTACATTTAGATTATTTTTCTTTAACTGGATTTTGTTGAAAAAGAAGTTAATGTCTGTGTTACACTATATAATATGAACGAGTCGAAGAATAAAAATGAGGTCAACGATTTTTTATGACATCTTTGTGCTCTATCAATGCTGCCCAAAACTTGCCATCGCTGTTGTACAGTGGGACGAAATTATCATCTAGTTAATAAAATCTGAAATATTTTTTGGAGCGTTGCTGACCGAACGTAATGGTGGGGCTGCAGCTTGATTAATTAGTAACTACATCTAACTGCCTGCATAAATTAGAATGCTGGAACTGGAGGTGGAATAGCTGTTAAAATATCTCGTATACCTCGCAGGTCATTTCGTTCTGTCATTTTTTAAGGAATACATTTTACCTAAATGCCTAGCTTAAAATTGGTTTGCTGAACTACCACGCTGGAGGTCTGGCCATCAAATTCAAAGCTTAGCCTATTCCAAACAAAATAAAAAAAAAACGTTTTTACAGGGGTACTGCCATTTCCTCATACGAGGAAATGATAAATTCCCAAGAGTATTTCTTATCATGGAAAAGTGCCTCTCACATTACGCTAGATTTACACTTGTCTTTCACATCTGACGAAAAACCAACTTTTACAGGGTGACCAAATCGAAAAATGCAACCAGTCGTATCAAAGTTGATCTTTCGTTTATTTATTATTAATTATTTAATTTATTAATGAACGCGTTGCACCCAGTACAATATTGGCAATTTGATAATTTTTTTAAAATCATTTCTTTACTAAAATAAAGTATATGCGGTTTTAATCTTTGTAAATAATTTTTTAATTCATAACCTTGTTAAAATCATAATTTTATTCCAACTATGTCAAATTGGTTGCCCCACTGTGAATATACAATGTTAAAAGTTTTGGAAAAAAGCGCGCTTCAAACTTCAAATAGAGAAAGTAACCCGCCAAATGAACTGCACAACCGTACATGAGAGTAAGACAGAATGCTAATGAAATCGACATTGGCCATGGCCATGATCTTGTATTTTAGTTTGTTTTTTTTTTTTTTTTTTTTTTTTTTTTTTGTGAACTTCGTGTGAATTCTTAGAAAATTAGATGAGGCTATTAGCCTAAACAAGATTACAGTAGCAGTATAGAAAAAGAAGTAGAGAAACAGTCGCGGCTCTATCAGTTGGGGGTAACTTTTTTTTAAATTACAACTAATAAAAATAATTGTCATGTAAATTAATTTTAGTTAGAATCCACTAATCTAAAAAACAAAATTATTCGAGAAAATAATGTTCAACATTAAGGCTGGTAGGAAAGTTCGAATCTTTGAGAGAGTTAAAAGCTAAAAAAATATTCAATATGTTGAAAAGTCTCCACCCACACCAACCCGCCCTAAAATGCATTTCACAAGAGGGCAGTCATTTTATATAAACTACATTTGCAATAAATTTAACAATTCTTTTTTCTTCTTTAATATTTTAAAAAAACTTGACCAAAAATTATTTAATATATATTATCTACTTAATGTCTAAAGAATTTGTTTCCACCTTCAGACTTTTGCTGGTCTTATTCATATGTCATATTAAATCCAGCTTTCAATAACTGTCAACTGGAATGAAGTTGAAAGTTTTATAATTTGTTTATTTGTGATTATTCGTTGCTTTTTCAAATATTCAGATTTCAGTCTTATTCCGTAAGGCGTTTTTCGAAAACGATAAGGCTCTAGAAGCGGCAATTGGAGCTTTAGTAAAACGACTATAGTTTAAATGGTTGGAAGGCAGAAGAAAGAAGAGAACGGTTAAGTTTTTGTTTTACTTAAACGCCAATTAACACTTAAAGAGCCCTGCCGTTTTACTTGCGTTTTCGTAAAACGCCAAAACGCCTTACGGAATAAATTGCATCGTTTAAAACCAGTCAAGGATTAGAAATTTAATAATCTATGATACAGTCTGTGCGTAAACAGGCTTATCAGATTGTGCGATTTATCGCCAAACATGCGATTTGAAATTTAATTTGGCGACACGAAAATCGGTTTGGCGACGACGTGACGTACCCCAAAAAAGGCGATATTCATAGTTTTTGGCGATTTAAATGTTTTGAATTGAAATTGAAAAGCTTTCGGCATTTAATGCTTCAATGTATGAAAAAGATAAAATTGATGAAGCAATGAAAACAGTACATTGAAGTTATTGAAGAAGACTAGGTAAACAAAGGAGTTTTCTTCAATTTTTAGGTTTTTGTTTAAATAATTGTTACGATCCGATAAAGTTTCTTATAATTATGTAATATATTAATTGTAATTGTTTTTTTTTTTGTAATGAAAGGTTTTTTGATGTAAAAACTCCAAGTGGCGAAATTTTATTTCATTTTTAAATTTGATGGTTTTTTTGGGTAGAATTTTTTTAAATTTGGTGATTTAATTTTTCTGTTTCTGTTATTTCGCTTTTTCAAAACTGACAACCCTGTGCGTAAGTGAGATTTTTTTCATTAAAAAAGGGCATAATTTTTCAATTAAATCTGAATGTACATTATCTGATATTTTCCACCCAATTTCATTTCCAGAATAATACGGTAATTGAAATGTACAAATTGAAAGATTTTTCCAATGGGACTTTTGTCGTTATCTTCTTAATTTTTTATTAAGATTGCACACACAAAGAACAAAAAATGGTCACTGGAAAAATCGTTCAATGTAAATCTAGAATAAGGCATAGTTTTGGCATTTTTCGAAAAAATTCAATTGATTTTGATATCAAGAGAAGAAATAGTTTTTTTTTTTGATTTAAAAAAAAAATTGAATTTTGTATTCAATTTTAGAAGATGACAGACAAATTGTTAAACATCAATAAAATAAGTTTAAGAAGATTTAAGAACTTCTTAAATTGTTTTGATATCAAAACGTCGTAGTCCATTCTATTTCTAGATTTCTTATATGTATTGTTATATGTATGTATTTAAATCTTAATTTATGAGATACAAAATTTAAAAGTCGAAAAATCGTTTTTGAATTTTAAAACCAAAAATGGAAAAGAAATAACTTATTGAAAATTTTACTTTTTTCAAAAGTTATTTTAAAAAGTAGGTCTTCTACTTTTTATACTTTCTAGAAGCTTCCGTATATACAATTTTATTAAAATTAGTTAAATTGTTTTCGAGAATATCGAATTTCAAGGTGGCTTAGTAACCATTTTGTGAGTTTTTTTTTACCAAAATTTGGCCTATATCTTTTGAAATTAATGTAATTTTTTTATTAAAATCTTGGAGCACTTTTTGGGGAAAATAATATTTTCCGGGTTTCGCGGTTAAACATTTTGTACTTTACTTTAGGTTCAGTAATTTTGTTTCACATTACTTTTTTTTTGAAAAATTCATTCATTCATAATATTGTATGTAACTGTTTTTCAGTCCTTTAGGCCAGAACGTGAGTTTTTGAAAGATCCAAAACAGGGGTGCTAAATTATATAAAAAACACTAGTGTTTCTAATGGGAGCGGGTTAGAATTCAACTTTTTGTTAATTATGTTTTTCTTTCGTTTCGGTTTTACAAAATTCGGTTTTTTAAAATACTACCTGCAGTTGATATTAATTCTACAGAATTATGAAAAACTGAATTTTAAAAAGTATAATTTTTAAAACAGAATTTTGACCTCAATTATTTCAAAGCAATATTTAAGAAAAAAAAATCGATATCGCTGCAAATATTTGTACAAAAAAATGATGAGATAATGAGTGTTTCACGCTGAATGAACAAATTGTAAATTATAAAATTTAATGCAGCAAATTTACTGGGCGAGTTTTTAATTTTATTGTTAAGTGGAGAGTCATGAAACCCAAAATATTCACTTTGGGATCCGCTCTTGAAAGGGGAAAAATCCAATTCAAGTATTGTGATGAATCGTAGTTGTAAGAAATTATTTGCCATATAAGGTTATCGACACACTGCACGAATTGACTTCTTGACGACACGGGCGAACGATATATTTTTTTATCTCATAAATATGTAGGAAGCGTAGGTGTCGTTATGTCGTTCATGATCACCAGAAGTGCTTATCGCAATGTTTTTGCCTTTCGTAATTGTCCATCTAGGTTCTTGGCAGCAATGTCGATATACTTAAGTGTTGTTTTTTTTTTTTTTTTTTTTGCTAGGTGAGAGGTGTGTGATGTAAAATGCATGTTTCGCCGACTGTTCCGCACAACACAATTCGCCACGTTTAAGTTTGTTGAGTTTTTTTGCACTATATATACAATCTAAGCTGTGTATGGGGTTTACTTAACCGTTAAGTAGACAAGATGATACGGATTATGCAGATTTTCATTCGTTTTGAATAAGATACAAAACGATTTGTTATTCATTCATGACGTTTCTAATCTCGCAGTCAGATTTCCCACCTACGTGAGTTAGTAACGCTATTTGGTGCAAAAAAAAAAAAGACTGGCTGTGATGAAGGTGGATGTGATACCTTAGCTATATCTGTAATAGAAAAAAACACAATGGAGTAACAATTAGATTTTAACGACTTTTTTATGGCTCACAGACTGTTAACTGTTATTTTTCAGTACCTACAAATAAAAGGAGTGTATGGAGGAATAAGAAATTTTTTGGGTATTTCAAAGAATGAGACTCTGTATTATGTATTGATGATTGTAAAATAAATCCCATGTGTCTTCTACCTATTACTTCAAAACTTAAAATTCTAAATACATGTGCGTACACAAGTACATATGTATACATATATACATATAATAATAATAAATATTCAGAGGTTATGCTTTATTAAATGAAGTCGGAGCAAGTAGGTACAAAAATTGTAATGAGAAAACTGTTATTTAAACAATGTACAAAGAATAAAAATTATACATTATTATAGGGTATCACATAATAAACATTTTCTTATCACCTCATTCAATACTGTGGTGATTTTTGTCAGCCATTTAATTAATCCTTAAAAGCATTCAAAATAATAAAAAGAATTCACGTGATTTATTTAAATAGACCATTATTTTCCGTTTTTTTTTTAGAAGTAATTGCCAAAAAATATAAGTGTGAATATAAGTTAAGAATCTTTATAAAGATTGGAGTTAAGCCGAAGATTAAAAAAAAATACTCTAATTAAAGCGAAGTTTGAGTAAAACAAAAGAATATAATGAAAATTTAATTATTTTAAAAACAAACATAATTTTTGGAAATTTTGGGTGAAGTGTTGCAAAAAAAACCCTATAGAAGGATGAAGTCATAAAAGAATTGAATCCACAGTGGATCATAATATTTGGAATACCAAATAATTTTGAAAACAGAAATAGTTCTTAATTACATAAAGTTTTGAAAACAAAAAGTTTGAAATAATTTTTTTCATTTTTTTTCTTCAAAATTTTGAGTTTGAAAATTAATTTTTCAAAAATTGTTCACTAAAATAACTTTGTTTAGAAAGAGAATAAAAGAAAAGATTTCTGGCTTCTGGCACTGTAAGTGTTACCGTTGTTTTTTAATAATAGGTATCTCTTCTCTTTTAATTCACTTCTTCTTTAGACCCCTCACCAAACTAACCTAACTAGATTCAAAATTTCGAGTTTGAAATAATTTTTGAAACTAATCTTTAAATCAATTTGATTTAAAAAAAAATTTAAAGATTGTAATATTAGTGTTGCCTTTGTATTTTTAGACAATTTCTCCTCCTGTCAAATGGGGGGAATACGATGATTTTTTACTTGATTCAGTACACTTGCATTTTTAAACATCTTGTACAAAACATCCTTAATATTTATACACAAACACAATACAATTATTATTCTTTCATTTAATGTGTTTGGAAACTTATTTTATCACGTTTATTTTATAATCATGTCAATACTGGATCCGCACTGATTCGCAGTGCAGGGCTCTCTTTTCTCTTTATCCATTTGTCATGAAAAAAAAACACTTAGGTATACGGTGAATCACTGCGGATCTATTATTCCGGATTCCATAATCGGCATGAATTTGTTTAAAAAACACAAATATGTACATAGGTAGATACTATTGAAAGAAATATGTTTATGTTTTTAAAATATCAACAATTAATTTCTATTCCACCAAATATTTGTTTTCTTTAATAGTCATCGCCATCGGTTATACAATTTTAAATTTTCGAATCAAGTCGATGCGAATTTTTTCTTTCAATTCCACCTATATAATCATTAATTTTTGTTAAACGACATATAAATTCTCCCTCATAATTAATAATTCATAAATTTATTATTAGTTTAATATACATAAATAGATATATCTATTTTGAAATACACGTGTTTCAGCAATCCCCTTATATTCATTCAGATTATATCTTGTCCTGAGTGGTAAACCCCAATTAGTGTTAAAAATTCATTTTCATAAAACTACAACAATTAATTGTCCGGAGAATTACGTCTACGATTTAAGGCTTAGTTAATATGATTAATTCTTTGAGGCCAAAATCAAAATCTTGATCAATGATTTGCGAATTACCATACAAATCCCGTTAGATTATAAAAATATAAATTCAACCGCTTTAAGAGGTCAATATCCCCAAAAAATTTAAAAAGGATGTAGGTTTGTACGAATATCTACGAAATTATTTATCAGATGTTCATTTAATGGATATGCGGGTTTATGTATATGTAGATTGAACTTTAGATTAAATGGAGACAAATTAGGTGTGGGATAGTTAATGTCGATTCGTGTATGATAAGCTTTGATGTTTCGGTGGGTTCTTCCAACTTTTAAACAACGACACACACAATTAATTGGCGCCTTCAGATTTAAATATATAAAATACTTTTGAACTTTTTCAATGATCTAGATTTAAGGCTCAAATGTAAGCTTGGGCTTCCGATATCTTTCTTTTCAGTCAAAAAAAAAAAGAAAAAAAAAAAAACATTGCACGAGAAAATACGACTTTTAAAACTATGTATTTTAATAGAGGGTGCTTCGCTTAATGATATCAAGATCCAACTGGGAGAACTAAGAGACCATGATGCAAAATTCTTTTAGATTATTATTTTCCATTGAATATTATACCAGCTAGCCAAATGCCTTTAACATTAATTTATATTTTTTGGCCCAAACATTTTCTACAACCTTAACTAAAACAACCAAAATTATAATATCCAAATTGATACTTTTATTAAGCGAAAACAAAAGACAAGTTAACGGCAAACTTATGCGAAAACCATTAATTTCAACCCAATTAGACCACAGACAGTGACATCCAAACACAATGGAAACTAACGGTTAAGCTCAATTGAAATAGTTTTATCAAAAAAATTTGTCGCGTGGTTGTTGTATGTAGAATGTGTAGATAGATAGATATGTAGATACCTTGACCATGGATTCGTTTCGGGCAATATTGTGATTGATAAATATATTTTCGCTACACGCTTCATCAATTCAATAGTGCAATTTGATTTATCGTTTACTAAAATGTGGTATATGTTTATTTTTTTTATTGTTTGTTTGTTTTATTATATGCGTCTGATATTTATATCAATTTTGATATTAGTTTTCATTCAATTGCTGTTTGATTTTATTTTCGATTAATTGGACCAAATCAAATTAGCAAGCAATAATATTATGTTATGTGCTTTTGAATGCATTTTCAAGGCTAAAGAATAAAAGAACTTTATTTATGTGAACCTTGAAAGCCGTCAGCTAAATTGATTTGCAATAAATTGATAGTTATAACCACTAAAATCACAAATTGAAAAAATTGTTGTGAAATTTCAAAACTAAAATATATTCTTTGTTATTTAATATACAATTTCTTGATGAAGCCCTTATAGGCTAGTGGGTATTTGTATGTATAACTTTTAGTAAGGGAAAATTGCGTTTAAGGATTTGTATGAGACTCAAGCATCTTTAAAATACAAAATTAAACCCGTGCTTTATGAGAGAATGGTCACCCTGGTGACTTTGGTTTTGTGTGTAACCCGAAACCTAAGCAGAATTTGAAAATTTTAATTAAAAGAATTTTTAAAGGAAATAAGATTTTCTATCAAAATAAATTGTTTTTAAAATTATATTAAATTATACTCGTTGCAGCAGCGCCCAAGCTGAAAATCTCTCGGGTGTATAACAGCGTCGTTCACAACAGTTATACAATTTGAAATTGATATTCAAAATTTTGGTAAAAATGTCGGATAAATTGTAAAAAATTGTGAAATTGTTTGAAACTTGTCATTTCGTGTGCAGAAGACCTAAATAAAAAACCTCATGGTAGTTGCATGGAAAGAAACCAAAAATTAAATAAATAAGTAAACTTTTTTGTTTGTACTTTTTAAGGCATTATATGTAAATATCTTATCTCATCTGATGAATAAATTCTTATGCTGCATTAATTGTTCTTTTATTTTTCGAAAACTTATTGTTTCAATCATCAAATGTTTTTATTTCTAAGCCGGATTTGAGCAAAAATGTTCTCATTCAAACAATTTTAAATTTTTCTAATTGCGATGAATATTTTGGAAATTCTAAACATGAGTCATTAAAAAAAAAAAAACTAAATGTTTATTGGTTCCATCATCCCAAACCTCCATTAGCTAATTGTTTAAATATACCTACTCGGACCACCACTGTTTTGATAGATAAACGAACGAAAAATTATGCAGATTCGTTCATTAAGAAAAGAAATTTTAACTGATTAAGAGTAGCTTTAATGTTTGAAAGCTGATGTGTGGTTTTGATTATTTTTCGCAAACTAATGCATAAAATTAAATAAATTCTTCTTCTTCTAATTCTTTTTGTTCTTATTTTATTTTTCTACAGAAATAAATAATTATATTATATATAGGTAACTATCATAGTTTATTCCACCTCGTTTCCGTTTTAAAAAGCATTTTTTTATGTTTAAAAAATAAGAAGAAAGTGGTATTGTTATCAATGAAGCTAACGCAATCTTTAATGTTTCGACGAAGTTGTTTTTAAATAACAATTGCTATAATCAAAGTTAATTCAGGAGCAGCCAACGAGCTACTTAAAACTCCTTTCATAAAAATAGGATTGGTTCAATGCCTAGTCCGACGCAGAACAGAAGTCATACGTCGCTTTAAGTGCTTCGGGTATGGACATTAACAAGCAATATCCAATGGAAAAGAACGAAAGGGGCAAGGACTGTGCGATAACTGCGGTGAATAAGGACATCAAAAGATAACCTGCAAACCCCCAGCATTACGCTGTCTATTTGCGGACCTTGAAACACCATTATCCCTCTTAGATTATGTACCGGGGTCAGGCAAGCAAGTGCCAGGCACTTGAAGAAGCGAAGAAGGCCTCCTCAAAATTTACCAATCTGGATTTCAGACTCACTGGTTACCTTACCGCTGCTATATGGATTTCGGACCCGAGGAAACTTCCCATAAAACCAAGAAACAGAAAGAGGCTTCGTGTGGGTGAAATGCGAGGGTCTTATAATAATAAGCATCTGAGTAAGCCCAAACGATAGGCATAGGATCAATTGAGTTCCGGCAGAAACTCGAAGGTTTAGAAGACTTTATAGCAAATGTCGAAGGAGATATTCTGGTCGCTGGAGACTCAACGCTAAAGGATTAGGAAATGTCAACTACAGACTCACGAGGGTGGCAAATATTCGAGATAGCTGCGAGACGTGAACTTTACGTAGCCAACGTAGGAGAAACCCTGACCTTCAAGAGACCAGGAATTAGAGGCTGTCAGAGAAGGTTAAATCTGGGATAGGGATTTAACCTTCGCGACGGATACCACATTCGCAAAAATCAAAAACTGGAGAAGTTGAGAGTAAGCTCTCAACTATCGCCACCAATCACGGGCTCCGAGGTAGAACTTGAACAAGCTTAACACATATCTTTTTAAGGGAGTGATCGAGGAAGGTGCAGACGCTGGTCTCCAAGTATAAGGACCTGCCGAAGCGAGGGCTGATCCACAATGCAACTAATTCGGCTCGCTTGTGATTCCTCAATGCACCAAAGACCAAACGAGCGGTGCCAACAGAAACAGAGGTCCAGTGTACTGATGGACAGGGAAGATAGCTGCGCTACGTGGGAGATGTTTACAACTTCAACGCATAGTCACCAGGTAGAGGAAAGGCCCGAGTATGAATCCCCGTGGCACCCCACACATTGATACAAATTTTGATTAAATGTACCTGCTCCCGATATTGTAAGAAGCAAGACTAAATTAATTTTACCGAATGTGTCAAAATGTTAAAACAACTTATAAATTTTTCGCTTAGAAGTGCGTGGATCTCTGTGTCATCAGAAGCAAAGGAGAGGTAAGAAGGTAAGAAATTTTTCCTAACTATAAGCCATACCTAATTATTTCATGAATAAAGTGGACTTACAACTTCTTTTTTTTGTCCGAAAACCTGACTGTTTAAAAATTGATTGTCAGCGTGTTTTTTGTATCTTTTTATAGGAAATTCAAAATTGAAGATGATCTATAATCTGATGAGCTACTTTTGAAAGTGAATCATCTTAGCTTTCTTCCATTTCCAAGTAAAACAAGAAGTGGTCAATATAGAGTTAAATATACAATTTGGCATTTAGAAGTGGTATGAAAGACACACATTTCGAAAAACTTAGGAATCATTTGATTTTATTAAAATATTGCCTCGGCAATATCTTTATTTTTTTTAAATTCTTCCCCCAAGATCGACTTTGTGACCGCACTGTGGACCTCAAGATTCATTAACTTGTGTGGGTCAAATACCCACATAAATTTTAAAATTTTTGCTGAAATTTTCATCTAAACTATTTATGAGTTGTATTAATTATTGTATTAAAATAACATTTAATTTTCGATTTAAAACTTTCTTCTACATAGTAAATAACATCATAGATCATATTTTATAGAATTCTTAGTCAAAGTGAAAGTTATCATTCATATTTTATCGTTAATAGTTCATAGGAATTTTAATATCTTTTCTGAATTTCATTTGATTATTAAATTTGAAGTAGAGAAGTTATCTCTGAAAGGTTATTGTCACTTAAAATCCATCACAAAGCAAAAAATATTTACATCTTCTTTGTTTTAAAGTTCAACGTTCTATGATCTCGAATTCAGATTTGGATGAAAACTCACCTCAACCTTGAACTTGAAAATTAGTGCGCTATATTGAACTTATAAGTTTAGAGTAAACGTGCTACATTTTCACCTCAAGCACGACCATTTCTCATTTATAATTCATTCATAAAAAAAAATAAGTCTCGCTAAGCCCCCCAAATGGATGACTCAAAATTATTAAAAAAAAAAAAAAATTACCCTTTGGCAAATTTTCTCTTATTAGTAATTCCTATACGTTTAAATGTTTGCTTGCTAAAATTGGAAATTTGTTAAATAAATAAATATTAATCAAAATAATACGGAATGGTATGCAAGTTCAATTCTAACCGGATTTATCATCAAACCATACAAGTAAAAAATAATAAGTTAATTACAACTTTTGTAATTGCACACACAAGGGCGGTGCGGCTGCCGGGACGGTGCGGCGGTGGTGGTGAGAGGCGCAGTGGAAGGCTTAGGTTAGAGAAAAGATTATGAATCTACATATATGTGACTTTGGCGATGATGGCGCCGCCCGGCCGTCTCCATGGGGATTACTGCTGCGAGCAAACGTCTGAAATCCGAAAAAAAGCACGTTCAGGTGTTTAGATAGTTCCTCGTTTTCTATAACCACAAATCGTACGTATACACCTATCTGAACGAACATACCTATGACTTTCAGTGCGGGTATATTGAGATTTCAATTCAAGATTTAATTGGATTGCAGTACTCTGCGTCACTGCCTGGTAAATCAAGAATCAAGATTCTTTAAAGCATCTTGACACTATACACTATAGTGTAACGCAGTCTTCAAATAAAATTCTTTTGAAGACCGATCACTGAACTTGAATCTATTCCTAAGATCGGATGCGTCAGAAGTGAAGATATTCAAATAGGTATATTAAAGTTATTATAAATGCTGATAACTTAGTTAGTGGAGAATTATTATTATTGGCTTTTCTGTATTATTAGTAACGTCATATAAAGTTTTCTTATCAAAAGATTTACATATGAGGGTGAGGTCATCATTGTAAGTTGGAAATTTAGAAACATTTTGCTGAAAGTTGACTAATTTACTGTGAATGTAAATTACCCCAGTTACCAAGAAAGTTGCATTCCGAAGAAGGTTTCCATATTTGTATCATCAACAGGTCA
This sequence comes from Epistrophe eligans, assembly GCA_951394125.1. Taxonomy (NCBI): domain Eukaryota; kingdom Metazoa; phylum Arthropoda; class Insecta; order Diptera; family Syrphidae; genus Epistrophe; species Epistrophe eligans. The sequence continues at coordinate 55,539,821 of OX596028.1, forward strand.
GGTACCTAAGTGGCTTTATATTTTTTTCTTTTTGAATTAAATATTTGTAGTTTAACTATAGGCAATCTCTTCTCTATACATTTGTATAGAAATTAAGGTTTTAAAATGCTGTGGTAAGCCGAATCAAGCGGGTATGACAAATGCAACATATTCTGATGTTTCTTAATTTATTTCTTGAGGATTGGTCATTATTCCGATGAACGACTTCAATGTTTTCAAACTTACATATATTTTTTGGTGAGACTAGATAAATGCCATTTTCAAACAATTATAATAGTTTATCTCCATTAAAAGTTGGCATGCATTGAAAAAAAAAAACTGTGTGCCCGAATTATGTATGCCCACGGGTGGAAGGTCTTGCGCGGCCGCATTTATATGTATTTTGGTATTTGGTATTTGGTCACTAGGCCCTGCTTTTAAAAAGTGTCGTACCACCCAATTAATTATATTTATTTATCTATAACAAAAGAGAATAACTTGTTTTTCTTAATGATTAATTAATTAAAGTTTGGCGATTACAGTTCGAAAATTCAAAAGTATGGTTGGAATATTGATTTAACTTTTGTCAGCTGAGAAGAAATATGTAATTTGAAAAATTCAGGGAGACTGTCTCATTTATATAGGAATATAAATTCGGTGACGTGGACAAGAATTGCACATTTCATAGAGCTCTGTACAGCTGCGTTTAATAAATGAAAATCTGCGTCAATGTACCCGAGATCCTCGCCAGCATCCTAAATCCATCAAGTGCTAACAGTATCCGTCTAATCAATGCCGCCCTATCCGCCCACCAGAAGTTTGAAGAGATTTAACTCAGTTCCACCATAACTTTCTACATTTTCTATAACTTTTTAATGTTCAAAATTAAGTTAATTTATATAGTTTCTTTAATTCTTGTAAAGTTAAAAAACGGCATCATATGGTCTGGCTACCCTGATGCCTTAAATAAGTAATTTATAAATTTATTTTTGTAAATTATTTCAATACATCTTTGATGATATTAATATTTTTAAAACTATTTCTAACGATCATAATATTATATCAATAATAGAGTATCTTTGGCTACTCGAAACGCGAGTTTCATGGCATGACCACCAAGACCCAATAGCGCTGCTGCAAACTGGAGCAGGAGTGAAGTTGGTTACTAGCAGTCCATATTACGTCAATGGTTCATCGAGTAGTTTGTAGTTTTCCATTGGAGAAACAAATCGATCCTTTTAAAATTTTGTTTTAAGTTTTTATTTCTAAGATCTCAATGAACTCCCTATTTTCATATAAATAAATAAAAGATGTTTTTCACTTCTACTATCAAAAAGTGAGAATGAAATTTTTTGCACTCGTTGCACAATGATTTTCTGTGGTAAGAAGTCACAGCAGAAGGAAAGAAACCAAGAGTTCTCTTTCACTTTCAAAGTGACGAAGGAAATTTTTAATTTTTCAGAACTATGATATGAAGTGTCTAGCTTTTCTGAGAGCAATTTTGTACCGTTTTTTTCTTTGGTTCTCTTTGGGTTGCTATTAAACACTTTGTTATAGATTTTAACTTCGTGCCTTACGCGCTTTCCATCTTCGAACGGAATTATGAATAATGTTGAAATTTTATGATTATAATATGATACCTACAATTTCAACATTTTTTATAATTCCGTTCGAAGTTGGTAAGATAATATAATTTTTAATTAATTCATTTAATTCATATATCAAATAGGTACTGGCTTTAAACTAAATAATTTAGATAGATAGATAGATAGATATATTTATTGTAGCAAAAATATATTACATAGTTCTCTTAACCTATATTGCACAATTTACAGAGTTATGGTATATAACTACCTTGCTACTGACAAAAAGAATAATTTTTAAGCAAATGATAATATAAAAAACAAATACAGTGAAGGAAAAGCTACTAAAAACCTTCATTAAAATAGTTTTAACTAATGGGAGGCGGTGAAGCTCTTGATAGAACCAAGCTTTACAATGTACATTGAATAAATAAATGAATGAATAAATAGATAAATAAATAAATAAATAAATAAATAAATAAATAAATAAATAAATAAATAAATAAATAAATAAATAAATAAATAAATAAATAAATAAATAAATAAATAAATAAATAAATAAATAAATAAATAAATAAATAAATAAATAAATAAATAAATAAATAAATAAATAAATAAATAAATAAATAAATAAATAAATAAATAAATAAATAAATAAATAAATAAATAAATAAATAAATGAATAAATAAATAAATTAATAAATAAATTAATAAATTAATTAATAAATAAATGAATTAACAAATATTGAACATCAACAAAACGGATAGTCAAATACATAGTTAATTAACAAATGTTTTAGGTATACAAACAATGAAATCAATAAATAATTTTTAAATAAATAAGTACAAAAAAATAAATAAATAAATAAATAAATAAATAGATAAATTAACAAATAACCAACTTCAACAAAATGATAATGAAATAAATAATTTACTTAACAACTATTTTAAACATACAAAACAATAAAATGAATAAATAATTTTTAATAAATAAATCAATTAACAAATAAAGTACATCAAAAAGCAAATAATGGAATTAATGATAAACTTAACAATGTTTTAAAAAATAAAAACAATTAAATAAATAAATAATTAATTAAAGAACAATTAAAGACAAATATACGTATATGTGTGTGTTTTTTGAATTTTTTATCTAGCTAGGTTCGCTATCAATGTGTTATCGGAAGATATGCAAGATATATTATATCTCTCATATAGTCTTGAAAGTCTTAACGATACAAGTTCAATATTGCAAATTTGGTGCAATTCTTCTGTCGAAAAATGTCTCGGAAGATTTAACATCATTTTCAAGACCTTATTTTGAGTTATTTGTAACCTACGAACGTGACTTATTGCACATTTGCCCCACGCTGGAGAACCGTAAAATATTATTGCTTGAAATACAACTTTGTATATCAACAACTTATTTTTCATGTTCAATTTAGATTTACGGTTGATGAAAGGGTATAAAACCTTTATTGTAATTCCAACTTTTTTCACTATTTCTTGCACATGTAGTCCAAAAGTAAGGGTTTTATCGAGGTGTACCCCAAGATATTTTGCATTTGAATGCCAATCTGTACTCGTACCGCAGATAACTAGGTTGTTGCTTGGCAAAAAACAGGCTTTCCTTTTTCGAGTGAAAAAAACAGCCTGTGTTTTTGAAGCATTAATTTTAATTTTCCAAGCATTGCAGTAGCTTTGCACTTCATTTAATGCAGATTGCAAGTTGGTTTCTATCAAGAAACCAACTGAATCTGAAGAAAATATGCAAGTATCATCGGCGAAAATTGCTTTTTCACAGTTGGGAAAGGAAGGGAAATCATAAGTGAAAATATTATATAAGATGGGACCAAGGACAGAGCCCTGAGGTACACCCGCACTTACATCAAATACATTAGAAAACGACTTGTTTATAGCAACTCTAAATGTCCTATTTATTAAAAAGGATTGTACAATCTTTATAATTTATAAATTCTAAGAAAATTTTATTACGCTAAATTTTATTAGCTTTATTCAAATTTCTGCAATACATGAAAAATAATGGTTGCGAGTTTGTACCAAAAACAACATTATTTGTTTCTTATTTACCAATTTTTGTATTAAATGCAAATGAAACGTATATATGTATATAAGAAATTTGTTTTATAAAGAAACCCAAACATCAAATGCAAATTATGCTTTTGCTATTATTCCCTTAAAAAGTTGGAAGTTAAAGGTAGACACATTTAAAGTTTTAATACGCGTAAAATTTTCATTTTTTCATTTTTTCATTTTTTTATTTTTCTTTTATTTTCTTATTTTCTTGTGTTCGTTTTAATTAAACGAAAAAATTAAGTAAAATACACGATGTTTTTTTAATTGAGTTTCTTAGTCTATAATAACCGAGTTTTACACATGTGAATGTTTCTTATATCCGTAAAATAGTATACATTTTTAAATACCACTGGTTTGTTCCATTGAACCAAAATATTTCCATTGAGAATTTATAGAATGAGTGGTTATAACATGAGCTTAAAATAGAAAATTAAAAATAGGCATTATTATAACCATTTAATTTATTTAAAGTAAATAGCAAATTGTAATGAAAAATAAATGGTGTATGTACTTGGCACAAATAATTCTTAATGGTGTCTATCTATAATGGTGTTTACATTCAAATTAATAAAATTATTGAAATTTTTATCTCAACTCAGAATACATTTTTATACAGCACCTGCATATTTTCTCAGAAAGATATTCATCTTATCGAAAGGTAAAGGACTCGAAATGTCTGGTGGAATTTATGTTTACTTTTCATATTTATGATTCAAATTAATAAAAAAATATGCAGAGAAATACACGGTTTATTATTTTGTATATTATTATTTGAGGATTTGAGAAGGATTTTCGGTAATTAATACTCTCAGAATTTGTTCGGGACACAATTTTAACAAGATTAAGGAAAATTAAATTTATTTAAGGGTGTCTTGTATTTAAAAAGAGCATTCGTACCATCAATTAAACATTTTGAGTTGAGAAGTACAGAGAAAAATAAAGAAACCGAATGAACAACAACATATGTAGGTATGGGCTGGTAAAAATTTTATTCATAGTCACTAAATGCGATTTTTAAACAAAAATACTCTTGTATTGGAATGAAGTTGATCACATGCGGTTTATTTATTTGAGCAACCAAGGATATAGTATATAATATTGTTTACCAAGCAATAAACTCGTCCAATAATAGCCAATACTTGGAAAAATTATGTTTGATTTGTTATTGATATTTCAAATAAAATCAATTAAATTCAAAGAAGTTCAATATCCTTTGGATTTATTAGGTTTTAGTCAATGACGAAACCAAATAAATCAAAAACTGTATAAAAAGTAACAGTTTAACATTTAAATCTAAAAACATCTGAGGGTCTGTTTCACAATGTTTGAGTAAAGTTGTAATTAGTTATTGGACAGTTAATTTATCCGAAAATTGCGTTTCACAATAATCAATACCTAAGCTATTCGTTCATTCTTCTAGTTTTCCAGAAAAATTAAATTTGATTGATGTCAAACATTAAAAAAAAGTTATTTATATGCATCAAATAGGATTATTTAAAAGGATCTGAATAATAACAGGTAATTGTGTTGAACCGAAGCGTGAGTGGAGTGTGAGTGAAGACAGATTTGAATGTTTTAATTGTCAGTTTAATTTGTTAATCGGCACTTCATCTGGCCGATAAAATAAATACTTCTTTAATTACTAATTAGACCTATTCAGATATTGTAAAACGTAAATGAGGTTTTTAATTGTCAAATAAGTTCCATGTAGCTTAATTGGAACTTTAATCAGACATTAGGAAACAGATCCAAATCTAGTTTTGAAAATAGTAAAAATACTTAAAAAAACGGATATTTTTCGTAATTTTCTCAAAAACTAGAATACATATGTACACGAAGTTTCTTTTAGTTTGGAAGTTTTCCTGGTTTAGAGCAATACTTATAAGCGTATGTACAACCACGTAAACGTATTATACGTAAACGTAAACGGCAACAAACATAATTTCTATGAGCTAAGCGGGTATGAAAATAGTATAGCACCTAAAACTAAACTATGAACAGGGTAGAGCGTGGAATACCTGTAAAAGGGGAATCATTGGATTCAGGATAGTTTCATTTGAAAAAGATGGGGTGGTTCGTTGAGAAGCTTTCTTTTTCTGTCAAAATCTGGCTCTATATATCATCGGCGTGCATCATGCCTTATAATTACGGTTCTTAATCTGTGGCACCGGAACAGCTGCGATGGTATTCCTGATCAAGATCAGATTCGTGAGTAAATGCATTCAGAGTGACTAGGAAAACGATAAAAAGGAAACTGGAGAAGACAGCCACAAGTCTAAAAAACATCGCGCGAATTCGAGCTGCATGCCGCATTAAAAAATCTTTTAGTTGGAATTTTGAGTCGTTTCATTGAGATTCATTATAATTGCGACGACGACGACGTCTAAAAACCCTCAACAGGCGGGATTAAAATCGCGAATTTTTAGATATTTGATGTAATACACCGAAATATATTGCAATCGGAAGGGCTTGACTATATCGGAGTAAATATAAATATGTAAAAAAACAAAAACGTTTTGAATTCCAGCTAACAGCCGGAAAACACGATATAAATCTCAGATTTTTTTAAATTTAATTTTTTTTAATGAGCTTTTGGTTTCCACTTATAATCTATCTTAACTGAGAAGTATTGACTTTAGATTAAAATGTAAGGGACAGACGTTGGACTGGTGGAAAACTAATGACAGCTGCAATATATGTACATACATATATGTATGTACATATGTATGTATGTACATATGTACATGTATATTTATGTATATAAACCATTGAGGTGGCAACCTCTACACTAATGTAACTCAATTTAAAGGTTTTGAATCCCAGACAAAGAAATTTTCTAATATTTTCTAAGTGACAGACGTTTAGAGTTAAACTAAGGGTCAGTTTTTAAATATTCAATTAAAAATCTGATTGAGCAATTAAATGTATCAATATATGTATTTATTTCTCTGACAGTTAACTGAAATTTTAATTAATGATTGAATAATCGACTCTAAATATATTAGCTCACAGTGTGAAGCATGTATCAATTAAATCAAAATTAAATTATGCAGACGTGCGCACTGGTTTACACACCTACTTCACATATACCAATAGACGAGCCCCCACGTAATTATATTGTTCTCGATCAGCATTGGTATATGACTATACGATTACATTACACTAATGCATTTCATTCAAAACTTACTTGCTCTTAAGTTTACGGCTTTATACTTATCACCTTGACTATATGATATGACTGCTTAAATCTGACAGGGAATACATCTGTATGTCAAAACATTTGTCGTTGCGGCGGCGGTGGCGACGACGGCGCCCGCACCAACGAGACGTCCCGAGTCGGTCGTTAATATTCTAACGAGAAAGACAACAATTAAGATGTAATCAAAACACATCAGACGCACGATAGATATGACGGATTAGGTGTGAATTGATTAATATTCTCAAGATAGCGTGGGCGATCGAATTGTTAACACCTTTAACGTAGAAGACATTATTAATAAAAAGGATAAATAAAGTAGATATACTTTGAATGAAAACTTCCGATGTCGGATTAGAGTCAAGGTTTTTTTTTATTATTGGTGTTGTGCATTAAGAGTATACGGACCGGTACTAAATTTGACAATGTACGACATTAATTGGCTTTTTGGAAATCTGAAGATTAGATATAATTATACGGATAAACAAAAAGGTCTTTTGTCTTTCTGAACTTTTTATATTTCACTTAAAATAAGGAGGTGATTTTAAAACAATTACAACAAAATGTCTGATATTACCTATGTATGTACATACAAATTTTGTAAATTTGACAAAACTTTATACTTCAAAGGTCAATTCAAACTTAATTCTATAATACGATTTCCCACTGCATATGGGAAATAATTTAACTTTTTAGTTGGAAGTTATTTTATTTATTTTTTTAAGTCATTTAATACCTATTTCAAGTGAGAATATATCTTCACTTTTCTTGGGAATTTTTACAACAATTTTAGATGCAAAAATCATAGCATCAGTTTGTATGACATGTTTTTCAATGTTACCTCTTATTTAACTTGTATACTTAATATTTTGCGTCTTCCATTACAGGTGAAGTTATTTCTGTACAGCTCATGAGTTAATAGCTTTTGGATAACATAGTTTTAAAAATAAAAGTCCAAATCCAGATATTCTCTTTATAATTATATAGAAAAACTATCTTATTTCACCATCTGTCCTATTTACGTAGAAAAATTATTATCTACTTCATTCTGCCCTATTTTAACATACGAAACTAAACAACAACAAACTGAAATGGCACCTGAAGTTCCAAGAAATACAATCTTTCACAAGTCTATACAAAGGTCTTATACACATACATACATATGTATACCAATTGAATTGACGCACCTGTACTTAAACCTCTCCCAATTAAGTTCAACGCAATAAAACTTGAATCTTTCTATCGATTTTATAGTCACCTTACAACAGGGCGAGATAAAAGAGAGAATTATTTATCTACTATAAATGTGTGTGCATTTTAATTACACTTAAAATATTGTCTTAACTGCATATATGGTCGTTAAGGCTTTGCACCAATATGGCCGATATGGCACATCCGCGCACATATCCGCACAAATAACGCCAATTTTAGCACTTCAATGACAACAATTACTCTATACTCACCTTCTCCATTAGGTCCATTCGGGTCCAGGGAGTTCACAGAAACGTCGTCGTCGCCACATCCAATCCAGTACACTCAATTCTAGTATACATATGCATATTCACTGGGTTGCCCCATCTATCCACTATACCCAGACAAGGAACATAGATATGCTCTTTCTCGATAATAGTGTCCAGAGGTTCAATCGATAGTCGATTGTTCACTTGAACCTTAATAACATACGAATTATATATTATACGAAACAAGAGGCTTTATAGCATTAAAAAAAAACTGGTTGTACGGCAGTATGGTTGCACTGTCATTATCACTTCCACCTCAGAAGTATATTTTTATGTACAAATGCGTGACAATGACACTGCACTACATTCCTATATATCGACGATGGCAATGTGTCGGACTATGTTGGTGTCGACTATATTGAGTCAATGCCAAGGCAGCAGCGGTTGGAGACTGAGTTCCCACTATACCAACACATACCTACAATGATTTTAATATGACCATTGATCAGAGACAATTTTTTCAATAATCGGACATGGGGCTGATTCGCTTAGAAGTTATTGAATTGCATCCTTTTTTTTTGTTGGAGATTCTATATAAGATTGAATTTCTATTTAAAAGTAGTATTTATATCCTTAAGAATTTAATTACAATATTTTATTTACAAAAATCATTAAAAGATTGTGCTGAGAAACTAGATAGAAAATATATGGAGTTGGACTTTACAATTAAATTTCTTCCTCAAAGTCTAAAGCATAAAAATAAATCCAGCGCTCCCCTACCAATTGTATACTATTTTAATAAATCGATTTATTTATTCCATCAGTGACTCCACTTGGTGCGACTAACTCACTACATTTAACAAATATTGTTGGTCTTCTTTCGTTCCGGTTTCAGATGTGGCCATACTGAACTCAATTCTAGGAATACATTTTATTTATCGACAAGCATTTTGTTCATACAAAATTAAAAAGAACATACATTTTGCTCCCAACGATGCGGTTGATAACATGCAATCGGAAAATTTATATAAGTTTTCAATCGCAATCGAGATACCACAATACCAATTTTTTAATTTATAAATCAACCCGTCCCTATTCGAAACCCCTTTAGATTGTTGTCGATTATCAATCAACTATCGATATACAAGGGCCACCACAGTATTCAAATTTTCAGGTGATTTTTGCATAGAATAGTAGAGAAAAGTTGAAAACTCATTTGTATAAGTAACTCCAGCAAAACAAGACAGAAACTTTTTCTAAATTTATTAAGTTTCTATAAAATACAAGATGGAATAAATAGAAAGGCTGAGTTCCAAAACGAATCAGATGCGTATTTGATGCAAAGTCATGAGTTTCCAAACACATCCCAAACGTCAGAGATTTTAAGTTTATTTTTCTATTATCGTTATTGTTTTTTTTTCGTAAATTATTTGTTAATCAATCTTATTACGGTTGTTGTTTAATTCAACGAAACAAATGATCATCAAAAAGACATCTAACCGTTCTTTCATTTTAAGCTGCATAAAATACGTTTCGAACTGTCAAATTTATGCAAAGGATTCGGGATGCGTTCCAGATGCGCATGAACAGTAAGCGTGAGGGAATTGGGCGAAAAAAACGACGTCGGTGCTAAACAATCACCATGTTAAATACAACAACAACTAATAGGGCTAAGCTAAACCCAGAGAAATCTCCGGGCTTAACTTAAGCACACAGAAAAACTGTGTTACCGCTGTGAATTATATACTTATTATCGATAGTTTGTATATGAAAATCCCTTTTTTGCTTCTGTGATGCTGTCGCTAATCCCTGTGGTCTTTTTTTGTGCAATTCCACCCGGGCTTGCAAAAAAACCCGCCTAGGGTATACATATTAAAAAAAAAACATTATCTGCTTCTACCAACCACCAATTACACATATTTTTAATTTTTAAATTCTTATCTACCTTCCCTTCCTACAACTGCCGCCACTACGTAGTGAGCAGTCACAATCTAAACAGGGTCTACCTACATATTGAACTGGGCAGTGGACCTATCTAGTTGAAGCCACTGGATTGCGACGACGAGCAATGCGTGGAACAAGCTTGGGCCTTCTTGATTTTTATTTAGAATGATTCAATAGATTTCCAGCTTTTGTCGATTATCCCTATTGAAAAAAGGTCTGGACGGGTTGCAAATGAAAATCAAAAGGTTACAAGTTGTTCCGTTTAACGTCCTAAAATTATTAATATTGATATTCCGGTTGTTCTTTCGATGCATCCAACCGAAATATACATACTTACATAGGTTCTTTTCTGTTTCTTTATTGTTCATGATTTTGCAACGTTTCTCGACCAATTTTATCGATGCAAGAATACAGAAGGTTATGCGCAGTTCTACTTGGTATTATGCCTTCCGATTAAAAAGTGTACATCACTCTTATCAAGATGGAATGGTCATCAGGTTGTAAAGCACTTATGTTTTCTTTTGCTATACTCTATTTTCCGATAAGATTTTTTTAACGAATTTTTTTTAAACAATGAAAAAAAAAAATAAAATACCAAACTTTGTTAACTTAAGAATGGTATTAATTTTAAAATTTAAAAAAATCCACACAATTTCTGGTAAAAATAATAATTAATATAGGTATACATAATTATGAAAAGATTTGACGCCTTCTGTTATATATGAGTTTTAACTTTGTTTAACTTCACAAAAAAGTGTAAATTTGATTTTAAGATTTACCTTTATTTACTAACTTAAGATGGCGCTACATACCGAAATGGGCCACGGACCAACCAATCAAGGGTCTTCCAGCAATTTCGACCCATATAATTATAACTTTCTCCAATTTCACACGCTAAGTTTGTTGACGGCTTCCTCCAATTGAGTGCGCCACCGGCTTCGTAAGTTTTTCGTTAATTTAAAGTCTATTGGCTAGATTCCTTAATGAATAGGATAAAAGGAAAGATATAAATTTTGGATAAAATTTACCTAGAAGCAAGAACCAAAGCATTGCCATTTCCGATAAGATTACTTTTTTTTAATCTCAAAATTAATAGTTTGTTATTTCATCAAGAGTGGCATCCCTGATAAAAAAATTAAGTGAAAGACAACTCCAAGTAGGCCCTGTGGATATGCTAACAAAAGAAACAAGTACGTATGTAATTCTGATGATTATGTAATTTATAAGCTGTCCCATCAATATTATATAAAAGCTTGTAAATTAAATAATATAGGTATATATTTATATATCTATAATCTGTGTCGGCTAAAAATAGAGACACTTTTGAACTGTTTATTCAGTTCAGTGGGTGCGTTAAGTGCATCTATATGAGTTTTGCAGCGCGTCAGCGATCAGCTGCTTTTGAATTTAGTGCTTACCAGCTAGATTCTTGCCGTTCTTCTGGTGATGATGCTAATGAATTCAAAACTATTTTCGCATAGTATCTCCACCTCCTCATCGTGTCGTCGTAGTCTTCTCGTATTTTTATGTGCATCGCGGTTAGGGTTCCCAACTTTTTTTCGACCGAGTATAGTATTTTTCACTATTAGCTATAAAAAATATAGTACTCTTCAAAAATATATAGTATTTTATAAAAAGGTTAAAAAAAAGGCCAAACATATTATTAGTAATTATTTATTTTTATAAAATCTATATTTTTTGTGCTTTTAGCATTGTTTAACATTTTTGTATTTAAAATAAATGTGTCATAGGCTTTATCGCAATCAATTTTCAAATTTATGTAGATTAAAAATTCATTTTTGATTAGTGAAATGCTTGCTTCTTCTCGCCATTTGGAATTCATAATTGAAAAAAATTCTTTCTGTAAATGCAGAAGTGGCAGGAATAGAGAGTATAAAAAAGAAATTACATTTGGTAAGTTGTTTTCGTATTTTTTAAAAATATATTGCCATTTTTGGTCTGTTTTTGTGTCGCTAAACTCATTCATATTTTTTATTCTCGTAAAAATTTCGTTTAGTATTAAAATCAGTCAACAATTGATTTGAATTGAGACAATTTATACAAAAACCGACAAAGAAGGTTGGAAAACCTGGCCAATTCCACTTTTTCGAGTTGTAGATAAATATTGCGTTGTAGTAGTCATTGTAGACTTTTTTGTACCTTTCGTTTTTTAAGTGTTAATTTACCACTGGAGTTTGACGAACTTCCACTGTCACTTCCACTTTCCATATTTGAAACAAGCTTTTATTTTTAAAACATTTGAAAACTATAGACGTTTGACAGCAAGACTTAGTCTCATTCGGATACATGTATAAAATGGAACCTTAAAGTGCAATGAAAGTGTGTTTGATATTTGTTTATATGTTGCAAAATGATTGATAAATCAAACTGAAATATAGTACTTTTTCGTACTATATATTTCTTCAGCAGTATATAGTACAGAGACCCGAAATATAGTACAATACTATATATTATAGTACGGTTGGGAACCCTAATCGCGGTGCACCTCTCAATCTGGTTCTATATGAGTTTGGCCGTGTGGAGCTCATTTGAATACGAACATGTTTCATCCGGAACATCGCCAAAAGATAGCGATTCCAATGCATGCGCATATTATATGGAAAAGAATTCTGGAGACGCTATATAGGACCACGATATTACTCTATGACCGTGCTATAATGTGCACGACACAAATAATCTTAGCCACTTGACATAATAATATCGCATCCACCAACTCACTTAATTGGATCACTTGAATAATAGTTTTGGTATCGCGAGCTAGAAGCTGATGCATTATTTATGTAGTCTACTGTTCCTCCTGTTGTCTTGGCGTGGTGGCGTGGAATCCTATATCGCATCTGTGCAAATATATGTATAAAAATAAAGTAGTGTTTTTGTGTTCCTTTATGGAGGGACTCTAACTCTAATGTTGTTCTGTTCTGATGGTGTGCTGTTGCCGTTGGCGGTGGCCAAAGCGGCAGCTCGGCGTATAAGCGCATCGTTCTGCATCAGAAGTTGGGGCATTTTATCTTCATGGCAGTGGTTATCTCAGTTGAAATATGCTCCTAGATCTGGAAGTCTGGGGCAATTCTAAAAAATATCTACATGTATTTTTATTGCTTGAATTTAAGTTGTGACGATTTTATTGTTATTTTATAATTATTTCAAATAAATTTTATTTCAACAATTTTATGCAATAAACAGAATATAATAAGAGGAGAATAAATAATAAATTTTAAGTACTGACGATTTAAGTTGCATGTTGCAAGCAACTCGAGTCAAGTAACAAAATTATACGAAGAAAAAGTGTTATCTATAAAACGAAATATTTAAAATGCAAGAATTTAAACTTGCTGTTTTATAGATACATAATAATAATATAAAATAATTATTTGTACCTTAAGGAATATTCAATTTACCTATCTAAGTTCACCCTTTAAGCTTAACTAAACACAATTCAATACACAAAAATTGAATATTACGAACACAACACAACACAATGCATCGGCAGACGGTGCTGCAAAAGTTCACCAACTTTTAACTTTTCACGTGCAGCACTTTTGACGTTTCAATTTGTATGAAGAAAAAAAAGAGCTGGGAGGAAATATTGAAGCTTTATGTGGTCATTTGTTTCGTGAAAAATATTATTAATTAAAAGAAAATTATCGGAAATAAAAAAATTCAATAATGAGACCGTGATTGTTAGGCTTAATGTCAAATTTGAAAAGTGGGGATGAAATTCTCTCAGAGAGAAGGAAACTGTCAATTTGTTGGGAATAGGTTTTTGCAATAATTCGAACCACTTTTTAAACGTCTAAAAAAAAGTATACTCGACTAGAGTTGCCGTGTACCAATGATAATTTTGTTTTTCAATTTTCAAGAAAAAATAAAATGTTAACAAAAAATAATAACATTTAATTGTGCATTAAATTATGAAGCTTAAGTGTGTTTTTCTTTCAAAAGCACTATAACTATTATATACAAAATTCTCAATCGTGTTTTCTAAAATTCCTCCTTAAGAAATAGTTTTAGTTATTTTTTTTTTATAATTATGTAATTGTTAAGTTAAAAGGTCAATAAAATCAGGCGCGGATCCAGGATTTCGTTCAGGGGGGGGGGGCAATTTTTGTGATATTTTGCTTAACTTAAAAAAAAAAATGGTCCATCGAATACTTACGCTTTTTTAATGATTCTCTGCATTTATGTCTTAAAATATTAAAAAGGTATAAGCACAATCGGATATAAAAATAACATATTATTTAATTGAATTAAGGAAAGCATGTGCACTGTGCAGGTACATAATATAGTTTGTATGTAAATAACTCTTAAATAGTAAATCAAACATCTTCGTTTACATTACTTTATCCTCTTTCAATAATGCTCTGTATGCATGTCTTAAAGTATTAAATAAGAACTCGTAGGTACGTATTAAAAAAATAAATAAATTAATTAATTTAAATGAAGGAATTATAGTGTTGTACATGATATACATAGTTCTTAAATACTTAATTCTAATCTTTTTGGGTGGCCGGTTTTTGAAAACCTAGTAATAACTTTCTCAACATCGATCGGGATTTGCCTATGGATGTGCATGAGTGCCAGACCGCGGAGGCGGTTTTCAGCCATTGTTGATCTTAAATATGTTTTAAGACGCCGCAACGAAGAAAAAGATCTTTCTGCCGAAGAATTTGTAACTGGAAGAGTTGCAAGAATAAGAAGGAAACTATGTATAATACAAAACACATCCTTATTGCATTTGCCAATTAAATCCAGGGCAGTGTCGGGAAGCTTGTTCTTCTGCACATTTTCTCTTACCCATTTTTCGCGCCACATCACCAGCTCATCTTTAAGCAAAAAAAGGGCAACATCTATATTTAAGTTAAGGAGTTTTCCAAAGCGATCCAATAGGGACTTAACGGTGGTATCAAACTCATCAGTATTATATTTGATTATAAACACATCTAATGTTTCAGGTTGAAACCTTTCACGCAAATCAGTTAGAAAAAAGTCGAGTACAGGTGCATATAAAGATATTCTGTAGTATTCTTCAAATGAATTTGTGTCAAAATTAGATTTGGCGTCCACCATGATGTGGGATACGAGGAATCTTCAACTCAACATTCAATTGATCACCTAAATTTTTTGCTCTCTGCCAGATATTTTTGAAATTAGTATCTATGTTCTCCCGGCGACTTGAAATAACGGAAATTGTGTCTTTCACCAGCATAGCGCTGCTGGTAAGGTCAAGAGATTTCGTTTGTAGCAATTTGCTCAAAGACTGTGTTAAAGACAACACATCACTTAAACACAATACTGACAGAATAAACTGGGTATTGCATAAGCTTGTTACATACGAGGAAGCTTTGCTGGCTGTACTTGGGTCACGCCACTGTGACATAAAACCATAGAAGACATAAAACGACCGACGCATGCGACAGGCGGGCGCCGGTCGAACGCAAATAAAGGAAATAACTTATGGAATCGTAAAATATATACATACAGAGAACTTAGGTATATCTAAAATGAGTAGTTGCAGGTTGCACTCCAAACTTCTCTTCTGCCTTTGGAAAAAACAAAGTATGTGAATTGAAGTTGATAGTGCAATAAACTGGAAATAAAGGTACCTACATATGTAAATGACATGAAAAGTGAAAAGTGATGCGTAAGCGTTTGTTGGTTGTTATAGGTTAAGGCTAGGATTGAAAAAAATTTACTTTATAATTGTGAAACGAAGAATTGCCCAGGGGGGGGGCAATTGCACCCATTGCCCCCCCCCCTTGTATCCGCGCCTGAATAAAATAATAAGAAAATATGCTAATGTATCTATCAAAACTAAACTAAAAATACATATCGTACCGTGTAAGAGTAGCACGTAATGTATTATAAACGTAACGTGTTACACGTTAAGCAAACGTTTTTAGTTTACCCAACCGCCGGCATAGTTTACACATCAAAAATAATTTTTAAGAACAAAGTAATTTTTATAATTTTACATTTAGCGTGTTTGTTTTTTAATGTTTTAAGTTGGAAAGTATTAAGTTTACTACCTTTCATTAAAATATCTTAATTTGAAAAGTACCTAATAAATATGGGCTTCTGACTTAAAAAAAGAAAAACAACAGTCAGGAAAAAAAATCCCCTACCCCTAAAGATCATTTTTTTTAAGTATTGTATTGATATTAGAGTCGAAGACACCCTGTATTTTGTATGAGCAAAATTTTGAAGCGAGAACAAAATATCAAATAATCGAAGTTATCCAAAAGATTAACGACTTTCAAGAGACCCACCACAATTAGCTTTGTTCGCTTTAAGTGAAAAAATTGAAAGAAAGTCTTTATAAACATTCTTTTACGTTTTTTTTTATTTTCCTTAAAAAATTAACATAGAAAAAATTATTGTACCCGTAATAAGAAACACTTCACAACAAAAACAAATTGCTAATATCTTATAATTATTTGAGCTATGCCCTGTAATGTTTTCATTATCCACGTAACTTTATTGTTATTTTTTTTGTTCTATCGATAACAATCACTTACCTATATTACTTACCTACCATCAGTTTCATCACATTAAAAGTAAAAATCTTGATTTATTGCAAACAACTTTTTTTTCTGGAAAAACTTGATAGCATCTGGAGAAAGTGTTCCATCGTCGTCGTCGTCGTCGCCAACATTATTTTTGTTCATTCTTGTTCTTTAGTTCTAAGGTTTTTTTTCTTCAGAGAAAGTATGCTATAATACATTTTCGCTTTTTATTAACTATTAACTATTCTATATTTTTTTTTGTAAAACAAAAAAAAATCAAGTTTAAAAACTTAAGTGAATGACACTTGTTGAAGAGAGGCTGTTATAATTAAAACAATTTATATATATCTAAATTGAATTAAAAAGTTAAGTACCTACGTGATGAGATGTAGGTATTTAGATTCTTTATTATTCTTTTATTTTTAATTTTTAATTTTACTTTCTAAAATGGAATTTCTTTTAACTACTTTTTATTTTTAATGTTTGATAAACTACTAAGCTCAAAAGTGTGTTTTAATATCTAAATTGGCCTTAATATTAATTTCTGCTCTAATGGTTTTGGCACATTTTGCAAAATTAATTTGAGAAAAATTTTGTATTATGTTGTTTAACTAAATCCTGAGTAACACTTACTTACGTGTTCTTGTTGTTCTTGAATCCTTTATGTTTATAAATAGTATAAACAAAGACTTACAGCACAGATGATATGAATGTGTTTGATCGCTTGACATAACATTTTATTTAATGTAGTTTTATATAGCATTTATATTATTGCAGTTTATTGCGCTCGCTGTCTTTTTATATTTTAATAGTAGTTAAGTAACTATACCTACATAGATTAGAATATTATAGATTTTTTTTACGATGAGACGAAAATGAGAAGCTTCGGGGAAAATTGCTCAGACTTGCAGCGACAGCGGATTCGTATTTTATTTCATTATATAATAATGTAATGTAGGATTTTTACCAGGGGGTGGGGGGGCAAATAAAATATGTTGATCTGTTTATATTTTTATATTGTTTTGAAAACAGGAATTGCAGTTTTCGTGGTTGTTTACCAAAACGGTCTAAAACTTTGTTTAAAAAATCCGTATTTTCTTTTATAAGATGTTTGTGAATGTTCATCGTACACAACGCACTAAGCATTTAATTGCGCTCATTATTGACCTTAGCCAAGTTTTAACCTTTCTTAATGTACTGAAAGATCGCTCTGCTGTACATGTCGTGGCGGGAATGGAAAGTCCTATAGATAGTGCTGGGAAAACCGAAGGATAAAATTCTTCCGCAGTTTTTAATACATCACAGAATTTTGGTCAGAATTCATCTCATTGTGCCTAATGATGAATTTGTTTTTTTTTTTATATTTTTTACAATTATCGGGCAACTCAATTCAATGCCTGATTCACTCAAACATTTTTGAATTGCTTCCCAAAGCGTTTTGAAAGAATCTTCAGCATTTACATTTACCCGATCTTCTTTAAAATGCTTGTTCAAGAAAATGATCTGGTCAACTACCTGTAAAATATTTGCGACTGGTTCAAGTGTCGACGGCATATTAAGCCATTATAAGCAAGCAGCCTCGTTGTTTTGTAATACGGGCTCGTTGTTTTGTAACACGGTTTCCCTCTTCCCCAACTTTTTGCAGTGATCCCAATACTATTTTTTTCCTGAATTATCTTATACTTTTGTATTTTGCTGTCCATCTTGTTTCATAGAACAGAAGATCCTGGGAATATATTATATTTCCTTCAATCGGACTATCCCGGAAAAAAGTATTTATTTCTTTTATCGTCCCAACAGTATTTCTAATCTCGGACACTTCGTTTACATTATTTATTACTAAATTTAATTTGTACGAGCTGCAGTGGAAAAAATTTGCCTTTGGATATAAATCTTGTATTGTTTTCCTTACCCCACTCAATTTTTCAGCCATGGTGGAGCACCCATCATAAACTTGTCCAATCAAATTTGACAAGTTCAACCCGAAATTTGTTAGTGACGATAAAATTGCGTTCGCTACATTCACATTCCATATAAATTCATAAAATGTTTTTCGACTTAGGTAGGTATATCAATTTTCAATAAAATATTAAAAATTCAAAATGCTTTTCTAACAAAATGACCAATTAGGCAAAATTCCCTATTAAGAACTGATAAAATGTTGGTAGAACAAAAGACGTTGCTCAGAGCCAGTGCCCCCCTCCCCACTGTCCGTGCCTTTGGTAGGTGGTATTTTTAAAGTAACTAGAAAGGGATAAAAGTTTGAGGATTTAGGATAGGCTGATATTCCGTTCTCTGACCTCTAGTGTGATATTCCAACGTCCCGTGGGATACTACAATATCTGTATATTACGAGATAAAAAAACAAAATTATTCAATGTATGCATCGCTTTATCCAGACTATTAAGCTCAATCACTCAAGAGTATTTATTAAAAGAAGATATATGTTACCTATTATTTACATAAGACTTGAAAATACTTTTAATAATACATATTATGTACATACATACAATCCATTATGCTCCATTATTAGATGCTTATTTTCTTTTTTAACGAAGACATAATTCTTTATTTTAGAAATAGTTTATATATAATAAACTTCAAAAAGCTGCTTAAATATCAAGTCTGATGCAATCGGATTAATTAGTACAATATTGCAAAAATTGAATGAAGAAGAAAGTAGGTATCTAAGTCGCAGGTATAATTGAATTGATAAATCAGTTATGAGAGTGTTAAGTTGAGATAAATTTATTATGACAGCAAATTTGTTTGTTTGTTTATTAAAAGTATTAGATAAAAATGTTCGATTAGAATGCACGTTAAGATATTTATTGTGACGAAATGCAAAATTATGTCAACCTGAATTAATGTAACTGATCTCAATAGTTTTCAGATGATGAATGCGATGATAAAATGAAATAAAATGCACGACTGATTCGAATTGCTCATCACATACATACATAAAATAATAACTAGCCATAATATGTATATCAGTATCCTCATCATCCGATAAATATTATACGACAGCAACCCACCACCTCCAAAATTGTTATCAAGAGCAGTACATCAATCAACAGTCAACCTAATACTCAAAAAAATAGTACAACGCAAATATATTTCTTTCGTCACCATTACAGTTCACACAGTGTCTTAATCGACAATTTGATAAAAAGACGTACGAAAATTCAACAATATTTTATGTATATATCATAACCCATTAATGACAAATTTTTCAAATAATTTTTAATTAAAAACAATCCATGTACCAGTACCCTCCTTATCTACGCCACTGGTACTCTGGATGTGACAGCCAGAGCAATACTGGAGAAAGTAAATATTTCTGTTAACTATGACAAGACAATCCAATTTTAAGAGGACGCAGTGTCAACCTTCCAGCTTCCACAGTGGCTTCTAGCCAAACTAGCCAAACGTCACATATATTTGATCAACACGAGAAGAATAATCATCTTATATAATAACCCAACTACTGACATTTTTTTAAAATAATTAAAAAAAAAAAAAAGTTTATACAGTTCACTTATACATACATATGTGCCAAGATAACTCAAAAATATCTACCAAAATGTAATATTATAATATGTTACATAAAATAAACAATCTTACTTGATTCTTCTGAGGATGATCTCGGGCCAAAGTAGTTTTCCCTTGACCTTGGACAGGAACTTCGCTCCCTTCTTTCTGCTACTAAATATGTGAGATCTTGGACCAAAGTAGGTTTGAGTACAGAATCATATTCCTACAATTTTATTCCTGAATTCTTCTTATTGAAAACTAAGAACCGTTTTATTAAGTAATTCTTAAAGAAATTGTAAGCTTTTTAAACATTCTTTTAATAAAATAAAAATTGATTTGGTAAATGGCTTTCTTTTGAGATTATACTTGGGCTTTAATTTGACTTATACAAAGGTAAAGTACGTAACATAATTATATTTATTCTTGGCAACTTAGATTTTTTTTGTTGAAAATATTTTCCTGTCAACAGCCTTGAAATCCCATTCTCATCGAAGTCACTCACTACAGCAGTTTTGCATTGATTTTTATTTTAAACAGGGATATCACAAAAACAAACAATAACTTCGAATTTATATCTCCTGTAATTCCACATTTACAATTTATAACATCAAAGTATGAAGGTACCTGTAATGGTCAATACTTTAACTTATCTACAGAAAAAATAAAACAAAAATGTGAGCCTATAAAAATATCTAAAACAAAAAGGCTTTAATCTATTTTTATACCTACTCTACCTTGCATACCTATGGAAAGTTAAACCATTTCTAAATATAGAAAGAAGTATAAAAATACAGTCTCGTCCTATATACGTTGGCGTATGTAGAAAACATTTGTATTTTCTATAATTCTGTTGCCTTCGTTTTGTGGAAGTTGCATATCTTATAGGTACTCTTTGGATGGATAGAAAAATGTACTTGCACTCAGAAAAAATACCAATGGGTAATTTAAAATAGACGAATGTTTACTTAATCATTTCC
Source organism: Epistrophe eligans (assembly GCA_951394125.1). Lineage (NCBI taxonomy): Eukaryota > Metazoa > Arthropoda > Insecta > Diptera > Syrphidae > Epistrophe > Epistrophe eligans. Next base: position 55,561,115 of record OX596028.1, read on the forward strand.
ATCCATTGAGTTAAATATAAAGCATTAATCTAAGGACGTTTTCAAAGCATTGAATAAATCTTAGTTAAAAAGATTTCTCAAATTTAAATGGAATTTAGCATAAAATAAAATCACCAAATATGTATACCTAACTATTATTATTTATTAGTAGCAGTTGACACTGACATTTATAACTTTCAATAAAGGTTTGTTTGTTTACTTTTTTTGACATGAACTTTCAATAAAGGTTTGTTTGTTTACACTTTTTGGCATGAACTCATTGTCATTGTCTTAGTTGTCTTCAGTTGGATATCACTCAATGTTAATATGAATTATTAAGGTAATATTTCTTTCAGTGTAGGTGTATTTATAAGTTTTTGCAAATGCACCAAACACCAACTCATTAACAGGTGCCAACCGGCTGAGGTATGCAATAAAAAAGGGGAAGTCTGCAAACATCAGCAATGTTCCCGGGCTGTGGCTCAATCTTCATTAAAAGTCACGATGACCATCAGGCTATGGTTCAGAGGCTCAATAAGCACAAGCAGAATGTCTTCCCATTTTCAATGCGTTAATTCATTCAGAATGCAAAACTATATATTTAACTAGGTTTATAGATACATACCTTCTCAAAGGCCTACAAAGATACACTATTATTAATGGTTATCCAGGTACAGTGATAGGTATGTACGACGAGTACGTATGTAAGTAAGTAAGTAAAGGTACATATTCTTGCATCTGTGGATTTATTCAACTTGTTGTTCTTCTTCGTAACTCCACTTTGTGGTTACAAATGTGCACCGAAAGATGGCACACACATCTAAATAGTTAAGACAAATAAAACCACAAGGGCTTGCAAAATGCAATATATTCTCGATTATAGAGAGACAGTTGAGGTATTTTGTTTGTTTCAGAATCAGCTTCAGCTTTAGCTTTAGCTTCAAGCAGACCAGCACCAGGCCATACCAGGGCAGGCGGCTCCGAATCATTTCTGACATAGTCCCATGGGTTCAGTTCGGTTTGGTTTGGTTCGGTTCAGGTGCAATGAAATTGTATCTATATTCTATGTATGTATAAGATATTTCTCCAATGGATGCGAATTATATATAAAAGAACATTTTATTGCTGAGATGTTATAAAAGATTCGCTTCTATATAAAAATATTCTTTAATTGTAAGATGCTGTTTTTTGTTTTCTCTGTTTTATGTGTCCCATTAGTCTTTGGCAAGTTTAAGTGATAAATTTTTAATTAAAGCCTTAACAGATTTTAGATAAAGATATAAGGGTAAGGGGAAATTGGATTTCTTATTCTTATGTATGAATTGATTGGTCAGTCAGTAAAATACATTAAGTTAAGAGGCTTTGGTGCATTATTAAGGTGTAACTAAATGATTTAAAAGAGCTGAATGTTTTTAACTAAAATTTGTTATGAACAATTCATTGAGAAGAAAACAAAAACAGGAAAAGGGTGCGCCTGATGCACCCTCACAACACTGAATTGGAAAAAATGCCTAAAAAAAAAGAAAAGGCATCACTGAACAAAATTTTCAAATAAAATGCCCCACTAGGTTTTTTGAATTGGTCCATGTTTTTTAAAGTAAATTTGAAAAATTTGTAATAGTGCGAGAGTCTATTCATGATGAATTATGTCATTGTCAAACCATACAATAACCTCAAAACAACCGAGAAATGTCAAATCGCCTCTCACAGAAAACAGTGTTACCAATTTAAAGTTCTCCTCCTCTAAAAAAACCTTTCATTATACTACCTTATAGTTCATTCTTTATACATATTATCATAAGTGGGCGCACTTTTGACTTTGTATATTGAATGAATGAATGAATATTTATAATTGCACTGCGACCTTAAGATCTAATGTGTCACCTTTTAGAGCCGGATAAGAATGCTCATTTACATCTTTTCTTCTTAATTAATTTCCTTGGGGAACTTTAGTATTTAGAGTATTTTAAGAGCGCGATATCAATATCTTTGAGGCAGAGGTCTGGACTGTTTTGAAAATTTTCTGTCGATCAACTCTAAGGCAATTTTCTTCAAATTTGAGACTTAGGTAAAGCTCTTTAGTAATTCCTTAGATTAAAAATTAAAATTTTAATTTGGGAAAAAGCTTGTAAAATTCTCATTGGCTGTAGATTTATGTTTCTTCAGACCTTTTGTATTTAATTATACATTTTTATCATAGAAAATGGAACAATTCAATAATTCCTACTGGAATAATTTAAAAAGTCAAAATTAAAAGATTATCCTGATATTCTGCCCATTTACAAAATTGTTTTATCTATTGTAATGTATTTTATAAACTATTATTTACTGAATGAATTAATTTTCATTTTAACAATGTAAGCTTTATACTCTGTGAACGGATAGATAGATCGATTAACCATCAGGAATAAAGTTCTCATTGACAAAAACGTTAATTTAATGCAAATCGTATTATTCAGATAATATTGTTTGAGTAGGTAATTAATTACCTTATTGTTATTCATCTAGCAAAAACGAAAATAATCTCAATATTGCATCGAATAATTGAATTATCATTTAAAATGTAAACTTATAGTCGAACAACCAGCACCCATTACCTTCTCCTATATAAACTAAACAAAATTCAAAACACAACTATATTTGCCGATATCACAATGGCGAGAGTTGTTCTAGCATTATTTGTGACTTTACTCGCTGTTCACTTTCAAGTATATAATCTATAAATTAAAAACGATGTAAGAATGTTCAAAAAAAAAACTTTAATCCGTTTTATTTTTTATTTTAAAATAGAGTTCTCAAAGTAAATCACTTGATCGCTCATTGGATAAGCTTGTACAGGAAATAATGGGCTGTCATACAAAGGAAGATGTGGATATCGATATAATTCTCGATTTAGCAAACCGCAATGAGGAATCAGAAGATAGTACTAATCAACTTTTTGTGATGAATCCGAAGCTAAAATGTTACTTAAATTGCGTTTTTGAATTTATGCATTTAATGAATGGATGTACGGTAACTTATGACAAGAGAATGAAGGAATTATACACCGCCGATGAAGAATCTGCTAAAGCTATTACGCGTTTTGAAAAGTGTACAAGTAATATGACATTAATAGGAACAGACCGTTGTGAATGTGCTTATCAAATTCAACAATGCACGAAAAAGTTGGGGATTCAAGAAAAAATTGGTGTAAATTAAGTTTTTTCTTTTTGTACTTCTACGGAACTGAATTTTGTTTCGAATAAGCAATAAAAATATTAAAGGTGTAGGTACAAAAACTTGAAACGCGGTATTCTTTTAATTATACTTTGTTCATTACATTTAGGTTCTAAGTTTAATCAAAATCGTTAGAGCATTTTTTGAGAAAATTTTAACAAAATTGAAATCTTTGTATATCAGCGACTCTTTTTGGAAGAGCTAACTAGACAAACATTCAAACACATACAAATCCTCTGTACCAATTATTTCAAGCAAATCTGTCCAACGGCAGTAACGCTCTTCATAGGTCAAATTTCAGTGGACGCACGGATGCACACACCGATAGACGGTATATCGTAACGTAACCCATTTTTTCGAACTTTTCTATCAAAATTTTGTTTCTACTCGAAACCATATACTTAGAGCAAGTATTAAAATGGGGAAATAGAAGGAAAGCGCTAGGAGGGGAAATGCTTCGAAATTTTGTTTTAGTTGGGGAACAATAAAAGTCAAAGTCCAGCCCAGCACCAGCCTGTTAAAAATTATTGTCATTTCAAAACTTATGTAGTTTGAAGATATTTATGACATTTTTTTTAAATATACAGACAAACTCGTAGACCTAATGAATGTTTGAAATTTTAAGCAAAATGAACCAGCCGCAATCGATGTTTGATATGTTTGTTTTCAATCAGTTGTCTTTTATGTGTTGTGATGCTTTTTTCTCGAGACTGAAGTAAGCTTGTCGCAGTTGAGAGTAATCTCTAAGAATAAAAGGTAATTTAAATTCAGGTTAAGAAGAAGAGGAATTTGATTTTAGTCCAGAACTAATTCGAAGAGAGAACAAGTGAGACCGCTGCTTAATTAAAAAGTGAAAATAAAAGTAAAGGACCCTAAAGCTATAAAAGTTTCTTCAAAATGTAATTAGCTGGAATTTTATTCTCTGCTCTTCAATTCGAAAACAAGGAAATCATGAGTCGATAAGCTTGGATGAATCTATTGAAATTACTTACAGGCTTACGTCTTGTTGAATTATAAAGAAGTCGAAATAAATATAATTATTTTGAGTGTTGTTAAACTTGATTTTCTAAGCATCTTCAAAGGGCACTTAAGTAGGTACCACTTACAGTTTTTAATATAAAGCTTTTTATGTTTTATTATTTAACTTATATTTATTTTGAGGTTGTTTTTTTTTTAGGTAAAGTTGGCATCTTATGAAACACACCAATAACAGTTTGACAAATGACACCTGCCGCACACTAAAAGGTCAAAAGAATAATTAATTTAAATAAAGCAAAAAAAGAGTTAGCAATTATTATCTTCTCTGTTTAGTTGCGTCCGGAGCACTCTGCGTCTTAACTAAAGTAAGTAAGTTCTCAGAAACATTAAAAAAAATACATGTGTACATATACATATGCTTAACACGGGTACACAAAAATGTTAGATATTTGTTAATGCAGAATGCTTCTTCGACTTTTTTTTCCAGGAATTAATCGACAGATGAAATTGTAGAAGCAGAATTCTATAAATTCTTAATCACTCGAAACTAATTACACCTAAAAAATTAAAACATCTTAAAAAAAAAAATTCCCCAAATAACTCTTATTTGAATTTTTCATCACCATGTATAAAAATTTCATCAAAATTAGTCATCCTCGCACCATCAGAAAAGTCCACAACAAATCTCAGAAGAGTCAATGACATAAGATCGTCTTGAAAAGCCACAAAACAAAACAAAAAAAATAAAATAAAAAACTAACATAAATAACTCTTTGTCCGCTTCCATTTAATACGGAAATCAGGATTCTCAAACAAAAAACCAAAAGCCAGACCGATGTGCGATGGTAAAACTCTGGAAAGACCTCCAGATGATAAATTCTTAGAAAGCTAAATAAGATCACTTCTTCATTCTGCCGCCACCACCACCACCACTACCACCATTCACCAGTCACCACCGACACCATCATCGGCATCATCGCGCGGAGAAATACCAGCAGCAACCAGAAACATCTCCAGCATTCCGCATCCGTGGCCTATGTGCACATCATCCTATCCGCCAAACGTGCCCAAAAGTGCACCATCTTGAGAGAGCGCAAAGAAGTTAAGTAAAGTAGAACCTCTTTCATTGGTTAGGTTCGAGTTCCTGGGCCGAGGTGCTAATTGCAGGTTTTTTCCTCAAACCTACCACCACCTTGATTTTTCAGAGTGATGATGGCAAATGCAAAGTGCTTGTGAAAATTGTTAAAATCAATAAGGCTTACAACCTCACCTCAAGCAGTGCATCCCGTCCCCTTTATCATGCCCATGCGTCGTCGTCTCGTTGAATTGCTCCGTCCTTTTCAGTTCTCATAGCTAAAAAATTCCAGATTCCTGTACAAATTAAAGGGGGCGCTGCTGTTGGGGTATATGCTAATTAAGATTTTGGCAAACGAAATAAATTTCCTACCATCCCAACCATAAGCGAACCTCATATCATCATAGTACCTATGTCGACTATACCTATAGGAAACAGAAACATTTTGTTTTGTTCCTTTTCGCTGTTTGCATTTCGACTTAAGACAAAATTTTCTTGGCCAAGTCTTTGCAGATGTATACCTACTTAATTTTTTTTTTTGTTCCGATTTTCCAACTTTTGTGTACAAGTCGTGTTCGTGGTCGCCTTACCAACCGCGTTTGAGGTATTGGATGATGGAACCTCGTGTAAATGCGCTCCTTAACACTTAAGCTATGGGTACTGTTATAATATGAATGACTTTCGTAAATATTTACGAATTGCCAAAATACTAAATTTACTCTGTATATGTGTCGTGTTTTTTCTTGTTTACATTATTTCCTCGAAAGTGGTTCAATTGAAGAGTGTCATTCTTTTTTTTTTAGACGGGAGGGTGTAACGTCGCCAAGTTTGTTCTTATGTCTGTCATTTTTAACTTTTTCGGCCCAGGCTACATTTTAAAAATGGATGAGACTAAAAATATGCCAATTCATAACAGTTATAACAGTTTTTTGCACTCCTTAAACAGTGACAGTTCGTGGAAACTAAGTAACCAAACACACCCTTTTCACATTTTCAATTGTCAAAGTGACATTTGGAGTTAGTATGATACTAAATAGTCAAAATATATATAGGCATTTGGTTATTTAAACTTTATGTGGAATTCCTTTCAAAGATTTCAAGATTTCAAAAAGAATTTACACCGATTTCCACACATACTAGCAAGATTTGACATTTCTAAAATCTCAAATTGAATTTAGCTGTGTTTAAGGAATGCTAACTGTATTTTTGGTTGCAACGAATTTTAATTTAATTTAATAAAAAATTTATGAAAAAAAATACATAAGGGGTTTTTGTGTTTGGTTGAAACAACAACACTTGGATGAGCTGCCACCACCATTTGTATATAGGCTGCAGTTATAGCTATTTCGAGACTGCCATGCCGATCATCAGACTCCTTTTAGTGGTGCTTGATGGTCATTTAAAATTAAAGTTCAATTTTAATTGAAAAACTTTTTGCCCAGCTGGGACTCGAACTTAGACCAAGCTCAGAGCCAATGCACTTCGCATTGCGCTAGCGAGGTCACATGATCAAGTCCATCCCAATTTAAGTTCTATTATTTGACAATTGCATTTGAAACCAGCATTTTAACTAACCACACACAAGTTTTTGTTGTACATTCGAGTTCTTTCTTTTTTCTCCGTACTCGATTTAGAAGTCAACAATTCATTGAACATATAAGGAGCTTGGTCTAAGTTCGAGTCCCAGCTGGGCAAAAAGTTTTTCGTGAAATAGCTATAACTCCAGCCTATACAAATCTTGGTGGTAACTCACCCAAGTTTTGTTGTTTCATTCCCACCTTTAAAAAAATACATTAAAAATACGCGATAATAACAATAAGTTTCATTTAATTGAGCTGTCAAGCACCGCACAAGTCCACAAATCAATTGTGGACTTATAACCTACCCTTATGAGACAGAAGTCCACAAAAAAGTGTGTCAATATTTAATAATTTTAGAAAGGAAGTGTGTGGAACTAGAGCTGGAGATGCAACAGCTGTGAAAAGTGTCGTACGTGCTATTTTGTATATGCCTATAATGCAGCTGTACAGCATTTTGTATATTTTAAAGGAAAAAAACAATCACGGTCTTATTATTCACTTTTTTTATTTCCGATAATTTTCTTTTAATTAATAATATTTTTAGCGAAACAAATTACCACAAAAAGATACAATATTTTTTCCCAGCTCTTTTTTTCTTCATACAAATTGAAACGTCAAAAGTGCTGCACGTGAAAAGTTAAAAGTTGGTGATCTTTTGCAGCACCGACTGCAGTTGCGTTATGGTTTGTTAGTACCATTGAATTTGTGTGTACCTATTGAATATTTTGACAGCTAATCCAGCTGCAGCTCCACTTGCAGCTCCGTATCCATTGTGTTCAGGCAGTAACTCCACAAAATATTTTCTGGAATTTTATAAAATCATATTCAAGGTACTGTTTATTAAGAAAACCGTTGACATAGGCGCCACCCGATTTACTGGTTTTCCACGACCAAAAAGCTTTGCATACTTAAAGATGAATCAGTATACTATTTTAAAACAAATCAGCAATTGCCTAGGTGTGGGTATACTGCGTTTTTTTTTTCTTTGCAGCATTTGGCAACCCTGACGATGTGAGGATATTTCTCTTTCAAAAATTAATAATACAAAAAAAAAAAAACATTAACTAAAAATTACCATCATTTACAATCATGAAGACGGCATTTAGGGTAATATTTATGTAACACTTTTTGGCGTCACGTACTCTTTTTTTTCTTGTTAGCCCATTGTTATCGAGACACTTTATCTTATTGAGGAGATTTTTTTTTTTGGTTTTTGTCTCGTTTTATGTGTTTGTGACAAAGTGAATGTCATGGCGAATATACAGTTTGAAATTGTATTTTTTTTTTATTATTTCAAATTTATGGGTCAACCAGAAAAGACGATTTTTGACACGTGTGTGTGCGATTTATACAATTTATTTTTTTATCTTATTTTAATTTCTTGTATTAACTTTAAATTAAAAATAAAGAACTTCGTAGATAAATTAGAAATATGTTTATTAGCTATGATTATTTAATGGGATGACAGATGGATTTACATAACAACAAAATGAATTGACAGCTTCACTATAAATGTGGTGACATCTTTAGGCTGAGATTAGACGTAACATGTTGAAAGTGGATAATATATCGCACTGAGATACTGGGCCTTGGATCTTGACCTTATCATTCAATAGATCTTCAAATTTGATTTAATTTAAGGGTGCTTTTTAATGTTATCAGTATCACCTTTATACAAACATTTGTTTACAGTTAATTTAATTTTATTGGAAATTAGATGAATTATAATCGAATTTTGAAATTGTCCTTTTAAAAACATAGTTTAAGCAAAGTAAGAATTTATTAATAAATGGTTTTAATTTTATACTAAATTATACACTCCATACAAAAATTATGAGGTCATGTACATCATTATTATATTTAAATATTACCTATACATATGCACACACAAAACCTACAAAAAAACTTGTGTACTTATTTTATCACTGAACAATAATTTTACTCTGCCTCTTTTCGGCTTAACTTGTAAAATTCTCTTTTATATATATTAAAATTTATAGCAGCATTAAAATATTAATTCCCTCTTTTTTCGCTTCAACAAGGGGTAAAAATAAATTATGAATATAATTCTTTGAATTATAAATTCACAAAAGCGACTAATGACTCAGAACGTAACGTAGATGAATGTCAGAAAATTGTGTTGATACCCAGCTAGATGTAGTTATAGTTACACAAATTATATAGTGATGTGATGACCATTACAAACGTATAGCTACATAAAAATGTTTACAAAAACTATATGCCAAATTAAAAAATGCTAATTTACATATGTATTTAGATGGGTTACGATAGCGGTTAAACTCGAAGTTCTTTTGACAATTTTTTTCATCTGATAAAATTCGTATGAAATTGAAGGTATTCTTGTATATAATGTTCTTAAGATAGAGTTTATTTCAGTGGTCTATCGAGCACCAACTTTAGGTCAATTACTATAGGAGAACTTGGGGATCCATGATACCCTGGGGCGCCACGATTAACGATACCCATTAATTTTTTGGACTAAAATGCATTTTAAAACCACCGCAGGGACAATATTTTACTTATGCCAAAAAATAACATTTGAGAGCAGCCGCGGAATTTGTGTGTTCGGTAAGTTTTATAGAATTTCTTTTTCTAATTTACAGTGAGATTTTTACATAGAATTATCTCATATCCGAAAAAGTAATAGATTTACCGCAAATATATACTTCTATTTAAAGAAAATATCGAGATATCGATTTATATAAAATAATTTTATAAAAAAGTGCTTTGGGGAACTTTGATCCCTGGATTAAATTCTTCGAATGTCCATTTAGGAACAAATATTCAAATAATTATAGGATCAAAAGGCTTTTTTCATAAATACAATCAGCATTCCTACCGGTAAATTTAACATTTCACACTTCGCCTATTGTGAGTTTCACCTAAAATTTCATGTTTGAAAAATTCCCCTTATTGTGAAAATTGATTTCGGGCGGAATGTTATGCCATGAAGAGCCAAATTGTTCACTTAATTTTTGTAGGCGAACAAAATTTCGTGCGGGCGAAACTCACAATAGCTTTTAAAATTCCGGGGGACTAAGTTCTCACTTGTGCAGGGGAATAAGTCCCCAAGAACTAAGTCCACTAAGGGACTAAGTTCTCACTTAATGGGAACGAAATCCACTTTACTAAAGTGGTCTTTGTTCCCATGCAAGATTGGAAATTTGTTACAAAAAACTGTAGGTTTTAGTTCCCTTTGAATGTGAAATAAATTCCGATGTTTATTTGATTATTTTTGAAAACTAGAAAACTGAATTTCGAAATTGAAACAAAAAGCATAATTTTATTTCGAAATTCAGTTTTCGAGTTTTCAAAAATAATCAAATAAAAATCGGAATTTATTTCACATTCAAAGGGAACTAAAACCCACAGTTTTTTGTAACGAATTAACTAAGTTCTCACTTGTGCAGGGGAATAAGTCCCCAAGAACTAAGTCCACTAAGGGACTAAGTTCTCACTTAATGGGAACGAAATCCACTTTACTAAAGTGGTCTTTGTTCCCATGCAAGATGGGAAATTCGTTACAAAAAACTGTAGGTTTTAGTTCCCTTTGAATGTGAAATAAATTCCGATGTTTATTTCATTATTTTTGAAAACTGGAAAACTGAATTTCGAAATTGAAACAAAAAGCATAATTTTATTTCGAAATTCAGTTTTCGAGTTTTCAAAAATAATCAAATAAAAATCGGAATTTATTTCACATTCAAAGGGAACTAAAACCCACAGTTTTTTGTAACGAATTTCCCATCTTGTATAAGGCAATTCCGTCTTCGCTTTTAACCATTCAATTAAAGCTATATTATGTGAAGCATGATTTCATTCTGTAATGAAATTTATAACATGCACAGACTTACCTACTTTCCATGCGTAAATTTTCATTTACGATTTTTTCTTTTGGGAAATTCATATAAACTTAAATTCTTTGTTGGCATTTTGGCAATAAATAACAATTTCTTTGTTACCCTATTTAACAGAAAACAACACATTCCAGGCAAACCTTTTCTTGGCTCCAGGAGCTTCGAACTTTGTTTATTTACAATTTACATATACATATGTATAACACACTGGCGTTTACAACTTAAATGTTGAATGCAATGCCTGACCCATTTCGTTAAAGTGTTTTCAACTTATAGATACTTGTTGCTTATATTCTGAAGACATCATTGGGTCTTATATACTCTAAGGCTTTATTTTAGCCAGGCGTGTCTATTTTGGCTACTTCTACTGCTGCACCGCGCTGCGCTGCGTGCCTAGACCGCCTAGACACGCAAGACCTATTACTTTAAAGCAAACATTAATCGCCTCTCGCACATTTATGTATTTTACAGATATGATGCCTCTGCTGATGCAAGTGCAAACACAAGAACCTCTAATACTCTATGGAAGAATTCTTACTATTCTCAAACTCTCGGCTTGGCGGCGATAGGAACACCATTGGAATCTCATCGTGAAGCTCGTCATCTGAAGATTCGTTGTTTTGTTTGAAGAAAGTTACAACTACCTGAAGCTTCAGCGTTTTCTTTAATTATCCATTATTTGTAAGAAGGAATATCTTCGACAGTACCTACAGAGTGCCACCAATATATTGTTGACGCTTGTTCAAGAAGTCTCATGTGGCCAACTTGTGGACTTTTAATGTAGGTATGTTACCACCTATATGTGAGCCTATAGTCACGGGCCTAACTATAAACAACTATGTATCTCTGGCTACTTGGGGCTTGGTCCGTTTCACGTGTCCTGTATATATACGCCTGCATATGTGAGTTTGTGAAAAGAAACGGATATAGACGGCCAAGGCGGCGACGACGACGCGACGGTAACGGTGTAAGCAGGAATCTTTTTTAGTATCTTTCCGTGTTATACAAAAATGTGTAGATTTATTCGTTGTTCCTAGGGTTTCGCAATTGCGATTCTGTCCAAGAGCTGAGAACGAAAGGGGCATATATGTGAGTTCAACTGCGCTCGAATCCCAGGCGAAGATGTTCGGCGATGAATCTGATGGGTGTACCAAATCAAGTTGAGAACTTTAAGTGCCTATATTGTAAGTTTGATTGCATTTTTTTATTACACCATAAGTATGTGCGTCTATCTGTGTACATATTTATAGGATGTTATGTGCGGATGGAGCCCAGCCAGGGACCTCACTGCTAGAAAAGTTGGTAGGTCGACTCCAAGATCCAACCATCAACAACGCCTTGACCAAGAGAGATGCATCGCATGTATCTACCATCCAGCGTACATGGTTAAGGCCACGAAATCTACTATATAGAGGTGCATGTATGCATGTATACCTACCTATAGAAACCAGCGTGATGTGTGTTGCTTGAGGTAGTTTCATTTCGGCTGGTTTGTTGCCAATACCTGTTTGCGGCATTTATTACCAAGTTAGTAATGTTTGGAATGTAACAAAGTTAGACTCTTGTGCGTATAGCTAAGTATAAATATACGCATACATATATGTATGTGCGCATCTAGTTTGAGCTTTATTAAAAGGGGAATTCTCTATAAGATGAGTTCTCAACCCAAACGAAAATTTACGCATTTCATATAAATTGGTTGTGTTTTATGCAAAACGCATTTTTAGAGACATTCTATCTTAACATGAAGAAAAATTTAAGAATTCTCATTATTCTGGGAATACAGTCGCATGATAATTGATAAATACCATACGGTTTGTTATCACAAAATTCATTATGGATCATTCATCACTATGGATTATTGATGTGCTATCATCTGGCTGGCTAAATTATGTGTAGTTGGTAGTTTGCAGGAATCTGTCCCAATAAAAATTACAACTATACAGAAATGGTGGACTCAGAACAGTCAAAACCCGAAAAAACTTTCAAGTAGTGTTGCAGCACTGAAAACAACGATACATTATAAATTGGTTCATTTTTACATATTAACGGCCCCTGCAGTTGTATATAAGCATAAGGAAGTTTATCGTTCTAAACCGTATTTTTAAAGCGGAATATACGGACTGGAATTTAAAAGAAACAGTGTGAATGCCATGTATCTTATCAGGAACATCGCAGCCAGGCATTCTAAGTGAGTTGCAGCAATATCGAGAGCAAAATTTGTGTGTGTCGAACTACTACACAATCTTCGCTAAAATTCCTTCGAGGAAGTCCCATTATCAAAAATGAAAAAAAAAAATTCAATTAAAAGAAATCAACGTCAGAGCGCTATAAAATTGTCTAAAGATCGGAAACGGAACGTGTCTGACTCAAGCATACGCAGCATTCTGGAAGTATTAAATTTAAATTGAGGCCCAATTTCAGGTTACTGCCTGAACACAATAGAATGTCACAACTGGAACTGTGAAAAAGTGTCGTACGTGCTAATTTGTATGTGCCCACAATGCAGCTGTACAGCCTTTTGTATATTTTAAAAAACAATGACGGTCTCACTATTCACTTTTTTTATTTCCGATAATTTTCTTTTAATAAATAATATTTTTCGCGAAACAAAAAGCTTTAGGTAATATTTTTGTCTGGATCTTTTTTTCTTCATACAAATTGAAACGTCAAAAGTGCTGCACGTGAAAAGTTAAAAGTTGGTGAAATATTGTAGCACCAACTGCAGTTGCGTTGTGTTGTGTTGTGTTTGCAACATTGAATTTGTGTGTTTTGAATATTTTGACGGCTATTTCAGCTGCAGTTCCAGTTGCAGCTCCGTATCCATTGTGTTCAGGCAGTTAGTGCTGACTCTTGCGAGGAATTGACAAATCCTCAAAGAGTATCTTGTTTCTCAACGGGTTTCGCAGAAGATTATAGGTCTCCGTCCCCTCTATTCCTGCCAATAACACCCAGGGATGGTTGAGAGTTGTAAGTCACAAAACTCTGGTTTAAATGAAAATTGCTCGTCGTAAACAAGCATATGATTGTGTCAAGGTTCGCCTGTTCCCTGTTCCTTTCTGTTCTTTTCTGTTCAACAAGTTCATTAAATACACCTTTTATGTCATCATAAAGTATTAAATTACATTTGATGGCATACATAGAAGATTTACAGGGCTATTCTGCGGTTGTAAGGACTCACAAGTCACAAGCTCTTGATTTAATAACATTCTAGCTATTTTTCGATATTCTCAGAACAAACTTACCACAGCAAAGTTATTTTTTTTATTGTGATTGTTAAGTTCTGAATTTTTGTTTGTAAATAAAATTTTTTCGGGGAAAAATATAAAACTGTTAGCTTCTCAAAAGCACAGTACACATATTAAAGGCAATATCATAAGCGTTTTCATTTTTGTTCAGTTCTGCGCTTCTGTCAAAATCGAGGTATTATGGTGGGAAAATGGTGGATCCAGTGGCCCTTTACTTATTATTTTAATATTTTGTTGTTTCTAATAATGCGTGTTAAATTTTTCTGTGGGCACTCAAACAGCCATTTTAATTTTTTGACACTTTCAACTTTGACAACCTGTGCAATATATGTATTACCTTAGATTTGTGTACTGTGACTCAAAAGGAGATCACAATTTTGATAGTTTTTGAGGCTTGCAAGATGCAAGTTGTGACGGTGCTACCAGAATACAAAAACCTCACAAAATCGGTTGTAACTTGTGAGGTATCAGTGAGGTTTGCTATAGAATAGATCTGTTAGATTACCTATCTCATAGCGGCTGTTGAAATATGATAGGTCTGAAAATATTGTCAATTCAAATCTAACAATCTTCTGTAATCTACATAGCTTTTGAAGTATTCAACAATTTTTTTTTCTTCAAATTTTTGAGTTTAAAAAAAAAATTCCATAAAAAGTTCGCTTGCTCATATCAGCAGCTTTTCTACTTTACTTTATTTTCTTATATTTTTCGAACACATTGCGATGTCGATATGAAAATAAAAATAATGTAGGTATAAGTTACCTATTCCTATGCCAATATAGTATACCAAACGAGGTCGCACATAGCGCATAAATATAAACAATAATTCTTCTTAGAAAACATTTCAAGCAAAAGAAAACAAACTCTTCCGCCACTCAAAAAGCTAAAGCAAAAATTCAAACCACACACGCTGAAATGTGCTTTGTATTGTCAGTTCAACGCATTTTCCTAAATATCTTTTTCCTGTCTTTCCAATTTAGAATAGAAGTGCCTATGAAATTCCGTTTACATGACGTATTACACAATCCCAGCAACAAAGTCGACAACGGCAACGTAGCAAATCAGCATAATAATGTAAGTAAATATGTACGAGTATATGAAAACCGTGGAAACGTTAACTTTGAAAGGAGATAAAAGTCACAGATTCGCTCATGAGATACATCTAGGTATTCTCTTAGATGTTAACGATATCCTTCCCAGCAGTTACACCTAAGTGCTACAAACATTTCCAAATTTCAGTCCCTTTAAAATGCAGGCAACGCAGGAACGCACAACCAGGTGCTCAAGTCTGTGTAACAATAAGGTCTTATAGAAGCTGCCTAGTTACAATCTATTATATCCTACTATAGGAGGGGGAGGTACGAGAGGAATATAAGCTGAAGTATACCCATCATATATGTATAAACAGTCTTATAACCCCACCCACCACGGTTGGTCGCGCGATGTTGAAAGGCCTTAAGGTTTGCTTTACAGCCTTCTAAGTTTTTTTTTGTTCCACTTTGTTTTCGTCCTCTGAGTCGTTACAGGCCCAGACCTAGGTTAAAAGTGTTCCGGAGAGGAAAATCTCATCCGCAATATATAGGTAAATTATCCTGAATAATATTAAAATGTGCGCCTGGGACTGTGTGTTGCCATTTTACAGATTCATACGGGCACTTGTGCACGCACTTGATGTTATTAAGAGCGAAGCGGCTCATGTTGGATAAACATACACGACACGAACGTGAACGTGAGCGTGTATACAGTATACATTATAAACAAAGTGGTGCAAGAGGGCAAGAGGGAAGTACTATAGGAGCAGAAGTTGCTGGAATCCCTAAAAAACAAAAAAAATAGTCAGAAGCATCAACACGTTTTCTGTTAAAAATGGTGGCAACTGTGTAACTGTGAAGATTACATAGTGTAAGTTCTTACGAGATATTGAAATATGTGTGTTGGGTAGGTATACATTTTGTTTTGTAACAACATTATTTATAATAATCTATAGCCGACTAGATTCTATCCTTAGCTTTGCCTCTGAACTAGTTAAGTTTGTTTTTGAAAGTGCCACACACTCTGTTCCGGCTGCCGGGGCTGCTTTATGGCAACATTATTTTTTTTTAATATGCATCATAAGTTACTTTTTACACTTACATATTCATTAAAACAAATAAAAAAGAATTAAGTTAATACCTGTAACCTAACTCATATTTTCATCGCACGAAATTATAGCTTAATATTAATATGACCAACAAAAATCTAAAGCGATACTTATACCAAGAGAAATCAAGAGTAAGTTCTGACAGTTTCCATATTAGAGAAATGCCAAATTATAACAGTTATAGCAGTTTTTCGCCATTAAAAATTGGGACTACTCGAATTAAAGAAATGAACAGAACTAGTTATTAAGAAAAGGAAATACAAAACGGACAGATCTTTTCAGTGCTGTCAAACAAACTTACTGAAGGAAAAGCTTCTTAGACAACCAGAAAAGTAGTAATAAACATTGCATTTACAAATAAGCTTTTTTAAAATAAAGAAAAAACAAATTTTCAGTAATATTGGCGCAAAAACAGCCTGGTGTTAATATTTTACCATGATATTTTTTATTTATTTATTTATTAAAATATTAATTACA
Organism: Epistrophe eligans; assembly: GCA_951394125.1. Taxonomy (NCBI): domain Eukaryota; kingdom Metazoa; phylum Arthropoda; class Insecta; order Diptera; family Syrphidae; genus Epistrophe; species Epistrophe eligans. The sequence continues at coordinate 55,577,686 of OX596028.1, forward strand.
ATTAAAAATTGTTAATAATATTATTTTTAAGAGCAGGAGCAGCAAAGGCTTTCGGCTCTTGTAAAAGGATATGATTATATAGTGATATTCATTTTTAACTAGAATCATGCTTAATCTATTTTCTTAATAAGTTTTATCTGAACACTTCTAAAAAAGTTCCAACTCGTGCAAAAAAGTAAGCAAACATACCATTTTTACATTTTTAAGTGTCAAAGTGACATTTGGAGTTAAAAGTTAAAGTAGACATTTGGTAATTTTAACTTTAATTAAATGTTTAAAAGTTTGCAAACTCGTTTAAAATTTTAGAAATGTTGTTTTAACTAAGCATCATGTTAAAAATGGTACAGCTAGCCACTGTCTAAATAGTTGGACATCTCCTTATTTATAAAGGCATTCCAGTAGTTGTCTACCTCCTGACATCCCTGTAATCTGTCAGTTTCGTGAACATTTGGATACTTTTAATGAACATTTCATTAATTTTGAGATAATTTGACAATTCTTTGCTCATTGAACATACCCACTTTAGAATAGGTTTGAACAACCAATTGCAGTGCCAAGTTGGACAACCGATCAAACATGTTTATAAATAATGTTTAGGATTTGGACAGCTGTGCAAATTTAGACATACTATGGAATCGGGTTTATAAATAAGTCTGATAACATATATTTGAGTAATTAAACAAACTTTTGTCAATGCTTTTAATTGAGTTTAGTGAAATAATAAATCTGGTTAAAATTTCATTCATTAATATTTAGAGGTCGCCCATCGCTACTATCTATTTTCCATAAAAATCATATCGAAACATTTTGGTTTTTTGCTTCTTTATTTAAGGGCATTATTTTATTTCATCTTTTGAGGTTTTATTTCCTGGGGACTAATTTCGCGGTACCGAAAAGTAAATGGTATTTATATTCAACAGCATCATTGGTAGTATTTGAGGAAACAATTTGGCTCAATAATAATTGGTTTCCATAACCGCGACAATAGAATTTGACGTTTCGATGGTTCCTCCGGGATTTTGATTGAAGTTTGCTTCCCTTTGAGAATAAAGTTGAAAATAAGAGATTATTTCGGAAATTAAAATTTTACATTTGATTGCCATTTCACATCTGAAGCTGCCTGGCAATGATATGCTCTTTCAAGCAAAATATTGTCAGTCCTTTCAAAATAGACACTGCCTCAAAAATTGCCAATTTAGCCACATCCAAGCGTTACGAAAAAGAAGTAAAAGTGTCTATGGAAATAAATTGAGTCTCGAATTCGAATTCGAAATACAAGTTTGTTTAATTAATAGCAGTATTTGCGAAACTAAACCTTTTAAATAGCCAAACATCAAAACAATCAAAAATATTCCCAATCTAAAACCGTGTATCAACTTAATTAAATATTACATCTTTTATATTTAATTTATTCAGGCACACAGGTCACAGACTCAGTAGGTAATTTATTGACCTAGATTGTACCTTCTGTATTTTATATTTCAGCAACAAAATTAAACAAAAACCATCACCTGTCCTTGTAAATATATTTACCAAAGTCTAGACTTGATATTTCTTACAATACGTAAATTCTAAAGAGTAGAAGATCATATAGAAGGATTTATTTTTAAGGCTGTTCCAGAATTGTTTACTTTCACTTCACCTTAAATGTTCCACATAAAAAGTCTTTTGATACTCATATACCTAACTGAAAGCAACACAAAATTTTCGCAAATCAACAACATTTAACTTTAGAACCTTCTCAACGAAACCTTAAATAGTTGTGTCAAGGTCCTTTTGCGGTTATTATAAAATATTTTATAAATAGATAGCCACTAGAAAGTAGGTAAATTGATAGAAATATGTTGACTTTGGAGAGAGTTTAACCAAACAAATGTTTGTGTGTACGTTTTGCTGGTAGGTTGAAATAAGAACGTAATAAATATCTGTTAGAAATTTTTTCTTAGGGCAAAAAGCAATTACCGATCAAATCTTCAACACCCTATTGCGCTAAAAATTGTGAGTAACGGAGCAAATTGTATATAACGACTGAAATGTGCCCGTAGCATGTCATAATGAATATAATATCCTAGCCAGGTGTGTAGCACACAGGTTGACGGTTGACAGGAAAATATATATGAAAAATCTTATACATATGTTTTTATGTGTATATACTGTATATAGTATCTTGTAACTTTGTCTAACCTGGCAGCTTCACCAAACCACCACTGCTATGTAGTACTTCGTTGCCATGGCCATGCCATCATTATTATCCGTTGAAAACTTACTGTGGGCTCCTTTGATATGGTTGTAGTTAGTCGTAAAGATGATGATGGCGCTATGTACAGATGCAATCAGGGACGGATTTCCAAATTACCCTACCCATGCTTAGTTATATAAAAACACACAAATAAAAAAAAATTATTTAAAAACGGGGACAAAAATTACCTACCGAACCTAGGTTTTGTCAAAAAATAATAGTTTTGGTGAAGGTCTGGGGGCGTATGTGGAACATTTTTTTTTTAATATGTAGAATAGAATTTTTTAAATATTTTGTTATTAAACTATAAATTCAGCACCCAAAAACATCGTTTACACTTTTAATTAAGACATCCGGCAAACTAATGGAGTTAATGGAGAATTTCTTAGGTTGGATTAGAAAACCATAAAAAAAAACTTCGGGAATAAGTATTGTCTGGTTTCTGCCGCTGATGTAGCTTTGGGCCAATTTTCAATTTAATTCGACAAATTTATGTCAGGTACTTGCAAAGGTAGTTTTTCTAAATTTATCACGCTTATAACTTTGAATATAATTGAAAATTTGAATCATTGTATTTGAGTTAAAAAATATTTTTTTTTTTTGGAAATAAAAAGGGTATTTCGCCCTAGGTCGCTGCAGAGTGCAGATGTTACCTTTTATGATAAATCCGCTGGTGAATAGGTACGTTCATGATTTATTCACATTCATTACCACGGCAACGAGATACAGTATATAAAGCTGCACAGATTTACAAAAAAAAAAAAAGTACCATAACACAAATAGATTTGTAGCATCAAAAGCGCGAGAAACGGAGGCGAAGATGATGGATATTCTATTTCCATCTCAAAGCTATAAATAATTTGATGTGACAGTCAACGAAGTCAACGTAAAGAAAATTCACAACACAACAACTGAAAGATGCGCAAAAAGGATCGGAATAGGAATCGGAATCGGAAACGACGATGTCGCATTCTTATAGCTAATGAGCAAAAGATGATAATTGCTTCAATTACTATCTAATTAACTCTCTATAGAATATACATATAACTTCATCCACACCTACTGAGAAATTTCCAGCCATCAGTGACGCAACGACGACGATGCCCTTTTTAAAACAAAAAAATTATTATCTGTTATTGCACGAAATGGCTCAATAAATTTCTGGAATAATTATTGTCTATAATGTTATACGCACAGCCCAAGGACTCTTTTTTTGTCCGTTTATGTGTATGTGTTTTGTTTTACATAAAGGTATGTATAGGTAGATAAAAGTATAAATGCATGCAAAGTAAGTGCGGTTATCGGTCGTTTTGTGATTGTTTTTTTAGACTCTGGGATAAAAGCGCACCACTTTATACATATGTATATATGTAGTTAGCATCACAGACCGTGCAGCTTAACTTCATGAGTGACACTTCGGAAATGACATCACAGATTGTGTGCAGCAAAGCAAAAGTAGTGACAATTGGCATCGAAAAGATGAATTCCACCAATAATAGGTTTAGAACTATCTTCATAACCATGCTCCATGAGCTCAGAATAAAACGACCGAGCAAATGTAATAAAAAAGTGTGAGTGGCGGGACTCACGGTTAAGATGTGTAAACATCAAATTAAATATTCAAGTGCTGGTTTTACATCACAGAACGCGATGAGTTCGAGCTGTCAACCAAATTTTAACCCAAACTCAACTCGATCTTTCGATTTAGTTTGAAGTACAAACGAACGTACCCAATATTGAACTATCCAATCTACATCAACGTATCGTAACGTGTAAGATCACAACGTAATGTGTCACAGAAATGTGCACGTTTTTAGTTTACTCTACTGCCAGCATAGATGCTTACACATCAAAAATATAATCGCAACCAACTTTAGACAATGTTTTATTAAGTCTAAAGAGCGCGACCCATAAAAGAATACGTACGGGATCCGTTGACTTTAGGGAATACAACGGATAGAGTTGCAGTTGATCCAGAAGATACGGTGCGTTATTTTGACAGCTTCAATTGGCGCGGATTTAAAAAGAAAATTGGCGCGTTCAGAAAAATGAAAAATTTTGCTGAGGAATCCTGTTCATGTAACTGAGATTGCTGAGATCTCCGAGATCTCATTTTCCTGAACATGCCTAATTTTTGGAAAAAATAAACTTCAAAGCTCTAACTTTGTTCGATGTTCGCTGACCTAGTGCATACTGGAGAACTGTCAGCGTTTTCCATAGAACATTATATGTTTATTTGTTGCACACTTTACTAATGATGGATCTACATGCCTGATTGAAAAATTGAATTGTAGAAAACCTGACAAAATCCGTTCATAATAAATGACATATATTTTTATGAAGTCATATAATAGCACTCTGAAGATACCGCTTATCTATGTACCAGAAAATAATGAACAAGTTTATTTTTTCCTTTTTTTTATATAATTTACAAAATTATAGCATAATATAGAAATGATGCCAGAAAATAAACTTCAGTTGTATTTGTCAATTTTTAATCTTTATCTTTAATCTGTCACTTCTTTCAATAAGGGTGAGTTCAGAAATTTCGTGAAAGTTAAACGGCGCATCATTTCGATGTTTACATGGAACATTTTCTTATAAATGTTTTATTATGTGATGAATGAGGTATTGTATCAGAATATGTTTCTTATATTAATGTTTTTCTTAGAAACGCTCTTATATGAGTTGAATTTTACACGTATCTTTATTGGAATGTGCAGTGTGTTTTGGAATGTCTGTCTTATAAGCGTGTTTTTGTTATATTAGACTTACTGTGGAAGGAATGATAGAAGAGAGCTTAGCCCCCTTCCACATAAGGAAACTGAGTTTCCAGCTACTTTCAGTTTGTAAGTAAGACGGACACCAAGTTAGGGGAATGAAAGGTCTATGATTGGTGGGAATTGAAAATTAAAAGAAAAAGTCAAAAAATCTCCAGCAACTTATTTTCTCGTGTGAAAGGGGACTTAGAAACTTATTGAGAGATAAAAATGACAAACAATTAACAATTTGGGTAAACATGGAATATAAATAAGAGAATTCTTACTTATTCGAACAGATTTTCTTTAAAAACGTTAGTTAACTATTTTTATTTAGCCAGGTTCAGGTTTCTCAGGCTCACTGAGATCTCAGCAATCTCAGAAATAGAACGGCAAGAGTATGATAACAAGTTGATACGGTCTAAAAAGTTTATTTTTGTTTTCGAATAATGTATTTAGTAATTAAAAAAAAGTTTTGCAATTTACTTTGTATTTATTTATATCATTATCATTGGTCAACTTTAGAACTGGTAAAATTTTACAATCCTCAAGTTGTCAGCTAAATTCTCTGAGTAATATTGCCATGACAGTATTGATTTTTAAAACCCGCCACCCCTGCCATCACCTAAAGGGGCCATAAAATCTACGACGACAGTGCGACAGGTCTAATAAGCAACGCGACTCAATGTATGACATACAACAAGTTGGAACACCATTTCTGTTCCAGCCAGTATCAGGACCAGGACCCGAACCGAACGACTAAATAAATTTACGTTTGGGACAGTGATGCTGGGTCTATACTGATGGTCTGGCACTCTGGTATCTGTTTGCCAAAATCTCCCTTTAAGGACAGTGGCAACAACAACAAAAACAAAAAAAACACCCCCGTCTGTCACCCACTTCCGCTGAATGTTTACCAAACTGGCATCAGCTGCAGGACTCTGCTATATTTTGCTGCTCCTGAGTTTCACTTTCACCAAAAAAGGATACAGCAGGGCAGGACGCAGGAGCCGCAAAACAACACAGACAGTGTATAAACTGTATAAGGCGTGTGCTGTTTTGGATGGTTGCCGTTGCCAGTGCTGGTGCTGGTGCCAGCACTGGCACTCACCATTTGGAGGGGCACTTAAAGGCTTAGTGGATTAAATGCTTTTACTATGAATTCCCGAAAATCTAGAGAGATTCTATTTTATCTTTTTCCATATCTTTTTTTCTATCTGTGGGTGGATGGAAGGATGTTAATCTGTAACCTTCTTGGTGTGTGGTGTGATGTGAATGCAACACCACTGGGGTTGGTTATTTTTTTGCTGCTCTTCTTGTTCCTGCAACTCAATGCGGATTAGACAAGTGGGCAAACAAACCAAGTAGAAATTTTGTTTTTGCAATTCGATTTTTTTTAATTTCTTCTTCTTTTGCAGCACGTGGTCTTCTTCCTTTGAGTTGTGGCGCTAAGCTCAGTCCACATAAATGAGATAAAGGGATCTTTATATATTCCTACCTCCTTCTTATTTTTTTTGATTTTGGATAAAATCTTCCAATATGACTAAAACCGGGGCGAAAGTAGATTGTGGGGGAGATTTCAATTAAATAACGTTTATGTTTTGATGGTGGATGCTAATGGCGAACCATGAGAAAGAGGAAGAGGTTGCTGCATCGCAGAACTTGATATAAGGGCCAATTGGTAAAAATAAATTGGATTTTAACGATATCACAGCGAAAATAGTACCTACATGTTGTAGAGCAGAATGGGGCGAAATTGAGAACTCAACTTTGTGGGGGCGATGTTGTTTTCTTATTTAATTTTTTTTTATTTTTAGATTTTCAATGGCGGAAATCCTTTAAGCACCCTGTTGCTGACACTTTACTTGTGTGAGCATAAAGTTGTTATACTTGAATTGAGAGAAAGAGAGAAAACAACTAAAATATCTTTATGTACATTGCCGGCAAATTTTTTGATATTTTATTTCATATGGACAGGAAAAAGGATTACACTTCTTTTTCAACAGGATTTGATTTGAGAAAGGACACGAAACTTTGAAAAGTTTTCTTAAGTTCTTACCCACTATTATGTACATATACAATCCCTGAAAAAGTTTTATGTATATGTGTATGTGTATAGGTGTAGTAGAATAAAAGAACATTGTTACAAGTTGAATAAACTCTTAAGAGTGTCACTTGCAAGAGTGAATCTATTCATGAACAAAAATCGAAGAAAGTTTACGGATAATATTGGATTCTTCTATTGAAATGTTGTATAGAAATAAAATAGGATATTGAAGTTTAAGTAAATATTATTGCACCATTGATGGAAAAGGTGAACTTTATTTTTTGAGGGAAAAGTTTTGAGAAGTCTACAATAATAAACTTTATCATTGAAATTGATTGAATAGAAATGAGAATGCCCGTCTGTGCCGTGCAAAATAATCGAAAAGAAGAAAACAAATAATAGAGTAAAGTATTTAAACGTTCCTACCTTCCCAAACGCTTTAAAAAATTATTTCGAAAGGTGAACGCATCATCACAAAATTTGTGGAGATTTGTCCACCCTGAAGATATAGATATTAGATATGTTCAAATTTCTATCAATTTTTGTAAAAATTTAAAGGACAATTTATTGCAGGAAGTAGTTTTTAAGTCTTTAATTTGGCAAATCGCTTATAGGTAGGTTATGTTGAACAAAATTTCGCTTGAACTTATTTGTTACAAAGTAACAAAATTTAAGTTAGGAATTTGCAATCTTTGTTTAAAAATAGTAATGCTTGTAACTTTTTTAAGGAACTCGAATCAAAAAAATCTGTAAACAGATAGGTTAGGTTGTATAATAACAAGAAGAAAATACAAATAATAAGACAATAATTATTGATTTTGTTTTTTTGTGGATTGTTTTTAGGACTTTAGTCAAAATATTGCGAAAGGCCGAGTTCTTGTGAGCGACGCGAAATCGACTTTCTCGGATTCTCCGGCACACTCTCACTGACAGCGGCGACGTTTTCGGTAGATATTGTGTTTCGCTGACGTAAGGGTGTTGGAATCAAATTAATCCACCATATTACGAATAGTCCTCTCGATAGGACGATTGTGGCGACCGTAAAATGGGCGAAGCGCGCTGAACGTTACCCGAACAGAACACACATTTTGATAAAACAATTATATCATTGCACGTGTTGTTGAACACTTTATCCATCCACGGTTATTTGGTAAAACAAACTGAATAAATGACAGCCCATTTGACAGAAGTAGCTTCAACAATATGGCCACTATGAACTGTCAAAGTTTAGAAGTAACTTTATTGGAAGACCCTTTAGGTTGTGATTGATTTATTCTTCTTCTCCCGATATTATATTCGCAACTAGTTTTTGCCCTGGATATAAAATAGATTCTATATAAGATCCAAATGAAGAGAAAATTTTTGTTGGATATAAATAGTTCATACTATGTTTATCTATGTAAGATGAACTGAACTTAACAAAATTTGCGAATTGACAAGGCCCGCACTAGTCAACTGAACTGATGACTATAAGTATGATCGCCAGGACGAATTGCCAAAACTGAATTTTCTGAAGAGTGAAAAAATTGTTCTAAAAAGTTTATTGACATAATAGACGTGAGGAGGTTTACACCAATTTTTTGCTTCACAATTTAAATATAAAACGTCATTTAACAATTTTTTTAAAAAGGTTTAACGGGAATCCCACTCAAACGTTCAATTCAAACAAAACGTTCCCACGACACATGCACAAAATACAAAAGCATTCAACAACAGATGTTCTCATGACACATTTAAGAAAAGTCCAGGCGCAAATATTTTCACGCAGCAGGGTCTTAATTCATTGTCATTCATTATAGATCTTTGGACACAAAACACCAAAGTGGTGTTAGAATTTCACAATTGAATTTTACTCGCTCGACCTAAGCGAATTTTTATTTATCTATGACGTATTCGAGTCAGAGCGGTGTTTTCAGTGCAAGGCGATTATAGCGATCTATAAACATTGTATTCTTTTTTCGAATAAATATTTGGACCGATGTTTTTATTTTATAATTTGAAGAAGTAATGTGTTAAAGTAATGTTTGTCTTATTTCTTAGGGAAATATTTCCAAAGTAGTTGCCCGTGGCATAATGGTTAGTGCGTAAGACTCTCACGCCGAATGTCGGGTTATTGAATCACAGCACCGGAATTCGGGAATAGTCTCTTGAAAGGAATTGATCTATCCTTCAAGAGTACCTATGTTTTGTCATGAAAAAATGGATCTTACCTTAGCCGTTTTAGGATCCGGCAGACAATTTTAGGACCCCTCAATTCCTACCACAGGACACAGGAGTGGTTGAGAGTTGTAAGTCAATAGGTTTCATTCTACATGAGCGGCAGCATCTCCAAATGTATTTATTTATATTTTAAAATCGTTATATCGCAACTATACGTTCCAATAATATTCGCATAAAGGAAAAATATTTTTGACGTTTTTTTAGAAAAATTTTCTAATTTTTTTTATTCACATATAGCTTTTTAATGCTTGAGCAATTTTGATATAATTTTGCATTCTGATTCTTTTTAATACATGAAACAATATTAAAATTAAAAAATTTAAAAATAACTTGGTCGAAAAATTCAAAAAAAAAAACTATTTTCCATTTGTTCAATTTATTTTCAAAAAACATTTCGTTTTCAAGCAAATGGAAACATTTTGTCAACATTCATTTTGTATCTCGTACATTTATTTAATTTAAGTATGAGTTTTTTTTTTATAAACATAAAACATCAAACAAATAATTGTGCATTCCGGTGTTCCTCAAGGAAGCCAGTTAGGGCCTTTTTTATTTTTATTATTTATTGATGACTTACATTTTGCAATAAAATATTCGGATCTTCTCTTGTTTGCTGATGACGCTAAGCTTCGCTTATCTTATAATAAAAGTATAATGGCTCTGAACTATAAAACTTAAACAGTGTTTCAAATTGGTGTACCTATTATAAACGACATGGAGCTAAATGTGTCAAAGTGAAAGTATATGTCTTTTACGCGCAAACGTAAGCCCTTCTTTAATGTCTATACATATGTTGTGTTATCAACTTCTTGAAAGAATTGACAATTTTTGTAATCTTGGCGTTATAATGGACTCAAAATTAGACTTTAATAAACATATTGATCATATTATGTATTAACAAAGCGAAATGCTGTCACAGCTCTACCTAAATATTCATTCACGGTCCTTAAGATCTGTAGATTTTATAAATCAAATATTTAAGAGAACGAATTACGGAATTTATGAACCTTTGTTCGCTGCAGGTGTAGATTTTAATAAAAATTTTATTTTTTATTGATTTTAAAGTATCAAAATATTGTTTAAAAAAAGATTTATATAAAATTTTAAAATCTCAAAATTAATAATTTATAATTTGTAGCTAAATAAATCAATAAATAAATAAACAAGCTCAGATATTGAAAAAATTGGAAAATACCATGACATGAAAATATGTTATAAATTCATTTTAACCCTGGGAACTTATTAGCTTTTGTTCAAAATACAAAAAAAAATTCCAGACACAGTAGTTATTCTGTATACTATATATTTTTAATTTTAACCTTTTTTAGCTAATTTCAGCTAAGACAAAAGAATAATACTCGTAATATTTTATTTACTCAAAAAAATCATCTTTTTGAAACCTGCTCTCAATTAAATTATGAAAAGAATAAAAAAAATAAAGTTGGAAGTAAAATCTCCAAAAAACGTTGCGGCGCGGCGGCATTGTATTTCAAATCTAGAATTTATATACATACAATGGCGGCGGTGGCGGTCCATCCGTTGTTTATTTGTTTTTCAAGATATACTTTCTTGTTCATTTTCGTACATCGAATTCGACATTCATCATACATAATAAGTATGTATGTATGTATGTACCTACATACATACATCTAATTAAAACATTAAAAAAAAGAAAACAAAACCTTTTTTGAGTTTAATTAAATTATCATGACTCGACTGGACATTCTAAGAAATTCATAAGATGACAGTCTTCCCAAAGAGTTTATTGAACTCAGTCAGTTAATTTGATAAATAACGCCGATCTAACTTGGTGATATGTAAAATACTCAACAAAAAAAATAGTTATAAAAACATTCACCTGTTTACTGAGAACTTTAAACTTCAAGCTTTATAGCAGAAGAATCGCAGATTTGCAAATCGCATCAACGATTTGACTTGGAGACTTTCTGGTAAATCCAATTCCAAATTCCAATTAACCCCTTTCCAATTTTTTTAGTTGGTGTTAAATGAGGTTTAATCATACCTGTTCTTATTTATTTAAGCTCATTATTGCTCGTGTTGCGTTGTGATGTGGTGTGAATCAATGTAAATGGGCTTTTCCCACACATGAATGAAATATTCAGTGAACACTTTTTTTTTTTGTTTTAATCAGAGAAGAATAAGATGTAAACCAGGCATAGATTATTCCCACGGAATAATCTTTCGTTATGAGTGTTTAGATATGATAATTTAATGTATCCAATATGAATATTGATTAATTGTAACTGTAAGAGTATTGATTGGGAATATTTAACAAGGCAGATTCGTGCAGGTGATAAGTAGGAGAATCTTAAATATTTTTATCGTTTTCATGTTAAGGATACATTTTTATAACTAACAGCCTTGTTCTTAGTAAACCAAAAACTTGCGCAAATTATGCTAAATTGACAGTTTTAAAATGCAAACGTAAACAACCCTGCAAAGCATATTCTCCCAAAATTTAGTAGATTTTTGTTTTCTTGCGCAAATGCAAATGCATTAAAATTTAAAACTGGAGCTGCAGCTGGAATACCTGTCAAAATATTCAATACACACAAATTCAATGTTACGAACACAAAGCAACGCATCTGGAAACGGAGCTGCAGTCGGTGCTGCCAGAGTTTACAAACTTTTAACTTTTCACAGCAGCACTTTTGACGTTTCAATTTGTATGAAGAAAAAAAGAACCGGAAAAAAATATTGAAGACTTTTGTGGTTATTTGTTTTGGGAAAAAAAATATTAATTAAAAGAAAAATATCGGAAATAAAAAAGTGAATAATAGCCCGCAGCGTACAGCTGCATCGATGGGCACGTGAAAAATAGCGGGTACGATATTTTTGAAAAGCTGTTGCAGCTCCAGTTCTTGTTTCAGCATTCTATTGTATTCAGGCATATATTCGCATATTTTAACAAAATAATAAAATAAAATAATAAAAAATAATAAAGCTAGGAACGTGAAAGTGAAACTTTGCACTGATACCTGTACCAATAAAAAGCTAATTTTTGTATTCATATGTATATTTTCTATATCAGGATGTTGCCGGCTTGGCAATTTTTTTGGGAAATGATTCTATAATTTTTTGTGGCAAAAAATGATGGAAGCAGCGCCGGATTTAACTTTTTTGGGTCTTATGCAGTGCCGTAGCCAGGATTTTGGTTCGGGGGGGGGGGGGGGGGGGGGTCTTGCTTCCAAATTTTACGAGGAAGTCTTTAAACAAAAAACTATATATATTCCAAATTTATTGATTTTTATTAGTTTTTAAATTGTATGTACTCAAATGAACATACATATACATACTTAAATTATTTTTTTAAACACACATTTTTTCAAAGCAGAAGACGTCTTGATTTGTTTTAACATGAGATCAATCACCTTATCTGGATCCACATTAATATCTGAATGAACAGATATCATAGCAAGTGAGCTTAATCTTCCATTCCCCATAACGCTTCGGGACACTGTTTTAATCCTTTCCATAGTTGAAAAGGTTCTTTCAACACTAACTGTGGTCACTGGAGGCGTGGCCAAAACCGTAAGCAAGAAGTTTATACCTCTAAAGTAAGTCTTGTCACATACATCAAGCAATTTTTAAACTTCGATAGAAGGATCAATCGACAATATTTTTTCGCGACAGAGAATGTACTCAGCTTTCACAGCTGACAACGAAATTGCATTATCAAAGTAACATGTTAGCTTTTTCCATTTCGTTGACTCGCCCAACTGCAGAAAAACCTAGGAGAAGGGCTTGAAACGATGGTAAAACGTCTTCGTTGATCATGAATCTGTCCGTAAGATTTTTTATTAACGAATCTATGCAAGGAATCAATACAGACACTCTAAAATAGGATTCAGTAGAAGAGGTTTCTGGGTTAGAACACGTTGTGTGTTTCAATGAAGTTCTGGAGCTCTTAATTCAACTTCAAATAAGTCTCCTAAATTCAATACAAAATTGTATGCATACCTAAATAGTCTCTTGTTTCTTAACGAAGTGTTTTCAAGTAGTTGAGAACTTCAAATAAACTATACCTACCTGGATAGTCTCCTTATTTTTATAGATTTGAATTAGTATATTAGAAAGTTTTAGTTTTTATTTTAGACTTTCGGGGGGGGCTTCAGCCCCTCAAGCCACCCCTCTGGCTACGTGCTGGCTGGTCTTATGCCTTTAGAGTAAAAGTTACCATAGTTTTTATGTTGTCAGGTTTAATCAATAAAAAAATTAAACAAATTTTGACTAAAACTTTAATTTAAACAGAAGGTTTCTTTAATTTATCGTTCGTACCAGTATTCCTACCTCTTGGACCAAAAATCTTGTTAATTCTATTATATTAATTAATAATATATAATTTAATAATTAATAATTTAATATATTAAATATTATCGACACGTTCAAGAACTTCGACCTTCATTTAACCGTTTTGACTTAAGAACTTCAAAAATCATTGTTTAAATATTTTGAATAAAATAAACTTAAACCAATTTCACTTTTAGTCTAGAAGAATCATTTATTCAAAAAATAATCTTTACTTTATTCAGTCATCTATTGTTTAACATATGTATATGTATTGAAAAAATAAAAAGGCAAGCGATATCAATTCTTCCATTGATTGGTCTTTAATATTTTGTGTTCTCACTCCAGAATGGCAAATCATTCACAAACAACCCAAGAACATGCATAAGATAAAAATATTATGTATTTCTTCGGAGTCAAAGTCAGAGTGCTGGGACTGCTGGCCTTTCCAAGGAGGAGGCATTGAAGCAACGACAACGACAACGAAGACGACGACGAAAACGGGCAGTAGGCATATTATGGCAATGGCTTGGCTGTCTCCTGGAAATTATTATGCCCGTCATGGCTGCATGCGACTGATCAAACATAATACAAAATGCGACCGGCTACATTCAGTCCTTTCCTTTCATCATTCGATCGAGTTCGGCTTCGGAGTTATTAATTCCTGGCACATTCTAGGCGCCAAATGCACTATTACGAGTACGCCGTGCCGTAGGCATAAACCAAGAAGTGCTGTGCTTGTGCAGTTGTGCTTCACCACTACCGCCACCGCCACCGCCGCGCCACCATTGTCGTATGTATAGTCAAGTCGTCGTCGTTCATGTCGGAGACGACCACGACGTGCACTCCTTCCGTCATATTGGTGACTTGATTCTGTTCTAGCTTCCTATTTTAAATGGAAAACCAGCAATGAGAGGACAAGAGCGAGACCCACAAATGGGAATAAAAACTACCATCCATCGTCCGAGGAGAGATGGATTATATAGGTACACCACCATCAAGGTGGATGGAATGGACAATTGTTTCTCTAGCTTAGAATTGCTAAGGGATATGGAGCAGCCTCCTGCAAAACAAAAAAAAAACCTATTCCTAATCGAAGAAGTACGTGAAAGTGTGAGGTTTTTGCTTTCTTCGCCAACTTGCCATGAGTGTGACTTACCGTGAAGGGCTAGGCCCGGCCCGGTCGTTATCGTTATAGTCGTGTTAGTTAAACTCTAAGAAAAATCCACGCAAATCGAACTTTGAATTGCACCATGGTAGGTACCTATACATAGTTGTAGTTGAACGACCATACCTACATATATACATATTATTGTTGACTCGGGCAAAGCTAGAACTCGAAGAAAGAAAGAAGTCTTGGAAATCACGGCAACGCCGTCTGGAATAATAAGCTGTTAAACAGTGGTGGTTCTCGGATAGTTCTAGAAATCATAATGTAGAGTTTTGTTTCTATGCTGCGTGTAATTTATTGCGTACTGTGTAATAACTACCGGGTTCACACGTCTGGCGTTCCTTTTTTTTCAAGGCACGCAGATTCACCTACAATACAAATATTTTCGTCTTCTTAGTCTTCGTCGTTGTTGTTTGATTATTCGTTGACAGTCTGGTTGGTAGGTATATCCATTTTCAATGAATAAATCGATATTGAATATGGAATCTAAAGTGTCACAGATTGCGGGAGAAGATTCCCTTTCAAGAAAAAGAAAACAACCACCAATATAATATGACAATCCTTTGGGTTTTGCTTGTTTTGCAACAGAAGGTGTAGCCTTTCTGTGTTCATTTTAAATAGAGAACCTGCTTTTTGGAAAAAGGACATTCATCTATGGACAAGGATACAAAAAAATCAACATGTTTTGAGAAAGTTTCGAATTCTTTGTGGAAAAGTTTATATACCACAAGTTTCAATTTTATTATAAATTTGTTAGGCTTGAAAAATATATGTTCTGTGTATACAGAGAGAGAAAAAAAAATGAAAAACTTTTTAAACCGTAGAGCACAGCTATTTAAATCAATGAAGTCTGTTTATTGTTTTTTCTATACAATGTCTGGAATGTAGGTCTCTTTCTTTAATATTTAGTGAACGTTTTTTTTGGAGATTTAATGAAATCAAAGATATTTTGTTGGTGTGGTACTTAAGGAGATACTTCCTAGCTAGTGGTTCTTACAAAGCCTAAGCCCAAAGTGAAGGTGAATAAGAGTGCTTTAACATCCTTTTATTTATTACAAACACTGAAAAATATTTTTAAATACAATTACTTTTAGTATTCCTTATGATGTTTGGTTTGTGTGTATGTACGCGTACTCTTGTTTCTGTAATCCTGAGCATTCCCCCTCTCTAAGGCCCACAGGTATTATACACAAAAAACTCCAGTTACTACATCCGCCATAGAATCCTTTGCATATCTTGCATCGACGTATGTAACTGACAGCTCGATTAACTGCCACAATAGAGACAGAGCTGCCAAAATAGCTGTCAATACAGCTAAAATTAAATGTAACGAAAATCTTTTTTGTAGCAAAAACAATAAATATAAAAAGAAAAGATATCGGCCTTAAAAAACTTGAAAATATGAAGTCTGTGCTTGGTTTTATTTTTTTCTTTAAAATCGACAAAAATATTTCAGCTGCATTGAGGGCACTTAAAAAATAGCACTACCACACTTTTTGACAGCTGTTCCAGCTCCATTTCCAATGGCAGAACTCTGCTTATTCAGGCAGTAAATATATGTACATAGTTACACAAAGCAAAAATTAATACGCGTGTTGAGAAAAATGAGATCTCAGAGATCTCAGCAATCTCAGTTACATGAACATAATTCCCCAGCAAAATTTCTTAGTTTTGCTGTCAAAACTCTGAAGAAAAAAAATCTTGGATTGGCTTGCTCACCTTTTGAGTGAAAAAAATCTGAGATCACATTTTTCTGAACGCGCCAAATGTTTATTCTGACACATTACGTACAAACGTCATACAAATCATCGAACAACTGATTACATTTTTTTTATTTAAGTTTTGTTTTTTATTCATTCCCTTCTGGATAAATACATATTATGCATTTTGCAACTTTTTTTTTTATCCAGACAAAATATAGAAACACATCCAGTAGCGTACTTATATTCTAACTCCATATGACACTTTTAAATTAACAAATGTAAAAAAAAAACATAATTATATCAGTGTGTAAATTCGCAAGAAGTGCAACTTCAACTGGTTATTTTTTTATCAGTTAATTAAATAATTTAAGTTAAATAATAATAAAACAGAATACTTCACCATGATCATACAGTTTAAATACAGTCAGTGCATTCTAAACGTACCCTAATAACTACAATAAATTATTTCTGTTTTCGGAAAATTTACTTAAAATTTTTAGTTTATTTCAATTTTTTGTTCAGTATGAATTACCACTTTTTGTTTTTCATTTGAACTTTTCATATGTACATAGGTCATTTAAAAAAATGTTAACAAAACTTTTTTAAATAATTTTCGCTTATTTCCGTTACAAAATTTCAGAACTTTCCCCTTCAAAAAAGGTTTGCTGAATATTTTTCACGAATTGTCACTGTTTCAGCCGTGTTCAGTTCATGGTTCGTCAAAAAATAGTTTTTGAAAAATACAAGTTCGAAAGTTTTTAAAAATAAAAAGAAGTTAGTAAATTGCTTTGAAAATAGAAAAGGTTTAAGGAGAATAATGCTATAAAAATTATGCTTTTTACAATTTTGCACCGCATTGTACTTAAATTGTGTTTACCCTTACAGGTGGATGGGGTATCTTCCAGTTTTTGAGTATACACAAATTTAAAGTTAAAATTTTTTGAGCTCTTCAATGGTAAGTTCAAAAAACATAATATATGTCGAGAACGGATATTGAAAAGTACTGATATTGCAAAATAAATAAGAAATCTTTCTTGTTAAAAAAGGCAAAATAAATAAAAACTTCTAAATGCATCATCAGCAACATTAGCTTTCTTGAAAACAGAAAAAAAAGGTCTAGCACACACTAACAACATTTTTAGAGTAAAAACATAACAACATAACATGTGTAAACGTAGACGTTCGCCCGATTGTCAGATTTCGGTTTACAAATCGTACCACACGTGTACACGTAACGTTTTACACGTACCCCCAGCACAGATGTTTACACATCAAAATTTCTTGCTTCAAGGCCCAATACTCTTCAAATTCTTGCAGTTACTTATTTTTGAAACTCACATATCATTTTTAGCCCGTGAATTCCACTTTAATTTTGTAAGAAATTAACGAAGAAGCATTTAATTGTCCCCGGACAAAAGGCACAAAAAACATTATAAATGACTAATTCTAAATTTTATTGTCAAGATCAGTTTTGTTATTTTAATTTTCCGCAATTTTGTATAAAATTTGCAATTAACTATATAAAAGCGATAAATTCTTAATGGGGAATGCATCTTTATAGCTTGTGTGAAATACCTATCAAATTTTCTAACAATTAAGCTGCCGGAAAGGTATGACAATTGACACTTCTTATTGTCTGTGATTTATTGCAACTATTTTAAGATATTTATTATAATAATCTTGACTTGAGTCATAAAACGAAAACGAGTTGAATTCTCCTTTTGAATCTTTATTTACTTCTTTAAATAAGAACAACAACAAAAAAAAAAAAAAATAAACTTGCTGGAGTTGTCTTATACGTGGTACTTCGACATCGACAGCTTGTTCAATTTTTCCATTAAATAAATCGATTCAAATTAATTTGTCACAGATTACGGGAAAGTGCTACTGGCACGCCATCATCATCATCAAAAGATTCCCTTTCAAAGGAAAACCATTAAAACTAGGAACCGGGATTCGGGATTCGGGACGGAGGAGCTACGAGGGCCTTTGTATATATATGTATAACTCGCAACGTTGTTGTCGTTGAGTTGTCGTCGTTGGTTGTCCAATGTCCACATGAAGGAAGTTGCTTTTCTTGTTATGCTAAGAATAGAAAACACGATAGTCATAGATGACAGGTATTTAGCGGCAGCAACAAGTGCGGCATTTTTTAGTCACGTCTTATCAATGGTGGCTTTGGCAGGCAACTTTGGCTTGCCTCTGTCTGATGCTTTGAGAAGAAAGCCCTATGGTGGTGCACATCAGAGCACAGACATAATGTTTCAGCTTTTCGAAGAGTTGCAATTGATCCATGCGGCTTGGCTGCAACAAATTGCTGCATGCCAAGATGCCGAAGCGGCGGCGGCCGGCGATCGGCGACAACTTGATTTGAAGCTGCCGCATAGCCAATCGACAAATTACTGCTATTAGAGCTATTTAAGTTGTTATACCAGAATATATACAACGAAGACGACTGACGAACGACGACGTTAGGCTATGATATCGGTTTGGCATACTATGGTATTGGCCTCTTGGGTACATTTGAATGATTGGCTTCGGCTTGCTACTGTTTGCCAATTCATATACAAAAGAAGTTGATTCTATGAATGATCAGCAAGATGAACGATGAAGAAGTGATTATTTTTTGTTCTTAGCAAATCAATCAGTATCGTTAAAGAGGCGGCTGACAACAGTAATGAGTCGTTTAAAGAGTATTTAGACTTTTAAAATGTATATATACGTATAATTAAGTGTAAGTACACCTTATAAATCAAATCTATAAGCCGATGTAGAAGATCAAATTCTCCGAAAATAAGGTCAAGAGTTTTCGCAAATTGCCATTCAATTGGGGATCAAAGTTAAGCTGAAAAGATAATGCCCCATCGGATTTATTAAAAATAATTAAGAAGACAATCCTCAAATTGAATTTCAATAAAAATAGAACTTTAAACTAACAGTCGTATTTATTAGATTTTTGTCTACTTAGACACTGTCTAACTATTTTCAAATTGGTGGAAATATGCTTTATTAATAATTAAAAAAAATATCACATTATTCATGGTTAAGACAATCTACTCTTGTGTCTAAGATGTCAAGGTGATACACCAAAACATCCAAAATTTATATTCATAATTATTCAAGAAATAAACATGAAGCATATGTATACGGGAGTTGGAACTAAAGAAATTTATAAATTTATACCCAAAAATTCCTTTTTTTCCCATACATTTGTGATAAATTAAAAAAAAAAAAATATATTTCATTGTCCTAATGAAACAAATATGCATTTCGCAATGGTAAAAAATATAAACAGAAAAATGCAATAATGGAAATTAACGCATTCAAATATTAGATAAGAATTAGTTCATTCTGTACATGGCAATGTTTTATTTGATCATAGTTTCTAAGTAAAATTGGCTATTTAAAAAAAATGAGTATAACATAAAATACCTTTTTTTTAAACTATGAGGTTCATACATATTAAATGTAATATCACTAGCGTTTTCATTTTTGTTCAGTTCTGCACATTTGTCAAAATCGAGGAAAATGGTGGATCCAGTATAGAGATTGCAATCCCGGGATTCGGGATCCCGGGATCCCGGGATTTTTCGGGATTTTCAACTAAAAATATTGAAGAATAAAACATATTTTTTCTCTTTTTTTCTCCGAAATTTGCATTTCTGCCAACACTGCAAACTATGTTTGCTACAATATGTTTCATGAACTTCATTTAACTATGTTTAACTACATATAGAGTTTGTATTATTAAAAAAAAACCTTCTTATAAACAATGCCAGGCCACGGGCAATAAACAAAAACAAAAACTTCCAATTTAATGACTAGGAATTCTAGTCTTGTTGGATATAGTTCACACTAGATATTCGTCATGAAATCTATGTTAGATGGACTGAACTTAACAAAAATTGCGTATTGACAAGGTCCTCACTAGTCAACTGATGAGTCCAAGTGAGATCGCCGGGACGAAACGCCTAAAAATTTTTGTGGACTAAAGGCCGTAAAAAGCTATTTTGAATCAATAATTCAACAAGTCCAATTAAATAGTGCTAAGTCTTCTACTTGGCTGATGTATTTCAGTAGTATATAGAGTTTGTATTATTAAAAAAAACCTTCTTATAAGTATGTACAAACTCATTTTGACGCTTACATTTTAGTATCGGAAAATGTTTTGTCTATAAGTAAAATTCCAACTAATTTATTAATTTATTTAACTTATTTAACTTATACATATATACAGTGGGTTGCCAAATTAATACAGTCATGGATTTTAAGTGAATTGTATGTTTCCGTATCAAATTAATAATCTTATGTGTATATTAATAAATATGTATTTTTTATTAAGATTGGTTATTATTACATCAAAATAAATTGTTAAATAATATTTTTTAAATTACTAAATTGAGAGTGTGACGAAGTATTATTATTATTATTTTGTTTAATTTTTGTTACTATTTATGTGTTTAGATTTGTATTTGCATGTGTTATTAGTTTGAATTATTTTTACTAATTTACTAACCACTAACACATGCACTTATGATGAGACTCTGTTTGTAGCTTGCAGCTTGCTCTAAGCTCACTACAACAAAGAATTCTGAAGTGTAAAGAAGTACCTGAATGACCAAAACAACTAGTTTTAAATACTATTTAAATACTATTTAACAACATATTTTGATGTAATTATAACTAATCTTAATAAAAAATACATATTTATCAATACACACATAAGATTATTAATTTGATACGGAAACATACAATTCGCTTAAAATCCATGACTGTCCCTATTAATTTGGCAACCCACTGTATGTATTTGAATTTTTACGTTTTTGTTGTTTTTTTTTTTTAATTCTAATATTTGTTGACGTTTTCGGTTGTTTTATTAAATAAATAAATACCTATATTTAAAAACGTTCGGTTTTATTTCCGTTTAGAAAGGTTTTTGTATTATTTTAAATATTACCTGAATCCCGGGATTATCCCGGGATCCCGGGATTGAAATTTTCGAATCCCGAAATCCCGGGATTGAGAAAAGAGCCCGGGATTGCATTCCCTAATCCAGTACCCCTTTTCTTGTCTAATTTCAATATTTTGTTGTTGTTGTTTCTAATGATACGGTGAGTATTTCTTGTGGGCACTCGAACAGCCATTTTTAATTTCTGACCCTTCTAACTTTGAACACCTGTGCAATATAACAATATAACACCTTCCACCTTCAAAATCACGGTTTCACCGGGTTCAATGAAGAACACTCAAAAAAAAAAAAAAACGACACAATCACCCAGCTCCTTGTTAATTTTGAAGGTGGAGCTCCAGCTGGTCAATAAACACCTTTTTCATGGTAATAAATTAATAACGCATACCTACTTATTGTTATAGCCTCAACTTCCGCTATTGTTTATTGGATAGTATAATGGATTAATATAATTAATTGATAATTTCATACAATAATTAATTTATTTATTGAAGAACCAACACCTCAAAACATAAAGCTAAAACAAATCTTCTTTTTAATGGCGTGGGAAAAATCTTGTTGTCTTGACATTGAAGAGAGTTTTGTTTTTTATTTTTTTGTATACATTGAACCGAGGTAATATTTTAACTTAGTCGGTAGTTGTGCAAATAAATATATTTTTTTTGCAAACTCAAGTCCAATGGACAAAAACACCACACATCCTATGTATGTTGGAATCGGCTTTGAGGTGTCGCCAGCTTTTCTTCTCTTTAATTTTGTTGAAACTTTCAAATTTTTGAATTGTTTGATAAATTCAATGAACTTCACCTCTGAGTTTCTTTAATTTTTTTTTTGTTTAATCTTGATTTATCAGCAATCTTTCGCTTTAGGTACATACATACATAATTAATGTTCGAAAATTATCAAGCTGTCTGTAATAATATGTGAATGCGGAGGCCAAATTTTTTGATATTTTTTTTAAAAAACTTTCGGACTTACGATTTAAAAAGATTTAAGTTAAAAGCTGATAGTGGATTGGAATTGGAATGTTTCGGATAAAATACATGAATTTCCAGGAATAATAAAAAATTAAAATATTGAGACGGATGAATATTTACGAATAAAAATTTTACCCGTACTTATGATTTTTTTTTATTTATTCTAAAAAATTTAAAAAAAAATAACTTAGTCGTTTTCGTTTGAAAATTCGGAGTTCCTTCTCCTTTCACACTGCTTTTCTTGAACATCCAAAAATTATTTGAAATCATGTTGCCTTCTTTGTTAATGCATCTTCAAAGTGTATTTATTTTTTTTTTTAATTTAGTATATGCCATACAGTCCAATTATATGAAAAAAAAACATCCAACATTTATAGCATTTATATTCTTAACCTACGCATCATTTGGCTCCCCATCGTTCAAATAAGAGCACCCGTAAAAAATAGTCAACCTTATCGCGATTTCCAGCAGTGCACCAAACTTGATAAATAATAAACAAAAAAAGCACAAAACGAACATACATACTTTGCATCCGACACACAAAACCGAATAAACTTATACTCAATTGAACATGGTACTTATAGATACTGGTTCTGTGCATAGGTACACTACACATATGTACCTATCTGCTATCTGTATGGACTTGATGGTACAGTCATATAAATAAAACTCTGGGGCTTCGGCGAGCCCCTTTTAAATTGCACACGACATTTTATTTACATTATCTGCGTCTGTTTTTCCTTATTGGTCAGAGAGTCAAAGACAAGCATTTGCATGTGACATCTTTTAGAAGAAATTAATCGAAAAATAGCACAAGAGCTCTATTCTATTCTGTTTAGATATAGAAAGAATATGAAATGAAACTCAAAGCTATAAGTCGGACTTCGGAGCATCCGACCCGTCTCATGTTTATATTAAGGCTCCGAGAATAGGCATAGTTTAAGCTATGTAAATTTTATAGATGAGTTAATATATCTGGCTTGAGTATTTCAATTATGGGCACATTGCGGTGTATAAAATGGTGGAATGTGAAATTCAAACAATTTTTTTTTTTTTTTTTTTTTTTATTTTTAGAGAGAAAGAATTTTTCGAGGTTAAGAAATATATGTGGTAGCAAAAATGCTTTGAAATTTGATTTTGATAGAAATTAATTAGAGAATTGAATATTGGACAGTATGTAATTATATGGTAAAGAGTAGGTTCCTTCCTAAGTAAGACTTAAAAAATTATCTCTATTTAATTTAATTTAATTTAAAATTACTTAATTTTTTTCATCACCCATTCGTTCTCGAGCAACTTTTGGTTCTTCAAAAACTTTCACTTATTCAAAAATAACGCACTGAAAATAAAGGATTTTTTTTCTTCATACAAATTGAAATGTCAAAAGTGCTGCACGTGAAAAGTTAAAAGTTGGTGAACTCTTGCAGCACCCACTGCAGTTGCCTTGTGTTGTGTTCGTAACATTGATTAGTGTGTATTGAATATTTTGACAGCTATTCCAGCTGCAGCTCCGTCTCCATTGTGTTCGGCCAATAATACGATTGTCAAAAAGGGAGGAATGAAACTCGATATTTCTTAAATAATTTATAAGAATAAAAATAATAATAAATTGAACAACAGTATTCCCCCAGAAAATGTTTATTGTTTAAATTTATAGAATAACTGGAGATCCTAAATAAATCAAAGGGTCTATTATTTTTCACTTATTTCTTCAAAAATAAAACGTAAAACTAATCTATGCTCCAGTGAAGATTTACTTCCAATTTAGGAGACTAAAGTATCACTAATCCCGTAAAGTGCCAATCATGAAACTGGGCCTTAAGTTTATTGTTATATTTTCAAAAAAAAAAACAGGTTAACGATGTGATATGGTGACTTAGAGATGTAGAATAAATGATTAACATCCGAATTTATTAATAAAACTATTTAAAATCCCATTTACATAATATTATATTCAAAAACTGTTTCTAATAATTATGTAGTTCAATTCAAAATTATACCATTAATACCAACCTCATGGGCTCCGCGCATATCTCGGGGAAAGCTAGATACTAGAATTGATTTGAAACTCATAAAAATTTGTCAGAAGGTACCTATTTAAACAAAATTTGTTAGTGTTGACATCATTCGCGAAGCAATTATATTATCCTAAGCTTTTTTTTTTTTAATTAATCTCCATGAAAAATTAATTTTATATTAATGAATTTTTTTCTCGTAAAGTTTGATTTTCAGTTTGAATTCTCATCGACAAATTAACAAAATATTATCATAATTAAGTGAAAAATAATGCAAAAATGCGGCGTGAACTCATTTGATGGTTGTTTTTTTTTCTGCAAAAAAAATCGTGTGACAACATTAATTTCTCAAAACTATCACAATAGGACGTAACATACTTTATATGAATTCATATATCAATTGTTATTTTGCTTATTCTTTTAAGGTTATAAAAATAATTTGTCTTTAATGTTTTATTTTGCCAAAAATTTAATTTTTCCTTAAATGTAGCACTTTCTACTAAAGTTATTTTTGGTTTCGAGTTTATGAATATTTTTTAAATTTTAATCAAATCTGTAAACAATAATCGTCATGAAGTCCAAGAATTTGGTGTTCGTCATACCAATCGCCGCCGCTTCCACCGTTATATGCGTCAATCTTAATATGAACAGGTTTACTTTTGTTTCCCAGTTCCACAATTTACAATAATGAAAACCAAATCAATCGATATGAATTTTTTTATTTTTTTTTTTCAAAATTTAATTTAAAAATATATTTTTCAAAAACCTATTTATGAAAAATTTTGATTTAAAAGCAGAATGAAAGGATAAGTTTTTGCTTTGAAAAAAATTATAAGATAACATCAGATAGTATTATACAATTTGTTTTTTTTCCATACTTTAGTAAGGGGGTATTATTTAATTTTTTAAATAAAATATGAATATTGTCAAAACAAATTGGGGTCTTATTTTGTTAATTTTTGCTAGGGCTTGTTGAACAAATTTTCTTTGAGCATAATTTTATTATTAATTTCAACTTTTGGGGTCTTATTTCCTGGGGCCAAATTTCACGGAACCCCGTCAGTTTATGAAACGGAAATTCTTTAAAATCAGACCAATTGAATTAAGGTCAATTATTATTTTGCTCTATTTCAATTTGTGAAAGTAAAATAATTTTTAATTTTTGCAAATATTGCCATCTTGATGTTAAAACGCCCACAAAATTTAATATTCAAACATAATTTCTTCTTCTTGTGACTTGCTGGGTAGGTATTTTTTAGTAATTTTTTTTTCCACCAAAACCGTTAGATTAACTTAATTTTATTTTTGCATTATTTTATGCCGGATTATGATAATTTTTTCACTAAATAGTATATGCATAAGAATTGTGATTAAGATAAAAAGTTAAGTGCTGATTTTTTCGGTCATCAGTTAAACATTTAGTTAGCTGTTAGAGGAATAAATATAGGAACCAATTTTAGATTTATTTTGAAAAAAAAGTACCTACTATCTAATGTTTAGCTGATTATTGACAAATTTGAATGAAATTTTCATGGTGGCTTTCACCGGTAACAACCAGAACACAATGGATGCGGAGTTGCAACTGGAGCTGCAGCTGTCAAAATATTCAATACACACAAATGCAATGTTACGAACACAACACAACGCAACTGCAGTCGGTGCTACAGTTCAGCAACTTTTAACTTTTTATATGTAGCATTTTTAACGTTTCAATTTGTATGAAGAAAGAAAGAGCCGGAAAAAAATATTGAAGCTTTTTGTGGTTATTTGTTTCGCTAAAAATTTTATTAATTAAAAGAAAATTATGGGAAATAAAAAAAGTGAATAATGAAACGGTGATTGTTTTTTTTTTTTTTTTTAAATATACAAAATGCTGTAATTAAAAAAAAAAGTATATTCAAATATAAGTATATTCATTCAAATTTCACACTTTTCATAAATTTTTTTGTTTTTTTGTTAAATAAACTTAAGTACCTTAAAAATATGACAGAAAATTATGGTGTTTATTTTATCTTACAGTACAAAAATGGTGGGATTTTTTTCGAAACCAATGGGATTTTAAAAATCTCACCTGTTATCACTGTCGCTGGTTAAAATCCGGCTTGAAGGACCAAAAATATGTTTAGCAATGCACGAATGACCAGCACATGAAACAAATAAAATGAATTCTCGAAATACAAATTTTATATTTTAAAACTATTTATTTAAAAATATTATTGATGTTACGTAACCAAGCTATAGAATTCGAATGAAAAAGTATGACATTATTGAAAAAAATTTAAATTGAGAATCTTGAATCTTGATGGATACAAAAACATAAAAATGTTTATCAAAGTTATTTTTAAACAAATAAAAAAATAAGAAACGTCGCAAAACACTCCCGAAATGTTTTTTTTTTTTAATTCGAGTTATGTACATTGTAATGAAGCTTATCAAATTTGACAGAACAAAATCATAGACTGATCACAGGTCTTGTAAATAAAAATTGTGTACTCAATTTTTGTATGACCTATTTTTAAATACTTTTAATGTGCAGAATATTAAAAGCAACATTGCATGCAATAAAACGGTAATTTTTATTTTCTATAAATAACTTTCATCCACAAAGATTGTGTAGGTTAGGTACTGTTGTTATCGAATATATGAAGAAACCTAGTGTGAAAAGTCCGACCTTACTCGCACAAATGAAGGTCAGATTTGTAATGACAAAATAGCTTTTACCATAGATATAGATATCAACCACTACAAAATAAATAGATTGTAGATACAAAATGCTACATTATATACAAAATTAAACCATTCTATTAAAGAAACCCTTGAACTTCTTCCCTTTATGTTACAACACAAACTATTATAGCATTTAGGTACATTTTAGTTGAATTTCTAACCTTACAACTTAATAGAACTTTATATGTACCTACTAACTTAACTATCAACCCAAAAACAGATATATGTAGATACACACAAAAAACAAAAAAAAAACTCAACAACTATACAATGCAACACTATCCAATCCACCAACTTATGCTCAATTGCCTCAAACAAAAGCATCCTTTAAGTACACAACATATCCGCACAATTAACTTTCAAATGCTGCTACCGCACTTCTTTCCATACACCTTGCACTCAGCAAACCTATAACAGCAAGTAAATTCATTAAAAAAAAAAAAACAAATTCAACCTTACCAGGTTCAGTTCAGAATTCAGAGATATACACAGACAAGACTATATACAGCAGCAACAACAACAATACGAAACAATGCCGGTATCTGAAGCATCATCATCAACCACCACCGCCGACCGGCTACATCTTTTCTATCTCTGCTAACTGGAAACTTAACCTAACCAAGAGCAACCCTGTTCGTTTGTTCGTTGATGCTGCTGCTGCACTCGTAGCGTAGCTCGTACTTGGTGGTGGTGCTTGGTCCATGTCGTCCTCGTCCTCATCCAATGCCAAACCAAAAAACACACATCTTCTTCACCTCTAAAATTCAAATTCCAACGAATTACCATGGTAACCAAGCGAGATAGTTTCACATAGTTGCGTCGAACAGATACAAAACTTGTTAGACTACAACCACAACTTACCAACAAAATGTATCGAACCTTCAACACCCAACACAACATTCAACAACGAACACATACCCAATCGAACTTCACTTTTTTTTAATGAAAATTCTCCGGTAAAAGCATCCATAGATACCTTCTTCTTCTTCTGCACAATATTTTTTTACCATGGAACCAACGTCTATTTACAGCCAAACTATTCACATCCACTGCGGCTCGTATAGAACCAAACTGAAGTTGTACTAGAACCAAACCATCTACCAAATCATCCAATCCATCTAACCATCCCGTCTCGATGCTGCTGCTGCTGAGCCGGTGCGGTGCGGCGTGGTGGTCAAAGTGTGTTCTTTTTCTCGCCTCCCCACTTTTTTCTTTCTTTCTGAATTAGTAGCTTTTCTCCACTTGCCGCTCAGAGGCTATATAAATAAGCGTACAGAAGTTATTACTCCGAGTCTCTTTGAACTAAATGAAGCGGTTGTGTCTTCGTCATCTATCTTCGCTATAAAAAAAAAATAAATAAATATTAAATTTATTTAGTATTATTACAATTCGTTCTCCCTTTAGTTATAAAGATACAATTCATTTTTTTTTTGTTCTGAAAATTCGGCACAACTTAAACAACAAAATCAATGGATATTTAAAATCACAAGGATACCTTTATAAAAAAAAACCTAACAAGGATATTTAAATAAAAAATTACAACAATTGTGAAGACAAAATTAACAATTATTTGTGCAAAGTGAGAATCCATGAAAACTTTGTGTTTTCTTTGTAAAACAAAAAAATAAAAATATAACAGTGGACGAATTGTGATTTTGCAAGAAATATATAAAATCCAAAGGATAACCTTACAACAAAAAAAAAAAACGGGATTTGTTTTGTGGAAATAATTTGGATTAAAAATTAAAACAAAAAAAAAAACTAACAACGAATTATTTGAGTGGTAAATTAATTGTGAAAGGTGAGTGTTCCCTTGATAGTATTTGTTTAAATTGTTATAAAACGACATTAAGGATATTTGAAGAGAAAAAAAAAAACATAAATTTTAAAAATTATCCAAAGAATACTTGGATTTAAAAAAAAACACGTTTAATTGAATTTTATTTATAGTTTTTAATTTACAGTGATAAATTGAGTTGGGAAATATCTTGAAAGTGAAATTTTTATAAAACGTGAAAGTTTATTAAATATTTTTATATTTATATTTAATGAAAATAATTTGAATTTTTAAATTTTTTCATTGAAATTAATTATAAGGTTTTAATTTATATTTATTTTGTGGATTAAAAAAAATAAATGAAATTCGTAACTTGCAAGAATGTCATTTTAAAATCCTTATTTTTATTAATTTTACAAATAGGTTAAGATTTTAAAATACACAAAAGTTTTGTGGAATCTCATATTAAGGCCAGTACTGTTTTAAACTTAAGAAGATATTTTTTACGTAAAATTTCTTTTGGATTAAAATAATTTATTTAACGCGAATATTTTATTTTATCTGTCATAAGCTTTGAAGTTACTTTTTCAAAGGACATTCCGAAAATTCAAAAAACATGAAAATACGTAATAAAATATTTATTCCCAAAAAAATATGCAAAATATTTTCTCATAAAAACAGAGATAACTTATTTTGTTCTTTTGTTTGTCATGTCTAGCCGACCTACCGAAGACGACGCAGGTTTTCAAGGATATCTTTTATAGAGATATCCATTTAAGTACCTAAATTTCATATCTTAAATTATCCAATAGGTTCTTTAAATATTTATACATTGCATAAATATTATTTGAAATTTCGATATAAATTTAAAAGATTTCTGTTCTTTATAAAAATACAAAAAAATCTTTACTATATTTTCATTTTGACTGTGTATCTTTTTTTTTTACCGGCATCAAAGATTCATACATTGTTGTATCTTCTACATATTTCTTTCTACTATATAGACAGGGCCATAGAAATAAAAATAAGAAGAAGAAGACGAAGGAAAAGTCGTATCTTTTATAGTGATAGGGCAAAGTACAATTATTATGTGTATAGGTATATGTAGGTACTTACGTTTTCATTCAAAAAGGATATTCAGGGAGATATAGATATAAAATGAACAGAATGTAGCTTCTCTATACACACGATTAGTGAAAGATGATGTGAATGAGGGGGAGGCTGTATATATAACCGCATATACATTTCGTAAGAACATGTACATCTACCTATAACACTACCTTTCGTTAGCTTCAAAAATTAAAAGTCTTTCAGCATCAGCAGTCGGTTATACTATATGTTGTGGTCGTCTCGAAGTCCCTTTATGTTGGTAGTTTTTGTGGATGGGATATTGATGGGGGAGCATATAATAAGGAAGGAATATTTTTATTTCCTTGTAAAAAAAAGTCTATTTAAAGATTTTTAAATTTATATTTCATTTTATTTTTTGTTTTTTCAAAAAATGAAATTTGTCCTGCAAATTAATTGAGACACACTCTCAAGTCCATAGTAAAATAAAAAAGCACAATTTTTTTGCGGGATAATGGCTATACTGTGGCAGGACACCACACACAAAAAAATCCATGTGAACATTTTTTTTTGGGACATTTGTCGTCTGTCTTTTTGTCTGGCGCGGGTAGTTTTGCACACACATAAACACACACACACCCAAACAAGAGCTGTAATCAATACATTTTTCCAGACTCCCAAAAAATAATACAAAAACGAAATTCCCGAATAACCTTCCATATACAGCAAGCATCAAAGGGAAGTTTTTTTTTTTTTTAGTTAGTTGGTTTTATTCGTTTTGCCAATTTTATATGTAAGAACGCTTTCATATATGTGTAGTGTACCTACATAAATCACCACGTACGAAACACTCTTTTCCTCCCCCACTCTAGCTCCCCCGCATCACAAAACCACCCCCGCAGTTGTTAGGTGGTTAAATAAAAAAAATATCTTAAATTTTGGGGAATAGGTAGGTAAACCACATATGGACTGTGATAAAGTTTTGTGACTGAGTGCCAATATTTTGCATTGGGAACAAATGGTGCTGCTGCTGCACTCTTGAAATGCAGATATTTAAATGTTGGTCTTTATTTTTTTTTAAATGAGAATACAAAATAGAAAAAAAAAACAAATTACATAAAAAGATTAAATGGGACTTGTCAAAATTGTTATTTCTGGTTTATTTAAATTTTATTGCATTTTTTGATAAAGATGTGATTTAGATATTTATAATGTGCAGTGATTCAAAGAGTGAATGTGATTGAACATTTACTACGTATTTTTCGCTTTCTTTAAAAACCTTGCAAGTTCAAAAATCACATTTAAATGTATTTTAGATTTAATTTTTTTTTAGATACAAAAAAAAAATCATTGAATGCATTTTTGCGTCTTTTATTTACGAGTTTTAAAATCTTCTAGGTTCATTTCATTTTCGAGTTATACGAGTCTTTGACAGAAAGGTGGCGATATCTTTTTTAAAATGAATATTGAGGTTAAAATTAAGTTATATTTTAGTTATATTTTTTTTTGGTCAGTAGATATATGTACCTCAAAGGCAAACAAGATTAAAGAGGTAAATCAAGCCTTAATATGAAATTATGCATGGTATTTCATATAAGTAATATTTTTCATGCTTATACGTTCAAGCTTTTTTTGCATTTAATAAAATTAAGTGTATAGCTAAATGTTTATAAGATATTATGAAAAAGATTGTGGCACGTTTTAAACTTTTTTTGTTTGGCAATACATAAATTGCTTAGTGCCGGCCCATCTCTTTGGAACTTTTTTAACAAAATTCTGAAATAAACAAACATTTTATGGACTTCTTCTTTTTTATTATTATTATTATTATTATTATAAGGTAAACACTCAAGTAAAGTATTTTTTTTTAATAGAATAAGGTGAGCATCGTATGTCCGTCGTAATATGTAAACATACTTTTTTTTAAACCGGAAATGAAATTTGTAAAAAAATTTCTAATTAATTTATTTTTAGTTTTGAATGGGATTTTAACATAAACAATTTTTGTTTCGTATAATATTTGAAGGGCTTTGCACGATTAAAAAGTTGATATAAATAGTGTTTACCGAAATGAACTAAGTATTAAACATTGAGAAAAATTTCTCATAATTATTATTATTATTTTTATTTAGCATTTTCAATTTGTTGATTACAGACAACTTTTCGAACTAAAAGAAAAATAAGTTTAAAAATGGATTTTTGTTCACCTAAAAAAAAAAACAAGAATGAAAACGAAAATAAAATTTGTACTAACTAGGAATATACAAAACCATGATTTTCTTTTCAATTCTATTATATAAACAAACGAAATTTTAATGTACAGAATTTAAAAACTTTGAAGACTTGATGACAAGCTGCAAAAATGTTTCTTTTTCTACGCAAACAAAATTATTGCAGAAATTAAAAATATTAAATCAATCAATTTGAATTTTATTGAGTATATTATATACAGTATAACCCGCTTATAGTCACATTAATACAATTTTTTTATTGGTGGCGCCGAGAGTTCGTTGAGAACCCTAAACTAAAGTGGCTTACAACATGTCAACTATAATTAATTGTGAGTAGTTATCAGTAGGATTCGAGGAACCTACAATTTTCTGCCGAATATAAATGAAGTGTTAGAGGCATTTTGTACACGTAGCTTATGACAAGTACCTAATTACTCTAAAATCTAAAGGAATTAGGAAAATATTTCGAACTTCTACCAAAGTTGCTAAAAAATTTTATGTTTTAGTGGTTAATTCTAAAATTTCTTCATTTTGACGTTTTACAGTGATATTTATAACAAGCTTATGCACAAAAAAAATAAAATAAATAAAAAAAGCACAGGAGTTATGGTTGCTTCAATTCTTTAATTTCCGTATGGACAATATTCAGTGTTTCTATTTTCAACATATTTAAAGGTTTTTTGTAAATCAGAAGCTTTATCTGCATATTTTCTTTTTAAATAAATTTTAATATCGAATCATTAAATTTCGCGATAAGCTAATTCGTAATTAAAATATTCTAATATTTCCCACGATCTTTCAAAATCTTTCAATCGAAATACCTTTTTTTAAGCTGACTCACATTATTTTAATACAACGATATGTAAGTGTAAAGCAAAAAAAAACTAGCTTTAATTCATTTCAAAATTGTATTAAACAATTTAAATAATAATTTAAAATCGATTCAAGTCACTTTGTGTAGGTTAGGTATAGATACCTCTTTACCCGTGTTTATATTTTAAATATTATGTATGAGTATATATAATAGATATAATTGATGATTAGTGGTCAGTAACCTACCAATACATTATTACTGGCATCCATCAATAAAAAATTAGTATTGAAAGAAAAAGAAAATAAAAAAAAAAAAAAAAATCAATTTAAATTTTTGAATTGATTATATTTATTGAATTAATATTTAATACAGCGTGCTTAATACCAATAACGATATGGAGGTTAACAATTATTATTATTATTATTTTATTACATTTGAATTATGGAATGTGTTTAAAAATTTGCATTTCGATGTAGATTTTGTAGAATAGTATAGCAAATTTACTACGTGACCGCAAATCGGTTTTGTGTTATTTGAATTACTTTGGGGAATTACTTTATTTTTGTTTTAATATTCCAATATACATGGCTTGATTTATTTATACCTGGTTGTATATACATACATATATGTAAGTACAGTGAAAATAACCCCCAATCGCAGTGAATGTATTAAACATGACTATTTAGTATGTTTTCTTGATTTCCATTTGGAAAAGTTGTTCAAAGTAAAAACCCAAGAGGTATACATATGCAGGGTATCCATGTATGAAGAAACCAATGTTATATGACATTGTTTTTGAAAAGTTGCAAAGAAAATGAAAACTATTTGCAGCTTTAAAATTAAGATTTAGAAAAGATAAGATTAGATTAGATTTTTTATTTAACCATTTTATAAAAAAAAAATTAAAATTTTTATAAAATCAATGCCAATTGAAAATACATAAAACGTTTTACATAAGAATTTTAATGGATAAAAATTAGTTACCCACACAAAATATTAGACAGTTAAGCACGATGTTAAAGCATTTTTAGTATAATGTTAAGTTAAAAACAGGATTTCCCAAATTCTAAACGAATCAGCACCCTGATATCTTTTTAACATTTGATTAAAGTTAAAATCACAAA
Source organism: Epistrophe eligans (assembly GCA_951394125.1). Taxonomy (NCBI): domain Eukaryota; kingdom Metazoa; phylum Arthropoda; class Insecta; order Diptera; family Syrphidae; genus Epistrophe; species Epistrophe eligans. Next base: position 55,611,835 of record OX596028.1, read on the forward strand.
ATGCGTATTTTGACTATTTAGTATACCTATATTTAATATACCTACTATAACTCCAAATGTCCACTTTGATATATAAAAATGTGAAAATGGAATGTTTGCTTACTTTTTCGCACGAACTGTAATTTTTTTTAGGCGTGTTCAGCTGATACTAGTTGAAAAATGTTAAAAACTTTAAAAATTTTAGTAAAGAGCTTTATAGTTAACTGTTAAGTATTATCATCCTAATAACAAAACTATAAATAAATGCATACTATACAAAAGGCAAACTTAAAAAAAAAAACTCAAAATTCTATTTATTTTCGTAGTGCGAAAAACTGAAACGCAGTTTTCTTACAATCTTAACTTAAGTCATTACGAAGTTTGAAGTCAATTACGAAGTTTAATCAAAATACTTTTCAAGAAAATTTGAAAACATCGAAATGATTTTATATAAATTATGACCAGCTGCATATACTTGTTTTAGATAAGCTTACAAAAATTCAAGGAGGAGCGACATTTTTCAACTTTTCTAACAACTAAAATGTCTGGGGGAAAGAGCATCATTTTTTAAAATATGTACATATATGTAGGTACGAACATAGTTTTACGAATTTAAATTATAAAATTAAATAAAAAACTAAGGCTTATAATATAGGTTCATAACTAAACACAAAAAACCCATTTTCCGATTCTCACCTAATCATTTTTCTTAAAATATTCCATAAAATTTGATAAGTATCCATCCGATAAAGATATGTACATATATACCTATATAAAAAAAACCTCATAAACACAATTATTTACTTCCTTACACCACTTGACAAAATAAAATTTTCAAGTTGTTGCAACTAAAATATTTCTTCGCCGCTAGAAAACACAGAATAACATTTATTTTTTTAATTTTATTTAATAGCTTTCACAATCGAAATTCATTAGTTGCGTACACAACACATCAAGATTCTTTCTCTCTCTCTCTTCATAGTCAATCATAGTCATTTATCTTTTGAATAAAATAGCACAAAAATTGATAAATTATTCAAAAGATTAGGTATACCTAGCTACCACACACAGACATCATAATGTATGATTTAATTTTATTCTATCTAAATAATTTTCGAATACGTCATAAAATTATAAAAAACAAAAAAAAAACACAGCCCAAAGTCATACAAATGATCCTCTTAGAATTTCATTTGTGTATTATTTTATAGCACGGTTTGTAGTAGATATATGTGTGTACATATAGATATGTTGGTATTGCACGACCGGCACCTTATAAGTGCACTTGAGAATTTAGAATATGTACCTACTAGTAATCATCATCGCCAAGAAAAGGATAAATAAAATACTGAGCTTCTTGTTGTTTAACAAATTTTGACTTTGATGTTTGATCTTTTTTTGCCAGTTAATTTCGAAAAACATTCTTGCCAGGTAAGGTAAAATTTTAAGAATTTCAGCAATCTTAATTGCATTCTTCACATCTTGTCGTCTTTTACATTCTTTGTCTTGTTTTTTTCCAAAAAAAAAAAATTTGTTCACTGATCCTGCACTTTTACTCACTTTATCTGAACTTCTTTTACGAGATGGATTCGTTACATTTTTTTTTTTAATTTTCTGAGCTCCTTCGAAAAAGTAAATGGACAACCCACAGATAAGAAAAAAAAAAAGAATCAAGTCGAAGTCAAAGTCGAATTATTGCATAAAAGTTTCTTTATTGTGCAAAAATAATTTTTTCCTTCAGGCTTTGAAGATATTTATGTATATCGAGAGCAAAACAAGAAGATAAAATATCCTCGTGGTGCTGCTGATGTGAACTTTTTGAAAAACTTTTAGCTACTTATGTAGGTACATGCAGACAAAGAGAAAACAATAAATTCATTGCAAGGTATATAAAGGTTATGTATTCATTTTTGCCACAGCAAAAGTCGGTGCATGGTCTTATTTTTGTGTTACTTGAACTAACTATACACCAAAAGATATATATCTAAAAACCTTATAAGAGACTTACTCTTTATTTTTCATCGAATTATGATGGTTAATGACCTTCTTTCAAACACGATAATAATAATGGCTAAAAACTTTTTGCCCAGACCCAAGCCTACACCACACCACCACCGGAAGCCCAAAGACTATACAGTATACACCGAGACGCAAAGACACAACACAGAAGAAAGAGAAAATAAAGTTTTAAACTCAATTATGACAATTTTTAGGTATTTATATATGTAAATACATATAAAAGGAGGCTCGACAAAGTGTAGTTATATATTTAGGATTTTGTCAAAGAATTAATCTTTTTTACTTTGCTCTATGGGTCAAGTAATGGTTTCGTGTTGAAAATTAAATCACGGAAAAAAATCGTTGCAAATGGTTAAGTTGTAAGTCACCATAGACCCGGAACGTACACGAGCTGTCACAACATACAACTTTAATTAATTTATTTTTGTATATGTATGTATGCACATATATTTATAAAAAAAAAAATTAGATTCTCATTAGTTAATACGAACGCACTTTTTTTAAATTTGTATATTTCTTCAAAGTTAAATGCATTTTTATTCACCACAGAATATAGGGCTTTTTACCATATAATTTCCCTTTCTGTCTTTCTGTTTTATTTTTATTTATAAACGTCAAAATGTGCATTTTGGTGAAACTGGCAATGTTAAGCTATTTAAAATAGCAAAATTACTGGCATTGTACTAAATTTGTTTGTATAAAAAGAAGTCATTCTGAAATATTAGATATAATTTCTTATTTTCTTAAAAGACAAATAATTAGCAAATGCTTCTCTAAGGACAAAAAAAAGTGACTGATTCAACTTCTCTTTTGATTTCGACAGATATTCGTAAAGTTCCCTATACATTTAAATTGAAGCACAACAACGAGTTCATGCAACCCAGAGGTGCATTTTAGTTTTCTTATAAATAATGATGCTGTTGAGGAGCGCGAAACCACATCATGGTTAATTTCTTCATCTTTTTTTTTTTCTTCTTTTTTTTAGTCTTCGTTGGCTACAAACTTTTTCGGCGCATAATTAAATTGTTTGGCCGCGAACTTGAACTGTTGAATATGCTCGCAGTTAGATTGCGGGGGGTTCAAAGACAAAAGTACATAAATGTAGATATCTACATTTGTTATATGCGGGCTAAATTTTGTGTGTATTTTTCTTCTTTTTTTTTAATACAAAATGTATCTTTTATGTTTATGGAAATTGCTAAAAATACGTTTTCTTTTAACTCGCTTCCACATTTCATGTTTGTTTAATTTGATAATTACACACAAAAACGCATAATATTATGTCCCCAATTTATCATGATGCTTATAACTGCATAATTTTAATATATAGCGAGACATAGCGGGGGTAGGAGGAAATTGAAGATTTTGCGCCTTTGAGGGTGAATGAATTCTCAACGGTACTGTACGCCAAAGTTGATGTCATTTTAATGTGAATTTCTTGTATGATATCACGTTTCATTACACGTGTTTGTATGTATGTATACATACAAACAGATACATATGGAGCTGATGTGCACCATGCAAAGATAAAGGAACACGGAAATTCAGAATCTCACAATGTTCTTGGAAGTCCCTTAAGGCTATCAATCGGATGCTTAGTGAATTTGTTGAATTTTTTTTGTTGGTTGTCCTTTGTCGTTTGTGGTATTTTTGTGTATTAACGGTTTTTTTCTGAAAAAAAATAAAAATAACATTTTTGTGATTTATTAGCAAAACTTTGCAAAAAATAAATCAAATATTCTTTTGTGGAAAATTCAACGGCTTAGTCTGGTGTTATTAAGACGAGACGATGGAAAATACCTATGTACATAATCATAAGGCAGAACTTGACACGATGTAATAATTGGAATGAAGATTAAGAAAGAGTAACTCAATTTAGTGTGATCTCAGAAACGTGAACTAGCTAATTGTGTTTCTTTTAGCTCTGCTCGTTCAGAGCTTCAAAGCCTACATGTTCAGCGCTTTTTGACCTCAGAATAAAATAGCAGAGTAAACGGAGTAAAATACAGAACACAACCGAGTTGACATTTTGAAAGGCGTAAAATTAAAAAAAAATACATCGTAAAAACAATAAAAATGGCGGAAGTGGCTGGTTGCTTTATTTGAGAAGGTAAAATTATTTAGGACATTTTTAAGCATGATAGTTCAGTACTCAAATTGTTTTATAATTAAATCAGAGAGCTCAACAAACTCTGCTCAGAACATTACTCTGTTCACTCAGACTCTGCTCAGTGCTCAGCTCTGAACTACAAAAAGGAAAACGCCTTATATAGAAATCGACCTTTCCACATTGTGCCGCATGGTGTCGCCATCTCTGTTCCGATTTTCATAGTTTCGTACATTTTCATTTTCATAGTTCGTTAGATTTTTGACAAATGAAAGTTAAAATTACTCCTACACTAAAAAACTACTTCTAAGTTAACTCGAGTTTAATTCAGAGTTAACTCAGCACTAGAGAACTGGCCATAGTTAAGCGCACAGTTAAAATATATACATGGCCTTGTCATTATATGTAATGTAGGTATTTATATAAAAATGCAAACTGTGTTTTTGAATTGGAAAGATTATTGGTTTGGTTGATGTATCTAAACCTTTCTATTTTATTTTATTATTTTTTTTAATTTATGAGTCCGAAATACTTAAACATTAATAGAGCTCCAAATACCAAACATTACTTGATTAATTGAGGTTAAAACATCAAAAACTATAATCTTCTTAACTTCTCTCCTTATTAATCAGTAAACAACAAAGAAAGTAAAAACCTTAGTCACCACAACTATCTAACTTATGTCTTTCATATCTTCTGTTCTTTCACATCAAAACAAATCCCCCACAATAAAAATATTGATGTCAAACAATAATAAACATTCACTATAAGTATAAAATATACTTTCACTAGAATTCCCACTCAATTCTATGTATAATAATAATCTCAATAATGATTTCTCCTTAATCTAAAAGTAATCGCATATTTATAAAAAAGTATATCGATACACGATAGATATAAATACTTTCTCAAAAGATATTCTTACGCATCTAATCCCGCACCATTAATAATCCTAAGAATCTTCCTAACATGGATAAAATCAACATGAGAATGAGAACCACAGATACAAATTATACAAAGATAAATTGCTTAACAAAAGCTTAAACCATAGGTATAGATGAATGAATGATCCAAAATCTCATATTTAAACCTGTATACTTGTTGGAATATTTTATGAAATTCACAAATGTACCGTTCAGATACATTAAATAACATCTTCAAGCAAAAATTTTGTATCCGCCCATGCAAAAGAAGCTTTTACCAAGACTTGAAAAAATATGGACACAACAAGTTTTTTTTTTATTATAAAAATTTAAGGCGAAAAAGTTTATATTCTGGTTTTCATTTAAAAAGTCTGGTACATTTTTTTTGTATGTTCCTAGACCATCAATCATTAAATTACTATCGAAAGTTGATTTTTTTATGTCAGTTCTATAACAGATGATAGTTTTTCTCCACGCATATTACTTAATAAGGAACAAATTACCACAAACACCATTCAGTATTATCTTAAGATTGATTTGCTTAATGGTTCTGCTCTGACTCTAACACTTAAATAAGAACAAATTATATATTGGCAAAAAAGTGTCAGCTTTCGAAGAATCACATCCGAGTCGATCGATGTGGAGATCTCCAATGCCCACTATTGAATCATGAAAGTAGAACAACCTAAATTACGTTATAAAATAAAACAAACGAAAGCGAAGTAGAATAGAGAAGTAAAGTAGGCCTTCAAGCTCATTATTCATCCATAATGTGTTGCGTCTGCGCGATGCCAATCATTTTAAGCCGGGACTGGGGGCCGCCTTGCCGCCACCGCAGGCGCTCCGCAAATATTGTATAGTTGATCGTTTGGCGACGGACAATGACGGGACAACAGTTTAACTATATCCAATGTCAACACTCATTCGAATTAGATCAGGTTAAGAGAGGCAACTATATGTAAGTATAAGAAAAAAAAAGATACATATACATTATTTTCTGAAATAAATAAATTGATGTGTGATGTTGTGCATAAAATCATAAATCACACAGACAACGCACGTCCCTTGACAACGAACTCTTTAAAATTGCTCTTGAAGCAGCCGTAGCGCACAGTTACACTTTCAAATACAATTTTTTAATGTTTTTTGTCCGTTTGTCTGTTGATTCTAGGGTTACCATGTGTTCATACTTCTTTAGGCCTTTTACGTTTTTTTACTTATTTGTTTGTCCCTCTCAAGTTAAATTTAAAAATTTTCAGTAAACAGTTTTACTTAACAGTTCAGTTGTCAAATTATTTAAGGAATATCCAATACTTAATGTATTTTCTTTAATTTTCGGTCTTAACACTGTCCGCCTTAAATGGTAACCCTATATTTAAATGTGACAACAGTATACAAATACAGTATTCTATATTAGATCTCCCACGCACAAGATGCTGGACTTGCCCACTTTTATTTTTGTTTGTCTCGTTTAAGTTAATTTTCAAATTTAATTTAAGCAGACTTTAAGAACAAAGACTTTGGTAGGTATAAAGATAGATTCGCCATATAGAAGTAAAAAATGATCGGATGCTGAGATATAATAATCTGATAAACTAGATTGCTCAAGCTCACCCATCAGGGATTTCTTTTGTCTCTTTAGTTAAATTAAATATCTAGAAAAGGGGTTGTTGAAATATTTATTTTTTTTTTAATATGAATTACACCACAGTATCTATAACTGCATATCTAGGTTATGCTTTATGTCTAATAATAAAGAAAGCTTTCGGAAGGAAGAAGTTAAATGAAAAAGTGTGCTAGTAAAATTGTTTTTTTTTTTTTTTTTTTTTTTTTTTTTTTACATTTTATTTTACTTGAGTGTCCCAGTCCCAGTTTAGCTTTAATAATAAAATCTATGTATGTTCTCTTCCGCTATACTAGTGATATTTTCTTTCAAGTCTTCTTGAAGACTAAATAAATGCACTTGATTTGTTTGTTTTCGATTGTTACCCAAGGATAGTCGGTTTAGTTATTTAAATTAGGCATATGATGATGTGCAAATGTACAAATCAATTGTCTTGATTTGCATTAAAAAAAAAAACGTGATATGGGCTTTTTATGTAGCATTTGTTATTATAGGAGAGAATCATGCATTTACTTATGACTTAAACGAGCCAAGAAGGTGAAGGTTATCATAATACTAATATTATCGTACATATTGTAAATTTTTTTTTAAGTGTCAAATTTTTCCAACTGCATTGATCAATTGCCAACTTTGCGATGCATAAGTAAATAATTAATTAAGTTTAAAGAAAAAAGTTTGCAAAATTTATTTATTTCAAAATATTATTTTTAGTCAATTAGTAGAATAGTTGAGTAAGATAATAAGTGGGTATTTTACATTCGATTCGGGTATTTTACATTCGACAGTTGTTAGTGGGTATTTTGGTAAGACATTCTTTTGGATTTCGTTAGAGTACCTCATTGAAAGCTTTTCTACCATTGTTGGGTCTCCACTTGTGAACTTAGTTATTAACAGTACGAAGAGTACAGATAATCTTGTAGCAATCCCTTCAGATAAAAACTATTCAAATGCAACTCTTATGTATGTAGGTACCTAGCTGTACAACCAATATGTTTCATCCAGTTGAAGATCATTGATCAACGCGTTGCATAACAAGCAAACATGTTGAGTATGAGTTCGTTTTACTTGTTGGAACATGGATATCGTTGAACGTTTTGTTGAACTATAAATTTCACGACAAAGTGCTGCAAATTTTCACCTCTTTAATTGACCTCTATTAATAAACTCAAATCAAATAATAATTATTTATAATCAGTGAAATTAGTGAAAAATCTTATCATTTATTGAAACAAAAAGTTAATTCATGTTAACTAGGTTATATTCATACAAGTAGGCTAATTAGCGAGTAATTAAGTTAAAATTCCCCAAAATTTTTTGACAATAGATAAAAAGAAAACAATAACGCTAGTGACACATATGTTATTTACATGGCCAAATAAAAAAATGTGTGTGCAAAATTTAACCCTTTTTGAGAAAGTGTGATGTATGTAAAGACTTAATAAAATAATACTTCTTGGGGGACAGCAGAGTTCTTGTTGAATGTAGTAGATTTTCTTCAATTAATTTGTGTATTAGAATATAATTTAGCAATGTTTATTAATGGGGTGTTTTTAACACATTGGTTTACTTTTTGGTTTGAGTTATGTTGGGTTCAAACAAATTTGGCTACCGCCAGCGCACTGTTGTTCAAAAGTTGTGACAAAATTCAAAACACGACGTTCGCTGGTATGAAAAAATCTGCTATCAAAAAATCTTTGCGATAAAATTCTTATATATTCTTCATCTTCTGGAATGTAGTTAACTTTTTTGGCCACAGGAATGATTATTTTTATTTATATTAATGGTTGAAAAAAAGAACTCAGAAAAAATCGTACAATTCTTGTCGGCTGGTGGTAACTCTATTTGTACTGCGGCAGAAACGTCAAATTTTATTGAAAATGACAATCACACTTTTATTGTAATAGTTCTTGAACTGTCAAATGTGATATCATCTTACGCAGACTGAATTGGTTGATTGTGATTTGTGACTCTCAATTATCGCAAATTACCTTACACGATTCCACCTCAAAATTACTCACACAAAATAAAGTTGTCAAAGTTATAAAATGTCATTTTAGGTAAACAGCAATTTCATGTTTTGATCTGAAATTCAAGATTATTAGGCAAATTAAAATGGTAATAATAAGAAATGATGGTAATTTTCTCTAGTGTGCAATTTTTGTCTCCATTTTTCTTTGTGAACAACGTCATAGTCGTCTATATTTGTATATCCGAAATTTTGAACAAAGTTGATAAAAATAACCTCTGTTCGTTTATTTCTCAAAACTACACTCATTTCTACCAATTTTAGGACAAAATTCTATCAAATATCTTAAAAAAAATAAAAATGGCTGTTCTAGTGCCCACAGAAACTAAGCACGCCCCATTAAAAACAATAACAAAATATTATAATAAGACAATTAAAGGAGCACTTGATCAACCATTTTACAACCATAATACCTCAATTTTGACAGATGCGCAGAACTAAACAAAAATGAAAACGCTAATGATATTACTTTTAATATGTGTACTGTTACCTGCAACCATACGAAAACTTCGGAATGGGATTGGATCTGTTTGTGTATTTTATTGGCATTCCACATCGGAGTTCTTCCGAATTTCCACTGGAAATGGTCATTCCCCTTTGTGTTTTAAAGATAAAGTTAACTATCTTGGTAAATAAAGGCTTCTTTGCAGGATTTTAATTTAATTGAAACTGCTTGTTAAAGTGCTACCAAATATAATTGAACGAATTGAAGTTAACATTTAACTCATTAAATTCTGCAGTTCATATTAAAAGTTTATTTCGTCATAGTAATTTCCTTGACATATTCATAGTATGGCATCATAAACCCACTTGCATTGCATTTCACAAGGTTAATGTGAATATTTTCTAGAGCAATTTCATAAAAGAAAATGTCAACCAATTCAATTTAAGTGAGGTTTTCTTTAGAATTATTTTTTTTTATCTCATATTGTAGTGTAGTCATAAACCGCATAGTTTTCCAAATAGATATTTTGATTAAATCTTTCATATACAAATAACAGAGTGCCATAAATTGATTCATATAATATTTCCAGCAATTATTTGTTTGTTTACTAAATATGTACTCCGAAAAGAATATTTAAACTATTGAATTTCTTTTAAAACCAAAATAAAAAAAAAACTCATTAAGAAAAGATTATCTAAACAAATTTGTACTAAAAAAAAAAGACTGTTTAATTTTTTGTTCTCAGCAAAATAAAAAGATAATGAAGTGATTTATAGTTCTTACTATTCTTTTCATTCCTATAACTAGTTCAGTGAAAGTTAAAATATTATTCATAGGTGTTTTTCTTATAGGTATAGAACCAAGAAGAACAAAATCCGGAATTGTTAAGTTCTTTTTTTTTATTTTTACTTTGACTTTTTTTTGACTTTTTATATCTTCCATTTTCTATTAAAGGGAATATGTAAAACGTTTAACTATAATAAAACTGGACGTGAAGGTATTTCTTCTTCTTTATGCAAATCTATCATTATGAACTATACATTGTGGAAAAAAAATTAATTATATTCTTAATCGTATAATAAATTGGCCTACAGTATTTTATTGATCCGCTATACATCCTGTGATGGTCTTAGCTAAAAGTCTTATTTTTTATAGACTTTTAATAAATTCTAAAAGAAAATGTGATCTAAATTTCTACGAAAAAAAATGTCTAGAGTTATATGGGTCAGTCGGATGAATGAATTACCCAAAAGAAATGGGAGTTACATTTTTCTATATACATACAGAATGAACTTTAAAGTGCAGTCGCTGTTTTGTATTCATGAATCGTATCGATGCAGCCTACTTTAACACCTATTTTGGTATTGAAATGTATACAAATTTGGTCATAAAGAGCACGAAGAAGCTATAAATCGAAAATTTTATTCTTTCAATTGACAAATATCTGGTGTGAAGTTCAATTCTACTTAATAGTTTGGAATTCCAGACTTTTCATAAAATATACTAACCTATATTTACCTATTAAAGAACTCTTAGTCGAATATTTTTTTCAAACTTTTGGTTAAGTGTGAAATAAAATTGTTTGTAAATCACAACGTGCCCCATTGCCACGCTGTCCCATCTAGACCGGAATTCCTGTTTGAAAAATACCTGATGGCGAATTTACCATATTTGAGTTTGAATATAACCTTAAAATGTTTATAAACAATTCGAGTGTTTATGAAAATAGCCATTGATTTTGAATATCGCAGTGGGAGAAAAAAATTGAGTCAGGTAAAGCATTCGTTTAGTGAAAAGAAAGCATGTCTCTGTATGCCATTTTGATTGCAAAGACTACATCAAAATGACACCGACAGTTTTCAATCTTATAATTGGTTTGACAAATATACAACTGTCTGAAGTAAGTAGGTACTGGGTTTTAAAAAAAAAACACTTATTATATGAAACGTCCGAAGTTATGTTCAATGATAAACTCATGGACATTCCTGAAGATGCGGATTATTCGCCTTAAATGATAAGTTATTCGAAACATTCACTTTGGGACAGAGTAATAAGTTTAAAAGCCAAAAGTATTAATTTGTATTTTTTTTTTACTCAAATAAGGTGGTTCAAAAGAGTGGTTATGATATTTTGGGAAGATGAGTTATAATCTTGTTCCAAAATAGCTAATCAGTACTTAAGTTTGAAATTGTTCAACAAGCCCCAAAATGTTATATGTAAAAGCTATATTTAAGGAGTTGAAGGGCTATAGGGATTAATGGTTATTAATAAACAAATCACGAGTGTGTTATCTTTAAATATCCATTAAATTAGGTATCTATACAAATTATAAAAGGAAATATTCCCCAGCCACTCTCTCAATTAATTAATAATCCTGGCAGACATTATCATGGTCTACATTATTATATCTATATATGTATAATAATAAAATAATCTACCCCCAAAAATATACAGTCAAATGCACTCGAAAAGTGACAACATAAAAGACAGTATAAAAAACCATTTTAAGAATATCTATGCAAGCGGAAGAGCAACATTTGTCCGCCGCAGCAACAACTGATGAACTGATGCTGCTACTGCTGTTGCTGCTTCATGCTGCACTTAAATATGTTATTTTTTCACTTGTCCTTAACATTGTACATTTTATGCACAGGCCATGGCACAGACAATTGCATACAAGCAAAAGTCCAAGGACATGAAATCCAGAGAAATCTACAATAATAACAACTGAAAAAAAAAATAATATAAAAAAAAAATACACGAGACATAAAAAACGTTAAATTGCACACCATACACACACATATACAATCACATAAAATAAAGCCAACCCAAAAGTTTTAGGGGAAGTTGGGGAGCGTTACCAAACCCAGTGGTTTTCAAGTTGTATACTTTATAGAAGAAAATGTACTAGGTTATTTATAAAATTGATTTTAACCTTATCTCTGAATAAAAAAATATTGGATCAGATGTTTTTCAAGCTATGTATATGTTTACACACATTCATCACTTCTGATAATTATAAGGGCTAATTTTTTAATACCAACCCAGTTAAATATTAGATAGAACTTTATATTCAGATAAAGTAATGGTCCTTATTTATTTCTCTGATAGTTAACTGAATGTTTAATTAATGGTTAAAAATCTCCTTTATGTATAAATAAATAAAAAAAATATATAAATAAAGTATATTAAGGGGCCAATTTTTCAATAGTCAGTTTAACATCAGTCTTATTAGTCTGATAAATTAAAAACTTGTTCTTGTTTATTCCGCTTATAGTTAACTAAATGTTTAATTGTTGATTAAAAAATCCACTCTAAATAGAATAAAATACATAAATAAAGTTAATTTAAGTATCAGATCTGATTAATTTGAATTAAAGTGGCAACGCTGTTGCAATTGGGTGGTTTGGTTGGGTTATGTTTCGTGCTGCATGGGGTTGACTTAATCGAAAGATAAATATAATGAGGAAGAAGATTGCACTGTTTTATATTCCAAACAGACAACGAAAGTCCTCCGACAAAAGTCTCCTGGAGGTTGGCAAAAGTGGTTAATTAAAAATGCAAATAAAAAAAAAAAAAAAACACAAAGCAAAAATTGACGTACATACATAAATATAATAAATACAAATGAAATAATGCGGAATTCCCATAACGCGCGCTAGGATTATTGGTTTGATTGTGCAGTACTTTCAACAAAAAATAAATCGTTTTTTTTTTTTCTTTCGTATTTACATATTAAATTCTTTTCAAGGTTATACTTTAGACAGATAAAATGTCAATTATAATATACATATATACATTTTAAAATATAATTTTAGAATGCAATTATTAGGTTTTATTATTCAAATGCATTTCCCGCCAAATTGTCGACTTAAATTTATTTTTCATTTCTTGAAAAATGATTAAAATCTTTAAAAAAAGAATCTAGGTCAAATGCAATAATGGAGTATAATTAGATGATAATTCACACACATGACGTGTTCTATAAATCTTTTATTATAGACATCATTATTTGCAAGGCAAATATAAACCTAGTGTTCTAAAGTTTTTCAATGGGTTTTTCATTTGCGTGTGTTTATTGCTTTAGTTTTCTTTCCTCTTCAATAGATTTGGATATGAGATTTTTGTATTTATAATTTGCAGACTTTTCTATATTATACACTTGACCTTCATAATATGGAAATAGGTTTTTTTTTCATATAGATGTACATATTATTGTTTCGAAAGATGATAATAATTAGAACAATATTAGCCAAAATTGTTTAGGTATATACCAATTAATTAAACAAGTTTAAGAAAAAGAACAAAATAATTTTTAAGAAAAATAAACCAATCAAAGTTGAATTTTAAGTTAACAAAAGTATTTTAGTCTTTGTTAACAAGAAGGTTTAAAATCTTAAACAAAAATATTTCCACAATCAAAATTCATTCTTAATTTTATAACTCTTTAATACCCTTTTCTTTTTTTTTTATTTTAACAAACTTTGAACTATAAATACATTTTTTTTTCTTTGAAAATTATTGAAAATCTTTTCTGATTTGATTGATTTGTGAAACGAAATGAAAATATTCGTTTCAAACTAAATTCTTTGTAAAAATATATATGTACATTACTTATCACTTTGCAAATTTGTATTTGATGAAACGGTCATTTGAAAAAGAAGACAACCTCTTCAACATTTAAAAGAACCATTTGCAAGTTTTAGTTTTGTGAAATTTTCAAAGAGCAAAATGATTTTTTTTTTGTGAAATCGGTCCTAAAAGTTGAGAAAAAAAACGGATGAAAGGCGAATAATTATTTTTAACAATTAAGTTGGTCTAACATTTATTAACAAATTAAAACTTTAAATAACATTTACATCAATAATTTTTCAACAGCTACTAAACCACATTTTTAGATCACATTATGAAGGTACGATCTAAATACAAATTCAGTTTCAGATGTCAAAAGCCTTAGATTTAAATAAAATTACCGAAAATTGTCTGGGTATTGTCAGACTACAAAAGATTTTAAAATTGCATAAAAGCGATACTATTTATCCTCTTTTTTTTCATATTCCTCCGTTTAAATCCGAGTTCGAAGCCCGATTATATCTTCCCTCGTTACAGGAAAAAATAACTTCAATAATTTCAACATGTTATCTTTCAATGCCAACATATTAAAAAAAAAAAAAACCTATTCCAATCCAAACCAATCCAATATTCATGGTGAATTTATGAATCAAAGGTATGTGACCTTGACACATTCATATAGATCTTCAAACCATATGTGTCCAAATATCAAGTGCGATAAGTAGGTACACTAAACTCATTAAAATTTACCACTTAACATTGTCTAGTCTAGTCACCAACAAAAACAACAACAAACAATAACACAAAAAACCGCTATGAATAATAAAATAAAGCGTAGGTATACTTACAGCAAAACTTATACTAATACATTTTTGCAGACATATTGTTTTGACAATTTCAATTTAAAATCAAACAATTGTTGGGGGTGAATTCCCAACAAGACTCGTTCATATCTTCAACAACAACAACAACAACAAAAAAATTATAAAAATCAGTTTTATTTCAATTTATTTAATTTAAATGCGTAATGATTTAATAAATAACGTATAGATATATACTCGTAGGTATGCTTCAAGTGTTATGCCGCGAAATATCTTTTTATATTATATTTATCACGTTTTACAAAACATTTATACAATTATTATTACTCACCACTCAATGTTTGCCCAGGAGCAACTTCCAATGATCATCTTCATGTTTTTGTTTTTCAAAGACCTTGACAGTGTTTTGATGGTTATTAACAACAAAAAAATTATGATGATGTAAAAATGAAACTTCCACTTTTTTAGTTAATTTAAGAAATACCTACAAAAAATTTATAAGCATATAAAAAATTAGCTTTAATCAGAAAAATTCCTCTTTATGCTTTTGTCTAATTATCATGAGAAGAAGTACCTATAAACATCTACCTAAAAAAATATAAAATCTACCAAAAGTATTTTTCTTCTCGATAAAATCATCCACATCCGTGGTTAGTTTTTTTTTTTGTTATTTCTGTAGGTCTGGGACAATATGGTTGAAGCCTTCTGTCATTTGTCATTATAAACAAAAGATGGTATGTTTTAATTAGTGGAAGGATAAAATGTCAAGAACGTCTCCTTATTCATATTCTCCTTGTTTTTTTCGAATATATTATAAATGCTATCCTTTAATACTATATAATAGAAAAAGAAAGTGTGGAGAGAGGCAACTTCAACTTCAACCAACCATTGCGCACCGAGCAGAAATTAATTATTTTATTATAGCTGCTGTCAGATGTGCGGTATTATAGTCCTTCATATAATTATATATTCTGCCCTAATTTATATGCTAATATAAAATTGATTGCTCAGGATAAATGGGACCTTTTTTCATTATTCAGTAATATTTTCGTATATATGCGTATATTCGCTTCATATTTGTATAGATATGGGTGAATGGAAATCAACAGTTTTGGTAACTGTTGTTTTCTTCTAATCAAACAATTAAAATTAGATATGCCCTATTTTGTGTGAAGATAAGATTTGGAACTTATAACAACAATTTATAACTAAATATAAAAATAAATTATCCAGTATTTTGAGCTCAACTTACTATGACGCATTAGAATTGGCACAGTTTGGAGGAATGTGCGAACAAAATAATAAAAGCAATTCTTAAGGCATTATAAGACTATTTCAAATTAACTATTTAGAGTGCTAGCCGGCCATTAGTCTGACTAATTTACAAAAAAATAGATAATTTTGGAGGAGTTTTGT
Source organism: Epistrophe eligans (assembly GCA_951394125.1). Lineage (NCBI taxonomy): Eukaryota > Metazoa > Arthropoda > Insecta > Diptera > Syrphidae > Epistrophe > Epistrophe eligans. Next base: position 55,627,767 of record OX596028.1, read on the forward strand.
GGGGGAATAGTAATTATCTGTTAAATCGGGTGTGTTCTGATAACTTTGAGATTTTGAGAACCAAATTCTGACGAATAAAATATTCGTGTTAATTGTTGAGCTAAATTTATAAGTAAAAAAAAGATACATTTTTAAAAGAAAATTCTTATTAGAACCTCCAAGAATTATTTCATTAGGGAAGACATTTTAGAGCCTATCCTAGTGCTCAATTTTCTTCGTAAGGTTTTAAGAATAATTTTTTTTTAAACTAATAATATTAACATAACAACCCTGTTGGTTTTTAATTCTATAAACTCATAAAAACTCGCACTAAACTATTCATTTTTAAATTGTTAAAAAAAGTGAATATTGAATTAAAAAAATAATATTTTTATTTAACAAATAAACAAACAAAAAATATGCGTAAACATTCAAAAATGAAGAATATTATAAAAACAATTTCAAGTGAATCAGTTAAATACTTTCTGAGATTACTCGAGACAAACTTAATAGTTGTTTAGTCTGTATAAGCATAAATAGTTATGATAAAATTCATATGAAAAGATTTGTTTTTCAAACATTTTGAGGCAAATTGAAATTAAAAAATATATAACTATATATAGTGAATAAAAATTAATACATTCTAACAAATCGATTTTCAGAACGTGATCAAAATCACATGGTTTTACAAGCTTTGTTTATGTCAGTTATTGCCTGTGTGTGTCATTAAGATTTTTTCATTATTTGTAAACAATATTAATTAATTTGTCTTTTTAAGATAAATTCCTGAAATTTAAATCAAATACATTTATGAATATTATTCATCGGATATTCCTTAGGTATTAATCAACATAAAGGTACTTAAAGCTCTTTGACAAAATGTAAGAAGTTAAGATATAAGCTTTAAGTAAGTAAAGAGCCTTTACTGAATTTACCAAACAAGTTTTTTGTATACCTACACAAATATACTGACATAAACCTTAAGATATGTACACAATTAAATGAAGGTAATGCGTTTTCATAAATTAACCCATTAACTCAAATAAAGAAAGAAAAAAAAACAAACAAACAAAATTTTATCCAAGAACTAATTGGGCAAGATCGTAAAATATAAAGAAATTAAAAAACAAAACTTGCTTCTCAATTAGTTACCTTTGTAGATATCGATTTAATTATATATTATGATACTTTTTTCCAAGATTTTTTGTTTTGTTTCTACTCGTTATTAACTCATTATTATTCTTCTTTTTTTTTCTAGGTAAGTCCAAAAGATTGCAGAAGACGCAAAAATAATAATTAACCTTCAGTATATTCTGTGAGTACAAAATTTAATTATAAATATTTTTGATATCAACAAATTGGGAAAACCATATTTTTGTTGGTATTTTGATGATGGAGATGAGCCAGACAATTCTTTGTTTAGTGTACTTTCCAAAACTGATAATTTGTACCAAATTAATCCAAAATACTATCAAAAATAAAATTGGACTAAAATTGGAAGAACTTTTGCAGTTGGAAAGTAATAAACTTTTCGATTTTCATGATGAGGCAGTGCATTTAAATGTTGAATACATTCAATATTAATAATATTTCCACGTATTTTATCACCTCATTATCTACTTTTAATCAGTTATCAAATTTAACGAATTTTTAACGAAATTGAAAGACAGCTTTAATCTTGTTTTTCTTCTTCATTAATAATCGTTTTGTTTACAATTTCAATAATTTGTATTTAATAAGTATGAAAACAATACAAATTCATCAATTAAAAAAAATAAACGAATAAACAAATAATAGAACGTGTTAAATTTCAAGCTTGCAATTTACAAATTCTCGCATTCATTCAATATTTCCGAAGCAAAGTCATCCGTATCAAATGATTTGTAAACAACTTGCACTTGAAATGTTTTGTTTTGTTTTAAAATTTATTTGTGAAATTAATTTCGCTTATTTGTTTACGTCAATCTACTACATACAATACATACATATGTATGTATAAAAAAGTTCAAATAAAATTCTTCTGGTAGTTTTAGAGGAAAGACAGAATTTTTTTTCAACTTTAACGTCGAACGGCTTTAGTACACGAAGTGAAAGTAAAATGCTACGTGAACGTATCGAATACAATTTATATTGTACTAGGAAAACTCTAGTATATTTTTCTTAGAAACGTCATTTCAGCACCTGTCATTTGTCAGCTGTCGCTTGTAACAGAGGTCTGTTTAGTAAGGTGACGTTCCTTACGCATTTTCATAAATTTTAGGAATTTGCTGGCAAGCAGTGTCAACAAATAACAGTTTGGGAAACTTTGTGAAATTTTTCATAAATTCTCATAATTCGCTGTCAAAACTCATAAGCAAGAAAAAACACAGTTTATCGAAACTTAAAGTTTCAAGTTTGCGTTTGACTTTATATATAAAATTCAAAATTGTAAGAATTAATCATGTCGATTATGGAATACGTAATACTGCATCCGCAGTGCAGTGCTCTCTTTTCTCTTCACCTATTTGTCGTGAAAAGAAAAGAGAACACTGTACTTAGAATCACTGCGGATTTAGTATTGCGTATTCCATAATCAACATGAATATTATTGTGACTTTATCGTCATACGATTCTTTTGAAAAAGATATGTATTGCGAACGCCGTTATTTCGCGTGGTCAAATCGGTGTGATATGTCATAAAATTGGCAAGGATATTTTTCAGCGTGCTATTGATATTATTTAATTTCATCCTTAAACAATTTCAAGTAATATTTTGTACAAATATTTGTAGAAAACAAAATAATCTATGTACATGTCTGTCATTTCTGCTGCTCTTTTTAGCATTATTAAAATTAAATTCAATACTCGATATCGTGTTCGATATGTTAACGGGATCATCATATATGTAGCATATATTATTTCTAGAGCGCGCAGCGGTAGGGTAAACTTAAAACGTGGAAATTTCTGTGACACATTACGTTTACGTAGTGATCTTACACGTTACGATACGTTGATGTAAATTGGATACCTTCAATATTGGGTACGTTTGATCGTACTTCAAACTAAATCGAAAGATCGCGTTGAGTTTGGGTTGAAATTTGTTTGACAGTTTGAACTCGTCGCGTTCTGTGATGTAAAACTAGTGCTTGAATATTTAATTTGATGTTTACACATCTTAAGAGTGACTCACGGCCCTCACACTTTTTTCCGACTCTCATACTACATCCAATCTTTATAATTCATTCTCTGGATAAAATCATATAAATGTAAAAGTGTTGTCTTATAGACAATTCATCACTTCAGAGATCTCAAAAACGTTCTCCCGTCAACAATTGAGCAAGTGAAGCTTCATAAATAACGAATGCATCACGTCTCGGAAATAAAGTTTACCTTAATGACGTAAAAACAATTTACCACACCTCTCAGTTCAATTATAGCATCAATATTATATTTTATTTTCTCTAAAAGTAGTGCAAATATCTTAAATTTATAAACGGACAGACGGTAGTCAATTCTCTCAAAAGTTTATTGTTATTTTAGGTAGATAAATCTTGTCATTCTTTATAGCCTTCACTTCTTTTAATTATTTTAATTTCTTATATTGATTACGTAGGTACTTGTATTTAAAAACATTAATTCAATTCTCTGATAAGTCATAATGGACATCAAGACAGTATTAAAATTATACAAAAACAAGTATAGATTTATTAAGCACCCCAACTTCGCACTGTGTCTTCAACTTCAACTTCCTCAATGCCACACAGGGTTTCATTCAATCAAAAATAATTTAACAATAATGATGTTTTATTAGACAAAAAAAATGACTATGACTTTATAAATGATAAGATCCATAAGTTTTCTTAACCTTTTGTCCGCGAAGGTATAATTAATTAATACTTAGCAGGAAGTCAAGAATTTTTTTTTAACTAGTATAAGAACAAGCCGATGATGTACACATTTACTTACATATGTTGCTATGGTCCTAAACACATGTATATGATCTTTAAACAAGTAGGTGGTAGTGGGGGTCTCCTAAATGGAAAGCCTTAAAATATTGATTTCTGATAAATGAATGGATATGCTTGGATTGATGCGCAAATAGCCGATAACAAATGATATTTAAAACTAAAATTGATGTTCTTCTGTCAAATATATTTGAACTCTTGAAACTTAATAGCAACAATATTTGTTTCAACATGATAGATATAGATTTTTGCACCAAGAACATCATTTCTTTCTCACCCAAAGCATTTTTTTTTGTTTTTGTTTTTTGAACTTACCTATATGTGAGTTATACTTTGAGAAGACATCAACGAGGAAAAAGCGAGAATCCTTCTTATATGAACGTCGCGTCTCGTCGTCGTTGTTGTCGTTAGGTTACACCTTCCGGCTATTTACATGCCATCTCGCATTCTCACCAGCTTGTTTAAGTGAAGAATATAACAAGAAAAAAAAAACAACCTTTAAAATAACTCTTTCCCTATAGAAGAAATAAATAAAAAACAAAAAAAAAAACAAAAAACATACCATGCTTGGCGTTCAACACACAGGTAAACACCTGATATTTACAAATTTGTTAACACGATGTGCCCGCAGTATATATACTATATGGATGGGGTTTTTTGTGAGAAAATAACGGGATATGAATCATGACCATGGTATTCATGATTCGAAGTGATGCATAATTTAAGAACTTTGCTTGCAGCTCTAGCGTCAGTAGGAACATCAGTTAGGTTAGGTATCAGGTATCAGCATCATCATCACAGTCACAGCGTCAAAGTGGTGAATTGAGTTGAGTTGAGTCAACTTTGTACGCGCCGTGCAGCGCAGCGGTATTATATACTACCTATAGAGTTCGGTCAATTCTTATTTAATATTTAAACAAAGTATGCATAATGGAGTCTTCATCTATACAAATGCATACTTACTTAAATGTCTATCAACATATACATATAACTACCTGCCTATATACAATGTTGTAATACATTTTTAATATTGGTGCAAATTAACACGATATGTCACACATTTTTGTATACTAAAATGTATTTGACTAGGTATTTGGTCTATATAGGAGTTATATTTGTTGCATAGGTATAGCTTAGCGGTAAAAGTAAAATAAGCATAACGACATTGTGTATACAAGCTTTTAAAGTTCGAATTTTGATGGGATTGATCAGGTTTGTTTATTTTATCACAAGAAAATACTACCTATAATGTAACCTACACCTTAGCATATATTTTTTTAAATTGAAACTGTAAATACAGGAAGCATGTTGGAATAAACAAGATATAAAAGTGACCTTATGAAAACTTAATGTGTAGGTAGAACAGGTTACCCAGTTAAAAGTAAATAAATATTATTTGTTTTTCTATGAGCATAAATAAATGAAAAATGAGTTATCAAAGTAGGTATATTTCTTTTTGAAAAGCCGACTTGGTAAGAAGGCTTTAACTTAATGTTCGATAACATTATATATGCGGCGTAAATCTGCAGTAAAAAAAATCGAGTTAACGACAAAAATATTAGGGGTATTTATGCAACGTCGTAAAGTCCTCGTAAACGTGGTAAACTGCCAAAACCTGTCAAATTTTCATATAAATTTGGCAGGTTAACGCAGTTTGAAACGACTTTACGCTATTGAAAGAATGCCCCTATTAAGGATATCTACATCTTGCGTAAATGTTGTGATAAATGAATCAACTAATCAACCATAATGTCGTAATACCATTTAAAAAAAAGTTTACCATTTTTATTTACGATGTTCACGATACAAATTCTTGTCGAAAAGTTTACGATTTATCGGAAAAGATTTCTCATATAAATTTTAACAGTTCGTTTACGAAATCGTAAACGTTCCTAAGTTTAACAACATTATGATGGTTTTCCGACGTAGCATGAACCTTTATTGAAAATCCAGAGGTCATGTTGGTAAACGTCAAATTCGTTCGCAAGACAGTTAAACGAATTTACGATTTTCTGCAAGCTAGACGATTAAATATTTGACGATAGCAATATATGCGTCAAAAAATTACCATCATTTGACGATCAAATTGACGTTTATTTGACGGTTTCGAAAATATTTATAAATTCTCAAAAATCAGGGCCCAGATCCCCTCTGACTAAAATAATCGATCGACTGAACGAAAACCGTTTTGACGATTAATATCTTTCTCATCCTCTTTCTCAATTTTATGTTCTGATATCAAAGAAATAATCAAACCGATAAACTTCAATTGCAATGTATTATTGTTGTGTCATTGTTTTGTAATATGTATTATAAGAAATATCACCAATCGCTAAAATAATGTTTAAACAATAATTGTGTATCACTCCTGATCCAATTTTAAAAGCTCAAATCAATTCGTTATATTACTCTTCAAAGCCTTTGACAGCTAACCGTTAGTCTTGCTTTTATTTATTAAATTTTATTCCATCTAAAAATCCAAATAATAAACTCTTTGAGTCTCTTTCAATCAGCTTAATCGAATTATATATCAACAACTTTTGTTTGCAAATCTCTGATGGTGATATTGCTATGGAGCTTCATCAGCTGTCAACCATATATAAAAGATACAAATTTTTTGTATTTCAATTATTCAATTTCACGAGACAACAACGACGATGTCGACAGCTTAATTGATTCACGTATTTTCTCACACCATCGAGTACACTTTTTACTTTTTTTTTTTGTTAATAAAAAACAAATTAAATAGAATCTCTTTTCATATAGAAAGTTTAAATGCTTTTCAGCTATTTTACGTCTGTCTGTCTGTCTGTCATTCTTTGTCAGTTAAAAACTTCCATCAAAATTCCCAAAAGAAATAGAACAAACCATACATAGAGAATCACCGCTTAGATGAAAAAAGCGCATATATGTAGATACCTACATACCTACTCGTAGAAGGTGACAGCAACCTGACTTAAAATTGCCAATTATCTACTCATCCTCTTTTGGCACTCATTAATATGATTAGTCAGAAAGTGAACTGTATATCTATATGTACATATAAACAGATCGAATTATTTGACAATGATTTAAAACGATATAGTACATATACCTACATATATCCCGTACCCAGTCTTCCTGTATAAAAATGTCTTTATGGTCATGAACGGAATGAAAAATAAATTCCAATCAATCTATGGTAAAAAAAAAAAATAAAACGAAGCACTGATATGGAAACATGGAAGGGATTTGACAACATTTTGAAATGGGCCATGCTTGTTATATCTTGCTGTGACTAATATTTTATAGTTATTTTATATTTTCCAACAAAACGAATTTGTCAAAAATAGTAAATTCAACAATACACTCTCCTCATTAAAAAACCTATAATATCTCACTCTCTCTCTCTCTTTTATTCAGAAACGTCAAAATCATCACTTTGTAGAAACTGACATTAATGTTTATATTATTTTGAAGGTAAATACTGCTTTGTGCGTGATTGTTCTTATAAATAAATACAATTTAAATATCAAAATTGAACACAAGATAAAAAGCGCCTTTTGCGTCTGTCAGTTTTATGATGTACACAAACACATTTTAAAATAGAAGCTGTCACTTCAGACGTTGACAGATTCGTTTTGAAAATTTTCTTATACAAAATTGACACTTCAAATATAAATTGCAGAGTTATTTCTCGATGTATCTGTTCGCTAACTTCTTTCGACTACTAATTTGTACCAATTTTAGTCCAAAACTCATATAGAAATAAATTAATTTGGACTAAAATTAATGGTTTCGAGAAGCAATCGAAAAAAATCTATTGTCAGATTATTAATATTAGAGCAGTTTCGATATGAAAACGAACAGAACTATTGTCTGAGTTAAGTTCTATATCAACTCAAGTTCATAAGTCCACAGAAAAAAAATTCACAACACTTATGACCAAAATATAAAACCTTACTAAGACAATAAGTCTGTTCGTTTACTTCGGGAAACTGCCAATTTCCACAAATTTTCACCAATTTTAAATCTTTTGACTAAAATTGGTAGAAATTGGCAGTATTAAGAAGTAAATGAACAGAAGTAATGTAAAAGGAGCCCTTAAATCATGTTTGAATTGTAAGTTTTGAATAAGTACATTTCCGAATCTGTCAACGTCAAAAGTGATAGCCATCATTTTTTAGAAACTGACAGATGCAAAATTAAAAGCGAAATAAAAGGCGGTTTTTATCTTATCCGAAGATGACACATTGTCAGATAACTATAGGTAATCAGAACTTTACTCAGATAATTTAAAGTATGAAACAGGCACTATAGATTTGTAATTTTTTTTATGATTTTGCAGTTTTACGTTAAAAACTATTTATAAATTCAAACTACTGTATCCTTGAACGCATACGTATTCTTTATTCCCGATGCCATGTTCACTTACATTCTTTTAAAGATGCCACCTTTTTTAATGAAATCCGTCCCTGGTTGTGATTTTAAAATTGATTGGGGTGGTGAAGACTGCTATCGCCAATTCATCGATCGAATAAGAAAAAGTAAATACAAAAAAAAAAAGGTAAATCCGAAAAACATCTATGGTATATCTTTTTGATGAAGGAAATGGTTAGAGTATTAAGGTAGTATATCCACTACCTATATTGATTCGTTAATCAATGTACACACATATAGGGAGCCACAATTTAGTTGAGAGTTAGGATGACGGACGATGGGGACGACGACGCAAGGCATATAACGATAGTCGAGAACGATGAATGCATGACCACCTGACATATACCTAGAACCTCTATGATCGTCATCAGCTTCAGCACAGACAACATATATAGCATACGAGTACCACCTCACCGAGTACCTACAATATAAAACAGAGGAGTAGGAGGAAAATGAAAAAGATTCAGCAAATATGTATAGAAGGAATTTCAAATACTATTTGAAGTCCCAACGTGCCATCATCCACCGTACAAATTCCACTCGCTTTGCCATGTTCGTTAGGCACGACGATGATGATTATGAAATTAAAAAAAAAAAAAAAAAATAAAAATAAAAATAACCAAGAACCAAAACAAACACTTTAAGATACTAACTCTATACTATCAGGTCTATGCCGAATGGCATAAGTAACGCCATCATCATCATCATGTCACCATCACGCAATTTTCTCCTGATCAGGTTTTCATTATATCTAGCTATAGCTGGAGCTCTGGAACAAGCCATAGATATACAGCTTTTGTGGTATTAGCATCAGCCAGCAGCAATGGCCATCTTTGATACTTTGGACCGGGAATATTATATTCTATATAGATGCGGTGCGCTGCTGTTGCTGGATGCTGTAAATGCTGATGGTATGGTACCTTCGCAATGGTCTCCTCGCAATCGTCTGTATATATGTGGGCTTCACCCATATGTGTACTTGTACCACTATATCTTTTAAAACTAGGCACATAACGGTAAGCCAGATAGATAGAAATTTGTACAAGATCGCTTCTTATAGTCAATGGGTCAAGCCATACGTAAGTTTGTATATCTTTTGTTTATTTATCTCTCTCTCTCTCTTTCTCTCTCTGTCTTGATGATGGTCGCGCGCTCGTAGTAAGTGCATGTCGCTTCTGCTGCTGTTGCTCCTGCTTAAAACTGATGTTCTGCTGACTCGCCTCTGATGATGGGTGGAACGAGCAAAAGAACAATAAATTCTATGCGCCCTCAAACCGCATTGGGAAGTTATTTCCGCTTTCGCATATTTGTCAGTTTTGTATAGGTATAGAGGTTTTGCTATATAAAGGAGATCCTTTTGATATACACAGTATACAGTGCATGCCTTTATCTTTATAGAGAATTCCATATTATTTTCTGACATGTGTGTTGTGATGGGAGAGCGACACAGAGAATTATCCACATTTCAGCAATATTTTGACGTAAGATTCGTGATGTCTCTGGAACAATTCAGACCTCTCTCTCAGGGTAATAAGTCCACAAAAGAGAAAAATCACAATAAATTGTCTAAAAATACGTTTTTTTAAGAAAAGTTATCTTTACATTTTAAATATGACAAAAGTTAAACCTCAGCGAGTTTAGCTAGTTTCGCGGCTTATAGGTCTCATCCCGAAAAAACTTTGTATGAAAAGTCAAATTTTTCCTGAGAAGTCGTCGTTAAATCTACGATGATGTATTTTTTTTAACCAATTATCTCCGTGATTGTAAAAAATCACATCTAACTCAGGATAAAAGCTTAAAATTTTCAAACTCAATTTTTGCAATAGTTGTAACACAACGAAACCCTGATCTATAAGTTTAGCACATAGATACCCATAAAGGAATACTATACCCATCACTATACTATCACTATTAAAACTGTAAAACCACTTACTCATCACTATACCTGATAACAAACACAAAATCTTCTCAAAAACAAACTACATATACAATACATCTCTGTATTATTATAATATAACTCTATCTCTATCTCTCGCTTTAATTGGGTTTCAATTTGAATGCAATTTAAATTGTAACGGATTTTATTATGTACATAGATTTCCAGAGTTGTAGGTAACCCATAAAATGAAAACTAAAAAAAAAAATCAGATATTCTCAACAACAAACCGAGGTACTAAAAACATAAATGTGAAAAAAAAAGAAAGAAAAAAAAATCCCCTGCGAAAACAATCAAATTAATTCTACATCTTTCGCTCTCTACATTATCTCTCGACTTCAAGGCTTCCTATAACTTCTCAATGTTATAGAATATGTAAGACACTAGGACGTACATGTAGAACTATATCAAATCTCGATGCCGACGGATGATTTTATAGGTACCTACACTATCTCTAGTGAATCTTTTCTCATAGAGTTCATGTCGATTGTTGAACTAGTATACCTGATGTAGAACGATTTTTTTTTTTATTCTTTGGATTTATTGACGTAAGAAAAAAATTTAAATAATTTGTGCTGCATGTAAGAACTACTGTCCAGTAAACGACCAGCAACTGGAATTACCCGCGTTCCTAGACAAGTACATATTTGTAGTTGTAACAAATGTGCAGAAGCAACAAATAACAAATTCTTCGCGGTTTTCATCATTACTTCGATGTATATAGTGACGGCGCGACGGACGCCCATAGTCAAGTCGCAGTTGATCGTTTGTCCATCGTGCGTGGTCTTGAGGAACGTACTCAACTAAGTCAGTACAGTACACACATTGAACACATTATGTTGAAGTAAATTCTCTTCAATCAAATGGCCACGTTCACGGCAGAAACGGCCGTGGCGGCGGCGGCGGCGCGGTTATACAGTCACAGAAGTTCTTTTTCTTTCAGAATAACTCTGACAAAATGTCAATTCGTTGTGTTCAAGGCTTATAGGTGGGCAAGAATAGGTGAATATGGGGCTGAGTTAGTGCATTTTTTTACGTAAAAAGTCTATCAAAATATCAAAAATCAAAAACTTCAGAAAATTCGATATTTTGGCAATTTAAAGTAACAATCATGTTGATTATGGAATCCGCAATACTGTATCCGCAGTGTTTCGCAGTGCAGGACTCTCTCTTCTCTTTACTCATTTGTAGTGAAAAGAAGAGAGCGCTTTCACTATCAAAATAGAATGGGTGACACAAAGGGTGAATTACATAGTGTCTCCCTCTCTATTTCGATAGTGTCAGTAGCATGCATCTGTCAAAAGTATCTAAACTCACAGTTAACTCACCAAATTCGTTGACTTAAATCCCAGTTAATCCTAGGGATCAGAATTGACTGAAAAACATATTTCAGGAGTTACAAGTCAGCTTTATCTTCTAAACTGTGATTATCTCGCACTGAAAAACTGAACCTAAAAGATATGCCATAGTTTTGAGGTCGAATTTAAATTCAGGACACCAAAAACCTTTCGGAAAGTATATTCTGGTTCAAGATAAAAATGACTCCTTATTAGTGTTTTATACGAGTGTTTGAAAATTTTTGAAATTCATTTAGCACACTTCGTTCTGGGTATACTCTACATTATCTTGTCAAAGAAAATGGTTTACTAAACAAAAAACAAACCCTTGAAACAGCTTGTCTTCACATATATGATAGTCGCCCATCAAAGAAGTGGCCTTCTTCTTTTCTTTTCTTTCATTTTTGTATTTGTTTTTTTATTTCATTTTTTTTAACGAAGACCGTATTCAAGTCAGGTCCAATTTGTATTTATTCATCGGTAGCAGAAACATTGCCATTTGTGGAACGCGCATCATCGGACTTGATATTATGAATACTAATGCCCCAATATGGTTGTTCTTGTCTCCACTTGATATTGGTTTTATTATTGGTTTTGCTATTATTTTGCCTACAATATATATATATTCGCGTTCGTATTGGGAAAAAAAAATAAATAAAAATTTATATTCACACAGATGAAGATTAATGAAACAAGAAAAAGAAGACGATCTTTCCTTACATTTATGTAGTTAAGAGTCCATAAGGATGACAATAGGTTTTCTAGAGCATTATATGTACTTCCAGAAACTTTTTTTGAATACCAATATTGGATCGGTTTTTATTGTTTCTACAAATACAAGAGTACACATAATAATTTTATAAGGTATACTACCAACAGATAACCACTTTTGTAACTATTGGGTAGGGTCTTCAAAATATTTATGGACAATACAAAGTATTGTGAGAACAATATTTTTTCGTATGTAATTGAAATTCTGAAAAAGAGCTGAAGGAATGCTTTAATAGTAATAAAATATTTTATCCTTCAGCCAGATGGTATTAAAGAATGTTACTTTTTGTCACAATATTGAAATTGAAGTTGAATAAAACTCTCATTAGGCAGTTAAGATAAAATTCCACTTTCATGACGAATATTTTGGTTTCTACATCCAGTTGAGGTTAAATAATTGTATGTGAGTATGATCCATACAATAATATTGATAAACTCTTTCATCTATTATTCGAATAAGCAGAATTTTTATTGTGAGAGCTTATGAAGAGCAAATAAATAGCGATAGAGTCGATTTTCTATATGCGGTCAATACAAATGGTCAAAGCGGTAATGTCAAAATTACATCGTAGCAATCCTTCAATGGAATTTGACAGTTTACAGCTTGCCACAGCTTGACAGAAGTCAACAAAATATATACTGACGTATGTAGTTATATAGAATAATTTGATAAAATCAAAAAAAAAATCATATTTTTTAACATCACAGTCATCTTTCAATAGAATTTGACAGTTAATAGCTTGACAGTCCGTTATGGCGTAAAAATGTCATATTGACATACAGTCGTACTCTGAAAAACTTCACTGATACCTCACATAAGTCACAAAAATGTCACAAGGTGAGGTGAAATTGATTTTGTTAAGTTTTCGAAATTGTGATCTCCTTTTCAGTAGCTCACCAATTTGTCATTTCACCGAAAACAAAATTATGTATTGAATGGATCCGTTCAACAAAAATTCAGAACTTAAGTCCACTTTTACATCAGGAGGTTGAAACAAGTTGCTGGAGATTTTTTAAAGTTTTCATTTAATTCCCCTTACTTGCTGTCTTTCTCACCTAAAAACTGAAAGTTGCTGGAAACTTGGTTTCCTCATGTAAAAGGGGACTAACAATCACAATACAAAAACTCACCTTGCTGTGGTGATTTTGTTATGAGGTTTCATGTGATGTGAGGATTGTTTGAGAATATCGAAAATGATATCGAATCACAACAAACCTTACAAGGAATCAACCACACAAGAGCTTGTGACTTATGACCCCTCACAGCGGCAGAATATAGGACTGTTAATATGTTAACGATCGTCGTGTGATCGTCAATGCAAAAAATTGTTAATTTTTTGCTCTTTGCAACTTCCCATCAACACTTAAAGTGATCGCTTTTAGTTTAACGTGTGAACGCAAAACAAATCAACTTATTTTGAAAAATTGGCGTCATGCGTGTGATCGCCTCTTGTGAGGTACTGACAAATCTTCCAAGAGTATACCTCTTGTCATGATCAAGTCTTTATATTAAGGTTATCCCAAACCAAAGAAAACATTTGGAACGACAGCGAAGCTTTCGTCTTTTCCAAAATTAATTTACATGTCTATTATTGACAGTACCCAGTATTCACACTGATTCGACGCAGCAAATTTTTGAACAACGTTTTTATCGCCGCTGCCGGTAGCCGGTCAGATTCGGAAGGAAATTATAGGTTTCTTCCATTTTCAACACGCACACAGAAAATATATGGTTGAGGGTGTACTGTAAGTCACTACATCATTTTTTCTGTAGGTATTTTAAGAATAGTTTAATAAATCAGTTTTTGACGAAGATTCTTAAACTTGTAAAATATTGAAATTCACAAATTGATGTATTGCTGTCCATCACATCAAATTAGCTAACCCAATGGACATAAAATGAACCTGTTGTTGTTTGTTTTCTAGGAATTCAATTATGTGCTTTAACTTTCCCTTTTATGTTACTATGACAGATTTCTATATATATACGCATATACATACATATACATATATAGATAACTTTTAGACGTAAATATCTTATAAGACCATACAAAAGGAAAAGATTATATATACATACTAGGGTGCGCCTTATTCTATGGAGAAAAAAAAATTGTTTAATTTTAAGCGTCCCAACCCGTCAATTTGTTCCTTTTCATGAAAAAAAAATCCTCTAAAAATTTTATACAAATCGGTTAATATTTAGAGGTCGCTACCGGCATCCGAACATTACAGGTTGTTCCATTTAATTATGGAGTATATGGTAATACAATCTATACAAATTTTCAACGAAAATTGATGGAAATAATTATTAAAAATTACAGATATTGTTTGTTTTATAAATTAGATTCTTTATTTACAACTGTGTACCTATGTAATTGTTATGTAAAAATATACACGTTATATCGCACTAATCTACTTATTTATTAAAAAGTACAGTAGTTTAACGACAATTTTAACTTCACTAAAAAACATTAATGAAAATAATAAATTAACACTTTAATAGACCAAATATAGTTGTCAGAAACTCCAGATGATTGCTTCACTTTATAAGTGTTGATTTCTTCCTATCAGGATATTTCTTTCAATAGTCCTTAACTGCCAATAACAGAAACTGCTTCTGTTCTTCGTTGTTTGTATGTAACTTATTGTACTCATCCATAAGCTTTACTCCTCGCTCAGCGATGTAGTTGACCACTCTTATGTTGCGTACTCCTTGCTTCACTTCATTGTAGGCCTTGTCCTCGGCCCACTCATTCACATCCTTCGTCAAGAAATCCGACGAAAATCCTGTGATATTGAAGAATAGGTGGGTATTTGAAGTAACGAAATCCTCCAACCCCTTTGACTGGATATTTGCAATGTCCACAGTTACTCGCTTTAACGGATTCTCTACTCCCTCAATTTCTAGCGCGCAAACCATCTTCCTCTTTGTCTTATTGGATACTCCATCATCGAAAAATCCAAAAGCCACAAGTTCTACTGACAGGTACCAGAGGTGTCCAGGAAACTTTTGAAAAGCAACCCTTGAAATAACTTCGTTTACTTTTCTGTAGTTGCTAAGGTTTTTGAGCAGCTCAAGATCATTTCGTGGAGCAGACGTAGAATTGGGGGCAGTTATCCAGGTCCCAAAACGGTTAGTGTGACAACAAAAAGGCAAATGTCAAGAATTCCGTTTTCTTCTCTCTTTGTTAGCTTGAACTGATTCCAGAACATTCATATCTTAAGGGAGTAGATAGGTTTTGACATCCATCTAGCGCGGTGTAGTCCAGCCGGTGCTTTAAAAGAAATGCCTCTCTGAGGAACTCCTCCTAAGAACGCAATCGTCAGTTCCAGAAGTTCTTTGTAGTCATCTCGAGGCTGGAACTCTAGCAGCTGAGATTTGGAGAAAGTTATCATTTCTTCAGAGATTTCAATAACTGCGGCTGTGGCAACATCATTGGACAAAGCTGTTTGGTAGTTATTGCGATCTATATTGGTCCAGGATTTCTTAAACCGTTTAAAAACCAGAATGTCTGGACCTGTTGTGGGTCCAAGTGATTTAGTAACAACTACTTCCAACATAATCTCGAAGATGTGGTGACGGCATGCTAACCACAGCATGTCTTTATCCATCATTTGCTCAAGAAGAATACACACTCCATTTCTACTTCCAGTATTGACTGATGTTGTGTCAAATCCTAGGCATTTCACATTATGAAAAAAAAAACCTTTTGACTGGGCCGGTGTATTTTTTCAACCCACGGTAGCGACCCCTAAACTTTATCCGATTTGGATAATTTTTTTTGTGAATTTTTTTTTCATGAGATGGAACCGATTGATGACTTGGGAGAAAGCAATTTCAAAAATTAAAAAATAAGGCGCACCCTAATACATACCTTACATATACATACATTAAAAATCCCAAAGTTAGTAAGTTTCGATGTTCTTAAAGTAAATAAACAACTTCCTGCTTCGTTTGTCCTTTAAATAGAAAGTTACACAAAAACTTATATCTACCTATTCTATCAATTATGTGAAAATAAGGAACATACATAAGTTTATATAAGAGCATATATATAATTCATCTCAATTTCTTTTAAGAGCTTAAGGTTGTTTTTCTTTCTTTTTTTTTTTGCTGTTTCTTGTTTCCCTGGAGATTATTCTATGGCCCATACGACACGCCACTAACAGAATATTCTTTTCTAATAAAAATCCTATATTATACCTATCTATAAGGATCTCTACATCTGTATAAGGATATCAATAACAGGCACGAACCCTCCCCACATTTTTTTGAACATAAAACATAACAAAACTTTTTCTTTCGCTCCAACTACAACCGAGTGCCGACTACAACGACGGACGATGGAAGATGTATTTGTTTTGACTTATTCAATTTCGATATTTGAAATTTTGTAAATAGGATTATGCTTTACCCACATAGCATACATATATATCAGTCCTTTTAATCTGTTTCTTTTGTTTTTGTTGAAGTTAAATCAAAAACCAATAACAAATGAGATATAATTTTCTATATCGAATTTATCATAAAACCTACATCCATATAGTTCTTCCTCATCATTGACAACGAATTTATTTGACGAATTACTTTTCCAGAAAACAAAATAGAAAAATATAGAACTTTGGAATAAGTTGGATGTGATTGTAGAAAAGGTATTTGAATCGAATCTCGTTTCCCCGTTGCATATTTATAATTGAACATCTGTCACAAAAACTGGACAGGCAAGCTGTGGAAATCAATTCGATTTGTAAAAATACGAGTAATACCTATACGCACGTAGAAACAAACATAAACAAAGAAAAGAATATTTTGGATGAGGGAGGAATATAATAATTATTGTCCTTTTCCACCCTCGCTTTGCTATTAATATTAATTTTGTGCGAATATTTGTGAAAAATATGCGACCATTTTATGGCACATCCTTTGTGTTTTGTTTTTTTTTTTCGGAATATTTTTATTATGTACCTACGAGTATGTCCTTTGAAGTTAATAATTTTTCTTTTGTTGTTATTTTTTGATGGGCAATTGGCTGATGTTGGGTTGAGATGGTTGGGTGTACTTACGTACATTGGTACGCATTTTGTGTGCAGGGATGAAAATGCTTGAAACAAAAATTGATGAATTTCGGTTTTCTAAAAAGTTCCCTAAATTTGAACCAGGGTTTTTTTAATTTTTGAAGGAAAAGGGACAAAGCACGTTTTTTTTTTTTAATTTATCGAAAACTATCAGTTTAATGGAAGAAATATCTTTGCAAAAATTGTAGATTATAAAATTCTAAACAAAAAATATTATGACAATTTTTTTCGTAGAAGCAATCGATTTTGAGAAAAATCAACACAAACGTGGCCAGTGATGTGGGAAAAGTACATTAAAACAAAAGTACATTATAACTGATTGGACATTTTGCAAAAATAACTGTTTGTTTTCGAGATATTCAAAATATTTAACGGATCAACACGGATCTGCCTGAAAGAAAAGTAAAAAAGTTGAGCTACTTTTTCCGTCGTGTCCGTGGCATGCTTTACTTATTGATTGCTTTTCTCATACAAACGTGTTTATTTAATCGAGCTGTCAGTTTAATATGTCAACGTAATGCATATAAAGCAAGTAACGTATTGACAGGATTTTCGCAATAAGACTTCCTACTTAGAAGTTGATAAAAACAGTTTCTGATCATATTATCTACTTCCATGTACCTCATTAGTTAAAGGAAACATTTAATAAAGTACAGATATGTTCATCCCTGGTTGAGGGTGTTAAGAATCAAAATTGTGTTCCCATATTTACTCTCACTTGCTTGTTAGCACAAACCAACCAACTAAACCATCAATTGTAAACATATTTATTTTTTATTGTTTTTTTATTTGGATTTCTTTGTTTTCCTTGTCTTACGAGTAGTGGTACAAAATAAAAAATAAAAACCAACAAAAATAATGATGACAGCTTTTCTTTATATTGTTTTTCTTGTTTTTTTTTTGCAGGACTTTCCATCATGACGAGGAGACGTTCGAGTCCGCTGGGACTCGAATTAGTTCTGTCGGTGGTGTTAGCACTGGTTGTATTGCCATTATTGTCGCATGGAGGTGAGTACTTATGGTTTTGTGTATTATTATCCTGCAGCTTCCTTTTATGATCATTAATAATGGAAATTTGAAACCACACAATATATATGTATACTTTCACTCAGCAAAGGATGTCCATGTCCTTGATATATGTACTTCAAATGGATATGATGGAAACCAAGTATAATATACTGATGGGTTTGGTGTTAATATAGAAGAATTCACAGTCGATTTTTGTATAGAGAGGCTCAATTGGATTTGCACTTGATCCTTTGGGAGTTACATATACATATAGGGTGATTTCTATTCATCCATTTATATTCACAAATGGGTTGGTTTTATGGGTAAAATTTTGAAGTGGGACATTTTGTATATATGGTGAGCGACGAAAATGCATTTGCATTATATCTCCATAACTCTCTAAATGAAGGCAAACTAACAATTCCAAATTGAAGCCACCCCCTCTGGGTTTTCGCTATAGAATATAGAAAGCTAATTTGTCAATCGAAGTATCTAAATGTCATACCATAGAGATATCCAGAGCGAAAAACTCGAATTGATTTCGTTCGAATTGGGATTAATTTGGTAGATGTATAGTTTAGATTCATTGCATTTTGCAAAAGGGATCTAGAAAATTACCTTTTACCAAATTCATTTGCCATATCCAGTGCTTTGTGCAAATATACAAACAAGTGTCAATATACGCGCAGTTTTGATTGTTTCTCTTCTTTATATAATATTTGCTAAGGCATTTAATGAAGGTGCGACATTCTACATTGTATACATACATACATATATTTCCGCTTGGGACTCTTATGATGATGATCAATGAACTGAAAAAGAGGGTGGAATGTGTGTAGGATTTTATTTATCCAGACAGTTGTTTGTTATAAACAGAATACAATATAGCAGGGAAGTTTTGTTTTTCTTATACAAACAAGACATTAAAGTGTTTCAATTTACAAAAAATATGTGTGCAGATGTGGGATTTTCTGGCAAATTATTATTATTATTATTGCTATTTGTAGAGATTTATTTTAATTGCGGTACAAAATATTTGAAGAAATATATATGATGGGGTCTGAAGTTACTTGTATACTTGTCATTTAAAGCTTGATACACTTTAATGATCCTTGATAACAATCTTACTCACGTTTTATGGTGTGATATATTTCCCACTAAGAATGGATAATGTGTATCATGTTTCGAATCATTTATTTAATTAGGTTATACCAACCATAACAAGTTAAAATCTTTATAAAATTTCTCAAGGAATTATTTAAATTTTTGTTTTGGTTTATATCTAGTAGAACATGGTAACTGTGATTTCGGTTTTTTTTTTAATTTTCACGAAAATGGCTTTAATAATTTTGATTAAATTTCGTATTTGCAATTTATTAATGAATTATTAATGAATGAATTTATTAATGAATTTTTGGGTTATTGGTGTATATCTCGTTAATGACTGGGCCGATTCGCTTCAAATTTGGCACAGAGCATTTTTATGAGATTTTCTAAAGTAATACAATTCGAATTTTTTTTATAGTTTATCTTATAAACAATTTTTCTTATAAACAAAAACAAATCAAAGAAAAAAATAAATTTTTAGTACTTTTGCCTTTTTTCAAACTTTCTGTCTTACGATTATGCCTTGATTATGGTCTAATAACGTTATGATATACGTTATTGGAATCAAGCCACATAATAATTAATTCATTATAAATCAACGTCTAAGGTTTGTAAATGAAATATTTTCATTGACTCAACGAGGAAAATCATTGCAGTAAGAATGAGTTTTGGATTAACTATTTTCATGATTAATTATTCCTTTATTTTCATGATTAAAAATAAATGAAAATTCGCTATTTTAATGAACAGATTCATTGACAAATAATTGACTATTCATTTTGCCAACGAATTTTAACATCTACTGATGAATTTTAATGAAAAATTCATTGAATAAATTAAAATTTTCCGTCGTGCGTCGATACGTAAAAATTTAATTCAATGTGGGTGCATATAGTTAGTCAGTAGAGATGGATGGGACCTATAAAGTTTTCTGGGAAATCCGAATCGGAATGAATAATATGAGAGGAAAAAATGGGTTAGTAATGCCACTATTCCAAAAACCACAACAGTAGCAATGTTCTCCATTTATGGCACAAAAGACAAAAACAGCAATATCTTCGGTTATCAATCATTTCAGCAACGTTGTTCAAGTGTAAATGTATGCATTTCTCACCACCTGCCGGCGGCGGCGGCGCGGTAGCAGAAATATAATTCTGAGTATCTGTCAAGTTTATGAGCCCATGCATAAAAGCTGTCAGTGTCAAATAACATTTGATTCAAATATAAACCAACAGAAGGCCCACCCTTTATTAATAAAATATTGTTTTACGAAATATTTGCAATAATTCGCAATGAAATTTACCGAAGCATTGGAGAATGATATATTTAATCACCTCAAAAAATAATCATTCTTTGTATTTCTTCAACATCAAGTATACCTTAGAATTAAAAAGAAGCGTCTTAAGTGCTTATACCTTGCTTTCTGCCAATGGACTGTTTGATATTCATATACTTTAGTCATGACTCATACTTATAAGAACTCTGAAGAGTGGTTCTTTTCTTCTGAGTCATCCATTTGGACAAAAATCTCTTATACCAGAAACCAACAAATATGTTCACAAATGTCAAAAATGTCAGTACAAGTTTATGTTATACTCTCCAAAGATATAAATAATTCTTTGAAGCGGTGGCATTTAAGTTCCGCCAACACTAACATCTCAGAGCCTCATATTCTGTTCTCGATCGGTTCTTTATTTTTATTATTTTGAATTCAAATGAGTCAGATGCAAAATAGTTAACTCTACCACATAATTATTGGCACTTCCCGCGCTGTCAAACGAACATCACAA
The DNA here is from genome assembly GCA_951394125.1 of Epistrophe eligans. Taxonomy (NCBI): domain Eukaryota; kingdom Metazoa; phylum Arthropoda; class Insecta; order Diptera; family Syrphidae; genus Epistrophe; species Epistrophe eligans. Next base: position 55,649,134 of record OX596028.1, read on the forward strand.
TTCTTATATCCAAGTCACGCTGCTGCATGCGATGCTATAAACAACCACAAAAACAAAAATTTAAACAAAAATCTGAGATATTTCTTTATAATGGCGTTAACCACTCGTACTCATTAAACCGTTTAAATAGCGATAATAGCCACGTGTAGTATTATGTATATAAAGCATTCCATACAAATTCAAAAGGAATTTACATGACAAGCAACATGCACGCAGAACGTGTGCGCAATTTTTCAGTGTAAACTGCAAAAACGAATCGCGAAGAAGAAGTTGAAAAACGGCCCTCATTTTTTATTAAAAGATGATCCTGGACGCAGTTTATTTATTTATTTTTTTTGTTAATGTAAAAAAAAAAAGTGTGTTAATTCCTTTGTGGGAAATCAAGGCTCATTCGTGATACATTTTTCCTTTTCTTTTTTAAAGTGAATAATAAAAACTGGTTAACCTAATTACGCTTTCGTGAAATGATTATATTGAGATGTGAAAATAAAATACAAACTTCTCCCATATCTACTTCTTGTATCAATAAATAAAATTGGTCATGCAAATCCATTGGAATATACCTATGAGTTTACTCATTTGCATCTTTATTAATGCAGGTGAAACTTTACAAAAAAAAAAAGAGTATAGTTAAATATCATTTCCATGGTAAAAAGAAATAATTTTGACTGCGTTGACAAACAAAACAAGGGTCAAATTTGTTTGTTAAACATTGTCATCGACTTCATATATCACCATCATCATTACAGGAAATGCATCTCAGTCTCAATATATGTTCTTCATTCTGAACACAAAATTTTACACCTCATTATTGGATTTGAATTTTTACATTTAATTAACATAGTCGTATATTATGTAGCCAGTGCCCATAGTATATGATTGTTCAATCTTATTTGGTGTGAATGGATATTTTAAACAATCTTCTTGCTCCATTGGGCATTTTCTCACGACTCGACGCCGCGCCAGCCGATGACGACAAGAGCTAGGCAGTCACAGAAGTAATGAACGATGAGGTAAATAAAAATACCAGACACATCATAAATAACAATAGCTGGCTCGCGTGGTTATTTATTAACGATACATGCAGAAGATTTAACCCCCCCCCCCCCCCCCTTCCCTTCTCACCCACCAGATACATACAGCACATCAAATATCACAAAAAAAATATAAACTGTGATAGTAATGATGATGATGATATAGGCACACAATTCGAACAGAGTCGTATTTTATCAATAATGCAAAGTAGTCAATTTTACCTATGTATATGGGTCCACGTAATCTATAAGGGCCCTTAAGAGTTAAAAAATAAGTTTGTTTAGTATGTAATAATAGCAGTTTAAAACACAGTTACAAGGATGTCCTTAAGCCTCTTAGTCAGAAGCAAGAAACATCCCGGCTTATGAGTTAAGCGGATATTCTTAAAATATGTATAAGGCTTTATAGGAAAGCCTCATTAATTCATTCAAAAATTCATCCGTTTGACATATAATTTAACATAAACACAAAAAGATGTCTGAGAGGATAGGGCAATGAATTGAAGTAAATAAGTATTTTTATTGATTGATTTACAAGAACTGTCATTTCATTCTTAGACTGACAACTTAAATGCCATTTATATGTCATTTGTGCTTCAAAAAAAAGTGTGAGTGCCAGGACTCACGGTTAAGATATGTAAACAACAAATTAAATATCCAAGTGATCGGTTTACATCACAGAACGCGGCCAATTCGAACTGTCAAACAAATTTCAACCCAAACTCAACTTGATCGTTAAATTTAGTTTGAGATACGAAGGAACGTACTTAATATTTAACGTATCCAATATACATCAACGTATCGTAACGTGTAACAGCACAGCGTAATGTGCAACAGAAATTTTCACGTTTTTAGTTTACCCTACCGCCGGGATAAATGTTTACACATAAAAAAAAACTTATAATGTTTTCGATTCAATATAATTTACTTTTATAAAGGTTGAAGCAGCTCCAAAACAATTTTATTGCCAATGAAAATATAACTCCAGCCCTGTATGTGGTAAAGCGCGCGCACCTGCACCAAGTTTGGTGGCTAAAAATATATTTAGTTTCAAGTTCAATTTCAATCTTCGAGCACTCGAGGTGAAACGTTGATGATTTAAAAACAACAACAAAAAAAAACATGATGATGATGACGCGTTTCAATCATGTTGCCATCGCATCTTTTGTTGAAGATGATGTTTTTATATGTATATGTAATTTCCACAAGTTTGTTGTCCGTTTATTTTTTCGCGATTGGCTATTTTTGTTTTGATTTTGTTTGGTATAACTTTTCCAGTTTTTTTTCTTTTTCTCTATATTTAGAGAATTGCTCAGTTAGTTATTTTTAAGAAGTGAGGTATAAAAGGAAGGTTTAATGAACCTTAAAAAAGATGTGTTTTTGTTTAGATGTTGATTATAATTATTTTCTTATGATATTTTTTTTGTTGAATTTTCATATTATACCTAAGATAAACAAAAATTTTCTGCGCATATGATTTTGCAATAATAATCATTAATCTAACAATAAATCATCAAAATTATTATGATTGGTTTTATTTAATAATAATAATAATAATAATAATAATAATATGTAATTGTATAAATGTATGGTATGCGGAATTCAAAGTTAGGTATTTTTATTTTTAATTAAATCGTTATGTCAGCTATAGTACCTACCTTCATATAAATATGTATGTATGTAGGTACATACCTTAAGATGTAAATAAATTATTGTTACGAGTGAAATATTTAAAATCTTGTAAACCAGTTAATAGCAACTTGTATTAATGAAGATGATCTGGAATACCTTGAAATAATTTTTTTTTTTTAGAATGCTAACGATCAATACTTGATTTTTTGTTTGTTTTACTTGTTGATTAAGTTGTGTAAAAATAATTGTTTTATTTATAATTCAAAACTAGATCAGTTACTTATTTTTCAAAAATTTTTGCCTTACAACAAAATTTACACTTTTTATTTATTTTATTTTTTTAAACAATTGAAGCAATTATAGAAAACAGTTTGGAAGTTAACTATGTAGTCTTTTGATCATTTAGGTTTAAAATTAGTACTAAATATTCAATTAAATAAACAAACCTGCTAATATCTATTGATATTAAGTGTATTTTCTGCACCAAAACCGTTCTATTTTTGGAATTTTTAATTAAACCATATCAACTACTTAAGCGTATACTAAAATAGTTTGTATATAGGCTTAAGTTATAGCCATTTTATGTAGACTTACCTAATTATCAGACTTCTTCTGTAGTAGCTATTTATTATAGAACAAAAACTCTCCGTTCGTTGTCTAAAAAAAAAAAAAACGTTTTTCCCTTTTAGGTAGGGTAGCATACGAATGAGCTAATATATGCTTCCGAAATATGATGATGAATGCCACCAAAACCAAAACTGTTTTCAATTTTTATCAATTCTATTAACAATATTGCTATTTTTACTTACAGTGCAAATGATTTGGAATCGCGCTAAACTGAATTAAAAAAAAAAAAACACTTTCAGTGATATATTTCATTAAACAAAAGAGTTGATGCACAAACTTACTTCCATTCATTTTTTTGTTTACTTGCACTTCATAGGTAAATGTACTATTGTGGTTGGTTTTCCTTTAGTTAAAAACAATGATCAACCCTGCTGTTAATATAATAGGTATAGAGAAGTGGAACAGTTGAATATAAATCTTCTTTAAACTTGATTTTTTTTTTTATTTCATTTTAGAAATAAAATACAGAACTGGGTGTTACGTATTTGCTCCTATTTTCAAGTGGCTTGTATTTTAAAAATTTGTAAGGATATTTTCCAATAGGGACGCATAGATATTTAAATTAAATGAAATAAGTTGTGTGTGAGATATCAACGCATTTTTTTTGTTTTATTGGAAAGTTCTATGAATTAAATTTCGTGTGAAATATGACATATGTATTTTCTATGACTCTGGCATATATATAAGTCTAAATTTGAGCAATTTGAATGGTCGTTTGTGGAACTTAGTAATAGAACCTGCGTTTTAAGAAAACCCATAAGAAAAGGAGTTTAAATCGCACAATCTCGGTAACCAGTTCAGGTCACCTCTGCGTGATATAACCATGTCCTAAAATTATTCATTCATCAGAATGGTGGCTTCTTAGAATTATATGTTGTTCACATCCATATCATCCATTTTGGGTATTCCTTTGATGGTAATGGAAATTTCATTGTCGTTTTCGATTAAGTAGAAACTGATAATGTAATTCAAACCAACAGGGACTTTTTGCAGAGTAGCTTAAGTAAAATTTGCCCACTGGCACGCCCACTTTTCTTTTATTTAAGTATTATCCTTATATGCAATGTTTTTTCAGCAAACATTTTTTGTAACTGAGCAAGCTCTCCCTAAAATTAAGGCATGACTTGTAATATTTTGTCCGCCTATAATTTATTTCTTTTTTTCATTGCAAGTTTCTGCTTATTAAACGTCTCTTAAAAGCTAGAAATAGAAAATTAAGCTTTCTTGAACATAAAACATGAATTGATGTGTAATTTTTAGAACATACTATAGATGGAAATTGAGAACTTGTAATGCTGCTTTATTCACTTTCACTAGAAACAAAGGAAATAACAGAACACCAGTCACTTAAGCAAATTGATAGTCTTTACATGGTCATTAAAATAAATTTTAAATATAAAAAATCTTGAATAAAAACCTTTTAGTCCCTAATTGGTTGATCTTTTAGCATTTTCTTATTAATAGAAGTTCCAAATAGCTCTAAAATGTATAAGATCATTTAATTTCAAAAATAAAGCTGTTGAATTTAATATCTAGTAAATTGCTTTTATAAGTTATGCCTTCACATTGTAATCCTAAAAACATACAGAACATAAAGCCAATAAGCGCTATGTAAATTAAAAAATCTCAATAAATCTTGGCGTTTTCTAAAAGATTTAAGAAAATAATCTAGATAATAATTCTACTTTATACAAATCCTAGATATACGATTGCACTAATTGTAAATTCTGTTTAACATCCAATTTTATATTCCTTTTTAAATGTTGGTTTATTCGAAAAAAAAAAAATATAAATATGATAACTCTCACGATAAATGATATTATCACATCTCTAGATACATATGTACATAGATATACTTGCCGGAAGTCCCGATTAAAAATTTATCACCGGCATCAGCATCATTATAGCAGTAGTGCAAAAGATCTTTTAAACCCTTATACTTACAAAAGTTGAATGGACAAGAACAAAACAAATAAAAACAACAAAATAAATCCGTTATTCTCAGAGCCCATCAGGTTATTATACGTTCATTAATTAAATATCTTTGAATGGTGATAAGATGAAGCAGGTGCTACCTCTGTTATATACCTAATTTACCACCAACAAACAAGACCACCTCAACCTCACCAATTCAGTCAGTTTCACATCATATAAGTAAACTTAATTAAATTCCCAAGAATTAGATCCAAACACGAAGAGAGCACCATCCCATCGTGTCTGCGCTAATAGAATATTATAGAAAAAGAAAAATGGTAGGTTGGTGCTGCGCTGCTGGTGAGGGCAAAAACCTCTATGGTTCCTTGATTCCAAATGCGTAATAATTCTGTTTTTTTTTTTCTTTCGTTGTTTGCGCTCGAGTAGCATCACCCAAACAAAAACAAAAAATATTAACAAAAAAAAATTACCATTCCGCTAAGGTCAGTCATCTTCCCATATAAAATTAGATCTTTAGGGCACAGACGTAAAAACCCGTGTTTTTTTTTTTAATTTTTTTTTCTTGAATTTGACATCACATAACCTAATAATATGAAGAAGAGGAAAATTTATGAGGTGTTATTATAACAGTGATAAAATAAAATATAAATGAGCAAATTGACCACGGCGGACAAAAAAAGGGTAAATGTGTACTTTACGATGATGTGACGGTAGTTTGTCATTGTGAAGGTTCACTAAATGTATTTTTTTTTTATTTGAAGAAAAACATCAAGAGGTTTACAAACTTCAAAAGACTTTCTTACTTAAGCTCAGCAATTTTATTTTGGCAAAAAATTACATAAAATGAACTGAACTTTAAAAAAAACTCCTGACGATAAATACTATATCATATGTGGCTTTGAAATCGATGAAAGGTTATATAGTGAGTCTTGACTAGATATTCGTTGGTCTTTTCCAGGATTTATTTCAGTGTGAATATTTAGTCTGATAGGCCTCTTAGGACTCACTCTAAAAAATAAAAGTGTGTAAGCAGAATGACTTAAAATTCCTTTAGGAAACCCTTCACTTCACCTTGCTCTAAGAATATTTCCTAGTTTTATTTTAAGTTGCAAACTTAACTTCTCATGACAGTTTTTTAGTGTCCGACTTACAACCCGACTCTCACCCTTTTAAGGAGTAACAAGTCACAAGCTCTTGTGACTATTTCTTGTGAGGATTGTTCGATAACATTTATGGAATTCTCCTATAATCCTCAAAAGAAAAGTCACAACGAAACTCACCACACCAAAAGGTGAATTTTGTAGTGTTATATTTGGAACAGCTTTGTAGAATAGGAAAAAGTCATAAAATTAATTTCATCTCTTCTTGTGGCTTGTGAGGCATCAGTGATGTTGGGGAGAATCGGGCTGTTAGTTTAACTTTTAATTGTCAAAAATCTATCGAGATCAAAGTGCGAAACTACGGAAATGCGCTTTTACTATCGAAACAGAGAGGGTGATACTATGCGGCACTATAGGTTCATTTTTAGTTCATAGCACTGATTAGAATCTGAGCGAAAAGAGTTCTGAGCAGAGTGTGTTAAACTTAAACACTGAACTGTCATTAGAAATGTTAAATGTCTCTGCTATTTTATTTTGAACTCATAGAGCGCGCTTTGAGTATATGCTCATGACTAAAAAAGAAACACAAATTTGAAGCTCTGAACGATCAGAGCTAAAAAACAAACACAATCATTTTTTTGACAGTTCGGGCTCTGCTCTGAACTAAAAAATTACATAGTGTCGCCCTCTCTTTTTTAATATAGTGTCAGAATCATGCATCTGTCAGAAATATCTATTAAGTTAAAAAGAAATAACTCGAACCAAACTCAAAAAACCCGGGTTTATCTTGAAAACTGATATAATAATCGATCACTGAAAAACTGGTCCTTACCTATATAATACAACAAAAACAAGTAACCAAGTAACCAGTTAATACATGCGTTCAGCATTCCTTTGTTATTATTAATAAATTCATATGCTCCTATTATCTATTGATATAAATCGTTATAGGGTTCTTACTCATATAAAATCCTTTTATACAAAACTTTAATATAATATGCAAACGCATAAAGTGACCTTCCAAATCGCAGCGTGAAAATCTCTTCCGTACCCGATAAGCCCTTTTGTGTAAATAAAAATATTTATGTTCGTGCAAAGTACGAGTATCCCCACCCAACAGGCAATATGTTGGTTGCTGGTTCGGTGCCGCTCCGTGATGGAAGGAATTTTATATGAAAATACTTATATCATAAACGTGCGGTGAACGACGATTTACATGTCCGTTATTTTCTTTCGTATACAGATATATAACTCTTATACCCCTTGTAACTCTTATATTATAAGATTGAATCAAGATCAATTAATCAATTTCGCATTCAATGATAACAGGATAATTCAACTATACAAATGTTTAGCAATGTTGTCGCGTCACCAAGCAATTTCTCTATAAATATACATAGCTGAGGAGGTGCGGAGAAGGAGTAGTTATGTGGGGTATAGGTTTACATAGAAGTTTATCTTGCAGATAGGAAGTTGTTTGTAACTGACCCGACAACTATGACGACGACGATGCGAAGACGACAACGACGATGGACGCATTTTATTTTTATATTTTTTTTTTTTTGCTGAGCGCACGAATTTCACGGTCTGGTAGAAAAATTCCTAACACATTTTGGATGGTGGCTTAGAGGCGGTGGCGGCGGCGGCGCACACAGTCGTGATCTTTGCTATATATATTGGAGCGTTTTATTTTATCCTCTTCGAACTCTGAAGTAGGTATATCCATCGCTTATAGTGGTATGTTGTATAGCTAATGCTATTTCCCCGCTCTTTTTTAGGTTATGTTATCTTAATGTCGTATAGCTAAATAGTCAGTTGTCATGTGCATAGGTATTATATATACTCTTATGGTCACTGATGGCAATCTAGACATATGTAAGGTATATATGAATCCCTGAAATAGGCGCACATGCAAAGAACCTGAATGATGTATTATCCTACACTCCTGCTTGCATAGGTCTCAAATGTTTGGTTAGATATTTAGATAGAGTTTCGATGTATCTTCTATATTCACTTATCGTATAGTTGCTTCGTTTTTTTTTCCTATATATGTAGATTCTTTCTGGATCTACATTCTTATTTCTTTGTATATTTACCTTACAACAATTTAAAAGTTAGGTATACAAAGTTTGGTTTTAGAAGGGTTCCAAAGTGCGGGACCTATTCTTAGCATTTTTATTCATATTTACCATTGTCACACTATACCGCTTTATGCAAACAAGATGATCGTATTAAAAGTGCGTGCTTATACGCTTATCAGCACCTTAAAAGAAAGATCGTTAACCAAAACAAAAAAATAACAACAACCCACCTAAGTGCTGGAAGTGTTAAGCATATAATAATATTAAGAAAAGATGCTATTATGATGATTAATGGGTATCAGTTTTTTTCGCTATACAATAGAGGTTTTGAGTTGATGCGAAGCCAACATTCATAAACGCCTTGATTAAGCAACTAAGGAACACCCTAAAATTAATTCGGAATTCAGGATAGGTCAGGAAGTTAAACCCGAGCTAGCCCTTGATTAAAAATGTTTCCTTAATTCATCGAATTTAGTGAGTAAATTTTGCATTAACTGAATAGAGATATATCTGACAGATGCATGCTTCTAACTCTATGGAAATGTATAGGGCGTCACTATGGAATTCGCCCTTTTCATAGTTCCACATTGTGTCGCCCTCTCTGTTTAGATAGTAAAAGTGCATTTCCATAGTGTCACACTTTGATTCCGCTATATTTTTTCAATTAAAAATCAAAGTCAATCATCAACTAAAAAACTCAGGTTTAATTTAATTGCAGAATTAACTAACTCCGATTTAACTTTTAGTCTCAAGAATACAGCTCTCTAGGGTCTTGAGATCACCTTTTCAATTTTGTTCATATTTATCTGCATCTAACTATGCAGCTTACAGTTTAATTAAATTTGTATGTAAAGCACATAAACCTTGAGCCCTTCATATCCGTATAGAGATACGCCTATACTTACCTACCCACTGCCGCGGGTTGTATATACCTACATTTTGTGCTTTTTTTCGCAGAGTATATTTTGATCTTTATTTTGTATAATATTTTTACGCGATCACTTCCGTCGCGTCGTCATCGTTCGTCACAACTCATGTCTTTTTTTTATTCCTGTGCCTCTATCTATATCTTTTCTTCCATCTATTCTTTTTTTTACTTCTACTTTTGTTCTCATTAAATGTGTTAAGTCTGACAATGATGAGTGGTACCTTTTTTCATATACAGAATGCATGAAGGTGCTACAAAACTATCTCACGCTATTTGATGTAGAATATACACTCATTCCAGGAGGTGTGCTAAGTTCAGAATCTTAAGTTACCTATGGCGAACATTGAACTCGTTGAAAGTATACATCAAGAAATATTTATATATGTATGTACACTTGTACATTGCTCGATCTTTATTATTACAACCACGATAAAAAAATACTGAGTTATATAACAGAGTTTAATTAAAATTAATTATGCGAACAAGGAATTTTATTATGATGATCTTAAAAAAACGGATAAAAAAATACACCAACTGCGCGACTGTGCGGATTTAAAAAAGAACAAATTACAATCGCATGACTAGCGCCATCTATTATTTATTATTATTATTAAGAAGTTCACATTTTTCTCAAGGTATTTTATCTCGACTCGTTCATCAAGTTCCTGCTATTATTTTATCACCATAATTCCTTTAAAATATTACCCCCTCCAATTGACTTTAGCAGCTGTCAATTAATCCGATTAACACTGATCCCGCAGACCAGATTTCGGGTGGTACCCAACCCGGTAGCGTTAGAAACCGATGATCATCCATCATGTCACCTTTTTCAATTCCAGTAGTTAATCAATTCAAGCGCGAACGAAACATCGCGTATAACGATAATTTGTGCGAGCAATTTTATTCAAGTGTCGGAAGTAGCTACATACTTACATATATACAACATAGCCTTTAATCGTGTGAAAAATAAATTTAATTTATTTATTTTTTTTATTAGTTTATATTATGGATCCTAAAATAGAATATAAAACCAGGCAGGTTTCTTCTTATAAATCTACCTAGCGAGAACAGGAAATTCACTAGGATTATAAACAACATCTCAAACACGAATATATCCGTTATTCGTAACTGGTTCATATCGCTGAATATTGAATTTAATATTTATTCGCAATAAATAACACCAACAACAACCAAAATTTAAATCTCGCTAAGTCGCATGAGTGCGTTATAAAAACAGAGACGCTAGTCGTGCGCCATAATATATATTCAGATACATACATATGTACATACATACGGCTATGGCGATCAAAAAATAGTTAACGATGTCAAAAAAAAAAAACAAAAAATCGAAACGGGTTATGGCACTTGTTCGTTTTCAAATTGGTTTAATTAATATTTATTTTATACATATGTATGTACATTATCGCAAGGAGTCAGGGAACTTATCTTTTGTTTTAAACCTGAAAGATGTTCATGTCTTTGATTGTGAAGAGAAACTGTGTCAAGATTCAAGAATTTTTGCTAATGATTCTAACATTACTTTTAAGGGGGGTGAATCATTTAAATTCATTTCGGTGTTTTTTTTTTTTTTGAAGAGAGTTCTTCCGATGTTTTGGGTCAATGGGTTTTATTGGCTCGTATAAAAAAAGTCGATTATTGTAAATTTTTTAATGTGGGTGGACAGTGAGAAAATAAATCGTTTTTTTTTTCCTTTAAAAATAATTTGGAATTTTGCTTAAGGTAAAGTAAAACTCTGGAAAAGAGACATTTATGAATCTGTCAACGTCAAAAGTGACAGTCCCCAATATGTGAAAAGTGACAGATAAAAAATCATGCTAAATTTAAAACATGTTTAGTGTCATTTTAGTTACAATAATTTTTAAATTTATTTTAATATTTATATCACATTTAATGTTCAAGTACATATTTGCTTTAAAAAAAAATAAACAAATATCAGTTTCCACAAAGTTATGTTTTTGACGTTTGTTGTTAAGTGTGTCAAAGCAAAGCAATAAAAGACCTTAGAATGATAAAATGTATTTATGTGAAATGTGCACCTATTTCGATTTTTGTTTAAGTTTTCCCATAGATGGCGCTGAACAAAAAAAATCTAAAAATTAAATAAAAACTCAAAACAAACAATTCGATTGAGCTGAATATGTTTAATTTTTTTTTTTATTATGAACTGAAAATTCCATCTCGATCGAAAGATTTTTTTTTAAGTTATCCGATAGATGGCATTGAACAACAAAATCTCATTATTAGCTAAAAACTCATAAACTAAGAATTAGATTCCGCTGAAACTTACCCAATAATTTGAACTGAAAAAAATCACATAAATAAATATGTTTCAAGTTTTCTGATAGATGACGCTAAAACCACCAAAATATCAAAATTCATTTAAACTCAAAAACTTATCATCTGATCGAAGTGAAATTTACACTATATTTACAAGTTTGGTGTGAAATGGGAAGTGCTCGTAAGTCAAAAAAATTTAAGTTTTGTATAGATGAAAAACTAACTATTTCCCCGAGCTTAAATATCCAAAACATATTTCTTATAAAATGAGAAATTTAAGAAATCGATAGTGTAAGTTATTTCTGATAGATGGCGCTTAAAACCAAAATTTCAAAAAAGCTATAAAAACTTAAAATATATCAATACGTTTCTGAGCTAAAACTTACATAATATACTTTTTGTAAAGTGAAAAGATAATGAAAATCAAGAGTTTTCCAATAGATGGCGCTAATCATAAATGAATTTTTGACATAACTTCTCCCATAACCTTAGAACAAAACTTCCCAAAGAAACAGAGAAAATATCACATCACCGATGTTACATCAGTATAGATCACAATTATGTTATACTACCTACCTATATATTTTGTATAGACCTCATCAGTCAGTAATCAAATGTCCAATCAAAATAAAAATCCTCATCTTGTTGCCATAAACACTGCAATTATATGAACCGTGATTCCTATAAAACTTCAATCAAACCACAACAACTGTAATAATGATCCAAGCATCCATCTGATATAGTTAGCCAATAGTATACAGGTACATTTATATCCTGACGGTCAATGGCAGTGAACATCTAATTGATTATGATAATATTCCCAGCCATCGCATCGTCAAAAAGGATAACATTCTCGAGCTCTCGTATAACACGTCATATAGAATACAGAAACCAACAACAACAAAAAAAAAACAGAAAATTTCTTCCTTTTCTTCCTGATGATGAGTGAGTGCGCCTATCCAATTAAATTAGAAGATTCGTTGGAAATTGTTCTAGATCGATCAGAGATATGAGAGAGTGCATACTCTACCTATTGCATGTTATGCTAAGGCTGGCCTCTGTTGGCTCTAGTGCACACTTAATGACACTCTTCTATGCTTCTTATACCAGATCCAATCTATTCAGTCTAATGTATGACCGCATCATCGCGAAAACCTCTCAAGACACACAACACAAATCGCGTGCAGTCTAAATTCACCAAAGTTAAATAATTCGACATATTGGAGTGGCTACAGCGGCGGCGGTGGTGGTAGAGGTTGTGAGACGTTAAAGTTTGGCGGTCTGATGGTGGTGCAGTTCATGTCCAAGATGCGATACGATTTTTGTTGTTACAGCAGTCGATGACTTTGCGGATACCATCATCATCATCATCATCCGCATCTTCTCGACCCTGCCCGGCCCATGTGTTGTAATTCTTTCACATAATTTGCGAAACGTGAAACCTTATCCTGCCTCTTCCATTCTGGCTGCTACGGAAGATTGAAAACCAAAGACGACGATGAATATGGCGAGGGTGGCAGCAGCGGCGTCGACGACGGCCAGCGCGGTGCGGCGGTGGTGGTGGCGGTGAGTGGCGCGCGGTTCATATCGCCAGCGATAATCAACTAAATTACATCAGTTTCGAAGGAAAATGAAAATTCTATGCATCTGTAATTTCGAATTCGTTTTCTTTTTCCTCCTGGTTAACGCTATAGAAAATAAAACTCTCAATAAAAATTCCCCAACCTATAACCATACCTAGTATAAGAAAGATTGACTTCACCATAAATAAAGAAGCACTCGTCTTACCATCAGACTAGCTAGGAGGAAAACAAAATAAATTAACCGAAGAGCCGCCTTGGTGAAAATGATTTTTTTCTTTTGTATTTTTAACACAAGAACTCACTATTATGGGGGTGCTAATGCAAGAGATACATTACAAAACCTAACTACCATCAGTAGGTACCTACCAACCTAAACTAACCTACCTCACCCTATGTGCAACAGACCATCTCGAATAATTTGTGTGGTTTGCGATGATGATGCTCCTTTGGAAGGAACACACGCACCGTAAAGATGCGCCTGATGATGGTCGATGTCTTTTACATATATGTATGAACAAACATATATACACGGTAGGAGGAGGGAAAATATATATAGCCTAGACCTAGACCACCCAAAACCTCCCCCAATGCTCCGCGGTGCAAAAGTTTCAATTTCATGGTAACTTTTTTTCGCACAGTGATAAATTGTCTATTAAAATTGGTTGGCCAACTGCCAGTAAAGAGTAAACCAAAAACAAACCAACGTGCATAACAGTTCAGGGCTGTATTTAGTATTTGAAGATTTGTTTGGGCTTGTAGAAAGTTGAAGCAGTGAAGAGTGTTGAATTCCAAGAGTGTTTTGTTTTAAATAATATTGCAATGATTTAAGTTTGGTTAATTTCTCCAAAACCTCAATAATACATAGCGTAACGATTCTGAAGAAAACCGACACATCTCATTTTTCAGCCAAGTCCTAGAACGCTGCTGTTGCGAAACGAAAAATCTCAAAAGAAAAGCATGCGACAAATTAACTCCTGCTTTTCGTTCTGCAGTACGCTGATTGATGAGCGAAATTGATATGATCCTTTGGAGAAGTCTTAACTCTTTTTTTCGCACACATTTATTATTTGCTTTTAGGTCATTAATCATTAATACGCTTCTGATCCAAAACAAAATTATTATTTGGGCATCGAAATACTTGTGAAAGCACAGGGAAAACTATCTGTGGAAAGTTTAACTAGATAAAACAGAAATCACACAAACCAAACGAACAATGTCCAACCAATACCAATATCATTTGCCTCCATACAATGCTCATACTATTAGCAATTAATTTTAGTGCGAAAAAAGAGTGGAGACTCCTTCATTTTTCATTTTTGTACTGTAAGTTCTTGTATCGCTCTACGAAAAAAAAAATGTTTACTCAGGAAAATATTGCGCCCTGGACAACACAAACAAAATTAATCCGTCCCACGCTAAATTTGTGTTGTAAGTACATACGTTTCTGTTTCATGTTCAAGTTCAGCTTAAAAATCAAAATAAACTATACACTAACCAAGTATAAAGTGAGGAGATCTGGGAAGAACGTAAATTTGCACACACATGGGTCATTCAACTTGAAAAATAGGAAAATTGCTCATGTACACGTTCATACGTGTGTATAGAGTACAGCGTGTCCAAGAAGCACCTTCTGCATGCGGTGATGTGCTCCGAGTCTTCTTGTTCTTCGTCATGATCATCATCATCATCATCATCATCCTCCAAGAGTGTATCTCGCGATGGTAATGCTAATGTTCTTCTTTTTTTGTGTTTTTTGTTTTGTTTTGTTTTTTTTTGTTAGTCCCACTAAGTTGGTTGTACCAACGATGAAGTCGAAGTTTTTCATCTTTTTGCTTTCGTTTATCTGCGACTATGTAATATGGCAGCAGCAGCAGCAGCAAACCAACAACTGGCTATATTTATACGCGACAACGAAGAGTAATTTCTTGGCCAAAGACATACTAGAGAAAGATCTAGGACCACTTTTAGCATTGGTTTCATTGGTCTGCGATTTGAAGTTGCTGTTGCTGTATAAGCTAAGAAGATGAGATGTATCTTCTATGGGTTAACACACATGATTTAGAAGCAACAACAACAACAACAAAATCATACAAGTGTGTACTAGACCCAGATCGGGTATCTTTATATGTACCTACCTATAGAGAGAGGATGATCCCTATACAAAACGCGCGTCTACTTGGAATCACATACTATAAATCCTGTGTAACTTACAAGAGTTCAAGAGGAACACGCTAGCGACAACTTGGACCTCACTTGTTGAAAATTCGTTTTGTATATATTTAGCTGGATGGTGTTTCTGGCTTGTTGTGCAAAGTTATATCTTCTCTTTTCCTTCTTCACCATATTTTTGCTGACGCTGCAGTAGGATTTCCATGATACTTTATTTTTTCGCTTCTTTTTTTGTATATAGCAGAGATTAGTTAAGAATGTGCTGATGTTTTTACAACTGCTCCTGATGTTGAAAGTTTTATGATAAGACGATTATAAGCAGTATTTTATAATTTGGTTTCCATCATTCTATAGGAGAAAAGATTTAAAATTTATCTACATAAGTTCTGTTTTTTTTTAACTGATTAATTGAATGTGATTTTTTCTTTCTTTTTTAGCTCCAGTTCAAGAATCCCATGCTGATCTACAACGATACTCAGGTAATTTAAAATATATACAATTGTAATTATTATTTCGTCAAGGCTTACAACCCTGTAGTCTAACTTAATAAAGAAAACAACACACGATAAATATTTGTTTTCGCAATTCATGAATATTTGATTTAATATGCAACACGCAAATAACAACAAAACATGAGAAATAGGCGCATTAAACAAATGTGGAATTCCTTTCAACCAAAGAATCGATTCTATTTAGAAAAAGAATCGATTTTTTTCTGTCAAAACCAATCTTGCATATTTTGGAAAATTTCAGAAAGATTTTACACCGATTTGCACACACACCAGCAAGATTTGACATTTCTAAAATCTCAAATTTAGTTTCGCTGAGTTTTAACAAGGCAACGCTGTGTTTTCGTTGCAACGAATTTTAATTTCAGTGAATAATTTTTATTCATAATATATTTATGTATGTATAAGTATTTAAATAAATATTTGTTCGCTCTTTTATAATAAACAAAAAAATACATTTCGTGATAATAACAATAAGTTTCATTAAATTAAGCTGTCAAGCACCACATACAACAATCACAAAAAAAATCGATTCTGTTTCGAAAAAAACTCTTTTTTTTTTTGTTGAAAGGAATTCGACATAATAGAAGAATTGTCCAAAGATTTAGTTTGACAGTTGAATTGACAGATAATTCACTGATTCTAAACTATTTAAGGAAAAGATATGGTTTGGTAACCAAACTAAAAAAAAAGAGTTGAACAAACATTCTTTTTCGGTTACCATATGATTCATAATCATGGGCTGAGAAAAACCACTGGCTACTTAACTGCAGATTTAACAAACCTTAAATAGATTAGCCCTTTAAAAATTAATTAAGCCTTTTAAAAATTAAAAATTTCTTTTAAAAATTTAATTTCATATATTTTTACGGAGATTGACTTTTTAGTCTAATTTTAGTGTTGACTTATATTGAAGAATGGACCAAATGTTGAGTTCTGAAATTATTGAAAGCTTCTCATTTCTGATTTTAAACCGTTTCAAAGAAATGTACCTAGCATTATAATTTTATAATGTTAACAAAAATGCACTGGAAATAATTCGGACCTTTTTTTGTAATCAAACAAAGATAATTTCGTGAAAATGAATTTTTAAATAGTTAAGTATAACAAAAGTCTTAAATACACGGCTTATAATTAACAACCCTTAAGTTAAAACCTACAACAAAACAACATTTTTATCCTAAAGGTGCAATATAATAGTTCAAATAAATAACATGCGGCAGTGCCCGACCATCAGGATCAGACCAGCAGTATTTTACATTACAAGGCGTTCTCAAATGCATTATGCATGGTTGAAGTTGTAAAAATGAAAACAAGTCCACTTCTTATACAATGCCTCTAATATACACTACACATCCCACAGCGTCACACATGTCATGCAAAAACCGGCTCAAGGCTCTGATATAAATGAAGATAGGACACAAAAATACTCGTGACAGCAAGATGTCTAACAAAACAAAAAGAACTCATAAAATCTAATGCAATATTCTCCATGATTCCTTCTGTACAATAAAATCGGGTCCTCCTTCAACTCCATCCACAACAACAAAAAAAGACTCTTTGCCAACTTTCTTCCAGAAAGTGAAGCATGGGTATTTTCTTCTTTGAAGCACAAAGACCTCGTCAAGATCTTTCACATTAGACTTTATTATTCCAATTTGTATTTTATTGTATATTTATTATTTCAAACAATGAGTATCGCTGATTATATTTTGAATGCGATTTAAATGTAACACACTGGCTATACTATAGACCACCGACCGACCAACCGACTGACCGTTCGCTGGGTCGTTAAAGACAATTATTTGCATGCGACATGATTTTGGACAAGCTAATTGGAATGTCATCGAATTTTCGAAATTGATTAATGATATTCGAACGCTCTTTATGTTTATATTTCCCATAAATCAGAGCTGCATACGGACATGGGGTGTGGTGTGAATTGAAGTTATTGTTGCAGTTAAAGGCAAGTCGGGGACCACGCATGGAGTGGAGGTGTTTCGAAAGGGATAACGGTAATAAATCGTTTTGGCTACCGTTGATACGGGTGTAGTTGTAATTAATAATTTGTCATTTTGAATAAATTAAGACGAAAAATGATATCATGATACATAATCAAAGAGAACACGTAAAAGATGTATAGGTAGTGTGCATGATGCTTCTTCCTTTCTCCTCTAAAGAAAGAGAACATGTAGTCGATGGATGCGGCGGCATTAAGTTGGCGTGTGGATTTAAATCAAACGGCGCGGCGGTACGGCGTCACAACAAACCAGCTACATAATCTGACTTGAAATATCAAAACAATAATATGACCGCATCGTGTTTAAATAGACAGAGGATACGGATGTATCGTTGATGTTGTGCGGCACTAACACGAGATGGTCATAGTGATTATTTCCATCATTGCACGGTAATTGAAATGTGTTCCCAA
The DNA here is from genome assembly GCA_951394125.1 of Epistrophe eligans. Classification (NCBI taxonomy): domain Eukaryota; kingdom Metazoa; phylum Arthropoda; class Insecta; order Diptera; family Syrphidae; genus Epistrophe; species Epistrophe eligans. The sequence goes on from OX596028.1 coordinate 55,667,461, forward strand.
CAATCAAAACGGAACGAAGACGACGACGAGAGGTGATGAGAAAGCAGACATTGTCAACGACAACATTCATAGGATCGGCGAGCTCATCGCGGTGTCAATAATCTCATTTATTAATTGGTCATGTACTCTTACACGCCGCGACGCGACGACCATGGCAATGTTATTAAATTCAGGACATAATATTATTGCACTCGTTCCGCCAATATTTTATATGAGAACGCCGATAAAATATTCAAATATGGAATATAAATATGAATATGTGAGTGAAAAGAGGGGGTAATTGGATACAAATTCATAAAAATATTTGTCAGAAAAAATTATTTTAAATTATTTGAATGAATATGCTTTGAATTTGCAATAAACATGATATGAATAAAAAAAAATCTTAAATTTTTGTAGCTTCCAGCTATTAGGAAACCATTTAAGGTTGGTTCAAATGGTACATATTGTATTAAAAGTGAAAACTCTAAATAGGATTTATTATTAACTTTCGATTGAAACATAGTACATACTCTCTTAAGTTTTTATCAAACCAAAACTATTTTCTCAATAAACTTCAGTTAAACACACCTATTACAATGTCGGTTCATGCGAAAAACTTATCGAACATACCTTTTTTTTAATTTAGAAATGTCAAAATGTCGAAATTTCTAAAGGATAAGGATCTGATTACATAAACTGCTTTTAGACTACACCGATTTTTAATGAATATAGGAAATCCCTCCACATACCACATACGTCCGCCGCCTACGGGCTTTAAAATAGCTAATAAAGAGCTAATGATTCTCACTAAAGATCTGTTCGTTTACTTCCCAAAACTCAAACCAAACGCTTTTATTTTTAAATTTCAGAGGGATGTTATTACAATTACAATCACTATAGTGAAGGCGATAGAATATTAACAAACGAACCATGTCTGAATTGTACGTGTCACAATAAAATGCTTATGTGCTACTTGCGGGTTTGTCCATTCACAAAGCCTATTGGTCATGATTGCACAGTTGAGAAACGTTTAGATCAATGTTGTCCAATTGTTACATGTCCTGAAGGTAAGACAACTGTTATTTTATTTAACAAAGATTTTCATTAACAAAATTTGTATTAATTTAAAGTGCCAGTTGATATTGCACATCACAGTCATCAGTTGTCAACTAATGCTCCGGGAACAGAATTGAGTATACCAGAGAAATATGGTTGCAGTATTGATAACAAATTCTACGTCGAAGGAGCTCAAGTACCATCTAATCCAAATAAACCCTGCGAGCTTTGCTATTGCATCAGAAACCGTACAGCATGTCTTATGCAAGAATGTACTTTACACATTGATGGATGCCAACCAATTTACAACAAAGGATCTTGCTGCCCGGTCAGATACAATTGCGGTAAATATAAAAATTATGACTTTTATGAACTTTATTCCATCACTAATGGAACATTTTGATTATTCTTACACAGATCACGAAAATGAACTTTTGGAAATTGAAGACTTTTCAACGACAACAACAACTGTTAGACCAACCCAAGGTTATCTACTAACATCAACAACAAGCCCTACTGTCACCACCGATTGCGTCCACAACAATGAAGTTTATGCCGATGGAGCATCGATTACTGGCAAAAACTCATGTGAACATTGTTATTGTATGCGCGGTGATATTGTTTGTGCAGTTCAAGAATGCGAGATGCCAACATTGGAATCAGGAGCCAAGACTTGCCGTGCTTTACCACCAGCTGCTGGAGAATGTTGTCCAAGCAATTACGTTTGTGATGATGATAGCGTGACAACTGAGGGAGGATTTACTGAAGATATGCTTACAACTATGGTTCAAAATAATCTTCATGAATCCGTTTCACAAGAAGACGTTCAATTACAAGAACATATTGATGACAAAATTCCTGTAACCGAAGTGCCTGAAGAATCTGTAGAGCAATCAGGTGGTCAGAAGGACGAAATTACTCCAACAACAATTTTACCAATTGCTGGTGAAGTTTCACAACCAACTGAACAAGAAGTTAAGGATTCGGAGGTAGAAGAGGAGAAACCTCTTTCGACCACAGTAACAGCTATTAAAGAGACTATTTTCGAAACGACACAGTCACCAATCGAACATAGCACAACTCATAAGACTGAAGAAGGATTTGAACCTAGTCATAAAGACAAAGAAGACGAATCCATACATCCACCTAAGGAAGATGAAATTATTAACGAGGAAGAGGAAGACGAAGATGCTGGACAGGTACCAACTACTGTTTCTCCAGTTGTAGGAGATATACAGAATGCAGAAAATGAAGAAGATGAAGTGTTGCAAACAAAGATTCCTGATTCTTATCCAGTAGAAGAAACGACAGTTCATTCGACAAGTGATGAAGGCTTTAACAAGGAAGAAGAGGACACAGTGCCATTGAAGGAAGAAGACGATAAGCCTGAACAAGTTGAGGGTACATCCAGCCCTGAAGAAGCTGCTGAAAAGGACGATGTATCAACAGCATCAACAGTTGAAAAAGAACCTGAAAATATCTCTTCCACAGCATTAACTCCTGTTGAAGAATCTGAGGATAAAATTTCAGCCACTGAAGCATCAGAAAGTGAAGGACCAGTTAAATCTGTGGCATCAGAGGAGCACATTGAGTCTGAAGAAATTTTGCCTGGAGAAGCTGTGGAAAAGGATGAAGCTTCAACAGTATTACCGGAACTTGAGTCTGAGGATGTCTCTTCTTCAACATTGTCTCCAGTTGTAGAATCAGAGGATGTGAATAAAATACCAGCCACCGAAGTTTCACCATTATCAGAAACACCGGTTGCAGTTACATCTGTGCCATCAAAATCACATATTGAACCTGAAGAAACATCATCTGAAAGTGTAGAATTCTCGGAAGAATCTGCAGCAGGTCAAGGAGAAAGTGAAGATAAGATCGATGAAGATATTTCTGAACCTTCTTCTGATAGTTCCACTAGCTCTCCAATTTATGAAATTATTACTGAAAGTGATAACATTCATATTGGTATGCCAGAAATCGGAGATCACAAAACTGAATCTGATTTGCCAAAGAAAAAACCAAAGGATGAACCAGAGTCAGTTGAAGAAGCCGTTCCAATTCCATCAGATGTTACTAAAGACGAAATTCCTCAAGTCATAATCGATGGAACAACCGTTCACACAGTCGATACTTCAACACCAACATCATCAGCAGATGGAGCCGATACTAATGAAATTGCAACAATTAAACCGGAAACTTTAGATGAGAGCACTGAAGGCATAATTGAAGGAAAACCGGTCCAAGAAGATATTGAAATTCCAGCTGTTGTAGAGGAAGTTACTGAAGATTCAAGTAAACCAGTCTCTGGGGAAATTCATGACGAAGAAGATACACTCCCTCAAACCACCGCTTTTCCTATTGATGGTGCAAATGCTGACGAAGTTAGTGAAAATCAAAAAAAAGAAGAAGAACCATCAACTGAATCTTCAGGTACAGAAAACCGAACAACAACCAGCCGACCAATTAGAATTCACATTGCTGGTGAAGAAGAATCCTCAGAAGTCACAACCAAGGGAACCGAAAAAGAGTTTGCTGATTCTACAACTTCTGTACCTTCTATTGGTGATTCAGGTGCAACAGTTACTGAACGAGAAGAAGAAGAAGACAGTAAAATTTCCACTAATGATACTTCTTCCACTCCATCTGTTATTGAATCTGAAAAACCAGATGCAGGAGAAGTTCAAATTGATGGCGAACAAGATACAACAATGAAGGCACCTTCTGTGTCTGATGGTGCACTTTCAAGCGCCGAAGAAGGAGAGGCAAAACCTGAAAAAGAAACAGAAATTCCTGCCAGAGAATTATCAACACCTACTCCACCAAAGGCTTCTGAGTCAGCAACTATTATACCATTAGATCTTCAACCAACTAGTGCCGAAGAAGAAGAGATTAAGGGTCAGCCAGAGAGTGATATAGAAGATTTAACAACTGCACATCCATTAATTGACGAATCAGAAGAACATATTGAAGATGATCAAAACAAGATCCAACCAGAAGATGATACAACATCTATCCCAACAATAGCTATTTCTGAACCAGCTATTGACGAAGAAGAACACAAGAAAAAAACTGAACAAAGTTTGATGGATTTATCAACTAAACATCCTTCAACTGCTGAAACTGAAGAAGCAAACACTGAAGAAGGCATTATAAAGGGTAAGCCGCAATATGATTCAACTGAAACACCTGCTGTTGCTGAATATGAAGCAACTAGTGTTGGAGGAGTAAGTGTACAGCATGATCCAGAATTAGTTGTTGATTCTACAATTACTCCTGAATCCAAGCCAGAAGCTGCAGAAGAAGATCTCGAAAATGAATCAAATCTTGATACTAGTGGTTCAGCAACAACTATTAACCCCAATGTTATTGATTCTGAAATTCAAAGTGCTGAAGAAGACGATGCAACAACAGGATCGTCATTGCCAGAGGAGGAAAAAACCAATGAAGAGGAAGTTAGTATTGATGATGGAACCACTGTACGAAATGAAATTGAAAAACAATCAGAACAAGCTAGTTCTGATTCAACAACTGCACCTACATCCATTGTTGATGAATCAGAGAGTTCGGAAGAAACACATAAAACACCCGCTTCAGAAGAAAATATTAAACAACAAGATGTTTCCGATTCAACTACCGTTGTTCCTTCTGTTGATGTTTCAGACGAAAATGTAAAAGAAGAAATGGAAGATGTTTCAGGTGATTTGACAACTGTATCTCCATTAGACTCTGAAGGATTAATCGATGAAGAAATCAAAAAGCAACCAGAACAAGTACTTGTTGATTCTTCAACTAAAACTTCTGTTGCTACTCCAGATAAAACTTCGACTATTAGCGATCAAGAAGTCAAAGCACAACAGACAACAACAAGTCCGACGATTGCTGACTTTGAGGCATCTATTCCAAAGGAAGAAGAAAAGGATAAGGACTTCGAAATTAGTGACGACGGCTCCTCAACCGTAATTCCAACACTAGTTGATTCTGATACATTGAGTCAAACAACTGATGCTTCACCTGTTCCAGTTTCTGAAGAAAAACAAGAAACACCTACTCCTGCTACTGCTGTCCCCCAAACAAGTGAATCAGAACAACCAAGCAAGGAATCCGCTCAAGACAAAGAACCAATCGATGAATATGAAGTTATTCAAACAACTCTTGGACCCATTGCACATTCAGATAAGGAATCTTCTGAATCAATTGACATAACCGAGGATAGTGGAATACCTATGCATGATATAATCCCGTCAGCTATTCCTGGTGAAGGAGATTGCTTGGCAAATGGCAAAACATTCGCAAATAATGCAACAGTTCCAACGTCTAATGAATGTGAGCTTTCGTGTACTTGTATCAGCAGTATTATTGTCTGTAAAAAAGTTGAGTGTATTGAACCACCAAAGCCAAACAATTGTGTCCTGGACGAAGCTAGTACTGATAAATGTTGTCCACAATATATTTGTGGAATAGATAGTTTTACAGATGATCGACGACCAACAACTTCTGAAGATATTGAAGATGAAGAAATCCAATTTACCACATCAGCTCCACCACATAAATATCCTCAAATTTCTACCGAATCACCAACAACACCAGAAGAAGACCAACCAATCAGAGAACACGAATCAGCCCACACAGAATTGCCAACTTTCTATGATGAAAACACAACACCTGTATCTATTGACTTTGAACAGCCAGTTCTTACTCCTGAAGATCCTATGTCTCATGTTAAGACCGATGAAGAACAAGAAACATCAACTAAACACTCTGATGAAGACATCTTTGTTGAAGGTTCAACAACAACACAACCTATTACTGTAAAACCAACGAAGCAGGTCACTGGCGAAATTGAACAACCCATCGAGGTAACATCGTCGTTACCAGAATCGAAGGAACCAGAAGAAATTACAACTGTTGCTGCTGTTGACGAAAGAGAACAAAAGACTACTACACCAACGTATGAAGAAGTACCTTCTACTTCAGGTACTGTTACCAAACCTGAAAAGGCAATCATTCCCGCAGAAGAGATCTCAACTGAAGGCAATATTGAAAAAGAAATTACAACTCTTCAACCAATAAATTTGGGTGCTAGTTCTGAAGCACCATCTGTTCCTAGTGTTACTCAAACAGATGATTCAACACAGAGTGAAGAGATTTCTGAAACCTCCGATGAAAACTCCAATGAATCAGGAGAAGAAACCGATTCCGAAGAAGATACCAAAGTACCTATGCTTCACAAAGAAGAAGATCAAAAAATTACTACATCAAGACCACTTGTATCAGAGCATGTAGGTGATATCGAACCTGTTGATGAAAGTACAAGAATTCCAGAAATTGATTATAATAAGCCAGAAATGCCCGAAGATCTTTCTCACACAAAGGTTGAAGACGAGGCCTTGTTAGAAAAAGAGAAACCTGCTAAACCCATTGCCGCCGTAGAATTGGAAACAACACAAGAAAGTGAAGAATCTACTGACAAAATTGTCACAACTCCTCCAAGCACTATTCTTAAGCCAGTCGAACCAAGTGAAGATGATATATATAACATTTCTGTTGGAATTTCTGATAAAAAAGATGACATTCCATCTTTGGAATCTGAAGAACATAAGCCTTTTGAAGAAAAACCAATTGCTTCCACAATCAAACCAGTTAGATCTGAAGAAGAACCAGATTCAGAACAAATCACAGAGTCGAAGAAGGGTGAGACCGAGACTCAGACTATTTCATCACTACCAGCTTCAGGAGAGGAATCTGGTTTGGAGAAAGATCAAACTCCTAGTCAAACAAGTGCTCCTGTTTACGATGAAGGCAAACCAATTGCAGGTACTATTATTCCAGAAAAGGAGAGTGAATCCAGCGAAGAAGATTTTGCCCATTCAACAAGTGCCCCAGCTATCGACGAGCATTCCATTGAAGGAAGTGGTGATAATATTTCGGAAGAAGATTCTGAGGATAAGAAACACGATGTTGTTAGTTCAACCAGTATTCCAACTATTGACCTAACTCTTGCTCCAGTTTATGGCCATGAATCAAGCGAAGATGAAAAGGATAAAATTCCAAGTCACACCAGTTCTCCAATTATTGATGATCATACACCTACTGAGCAAAATGAATACGATATTGAGAATGAAGAAACTCCTACCAGAAGTCCAACAATTGAAGAACAATCAATTGAAGGAAGTGGCGCACCAATTTCTATAGATAAGTCTGACATTGAACAGAATGAGATTGCCAGTCAAACTAGTATTCCAGCTATCGATAAGCAACCTCCTACTTCAGATTCTGAAGAAGAAAATGAAATTGATATAACCACTTCCCCTGGCGTCGAAGAACATGCAGTTGAAGGAAGTGGTGTACCGACTTTGGGAGACAAATCTGAACAGGATGAGATTATTAGTGAAACCAGTGCACCCGCTATCGATAAGCAACCTTCAACTTCAGATTTAGAAGATGGAATCAAGATCGATACACCCACTTCCCCAACAGTCGAAGAACATTCGATTGAAGGAAGTGGTGCACCTATTTCTGAAGATAAAACTGATGTTGAACAAGATGAAATTGCTAGTCAAACCACTGCTTCAACTATCGAAAAGCAACCTACTATTTCAGATTCAGAAGAAGAAAATAAGATTGATGTAACATCTTCCCCAGTCGTTGAAGAGGGAAGTGGAACACCAATTTCTGAAGACAAAACTGATGTTGAACTTAATGAGATCGTTATTCAAACCAGTTCTCCATCTGCAGAAAAGCAACCTCCTACTTCAGATAACGAAGAAGATAATACAATTGATATAACCACTCCTGCAGTCGAAGAACATACTGTTGAAGGCAGCAGTGTACCAGCTTTGGGAGACAAATATGAACAGGATGAGGTTATAAGTCAAACTAGTGCTCCAGCTATCGATAAGCAACCTTCAACTGCTGATTTAGGAGAGGAAATCACGATCGATACACCCATATCCCCAACCGTCGAAGAACATACAGTTGAAGGAAGCGGTGCACCTATTTCAGAAGATAAAACTGATGTTGAACAAGATGAAATTGCTAGTCAAACCACTGCTTCAACAATCGAAAAGCAGCCTTCTATTTCAGATTCAGAAGAAGAAAATAAGATTGATGTAACCTCCTCCCCAGCCGTAGAAGAAGGAAGTGGTGCAACAGTGTTGGAAGACAAAATAGATAATGAACAGGATGAGATTGCTAGTCAAACTAGTACTCCAGCTTTCGATAAGCAACCTTCCATTCCCGATATGGAAGACGAAAATAAAATTGATGCAGATAGCGAAGAACATTCAGTTGAAAGCAGCAGTTCAGATGCCTCTGAAGACGAGGTTGCACACAAAGAACCGACAGGCACACAAACCAAAGCTCCAATAAGCGATGATGAATTTATTAAGGTTACTGTTGCTCCAGTTTCCGGCGATGAGGATCATTCAGTGACTCCTATCACAAGTACTATTGCACCAGTTTCAGAAACAGAATCTGAAGAAGTCATTTCCAACCAAACAAATGCACCAAGTGTCCATGTTCCCTCTTCTGAGGAAGAATCTGATGAAGAAAAAACTAGTATAGAGGGCCAGACTTCTGTACCTTCCTATGAGGTGAATGACAAAATTACTACTGAAATCCCTTCATATCAAACAACAGAAAAAGAGTCCACTGATTCAACATCATCATACGAAGAAGGAGAAGACATTGTTTCTGGAACCGTTACACCAGTTGGCGGGGATAAATATGAAGAAACTGAACTTCCTGAAGATAAGAAACCAGAAGTTTTGGTTCCAATTTCAGGAGATGAAAAAGAACTTGAATTTACAACTGTTTCTACGGATGTCAAGGATGAGAGCTTGGATATTTCAGAAGCTCCAACCAAAGATATGGAAACAAGCGATGAAAATATTGATTCTGGAATTTCTATTCCTGCTAAAACAAGTGATGAAAGCATTGATGCTACAGATGCTCCTTCAAAGGATACTTCTCCCATTGTATCAGGTGATGAATTCATTGGTTCTACAGAAATCTCTGCAATTTCTACTCCGGTTAAAAATATTGACGAAGAAAAAGAGAACATGGACGGAGATAAAACCAGCTCTACCATTATTCCCATCAAGACTCTTAATATAGAAGGTGAAATTTCGGATTCCACTAAGCTTCCATCTAGTTCTACTCCCGCGAAACCAATTGAAAGCATTGATGAAGACCTCGAAGCGACGGAGCATCCCCAAGTTGATTTTGATAAGACACACACTTCTGACGAAGCTTCTTCAACTGAAATTGAATCTTTATCTCCTGTTACTATGTCTATATCTAAGGTCGATGCTGAAGTATTTAGTCAGACTCAAGCACCAGTTAGTTCTGATAGTAATGCTACTGAAAAAATTCCAATCTCGCAAACCGAAGAACAAAGTTCAGACGAAAAAGAACACATTGACAAGACTCTTCTTACAACTGAAAGTTCTCTACCAGTCAGTGAAACTGTAAGTCCTTCATTTGGAACTGAAATCGATGACTCTGAAAGTGAAGACAAAATAGATCAAATACCAAGTGATAAACCATCAACTCAAACTAAACAACCAGAACTGATGGGTGAAGAAACTTCAACTAAATCAAAGGATGAAAGTGAAAGCACAAATGCCACTATAATGCCTGATATAATATCAAGTCATGAAATCATTCCTCAGCCTGGTAATCCGGAATCTGATGATCAAATTTTAACTGACGATATTGCAACAGATAAGCCTTCTGCTGGTTTAGTTCCAGCTGAAAGCGAAAGTTCGACTGATGGAAAGAAACCGTCTTTGCAAGAATCTCAAACAGCTGCAGTTGATAAATCAGAAACGAATGAACAACCTGAGACACCAGAATCAATTGACGAAGAATCCGCTGAAGATAAAAAAGACAAAATACCGCAGACAGCTGATGGTCAAACAGAAACTCCAGCATCATCTGAGCAAGCTGTTTCATCTGAAGATGCTAAACCAGAAGATGTTGATAAAATCACAACTAAAAAACCTATTGACAGTGCTGCTTCAATGGAATCTCAAGAAGAGGATGTTGACTCTAAACCAATTACCAGCAAACCTGCTGAAGAATCCGCTACAACTGAATCTGAAGAACAGGATGATGTTAAAGTTTCTTCAACAATTGCACCAGTCGATCAGCAACATATTACTTCATCTCCAGTTGATGTGCATGTTGATTCTGAGCATATCTCTTCTACAGAGGAATCAGATGAAGAAAAGGAACATACAGAAGCACCAATTGATAATACTAAGATTCAAACTATTGGCGAATTTGTAACCGAGCGTGCCGAAGACATGACAAATGAAGATAAGGAAACAATTTCAGAACAACCTATTTCACCCGAATTGCCTGAAACAGCTACATCATTGACTGAAGGACAAGAAGAAGAGGCAAAACCAGAAGTGTCAATGGACACGACCGAAAGTGTTCCTCTTCCAGAATTATTACCTGAGGAAATTGAAGAAAAGACACAAGTTCCCGAAATTTCAACAGAAATTTCTGCAGAAGATACAAAGCCACAAGTACAGCCTGCAAGCTCAACCGAAGAATCCGAAGAAAAAACTCAAAGGCCTGAAATCACGTCAGGAATTACTCAAGTTCAAGAAACAGGTTCAGTCGAAGAATCTGAAGAAAAGACTCAGGCTCCAGAAATTCAACCAGAAATCGTTGAAGAAGATCATAAACAACATGTTCAACCAACTGAAGGTGCCACCGCATCATCGACCTCCGACAAACCTATTGTACCAACAGCAGACGACAAGATCGATTCAGATTTACCCAAACCAATTGCCACAGATGACCAACCATCTGCAGAAGACGAGACTCCGCTTTCAACAACCATTCATCCACTATTCCCACATATCGAACACGACCGTACAACTTCCACGCCCCAGCTCAATGCTACTGAAAAAGTTGACCATAAAATCCCTGAATCATCATCACCATCTATTCCAACAACAGAACAACCCACATCACAAGCAATTACAAATGCACCAACAACACAATACCAACCACCTGGCTATGGACAAGTTCCTCCACAATATCCATCATATACTGAAGATGAATATACAGACGAAGACGAAACTGAAGTCTTCGGACCTGGAACTTGTCGATATGGTGGAAAATTATTCGTTTCAGCTCAACAAATACCACGTGATGATCCATGTGATTTCTGTTTCTGCTTCCGAAGTGATATTATTTGCTTACAACAATCTTGCCCGCCACCAATATCTGGATGCCATGAAGAACCAATTAGTGGATTCTGTTGTCCACGTTACGAGTGTCCTGTCTCTATGGCGACCACACTTAATATAACAACAAGCACAACAACAACCAGCACAACATTGCCACCTCATTTTCTGCATCATGCATATAGAGGAGCGGCAGCAAAGAATGGGTGCCATATCAGTGGAAAGTCATATAAGGTGGGCGATAAAATCGACTCAGCCAGCGGACCATGCATGCACTGCACGTAAGTACTTTCAAAACTTTGATACCATAGTTTGCTATTTTTAAGTGACTTACTCTTTTTGCCATACATAAGACGTTGGGGTACTTATTTCGTACATCAACATCAATGTCATTTTCTATTCATTCTATTCTCTTAACTCAGCTAAGCTTTGACATGGATATGTTACCAATATAAACCGTTGGGCGCCATTTAACTGTGTCTCCTTTTATATTCTTTCCCAGTGCTATTGTCAAATTTCAAAACGTAATTTCCTAAGTTATTAGTTTAGAATTTAAATTCAACAAAATAAGTTTGCAATCAAAACAGTAATTTCCTTATTTTAACTTTGAAATTACATATTATTGATTTATATTAATTCAAAATTTCCTTTTAATTATTTTTCAAGGTGTGGTGGTGACGGACAAATGAAGTGTGATCCCAAAACATGCTCGCCTGAGCCAATGCTCCGTCAAATGATCGCTGTTGTTGCGTCACGCCGAAGATGAGGAACTAGCCATTAATTTTTTTTAGAAACAAAGAATGCAGCAATATTATATTAAGGTGCCAACACAACCAACACCGGAATAAAAATGTAATACTAAATATCTCAATTCCATAATTATAAGAACTTAATTTAAGAACAAAAGAACAAAAACTTAATGAAAACAATAATAATTAATTAATGAGAATTGAATTGATTTAGAGCAAACGAAAAATTAAAAAAAAAGAAAAAAGAAAATATTATATTATAAATTTATAAACGAAAAAGCAACAGAAAACATATTGATTAATTAATTTAGTTTATTAATGTCAGAAGCAACCAGTGATATTGTGCTGTATACATAGTATAGGTGCAATTAATTTAGCTCGCACTTACTTATTATAATTAAAACAGAATAGTATAAGTATATTATAATAATATTACAAAATGTTATTTTTGTAACGTGATTTTTTGTTGCAAATTTAAAAATCAATTGGCAATCAATAAATTACGTTATGAATTTGATTTACTTTAGCATTTAACTAAAATGTTTATTAATTTTAAGTCTGTATGTTTTTTTTTTTTTTAATTTTTATATTGTAAATTGTTGCTTCTTCTTCTAGTCTTCTTTGTTTTGTTGTTAGAGCAACAAATTCTTAATACCTAAAGCATTGTCTTCTTTCCTACTACGACCTATAAATTATAAATTTAATGACTTTAGGAGAAGTTTTAAATATAAATTTGAAAATAAAAATCGTAGAATAGAATGAAAAATAAAATATTGAATTGTTTACGTGTATCTGTTTAATAAATAGGTATATTTAAATGAAATTAAATAGTACTTGGTTTAGTTGAAAATAAACTATAACTTAAGTATAAGTGTATTTAGAATAATATTCATAATAATAAAAAAATTAAAAAAAAAAAAAGATTTAGCGTACGCATGCATATGCACATCCTATTGTTCGACTGATTGAAAATCCAATGATAGATTTTTTACTTTTTTACTAAAAACATAAATAAACTAAAGTTTAAAACAAAACACATGAAAAATAACGCAAATTTAAATTACGTACGTGTAAACTGATAGTTAAGCATTATTAAATAAAATATAACAATAATAATAAAAAAAATGAATGTAAGACGGAAAGATTTTCAGTTACTTGAGCTTAGGATGTTGTTTTTTTTTATTATTTGAATTGTGTTGTCTTTTTAGGACCATTTTTTTAAATATAAAAAAAACTTAAATCAGAAAAAACTTTAGAATTAGGATTATAATAAAAAATTATATTTTATTTAGTTATGTATTTATTGTGTTAATTATGCGAGAGTATTTTTCGCGCATGTCGCGTATAGTTTAATTTAGTAATCAAATTTTATTTTTAAAATAGTGCTTTCAAGCGCAAAATCGTCTCTAAATAAATACAAAATTAAATAGAAATAAATATGTAATAAAAATCAATGTAGTGTATGTAAGATTTTTTTACAATGCATTATATGTATATTTTTTTGTCGACAGAAAAATTATATGAAATACAAATTCGCCGGTTTATTTTGTATGTAGTATTTATTTAAATTATTAAAACAAAAAAAAAACTTACTTACTTTACTTTAACGAACAAATAAATGATTTAAAAAATTGTGTATTTCTTTGCGTAAAGTTTCGAGGACATAAATCTTAAGTATAAACGATCGATGGGATATTGTTTTTAAATTATAATATATGTAACAATATTATAAAAACGAAATTATCCGGCATAATTGTAAGTGTCCTTTTATACAAATAAAATATTTTATGAAAAATAAACTTTTATGTTTTATTTTTTATTTTTAAATTACTGTTGTCGTCTATGTAGAACTCAGCTGAAAAAAATATTTTCTACCAAGGCAACAGGCCTATACTTATATCTAATGCTTATACTACCTTCTTGTATCTCTCTACGACTGGGTTGCACGTACTTTATCTTAAGTACCATTACACTGTAGTATAAAGTCTGAACATAAAGCTATTTGTCTGATTTTCAAAGTTATAAATTAATTTGTTGGGGCTTTATTTCATGCCGCCTAGTAAAAACATACTTTGTTCTGTTTAACGTAGTAATAGCCGTATTTAATTATTGTACACACAGTACACATATTAAAGGTAATATCATTAGCGTTTTCAATTTTTGATTTTTGTTCAGTTCTGCGCATATGTCAAAATCGACAAAAATGGTGGATCCAGTGCCCCTTTTCTTGTCGAATTTCAATTGTTTATTGTTGTTTCTAATGATATGGTGAATAGTTTTTGTGGGCACTCGAACAGCCATTTTTATTTTCTGACACTTCCAATTTAACAACCTGCGCATATATTAGGTACCTTAGATTTGTGTAATGTGATGATGATCCGTACCTACATACCTGTAGATCATGCATCCCATAAAAATAAAACAATACAGATCAGAATTACATATATAAATTATACATATTTATACCCATCTCTCTTTTCCTTATTTGTTTGTTTATTTTTCATGCATTACCAATAATCAAATTTGAAGACGACTTAAATATTCAAGTAAAATGAACCATAATGGTATGGACTATAAATAATGAACCATATATCACAATGTTTTATATTTAACGGCCATATTATTAACTTGATTCATCCAGATTAAAACATAAATCAAGATGTAAATTATATAAATTCAATGTAAATTTATGATGTGTCGATTGAATAATATGGCGGTAAGAGTCCGTATCATGTAATTTTCATTATTTAGGGTCCACTTAATTATTAAAGTCATGCCATGTTTGGTTTGTTATATAGAGTATATAACATTATTGGTCCATTTTGCTTAAATATTTAAGTCGTCTCTAAATTTTGTTATTGGTAGGGCCCATATTGAGCCTTATTAATAACCAAACACTTACATATGTCGGCTATTAGTAAGATGCAGGGTTAAAATAAGGTGCGGAGCTTAAACTTAATCCTGCTAATAACCAATGTAACCGTAACTATTACATAACTATGTAACTATTTCAGTACTAATGGTACGTCAATTGATTTAAAGTGTCCGTACGATTTTTATTTTATTATTCTTCTTTTGGTTCAGGTTCAACACATTCAGCAAACAAAGGTTTGTTTTTTAATATAAATAATTTTTTTGATATTTGCAACATTATATGTAAGTAAAGTATTCCTTAAAACATAAATCAGTATATGATTTTAATGTTTAATAAATTGTTAATTTAATGGTATTTTCTGTTGGTAATATACCATTTTTTTCAATTTAGATTTGATAAAATATCGATTTTGATATTAAATGCTTGTCTGACAGTCTGGGCAAAACTTGACGTTTAACGTCGCATTATTATTCTGCCTAGTTTTAATTGTTCACTTTCAGTTTGAACGACAGGGGTTGTTTCTAAATAAAACAGAGAATTTTTCGTTGCCCATACCCGCAACCTCAGCCCAAGCTCTGTTTGATCATACAAAATCAAACAGTCTCTCAAATATTGCATATATGTAAGTAAATATAAAAAAAAAATAAAACCACTTCTGTTTTCGCTTCAAAATAAAATATCTGATGATTGATACAAAAACATGAATATAGCAATCGAAATCGACAAAAAACATAAAAGTGAATTATATTATATTATATTATATTATATTATATTATATTATATTATATTATATTATATTATATTATATTATATTATATTATATTATATTATATTATATTATATTATATTATATTATATTATATTATATTATATTATATTATATTATATTATATTATATTATATTATATTATATTATATTATATTATATTATATTATATTATATTATATTATATTATATTATATTATATTATATTATATTATATTATATTATATTATATTATATTATATTATATTATATTATATTATATTATATTATATTATATTATATTATATTATATTATATTATATTATATTATATTATATTATATTATATTATATTATATTATATTATATTATATTATATTATATTATATTATATTATATTATATTATATTATATTATATTATATTATATTATATTATATTATATTATATTATATTATATTATATTATATTATATTATATTATATTATATTATATTATATTATATTTGTTTGCTAGGCAGAATAAAAATGTGACGGGCAAATCAATCTGGAGATTTTTACAAAGAAGGCGACAACGAAGCCATAATCAGACAAATATAATTTTTTCATCTCTTCTGTTCATTCTTGATAAAGAGAAACATTTCCGTTCACGAAAGAAATATATAGAAAAAACTATATAGAGCGTCAAATTATGTCCGTATTTTGTTCCACATCACAGATTGGAGCGGGTACCTTCGAGTTCTGCCACACCACCAGCCGAGCCTTTGATAGCCGCGTTTTATTAGGTTTGTTCGATGCAAGCACTGGCTCGCCCTGAAATTGCTCTGAAGCATCTTATGTAGCACTTTTTTCGCTCTAGGTTTGCACTGAGTGCAATGTGTGTTCAGAGCGAGCTCTGAATTAAGGGCCCGACCTACCGAATCCGTTGCGTCCGTTGCTGTGACGGATCTGCTTTTCTCAGTGTAGGAACTCGGAGTTGTTCAGATTCGAACCAGATGTTTGATTTTTTGCAACAATTGAAGCTTCAACTAAACAAAGTCGAATGTTTATGACAAATTTAGTTGTTAGATATTTCGTTATTTTAATTTTAATTATTTTCCATTTTTCAACGTTTCTCGACCAATTTTATCGATACGATAGTTACAAAACGTAGGCACTGGTCAAATTGCCCCCTTGAATTTGCCCTAGTATTAGTCGACTAGATTGCCCAAACTTTTTCGTGTGGCCACGGGTTAAGAAATAAATTAGCTCCTAGCCGTAATATATTACCATGAAACATCTTTCACCTAATTCACCACGCAAACTGTCAAAAAAGCAAAAACAGTTGAATAAAAAAAAATCAAACATGGCGTCACATTAAAAATGTCTTCTTCTGTCTTCTCGTAGAATTTTGTTATTTGATTCTGTAGATTTATTACATTTCTTATTTATAAAAACGACGGTGTGTGTGCATTTTATAACAAAAAAATATCAATATATTTATTCAAAAACAAAAAAATAACCAAAAAATGAATAAGTTTATAAGTTAAATCGAATGCAATTGCAAGAATGGCATTGGTGACAGTGCAAAGATCGCCTAGTAGTGTTACTGGTTCTCCACAATGTTCCAACTCGGTAAGTGAAAAAAGATTAATTGTAAAAAAAAACAACCTAGGAATGAAAAAAAAATCAACCTCCCTGTGAAAAATTGAAATTGTTCCTCCTTTCGCTTATTTTATCATCACTGTCGCTTTGCTTCGACTCTGATTGCTTCAATGCTACCAAAAAAGGAAACAACTTATTTGCGATTATGATGAGCAGTTTGTTATTTATTTTGTTTTTGTTTAATAAATAAGTTGATTGATTAAGGAAATAGAAAAGTTCTTTCATTTATTTTGTGGGGTGTCTTGTTTTTGTACGACGCCTTACATACGCAAAATATCAACAATACGCCTTTCATTCGCATTCTAGCCTCCATCCGTCAACGCACCCCCCACCCTCACTTTAAATCATCTCCTTTGTTCCTTGCCAAAAGTAATAAGTGACGATAATAAATAATTGCGGGGAGACGACCTGATCGACCTCCTGCCGATGATTAGGACTTATGAACGGGGGGCAGGCTGGCTACGCTGTTAGTCTTCGTCGTCGACGACTGACGGTAAGCAAAAAACGGATACAAGTTTTCTTTCTAAATTTCCTCGATATTATAGAGTCGAGTTGAGACGGAGAGTGCTTTTGTTTTGGTCGCCTTGACTAGAAAAATATTAATACAAAAGTCTAAAATTAAATTTCGTTATAAAATGCGCCTCCTCTTGCTCTTTTTACGCAGACATGGACGGGTTTGCCGAAACGGAGTGTGTTCTCTGTTTTTAAAATTCAAAATTTC
The DNA here is from genome assembly GCA_951394125.1 of Epistrophe eligans. NCBI lineage: Eukaryota > Metazoa > Arthropoda > Insecta > Diptera > Syrphidae > Epistrophe > Epistrophe eligans. The sequence goes on from OX596028.1 coordinate 55,685,435, forward strand.
TTTCGTTCTTGATTTGTTCAAGGCGAAAAATTTTGTTATTAATAAAATATAAAAAAAAAGATGAGGCAGCGTGTCCGTGCCTCTGTCGTCTCCTCCTTACTTATTTACCCTCTACAGGCTGCGCCATCATCACTTTATTTCAACCTATTTTTATGTGGAAAATTGGAAAATTATTCTTTCTTTTTTTGTTTTAATAGGCTTGGCCTCTCGCCTCTCGAAAAGAAGATATTAAAAGGGTCTTGTGCGCAGTCCTGTTTTTGTTTTTTTGTTATTTTAATTAAAATATATGGCAAAAATGTGTTTACATTTTACATGAAATTGCATTGGAGTGTCACAAGCGTCAAAATTCAGTGTCCAAAATAATTTTTTTCTTTCATACTTTATGTAATCGTTGCAATGCAAATCTGCCGGTGAATAATATTTTGGAATTGAGAATTGATTTTGGAAGAACTGACCCAAACAGAAACTATGTTAAGCAAAATAGGGTGCAAAAGTATATATGTATTTTATTTATATAGAGTTACTCACTGACAATTCAAAAAAAGGGTGCTTACGAGAGGATCGCAAACATTTCCTCTTATGTAGCTGGATTCATATTAACATTAAAATATTAAAACATTAAAGCCATAGAACTTAAATAAAAATAACGGAAACAAATCGAACAACTTCTAAAGTATATTTTGCAATACATGTACATACATTGGTAAAAAGGATTTAGTTAGGCAAAGATAGTGCGAATAAAAAAACACGACTGAAAATCATAAATACCTTTATAAACCGAAAAAGGGTGATAACGTGAAAATAACCTATTGGGTTTTTCGACTTAAAATGACCTCAGGAACCCATGATTTTCTGCTACAGCGGGACACCCTGCATAATCGTGTTGTTTTGTTGGGCTGTTGCTATAGCAAAAGGTTTTTTTTTTGCTTTTTTATAATAATTTAAACAACATAAATGATAATAAATGTTTAATGCCATTTAAGTTTGCATACAAGTTAATTCAACAGCTGATGTATTAATTGCAAACAAAATGTTTAGTAAGACGGATTAGATTGCTAAAGTATGTGTATTTGATGCTACTTACTTGTCGTTACTTTTGTTATTTCGGTTTGTATGAACACTCATGGTCATGAAATTAAATTACAAATATAAACAAATGAGTTTCAGAGGCTGAAACGTACGAAGTATTCAAATTTTATTTAAATATCTTCTTGTTTTATTCGAGTGGTCCTAAAAAAGATGAAAAACAATTTTTATAGGAGGAGCAAGAAACCTTAAACCTTTTTACATCAAACGTTAGGAATTTTTCTGAGAAAGCTGATACCTATCTCAGAAACCTGAACTGGCTATTTAGGCACCAATTTTAGATAGCATTGGAAACTTTATGTTTTGAGGCATTTCAGAAGCTAAATCAGTTTTGTCTTATATACCAAAATGAAGTTTATGATTCCATCATAATATGCCAAAAAATTTTATTTTGGCCCAAGATTCCGAATAAAATAACTTTTATTATTTTAATGATTGAACTAACCTAATCATTGATCATTCAAATGTTATTAGATATTGTATGTGAAGGGTTGAGCAGAAATGATTTTTTTGTTTTTCGGGATAGAAATAATAATTGAGTCATAAGCTTTATATTGTCATCAAAATAAGTACTGAATTTTTTTTTTAAACTTCTCAAAATTAACAATTCAAATTTTCCATTAAAGCTATAACCGGCACCTTAGGCATGACTTTTTGTACAGAAACTTAAAACCGTCATGTTTTGAAGAGCGAGGATAATGTCTAAACTAAATTAATGCATTGCTTATTTCCTAATGTGAATAACACGCACGAAACGATATTTGGGTTACGTTCTTTTACTCTCGTACTAAAATTTTGCTAAACTTTATGTTTATAGACATTTTTTGCACATAATTGCATATATAAAAACTAAGAACAATATAAATCTAGACATTTTGTTGTTTTGTATGTATCAGAACTCAGAGAAATTTCAAATTCTAGTTAAACGAATAAAATTGACGAAAATTTGGTCAGAGAATTTCAAAGATAGTGTGGATTTTTTTTAATGGTAGCAAGTTATATTGTTGTGATTGGATTGGAAATTCAAGAGAATAAAATAACTGGTGGAATTATAAATACAAATATTGGTATTTTGTATTTTCTTAATCAATTAAGCATGGATTAATTGCTGTCTGTCATTGAAAATAAGTTTGATTAAAATTAGTGTTCGTTGTCGTGGATTTTGGGCGAACTCGAAGCTAATTTAGTATGAATAGTCGGCTGATTTTGATCATTTACTTTCATACTTACTTAAGGGGTTGAGGTCCGGAGGGGCCTCAACCAACAAGCTTCTTTCAGCAATTGGCAAGAGTGATTCTTAGTATGATCTCAACGCAAGTATCTTTGTCTGAACAAAATCTGTGCCTTCTTGATTTTTCCTTTCTCACTGAACAGGTACCACGAATATCGTGAGTTTTGATGCAAGAGATACTTTTCGACAACAACAGCGTTGCGTGCTGTTGTCATCATCGTAAAAATGTTAAGCACTAACGAAAATAATTTTTAGAATTTTTTAGGTCCCGCCGATATGATTAGGGTTCCTTCCAATTTTATTGAGGGTTTTGAATAACCACACGAGCAAGTCTCCATAGTCAAGTCGCCAAGCAAAAACAAAATTAATTTGTGTTATTTTTGCGTTGAGAGTCTTAAATTTTTATACCACAAACATTGGAATGTTCTAAATTGGTAAATTATATTTATGTCTGGAAATAGAAATTTTCCAGAATGTGTCATACCTTCAATTTCTTGGAATGATTTATTTATAAACTTAACCCAGGATATGAGGAACAAAACAAAAGCTAAAGTAAAAATGAATGTTTCAATTACAGCGATTAAAATTATTCTTATTTAAGACAGTGCTTTTTTTTATTACTCAGTACAATTATTCCATTTTTAATTCCCCTCATTTGATTAAATTTTGTTTCGCAGATGTAAGATAAAAATTATTATTTAATGATAATAATAATGAGTATTAAAAATAATAATTTCGCTTTTCATCATATATAAATACGAATTCTATTACTTATTCGTATGAAGTTACTAAGTTGGTACATTAATTTCAAGTCGAGGAAGTCATTTCCTTATAATCAGTTCAGTTTAAATTACATGGGATCTCAATTTGAATTGAAATACCTATTTTATTTGTTGGATTGTGTTACAATCTAATATTATTTTAAATAAAAATAGTTAACAAATGTTTGGTTCCTCGAGTTATTTTTGATTAATTTTGGGTCGCTGAAAATGAAAATCATACCTATTTATTTTTTCAAAGAAAATATGGTTTTCTTATTTGAGGTTAATTTACATTACGATATAATCTTTCTCTTAAAAAAAGTTACTGAATATAAAAGTATTAATTTCCCTCCTTGCAATTATATTTGAGCTATTTCATGCATGTATTAGGTAAATCTAATCTTTTGCTCAATACAAAGTTACCCATCTGATTTTTTTAAATTCTATTTTTTATTTATAAAATTTATTTGGCTCAATGTTCATTTAAATGTTGAAGAAATTTTATATTTTCGGTTATATCTATAACAATCAATTATTTTTGTGAAAATTTAATTAAAATTTAATTTTTCATATAATGTATACCTATGTATGTACATATTATTTAGGCAATATGAATTTATTAAAAATAATTTTTCAAAAATCTTTAGAGCAGTTAAAATATTAGAACTGTTCCATCAGGTTAAATATTCGAGATATTCAAATACAAGGTGGTGCAAAATTAATCACCCTATCGGAAGATATTTATGTCGATTATGGAATCCGCAATACTGGATCCGCAGTGATTCGCAGTGCAGGGCTCTCTTTTCTCTTAACTCATTTGTCTTGAAAAGAAAAGAGAACACTATACTGCGAATCACAGCGGATCCAGTATTGCGGATTCCATAATCGGCATGATTATAGTTTTTGCAAATGGCGTCGTACGTCAATCATATTTAAAATTTGTGAACTAGACAGCTGCAGTATACAAACAGACAAGCAATGTAATTGTAAAGGTCCCAAGATTTCCATCAATCAAAATAATTTTTTTATTTAGTTAAAAAGTAATTCAAAAACAAAATTGGATGATTAATTTTGCGCCACCTTGTATACAAATGAAAATATGTAATAGACTTTTGAGTAGTTTAAAATTTGAGGTTATGATTCATAACAAAAAAAATCTTTTCTACAAAAAACTAAAAGTTCGTACAATTATTCCCCTGCCTGTCACAGAAAGAAAGTTATATTTTGTAGACCATTTGTCTTCTCCCTTAATATAATTTGGGGACTTCATAAATTTTCATTTCAACTTTGAGATTCAAATATTAAGGTTTAAAATCATCATTGTTTTTTTTACATTTTGCTTTTACTAAAGCAATATTTATTTTTTTCAAATAATAAAAATTTTATTTATTGTGCAGGATGGCGAGGCTGACGAAGACGATGGCGTCAAATATGAAAGAAGGTAAATTCATCAGTAAAACATAAAGTTTATAAAAATCTAATAATATTAACAATTTATTTTGTTCTCGATGTTTTAGTGAGTGCTTTTTTGCTGGTAAAGGCACAGCATTGGTGTTGGCCCTCAAAGATATTCCTCAATATGCCGAGCGTCGACTGAGTACCGATTCAACAAGATCCACCAATAGTACCCAAAGCAATAATTCAGATATTCAACAGCATTTGCAGTCCATGTTCAATCTTCTAAGACATGAAGAGACTCTTAAAATGGTAAAAACAGAATTTTAGCAATTATACTTAATATTTTTATTTTTTTAATTTAATTTAATTTAATTAAAAAAGGCTGTTAAACTGGAATCCCAGCGACCCAACCGCACGCGATATTTAGTTATTGCTTCTCGTTGTTGTCTGCGAAACGGTTCGGAGAAAAAATCTCGAACAGGATCTCGTTGTCAATCGAAATGTGGCAAACAACAGATAAATGATACTAAAACTCATGATTATCACCTTCACCCACAACATCAGAATCAAATTAGCAATGAAAGCAAACAGCTACACCAGGAGCCAAGCCCTTCTGTAGAAGGGGATGATGTCCTGGAGAAACGGCGATCCGCAATGAGCAATCAATTGCTCTCGACAAATCGTTGTTCGAAATCCGATTCGGATAAATATGAATCTTGTGCGGAGGATATTGAAGAATCTTGTTTACTGGGCATAGACTGCAATGAGAATACCACTATTGGCCTGGTTGTTCCAATACTCGCTGATACAACAATTCATTTAGATGGCGACGGGTTGGTTTATTTCTTCTTTTTTTTTTTCTTCATTGTGGTTAATCCTAAATTTTTTAACGAAATATTTATTTTTAGGGGATTTAGTGTAAGTGTGTTTGGTAAAACACATATTTTTAAACCAGTTTCTGTTCAAGCAATGTGGTGAGTTTTAAACTATTTTTTTTTTATTTATTTATTTACAGAAAAAAATATCTAACAATTAATTTTGTTTTCAATTCTTAAAGGTCGGCGTTGCAAACGCTTCATAAAGTATGTCAAAAGGCTCGTGAGAATAATTTTTATCCGAATGGACCATCGCATGATTGGTTGTCAAATTATGAGCGCCGTGTTGAGTCCGAACAGTCGTGTTTAAATGAGTGGAATGCCATGGATTCTATAGAAAGTAGACGTCCTCCTTCGCCTGATGCCATAAGAAATAAGTAAGTACATAGATAGCAAATAACTAAAACGTATTTGTCGTTTACTTGTTCTAAAGGGTTGGTTCGTGTCAAAATATATTCGAAATTCCGTTAAAAAAAAGTAGTATGTGTGTAGTTGCATACAGTTCATGCTATTAAGATGTTTTGGAATATTTGAACGACTTGCGGAGTGACTTTTAGAAAGTTGATTATTGATTATTATTATTTTTTTAGACTAAAAATGCAGTTTCGTTCTTTATATTGAACTTTGCGTTTTCAAATTTATTCTGAACACAAATATAGCGCCTTATCTTACCTGAAATATGGAAACTCACGATTTCTTATAATTTTTTTTTTGATTTTCTGAGGAATGAATAAAAGGACATATTCCTATTCAAATTATTTTTAAATATATTTTATGGAAAAATTGTTCTAATTTATTAATCAGTTTTTAATACATAAATAATGATTATTTTGAAAACTCTTTAATTTGAAATACCATTCAAGGTAATGGAAGTGAGATTTCTGTGACTTTGCTAAATAATTACATCAAAAAATATATCAAACTTTATCGAAAAGTTAATGACTCCATCCAATAAAAATTTTATTTCAAATTCCTTTTACAATTATTTTAAAATTATGATACATAAGATAGTTGTTTTTTATTACATGATTGTGTGTTAAATTTCCAGACCAAGAGAAAAGGAGGAAACACAACGTGTTATAAAAATGAAACTCAAAGAAATCATGATGTCTGTCGATTTAGATGAGGTAACATCCAAATATATTCGTGGACGTCTGGAAGATCAACTTGACATGGACTTGGGCGAATACAAATCATTTATTGACGAAGAAATGCTTATTATTCTTGGCCAAATGGATGCTCCAACAGAAATCTTTGAACACGTTTACCTTGGATCCGAATGGAATGCTAGTAATTTGGAGGAATTACAAAGGAATGGGTAAATAAAACAATACAAGTTTTCAAAATATACCGTAAATTTATTATTATTTTTTTTTTATTTAATAGTGTTCGACATATATTGAATGTTACCCGTGAAATTGATAATTTTTTTCCTGGCATGTTCGATTATTTCAATGTTCGTGTATACGATGATGAAAAAACCAATCTATTGAAACATTGGGATAACACATACAAATACATAACGCGTGCCAAATCGGAAGGCTCAAAAGTACTTGTCCACTGTAAGATGGGAGTAAGTCGATCGGCATCTGTAGTAATCGCGTACGCCATGAAAGCATACAACTGGGAATTCCATCATGCCTTGCAGCATGTCAAGGAACGCCGCAGTTGCATTAAACCAAATAAAAACTTCCTTTCGCAGTTGGAAACCTATCGGGGGATGTTAGATGCTATGAAAAACAAAGAAAAATTGCAACGTAGCAAGAGTGAGACAAATTTGAAAAGCACAAAAGATGCCAGACTACTACCGGGGAGTGAACCCACACCGCTTATTCAAGCCTTGAATCAATCCAAGAAATCGGCAAACGAAAAGCAGCGTAAACTACTTAGACGCTCTAGTAGCACATCACCAAAAAGCATTCAAAGCGCCATCGTTGTGAAGCAACAAAGTCAATCGCTAGAGAATCTCACTCCCGAGCGGAGTGTGGCAGATGAGCCCAAGAATGTTCGATTTCCCGGTAGCAATGGAGAAAATTACAGCGTCACACAGAACCAAGTTTTGCATATACAAAAGAATACTCCCACAACATCGGTTAAGACAATTATTGATGGACTGGAATCGAATGACAAAAAAACAGCAGACGACAAAAAATCACTCAACTTACAAATTGGTCGTTCTATTTCAGTCGAAGGAAGTGGAAGTCGGGTAGGCGTGGACAACACCGATGAAGTTCTTATAAGTAGTAAAAACCTTGGTAGCCCTGTATGGACGTCTTCAGCTAAACTTATAACTCAAACGTCGAATATTCAATCAAATGTGAATGATGCCGCATCATCGGCCAGAGTAATCCACCGAAACTCTGAACGTCATCTCCATCGTCGAGAGACTGGAGATTTATTCTCATCGCATGTTGACAGTGTATTTGAGAAAGAAGAGCCGCGCCAGACACGCAAAACTCACTCATGGGCTCCCAACAGTGTTGTAATAGATCCATGTATAACGTCAAGACAAAGTTCGAATAGCAGCGTTGATTCGGCAGTTTGTGTGGGTTTTCCAAGCGAACGACGTGAACTTCCCTCACGTCATTCCTCCTGGGGCTCGGGTGACAACCGTGTATTGCCATCGAGAAACAGTTCGTGGGGTTCATACGACACCAACCGGAATACATTTCACCATTCTGCCATTTTTGAGGGTCAAATTCAAAATCTACCTAACAAGACTGCCAAAAAGGACGACATTGCATGCAACACAGGAACGGTTAAGAGGACTAAACAAAAACTCGAGGAGTGCACAGTATTAAAGAAACGATGTCAGGACAATACAAAACAGCAACAACAACAACAACAGCAGCAATGCAACATCACCACTCCGACAAACAGTACGACGACGATGACGACAACCATTACCACGACCAGCGGTAGCATTATGCTTAATCCACCATCATCAGCTAATATATGTTTAAGTAGTAGTAGTTGTAGTAGCAATAGTAAAAGAAACTCGAATTTATTCCGTAGTCAATCTGCCACCTCGCGACAGCGTTATCATCCAAATCGTTGCAACAGCGAAGAAATAATCCTATCTGACGTTGGTGGTTGTGTTGGTGGTGCTAATGTACCCCAGGAATTATCTGCTTCAGCTCCTGATTCATACACAATCAGTAGTGACATGGAGAGTGTAGTTTCTGATGTCTCCAATCGCAGCTCAACAAAAGAGGACTCCTCCACCACCGACGAAAAGATTTCCGGAAATGTACAAACTCTAAAGAAAAGCTTTGAAGCCAAAGCGTCTTCTGGTACAGGGCCAATGAAGGGCCAATCGTTGCCATCATCGCCTGTAGCGCAGCACTGCAGCGATCACGCCACAAGTGATGCCGGTAATCAGGACACTACCACCGCCGCAGCTGTCGTTGACAACTCACTAACTAGTTCTTTAGTTGTTGAAACGTTAGCACCAACGACAACGTCGCCCAGCTCAAGTCACCCAAGCAACACTAACATTATTACTAGGGAATCCAAAGATCGAAATGTTAAAGGCTTAGTGAACAAATATCAGTCAAGCAGATCTCATTCGAATCCACAACACCATCACCACCAGCACACACCATTGACATCGTCATCAGTAACGCCATCATCATCAATAACAACAGCAAATAGCGGCGGCGGCAGTGGCGGGGGCGGAAATACACTTCCGTATAAAGCTCGTCCTCGTTCCTATTACGAAAATCGAAGTTATTGTTCATCGGCAACATCAACGATGACTACCACCCCGCATCATCATCACCACTTCAAAGACTCTGGTTCGATCGGCGGAAAAGTGCACCATGACTACACAAATGCACGACCACCGGTACCTCCATTGTCCAGAAATCATTCAACCCACACTGACACCAATACACCCACACACCACACAACCATGACAGAGAGCATTTTAACTCAAAACTTGAGCTGCAACTATCGACGAGTGCAACAACACGGCAAAACTCATCCTCTCGCTAGACTAAGTTTACCAAAGCAACGTTTCAATGCAGCCGCTTATAATACAATGTGAAGCCAGAAATAATTTCAGTATGTATGTCTTCGCTTTAAATACATATGTACATCGAGTGAAGCTACAAAATGTTATCAACAGAGACAAACACGCTATTACTTTGATAAAATTGAAATATCTGACTTCCCTCTCTCGCTACTGCAGCTGCTGCCTTTTTGCATTGCTCCCCATTATTTTTACTCTTCACTCGCGTTGCGCATCCTATTTTCCCTGCCCACCCACTCCTATTTTTTTCTATAATATATTATATACATACATAAATATCCCACATACCCTATGTAAATGTATAACATTGATTTGTTTACTCTTAATATTATATAAAACAAACAATTAATTAATTATTATTATTATATTTTAAATTCAACCTCTAGCGCTTACCTAATTGTAAGAAAATTATAAAAGAAAAGAAAACAACAACAAAAGCAAACAAACAACAAAAACATACTTGTATATATTGTAACATTTTCTATTTTTATGTTTGTATAATGAAACCAATGGTTTTAATTAAAAACTCCAACTGAAAACAAGAACATACAAACAAATATTTCTTATTTACATATTCTAAGTAAATTATAGCCCATATGTTTTGACAGATTTTGACCCATCACCATCAAGCCATCATTTAATACGAAATAAAGGAACGTGGTAAGTCATTTTAAAATAAAATAATAATTAAAGAAATTAAATTTATAACTACCGCGAAAATGAAAATGTTCGTTAATGCTAAAATATATAAAACGAAAAATAAGACTATACATTCCACCAAAAGTGCAAATCCCACCTAAAAAGTTTTTTGTATGAGTACTCCCGTTGCGAGGAGATGGATAATCCTTCAAAAGTATTCCTTGTCATGATAAAATGCCACTCATCTTAGCCGTACGGATTCGGCAAAATGCTTGATAGTGTTAAGTCACACGGGTTGTCTCGCCACTAACCAGCATACTTTTCCGTTTAAAGATTTAAACAAAAACGTTTTGTCGGTATATTTGATGTTATGTAAAATTGTGAGATAATTTTTTAAAGCTTTTAAAAGTACCAATATTTGTTCTTTTAATTGCATAATTTTTCAAACTTTCAATTTGCAGTAAGATAAGTATTTATTTGCACAGCAATTTCAAGTTAAAGCATAGTACGCCGCTGAAGTGGAACGAAATCATGAACGAAAAATTTCGTTCTCATTTTTGTTCTGCAGTACGCTGTTCAACGAACGAAATTAATAATTTGTTGTTTCGCAATTTGTGACACTTTCAATAGGTGTTTTTGCATTGTGGTTTCCGTAAGGATTTTACTATAGTGTTAGAAACCACATACGTATTTCGTATCGCATCATCTGATAAAACTCTCCATTAATATATTTTCGATTATGTTTTCGCTATCGATTTGGAGACCACAGAAAATTTTCGTTTCGCTTCAGTTGCGTTCGAGGTATTAAAGTGAAAGAAACAGTTTGTTGTTTTGAAAGTTCTAACACTTATTGCCCTCAAACAGAAATAGCAGAAATTTGAAGTTTTTCAATGGTAGGAACATTTTTTCACAACATGTTTTTATTGAAAGAATAAAAGGTTGATTTCAAATTTATTCTCTATTCATATAAATTAGTACTTTTACTCTTCGTAGTTTTTTTTTCTAAAACTTTTCCATTCGTGAGTAAAGACAATTCCCATATTCAAATTCAGTAGTTCTTGAGATTAGCGCGCACATACAAAGGGACATTATATTATGTATAGATCTTCCATTTGCTTGTTAGAGAAAATCTGCGGGACAAAGAAAAATCTTTAGGTAAAACATTTATGTAAATTTCAAACATCCCTGTGTTAAATTTCAAAAATTTCTTTTAACATTTTTTTAAATTTTAACGATTTTTATTTTTATTCATACTTTTAACACAAAAATTGTTATTCACTAAAAAAAAATTACATGTCATTTTACAAGTCAGAAATTGTTTGTGATTGATGTAACAAATCAAGAGACTTAAGTAAGGCCTCTACCGATGGATCCCTACCGCGGAAGCGTCTAAAGACTTCAGCCGTACAAACTGAACCTCCCGTGGACAGGAATGTATCTCTGAATCGTTTTCCAGTTTCCACAGGACTTTTATTCTCATCGGAAAATGCATCATAAATATCAGCTGCAATTACTTTTGAGTATAAATGACTAAAGTAGGCGGCAGCCCAATCACCAGAGAATATATCAACCATCGAACAAGGATGTGCATCCTTCTTGTCCAAAGGCAAGCACTGGTAAACTGGCCATAGTTTTTTCACAACATCTAACCAAAAATCATCTGATTGATGAAGTTCCAAATCCAAATCGGACAAGTATAATTCATTGCAGAGATTGTAACCTGCCATGTTCTTTTTGGAAAGCTTGATGTTTTCTATAATATTAACTGGGAGTGGTTCATCTGTGGCATAATGACCTGAGATCTCTTTTAAAGCCTTATCATTGTCTAGAAAATTGGCTAAAACCTGTCCGCTTACTTGCGACGCATCCCATTCAATGTTCGATAATCCTGACAAATCTGTATAGTTAGCCTGTGTCAAAAGATGCTGCAAGGATGTTCCAAAAGTCTTAAACACGATACGAAGATCATCAATGCTCAAAAGATGTGGTTTACCGTACAGGGGCTCATTAAAGTTAAAAACCAATCCACAGAGCGGAGTGTTTCCAGCTAAAACGTTTCTATTTTTAATTCCCACCATCCATCCAGAGTTGCTACCAAATCTGTTTTCTTTGGAATAGCAGTCTACATAAAATCCTCCAATTGGTTTGGCCGAATCACTGGCATCGTAAACATCGTAGTATTTGACGTTGGCATGCCACACCGCAGCGCTGTTTCGTTCGAGAATCTTTATGTGGAAGAGATCTTCGCAAAACTTGAAAAGCCCGGCAAAAACCTTGGGTAGAGGAAAGAACTCTCTTATTGCTTCCTCATTCAAACCGAATTTGCTTCGCAGGTATTTCCGTTGCCAATAGGCGATGTCGTATTGATCCAGGTGATGCTCGAACCCACTCTCCACTGCAAACTCTTGCAACGATTTTATCTCAACAGATTGTCTTGGTCCGGCGTACTGTAGGATTTTAGCGAATATCTGTTTCGCGGCCTTGACATCTTTGACCATCTTCGTTTGCATTGACATTTCAACATAAGATTTGTAACCCAGTAGATTAGCCTGACGCTTGCGCAGGGCTCGAATTTTCTCTAAATGAGAACTATTTTCGAGGCTTTTTTCAGACTGTCCAGATGCCTTACGATTGTTTGCTTGCCAGATATTCCAACGCTCTGTTCGATCAGGGCAATATTTAAGAAAACTTTTTACCATCTGTGGCTGGAGCGGGACACGCCAAGGGCCATTGGTCGGCTGATTAGGGTCCACAGCAATAGACTCTAACAGGCTGGAGGGGAAATCTCGAACCATGTTAAAGTTGGTGATATTGTGCATGAAGTTATTCACCGACGTGTTGACTTTGTTTTTGAAATGAGCTCGTTCCTTGCCTAAGTTAGATAGAACTTCCCTTAGAATGGCACTGTCATCGCTCGACAAAGTCAATCCATTCAATTTTCCTTCAAGCAAGTATTTCTCCATTAAACGTCTTTTCTCGGGTTCTATGTTCTGGTTTGCTTCGTATTCTTTTTCGATCGTATTGTAAATGGTTTTGTTGTTGAACTTGGAAGCTCGGGCGTTACGCGCTCGGTCGTGGATATTGATGTACGATTTTGTGGGAATCAAGGTACTGTTCCCCATATAGAGTGCTTTGGCTATGCCCCAAGTTGTATCTAGTGGTCCTGTGACTACATCTAGTTCTTTGAAAATCTTTTCACTGTCGATGTTTTCTTGGGAATTAATCCTTTCCTCAAGGTTTTTCACTTTGTTCTCAACATCAAGGGCTTGTTGACCAATTGCTCCCATACAGGTCTCAATAGTTATCGAATCGAAATGTGGCAGCCCATCGGGTTTTAGAAGCGCCTCTATTGAACACGCGTCCTCCCCGATTTCTGGAACTCTATAATGGTGAAATATAGTTTCATAATGCGTCTCATTTTCGAAGACATTATTGAAAATATACTCACAGAACTATATAACCTTTGTTGCATTTGGTTGTTGATATTTGTCTCTGGAGATATGATAAATATTTTTGACGAAAACTCCTTGAAAGCATTTTTATCGCAAAATGTAGTTAAAAGTATTTAAGAAAAAACACTGCAGGAAAGAATTTTCTTCCGCCTGTATGAAAAAAAATATATTCCGGCAATGTCAAATTTGACACTTGGCATTTGTAAAAAAAAAACTTTCGGGACTGTTTGCTTTCTTCAGTTAAAGGTCTCTTCTAAACCATGTTCAAAACTCTTTCATATCCATTATGAAAACCGCAATGACTGGTTTTAGACGACTGCAATTTCTATCCGCAATTCTCTTTTGAGTTTCTTTCCGATTGCAGCATCCATTTAAACGGTGCAAATTTTAATACCTGCAATTTTTGTTAAATGAGAAGGAAATATATCTCCTCACTCTTTACTCCGCTTATCTCTCAAACAGTAAAGAATACAAATTGCAGTGGGTAATTGCAGAGTAATTGCAGCGTTTAAAAGCAGTCAATACTGGATCCGCAATGATTATCGTGAAAAGAAAAGAAAAGTGGTTGAAAAATCCTCATTTTAAAATGTGAATTTGTATGGGAAATTACATGATTTGGAATCGAATTTAAAAAATTTTAACGAATTTACCTCATTTGCCCTAATAAAAACGAACAGTCGTATTTATTAGATTTTTGTCTACTTAGGCACTGTCTAACTATTTTCAAATTAGTGGAAATATGCTTTATTTAATAAAAATAAATATCACGTTATTCACGGTTAAGACAATCTACACTTGTGTCTAAGTTAGGCAGCTATAAGACAACAATAAACAAGGTTTTTGAACACATTTTCCAAAGTTGGACAGTTGTCTAAAGTTAGACAACGTTTATAAATAAGACCAGTAGTATTAATAAGCCCAGGCGCGTACATGCAAATTAGAGAAAGAAGATAGGATTGCGTATAGTAGGTTGAAGAAGACAAAACATTTTTTTGAAGGGGAGACGTGCAATTTGACATACATTGGAACAACTAAAAGACTGCTAGGAGTAAGAATGACTGAACACAAGGCAGACATAAAGAAGAGAAAACCATCAACAGGCCTTTCACAACACATAATTGACAGCGGACACATACCCAATTTCGACGAAGTATAGAGTAATGGATAAAGAAAAGAGAATTAATGCGAGATTTACTCTTGAAAGCTTACGCATTCAACAAAATTTGACAAAAACCATGAACACAAAAGAGGACAGAGAAAATATAATAGTAAGCTACGCTTTAGCTATTACATAAGTACCTGCCAAACTAACAATACTGTGATAATTTTTGTTTGTCTCTTAATTTATTAGTCCTCATATACATTTCTGTTTGTTTATAGTTTTCAGTGTTAATTTATTAAAATATAAAATTTAAGACATCATTTTAAATATAAAAATGTAAATCTAGAAAAAATTTTAAAAGTAAGTTTTTTGTGTTAAATAATAAAAATTGTTTGAAAAATAATTTCACATTATTTTGAAGATCGAATAAAATACCCCTGAAGAAGTCGCGAATAACGACGAAACGTTGGGAAAAAGATGAAATAAAGTTTGTTTTTTATTTGCATTCAATTTCAAATCGACCAAAAAAGCCTGCATAATTATTCATAAAATATACGTTAAAAAATTGGTCGCATAATACATTCACATATAAATATCATCGGAGGGCCTGCCGAACAAAAGCTTTTATAGATCACTTACATCATGAAACACTTTTTTGAACACATAAAAATGAAATACGACATAGAAACATGCATTACATTGAAACATTACAGCAAACAGAAGAAGAGACTAACCAAATTGAGGGAGAGATTAAAGTTTTTACTAAAATGTAGAGAGTATGGCATCATTCCAAAACATATCACCAATACAACATCTAAAATACAAAATAACTTTGTAAGCCAACAAATACATAAGCAACTTAAAAAAATCGAATATAAGTTCCACACAAAAATTCTTAACCTAGAAATAAACCAAACAAACATATCTATAAACACAACAAGAAAGAACATATTTCACACTGACAACAAAATGCGATCTATGCTTAATGAAACAGAATATACCACATTCACCACAAAACAAAACTTTATGCACAACGAAAAGAAACACTCATAAAACAAAGACATACTCTTAAAATTGCTAAACTAAAAGAAACACTTTTTTTGCTGTTTGCTTGATGACAGAGTTGAAAAAGTAAAATACACTTTATCGATTCAACCACAGTGCATACAGTGGTATATTTTCGAGATCCATATTCGAACCAAAACAATTATAGTGGAATTCAATATGTAATGAACATCGACATTATCAAAGAAAATGATCGCAAAGTGTACCCGGGGCAGATGTCTTGGTAGTGAAGGATTCCAAATTGGAAATCAACGAAAGTTCAAAATTCTATCAACACCAAAACCCATCTGAGGCATTTCCTCAAAATTGGCGATTCAATGCTTTGTTACAATACGATATGATGCCAAGATCAGCGACGAAACATTTGACAAATTGGACAATAGTGAATATCGAGATGTTTTCGTATAAGTTTTTTAGCGACCGCATGTAGGGATATATTCTATTAAACATAGCAGAGGGCGAAGCCGAAGAAAGAAAGAAGTGAGTTGGAATGGAATATAAACATTGTTTTAGTTTTTTGCTTTATTTCAGTGATAAAGATTTCTTGGAGAATTTAGAAAAAGATCAGAAACTCCGCAAAATATTAACATTTATCGGGCTTTAAAACTAATTGATTCGGCTATTTTTTATCTATTCTTCTAATTAAATGTTGTCAATATATTATGAAATATAGTTTTTAAAAATGTTTAAATTATATTTTTTTAATAATGGGACTAAAATCTTTGCGTGCCTTTTTTGGAAATGGTATTTAAAGCTTATATCGCCGTCAAAAAACAAAATGGGAGCAAACGTCAACAATTGATCAGTTTATATTTCAGATCCGTTACTAATTTTGCTCTTTCAAAAGTTGAGCAGGTGAATCCCAAATTTTGTTTTCCTAAGTATTTAACACAAAAACTGAAAAAATTTCTTCAGGAATCCTGTTTATACTTTTGAAATTGCTGAAATTTCCAAGATCTCTGAAATTTAAACTGGCCAAATAAGATTTAAAAAAAAAAAACAATGAGCAAAAAATTGTCAAATTATCTTGAAATAAATAGGGGGGTTTACATGGACTACAGCATACTTGAAAACATGGCTCGATGGAATCGAAACAAGTTTTCAAAATATTTTGAAAGCCATACAATAGGTATAATTGGTTAAGCGGTTGTTGTTTATAAATAAAGGGGATGTTCAACTATTTAGACAGTCGCATTCAGGAAACATGAGATCTCATAGATTTTTCTCACTGAAGAGGTGAGCAAGCGAATCCAAGATTTTTTTTCCTCAGAGTTTTTATAGCAAAACTGAGAAATTTTGCTGAGGAATCCTGTTCATGTCACTGAGATTGCTGAGATCTCCCAAAATCTCATTTTCCTGAACACGCCTAGTGGCTATAGCTGGGCAACCGTCCAGCGTACAATATTCCAGAATCTAATTTTTTTCTTCGTTTGACACAATTCGAACTATCTATCTCTCTTAAACTTTAGAAGATAAAATGAGACACTTTTTGTATTTTGAAAGATGCTGTCAAGGTTAAACCACTTTTTAATCTTTTGTTTGGTAAAAAAACTATGTAGATTTATTGAATCTTAACGAGATTAACTTTCGGTGAAAACGTAATATAATAACTTTCGATGGAAACGTAGTATAAACATCCAAATCAAGTATTTGAACAGGTAATTCTGTCCGATTCGTCTCGACATTTGAATCAGGGGGTTTATTGTTCAAAAATATTTAACATTGGAGGAGCTGTGTAAAAAAGACCCTTCAAATATCATTTAACACAAACACACCTCCTTTTTAACCCATTTGAACAAAACTAAAAATAGAACACGAACACACCTCTATTCGAGGCTCGAATTCTAAGGAATCCATTTAACAATAGAACTGGCATCACTTATCTTTTATAAATTAAATGGCGACTGTGTGAAAGACTAAACTTGGGTCTACGTGTTTTTGTGACAAATCCAAATAATTTTTTTCAATTTACACCTTTTATCTAGATTCTGTGCCGTGTATTTTCATTTTGTATTAAACAACTGAAATTTGTTCTAAAAAATCCACTATGGCACGTCTAACAAATGTGTACCATGCGGAGAATATAAATAGCGTAAAAATCGGCAGGCGACAGCTACCCGTGATTGCTGGCGATAATTTAATGGTAAAAAATAAGGAAAAGTTCCACAAAAAAAAACCTTGAATTTTTCTTTCATATATTTTTTCTTTAGTGGGAATGTAGATAAACATAAACTGGAATTGCGGCTTTTTGAAAAAAATATTTTCTCTGAAAATGCACTTTCAATTTCATTAGAAAATCATGTTTTTGACCTATTTACATAAATGTAAATTTCTAACTGAATTTCTAGTACTTTTCCAGGGCTTCTATATACTTTTGGAAGTTCAAAAATAATCCCGGCTCACAAACGATATCTATAGTTAACTGCAATAATTTTGTGCATCGATCTGTCCACTATCTATTATAATCTGGTCACTCCATTCGATTTTGGGTTGCATTTTTGTACCATCGTTACGATGCTATGCATCTGCTGTACGTGGCTTACCCACATTTTTGGTGTTTTCTGAGCTGAATTTGAAGAATTCTGGAAATTTCAATAAATTTTGTTTTTTTCTATATATATATGAACTTGAAGAAACTGGCTAAAATTCATAGACAGTACGCGAATAGGTAACATATTTACTTTGATTTTTATTTCCCGAATTATTTCCTTTCCTTCTGACTTCAAGGCATTGCCCGGCTCGCAACTCGGCCTTTTCATTCCACAAGCTTTTAGTTGAAAATTTTAGTAATAATAATTTTAACTTGCCTGTACGACCTTATGTCTTTTTCAAATCCAGCATGAGTTGCATGGAACTAGTTAGAAGGAATAGAAAAATAAGAAACATTTTTTGTTGGCACAGTTGACTTGAGAAATAAGGTGTATTTACATATATTATCTGTTAGCAGTCAAGCACCTATGTCCACTGCGCCATTAGCATCCGCTTGTCACCCATCGTCACTTTAAATCTATTAGAAAGTTAGTTTGTGTTAAGCTTGCTTCCATTATTTTCTTCAAGCTGCCATCAACAAATCGCAAAGAATACTTGTGGCCTTTTCGTCTGATAATCCGTAGAAGCAATTCGATACGTTTGAACGGTTCTGGTTTCGAATCTGAAGTCAAATTAAGAACCAGAACTATCATTCCGAGACCGGGCGAAAAGTTTCTATATTATATTATCATGTTAATTGAGCTTATTGATTCCTGAAATCAATTTGATGTTTTAATCAATACTAGTATCTATATTTTTCAAAATTGTCAACTTCCTTAAACTTTATGGATTACAAATAACCGCATGTAAAAGCAATTTTAAATCTACACAATGTCAATAATTTGACATTACTTTGTGTTTTGTTTTTATATTACAAAGTCGTAATACTATGATTTGCAATTAATGCCATTGATCGACGAACAACACGGTTTAATTAACAAATGTAGTTTCCAAAATGCTTTTTTTTTCAGCCGAAAATTTTTACAAAAATTCAATTTTTAAACAGTAAAGTTATAAATTCCAATTTTTCATAAAAAATTAAAATCAATAATATTCATCATTCCTTAAAATTTAAGAGTTCTAAACCTACCCCTTAAAAAGAATTAAATCAATAATCTCAAAAACGTCGATTCGTTTTCTCGCGAACTACTCAAATTTTATTTGTTTACACGAACGAATTTCGTGAATTTATCACGTGAATCGAATAACCATTCGGGAACCTTTTATAAATTATTGTAATGTTTTTATGTTTCCAGTTAATCAAATGGTTTACTATTTTCAATAATAATTTTGGGGCACTGATATATTCAATAAAAAATTATAAGTTTTCAATTTTCCTATTAAATTCATGAACGCAACTTAAAACAAAATTTATAATGAACATTAGGATCATATTGATATAATTAATTCTAAATCAATTTTTTTTTTATTTGGATCAGATGCTGATGGATCTTAATAGCAAAGGACTTGCAATAGACAGTTCTCATATCAAAGGGAAAGAGCTGGAAGAGTTTACGAGAAAATTCAATCTGCTGACCCCCGACGAACTTAGAGAATCCCTGGAAATAGATAGCTCCGCTTTCCTCGCTGTACTCAATCAATGTGTTCAATGTGTCGGATGTCGACGCAGTGTTGAACGATTGTTCTATCAGCTTACATTGTCTGGACATCCGACACTTGATCCGATTGTATTAAAGAGCTCTGTTATTCTGAGCATAGCTGAAGATAAAATGAAGACGCCACAAGCACTGGGGACATTGCTCTATCGACACCACGAAGTTCTTAACAATTTAGTAGAAAGTAAATTGCGAAACAAGACCCGTTGTGTGTTGCATTCATTGGATGCATTTCGCTCGAAGCCATTCTCGGAAACTTGGCGCGAGGTGTGGTCATCTATGAAGCAAAGATGCCGTGAAGAATTATCTGTGATCAAAGATACTGAATTGCATGAAGTGCTGGAGAATTATTTAAAGAAACATAAATTCTGTCAAGGATGTAGAGCTAAAGTATATTTTAAATTTATTTTCAACTCGCTATGAGATGTAGAATAATCATATTTAAATATTTTGTAGATTGAAAAAGCCTATAACATTCTGGTTGGAGAGACAACAACAAAAGAGAAAGGATTCGTTGCAGCACTTTATGCTAATATCAAAAAGTGCCAACCCGAGCAACATATTCATGTTCAAACTAAGGCTGATTTTATCGACACCCTTATTCGGCGAGCTGAACCGGAGGTCAATGGAAGGTATGTTCTCTAATTTAATTTTTGTTTAGGATTTTTATATTCATAAAATCATAAAGAAATTTAGAAACTTAACCTCAACATATTTTAAGTTCTGAGCTACTTAAACATTAATAATATGTACGTAAAAACGTAAACCATTCGTGCATTTTATTTATTGTTTTGCGCAAATTGACTGTTTCTTTTTCTACTTGCCCTCTAGGGCGAGTATTGGTTTAGTGTGCAAAACGTACCTGATTTGCTATTTTTACAAGAAATGTATTTTGCATTCAAAAAGATCTTTTGGAGCAGATTAGGGCAATCAATGACCCCATGGCCCATTTAATAATTTGTGAACAAAAACGTTGTCGGCAGTATGACGGCGTAAATTAAGGGATTAAAGGTTCAAAAGTTTAAGACGTTCTGCCAAAGAAGGAAGGTTGTAGGGATCATCCCAGCCAAGATCCTGCAAAGCAAAGCGTAAAAATCTGCGCTGGACGGCTTCAATGCATTCAATGTGAATGTGAATGATATAGTGACCAGACTTAGGAGGCATATTGTAATAGAGGTCTTACGAAAGTCATATAAAGAGATTTGCTAACATAGGAACAAGAGAATTCTTTTGACCAGCATTTTACGAAGCCGAAAATTGAGTTGGCTTTGCTGATAATGCTGTCGTAGTGGGAGCGAAAATTGAGTTGGGTGTCACAAAGGAGGACGCTTTCAAGTGAAAGTTATAGCTTGACATTTCTTAATTTTTAGCTCAAGAAAGTTTTTTTTTGGCACCAAGTAAGAAAGGTATTTAAGTCTGTTGCAGCATAAGTGCGTCGTCAGTAGTGAAAATTTATTTCGAAATCCTCTTATCGTTAGCGTAAATTTCCAAGTCAGATTGGGGTAAAATCAGCTTACGATCATCTTTTATTGTCAAAACAAAGATAAGTGGTCCCAAATGGTTTCCCTGAGGTACTCCAGATAATGCATGAATAGGTTTGGAGACACTCGCTCTCGATACTAACGGTCAACTAGATATGACTGAATCCAAGAAGTCAGCAAATGAGGGAAACCAATCTTTTTTATTTTAAAAAGAATGATATTGTGAGAATTTTTTTTCAAACGACTTACTAAAATTTGTTACAATGGCATCAACTTCTATTTTTTGGGCAATTAAATTGAAACGAATACTGAACATCGTGACAACCCGCTAATTTATATAATGATTTTTCACTATTACTTTATTCTGATGATGAAAACTTTTGACAACGTTTGCTGCAGACAAACCTACGATGTTCATGGTTCCTGCTAACAGCAATAAGAAACAATGAAATAGACACATTTTTTCTTCACGCTAATCAAAATCGTCCGACTTGTCATACTTTCAAGCAGGAACATCGTGTGGTGTGCGCTCGTTTAAAATATGTAATTAGAGCGTACATATAGGATAGACGCTTTTATACTAATTATAGATACAATTTTTATATTTTTGCCTAACTCTGATTTTGCACTTAGCAATTTTTTCATTTGGGCATGAGGAACCTAATTTTTTTTGTCAGTGTAATGAGTCCTTGGGGGAAAAAATCCACAATGGACTTTTAAAATTGATTACTTAACTGATATTTGGTATTGGTTTTTTTTCATATATGTGCACACTGCACATGTAACATTCATATCGTAAAAACGTAGAAACTATGCGTGTTTTTTTGGGAATCTATACATATTCAGCCTTATTGTGAGCAACAACAACATTCCACCCTGAAAATTTAACTATTGTGACTTTCACCCCGAAATTTCATGTTCGAAAAATTCCCCTTATTGTGAACACTCATTTCAGGCGGAATGTGATTCTATTGACAGCCTAATTGTTCTCTTATTTTAAGTAGGCGAACGAAATTTCGTTCAGGCGAAACTCGCAATATTTTTTAAAATATCGGGTGAACAAAAAATATTAAAGTGAAATATTTGTCGGGTGAACAACTTACAATAATGCTGATTATTATTACCAATAGGATGGTGTGGTAATAGCTCAATATGGTTATGATATAATTCCATTGTTTGGCGTCATGACTCTCACAAATTTAAGTTTGTACTATGACTACTATGAACATCCTGTACAAGAATTTCCTCATTACCATAAATATTATATTTGATTTAAAAAAATGTATATAATGCAATATTTTCGTTTCCAGCTACACCAAGCAAAGAGAGCGTCATGCAAAGACCTTAGAAATCGCGCAAGAAGAGGTGCTAACATGTGTCGGCATGATAATGTACGAGCGTCTGCGCAGAATCTATGTAAGCTTAAGAGAAGAAGAAAGAGCTTGTCAGGTTCTGGCTGCTGTTGGCGTTCATGCTTTGTGCCGCAGCTTTGACATGTCAGTGGAGAAAAAACAGGGCATTAGTAACTTAGAGTTGCTTTACAATGAAATAAGTCGAGAAGAGAAGGCCAAGGAGTATAAGCGCGAACAGAAAAAACTCAAGAAGAAGAAAAAGAAGAACGAGAAGAAGAATAGCTATAGGACATGTGACAATAGTATTGTGGACGATTCAATCGATCTAGACGAAGAAGATGTAGATGAGCACGAAGAAGAAGATGAAGAAGAAATGAGCAATTTGCAAAAAGAGAAATGTATCGACTGCAGTGAGGATCTAAACGTTTGTCCTTGCGAAACTGAAAGTGATGTGTGTACGAAGCTTTTGGATGCTGGTTACGGATCGGATCCGAATGCCAACTCGGGGACATGTAGCGCAGCGAGCACTCCCGAGGGATCGGAGGTGTCTTGCTCTGATGGTTTTTGCAATCACGATCGGCATAATAATGAGACGGATTTTGTAATTGATAAATTTGATTCGTCGAACAATCATTTTGAAAACGATCCGTTTGGGGCGTGTGGTCGGGCGAAGAATTTAAGTTTGTTGCAAATGCTTGTAAGTATTTTTTTGTTTACATCATTTTATTATTATATAGTACTTATTGTTTTAAATTGAATTATTTTAAACATAAATCATACTGAAGATTTCTTTTTGATATAATCCTTAAAATAATATATCACTCACAGGAGGATTTCGATGAAATGGAAGACGAAGAAAACTGTTACATTCCCAATGAAGTCGTAATGGAGTATCAATGTCACCAGGAAAAGGTCAATCAACAGCGACAGGAGTTGCGAGAAACTCTGAAGCAAAAGTTTGCCGCAATGTGTATGAAAAAGCGTGTTCAACTGGGAGTAATAGATATTAATAAATAAAAAACAACAATGTTATAAGTAAAAAGTCTAACTTAAATATACAAATACAAGCTTTTTATTATTTTTAAAGCAAGTGCCAACGCACTTTTCTTGTACCAAAATAAAAAAAAAAGAAAAAAAAATTATTTTAACAATTTCTACATTCTTCGTGAAATGGTTCCAATGTTCGCAGATCTCTCCAAGTTGGTGGTAGTCCATTGCTGACGTGTTTTCCACATCGTCTGCATGGTTCAATAAATAACTTGCTATAGCTGTTGAACCAGGTCTGAAAAAATAATTAACATTTTTATTTTGCTCAAGTAACTCATAATAGCTATATACCATATAGCTCTTTACAGCCAAGTCAGGAAGAGTTGGTGAAAAGAAGTGTAACATGGCTGAATGAGTGTGTTCCTGGACTTTTCTGAAAACTTCATATCTTGATTCAGCCCATAGGTCATCCACATCTAAAGGTTCGTCGACACCTTTCACTGTGACCCATTCAATTAAAACTCCTTTACAAACGATTGCAGCCTTCAGGACTCGAGCTATGTTAACCTAATAATATAAAAGAAATTATTATTATTATAAAGAAGTATTTATTTTCACCCTAATTAAAGTTTTCGGATACCGATTTTGTATACATATATGGGAAAATGGATTCCAGATAACCCCAATTAATAGCTCATATTTTTAGAGGATTTTTTAGGCCGCAACTAAACAACTAATTAAAGTTTCAAGAAGAAAAAATTAAAATGCACGTTATGATCGTACGAACTTGCTCTTGGTGTTAAAGACTATTAAGTATTAAAGTTGCTGCTGCGAGAGAGTACCAAAGTAAAAATCCCCTTCCGTGCCGCAGCCGGTGAAATCAATTTATTTTTTTATATCGGGAGTAGCAAGTACCAATGGAAAAAAATCTTCCATAAGTTTAACTCTGTAACTTAAATTACATAAATATTAAAAAGTAAATGGAATCTGTTTTTGAGAAAGAAAGAAGATATAAATAATACGATTAAATAAACAAAATCCCGGAGAGATCAAAAACCGATGTTGGCCGTTAAAATATTTAAAAAATATCCAGACAGCTAGTGTGTTAGGTTAGGTTAGGTAAGCGGGTTGACAGTTGATCTTGTTACCGTCACACTTAGATCAATGTAGATCCATTGTGATACCCTAGGGATATGATCCCCACAAAAAGAAACCTATGATAAAAGTCCTATGACAGAAAGGCCCGTTAAGGACTTAGTTGAAGTTTCAGCGGGGTGTAGCCCGTAAGGTCGGAGGGTGCCCTCAAAATAAGTTGAGTTAGGAAGTTTCTGTCGGCACATAGTCACCTGGGTGAGAAGGGGTTAACGCACCATTGTCTTATTTGGGCGTGCTCCCCTCCATAGCCCCCACAGAGTAAATCATCCCTCCCCAGGCCCGTAGGAGCTGTGGCTCCATGCAACGTCTGGTGAGTGGATTAGATAGGACGGTGGTTGGTGTATGTGATCGTGATGTTTTTGTCGGGTCAGCTTGTTAACGCTGGTGTACAAAGCAGAAGCGGCAACAGTTGGTGTAGGGCGAGGTGCTCATTCTCCTCTAGTTGTCACCACCGCAGTGCGCACCTGCGTTTTTCCGTCATACTTAATCATCCTATCAGTGTCATCCTGTATCGTTTATGTCTTTTGGACTATGTTTGAGGAGGTGAAACCTGCCTGCTTGTGGGCTGGGTTGATAGGGGTTACGAATCTGCAAGCCATTTTGTAGCTTTAGTAAAATTTAACAAGCTTTTGCTCGGAATATCGGAGAGGTCCTCTAAGTCACTGAAGAAATGCCTTCCGAGGAACTTGTTTCTTATATGGCATAGCGCAGGGCAGTGGCACAGGTAATGAGTAGTGTCCTCATGTGTATCCTCGTCACCACAACCTCTGCATAAGTCATCCATACTGAGTTTTAACTTCTTCTTATGGTAGCCTAATTGGTTGTGACCAGTGATGGTGCTAACGAGAAGAGAAGAAGCTAGTGTGTTGCACACACAAAAGCTGCCTTCTTTTGTGTCAGTGTCGTCAAAAACATTTACAAGTTTTTAATCCACAATACGGTGTGGGTATGAAAGGAAAATATTTGCATGCAAAGTGGATTGTCCTTTGATTCTGTGAATATTGCAGATGTAAGTTCCATTCCCACCACTGGCTTCTACAATCCAAGTGAATGTGAATTAAAAATTCGGCAAGATTTATAACCAAAACGTTAATTTTCGTTTCTAAACTTTTTAGATTTCGATCTGAAGTTTGATTTTTTTCGTGGTGGATGGATTACAAATATGATTTTTCTGTCATTAGTTTTCGTTGATTTTTTTAAATCGACATACGATGAACAAAGTTCGAAACAAGGGTAATACAATTATGACGATAGTTGAAAGAAAGGATTTATAAATAAGAAACCTATATATAGAGTAGCGCTCGTTCAGAGCCCTGCATCTACATATATCAGCTGTGAAGTACTACATCTACTTTAACATGCCGTAACTATGTACTAATAAGTGAAAAACCAAGTTTTTAATAAATTCCCTCTGCATAAGTTTAGTTTCAGCAGAAACGATCATCAATTGACTTTGAAAGTAAGTTAACCTAAAGTACAAAATATCACAGTCAATCGAATGAAAGTACAAAATTTTCAAATTCCTTAAAACTTAGGAGAGGCATTTACTAGTAAACTGTACTTTAAACTCATTTAGAAAATACATTACTAATAATACTTACAATAACAACAGCATTCGATCCAAAGGGTCGACAGACCTTATAACTTATTGTTGCTGAATTTAGATTAATTTCACTTAACAACTTGTCAGTATGCCTTAAAACAAAAGAAAAATGTTAATGCATGTCATTACAAAGAAGATATTACTAGCTTACTCTGGGTCTGTGTTGTTGCAAGATGAAAGTGGCATTCTTCCGCGTTTGTTTGAACATGTTGAAGTGTAGGATCTTCGCAAATTGTTCACATTCAATAAGTTATTTGCAAGCAAGCTATGCTCATGTACCTAATTAATTTACGGTTTAGTAGAACACTTTCAAGTTGCGAAACATGAATTTTTCTCACCTTATCAATCCATTTATAACTATTTACAAGTTGCGGATACAGCGCCTGGCGATCTTGAGTGGTTTCTTGAGCAAGATATGTGGTGTTTCCTAAATAATAAGGAGCCGCAGGCGTTGGGAGACTGTTTATTAAAGTTTCCACTTCCCTGCAAATCTTTTGTAGTAAATTTAACCAACACAAAACTTATATTTGTACTACCTTAAGTTAACGTTGACATTATTAAAATATTCTTGAAATTCTCGAATGAATTTTTCAGTATTGTCTTCGCCATGTTCAGCTCGCATTCCATCGGCTAGATGCTCAAAACAATGGCCAACACTAGATCGCAAGGCTTTCACAGCCTGAAGAGTGGCTGTTAATTTTTCCATGTTTGAAGCAATTTTGTTTGCAGTGTTTTGGTTTTAAAGTTTAAAAAATTTAATTTTTATCAAAACAAAAATTTTTGTCTGCCAACAAAAAAAGCCTGTCAAAATAACAGGATTAAGATTGAGAGGGATTACATGTGACCTCACGACCATCCCTTTATTTAAATTTTTAACTAGGTGTGTTCATGTATGATAAATTCTCTGAGAAGAAACATCTCTTCACACTCTTTACTCCGCTTAAGGCCTGGTCAAACAGAACGCGGTCCGGCGAGACAGGAAACAATTCTGGCCGTCGCATTCCCTGTCTTCTATAGAATTATACGTTGTTGTTCAAACAGAACACGGTCAAGGTAAGCGGTTAAAAATGAAACGCGACGGTCAAATTAAAGAACGCGACGATCAAACGTCAAAACAGAAAAATAAAAAACAAACAAAATTATTCCATCGCTCTATGCTCTTTGCATTGTTTTTAATGTTTATTTCTTAGAGCTACGTGCTTAAAAGCAGACAGTGAAAGAAGTTCTGGGAATTAATTACTCGTGTAGTAAATAAAACATAAATGGCCTTATTTATAAACGTTGTCTAACTTTAGACAACTGTCCAACTTTGGAAAATGTGTTCGAAAACCTTGTTTATTGTTGTCTTATAGCTACCTAACTTAGACACACGAGTACATTGTCTTAACCGTTAATAATGGGATATTTAATTTTATTAAATAAAACATATTTCCACCAATTTGAAAATAGTTAGACAGTGTCTAAGTAGACAAAAATCTAATAAATACGACTGAAAGATTCTTTGAAAATTTAGAAGAAAATCAATGCGCTCCTTTACTTTGCATATCTGTGATTTTCTGTCCAAAACTACACAAAAGTTTGTGAAAGTTCAAATAAAAAAAAATGTGTAGTTTTGGACATAAAAGCTTAGTTCCTGTACTTTGAAACTGTGTGCATTTGTGTGAATTTCTACACAAAAGTCTGTCAAAGCTTATATAAAAAAAAAATAAATTGTGTAGAAATACACATGCATAGCGTTTCAAAGTAAATAAACAAACCTAAAATTACAGAGTTTTAATGTAAAGGAACGCACCTACGCACGAACGATTAACCTGCCTTCTTTTGTTTAAACAAGAAACGCATTTGGACATGTGACATTTGCTGTCAATTTTATGATAATTATTTGTCAAAAATTACCTTCCACTTTCAGTCTTCGTTTGGTTATATGGAAAATTGTTAATCTTTTCTTTCCTTAAAACTCTAATTATTTATATCGTTCAAAATCTTTTTACACATTCATACTATTCTCAATGGGTAATAAATCATCCCTGCTTCTTCGTCCAGAGGAAATCGCACAAATTCAAGACGACACTGGATGTGAGTAAACAATGTATTCGTTATTTTAATTAAAACTATTGCTTTAAATTGATTTTATAACAATCTAACAAAAAATTATGAAAGTGCAACTTTCATTTAAAGAGCCAAAGGTTACAAACAAAAAATTTATCGGTCTATCTATTTGATTGATCTATGACGTTATTCCACTTTTATCCATGTACTACGACCTTGCCAACATTCATGTATGTAGGTATATTTTCGAGTAACAATACAAGTTATATTCAAATTATATAAGTTATTAATTAAAATCACTTAACTGGATTTTTTTCCTTTACTTAATTATGATAATGCTATAGTGATTTTAAACCTAAAGTAAAGGTCAGGGGCCGATTATGGTTCTGTGAAAAACTGAATCAAATAGACCTGAGGCCCTAGGCCTGGGTCCAGTAAGTTTATCTACTTACAAATTTTCAATTTATCCATGTCTATAAGGAATCCGAAAACATTTTACTCTCGGCAAGTCGGAAAATATTCAAACTTAGTAAAAGCGATTTTTAACTTATAAGTGATCTAGTTGAGGTTCTAGATCTAATTAGGTTTACATCAGGAAAGTTTGCTTACAAATACTTCTGTCCCCTAAGATTTTTCAATTTTAATTTTACTTCCGGGGAGCCGGGAACTATAATAATTTGTTTAATGACACTTGCGTATCAAATGAATACATTTTTTGTTGACTTTTTTGTGTGGATGCGAAAAGAAAAAAAATTATAGGTATAATTGTTTTTTTTTTTTATTAGAACCACCAAAGAATAAATTCAGTTTTCAGTTTTAAATCATTGAACAGCAATAACAAAACTCAAAAATTATAACTCTAATCTTTAATTCGACTTTATAAAAAACTTTGGAAAATGCCTAATTGCAGCTTCAATGTCTTAATATAATATTACGCTCTTTTCAAATTGAGAAACAGCGCATTAATTATTTATTTTGTCAAACAAAACTTATTTTCAATTTAATTCTTTTTTCAGTTACACCAAATCAAATAGAACGTTTGTACTCACGTTTTACATCTTTGGATCGCGGTGACTGTGGTACTCTATCCCGCGAAGATTTTCTTCGGATACCAGAACTTGCAATTAACCCACTCTGCGAACGAATCGTTCATGCTTTCTTTGCTGACAGCACTGACGACAGAGTAAATTTCCGGCAGTTCATGCAAGTTCTGGCTCATTTTAGACCAATCAATCAGAACAAAGAAAACAAGCTTAACAGTCGTGAAGAGAAGTTGAAATGTATGCATTTATCGTTTTTCTTTTTTTATATTAGATTTTTTGTAAATGGTTTTTTTTTTTTATAGTCGCATTCAAAATGTACGACTTGGATGATGATGGTGTGATAAGCCGTGACGAACTATTAAATATCCTTCATATGATGGTGGGCGCCAATATAAGCCAAGATCAACTCATAAGCATCGCTGAACGCACAATTCTTGAAGCTGATATGTGTTGCCAAGGAAAAATTTCATTTGAAGATTTTTGCAAAGCACTCGAAAGGACTGATGTAGAACAAAAGATGTCCATTCGATTTCTTAACTAATTTTTTTTTTTTTTGCAGAAAAAGAAACTAGCTAGTTCAAAGTATTATTTAAATGTTATGTTATGTTAAAGGTGTGAACACAAAAATATGATTGTATTTTTTTTTCCTATTTTAATTCAGTTGTAGGAAGTGGTCTACTATTAAATAAGAAACTAATAGTGCTTAGTGGACATGTACTTTAAACACATCAATTTTCAATAAAATTATTTAAATATTTATGCACAAGCTAATTTTATTTTTATTATTACATACAAGCCATTGGCTTTTTATAGTTATAGTTTAATAGAACCACATTCGATTTATGTCAAGACCAATTGATTGTCTGCCTTTTCTCTACTGAATTTAATTTTTCTACTGACAGTGTACATAGGATATATGTAGATCTAACTACCTTTCCATTCCCATGAATGAGTTCGTTTTGAAGAATTATTAACATAAAATAATTTGATGTCGTTCGTATAGAACTAGAGCCTATAAGTTACTTACAAGTTGAAAACTCTCAAACATTCCAGAATGCTTGTTTGTTATTTGGATACTGTTGAGTCTGAACCGCTAAGAGAGATACTTTTCCATAACAAGGGAAACTGTAGGAGGATTCGTCACTTCCTTGCAGAAGGAAGTAGTCATGGAAAAACATTAACAAATGTATGCTCTGCGACATTGTAGTAAAAAAAAAATGTACCATGATATCGATTGTATTGGAAATATCGATAAGAAATATTTTTGTTGAGTCCATGTTGGAAAAAAAACTGAATACTGTTAACAAAAATAAGATAAAGCAACCTTCTTAAAATCCTATTAATAAATAATATTTCTGACAAATAGTGTGTCTCAAATTAGGCTATTATACGCGGCTTTGGAAAGCTCGAAATTAGAAAAGGAAATATTTTGGCAACCAGATTATTGGCAATCTATTTTAGTTTGCATATTGTAGTCTTTACTTAAGATTACTTAAGCCCACAAAATTAGGATTCAACGAAAAAGGAATAATTAAGATTACTTCTGTAATATACATACATACATACATACATACATACATACATATGTATAAGATATTTTTAATATTAATAACTGAATCAGGCGCGGAAAACTTGATTTTCGAAAAAAACAGTGCTTTTACCAATTTTCTCATTGAATTGAAAGCAGCATGTTATATTTCCTGAGGTGGTGTTGTCTTGCGGATACTTCAATTGTGGGTTTCTTACACTGTTTTTGCTATCGTTAAGCTTTGTACAACTGTACGACCTATTCCTTTGGGATAGAGTACAATTCACTAGTTCTTTATGAACCCGAATTCGACCTTTTTTCCTTAATTAATGGGCCCTATCGCGAACGACATTTCCCGGGAAATATTTCCCACGTTCGAAAAATTCGTATCGTGAATGGTGTTCGAAATTCCCCTCGGAATTTATTGCTATCGTGAACAATATTTCCATGGGAAATTTGTCGTAATTTCTCTGGAATTTTTCCGCATTTATTTTGGTGGAGAAATTAAGGCGAGACGGAGAAATTGAAACTTTTTTGATAAATAAACACAATTTTTTAATTTTATTATGGGACGAACTCAACAAATCAAATCCAAATAGAAGTGCTGGTCAGTATTATGGAAAAGAATGGGCCCTATCGCGAACGACATTTCCCGGGAAATATTTCCCACGTTCGAAAAATTCGTATCGTGAATGGTGTTCGAAATTCCCCTCGGAATTTATTGCTATCGTGAACAATATTTCCATGGGAAATGTGTTGTAATTTCTCTGGAATTTTTTCCCATTTATTTTGGTGGAGAAATTAAGGCGAGACGGAGGAAATGAAACTTTTTTGATAAATAAACACAATTTTTTAATTTTATTATGGGACGAACTCAACAAATCAAATCAAAATAGAACCAGTATTATGGAAAAGAATACTATAGAGACTGGATTTACTACCTACAGGGTAAATAAGATTTGGCAAAATTTGGCCGAAATGCATCTTCATTTTGATTACCTTCTTGCAGCAAAAAATGAAAAATGCAAAACCAATAAAAAGATCACTCAATTTATATTTTTCGAAAAAATATAAATTTTTCTTTCTTTGCTCTTCCGCGGTTTGAATTTTGATCTATTCTGGACAAAGCTTTTCCTCGAAAATGTTAAGGAAGTTCGACAAAACTTCACAGAATGTTGACTGGGCAAGACCTCCATCGTGGTCCTTGCCGACTCCTCTTTGGTACCCACCTTCAGCAAAAAAAACGCAGACATGCACTAAGCCTGACGATGTGTGGACACTGGGCAGTGTTTTCAGATAGAGGAATTTTGTTCTTCTGCGAAATTTAACACCTCGTTCAAACGGAAAAATATAATTGGCAACATGAAAAAATTCAATTATTTTTTTTGTTGTACCCTAGCAAGGTATCGAAGAGGACAATTTTATGCAATTTTATACAATTCAGTTGAAATGATCGCACCCAATATTTCTTTCTTCACATGGATGGGGAATTTGTTTGGGATATTTTGTTTTATTGTAAAGGTAATTTCAACTTAAATTTAATTTTTTTTAATTATGATCCTTTGATAACACTGCACACACTTCGAAATTGATCTCCGAAAATAATTTTGTTTTTTGAATGTTGGTAGTTTTTTCCCTGGGAAAAATTTATTCCGAGGGAAATTCACGATAACTAGAAATATTTCTTGGGAATGAAACTTTCCGTGGGAACTAAAATTCCCCGGGAGATTCCCGATAGGGCCCAATACAGATATAGAGACTGGATTTACTACCTACAGGGTAAAAGATTTGGCAAAATTTGGCCGAAATGCATCTTCATTTGGATTACCTTCTTGCAGCAAAAAACGAAAAATGCTAAACCAAGAAAAAGATCACTCAGTTTATATTTTTCAAAAAATATAAATTTTTCTTTCTTTGCTCTTCCGCGGTTTGAATTTTGATCCATTCTGGACAAAGCTTTTCCTCGAAAATGTTAAGAAAGTTCGACAAAACTTCCGAGAATGTTGACTGGACAAGACCTACATTGTGGTCCTTGCCGACTCCTCTTTGGTACCCACCTTCAGCAAAAAAAACGCAGACATGCACTAAACCTGACGATATGTGGACAGTGTTTTCAGATGGAGGGATTTTTTTCTTCTGCGAAATTTAACACCTCGTTCAAACGGAAAAATCTAATTGACAACATGAAAAAATTAAATTATTCTGTTTGTTGTGCACCCTAGCAAGGTATCGAAGAGGACAATTTTATGCAATTTTATACAATTCAGTTGAAATGATCGCACCCAATATTTCATTCTTCACATGGATGGGGAATTTGTTTGGGATATTTTGTTTTATTGTAAAGGGAATTTCAACTTAAATTTAATTTTTTTTAATTATGATCCTTTGATAACACTGTACACAATTCGAAATTGATCTCCGAAAATAATTTTGTCTTTTGAATGTTGGTAGTTTTTTCCCTGGGAAAAATTTATTCCGAGGGAAGTTCACGATAACTAGAAATATTTCTTGGGAATTAAACTTTCCGTGGGAACTAAAATTCCCCGGGAGATTCCCGATAGGGCCCATGTCTCTGCATTCCACGAAGTAAACTTTTCAGTCTAAAAACACTTTTGTTTGAATAATAGTGTCACAACAATTAGTTAATTTAATACATAACGGCAGATATTTAGAAGATTGTTTTTTTTTATCTGTGCATCATACACACTCTACTGCCTTAATTGTTGGAATGATTGGTGTGAGCTCTCAGTAAAGAGAACGGACATCGATTTTTTTTGTCCATAAAACATTAATTTTAAGATAATATGAATCTGTTTTTGAAATCAAATATAGAGTATGTTTAAAACAGCAAAAAATAATATTTCTTAATATATTTTATTGATCGTACTTTGATAACTTTTATTTTCAAGAATATTTATAAATATTTTTTAAGACTTAATTCTTCTCATATCGCATGGATTTTTTCATCAATTTTAATTAAATTTATAGGAAAAAAGCTTTTTAATGAACTTATTTTCAATGTTATTGCCTTTTTTATGTTGTAGACGAAACAGCCAGTTTTTTTAAATGTTCCATGAAAAGTTGAAGTGAAACATCATCAGTAAGGACAGGAGCTCCGCCATCCTAAATAAAATTTAAAAAAATGCATAAATATTTTGTTTAATAAAATTTTCTCCAAAACTACTATAAGCATTCACCATCACCATTTATACAAATAATTTTGCTTTTAAAGGATATTGAACAGGAAAAGGTTGATTATATACAGATTTTTTAGGAAGGGACCAAGATTGTTTAAGAAAAATAGGTATGATTATGTTTATACATTATGAATGAAATGCTTGATAAATAATACTAAATAAAAAAAAAATGTGTTTATATTTTTCTTAAAATTTGATTTTTAATTTAGAGTACACCGTTAACAAAACAAAATGTATCAACACGAAAATTTAAAACAGATGTGTATTATTTATTTATAAAACGTAAATATAAATTACATTTAATTTACATAACACGGGCTTATAACTGGATTTGAAAATACGTTATACGTGATTGAGTAGTAGAAATAAATATAAACACTTAGCAATGGGCGATCGAAAATTTCAAAGGTATTCGCGAAATTACCTTTGAAAATCGACTGCCCCCTACATAAAGTTTGAATGACTTTAAGTCCTTTTTTCTTCCAAAGGAACTAACGATAGTGGATTAAATTTGTAGTAAATAAGTCATCTGAGACGAAATTCATTATTGGGAAGTCTTATTACTCCCATGTAAAAGGGTTGTCAATTTCAATAATAATTTTCACCCTCTGAATGAAATCTATTTTTCTTCATGTGACCTTTTTTTTTTAATTTGAGTCGTTTAATTCATTAGATGGAATACTTAATTACTTAATTATTCGAAAACCATAAAAACTCAAACAATTAAAGAGACTATTTTCTATCCAAGAACATTTACTATAAAACACAAGCGTATTTATTTGTCTTTATTTTTTACAAAACCCATTTTTTAACTCAAATCTTTAATTAAGCCGTCCTATACCAGTGTTATTGTCTTACTTCTAAGTCATATCCTGATACCAATAGTAATATAACAAACAAAATGAATGAATGAAAGAAAAAAATAAATACCGTTGTTGAGCCAATTGTAGGCTGCAAATTACAAACAATTGCAATTGGAAAAGACATTTTTGTTTGGGGAAATTGAAACAAAAGGATAAAAAAAAACAATCATTCAAAATTATATAATAAAGTAAAACAAAATAAAACGAACGCTTACCTGGCCATATGCATACATATTATTATGCGTCTGTGATGGATTGACTTTGGAAAGCAAGAATCGAGCTTGTGACCCTCCGTGTTCCGTATCAATGTAACGCGGCATTGGGAAACGAGTTTGCAATATTTCCTGAGCATCATCCACAGGTGCTTGTAGCAATTGCTTGAAGTTTTCATACTCAGGCATATCTTGATACTTAAGTGCACGCCACTGGGCAATAGTTTCTCCATGATATATCAGAATTTGGAAAAATGTGTCCATGAGGAGAATTCGATCAGGTTGTATGGAAGATGTATCGAGCAGAACTGGTTCAGGTGGACCATTGAAAGAATAGCTATATAGAATTGGTTGTATCATAATCAGCGACTGAGTTAGATCTTCACGCATCAGCATGTGCCGATAAAATGTTGTTTCATCCGGAGAGTTATTGAATACTTGAAGGAATTGCGATCGGCGCAAATGATACATAAATTGGGGGAAAAGACTGAAGTTCTCTGCCAAACGGAAGCTATTTGGATCATCCTTACCGTACTCACCGAATTTCTGGCACTGTGATTCAAAAGTGTTTCATATTCATTATCGTTAAAATAATTTTTTTTTTGTTAAAACATACCAATCGAATGAGTTGCCTATCAACCCATCTGAGAATGTCAACACCCTCATCTGTTTCGGCTCGGTAAACAACCATTCGTGCCATTATAACGGCAGCTGCCTCTTGATCAAAACCAGCGCTAATATGGTGAATATTTGATGTCGCATCAGCCCAACTAGAATGAGAAAACAACAAGAATTACAGATTTCTCTCCTTGCACTGTATCACTCACTTTCTGGCCAAAGTTGTAACACGTATCCTACGTTGTCCACTTGGATGTTGGTATTGCGTTATAAACTGTATGCAGCCACGACCTCCTTGTGGCATCGGTGCTGCATGTTGATTAACCACTTCAAAGAAGAAACCCATTGTTGTGCTTGGATTGAGAGAACACAACTTCCACTGTACAGTTCCTCCCATACCCACTTCCACATCAGACACACATGGACTTTTTATATTTAGCGAAACACACGATCCAATTCCTCCAGAAACTTTTAGTTCCCTCGAACACTTTACCTCAAGATTAGCATTGAATGCCATTTTCAGATCAGAACGTTGATCACGAGCGAAAACTCTCTGGAATGTCTGTTTGAATAGCGAAGAATTGAAGGAGTCCCCCATGACCATGTGACCCCCGGTAGAGTTACAACACTGCTTCATTTCCATAAGACCAGTTTGATCGAGAGCACACGAGTAGATATCGATACAATGCCCATTGGTGGCAGCTCGAAGAGCTAATGCGTCGTAGTGCTTAATTGCCTTCTTCATATACTTTACATTGTCCTTTGTAATGTCATGATGGGAACGAATTGGATGCTTAAGTTCATCGTCGACAACTTGACCAGGGCCTTGGGAACAGGGTCCTCCAACGAAGGACATAATTCTCCCACCTGTATTGGGGTAGGTACATTCAAGAAGACCAACAGCAATTGCCAACGCCGCTCCAGTCGAACGAAGGTAACGCTTGCCTTGTGGCACTGGCCATGGGTCTCTCTGAAGTTCACTCAGCAATTCTCCCAAAGCCATATCGCATTTGCTGATAGGCTGCAAAAATCTATTTGCTGGTGGTTCAGCGGGATTATGTGGTATGCGTTGTTGTGGCTGCCCTGGAGTTGGGTTCGGATGTCCTGC
Source organism: Epistrophe eligans (assembly GCA_951394125.1). Lineage (NCBI taxonomy): Eukaryota > Metazoa > Arthropoda > Insecta > Diptera > Syrphidae > Epistrophe > Epistrophe eligans. Next base: position 55,722,418 of record OX596028.1, read on the forward strand.
TGATCCACCGCTACTAGCACGACCGATTCCTAACATTTCTTGGATTTGTTTGGCAGACAAATCTTTAGTACCGCGAAAAACATAGCTCTTTGAACATCCTTCCGAGCCCAACTCATGAACTTGTATCATTTTTCCAAACGTTATGAGACCAACTAAGGTATTGGGTGGCAACAAACTGAGAGATGATTGCAATGAATCCTTCAAAGCATCCAGTTCTTCCTCATCCATGCAGGTATCTACAAGGAATATAAACACTGGCGGCATGCAGGGAGCTCTTGCAATTGTATATTCGATGGTACTGAAACTTGGTATTAGTTCAGCGGGCTGATGTTGCTCGGAAATGGCAGCATATTGCGGAGGAAACTGAAAAAAATTAATTTAATTTATTAAAATCTAAATTTAGTACATGCAGGTAAAATAAGGTATTATAAAAAAATAAAATTATTACCCTCCTGAAATTTAGCGAAATTACAATAGGGTAGAAGTGTTTTTTTTAGGGAGAAAATGAAAGGCACATGATTTAACGGTATTTTTAAATGTTAGATCTAAGGTAATAAAAACCAAAAGACGATACTTTAACCCTCATGAAAGTTATAGTCCATTTTATTATAGGATGACAAAAGATCAGTAAATATAACCGAAAAGCCTTTGATGTGATACACCCAAATAATTGCATTTTAACACATTTTCAACAGTTCATCCGAAATTTGCTGAGACCTCATTTTTTAGAACTGGCATATACCCTGATTGTTTTTGGTTAATACTTCCGGTTTCTTGTTTAGAACCGCTACCACACCATTTGTTTTTTGTCTTGACCCAACCTACATGTTACAAAGAACACTAATGAGTTGCTTGGAAAAGTAGGACATTAAATCTAAACACCTCAAGAGGATAAGCCAGTTTCAAGAATATGCAGTTTGTTGGTTTATAGACGTGGCAAATAAAGCAGTGAAGGTAAATAAAGATATACTAAATTGAAGTAAAATTGTATGATAAATTAATTACAAAATTACTTAAAGTCAAATGTGTGTGTATTTGAATTCCTTCGATACCAGAACATAAAAATAGTGTTTCATAACATATAAAATGAGAATATTTGTTTCCATAGATAGGTAAATTTTCTTACCGGATTCCTTTGGAAACAAAAGTTGCACACCCATAACTTGGCACGATAGTCCACTTGACACAATGGATTCAAAATTGCACGGCAATTACTTCTTGTACATAGAACAGGCTCGTATTGGATTGGTGGCAGATCTGGGCGTTCCTTGAGTGGTTGATAGAGGCAAGCCAGTGGGACGACCAGACGACTTGCATCAATGCGACTTGAAGGCCATACGTTCCATGTCAATCGGACACCATCGCGATCTTCATTTTGCTGAATAAATTCTTCGTAGGTCGTCATTGTGATAAATTCGAATAGTTAATCAAATTTTTCACAAATAAACCCAAGAATAAAAACTAGAAATTCGCCAAGTAGGACTCAGACACCAAAAAGGCAAAAACTATAAAAAAAATTGTCAAAGTTTTAGCCAGCCACGTCACTTGATTTGACATTTCACCGATTTACCATACCGACAGCGAATTGAACGAACAATTTAAACGAACATAGTAAGTAAAAAGTACTGCCAATATGCCAATATTCTTCAGTTCTCGTAATTGGAGAGGCATCTTATAACCCAAAGATATTGAATAATAAAGATATGAATCTTTCGTACATTTCAACATCCATAACCCATTTTTTTACATTTTTGGTTTATATTTTCATTTTTTGTCTATGAATAGATTTGAAATCCAACAACGATATAATGGTGGTGTGAAGATCCTTACTGGCTTAAACGCCATATAATTCACTATATACATCCAGATAAAACTTAAATCCGGATGTATTTACATTGAATTTGTATAATTTATATCCGGATTTAAGTTTTAATCTGGTTTTTACACATTTATACTTTCTCATTTTATATCCGACATCTGACAGTTCAGCTTTATAGGCAAATTAATATGGCTGCTAGGAATCACATGTGTACTCCCATATTATTTACTCGTTTTATCCAGATTGAAACTTAAATCCAGATGTAAATTATAAAACTTCAATGTAAATTCTTTTGTTACTATACAAGCCAGAAAATAGCTTGCATTAACCCTACAACAAGTTAAATTGTTAGTTGGGAGGTACATGCGGATTTAAATTTTAATCTGGATGTATCGAGTGAAAAACTTTGCGGTAATAATTCAGTATCTTTAGCGCAACCAAGCTTTGGTAGGTCGCATATTGCATGTTCTTAGCGCTACAACATACATGATTTTTGTGATTCCGGTAGCGAGCTGATGAAGATGATAAAGAAAACGATATCTTGTTTTTTTTTATGTGCAGGGGGTTCAGTTTAATTATCATAAATCTCCCATTCAGCCGCCATGTTCTGGAGTGCCTTGTTGGTGTCGCCGAATGATGCACATATTAATAAAGAGGTGATGTTTTGTTGCAAACTGCCATTTTTGCTTTGTTATTTTATTATTCTCTGTATTCCATTTCCCACGTTTATTAATATATGTTTCTGACACACTATGATGGTATATGTCGCAATTTGGAACCATATGGGTTCCGACACAACACATAACACGAGACAAAAATGGCTCTCCATTTCGTTTTACTCTAGCTCAGTACAAAAAATAGATAGATAGCCTTAAGTTAAGGCTTTGGTTGCTAAAGCCTTAACTACATTGGCCAAAAAAGTGACAAAAAGTACAAAAGTGAAAATTTTCAAACTCATTTTGGGATAGACTGCTTTTAAACGCTGCAATTACCCCCTGCGATTTTTAAGCACGTAGGCGGGAGACGTATGCTGTGGCCGGGGTAAACAAAGTTGCAGAGGTTGAAATTATTACAGAGTTATCGATCTTTCTTCTTTGTGCTTTTTCCTATTGTTTGACACATAAGCGGAGTAAAGAGTGTGAAGAGATATTTCCTTCTCATTAAACAAAAATTGCAGCTATTAAAATTTGCAGCATTTAAATGGATGCTGCAATCCGAAAGAAACTCAAAAGAGAAAAATTGCAGTCGTCTAAAAGCATTCATAGTGTTTCTGACTGGGAAACTTATAAAAGTGATGCAGAAAGTTTAAATTTCGGTTTGAAAAAAAATGTATATTCTTTTTCACAAAATAACTGAGGTAGCGGGGAAAAAAAATATTTTTACTATTGCAATTTTGCAAAAAGTGGTCAATGTAGTTAAGGCTTAAACTCCTCAAAAATTAAGACTACCTTTTAGAATATTTTTATATTATTCAAGTTGAGCGGGATGGATGTTGAAATATAGAATGTACAATACCAAACATTCGTGCAAGCACCTTTTAGTAACACATTACCACACTTCGTACATGTACCCTATTTTATGTATAATTATTATTTGTAATAAAACTATAAAACTCCATTTTACTTGCTATTCTGTCTTGATCAAACCAGTCGTGTTCTATTTTTTATACTCGAACTTTCTTTGGCTTCTAAAAGGCTCTGCATATTTTACAATAGATGTATGTCAAAAATTATGTTTGTGAAAGAGTACCATTATCGAGATGAACGCATGTTGGCCATGATATCTTGATTAGGTATTTTTTAAAGAGTACCATAATCGAGATGAACATGTTGGTCATGATTATCTTGATTATGTATTTATTAAAAGTTTTTTTTTCAATGTTGATTATTTTATTTCCTTTAATCTCTGTACTTATAAAGACGTTCTTCTCTTCTTATTCATCGGATATAAATTTTATATTTTACATTCACTTTTTTTTGCAGAAATAAACAAAGACGAAGATGCCGCTATGAAGATTGACATGTCACTTTTCACTATAATCTTAGTAGTGAATTTTCATGCTTGCTATAGTTTTCATTTAGTAATATTTTCTGCACTAGATGTTCTTCAATCCATCAAAATTCCACCTTCTTACGTTTCTCAAATCAAATAAGAAACTTGGCAGCACCTTATTGAAAATTAAATGATAATGCAGTTTGACACATAGATATAAAAACTCAGTTCTACCAACCGTTTATACCAAAGAAAAAAATCTAAAAACTTTTTGAGTAGTAATTTTTTAAGATGGCGACGAAAAAAACGCGTCTTGTGTGATTGTAATCATAACAATATTATTTTTACGCAAATACAATGTCGGGAAATTGTTAAAAACTAAATAAAATTGTTCGCTAATATCGAATTTATAAATTGAAAGTGAAATTGTTTGTTAATTAAATGTGAAAATGGCCACAAACATGTATCGAGTAGGAGGTGAGCGATTCCCCCGATTCTTCTTCCAACTATCAATTCAACTTTCCCCCAAAAAAATGAATGCCTTCCTTACCCCTTCTCTACACTTTGGTGCTGGTGCAGCTTAAAGGATTTTTTAATTTTGATGATCAGGCGCCGCATTTAATTATTCTTATTTTTTCTTATTAAATGTTATAAAGATTAAAAAAAATTATTTAACGAATATACTTTGTAATGTTTTTAAAAATTTGTTGTGAAGAAATTATTGGTAAAAAAAATCTGATAGGTAGCTACTTTGGTTTTTTTTTAATTTTTGTTTAATCATCACCGACTTCGTCGAAGAACAAATTGCCGATATGGAATAGAAACCGGGGGCCAATGTACGCTCGGATATAGAAAAAGATTTTAACATGAATGCGAAGATTATTGGATAAGCAACGGGACGGGTACACTGACCACGAAGAAGGTGACCGCTCTTTTTCGAATTGGCCATCGGCGCCACTATTGAATCAAAAACAGAGCCTCAGAATAAGTTTAAGGTCATCATCAGGAAGTAGGAAAACATGGGTATTATTTTTTGGAGGGTAATGAAACTTTTTCTTTGCTATACACTTTATGAATTTCAATTTGCACCTGCTCCATGACCATTGAAAATTGAGAAAGTAAAGTGGAAGGATTGATTGATAAATTAAATAGGTGATCAACTGGCTAAGCTAAGATTCTCAAATTGCTTAGAATTGTGTATGTGCATCTATTACGTGGTCGAGTTTATCTACATATATATGTATGTATGTAAATGTATGGCATATTTTGTCTACTTGCTATACATGCGTTGCGTTTGACAAAAGTGGGTTTTATGACGTCGTCGAGATGAAATACGGCAAGAAGAGTGATGAAATTCTTTTGTGTAGGTGCTTTTAATTTGTATTAAAGTAATGCATATTATTAAAAATTTTATTGGAAGGCTATTGTTGGTTGTGATTATAACTAGAAATTAATTGGGGGAAAAGGCAAAGATTGTTTCAGCTCCAGGGTTTGGTAAGCAGGTATGTGGAAGTGAAAACAAATTAAAAGATAAAATGTTGTATGTTCTCTGAAAGTAAAGTTGAGTGAAGCTAATTATAAATTCGACGAGAAAAAATACAACAGTTCAGTTTTGGGACTCTTACTTGCCCTTCGAATTTCTTATCAATTAGGTAGTTAAGAAGAAGTGTTATCAAAAAGTTTACTGCGAAACACAGAGAACTTAGTGAAAACACTTTTGGTTTTTAAAGTAAGTAGGTACATATTGGTGGTCTGAGAATAAATTGGATGTTTTAAGGCAACATAAAGATGGTAAAGGTCTTCATAAATGTTTTTTGTCATATTGTGCAATTTTGTAGCTGTGCACCAATTTAAGCTATAACCTAAATGAATGGACGGACTTCAAATTCGTTATATGAAACATTTTAAAGTAATTCCATTGGGGAGAAATTCGAGTTTTTGTGTTATCATCTAGAAAGGGTACCTTCAGTGGAAAATCTTGGTTTTTTTAAATTTCCATGATAATGGCTTATGTAAGAGATTTTGTAAAAACTTAGTGTCTACTTGTATTGTAAAAGCGATAGTTATAAAACTGCGTCTTATGATTTTTGTTGAAAATTCACGTAACTTAAATGTAGATCCTTATTACGACTCTGGTTTTCGTTTCTTCATATTGGTCATTTAAGCGCTTCTTACTTCGAATGTCAAACTAGACCTTATTTTTAGGTCTAATGTTCATGATTTTTTACTAAATTAGGTACATATTTTATAATTCGAATAATAATAACGGAGTTTCACATTTTTAAAAATCCTGTGTTCATTGGTTCATATTGTTTGTATGTGCTATAGCTCAACTTAAAAATAATTAATTTCCAAAATGAAAATGAATTACCATTATAAACTCCCAATTTATTGAAAATAAAAATTCTGAAAACAATAATTTAACAGAACAGAACTAACGAAAAAATAAACTTACTCCAACTTTTTTTTCATCGAGATTTCCCTTCTTCATAATGAATTGACTCTCAAATTGGTGGGAGTTAATGTTTATTTCGACTAGTGGTAGATAAATCTATTCAGAGTTAGTTCCTACGGCCATATTTACTTTAACGTACCTAGTCCTTTTTTTTTGAATTTTCATGGTCCTAGAAGCATAAAGGGTTTGAAATATTTTATTTTAAAATATACCTTAGCCAAAATTAAAGCCTCTATTTTAATATTAATCCGTGCCGCACAGATTTTCAATTTTCTTTTTTCAAAATACATGTACATATGTACAATGTACCTACATAGTTTGCACAACTTGCTTAAAATTTCAATTACAAAATTTTCAAAGTTAGCACAAATCGTAACTATTGCCTTCCTATAAAGAGTCTAAAAATTGTTTTTAATGTTTATTAGCAATAACACAATTTATTTTTTAGCAAAATAACAATTTAAACAAAAATAGACACAAAAATATATAAATGTACATATTATGTAGTGTAGGTATGTACATATTTGTTGTTAGGTATTTTAAACAAGGAAATTATTTAAAAAAAAAAACGGATTTTTTACATTCCAATTAGAGGACTGTAAAAAAATCCATTTCCTGAAGATACCTTTCCTTGAATAAGGGTAACACTTTTTATTTAACTAAAACAAGAATTTTGTCCTTATAATTCGTTACATGGCTTTAATCAGTGAGTGGAAAAGAAGTTTCCGAATCAATACTTTATTGTATAAAGTGAAGGGGCTTAAAACAAGTTTGTAAAAAGAAGTCGAAATTAAAGAAATAAAACTGATTCACTTCACAATCATTAATTTTTATTGGTAATTATAGTACATAATTATTTTACATTAAGGCAGTTAGTAATGTGTATGGTCACATTTTTGAAATGATTACAAAAATGTGGTCTGGATACGAGTCGTACAGTGATTTTAAGTAATTAACGAAAATATTAAGTCTAAGCAGACTTAATACCCCAGTAAGTTATTCCTTATTTTCGTAGTTATGTATCTATTAGAATTTGTTAAAATGTCTCTTAGAAGTTATTTAGTTAAGTATGCTTAAATATTTAAATTGCATTTTAATGACGTAACTTAAATTGTTTTCCTATTAATACCTACTTAACTAAAGAATGATTGTCACTTAGTTCAAAGAAATCCACAAATTGCAAACTTCTAGGCTTTATGAGCTCATTAGCAAAGAATAGACAAAAATAATCAACTGGCAAATGGAAATGACACCAGACTTCATTTTGCTTTATGATGTTTTTTGTTTTCATAAATTCCTTTGGTTATTTTTTCAGCCTTCGCGGGTATACATAAGTACATAAAAAAAAACAACGAAACAATTTATTTTATTTAAGAAAATCACAAATCATATTTAAATTTCATACTTTAATTATTAAAACAAAAAACTGAAAACTCTACCTATCATGCTTATGTACGTATGTACATAATATGGAGGGCTCACAGCTGTACCGAACCAAGTCAAAAAAATTAAAAAATCCAAAACTTCTGCTTATTTGTGCGCAAAGTAAAACTCTATTCTGTTCTGTAATGAACTAAGTCAGAAAGTATTTCGTTCCTGAGGGTAAAAAAAATTAAGTCAATTAACAGGCATTCTAATGGCAGTTTATTTACTTAAACTCTCAATATCTTCGAATTCCCTTTTTATGACTTGGTTCGGTACACCTCTGAGTCCTTCATATGTATGTACATATTTCTCGAAAAGATAAACAAAAAAAAATATTTTTTAGATGTTCCTTTATTAAAATATGTATCGTCCCTTTTACTCAAATCATGTGACAAAATGAAATTCATTATCGTTGAATAATCAAGCAAATTATCGTTGACATAATCAAGCAAATATACACCATTCAGACTCCTCAACGAGGAGATTAATCTCCGCCGCTATACTGTCAATCACTGCGGATCCGGCCGGTATTTCGGATTCCATAATCGGCATGATTATTTCTTATTATATTATAGTTTATTTTTTAGCGACCATGTTACATACCAGTAGACTATACAGTGTTGGACAAAACTAAAGCAACTATATGCTCTATCGAATGCCCAACGATTTAGCTCGTACTTATGAGCCAGAATACTAAAGTATTTGTATTTTTCCAATAGCTATGAATGTAGTTTATTATTCTATAAAATTTATACGCTCCTCTTCTCAACAGTTCATACGAAAATTTAAATTCACTTACTTACGCGCTCTCTTTCTTTTTGGAAGTAATAAGATGTTATGATATGAAAAAAGCCGTTACTTTGAATTTTACTTAGCAGATTAAATGTGTCAAAATGTAAAAGCAAACACAGTTGGCTCATTCACTCATTCGTTTTGCATAAAAATAACCTGTTAACAGATTTTCTAGTTTTTTTCTTAAATGGCGCGAACAAAATATTCTACCGAATTTAAATTAAAGTTAATAAACGAATATAAAAGTGGAACTTCGCAAGCAGAGTTATCAAAAAAAATATTGCATTAATAAATCAGTGATATCCCGTTTGATTAAATTTTATAAAACTAACGATTCCGTAAAAACGATTCAAGGGGGTGGTAGGCCAAGAGTCACAACGCTGCGCGAAGATAAATCCGTTATAAGAACAATTAAAAAAAATCCCTTCATATCCTCTAGGGAATTAAAGAATGAATTAAATCTAGAAGTGAGTGAAAGAACGATTCGTCGGAGAGCTGTTGATGGCGGTTTATCTTCTTTTAAGGTAGTAAAAAAACCTTTTATTTCAGTCAAGAACAGAAAGGCAAGATTGAAATTTGCCAAAGATCATATCAATTGGTCAGTGTCAAAGTGGAAGTCTGTGTTATTTTCTGATGAATCCAAATTCAATTTGAAGGGTTCGGACGGTTGTCGACGTGTCCGTCGGCCAATCAACCAAGCTCTTAATCCTCGGTTTACAAAGGGTACGGTCAAACATGGAGGAGGGAATGTTATGGTCTGGGGATGCTTCTCTGGACATGGAATGGGTCCGATTCATAAAATAGAAGGTATTATGGATCGGTTCATGTATAAGGATATCTTGAAGGATATAATGCTTCCACATGCTGAAGAGGATGTTCCCCTCAAATGGACATTCCAGCAAGATAACGATCCGAACCATACTTCAAAAATAGTCAAAGAATGGTTTCAAACGCAAAAAATTGACGTAATGGAATGGCCGGCGCAGTCTCTTGATCTCAACCCCATAGAGAATCTATGAGATCGGAGAATTGTACATGAAAATTGCAAAAATAGGAACGACCTCTTTGTCCAAGTGAAAGAGGCTTGGAATAGTATTCCGAGTTCGATTATTTCCAATCTTATAGAGAGTATGCCTAGGAGGTGTATGGCGGTGATAAAAAACAAAGGTTTCACCACAAAATACTAGGAATTTAAAACTGTATTTAATTGAAAATTAAAGTTGCTTTAGTTTTCTCCAGGTAAAAAGAGACATTACTACGTTGTTATTCTTTTATTTAATTTTGTAGTTATGAAATATTGTTTTTGTTTTTATTAATTTTATTTTGAGAGTTTAAAGAACATTTATTATTATTTTAACTTTAATAAAATATATTCAAATTGAAAAATTTACTATCGTGTCCTATTTTATTCAAAAGTTGCTTTTGTTTTGGCCAACACTGTATGTCAAACAAAAATTACAAATTTTCTTAATTAAAAAAATTAAAATTTGCAAAAAAAAACTATGAAATGAACTCATATGTGGATTCATTCGTATTTTCAATAGTTGTCAAATGTAACTCGTAAAATAAGTCTCAATTAATGAATCTTATTTTCATCTGAATCTGGTTTTAAGTAACCTTTAATCGCAGTGGATGACGATTAAGTTAAAGAGGCCTTTAAGTAACGTTGTTTTAATGTGTAAATTGATTATAAATACCGATTTCCCACTTTAGAGCTATTTAAAGGTATTTTAAAGTTACGAAGGCTTTAAAGTTTCTTTATCCATCGGCTGCAGGTCTTAAGCGTTTTATGGGTCTTTACATTTTTCTCAACACCAACCTGTCAAGCGGAGCTATTGCAAATATTAATATTATTATTATTATTATTATTATTTATTAAACTGTACATTAATGTATAGCAAGTATAATATAGCAAACAGCACTATAGCTACCAGGGCTTAAGGCCGCTATTGGGAATAATTTTAAAGTACGAGGGGAAATTTTGCTGTTAGGTTAATGCGGTGAATTTTGAGATACAGAAATTCATCAAGTAAGAGCTGTTGAGAGCGCTATAATTTTTTTGCTTGTAAAACTGAATCTGAGTTCTGATTAATTGATCTCAAGCTCGTTAGCTTTTACTCTGAGGTCTTGTCCAACTAAGAATAGTAAAGAAAATTTGTTTCCAAAGTGAATTGAATTGCACGGGTGTCCAGTTGAGGTGTGGGTTTAAAAAAAAATGCTACCAAGAGTAAAGCTGAATACACTACACATCTCAAGTAAGCAGTCTAACCAGAAGTTAGAACTTTTTTGACTAAACGAACCAAAAAAAAAATACCGACTCAAATTCTGTTGTAAGAGAATATTATAATTTCTTGGGTAAACATAGCAACGAAATCAATACGGAGCCACACATTAATGATGTCTAACATCATCAATTTTATAAATGGAATAATTAGAAAAAAAAATAAATATTTAATGAAACTATTTAATTATTGTTCTGTTATTTTCTTATAAAATCATACATTTTTATTTAAATTTCAGACTACGTTTACTTTGAAACATCTTCATCAACTCCTTATCTTATACGTAGAATAGAAGAATTAAATAAAAATCAAACCGGAAATGTAGAAGCAAAAGTGATGTGCTTTTACAGACGCAGAGACTTGCCAAACCCCCTTGTGCAATTGGCGGATAAACATCAATGTAAGTACATGATAATTTTAAAAATATCAGTTGTTTTTAAGTTGATTTAAAATAAGGCAACCTAAAACTAAAAAAAAAAAACAAATATTAGTTGGTTTTTAGTTAACTTGTTGAGTTTGGCCAAACAAGGTTATCCTAAATTCCTTATTCTTTTTTGATATTAATATAAAGAAAAATTAAATAATAACGAAACTTTTATTGTTCAACTAAGTTTTGCTAGATTAATAGAAAAAACTGTTTAAGATTTAAGTGATACACTGATTAAGAGAAACCTTTAAAGCCAAGCTTCCTTACACGAATGAGTGGTTTGGAGGAGTTGCATATTTTAAAGTGAAAACGATAAAAAAATAACAATTTTTGGATGTTGAGAAGTATTAAAGTTAAGGTATTAAAAAACATAAGGAACTATTTTGCTTGCAATTATATTGATGTTAGTTATTATAATAGCCAGTGGTGAATTTACGGGGGAATTTGGTTTCAAAGATCTCTTCGACACTTATTTTTTGTCTTCCTTTATAATTCAGCATTACTGTAGTTTTTTTCCATATGCTTAGAAACATTTTAACTGTATATAATAAACTGAAAACGAACATAAAAAAAGTGAAACCGAAGCCGCAGCCACTTCACGGGCACTGCACTGCAGGTCCCGTCTCCTCGGCTGACAAATGACTATGGACTCGAAGTTGAATAGTTACAATATTATGTACTCAATGATGCTTTTTTTAATGTGTTTATGTAAAAACGTCGATATTGCAGTCTTTCAATATATTTATATATAATACACAGAGGAAAAGTAAAATTTTCATATAAAAAAAACAAAGTTTTTATATCTTGAGTTATGGCAGCAAAGAATTATCTCTTATTGAACGAAATTTAGGTTTACAATTTTTGTTTATCCTTGAATTTGAAAATTACACCAACTACTATTTTTTTGATGCACTTTAGTAAAAAGTCTAATCAAATAACTAAAAAATTTGATTTTTGATATTTTTTCTTTAAATAAAATATGCTCAAATCGTTTTCTTTAAGTGTTTTCATCACAAAATGTAATGACACTTCACAAGGCATTATTATAAATTAAGAAAGAATACATATATATTTATGAGTACCATTTTTCATTTCGGTATTTTTTCTTCTTCTCTGAGCTGAGAGTTTTGTCATTTACAAAATTTAAAAAAAAGTCGAATAAAGAGGGATGTTATATTAACCTAGTTTGAAATCCTGCAAATAAAAAAGAAATAGGTTACTTTACTGGCTCTTAAAACAAGAGTCGCACCTTCAAGTAATTGTTTTTAAAATTATTGAATTTATATTTGTATTTCTTCCCTCGTTGTCCCTCCATCAATATTACTTAAATACGTAAATAAAAATGAAACAAATTTATTTTATTGTCATATTATATAACAAAACAAATTATTTGAACTTAAGTTCCTTAACATGTTTGTTAAGGCATTTATGTTGTTAGTCGATTCATACCTTGAACAAGAAACGTATAAGACATTTTCAATATTAAACAGTTTATTGTTTGTGCACAAAAGATGTTGTAGGCTTATCATTACTTCGTTTGCACATACAGTTTTTGTTTGTCGAAAAAGGTACAAATCTAAAAAGTGTACAGTTGAGTACAAAAAGGAAACATGGTATCGATCTGTTAAGATGGGAGAACCCCTTCCCTATTTGTAGGGGGTTGTCTTTTTGTCTACCACCCACTTTAAAGTACTTACCATAGTCTAGCCCAGTTACCCATAGCATCTAACAGCAACAGCAACAATAACAACAACAACACCACCATCGTCATCATCATCATCACCCGAAACCAAATCTAACATTGCTTATTCGCATACCCAGCATGGACAAACTATATGTGTGATGTATCTTTGTATGGATATAAGTTTTAAGCGTTGCCACCTTCACCTCTAATACCACCATGGGAGAAACATCTATCCCATTTTTGATGCAATATTCAACCCTCAAACACAATTCAAAGACTTCACATGTACACAAACATCCGGATTTGGATTTATACTTCTACCCACCAATTATTTACGTGCATTGTTTTATGTGTACCTTTATTTAGTTTTTCACATTTATTATTATAAATTCAGGTGAACACTTTTGTTGATATGAATACAAAAAAAAATTATATCCTGTGTGAGTAAACACTCCACAAAAAATTTGTATACCTATCTTTTTTTTTAGCTTGGTATATTGCTTAAAGTCAAACAAATTTAAACGCATCAAACAAATTAATTAAAAATTGAACACTGATAGGTAGAAAAAGAATACATTCATAAATCATAGCATAAACATTATGATTTTAAAGAAAATTAAAATCTAATTATTTTTGAAACAAACATTTTTTTCGAAAACTTTCTAGATGAGTAATTTAGTGCTGTGAAAGTAATTATGTAAAATCATAAAAATTACTGATAAAGACGAATGTCCACTAATTTTTATTATTTACATTAATTTTCTTCAACATACGTAGGTAAGCAGTATTGTAATATTACAGTGAAACCTTCCTTGGGCGAACAGCGTGAACGAGAAGGAACGTTTTTAATGCAAAAGAAGATATTATGTAAAAGTATTTCTGAAAATAAGGGTTGAAATTTAAAAATTGTAAACATTTTTGTTTGCCTAAGAGAATTAAATTTAAGAAATTGCGTCTGATATTCTTAACCGCGTCCGGGTAAGGGAGTGTCGGCTTAAGGGATCATGAAATGTATGGAATTAAAATTCAAGATCAACGGTCTTGAGAATTTGTTCGCACGAGGGGGTTGTCCGCTTAAGGGAGTTATCCGCAATAGGTGGTTTGGTCATTGAAGAATTTAATCATAAAAAAATTGCATTTGTCCAGGAGATAGAGTGCAGTATGGTGCAACATTTGATATATGTGTCTTGCAGTTTTGACGTTAATTTAAGAAGAAAGTTATAAAATTAGAGCCAGATTGGGTGACGTTTCTCGTTGTTAAATCTATAAAAGTATCTTAAGGCAAGATTTACATATGTACATGAATAAATTTTTATATTTAGCAATAAATATATGTACACTTAAATTTAAGAGGAAAGTTGATTGACACGCTTTAATTAAAAGCTAAAATCTCTTTTGAAAAAAATACACCGATGATTACACAGACATCTCATCTTTTCTTAGGATACATTTTTTTAGAGCAATCCTGCGAATTTCAAATCAAAAGAAAGACAAAAAAATACATAATTATTATTTACATTATGTTACACATGATATTATGTTCCATATCGGCTAAATGCGTAAAATTTTCCACTTTAACAAATTAAAATTAAAAATAATAATATTTTCCCCTTGTACTATTGCCATTCAATACGCAAGCGAGACAATGATATTATTGTTCTTTGTGGTTTCAGATGGTACTTTATATTTTTAAGACATAATTTTTCTAAAGAAAAAAATTTAATAAGTTGTAATATATGTAAAATGAAAAACTAAAAAATACAATTATAAAAAATTCCCTTTCATTATTTTAACTCAGTAAGAACGAACATTTCTCTAAATATCGATTTAAAAAATCCCAAAGCATTAGTGCAAAGTCATACAGGAATTGGATTATAGAATTTGAGATTTTTGCATGCGTTATTATAGATTGATGGTTTTGAGATTCGGAATTCGAGATTTCGTATTCAACCAGGGGGGTTCAATTTTCATTTCTTGAAAAATAAAAAATTAAAATTTTGTGTTCTATATGTTATTCTATTGTTAAGGAAAACCATAAACAATATCTATAACCGAAAGTGTACAATTAAAAAAAATATGTATATAACTCAAAATATTTGTGTATCAAATACTTTATAAAAAAAATAATATGCACGTACATAATTATATAAGATACGTTTTTAAGACATTTTTATCATTAAATCTTATTTTATTTACGATATGAAATAAATCATATTGATGTAATGTATTTTTTTTTTTTAAGAATTATGATAACACCTAGTCATTTTATGCAATTTTTTTCTGCTAATTTTTCGTAAACTATCGGGGCGGCATTAACAAAATTAATTTAATTTTCATCATAATAGTGGCAACAGCCGAAGATTCACCACTGGCGATGAAACTGAAGAAGACTTGGCTTCGAACACCAGTTGGAGAAGAACAAGCGGCACAAGCTGTTTTAGATCCGTCCATAGGTACCTACTAACTTTCAATACCAAATTAGAACTTTTCATAGATTTTGCACATATACTTTGGATAGTTTGTTTGCACGTAGATAAATGTTGATCGTTTTATTCTTAAATTGTTCTTTTCAGTTTTGTAGTTGTTATACATAAATAATATGTACATATATACATAAGTTTATTTTGTAATTCTTTTGACTTATGTCAAAGTCGAATGTGTAGTTGTATTTGGTCGCTTGTTTTTTGTACGAACAAATGCAGAAAGTATTTTGTCGCTTTGTTTTTAATTTAATTTCAACTTGTATCAACTCACAATTAACTTATTTCGTAATGGTATTCTTAAATAAGTGCGGTAGAATGTAAGCCAGATTCTAATAAAAAAAATCGATTTTTCGAACTGGGATTTCTATCTGAGTGCTATTTCTCTGTTTCTAAAAGTGTTACAAACTTTTACATAGCATTACATAGCAATGTTTTTTTTTTTTTATTTAATAAGCTACAATTTCGTCACGTTGGTTATATCGCTACTCGAATCGTTTGTCACAGCTCCAACCTAAACACAAGCTTTTCGGATTTTTTTCGAAATCTAATTTTAATAAGTCATACCTCAAAAATGGGATTACGTTTGTAACTGTATATTATAACTTACAATAATTAAAATAGCGATTTTTTTAAAGTTGTTTAGAAATTATTTACGTATATGTATGTACATAGCTACATATGTACATACAATACATATGTACTATGTTAAAAATATTTCTTATTAAAACTGATCTACCAATTTTTGAAATTTCCTTTGCGTAATTTTTTATATGTATTAACAAAAATCAGGTGATATTCATTTTTTTTAGCTCAAATTGATTAATTTATGAATTTTAACTCCATGTCTTTAAGTATAAAATATTTTAAATTCTAAGCCACTTAAACTTAAAGAGTAAATACGTGCCACCTAGTCGTGTATTGATTTTTTTTTAAATTAAAAAATGACTGTTAAAATTTTTTACATTTCTAGTATTTGCTACTAATGTATGTATGTGTTACAAAAAAATATTAAAAATCTACCTCTGGTTGGTACCACGAACGCGTTCTCCCGGAAAATTCTACCCCTCTGGCCTAAGATAGCGTGCGTTGAATTTAGTGAACAAATTTTTTGTCGGTAATGCAAATAGAATGCAGACGAGGTCGAAATAATAACTGGAATCCCTAGAAATTCGGATACTTTCGTTCCAGCTATGAAAAAATATAAAATAGGAACTCGCCCAGGACTCTTCTATAAAACAACAATACAAATGTTTTTAATTCTTTATTGCTTCTCATGTTGCTATTTCTAAATAAAAGCATATTTTTAGTTCATAAGACCGAATTTTTATTTTTGTTTTCTTTCTTAATTTCAGCATCATTGGATGAAGATCGAACTAGTCCGATTGGTACATCAACGGCAAATATCATATCGGAAAAAAATAATGAATCGCTGTCATCGAAACAACGGCACCAAATAAAACATCGAGAATTATTTCTATCCCGACAAGTTGAAACATTGCCCGCCACCCACATAAGAGGAAAATGTTCCGTTACATTATTAAATGAAACGGAATCGCTCAATAGTTATCTTAATAAAGACGTGAGTCGTAAATTTCATTCCATTGTAGCAACGACAAATAATTTTGCATATTTGAAGTGCTTCAATATTGAAATTCTGAAATAATGATTTTTTTTTAAATTTTGCATATAATTTCAGGATACATTTTTTTATTGTTTGGTCTTTGATCCCAATCAAAAAACATTGCTAGCTGACAAAGGTGAGATACGTGTAGGAAGTCGATATCAAAGTGAGATTCCTGGTAAACTAAAAGATGTACAATTGGATGAGCGAAAGCTAGAAGATCTTGAGACACTTATATGGACGCCAAATCACAATCTTACTGACAGAAAAATAGATCAATTTTTGGTTGTTTCACGGTCTATTGGAACTTTTGCCCGCGCACTAGACTGTAGTAGTTCGGTTAAACAGCCTTCGCTGCATATGTCAGCGGCTGCTGCCAGTAGGGATATCACCTTAGTAAGAAATTTATTCTGGAATTATAGTAGAATTTCTAATCTTCCGTTTGAATTGTTTTATAGTTTCATGCCATGGATATTCTTCATAAGCACAATTACTCTATGGAAGATGCAATGTGCTCATTAGTTCCTTCCACGGGTCCAGTGCTCTGTAGAGATGAAATAGAGGACTGGAGTGCATCTGAGGCTAATTTATTTGAAGAGGCACTTGATAAATACGGAAAAGACTTCAATGATATTCGACAGGATTTCGTGAGTACAATATCAAACATTTTTTTTTCAATAAAATTTGTATTGTTTAAAAATTTTGTTGTCTTTTTTTATGATTTAGCTTCCTTGGAAAACTTTAAAACAGATTGTAGAATATTACTATATGTGGAAGACCACAGATAGATACGTGCAACAAAAGCGTGTGAAAGCTGTGGAAGCCGAATTAAAGCTCAAGCAGGTTTACATTCCACAATATACAAAGAGTAATCCGGCGATGAACCCTGTCAAAGGTGGAATTTTTAATGGTACCACAACAAATGGTGGAACTGATTTGTCTAATAATGGAAAACCATGTGAATCATGCTCAAGTGTTGCGTCAGCTCAGGTATGTTTCTTTTCTTTGTTTTTCAATAATTTAATTAAAATGAATGTCAATTCCAAATGTATTCGTTCGTTTAAACTTTGCAATAATTAGTTAGTAAAATATAATTTTTAGGGATGGATGTACAGAAATTTAATTTCTTATCAGCTTAATCCTTATTCAAGAGACAAAATCATTAGTGTTCCGGAATACCCAAAAAGAAAAAAATATTACTTTGAGCAAAATAAATTCTGTTCCAAGCGCAGCATCAGGGTTACACTCAAAAACAAGTTAAACCGAAAAACTCATAATATTCATTCGATAAACTCAGGCATATGTAAATTCAATTACCATCTGCGGTACCATTGCCGGTAAAGAAGAACGACACAACTCAATACTAAAATTTTTAAATTATCATTACAAATTTTGTGTGGAGAAAAAATTTACCGCTGGAACGTTTCATGAATTTTTAGTTATACGAAGCAATATATATATATAGTCAAGACGACGTCGTCAGACGATCATCGTCTTACGCTATAAGAGTCCAGGTTCTTCTTCAATATTTGGAACTTAGACAGCTCTTGTGTATTTTTTTATATTTTAACAGATTAATAGAGATTCAATTTTTAGAATTAAAATTACAAGAAGTGACTTATTGCCATCAACTGAGCGCGAACACGACATATCGAAAATTGTACCTTATAAACGGTACTTGTTGTTGAAGTTTAAGAGGACTTCGTTCAACTTGTAATAAGTCCTTATATAAACAAAAATAGATCTAAAAAAAACTCTTGCTATTTTTTTGTTTTAATCTAAATTTTAAACAGATTGACTTCATGTATATATTTAATTTTCTTTGAACTGAATTCATTTTAAAAGCAAAAACCATTACTATTCTTTACTATTTTTGACACTTATTTGTGTCCACTTATTATGCTTGTGTAAGGAAAACGAAGTTATTTCTATTTATTACGTTACAGTGGTATCCTTGGGGACCTTCTCACATGACATGTCGATTGTGTCAGAACTGTTACAACTACTGGAAGAAATATGGAGGTTTGAAAAATGCAACGAGATTAGCCGAAGGAAGTGATACAGAGGTTAAGAAGAAACAACCTACACCTGCTACAACACCCCTTGGACCCATAACACCCACCCCAGTTATTATCGCTGAAACTGTTATAGTGGATGATGAGAAAGTCAATGATCTTTCTAGTCGTCAGTGCCACAGGTAATGTGACGATTTTTATTTAATAACATACACATTCCATTTTCTCGATTTTTAGATGTTCAATTGTAAGCTGTGGCAAAGAATTTAAACTGAAAACTCATTTAGCGCGACATTATGCTCAAGCACATGGTATTGCCATTAGTTCTGGATCGCCGCGTCCCATAATGAAAACTCGCACTGCTTTTTATCTCCACACAAATCCTATGACGCGTTTTGCTCGAATTTTATGTAGAAAGTTTATCAAAACTAAAAAAGCCGCTCGGCAGACATCTTTTGCAATAAATACGATGCTGGTGAAGCATGAATGTAAGTTTATTTAATTTTTTTTAAAGCACAATATAATTTATTTTCTACATTTATTTATAGTTACTTTACGTTTGACTGCAAAATCTCCTTTGGATATAAAGAATATTTTATTAGCTAAGAAGAAGGATAGAATAAGTGTGACAAAAATTGCTAATCGTTTAGGATCTCCAGGCCCCGGGCCACACGAGTGGCTGATATTGACGCCCAAAGATAAATTGCCGAAACCTGATTTGGTGGCATTTCCAAAGCCTCCAAAAGCTCCCGATGGATCCTTGCTTTATGAACGTATTCCGAATAAAATTATTGAAATTGAAAAGGATGTTACAATTATACCACCTGCATTACTACGTAAGCGACCAATTGAAGAAATGAATGGCGCAGATGGTAAGAAATTGTTGAACTTTTATTTAGTTTAATATTAATTTGTTATTTATTATTTGAAGTAGTTACGATTATACAAGGGCCTCCAGCAAAACGGCCAAATAAGGATCCAATGCCATCGCATTGTCCTAGTCCTGAACAGTTTGCTGCAATGATGGCTGCTTCTGGACAGCCATTAGCCAGACACCATGTGAGTTTTTTTTTTTTATATATTGTATAAACAAATAAATAAGTTTAAATTTGAATTAAAACAGTTAAATGGAAAACCAAAAATCACACAAATGTCAAGAACAGGGTCTGGCCGAAAACAAGTGATCAGTTGGATGGATGCTCCAGATGATGTATATTTTAGAGCCACCGAATCAAGCAAGTAAGTTGTGATTTAGAAACAAAAAGTAATTATATAATTAGGTCTTGTGTGTACAAGGGAACATCATTTTTTGATTTTGCAAAAAATCGTAATTATTGGTCAGTTTACATTTGCGAGTTTGGTGAAATCTTCCAGATTTCAGAAATATAAACTGACCAAAAATATTTTGAAAGAAAAAATGACTTCAAAATCTGTTCAGTTATTTCAAAGATTAGTTCGCAGAAATATACAGACACACAATGACGGTTTAGTGTCTCACAGCATAAAATAATCATATGAGCACAAAAATATATGTATTTAAAAATAACAGGCCGACATTACAATTTTATTAAAAGTACATAAACGTACATAATTTATGTATCACGCATGCTATGTACATTTAATGTAAGGTACATCTATTCAGTTATATTTTTGGGATCTCCAAATAAAATGTGTATGATTAGGGTGTCCGTTACTTCCTTTACCAAAATAGCAGCTGTACGTTGGGGAGAAAGGAAAAATGTAAAATGTTCAAAATTCTCATACAATAATACCAAATTTGGATCATTAATGAATTAATTGATTTTTCTCAATCGCAATAAACATATAAGATAAAATCCTTTTGAAATCTAGTCACCGCTTCTATGTCTCTTGCTGATACTCATTTTTTTGCTCTTGTTTTGTTATTTTTCTTGAACTTAAATTATTTCAGATGCAAACATGATTTTTTTTTATAACTTTAACTGTCTGTTAGCTTGTAAGATCTAAGGTCTTTTTAATTGCAACCTAAATTGCACGGCACTAGTTAGAAGGAAAAGAAGAATAGGAAAGAATTTTTTTGGGCACAGTGGACTGAGATATATGTTTATTTATCTCTTTTGACTTTTGAGAAAAAAATAGGTCTACCTCTTCCATGATAGAAAAAAGTATATTTGTTTGCATCTCAAGAAAAACATTCCTCGTCATTAATTTTATTTTTTTTAACTCTTTCTTTTATATAAACAGAAAAGCTAGAAAAGTGCTATCCGTAGTGGAGCTTCGGCGAGCTGCCCGTAAACCATGGCGAAACTTACCCATCAAACCAATGGTTCCCAGACCAATTGATCCACAGGTTGTGATACTAGACTGACCTATATCGACAGAGCATCAACAGCCCTATCCGTATACAATGGATGCGCTTCTTAATTAAAAAAAAGTATATCCTCATAACTATTGTTTTATGCCCTCAATCAAAATTATTAGTCTTGCATGAACTCCATTCGAGTTAGTTATTGAGATTGAAAGTATCAATTCATACAAGTTAGTTTTTTTTTTTTTTATTTAAGGCATCTACTGTTAGATTCTACAAATTGTAGAAACAAAACAGTGTGATGTTTGGAAGCGCCACAATTAACGTATTTAATTATAAAATATTAACAAACTTAGTTTTTTTTCTGCCATAGTCATATATGTATGTAAAAAAAATAGAAAAAACAAAATAAAACATTAAATAAGAATGTTGAGAATTTCTCAAAAATTATTCCATTTACGTTTGTTAAAAAAAATAATAATTTTCAACTAGATGCAATTAAAATGTACCCATTGTCTATTTACTTCAAAAGTAATTCGGGACATAATCTCTAGAAACTTGTATCCTATTTTTAACGATTTATTATGTCACTTAATTTATTGCAATATTTTTTAATAAAAATATCTCTTGTCAATTAAAATACTAAAAATCTTTTTATTTGCGTCTATTCAAAAAAAAAAAAAAAAAAAAAAAAAAACTTCAACCAACTTGTGTTTTTTCTTACATCCTCTTTCTCACTTTCATACACTTTCAAAATAAATTTAAACAAAAATCTTTTTAAAAAATATTTTTATACTAAGAAATCAACTTGGAAACTTCCTCTTTTAATGTGATTATATTTATATTAAAAAACAAAAACATTTAAATTACAAGTATAATTATATGAATGTAAAATATATTACCTTCTAACGCATGTATGCATTAAATCAGTTGTTTAACAGTGAAGTTATCTGCAATTTTTAAAATACGTATAAAGATTTCGTAGTCTTTAAAAAACACAGTCATAAATACACAAACTCAAATAAAAAACTTTTCCCAGTTAAAAAAAAAAAAAACAAAAAAAGAACTAAGTACCCAAAAATACGTAGGTGAATTCGTACAATTTCTTTTTCTGAAAAAAATATGAATTTTCTATTGGTGTTTTCAATAATATGTAGTTAAATATAAAAAAAAAAATAAAAAAAGCCTTTTTATTTAAATAAATATATAAATATATATTTATGTAATTAGTCACTATCAATATTATTATTTCAATGCTTCAAAGCGATAAGGGTGGGATACATTTTGAAAGTTGTTTAGCAATATTGAAAATACAAAAAAAAAAGATGATTAAACACACACATAAACATGCAAAAACAAATTTATAAATATTTATAGTGTTTTATAAGTGTAGTTGTTTTAGAGTAGGTGTAATAAAAAAAAACTTAGTATATATTATATTATTATTAAAAATATATTTGTAAGCTCTTAATTATATAATTAAAAATTGTAAAATATACACTTGAAGAAAAAACTCACATCTAGAAAAACACACAATTATTTTGTGGACGAAATAATAATTTTATCTATTTCGAACTTGTGTTCACACAGTTAAGCATAAACATGAAACATAAAATGAGAATATAATATTTAAAATAACAACAAACAAATAAATATAAATAATATAATATTTTATTTCGTGTAAATTTTTACGAAGTTTTCCAAATAAAGATTAAGACACTTTACAAATGTGCAGTGCATTGTGTTTTTTTGTTTTAATGGTAGTTGCTTTATCTATGTTTGAAGCTTAACCAAAACATTTTTTCGTTTGTAAATTTTGCTGGAAATGCTGTAGTTCAGCAGTAAATAAAATAAAATGTGCAAAATTGCAATACAAATTTTTATGGGAAAAATAACATTGCAGAAAGTAGACGGGTCTGTGACGGGGGATAAAATTGGTGAAGTCCTTTTATTAAGAAAATCGCCTTTTTAAAATAGGATTTATATCACCATTTTTACAACATAAATTTATATGATTTAAAACAAAACCAAATTAATGTAATCTAATCACAAAATAAATTTTTTATACTCACAGCACAGACTCAATTGATGCATTAATTTAATCATGTTAAATATCGTAATTTGGCAGCTGAAAAATATTACAATGAGCTTGTTTATTCTTTTCTAGCAATTTTCCGGTATCTTCAGAGAACCATTATTTTAACTTGGTGTAAATGTAAGATAAAACTTAGAACTCTAAATTTGTTTTATAAAAATTTTATTTCTTAACAAAACAACAATTTCAATATAATAGTCAACGAAAATAATTTTTATTATACAAAACTAGATATACATAGGCATGCATTAGTGCCACCAAATCCAAATGAATTCTTTAGGGCGATTCTTCTGTCAGAATTCCATTTTTCTGGCTTAGTGACGATTTTTAAATCGATGCCCTCGCCAACTTTTTCCACATTTATGGAAGGAGGTAGTATTCCCGTTTCACATGCTTTAACAACAAAGAGTGCTTCGAGATTACCAGATGAACCAAGTAGATGACCGTGAGCTCCTTTGGTTGAAGAGACTCCAATATTTTTAGTATGCTCTTTGAAAGTCCTATTGATTGCTCTTGCTTCTATTTTATCTCCCGTTGGAGTGGAAGTAGCATGTGCATTAATGTAACCAACTAAACTGGGATCAATTCTAGCATCTGCCATTGCACGTGTCATAGCAAGAAAAGCACCAGTACCATCTTCACTGGGTGATGTTATGTGATATGCATCGCCTGACAAACCATACCCGAGTATCTCGGCTAGGATATTGGCATTTCTTGCTTTGGCATGTTCAAGTTCTTCTAATATCAATATAGCAGAACCTTCACCCATGACAAAACCGTCCCTTTTCTCGTCGAATGGCCTAGAAGCACGGTTTGGATCATCGTTGAATGTGGTACAAAGGGCTCTTAGGCGACAAAATCCAGCTATTGCAAGGGGATCTATGCAGGATTCTCCACTTCCAGCTACCATGACATCTGCATCTCCGTATTTTATAAAGCGGAAAGCGTCCCCAATGGCATGTGCCCCTGTGGCACACGCAGTGGATACAGAATGATTAGGACCGCGTAGACCAAATCGCATGCTAATGTGGCCACAAGCCATACTGGGCAAAAGTCGGGGGATGAAATAAGGGCTTACACGATTGTATCCCTTGGCAAGTGATGCATTTGAGTTGTAAACTTCAGGTAGGTCAAACATTCCCATTCCAACACACACACCGGTTCTATTTTTCTCTTGTTCGTCGGTGACATCAAGTAGCTTTGCATGCGCCAGAGCTTCATGAGCAGCGAGAACAGACAGTATTGTGGCGGGACTCATAATTTTCAGATCACTTTTAGAGAAAGAATTTTCCAGTTGCAAGTCATCTTTGTTGATTTGTGCTGCAACTTGACACGGAATTCCTTTGTACGCTTCTCCTAAATTTGATATAGCTGCTTCTCCCTTGAGGATTCTTTCCCAAGAGGAGCTGACATTAGTTCCTAGTGGTGTCACTCCACCAATACCAGTTACTACAACACGACGGGCATCATTAGAACTGAATCTTTTTGTGAGTAATGTGAGTTTAATGAACTGAAAAACTCGCTGCCTCTGCATAGTAAATTTCTTAACCCAAAATTTAATTTTTAAATATCAAGAAGTAAACAAGTTATCAAATGAAACTATGTAGGTCTGTTTGTTGACTTGAAATTTCGGGTTTTGACAACAAATTGTGAAAATTTTTAAGAAATTTCAAGTTGTCAGATGAACCTTGTGTTTGTCACTCTGATGTATAAGGTCTGGATGGCAACGTAAAATTTCTTTCGAATTTGCAAAATTTTTCACAATTTTCTGTCTCATAATTTCAACTTTAATTTCAAAAGCAAAAGTCATTCAAATTCTTATAGAAACGATGGAAATTAAAACAAATCATATGAGTTTTGCTTCATTTTCCAACGTTTTTCAGGAAAGGACTGAAGTTTATGTGTAAACTGTATTTACGAACGCCAACAAAAATTTTAGAATGCTGATAACACACACGTTCACTCTACTACAATCTTATGTCACAAAACGACATTTTGTTTTTGGTATGGCAACTCCTCTCAATTTTCTATCTTCTTTTCGAAGCGCGGCAGGCACCATCGTAATTTTCTGGTGTTTTTTCAAGAAATCTTTTCCCGTAGTTCTTGTTTTGTTCGATTCCTAAAATTGCTTGGAATCAATTTAATTTAATTTTCAAGAACTCGCTAAATCGCAGAAGACCCTGCAAAGATGTCTCATCATTACGTAGTGACTGCCCAAAAACCGACAGCCGTAGTAGCTTGTGTTACCGGTAAGTACAGATATGACTCGTGGATGCAACGCGCTTTAAAAAGTGCGACTTGTTTCGGTAATATGTGAATTGTGAAGTGGCTGTTACCTTTTAATAAACAAGCCATATAAATGTATATAATTTTGAATTTTCCCAGGCAACTTTACCTCTGCAACAGATCTAAATTTAGTTGTTGCTAAAAACAATCAGTTGGACATTTATTTGGTTACACCCGAGGGACTGCGTCCTCTCAAAGAAGTCAATATCAATGGTCAAATCACAGTTATGAGACATTTCCGACCACAGGTTTGTTTTCGTAAATCATATATCTTACTTTAAGTTACATGTAACTTTCCAACAGGATAGCAAAAAAGATGTGCTATTCATTCTGACCCAGCGTTACAATGTCATGATTCTTGAGATCAAAATGGTTGGCGATAATATTACCATCAACACCAAAGCACATGGCAATGTTTATGACCAGGTCGGTAGGGAAACCGACGGAGGCATGATTGCCGTGATTGATCCGAAAGCTCGAGTAATTGGAATGTGTCTGTATATGGGATTGTTTACTATTATCCCCTTGGACAAGGACACCAGTGAATTAAAGGCAACTAACTTAAGGTAAATGAAACGATATTTCTTCTTTGAAAATGAGTTGAACTACATATTAAATCATGGATAATTCTTGCAGAATGGATGAACTTCTTGTTTATGATGTAGAGTTTCTTTATGGATGTGTAAATCCGACCATAATTGTTATACACAAGGATAACGATGGGCGACACGTTAAGACTCATGAGATTAATTTGAGAGACAAGGAATTTATGAAGATCGCTTGGAAGCAAGATAACGTAGAGACTGAGGCAACATTATTGATTCCTGTTCCGACACCTTTGGGTGAGTTCTAATTTTTTTTTTTTCAAAGTATATTTGAAATCGATTTTTAACTATCTTCCTGATGAGCCCCAGCTTGAATTTTTTAAACAACTGTAACAACTGGAGGACAACACGTTTGTTTAAAGTTTCAAGTCTCTAGCTGATCGCTTTTTATCTGTTTGTTTTTTCAATCAATTTTAAAATGAATTCTGGACAAGAAATACTTAGACTGGATGACGAAACATTAATTTGAACGCCTGAGAAAAAACATCGAATAGATAAAAGTAAAAATGTAGACAGTGGAATGCAATCGCCCCACGATTTTCATTTTATTTGTACGGGTCTATGAGAAATTAGTATTTTTTTTTTGTGGTTCAGCTTGCGAGGCTTGTTGTGCAACGTGATAACCATTAACGGACAGTAAATATCAAGTGCTATAGATCCATGTTTACTGACTTTCGTTGCACAATTGAATTGCATTAGTATGGAGGAGCTTCCGTTTCAATAGGATTTCCTAAAATATTGATTGAACCATCATCTTCGGATCAACCTCTGTGTAATGGACCACCTGTGAATTCACCTCCAAAATTGTGATCTGGAAATCATTGGCATTACCAAAATTTTTATTTTAAAGTTCTATACCACAAAAATAACACCAATTTTATGATTTAGGGCAATATATTCATGTAGATTATGGAATCCGCAATACGGGATCCGCAGTGATTCACGCTACAGTGCTTTCTATTTTCTTACCCGTTTGTCCTGAAAAGAAAAGAGAACACTACTGAAAATCATTGATGATCCAGTATTGCGTATTCCATTATCGACATGATTCGCTCCAAGAGCCCGACTATGTCCTGTAATTTTGTGTGACATTTAAATTTGTAATTGAATTTTCGTCTTATTTGAACATTTTATTTATTTATATTTTATTAAAAACAAATATTTTTATTCTTTTAGGAGGAGCTATTGTTATTGGTCGTGAATCAATCGTATACCACGATGGCAGTAACTATCATGCTGTTGCACCATCAACATTCAAAGTAATTTATGTCGATTACGTCAATTAATATTGATTTTAAAAAAATAAAAATATACTTTTCAGCAAAGTACAATCAACTGTTATGCTCGAGTCGATAGCAAAGGACAACGATATTTGCTAGGAAATATGTTTGGTCAACTGTTTATGTTGTTCCTAGAGACAGCAGATAACGGAAAAGGAGTTTTTGTTGTAAAAGAAATTAAAGTCGAGTTATTGGGTAATGATTTTGAAAATAAGTCAATAATTATAAGGCTTTGTAAATTTTAAACTTCAAATTTCCATAGGTGAAATATCGATACCCGAATGCATTACTTACTTGGATAATGGATTTTTGTTTATTGGTTCTAAACATGGTGACTCGCAATTGGTCCGCTTGAGTACAACACCAAACGAGAGTGGTTCTTATGTAATTCCGATGGAAGTATTCACTAATTTGGGTCCTATTCTGGATTTGGGAGTTGTCGATTTAGATCGGCAAGGCCAAGGACAAATCATTACATGCTCTGGAAGTTTTAAAGATGGTTCATTAAGGATCATAAGGTAAATATTTATTAAAAAAAGAACGAAATAATTTGTAATTTAATTTCTAGGATCGGTATTGGAATACAAGAACACGCTTGCATTGACTTACCTGGCATCAAAGGAATGTGGTCACTTAAAGTCGGAATCGACGACAGCATTTTCGAGAACACACTGGTTTTAGCCTTTGTGGGGCACACTCGCATTTTAACCCTGACCGGAGAAGAAGTGGAAGAAACCGATATTCCTGGTTTCTTAAGTGATCAGCAGACCTTCCATTGTTCTAATGTTGATCATGAGCAGGTAAAAATTAAAAAAAAATGTTTTTTTTTTTACAAAATTTAAATTTAATTAATCGTTATTATAAAAGATCATTCAAATCACACCATTGACTGCCCGACTAGTTAAGGGCGGTACTAAGAGCCTTGTCGCTGAATGGCAACCACCAGGTGGTAAACGAATTGGTGTTGTTGCTTGCAATACAACCCAATTGGTTGTTGCATCAGCATGTGATTTATACTATCTCACCATTGAAGATGGGAAACTAGTTGAAAAGAGTCACAAATCATTGGAGTATGAAGTTGCTTGTTTGGACATCACACCATTGGATGATTCAAGTTCTCACTCAGATTTGGTTGCAGTTGGCTTATGGACTGATATTTCAGCTATGATTCTATCTCTGCCAAATTTAGAAACAATTTATACAGAAAAATTAGGAGGTGGTAAGTTATTTTTGTAAAAAAAAATTAAAATTATATTTAAATTATTAGGAATACACGATACCATCGTTGCACAGTAGTAGTACAGTAGTGGAAGTGTGTGAATGATAATGTAGTTTTGGCAATGAAATAACTAAGTTATAGTGACAGATCGGCAGGCGTTGCTGCCTCCTTCATGGAAATTTTTATAAGCTATTTGAATTTTAACATTTAAAATTATTAAAGATTGTTAATTGGCTCCCAAGTGCTCGTACAATACAAATTGGTAGTATGAAGCGCTCACAACTTCGGATTGTTATTTTTTGTAGAGTTTTCGATCACTTTGGCCTTCGTAAATAAATAGTGCTTCCGACCGCACCTCACTTAAATGAAACTAACATTATTTCAGTAAAGTGCATTATTTCGAAAGAAAAACTTAGTAAATTTTTAAATAAATCACACTGCGCTTTCAGCGCAATTGTATCAATTAAAAAATTACCATGTACATATCTATCTTTGAAAGAAATTCAGACCGACTAATGCCGGCATTAATCGACAGTTGAAGCAGGCTTAACAGATCAAAGCAAATAGACAAAATTGTTAAGAGTCAGATGAAAATTGATGAATTTTAAGATATTTTGTTAAATTAACGTGTGTATATTAATTCCCTTAATTTTAATAACCACTAATCTTCTGAAATCAATTTTACTTACAGAAATAATTCCTCGTTCAATTCTGATGACCACATTTGAATCTATCCACTATCTGCTTTGCGCTCTTGGTGATGGATCTATGTTTTATTTCATTTTAAATCAAACCGATGGAAAATTAACGGATAAAAAGAAAGTTACTCTTGGAACCCAACCAACTATTCTGCGAACCTTCAAATCATTTTCAACTACAAATGTTTTTGCATGCTCAGATCGACCAACAGTAATCTACTCTTCAAATCATAAATTGGTGTTCTCTAATGTTAATTTGAAGGAAGTCAATCACATGTGTTCTTTGAATGCCGAAGCATATCCTGATAGTTTGGCATTGGCTACGAAAAATTCAGTTATATTAGGTAAAATTGACGAGATTCAAAAGTTGCATATAAGAACAGTGCCTTTGGGTGAAGGTCCACGTCGTATTGCTTATCAAGAGAGTTCACAGACTTTCGGAGTTGCCACTGTACGAATTGACGTTCAAGGACGCGGTGGACCAAAACCCTCACGACCCAGTGCCTCGACGCAGGCTCAGAACATTACTTTCTCAAGTAATATGGTTCCTAAACCAGGTGGTGCAAATGCATCATCGGCAAATGCTGAAATTGGCCAAGAATTGGATATCAACAATTTGCTTATCATTGATCAGAATACATTTGAAGTGCTGCACGCCCATCAATTTATGCCACCTGAATATGTTATTGCATTGATGTCGGCAAAACTAGGAGATGATCCTAATACATATTATGTGGTTTCTACAGCACTCATTTACAGCGATGAACCTGAACCCAAAGTTGGCAGGATTATTATTTTCCATTATAACGATGGGAAGTTAACACAAGTGGCTGAGACAAAAATTGATGGATCTTGCCATTCGCTAGTGGAATTCAATGGGAAAGTTTTAGCGGGAATCAATAGTTTCGTAAGGCTATACGAATGGACCAATGAGAAGGAATTGCGTATGGAATGCAATATTCAAAACAACATTATCGCCCTGTACTTGAAAGCCAAGGGTAAGTTAGGGTTCTATAATAAGTTTTTCTAAATTGCCTTTTATTTTTCTGGATGTCACGTGTTAATTTTGTTATATTTTCCTACTCTCGGTTATTTTAAATCTTCTGGGAAAACGAAACAAATAATTATTAATGCATAATATTTCACAGGTGATTTCATCTTGGTCGGAGACATGATAAGATCAATGACTCTTCTGCAACATAAACAAATGGAAGGAATTTTTGTCGAAATTGCCAGGGATTGTGATCCCAAATGGATGCGAGCAGTTGAAATTTTAGATGATGACACTTTCTTGGGTTCAGAAACAAATGGAAATTTGTTCGTGTGTCAAAAAGATAGGTATGATTAATTGCAATTCAGAAATAATTTTTTTTCGAACAACATTTTATCAACATTTCAGTGCTGCAACCACTGACGAAGAACGCCAATTATTGCCAGAAGTTGCACGGTTCCATTTGGGTGACATTGTAAACGTATTCCGACACGGTTCGTTGGTTATGCAGAATGTTGGCGAGCGAACTACGCCAAATCAGGGATGTGTTCTTTATGGAACAGTAAATGGAGGCATCGGTATTGTAACTCAAATCCCACAGGACTTTTATGAATTCTTACATAGTTTAGAGGAGAGGCTTACAAATACAATTAAGTCAGTTGGAAAGATTGATCATTCGTATTACCGTAGTTTTAATACACCTCAAAAGAATGAGCCATGCGAAGGATTCATCGATGGGGATCTTATTGAATGTTTTCTAGATCTTAGTAGAGAAAAGATGAAAGAATCAGTGACTGGGTTGGAGGTAAGTTAAATAAGTTTAACATAATAAATATAAATAATTTTATATTAATAATGAATTTTGCTTTTCCAACAGACAACTATAAATAGCCAAAAGAAAGAAGCAGACGTTGATGATGTTATTAAAATAGTGGAAGATCTCACGAGGATTCACTAATAAGACAGTGACTGGTGATTCACTTTATTAATTTCTGGCTTAGTTCTAATGTTTTTCTTTTTAATTAAAACTTAACTCTCATAATTGTTTTCGTGCTTTACTCTAATATTACTATTAAATATTTATGTAAAAAAATATATATATTGTATACATATGCAAACATAAAATGTTTCCATTGCATTGAAAGCTCCAGAAATTTCGTGGAAATGAAACATAATTTTAAGAATTTAATTTTGTAGTTTTATTTATTTGATCATAAAAACGTTTGACATCCCGCTGCCGTGATAAAATAATAGTTTGTTGTATCGTAGCTCAGGGAAATTATTGAAAATGAATAATACAAACCGTCACACTCCGAGGTAGAAATAAAGAACCGTCAGAACTAAAATAAAAGACCAAATATTACAGTGGAAAAATTGTTATAAAAAAACACTTTTATTTATGCTGCTCGGTTGGTTCTTACTCAAAGGCTCACTTATATTAGCAAATTCTCAGAACCTCGGTTTTTCGTTGAGTTTTTACAAAGGAATTTTATATAAGCTTTCATATAAATGTACCTGCTCAATACATCGACTGCTGAGTTGCAATACTTATGCAGTTCGATACAATAGTTTTGTAATTACTATTGCTGCTGCAAGCCGAATAAAAACGATAAACATAATTTAGTATTGTGTATTCCCCATAAAAGTTATAATTTTACTGTGAACATTTTTAGTCGCGATATATACATATGTACATATGTATAAGTACTATCTACTTTATGGCATGTTATAACTTGATATGTTAACTTGTTATTACGATATAAGAGAAGACGAAAAAAGTGCATCTCCCAATTCTGTCTGTTCGGCTCGATTTTGTTTAAAAATGGTACAGAGTTTTTGGCCATTCCAAAAGACCAAAAATAACATTACCTGCCATACAAAATTATTCTTTGAAAATTCTATATGTACATATGTATCTGGAAAATGGGAAGAATATTTTTTCGAAACTCGTTTTCTAACTCGGCATTCATAAATCATTTACAAAATTTTGTATATAAAAAATAATATACTTGAAACAAAAAATCACTCCAACGGTTTTCAATTTGTTTCTCATTAGGTTTCAAAACAATTCCAGAAGACATTTGTTTCTATGATTATGTTGATTTTTTTTATTTTTCAGTTTAAACTATTTCATGGTGTCTATAAAATATAGGACCTCATAGCTAATTTATTTCTTTTAATATCAAATGAATGAGCTTACGAAGTACAGTCAAAAACTACATACATACATAAGAGCAAGGTCGTGCAATTTATTTTTAATCCACAGCTGCACCGCACATGATTTTTTCGAACATTCGGATAAAGCAAACTCCATTACCGAACCCAAGCAGCCTTATTTGCTATGTTTGGTAACGTGAAATTTCTTGCAAAACTGCACAAATTTTCACAAATTGTCTAAAATTCCTGTTTGTTTACTCAAAAAAGTTGCAAGGAGAGAGCACAATGCCAGAACAAATAATTTCCCCTCGATTGGATAACTTGCAATTTATGCTAAGTATACAAATGTCTGTGTACAAGGAGCGTAAAAACTGTCAAACACACAGCTGTTAGTGTGTCCCTTGACGTCGGCTAAGAATATGCAAAAAAAAATCATTTTGATATTTGCCATCTTAATCGCAAATCACCTACGGCGGCGTTTCCCAATTTGTAGTTCTATAGTTTGTCCAAATTTAATAATTTAAAAATTACAATATTCAAAATGATTTATCACCGTTTGACCATCTTGTACACAAAAGTGACATTTAATGCAAAAAAAGTGGTTCAGTGCTTTTGTTAACTTTTTGCTAAGTTTTCCCTTTCTGAGTGTATTTTCTCCTTCTTTCAAAGTTTGACAGGTTTTACACGTTTTTTTTTATAAAAAGATACAACCCTGAAAATTTGTCATTTCACTTTCCACCCGAAATTTCATGTTCGAAAAATTGCTCTTATTGTGAACATTAATTTCGGGTGGAATGTAATGCCATTGACAGCTTAAATTTTCACATATTTTTAATAGGCTAAGAAAATTTTGTTCAGTTCGTCTGAACTCACAATAGTTATAAAATACGGGCGAAAAAAAATTGTAAAGTTAAATCTTATTCGGTTGAAACTTGCAATAAGGCTGAATCCTTGCGTTCGAGAACAAATCAGAAAAACCAATCAGCTTTAAACAGTGATATGATAATTAACGACTACAAGAATTAAAATTAGTTCCATTTAATTAAACTAACCCTACTGTTTATAAAGCAACAGTTCGAAAATGTCTATGAATAGACTTGATTTTTTTTACAAAAGTAAATACATAGATAGGTACACTCTGGCGTATACATAATGTTTCTTATAAAAAAAAATATTGTTAGTTTCAGTTCATTTAATTGTTTTTAATAACATTGGGCCTATAATTATACAGAACGATAATTCAATTAGTCAATAATTATACTTATTATACTTTACTTTTTTATGAAGCAAATAGCGTTTTTTAATTTGTTTCTTAAATGGTAAAGTTCATGCCAATTGTTAATGGAAAGGTTGATTTTTATAAAAGAAGAAGAAAAAGATTTGAAAGTGATTATCGTGTAAAGCAAATTTCACAGACAATCACTTAATTGGGAATAATTAAGAAAGATAAGATAGTTAAAAGATGGCGGGTTTCGGGATCTGGGTACCTTTTAGAAAACTGAAATTAAAAAAAAAAATAAATATACATAACGTACCATTTGAAAGGTGACAAAATGGTAATAAAGGTCAAGGTTAACAAAATGTTCAAGATCATAAAGTTGGGCCGGCCTTGGACATGACACTAGGCGAGAGTTTTGTGGGTATACATATGTATATGCCATTATATGCATCTTAATATCGAATACAAAAGTCTGACAGGTTTCTATGTATGCCTTTCGTGGGGGTAGGCGTTTAAAAATTGAGATTTTATAAAATTTGAATTACCAGTATTATCACTTCAATTATAATATTTTTAAAATAAAAAATGACGCCTATAAAATGAACTAGTCTAATAATTTCTCCAAATCGAGTTTGTCGGTTATTTCGGAATTAAAATATCACACAAAATAATTAAGACAATCTTGTTGTTAACCTTAGAATAAGCTTTAACTGACGACGGAAAACGTGTTTATTTGAACAGTATTATCATCCTGGAATCGTGATTAGCAGACAAATGAACCCTACGAACTTCTAGCCTCTGATCCATTCTTATTTTGCAAAAATGTAAAAACTTCTCAGGCGTATTTATTAGGTTTCTGCAAAGTATTTAGTAAATTCTGAAAATTAAGTATTTACTTTGGGCTTACTTTTTTAGGATGAATTTTTTACATAAAAACTTTATTCCACATGCATAAAAACTAGTAAGTACATACTTATTTCTTGTAAGAACTACAAGAGAGCAACTTGAAAACTTTAAAGTGCATACTTTTTTGCCTTAAACCAAAAAATAAAAGTCTTGATTCTTATTTTTGGTCAATGTATTTATTGAAATTGGGTTGCTGTTAATATTTAAAGAAAATTTGGGAACACTTGATTGATAATCCATTGTAATAAGCCTTGCAAGGCTACCATTTAGTAAAAAAAAAATTATAGCAGTTTTAAAATTTAATACCCAGATATATGTTGCTATGAGTATCGGTTGTATCATTTAATTGTTTTTGTTTTTAGTTATTTTTGAAACTGGATATAAATAAAAGTTATATTCTTCAGATCGAAAAAGGTTATTTTATTAGGGTTAATTATTGCATTTATTTTGCTAAGTGATCAAGTTTCAAAACTGTTGAAATAATTTTACAGGGCTTTGTTTCCTTTTGTTTCAAAATTAAATTATTTTATTCGAACAGTAATGAATGATTCAAATATTTTAAAGAATTCCAGAAAATATAGTATTTTTTAGGAAGATAGAAGCGCAAGTAAAAGGAATTCTTCTAAAACAGTCAATTTTGTTACGAAACTAATAAAAGATAAAGCCGTTTGATAAAATTTTTACCAAATTATGGAGAACAACTGAGTGCAAAAGATGATTGGCTCAGTTAAAACATCATAGGAGCCTGGGCTGAACTCATATTAAACTATTGAAACCGTTATTCCATTCCGAAGAATACATTAATCTGAACAATATCCGTCCATCAATATCCAAGCAATCAAATTTAATCTGGTACAATTTTGTTTATAAACACGAAATGATACAAAAAAGTATTTGCTATCAATTTCCGATCAATTTAAGTTTTTACTTGGATAAATATAGTATCTATTGAAAGTATTTGCAATCAAGTATGAACTTATGTACTTATTTACTTATGTACTTATGTATGTACTATAACTCTAATCTTTTAATAAAAGTATAAGTATTTTATTTGATAAAATAAAATGATACATTAGCGCAAGGTTTAGACAAACAAGTCCCTTGTATAAGTTAGATAACTCTTAAACATAAACTAAATATGTTTATAAATTATAACTTGGACGGCTGTCCAAAGTTAGACAAAGTTTAAATAAATACGACGGTCTTTGTTTGTCAAATTCATATTTCCAAAAATTTACAAAATCACATCGACATAACATATGTATGTATGTATATTAAATCGTTGAACAAAATTGAAGAATCGAAATTAATTTATGAATCTGAAATTCTGATTATATATATTAATTGGGAAACAAATTTAAAGTAAGATTTTCTAATTTCAAATTTTCTGTTTCAAATTTGATTTAAGCGCAGTTACAAACCATGTATTTCTTGCAAAAATAAAACTATAAACGAAGTTTTTACTATAAGTTTTAAAAGAGCTATTTGCGTTTATATGGGCCAGGACATAGCCAAGTCTTTTCTTTAATCTTAGCAGTAATTGATGTCTACATTAGATAAGATAGAACCTTATTGTATAGAATGATATTTTTTCTTATAGAACAAGTTTAAGAATCATTTCCCAATGTATTGTTCATTAATTAGGAAACCTCAGTATGTTAACAAGGTATAGTCGCCCACTGGCGATCGCCAAAGGACCAAGTATTTCTCAATTTGATTGATTTTCAAATTTTTGTGTTTAAACATCTATGCCGGCGGTAGGGTAAACTAAAAACGTGAAAACTTCTGTATCACATTATGTTGTGTTGTTTCACGTTACGAAACGTTTATGTATATTGTATATTGTAAACGTTCAATATTGGGTACGTTCCTTTGTAGCTCAAACTTAATCGAAAGGTCGAGTTGAGTTTGGGATGAAATTTGGTTGACAGTTCGAACTCGCCGCTTTCTGTGATGTAAAACCAGCACTTAAATATTTAATTTGAACACATCTTAACCGTGATTACCGGTGTTTTAAATTTGTTTGCAATTAAATTACAATTAAGTTTAAAACAAATACAGTTAAGTGAGTTATTTTTTAAAATTATTGTCATTAATTTTATTTTTCTCCCGAAGGGGGTTTTTGAGATTTTTTCTTTTTGGAGGCCCTGATGTCAAAATGGGTATAATACTCGTATCTTGTTAAATCACATTTTTGTCTAGATTTTCCCTGATTGATATATTGATATTGATTGATATACCTACATACATACATAATTATATATACAATTCAAAGATGATGTAAAGCAATTTTTCATTATATGTTCATTGGCATCCTGTTATTTTTTCCTCCTCCTCATACAAAGTGCTCGTACTTCGCTTAAATCTTTATAGACTTTAAAACAATAATGATTTTATTTTCCTTAGAAGGGTTTGGTTGGCGTACGTGCTCAAAGTATAAAAATTTTCTAGGGCAGCCCTAAAGAAAATCAATCGTTTATGCTTCATTTAATACACTACTACTTGTACATACATAATATGGGGACCTTAAGAACTAAATATAAACTTTTTTTTAAATTTGATGAATACTTGGTCTTAGCAAACTAATGGGCGGTACACCGCTATTTAAAACTATGTTATAAATAGTAATACAATTTATAATGTTTTTATTGATTGAACGGCTCGGCGTGCAGCTGCTGGTGTCTGGTTTTGTCATTAGCCTCAACATTTTTTTATAAAAATGGGAGGATTTTAAAATACTTTGAGACTGATGTATCCTCCATTTTTATTTTTGAATCTGTTTATAAATAGAGCTGTATGTTGGTGTAAATTCATAATAATACATTGTTTACGTGTACCTACATATATATTTGAATATATGTAAGTATTTAGTTTAAACACTTTTAAAGCTACTTAATTGGACTTCATAACTTCATTAAAGTTTTTCTTATTTTTTTTTAGAATTAAATGGCATAATAAAGTTTAAAGATAGTATAATGTGCATTAGGAATTTGTTTGTTATTTGTATAGATTTAGTGTTTAATTCAAAATAGCTTTCAATTGCCTTAAATCCACAAAAATTTGGCGTTACGGCGGCGATCTCACTTGGACTCATCAGTTGACTAGTGAGGAGATCTAGTTTTAAGTTAACAAAACTTTGCATTACTTTTTTGATTTAAATTTTCGCTAGTAAATAAGGCAAGCCAGTTGATAAGAGTTAATTGTTACCGCCTTTTCACATTAAATTCACTTTTTTTTAAAATTAAATTAATTCTTTTTAAAATGAGTTTCACCCTTTTACAAATCAATTTCAGCTTTTCAAAACGTGGTGCTCTAAAAAATAAAATAATACAAAATACAAAGCCTATATAACAGTTTTTCAGAGCAGGTTTGGAATGAATAAAATGTTTGAATACTATATAGCATTTTCATATAGGACCAGCTCAGTTTTTGTTAAGCACCTGCTCTGAGTTTAATATCCGTTTTATATTCATATCATTCATTTTAATATGGCTTCGAAATTGAAATTCTCTAGAATCATCAATTTCGGTGCTTTTTTTAAAAATAAAATTTAAAAAAAAATCCCTCACTCATTAACCGAGCATCAACATTTAGAAATTATTAAAAAATACTGCAGAAATTCCGAGATGGTGGTCAGAATAAAATTTTCGGTTGCGTGTTTAGCGATGAATCTCATTTTTGGGCTAATGGCTTTAAAAGTAAATTATGCGTTATTGAATAGCATCAAACCCATATGTAAAAGTGCAAAATTGTAAAAATTTTATTCACTTCAATAACAAAATATTCTTTTTAAAATCTTGCTAAACTTTTTCACTCTTACTATACTCTGTCCGACAAAAAATTGTCAGTACATTGGTACATGGCTTATGGGAGAGATTTTTTTTTAAAACAGTAGCATGCTACTGAAATGAAAAAAAAAATCCGCTGAAAAATATAGCACCCCAGGAATTGTTGTTGTAATTCTCCATAATGACTGTGCTTTCGCGGAAACACCGCGATTTGCAGCGATTTATTATAAAAACTACGAAAACCCCGTTAGAGCTTTAAATTGGGACAGGTTAATGCAAGCCAACACAACCAGAGTGAGAGCCAAATGTCCTATCTTCCCTGTACTGTTAATTTTTGTTAAACCGAGTATATACCCCTACCCCACTGCATATTACAATTATGACATACATTTTACGTCTGTTTGGAAATTCAAAATCCATGAAAAATATATAGGATAATGTTGTTAGTGATGCCATTGTTTTTCTGATGTTTTTTTTTAGGAAATTGCACTCGTGTATATAAACGGAGAGATGTAGGGGGAAAGCGGGAGACTTGATCATACGGGAGACTTGAGCCACTCTCAATAATTCTCTAAAGATCCACTCAAATCTTTCATGAGTAAAGCCAAACGTTGCATACCGTGATCCGTTACTTGCACACAAAAATAATTCTACATCGTCTGTTGACTTTAGCTGGTGAAATTAAAATGGTGTTTTTTGGTGCAAAAAGTTAAAACAAAAAAAAAATGTTTTTTCGTGGTAAAAAGTTTCTTTGACTTGGTAAGTAAAAATAGTTAACATTATCTTATAAAACAAATATTCTAGTTTGTTGATATTAGAACAAAATGATGCTAGCTAGTGTTTTACAAAAGTTATTAATTTTTAATAGTGAAAAAACGTGAACGGGAGACTTGAGCCAGTTTCTTAGGGGAGACTTAATCAGTGGTTCAAGTCTTCCTTTTGCTGCGATTTATTGTCAGATATGTTATAAATGCAGGAGTTTCTTTCTTTTTCAGCTATTGAAAATGCCATTTGTAACAAAAGAAAAGAAGAAGCAGCAAAAAAGAATGTGGTTTCCAAAGATTTAATTGAGGCTGCATTAAAAGGAATAAATCAAGCTTCAATAAAAAAAAATGTTTCTGATTTTTTTACAAATTTGAAAGAAGTCCGTGAAAAGTTTGGTTTCGAACCCCAGAACATTTATAACTGCGACGAAACTGGATGCACAACTGTCCAAAAATGTCCGGAGGCAGCAAAAAAAAATGATAAGGTTGGACAGGCAATCTCTGTAGAGAGGGGAACACTTGTTACCGTGTGTTTCGCAATCAATGCAATCGAAAATAGTATTCCTCCATTCTTGGTTTTTCTCAGAGTTAAGTTCAATGAAGGTTTTGTTTCAAATTGACCTGAAGGATCTGGGGGGGATGCTTACCCAAGCGGGTAATTTATAATTTCTTTATTTTTTTTAAATAATACATTTTATGTTTTTTTTTTTTCAAAAATATGATTTTTTTGGATATTTTGGCTCATATCTTTCAAACCTCTCAATTTGTCAGAGATATTCATTGGCAATTTAATATAATGTTCAGATAAATTATTCTTATAGGTTAATGTATGTGTTAAATTGTAAAGCTGCTTTCGAAAACAGCACAAAACAAAAATTCATACCACGAAAACTTATCCATCATTGAAAAATCTTTATTGGGATTTTCGAGTTCAGCGGGGCGGCGGCGGCGGCGTAAAGTATCAACATTTCTTTATATATTTTGTAAACTAGTGTTATTAACACAATTTTTCTTTTACTACCATTTAACAGCACTTTGAAATACAGCATTCAAAAAGTGTAAAAAAGTTGCCCTATTGACTATAATAGGTGTGTTTTTTTACAATCCCGGGGACATTTGGTTGAAAATTCCGTCGGGGATTAGAAAAAAATACACCTAGTATGCTTTATCGTCTATCAACCCAATTGTCTTTTAAAGGCAACATGATGGATTGTACCGAACTATTAGAAATGATAAAATGATTAGAAGGACTATTTTTAGACAAAGTTAGGATTGAGTATAAGGTATTGAAATCCAATAGGATTTATCTCAGTTTTTGCATATGTTCCTTTGTACCTACGTATTAATTGAACTTTAGTATTTTTTTTATTATAGGTATTTTAAATATATTTTTATGCACTATTACATATTTTATGTATGAATCTTATTTCTTGCCTTTTTCAACTTTAAACAATAAATCTTAAAGCTTCAGCATTTAAGAAAACACAATTAAAAAAAAAACAGAATTTTGGTTTGCCAGAATCTAAAATACAGAACTTAAATTACACAAATTTCCAAAAAAGCTGAATTTTGGTTATACAAAAAATTAAATTGCAAGTTTGCGCAAATGCGCATATCACGTAATTTTCATAGATAGACTGCATACAAAAAATCAAAATTTATTTAAAATTTATCGATGAGCTCGAAAATAAAAAAATAAACAAGCATTTTTCAGAATTGTGATATTTTTTGGTAGGTTATCTATTTTGGTAATAAGTCCGCACATTCCCCTTTCCCTAAAAAAATAACCCAGAACAAATATTTTTATAAACTCTTTTGATACTGAGTTCTCCTAATTCATGTTAATGAAAATTTGTCAAGTACATGAGGAATTTCAGTTTTGTAAGTTCATATAGTTTCTAAAAAAAATAAGCATTTCTATTATTTTGCAAGGGATGTACCTACCACTAATAACAACCTGACTGCTTGGTATCTACCTATACTTACCAATTAGCGAAACTTTATGCAAAGTTGATTCGTTCCTAAGATCGCATTGTACTTAATCGTGCGAATTCGCTAGAGCGATAATTCACTAAAATCAATTAGTTCGCTGGAATTTAAATTCGTTATACCTAACCTAGGTAGGTATATACAGTTATTTTAGTTAGGGTCAAGGTGCTGAATTTAAAGCAACGGCTTTACATATTCTCAAAATTAAAATTCGTGTATTGATATTTTGCTTTTGTTTCAAATAAAAAAAAAAATCTGAAACAAGTTAAATTTTCGAATTAGGTACTTCTGTTTATTTTGTTTAAAATTTAAAACTGCAAATAGATAAAATGTGTCGTTTAAATACAAATATTCAATCTCCTTTCCATTCTATTTTTAAAATAATATTAAAGCAACAAAGTAGGGATAATCTATTCTATTGTGCCACCATTTTTACCGGT
The DNA here is from genome assembly GCA_951394125.1 of Epistrophe eligans. Classification (NCBI taxonomy): domain Eukaryota; kingdom Metazoa; phylum Arthropoda; class Insecta; order Diptera; family Syrphidae; genus Epistrophe; species Epistrophe eligans. The sequence goes on from OX596028.1 coordinate 55,764,137, forward strand.
CAAATATTTTCATATAGTATAAAAAAGACAACATAAACAAAGAAGAAGAAAATACCTAATACAAAAAATCATATACAAGTATATAAATACCCTCGCTTTACCCTGCTCATCTTTATAATCACAACAATTAATGCATGCGCACTCTTGCCTTTTCTTCCTCATTTTATGGGCAGCCTCCTGTTTTATAATAATTGTCGGCGAAGCCAGTCAACGAATTGCCATGAGCTAGAGAATATCTTTTTCCATCTCTCTGGAATCTTCAAACAACTTGTCAGCCAGCTGAGTCAGTGTAAAAAAATTAAAAAAAAAAGAACAGAATCGAAAGACAGACAGGAGTCATCCTGGTTTATGTACTTAAGTATAACTACATACTACCTTTGTCAAACAAAAAGGCAAACAAAAAAAATCATCAATGTAAAAACGCGTATATTTCCTACCCTTTAGTAACTAAAAAAAAGCCATCTAGCGGAGAAAAAGAAAAACGTTGCTCGAAATCTCTCCTCAGGCAGATGATATACGTCTGAACGACCGACGCGATGATGACGACGCGATGACTACGACGACGACCCAGCAAAAGAAAACAAAGGCGCGTTATACATATACATACATACATATATGTACATAAAACATTCGGAAATATATCGACGGTGGATCAGGGACTCAGTGTTTCCTCCGCCGCATCGGGTTGGCTGTCGAAGTGTCGATGTCGGGGACGTTATGTACACACACTTACTCCGCGGAGGCTGTTCCCTGCTTTTCACCCCTGTTTATAAATTTAGAGACACACGACACACAATATTCAAAGGAATCGAACGACGCACGATTCGGATTCATTCATATCCCGCGAAACATTGATGTCGTGAACGCTGCTGTCGTTGTCGCTGAATTCTTTCTATAAACCGTTAACGAATCGACAAAATTATTGTGTCATACTTAGCGCCCGGCCGGCGGTTATTTTCGTTATTTTCGTTGTTTTTTTTTTTTTTGTTATTTCTTAAGGTGCTGATATGTACCAAGTATTTGTTATTTAACAGTTACTGGCAGTTCATTAATAATAATAATTAAACAAGTGCTAAATGATTAACACTTAAGTGATGAGTTAGTGATTTAATTTTGTATTAAAAATCCCATTGGAATTTGAAAAAAGTGCTTAAAGAATTGAAATAAGGATACAAATTCCAACTTAGAAGGTGAGACAAAAAAATAAAAAAAAAAATTAAATGAAGTGACCCATGTCAGATAATCTACCTTTTATCAATATTATTATCTAATCTTTTAATCAATTCGACTCAACTTCATCAGTTAAACAATGTCCGATTGAAGAGTTCTTGCGGTTTCCTTATGGAATTCCAAAAAAAAAAATTAAACGATATTGAACCCTTCAAATATTCGCGTTTTTCCTTTCTTAAAAAAAAATATACAAAAGGATGCGGGTACATCGTCTCAATTCTCAGATGTACCTATGTGAACTTTTGTTATTTTTTATCCCAGCCCAGCCTGCAACTATTTATTTATAAAAGTTGAATGAACATCATTATGTGATGTAAATGTGTGTCCGCGAGATTTCGTGTTTATAATCGATCAGATTCGATTGGAATGGACGTGATGACAACAAAGGTTCTCATCACAGGATATTTTGAAGTTGATAACAATGATTCTTATATAGTTTGTGTGGAAAAGAGGATTTGAATTCTTATATTCTTATATGGGTAAAGATACAAAATGTCAAATTTTTTGTCTAAGAGGGATGTTGAATAAAATTGTGGGTCATGTTTTTATACCAAGGATGTGTTTATGAATAACTTTCAAAATTTAGTGCGTATGATGACAATAATTGATAATGAACAAAAAATTGACAAATGTGACGCATCTGCTTTGAGCTTGATTCAATGAGGATTAAGTTTAATGGTTGCAATATTGAATATCTGCAATAAATATGAAGATACCAATACCATATAACAATTTGGTTTTCGCAACAAATTACAATAATATATGTGTATGGACAGAACTATACCTACGAAGAATATTTGTTTTTAATTTGAAAAGAAATCTTTTTATATTTTCGATAAAATTCCTTTTCATTAATGTTTCCAAGGGCCGTCGGAAAATCTATTAGGGCACTCTATTTAGATCCAAAATTTCATCAGGGAGTGGATCCCAATACCTTGAAAACTAAAACGAAGGTCTTATCTTTTCCAATTTGTTAAAAATAAATAAAAAAATTGAATAAAAGTTGTTTAATATTCAAAATTCCGCGCTTTCTTATTTTTTGTTTAGCTTTATTGGTTTGTTCGCTATCTAAGCTCATGTTGATTATATATCTACTCAATTATTTATTAAATATTTATCGTCGAGAAAAACTGCTGCAGATTTCAGTGTATGCGTGTATATCAGCGGTTTGTTTCTATTTTGTTACTGTTTCCTATTGGGATTTATTTAAAATTGTATTGTCGGTAAGAAAAATTTTGAAAGTAGGTAAATATATCTCAGACTCTTCACTCAGAATTTTTTCTGTAGAGTTATTGATGAATTTGGATCTTATTACGAGTATTGTTCAACGTTCGATGCGATAAAAATGGATTGTATCAAAAAGTTTACTGCATTTAGATTTATATCTAATCATGTCTGGAAAGCAATAATGTGATACAGGTCGGTAGAATATAAAACACGGCTGTTGCCGTCTCCCAGATTGGAAGTAATACAGAATTCAGATACTTATGGATATCTTTATGATTGGTGTATTGTGACACAATTTTAAATGTTCTCTCTCATAATTCCCTTCCTGTAAGGTAAAGTGGTTTTGGAAAAGCTATAGACAGTTTTTGCACATCGAGTTCGTTTAACAATTTTATGCATTCCTCATCAGTAGGATACTTTTTCAAAAATATAGGTATGCATTCTTTGTTCTCTGAAGTTTCGAGGATTTTGCTATATAAAATGCGTATAGTGTGTAGTTTGTAGCTTCACAAGATCCCCCCTCGTAGCTTGTTGTTTATCATGATTCTTCCTGCACACTGTTTTTTATCATGGAAATAATTTTTCTCTTATAAATTGTGATTTGAAAAACTAATTAACTAATTTGTAAGTCGACAATTTGGCTTTATCTCTATAGTTCGATGATAAAGTTCATCTACATTCTACATTTTCACTCAGTGAATATAAAACCGACTTCCAATTGGCTACGCTTTCGATACTATAAAATCGATTTCCATGTTCCATGCCACATTGAATTGCAAGATCCAGGAAAACTCTGTATTACACGATTTTGGTTTTAAAGCACTCAGAACTATATTCTTCATCATTTTAAACTGCTGTTCAAACATTTACATACAATTTTAGTAAAACTCTTCATTTTCGTAAAGTTTGTAGAATAATAAATTTTAATCTAGGGAATCAAATGAAATCCACAAAAAATAGGTAAAGCTTGTTGTTTTGCATCAAAAATGATTCTCCGATGTTTTTAAGCACAAAAACTTGGTCCTGGCACTCATTTAGGAAGGAATAAAAGGCTTCTATAAAATTCTGAGGTGGTGTGATTTGGTAAAGTCGTTGCAGGCGTGTATTTCAATTCGATAAAATTGCAAAGACTATAATATACATTTATGTATATGGAATAAAAGTAGTAGCCCGTGTCATAATGGTAAGTGCGTATGACTTTACCGCCGCTCATTGGGCTCGATTATCAGCCTTATGCCACCTAATTTTTTTTTTTTTTGTCATAATTTTTTTGTATCATAATGTCATGAAAAAGTACTTCTTACCTTAACCGTTTGGATTCGGCAGAACATTGTAGATCCCTTCCATTCCAATAACACGCACATACGAATCGTTGAGACTTGTAAGTCATTACCAGGCCCTGGCTTTACAGGAGCTGTCACGCCGCCGTCCAATGTATTTTTTTTATAAGGAATAAAAATGACACTGACAGTTTGCGATCTTAAAATTGGTTTGACAGATATAACTTTAATGCTAGTAGTGGGTTACAAAAAACAACCGTTATTTAACTATTATCGCACGAGCAAGCTTATTTGGCCAAAAACTTGAGTTCATAAACATAAACAGCCGTATATATAAAGAAATTTTAGAGCCTTCTTATAATGAATTTCAACATTTAAAAAAGGTCTCTTAACTTAAACGTCATTCGACGTGTTTAAAGGTTATTTAAAGTCCACTTAAATATTTTTTTGACATTTGAGAAGAATTATTTTTGTTTTTTACGTCTAAACATAAAAAAAAAAAAAAAAAAAAAAAACTGGACATTTCTGTAGCACATTACGTTGTGCTGTTACACCTCACGATACGTTGATGTATATTGGATAGGTTCAATATTGGGTAAGTTCCTTCGTAGCTCAAACTAAATCGAAAGGTCGAGTTAAGTTTGGGTTAAAATTTGGTTGACAGTTCGAATTCGCCGAGTTCGATGTGTGATGTTTACACATCTTAATCATGAGTCCCGGCACTCACACTTTCTTTTTATTACAGAGTTATAGCAGAGTTTTCGGGTTTTTTTTTTTAAATTGAAGTAGGCTTTCAAAAAAATGTGCAATTTGCAAATTTGTTTGAGTCAATTGTTCCTCTCGCCTTAACAGGGGGAGACAGATCCAATCCCATTTCTGCTAGTCTTGACCTAACTTATACCACACTTTAGGTTTTTGTCGCATCTTATGTGAGTTACCTTGTATAAAAAATCGTCTATTGATAAAAAAAAACTTAATTTATCATGAGAATGAAATATCAAGAGCCTATAAAAATATTTCAAAAAAAAAAATGTATCGCCTATAAATAATTTCTTTCCATAAAATGTAAACTACAACTTACAAGCAATGTTGCGCTATCTTAATGTGGCGTTAAGCACTTAAACAAAACTATTTTAACCATCCACTTGAAAAAATTTAGTTCAAGAACAACAAAGACACATTTGTTGTTTGTCAACCGTCTCTATACTTTTATACGTATGTACATACCTACAGCTTCTTTGTTATGGACAAAGTGTTCCGAACCCTCCTTTGGGTATATTAATATTATCATCATCGTCCTTTGTTTTTTTTTTTGAGAACATAATGATTAACCCACAAGAATACAGAAATCTTACCATAAAATAAGGACTTCCTTCCGAATGCATCACAGCATTATCACAGCTTGATAATAGTTATATGACATCGTATCGAAGCAAGACGACCACGACGGACGTCGCTCGTCGGCTGCACCATTGAGCGCTAAATCACAGCAAGATATCGACGCGCGTTTATATCCATATACCACCCTACATATACATACCACACATTGAATAAACTAATTTTTTCTTTCTCGCATCATTTGATAGAAGGTTCCACTAGTGATGTTCTCACATTACGGAAGCCCTTATTGGATCAATTACAAATTTCATTGAGCGTAAAATTGTGACGCAACGTTGCATTTACATTCGATATTATGTTGTGTTCCAATAAGAAAAAACAAAAACAAAACAGTGTCCATGTATTCATTCACACATTCATCCCTATTCACATCCGTTGGATTTTCTTAAGGAATGTGGGATATCTAAATTTCAAGAATGTTATCTACTGTTAGATTATACCGGATAAACACGATATGTTTTTTTTTTTTTTTATTAAACACGCATTATTTATGTCAAAAAACACAATCATGACAAATAAGTTAACAAGCTAAACATCACTTGTCATTCTCAAAATATAATAGTAAGAACTAACAGCAGATTTATGAATAGGTACTATAGGTGAATGTTGAAGGCACGAGATTATGCGTTTACGCGTCGTCGCTTGAAGTCGCGTGAAAGACGCAATTTCTTATCCTTAAGTTAAATATTCAAAAAAAAAAAAAAATCTATACCTATACGTTCTTGCCAAAATAAGTACGGTTACCATTAATAAAAATTTCAATTTTTGAACGCGACGTGCAAAAATGAAATTATACCTACATATGAATTTTTCTTTTTTAGTTCAGAGCAGAGCCTAAACTGTCAAAATACTAATTGTGTTTCTCTTTTAGCTCGGATCGTTCAGAGCTTCAAATGTGTAAGCTCTGAGCATTTTCAAAGCGCGCTCTGTGAGCTCAGAATAAAATAGCAGAATAAACGTAGTAAAATGCTGAACGCAACTGAGTTGACATTTGAAAGGCGGGAAATAAAAAAAAAATCATTGGCAAAACAATAAAAATGGCGGAAGAGGCTGGCTGCTCTAGTGCAAAATAATTTAGAAAAAAACTAATAGTAGGTAGGTATATGTGTGACATTTGACATTTCTAATCATGACAGTTTAACAATTAAATCACAGAGCTCTGAACAGTGAACATACACTGCTCAGAATTTTATATTCTGTTGGCTCAGAATCTGCTTAGTGCTCAGTTCTGAACTAAAAAAGTATGATTCTACAGCTAAAAATTTCCTGAAAAATAAGTGCGAGTGACTTTAACACCGGAAGTTTGGGGATCGAATCCCAGCTTGCTCCACAATAAAATAATTTGTTCCAAATTTCATGCAAATCAAAGCTTTAGTTTGAGTTCGATGATAAGTGAACGTACATAATGTGCATAGATGCGCATAGACACACAGACAAAAAGATCCACACGACCGACGGACAATGAAAACTACTTTTTGTACTTCATCATCTAATGTAATGTTAAATTAGATGATAAAACATCGCATTTTATTTACACACGAAACAAATAATTAATCTATAAAAAAATAAAAATTCGATGCGCTGCACTAAATAAAATCCAATTCTGGCACATCCCATGGTAACTCTAACCCTATAATGAACAATACGACAGCTCCAATATGTTTCGTGGCTCAAACGCTAAATGTACCGCGTAATTAAAGAATTTTCAACAACAACAATAATCAACAGACTCGCACGACAATGGTTGACATTTTTTATTATTTTTGAATTTAAATGCAAATTATATTTTGTTGTTGCGCGTTCACAGTTATTCGTGAATAATTTCATGAATGGCCAAAACTATGCGCATGTCAAAGCGTTTATGATTTTTAACAATATGTATATATTTTTTTACGATCCCAAGTGAAAATGAAAAGGAGATTCGAAAACGATAAATTTGAAGCCCTTTAATGCGGTGTCACAGCTTCAAATTTCATTTATTGTATTGTAGATACATGCAACAGCCTTTGAGTCGTCATAGTCATCGTTGTCGTCGTCGGTCGGTTCGGTCGCAGTCCCTATAGTCATCATTGTTGTCGCGCCTACAATTCGTCACGAAGTTTTTATTATTATTTTTTTTTTTGGTTTAGAGGAGCTGCTGTCCATTTGTTTGTTTTTTTTTTTTTCGTGTGAAAAAATTGCTGGTTTGAAAGATACAATGCCGACGGCGACGTTTTCATTTTTAGCCTTACAAGATATCTGCGTTAATTTGAAATACTATAGGCAAAATAGTTTTCAAATAAAAAAATATAATATAGCGAGGGTTTTTTTCACATTAACCTTATTTTGTCATAAAAGAAAAATAATAATATCAAATAACTTTATTGTTTTGTCAATAAAGTAGATGATGCACACAATTTCTGTTAAATGTTTAACAACGCAAATTGTAGGTTTAGTTTGGGGGTAAGTTAGTATAAATGGGTAGGTATTTATGTGTTTAAACAATGGTGTTTATGAGATTTGTATTATTAAAAAATATGACTTTTATATAAAGTTAATTTTTAAAAATCAAAATTCTATTAAAAAAGAATATTTAACATACAAAATATGCATACATAGGTATTATATGTACATATATCTGACCAAAATCTCGTTGTAATATTTAAAGATTTTAGTATAGCGTAAGTTGGCCGAATATGCCAGTGTGGGTAATATGCCACCTTTCAATATTTAACACTTCTAAGTTGATATTGGCAATGCTGACAACGCAATCCGCTCAGTTACGCTAAGTTCTCCCGGCACACGGATGCGCAAGTTATTAGGTCATTTCTTATTGAAAACATTCGGGAAAATATAAATCCAAGTGTCTTTTTAATAAATTCAGTGTGTTTTTTTCGGGTTTTTCAATAAAATATATGAAAGTTTCTTCAAAAAAGGTAAGACTCGATGTATATACCTAATTTTTGTTCCTGTCTAGACATGATATGTTGCGTTAATTTTCATTCAGGGATGTTTTTATATTTTTTGACGTTTTAGGGTAAAATGCCACATTTGTTTCACACCAAGTGGCATTTTACCCACTTAAGCGGCATATTACCCTTTGATTTTTATTTCTTGCAATGCTCAAAATGCCCAGAGATGGATGCACGAGGACTGCTTGCAAAGTGAAAACTGCCCGATATATGTATCTCATCGATTAAAATTAAAAAAGCCCATACTACCTACCATACCAAATGTTTGCTGGTATTTCACCCCTTGAGAAGTGGCATATTCCCCTCACATGGTTTTTTTAAAACTCAATTTGAAATTAATTATAAGGATGAAAGTTATGTTTTTATTGGTTTATCTATTAAATTAAATAACAATCTAATGAAATTAAAAAAGTCTTGAACTAAACTTGTCATTTGCTATTTAATTTGATTGTTTTACTATTAAGTGTGGAATATTCGACCGACTTACCCTAGGTAGGTAACATAATTTCATAGGTAGATTATACAATATTCTACAGGAAAATATTTTAATTCGAATATGAGTCGCTTTTCATAATGCAGATACTTTAAAGTACCCAACGCAGGACCGAATTAATGATATGTGGGGCCCATGGCTGAGCCTTTGGTGTAGATTCTATATAAAAGGGTATTTTTTAATAATTAAAATTAATTTTAAAAAACTATTAACAAAAACGAATTTTTTTAAAGCCATATATTCTACAAAATGTATATAGCCTAGTACGTAGATCACGCTAAATTTTAGTTTCCATAAAAATTCAATCCAAAATTTAGCTTAAGCCTAAGCTAAAATTAAGCAAAGCATTTTAGCCAATAGGTACGTAGCTCCAGCTAAAAAATCAAAATTTTGTTTCTTATTGTACATGACTTATATATGTCAAAATTTAGATCACGAAATAATTGTTCGGCACATTAATATTCCTAAGACTGCTTTTAGACGACTGCAATTTCTATCCGCAATTTCCTTTTGAGTTTCTTTCCGATTGCAGCATCCATTTAAACGCTGCAAATTTTAATACCTGCAATTTTCGTTAAATGAGAAGGAAATAATATCTCGTCACTCTTTACTCCGCTTATTTCTCAAACAATAAGAAAAAGCACAAAGAAGAAAGAGCGATAACTCTGCAATTATTTCAACCTCAGCAACTTTGTCTACCCCGGACACCGCATACGTCCCCCGCCTACATGCTTAAAAATTGCAAGGGTAATTGCAGCATATTTGCAGCGTTTAAAAGCAGTCTAAGTTAAATTTTTAACAGAGTCTGTAGTTCTTGAATTTTGTGTGAAATATGTGTTTTAAAAATAAAAATCTTAATGTAGAAAACTTGGGAACAAATGGTGTTCATCTCAGCCAAAGAAAAGAATCCATTTTATTTGATTTCATGTACTTGAAATAGTGAAAACTAATTCATTGGAAAGTTTGAATATAATTTCTTTTCAGAATTTAGCGATGGGTTTTTAGCGAAAATTGGCAGCTAAAATTTAGCGTGATCTGCATAATAAGCTTTTGTATTTAGGTACTACTAAAACATAAGTATATTTTGTACCTACTTTCTGTTTTTGTATATACAATCAATTAACACAGCAGCTTGCATCTCATCCGAAGTCCGAAAAAGTTGATTTTGTCATACCTTCTGTCAGTCTGTGCATCCATGCGTTCACAATAATTTAAGGTAGAGCCTAAACGAACTGTATCAATACTAGAAAGTGACATAAACATGTAAAAAGAAATAAAGTGGTAAATTATTGCTGTTGACGTTTCTCTAATCTATATAAAATAAAATATAAAAACAAAAACAAACCAAAATAACATTTATATTGAGGTTTGATTTTATTTGTAAATGGAAGCTTTCCGTTCATGTGAGGGCCGGGACTCACGATTAAGATGTGTAAACATCAAATTAAATATCCAACTGTTTGAACTGTCAACCAAATTTCAACCCAAACTCAATTCGACCTTTCGATTTAGTTTGAACTACGAAGGAACGTACTCAATTATAACGTATCCAATATACATCAACTTATCGTAACGTGTAATAGCACAACGTAAAGTGCTACAGAAATTTCCACGTTTTTAGTTTACTCTACCGCCGGCATAAATAGATGCTTACACATCAAAAGTATTTTGCAAGTATGAATTCTCTATCCGTAATTTAAAATTGTTCCAAAGTATGTATTAGACCTTGAGCTAGAGGGTTTAAGTCAGATTTGTATTCATAGTCGTTTATTAAACTCATGTTTTAGTAAACTACAGTTTTAAATCGAATGGATCAGTGAATATACAACCAAACCTTCGGTGTTCATTAAAATAGGCGTGTTTTTTTGTAAGCCCGGAAGAAATTGGACGAAAGAAACGACGTCGGTGCTAAACAATCACCATGTTAAATACAACAACAATTAATCCCCTACGCGGCTAAGCTAAACCCAGAGAATTCTTCGGGCGTAACTTAAGCACACAAAAAAACTGTGTTACCGGCGTGAATATCGATAGTTTGTGTGAAAACTCCATTTTGTTTCTGCTATGCTATGCGCTAACCTCCGTGGTCGTTTTTTCTTACAATTCCCTCCGGGTTTGCAAAAAAACACGCCTAATATAAATTTATTTATTTGCCTCGACTTCGTAAAAGTAAACATGTATATTTTGGGTAGAATAAGATTTCATTGCTGAAAATAAACATTGCAACTTCTAAAACGGTAAACAAAGTACAAATGGATGTTTTTTTCCTTTAGAAGTGAGACTTGAATGCGGCAGTGTTGCCAAACTAGATTTAAATTGAATCTCAGAAAATTCATTTAGACCGCTATTGACTGAACTTTCATAACTTAAAAGTTTCATACACTTATTCACCGAGCAATAATTAGTAATGAGCGCCCGCACCCAAAACTAGTTCGAAAACTTAAGTCCACTTATCAACTATTAGGTAAATTGCTCGAGTTTTTTTGCAAACCATATTTTTTAGATTCAAAATTCTATGACAAAAATAAAATGAAAATAAGTACCTGCTATGAAATCAAGCTCTTGCAAATTTTTTTAACCGTTGCGTTGTGAAGAAATTACGAGACGACGATTATGATTTTCATTTTTTGTACCATAATTTTTTTATGTTTCGATTTCATAAATGTAAGAATTGAGTGGCCAAGATTTACTACACTTTAAAAATACTGGAAATCAAATGTTTCGTATATTATCAGAGGGCCAATTAAACAAGTTGCGAGATAATATCGGGTAGGGACGAGTTACTAAAAAGTGTAGTCCGAAAAAACAAAGTATATGAACAGAGCGTCAATTACTTCTTATAGATAATTTAAGCAACAAGCAAGCAACAAACCATTTGGTGAAGAAAACAAACTTCGCGGGAACTACCTTCAGATATGAAATAACTCCAACTATAGTGAGCGAATGTTGCTTCGTTAACATGACATTCATATAAACAGATCGCTAGAGGAAATAAATTTTGTCCAGCATTAATAAAATAATTTAGTTACACATTATGAGTTTTGGCCTTTTTGGATACTTTATTTGGTTCAGAATTAAAATTACGTATATGTATGTATACCTCCCGATCACAGTAAGAAAACGCAATACTTTCTCTGCATTTACTCATACAAAAATTACTTTAAAATAAGCAAACGCTCATTATTCAATTTTGTTTATTCAATATTCATAAAGCTGTTGTTGTCAGCTTGTGACGTTAAAACTTCTGCAAATATATTACCTATACAAATCTACAAAAAGTAGATTTTAAGGCAATTATTGTGAATATGATTGGCGGATAGCTATAGCAGGCAAAGTGACACAAAATCATTTTTATCAAAATAGAAAAATATATCATCAAAATTAATACCATGCCACATAAGGTAGGTTAGGTGTATAGGGTGGTAGGTGCCTAACCAATACAATAATTTTTCGACTGAAAATGATCAGTCCTATTAAACATGAGGCATAATTCCTTGAAAATGCGATAGTTTCGTTTTAATTGAATCATTCCGTTAAATTATAAAGTTTCGAGTTGATAATAATTCTTTGTCGTAAAAATATAATAATATAAGTCAGCATAGCACGTGCTTTTTATTTAATTTTTTTTCAATTCGAAATCACCATCATCTTTTCACCATCCCTCAACTCATCATTACAACCTCAGTCAATGTTTTTTCTTGCCCAGAGACAAAAGACCTAATTCGAGGTGATTATAAAATTAACAAAAAAAAACTCGAGTATGTCATACTCATATAGAGTTCAGATGAAGCGCTAAACGATACCAAAACTAAATCGTATACAGAGCTTGGGCAGTTTTCGCAAGCTGGCATAAGTCACGGACAAGTCGTTGTTTATTTTGATTTAGTGACATTGCCCGTGATGAAGGCGACATTGACTGTCTGAACTGCACTGCACTCGTGCTGATGCACATCAGGGCTCGAGTTCTGAATTGGGGTCTGAGTTCAGACATATTAGTCTGTGATCTGGGTGCGCGCAAAATAGGTACTCGTATCGTACCACACCAAGTTGCTTGGGTCTTCGTTTTTTTTTTTTTTTAATTTCAAATTTCCAAGGCTCAGAAAAGTCGTAAATTCGGTGGCCAAATGACGCGCGGTTTATGACTTAGCTGCGCGGAGTATTTTTTGATTCGTCTCGTTCCGAGTGCATAGTATTCCCGCCAGCATACGTACAACATATTTTTCGCGACGTGCTTGTATCTAAAGACCTATTTGCTTGTGCGATAGTGGAAATAACAAAAGCTATGCCTGTCCGCATTGAAGCCGAGAAGATACCGCTGAATCAATATGGATGCAAAAAGTAATGATTTGTTGTGTCTGATCTTATGATGTTCTCTGTTTTGGAAGAAGTGTTAAAGTATTGAATTACGAGGAGTGGGCAAGGAAAACAACGATTTAATTAGTAAAGGATTTGTTGTTACAAGAGTGGCGAGTGTCATGTTTCTGAAGTGCTCTTTTGTATTCATGCTTGTCCAATCTTATATCATATATGAATATTATGCTTATAGAGATATTTGTTTGTTTTCGAAATTGTTCCAATGAAATGAAAGACATTAAGAAGATGTGTTTTGTGTAGACAGCATATCGTCACAGAGTGAGTCGTGGGGAACTGACAAGTTGCTACTTGTATTTTTTACTTGGGTATACCTACAGATGCTATATGTAGGTACCAGATAAATTATTATCAGAATAAAAGTTTTTATATCTACATTCTACATACATAATTATTGTTTCCAAAATATTTAAGTATGTATAATATAATCTTAGAAAAGGACAATGCAACCACAAACCTACATATACATAGTACATACATACATACATAATTCCAATTTAAGTGTAAATTAATATCATCAAACATGGATACAGAAATTAAGTTTGGGGGTCGCTGGCATGATCTGGCATATTTTAATATGAAAGAGGTGCAAGACTGCACTGCCTCTTAAATGTCTTTTCTCGCCAGATGTTTAATTATTTCCTGATTTAATTATTCATAAAAAAGAAGTCTAGAGCTAATATTGCAAATAAAAAACGATGCGTTACACAAATTGAAAATTTTAAACTGTTCATCGTAATTTTTACTTTTTTTTTTATTATAAAACGTTATGAAAAAGAAAAAGCGAAAATGACAATTTGAGCACATGTACCAAGTATACTAAGACAAGAAAGTTGCCGTAGTCCGGTTCCTATAGAACTCTTTTTAATTTGGCTTAATGTATTACTTATTTAATAAAATGAGAAAACTTAATTTAATATTCACATTTAAAATGTACTAAAATAATGGTAAGTCAAATGAATCTAAAATTTTTAATTCTTCTTGAATTCATGAAGTTTCAAGAAAAATTCATAATTTATTAAACTCGTTTCGTGATTCCACCACATAATTTTTTACTTTACATACAATTAATAATCATATCTTTAAAATAATCGATTTACGGAAAAAAATGTTATGTTATCTCAATGTAAAAATTTTGCTTAAAGTTTTTTTCGAAGAAGAAGAACGAAAGTTGTTTTCGAAGAAGAAGAACGAAAATTGTTTTCGATAATATAAACCGTTAACAAGTTTTACACGAAAGATCGACATGTTTCTCATTATATGTTTTTTTCTAAACGATCAGAACATTTATAATTATAATTTATGTTTGAAGTAGGTACAAACTTTAATATACCTAGCACTTGTCGTTAAAAATGTATATGCGAAAAATCGATATTTTCGAAAAGCCTGACAGAAAAAAATTAACTCTTCTAATTCTCATATAAATTATCGATGACACACTGGTAACGCAGTTTTTTTCTAGATAAGAGCGAAGTTTCAAAAGCTATACCTATAATAAGCATTTAAAATGTAAGTTGTTTAGCTCCAACTTATTTTTTTTTTCGTCAGAAATTTGAAAAAAACCTATAGTATTTATTGCTTAAATAAAGATATCTAAATATAGCCTGGTATGTACCTCAACCTCACTAACACAAGTTAATTCATAAGAAGAGGTAATTTTTTTTTTAGACTGAAATTCAGAGCAGGTCAAAACTCACAAAAGACATACGTTTTGTTTAATTTGACATTCTATAATATGTTCTATGATCAATTTTCTTAAATTTGCGAGTGTAGAAAAAAAGTGGAAGTGGATTTGATTCCGGCACATTTTTCATCCGAAAATGATTGCCGACGGCCTTTGAAAACTTTAATAGGCCCAAATGATTCATTTGCTCTCCAAACAAATATTTTTTTAAAGTTTTACTTCCATTTTGAAAATATAGGTATAAATAAATGTATTTATTTACCTACTTACTTTATTACTAAAAAATATTAGTAGGTACCTACCTACATTAAATAATTTGTATGGGCCATAATTGAAATGCTTTTTATATTTTCAATACTCACCTCTTTCATTATTATACTAAAAATAATTTGCCATTACCTACTGTGGTGAGGTTTTTTGTGCCTTTCTCTTTTCTTGTGAGGATTATCGCAAAATTCGAAAAATGTTATCGAAAGGCTTGTGACTATATACTCATAGGGGGAGAATCGGGCTGTATACCTAATTGCTTTAAACAAATTTCATTTTTTCCTTGGCTTTTCGTGTGAATTTTTCCTGAACAGTACCTTATGCTGAACTTGAACTTGCATCACTATTGACAAAATGCAATTATTTCTCCTTAATTATAACCATTTTTCTATTCATTGTTGTATATGGTCTCAAATCTGCCCATTTTTCATTATTAAAAAATTGACAAGTGCAACTGACGTTTAATTCTACTATTATATTGACTTGACATTGGGTAAATATTTTTCTGAAGAATTTCAAATTATGACAAAATTCAAGAAAGATTAATGTGCTAATTCTTTTCTCGCACAATTTTTTTTTATCAATTTTCAATTTTTTGATTATGGTTCACCACTAGACCACTTTAAACTAAGGGTGAGTTGTGGGTATGGGGAAAGCCCAAAAAACGCTGAATCTTTACAAAATTCCCAATAAATATTTTCTTTTCCTAAAATCGTGCCATTTTATTGTTTAATTCACCATACCTGCACATCTTCTTTTTGGGATTTTATCTTGGGGATTTTGTCTTTACCATGGCTTTAGTTGGTATTTTTGGAAATTTTATAGCAGAAGAAAATATTTACTGGATGTTTTGTACATAAAGTGCGCATTTCTCCATGGGGATTTTGTCTTGTTTGAATACGTTTTTTTTGGGATTTCATTCGATTGGGATTTTGATTTTTGGGTACCTATTACGTATGTTTCCCTATTTTATTTACATAAAGAGAATTTTAAGAGTCAATATTATAAAAATCCACTTTGTAACTATACCTTCTCAATTTTTATCATTCAATAATTCTTAAAATCGACAATTTTCAATTCGAAATTAAGTATTTTCTGATGCTTAATTTGTAATCAATCAGATTTCAGCAAGAAACTATTTATACATTTTTCTAACTTTAAAGAACTAAAATGTTCTTTATTTAAACACTATAACTAGTAACTATCTATCATACCAAAAATATTTTGTTAAAAACAAAAACAACACAATGACAGTTAGAGTCGATAGTATTGTGCTGCTAGTGCTCTTATTAATCTAGTTATTAATAGTATATTTTAATATGTTATTGATAAGAAAAAATACATAATAAATTAATAACAATGACAGTTAGTGCAACAAACTAAGAAAAGATATCTCCCCTACCTTTTTTGACCTTTGTATGAATCAAAATAGAATATAGAAAAATACCGCGAAAGACCACAACTTTTAAATTTTATATAAAATTTGCTGTTTTTTTTACTTTAACACAATGCCAAAAATATAATAAACATGTTGCTTAACTTGTTTAAAATTTTCCAAATTCTCTTTTAAAACTTAGTAGATATCTATGTATTATACCTACCTACTAAAAATGCTTTAACGATTTTAACCGATTTTTAAAAAGTTAGACATGCAGTTTGGAATCTAAATGCTTTTTTATATCAACAGTGACTTCACTACAGAAAATACCTACATAGCTATATACAGTTTACTTTTAAAGGTATCTATCTATATGTACTTATATTGTTTTTACCTACCTAATTGTTTTAAATTTACTTTAAGATCCAAAATACCCAAATAAACACAATTACTCCCTATGTCCCGGTCCCTTCCCGACCCCACTTTGATCCAAAATGGAAATGCAGCATGAATCAATAGTGCGCATATCAAGAGCACAGCCTCCGATTCTCACTCAGTACAAAAAAAAAAAAATAATAATCTTCTCGAATGGCTTCGGTTTACCGTAACCAGTCAGTGAATGAAAATCGCTGAACGCGCTGAGTCAGTCAAAATGAAAGCAACATCGTGTACACACTTCAAAGGCGTGGTTATCTTCAACCAGGGGGCGTATACAACAAAACAGGTTCCCCGTCATAAATTTATACTCCATGCATATTTCTAACTGTACACTCTCTGTCAATGTGTTGTATTTTTGTATTGTGTGAGAACAAAAAAAAATATCAACCAATCAGCTTTTAATAATAATACCTACATAGGTAGATATTATGGTTTTGTATGTATTGCGGTGGTATGTGGTATGCCTGGAAAAGGCAAACGAAATCCTTTCTCTTATAGTGTAAGGTTTAAATGTCTGACTTACCTGAAGAACAACAAAAGTATTAAAAAATAGAATTTTATTTAAAAATGGAAAACAGATAGATATAAGTAGCAAACTATTCCTTTAGGGTTGGGGAAGTACCATAAGTACATATGTACATATGCATATCTAGAAGGTAAAACAAAAAAGTAACTCAGGGAAGTTGCCTTGAACCACCGCCCTTTATGAAGTGTTTGAAGTACTACCTGCTTTGCTTCTGCTTCTGGGGTAAATATTGTTTACCATCCCTCAACTTTATAAAACCTGGGTGTCTGGGAAAATGTACCTAAATCGATTTTCCGACCATATCTCTACTTATGCGCCTTACTTACATACATGGGTGGAATTTAAATTCATTGTACGGAATTTTCATATTGAATAAGAATTGATTTAAAGAACTGAATGCGCTCACTTTGGTACGTGATATTTTCGAAAACGTGACTTCGTATTGATTTTCGAAAGGAAAACATTTTCATTTTCGATATGATGATTGTGTTTTAGATGCATTATAGAAAAAACAAATTTTAACTAAAAAAAGGTTCTTCCTATATACATATTCGTCTACCCACAATCGAGAGATGGAATTCTATTTATCTTAAAAAAAAAAAAAAAAAAACAATCAAATTTTAATAATGAAATAGGTTAACATTTCGTTACACAAGGCAAACATCACGTTCGTTTTATAGTAAGCACCCGATAAAAGGTTATAGGTACGTAATAGGTGTTTATTGGTCTTTTGTTGTAGCGGGTGCGGGCGGCAGCTGCAGACAAAAAGCCCCATAGGTACCAAAGACAAATAAAATATAAGGTATATGAAGGTAAGTCTAGAAGTTATCTTATAATACTTAGAATAACACAATCTTAAGACTGAAAATTCAGAAGTCAGAAGTCAAACACTAAAAGATACCGATAATATGAATGTTGTTTTTGATGATTTTTAATGATCTTTGACGTTATTCGGTAGTTTATTTGACCATTTAAATTTGACAAATTGAATGTGTAAATTGTGTATAAACATACCTATGTATGTAGGTGTACCACCTATGTAATTTTTTATGGAAAGTCACCATTTTTATGGAAATTCGTCGAAAAATATAGCTTCATAATTTCCAGATAAAATTTTGAATAAAAAACCGAAAATACAACATGCTTCATAATCATAAAATATATAATTTTGTTTTTTTTTTACATACCAAATAAATTTGATGAAAAAACGTGATTGGGGCTTATCAATTTACGCTGTTTAATGCAAAAATATATTCACTACATGCTTATATGTAGATAAGACCCGAAAATGTTCGGCGCTTAACGCCTAGCTCAGTTGAAAATAGTACCTATACATACATATGTATGTTTTGAACTATGATGCGGATTATATTACTTATGATTTTATAATATGTAAATATAATTTGTTTTAAATTAAAAAGTTGCCTTGAAATTAAATTCTATATGACACATATATTGTCAAATTATGTCAACACTTTAAAAATGAGCTGTCAATAAGCTAAATTATCAGTTTTGTGTCAAAGTCTTATGGTATTTATTTAGACAGTTCAGGTTTCTCAGGCTCACTGAGATCTTAGCAATCTCAGAAATCTGAACGTAATTCCTCAGTGAGATTCTTCGCACTTTTGAGCTAAAAAAGCTGAGACTGATATTTTTTTGGATTCGGTTGCTCAATTATTTTTTGTCGCTTTTTATAAATTTATAAAAAAAATAGGAATAGACAGCGCTTTTGACTTCTAGCGGAGAAATCTTGTTCAGATTTCTCATTATCCTAAGTGAATCTTACAGAAATTTCCTCAGTGAGATCTCAGAAACATGAACTGTTTAATTGTCAAATATTTGGTCCTACAATGGGTGATGCTTGTTTAATGAAAAATTGATCGATCCGTTGACATAGACATTGTCAGACAAGTAAAAAATAAAAAATTACGGTGTCTGAAAATTATTTATGTTAGGATCCCAGGAAAATAGCTATTGAGTAGTTTTAACTTTGCTCAACGGTCATGAGTCTTCATCGGATTATTTGCCTCACACTACACTCATAAGCCGAGCTTACACTAAAAATTTTTAAATAACAGGATAAAAAAAGGACACTTCTCTTGATATAAATAAAAACAAAAGAGCTGAGCTTCAAACTTCATTAAGGATCAGAGGAAATGCGTTGAAAATTAATCAACCATAATAAAATAAATAAATACACTAGTGCTATAAGACACAAATTTTATTTTCAAGATCAAATGATAAAGTGGGTTTGCAAAAATTCACAATTTGTGAGAAAGGACTAAATAATACTCTTTGGCGAAAATATAGAGTTTTTTTTAATGTAGTAAATTTTCGTTTAAATTTGTTATTTAACATGAATTAGCAGTTAATAAGATATTTTAATTCGTGAATTAATTTATTATCAAATGTTAAGTTGATTTGTGAATTAGAAGATAATTAAGCATTTTTATTAATATTAATAGAGTTTTTCCAATTTGATTTTTTTCCATTTTTATTTTACAAATCTTTTTATAATAATTGACTTACACGGTTTAAAGAAGGGGAGGTAGGGTATCTAAAATTAATTTTTGTATGTGTTGAGCAGGAGTAAGAAAGACAAGGTGCGATGGGGATATTTTGTAATAACTGCACACATAAAATTTTCCGTATAGTTAAAAACCAGTGTTTTTTCAAGTTTTATATTACTTAGCTTATTTTTCGTAAGAGTTAAAGTGACCTTGAAATTTTCAACTTTGACAACCTGCACAATACTGTGCCTTGCAATGAAGTACAAAGAAAAATCTTAACTCCCGATTGCGCGAGAGAGATTACAATGTTTCTGTTGATATTGCATTGAATATTGATATTGAAATTCAAATGGGAGATTTTGTAATTTTGAATTTATGAAGAGTCGGATTATTAATTTGCGAAATTTCTTTATTCGTTATTCGAGATTTGGATTTGTGCAATTAGGTAAATGGTACCTACATTTTTATTTTCATATAAAGATCTGTATTCAATTCATATTGAGTATCTACATCATTGTTCCCAAAGGCAGATGATACCGTTAAAATATTAATAATTATATCATTAACTTAATCAATTTTGTTTAAGGAACTTATTCCACTTATAAATAAAATGCCTTAGCTGTCTTAAAAAAATTTCTGAAGTATGTAACCTTCATCATCGATGTTATAAAAATACAAAGATTGATTTTTTTTAAAGTACTGTACCAGTTTACGTACAAAAATCGTATAACTATTTAAGGTCTAATATAATCAAAGATTATAGAAAACACGAAAAAAATTGGCTTCATCAATTCCTTATATGATTTTGTTTATGCCTTTGACCTTCGAGAAACCGCTGATGGCTGAAGAAATGTTCTTCAAATTTGGTTGGTGTTTTACTTGGTATTTTTTTTTAAGACCTTTAAAATAACCGGCCATATAACCGTTACGGAAAAGCTCATCTATCACAAAAACGGGTGTAATGATTACTCGCTCTTTAGAATTAAAATAAATTTCAATATATCGAAAACGGGTTGTTGAATTTTCTTTAAATTAAGTTAAATTAAAATTGGACTTTAAACTAATCCATCCCTATGCAATGAAATTAACTATAACCTTTTACAAGTACTAGAGTTAAAGTGACCTTAAACTTTATTTCGACCCCTTCTATAAATGGGCACGCTAAGATCAAGTTGACACATAATGTACATAGATTTTGGTATCTTTAGTTTAAAGATACCAAAACCATTATGTTCTATTCTCTATACTAAAGCATTCTACCTTGGAATCTTTTTATCCTTTTCTCCTGCATATACATAAACGTGATGTGAAATATGAATGTATTATGTTTGTTTGTGTATGCTTTCCGAGTCTTTCCATTTTTTTTTTAAATCAAAATTGGAATTTTTTAGACTTCTCTTTCAAAAGCGGACCTGTCTATTGAAAGAAAAAAGTTTGAGTACCGGGACTTACAGTTAAGATGTGTAAACATCAAATTAAATATTCAAGTGCTGGTTTTACATCACAGAACGCAGCGAGTTCAAACTGTCAACCAAATTTCAACACAAACTCAACTCGACCTTTCGATTTAGTTTGAGGTACGAAGGAACGTACCAAATTTAGTTTAAGGTACATCCACGTAGTTTGCCCGACCGCCGGAATAGATGTTTATACATCAAAAAATATTATGATCAACAAAGGACGTGTAGCCTATATAATATAACAGAACTGCCAAATAAACTGACTGATTTTGAAAGTTTAAATTATTTGAAAAGAGCACACAAATGGTAAAAACGTCAATTTACCGCGAGTTGTATTATTTTTGCATTTTATAAAATAACAATAAAAAATAAATTTTTGAGGGGAAGGAAGTTCGAATTCGAAGCAGCCAGAAAAACTGTATCATACATATTTTCCAATTGTTTTAATTCTTCAAACCTGTGCTCTTAAAAAAAAACAACGTTTTCCTATAAGATTAAAAATATATTTTGTCCCTTAATTCAGAAAAAAAAGATAAATAAACAAACATAATTAGGAATCAGGTAGGTTTATAGAAATTCAAAATTCCATTTAATTTTACGAATATATTCTACCTTAGTGGTCTTACTGATGGACGTGTAGACAAAACAAAATTATACAAAATTCTTTCCCACGATTGCCGAATCCTTAGAGGTTCATATAGATAAAACAAAACATACTTGTTGAAAAAAAGTTCATATAAAAGTAATTAGTGTTATTGTTTCTTAAGTTTGTCTAATTTTGAGGCGTTTCACGCTCCGCGCTAGGTTATTGTTTTGCTTTCAAACAATAAAGTCATAAAATCTACCAAAGAGCGTAATGCGTTGAACATCACGCATATATTGGCAGGTACTTTATTGCTTTACTTGCATGTGATGTTTAAAAATGTTCTCACGGAAGACTACGGGGTTTTCCAATAGTATACACTTTCGTTGATTTGAAAAATCTGGAATTTAAAATAGATGATTTTCACAGGTACATATCTTTAAAACACCTCTGTTCAAATATATCTTTTCAGCGCGAAATTCCCATAGATCACTCACTCACTCAGTCTCACGCTTCGTCAGTTCGTCCATATGTTGAATGTTGTATGTCTTGTGTGTTTTGGAAAAACGACCATAAGTGTTAAATGTGTACAACATATGACATCGAATTACCCACCTTCGTATTTTGAAGGTTAGAAAGGACGTCAGATATATGGTCAGGTCTTCAAACGGAACTATATTTATATGTAAACCCACACCCTTGATTAAAGTTATCTTCAAATAACAGCAACATATACGTTTTGCCTTGATAAGTTTTTGCTCCTGTTTAGCAACGGTATGTCGTCGATATAGCAGTGGGAGAACATTATCCCATTAACAAATAAGGGATTAGTCTATAACTACGAATAGGGCAATTATAAGGGCGTTTTTAAGTAGCTTCGCGTCTTTTGATTTGTTTATTGAGCATAAAAGAATTATCAAACAGTACATAAGGTAGACTTTGATTCCACAGTACTTTTTTTGTCATACAGACTTCTATTGCCTTTTTCCCTTGGGGTGGATATGGTTGCTGGTGTTCAACTTTTTCATAACCTCACTCTAAGGAACATGCCGGTTCATTAGGATTGCGGATTAGCAGTATTCTTTGCGGATAGAGACCATTTAGGAAATCTGTTGCTCCATTCCAGTGGATTCTAACTGAAATATACAGAGATCATAATATTTTATGACATTCCGTTTTGGGAAAAATATATAGGTACCATACTTAAAGAAATTATATCAACCCAGTTTTCTGTACATTCAATATTTTGTTTTTGTTATGAATCAGGTTTATAAATCGCTGGTACATAAATTGGAATTATTATTGACAGTCAAATCAATTAGTACCTTTTTCGTCGGTTTAAAGGTAAATCTCAACAATAACTAACTAAGATTGAAAAAATATTTAATGAAATATTTAATAAATTGCATCGATCTCTTGGCAAATAGAATCTTTTGATTCAAAATATTTATATATAGATATGTTTCAATCTAAATTTCATATTCAATCGTTCTTATTAGTTTAAAAAAAATCGAAGTTTTAATCAAATTTAGTACTATACGATGATAGAGAACTTCAAAAAATTTGGTTTTCGTCATACTTTCCGTGAACGGCTTATACATCTGTACGTCCACTGTACATCGAGAGCCTAAACGGATGGATCGATTTATTTGAAATTAGCTTAAAACCATTTTTATGTAATTTCTCGGGAGGAGACATTCGAATAATTGTTTTAACTCATCTAGAATGTATAGCGCTCATGAAACAATTTTTGTTAATTATTAAAAAACCGCACTAACAATTTTGATAAAACTTCGTACCTGCAATTTTAAAGTGATTGTAATAAAACAAATTATGATTTCACATTTTTAGAGAAAATTGTCATATTTTATGGCATTCTGTATATCTTTTTAATGGTTATTCAACTAGCTTTGATCTAATATTTCACCCACAGGTTATTAAAAACTAACAACATTATTTACATATATGCATTTTAGTGATTTGCTGTATTGGGAAAAAAATTTCGAATTCGCTTGTTCACTTTTTGAGAGATATTTCAGAGATCTTATTTTCCTTGAACATGCCAATTATATTTGGAACAATATATATGTAAAAATATCTGTTAAATTATCAACAAGAGTTTCCGTAAAGATTTAATTGAATAATTGTAAAGACATACCTAAATGCACAATGCACATACACATATCCCCTTTCACACGAAAAAAAAAGTTTCATAAAGATTTTTTCCCTTCTTGCACTTTTCACCTAAAAATTGAAGGTTGCTGGCAATTAAGTTTCCTCCTGTGAAAGGAGACTTAGCGGACTCGTCGTGAACTTGAAGCATATGTGAATGTGATAAAAATTAATCAATCAAATGTCAAATCGTTGACGGAGGAAATTTAGTTCGACTTCTCTTACTTCGTGCCTTTTTCACCTTAAAATTGAAAGTTGTTGGCAACTCAGTTTCCTCGTGTGAGCTTTTTAGCGGACTTGTCGTGGCTTTGACATTTATTCATTTATACATACAACAAATTCGACAAAGTTGGAACAGGCCCATGGTTCTTAGTCGATGATAGTGGATAAAAATGTTTGTAAATTTGTACAATGTACATGTGTTTGTATCTCGAAAATTATCATTTTTTTAAAGATACAAACTGTAGTTTATGTAATTTACACAGAAATAATTTGTATGTATGTATAGTTGTGCAAACGTTACAATACAAGGTTTTTGTGGTTTTACCCACTTCCGTGGAAAATAACATGGGCTTAACCCAATATAGAATAAGCTTTGATAAAGCTGAATTTTGGTGGTGATGGGTCTTAAGCACACTCTCCAATGTATCCCAAATTTTAACTGGCTTTGGATTTTGTGGCGTAAAAAAAAAAACAAATTAATGTGTTTTTAAATTTCTCGAAAACTATGTTAGGTTTTATTTTTTTTTTGCAAAATGTCAATTCTACATAAACAAAATGTTCGGTAAGAGCAGTAGAAAAACTTAGGCTCGTTTTTCTCAAAATCTCTTATTTTTTCTTATTTTCTTTTTTCTCTTTTACGAAAAAAAAAAAATAACTTAATAGGTGGCGACAATGTCGTGTCGGTTTAACTTACTTAACTTTTTCCCCAAGGTCAAAAAATTGAAAGTCAATTAAATAAACATCGTCAAAAATTTCAGAATATGTTTTACCTTTAAAAATTGCATATATGTATGTACATAGGTGTAAGATTCTAAAAGAATTAAATCTCACGTTTGACCTCATGCAGTTTTATAATTTTACCAACATATGTATGTTTTTATCACGTACATTCCTACTTTATCACATACCATATTACATTATATTGTACCCAAATATAATACAACACATAGGTATTTATTTCAAAGACTTACTGGGTATGGGAACAAATAAATTGCCAATTTTCCTATTAGAATAAAAACATTGGTGTAGAATTCATTCATAAATTCACTATACCTTTATATCTATTCTCCCTATGTACCTATACTATCGAAAGACTTTTGAAATTTGCCAGACAACAAGGCACCACCATCGGCTTCTATATATTCGCACCTATTTATGAATGAACCTTTAATTCTTACAACACACAAAAAATCCCATGTAAGATGCAATAAAAGAAATACCGAAACAGGTAAAGGAAATAGGTGATTTGGTGATTCCTATTCTTCAAATCAACCTGTTAGATAGCCAATGGGAATGGGATATTCGGATTTCCTTCCTTCCTTTCTTCCTTCCGTTCAGGAATCCCATATTTATAACCATAGATATTTTGGAATAATTCATCAGTCTTAAACAGGTGATTGACGAGTGTGTATATCAGGTTAGGGATTGTTTTTTTTTTTTTTAACACTCCAAATATTAGAAATGAAATACCAAAGAAAAGTCCTTAAGGATTACAACCAAAATAATCTTCTGGGTTAGTCAAGTTTATTTTTGTTTCCTTTGATTTTTTGGTCATTTTACTTATAATTTTTTTTTTTTTAATTCTGCAATTATAGGTCTTGCGAAAACGTGTGCAATGAAGGAGAAAAGTAAAAACGCTGCAAGGACCCGACGTGAAAAGGAAAATGCCGAATTCTTTGAATTGGCCAAATTACTACCATTGCCAAGTGCAATCACATCGCAATTGGATAAGGCGTCCATCATAAGATTAACAACATCTTACCTTAAAATGCGACAAGTCTTTCCGGATGGTGAGTTAAAAAAATAACAAAAAGAATGAATGTGTATATTAGTCCTTAATTTTGATTTTCTTTGATGCGCGTGTTAAAAAACAACCTCAAATGACAGACGTCGTCATCGTCGTTGTCGTCGTCGTCGAATCCGTGCTCCATATGAAAATAATTGGAACAATTAAATCAGTTCATTGAGCGTACGTTGCCTTTCAATCTCGCACCATTTGACATGATGCACATCCATTCACAATAAAAAAAAACCAAAGATCGCTTTGGGCAATCTCGGGCAATATACCCACACTATATCAGTCACCACTTTCAAATATGTTGTTGTATATGTATACTTACAAAGCTATTGGGATGTACCTATGAAATATTCTATATATGTACGACCGGTGAAGTCCTTAAATTCACACACAAGAGCCAGCTTGACGTCCTTGTTCGTCATCATCGACTTCAAAATAATAATTTTTTAGGGTGGCATTGTGAATGTTTCGCTGAAAAACGTGAGACGACTGACAGTCACAACCCCCACCGCCGCCGACGAATAACACAAGACAATGACAGGATTGCTGGTCCTTTTTTTGTCCTGGCATCTCCTTTTATACTCTTGTTGTTATTATAATTATTATTATACTTTTTATTATTTTAATAGCATTCACGGTGGCGGCGGTGTGGGAAAAACATATTTTTTTTCTCACTGGAGATGAGAATCCATCCTCCTTATGGCTCTCGGTGTATTGTGTTAAGGATTTAAGCGGGTTGTATTATAAAAACCGTGTCGGTTCGGTATATGTATATGGAAGCAATGAATGGAAAATGAAAATATTGTCGGCGTGGCACTTTTGCGTCATCGAGCGCTATTGTTTTTGTCAGGATATTGTTTGTGTTTTTTGTTCGCTAATTCATTCAGTTTTATTTTTACACAAAAAAAAAATGTCCCTTTTTCTTTTATGAAAATGAGATTAATTGGGAATAATATTTATGCATTTTTTTTATATTAATGCTTTGTTGTTGTTTTTTTTCAATTTTCCTTGGGTATATCTATATAAGGACTTGGAGAAGCTTGGGGATCTTCACAGCCAATGCAAAGAGGAGCAGCTATAAAAGAACTTGGATCTCATCTACTTCAGACTTTGGATGGTTTTATATTTGTAGTGGCACCTGATGGAAAAATTATGTACATATCTGAGACAGCGTCGGTGCACTTGGGCTTAAGTCAGGTAAGAGTTATAACAAGATACCTAGAGCTAAAAATTGTTGTGATTTTGTTTTTTGTATTCATCAATGAATAAATAATAGAAATAGTCTGAGAGAAAGGGTTCATTTTACTTGAATGAACGATTAGAATAGTCATTCTATATCGGGTTAGTAGTAAGAGCCAAATGGATTTATAAACAAAATTTCCGGACAAATTTGTATATGTAGGTATGAGGGTTTGTTTTGTTGCTTACTAAGCTACGATTAGACGTCAAAATGATATTTTATTTTGTCCCAAATGTTATCAAGTCAGTATCAATGTGTATCAACAAACGTCAACTCTGTCAGTTAGGACACATCAACAGATGGTTCGGGAGCGCGTAAACTGTATCCCAACATTCACACAGCAAAATTGTCTGCTGTGTCAACCTGAATTGGGAAGTTCCCCCATAAGTCAATGTGACAATTTTCCCTAGTTAGGGAGAAAATAATGCAATACAAACAAATATACTCACATATACTACGATAAATCATAATGTGCACACTAGTCACACCTTTGGAAAAGTGTTTGTGTTTGTAAGTATATTTGTTTGTATTGCATTGTTTTCTCCCCAACTAGAACCGCCAAATATAATATAGTTATAGATATATAGTTTTTGGAAAAGCCCAATCGCATTAATCTAATTTTATAGCTTGACAGATAGGATATGCAAAAACTGCATTTTTTGTTTACATTCCTTTTCAAAATCACCCCAAAAGACATAAAATTGCAAAATATTATTATATTTTTATTTTAATCTATTGAACTCGTAGCGATACTTCAACTAAATTTGACAGTAGGTATATAGCTTGACAGAGAGGCAACAAACTTTGACGTATATAAAATATATCGATTGTCAGCTAAATGTGCGTTCCTTTGCTTTGAAATGTTGTGATTTTCTGTTCAAAACTAAACAATTTATTTTTTTATATGAACTTTGACAGACTTTTGTGAAGCTGTGGCGGAAAATCACAGAGTAAAGGAACACGCCTAAAATATTTTAAGTGTTTCTTTAATTAATCAACATCAACGTTTCATTGACGATATTTTTGCTAGGTGACGTCAAAGAGTCAACACTTTGACAGATTGTTAGATAAAATTGGCGAGGTGAAATATATACGAAATGATATTTTTATACGAAACTACAATGTGGAACAATATGGTAAAATAAAAAAAAATGTCCTAACACAAATCAGTTTGCTGTTTTTTCAATGCGAATTCTTTAAAATGCAAAATTATCACTGCGAGATGAAAAACTGCTAAAAAATGAAAATCCCGCCAAATCTTCCCTACCCAATAGCCATACTGTCTAACTGAACAATAATTGTACGAAAAATGTCTACTACTTGCAGAGCTATCTCCTGGACTATAATGTAAACATGTTCAGCTTGTCATTTCATTGTTATGGGGTCGCGGTTTGATCTTTTTTTATGAATAAATTTAAGTTTGTTCTTTTCATACAAATATGTATGAATTTTATAACAACTTTGAAGTAATGAGAATAAGAAAATGAAAAAAAGCACGAGTAGGTAGGTACTTAAGTTATTCAGTGTACATCAAAATATGAAGAAGATACTTAGGTATTCAAATTTATATGTACGTTATTTTGACTGAAGGCAATTTTTCACCCCAACCGGGACATTTGAATTTCAACAAGCTCTTTCATTCCTTTTTGTCCGGATTGGCTTTTTTTATGTTTCTATCGGTTTTTTGAAGGTTTTATGAGAAAACCATTAGTGCTTTAATAATTACGTTACTTGCGTTGGACGTTATTTAAAAAAAATTGTTTAGATAATCAAAAATAATTTTTTTACCGAATGTTCACTTTTTAAACGTTATTTACATATTTAAAATACAACCCATTTTGAAGGTTTAACCATTTTGTTCAAAATAGCACGTGACGATAACTCGAATATAAAAAAAAACAGAAAATACTCCATAAGTATGTTAATTCTTAATAAATAATGCTATTATGATTTTTTAACGACTTTTTACAATTTTTCACAATTTAATTTCAAATAACTTACACTATTTTTTTTTTTAATTTATTTCAATTTCAGGTTGAACTGACGGGAAATTCAATATACGAATATATTCACAATTTCGATCAAGATGAAATGAATGCGATCCTATCACTACGGCCTGATATGTACCAGAATCCTGTAAGTTGACAAAATCAACAATACCTACCTATACCTTCTATTTTTGGACAAAACTTTGAAAATTAATTTGTTTTTTTTTACAGGATGTTTTTATAAATTCACTCAACTTACCAACAAATACTCCAAATCCTTATGTATCTGGGCAAGGTGAACGAGGTTCTTATACTATTGAAATTGAGAAAACATTTTTCCTGCGAATGAAATGTGTTTTAGCTAAGAGAAATGCTGGACTGACATCTTCTGGATTTAAGGTTAAATTTAAAGACAACTTATTTAAATTACTAAACTAAAAAAATGGTAATTTATATAATTAAAGGTAATACACTGTTCTGGATATCTGAAAGCGAGAATATTTCCTGATTACGGAGATGGTCAGAGGTGTATACAAAATTTAGGATTAGTTGCTGTTGGACATTCACTGCCATCATCAGCAATAACCGAAATTAAATTACACCAAAATATGTTTATGTTCCGAGCAAGTATGGACTTGAAATTGATTTTCCTGGATGCAAGGTAAGTGATTTCAATTTGATTTAAGCTTTATAAATAGGGTTACTTGCATAAGAACTTTTCTCACCGAATCATTAGAAACAACAACAAAATATTAAAGTTACACAGGAAAATGGCCACTTGATTTTGACATATGTGCAGAACTGAACAAAAATGGAAACGCTTATGATATTACCTTCAATATGTGTACTGTGATAGCGACCCTCAATTGATTAACAGTTTAAAATAACCATAACCATATTTTTCTATACTAGATTAAAGGCCAATTTTTTAGTGCTCCATTAACTTTAGGGCCAGTTGTATACAAACAATATAAATATGGTTCAGACTGTCTTCAAAACTTTAACTCACCGATTTCGATGGATTACCTAAGGTACAACTAAGGTTTTTTCATATTTACAGTGAGAGACAATAACTTTTCTAAAAAAAATAAATAAAAATACGCTTTTGAAGGGTCGCGTTCTTCCCACGAAGTTATTCGGATAACTTTGCTGATGCAACAACAACTCGACGCATCTGAAACTTTGAGATAGGTGGATTGGATAAAAGGCGTGTTTTTTTGCGAGCCCGGGGGGAATTGCACGAAAAAAACGACCACAGGGATTAGCGACTCCATCATACAAACAAAATGGAGTTTTCATACAAACTGTCGATAACAAGTACATATTATATAATGCACGCCCGCAACACAGTTTTTCTGTGCGCTTAAGTTAAGCCCGGAGAATTTTCTCTGGGTTCATCTTAGCCCGCATGGAATTAGTTGTTGTTGCATTTAACATGGTGATTGTTTAGCACCGACGCACGTTGTTTTTTTCGTATATTTATAGACATTCCAAAACTTTATCTGCTTAATGCCTGTTTGACAACTTTTTGTTAACAAGTTTCCCAAAACTAAGTTTTTGTGTTAAAGGCAAATTGTGAAAATTTGTGAAAACTCGCAAGTAATTTCGCGTTAGCAAACAGATCTATTATATATATATTTTTCACTGACTTGTTTATCCACACTTTTTCTTTGTTGTTGTCTGCCGTGTTCAATTTTGCTGTTGTGCCTAAACATTTGGACATTTTTTTTTTATTAAAATAAAAATCAGATTCGAATTAATAAAGACTGAAAGACAAAACATATTTTTCTCATTGTTGGTTGGTTGGTTGGGATATTTGTTTCTCAAAAGCTAAATTTCTAATCTAGAGTCTGGATTCGTTTTCCGACTCTCATACTCTCATACCTACTTACAACATTTTGTCAAATGATAAAGCGGAATTACCAGCTGATTTAATTTATTTTTTTTTTAATGTTAATAATTTTTTTAAAAGCTACATTTGTTTCTTAAATATAATTCAAATAAAAATGAACTCTAAAATGAACACACCCATTTCCAATTGGTAATATTTTGGCATGTGACATAAGGTGATTCAATTTTTTGGGCCCGTTCATTTTAAAATTATTATTATTATTATTATTATTTTTTATTATAATGTAATAAATTACAAAATAGTAACTTAAAGCAATAGCTACCAGGACTATCAGCTAAAATCATTTTAAAATAATTTGTATGTGATTGCGAGAATTCTCTCACGGGTGGGCTAGTTGTGGTTCATTTTTGGAATTACAGAGTGTCTACCAGAAACTTACCAACTAAGCACCATACCTATTCCAATTTAAAAAAAAAATATGTAATGGAATCGTCTGACAATAAAGCTCTTCGCAGTTGTTTTCCTTCATCCAAAAGTGGTTAAAAAAAGACAGTTGAGAAATGCTTTTGTATTATTTCCTTCTCCATTTCAAACCAATAACTCATACACCCACTGCTCTTTATCATAAAAATATAAGAGAGAAGGTAGAATAATCAAAAACCACTTGAAAACAATTGCATTATACCAAATAATTGCCATTGTACCATTTCAAATAAAATGTCGCCACTTAATTTAAGCTGCATGGTAATGACGATATAGAAAAAACTTTGTCATTCTACCCTCTGCTCTTATGCAAATTCATGGAAATCCAATACGCCTGCCCAAATATTTATTTACTTTATAAGCATCCCCTGTATACTCTTATTTTATACATCAGAGAGCGAGTCAGTCAACAGTCACCCTTAGAAGTAAAAAATACTAAATACTATACTCAGCCAAAAACCTTATGCTAGGCATTATCCCACTCAATTACCCTCATCATTTGATGGGATTTAATTTCTTTTGTTATCTTTTCTTCCTTCTTGGCAGGACTATGGATGGCTATGTCCAATGAAAGGACGATAGTCAAAATAATTGATATTTTATAGCTAACACTGTGCTTTTATATTTATTTACAGAGTATCTCAACTAACAGGATACGAGCCCCAGGATTTAATAGAAAAAACTCTTTACCAATATATTCATGTTGCTGATGCCTTGCCTATGAGATGTTCTCATCAAATACGTAAGCAATATTTTTGTTTCTATTGTAAGTGTGAAAAGGATTCCCCTTATTTAAAATTTTTCTATTTGCAGTGATGTTCAAAGGACAAGTTACCACCAAATATTATCGATTCCTTACCAAAGGGGGAGGGTGGGTCTGGGTGCAATCGTATGCTACTGTTGTGCACAATACCCGCTCATCTCGACCGCACTGTATTGTGAGTGTGAACTACGTACTTAGGTGAGTAAACAATGTCGTCATGCATACCACGCGGAAATGTAAATAACAATTGAATCCTGTTTACTTTGCAGTGAACTGGAAGCGAAGGAGTTCGTTTTGAATGAAATTCAGGGTGCTGTTAAAAGTGAACCACTTACCCCGGTGATTTCATCACATGTAGTCCATTCGACAACACCAGCAACAGTGGGGACACCTACTGCCATCACCCCTACTGTTACCTCAAAGGTCGAACAGTGCTTCCAGTCTCGACTGTCTCAAGGAACCTTCGACTACGCCCAAGTGTATCCTACACCTGTGCATGACGTCAGTTCCAGCATTAACCAAAGTATTCAATTCGCTGACACTACCAGCAGCAACTACTACAATAATCATTACTACTATGACTCAGTGGACACGAGTATTATTCGGCCGTTTTCGGCGAATTCGAGCAGTTGCAGCAGTAGTTCTGAAAGCGAACGCCAAATGTCAACCGGAAATGCCTCCATCATCAACGATACTTCCCCGCACACCACCTACAGTGATCTTAGTCACAATTTCGAACTCAACTACTTTTCCGACAACAGTTCAAATCCCCACCACAATCATCATCATCACCATCACCAACATCAACATTCGCAGCAAAGTAATCATCACAATGGCGATTTACAGTCGAATAATCATCATAATCACGTCGCACATCACGCGCAACAACATCATCAAGTCGAAAGTACGTTCAGTGATACCTTTAAAAATGTTAACCCGCCACAATATACTAGCGTGATCGTTGAGCCGCAACATTTCATAGCTAATGAATTTGTTCACTAGGATAAGGCTAAAAGCACGGGCCCGTCTAATTTTGTTGTATTTGAAAAAAAATCCTCAAGACGCTAAAATTCACTTTTCTAACAGAAATGTTTTTTTTTGTATTACTTTTTTGGTTTCCTGTTGCATCGATTTCTTTATAGGTACATTACACATACATACATAATATATGAAAAAAATTGTAAACTAACACATTTAATTTTAAGTATTTATAATTATAATTTAGTTTTAACCTCTCATACGCACGTTGTCATCTATATTAATTATTAAAATACCTAATTTAAGAATTAATTGTTAAAAAAAAAACAAATTCGGTATACATGTAAATATACAACATCTATATATTTATTGAAAAAAAATAATGTTCTTTTTTGTTTCGTGGAAAAATCAATTAAATATTACTGTTTTGGCAAATGCCAAAACACTATATGCCAAAACACTATTGGTCTTATTTGTAAACGTTGTCCAACTTTAGACAACTGTCCAACTTTGGAAAATGTGTTCTAAAACCTTGTTTATTGATGTCTTAAAGCTGCCTAACTTAGACACAAGAGTAGATTACGTTAACCGTGAATAATGTGATATTTATTTTTATTAAATAAAACATATTTCCACGGATTTAAAAATACTTAGACAGTGTCTAAGTAGACAAAAATCTAATAAATACGACTGTATATGTGCACATCAGCACATAGTATGGTTGGTAGGAAGGCTAGCAAAAATAATAGCATAATATAAGGGGCGCCAAACAATTTCTGCGGCTTTTTCTACTAAATTTAGGTAAATGCTGTCTTCGTCTAATTGCATCCTTTAAAAGTAGTCGTCAAAGGAAAGCAAAAGTCGAAGCTTAAAAATCTCAGTCGTCTAAAAGAAGTCTTTCGGTTGAAGGATGCTTTTTAACAGATGTTAACTTTGTTAAATGAAAAAGAAATAAGAAACATATATCCACACTCCTTCTTCTCAAAATAATCTGCTACAATAATCATTTTCGCTTATCGAACTGCGTGCTGCAAAACGAAAACCAAAACGAAAATTTTCGTTTATGATTTCGTTGTGTCGTTTTTGTATGGGATTTTACGTTTCGCATCAGCAGCGTACTAGGCTTAAACAAGGATTTTGTCACGCAACGTAGACGAATCTACAAATTGCATACTTTTAGTCTGTTTTTTAACAGCTTCCAAAAAAAATGCAAACAAAAAACGAGCTCAATACTAAATAAGAGGGAAAGAGAAGCAACTAGACTCCATTTTTCTTTATGATGTTTTTTAAAATTTGTTTTGCTTATTTTTACCTTTTGATATAAAATGACAAATCGTTTTTACATTGCCTACTTTAATTAAAACAAAAAATTTAAAACTCTGTCTACACATGTACAAATGTATGTAGTACATATTTCTCTAATAAATAAACAAAAATAATTCTTCCCAAAAGTCAAAATACATTTAAAAGTGGTTTAAATAACCTTTAAACGTGTTGAATGGTGTTTAAGCTAAGATTCCTTTAAGTAACGTTGCTTGAATGTGAAAATTGATTAAAGATACCGATTTCCAACTGAGACTGCTTTTAGACGATTGCAATTTTTATCCGCAATTCTCTTTTGAGTTTCTTTCGGATTGCAGCATCTATTTAAACGCTGCAAATTTTAATAGCTGCAATTTTTATTAAATGAGAAGGAAATATATCTTTACACTCTTTACTCCGCCTATGTGTCAAACAATAGGAAAAAGCACAAAGAAGAAAGAGCGATAACTCTGCAATTATTTCAACCTCTGCAACTTTGTTTACCCCGGCCACAGCATACGTCCCCTACCGACAGCTTAAAAATTGCAGGTGGTAATTGCAGCGTTTAAAAGCAGTCTTAAGAGCTATTTCAAGGTATTTAAAATTTCTTTATAGATACGGCTGATAATAATTAAACAAATTTGTAGGTACTTTTGACTGATTGATGTTCAAAACAAGCTTACAAAATACATACCAAATGTATTGATGAAAATGGAAGACTACGAATTTCTTTATCAATACTTCATTTGATGTGTTTTATAAATACCTATCTGAGGGATACATTTGGTATGGCATCGACATGGACAAAAGTAATATTTTTATAATTACGAAACTCAATAATTCCTAAATCTTGTACATTTTTAGCTAGTAAAAGCTAAAACACTACCCTTTGACTTGTGTAATCAAGTGTGCTCTTACCTTAAGTCTTCTCAATACATCGTTCTACATCTTTGAACACATCCCTTGTATCCGTATTTCCAATCTGCTTCTGAATTCGTTCATTATGATTTTCGAAATAAATACTCATTCGAGTCTCGATTGAATGTGAACACCAAACTGAAGTTCCGCCATCTTTCTTTTTCGTGCATCCCCGACACAAGTGAGGTGAGAAAAATTTTCTTAAATAATTTCACAATTTTACAATATATATTTAATAGTTTACCTTAATAAATTAAGTTGTACGTAAAAAAGTACGTCTGTGAATGTATAATTTGCCAATTTTGGCTGCGTAGAGTGCTCATAAATTGATAGTGAAAATTTTCGCACGTGTTCTAATCAGAAATTTTGTCCATCCATTTCCAGAATTTGCCAACATGCAGCTTTTTGTACGTGGTTTGGACACCATTGAGACCCTAGAGGTTTCACAAAATGATACCATTGCCTCCATCAAGGTAAGTTTATAAAACATTCTTCATAGACGCTTTGGTCAATCCCAACCAACAAATATTAATATTACAAATCTGAAATAAATTCATATTTAAAATCAATAATTTCAGGCTCAATTGACACAATTGAAAGGAATCACTGAAGAGTTCGTCCTCAACTGTGAAGGAAACGCTTTGGAGAATGATGCCTGTGTCAGCAGCTTATCATCCTTCGAATTGGATGTCACTGTACCACTTCTTGGAGGTAAAGTGCACGGTTCTTTAGCTCGTGCCGGTAAAGTCAAGGGTCAGACTCCCAAAGTAGAGAAACAAGAAAAGAAGAAGAAGAAGACCGGTCGTGCAAAGAGGAGGATCCAATACAACAGACGTTTCGTCAACTTCGTTCACGGATTCGGTCGTCGTCGTGGTCCAAATGCTAACTCTTCTTAAATGTATTCTTTTTTTTTGTGAATAAAAAACAAAACATTTTATAAAAATACATTTTGAGTTTGGTGACGAATATTGTTTTATCCAATAAGTGGCCGATAAAAGGATGGATTAAGAGCAGTGAAGTGTTAGTTCTTGTTAAAGATTTCAACGAGGTGATATCTATGTGGGGATGGGTGATAAAAACTTTCCAGAAGTATCGTTTTTGATTGAACTTTTGGGAATGACAAGGTAATTTATTTACCTTAAAAGGGCGGTAACTCCGATTTTCATGGTCAAACATTTTGCAGGGACAGTATTCTCTCTAGGAATAAAAAAAATTACAATTACAAGACATGTGTTGGTGGATGAACCATTGGCTCTATAAGCCGCTAGAGTTCAAGGTAGAAAATTCCCAAGTAATACTGAACAGTTTTAATTTAACTTGCAAATTGTGGACTGTAAATTCTGATTAATCATCTTAGTTCTTTTTTACATAACATCTACTTTGTTGCAGGAACTAGATACCTATAACTTTATTCCTTGCATTTTTGAAATAGCAACGTTTTAAATAAAAAAACTCAAATTCAAATAAATGGATATTCATTGAAATATAAATACTTGACTTGTACTAAAAATTTGCAGAATAAAAACTAAGTAGAGGTGATTTGCAATTTCATTGCAACAAGTAGATTTCTTTTGACAGTACGAGAAACATTTATCAACGGTGTTGTCGCGAATAAAATTTGCCCATTATTAAGCAGGAGAATTTAGCTCTCATTTGAATAAGATTGTTCGGAAGGAATATATTCTGGGGTAGATTGGCGATAGCTCAAAAATGTAGCCTCGATGTTCCTGATAGGCTCCTTATATCCCAAAGGGTTGCGTGAGTTGCTTTAGTGAATATTGAATGGCGAGATAGACAAAATGTGTAGACCTAATATGGATGACAACTCAAATGAGTTGGGTGGTCCCTTCGGAAATTCAACCTTAGTTTAGTAGGCTCTACGAAATACATACTTATTCGTATTATGGAAGACACTAAATTTCAATCGTGTTAAAGAGATTTAATTTTTATTTTTAAAGCTAAAACCTATTTTGTATTTATTTTTTGTTAAAATGTTGTAGAGAATCAACCATAATAGGTACATTAAGTTATTTTTCAAATTAAAAGCTAAGCCACAAACTTTCGAATTTTGCTATCAAATTGGAACGGAGTAAAACTCAGTTTGTAAAAATTTTTAAGAAATTGTAAAGTTATCCAGCAGACCTACATATGTATATTAATTTTTAGTATATCATCATCTTAAAGAACTACTATTTAACGTTTATTTAGTTTTTTTTTTCAACTTTAAGATAAGAATGTTTCCAATTGACAAATTTTAAAGCAAATTTCAGGACAAAATCCTTCGGAAAAGAATTTTGGTAAAAAAGTGAGGTTTTATTCACTGAGACTCGGTTTGAGACTTTCACCTACGAAAACCTAATAGTATCTAGCATCTGGAAAGAAGTAGATATACATATTATGTATCTAGATCTACCGATCTAGTGACTGCAATTTAACTATGTGTGCAAATATGTATTTTTCTTGCAACTTTTTTGTTCTGTATTTTTTAAAACAAGTTAAAGTAAGTATTTACAGTTGCCAGTTGGTAACATTGGGCGGTCATATTGGTATTCATTTTTAAATTGCGTTTAATATTCGTTACAATAAATTGATTACAAAAAATATATGTACATATAAAGTTTGATTTCACCTAGACAATATCGAACAAAAATTTTCTCATTAGAGATAAGTTGTAGCACTTATTGAAACACGGCTATCGAGTGGCAAATGTAAATATTTATTTAAGCTTTTTTTTTGTATTTTTCAGCGTTAAAAAAATAACTTCTGTTTATGAATTTCCACTTAATGTCTATCTGTACACGTAACTGACACATTTAACACATTTAACTGGTTTCTTTAAAAAATATAAAAACCAGTTAATTAACTAGTATTGAGTGAAGCAGTTTTAGTTTTTGGTACGGGTACCCAAAAAGTACATAGAAAAAGGAATTTTTTCTCATAAAGCATAGATGTCCCTGTGGCATAGTATACATGTTTAGTGCATTGGAATTTTATGCAGGAGCTTTGGAGTCGAACGAAGTCTATGGCATCTAGGTCAAAGTATTTTCTTTTTCGGGGGTACTGGCCTCTTAAAGGAAGTGACACATTCTTCAACTCTTAAGTCATGATAAAGTTTTTCTTATCTAAAACGCTCGGATACGGAAAGTTTGCTAATATTATTATTTATTTAAACAGATGAAGTTATATAAGACTATTCATTTAAAGAAATTTAACTACTTAAAATCCTTTTTTAAAAATTCTGTAACTTCTATTAATAGACATTCATATCCCTCATAAACAAACATTTTTAGGAAAGAATGTTCTATATATGGGTGTTGTATAGATAAGTACCATATATGTACATACATATGTGTTGTTTGTATAGACTTCAATTATTCCTAATTTTCCGCTTGTTTGGCAAAAATTGACAAATATAATCAGTAATTTCTTTACCCATCAACCATCTGCTTCTTAACTGGTTTATTTTGGTACAACAAGCTGAAAGCAGTTTTGTTTTCGACGCAATTTCTCTCACAACACATTTTTGTTTTCACAAAACAAGATAGATTTAGATATCCAATAAATATGTAATTCAAAAAGAATTCGAATGGAAATTTCATTGCATATTTTAAGGATTATAAAAACCCTTATCACCACATATTTTTGAGGGAACTTTTATTTAAAACCCCAAACTCGATGTTTTTGCAAAAATATCTTTCGAAAAATGTATTGGAATAAATAGTTAAAAGCGATTTTTTGAATATATTATATTGTCTTTGTAGCGATGTAGGTGGCATTATGAGGCATGCTGAAGACGTTTACCAAACTTACGCTTATGATTCAAGACTATAAAATAAAATAACGGCTTGTGAAGAAAGTCAAAAGTACTGACCAATTGTTTTCTTTTCAATTTTGGTGTGTAATTAGAATACAATTGATAGATATAAATACTTTATTTGATTTTTTTTTTATTAAAAACAAAGTAATGGTGGTTATAAATTAATAATTTAACAATAATGTTAAGTTGTTTTTATTATATGTATTATATTATTGATTTCATTATAAAAATCATACAAGGTTTGTGTTGAAGTAATTAATCGGGAAATCAGGTAAAAATGTTGAAATTTTCCGTTTTTTTTTCAATAAAATAAAAATAATAATTTGTGTTCTTTATTGGTTTTTATTTAAATTCATTTTTAAAAATAAGAATATGGTAATACTAAATAGATATACTTTGTTTAGAAGTTAAAATAAATATTTTTATTCCAGTTATATTAACGTATGACAGCTTACCGAAAGAAGAAAGTACCACATCATAGCGTGTTTGAGTTGAATTTACATAATATGTAAATATGAATACATATGTATTTAAATTTCGTTTCAACAATTATTTTTAATCAAATTAAATGTATTTAGTGTGAAGCATTTTTTTAACACTTCATCAGTAAACTTAAAATTAAAACAATTACATTCCTTAAATTTTAAGTAATCTTTAGAAAGCAAAATTCCTTGTAAGAAGATTACGACTTCAGATTTTTATTTTGTTCAAGTTTATTTGAGAAAAAGTTCTTTAGCTCGTGCCGGTAAAGTCAAGGGTCAGACTCCCAAAGTAGAGAAACAAGAAAAGAAGAAGAAGAAGACCGGTCGTGCAAAGAGGAGGATCCAATACAACAGACGTTTCGTCAACTTCGTTCACGGATTCGGTCGTCGTCGTGGTCCAAATGCTAACTCTTCTTAAATGTATTCTTTTTTTTTGTGAATAAAAAACAAAACATTTTATAAAAATACATTTTGAGTTTGGTGACGAATATTGTTTTATCCAATAAGTGGCCGATAAAAGGATGGATTAAGAGCAGTGAAGTGTTAGTTCTTGTTAAAGATTTCAACGAGGTGATATCTATGTGGGGATGGGTGATAAAAACTTTCCAGAAGTATCGTTTTTGATTGAACTTTTGGGAATGACAAGGTAATTTATTTACCTTAAAAGGGCGGTAACTCCGATTTTCATGGTCAAACATTTTGCAGGGACAGTATTCTCTCTAGGAATAAAAAAAATTACAATTACAAGACATGTGTTGGTGGATGAACCATTGGCTCTATAAGCCGCTAGAGTTCAAGGTAGAAAATTCCCAAGTAATACTGAACAGTTTTAATTTAACTTGCAAATTGTGGACTGTAAATTCTGATTAATCATCTTAGTTCTTTTTTACATAACATCTACTTTGTTGCAGGAACTAGATACCTATAACTTTATTCCTTGCATTTTTGAAATAGCAACGTTTTAAATAAAAAAACTCAAATTCAAATAAATGGATATTCATTGAAATATAAATACTTGACTTGTACTAAAAATTTGCAGAATAAAAACTAAGTAGAGGTGATTTGCAATTTCATTGCAACAAGTAGATTTCTTTTGACAGTACGAGAAACATTTATCAACGGTGTTGTCGCGAATAAAATTTGCCCATTATTAAGCAGGAGAATTTAGCTCTCATTTGAATAAGATTGTTCGGAAGGAATATATTCTGGGGTAGATTGGCGATAGCTCAAAAATGTAGCCTCGATGTTCCTGATAGGCTCCTTATATCCCAAAGGGTTGCGTGAGTTGCTTTAGTGAATATTGAATGGCGAGATAGACAAAATGTGTAGACCTAATATGGATGACAACTCAAATGAGTTGGGTGGTCCCTTCGGAAATTCAACCTTAGTTTAGTAGGCTCTACGAAATACATACTTATTCGTATTATGGAAGACACTAAATTTCAATCGTGTTAAAGAGATTTAATTTTTATTTTTAAAGCTAAAACCTATTTTGTATTTATTTTTTGTTAAAATGTTGTAGAGAATCAACCATAATAGGTACATTAAGTTATTTTTCAAATTAAAAGCTAAGCCACAAACTTTCGAATTTTGCTATCAAATTGGAACGGAGTAAAACTCAGTTTGTAAAAATTTTTAAGAAATTGTAAAGTTATCCAGCAGACCTACATATGTATATTAATTTTTAGTATATCATCATCTTAAAGAACTACTATTTAACGTTTATTTAGTTTTTTTTTTCAACTTTAAGATAAGAATGTTTCCAATTGACAAATTTTAAAGCAAATTTCAGGACAAAATCCTTCGGAAAAGAATTTTGGTAAAAAAGTGAGGTTTTATTCACTGAGACTCGGTTTGAGACTTTCACCTACGAAAACCTAATAGTATCTAGCATCTGGAAAGAAGTAGATATACATATTATGTATCTAGATCTACCGATCTAGTGACTGCAATTTAACTATATGTGCAAATATGTATTTTTCTTGCAACTTTTTTGTTCTGTATTTTTTAAAACAAGTTAAAGTAAGTATTTACAGTTGCCAGTTGGTAACATTGGGCGGTCATATTGGTATTCATTTTTAAATTGCGTTTAATATTCGTTACAATAAATTGATTACAAAAAATATATGTACATATAAAGTTTGATTTCACCTAGACAATATCGAACAAAAATTTTCTCATTAGAGATAAGTTGTAGCACTTATTGAAACACGGCTATCGAGTGGCAAATGTAAATATTTATTTAAGCTTTTTTTTTGTATTTTTCAGCGTTAAAAAAATAACTTCTGTTTATGAATTTCCACTTAATGTCTATCTGTACACGTAACTGACACATTTAACACATTTAACTGGTTTCTTTAAAAAATATAAAAACCAGTTAATTAACTAGTATTGAGTGAAGCAGTTTTAGTTTTTGGTACGGGTACCCAAAAAGTACATAGAAAAAGGAATTTTTTCTCATAAAGCATAGATGTCCCTGTGGCATAGTATACATGTTTAGTGCATTGGAATTTTATGCAGGAGCTTTGGAGTCGAACGAAGTCTATGGCATCTAGGTCAAAGTATTTTCTTTTTCGGGGGTACTGGCCTCTTAAAGGAAGTGACACATTCTTCAACTCTTAAGTCATGATAAAGTTTTTCTTATCTAAAACGCTCGGATACGGAAAGTTTGCTAATATTATTATTTATTTAAACAGATGAAGTTATATAAGACTATTCATTTAAAGAAATTTAACTACTTAAAATCCTTTTTTAAAAATTCTGTAACTTCTATTAATAGACATTCATATCCCTCATAAACAAACATTTTTAGGAAAGAATGTTCTATATATGGGTGTTGTATAGATAAGTACCATATATGTACATACATATGTGTTGTTTGTATAGACTTCAATTATTCCTAATTTTCCGCTTGTTTGGCAAAAATTGACAAATATAATCAGTAATTTCTTTACCCATCAACCATCTGCTTCTTAACTGGTTTATTTTGGTACAACAAGCTGAAAGCAGTTTTGTTTTCGACGCAATTTCTCTCACAACACATTTTTGTTTTCACAAAACAAGATAGATTTAGATATCCAATAAATATGTAATTCAAAAAGAATTCGAATGGAAATTTCATTGCATATTTTAAGGATTATAAAAACCCTTATCACCACATATTTTTGAGGGAACTTTTATTTAAAACCCCAAACTCGATGTTTTTGCAAAAATATCTTTCGAAAAATGTATTGGAATAAATAGTTAAAAGCGATTTTTTGAATATATTATATTGTCTTTGTAGCGATGTAGGTGGCATTATGAGGCATGCTGAAGACGTTTACCAAACTTACGCTTATGATTCAAGACTATAAAATAAAATAACGGCTTGTGAAGAAAGTCAAAAGTACTGACCAATTGTTTTCTTTTCAATTTTGGTGTGTAATTAGAATACAATTGATAGATATAAATACTTTATTTGATTTTTTTTTTATTAAAAACAAAGTAATGGTGGTTATAAATTAATAATTTAACAATAATGTTAAGTTGTTTTTATTATATGTATTATATTATTGATTTCATTATAAAAATCATACAAGGTTTGTGTTGAAGTAATTAATCGGGAAATCAGGTAAAAATGTTGAAATTTTCCGTTTTTTTTTCAATAAAATAAAAATAATAATTTGTGTTCTTTATTGGTTTTTATTTAAATTCATTTTTAAAAATAAGAATATGGTAATACTAAATAGATATACTTTGTTTAGAAGTTAAAATAAATATTTTTATTCCAGTTATATTAACGTATGACAGCTTACCGAAAGAAGAAAGTACCACATCATAGCGTGTTTGAGTTGAATTTACATAATATGTAAATATGAATACATATGTATTTAAATTTCGTTTCAACAATTATTTTTAATCAAATTAAATGTATTTAGTGTGAAGCATTTTTTTAACACTTCATCAGTAAACTTAAAATTAAAACAATTACATTCCTTAAATTTTAAGTAATCTTTAGAAAGCAAAATTCCTTGTAAGAAGATTACGACTTCAGATTTTTATTTTGTTCAAGTTTATTTGAGAAAAAGTTCTTTAAACTTTGTTTTTAAAATTCCAAATTCGATTCAAGGTACCTCATTTCCCATACCAAATTTCAAAGTTGAGTAAAAGTAGTTAGGACTATTCCATTGGATTTAATAATGAATGAATCCCCGAGTGAAATCAACGGAAAACAACAAAAGAAAGGAAAACAAAAATATAAACATGATCTGATCTAAATCAGATCCTCATAAATAATAAAACAAAAACAATCACAGTGACAGCCAGTGGAATATAACCATGTCTTTTTGTGTTTGTTGGCTTTTTTCTTTGCTTCTTTACACTAACTTACCATAATATTAATAAAAAAGTACTACTTTTTGGATCTTTGAAATAGACCCAGGTTTAAATGTTATTTTTGTATTTACGTGTTAAAATTTGATCCGGATCTGATAACGTGGATAACAAAATGCAGCTATTGAAGAAAGCTTTTCTTTTCAAAACTACATATTTGAACATTTCAAGTTCATAAAT
Organism: Epistrophe eligans; assembly: GCA_951394125.1. Classification (NCBI taxonomy): domain Eukaryota; kingdom Metazoa; phylum Arthropoda; class Insecta; order Diptera; family Syrphidae; genus Epistrophe; species Epistrophe eligans. Next base: position 55,808,499 of record OX596028.1, read on the forward strand.
TAAATGTAAACATCTATATATATAAAATAAAGTTTTGTTTTGTGTACGTTCGCTAACCAGCCAAGCCGGTTGACCGATTTTCAATTTTTTTAATTAAAGAGGAATAAGGGTAGAAGGTTTAGGACAAAAAAAAAATTATAAAAAATTAAAGAAAATCTGTTAAAAAAAGGAATGAAATTTCAATTGGTCACATGGGTTACTGATTTGAACAATATTTAGTAATTAGCGCAATTCAAAAATAATGGAGTTCGTGGTGCAGTGGAAAGATCTCCGTTTTAGACGTGAGGGGCCTCAGGTTCGATTCCTGTCACCGGCATTTTTTTTTTTTTAATTGTTAATAATTTTCTCTTTTTGCTGCAAAACAAATAAAAAAAAAACTATTTTTTTTAACGCCCTGCGAAGCGGGCGGGGGTTTTGCTAGTATATTATATTTTTAAATTAAAGCTAATATAATTATAATAAATACATAAATACTTGTAAATTCTGATTTATGATTTGTAATTGATTTAAAAACTTGAAAAAGTATATGTTTTGTCTTTTGCATTTAGAAAGTTATATAAGCTTAAAATAGATAACTTCTTTCGAGGGGTCGTGCAGAACTTTACAAACTACCATATAAACATACTAGACTAAACACCATACCTTACACAAATTTACGTTTAATTTCAATTCCTCTCACACTTTTCCAGTTAAGTTGAATACTGTTCAAAATTACCTTTCTTCGACATATTCAAATTTTGACACCAGTATTCGCATAAAATTACAAACAATGCTATAATAAAACCTAAAAAGCACTCAAATAAATTGAAGAACTTCAATATATTAATATCTTGTAGACTTCTCTTACCAATAAGCAATACAAGAAAACATCCTTGCATATCAGTTAAATTAACTTTATGATTTGTTATTTGACCAAGAACTCCCTTTCCTTTACATTTATCTTTTAACGGTAAATTGATCTTGTGCCAGCGATCTAAGAATCCCATTTGATGAAGACGTTTAATTTCATCGTTAATCAATGACATATAAGGGCTATTAACTGGCATGATCAATCCTATTTGCTCTTCAACAAAGTCTTCTTTACCTAAAAAGTTTATAATCGACAAAACATTTAGATAAACTTAATATTATAATTAAAAATTAACCTAATACAAATTTGCATTCCTTGTCTTTTTCAAAATGTTTTTGAATAGTAAGTTCAAGATTAATACGCCAGTCTATATTAATACGGCGTCCTTTTTCGACAGCTCCAATATTTTCTGTGCTCAAATTGTTGTACATTGTGGCTTTTTCCATAAATTTCTTAAAGTCCTCTCTTGTTGAAATCTTTTGGTAAAAATTAAAGGTTAATTATTTTGACTAGGTACACTTAGTTACAAAAAAAAAAGAACATTCACCGAAGAATACTTTTCGAAAAAAGTGCCATTCCTCAGTCCAAATTGTTCTACTTCGGTGTGTTGAAATGTTTCAAACAAAAAGTCAATGGCTGGCTGAAACTTAGGAAATGTCAGGAATGCAACTAAATTTCCACAATAGGTTGTAACGAGAACTAAAACAGCAATCCACCAAACACCTACAAGTAGTCTTCCACTATCAGCTCTTGGAAGGTACATCCCACCTAAAATGATAAGCAATTTAATTTTACTGAATCCAATTTTAGAGATATGTATATAATTATTAAAAATAACCTTGTTGTAGAAGAGCCCCATAGACGTACCAAAAACAATTGTTCATTTTACATAATCCATTAGTACGAAGCTCTTCAATTGGCACAAGGATGTTTATCAAATAGAGCAATGGGGCTGTTGTCAGGAGGACTCCGATAAGTGAAGCCCAAGTCTTGCATGTGAAAAAGTAATTTCGAATTAAACACTATTCCTGATAAAAATTATTTTCTCCAAAAAGTATGCCATACTATGTACCTCAAATGTAAAGGGTGCTGTAAACAAGTATATTCGGCTCACTTCATCAGGTCGTCTTGATAAAAAGGTATACTTTTGAATGCTTATTGGATTTGTATAATTAAAAGGCTTTGAATCGGGATCATCAATGGAATATGCGACAGCAGCTATAAAAAACTGTAAATTAGAAATACATAATATGAAAAATAAATTATATAGAGGTTTAGAATTATTTTACCCTGTTGTTTTGAATGAGTTCAAATACAGAGTTGGGAATGCAATGAGTCAAGCTGCCATAGAGATCTGAAAAAGCCTAGAAGAATTGAAAACATTCATTTATAAATTTATAATAATTGAAAAAGAACATACATAGTATAAATTAGACTTTCATTTCAATCAAATTCTGACAGCTTTATTTTGGGGGAGAGCTTAATTTTAACAAAAAATGTTTCAAGCGTGCCTTAAATTTGGAGCTAGGCTTTTGATTTTGTGGGGTGAAATAAAGAAAGTTCAGTTTTTAAAAATTACTCAAAAACTATCAGTGTTTTGGAAGAATAATGTCAAAAATTATAACGCAAACCTCCTTATTAAGGGTACCTACTTTTTAAAATAAAATAATTTAGATTAAGTTTCATTTTCATGTGTTTGAAGTAAAAAATAAAGATTAAAAGTAAAAATAATTGGGCATATTATGTACGTATGGCGTATACGTAATTTTCCACAATTTGTAGGTACTTTATCTATAACAATATTGATGTTTTTAAACAATTTTTCAGTCTAAACTGTAAGTTCCAATGCAAGCAGATATGTAAAACATGAACACGGTGCTATAATGTCCCTATTTATTTACTCACATAATTAAACTTAACTACGTTTTTGGTAGGTGGTATAAAATATAGGCTCCCATAATTAATTTATTTTTTTTAATCAGGTGAATAGTTTTTAAAATATTAAGACTTTAAAACCACAGTGTGATCTTAGATAAGAGCAAGTTTTTCCCACCCAGTTGTGCATTTTATTTAATTAAATGAAATTAAAATTTTCAAAGAAAAGAATGAAAGAAAAATTTAAAGAAATTTATCGATGGTGTGCCTTGGCCACTTAATACTTGACCTTACGACGTAATGGGTGATAGATTTAAATGAAAGCAGCAATAATTTTAGAAATAACTTATTTAAAAAAAAAAAATCAAATACGTTTTTTGCAGTCTCATTAGGCATTTTAAAGAAGATACAATCACTTTTATTTAAAAATTCATTGCAAACAAATAATACATACTGTGTCATTTTCATTTGCCCCTGTATCTTCGAATGTCTTGGCATCATAAAGACGATATCTGAGGAAAAACAAGAAAAATCTTTTTATATTTTCATAAATAATAATGTTAAAAATATTAATTTGAACGCTTTGCTTGTGAAACCAAATGGTATTTCAAATGCAACCTGAATAAAAAGGCCCTAACAAGAAGGAATAAAAAAATAAGAAAGAATTGGTGTAATGAGTTTAATAGTGTTACTTACGTAAAATTAAGTTTTCGAGAAAATTCTTTTAACAATTCTATCACAATTCCAGAGGATTCAATAACTTCACCTTTTTCATTAGTTTTAATATTTTGCCATGGTGGATTCTTAAAGAAAATTATATTTACATTTCAAACATAAATATATCCAATAGTTTAAACTGAAATAAAAAAAGATAGATAGGTACATACATGATAAGTAATAACATCCATAGTTATATTTCTAAATCGTTCTTCTATATGCGGAAATATTGCATCAGTTGTAACAAATCCTAAAATTGGACTCCAGTATCCAACATCAATGAATTCGTAATTATTTTTCACCAGCTTATTATTATCTATAATTAAGTTTTTGTATAGGAAATAAGACTTAGTTGGTATTTACTTTTAATTATAATATTAGTTACCTACTTGATTTACTGGATTTTTTGTAATGTTCTTGAGTTTTTCCCCAAGATATTGCGGTCTTGAAACGCCATTTAGAACAGCTTGCACAAACACTATTGGATTTAAGGTAATCCTAAAAGAATACAAACTTTATTAAGATTTACGTATATAATGTTACTGTAAAACCACGAGTTAAGATAAATCTAGGACCCAGTATGGGTTAATATTTTAAATGCTAAATAGAATGTATCCTTTTTTATATACAAAAAAAATAAAAATAAAAAATATAATTGTGTGTGTGTGCTGCAACTCACGGTTAATATGTGTAAACATCTATGTTCGTCCTAGTGCCGAAATTTTGTTATTGAACATAGGCAATTACAACGCAATGTGTGGCACGTAAAGGCTCACGCTTTTTGGTTTACCTTGCCGCCGCTACCGACATATGTAGATGTTTACACATTAAAAACTGATGCAAGACTGTTATTTAGAACGGAGTATTGTAGTATTTTAGCTTCTCGTGATTTTTTGAGCTCATAAGGTAACTCAGGATTGATTGCCGCCAGCAGCTTAACTTGGCCCTGAGAATCTACTTAATTTTCGGGTTTTAACAGTAACAAAAGAATTAATACTTGGCTGTAATTTAAAAGCTTCTCCTGCTTTTCTGATTTTGTAAGACGAATTGCTTCCCATTCTTCATCGGAGATTTCACCAAAAATAGATTCTTCTTCTCGAATAACTTTTGACAGTGAAGTAATAAAGCCCATTACTGTTTCTGACATTATACATTTTAATGATTCCTGAAAAAAAAAATACCAAAAACATGGAAATTTTAATTGTTATTAATTTATAATCAGCACAAAAGTATGCTGCTGTTGCATTCACATCTCTTCACCAGAAAATATTTATTCGGCACTAAAAGCTATCACTTTCTTTAAACTTTATAATTTTCTTTTTGCACGGGTGATATTCACGATTACATGAAAAATAAAATACTTATAAATAAAATCAAAAATAAAGTTCTATAAAAACTTTACGACTTAATAGTTAAAGAAAGTATTTTTTTCGTTCTCATTCTCATTTTCTAGAAATTAAATTAAGCTCTTCTTTTAAACTAACCTACCTGACAGATTTGACTGGTTTGATTTACAGCAAATGCTATATTCGCACCCTCGTTTAAGTTTTGCGTCAATATGTCAAATGTAAAATCTTCGTCACCATGCAAATCAAAGAACAGCCATTGATTGTATATGTGAAACATTTTTAATTCTTCAGCAACTTCCATGATGTCTTCAATCGAATTAGAAAAGACTATAAATTGATTATTTCGACTTCTCGTGAATTTCCTTAAAGTTTCTCTGAGCTTAGACCGCTTTCTTTGGCTCCGTAAATTGTCATCGAAAGTGTAGATATACAATGCAATTGGATCTAATTTATTATTAGAATTATCATGTACTAGTGCTTCGATAATTTGTGAATTTTGATTCACTGAAAAGTTTTATAAAAGATTGTGTAAATTTTGTTAACAACATCCAAATTTTAAATTACCAATAGTTTTGTCAAGGAGTAGAACACATGATTTCCACTTGAGTACATTTTGTACCTTTATGTCTAGCAAAAGTTGAGGAAGTTCTTCCCCTTTAACAATTATTGGGATCTGTAAGCAAAAAATAGATTATTTTTTAAACCTTTTTAAACAAATCTTACCATAAGAGCTTTGTCAGATGGCAGACGAGCACAATCCGAGTCAGTTATAGCAAACATAAGAATTGAATTAATTTGTGCAGCTTCGAAAAAAGTCCAAGTTTTTTTACAGTCCATAACTGTTATAGCAGCTATAAAATCTAACAATCAAAACAATCTGCATTATTTTAGGCTAGCAAACAAGCAAGCAATCAATTCTTGTCTACCTTTCTTTAAACGGACGGGACTCCAAGTGTAGTATTTTAAATTAACTCCTCCGTTCTTAAGATTTTCACGAATAGTATCTTCGAGAATTTTTTGTAAATCACTCATAATATCCGTGCCTTTCTGTTGTACGTAATCATGATCCACAACAACCGCTGGGAATTAAAAAAAAAAAGAAGCATATATGTAAATAAAATCGACTTTTTAAAGATATCCTTTAAGGATACGTACCTAGTGATGCATTTACACTTAGAAATGATGAGAAATCATTTGTCTGTCCTTTTTGAATGAGGACAATATAAATTACAAGTAAAACCATAGCCATTGAAAACTTCATTTTGCTTCAACTTTCAAACAAGAACTAAAGTATATGTTTTGCAGAATAAATCACTTTCACTTATAATCGAGTTGAAGTTGCATGCCAGACAAATTCAATTTCAAATTCAATTAATGTCGATATTTTCTTGGCATTTAGAACCCTTTCCCTTCAGTTATCAATATATCTTTTGTAAATGTCAAGCTGCAGGTGTTCGATTGTAAAGGAAAAATTGTTTTGAAAAAAAAAAAAAAATACAAAAATATGTATCAACATTTTTAACTTGCGTTATCAATAACTACTATAGAAATAAGTTTTTTTTTTACCAATTACCTTAGAAGTGATGGCGAAAGACATATATTTTTTTTAATTAAAGTCATCCCGGTTTTCTCGTAAAGAACAAGAAGTAATAATATGAAAATCAAATTAACGAGCAGGTAATTTATGTATTTTACAGAAAGTTTTACAAAGATTTTTGCCTTATGCAAATTAAAGTGTTTGCTGTGACACACTCAAACTTTTATCAAAATCGTCAGAGACGTTTCCGAAATAAATAACTTCTTTCAAAATGGTTGTGTTATTTTTGTAGTTAAACTAATTCAATTTCGCCTCCAGGACTCAGCTAAAAATGTTCTAAATTAAAAAAAAAATCCATTCATGGTGGTTTAGGTTGTAGGTGAAGGTCGAGGTGTCTAGACATATCGACATAGTTTTGGATTCCACTTTTTTTCGTATTCTCTATTATCGTAATATCTGGTTTGGTTAAAATTCCGAGGTCGATTGTTTGTCCTATATTACTTATTATATATACCGCAAATAAAAAAGGGAGAGGCTTATAATTATTCATCTTTTTTTCAGTTTTGAAAAAAAAAATGTGATTTAAAAATTGTGGCAATTCATATTTAGTAAAGTAATATAATCAGCAAAACCTATATTCTTATGTTTTGTTATCTACATTAAATAATAACCAAATAAACAAAACCAATTTTTTCAATTTTTTCACAAAACTAGCAAGCCCGTGCTCGCGCTGCTTCGCAAAGACGCAAAGTTTTTGATTGAAGAATTTTGTTTGTTTAATTTTAAATATTATGTAACATAAGAAAACGTTATTCAAAGGGCTAAACAAATGTTGGATATATTATTTGCAAAATCATCAAGCTTATAACACAGATAATAAACTATATAGATGTAGCATCCCCATAGAAGAAAATGTCCCAATTTATTTGTACACCAGGCAGACGATCAACAGGCAAGAAAGCTCTTTGCCTGTTGATAGTAAAGCAAAATCACAGAAAGAAAGCTATTTGTCTTTTACAAAAAGTTCTCTCTTGCGTGCTCGCTCATATTTTTTCCCCCTTGCTCTGTTCCTCAGGATATAGGAATGAAATGAATGGGGAAAAAATTGAATGAATAATGATTATGAATGAGCGTGGAGTTTGATGTTTTCGTATTTTGTTCCAGATTCGTTAGATCGGAGCATTTTTTGATTAGGTAGCTAAATATCATTTTAATTAGATACCTAATCATTTTCCAGTTTCTAATATTACAACAAATTATTTCTAGGGATTATTAATACATACATTTCAACATTTTGAACCTGTTGTTTAGTAGAAGGAAACAATTAAAAAATAATTTGAAAATATGTTATTATGATAAAATATAATAACATATTATATTAGGTATACCTACCTACAAATCAAAAAATGATAACGAAAAATAACTACGTAGGCCTAGGTAGTTTTTTTAAAGAAAATGTTAATAGGCCCCAAATTATCTACATAAATTGACTTTTATTAGAAATGTTGATTTTTATATTTGTGTTATTTGTAATTTTAAATTGTTTTAATAGGGTAATTCGCGCAAGATGTGACATAAAACGAAGAACTTTTTAGGTAGTTATGGGTTGGAGGTCTTATTTTCACCGGTAATTTTCGGGTGGCCCCGGCGCAGTGGATGTAGTGCTTGACTGCTAACTTGGATGTGTGGGTTCGATCCCCAGTCTAGGCAGCATTCCCTCAACTGAACGCCACCCCTGGGATTTAATGAGAAAATCAAAACCTAATTTCTCAATCCACTGTGCCAACAAAAAATCTATCTAATCCTTCTATTCCTTCTAACATTGCCTAATTTATAAGACCCCAGGTCTTACTGGCATTTATATGTTTGTGCTTGTTTTTTTTTTTTTTTTTTTTTTTTTTTTAAATACAGAAACAAAGGCCAGGCGAAGTACGTCACTCAGCAATAATATTGGTGAGAGATATAGGATTGCAACATGTGCAATATTATATACAGGGTGGGCCAAATACAAGTTTCTTTTAAAAAATGCAATAAAATGAACAAAATTAAATATTTTCCATGTATTATTTTATTAGTAAAAGCAAACATTCCCATTAATTATGGAATTCAACGTCGTTCAAGTGGCTGCCTCGGCTGGCTTCGCAGTAGCGCATTCTGTCACTTCTATTTGATTGGATGCAGGCACAAATGAATACCCAATTCATCCATTGGTGGGGGGGCATGTGGACAGAAAATATTAAAGATTTTTAAAATTTGTCCACAAACGCCCCCTCCTCCCCTATTTACGTAAATTCATTTTTGTTCCAATTAATTTTTTCCGAACATTCTCAAAAAATCAATTTAAATATTTTCTGAAACAAATATCATGAAGCGCACAAGCAAAATAAGGATATAATGAGGACACATAAAAATCTAACGATGATGACATTTTTCATCCTCGATTTGAAACATACCAGACTCGGATTTATTTTATTTACTTTCAATAGGAAGTCGCAAATTTGACCTGCGGTAGCTCATAGCGAGTAAACAAAAACAATAAACAAACAAACAGGTTTTCTTCCATTCGTTTTTTCTCATAGCTCTTAAAGGTAGAAGAAATAAGGAAACAAAAACAAAAATGTCCCTTTTTTTCTGTGTGTAGCTCTCCCATATGTTAGAGTAGTAGAGAAAATAAATTGAAATGTTGTCCCTTCTCTAAAAAGTTGAACTTTTAAGAAAGCGCTTTTCTTGGACGAATTGCGTTTTCGTGGAAATTTTCTCCCATATGGATGCTTCATTTGTATAGTTTATTATCTGGGATAATAGGTTTAACCATCGTGAAGTTGGCTCCTGGCAGTCCATATCTAGTAAGTCAATGTTTGGGGCGTTATTTTTTCTTTGGGGCCCTATTTCTTGGGGTATAATTTCGATTCGTAAACATTATTATTAAGCTTGTAGAAATGTGTTTCGTCAGCATTCAAATATTCTAAACGTGCGATGCACTTTGAAAAAAAGGAAGAAAATTATAAAAAGAAAAATAAGGACAAGGATAATAAAAAGTAGTAAAATATTTAAAACATATATTTATCAAAAAATATTTTTTAATCTTTGATAAGAATTATCAAAAAAAAAAATCCACAATTTTTAATCACAGTAGGTACAATCACTTTCTGAATATAATCCTCTCTCTCTCTCTCTTAAAAAAAAAAACAAAATCTTTACAAAATTCATGTTTCAAAAATTCTCTCCCATATGAAACGCAGGTTTCGATTAAACCATTAATCGCCATATACCCTCCTTTGTAATATGCAAAGGAAAGGATCCATAAAAATACATAATTCTCCAGTCACTACTCTACTTCGACCCCTGGAATATCATGTACGATTGGTGAAACACCCACAGGGTGTTATAGAAAATAATCGCGCCATGATTACCAATTATTTTTGGAATAGGAAGATATGGACTTGGACGACGTGTGGTTTCAACAGGATGGTGCCACAAGCCACACAGCATACCTTACAATCGATTTATTGAAGAGTAAGTTTGATGAGCGTGTTATCTCAAGAAATGGGCCAGTCAATTGGCCGCCTCGTTCATGCGATTTAACGCCTCTAGACTATTTTCTTTTGGGCAACGTTAAGTCATTGGTTTATGCCAACAAGCCGACGACGTTGGAAGAGCACAGAGCCAACATTGTGTGGCCGAGTCTTCGAAAATTGGATCCAACGAATCTACCGCTGCCAACGTGCCCGCGGTGGCCACATGAACGAAGTCGACTTCCATTGATAAATGTTTTGATTGTATGTACTTCAAGACGATAATAATGTTTTTGAAATATCTGCTTGAATGTCTACATATACATATGTGCTTGATTGTCTACATATATGTGAAATAAATCCCCATTTTATTAGATATCTACAAAAACGACATAGGATCTATGTGTCTATGGGTGTCTTTTTTATGGATCTACATAATGTTAAGGTAAAGCAAATTGTAGTGGAAAAAAAAAAGACAGACGTATCTTCATGAAAAATACAAGCATAAGGAACCGCAACGCAATAATAAAAGGCGGCTAAAAATTCAAATTTAAGAATTATCAGTAAAACGTAGAATTTTACGAGCAAAATACCATGCGAGAAAAGTTCGAAGAGAGCATCATTCAAGAACAATAGCATAGGAAAACAATAGCATGAAATAAAAGTGGCATGCAATAAAAATAAAAATTAGTAGGCGTAAAAAAAACTTGCATGCAAAGTGGAGCATGTATGCGATAAAAGCTGCATATGCGAGAAAATTTGCATGCGAGAAATGCTGCATGCAATACAAATTTCATACAGTAAAAGTTGCATGAAATTGCATGCAATAAAGTTGCACGTAATCAAAGTTGCATGAAGTTTCATGGAATAAAACGTGCATGCAGTAAAAGTTGCATGCAATAAAAGTTGCATAAAGTTGCAATAAAAGTTACAAAAAGTTGCAATAAAAGTTGTACGCAGTCAAAGTTGCATGAAGTTGCATGAAGTTGCATGCAATAAAGTTTCATGCAATAAAAGTTGCATGAAATTTCATGCAATAAAAAATGAATGAAGTTGCTTGCAATAAAAGTTGCATGAAGTTGCATGCAAAAAAAGTTGCATGAAGTTTTATGTAGTTGCATGCAATAAAAGTTGCATGCAGTTGCATGCAATAAAAGTTGCATGAAGTTGCATGCAATAAAAGTTGCATGAAGTTGCATGAAGTTGCATGCAGTTGCATGCAATAAAAGTTGCATGAAGTTGCATGAAGTTGCATGAAGTTGCATGAAGTTGCATGTAGTTGCAATAAAAGTTGCATGAAGTTGCATGCAATAAAAGTTGCACGAAGTTGCATGCAGTTGCATGCAATAAAAGTTGCATGAAGTTGCATGTAGTTGCATGCAATAAAAGTTGCATGAAGTTGCATGCAGTAGCATGCAATAAAAGTTGCATGTAGTTGCATGCAATAAAAGTTGCATGAAGTAGCATGCAGTTGCATGCAATAAAAGTTTCATGAAGTTGCATGCAGTTGCATACAATAAAAGTTGCATGAAGTTGCATGCAATAAAAGTTGCACGAAGTTGCATGCAGTTGCATGCAATAAAAGTTGCATGAAGTTGCATGCAATAAAAGTTGCATGAAGTTGCATGCAATAAAAGTTGCATGAAGTTGCATGTAGTTGCATGCAATAAAAGTTGCATGAAGTTGCATGCAGTTCCATGCAATAAAAGTTGCATGAAGTTGCATGTAGTTGCATGCAATAAAGGTTGCATGAAGTTGCATGTAGTTGCATGAAGTTACAGGCAGTTGCATGCAATAAAAGTTGCATGAAGTTGCATGAAGTTGCATGTAGTTGCATGCAATAAAAGTTGCATGAAGTTGCATGCAGTTGCATGAAGTTGCATGCAGTTGCATGCAATAAAAGTTGCATGTAGTTGCATGCAATAAAAGTTGCATGAAGTTGCATGTAGTTGCATGCAATAAAAGTTGCATGCAGTTGCATACAGTAAAAGTTGCATGAAGTTGCATGCAATAAAAGTTGCACGAAGTTGCATGCAGTTGCATGCAATAAAAGTTGCATGCATGCAATAAAAGTTGCATGAAGTTGCATGTAGTTGCATGCAATAAAGGTTGCATGAAGTTGCATGTAGTTGCATGAAGTTACAGGCAGTTGCATGCAATAAAAGTTGCATGAAGTTGCATGTAGTTGCATGAAGTTGCATGTAGTTGCATGCAATAAAAGTTGCATGAAGTTGCATGCAGTTGCATGCAGTTGCATGCAATAAAAGTTGCATGAAGTTGCATACAATATGTATAATGCAACATGTATGATACAACATGTATGATGCATTATGTATGATACAACATGTATGATGCAACATGTATGATACGACATGGATGATGCAACATGTATGATGCAACATGTATAATGCAACATGTATGATGCAACATGTTTGATGCAACATGTATGATGCAACATGTATGATGCAACATGTATGATGCAACATGTATGATACAACATGTATGATGCAACATGTATGATACAACATGCATGATGCAACATGTATGATGCAACATGTATGATACGGCATGTATAATGCAACATGTATGATGCAACATGTTTGATGCAACATGTATGATGCAACATGTATGATACAACTGAATGCAACTTTGTGCAACTTTTATTGCATGCAACTACATGCAACTTCATGCAACTTTTATTGCATGCAACTGCATGCAACTCCATGCAACTTTTATTGCATGCAACTACATGCAACTTCATGCAACTTTTATTGCATGCAACTGCATGCAACTGCATGCAACTTCGTGCAACTTTTATTGCATGCAACTTCATGCAACTTTTATTGCATGCAACTGCATGCAACTTCATGCAACTTTTATTGCATGCAACTGCATGCAACTTTTATTGCATGCAACTACATGCAACTTTTATTGCATGCAACTGCAACTGCATGCAACTTCGTGCAAATTTTATTGCATGCAACTTCATGCAACTTTTATTGCATGCAACTACATGCAACTTCATGCAACTTTTATTCCATCCAACTGCATGCAACTACATGCAACTTCATGCAACTTTTATTGCATGCAACTGCATGCAACTTCATGCAACTTTTATTGCATGCAACTACATGCAACTTTTATTGCATGCAACTGCATGCAACTTCGTGCAACTTTTATTGCATGCAACTTCATGCAACTTCATGCAACTTTTATTGCATGCAACTGCATGCAACTGCATGCAACTACATGCAACATCATGCAACTTTTATTGCATGCTACTGCATGCAACTTCATGCAACTTTTATTGCATGCAACTACATGCAACTTCATGCAACTTTTATTGCATGCAACTGCATGCAACTACATGCAACTTCATGCAACTTTTATTGCATGCAACTGCATGCAACTTTTATTGCATGCAACTACATGCAACTTCGTGCAACTTTTATTGCATGCAACTTCATGCAACTTTTATTGCATGCAACTGCATGCAACTTCATGCAACTTTAACGATAATAGGTACTATGCTTCCAAAAACGTTGTCCACACTCAGAGTTGTCGAACCTTTAACTATCCATACTTTTAAATTACTCTGTGCGTAAAATAAGTTCCGAAAGCTGATGCCATACTAAAAAAACAAAGATCGCAATATAAGTGCTTTTTCTTACCTTTCCTTTTAACATAATATTATGTACGTGTTTGCTTCAACATAATAAAAAAAAGTTGATAATTTTATTAATTTATTTTATATCCACAAATTGGTACAAGTATAAGTGTAATTTCTATATCTACTTATTTCAATACCTAACCAATTTAAAATTGTTAAATGCGAAACATAAAGTAAAAATTTTCTATTTTAAGTCGATCTACAATTAATATGCAATTACCTAATTTAATTAATTTTATTGTTTTTCTATATTCAATTTTTAATTTTTAACTATTTTTAACTTACAATTAAGATAGTCTTAAATATATAAAATATTAAAATGGTACAAAGGGTTACATTTTTGTTTAAAGGTTAGGCCTATGACATATAAATACATAAATATTTTAGACGATTCTATGTAATACTGAATAATTCTTGAAAAGATTACAAATAATTGTAATGAGATTATTTATGTTTTGTTCAGTTTTACGATTGAAAGAGATATATAAGATTTTTGAGCATTTGAATTCTGTTTTGTGGTCATAATTTATATATGAAAAATAAAAATATTTCTATCGATGTTTCTTTTTGTTTTTGTTTTTGTTTTTTTTTTTAATTATTATCAGCCTTGGAATTTATAATTCCAAGGAATCTATCTCTATTCATGGAGAATTGCACTTAATCGCTCTTCAACAGCAACTTTTCGTGACTTCCAAACAAATTCACAAACAGCTATTACACACGCAACACCCATTCCACCCATGAGAACAACAAAAACTCCTCCAACATTTGCCAAACCTAGTTCGTTGGCAGCGGACGTCGACTTAGAAGTCTCGACTCTGCAACTACCTCCGCCACGTTTCTCTTTCCACCATTTTGTTTTGAGAATATGTAATTTTCCTTCTTCCTGTAATTTGAGAATTACACCATTTACGGCAGTTCGATATGGTGAATCTAACAATGGAAAAACAGTATATTTAAGTCGATTAAATTTTTCAAGAGTTTTTATAGATTTACTAGGTGGTGTAGCAATTCCATAACCTTTTGTGTCTAACATTCCTCCAACTTGGGTTAGATCACAATTACGTTCTGTTACATATTCTATTGATGTTGATTCCATTAGAAATGCATAACTTCCTTTAGAAAAGAATGAAACAAAATAAGAAGAATATTAAATAATTTACATAGATACAGAAGAAACAAAGTTGTAAACCTTTTCCTTTAATTACTCGATCTACACCTTCTCCATTACTTGATGAAAATACTGATGGTCTTGCTGATTCCATAAAACCCCACATCCGTTGATATGTTGAAATTTTTGATTCCTTGTAAGAAAAATGATTAAATTTATTTCGAAAAAGTTATAAGTCTAAAATGTTTAAATAATACCCTGAAAAAAGCTGCAGTACTGCCACCTTTAAGTGCACCATATTTAATTCTAGTCTGCTTTGCTAAATCTTCAGCACTCTCGATTGGCGAATCCATTCGTTCAACTGTCAGGAAAGCAGCCAAGTTGGCAGTGTATGAAGATATCATAATTAAAGTGAAGAACCACCACATTCCTGCTACCATTCTTGTAGAAAGTGCTCTTAAATAAAACAAAAATTTGCAAAGTCGAAATATGGGTTAATTTATGTAAAATTCTTAAAAGTAAATTTGAGATGTTTTTGTTTTTTACTTAGGCAAGAAATCACATCCTTGTTGCATAAGTGATCCTATGGCAAACCACATGCAATTCATCAAAGTGAATTGACTTTCTTCTTTTTCTCCATGACCTGTATAGGCTGGCCACTCGTAGGGAGTAAATCTATAGAATTATGGAAGGTTTTAGGGGGAATTTAATTTTTTTTCATATTGAAAATTATACCTTGCCAAAATGAATAGTAAGACAGAAACACCCAAATAGGCTGTTGCCATGTAAATCCAAACGTCCAGTGATAACGGTGACAAAAATGAAAAAAGGTTCGGCGGCTGCTTTACAGGCTTCCGGTATAGAACAGATACCCCGAGGTTCATGAAAGGCATCGTGAAGTCAACAGCTTGCTCTCTTTCAAAAGTTATTGTAAGATCAGCAATAGCCAGATCAGCACGTTGCTCCAGGAGCTCTCGGATCATACCATTCCATTCACTGTTATAGGAGAAAGTTATATACTTTTCTAAAAAACTGGGATCAGATAGCGTAAGACTAAAACTATTCCCGTTTAGGTAGTAAATCTATATCTGTTTCTAGCTACATCTAGGGAAAGATCAAGAGAAAAAATCTTGAGTCCAGAAATGACTATCGTTTAATCGATCGATCTCTTAAGTAGGTATCACGCGATCTGGATCCTGGTTGAAAAAAAAAAAAAAACTATGTCTTACCCGGTTTTCTTGTTCAAACTACCATAAGCGTGATCGGGTACCAATTGAATTTTATAACTAAAACCCAATGCTTTGGATATTTCATATACTAGATCCACGCCATATCCTTCAAACTGATCATTGCCTGTAAGTGTAGCCGCCGATTCTTTTCTCATGCAATAAGGGTCACTCTATAAAAAAGGTATGTTTATTTTTTTTTTGAACTTCTAGAGCAACAAAATTCAGAATTTATACCAATATCGTTGTTATAACCAGGGTTTTATTCTTAAGATTTGCCTCGATTTCCATTTGTTGTTCGCTAAATGTTCTTGTAAAATTTATCCCATTAGAAAGTGTTGAATTCCATGTTCCAATTTTTCTTATACCCGTTGAACCTAAGTCAACAACATCCAATATAAAATCTGTGCGAAAACCTTGATGATCGAATTTTATAACATTGGTTAGGCCTTTCATTTCAACAATTTTCATGTAATTAATTAAGCTGAATCCATGCTGCCAAGTATTTTGTCCGTCACATGATATTGGTTGGATGTCAATTTGCTGGCTTGTATCTAAATCATGAAGTGCTTTTGAAAATAAGTGTACAGCATCGTACATGAGAGCTGTTTCAGCCTGTAATTAAAAAAAATTTAAATGTATGTAGGTATATCTTTAACTTCGCACTTAATTCAATTTAAATACTTTGTATTGCTTGTAGAGAATGCTCTGAACCTACTGAAAATCATCACAACGAGAGGTTGTCCTCAGGGAGGGTTACTATTACCCTAGATATGGAGTCTTGCAGTAGATGAATTGCTAGGAATCTTACTTCCCAAGGGATACGCTATATTTGCTGATGACATCGCAATCACAGCCTCAGGGAAATTTGAAGAAACTCTTTGTGATATAATCCAAAGAGGACTAACAGCAACTAGGAAATGGTGTCTATCTGTAGGACTATCAATTAACCCCACTAAGACGACGATCATACCATTTACCAAGAAAAGACTTCTACCGCGCATGAAGCTTATTTGATTAGCTAGTGAAGTAATCGACATAAAGAGAGAGGTAAAATATCTAAGAATTACACCAGACAGTATACTCCTCTGGTACAAGTACGTAGAAATAACAGTCGGAAAGCCAGAAAGGCCCTGATGATATGCAAGAGACTTACAGGCAAATCATGAGATTGCAAACCAGACATCCTCAAATATCTTTATACCATGATGGTAAGACCCATCATTACCTATGGTGTAGTTGCATGGCACAAAAGAATAGCCCAAATATTCAAATTCCTCAGAGAATTAGGTTTTGGAGGAAGAGCTGTAAGATGAGAAACCTTTCATCCAGCTATAGATCTATAGGTCGCACTGCAATTAACCTCACAATACCTCATTCAAGCTCTGAACGAAAAAGAAACGCAAATTAGGAGCTCTGTGTTTTTTTTGGCTTTGAAAAGAATGGCTGGTCTCAAAAAATTTCAGTATCATCTCGAAACATTTTCCAATATTTTTGTGGAAGGAATAGAAACTAGAAACTAGAATTCGTGTCTGAAGCTGGTACATTTTTACAATTTACAGTAAAAATTATATTTTCTTTTTGGTTGCACGACTTGAATTTTTTTTTAATTTTTAAATAGAATATTTTTCTGAAAGGCTGACAACCTATTTCTGTGATGTGGCTTAGTTACCAAAAATTTGAAACGTAGTTTGCCAAAAATTTCAAACGCAGTTTTCTTTAAAGTTCTTAAACTCGTTTTCTAGAAAATTGTGAAAATTAAAAAAACTAAAATGCTGGCATGGGAACTATCATTTCTAGGAGAGCTCCACATCGAATTTAAAATAAGTCGGTATATCCAATTTGGCTCTAACTCAAATTACAGTGAACTGACGGACGCCCATAATAGGCGTAGACGAAATTCACGTTTTTGAACTTCTCCATCATCTTACATGACGAGACAAATATTCGCCTTACACAGCAAGTAAAACTTTCCAGAAAATGCTTAATTTTATGCGCTACAAATTTGATAATTTTTTCAATTGAAATATTATTCTTTGCGATTTTTTGTGTGGTATACGTTACCAAAAATAATAATATTTTGTGCTTTCACACTCGCATCGATAAAATTAGTTGAGAAACGATAAAATTGAACATTATGAGTTTTGTTCCAATTTTTAACGTTTTCTCGACCAAAAGATATAAAACGTTTTCACTATTAAAAATACGAAGGTACACAGTACGTACACAAAGAATGTTCTTATGAAAATCGTCGAAGCTCCGCACCATAGAATTTTCTAATATTCTTGAATTATATCTTACCTTAACTGTTGTAATATTTGCAGGTTTTGAAATTCCTTTTTCATCGATTGACCATTGACGCACAACATCTTCGACAACTTTTTCGTTTATTAAACGAAATCCAGTAATATTCGTACCACCATATTTGAATTCATCTAAATTAACTGTATGCAAATCCAGAGAAGTCACCAAATAACTATGATAATCGCTCATCATTCCAATTTGTTGAGCTTGTTTTAGAACTTCATATATTTTATCAGTCGAACAATCCAGAACGATGTGAGCTTCTGCTGAGTTTTTGATTTGTTTTAACAAAGGCCTTATAAACATAAACAAATCAGACATTTTATTTGTGAATATAAGAAACTTCAAAAAACATACCTGTAATCCCCCGTATCACTCAATTGTCTCACAGTTATGGGAAATGAAGAAGGCCCGTGTGCTTTTAAAAGTTCTTGAAGTCTCACAAGACCATCGTTGTTTTCATAAATAATTGTAAATGTTTTCCAACCCCACGTCTTGACTATGTCAACATAGGCCTAAAATGGAAATTAAATTGTTATTGGTATCAAATTTGACCATGCAAAATATTGCCTGTCCTTACCTTTGATAAAGTATTTGGATGGGGATAAAGGTTGACAAGACAACTCTCCCTTCTCAGGCGATAGTCCCATCGGTTTTCTAAATGAGGAACCTAAATTTTTTGTAAAAGTTACTTCTGTTTTTAGAAATTGTCTGATAAATATTTTAATTTACTTCCATTGTATCACAAATACTTTGAACATGTCCAGCAGTGTGTGCTGATTGTGGTCCAAAAATAGCTGCAACTCCAATATTCAAAAGACTGCATACTGGAAAAAAATTGGTTTATTTATGAAAAAACACAAATTTTACACGATGTCTGTATAAATGCAATGTGTTTTTAAATGAAGTTATTTTAGTACTTAGTTTTTGAATAAATAATTTCAAATTATTTTTTTCGAATTTTATTTTAAAAACTTTCAGTCGTATTTATTAGATTTTTGTCTACTTAGACACTGTCTAACTAAAATTTTCAAATTGGTGAAAATATGCTTTATTAAAAAAAATAAATATCACATTATTTACGGTAAGGACAATCCACTCTTGTTTCTAAATTAGGCAGCTATAAGACAACAATAAACAAGGGTTTTGAATAAATTTTCGAAAAAAAAGTAAAACTTAACTGTTCCGATTGGTTTATTTCGAAAACGGTTGTTTTTATGAAAAAAGTATATTGATGTTTTTTGTAGGAAATTTTCTAAGCTACAAATGTTTGACATTTTTTCTGTACAAGAAATCATTCGGGAGTTATTCCTGAAAAACGATTTTGGGGGACCTTTAACCCCCCATAAAATTGTTAGCGGCGCTCATATCGATGGGGACTTTTGACAGTTATTTTAGAAAACCATGAGGAGGCTATATACCAAAATCCAGCTTTCCGGCGATTATTTCCTAATTTTGCTGTTTTTATGGCTTTATTGACTGCGCTATTGTTCATTTTGACGACATTACAGACTATCTGGCAGGATGAATTGCATTTGGTAACCAATGTATTAATGCTCTTCTGTTTGCGGATGATATTGTACTTCATGCTAATTCGCCCGACACACTACAACGGATGATAGACCGAAGTAGAGAGTACTGCAGCTTATGGAACCTAACTATATTAATCCTGACAAAGCTAAATCTATCCTGGAGCTGGATAATGCATGTGGGATATCTTTGAAACTGGAAGTGGAAAACCAGCGACTCTGGAAAGAAATACTCTATAAGCTGACTGAAAAGTAGATTTACAGTGCAGTGAAATGTTTATTGAAGAGTCATCAAGTTCTGTACACAGAGCAACTTATAATTAGATATTTTAAATAAAGATAATGCAACAAAGCTAAATAACTCATTTAAAATAGCACTATGTTATCGTAAAAGGATTATAAATAAAAACTTTTATGTTGAAACTTAAGTATACTTATGTAACGAAAAGTAGCATTGTCAAAAGTATCAACTCCAAAATTTAATTTCATAAAGCAAAAACGACATCACTGAAAAACAACCCTGGAAAAAGAAAACAGAAGTTCGAGAAAGTAGGTTCCGTCATACCATCGTGCGTGCACTGTAATTTGAGCTCGGGCCTAACAGGATAACCGATTCACTTAATATTTGGTACAGATTTGGTCTAGAGAAAAAATTGGAATAATTGTTTTAACTCATCTAAAACGGTTAGCTGCCATACAACGATTTCAAATTTTCTGTTAAACGGCTCCAACAAACCAAAGTAGGACCATTGTGTTTCAGATTTTTGCCTAAAAATTCGTATTACGGAAAAAGGATTTCTACATTATTTTTTAGAAAAATGTCCTTATTTTAAAGCTATTCATTTAATGGTTTGCCTATTTACTGTTATAAGCAATATGATGCTTATAAATATTAAAAATAATATTGCAATTAAAAATTTTAGAAATAATTTTTTTTTTGTTTAAACAAAAAATTAAATCAAACAAAAAATCCATTTGCTTAGTACTTTTGACTTTTTTATAATTTTTGTTCGTTAAAATGGAGCTCCATTATATGTAGTTGTTAACGAAATTTTTAAATACAGAATTAAAATAAATAAAGAATTTTAAAATGCAGAATTATGAAAATAGAATTGTGACCTATACAGAATTTTGATCATAATCCTTATTTATATTGTATACAAATTTTGATTTGAAATCAAATCTTTCATTTACCTATAAAAAATCATTTTAATCAAATCAACACGTATGTTCTAAATTCTTTCCAGAAATGCAACAGTACCTCAGGGACTACAAATGTGTGCCAAATTTTCCTCTCCGGTATCATTATTGCGGATAAATTGTTTCAGTCTTTTATTTACGAGTATGTTCATGTTTTTTTTTATATTTTGTTGCTTAGCAAATAAGTAACTTTATTGGGCATATATGTATAACTTTGGGTTTGTTTAGTTGTTTATTTAGTTGAAATAAACTTAATATTTTTTCCTTTTTATCCGAATAAAAAAGATTCCCTGGCTGTGTAAATTTCTAGCAGCACATGAAACCTATCTCTTGTTTCTACCAATAGCCCGCGTTTATAATGATATATTTATGTTTACAAGTTGCAGAGTTCAAATAGCCTCAATAAATAAATACACCAAAACAGACCGGATGAATGACGACTACGATGACGACCCGATGCTTCAGCAGGGATTGTGGAATAAATTTTGTAGTGTGTATAGGATGAGGTGAAGTTGTATTCTGTATATCTACAAAATAAATATTTACCTCTTTTCGATGCATGGAAACTGTCGAACGGTGATATTCTTTCTATTTGTGCTACAAGTTTCGAACGCGGAAGTATTAAACGATCAGCATTAATGTGTTCTACTGCTTGTTTAAAAGCTAGTTCTTGATGATCATCTGAAGGATGAAACAATCCACCTTTTAAAGAAACAAAAAAAAAATTAACCGGAATATGTATGAAAAATCAATATATGCACACAATGCTCCATCCAAATATACACAAAGCGACGACAATTCCAGAGAAAAGATACAAGATGAGTTGAGAACTCACCAATTTTAATCACATCCGGAAGCGAATTAACGCAAAATAGAACATCACAAAGGATTAAAAAGCTTAGCTTAAAACACGGGATTAACTTCACCATCTTCTTTAAATCTTATTTTAGGAATTTATTAGAACTTAATTTAACTTCATTTTATAGTTTTTATTTTTCTTTTGGGAACGGAGGTTGATTCGTTGTAGTTCTCCTTAGTCAACTGTTAGTATTATAGTACTAAATCGTCGTGAGATTACACAGCATCCAAGTAACAGTTGTCAAATAATCATCCTTATTTGTCTGACGTTTCATGATGCGCATGAGTCTCCTGGTGGAGACTTTGGACGCCATCATGTTTAGTAAGTCTCCATGTAAACTGTATATTCTTTTATGTGAATTGTGGTGTCGTTGGCTACCTGAACATGAAAATCTCGAAGGATTCAAATTATGTTGATATATGCGAGGGGTTCGTCTTCGTCTTCGACTTCGTGTTCGTTTCCGTTGTTGTTGTTCGTTTTGCCCTCTTTATAGATACTCTAGGGTGCTCGTAATTGTTGCACGTAATTGTTTGACAGAGAAGTTAAAAAGTAGATGGTAAGAGAACATCACGTCGTCGTCGTCGTCGTCGACAGGTTAATGCTTCAGCGGTTTCAATGTGATTTTCCTCAGAAAAGAACCGAAATGATGAAGGAAATAATTTAGGTATTTCTGTGGATTCCTTGGCATTCAAGTACACACAATGTGTGATTATTACACTACATAGCATTGTAGGATTTGTCTTTTGGGGACATGTCCATATAGGTACTCTGATGTTTGTTGAGGATGTATCTATACGAAGATAAAACAAGGATGCTCATTTGGCATACACAAACATATTTAACGAATTAAACCCTTGTAATCCTTTGGCATTGTGTTTCAATGCTTATTTGTGTTTGTGTTTTTATTTGCAATTAAAAAACTCGTATTTCGTTTATATGATCCTGAGAAAAGACACACACACACGTGCAACACAACCCACATCTATGCTCCTTGGGGAGAATGAATTTGGATGTCGGGATTGTCAAATAAGTACCATTCTTGATATATGTATATAAGTAGATATTATATGTATTTTTTTAAATGATGTCCTTGTGTTAGAAAAGGCCTTAAGCTCTGTGTTCTTTTCAGTTTCTTCTTTTGTTGTGGTTTTTGTCTTCAGCTTTCAACATCATCCAGGCATGTTGTAATTGTAATCATATCATATATGTAGATAATAGAAGTTGTGTAGATGTTACATACATATGTACAGAACGTACATATGAACATCTATCACAAGGTTGAATTTAGGTCGAAAAACGTAGTAAAGAGCTACGAGCAGGCAAAGCAAAAAAAAAATAAATAAAAATGAATACAAATGAAATGGAAAGCGAAAGTGATGTCCTGTCCCTGCCGTGTCGCCGTGCACGACTGAAAGTCAAAGGCTACTGAGAAATAAGGGATACAAAAAAAGAAAAAAAAAAACACAAAGCAAAAAAAAAGCCGAGAAAATTAATGTGGAGCATGATGGCGCACAGAACACAGGACAGCAGAACCTAAGGACACACACAGAGGATATGTGTAGGTAGGTATGTATGTCTGTTATAACATTCACCTCCCCCAACCCAATAAGCTCGAAACGATAATTTGTTTTGGAGCAAAAAGAAGAGGGAACGCAAGTTCAATGGGGAAAGATTACTCCTGCTTTAGCTCTTTCTACCTAGATATACCTACATTTATTTATGCACTATCGCCCCACAAAAAAGACTAACAGGCATCGGGTTCGTGAGCAATTTTCCGTGTTGCCAATTAATTACAACACAAGCGGATTAAGAATTTTAAAAGCCTTCGTGTTTTTTTTTTGTTGGTCAATTGTAAATGGGGTTGTAGGGAGTCTAAATTATATGTATACTTTTTGGTATTTTAAACCATTTGCGTTTGGCGCCATTTTAAATTTGGACAAATGGGTTTTTATAAAGAAAAACTATTCAATTTTTAACTTTAAATTTAAAGTGGATGCAATAAAAGTTGTAAGGAATTTTTTTTTTTTTTCAACTTTTATTGAAACAAACTTGTGCATGCATATTTTAATAATTTCCAACTTTTTAAAAAAATCAAATAAGATTATTTTTAATACCAATGCATTTTTAGTCTTAAGTTAAAAATGAGTAAATTATATGGATACAAAAACAATTAAAAACTTTAAATTCATGATGGCGCCCAACGCAAACGCCATAGAATATCGAAAAGGCTTCAAAATTAAATTAAATTATTTTTTGCCACTTAATATCGAACCGAAGCCTTGGCAAAAAAAAAAAGATTAATTTAATTTCGTTAAGGCTTTTATTGAAAACAATAATTGAAAATTGTGTTCTTTGATTTTGAGACAGTTAAATAAAGAAAATTGATGACATTTTGATACTAAACTGGGCCCCTATTCCGGTTCTGTGATAAAAGCGATGATAAAACTTTTCATCGATAAATTCGATTTTGCGATTCTTGATCTGTGTAAACATGAAAACTTTTGTCAAAAATTTATCATATGAATAAGTTATTTATCATCGAATTATTTAACCGTGAAATACAATTTAAAACATGACTGAAAAAGAAAATGTACAAATGTTAACAAATATTTCAGAGGTTTTACAACAAATAAAGGAAAGACATGAATTTTGAAATAAAGTTGTAGTACCTTTTTATTTATGCTTAAGCCGTGAGGTATATTGTTACAAAATGTTTGATTTTTTTTTCATTCAGCCACATTCAGCACACATTCAGAACAAAATCAGCTGATTTTATCATAGGTGAAACCAGAATCAACTTTTTGGGTAAAATGAAATGATAAAATGAAAAAGTCGTATGAAAACTCTCGTGATAAAAAATTTATCATTTCATTTTATCATATAACCGGAATAGGGGCCCTGAAGCTTATTACTTATATAATTTTTTTTTTTATCAAGAAAATATCTCATTTACTTCACTATTTTCTAATTAAATCAAATTTATTACTAAAATGATAGAAATCGGTTTCAATGAATAGCTGATTTTTGTTTCAGAAAAGTGGAACACAATCGTTCCAATGAAATGTGTTTAATTTTCTTTCTGTTCTCATCTGTCATTATTTCGTTCAATGAATAACTCTAAATATTAGCCTCAAAATAATTTGTTGTGACTTGTTGTGTCTTGTGTGAACTATTGAGAGCGTTAAATAATTGTGTTATTTTTTGTTAATTATTTTTAATGTTTTGTGTTTCGATTTATAAATTTAAATTTTCGAATCCATAAGTGCCGAGTATCCTTCCTTTCATATTTTCACCAAAAAAACTGTAGAAAAATAAATTCGTAAAATTTTTAGAGATTATAAGACCGCACCACATACCTTTTCAATGACAGCTAAGTTTCAATGATTGCTATAACCTACACTCAGAGAAAAATATACCATTGATTACTCAATGGTACGACCATTGTTTTAATGGGACGCTTATCAATGGGATTTTACTATAATAACAATAGTTTTCTAGTAAAATCAATGGTATCTGGGTTATTATTACAATGGTATCGAAACTATTATTATTAATACGGTGCATACTATTAACCTAATAGGAAAAACTATTGATTTAATAATATTTTACTATTAATCTTTAATTAGACGTACCATTAATATCATTGTACGACACCATTAATTTTCAATGGTATCAATACCATTAAAAAAAGACCATATTAATAGTACATGTCATTAATTTAATGGGGTGGCCTATTAAATAAATAGTATTCGACTATAAAATTAATAGTATTGATACTATAATTAAAAAAAAAGTACATACCATTGAATAAACCAGACAAAAACCATTAATTTAATGTGACATGCCTCATAAATATCAATGACACGAACCATTGTTTTAATAACATTAATAGTATATCCCATTAAATCAATGTGGTCGCCCCTATAAAGTTCGAAAATTCGAAACTATTTTTGCGAAATTTAACACACCATTAATTTAATAAGATATACTATAAATTTATCACAAGAAATTAATAGTGTGGACTATTATTTTAATGGGGTATGTTATTAAAACAATGTGAGCCAATGATGTTGTTTCGAATATTCGAAATTATTTCTCAAGTTATGTGAGATACCATTAATATCATAAGAAATACTATTAAATCAAAACAAGAAATTTATAAAAACATACCATTGTTTTAATAGTACTATCTTATTAAGTCATATATTAAGGGAAATGTGTATTGAATTAATAGTATATCCTATTGAATTAATGTGATTATTTACTAAAACAATAGTATCCGATACTATTGTTCAAATAATGGGACGCACCATTAATTGAGAAAGAATACTATTAGGTAAACAATTTTTGAGGCTTCCGATATTAATAACATATACCATTGTTTTAATAGTGTCATCTTATTGAATTATTGCAAAACAAAAAAAGAAGTTTTGCATTAATAGTATATCCCATTGAATTAATGTGATTATTTACTAAAACAATAGTATCCGATACTATTGTTCAAATAATGGGACGCACCATTAATTGAGAAAGAATACTATTAGGTAAACAATTTTTGAGGCTTCCGATATTAATAACATATACCATTGTTTTAATAGTGTCATCTTATTGAATTATTGCAAAACAAAAAAAGAAGTTTTGCATTAATAGTATATCCCATTGAATTAATGTGATTATTTACTAAAACAATAGTATCCGATACTATTGTTCAAATAATGGGACGCACCATTAATTGAGAAAGAATACTATTAGGTAAACAATTTTTGAGGCTTCCGATATTAATAACATATACCATTGTTTTAATAGTGTCATCTTATTGAATTATTGCAAAACAAAAAAAGAAGTTTTGAATTAATAGTATATCCCATTGAATTAATGTGATTATTTACTAAAACAATACTCTGGATATTGTTCAGTAAAATAAGATTAAAATGTAGATGAAACCGTCCAAAACCAAACCATATTTTATTCCAAATGCAATTGAAACTAGTTATAACTTTTTAAATACACTCAATTAAAAAAAAATAATTCATTGGAAAAATATGAGGATAAGGCGAAAACTTACCTTTCTTTAAGCGACAGATACTAAATACCATAAAACACATTTTTTTTCAAAAGTGTTAATTTTTGCAAAAAGTTCTCTGTAGTTGAGCCTTAATTCCGTGAAAGTGAAAAGTGATGCTTCAAAATTGACATAATTCGAAAGGAAACAACAAACTGATAAAAAGGTATGTATGCATTTAAAATTAATAAAAATTATTATTACAAATATATTTTTAACCAATCAATCCTTCAGATACCGTTCCAGTAAAAAATATATTTATATAATTTATTTAATTTAAAGCTCTTTAGCTGACTCTTTTCATTAAAACATCAAATAAAATACTAATACTTGGTATTGAGTTGTTTTTGCTTTAAAGCGTTCTTGGAATTTTTAATTTTATTATGGTCACTCTGTAACAAGATGATCTATAGACACTCTTCTGTATCATGTGTTTTTAATAACCTAAAATCATTGATTTTATAGAATTTTTTTACAAGATTTATAGTATGTACTATTCTTTTAAACGGATACACTATTCAATTAATAATTTGTTTTAAAATCTTATACTTTTAATAACCTAATACCATTGATGTTATAGTATTTTTTATGAGATTTATAGTACATACTGTCCTTTTAAAAGGATACACTATTGATTTAATAATTTGTTCTTTCAAAAATAATGTTATACCCCATTGTTTTTTTTATTTTTTATTTTGTATATAATATTTTAATAATAGGGTGTCCCTATATATTTCATTGCATTCCATGAAGATTTTGTTGGATGTTTCAACAAAATATAAAAGAACACTGTGTTCTTCTCCTTTTTAATTTCGTAACGTGAAAACCCGAAAATTCTACACAAAGTCAATAATTTATTAATGGGTAAGTTCTTTTGCTTTGAAACTTTGTGACACTGTTGCGTGGCCACTATTGTACAACTGACCCTATGAAATGTCAAACAAAATGCATTCCCTTCAAATCTGCAAAAGTGAATGATTCCTTTCTTACCTATGAACCCCATTCTCATGAAATTATTTTATTTTATTTAAAATAATTTTTTAAGATTAAATAGATATAATTTATATCTTATGGTGATTTTGTTTTTCATTTAAGTGTTTTGCATTTATTAAGTTAAAAACAAATTTTTTAAATGAAATATTATTTATTAGTTACCCCCATTCAACTATCGAATCTGATATTGTACACCCTGTCACAAAAAGATTTATCGACATTCTCTCGGGTCACATAGCTTTAATAACTTAACACTATTGATATAATAGTATTGTTTCCAATGTTTATAGTATGCACCATTCTTTTAATTCGATACACTATTAATTTAATAGTTTTTTCCTTTAACAATAATAGTACGTCTTATTGTTCTTGCAAAATTAGTATATTAACTTTATTTTATAAGGTGTTACTAAATAAATTTTAAATATGAACTTTATCATATATTATGTTGAATTAGTAGTATGATTGTTGATTTGTGGTATGTGAAAAGTAACAAATCAAATACTACCAGCCGTATTAGTTACAAACTCATTTCAAAATATTTTTAATTAAATTAAATTAACGAAATTACATCTATTTATTCTTGTTGCCATATATATACGAAAAATTCGCAATTTCTGATTAAAATCCTTATGGAGAATTTTAGGAATTACGATTGATAGAGGAATTCCTCTGTTTGACTGCTTTTATAGACGACTGGCAATCTTTATCTGCAATTCTCTATTGAGTTTCTTTCGGATTGCAGCATCCATTTAAACGCTGCAAATTTCAATACCTGCAATTTTTGTTAAATGAGAAGGAAATATATCTCCTCACTCTTTACTCCGCTTATGTGTCAAACAATAACAAAAAGCACAAGAAGAAAGAGCGATAACTCTGCAATTATTTCAACCTCTGCAACTTTGTCTACCCCGGACACCGCATACGTCCCCCGCCAACATGCTTAAAAATTGCAGCATATTTGCAGCGTTTAAAAGCAGTCTTTGTTAAAAATCCATATTGGCGAAAAGAAATCCACAAAAAGCTCGTTGAATACGGTCAAAAAAACGTCAAAAAATCTCCAGTAACTTCTTTCCTCGTGTCCAAAGCGGACATAAACTTCTTAGAATATGAAAAAATCATATGTATACTGATGCGAAAAATGAAGAAAGTTAAAAAATAATATAAATTGAATCATTACGGATCTTTGTATCATTAAAATGAGAGATAAAATTGAACCGTTTAAAAGAAGTCTATTATGTTAATACCAAGCACGCACATTCAATTTTTAGTTTCAAAACAGTTTTCAGTTTAGAAACCAAACTATTTCGAAACTAAAAGTTGCATTTTTGCGCCTGGCCTAAATAGAAGAAGAAGATCAAAACAATTTTCTCTATTTCATTTTCATTAATTATGAAGTAAAGTTTAGACCTCCGTTGAATTAAAAGTAATTTTTTTCGACTAAATTTTGATTTCATCGTATTTTGTATTATATACTTGTTTCTGTTGTAAAAGAAACAATTGACGCCATTCATGTTTTAAAAACTTAAGCGCAAAGTTTTAAACCATTTAGTACGATGTTAAAGCATTTTTTAGTATGATAAAACTGCTTTAACATCGTACTAAATCGTTTACAATTTTGCGCCTTTGAATTTAACTCCACATACATAATTTAAAAGGATGCTGGATTTACGTGTTTTTTGTTTGACATACCACGTATTCCACTTTAATTTAGTTTTTAAATCTACACTTTTTCAATTCCAAAAAATAAAAACATGTAAATCCAGCATTATGAAACAAACGATCGTGAAATGCACATGTAAAAACCAAAGTTAATCTTTCAACCATGCATATAAACATGTCTACTTGTTGAATGCTTTCATTTGAAGATTGCATTCTCTGGTTCCTTCTTTGAGCGTTTTCATTTTTATACAATAAGAAGGAAAGGAAGAGGTATATATCACATATACAGTGTATGTGACTCAATTAAAAAAGTAAACAGAAAAGTTCTCGTCTGTCATTTTTCCGGTCTGAAAAAAAAAGTATTTTGATATTATTAAACGTTTAATAGCGATAAAAACTAATTAAAAAAGTGAAATAAAAGTGAGAATAGTGAAAACTTGCAATAGTTATTTAAAAAATATATAAAACAACACGCGGTGCTGCTTTAAGTTGTTTAAAAACACCTATAATAAGGAGTTTATATTTTTTTTATTTCGTGAGCTTATTGTGTCTCATATTCTTCATAAATTAATGTGATGTGATGTTAAATAGTAAAATACATTCTTCTAGAATAATTTTAAATTGATATTTCATAGCATTTTGCTATAAAAAAAACAAAGTGGTTGAAAATAAAATTATACTTTAATTACGTGAATAATGCAGGGTCTCATTTGTCAAAATTGGAAATTCTGGTTCAGGGTTGCATCACCTTTTGTTGGTGATGGCAAGGCGCTCCAATCCATTGAGCGCCCGTAGTGCAGAATAATTTTACTTATCTTATTTAGAATATGAGACACATCTTACCTATGAAATGAAGAAAAATTACACTGGTTATTATAGGTGTGTTTAAAGAATTTGACTTAGCATCGCATGTTGTTTTATATTTTATTTCAATGAAGTACTTCATATATTCAATTTATTTACTTATTTATTTAATTTACTAAAATTTTTTTCTATTTTGGCTATTTAAAATCTCAAAACATATTCCTAAAAAAAAAACAACTAAAATTTCATTTGGGCGCCCCTGCATTTAGCTGTCTTACTGCATACCTTCCCTGTGTATATGCGTTTGTGTTTGTGTAACTCACACTATTTTGAAAAAAAGCCAAACTTTTTTCTTCTCTTTCTTTCTCGAGATGCCCGTTTCTCCATTTGTTCTTCCATTTTATTCTGCCAGCAGTCAGTCAGTCACGTAGTCCAGCCAACAAAGCAAGTCGTTCTAGACATTGAAAATTAAAATTAATAAAAAGTGAAATAAAAAAACCGAAAAGAACTGAAAATTATAAAAAAGGATAAACGAAACGGAGCCAGCCGAAAGAAATTTAAGGTATTTATAATATTATTGTTGTAAAATAACAAGACATTCTGGGAAAAATTAGGTTATGTTCCAGGGTGTACCACGTTTTTTATTCACTTAAAACGCATTATAAATTAGAAAATAGCATAAGCCAAACTTTTTTCTTCTCTTTCTTTCTCGAGATGCCCGTTTCTCCATTTTTAAAATTAATAAAAAGTGAAATAAAAAAACCGAAAAAAACTGAAAATTATAAAAAAGGATAAACGAAACGGAGCCAGCCGAAAGAAATTTAAGGTATTTATAATATTATTGTTGTAAAATAACAAGAAATTCTGGGAAAAATTAGGTTATGTTCCAGGGTGTACCACGTTTTTTATTCACTTAAAACGCATTATAAATTAGAAAATAGCATAAGGGGTTTTTGTTTAAAACGCATTATAAATTAGAAACTAGCGTATCGGTGATTAAAAAATCAAGAAATAATGAAAAGTTCCTTATATACAATGAAATATTTCAATAAAAACTCTGTTTTTTTGCGCGTTAAAAAAAAACATATAGGTATTCATACTGAAATTTGTATCTTATTGTTTTAATGGTACATACTATTAGTTTTAGAAGCTAGTCAGAGTGCATATGCATACGAAGGTATAGGTAATTTTTTTCTCGAGGCATTTCATTTTGTTCAGCCAGCAGTTCAGTCACGTAGTCCAGCCAGCAAAGCAAGTCGTTATAGTCAATTGAAAATTACAATTAATTAAAAGTGAAATAAAAAACTGAAAAAAACTGAAAATTATAAAAAAGGATAAACGAAACGGAGACAGCCGAAAGAAATTTAAGGTATTTATAATATTATTGTTGTAAAATAACAAGAAATTCTGGGAAAAATTTGGTTATGTTCCAGGGTGTACCACGTTTTTTATTCACTTTAAACGCATTAAAATTTAGAAAATATTATAAGGATGATTAAAAAAATCAAGAAATAATGAAAAGTTCGCTATTTACAATGAATATTTCAATAAAATCTCTGTTTTTTTGCGTGTTTTCATACTGAAATTTGTATCTTCTTATTTTAACATCAAAACTGAGATGTATTTCTAAGAAATCCTGTTCATGAAACTGTCTTTGCTGATATCTTACTTCCTGAACTCACCTATTATTTACTTTTAAAACAGAATTAGTCAACAGTACAAATTAAAAAAATTAAATCATACTTTATAAAAAGCGAAGCGAAACAAATTTGTTATTGATTGTCACATACAAAATGTAATGAAATTTTATTCTTTTCTTCGCAACTGAGAAAAAGGTATTTTTGTATACCAATGGAAACTTCGTTTCGCTTGAAAGTATAAACAAGGTTTAAGAACTAAAAGCATGAAAAAACATATCGCATTTGTTCCAAAACAAATAAAAAAAGTTAAGGTATTTATTTATATTACAACGACAAAAAAAATTACTTGATCCTAAAAATTTCTGGGTAAATTGGGTTTCGAATGGTTTTCAGCATAATGCTGAAGACCATGCATAAATCTGAAAACGTTGGAAATAAAGAAAAGTTAATTCTATATCTAATTGTTTATCATTTAACAATTATTTTTTCATATTATCGAAATGTATACATATGTATATTATGATGTATATGTGTACATAATTTTATTTTCAGACAGTTGTCATAGGAATGTTAAATAAACTAAAGATGAAGCTAAAAGTAACAAAAATTTGTAAATAAAATTTTGAAACAACCGAAAAAGTAAGAGTACTCATTTATACTCAAAGCCAAAAATTACTTAATGAGGACTACCTTAAATAATGGTAATTTAAATATAACATAGACGGTTAAATAAAAAAAACTAAAAGAAAGCCAACTCTTAAAACTTAATTCTAACTAATACCTGCACTAAATAATTATGCAAAGAGCACATAAGTTAATAAGCTAATAAGTTAATAAGCTTTTAGTACTAATCTGCAAAACAAAAATCATCATTAAGTTTGTTTAATTTTCCTAGTCTTTGTATTTTTCTATAATAACATTTATATTTTGTCTTAATTTAGTTAATTAAATATAAAATGAGTTCTGAGGAAGTCGAATCAACTCTCATAGAACTTATTGATTACGAAGAACTGAATACGTCCGAGGAAATAATTCTAGAAGATGAACCAGAAAATGATGAACCAGTACTTGTGAATGCTAATACAAATGAAGGCAAAGTGGTGACATTTTCAGTCGATAGCACTGACAATAATTTAAAAACGAAAAACCTTGTTTGTAACAAGTTTGGATTTGAAGAATGGGTTTACAAACGCATTGTGGGTAAGACAATTTTTATTACGAGTATTTTAATTTATTTTAAGATGCAAAAAATCGTTTTTTATACAATAGAAAATGGTTTTGACCTTGAAAGTTTAAAACTAGCAACAGAATCTGAGATAAAAGATTTATTTCCACGTCCGTTCTTGGGAATAAGAGCAAGGTTTAAGCATCATTTAAATGCCTGGCGCAAAGATGTGGGTTTTCAAAATTAAAGTAGTAGTGGTGCTTTCATAAGTGCATGGTTTCTTTTCGATTTGACTAATTTTACTGATTTTATAGAAAAAATATATTCTCTGACCCGATAAAACAATTTTAATTTAAATAAATTTTTTTAACTTTCTCTATAATTATGGTTCCAACGTTTTTTGAGATGATTGTCTCACTTTTAAGGTTTTCCTTACATGTTCGTAATGGTTCCAGCAATTTGATTGAAATCAAATATGTTGACATTCAACTTGAAAATTCAGAATTCGGTGATCAATTTAGTGTTATGCAAATGGCAATCTAAAAATCACAGAAATTTCTTTCGTTTAGCCGAGTTACTGAATTCTGTATATGTATGTATGTATGTTAGGGTGTTCGTTATCTCAGATGTCCCTTAATCAGCTGTAAATAAAGGAAAAAAGTATTCACACCTAAAACAGGGTTAACAATTTATTATCAACGTTTAGAATTACAAGAAAATTGATAACTATCAATATTGATAAGATTTTAAATAGATTGATTAATGTACCAAATTTCAATATTTATCAACTATCCATTGATTATTGACAACCGCAATAAGAATGATTAAAATATTAAGATTTTTTATTTCGCCATCCAAAGTCGCTGTTAGCGGTATTTTATTGCAAATTATGTGATTGCAGAACATGTATTACACAACCATGCGTTTATAAGAGCACCCGTTGTTATATTTAAAACCCTTTTTATATTTTTCTCATATTTAGGTTTCAAGTTCATTTTGTCAAAACTGTAAATGCCAATGGATGGAATGGAATCATTTTTCAAGAAGTCCATCTTGCTCAACTGATAGATCTTATTATTCTCCGTCAACTTCTCAGGCTTCGCTTGAATTATTAAACAGTAACACACTTACAGAACTTCTTAGTAGTACTGAAAAAGGTGTAGATGTCCTCAATTTTTACAAAAATCAAAATATTCTTGATGAAACGCATAAAAATATATTGATATCAATTATAATCGAAAACTTTGAATCAAACTTGCAAGAAATGAAAATGAGGGATATTGAAAACGCTGTCGACATAATTCAAGAAGTTTTTCCTTCTGAAAACAAAGTAAGAACTTTTGAAAACTGAATGATTTGTTATTTGATTGGTTTCACCTAATGAGATGTTCAGAGTATACAAAATTCAGAGTATTCAAAATTTATTTGTTTCTGAAAAAAAAAAAAAAAATATTAATTTATTTAACTTTTTTCCTATAATTGATAATAATAATAAGTTTTTTGTTCGATGTAAAAATATTTTAAATTTAACTTTAAACACGTTGATTTTTATTTTAACTGTTTGCATTAAACATCAGTTTCTAATTTTTCTATCTATTTTTATTTTTTGGATTTAAATAACATTTCTTAAATAAACATATTCAAACCGATATCGAATTTGCCGTAATACTCGGCGCAGATGGACCCCAGCACGTGCGGTATCTGGGGGGGTAAGAGGCGTGGGATAAATTAATTTAAAACAAAATATGTACATATCAAACTAACAAACATTTTTAAATACTGTTCTACTAATCTCAACCATAACAAAATATTTCTTTAAAGTTGTAATTGCATTGAATAAATACCTACTTAAATTAAACGGTTACAGAATAAAAAAACAACTTTTTTCAAA
Source organism: Epistrophe eligans (assembly GCA_951394125.1). NCBI lineage: Eukaryota > Metazoa > Arthropoda > Insecta > Diptera > Syrphidae > Epistrophe > Epistrophe eligans. The sequence goes on from OX596028.1 coordinate 55,843,458, forward strand.
AAAGCCTGATGTTAAGGTATTAGCATGATACTACTTTACTAACTTTAAAGCTCTTTGCTAAAATGTTCTTAGTTTTAAATATTTTTTAACTAGTATCATACTAAACATTATTTACTTTATAAACTGCAGCCGAACAACCATTTTCACATTTTTAATTGTGAAAGTGGCATTTGAAGTTAGTGGGATACTAAAAAGTTAAAATAGGCATTTGGTGATTTTATATTTAATAAAATGAGAAAAAGACAGCACAAAATTTAGAAATTAGTAGCACAAAATTTTAAACGATTTAGTACGATGTTAAAACATTTTTACTATGACAAAATGGCTTTAACATCGTACTAAATCGTTTAAAATTTTGCGCTAGTGTTTTTAACCTAGCATCATACTAAAAGTGCTTTAACATTGTACTTAATCGTCTAAAATATTGGCCTTCGATTTAAAATGAGACATTTTTACTCTAAAAGCATGATGTATGAATCAATTTTCTTATTTGAATGATTCATAATTGGTAGCGATAAAAATTAACTAGGTTGAAATTAAAATAACGAATTATTTAACAAACTTTAAATATTTTTTTTTAAGTCTTGTAAAGTTTTTGTATTGAGCTTAAATCTGAACATTCTCTTAAAGTCAGAACAACGGTTGGAGAAGAAGTTTCTCTTTTGCATTAAAAACTTCTGATTGACTTTTGCGAAGCCGTACTGTTCCTTATTCTCCGATAAGTTATTCTATTCTTCTTTTAAGAATTTAAGCTTCTTTTAATATTTCTTTTGTACTAATAAACTTTACTTATAGGAATATTACTTACGAAAACGGCGACAAGGTCTTAATCCAACTGGAAAACTGCACGACAAGGCAGTAAATGCTCGGATAAGACTTAGAAAATTAAAAAGAACTTGCACAACTGCACCGCTTGAACCCAAAGGTATTTAAAAACTTTTATATATAAAACTTTCTATTTCATAAAAACTTCAAAACTTTTATCATTCAATTTATATCCCTTCTCTTTTAATGTTTATTATACAACACCTTTCAAACTAATTATTTCAAATCTTTCGTGAGAGTGTTGAGCCGCATGCTTTACTTTTTAATCAGTAACGAGTTTTAAATAAGACAAACATTGCAAAACGATCACTTAAAAAGATTTTTCATGAATCCTTTTTTAAATAAATATTATGTACAAAAAATACAATACAAAATAGGAGTCTTATGAAGTTAGCAAAAGAATTGTTTAAAATTGAATAAAACATGAGAGTTCTCGATATCAAACAAAGAGTTCTAAACATTTTCGTAATAACTTTTTTTTTCTAAAACTAATTTCTCGAAACTTATTCGCAAATTTAGGTTTAAATTCTTTGTTTGCTATCGGGAATACTAATCAGAACTTCTTTTTTTTTGATTTTTTTGGATTTTGAAAATTTTTGGTTCTAAGTCAATGGACACCTAAATTTGCGAATAACTTTTGAAAAATTAGTTTTAGAATAAAAAGTTATTACGAAAATGTTTATAACTCTTTGTTTGCTATCGGGAATACTAATCAGAACTTCTTTTTTTTGATTTTTTTGGATTTTGAAAATTTTTGGTTCTAAGTCAATGGACACCTATAAATTTGCGAATAACTTTTGAAAAATTAGTTTTAGAATAAAAAGTTTTTACGAAAATGTTTATAACTCTTTGTTTGCTATCGGGAATACTAATCAGAACTTCTTTTTTTTGATTTTTTTTGGATTTTGAAAATTTTTGGTTCTAAGTCAATGGACACCTAAATTTGCGAATAACTTTTGAAAAATTATGTTTAGAATAAAAAGTTATTACGAAAATGTTTAGAACTCTTTGTTTGCTATCGAGAACTCTCATTTTTTATTCAGTTTTAAACAATTCTTTTGCTTACTTCATAGGACCATATCTCAGTCTTAATTACTCAACCATAAATATTCCATTTGGTCAGTCCCTCCCATTTCCTATTTCAATGAATATCCTGATGAAGAAAGAAAATAATTTATTAAGATTGTTATCACCCTATATCTGTCATAAATATTATTTTAATATGATTTCATAGAGAATATTTCACAACCACTTGACAAAATCCCAGAGCTTGAAATATTAACAAAAGAACTAGAAGAAACTGTGCTATGGCTTGCCCACAATAACGAACCATGGTCGGAAGTCGAAAGAAAATGGGGAGAAGTATTGGAGATCAGACAAAACGACATCAAGAATGGAAAAAACATTTTAGAAATATGGCCACTGTTCAAGAATTCTCTCGGACATACACTGGTTAGTTTAACCTTTTTCCTATGAATTATAGAATAGGTTAATGAAACATTGTTCATAAACAGACATCGTGCATTTTATTTTAGTTTAAGGGGATTATCGGATAAGTCCATTTTATAAAACTTATAACCTTTGCTTTAAATTAATCCAAAAAGTGAAAAAAATTAAATTTGTAATCTTAATTGCTCTTGTTGAATAATGATTGAAGCGCTAATCACTTTTTTATAATAAGTCACCAATGAATGCGAATGTTATATATATTATATGTATATACAATTTGCATGATTGTGTTAATAACTTCCAAATCAAAACATAAATACTTTTCTTTTATTTCCTTAGGTTGACTTTGATTATAGAATAATTAAAAAGGATAACCCATCGAATCTTCTACAACTGTGGCCTTCATTTGTGGAAAAAATTGTTCCTTACTTTAAAAAAAGAGTGAAGGACAAAAAATCTATTGATCTTTTGAAAGAGCTCAAAAAAGATATTAACACAAGTAAGACAGTTGTTATTTGTAACAATTTTTGTATTTACCTTTCAGAAATAAAATAAATAAAACTTTATTTATTTTGCGTATTTTATTAAAATTTTAGATTACATGTAGAAAAATTAAATGCTGTTTCAAACCAACGTGAAACATTCGAAAAGACGGAGATGTTGTTTTAAATCAAAAACCGTTGTCACATTAATAGCCATGTAAAATATTTTGAATTTCGTTGTCTTTCCAAATGTTTCGCGTTAGTGAAAGAGTGCTTGCAGTGGTCAAGGCATGAAAAATAGTTTTGAATTTTGTCTAACAGAATCCTTTTTTCCTTGCTTTAAGAATTGAAAAAATCAATATTTTTTTAATGCTTATCTTTGAAATCAACCAGTTATTGTGGTATGGGTAGGACTATTGTATCAAGTCATAGACTTAAACGTGTTTATATAATTGACAAGTCTATAGATAACCAATAACCATATCGTTTTTCATATTTTATTAGATTCACGAGATTGCAACATATTAACATTGAAAATGTTTATAGGGTCGTTTTGATAAAAGTATGGTGTTACCAAAATGAACAAAGATAGAGAATGAACTCTAGCGTATAGGGGGAGAACGATTGAATTTTTGGTTGGTGTTACCAAAGAAACTACCAAAATGAATAAAATGAAGAAAAAAAACACAAGTGATGAATTTCAGCCAGCGTACCTACATGTTCATCATTGCCAACGGACGAGATTCAGTGAAGGAATTATTAAATTCGAAAAATGCTCGATTTGAGCCCACTTAGAAGCCTATAACTTTGGTTATAATTATTGGATGTTCAATATTAAGCTAGATAATTAAAGTTTAAATGACAGGCTACAAATCTGCATAAAAATTTTTGCAAAGGCGTAAAAAATTTCGTACCAGAAACTTGAAAAATTGTTTTTTTAGAACTAATTTCATCACGGCAAAAGAAACATATTGATAGAAGGGAGAAGACGGTGGAGTGTGTGCAGTAAAAAAAACACCACGTGGCAAACAAAATTGGCTTTGCGGGCACAAAAATGATATACATTATGATTAGGTATGTATGCACGTACATACATAGATAGGTATATGCTTGTGCATGAACATTTGTACATAGTAGGAATTTTACAAATAATAAAATCGTAAAGGTTGGATTTGGTTGGTTTGTTTGGATTATAACTTCTGTTCTAATAATCGGATGTTTTAGGTTAAGGTCTTAAAATTAAGGTAAAATGTCAGTCTTTTAAATCAATCGATTGTTGAACCTAGAATAAGCATAGTTTGGGTAAAAACTTAACTAACTTTTAAATCAATTTGATTGTTTAACCCAGAATATGCTTAGGTACCTACTTGATCCTCTTATATAAAATTATAACTTAAGTTCTAAGGGCTAGATGCTCAAAGTTAAGGTATGTTTAGGTAAATCAGGCAAGAGGTAGAATTAACTTAGCTAAACAATTGAAATATTATAATCGAAAAGAGTCGATTTTGTAAACTAATATATTCTGTTCTAATCATAGGATTTTTGAGTTGACGGTTTGAAAATGAATGTAAAATGACAGACTAGAAAATGCTTTTGACAAAACTTGACTTACTTCTTAATCAGTTTGATTGTTTAATTTAGAATGTGCATAGGTACCTACTCGAACCTCTTTAATAAACTTATAACTTAAGCCCTAATGGTCAGATCTTCATGGTTAAGGTCCTCAAATGCAAATAAAATTTATGTTTTATCTTAAATTAGTCCATAAACTATTCAATTTGATTGTCAACTAAATTTATGCTCGCCGCTCGGCCACACATTTCATAAAAGAAATAACATTTCAGTTAAAAGAATACATCTCCAAGTGTCAAAAACATTATTTTTGTCTAAAAAAAAAATCACACGACTCGAGATTGTTGAATTGATTAAAAGATGAGTTCAAAATATTTTAAAATAAAATAATTTAAAATAAACACAATTAGTCAAATCATGTTTGCTGTGAGGTTGAGCTTTACATCAAAATCTTTGTAAATTTGGTCTCGAGTTGAAAAAGGTTTACTTGAACAGTAAATCAAACGTCTTGGCTTTATAAAATATACGTAGTTCAATGAGTTGAAATACTTGTAAATCAATTTGGAAAAATTCAAAATCTTTTGATTTTCTCATCAACCGTAAAATTGATCAAAAAACAAGCCAACACACAGGTTGATATGAACAAAAACCGACTGAGTCGAGAACTAAGTTGAACCGTATATAATGTATGCTTTAATCGATCTGTAATAATTCAGTTACCTTTCTGCAAAGCTTAGCTAGGCAAAAATGTCAAATATGTACCTAGATATACGTTAAGATAGATGGTATATATATTTTTAATTTCGTGTATAAGTGCTGTACCGGTGCGGATGAAAATGAGTATGATTGAGTAATTGCGAGTTAAGCTACAATTAAGACTGAGAGGTGACATTAAAATATACAAATTGGTACTTCAGACTGTAGAATGGTTTCTTAGACAGTTTATGAAGTTATAATGCACCTAACAATAGTATACAAAATCAAAATCACAAAGATTAGACATGTTTTTGTTTTATCGACCTAATACAAGTCATTTTCAATGTCCCCATAGTTACTCTATAAGTGAAATCTGTAAATTTTTTTGCTTTTACATGCTATTCTGAAACCTCCAATGTTGGCAGTTGGAAAGAAGGGAACAAAGAAATATAAATGGAAGCCGAGTATCAGCGATGCCCAAGAGTCATGTTTCATCTACTGCAATTCGGTTGCGCAGTATCCTGGAAAGGTAGAGCTGCTCCGTAAAAAATACGAAGACCTAGGACTAACAATTCAGCCACTCATGATAGCGATCGGACCAGAAAAAGGTGCATTAGAATATTTTTATACTTATTATGACGGTATATTTTACAAATTTAATTCTTTCCTTAAATGTATGGATATTACATTCAAACTTTTTCACGTAATGAATTTTTCATATTCAAATGAGGGCAAAAATGTATACGCGTTTATTGAAAAATATTTTTATAATTTTATAAGTATAGATACCAATCCAAATATAGATAATCTCCTATTAATTCTTTCAAAATAAACCAAAAATTTTAGTTTTCTTAAATCCGCATACCTACTTTGAATTTATATAAAAACAAAAGCAAAAACTACAAACTAAAAACTAATGCACTTGAACTAAACTTTAAATGATTTAATTATATTTCTTGAAACAAGAATCATCTATGCGTAATACTCTTTGATCTTCTGCAATTCAGCTGTGGAATTTGCTAAGAAGGTATGAAATTTTTATACTTAAAAAGTAGTGAGAACTTTTGATCTTTTACTGAAATCACATATATCCACTCAATCTTTTTTCAATTTCTTTTTGTCTCGTATGATAATACGTACATGCTACTTTTTATCCACTGCCAATAAATTTTACAAGGTTTTTGTGTGTTCGAACCTTTTATACATATTCCTAACTGTGTATTGCAACTTCTAATAACTAAAAGAAAGCAACAATATTAACGTTTTCACCGAAAAGTTAGTAAATTTCTTTTCAATTCAATTCACAACACAACGACTTTTTTTAAAAAGCAAGAGTCATGTTTTGTCTACTATAATTCAGTTGCGCATAATCCTAGAAAATTAGAGCTGCTCCGCAAAAAATACGAAGACCTAGGACTAACAATTTAGCCACACATGATAGCGATCGGACCAGAAAAAGTGCATTCGAATATTTTATACTTATTATGACGGTATATTTTACAAAATTAATTCTTTCCTTCAAACTCTTTCACGTAATGAATTTATTCACATGAGGGGAAAACTGTATACGCTTTTATTGAAAACTATTTTAATAATTTTATATGTATAGAAACCAATCCAAATATAGATAATTTCCTCTTAATCATCCTTTCAAAATAAACCAATAATTTTAGTTTTCTTAAGTCCGCATATGCACATAATTTGAGTTTATATAAAAACAAAAGTAAAGACTACAAACTAAAAACTAATGCACTTGAACTAAACTTCACATAATAATAATATCATATAATAATATCTTTATATTTATTGTCATGATGGTAAATTTTTAAAATTTAATTCTTCTCCTAAATCTTTTTCATGCTATGATATTTTTATAGGTACTTAAAAGATTGTAACAACTTTTGATCTTTTACTGAAATCTCATACATCCACTCAATCTCTTTTTTATTTCGCATGATAATACGTAGGTATATAATATTCCTATCGTTACATGCTACTTTTTATCCACTGCCAATAAATTTTACAAGGTTTTTGTGTGTTCGAACCTTATATACCTATTCCTAACTGTTTATTTACAAATATTGCAACGTCTAATAATTAAAAGAAAGCAACAATATTAATGTTTTCACCGAAAAGTGATTAAATTTTATTTTAATTCAATTCACTACACAACGAAACTTTTTATAAAGCATTATTAACAAAACTGTTCGAATTATATTTATTTTTAAAATGGAGTGTTTTTTATGTGGAACATATTCCGACTTTTTTTCCTCATCGGACAGTTTAATCCAACATATTAAATCTTGTCATATTTTACAGAAAGTGGAATGTTTTGTATGCTTACACACAAAGTGTTATAGGAAATTTCAAAATATATATTCTTTCAAACGACACATTAAGAGAGTCCATGAAAAAAATTATAACGCATTTGATGTTAGAAACGAAAAAAGTTCTGAGAATAAAATCATAGATGCTTTAATAAAAGAACAAATTGAAGTTACATCAGAGATAGAATCTGAAAGTTTTGATAAAATGTCTATGTCTACAGCGCTAAAATCAACATGTACCACTGCTTCCTATAAATATAATGCACTTTCCTTTGCGCTGTCTTTACACAATAACGATAATTTCAACAGAAAAAATGTTTCTAAAATCTTAAATCAAATCAAAATTGATATTACTGATCCCTTTGTTGAGATTGTGAACACAGGCATTGTAAGTCTGATTGAAAATCCTAAAAATAGAATAGTTGCTCAAAATTTATTACATAATTTTAAAAATCCATTTGATTCTATCAGCAGTGAATATAAACTGATTCAAGAGTTGGAATCAAAAAGACTTTTTCAAAAACCTTCGTACTACACAATTAATGAAGAAATATGCGAAATAATTGTAAATAATGCCCCAGCCTTAGATTCTAATAAAATAACAGGGATTATCATGCCATTTGAATTTCAAATACAAAAATTCTTTGAATCCCAAGATATTCTGCTCGAAACTTTAAATAACATGAACGTTTTAAGCTCCTCAACAAACTTACGCAGTCTTATCAATGGAACGGTTTGGAAAAATAAAGTACAGAATATGTTCGAAGGAAAATTGACAATACCCTTTGTGATATTCCTTGATGACTTTTGCATAGATAACCCTTTAGGTTCACATGCAAAGGATCAATCAGTCTGTGGAGTTTATTATACGTTTCCCACAATTCCAAAACATCATTTAGCTAAATTGCAAAATACATTTGTTTTAGGATTTTTTAAAACGAAAGATCGTTCTTCATTTGGAAACAATTTTGCTATTAAGCCATTTGTACAACGTATTAAAAACTTAGAAAGTGACGGGTTGGAAATTAAAGTAAATGGTAAAACTTACAACATCTTCTTTGTTTTAGCATTTGTTGTAGGAGATAATTTGGGTCTCAATACCTACCTAGGATTTTCAAATAGTTTTAATTCACAGTTTTATTGTCGGGCATGTAAGAGAAGCAGAAGTGAGATGCAGTTTGATACAGCTGAACATCAAGATTTCTTGCGTAACTTTGAGAACTATACAATGGATATAAAAATCAATAACGAAAAACTTACTGGTATTAAAGAAACTTGTATTTTTAATGATATAAAATCCTTTCATGTATCGAATAATTTTTATTTTGATATTATGCACGACGTTTTCGAGGGTGTTTGTAGGTACGATATTACTAAAATATTGTTGCACTTTTTAGAAAATTCAAATTTTTTTTCAATTGATATTTTAAACAGCCGTAAACAACTGTTTAGCTACGGAGAAACTGAAATAGGAAATATTTCGCCACCATTAATTTTGTCCTTACTAAAAGCTCATAATTTGAAAATGACTGCCCGTGAAACTATGACTTTTATTCATTATTTGCCGCTGATGATAGGAGACCTTGTTCCAAAAAATGACAAAATGTGGGAACTATTAATTCTTTTGGTTAAAATAGTAGATTTGGTTCTTTTGTCTGAATTAGATGAATCAAACATCAATGCATTAGAACAGTTTATAACGAAACATAATGATTTGTATATCAAGCTATTTAATGAACCTTTAAAGCCTAAGTTTCACTTCTTAGTACACTATCCCACAGCATTTCGCAAGTGCGGGCCACTGAAGCACCTATGGTGTATGCGCTTTGAAGCACTGCATAAACAAAACAAAAAAGCAGCTCGAGCAACTAATTCTAGATTAAATATTTGCTACACACTCGCTATGAAAGCTGGGCTCAAGTTTTCACATTCACTCGTTTCACAAAACTTTTTTGAAAAAGATCTGATTTTTGAAAAAAGAGATGGATATATTTGTGATTTGAATTCAGTGTTTAATGAAAATATTAATTGTAATGAAATCAATTTATGTTTGTCAGAAGCATATTGCGTAGAAAATATTAAATTAAAAGGAAAATTGTATAAGAAAAATTTTTATTTGACCAAATCAATCAAAGAATCTACTTTTGTTTTTGAAATTGAAAAAAATATTATGTCAAACTCAGAACTATATTTTTTATGTAAGGAGTGGACAGTCAAATATTTTTGTCAGCATTATCAAGCTTTTATAATAATAAAAAATAATGAAATTCCATTTTCTTTGCACTATTATTCAGAGTTTGAAGGCCCTCCAATACATGCTCATCTTTTAAATGATGGCACAAGAGCCATTCGTCTGAAAAAGTTTTAGGTGTCTTGTTAATCAAATCATTATTTGGTATTAGTTTTCAAAAATAAATAGTATATTACTATGTATGTTTAAAAAGTTAAAGATTATATAGATTTAAGTTACATTAAACTCTTTATAAAATTCATACAATTATAGTTATACTAACATTTTCACTTTTCAACACTTTCAATAAATTATAAAATACTTTCCTCAAATTAAACAAAAAAAACTATTTTTCATTTTTGAGATTTTTTGAAGAATAAATAGGTTATGGACACCCCTGATGACTCAAGATAATGAAGAAGTAAGTATGTTATAAAAAGGATTAAGATTTAATGTGTGATAACTTTTTATCGTTTCAGTATAGTACAGCAAGCACTATTGTTTTAATGGTATACAGCACTATTGTTTTAATGGGATGCTCCTATTATTTCAATGCGGCATCCCTATGTTTTTAATAGGATGTGCCCCATTAAATTAATGGGCATTACATTAAAACAATAATGCGTACCATTAATTCTTAATAGGACAATACCATTAAACCAATGTGGTGGTCCTATTGTTTTAATGGGGTCATACTATAAATACAATAGGATAATACCATTAAAACAATGGTACCACAGTATAGGTTTAATGTGGTGGTCCTATTGTTTTAATGGGGTCATACTATAAATACAATAGGATAATACCATTAAAACAATGGTACCACCGTATAGGTTTAATGTGGTGGTCCTATTGTTTTAATGGGGTCATACTATAAATACAATAGAATAATACCATTAAAACAATGGTACCACAGTATAGGTTTAATGTGGTACTCCTATTGTTTTAATGGGGTCATACTATAAATACAATAGGATAATACCATTAAAACAATGGTACCACAGTATAGGTTTAATGTGGTGCTCCTATTGTTTTAATGGGGTCATACTATAAATACAATAGGATAATACCATTAAAATAATGGTACCACAGTATAGGTTTAATATGGTACTCCTATTGTTTTAATGGGGTCATACTATAAATACAATAGGATAATACCATTAAAACAATGGTACCACAGTATAGGTTTAATGTGGTACTCCTATTGTTTTAATGGGGTCATACTATAAATACAAGAGGATAATACCATTAAAACAATGGTACCACAGTATAGGTTTAATGTGGTGCTCCTATTGATTTAATGGGGTCATACTATAAATACAATAGGATAATACCATTAAAACAATGGTACCACAGTATAGGTTCAATGTGGTGCTCCTATTGTTTTAATGGGGTCATACTATGAATATAATGGGATAATACCATTAAAACAATGGTACCACAGTATAGGTTCAATGTGGTGGTACTATTATTTCAATGGGGTCATACTATGAATGTAATGGGATAATACCATTAAAACAATAGTATCGTAGTATAGTTTCAATGTGGTGCCCCTATTGTTTTAATGGGACATGCCTATATTTTTAATAGGATGTTCCCCAATTTTCAAAAATGTATACGATGACAACAATAGGATAATACTATTAAAATAATAGTATACACCATTATTTGTGAAAAATAAATTCGAAAATATTAATAGGATAGTACTATTGAAACAATAGTATTATACTATAAATCAATTTATTAAAACAAAGATCGTGTTCGAATTTCGAAACTCAACAATGGTATGGTACTATTGAATAAATAGGATTTTCCTATTGATTTTTAATGGAACATATCCTATTAATTTTTAGTGTTTAATAGTACATACCATTGATTATTAATGGGACAAACTATTATTTTTATAGTGTAAACTGTACCATAGTAATAATAGTTTCAAAACCATTGAAATAATGGGACAGATACCATTGACTAATTTTAATGGTATTTTCACATTAAATTAATAGGAAATAGCAGTGATTTTATAGTATTTTTTTCTGAGTGTACTTGTCAGAAAAAATTACACAATTCCTGGCCCCTAAATAAAGGTTTAAGTAATATTCTAAAATAATGTTGACGCAATTTATATGAGTAGCCTACTTGACAGGTGAGATGTAACCGCTATTATGTTTTCGTAAAGTATTAGCATTTTAATCTAAAAAAAATATTTGCGTTCGTTGCGTTTTAAAATCAGAATGATCGGTTTTTTCAGTTCGAATAAATGATATAATTTTGCCTCCAATGACAATGAGGAAATTGATGAAAGTGTGCAGCTTTTGGAAAATGAAAACATGTTCCCAAATGAATTAGCTGCTGAAATTGAGCTAGAATGTAGATTTGATGATTTAAGCTCTCAAAAGCCTCGTGAAAAATACGACGAACCGGAAATCGATGTTGTACCAAAAGATTCAAACAATGAATCAACATCCGAAAACGTCGATTCAATATAAAAAAAAAAAAAAATCAACATGTCTTCATTATGAGTTATCGAAGTGGTCAAAAAGTCATCGATTTTCAAAAAAACAATAGACGTGTCAAGTGAAAATATTCGAGTAATTGATGACAAAACAATTAACAATAAATTTATGGTGTAAGTTTGAGCAGAAAAAATCTAAAAGACTAATTAGACTGAAATGTTTTTTTTTTTTTGATTATACACAAAACTTATAAAAGTCTTGAGAATTTCTTGAAAATCACTTACTTTATAAAAATTAGATAATACTTTCGCCTACTTTCCTCCAAATACATCCCTGTTATTGTATATTGGTGGGTGATACTGAGCTGATATTTGCCCAATGCTTAGGGTCAACCACATGGTAACATCTGTGCCTGGTCGGTTAGTCCATCACCCGTTTAGCTGTGAATTGTGTATGCAACACGTTTCAATCTATCTTAATGTGAGCTCTGGGAATTGCTTCGAGGGAATGTACATACATACATATATAGGAGAAGAACTGAAATCTTATATATTTGGGGCAGAAAAAAAAATCAATAAAGCTTGCAATCTGGACATGAATAAATTAAAAGTTAAAAATAAGATTTATCGTGGTGGTGCTCTTCGAGCCTCCCGGATTTTCATTTAAGTTTCATCACGTTTTTTACCAAAAAAAAAAAAGAATTTTTCCGTTTTTTTTTTTTTTTTTCTCATTTAATTTTTTTTTTGCTGTTCGTCCTTGAAGAGTAATAGGTTTAAGCAGATTGCCATAGAAGGCCATAGATTTAGTTGGATTGAAGTGATGATATGCAAATGTATTCAGTATATTCCACAGGACTATATATGCAAACATGAAATTATTGAGCGTTTTTTTTGGTCTTGTTTGGGTGTGCGGCGGACCATAATACCTTTGAAGAAAAAAAGAAGATAATGTGTGATGAGAGGGAAATGCTGCATACAAAGTCTGTGAATAAAGCTAAGGTTAAATTGGTAAGTGCGTAGGAGTGTATATGTGGGATTTATGCAGGATTTTCTTTGTTTCTAATTTTATATGTATATGTCTTTTGCCCGTTGGTCATTTTAATTTAAGAAAATGGATTCTCATCTACATACATACTGCCCCCATTTCAACGGATGGAAAAGACTCGCCGAAATAAAAATAAATTCTTTTATATGTATGTACATTTCAATAAGAATAAGAGTAACGCCTACATGTGTACGCACATAGGTGTAACGCCTACATTGCTCTTTAAGGTGGTAAAATTTAAGGAAATTGAAACCTACTTTCAGAATTTTGTAATCGAAAGGTCACCATCAAAATATGTTTAAAAACGTATACACATATAAATTTGGGTAATAATCTAAAAGTAGATACGGATTCATTTGGATTCATTTTTGTTTTGGAGGATATTTTTCTAGCATTATATTTTTCTTGCTTAATATTTTTCTTGCATTATACTTTTCCCTCAAAATATTTTTCTCCCCGATATAATTCTCGCATGATATTTTTCTCGCATGTTACATTTCAGTTAATGTCACTTAACACCTTCTCATTTTAGACGCTTTAATTATAACGTTTATCGCATGGAGATCTCTAAAACTTCAGCTGAAGTTAACACCGAACGAAGATATATTTTTAGGGAAGTTTAATACTCAATCTTAATTTAAATACCTTGGCGGGTTTCAATAAAACCACATTATATTTTTTGCTCATAAAATATAAACTCTGGCTATTTCCAATAAATCAAGAAATAAGAAAAGTGGGCGCGGCAGTGGACGGATTTTAGTGCAACCAACTTCTAAATTGTATCTCCTTTATACGAACAAACTCTGAAAATTTCGTCCAAATCATTGGACGTGTTTCCGAGTAACTTATGTCGTTTGTCATTGAACGTTCGAAAACGTCCGGAATCAAAAAGAACTCTTCTGAAACAGTTCCATTGGGAAAAAAACCGTTAACCGACGATTCTCAGAAGAGAATTTTGCTTCTTGATTTAAAATCAGAATACACTCAAGAAGCACTAATCAACTTAAGCTCTAACTTCAAAACAAACTAATGCCTGATTTACAATGCGACGAGAAAGCAAGACTTCGACGAGATCTCTTTACAGTTTTCCTTTCTTAATGATGAACTTAAAAAAATGAAATAATACATAATAAAGCAATTCTCGTCGTAACTTCGCATCTTTTTTTTCAATTTTTCGAACTTCACTTCTGACGTGACGTGATGACGAGAAATGTTTTTTTATTTATTCATGTCGATTATGGAATACGCAATACTGGATCCGCAGTGATTACCAGTGCAGTGCTCCTTTTTCACTTTACCCATTTGTATTGAAAAGAAAAGAGAACACTGTACTGAGAATCACTGCGGTTCCAGTACTGCGTATTCCATAATCGACATGATTATTTCGTTGTTTTAAATTCGTCATTAAGAGAAAACATCTGCAAAGAGATCTCGTCACGTTGATGTCTAGTTCTCTCGTCGCATTGTAAATCAGGTATCAGTCACCAACTCATCACTCATATCACTTGGTTAACGCAACGGTCGGTTGCGCAGAGAGGATTCAAGGGAACAAGATTAATGAGTGCATTCTTTTTTCATCCACCAGAGATGAAATACTTTTTTTTTCAACTGGCCAATAAACCATGACCCTATCTCAAGTAAAAAAAGTCCATAGCTGAAACGTGACCTATTTTGCTTGGATGGAAACAACAAAACCCACCCTCATGCCTAACCCATGCCTGGTTCACAATGCGACGAGACAACGAGACTTCGGAGTGACGATATAGATGTTCTCTCTTAATTACGAATTTAAAACAACGAAATAATACATATTAAAGCATTTCTTGTCATTACCTCAAGCATTTCTTGTCATTACCTCAAGTTCGAAAAATTGAAAAAAAGACGCGACGTGACCAGCGTTGCCGCCCAAAAAAAAATTTCCGTGCCACATTTTCTAAAAAATCGTGTCATTTTCGTGCCATATGAAAAAACCAAAAATTCGTATGTTAACAGAAAATATATAAATCAATTGTGGGGTGAAATACAACAAAAAAAATAGTTGAAATAATTTTTTCTATAAAAAAATAATAGTTTTTCCTCCATCTGGCCTCCATTTGGAGCAATTTTCTCAAAATTTCTTCAAAATTCACTATATTTGGAGTAAAAAATGGAAATAAAAAAAGCGTGCCATAATGAATTTTTTCGTGCCACCGTGCCATGTTAAAATTTTCGTGTCAAAAAGGCACGATCGTACCACTACGGCAACGCTGGACGTGACCTCGAGAAATGCTTAATAATGTATTATTTTATTGTTTTAAGTTCGTCATTAAGAGAGGAAAACAGTGAAGAGATCTTGTCACGTTGGCGCCACGTTTTCTCGTCGGATTGTGATAAAGTAATATTTTTTTTAAAAGACAATAAATTTCCCAAAGAAAAGTACTTCAACATTTTAAAAGCCTGGGAAGTGACCGTTAAGGATTACACAACTTATCTTGGCTTTGAAAAAGTGATCACTCTAAACCCTATAGCTCGAGTTGAGGTCAAACATTTACAAATCAAATGGTTGATGACCATTTAGCTATAAAGTATGACGACTTAAATATTTTAAATGTATAAAAATATATTTTCAAGATTTCCCATCTTAAACTTAGCAAACCATTCAAATACACACATAAAATAGAATTATTATAGTATCTGTGATTAAGCCTTAAATTTTTTTAAATTCAATTTATCTTTGGGTTATTTAATCGAGCTGTCCTTAAAATCATTCCCAAACATCCTATTTCAACATTTAATCACTCACCTTTTTAGTTTTCAACAGATTATTACACATGCCCTGTAGGAAGGTGTATTTATAATGAAATCAATTTTCGTTCAGACGTTTTTTTTTCTACGAGTACATTCTGACAGAAAATGAACAAATTGGGGATCCTTTTTAAAATGGATTACTGCTGCTGCTGCTGGAATCCTATATACACGACAAATAATATTTTTGTTTGAGACTCAAAGACTCCTACACGTGTTTTCAACAAAAATAAAAAAAAAAATAAATAAATAAAAAAGGTTCCATTTAAAATTCACAAACATTAATTCTAAAAAAAAGTAATTTTTAACATGTGATAAAATATATAAAAAAAAAAGTAAAAATATCTCAACCGAAATTAAAAAACATGTGTGCTTTGCATGAAAAAAAAAAACTTTAACTTACATACATATTATATGTCGGGCGTTCTTGTCGTGCCGCCGTCATAATCATCGTGTCGTTGGTGCGGTATTGAGGATGTCAACAACTGCTGGTAGTGGCATTGAATATTTTATTAGACTTTCATAACACAAAACTTAAATGCACATACATACATAATACGTTCTCCGTGCAATCGAAACAGAATCGGGGGTAGACCACTTTGTACTTAGATTCTTACACTCTTTTATATACTTTTTCATTTTTTGTTTTCTTTAAAGAAAAAAGATACACCCGCCAACTACCAAGGGGAGGTTGTGTCGAACAAGACTTGTTCATCTACGAAATAGACCAAATCGTGCTACACTCGTACACCAGTAGATATTTTAATGGCATATACGTCTTTGACCCAATTCAATTGATATGAAAGAGTCTTTGCGTCCTTGAATGGAAGTGGAAGAAACATAAAAAAGAGACGTGGAAGATAGAACTTCGGAAATGAAATTAAGTCTAGAAAGTTTCACATTTCCTCTTTTGAGTTTGAATACAGCGAAATGAAAGTAGGTATACACAGAGCGTGTATATATGTAGGTACTAAACGCAGGGTTGGATTCAGCTTCATAGAAACTCACTTTTAGTTTTATTTAGGGCAACATATTTTTAATAATTTTTATTTCCACTTAAATGATGTTTGCAAAATTAACCTACTGATTTATTTCAGATTTTCTTTTTCATTTTTTTTTTAATTGATATCAGTTCGAATTATCCGTTTACCCATAATATACGACTGTTAAAACTAATCGACCTAAAATGCTCAGTGCCCACCTACCTAAGGGACATATAAATCCAAAGGCTTTTATTTATATTTTTTTATATTAAATTGCAATCCACCACTGACTGCACTGTATCTCTGCTGCAAAGTTTGTTTGCTGTGGTTTTTTCTTACTTATAAAGACAAAAACCGAAGAATGTAGGAAAAAGATTTATATTGGAAAACGGGACTCTCGGGCATTGGGGAGAAGTTGGGCTTTAAATAAAAGACAAGAAAGTGAATAGAAATACGACAAAGTATCGTTACATTTACTATCCTTTTTACTTATTGCTCTATAGGGCAAGTATTGGTTTTGTAAAAAAAAAAAAAAAATTTCGAAGTTTTATTGACAGTAAAGGGTAAAGTGAAAATGGAGTATTACCACAAGAGTAGGTAGGTACTACGTGTTTTCATTGAACATTTTTTCAGAATTAATGAAAATTCAAAAATTTCATACAAGTTATGGTCGTAAACTTTATTAACTGTGATTAGAGTGATTGAAAAATTTGGGAAGATAAGCGTTCATCCCCAATTTGTCTATGTCAACTAGACCCATTTGTTTTACCAAAAATTAGACCGTAATTACAAATTTTATACCAAAATATTTGAAGCTGTTTTTCAGATCTACCCAAGGCTACAAGGCTAGAATAGAACCCAAATGAGAATATGATGAGAATAGGAACGGCGCCGGGTCATAAGTCAACAGGCCAAAAGTCCACTATGCACTTTTGATCTACTTGGATGGGTTATAAGTCCACAAATCAATTGTGGACTTATATTCCACCCTGATGAGCCAGAAGTCCTCAAAAAAGTGGGTCAATATTCAATATGCAACAATAGTACACTCGGGCGGATACGTACTTTTTACTATTTTATTGAATTTGTAATTCTGTTTCTTTGATTCCATCCATACTTTGGAATGGAAAAATTAAAAGCAACGATTATGACAAAAAACATAAGTTTTCAAAACTGTATTTCTAAATATAAAAATAGATATTAAAACAATAAATACAAATCACATTATTTCAAATTCAGAACATACACATTAGTTTTAGAACAGAATATATTTTTAGATTCAGACATTTAGAGTCAGAATTTGTTGGGAAATGTAATAACACAGTGCTGTTATTGACTTTCATGTGGTATGGCAAAATATTTTTTTTTAATTATGCAGTATTTCATACTGCAAGGGTAAATATAAAAAAAGCGGAGTGGATTTTTTTTTTTTTTTTTTTTTTAATTTTAGTAGATTTACTCCGATATAAATAAGGTTCGAAAGCTAGTTGTATCCGATATAGGAGGTGGGAACTCTGCCAAAAATTTTCTTTATTATCTATTACCATTTTATTTGCTTGAAATTTTGTTCATACTGTATGGAACTCAGTGATGCCCTCCCAACTAGTTCAAAATGTAGCGTCGTAGATTTTAAGTGTAGTATAATATCAATTACTTTAAAACGACTCATAATTTATTTAGATTAAAAAAAACATAAAACATGATAACGATAATTTCAAATTTTAATTCAAGAGAACAACAAAAATAAATAATTTAAAAATATTAATATTAAATACATATAACATAAAACAATTATTAAAAGATAACTTAAAATTTTTAGTCAAACATTTTAAAGAAAATGAATAATTTAATAAAATAATAATAAATTTGTATAAGTAGTCAAACTTTTTGAAAAGCTTAGATATTTAAAAATTGTATTTTAGATAGTTTTTAAATGTAAAAAAATTACTACAAAGGTATATTTTAGAAAAAAAACAGTACAGTACAAATACAAAATTAAGTTTTTCAGTTCAGTTTAAGTTTTGAATTTGAAATAGTAAAATTGATTTTGTCTCCAACAATAATACAATACAATAATTCATAACTTATGTACAGCTAATACTGATTTCAGTGAAAAGTTTCCTTTATTAAACAATGAAACACTTATCTAATAATATCACACGTAACTTTGCACATAACCTTTTAAAAGTGATTTTAGTTTTGCTTTGAGTTCCATGCTACTGAAAAAGTAGTTCTCATTCTCTCAGCAACGAAGATTTAAAAAAACACAAGTTTCTCATCATTGCATTTAGCCCACCCACTAAAAATAAGCACCAAAGTCATTATTGAACAAAATTGTCAAAAAGATGAAGTCCCTCCTACACCTACATATACCAAGACGACCTTCTTTGTGATTTTCCAATTTCCTTCACTATCACAGACGCCGCCGACGGAATTCCATCAAACAGTTTCAGTGAGAAAAAGAGAATTTTTCTTATAATTGAAAAACTTTGGATACTTAAATTGATATTTGAATTGTTTCCTTAATAACTTAGTTCATGACTTGAGGAATCTCAAGATCTACTAAGGTAAAGTAAAGAGCGACAATGGTGATGATGAAATATTTCTATGCTTTCGAAGCTAACAGAAAACAAAAATGTCCTTTGATAATTTCATTTCAAAAGTGTAATTTTAATAACTTTGTGCTTTGTGGTTGGTTTGTCAGTTGTTATTAAATTTGTACTTTATGTTTTTCATTTTAGTCTTCAAGGTCTTTAGTCTTAATTTAAAGTTATCAGGACCAAATGGGAAAAAAATAACTTGTGTCTATGGAACTACTTTGTCCTTCGAAATTTTAACCCCCCCTGGAAATTGATTATCATCGATTTCAGCTGATTGTGATGGCAATGCCATCGTAGTATTTAAAAGAAATATAGATCGATGATGCCATTCCTAAATGAACGAAGAATGAATTTCATGCTTTTGAACTTATTTCAATGATTAAATCCATGATTGTATGTACATTTATAATCATTTACTACTCTATTAATAAAATCAAATCAAACATGAACTATCTCATGTTAAATAAAACAATTTACAAGCCGAATTGAGTAGGTTTGTGTGCAAAAGTTCAGACTTTGTGAAAAATTGTATGTAAGCAGAATTAATAATAAGGGTATTCATGCAACCACGTAAGTTTACAAATTGTTCAAAATGATAAGTTTACACAAAAGTTTGCATGAACGCCCTTTTTAATTCATTGGTTAAATCAACTGTTCGTTAAACGTCAAATATTAATTTTCAAAATTTTTATACAATTAAGCGTATTCAGATTTCGAAGTTATTTTAAATGGAGAACCTCTCCCAAACCAACTTGAAATTGGAGCCGATTGTCTCGGAACGAAAAAAAATGTAAGATACACTACAAAAGTCACGTTTCTTTTTAAGCGCTAAAGGAATTAAATGAGAAAACGATTTCTAGGCTAAATTTAGAACTGTAATAGTCGTAAACTCACGGCAGTGATCAAACGAAAATGAGCGAATACAAGAAAAATCATATTTCGCGCCCATAATGGTGGATATCTACTTTTCCTTCAGTTTAGTTCACTTTCGTTTTCGTTGGTAAAAGTTGTCCCAAGCTTAATTAAACTGAAATTTGGTGAAAGAGGAATCATTAAAATTAGCATAACAAAATAAAAGTAAAAGCATTTACTTTTGTTTATCCATATGGCCCATTATATGGATTAGTGTAAATAAACAATGCTGATCAATAATAGTCAGAAAATTTCCTAATTATTTTTTTTTTGTATAAACTATGTTTTTATTCACAAATTTTTCAGCCAAATAATCATAAAGCGATAGTTACAAAACACGGGCAGAGTTTATTTTAGTTCTCTGAGATACCTAATATATTATATTTCTGAACAGTCTAATTCTAAAAGCAACAATGACGTTTGGTTAAGTTTAATTTTCCGCAGGAAAATCTTTGTGGAATTTTAACTAAATTGTGTAAATCATTTCTCTTACAAAATTTGACAGTTCATTAACCAAATGGTAAACTTATCCAGTGTTTTAAATCACTGCGTGAACACTCCTAATATCCCTTGACGTTGACAGTTGAGTTCTTGTTGAATGTAGTAGATTTTCGTAAGATTTTTTACTTCGCGTAAATAAGCAGTTAATTATTTATTAATAAATATTTTTTTTTTTTAATTAATTATTGATCTAAGTTCTAGTTAATTTGTGAATTAGAAGATAATTAAGTACTTTTTATTAATAGGGGGTTAGCTGCATTACATCACAGAAAGTTCGTGCAATCCACTCGTGTAGTATATTGAAGGAAAGATTTTGTTTTTACATATAAATATTATGCATATAGTAATAATTAAACTGTTTACAGATATTCAAGCAAATAATAATCAAGAAGGGTGTAAACGCAAGTACGGAAAACCTTAAAAGAGAACTCTAGTCGGCAGTATGTAATCATATTTTATAGACCCCACGCCTTTGCAACCAGAAATGAAAATGACAAACTGCAATCATTGGGTTAACTACCTGTATAGATAAGGTTGGTGCTTATATCAAATGTAAACTATATTTTATTGGAACTTTAGATTTTAACAAATTTCTTACTAAGTAATTTACTTAATCAATTTTAGAAATAAAGGCGCTTACTCAGAGGCATAAAATAATAATAAATGTTTGTATGTATGTCAATATTAAGTTTCTTATCCAAAACTTATCTCTGTTATTATCAGAAATTAAATGTGTTTTTGGTGGTTTATATTTTAAAAGAACTATTATTATCACTCATTTCAAAAAATGAAATGATAAGAAGGCCATTTGTGCATTTTATTGATGTAGAGCGAGTCAGTTATTGAATATGAGCTGAAGTGATAGGGGCAGGTCCAAAAAGTCCAAAGTCAATTTAATTCAAGGTTTCCAGTGTTAAGGTTTTTTTTTTCCCCAGCTGTTGGAACTTGGTTTCTTGTTATTCTTTAGCAAGAAATTAAAGCTATAAATAAATGTTTGCAAATAAATTTCTCATATTATATAAATATATTATTAAAGATATTACATAAATATTTGCAAAAATGATTAAAAAAAACATGCGATTACCCGATTTCGAGTAAATGGAAAATTTATTATTCTTGCCGATTATATGAAATCAGCAAAATGTTACTCAAGGGAGTTGGTAGACACAGACAGTGAATAGGAAATTAATATAACTTTTTTGTTCGATCCGCAACAATTTTTTGTATACACGCGGATGGTTCTCGGATTCACAAATTTGGTAATCGTGAATTGCAAAAGTGAGTCAGGTTCCCGTCACCGAATTCGGTAATCACGGTGATTTATAAACAATTTATGGCAATTATTAGTTATGTTTAGAAATAAATTCGTGCCTATCTTAAGTTAAGATTCTGAAAAAGCTGACTACAATATAGTGTCCGTCCGCCTGCGTCAGTCTGCTTGACTCTACGTCTGTGTGTTCTGGTGTACATCGTGCCGGAGCCAAGTTCAAGCATAGAATTTTGTGTGTTTTTAATGAGAGGAAAAGTTCGAAGAGTTGTTGACTAAGTTCATCAAGAACGGGTGTCATGTCTGGTGTGTCAGGTTGGAAACACCACAACTGAAATTCAAAATGCTAATGATGTAGGAATTAAGTGCTTATTGCAATCCTGGTTTGGAATAAAAATCGCTTCGATCTCAAACTTGTAACGTTCCCAACTTGATGTCAAGCTAGGAACACCACACCTCTAAAATTTCCAAAAAACTGATTACAGGGGATTTAGGTGCTAAGTAAGTGCTCCATATTTAGCGGAACGGGCGGCTCACATCATCATACAACGATTTCAGTCTTCTAAAATTTTCTTAAGAACGACTCTTACAATTCTTAATAAACTTTGTACTTGTAATGTTTATTGCAATTCTAAAAAAATCATCCATTTAGTTTCAAATAACTGAACAAGGGTTTTTGAAACAAAAAATGTGTTACTTTAAATTAGAATACTCGCAATGAATGAACGAATTTGCCTCTATTTTTTTCTCTTACGATTTTGCTAATACTTTCTATCTGTTATTTTCAAATTTATTCATTGTCTAAGTGAAATAGGGGATTTGAAGTTTTTGGCGTTTCATTCAAATCTTAAATATTCATAATATTTTTGTGCAAAAAGCTTTGTATAGTCTTTACTGCGAGTAATATTTTCATATAACCTCAAAAACAAAAATGTGGAGGAATTAATAGTTCGATTAAGGAGAGGTCCGAAAAGTTAGTTTCGTCATACCGTCTGTCGTACAGTGGGGAAGATAGCCTTGACTCTTTGTATCATTTCAACAAGTAGGGCTTAGATATTTGGATATTTCCAATCCCACTCTTTGAAAGGCCCATTAAAGCGCCCATTTTCGTAATCGTCGTTTTAGCTTTATCTACAGGGTGTTTTTGCTTGTCTATACTTTGGAAATGATTCTTAAATATTTATTTTAGAAAAATCGTATGTGAATTTAAAAAAAGCTATAGCATACAAATGTAAGAGTCACCGTTGCTGTTGTTTTTTTTTCATCCATCTTCAGCCAATTTTTTTATAAAATTGCCGAAGGCAAATAGAAATTCCGTTTCAGGTTTTTTTTGTTAAAAAAACTGCAAAACGCAAATATGTTTTTGACGTTTTTCGAGTTATTATTTTTTTTATTATTTTTGTGTTATTGTTCTAAATGGCTTTGCCGATTTATACATAATTTTTCAATCTGGTGCTTGTAAATATTTCTAAAAAATATTTCATTTTTTAAATTTTAAAAATAAAATTAATTTTTAATACTTTTGACTTTTTTAGCACTTTCTCGTTAAAGATATCATCATATACCTATTATAAGCTCATGTGATATAGCTTTGCATTTTTATTGATTTCCAAATTTTCAAAGTATCTGGGCAAACTGCCGACTGCCGCTCTCCCTTCCATAAAAACACTTAAGTAATATTGTTTTTTTTTCGAATGCATCAAAAGCATAAAGCATATACAAATATTTTCCAAGGTATCAAAAGAACTTGTTTTTATTTTCCATAATGAAAACCCCTGAAAAAGAATCAAAAGTAAACAACTGTCTGCCCAACCATGATATTCCAAAGGGACTTCATTATATGTTGTGTGATAAAAGTTTCAATGAAAAACAAAGAGTTCGGTAAATACGCAAAATAATGCAATGATCAAATAAAGTAAACACGTCATGTCATTTTAACTCTGTAGTGGTTTCTGAGATATAAAATTTAAAAAAATTACTAAAACCATAATTAACTGGCTAAATTCCAGTTCTTAAAGTTTTAAAAATATTTTTTTTCTTACTAGTATCCTTCTACAACTATTTTCTTAATAAACTCTAGCTGAACACCTCTAAGACAGTGACATTTCATGCATAAAAATAAGAAAACATACCATTTTCACATTTTTAACTGTCAAAGTAACATTTAAAGTTATTTTACTTATTACAAAGATATAAAAGGCATATGGGGATCTTACTGTAATAAAATATTAAAAAGATATTACGATGCTAACTTGTTTAGACTTTAGAAAATCGGGTTTTTATAATCTAGCAAAATACTAAAAATTAGCCCGTGGCGTAATAGTTAGTGCGTTGGATTGTTACGCAAAGGTCTTGGGTTCGATTCCCAGCCTATGCCACCTAAAAACAGAAATGTTTTTCACGGGTTGCTGCCTCTTGCGAGGAATTGACAAATCCTCCAAGAGTATCTCTTGTCATACAAAAGTTCTTCTCACTCTAGCCGTTCGGATTCGGCAGAAAATTGTAGGTCGCCTTTATTCTTGCCAATAACACTTACACAGGAATGGTTGAGAGTTGTAAGTCACTACGCCATGGTTCTACACGAGCTGTCGGGCCTACCAATTTATTTAATTTTATCATACTAAAAATACCACATACACACACACAACTTATAGCAAAGTATACAGGCTTCTAACACCTAATAGTTTTCTTACATGTTTGTAAATCATATACATATATTATTTTTATAGTCTGGATCCCTTTTCCGATTCCCATCTTCCCATCCGATTTTGACAAATGACGTATCAAACGAAGCGAATGACGAATCTTAATTTTATCTAAAAATGTTATTAATTTGTTCAATAAAAATTAATTCTAATTTCCAATTAGTAATATTTTGCCATTTGACATTAGGTCGGCTCACAAAATTTGTTGATAATAAATTACAGTACGTCTTTTCATTTTATGTTGCGAGAATTTTAAACATTATTAAATGTTTAATTATGCCCAAGCACGCCATATTCTATTTTGATGAGAATAATTCGAAAATTATCATAAAAATTTTGAATTTTCATAGACCCCCGCAAACTTTACAAAACATGCGTGACCAGAAGATAGTTGTTATCTTATCAAGAACCGATTTGATTTCTTTTTTTTATCATCTTACTCTCTAATTTGCAACTTTTCAAAGGTATTATGACTTGTAAGAAATAAAATTGAACTTTTATACAGCCCACTCTCAATTATGACAACAAATAAAACACTATATAAGTGTTGGCGTTACTTTAAGTCATTATCTTTATGGTTTTATAAGTACTCTTCAGAACTGGGACTTAAGAGAATTCTGTTGGTGCACTTAACCAAATCAGATATAAACATACTTTTATTTTTATACTAATTATTCCATAGTTTTGACCCTTTTGATAAGCTAGTCCTAGAAGACCATTACTAAAACAGACAAAATACAAAACATGATAATTATAATCTATGACTCGAAATTGTATGATATTTCCTTACCATATTGGATGATTAACAGCTCCAATGTTTTTATCAGTTTTTATTATTTTTGTTTTTACAATGAATCAAAATTTGTTGACACATACTTATAGGCATGAATGTATTTCCGAATACAATTATGATTAATATGGAAAAAGAAATTAAAAACAAATATGTAGGACGTAGGTATATATTTAATACACATATGTTTTTAATGGCTATATGTATTTGTGTTAAAGTCCAAAGATGATATACCATAGCGGTACAATTAAATCAATATCTTATCAGTGTTCTTTTTTTTTATTATTATTATTGAACTTTATAGGTACCTGCCTTAAAATATAAAAATTAAATTGAGATAACAAAAAGAAAAAGCCATTATAAATAGTGCAACATTAAATTTAAAAATTCAGTTCCTTAGTATTCACCAAGAAGCCCAAAACAAAACTCACTCAAAATGAACAGTCAAGCTATTATTGAAAAAATCGTCGAAAAAATGAAGGCTGTCGACCCTTCAAAGAGGACAATCTTCGTGATTTATCAAATCAATTTCACCAAAGCCGATGGCAGTCCATCAAAGAGTTTTGGTAAGAAGATGAAATTTATTTCTTTATTTTTATAATAACAAGTATCTAACAATTTTGTGTTTTGAACTTAAGTCCTGGACTTGAAGGATCTGAAGATCTACGAAGGCAAGGTTGATAACGCCGATGGTGAATTGACTGTTGTAGATGAAGATTTCTATGCTTTGGCTTCCCAGAAAATCTCTTTTGATGACTTCGTTGCAAGCGTAAGTTCTAACGGCATTGACAAAAAATTAATTTTTTTTATAATGAAATATTTCTTTTTGTAGGGCAAGGCTAAAATGAGTGGAGATTTGAGTGCCCTGAAAGTGCTGGTGGAGAAATTCCACTCTTAATTTATTTCTGATAAACTGTTTTCTTATAGTCTACGTTAAATACAAAAAAAAAAATTATTAATAAAATTTGTTGTTTTGTATCGGAAAGCTAAAAGAGTTGAGTGATTTCACATCAATTAAATTTGACGAAATGTTTGAGTACTTTAATCCCCGAGATTATTAGAATAGGAAAAGAACTTGAAAGTAAGTCTTTAAATTGCAACAACTTCTAAGCTCAAAACATTGTAGACCAGTGATGTATTTGCTATTCCTACTTGTTGTATGGACATCAAATTTTAAAAATCTTTAAAGAGTATAAGAATATGGTTAATGGTAAGCAGCCCTGGCTCATGTTGGCCATCTAAGTATATATTTGGGGGGTAATTAATACAATTTTTATTCTGAAGAAGTTGAATTTATATGGAAAGCTTTTATTAGTATGTTTTGAGTATTTCCTAAAAATCACTCTTAATAAGGACAGCACTCTTGACTTGGTGAGGTAAAATGATCAACATTTTTTTTTGTAAATTACTCGAAAATTATAATTTTTTTTTGGAAGAAATGTCAAAGAAAAAATTGTAGACTAAAATTAAACAGAACAGCAACTGAACTGAAAAGCAAATTGATTTAAAGAAAAACCGTGCACAAACGAGGTGATGTACGAAAAAGTAGGTACATTAACAGCCCTAAATTCTGCCGTTGTGAGGGCTCACAAGTCACATCACATGCTCTTGTGAGGTTTGTCTTGATTCGATAACATTTTTAGTACTCTCAGACAATCCTCATAAGAAACCTCAAAACAAATTCACCACAGTAAGGTGAAATTTTTATTGTGATTATTAAGTTCTGAATTTTTGTTGAACGGACCTATTGAATAATTTTTTTCGTGATTGTTAAATGTCAAACATGTGAGTTGTGGGCAACTCAGAAGGAGATCACAATTTTCATAGCTAAATAATAAGAAATAAAAAGAAATTATAAACACTTTGTTTGTTTATACACAAAACAAAAATAATTTGTTGTTTTTTGCGTTTCTTTAAACTTTGCAATGTTTTTCTAAAAAAATCTGCACGCGTGAGTGATAAAAATGTCAGTATCTTTTTTTGTACCTACATAGGTACAGAATTTTATGAGCAACGTGTTCTACATCTATAAAAAAATCTCAAAATATTTATAAAATCTCAATTTTGTCCCTTTCATGTCACAAAATTAAAAGTATAGATAGTTGGTAATTTTTGGAGTATTTTTTTAAGATGACCTTACAATTAAAAATTTTGCCAAATTTTCTTAGAAGAACATTTGAACAATTTGAAAAACTGCAGATCCAAAAATAGACCCGCTCATAAATAATGCACATATATTATTCTTTTTATTTTATTAATTTAAAAAAAAAAGAAGTTTTTTTTCCTAAATCTATTAAATAGTCGCCCGATTTCGAATCCATTCTATTTTAAGTTTTTTTTTTTTAATCCTAAGCAACGAAAGCGATTTTTGTTGTGCATTATTTAAGAAAAATATTTTAATATCTATTGAATTAATTAATAATTACATATAAAGCTTGTATATTAAAATAATTTGTGAACAATTCAGTTCTATTAAAATTGTCCTTACTGAAATGCAATTTTATTTCAATTTTGAAATAACAAATTTTGAATAATAAGTTTTTTGATAGAATGGTCTTGTATTGAAATTTTATTTGTATATTACAAAGAAAAAAGAATGCAGTATTTAAAAAAAAAATCAATTGAATTCAATTAAAAGACTGCATTTATTGGCTACATTTCGAGACATCAGACGTCAAATTATGCAATCACCATTCATTCCAATCAAAAAGATTACAATCATTTGTTTCCCATTCATTTTATACAGCAATCAATTAAATGCAATCTTTTTTGAAAATTCATTCATTATTTGCATTCTTGTGCATAAATTGCAATTTTTATATTTTTTGCATTCTTTTAATTCTTTTCCATTCTTCGCATTGCCATATCCGTTAAGAATGTAAAAAATGCAAGGAGATGGAAGGAATGCAAAGAATGCATGAGTTGCCAAAAGATTGCTGTAAAAGAAAGTGAATAGTGAATGCATATTTTGAAGACTGAAGTCTCGTACTATTCAAGTCATTAAAGATTGCATTATTTTACAAGCCTGTTTCTGTGTGTTCGTGAATTGTGTATAATTGATTGCATTGATGTCATTGTTACTTGCTGTCAAAATAGCATGTTCTTAAGCCATTGTTGACCTTTGGAATTGAAATTAATCTGCCAAAAAAGATTTTATCATAAAGGTCATACCCAGAAAAAATTACTTTTTGAATAAAACAAACTGTTTAAAATTGTTTAAAAATGTTTTTTCGGCTCAACATCTTGAGAAAAAACAAAACAATGATAATCACTTCGGTCTAATTTTATTTCACAGACAATATCATAATTGATAATAGATAAGGCAATTGACTAATTTTTTTTACGGAACTGCTAACAATTGGTGAAAACTGTTTTTGGTCCAAATTCGGTTGATAAGGTCTCTGAAGATCTTGAATTGGAAATTTTTTTATAAAATCATCGGTTCTCTAGTTTTAAGGACAACAGGGAAGTTTCAAGTGGCGATGTAGGTACACTCAGAATCTTTTTATCTCATCCTTTGATGGGGGTCGGGAGTTGAAAATAGTCTTTGAACTTAGAAAATGACATTTCCTGTTTTAAAAAAATAAATTTATTTGATAACGCGGCTGAAAAAAATGTAAAACTAAATCACTATATTTAACACATTTACCCACACTAAAAGCGGAGAAAAAAAACCCATGAGACGTTTGTATATTCAAATCACGATGAACGATTATATACACCTATATGTATTTGTATACCCTATTACTCATATTTTCGTTAAACATTCACTCCCAAAAATTGTTGTCCGCTCTTTATTCGATTATATCATCGATCATCGTACGCGATAGGTCGAATTATTATTCCTGCATCAGATAAAATGTATGCATTTTTATTTATAAGTGCTTTTGATAACCATTGAACTTTAGCTACCTGACTTCAATTCAAAGAATTAAATTGTGATAACAAAAAGAAAAAAGTCAATATAAATAGTACAAGATTGTATTTAAAAAATTAGTTCCTTAATATAAATACACCCAGTAGCTCAAAACCAAATTCACTCAAAATGAACAGTCAAGCTATTATTGAAAAAATCGTCGAAAAAATGAAGGCCTTCGATCCTTCAAAGAGGACCATTTTCGTGATTTATCAAATCAACTTCACCAAAGCCGATGGCAGTCCATCAAAGAGTTTTGGTAAGAAGATGAAATTTAATTATTTATTTTTATAACAAGTATCTTACAATTTTGTGTTTTGAACTTAAGTGCTGGACTTGAAGGATCTCAAGGTCTACGAAGGTACAGCTGACAATGCTGATGGTGAATTGACTGTTGTAGATGAAGATTTCTATGCTTTGGCTTCTAAGAAAATCTCTTTTGCTGACTTCGTTGCAAGTGTAAGTTTGTGAAGGGTTGATTAAGTTTATGAATTTAATGAACTTCATAATAAATTGTATTTTATATCCTTCAGGGCAAGGCTAAGATGAGTGGAGATTTAAGTGCTATCAAGGAACTGGTGGAGCATTACCATGCTTAAATAGTTTGGAAAAATTATAAATAATTTTCTTACAAAATGTTCTAAATAAAAGAAATATTTATATTTTTAAGATTTTGTTGTTTTGTCCTGAATCTATAAGGTTAGGAATTTCAATTAAATGTAAATTCAAGCAAGTGATTAGAGCACTTAAGTATAAATGAATAATTTATCATTCAGCCAAGAGAAGATCAATTTAAGGTGTGAAAATTTAAAGAATTGCATCGAATCGGGAGTGCATATGCTTACAAGAATTGCTCTACTGTAGTACCTATCCTATGAATATCAAAAGTATAATCGGGCTCTATTAAAAGGAATATGAAGTATATAAAATAAGAGCTTGGTCTTTTATAAGCTTAATAAGCTCGACTTCAACAGATTTTCGTCAATAAACAGGTAGGGTATACTAGAAAAAACTGTTCGAAAGTTATACCCACATCCCGCAATAAATCTTTCCAATTTTCAATTTATTTGTATTTAAAAGAAAAGTTGACTAGGTATAGATAGAAAACAATTTTATAAATGAATTAAACTAAACGTTGAAATTATACGCTCTATGGTTCTTGTACAAAAGAAGAATATTTTTATTTTTTTTTATTTTATAGTTATGGTTTGCTATTGCTTATATGCTGGGTATTTTCTCAAAAATTAATATATATTTTTTTTAAATAATCCAAGTTTGTAATTTATTTTACATAAATCCCTAACTGTTGTCTACATTTGATAACTTTTTACTTTTAAATAAAATAAATAAATACTTACTACCCGGTGATTCACTGTTTTGCTACACCTAGTACACAGTGAGTCAGTTGAGATGCTTTTAAAAACAACTCAAAATTTACTATCTTCATGCTCTATTTAAAAATGTATCTTAAGAAATATAAATATTAAGTCTCTTCAACCCGTAGAAATTTTGACCAATAGTTTGTGACATAGAGTCAAAAAAATAAACGAATCCACTGTGTAACAATAATTTAACCAGGTTCCTTTGCTTAGTAAACGTGCCCGTGCTATGGCAAAAAATTTTCACACAAAAATTGAAACAACGAAATCATAAACGAAAAATTTGTATGCTGTCTAATGAGTGAAATTAATAATTATAGCTTTTTTTTATAGTTTCACGCAAACTAATGGTCTTATTTATGAACGTGGTCTTACTTTAGACAACTGTCCAATTTTGGAAAATGTGTTTAAAACCTTGTTTATTGTTGTTTTATAGCTGCCTAACTTAGACCCAAGAGCAGATTGTCCTAACCGTGAATAATGTGATATTTATTTTTATTAAATTAAGCATATTTCTACCAATTTAAAAATAGTAATAGCTTTGAGTTTAAATCAAAAAATTAAACAGAAAAAATTATGCATAAAAGTCGACAACAGAATTTAATTTCCCTCAACCAGAAAAAGTCTCACCACTTGAACAAACTTTATTTTGAAACGAATGTCAGGAGCACACGATAATTATTGTGCATTTTGACGGTAAATAGTGTTCTAAAAGTTATGCATCAAGACCTTGTTTTTCTATGAGCGCTTGTCTCGAATATAGTGTGGTGCACATAAAGGTCGCTTTCTGATGAGTACTGGTGAGTAGTGGGGGATATATATAACATTTTATGAGAGACTAATCTTTGCTATATAGGAGATATGAATTTATGTTGAGGAGAGTAGTTGTTTATGCAAACCACAAGATTGTCTAGCGTTGTTTTTGAATGCAACTGACAATGCTATCTGTCACTAACAAACTGGAGTCCCACACATTCGTGTATGCGGTATATTCATAACACGTCAGAGGTTTGGAAATTTGAAATTCTGCAATGAGTTCGAGTCCTAGGGTTATTCGTTTCAATTTAATAGCTGAGGGATGCATAGCTCATTTTGAGTGTTTTTGCCGCAAATGGTACATGTATACGTTGTATTATGTTTTATATAGAAAGTGATACATTAAGCAACTCGTGGGTTAACGCAGTTGGTTTTAAAGTACGAGTTGCACATATTTAATACAATTTATTTCATAATTTATAGTTTTAAGTATTTTGAACATTTTGAATTCTTTTGGATGAAGCTTTTGATTTTATCATTGGAAAAATGTTCGTTATTGATTTTGATATTTTAAAATTTTATATTTTTTTGTATACCATATAATTTACGAAAATCTTCAAAGAAAACAGATATCCATACTGATATAAGTGACATAATGTATTTAAACTTCCAATAAATTAAGCCGAATACGTAAATGTTGGTTTATTAAGAGGGATTTAATACAAATAAAATAAAGATATAATCTTATCAGGTAATCTTTATTATTATACAAAATAACCATTTTTAACATTTAATTTTTAAAGATTATTTCTTTCAAATGTTGATGCATAAATACGCGGCTTACATGATCTATTCCAAAGTTCCAATTTTCGATGACGCAATCGACCATTTCGATTGAAATTTGGCCAATGACGAGTGCAACGGTGACTATACCAATTAATCATGCCAACTTATTCATGTAGACTTTTATACTTTGGACGTAAGGTAGTCCCAAATGAAAAAATCTATACAAGTGATAGCACATTATCTAGGGAGCCAATTACAATTTGTTAATCACAATTTTCTTTCCTATTTTTAAAAAGTTTTACAATTAGAAAGTTAATAAAATCATTACATGCATTTTGTGGGTTTTGTGAGATGAAATAAAAATGTATAAATTATTGATTTCTTTCTCAAAAAAATCGGACTCAAGTAATAAATGAAAAATTTCAAATTTCTAGAAAAGTTAAATTAGGAAATGCTGTTGTATACAAATGGGGGAATTAAAAATAAACTAACATACGAAAAAAAGAGATGAGCATAC
This sequence comes from Epistrophe eligans, assembly GCA_951394125.1. Lineage (NCBI taxonomy): Eukaryota > Metazoa > Arthropoda > Insecta > Diptera > Syrphidae > Epistrophe > Epistrophe eligans. Next base: position 55,876,435 of record OX596028.1, read on the forward strand.
AACACTGTTGTCATAATGATCCGTATCGTTTTATTTTCATGGGATAATCCATATGGATCTTCGTGAATAATAAAACGTGGCTAATATTTCTTCCTTCCCATAGAAAATAGAATTTTTCATGGGATAATCCATATGGATCTTCGTGAATAATAAAACGTGGCTAATATTTCTTCCTTCCCATAGAAAATAGAATTTTCATATATTCCTCCATATCCGCTCTGAAAGTATGCAATTTCGAGTTTTCACGCTTTTTCTCACATATCCGGTCAAAATTTTGGATGATGTTCAGCCGAGTTTATGCGCGTACAAAAAAAAAGTGTGAGTGCCGTGACTCACGGTTAAGATGTGTAAACATCAAATTAAATATTAAAGTTCTGGTTTTACATCACACAACGACGAGTTTGAACTGACAACCAAATTTCAACCCAAACTCAACTCGATCTTTCGATTTAGTTTGAAATAGGTACGAACGAACGTACTCAATATTAAACGTACCCAATTTAGCACAGAAATGTCCACGTTTTTAGTTTACCCTACCGCCGGCATAGATGTTTACACATCAAAAAACCAATAAATTTTTATAAATTTACATTTGTTCAAACTGATTTTTTTCAAATCTTTGCGTTTATAATGTTTATTAGGAAACAAGTAGACATTGTCAGTCGTATTTATTGGACTTCCTAACAACACTCTTGGACAGTTGTCCAGCTATCCACTGTATAAATAGTTTGACATCTCCTTATTTATAAACGCAACAGTCATATCCTCCATGATCTACCTGTAATCTGCCAATTTCGTGAACATTTGGATAGGTTAAATGAACATTTCCTTCATTTCAAGATAATTTTACAATTCATTGTTCATTGAACATGCCCACTTTAGAATAGGTTTGGACAACCAATTTCAGTGTCTAAGTTTGACAATCGTTGGTACTTCGAAACAGCCAGCATTTGCGTCAAAAACTCAAATTCAAGATGTTCTTAAACGCAAATTGCCAAAGTCATCTGTTCGAAAAACCAAAATGAAATGTATATAGAATACATTATTTTCGATCCATAACTTTTTTTACTTACATTGTTTTTGAAATTTCTGAAAATTTTTATCGACATTTTGACTTAGAATATCATTTTCAAAGGTTATTATCTCAAAAACTGACCTGTTCTCGAGGTCGAATTCGAGGTTTGTGAATCAATAACCTTGTTTGTTTGTTTAGAAGGAGATTCAACTTTGGAGACCGGTGTAATTTTGAAATAAAATGTATTATGTTAATTTTGCCTGATATTAATACCTTAATCCAAAACCCCAAACCAATATCGCTGACTGGTGACACCGACAAGTTACCTAAGATTAACTTCCAATTTTAAAATCTTGTTGCAGAAATTTCACTCCAAAAAATGTTTACAAAGAAAAACAGAGGTTTAATTGAAATAAAATATAACTCAAATTACTTTATGGTACGTATATTCCTACTTGTAACTTGCTAGATTAAAATACTTCTTATGTAAGGTACTTTGCTAACAACTAGAGCACAAGACGTTTATTTCTTTAACATAATAACTTTCTTATAGAAAAACTCCATCTAATAAATATATATTTTTTTAACTTATTTTTCGTTTATTTCATCCCATTCTCAAAAACTTTGAAAGTATGTTTGTATGTTTCATTTATATTATGTAAGTGCAAACTCGAGATAAACTTTTATTTATTGCTCTCTGCTTTAAGCTGGAAGTAAAACCACCAACACTCAAACTCACACCCAAACCCAAACCCATACGAAGTTTATAAAATCGAAATTGAATCCAATCTTCTGCACAGTTCTTTCGTAGTCGTCGTCTTAGACGTCGTCATTCCCACCCTGGAACATTAAATTCATCCATGTATATGTATAGTCTCTTTGCTCCCCTTTTTGGATATATTTAAACTCATAAAATGTGGGCGGCTGTGAAATCGAAATTAAAGTCCACAGCAGCAAAGAATCGTTAAAATTAATATGTAGAATAAAATGCACGACTGCATCGCATGTACTTGTTCTTATGGTTCAAATGTGATTAAACATTAATGTTGTCAGAGTGTTTGTTTATTTATACATCTGTACATTGAGACTCGTACATATTAATTAAATTTTTGTTTCTGTCATTCATTTTAAGATAATTAAATTTTTTAAGTTCATAATAATTGCATACTTGAGAAAAAGAATTCCATAATGTTTAAAACTTTTGTTTGTCTGTCTGTCTGTGTTGACTTAAAAGTTTCAATTTATTTTCGTGTTAATATTTCAACTTTCTCTATAGGGCATGTATTGGTTTCGTGCAAGAAAATTTCGAGGTTGTAATCAAAAATAATACTTTAATAATAGGGAAGACCGAAAGAGTGGGTTTGGTCATGCCGTCCATTAGTCTGTGTGTCCGTACGTCCATTGTAATTTGAGGAAGAGCCTATAGCCTAAACCGGTGGATCGATTTTTTTTCGGATTTGGTGCATACCATTTTTATTTCAACTTGCCTATCTAAATTTTTTTAGAACCAAAACTTTTAAATATGCTACGTTTTTGCGAAAAAAATTCTCTTGTGGAATCATTTTTTGTTTTTCCATTTTTTTTTAAATTATTCAAATGATTTTGATAAATTTTTTTTATGGAGAATGTTTTAAATGGTTTAAAAAGCATTGTTACCCAGGATTTTTTTTTTTTTTTAAGTTTCATTAATTTTTTTAAATCTTAAATCTGAAAATTATTTGGTTGATTTTTATTAAATTTAGCACCCAAATGTTTTTATAACATTATATAGCAGAATTTAAACAAAAAATATTTTTACAACGAAAAATAACGGTACCTAACATACAAAAGTGTTCAAATTTTGTTAGGAAAAACTTATTTTTCTCAAAAACGACTCAAACGGTTTTAATTAATTTTTTTTTTCGTGAGCTTATACTAGGACGATCTACCAAACGATTTAACCTTCTAACGTTTTTAAATTCTTTTTTCATAAATAAAGTATTTTTTTTATAAAAAAAACATAGTGTACATTTTTCAGAAATTGTCAATTTTTCGTTAAAAGTTTTACAATGGATTGTTACCGCACTTTTTACATCTAAAATATATCTTTCAACTTACAGTTTAAACAGAAAAATTGTAAAAAAAAATCAGTATTATTATAGAAAATTGACAATTATATTGATTTTTTTTTAATTTTTCAGTTTAAACTGTAAGTCCATGCATACGTATGTGAAAAATGGTGGTATATTGTTAATTTTTTTATGCCTACATAATACTACATTAAATTAAATGCAGCTTTGGCAGACATAAAATATAGACTTCCATAGCTAATTTATTTCTTTTAAAATCAAAATGAATAGGTTTAAAATATTTAGGGTTTAAAACCACATTGTTATCGTACAAAAGAGCAAGTAAGTCGTGCATTTTATTTTTGATTTGATACCCTATAGTATGGGGAAATTCCAATTTTTGATTTAGCTTATCTAAAACAGGTAGTTCCTATACAACGACTTTTTTTCAAATTTAGGCTGCATTTCAGGTTTTTACCAAAACTTCGCATTAGGGTTTTGGCGTTTGTAAGAAAACAGATTTATTTTGATTTACATTCATGTATAGATTTTCAAGGCTTGGCCGATTTTATTGTAATTTTACGATCAAGTGTTTTTGAATAATATAAACATTATTGCATTTTAAAATTTTGAAAATAATTTTAATAAATAACAGACAAAAGCAAGCTCATGCGACCAAGCCGAGGATTTTTTTTTAACTATTAGGTATCTTACGAAAACACTTTTCTTAATAAACTTCAACATCAATTGAGTAAAAGAACACTGGAATTGTTGGGTGGGAAGGAGGTGTTGAGGAGTAGGTACTGGGTGGTTTTGTGAATTATAAAAGCAGATAATTGAATATTCACCATTTAAGTATTTTTTAAGAACATTTTCGATTGCGCTAAAATTTAGTGCGCAACCTACCAATCCTTAGTATGTAAAAATACGAAGTTTCACTGCACCCTAATGGCAATTTTTCATGATAATTTCAATATTGTAAATAATAAAATAAAAAGAAGAGGACCTAAGTGATCCCGGAAGTAGCTAAGAAACAATAATTGGCAAAAAGGTAGGTATCCATCTTAAGGTTATGAGAGCAATAGTCAATGGAATATTTTGTCAAAGTCCTTACTAAAACTTTTATTAAGTAAGACAAAATTAAGACAAATTTCTCCCATAAGACTTGTTACTTGTGTCATCCCAACCATCACTCCGTTCTAGATTTGAGTCACGTCAATGCGAAGAACGTTAACGTTAAACTATACTATGGCCACAGATTTTCCCAGCTGAAATTATTATTAATTTTAATTTTTTTTTTTGAATAACGCGATTAATTTTAAGAAGAGCAATCAACAAATTTAATTAATATCAATTTCAAATTTTCAATAAAAATGTTGATAGCAAGTGAACTTTTCTCTTACCAACAAAAATAGTTGGTTGTTTTTGTTTAACAAAATTCAGCTCTGCTTCCAATTTTTCACCAACCATATCTACCATATCCCTTGTGGAAAAAAACATTTATATTATACTGTATACAATAACTATGCTGTCAAGAACATATACGATTGTTGTCCATTTTAAAGCGAACAATATGCTGAAAACAATGCATCAGCACCTCGCTTCATTGTATTATGAATGTATATATATAGCTAGATTCCGAGAGGTCGATCAGTGGGTGTAGCATCACATATGATAAAAACTTTTCCTATAGTTGTTTGTTCTGATCCGCAGATTGTCTAACTTTGTTTATATCTTTAATGCTGTCTGTCACTAACAAATAGAATTCCAATTTGTATTATTCGCATTCCACTCCATTCGCCATCTTCTAAACGTGGGTTGGGAAACCACACCTAAAACTCCATATTCACATCCAAATTCAAATGTGTAAGTAGGTAAAATGGTCTCTGGTGCTCGTTTAAATTTAAAACAACAGTCTTTTACCACGAATGACACTTGTTTTGTGTGTTCTTGTGCATCAAAGAGAAACATGACAAAATGTTACATTTATGTTTTTGATATGAGAAAATAAACAATAAACCAATGTACAAATTTTAAGTGATGATTTTCAATTTGAAACAAAAAAATTCAGACGAAACAGAAGAAAAATGGAAAACAATATTAAGAATAGGGCAGGTTTTGGTATTAACGTTGGCATTAATAACAAAATCTACATGAAAAGGATTTGTAGGACTGACTACGAGATGATGCCGAGATGATACCTCCTTTAAAGTATCCGAAACCAGACTGAATTTTTTGACCAAAATTTATCAGGAGTTTCGGCGGTCTAGATATTGTCTATAATATAAGGGTCTTCTTGGCAGAAAAGATTACAAATACAAATATTGCATTTTAAAATTTTCAATGTTAATATCTAGAAGCTTTTATATTCACGCCCTAAGCCGATATTATTTTCACAAAGAACAAACATATATAACCAAGACGAAAATTAATTATACGGCAACGAGACAGATATAGGTACACACAAATAGATGCTACTAAATTTTGTAAACATTTCTTTCAATTTTATCTTTTAAAGAAGGTTTTTTGAGTATACTTGTCACTTTTCCTTCCACCAATAACTTATTTGAGATGTGTAGTTGTTCAAAAAAATAATGAACAAGACAAAACAAAATCAGCAAGAGCAGCAGCAAACCAAAGGCAGAGCTTTATACCATCAAAATGTGCACTTGCACACATTTAATAAACAACTAGAGCGACGACGTTGAAAAGCCATGATCGTCACCATAAACGAGCTAAGCCATCATCGTGCAGCTCTCTGTCCAAATAGCGGCAGACCGGACGAGAACAACTGGAACAACAACAAAAAAACCACGAGCAACCCTTTACTGAAGAAATATCTCTACGTGCTGAGGAGGGTTAACCGCAGAAGTAAAATCTCCGGAGTAGATTTGAAAACGAAAGAAAAACTCAAGTTTTCAAGAACTCTATTTTTAACAAAAAAAAAAAATAAATCACCTAATTTCCATTTAATTCACAACAGAACAGAATTTCAGATTTAAGCACAGCGTCAAAGTTGGTTCGAAAATATAATAACATCACAGTGCTGTCATTTCCTTTAATCTGATTTGGCTAAAGAATTTTTGGATATTTCAGTGTGGAAAAAAGGAGTAAATCTAAAAAAAAGCGGAGTGGTGAAATAGATTTGTTTTCTTTCTTAAAATTAGAGTAAATTTACTCCGATTGGAGTAAAGTTCTAACGCTGGAGCTGACGGATATATAACACTCCATATTAATCGTGTGCGGGTTTCACATAGGTTATACAGTCCACTTTATAAAATGTATTTTGACTTTATAAACTTTCAATAAATTATTAAAAATTCAAAATGCGTTTCTAATAATAGGTAGGAGACATGCGCTGTCAAACTAAGGTTTGACATAAATAATAAAATAAAATATATGAGCACCGGGATTAGCGGTTAAGATGTGTAAATATCCGCTTTTATCTTAGGGAAACGTTAAAAATGGGGGTGGAAAAAATTAAGAATCCCATCAAGTAATACCTAAAACCATAAACTCCGAATATACTACATCCAAAATTCTCAAATAGTCACTCATTTCACTTAAAAAGGATCGATCCGAAACGGGAGGGTTCAATTTTCTTTCCTTATACCGAGAGTGAAAGCCAATTTGATTACACATCAAACACGACAAACTGATAATGGCGCAAAATTATAGATGATTAAGTACGATGTTAGAGCATTTTTAGTATAATGCTAAGTTAAAAATAAGATTTTCCAAATCTAAACGAGTAAATATCGTGCTATCTTTTTAACATTTTATTAAAATCACCAAATACATATTTTAACATTTTAGTATCATGGTCCCTTTCACACGAGGAAGCTGAGTTTCCAGCAACTTTCAGTTTTTAGGTGAGAAGGGCACCGAGTAAGGGGAATGAACAATCTGCGATTGGTGGAAATAAAAAATTAAAAGAAAACGTCAAAAAATCTCCATCAACTTGTTTCCTCTTGTGAAAGGAGACATACTAACTCCAAATGTCACTTTGACAATTAAAAATGTAAAATGCTTACTTGTTTGCATGAATTAATACTTTCTTAGGCGTGTTCAGCTGAAGTACATATATTAAAGGAAATATGTTAAGTATGATACAATTTAAAAAAATTTTAAAACTAAGAATATTTTAGTAAAGAGCTTTAAAGTTAGTAAATTTTTAATGTACTTGCATGCTAATACCTTAACATCAGGCTGTTTAAAGTTCTGACATCTGTCAAAATCGAAGAAAATAATCCAGTGTCCATTCAGCTTACTAATTTCAATACTTTGTTTTTGATTATGATAATGGGGTGAGTGATTTTTGTGGGCACTCGAACAGCTATTTTTAATTTCTTTCACTTTCAACGTTGACAACCATCTCAATATATTACCTTAGATTTGTGTAATGTACGTTTAAATGACGTTTCTTGATTATCATTATCCCTCAAAGTAGGTATACTTGTTTTAGAATTAAGATACATTGCCTTGGTTTATTTTGTACATCTTATACTCAATTTGAGATTTTGAGTGGTATCTGTGCCATGATCCTGTGCATTCCTCAGATAAGAGGCATAACATTTTATTACACGCAATTCATGATTCTGTTTTCATCAGGGAAGCTTTGGAATTGAAACTACTTCTACGCTTTAAGACATTCTTCGAGGTCATATATATGATAAAAAAAACTACCAACGCTGCCGTTTTTCTATATATCCCGTAAACGTATACATATATATATATGCTTCTTTTACTTGATATAAAAATTAAATATCCCACCCGCTGTTTATGCCATAGGAATTCTAAATCGAGGAGCTGAGTGCCGCGCATTGTTAAAAAAATAGAAATAATTTCACGTCACCAGTCACCACCAAGCTGGATAAAAAGATTTATAAGCTACAAAGAACAATAATACCAAGGCAAAATAAACAAAGTATATCTGAAGACTGACAAGAAGACTCATGATTATGGTGGTATGCTATATCTAAGCATAGATGTCGTCGCCTGCCGTGAAATGACAAAACAACATAATAAAATAGGCATCATAAAAGGATGCTCGTTCATATTTATGTATGTCTGTCACATAATAAGTATTTTTTACAACACATACCACATAATAATAATACAAGGTAATATGCCGCGCGTATTTAAGATGAGATATCCTCATATCGGTGTATGTAGGTACCAACTTATACATACATATATACAGCAAAGACAACACAATCACTTTTCAAATGGTGTCGACCCAATTGCCAATCAACTTGAAGAAATAAGATTCTATAGGTACCTTTGGCAGATACATATAATATAAGATACCGCACAGCGACAGGCTTCCCTAGAAGGACATCTAGCTTCATCCATATTAACTTGTTTAACCATTAGATAAAATGCAGACACTCACATAATAGAATGTTCACATAAGGGATAGGAATGATGATTATAGGGATTGTGGATATAATATTATATAGACCAGGATGTTACTTCCTTTTGTATACAAAGGATATAGGTATACGTAATTTCGATTGTAAGTACATATTCGCTGTGTTATTATGGATTTCTAATATTGCAGTTTGGTGTTATGAATCGAAATATTTATAAGATTGCTGGTGTTTCGCTTTTTTTTCCTTTAACATTAAAAATATATTTGTTTTGTTTTTTATTTTGTTTGCAGCGCAGTATATGGAGGAAATATTTATGCTTAGCAAACATAAATTGTTATTCTATACATCAGAAGGTTATAAACATCAGGAGAGATCTTTCAGTTGAGTTGAAAAAAGAAATAAAATAAAATGGGAGGGGTACAATTTGCTCAAGTTTATATTGGCAATTTCATAAAAAATTAAATGCATGACTGGGTCACACGAGCTTTCTCTTATGTACTTTCACATTGTTGTTTTAAAGTCTTACAGTCGTATTTATTAGATTTTGTTAGAAAACTCTTGGAAAATTGTCTATATCGTCTTATTTATAAATGCTTCCAGCAGTTTTTTTAATAAGTTTCCATATTTCTCCTGACATCCCTGTAATCTGTCAATTTCGTGAACATTTGGATACGTTCAATGAAAATTTCATTAATTTAAATTTAAAGATAATTTGACGATTCTTTGTTCATTACATACCCATTTTAGAATAGGCTTGGACAACCAATTTAAGTGTCTAAGTTAGAAATCCGATGGTACGTGTTTATAAATAAGGATTTGGAGTTGGATAGCTATCCAAAGTATTTAGACATCCTTTGGAGTGGGTTTATAAATAAGACTGTTAATATTTTGAAAACTATTCACCTGAGACAAGACATAAATTATTATATTTTATGCAACCTACCAAAAACGTAGTTTAGTTCAAGGTATTTACGTGAGTACATATACATAAATATGAACAATAAAGGACCATATACATATGTGCATGCAACTTACAATTTGGACTAAAAGATTGTTAAAAAAAATTGATTAAACAATTAACCTACCTATCAAATTGTAGGTTTGAATGGACATAACAAACACTTGGGTGAGCTAGCACCAAGGTTTTTTGTAGGCTGGAGTTATGGCTATTTCACGACTGCCACGCCGATTATCAGACTCCCTTTATATGCGCTGAAGAGAATCAAAACAATTTTATATAAACGGTTTTCCGATACAAATAATTAGCAATAAATGAGACTATAGTGAAATCTATTTCCTGTTCCTGTTTTTTTTTCGGTTTTGCTTGGATTTTAATAAATAATTAAAGTTTCGGATATGAATAATGTAAACATTTCGATGACAGATAAATAAATACACAATCAGTCGACCATATTTAATGCTGTTTGCCTTTGGTTGTGGTCTATTTTTTGTTGTTAATTAGCGTGTTTTTGAAATAAAATAATAAATATTGAGTTAATATATAATTAGCATGGGGTTTATTTAACATTGGTTTCGGCTACTGAATTAAATAGGTACTTAAAAATATCACTCAAAACTCTTTGAAAAAATCAGTTTTTTTTTTTTAACTTTTTTTCGTATTATGACAACATCCATCCTCCCTATTTGTCTATGCCTATATTATTTTTTTTTAATATTCATAGAAATTCGAATGAAACTCACTCATATAATGTTTCCACGAATCAACCTCCAATATTAATGTTATTTGTCAAAAAAATTGTATTTGCATATAATTATATGTGATGATTTAAATAAAAACTGAAAACCAAACAATCGACCTGGAAATTTATTTGCATGTGGGAAAAATGGTGTGGTAAATAAAAATTTTGGTTGCAAGTTTCTGTTGGATATGCAAAAAAATGAATATAAACTTAAAAACATTTTTTGTATTCATAAAAGTTCTTGGATAGGATAATTTTGTTTTAATATACAAGATAAAAATCAATTTAAAATTAAATATTAATGATTTTGATTCAAAATAGTTTTTAACGGCCTTTAGTCCACAAAAATTGTTTAATGATTTTGATTTTTTTTTTTTCAATTTGTAGAAAACTGTATTAGAATTAATTTTTATCTGAAAAATTTGTTTAGTTAGAATTAATAATAGGGTCAAAAGTTTTAGCCTCTATAACCGTTCGCATCCTATGGGAATTTGTTAAAATAGCCTAATGTTAAGGTATATTAGCATGATACTGTATACAAATTTACAAACTTTAAGGCTCTTTACTAAAATGTTTTTAGTTTTAAACATATTTTCAGGTAGTATCATAAACTAAACATATATTCTTAATAAACCTCAGCTGAACACATTTCTAAAAAAGTGACAGCTCGTGCAAACAAGTAAACAAATATACCTTTTTTACATTTTTAATTGGCAAAGTGACATTTGAAGTTAGTATGTCCCCTTTCACACGTGCAAACAAGTTGTTCTTTTAATTCCTAATTTCCACAAATCGTAGATCGTTCATTCCCCTTACTTGGTTTCCTTTTCACCTAAAAACTGAAAGTTGCTGGAAACTCAGCTTCCTCGTGTGAAAGGGGACCATGATACTAAAATGTTAAAATGGGTAATTGCTGATTTTAATTTTAATAAAATGTTAAAAAGATAACTAGATGTTAGCCTAAAATTTTTCGCCATTGACTTTAAATTACAACTCTGGGTCTGAAATTCTCTCATCTTTCACGATGTATGTAAAATAGAATTATTTTTCAATGAATGACATTTCGTTTCACATTTATCTCATTAATCAGTTTCTTTCTTACACACGACCCAGCATGGGCCTTATATCTTACGGCGGCGGCTACGACCCTGACAGTCATTCTCTTCACGATCTGAAAACATTGCTACCCGGGTATAATTAATCTATTTTTACGCGACATATTACGTTCAAGGGACAGTTTATAACTTTTAATAAATGCGAAAACTTTTGTATGTACATATATGTTAGCTTGAAAATAAATTTAAAGTAACAAAAATATAACCATTGAATTTTCGGGAAGACTGCAAACCAGCCTGTAATTATGTGTGCGACATACTTGCTCCTAAAGGCAAGTATAATTTTTGTTTTCTTTTTCATTTAAAGTCTTAACATTAGACTGCAAATAATTATTTGGTTTTTCACTTTTTCATGACAAAAAATGTTTCCTATATTTCTGTTCCTTACTTACTATTTCTGTATTCACGTTACATTCAAAAAGGTGTTAACTTAAATTTTATTAAAACTTGACAAAAACCTTGCCTTCACGCTTGATTTCTTGTGTTCACTTTTTTAACAGAATTAATGTGTATACGGCTATAACAGTATATCGATCCATTTTAACATCAGAATCCCTGATGACAGACATCCTGCATCATACTGGCCTGGGAGGCAAACTACCGTCCATCTGACAAAATAAAGACCCACAAGCACTGTTGCTACCTATATTATGTGTACGCCACATTTAAACAGTAAAATATTTTATTTAATTCATGAAGAATTTATTATTTCGTTCCAGTTTCCAACTGATCTATTTTGTTGCCTTGAATCTTTTATCTTTGCTCTTATGGGTCAGGTGTAATCTCACGTTGAACTATTCGAGCTTCGAGCCAATGGCACTGACGTGTTCCATCCTCAAAAAAAAAGGACATACTCACAAATTTTATTAACCTTTAGACATTCCCATGTGGGTGCTGGGTGCTGTTTTTACTGTATGACAGTGGTTGGGTTATATTATAGTCCCCCGATGTGCTATATGGAATTTATTTAGGTGAATTTAGAGCATTTTGTCGTATAGGTGTAGGCAGGGAGACTTTATCATCGTTAAGCCATGGGCATGGGTCCTGTGTCCTTTGTCCTTTGTGTTAAAATGGGGCTGCACGTTTAAATCGATTTTTGTTTTCCTCCGATTTTCAACAACAGAAACAGCAACAGCAGCTGAATTTTCTCCGGATGAAATATATCTTTGCTTTCTTTTTTTGGAAAATTAAAAAAATGAAAAATAAAACACATCCGGTAAAAGGGCTTAGTGAGTGCGGATTGTGGATGCTGAATGAGGATGGGATGTGACTGCTACTGGTGCGTTGTGTTGTCGTTGTCGTTTGTTTTATTTTGGAAGTTACATATATACCCTGTTGCTCGGGGAATCTATATTTTCCAGAAAGTTCTTTGTCGTCCTTTGTAAGATTAGAGGGTCGCGTTGGGTTGGATGAAATTAAACTTCCTTTTGTGTTATTATCGCTGAAAATTTATGGTTTTACATCATAAGTGGTTTTTAATGTGGGGCAGGTTTTACGGCCCCAAGGGGATATCTCGTTGTTTTTCTTTTTCTTGTTTATTTTATTTGCAGTTTTTTTGTTATATTAATGAAAATGCCTTTTACTGACCATTTGGTTGGCTTGAAAATGAACCAGATGGTAGAAATTAGGCGATTTCTTCAATGGGCAAGCATTTTTCAGTAGATGGTGTCGGCTGGCGGCCAGATTTAACTTTATTAGTTATGCTCTTAATTTGTATATGAGTATATTTGTGTGGTGTGGTATAATTTGTTAATTCTAATGATCTTTTGTTTTTGTTGTTTTCTTTTTGGTGTTTTTCATAAAAAGAATAATTATTATCAAAGCTTTAATTAGCATTTCGTTTTATCGTTGAGTCTGCTAAAATACATAAGTTGGTGTTGGCTTATTCGGGTGGAACACGTTTTATAGGTTTAATAAAAGATAAGACGTAATTTAAGAAATAATATCAAACTTTTTTAATTTTACGAAAAACAAACCCATTTAGATACAAACAGTTTAAGTGCGAGTTTTATGTACGTTGTGTATTCCAAACTTTATTTTTATTCAAATAATAAAATAAGTTTTTGGTTTTTAGTCCCTTGTGTTCAAAGCTTAAAAATAAATAGCTTACCATTAAAACTTTTGTGATAGCAAAATTAAAATTTTTTTCTAATTTAAATAAATTTTTTGGTAAAAATCAATATGCATAGTACCCATGCCACCTCTAAAATTGCCTCATAAAACATAAAGGGATTGGGCACGGGCATTATAGCAGTGGTCAACATTTTTGTAAAATATTTTTTTTTTCAAAATTTTGAAATTTTTCATTTTGAAAATCGAAAAGAAATCAAAGCCAGGTTTAATCACACCTCTACCTTAAGTCTAAAATTTGTTGGCACCTCCTAATATACATATATTTGTAGCTCCAAACATATATTGTCCAAATGTACAGCACGTTTGTCTTCATATTGCGTATAGAAAAAAAGATCGGAAAAAAATATTTTTGCTTTTAGTGCTTATTTTTTTCGCGAAAGAAATTATAAATTGAAATGAAAAATTGAATAATCCCGTTATTGTTTTTTTTTTTTTTTTACAAAAAAGTACAATATAGTACTTTTTGATTTTACTTTGAGACAATGTAGAAAAGGCCTTATACAAAGTTAAGTAATTTTGATACTGTTTGAGTTTGAAAAGGGGGTGCGTAATAAAGTTTTTCGTTTAATATCGTAAAAAGGGTTTTTCGGTTGTAAAATCTTCTATTGCAGATATTTTTTTATAAAATCTTGGAATAATGAGATTTAGAACCCTATTTGAAATAAATTTTTTCCAGGATTTGTTGAAATGGGGAGGTGAGTATTTTTTGAAAATATGTATGTGTACTAAAAATTTATTTTAAAGCAACAGGATTTAAATGCCGTTTAGATAAATACTAAAGAAATCTGAATCAAGTACTGAGGAGCGAAAAAAGAGCTATATTTGTTTTTGTCATGTTAAACCTTTAAATATTAATATTTTTGTATGAAATTTTGGTACATTTAAGACAAAACAGTGTTTGACCTGGAACAACTTTTGGATTCTTGATTGTTGAAAAAGGGGTCTAATGGAGTTTTTCAAAAGTTAAAAAACTTAATGATTTTTTTAAAGTTCGTTTTTAGACTAATATAGGAATCTATTGTCAGAATATTTTTTCAACAGATGCATTTACCATCAAGTATTCTAAAACAAATGATTTACAATACAAAAAAATTTTGGAGGCCGGTTTTTTGAAAAATAAAAATTTTGAAGACTTAATCTTTAAAAATGCAAGCACTATACAACTTTAATTTTTGGAACAATGGTTAGAAAACTTTTTTAAATCCAAAAAAAAATTTCAAAAACAAGAATTTCGAAAAAGGGGGGTTAGAATTTTTTCGAATTTTGCTCATACCTTTTGAAATTTTGAACATATACAAATACATAGGTCCAAGAACTTTGCACATAGATCAGAACAACTAAAACAACCTGAAACTTTCAAAAATTCGATTTTCAAAAACAGGAGAGCTAGGTCAAAAACGTTTTTTTGGGTTTACCCCCATTTTTGAATATTTTTCAAACAAAATTTGGAACAATGCGGAACAAATCTCGAACAACTTGGAACTACCAAAATCCAAAAAAAGGGGGCTAACTTCACTCACTGTCAAAAATAACCCATGTGGGAGAATAAAACTGAAATAAACTGACTATTTTACGCCTTGTTTGAAAATAAATATAACCGATCAACTCGGGTCTAAGATCTCGTGATAACTGATTTTATTTAAAGTATGTAGATAAATGCAAAAAGTATTACATTATGAAGTAGTATATAAAAGAATGAAAGTATATGAATGTATTCAAATGTATGACAAGTATAAATGTATGCAAATAGTAGGTATATGAAATGTATGAAAGAAAACAGGGTGTGCCTTTAATTTTCAACACTCACTTGAATAATTTTCCGTATTTGCAAGGCATAGGTATGTATTTCATAACCAGCGATGTATATGTATATGATGTATATGTTGGAACAATACAATTTTTTTTTTTTGGGAAAAGGAAAGCAAAATCACTAAATATTTAAGTAACAGTCATTGTTTTCAGCGCATTTACATGAATAAATAAAGATCAGAACGAAAATCTGAAAAATAGTGACCTTGAAACGATTCAAATCATTACAGTGAAAATGTATATGGATTAAAGAATTGTAGTAAATGTTTCAAAGTTTATACATATTATTATTTATTCAATCAGTGGAAGGAACCACCTTACAGCGAAAAATAAACCTAGAATTTTTTTTAAACATGGAAAAACTTTGATTCGACTTACATTGAAGTCAGTTCTCCAGAAAATGAAAAAAACAATTTTTGTTAGTTCAATGAGGGTAAATGTAACAGAACTAGATAGTGTTAAAAATTAATCAGTAGATTTTGGCTTGATTAAATCAAATGAAAGATTTAGATTTTTGTCATTTTTTTTTGAAGGATATAATGACCTGTTGAGTTATAGACCTATCAGCATTCAACCATTTCTTTTATAGGGCCTGGGAAAAACTGATGTTCAGTCAGCTTTCGGACTTCATTGAATCCAAAAATCTCAAGAGGTGATAGCTTCAATCAGATTTTCAGAAGAACCACAGTTATATTTCGGGAATTTTTAAAGTGCAGGATGACATTTGAATTACTTTAAATGCAGATAAATTACCAATTTTAAGCATCAGTTAACAACTGTATTTTACTTCATAAATTGAAAACATGATAGAATTTTCTTCTTGGGATCTCAACCTAAACAAAAGTATAAAAATACCAATGAATTTTTGCTATCATTCAAAACCAAAATTAACAGTGGGCTATTAGTCTATAGAACTTGTATTTAAAAAAAAAACCTTCGTAAATTGAATACATTTTTTGAAAACCCTTAAATTTGGTTTCAGAATGAATAAATGGATATGGGCGTGCATTTAATTATACTTTACAAAGGCTTAACCACATAATTAAATTGGTGCAGTTATTTATAAAAAAAATATTAAAATTATATTTAAATACCAGTTTAGTACCACATTAGGTCATCTATTTGCCCTTTTTTTACTCCTTCTTTTTAATTGTATATCATAGCAGTTCTTGACCTTTTTGGCAAATTGCCCATCAAAAATTTACAAGAATTTACTTCTGACTATATAGAGTAAGTGCGGTATATACCCACTTCAAATATCATACCACAGCATTTGTCTAAAAAACGTGAATATAACATTAATTATCTATTATTTATGAGCATATTTCATAATTAAACATTTTAAACTGACACTTTGATATAAGCCTTATATACCTACCTATCCCAATGAATTTTAATCTTTTGAATGTCTCTGTGTAGCAAATAATACAGTCAGCAATTTGATGACCTAACAAACTTTAATTATCATTTTCATCTGAGGCTGAGGGTAATAAATTAATTTGCAAGTTAGATCCTTTTTTAATTCATTTTCCCTTTTATCATGATTTGGTTTAAATATGGAACGTTGGTCCTTTCATGTAATTGATATATCCTAGCATAATATACCTACATATACATATGTACATGGGAACAAATTATATACGGATAGTACCTAAATTGATTTTCGACATTTCCTGCTGAGTATAGTATTACGAAAGTGAATATATTTTACATAGACGAAAAAAGTATGTATATATGTAATATGTATGTATATATATTTCACAAAATAGTTAATAAACCTTTTTAAAAGCTTTTAAGACATTCTAGTTTGGCTAAAAAAAAGGCATCTGTGTATTAACATTTAAGTGCTTTAAGAGGTGATCATTATTATATGAAAATAGCAAATGGACTGAAGGGTCAATAAGATAAGTGGAGGTATATTCGTCAGTGGCGTGGCGTTCATATAACAGGATTTCTACCGAGTTACCTTTTAAATATTGTCTGCTACACAACAATATGTTTACTAAATAACGAGCAACATATTCATTTATTACCTACTGCCTGAATACAATAGAATGCTGCAACTAGAACAAGAGCAGTGAAAAAGTGTTATAAGTGCTATTTTGTATGTGCCCATGCCCACAATGCAGCTATATCACGGATGAAAAATCGTCTTTCAGCAATAGTATATAAAAAGTTAATAAAAATGTATCAAATTGTACATTTTGATTTTTTTCAACAAATCAATTTTATAGAAATAGCACCAATATAAGAAAGTCTTTTAAAATTACTCCCCTTTCACACGAGAAAACCAGTTGCTAGAGATTCGTTTGACGTTTTCTTTAAAAATCTTTTTTATCTTTCCCTCTTTCTCCGATTTTCTTCGACTTATTTGGTGAACTTCTCATATCGTTACGCAGCTGTTAAGAACAGTAATGTTGTATTAAATGAGCTGGTCAGTTTTGTTACCGTTTAAAAAATGAAAAATTAAGTTGGCAAGTTGAGTGCAAACAAAATCAAAGTAAAAACAATTTATCTTACTTTTTAATGTTTTGAAATTTATTATTATTTTTGTAAATTTATTTATTGTTATTTATCTAAAACTTAAATATTATTGAAGTTCCTTATTTTTTAGTTATATGTAGCATCAACTTAAATTTTCCTAAATGTATTTACATTTGCCAAAAACGCTCTCTTTTGAGCTATATGATCATTTTATGTAAACATTAATGATTTGAAGACAGGTTTGACTTGTTTCGCTTGTTTTTTTTTGTGAAAAGCAGATCTGCAATACGCATTATTTAATTTTGGCTACATATTAATATATGATTTAGAATGCATTTATGTTTACAGGTAATTAATTTTTACATCCACTTACCACTTGAAATTATTCACACCACGCCAATGATATTGGTAGATATCTGTGTAATGTGGATGTATAAAGTATTCTAAGAATAAAAGAGTTCCATTTTCCCTGCCACCACTGACTGAGTAAATATAAATACTCCATGCGGCATTATAAGTGCACTATGTTCCTACATTATCTTCCTTATTATATTAATACATTCATCGACCAACGCAGTTAATTCCGGATTGTGGAATCAACGTATAAGAAATTTTATTTCATATCGAAGAAAATTGATAGTGCATATTCTCATTGTTTTAAAAATGATTTTTTCGAAATTCAATATATGTTCTTTTTATAAAATTGAACTTCAAAGCGAAATGTTCAATTACATAAAATTGTTTTTTAAATGGAAATATCATCATCATATAATATTATTTCTATAGTCTGGGCCCCTTTTTCGACTCTCATACTAACCTTTTTTTGACAAATGAGGTTTCAAACGAAGCGGAATTACCTGCTTATTTAAATTTTATTTTAAAAATGTTAATAGCTTGTCTAAAATTGCATTTGTTTGTTAAATATTATTTCAATAAAAATTAACTAAAAAATGAACACTTCCACTTTCCAATTGGTAATATTTTGGCATGTGACATTAGGTTGGTTCAATTTATTATGTTCGTTCATTTTAAAATACCCTATTTATGCGACTTTTATTTTTATTTAATTGCGAGAATTCTCGCACGGGTTGGCTTGTATGAATATATAGTAGATTTCCGATTTTGGAGGAGTCTGTCAATTTTTCATGAAAATATTCAAATTAAATTGATTGACATTCCATGTAATCTGAAAATATTATCTTTTCAACAATTGTGTATACTTCTTTCAGTGAGTTAAACGTTGCGACGCAACGTGAATTTTCCTTAAAACTATAGAAAAACACGCATTTCAACGTTCATTCAGTCGTCTTCCAATAAGTATATCTATACCTATTGACAATATTTTAAAGCCCCACAGACACTCGTGAATTAAGTGCCTCCTTATTTGTCCTCATAAATAATATTTATAAGAAGAATGGTATAGGTATGAAATGTATATCCATTTAACATTCACCTTCCGGCATAATAATCAATCGAAGCTTAAATGTACATAAATAAATTGATGAGAGAAAAGAGATGAAATTCGCAGATATTATTTGGGTAATGGCTAAATTGGATTTCCATTGAACCAATGAATTGTCCTTATAAATTGAGGCTAAAGTCGTTCCACTTCAATGAAACCTTTAATTGAGCATTGCTCAAGGGTGTATCATATAATTTCTTAATATATATATAGGTACCTACCTGCCAATCTTGAAACAACTCAACCAAACATCCCGTTCGAGGAAAAAAAAAAAAGAAGACATGAAAGAAAAATTATGTTTTCAAAAATTTTATTTTATTTCAAATTTCAATTCTTGTTAAGAAACCAACACCATCATATCATAGTCGTTCTTTCATTTCAAGGTTCGTAAATTTAGTTCTGTCAGCTTGGGCCAATGTCACAGCAGATTTAAAGCCTTTTTTTTTTGGGTCATGAGGGAGGCAGTAATCTGAAAAGAAAATTACTTTTTATTTTTAATATTTTTGTTGTTTTACTTTGTTTGAGTCGAAAGCACATAAAAATATATCCTCTAAAAAATAAAATATGTGTGCCTCTTTCTTTATATAATTTAGATACACTGCGTGTCGGTTGAATAGAAACTGGGGTATATTCTCCAAGGTTTAGTGCTCTTTAAAATTTGTTCACCAAATAGTATTGCATGAACAGAATAAATCAGAAGTGCTGTTAGGTTAATCATGTCTTTTCTAATTCATTCACAGATAACTGTAAAAGCTGTGTTTTTTTGTTAAGTTCAGTCCATCTAACATAGATTTCATGACGAATATCTAGTGTGAACTATATCCAACAAGACTAGAATTCCTAGTCATTAAATTGGAAGTTTTTGTTTTTGTTTTTTGCCCAGGGCAAAAAACATTTATTCTTTTAACTTAATTTAATTTTATTAAGTGTGTATATTTTGGTGGCCAAACATCAACTTCAACTGAAGTACAAAATGTATTTGAATTAAATAATAATTATAATAAAATTATTTGTACATTTACTTATTATTTTTTTTGCTGCGCCTCTTGTGATGTTTTTACAAATTGACAACTTTCTTTATTAAAAAAAAAAAAAAACACTTGATTCCATTTAAATGGTTCGCAGTGTATATATGTATATAATATATGTTTATAAAGAATTCCATTACAGGGTTGAAAAATATCAGGTCTTGTTGATGCGGTTGCGGTGGTTTTGAGATTGGGTTTGATGGGAGGTTTTAGAAGTAGGTAAACCTATATGTCTTTCCCGCAGGTAATATTACAACTTTAAAGCACTCAGTAGCCTTCAAATCTTAATCATATAAATTCTCAATAAATCCTTTTTATGGTTTTCTTTTTCTATTTCTATTTCCTACAAATTTCAACATAAAATAAAAAGGACATTATTATATTAACAGATGGAATTAATTGCAGCAATAGAAAAATTTTATTAAAAAGAAGAATATTATATTTGATTTAGATAAGGTCAAGGAAGCTTAATAGCAGAAAAGATCTTATTACAGTTGAGTTATGAGACTAAAAGGTTATATGAAAGAATTTAATAAGATTATAATAGCCAATTTGTTTGTAAAAAAAATATGAACAGTGATTAATATGAAAGCATGAGAAATTAAATTAAATTGAAGCGTTTAGAATGAAATGGTGTTATTTGACAAAATTAAATGTGTTGATTTATGATCATTAAACGACCTTTATTTCCTAGAACTGGTTAGAAATTTTTTCTAAAGGCTAGAGAAAATTAGAAAAAGGCCATACAAATAAAGAAAAATGCATAATTTGTGATGTTTTTGTTTAAATTCAAATAAAATATTTTAGACAAATATCAGTCAATGTCACTTAACACCTTCTCATTCTAGACGCTTCAATTATCAAAACTATGGCCATTGGCTAATCATAACTACGAATTAGAGCCTTAATAACGTTCAATACCCATTCCATACATTCAAGAAGTTTATTGTCTCCTTCCTTACGAAGTGCCGTAACTCAAATCTTTATCGTAAAAAATCCCTATATTCCTGTAAAAAAATAGATAAAAAAAATTAAGAATCTGATTTATAAGAGCATTTAATATTAAAAAACAATAATGGTAATAAATAACGTATAAAATTTCGAAACAAAAAACAATTTAAAAAAAAAATATTTAATATTTTTTTGTTCAAAATTTTGTGTTTGAAATATTGTTTTTAAATATTGTTTTTTTTTAATTCTCAGCTGGGCTTAAACAGTAGAGCTCTTTGTCGCATCTTTTTTCTTATAAAAAATATTTTTATACATACATTTTTGCTATAAATTTTGATACGCCATAATTAATTAATAATGTAAAATTAAAAAAATATTTCAACCCGTTTTAGAAATATCGATTTAATAGAAAAAAATTCAATTTCAACAAAAACCCAAAGCACAACATATTATTTAGCCTATAGTGAGAAAATTGAATAGCAATAAAACCATTCTATGGGAGATACTTTTACGGCCATATAATTCACTTTGGATTAAAATTGGATTTAAGTGAATTTTTAATCCAACAATTGAAACAGGATTTATTAATTCCAAAAATCTATGTTCATATTATTCACTGCAAAACATGAATTAAATTAATTATGTGAAATCTCTTAAATGAAAAAATAATTAAATTAAGTGTTGTATTTTACGAAAAACATCCATTTTCTTGATTTTTTTTTAAATTTTAATTTTCTTTAATATATTTCTTTGATTTCTTTTATTCTGGGATAGTGAACAAATTATAAAACAAGAAAAAGAAGTAATAATGATTTGAAAAATTGTATTAAAGTGTGGATTGCGTGAAAAATATGGAATTGGATAAAATTATTGAATTTAAATTTGGATTAAAATTTTAATCTGGGCTAATCGAGTGAATAATATTGCGATTAGTAATGAATTATGGTAAAATTAATTGCTGCTTTCACCTCTTAGTCGACCATAAAACCCCTTTAGATCATGAGGTTAGACATTCTAATGCAACTTAATTAATAGAGATAGGCGTAAAACAAAATCAAGCATGAAGTCTATTTTGTGCATTTTTTCGAACCAAATATAGCCCATTGCCCGCGGGTTCAAATTAAAAATCAATATCAAATTAAAGACAAAACTTCAAAATGGTACCATGCACTTGGCAACCCCAATTGAATAAAATTAAAGATAATAAAATAAACACTTGTTTTTTGTTCCACGGTATTTTATTATTTTTATTTTAATAATTTAGCCGACGAGTTTCGTATTGTTAGGACATACTTACGTCTGCTTTTGTGAACTAACACTAAAGCCCATTAAAAGTTATTTTGAACCAGTAATTCAACAAGTCCAATGAAAATAGTACTAAGTGTTCTTCTTGGCTAATTATATTTTAGTAGTACAGTGAACTATCTCATAACCGGACACTGATGGTAGCCAGAAATTTGTCCGCTTATGAGAGGTGTCCCTGAAATTTTTTGTAATTTTTTTCTTGCGAGGATTTCACGTATTCTTTGTAATTCCACAAGTTGTGAGAGACTATCTAAAAAGTACCGGAATGGACCTTATAAAAAAACTTGGAAAATAGTACTTCAAGTGCAAAGTCCGCTTGTGAAAGAACCGAACTCTTTTGCGGTTATTAAAATTTTGTGTCCGCGTCTGGTTATTAAGGTGTCCGCTTATAGGTGAGCTATTACTATGAAAAAAAAAACATGAATTTAGTTCCGTTCTTTGGAATCTGTCCGGTTATGAGAGGTGTTCGCTTATGGAAGGCGCCTGTTTGGAGAGAGTACAATGTATATAGTATTTGTATTATTATTTTGTTAGAATTTAAAATTAATAACTTTATAAAAATTAAACTGAAA
Organism: Epistrophe eligans; assembly: GCA_951394125.1. NCBI lineage: Eukaryota > Metazoa > Arthropoda > Insecta > Diptera > Syrphidae > Epistrophe > Epistrophe eligans. The sequence goes on from OX596028.1 coordinate 55,899,432, forward strand.
ATTACTCCAATTTGATATTAAAAATCTAATCTTGCATTTAAAAAAAATATGGACTATCTGCTTTAAGTAGCGCACATACAAGCTGGCGCAAAAGTTATCACCCTATCGAAAAATATTCTATTATTTTGTATAAATGGTGTTAAAATATAAATCGAAACAATTGTTTCGCGATTTTTAGGAATATAGTGCTTCATATCTTGTTGACGCTATTTGCAAAAAGTATAGCCTTCTTATGGGGCGATGACGTTTATGCTATCTTATACATATGTGGCAACCAGAAACATGGATTGTATTCTTATGCAAATAAGCTACAAATTTATATTATAAAATCCCATTTAAAATTAGCCAACACTAATTATCAGCGTGAAACGTGATCGCTGCATTTCAAGCGTAAGGTAAACTGCTGATAATTGATAATAAGAAAAAAAACATTTGTATCAATAATTCTTCTTTTTTCCACATTTATTGAGACAATATTCACACCGTACACATATACCATTGGTTTTATGTTACATAATTTATCAGAGCGAATAAGCATTTAATACGCTCTAATTCGCTTTGTAATTTCGTTATGGCGTTGGCCGATTTTTTGTCACACACTTCTGTATACAAATGGTCAAATGTCACATAAAATAATGCTAATTAATTAAATAATGCATCGATATGCACTTTTTCCCTTTAATTAATCATCAGCAAGTTCGGACAGCACAAAACAAAATAAAACGGAAAATTACAAACTCGTTAATTAAGCACAATATCTTAACCTTAAGCCGACTATAATTACATTCAATTCTACCACACCACGCATTCTGCCTCATAAACCCATAATGGGAAATGTATTCCAATCAATAAATTAACATTAGCACGAGTCTACTATTTTATTCTTGTCAAATTTACATAAAAGCTTTTAGTCATCAGGATCGCAGATCGCATTTGTTTGCGTTGTACACTGATACATCTATGTAAATAATTATATAAAAGAAGGGGAAATCAATGGAAGTCTAATTATAAATCCTTCTTAGCCAATTAATATTCCACATCTCTTTTGGCACACTTTCTTTCTACATATACGTTTTATAAATATTCAACTGCAAGGATGAGTAAGTGCGTTATCCCTGAACAGCAATCTTCAAACCTTCTTTGGTAAACTAAGAGTAGCTTCCTCAGAATGTATGGAAACTCATATTATTTGTCGTCAGCAGGATACAGGGGAGTCTAAAGTGCTCCATTAGAGGACTTAATAAAGAGAATCGATTTCCATCACAAGGTGTTGGATGTTTTCCTATAGAATCAAATATATGAGAAGACTATTTTCTTCTACAAACTTTTGTTCGATGGTAGTTAAGTTACGGGGGTCATGAAAACAGCCTCTTTGCGTCATCGTCTATATATACGTCACGTCGTAATAAAGAGTCCTTGCTGGAAGTGGTGATGAGTGATGACTGATGATGAGGTACTTTTTCCAGCAGCTTTATCTACTCTTAGGGTTTAGGTACCTACTTATGAACATTTCATGTGCAAATATTATTTTATAGATTTTTCGTCGAGTTTTTAAATTTATCAAGAATAAAATATATAGTTATATAAAACCGCCTACCGCTATTTCTTTTATTTATTAAATATATGTATAACGCGAAAATAATGCTTTCTTCCTTAAAGATCTATGTTGTATGTATTTATCAGCTATCTTGAGAATCTTGGGTATAATGTTTAAATTCCATTATAGGGCGTCATCAAATAAATAGGTATACTATATGTAAATGGCAAATTATTGATTCGTAAGGAAAATTTTCGGTCAAATTCAAAATTACGACGACAACGAAATCGAAAAAAGTGAGTCTCGCAATCTTAGCGGGTCGGTTGATTTTTCTTTAGATTTCGTACCATAGCGTTTTCCCCCGAAAACCTTTTTTTAATTTGTAGGACCAACAATATCTGTATTTTTTTAAATTAATGAAAATACTTCTTCTTTCTCAAAAACGTGCCCACAACTTTTATTAAAAAAAATTAGTATTTTTTTTTTTACATTTTACCTTCGCTACCTTTTTGTAAAAAAAATAATTCTGAAAAACGGTTAAAAAAGGCACCTCACATGGAACCATTTTTTCTATTTAACGAATACTGTTCAAATTATTTTGATAAATTTTTGTATAGAGAATTTTTCAAAAAGTCTTAAAATTATTGAATACCTACTCACATTTTGACTGCATCGATTTTTATTAAACTTTAAATTAAACCCGACAGTTCTTTTAACATTATTATATAAAACAACGAAATGATGCGTCATATAACTTTCACAAAGTTTCTGAACCCACCCTTATTGAATTGTCAAAGTACCTAGTCACAGATTGAATATGAGTGAGAAAGAAAAAACCCACACATTGAATTGACACATTCCACAATGGGCGCCCTCTATGGGCTCAGAATAAATTGATGGAGCAGACGGAGTTGAATAGCTGAACACAAATTTGACAAGTGGATAAACATCAAAACATTTAAAATTGCGGACGAGAAGGTAAAATAATTTAATAAATTTACTAATAATAATAAAATTATTGTTTTCAATTATGACAGCTGGTGAAGCGTATTTCTTTAAATAAATCTGAATTCTCAGATTTTGAGCACGCTCAGTTCAGAGATCGCTCAGAGTATGTTCGGAGTGTTCAGACTCTGTTCAGAGCTCTACTCTGAACTAAAAAAGAAAAACGCCCAATATTTTTTAACTGACGGATAAATTTTGTTTATTGTTTGTTTTGGTTTATTTAAAATGTCAAAGAAAGAAATTCTTTGAAATTTTTGAATATTGTTTTGAAAATTAAAATTTGTTGAAATCAGATGGTGTACATAAAAGTACCAAAAAGTTAATATGCGCCTTTTATAATTTCCTTTGTTTTTATATTTTACGAAAGTTTTAAGAATCAATTTTTTTTTTTTTCAAAAATCTGTTATGTACCTACTTTTATTTCTCAAACTACTAATAACTTAGACGACAGAAAAGAAATTATATTTGTCGTTAAATGGAGAATATTGTAGGATATGTATTTTGATTTCAATTCAAAAAGATTACAACTTCATATAAAGTGCTTAGATAAATCAAGAAAAATAAATCCTTTTGGTACACGTTAAGCTGATAAGCTTTAAGCCAAATGGACATTAATTACAAAGTCGACATCACCAAACGAAAATAAAACAACAACTACCTACATAGTAACAAGCAATGACAAAGTGAATGGAACTATATTTATTTGGGATGACTTCCGTGTTGAAGTCGAAATGAGGATTAGTTGCCTAATCTCTGCAATATAGAAATCCAAAATATTATTTATGTATGTATGTATGTCAGTTGTTGTAAGTTAGGCATTTAATTATAATTTTTATTATAAAATATGTTTAGTACTGTCAACAATCAATAAGAAGGATTTCGCTTGAATATACATATTATTTATTGTTCTGTAGAATAAAAAAATACCTTATTTCTACAACAAAAGAGGAGTCTCTGAACAACCACCATGAAAAGTGGGAACAATACCCGCATGATTAAAATCCCTTGTAATGGGGAAATTTATTATGGAATGGTGTCATCTAAGTGAATTATAAGTCCAAATGATATTTATTTTGGTTTATGTTCTCAAAGAACCCATTAAAAGGAGGGGGGTTATGATAGGACGTATATGAGGGTGTCAATGGAGGCGGTTTTACTTTTTATCTCATTCTCAAAAAGCAGCAAGCTACATAGTTACAAATAAATAGAACAAACAAAAAACGAAAGTAATAGTGGAGATAAAGGCGGGAAACTATTTAAGCTATAATTCAAATTGTTCAATTTTGTTGTTTGCTTTAAGGGGAAGAGGAAAGCTTCAATTAATCGCACAGTATAATTCAAGGATGGGTGACAATGTTATGATTTTTGTTTTTATCTATTGTAAGGCCCCAGGCCCAGGTCAAGAATTATGAAATAATAATAATGCGCCCGAGACAATCAAGTTACAAATAAAATGGATTTTGAGATTAATGGTGTGCTTGACAGCGGAGAAATTGAATTTTTATTTTAAGCTCATAGCTGCCATACAATGGTTTCGGTTTTTTTTTAAATGGGTGGTAATGGCATAGTTAATGTAGCGCAGCATGTATGCTTTCTTAGAGGTGTTGTTTTCATCCCTAAACAGTAGGCAGCATTCTTTTCTGTATACACTCAATTTAAACTGGACGCACCACACACCGTGTGAAATAATAAATACATAATTTGTCTAAAAATTTTTTTCTATTCTTCTATTATTTTTTAACTGCGCCATCCAATTCATAAAAATTGTTTCATAAAAATTGACAAGTGTGACAGGTGACGGGTGAAAATTAGTAAAGTGACAAGTTGACAATTGTCAAATTTCTGAGCCATGAATAAATTGTCAGTTTTGTAGAATTATCAAAAAATGTGGAACAATTTGTCAAGTTTTCGGATCATACAAAACTTCTTATATGACAATGAACTTTCAAGAATTCTACAAGAAATGTAATGAATTCTCGGCTAAATCTATTCATGGCCGTATTTTTATGAGAACATTTACACACTATCTAAATGAAAAAAAATTGATCAGTATTTGATCAATTTTGAGTTGACCTTGATATTGCCAAAAACGTCATTTTTGCTGCAGTCGTTATATAGCCGTTACAAAGGCAAAAATCCGTCCGTTAGTTCTGTTTTTGAATTAAATTGTTTGAGTAAACAGCTTTGATGAAATTATTTATAAAATAAATTTATAAAATTATTTAAAAACTAAGACATCAGGGCAACAGGAACATAGATGTAATTTTTGTCGATTTACATTTTATATAAACATAAGAATACATAAGTTCTTTTTTTTTATAATAGGTGGTGATGAAATTAATTTTCAAACTCAAAATTAAAAAAAAAAATGTTCAAATTAATTTTTTGCTTAAATTCACGTTATTCAGTAGTATTTTTTTTTTTTAATAAACTTTTATGAAATTCTGACCAGCAATGCCATCTCGTAGGATTTATCCCTTTTTTTTGAAGTTTTACGTCTAAAACAAAAAAATTGATGAAAATGTTCATAATACAAAAAAAGAGACTTTCCATTTTATTAAAAAAAATCGTATTCATGATCAACTATGATTAAATAAAACATTGTCATGCATAGAAATAATTCATTACAAATATCTAAATGTTTTTATTTCTTTTGTTTTTGTATTTGCCTACAATAAGCCCAGTACGCTGCTGATGCGAAACGATAAATCTCATACAAAAATAACACAATCAAACCATAAACGAAAACTGTTATTCTGGTTTTCCTTCTGCGTTACAATGCTATTTGATAAGCGAAATTAATAATTAAAGGAGAATATTTGGAGAAGTCTCCACTCTTTTTTCGCACATAATTAATTAAATGACATTTAAGTTTCATTTGGTTCGCTTTTGTTGTTCATATTGATTTCTGTGCTTTTATTTTTGTCGTAAGCTCGTGCATTTAATATAAATGTTCAATGTTTATATTTTTTAGCAATGCGGAATAAACTTTTGTTTCTTAATTACAAAGAGGTATATTTTTTCTTAAATTAATTTTATCGTGGGAGAATTGTGGGATATCACAAAAGTATGAGAAAAAGGGGAATTTTTGGGTATCACTGTGGATAAACCTGCTCCCAAAGTCTGGCATCACTGCTTATTCTTAACTTCCCAAAGGATGCCATTTGGGCCCAATTCTATTTAAATTATTCATAAATGATCTTCCATCAGTTTTAAAATACTCGAAATGTCTTATCTATGCAGATGATATAAACTTATTTAAAAACATTTCTAATAATCTTGACTATGAAAAACTTCAAATTGATCTAAATTCTTTCTATAACTGGTGTGCACGCAATTGTTTCTATTTAAACATCGACAAATGGAAGATAATACATTTTACACGTAAAATGTCTAATCTGTCTTTTGAGTACAAATTTAATGGCGTTAATTTGTTAAATGTGAATGAAGTGTCTATACTTGGTGTTTTGTTTGATAAAAAACTTGAATTCACGCAACATATTAATATGATTTGCAATAAGGCTAATTCAATATTAGGATGGATTAAAAGAGAATCACGTCAGTATTCCGACCCCTACGTTATCAAACAACTGTTTATTTCATTTGTTAGACCCATCATAGAATATGCTTGCCAGGTGTGGTCTTCCTATTATAATTGCCATAAAATCAGAATCGAACAGATTCAAAAAAGGTTTTTGAAATTTGCTCTCAGAGATTTAGGATGGCAGAATCCATTGAATCTTCCTTCTTATGATAACAGGCTCAAACTTATTGACTTACCTAGTCTAGATAGTAGACGTTCTTATTTATGTTTTGTTTTTATTGTTAAACTTATTGACGGTCAAATCGATGCTTTAAACCTTTGTCTCGAGTTCATTTTAATGTTCCAAAGCGGAATCTAAGAGGTCTACCTACCTGACCCTATTTATATAACGCACTATCGTACCAACTACGAAGAAAGTTCACCACTAAATAATATGTTGAAATTATATATCGTCAAACATAAATTATTAATTAATGCTTCTGATGTATCAAATACCGTTTTTAAAAAGATTTTTTATAATGTTGTTCGCTAGATGTTAATTAGCTTGTTTCAAATAAATAAATCATTAACTTGTAATGGTCATGGGTAACAGGAGTTTGAAGTGGACTCGTGGCCCAATATAGGGGATTTAAAGTTCACAATTGATTTTTGGATTTGTAATCCACCCAATTGGGTTGAAAGTTTATTGTGTATTTCTGGCTTGTAGACCTATGACCCTGCGCCGCCGGCGAAAAAAATTTTTTTTTTTTTTAAATAAACATCAAATGATTTTGAAATATGTTCCCCGATAATTCTCATTTATGGAACAATGAACATTTTATACTTTCGTTTTGTTATATAAAATTCGGTTTTAAACTTCCTCAAAAGCTGCCTTGTTTATATGTATTTGAATGATTCTTTCACTATTCTAAAGCAAGGAACTATTAAACCATGCCGTAAGTATAACTCAGTTTATACGCATTTTTTTCCAAGGCTTCGCCTCACAAAATGTTTAAAGAATCAATATGTGGTTGCTGTAATTTTATATATAGCTAATAATATTGGTATCATTGTATCAATATCAAACCCCAATATAAAGTAATGAAACAATAAATAGGTATCTACTAAGAAAGGTTGCCATGGATGGTTGTCGTAGTTCTCTTTTTTAGCTTCGATGCCATCGACATTGTAAGATGGGATATTTCCCCCCAGAGACTCCTTTGCAATTTCTTCTCTGTTATAAAATCGCTAAAAGTATCTTTTAAAGACAATAAAGATGGTTTTCTTCTTTACATTACGCTCTTGCTGGTACCTATGTAAATATGTATGTATGTTTGGCTTGTGTATACTATGTACATAGCTTGGAAAGGATATCCTTATATTAATTTTCAATTTAAAACACGAAATTGAAAATTCCTAAGGGGTTAACCAAGAATAGCCTTGCGGGTTATAATATGGCATTTGTTGTCATTTTCGTTTTAAGTTCACAATCGAACCCTATATATGTACCTACAAATATAAGATCAAAACTAAATATCAAGCTGGCTTTGTGAAAGTCAAATAACAATAAAAAGATATTTGAATTTGAAATTATTATAAAATGTAAAACAAGACATAACCGACAATTGGTTTAATTAAATTTTAAATTTTAATTTGTTTCTTTATAGTAAATATATATGTATATATAAAATATTTTGCTATAGCAATATTAGCCTTATTTTTTGTTACAATTCAAAACATTGTAAATAAAGGTAGTTTTGGAAGTCATATTAAATAGTTTAATCCAATTATAATAAATAAATATACCTATTATAAGAAGCTCTAGGCTGTACTAATTATACAAAGTCTTACAATAACAAGTTTTAACATTTTGATTGAAACGATAAGACAAGAGATGTTGCTAAACATACTTCTGGGCACTGAGCTCTTGTTTTCCACCATCAAGTATTATCAAGGTATGATTTTGAATGTTGATATAGAAGGTGTGTCAATATCTGTTTCACTTAAGTATTGCAAAAAAAAAAATAAAACTAATTTAAAATAGCTTCTAATGGCCTTTAGTCCACAAAAATTTGGCGTTTCGTCCCGGCGGCTATCTCACTTGGACTCATCAGTTGACTAGTGAGGGCCTTGGGGGCTTTTCTGAATCAATTCAACTAGTCTAATTAAAATAGTGCTAAGGTTTTACTTGGCTGATGTATTTCAGTAGTATATAGAATTTTTATTATTAAAAAAAAACCTTTATATAAGACCTAATTTGTTTGTTCTAAATAAAAAATAATAATGACAACTTCACTAAGTAATGTGTACCTATTCACTATTTAAGCAGCAGCTTGGGTATTATTCAAGAAAATTGTTCGAACTTTTTTTTTAAAGAACTATAAAAGTTATTTACAGGATCATCTTAAAATTTTAAGTTAAATGGGTGTTCCAATGTCGATACATTTTTATCATTTCTCTCCTGAAACGAAAGTTGACAGTAGCTAGCGGCAAGGAAAACGATTTAACCAAGATATACTTAAACAAAATGTTGCGGCTTTTTAAACTGGACTTTATTCGTCGAGACCGCACTAAATGAAGTCCGTCAAACTGGAAACACCACAACTGAAATTCAAATATAGAAATATAGAAAACTTAATGACACCATTAGGTTTATTTGAAACTTAAAAATTCAGTTTTAATCTAAAAAAATTAATATACATATAAATAAAAATAATTGAATAAATGAAGTGTGAAAAAATTAGTCCTTCGTTGATTGAAAATAAAAATTTCTGTTCCTAGTTGATAAAGTAAAAATGGAACTATTTTAAAACTATCCGTTAAGGTTAAAATTTAAAATAATGTTTTAAAATTTACGCAGATCTTATAGCTGAATCAAATTTTACTGTTATCTATATTCATTTTTAAAATGACTAATATTGTCTGAAAATAGGCACAAGTGGTTCACTTTTAAAGAACACTCTGTTTTGTTAAAAAAAAAGGACTTATAAATTTATATCATTAGAAAAATAAATATAAACAAATCGTTGGTATTACGAAAGTAAACAAAAAAGGATTATTTGTTATCGCTGTATAAATAATATTTTAAAAAACAAAAATAAAAAAACAATATTTCAATCGGTTTTACCTTACAATTCTAGCAGTATACTTTAAGGATAACTTATTTAGTTTTGGAAAAGTATAAAAATAAAATTGCTCAAATTTTTATTTTTCCTAATAAAATTTTTTCCCGCTACGCTTTGCATGAATTTAAAGAGATTATTTGAAGTTTTATTTTTTTTACTGAAGTTGACACAAAATCATAACCAATGGAGATTTTTCTATACCTATGTTAAACATCTCACGTCAGAAGTTCGCTGCGTTTTAATTTTGAAAAAAATGAGTCCAATTTGTAGTGTGAAAGTTAAAAATTCTGGCGAAATCGATCTTTTCTTGAGCAAACATTTTTTTCCGCTACGCTTTGCTTAAATTTTCAAACATTTTTCAAAATTTGATTTTCAGTTGGTAAAAAAATCAAATAATCTCATAAAAATTATAGCAGAACTCTGGACAAAATCTTCGCGTGTATCTGCATAATACTTTGCGTTTAAAGTTGTGTTTGAATTTTAATTTGTACCTTAAAATTCTCAAGCCCCAATAATGGTTTATTTTTGTTTAACACAAAGTGCATTTAGGACTTTAAAATGGAAATTATTTTACCTAATTGAAAAAAAAAAATTGTAAGTGTAAGTAAAATTTAGACTTAAGACAATATGTTAACAGCGGTGTACAAATTAACATATAGCTGGCAAAAGTTCAGATGCCAAAATAGTCTTCTACGATAATATTCTCCAAATTCATTAAGATATCGAGAGAAGCATTCTATACCGTCCTAAATCTCGAGTCTTAAATTAACGCGAGAAATAAAGAGTGTAAAGTTTCCAGTTCCACTTACGATTGCTTCCTTATCCAAGATCCGGCAACCATGCCTGCAGGTCCGACTTTTCTAGGAAAATGTGGGTTAACCTGAATTAAATTTTGAACGAAAAACGCAAGATATGGTGCTACACTCTATAAGTGGAGAGCCGTTTAAACAACGTTCCATTCCAAAATATGTACAGAACGTTATAGTACATACAGAACATCACAGAACATGTGACAACTGAGTGTGTATACTTACTGACCCGACCGACTTCATAAAAGTATATCTAGCTTTTATCGAAAATCTTATTATAATATTTAAATTATTACCTCTCTTATAAAAATTGAAAAATCTGCTTCACCAATAATGCCCCCTTAAACTTTTAAGTAAGCTTTACTTTCGTATATTTTTTTGTGTGCATAGCACATTCTCTCATTTTTCATTTCTTACCTGACCGACAAGAAGCTCAATAATGCAATTTCCTAGGCATCATTTATTGGGCATCCACCTGGAAGTTTAATAAAATAAAAAAAAAAAAAAAATAAAAATGGAATAAAAATTAAACCAACAATGATGGCAGTTGTAGAAGTGAATTTGCCATAAACTGCACTATATAAACTTTGTTTTATCTTTGTACTGGTTTTGATGTGAGATTGTGAGTGTGTGTATTTAAGGACACTTAAGCAAATGCTAGGATTACCTTCCGATAGAATGTATATGTAGAAACGTTATTAAAAAATTCGTATCTTTATCTTTCCGTTTTTATTGGCTTTGCCGCTGCCGCCTCTACGCCGCCATGGAGAAAATAAAATGGAGTAAAAAGTTTTGAGAGTATACCTACATACATAAATGATTTTATTAAAGAGACAATTTATTTAATTCTTGATTTATGTTTATATAAAAAGAATTCATTTTTGAATTGATTTTAAGTTCAAAGTAAATTTTAATTGAATTTTCTGAAATCACTCTTAATTTACTACAAATTAACAACTATTTAAATATTTATGCCAGCAAGAGTTCACCTAGACGTAAAAACTGCTTTTCTGTACCTAAATTTTATAGAACACGATAAAGTTTACGTGAACATACCTGAGGGACTTGAATTATGCAAATTTAACAAGTTGTGTTATGTAAAAGTCGCTGCAAATCCCTAGTTTTATAGTTTACTTCAAGATAAAGTTGTTAGTTTTCACTTCCAATCAATCAAAACTAAGATGCAGCACCTATTAAAGACTAAGCTATAAAAAAGTTTAAGAACAAAGAGGCTATCGGTTCTGATGGATTTTACCTGTGAAGTTCTTTAAATACGGAGTAGGTTTTATGATATGGCGCATGCATCAAATCATCAACCATATTATAGGTTGAGGGCAGCATGACTGATGACTTGATGATCAGCTCCATGTACTCCTTCTAAAAAAACGGTGAATTTATGTCCTGCAAAATCTCTCGAAGCATATTCCTGCTAAACGTCATCGCATATAATATCATATCCAAAGTACTACAGTGTTGTTTCCAGCCCCGCATATGGACTTAAGTTAGACCAAAATCTGAAAAATAGCACCATCATCGACTTCCAGGATCGTCAGGAAATCAATTAGGCGATGACCGAACTTGGGATCTTCGAAAAACTAATCCAACACACGGTGCGCATAATGTACAGCTGGGAAATTGTTTACCCGGACTATTCCAAACATCTGCTGCAATGTATATGGTTTCGGCTAGGTGATGCGCTACTATGTCACTTTTTTAATCTTGGAACAGAAAGTTCGCAGGGCAAGCGTTAACACGGAAGCCACTGTCTTCAATGGATCCATTTAATTACTTGGAACTTGGGTATGCAAACAATATCGACATCATCGAACGCTCCCAAAGTGCAATTATAGAGTCCTTTTTGGCAATTGAAGAACAGACGAAACTTGTTGGTTTTGAAGTAAACAAGAACAATACTGGGAATCTAGGTATCTGCTATCGGCAATCAAACAAAAAACACCTGCCAACCTTCTATAACATCAGTTTCGAAGTAATAAAGGAGTTTTAAATACCTTGGAGTAAGAAACAACTCCACGACTGAAACCTTAGTGCAGATCCCCCTTCCATGAAGTATTACCAGCTGTTATACAAGCTCTTCATGCGTAAGATAAAGCGCACTTTCACCGAACTCTTATACCGGAAGCCCTGCTTTACGATTACATGCGACTACATTGGCTAGGGCACATGGAAAGAATGAACAATCATGCTCCAGCCAAAAGAGTCTTCGAATCCCAGCCCCCAGGTTTGCATCGACAAGAAAAAAAAAAAAAAAAAACTCCGCCTTAAAGACCAATCCATCGCGTGAGCCAGAGCGCTTGGTCTGGATAATTGGAAGTAGATTGCCTGGAATTAGGTGTCCATGTTAAGCAATAAGTAGTATCAGCACAATGGCATAATGGTAAGTCGTTGGACTTACTTAACGAAGGTTAGGGTATCGAATCAAAGCCTATTCCAGATAAAAAAGAAAAAAATATATTTTCAGCGGTACCTCCTTTTTCGAGAAAGTGACCATATCCTCTAAGACTATCTCTTGTCGTGAAAAATTGTAGGTTCCCTCCATTCCTGATGAAAATCATCATGCAGACATGCCAGGAATGGTTAGAGATGTAAACTTGGTTCTCCTCACGAGCAGTCCCACAACCATTTTATTTCAAAGTTCTCGTTGTTTGAATTTAATATTTATTATATACATTATGCTTAATGAAAATTAACAATAAAATCACTACATAATGTAGATATAATAATACATAAAAAGTGTGTTTCTCATTTATTTTCTTTTGATAAATATGGTAACCATAATTTAAGATAATATAAGCTAAGCCAAATCTCCTTTAGATACTTATAATTGCTTTATCACGCAAAATCTCATTTCTTATTAAAATTATTTCAAACTTATCCTTAGTATTTAATTTCTTTATTTAATATTATTAAGAGCTGTTCTAGATAATATGCTTTTCTGACTACTTGATGCTTATACTAAAATGGAAGGACTATTATACAAATACTAAACGTGAACATTTTGCAAGTAAACTTTCCTTTTTGCAAAACTGCCTCAGAGATAATAGGGCAATTTGCTAAGAGGAAATTCAAACGCAATTATCTTCTGAAACTCAAATAAACAGTGGTAACGGTAAGGCATCATGGTTAGCGTTAACAAACTTCGAATGACACCACCGTTCCTTCAGAGTAATAAAATACAACCTCCTATCTATATTATATTTTACCACCATCACAAGCTAGTGTCCCGCATTTAAACCTTATTACGTTTTTAAGAACAATGCAAAGGACACGGACAAGGATTCTTTAGTTTACCAACACCATATACCAGCCTTAAAATAACAGGAGGAGAAGATCTTTTTATACACAAACACACAAAAAATTCGTTATCCTTATCGATGGCATAGCAGAATGGAAAGCTTGAAATGGAAAACCTGAAGAGATATAAAAGTTGAGGAATAAAATTTCCACCCAAACCTCAAAAAGGCAGTCAGCGGCAAGCACAGTCATCCTGAAAATGTCAAAGTAGCTGTAGTCTCAGATAATATGGCGAAGAAAACAAATAATGTAGTAGGGATAGTTCCGGAATAGATAAGTCACGCACCAAGAAAGAAGAAACGACGACGACATTTCGCCCAGGGGCGCAGCTTTTATATTGTCTAAATATGTGGGCTGTATATAAACATCAGAATTGAGAAGGAACGAGAAAAGGTGCGATAAATTAGATGGTTGCCTTGTGATATATTGGAATATCTCGACAGGTTATCCCTGCTAAAGGAAAGCAAAGCAAGAAGGAAGAGTGTATGCGTACCTGGTGTAGATTTATGTGAGATAGGTTATATTACGTAAGCGTTCGATAAGAAGTTACTGATATATGTTTTTATGTACCTACGTAATAATTGATCAAATAGAGATTCATTTATTTCCTTTAAAGCTTAAAGGTAGTACTTTACTGAGATTATTTGTGCACGAGAATACGCTGAGGGTATAAGTGCCTCCTAAGAGAATTGTTGTTGTTTAAAAATTGATGATGATTAGATAAAGCATTTTCCTCGAATCTTGATATCTTTTTGAGCATTTTGTAATAAAATGTGAAAAGTGATGTGTGAAGTTAATTTGAAACTGACACGGGAGACTAAACGTAGAGTTTCGTATTCCGTGCGTATCTGATAAAAAAAATTGTTATGAAAAGTGCTCCCCATAGGTCTGCTTTTATTTGCACTTGTTTTTTGTGGGGAATAAAACAGAATTGATTAGAGCTCATTTCAATAAAGTACGACATGTATTCAGGACCTAGAATCTGCTTAGTAAAAACAGACTTTGCTGCATAAGCAAAGTCCTGGAATCACTTCTACTGAGGAAGGTTAACAATATCGCGGAAATAAATAAACATAATATCAAACTTCCAGTTAGGATTCCGGGCGATGCACTCCTTGACATATCCTCTAGTGAGACTATGCAGCTTATAGATAAGAGGAATAATTTTCAAGCTGATAAAATTCGGTTTCCCAAGACATTTGGTAAATATTGTTAAAAATTTCTAAATTAAAAAACTCTTTTTTTCCTAAATGAAAAGTATGAAATAAATCGAATCGAGGCAAGAATACCTCAAGGATCCAAGCTAGAACCATTTCTCTTTATTTACCATTTACACCGCAGATCAACCGGAGAATGCGCCAGTTATATGCTAATGACTCCATCACATGTAACAGGTCTTCATCACCAGATATTGCAGCTCATAGGCTACAAGACCACGTCACCAACCTTTAGAACTGCTACCTTAAATGGGGTTTGAAGATCAACGTCAGCAAAACGGAACTTATCTCATCTGCTTCTGGCCACCAAAAAGGAAAATGAGAGCAAGAAGAGAAAATTGATGTCTAAGCATCAGCATCCGACTGCTAGACGGCACCGTTATTAACACCAAAGATACCACCAAATACTTTGGATGTAACTTCACAAAAAAGATGAAGTTCAACAAACGGGGCATGGGAATTCTGAAACGAGCCAACTTCTCCTTCCATCTGTTTCAACCTCTGCTGAGAAGACAGAACAGACTTAGCAAGAAGACGACGCTTCTCATTTACAAGCATCTTATCCGACGTATGGTTGTCCCATCTGGTTCACCAGAGCAGGCCGACATACAGTGGACACGGTAAGCTAGAGTTGGGCAAGCATTATTATTATTAGTACCTATTAGTGTTTAGTATTTATTTCTTAAGGGATTACCATAAGAATTTTCCACAATTTCGTTTCTCTGAGTTGCTCGTTGGACAAGGTTCTCCTCATAGAGTTCCGATTGTTTTACTACCAAGGTTGCGTGCTAGGGAAGGGACATGTGGTTTTCGATAAGGATCCCCACTGTTTGGTTTCTTCGTGTTCTTCTTCAAAGATACCGATGGACAAGGTATTCAACCGTTCGTTCCCTATATTGCACATTATATGATATTCCATGTTAGTTAATTTGAAGCCGCTGAATATTGTTTTTTATGAAATACCGTGTTAGCCATTTAAAGTGGATACGTATTGCAGTATACAAAATATCGTAGATAAAGAATCTTAAAAGGAAAAATTTTGTAAACCACGATTATATGAAATACTGTGCTATTAATTCAAACAAAAATATAATAAATGGAAATTATTTAATGAAATAAATAATGAAAGAAATTAACTTTTATTATTTGGAGTTTATAACCCTCCAAGTAGTAGCCCAAGGCGTATGGACCGAAGGTCTTGGTTCCGATTCCCAGCCTATTCCACTTAGCAGAAAATGTTCTTTGACGGGTTACTCATTCAAGCGACAATTCTCCAAGAGTACCTCTTGTCAAAGTTGAAAAAGTTACTCTTTCCAGAAAATTGTAGGTCCCCTCCATTCCTACCAATAACACGTACACAGGAATGATTGAGAACTGTAATTCACTAGGCCTGGTTCTATATACGAGCTGTTGCGTCACCCAATTTATTTTATTTATTTATTTAGATCCTCCAAGCCCAAGTTTCGTTGCTTCTTAGGTAAGAATCTTGGATATACCTGCGAACTTACCTTAGTCACGAAGAAAAAACATCACAATGCTCGTTTGTCCATATAGTTATAACAAATTTCCATCCATCTTTCATTTACACCCTTGTGACTTAAGACGATATTGCAAAAATAATCGGTCTCTTAAATAATTTATTGGTATTTTATTCTTCATCTACATAATATAACTTCGACATTTATTATAATTCCAATGCCGCATTATAACATTACATTAATTTTGTTCGACTCTTGTTCATCAAAAGTTTTGCTCGTATCATCAGAATTCATGGAATTTCTTATCACTCTCCTATACCTACCATGTACAGTCGACCACCCCATCATTCATAATTTAATTTCACCTACCACTTCCCCTACCACCGCCATGGTAATAATATTCCAAAAGGAGAATCAGGTGGCTGCGTTATACAGGTGGAATGAGATGTGTACACACACAAACGCGCAAGCACGTACCATTCATCTGAAGAGCTCGTTGATGCTCTTTCCTATATCGGCTTTAAGCTCAGAATTCAATTGAATATAATGTCTGAAAAAAAGGAGGTCTATTTGGTACATACTTACGTGGGTCGGCATAATCAATAATTCATTTAGGATGTTTTTTTCGTCTTCGTCGTCGTTGTGAAGTATTGAAGCATCTGAGAACGGAATCTGAAAACGGAAGTCCGCCTCGACTATATAGTATAATATTTGGAATAATTTAACATTAAACCTGAACTTTTATACACAAACGTATTTTTAATTTTTTATGGAAATATAGCTCATGTTGCTTTTAGTAGTAAAATGATTTTGAAATCTTTATTGCAGAAATTCCAATCGATTTGAAAGATTATGTATGTACATTGTATATAAAAGAGAGATTCCTTATAAATTTATGAAAAATAACATGAGGCATTGAAGAGTTTCAGGTCATTTTCGGGTTCGATTTTTTTAAACAGCCTTTCAAAACTTGTAGTGTAATGAAGAATCATGCATGGCTAAACGATTGAAGTTTATGCAGATATGATATTGACTATGAAACAAGTTACTTTCTACGCAATAGTGCTTGTTGAATATGAGAACTCGATTTTGTGTTTTCATAAATTTATTAAAACGTGCTAATAAATCTTTCTGAGCAAACGTACAAAATTATTCATCGTTAACATAACAAATTTCATTTTTAAATAAGCAAAAAAAAAGAGTAAACATTACATACATTCATACTGATTATTTGCAAACATAATCAATTACCCCAAACACAAAATAAAATCTAACTAACTAACAGTATCTAGTTTTTATTATTTCATTATTTCACCAAGAATAGTGCACAGACAAATTGCCTGTGGGATTAAATTTAAATTTTAAAGACTTTCAACTTTCACAATATAGTTTTAGTCACGATATTTGCAGGATTTCAATCTTGCTTAAATGATATCTTCTCATAGCATATAATTAAAAAATTTCAGGGACTATATCACATACTACCATAAACTAACCATATCAATTTTCATATACAGGGTGGCGCAAAAGTAACGTTATTATTTAATTATTGAATAATTTTTTTTTTATGTATTTTTTTTTAGAACTTACTTTGAAATTTATAATAAAAAGACTCAATTCAATTTTATTTTGAAAGTCAACATTCAATTATTCAGGTACAAAGATCATATAGAAATTTCTTTCATGTTCAGAATGCGCCCTGAATCGATGTTGTAGCTCGATTTATTTTTTTTTTTTTTAAATTTCAAATTATCACTAAAAAAGACTAAATTTAGCGGTCTCAAATGCTAATGCAAATATGAGGTTACATAAATGTAGTTACATAGCGCATTTTTCGCTAAAATAAATCTGATGTTATCGGAAAAAACTGATGTTATCGGAAAAAATCTAAAAAAATTAGATTTTAAAAGTTTTTTCTGCTTAAATTTGTAGTTTTTTTTTCAAATTCTTACTTTTTTTAGCTCGAAAAATGTTTCCAATATTCAAGTTAACGCTAAAATAAGCTCGTATATAGCTAGAGTTAGTTATTTAGTTATTACTAAAGTGAGTGGTGCCAAGATCTAACAAAACGAGAAAATTGAAAAAAAATTGTTTGCCACAATTTGGAAAAAAAAAATAAATCTAATTTGGTGGCGCAACAGTCCGTGAAGAATACGGGTCTCCGGCCTAGTGACTTACAGTTCTCAACCATCCCCGTGTGCGAGTTTTTTACAGGAATGGAATTTGAAGCTTCCTCCGCACATTTTTTTTTTTTATTCAAGGTCCCGTTAAGACAAAAATTTTCCAAAAAATTCAGATTTTTATTTTATCTGAATTAGAAGCTTTTAAAGTTTCAATTTGTTCTGCAAAAAATAATTTTGTAGCTTCTATGAAATTTTTTTTTAAATTAAAAATCAAATAAAAAACAACTAACTCTACACTTATTGAGGTAGTTAAATAAAATGTCTTTCTCGAAATTCAACCGGGACTGGGTGAAATTGTGAAGCTTAAATTAAATCCAATTGATTAAGACCAAAACCAGTTTTCCTTTATTAATGTAAATTAAGTTATAGATAAACTATTGTCATACTTTTGCAATGCTTTGCCACTTAAAGCCATCAAGCTATATGAGCCAATTCATGTAATACAGTCATCCATTTAATTTTAAATATGTATATTCAGTAGAAATATTTTATACGTACACTAGGGCGTATACGCACTTTTTTATTTATTTTTTATTGAATTCTAAACTACTTCAATTTTTTTAAATAAACGATAGACAAATATTATCATAACTATAATATTACTTTTGGTGTAAAGAGTTACAGAGCATTTCGTAAAGACGTTCTAACAATTAAGGAAAATCTTATTTTCTCAAGAAAATGCGCACAGATTTTTCAAAAAAAAAAAATTAATTAAAAAATCTGAAAAAATGGCAACTTACAGATCAATTTTTGTTACTTTCAAAAAGTCTTAAAAACATGGTTTTTGCATTTTTAAAAAAAGTTTAAATTTTCGTTTACGACCTTGGTTGATTTTTTAAATTAAGTAGCTTAACCTGTTTTTTTAACAAAAGATTTAAAAACAAATTTATCCTATAATGAAGGGAACATTTAACTTAAAAAATAAACTATTAGGAATTTTTTTTTTTCATGAAAACGGCATCAACGATTTTACCATCATTAAATCGTTATTGAGAGTACCTCCCATAGAATCTTTCTTTGATTTTCAACTTTCTCTTTAAATAAATTCTCTTATATCTACAGATGCAACTGATAAATTCAAATAATATTGAATTTTCAAAAATCATACTTAGTTACATTTTGCAGTCCTCTTCTTGTCTTGAAAGACAGAAGAAAACTGGAAAAATATACATGGAAACATAGATTTTGAAAACTGGGAGGTCTACGTACATATATTATCTGGTAATGTGCAAAATATAATTTTGTATTATTTCTATTTATTTAATTTCTAGCAATAGAGGATACCAGATACCTCATTTATATAATTGAATTGAAAAGTTTATATACTGGGTAATGGAAATGACTTATGTTTCGGCAACAATCGCGAACGGGGGCGCGCCCAAAATTAGGATCCAATATTGTACAAAATTTGGCCTTGGACCAGATTTGTAAAATTGATTTTTAAAATAGCTTTATTCCACCATATAAATATATAAATCTGGTGGTAGCATACTTAAGTTTTTGTTGTTTCATTCAAATATTTTCACCCAACACCATGCGTAAGTTCATAGGTTATACGCTACCATCCAATAGTTCCTTTAAATTGAAATTCATTAATTTATTTTCCACGTTGCTTATAATCAAGAATGAGAAGTCTAATGGACAATTTCAGACTCCTACAATCTTTCTCACTCAAAACCCATTTATTATTTTTTCTTTTTTGTTTGAAAGAAAAAACACACACACACAAATTTAATTAAAATTGTTACTTTAGGACACGTATCTCAGCTTGTCAAACATCAAATACATATATATTTTTTTTCTCTAAAATCTCTTCTCTATAATATTATCGTGGATTTTTTTTTTCAAAGACAAATTGATATTTCTTTGGTCAACATGAGGCGATAAGCACTCGCTGGCATGGTTGATGGTGTCGTTGTGAGATGTGCGATGTACCCCCTGAACCCAAATCAAAATGAAAAACTTTTTCGAGTTGCGAATAAAAAGAAAAATTCTTTTTAATAATATCTACGTTATAACTTTTTGTCAACATTTTGAAAGGCTTAAGTATACGAATACTTTTTGAAATTCAACCCTTGTTACTGTCGGTCGGTCGGTTGGTTGGTCGGTTGGTCTGAGAGAATCAGAAGAAATATTTCTACAAACTTCATGCTATTTTCTTTATACATACATACATACCTATATTTTCCTCGCAATAACATAAATAAATGTAGTTGTCATGCGAACTTGTGAAATGTACATAATATACAATTTATTTACGTACATATTTTTCAGAGGGACTTCCGTTGGGGTTTCATTAAGGGTTGCATGATTTTTTTTATGAAATTTCGGCTTAACGTTGTGGGTTAGATATTGTGTTTTCCTTTTTTTGCGCTTTACACCAGTATAAAGCAGGGTAGAGTTAAGAGGTTGCGTGACTGTCAGCACATCTTATCTCTAAGGGGCGTAGATTTATTAAGATTTATTACTCAAGTCTTTTGGGAATAAATTTGTTTGAATTACCTACGCTCAAGTTTATCAGAGCTAACACATATGCTGATTAATCGCTTTCAAAGATTATCATTTAATTATAATACCTGTCTCTCATTCTCTCATTTTGTTATAAGAAATATTCCCCAGAGGGAAAATATTAAAACTTTTTTTTAAATGCACTTTGTTAGGTATAACAAAATGCCTACAGGAGCATTTTAAAATTTAACATAAGCTCAACATCAACAAATCTATTCATTTACATTTTACATAGAGTTTCTTGTTTTTTTAGAAAACAGGAGAAAATGGTTGGAAATGTTTTCTTTTCTTCTTTCTTCCATGGCCAAGAAGTAGTTTCCAACTCCTCATTTACATGTTCTCTTAGAACTACTTTAATAACTTTGAACAATCTGTGGTAGGAACTTTCATTTGGTTAATGCTATCCAAATATTTCGAGAAATAGCAGAAAGTATGTTGAGAGAAATTTTTGGAGAAAATTGTATTGCTGCAGCTGCATTAAAGTAGGAATTCCTAAAACACTAATAAATTTTCCCGTGTAAATGGGAAAACACTGTGAAACTAGTCAAGGGGGAGAATACTATTCAATATCTAGTCAAAAGTAAAAGTAATTTAAAATTTAATTTTAAGTTCACTTTCAAAGGAGGGTGAGGGGACTTTTTGGAAGTTTAACAAACTGAAATATTTATTTTTGGTACAATCGAAAACTATGACACATTATTTGATGAAACTTTAAAAAAATCATAAAAGATTCATAAAAATAAAGAATCAAAATAGTTAAAAAAAAAAACGTTGTTTTTTTGAGGCGGTACTATCTAAAATGTTTTGGGAAAAATACAGAAATCATCTTTCCTAATATAGTCAGACATTCTAATGAAAAAAAGATGCTGGTGAGGAATCGGCAAATACGTGTATTAGTTTGATTTAAAAAAAAATTGGCCCTTTCTTAATCGGTTCCAAATTTGAAACAAAAATTCCAGATTTGTTTTTTTCAAATTTGTATCTCTACCTTTTTTCCCCTTATTCAATGAGAAGATCTTAAGCCTTGTTTTTGGGTTCCTTACCCATATCTTAACGGCTCGATAGATTTTGTTTCAATTTTGAGTATGGAAACTTCTAAATAGTCGAATTAATGTTGAATGTAAAAAAAATTATAAACAGTCACAAAATATCTTAAAATAAATCTTTTTGATGTGTTAACATCTATGCCAGCGGTAGACGTGGAAATTTCTGTAGCACATTACGCGGTGCTGTTACACGTTACGATAAGTTGATGTATTTTAGATACGTTCAATATTGGGCACGTCTCTTCCTAGCTCAAACTAAATCGAAAGGTGGGGTTGAGTTTGGGTTAAAATTTGGTTGAAAGTTTTGTTTACAAATCTTAAATATGGGCCCCGGCACTCACATTTTTTTTTTATAACGTTTTTACCACTTTTTCAATTTATCTCAAACAATTTAGTATGCATGTTTATTTTCACTTTCAGATATCCTTTTTGGCAAAATTTAAATTAGTTAAACTTTTTTTAAGAAAATATGAAGAAACTGTTAAAAGATTATGGCGAATAATTAATTTACCTATTTAAATTAGGAGAATTGTTATTATGTAAAATTTTCGAAAATAAGTCAAGAAATACTTTTCAATGTCCGAATAATATACTAATTCTTTCTTAGTTCTTTAAAACATTATGCAACATTATTGTTGGAATTTTCAGCTTTTTATATTTTGGTTAAACCAATTTTAAGCATAAAAATGTTTATATTTCTTTAATTAAATTGATATAACTTCAAACATTTGTTAATTTAAAACTCGTATAAGCTTTAAAAAATTGTTAAGCCATATAGATATAGGTACAAAAATAATTATTTCTTTTTAAAATTTTGTGACCAAAAAAAAATTGCATTTCATCATTTAGAAGAATTTATATGCAAAATATGAGTTGGGGTCATTATTCTGTGAATTCAAAATTCTGTATTTCAAAATTCCTATATCCCAAAATTCTGTATTCCAAAATTCTGTAAATGATAAAACAAAAATTGTTTTGTTAATGAAAAAAAGTGCACACTTTTTACAAAATTGTCAAGTATAGTTCCTCATTCTAACTGAGCATTACCGAAGAATTGGCTTCTTTAATTTACAGTTATTGTATTAAAATTACAAACCTTGAACAAACAGTTATGAGTTAGTTCTAATTGAGTGTGATAAGAAGTGAAAATAAATTGTGATGATTATTAAACTGTTAAAATTCAATAGAGAAAAATATAACTGGCGTGTCGATTATTTAACATGTATGAAATAACTCTTAAAACTTTACAGACATTTTTATGTTTAAAGACAAGTTATGGATTTACAGAATTTTGAAATACCGAATAATAGATTTACAGAATAATGGAAAACAAATTTTTGTTCACACAGAATTTTGGAATACAGAACAACGACCTGTTCCCGCAAAATATATAAATAAAATTGATAGAGTCATTTAGAAGATAACGGTAACAAACCAAAAATAAGGCCCTAAAAGCAAGTTAACTGATTTTTGTATTGAAACATGTTCAGCACCAGGTAGATGTATAAATTATCAAAAAAAAATACAAATCGTATGGGAACAATTTGGTTATTTTTTATTTTATAACTTTAGAACC
The DNA here is from genome assembly GCA_951394125.1 of Epistrophe eligans. Taxonomy (NCBI): domain Eukaryota; kingdom Metazoa; phylum Arthropoda; class Insecta; order Diptera; family Syrphidae; genus Epistrophe; species Epistrophe eligans. Next base: position 55,922,751 of record OX596028.1, read on the forward strand.
GGTTACTTTAAGGAAATGATTGAAACTTTCCAAATTTTGAAAAAAAAAAAAAATAAAATAAAAATTGGTGCGTTTATTATTTTTATTTTAGCAACATTCGAAAATAATTTGGAAATTTTTGTTTTTGATTTTAGGAGATCCTAAATTCTAAAGGTTTAAGAATAAGACTATGATCGAACATCATTCCAAAGATTTCTCCGATTTCAGTAGAATTATTATTTAATAAACAAAACAGCTCTGCAATATTTTCTGGATATCGTCAAGCGAGGCGGTCTTATACGAGGTCCTATACGCAAAAAACTTAACTTTTCAGAAGACCATTTTTTTAACTTAAAAGTCTTGGTTTACTTAAATTTCTGCGCATTATAATTGCAGGGATTTTATATGTTTTTTTTTTTTAATTTGAGTATTTATTCATCAGTACATAAAGCATTTTTTTGATTTTATATTTTTTTGAACATTGAATTTAAAAGAAAAGTATCAAAATGCTGAAAAATTTGTTTCTATTGAAATTTGAATTGGATATAAGACACACAGTAAAATAAAAAATAGGAATTGACGTGACGATATTTTATTAGCGACTTACCTTGCCCCGATAAAACATAACTGTTAATTCGTAATTTCATACCTTTCTACCCATCGTGAAACTCAATTTTCTTTGTTTTTTTTTTTTTGACTGCTGATGCTGAAATTCAAAAAGAAGTTACTTAACACATTGAAGTTGGTTAAAAAATAATTATTTACAGGTTAACACTTTGAAATAAAAAAAAAAAAACTCTCTGTTGCTTCTGAAGTAAAAAAAATGTTTGTTCCTTCGTAACATCTAAATATAATTGAAGATTCAAGATTTCAAATGACATCGCATTTAGCCCGAAATTAATGTTACTTAAATTCTATATTATTAAAACTAAAACTAAAAAACTAATGCATTAAAATTTTAAAACATGACAGAATATATAGTTAAAGCATATTAGTGACATAATAAACCGACAGCTAATTTACAAGAATTTTCGACAAATTATACCCTCTTTCTGTTGGCAGGTCCTTAATTTTATTTAATTCTTAAACCTAAAATCCTGCACTAAATCTGAGCTCTTCACTATCAAAGAGTTCAAAAAAACACTTTAATGTTCTATTCTTGTTCTGTGTTTTACTGAACAAAAACAACAGTGCTGTTTTCAATTTTGTTTCTTCATTTTCTTTTGAGTTACAGAAAATTATATAACCTTTATTCGATTGCAGTTGTTTCGGCAACAGCTCGTGGAGAACCAGACTCTTTTGTCTTTCAACTCTCAATCATTCCTGTTTACGTGTTGTTGGTTGGGAAGGAATGGAGGAGATCAACAATTTTCTGTTGAATCTGAATGGCTTAAATGAGAGACACCTTTTCATCCTCTTGAGGATGTGTCACTTCCTCGCTAGAGGGAGGCAGTACTACTGGAAAAAAAAATGGTTGTCTTTTAATGAAATAAGTTAGGATTCGTTGACTTGACGAATCAATTCACTAACTCAATAAATAATTAATGAAAAAACAACTGTGTTTTAAGTAAAATATTATTATAAAGTCCATCGACTCAAAATCCATAGTGATACTGATAATGATCTAATAGGTCTTACGTTAAGTAATGAAATTAATTGTAATTAATTTATTGATTCAAAACATTTAAAATTTATTCAAAACAAAACAAATGTTATTCAAAACATTTAATTTATTTGAAAAAAAATTTACGAGATTAAATTATCCAAGCCCCGGACCTGGCGGACTTACACTGAAAAAAAAATGGTACGTAAAATTAATAAACGGCGATAATAAACTTTTTATTCGTTGAATCAATGTACCATTCATTATCTCAATGTACCATTAATTAAAAATGAAAGCCGGCTTTAATAAACGTTGGTTATTCTCGTTTATTAAAATCTATATCTACGTTTTTTATTAACGGTTCATTGTCCCAATTAACGTGTCCGTTAAAACAATGTATACCATTAATTAAAATTAATAAACGTTAATTATTTTTTATTAACAGCCATTCATAAAAAAATTTCTTTTATTTTTAATTAACGATTCATTGATTCTATTAATCTGTCCGTTAAAACAATGTATACCATTAATTAAAATTAATAAACGTTAATTGTTTTTTATGAACAGCCATTCATAAAAAATATTCTTTTATTTTTAATTAACGATTCATTGATTCTATTAATCTGTCCGTTAAGACAATGTATACCATTAATTAAAATCAATAAACGTTAATTGTTTTTTATGAACAGCCATTCATAAAAAATGTTCTTTTATTTTTAATTAACGATTCATTGATTCTATTAATCTGTCCGTAAAAAACAATGTATACCATTAATTAAAATCAATAAACGTTAATTATTTTTTATGAACAGCCATTCATAAAAAATGTTCTTTTATTTTTAATTAACGATTCATTGATTCTATTAATCTGTCCGTAAAAAACAATGTATACCATTAATTAAAATCAATAAACGTTAATTATTTTTTATGAACAGCCATTCATAAAAAATGTTCTTTTATTTTTAATTAACGATTCATTGATTCTATTAATCTGTCCGTAAAAAACAATGTATACCATTAATTAAAATCAATAAACGTTAATTGTTTTTTATGAACAGCCATTCATAAAAAATGTTCTTTTATTTTTAATTAACGATTCATTGATTCTATTAATCTGTCCGTAAAAAACAATCTATACCATTAATTAAAATCAATAAACGTTAATTATTTTTTATGAACAGCCATTCATAAAAAATGTTCTTTTATTTTTAATTAACGATTCATTGATTCTATCAATCTGTCCGTAAAAAACAATGTATACCATTAATTAAAATCAATAAACGTTAATTATTTTTTATGAACAGCCATTCATAAAAAATGTTCTTTTATTTTTAATTAACGATTCATTGATTCTATTAATCTGTCCGTAAAAAACAATGTATACCATTAATTAAAATCAATAAACGTTAATTGTTTTTTATGAACAGCCATTCATAAAAAATGTTCTTTTATTTTTAATTAACGATTCATTGATTCTATTAATCTGTCCGTAAAAAACAATGTATACCATTAATTAAAATCAATAAACGTTAATTGTTTTTTATGAACAGCCATTCATAAAAAATGTTCTTTTATTTTTAATTAACGATTCATTGATTCTATCAATCTGTCCATAAAAAACAATGTATACCATTAATTAAAATCAATAAACGTTAATTATTTTTTATGAACAGCCATTCATAAAAAATGTTCTTATATTTTTAATTAACGATTCATTGATTCTATTAATCTGTCCGTAAAAAACAATGTATACCATTAATTAAAATCAATAAACGTTAATTATTTTTTATGAACAGCCATTCATAAAAAATGTTCTTATATTTTTAATTAACGATTCATTGATTCTATCAATCTGTCCATAAAAAACAATGTATACCATTAATTAAAATCAATAAACGGTAATTATTTTTTATGAACAGCCATTCATAAAAAATGTTCTTATATTTTTAATTAACGATTCATTGATTCTATTAATCTGTCCGTAAAAAACAATGTATACCATTAATTAAAATCAATAAACGTTAATTATTTTTTATGAACAGCCATTCATAAAAAATTTTCTTTTATTTTTAATTAACGATTAATATATTTTTTATTATTCTGTTCATTATGGCAGTGAACCTGTTCGTCACTCAAGTTTTGGCAAAATAATAAGTTCATTTAACAGTATTTACATATATGTATAAATATATGGATTGTTTGTGCGAGCGACAAGTTTGTAAATGAGAACGAAAAACAACACAATACGACTTAAATATTAAAATAATAAAGAAACAATAAAATATGTCAAGAATTAATTTAAAAGAAAAATATACACCAAACAATTTCAATTTCAGGTACATTCAATTTTGCCCAGTGTGGAACAGCGCCCCCTATCAATAAAAATAACACCTTTAAGCTTATTTAGTGGATACAATATTGGGAATTTCACGTATTTGTTTCAATGATTTTGATCAAAAAATAGATTTTTCGTGCCAAATGGAATACTTACTAATTCAAATCGATCTTTTTCTCATACCTAATGTCGGATACATCTCAGTTTTTCTGTCTGAAAAATAAATAGGCATTTCCTCTAATTGGAAAGTTCCCCATACGTCAATGTGACAATGCATAACAAGCAACAAAAACATTAGCCCCAGTTGGGGAGAAAACAATGCAATACAAACAAATAAACTTACATATAAACAACGATAAATCACAATGTGCATACTAGTCGCGCCTTTGGAAAAATGTTTGTATATGTAAGTATATTTGTTTGTATTACATTGTTGTATCCCCAAATAGAACTGTCAAATATAATATAGTTATAGATATAGTTTTTGGAAAAGCCCAATGGCAATTTTTTTCCGACGCATGGAAAATAATTTCAATTTAGTTATTTCCTCACATCAAACAGGTACCTAAATGATATAAAAACCTTGTTCAATACACTACCTTTTAAAGTGTGATCACTGCAACACGCAAGTTGAAACAAAAAAATGGCGCAAAAGTAACCCTTCGTTAAATTTTTATTAACCATACATTAAAATAATAAACCGTTTATTAAAATTAATAATGGTTCATTAAATTAATTAATGGTTTATTAAATTAATTAACACGATTAATAAAAATACTCTTTCTGTGCATAGTTTCGTCAAGCTTTATCGTTAACTAATAGGTAAACATATAAATTTTAATTAATGCCTATTAATTGTACCAATAAACGTTTATTGATTTTAATAAATGGTATTAATTGTTCTAACGATGATGAAATTTCACGTTTGAAATTTCATCATGCTCTTCATATTTTATATTCTCTAATGCTGTTTTCGATTGGATTTTGGAACTGTTCTACTATTTTTTGATTCCAATCGGATATGAAAACGCCACCTTATGAAATGTACAAAGTGACTGCTTCAAGTATTTTCCACTTTTGACAAATAATCTTACGTAAGAGTTTGTTTGTATTGCTGTGTTCCGGGTCTAGTCCTTTATAAAATTGAGAAAAAAAAAACACTCTGAAAACATTACTCGGAATAGCCAATCGAAGGCTTTTGGAGTAATAGGAGTCAAATAGAAGTAATTTCGAACTTCCAAACGAAAACGACACAAGGAACGAATTTCGATTTAACTCGCCATATAAACGTAGTTATATCTCTGAGTCTGGTTCAAGTTTCGCTTGGTATGCGAAGTTGTTCAGAAATATGCTATCTTCATTTTCCAGTAATTTAAAATAAATCAACATGGTAAATATTTGAATCAAATAATCGATGAAAAAAAAATTTCAATAAGGCTGGTGCTAAACCATTTTTCTGCACTATTTAAAAGAAATTCCATAATATCATACCTTAATAAAATAAAATTTGTTTGAAAAAATCAAAAAAAAAAAAAACAATATGAGCCACCCAAATTGAAAATTTGTGTTCATAGATAATTTACATCATATATTTACCACGCTGATTTTTTTTAAATTCTACTGGAAAATGTAGAAGGTATCATATTTATGGACAAACCTCATGTGAAAGTACTCATTTTAAAATTTTTACGAAATATACACGTTTTACAAACTTTCTGTGTAATTACAATTCAAGCTCTCCACATTATATTATATTCTCTAATGTCGTATTCTTTCCAACAAGAAAAAACCCATGCAACACACTTTTTTGCTTTTAAAAGTGCTTTCTTCCAATAAAAGTGCACACAAAGAAAATTTCACATTTCTGAACCTTGAAGTTGGAAGTTTACATTTGTTCGCGGTGTTTTGATAAAATTGCGTTAATTATCGGTTCTCTTCAATAATTAGTGAATAATTTTCAATAAATTAAAAGCTAGTATGTCTGTGAGCTAAAGTAAAATAAAAATAAAGTTGAAAATAATCAAACAACAGCTTTCTTTTTTAATTTTCCTGCAAGAATTGTTTTGAAATCGATTTGTAGTTTGTATAAAAATACTTGCAAATAAAGTGGGAACACTTTATTTGTTTGGTTGAACGAAAGAATTTCTTTCGTTAAATGATGTAGCCGGCAAAAGCACGCGAAGCCATTCAAAGTTAAAGTGTGAAACTTTGAAGAAGATACCCTGAACCTGAAACTGCGGAAATAAGTAGAAATAAAAAGTAAGTTTTAAATTTGATTTAAATTTATTAAAAAAAGAGTTTTTAGTTAATAATAATTTTGTTTTTGCTGCTGCCTACGTTATTAATGTATGTATGGTCGCATTTAGAAAATTTGTTTGTTTGCCTCTATGCCGCCGCCACAGCCGCCATCACGTTTTTGCTTGTCTCCAGAACTTTATGTGAGTACCCCTAATGTATTTGAAATAATAATTATAAACATTTAGATAAACTTTCATTCTGTTTTGTTTCTAAATATACTTACATTTTATGTATCTAGTGCTCTTCTTTCACCACGCCGCCGCGCCGCCACATTACTGCCGACATCGCCGTCGTCGTCTGCCGCAAAAATTAAGGCGCCGCCGCCACAACGTAGTTCCTGGTGGCATCTTGAATAATTGTGTGTTTTCCACCGTGCCGCCGTCGTCATCACTAGGTTGCCTGCTCCAGAAGTTTATGTAAGTACTTCTAAAATGTATTTATAATAAGGGTATTCATGCCAAGGCGTAAAAGTAGTCGTAAAAAATGTAAGCTTCGTAAATCTTTCAATTTTCCATACAAATTTTGATAGATTAACGCAGTTTACAAATTTTACGATGCACGTTTACAATGACTTTACGCCTTTGCATAAATACCCTAATCTAATAGTATTAAACATTTAGAGAAAGTTTTATTTTGTTTTGTTTCTAAAAAAAAATTTTTTGTACGTAGTGCTCCTTTTCCACCACGTTTTCGCTGCCTCCGCCGCCCGTCGTCGCCACAAAAATTAAAAGCCACTGCCACACGTTGTCATCACCTTCTTGCTGCCGTCACGTTCCCAACACAATCTTCTTGCAACCATCACCATTTTGCCGCCACCACTTGGCAGTTTCCTAAACAAGGTACTTTTTTTTATTATTTGGCCAGTTTATATTTTTTGAGACTCCTGAGATATCTTAGAATTTTTCCGCTTTTGATGAAAAATAACTGAGAAAAAAAGTTTTATTCTCAGAACTCTCAAAAAATATAAACTGGACAATTATTTAAACTTATTGTATTTATGTATTTTTAATATAACATAAATGAAAACTTCAAAGAAATGAAACTACAATCACTGTCTAGGATCATTTTCATAAACATTTTGAAAACTTTTTGCTTTTTTTTCATTAACCCTCTACCGCAACCGAGGTCAAACAAGAATTACATTTGAACAAATTAACTTTTTAAGTCTTTTTTTTAATAATCGATCTTAAATCAATCCAAAATAACTATTTGAAGTTTTTTTTTAGTTTTGCTTTCTCTTCTGACTACAACATTTGCGGTAGAGGTTAACAACATTTGAATAGGATCTAGAGTTTTGTTTTTTTTTTAATTATTGAGAGTTTCAAAAACCGAAGAATGAAACTAGGATCATATTCATAAACATTTTGAAATCTGTTTGCTTTTTTATCATTAGTTGCGAATAAATGAAAATAGAATCACTGTCTAGGATCATTTTCATAAACATTTTGAAAACTTTTTGCTTTTTTTTCATTAACCCTCTACCGCAACCGAGGTCAAACAAGAATTACATTTGAACAAATTAACTTTTTAAGTCTTTTTTTTAATAATCGATCTTAAATCAATCCAAAATAACTATTTGAAGTTTTTTTTTAGTTTCGTTTTCTCTTCTGACTACAACATTTGCGGTAGAGGGTTAACCAAATTTGAATGGGATCATTTTCCTTAACGCTTTTGGGTATATTTTTTTAGTTTAGTTTAAGGTTTGTTTCGAGTTTCATATACATATCTAATTTCGAAGAAATGAAACCAGGGAAATTGTAAGAACCATTTTCATAAACATTTTGGTAGGCAAATATGACTAAAATTTGTATTTTCAAAAGGTTGCTTCGTTTTTTCTGCATTTTTTGCAAACAAAAATTGAAATTTCATCAATGAAAGCATGCTTCAATTAACTAGTTTGTGTGTTTTTTTTTTTATTTTTAGGACATCATCCGCTACTTTGTCTACTCCGTCAGCTGTTTCACAAGTTATTATTTAAAGTTATCAAAAGTATAAGTTAGTAGTAATGATTTGTTTCATCTGTAAAGAAAAGATTTGGTCTATAAACCCGTTTATAGAACATTTAAAAAAAATTCATGATCTAAGTACTTATAGCACTTTTAGGTGTATGGAAAACAGTTGCACGCAATCTTTTCAAAATTTAGGAAGTTTTAAAAAACATTTAAATAGAAAACACGTTCAGAGTTTAGCACAACCCATAAATGTGACTAGTTCTAGCTCTTATCAGAAATTGTTTTTTGAAAGGGGTGTGACGCTTGATAGTTTTCAAGAAGGCTCGGAAGCATGCGAAAGTATAGCTCCAGAAGTAAAGAAATTCAATGTTGAAGACAGCCTTAATGAACTCTTTACATCTGCGACTGGGTTTGTTTTAAAATTACATGATAACAATAGTTTTTCAAGAAAAATTATTACAGAAATTCAAGAAGACGTACAAAAATGTATTTTAAATCCTATTGTTGAATTGTTTAAATCCTTTTCAAATGAACACCTGGCAAAAAAAAACATAGAAGTCCATAACGAATTTTTGAGTCTAATATCAAAGTGTCGTAACCCTTTTAATTATTGCAATACTGAATATAAACTATTTACCTGGCTGCAAAAAAAAAAATTTTTAGGAAGCTTAAAAGAATTTTCAGTAAATAATGAAATCGATGCAGTTTTTCGAAACGGGAACCTAATGTATGACGAAAAAAACATTAAGGGTGTTTTAATGCCATTAAAGTTCCAATTCCAAAAATTTTTTGAGAGCGGTGACATTTTCGAAAAAACTATTCTTCATATGCAAACCTTAAGTAAAGAAAACATAATTTCAAGTTTTATTCAAGGTGACCTTTGGAAGCAAAAAAGTAATTTGTACCCGGAAAAAATAATTATCCCATATTTTCTATACACTGATGACTTTGAAATCAATAATCCATTAAGTTCTCATGCCGGAGTTCATTCAATATGTAATATTTACTATACTTTTCCCTGTCTCCCGTGGAAAGAATCAAAGTTAGATAATATTTTTTTAGCAGGTATTATTAAATCAAAGGATTTAAAGTCGTTTGGAAATGAAAAATGTTTTCAAACTTTGATACAAGAGCTTAAAAGCCTTGAAGTTGATGGGGTTGATATTAACATTAACGGTCAAGATAACAAAAAAGTTTATTTTGTTTTGGGGATTGTGTTAGGAGATAATTTGGGTTTGAATACAATTTTAGATTTCAATAGATCATTTTCAGCTAATTCTTATTGTAGGTTTTGTAAAGTCAAAAAATCTGAAGCGCAGACATTATCAGTTGAACGAATCGATTTATTAAGAAACCGTTCTAACTATGAAAATGATGTTCTTCAAAATAATTCTTCTGAAACTGGCATACAAAAATATTCCCAACTAAATGAAATACCATCGTTTCATGTTGTTGAAAATTATTGCGTTGATCTCATGCACGACTTATTTGAAGGTGTTTGTCATTACGACGTCTGCCATATTATTACATATTTTATCTATACAGTTTCTTATTTTACTTTGGAAACCTTTAATTTAAGAAAACAAACTTTCCAATACGGCCCAGTAGAGATTGATAACATGTCAGGCCAAATAAAAATTCATCATTTAAAAAACAAACATTTAAAAATGACAGCAAGAGAAATGATGACTTTCATATCTTTTATTCAGATAATGGTTGGAGATTTAGTTCCACATGATGACGAGGTATGGAAATTTCTTCTCAACTTAATTGAAATAATTGATATGCTGCTTTCTTTTGAAATTTGCGATGACAGCATCTCAATGTTGAGAATGAAAATTGAAATTCACAACAAGGATTATGTTCGTCTTTTCAACGACACGCTGAAACCGAAACATCATAATTTAACACATTATCCTACTGTTCTGAAACAATCAGGACCCATTCGGAACTTTTGGTGTTTTAAATTTGAAGCAAAGCACAAAGAATTTAAGCTTTATTCTCATGCCATTACGTCTCGTAAAAATATTTGTTTGACTTTAGCAAAAAAATATCAGCTAAAAACCGCATTTAAATTATTTAATACCTTAGATCACCTTCAGAGCTACTTTTTCTTCTATGAAACAAATAAAAAAGAAAGTAATTTTAGCAGCCTTGTTTCAGAAATTTTAAAAGCACCTTACGTGGACATAGAGTTTTACTCTAAAGCTGAAATCCAAGGTTACAAATACCAAATAAAATTTTATATAGCCCAGTTCAAATCAGATGTAGAATTGTATGTTATAATAGACATTATTCTTTTAAAAAAAGAAACAGTTTTTTTGTTATGCCAAAAGGTTAACAAAATCCAATACAATCCGCACTTGTTATCTTTTGAAATCGATGAAAATCAGTTAGGAGGATTTTCAATTATATCTTTAAAAGATCTTATTGGACCACCAATAACTTTAATAAAAACTGCTCAAGGGAAAACTGTTCTAAGAGTCAAGGAATATTTTGTTTCAAATTATCAGACATGAAAGTTTAGCTTGTATCGACGAGTCATTATTTTTGTTTCCACTAATTAATTTGTTATAAGTTACAATGATGAAATAGTTATACACTTACGAAAACTTAAAATAATTTACAAAATATAGCATTGAAATTACAGATGATTCAAAAATGTACATATTAACTCAATAATACAAAACTAAATATAACAATAAGTGAAAACTTTATACTTAAAAAAATTTGTTTAAGAATACAGTAGTTTCAATCTTTGCAAATGGCAACACCGCCATCGTCACCGCAGCTAAATATTGCTGGAGCTGAAGTTTCCGATGAGGATGTGGTTGATGATATTTCAAAATCTTTAGAATTGCCAGTATTATCACAAATGGAATTGGAATCAATTTTAACAAACTACCAGACAACAAAGATAGTTAAAATAGTTTCAGATGATGAGCTTACAAATTTATTACAAAGTTGGGGCCACTTAGAACTGTTGGATCATTTTAAAAGTAAGTTAAAGCTTTGTAAGGTTACTAATTTTTCCAAAAAATATACCTTAAATATCTTATTGATTCTCAAAAATGCGTGTTTTCAAAATTTACAAGCATTATTACTTTGTGTTATTTAAATTTTTATTAGTACCTAACAAACAAAAATTTGCTTCAACACTTTTTTTTTTTTAAATATGAACTTTTTTTTTTGGCAAAAAATATGAACTTTTTTTTTGGCAAAAAATGCTATAGTTTTAGCTACATTCGCTTTGCAAAACAGCCATTTTCGCCATTGTCTCGTTTCCTTAAAGGCATTTTACCAAATAATAGAGCACAAGTACACGCTTCACAATCTTATTTATAAAATCGCCATTTCACTACGGAACACACTTAAGTGGATTTTTTTTTAAAAAAAAGATGGTTTTTGGGAAGAAATTATTTAATCAAGAGCTTCAGTTAGTTAATCTTTTGCACAAAAAAAAATGATAGTTTCCAGTTTTTAGTACGTCAACCATTTGCCTTATCATATGTGAAATATTATAATAAGTTTAATGATTTTAAAGGTGTTTTTATTTAAGTTAACTAAAAGCAAATAAAAGTTCTTATTTTAAAGATTTTTCACTTGATTACATCCCAACACTAAACGAAGTTAATGAAATTAAACTAAAATATTAAATTATAAGTTAATTCCACCCATATTTTCATGCCTGCTTTGCTAAAGGTAAAGATATTTAATTAAACTCTTTCAGGGGAACACATAGATGTTGAGGTTTTAAAAAATATTGAGTGTCACCACCTAGAACGAATTATGAAACCGTTTTCGTATGGAACATTGATTTTGTTTGAGGCCAAATTAAGAGAGTGGAGAAACGCAATTGAAAAGCCCCTTTTAATGTATGCCAATGCAAGATTTATGCCGTTTCCTAGCTCCCAATGTTCATCTGATTCATCTACATCTTACGTATCGACACAAAATCGTGTAAGTTTTCCAACTACGCCAACATCGTCTAGATCGGAAAATTCGTCAAACTCAATATCTTTGGGAGAAATTTTGAACAATAACCCCAAAACTTTGGCATTAGCTGAAAGCTACGAAAATTCGAACAAATTCAAAGAACACGAAAGGAAACAACTTATTAATGCAATAGCCCTTTATTTCGACCAGAACAAAATTCATTTGGATTTACATACAAGTTACAAAATTGAAAAGGAGATTATAGAACGATTCCCAACTGAAAAACTGGTAAACATTATACATTATATACATACATACAGTATACAGATAATTAATTTTATATTTCTAAACTTTTGTAGGCATATTATCGAACAGGTAAAAGGGGTAAAATTTACAACAAGTTTTGCAACATTAAATCCTCTTTAAAACCAATTGCAAGTTCTTCTCCATTCCCTTTGAGGGACGAGGACGTAGAAGAAGATGAAGAAGAAACTCCGAGTTCTGAAAGAGGTACGTTATTTTTCACATAGACATTAAATTTACTCAGGAGACAAATCTACGGAGTAGATACACTGTTTTGTATAGGGGGGCTTAGAAACGTTTATTGAGGAAAAAAAAAATAGTTTTCTAAAATGATTATAGTAAAAATTTGTCTTGATTAATTTTGTTCCACTCTAAATTCGTTTGTTTCCGAAAATTATATTTTGCTTATGTTGTATGCTGCTTGCTCAGACTTAACTGTTAAGTTTTCTTTCCATACTATTCGTCGTAAACATGTTAGGTACCAGATATACCATCAAGCTTTTATTTGGATAGGCAGTACAATTCAAACCATAGAGGACCATATCGATTTCCTCAAAAAAAGGGGTGAGAATGTACAATCATTCATCATTGTTCACGGTGATTCAATCCTGAGCTTTACTGAAATTTTTCTCTATTTTGATGGAGTTAAATTTACGTTTAACAGTTTTATCCGAGCAGTGAATATTTGCTTAAAATTTTTGTATTTATTTTAATCTGGAGTACTCAAGGGGTGAGAATGTCCAATCATTCATCATTGTTCACGGTGATTCAATCCTGAGCTTTACTGAAATTTTTCTCTATTTTGATGGAGTTAAATTTACGTTTAACAGTTTTATCCGAGCAGTGAATATCTGCTTAAAATTTTTGTATTTATTTTAATCTGGAGTACCCAAGCGCTTGTTCCTCATTTTAGGGTTCTAAAGAAACGCAATTTCTACAAAGTAATAAAAAGTTTCTGCTTAGACTCATGATTTTAAATAAGTCCGACATTTTCGAGGAAATACGAAATGGGAGAAATACTTTCAAACAAGAACAACGCAGGGACTTCAATTCCTTTCAGCTTTAACATAACACCTAAACGTTTTTCATCAAATGAAAAGCAGAAAACGTACATATTTTTAGATAGTAAAACGTTTCTTCCATTTTTAATTCCACGGGAATTTACATTTAGAAAAGGGCTGAATAGGTATAAATATTTATTCTTGCTTAAACGTCCTTTATAAGTACCAAACTTAAAATTTGTATTTATTTACAGGAAGCTTTAAGGGCCAAGTTGTAGCAATCATTAAAATTTTTATTTTCAAATTAGAGTTGGGTTTGTCAAAAAATATTATTAGTACGATGAAAACTTCTTTCGACTATTTTCATTTTAATGAATCAGTAAAATTTAAGAAAATGTAGTTACAAAATAATTCTTACTCAAAATGCATTGCTTCTTTTTGGAAAAAATAGTCAAAATAAGTTTTCATCGTATTGCATAATATATTAAAAAAATAAAAACGAACTCTAATGTCTTCAAAATTGGAAAAAAAAATGTTAATGATGGATTTCAACGATAGCTATACATCTTCCTAATTACACAAACTTTTTTAACTAAATTTATTAATTCATTAATTGAAAATTGAAATTTATACAACAAAAATTGCATTTTTAGCTCCAGAAGAAAATGCAGAAAGTATCTATCGGGTATTAAAATATGATAATTTGTCATTTGAGGAATTTGACCGTTGCTGGAAAGCATGTACAAACCATAGACTCTTGGAAATAAAAAACTCTTCTTCCACCTCTGAAATTTTCACTAAATGGCCTCAGTATAAGCTCCCAACTGGCCATCGCTTGGTAAGTTAAAACATTTCACCACCTTCAAAAATAAAAAAAAAACTTTTAATTCCTAAGGTTGATATGGACTACAGTCATTTGTATCCAAATTCCGGTTCACTTTTGAACAACTGGGAAAAACTGGAGGAAAAACTTCTTAAATTTCTCTCTACTGATAACAATGTCAAAGAAAAAAGCATAAAAGAGATTTTAAACAAAATTGCATCAGCAGAACAAACTAAGAGTTTGTACCTTCTTTAAATGTTATTATAAACACATTAATCTAATTATTATTTTTACTTTTCCAATTAATTGGTTAACATAAACATATACCTAAAAATTAAATGTCACACGTTTTATAAAAACTATGATTTTATAATTATATAAATACATAATAAAGTTTATTTTTAATATTTCACATTTCAAGCTTTACTAATTCGGTAATTTTTTGTTGTGCTTGGCTTTTTTCAGATTGTAAAGATGCGGCACTGCTTTGGGCTCTTCATGGATATTTTGTACCTTTCCAAAAAGTTTTCAAAAGGGACAAAGAGGGTCGGAAACATGTTACTAGATATACCATCAAGGACTCGCAGAACGCTTTCATTTGGATAGGCAGTACGATTCAAGCCATAGAGGACCATATCGATTTCCTCAACAAAATGGGTGAGAATGTCCAACCTTTCATCATTGTTCACGGTGATTCAATCCTCAACTTTACCGAAATTTTTCTCTATTTTGACGGAGTTAAATTTACTTTTAACAGTTTTATCCGAGCAGTGGATATCTGCTTTAAAATTTTTTATTTATTTAATCTCCAGTATCCAACCGCATGTTCCTCATTTTGGGGTTTCATAGAAACACAATATTTTCAAAGTAATAAAAAGAAAGTTTGTACAAGGACTCATGTTTTGCTGAATGAGATCTTATAATTTCACTTCTTATAATTTTTTTGTATTATCACTTCTTGTAATTTGTTTCATAAAAAACTTTAACATTCGAACTATGTAAATTAACTAAGAAAGTTTGTACAAGGACTCATGTTTTGCTGAATGAGATCTTATAATTTCACTTCTTATAACTTTTTGGTAATATCACTTCTTCTAATTTGTTTCACAAAAAAACTTTAACTATGTAAATTTTTCCTGCCATTCATTTGGCTTATCTGAACAATAAAAGAGTAAACATAAATGTAAACATCTCTTTTATTTAAACTTTAAAATTTCAGAAAAGAGAAGATAAGATATGAAAGAACGAAGCTACTGATAACGGGTTTGTATGAAATGAAAAAGAAAAATCACACTAATTTTTTCTTTTTTTTGTATTTTACAGAGTTCGAGCAACAAGACCTAATAAATTTAGAAAGCCAAATTTCCTTGTCTTATTGTTTTTGTTAATTGATTTTTTTAATTTCTTACCAGGAAATTAAAAATTCGTTGACAAAGGAATAAGACTTTAGGAAGTTTTACTTTTGGAATTTATTGAAAACAGTGTTTATTAATTTAATGAACCCGTTTATTAACTTTGATGAACGTACTTATAAAATTAATAAATGCTGGTCATTGTTTCTATTAACTCGTTCAATGAACGCGTTTATTGTTTTTAATAAACATGTTTATTATTTTTAATAAACGCGTTTATTGATTTTTAATAAACGCGTTTATAATTTTTCATAAACGCGTTTATTATTTTTAATAAACGCGTTTATTAAAAATAATAAACACGTTTATTGATTTTTAATAAACGCGTTTATTATTTTTAATAAACGCGTTTATTGATTTTTAATAAACACGTTTATTGATTTTTAATAAACGCGTTTATTGAATTTTAATAAACGCGTTTATTATTTTTAATAAACGCGTTTATTAAAAATAATAAACACGTTTATTGATTTTTAATAAACACGTTTATTGATTTTTAATAAACGCGTTTATTATTTTTAATAAACGCGTTCATTGATTTTTAATAAACGCGTTTATTATTTTTAATAATCGCGTTCATTGATTTTTAATAAACGCGTTCATTGATTTTTAATAAACGCGTTCATTGATTTTTAATAAACACGTTTATTATTTTTAATAAACGCGATCATTGATTTTTAATAAACGTGTTTATTGTTTTTAATAATCGCGTTGATTGATTTTTAATAAACGTATTAATTATTTTAATAAACGCGTTTATTGTTTTTAATTAATGCGTTAATTATTTTAAATAAACGCGTTTATTATTTTATATAAATGCGTTTATTGTTTTTAATAAACGCGTTTATTATTTTTAATTAACGCGTTTATTATTTTTAATTAACACGTTCGTTGTTTTAATGTATGGTTCATAAATATAATTCGGATTCCGATTCGGAGTTTTTTTACGAACGAGTTAATGTACGTTCGTTGAATCAATTAACGTTAATTGATTTTAATAAACGGCCATTCGTTGTTTTTATTATCGCGTTTATTGGACAAATATTAATGTACCATTCGTTGTCCCAATTAATATGTTAATTAATTCCACGTACCTTTTTGGTTCAGTGTAATAGTGATTTAAATAGTTTGATAATTAAAAGTGCACAGCAGTTTATGTTTTTTTTTTGTGCTGATATCAACCAAGAAAAGAAGTATATATAGTAAAATTTAATGAGATTCACAAAAAATTGGTGTGTGCCTCGAGCATTGAAACTTTTGATTTTCAATAAATGAAGTGGAATGCCATTTCTTCAAGCACAATTTAATTTCGTTTATTTTATTTGTATTTTCAAATTTGTACTTTCTTTGGATTATACTTTCAATGTTGGCTGAATGTACTCCTTCGAATCGAAAGAAAAAGCATTTACCATGCTCTATAGACTACACTACACAATGCCATAACCTATATCTACCTCCAATTTCTAAAATGCTTTTAGCCTTTTAGTGTAGAGGTTTCATTTAAGTAGGGTCTCTTCTCTTGTCATATTCAATGGGAAAATAGAGAAGGTGTATATATAAAATGGTTAAGAAGCTACATTTACATTTGTCGTATTTTTTTTTTTTTTGACTGAAGGAATTAATTTGAATAGAAGAGTATTTTGGTAAATTATGGCTTCTTGATTTTTTTATCTTTCTTTCTTTAAAACAGACTTTTTACAAGTAAACGTTTTCTGGAAAAAAGGTAAGGTTTTCGTTTTTGAATAGAGAATAATTCAAAGGATTAAAATCTGAATAATGAATAAACTCAATTGCATAAAAGAACCAGCTACGTCCTCTTGAGGGGAATGAAAGAAAATTTATTTTTTCGATTCGTGAATTTCACATTCTAAAGCTTTATGTTTTTATTTATCGAAATATTTTAGTTTTGTTCTTAAATTAGCTTCATTAAGATTAAAATATAAAATCTAAATCTATATTTGTATGTAATTAAGTTGAACTTGAAAATTCCGAAAAAAATATACTTTTAAATTTTAATCTCAAAAATCCGACGTGATGTGTGTAATTTGAATTCAAGTTCATGGTATCATAAAAATCTTCAGATTACTATAATCTAGTTTCTGGGGCAGAAATAGTTTAATTAATGATTTTGGTTTAGCAAATAAATTTTTTCATTGAATTTACTAATTTACTATTACAACCCACTACGAAATAAATGTTAATGGCGATAAAGTAGGTAGACATTCATTTTGTTTGAATAATTTATTAGGTGGATAATGTTTTTTTTTTTATTCTCAAAATTGAAATTGTTTTCATGCAAATGTATTTATTTCGTTTACTTTAAATATGATTTACCTTTACACATGGAATATTGTGAGTGAGAAATGCTCGTTTATCACAACATTGACGAATTGCATTTATAATAATAGTGAAAAAAATACAAGCAACATTGAGGTAAGAATAAAAAAAATATTGAATTAACGTTTCAGCCGCACAAAAGTCACGTACGAGTGCGATCCTAGAAAAAAGAAGTGTTTTTTAATCAGTCCGGTTGATAAATTGCGGACTACTAATAAACTCAATTGAACACTTTTAACATTAGAAATGTTTAAACGGAGGCATACAATATAAAAAAATCAAAAAAAGATGAAACGCCTAGTTGACAAAGGGGGCGAAACGTGAGGGGAATAAACAAAATAAACAAAATCAACAAAATAAAAAAAATAAACAAACTAAACAAAATAAACAAAATTATTTCGTTCATGCTTTGTTGTGACTAGTTTGAGGAAACAGAAAACGAAGAAGATGATAAAACGGACAGAAAAAAAGGAGAAATGTTCGTAGGAAAAAAATGGGTATGTTTTTGATGATGATTTTTGCGAAATCCGAAAAATATCCGATTTGCGTTTACTTATGTAAATGCTTATATCTTTCGATCCAATTATCCGATTTTCATTATTAAGGTATATAATTAAAGGAAAAATGACTGGCGTGTTAGAGCCAAAAATTTTCAAAATTTTATACTAAAAACATGAAAATAAAAAAAAAAGCATTAAAATACTTTCAACCACCAATTGGCGAGAGGAATATAGTATTCTAAAGCCGGCGGCGGCGGAGTTTGTGCAATAAAAAACCACAATCGTGGCAAATTTGCTTCGCGTCGGAAAAAAAATGCTAAATGTTCATATGTACCTACCTAAATTTGTAGTCGGTATAATAATTGTAAAGATACATTGTGTTTGGTTTGGCTTGCTTATAACTTCGGTTCTAATAATCCGTTCATTAAGGTCTTAAAATTTAGCTAGAATATCGGACTACATTTTTTGTATTATATCATTGCACAGTCACATAAAACTATATATGAAAAACCCTATTAAATTGCGTATTTAATAGAAACAAAAATTTAATACAAAACAATAATTTTTTAAACCACATGTAATTGACCCTTTTTAGGAAAGTTATGATGTTGGTACCTATGTTCAGAAAAGTTGCTCAACATTTAAATTTGACATTCAATGTACATACATAAAGCTTTTTTCATTGCTAATGTTCCTCAACTATGCTGGAATGGCAAATCGGGTAAATTTTGAAACAGCTCTTCCCCTCTGCCGCTATAAAATGCAACTTTATGAAACTGTCAACGTCAAAAGTGACAGATATTACTTTGATGAATCTGACAGATGCCAAATTGCAAAGGAAAGGCGGTAAGTTTTTATCAATAAAGAAGTATTTGTTTATATTTTGATTTTTAAAGAATATTATTTTAATTACAGAACAATTTATTTTTGTAGAAACTAGCTTACATACAATGTCAGAGTTTGCTTTCGAAAAAAACTATGAATGAATGAATGAATATTTGGTTGGGGTATTAATTGCACTGCGACCTTAAGACCTATTGTCTCCTTTAAGAGCTGAATGAGAAGAGTTTTAAGTTACATCCAAATTGGGGAAACAACAAAATAGTTCAACAACAAATTTAAAGCTAGAATATGAATTACAAAATTCAACACTCGTCGTTGCTAATTTATTTAATAATAGAAAATATAATAGGCGTGTTTTTTGGGAATCTGTATATAGTACAGTAAGAGATTCCCAAAAAACGCATCGGCAGTAACGTGGTTTTTATATTTCACATTTGGTACTATTGAACACCTGTCAGAATAATTTGAAATTAAAAAAAAAAATCCACAGTATCCACAGTAAGATTCTACTTTAGCTTTTATCGACCGTAATTCTACTTGCGATGTTGTATTTGTAATGCATGTAAAATCGTACTATACAACAGATAGCTTTTCCAATAAAATGCGCCTATTAATGTTTTAAAAGTTACATAAATATTGTAAAAATTAAATTTCAATCAATTTTATTCCAGAAATATATGTAAAATAATAAAATTGGGTTAGTTTCTCCCAACTGTTATTCTTTGTGTCCAGTGCTTTATATGTAACTTTAAATATGAATTTCTGGTTTGTATTGGGGAAATAAGTTTTAGTACAAAATTTACATTAGAGATTATTTAAAAATTTTCTGCACCTTCCCCTGTAAATAAAAAAGTTTACTCCAAAAAGTGTGTCACAAAATTACTTGTCAGTATACCATGGTAGAGTTATTAAAGCGTGTTGTGATATTTTTGGGGTAATTTTTAGAATATTGATTTTTTTTTAAAGTCATACTTGTAAGTTATAATTATCTCAAAATGTTTTTCTCAAAAGCGTTGAGATATGAGGTTATATTAAAGCCTAAATGCCAGCACCGAGTTATATTAATTATAATGAGCTATAAATTAAATAATTTCAAGCAATAGTGCTAAAAATCTTGATAATTTTTATATTTAAAATGAAACCAATACCTACTTCGGAATACAAATACAAAACAAATCCGTGCAAAAAAAGTTGAGTAATAATCGAGTATAAAAAAATGACTGCAACCTCGAAAAAAACAGATTTTAAAAAAGAAAAAAAGATTCACTTTTAAAGAAGAAAATGCTTTTAAAAGTTTAAAATGTCAAAACATAAGAAGCTCACCAAAAATATTTTCAAAACACTGAGAACGTATTAAAATGCAAATCCAAAAACCAGTATCATTACCATTTCTTCGAGATTTAGTACCTATAATTTTCATTATATTTTTGTTCCTTTAAAGTTCTAGTAAAATGCGCACAAATTAAATACCATGTCTATGTGAGGAGAAACAAAAAAACAATAAAAAGTCCACAAAATAGGATCCAATTATTATTTATTCATTTCAAAATTGCTCAAGTCATTAAAAAGCTATATGTGTATATCTCAAAAAAAGTTCCGTTATTTGAACTTTTTGGGAAACACCTGAAATGCACATTTCTTACTTAGGTAATAAGAAGTACGAAAGTTTAATTAAAATCGTAGGATCAGTTTTCAATATAATCTACAAAAAAACCGGAATCGTTGTAAAACAGGTACTCGTTTTATATGAACTAAAACAAAAATTCAAATTACTACTCTTGGGAATCACATAAAAATGCTCTGCACCAAACTGCAGTGAGAACAAGGGCACATAGACGTCTCGTATGATAAAAAAGAATCAGTTTGTATCTATCTGATATTATACTAGTATATACTATACTCTTATTTCAAAATCTTAAATCTAACTAAAAACAAGTTTTTCAATTTTCTTGGTATATTAAGTATTAATGTATACTTTATTCTATATTCCTTTATTTCCAGTTTTACTCAAACTAAAAGGGTGAGGCTAAAACAAACAATGTTAAGTAAAATAAATTAATAAGGCAGGTAGGTAGGTATAGAGTAAAAATAGCGACTTAAGCTTACATCTTTCAATGTCAACGATATAATACGAACTATTTTTGTTTCCACTACATCTTCATTAAGCGATAGAAAAAATGGCTTCTTATCGTGCGCCATTACGATTATAAGCTATTTGATAAACTAACAGTAACTTATTAGCTCTATTTTTCAAGTAAACATTCGTAATTGATATTTTGCTATCGCGATAAGCTTGACATGCTTCGTAAAATACACTACAAATACATTATACTCTTTAGGAAGGAGCTCTACATAATAAGGGAGCTTTCATTAGCGTGACGTGTGTTAACAAAACTTTACCGGGACTATCGTTCTTCCATCAGAAACCTTTAAATATGGTGGAACATGGTTAACTTCATTGTCATAATAAATAAAGTACCTAACTTTTTTTTTTTACAAATATTCCGACTGATTTTGTGTGAATTTGATTTGTTCATTAAATTTGTCACAGAAGAAGTGAGTGGGTATATTTATATTGTGTTATTAATATATGTACATGCGTTGCGTATGAGATGGCATTAACAAAACAAGGAACTAAACTAAGAAACATGGAAACTGTCAAGACAAGAATATAGCTTGAATTGAATTGAATTGAATTGAATTGAATTGAATTGAATTGAATTGAATTGAATTGAATTGAATTGAATTGAATTGAATTGAATTGAATTGAATTGAATTGAATTGAATTGAATTGAATTGAATTGAATTGAATTGAATTGAATTGAATTGAATTGAATTGAATTGAATTGAATTGAATTGAATTGAATTGAATTGAATTGAATTGAATTGAATTGAATTGAATTGAATTGAATTGAATTGAATTGAATTGAATTGAATTGAATTGAATTGAATTGAATTGAATTGAATTGAATTGAATTGAATTGAATTGAATTGAATTGAATTGAATTGAATTGAATTGAATTGAATTGAATTGAATTGAATTGAATTGAATTGAATTGAATTGAATTGAATTGAATTGAATTGAATTGAATTGAATTGAATTGAATTGAATTGAATTGAATTGAATTGAATTGAATTGAATTGAATTGAATTGAATTGAATTGAATTGAATTGAATTGAATTGAATTGAATTGAATTGAATTGAATTGAATTGAATTGAATTGAATTGAATTGAATTGAATTGAATTGAATTGAATTGAATTGAATTGAATTGAATTGAATTGAATTGAATTGAATTGAATTGAATTGAATTGAATTGAATTGAATTGAATTGAATTGAATTGAATTGAATTGAATTGAATTGAATTGAATTGAATTGAATTGAATTGAATTGAATTGAATTGAATTGAATTGAATTGAATTGAATTGAATTGAATTGAATTGAATTGAATTGAATTGAATTGAATTGAATTGAATTGAATTGAATTGAATTGAATTGAATTGAATTGAATTGAATTGAATTGAATTGAATTGAATTGAATTGAATTGAATTGAATTGAATTGAATTGAATTGAATTGAATTGAATTGAATTGAATTGAATTGAATTGAATTGAATTGAATTGAATTGAATTGAATTGAATTGAATTGAATTGAATTGAATTGAATTGAATTGAATTGAATTGAATTGAATTGAATTGAATTGAATTGAATTGAATTGAATTGAATTGAATTGAATTGAATTGAATTGAATTGAATTGAATTGAATTGAATTGAATTGAATTGAATTGAATTGAATTGAATTGAATTGAATTGAATTGAATTGAATTGAATTGAATTGAATTGAATTGAATTGAATTGAATTGAATTGAATTGAATTGAATTGAATTGAATTGAATTGAATTGAATTGAATTGAATTGAATTGAATTGAATTGAATTGAATTGAATTGAATTGAATTGAATTGAATTGAATTGAATTGAATTGAATTGAATTGAATTGAATTGAATTGAATTGAATTGAATTGAATTGAATTGAATTGAATTGAATTGAATTGAATTGAATTGAATTGAATTGAATTGAATTGAATTGAATTGAATTGAATTGAATTGAATTGAATTGAATTGAATTGAATTGAATTGAATTGAATTGAATTGAATTGAATTGAATTGAATTGAATTGAATTGAATTGAATTGAATTGAATTGAATTGAATCTACGTTACAAAAAATTAACGTTGTCCAAGCTTACTTTATTTTTTTCACAAACCCAATAATTTTGCCTTCGAGATAGAAGCTTTAGCTTGTGGTCAATTTATAAGAATAGAAGGTACATATTTGGCTTACAACAATTAAAATGTTTTTTTGTTTTTTTGGTGTGAGACACTCGTGCACATTGATTGCTGCGTACAAATGAAATAATTTCCGGTTTATTTGATTTCCGTTTTTATATATTTTTTTCCGGAAATAAATAAATTAAATCTGTTAATACAAGCACACGCCAAAGTACAATACAATTTAACGAACAAAGAGAGAACTGAATTTCAAGTTCTGTTTAGATAAATTCAGAGAAGCTTATGATTTTATTCATTGCCAAATGCCAATGCCATAACTAACAAACAAAGATAAAAACTTTCAGTTGGGATCAACATCAGCGAGGCATAAACAAAAGGGCTTAGAGAAATAAATACGGAAAAGCCCCTTCTTCATACTCTCTGATTAATTCACAAAAATAAAATAAAACAAAAAATGAAATTAAATGTTTCTGAAATAGTTTGCTTGTTAAGTATGAACAAACAAACATACAACGTTGACGGTTTTTGTTTTGTAGGAATATATATTTTTTTTTTTAATATTTTTGAAGAAGCTTAGAGGTACTCATAAAGCTTCTGAATTTTAAGTAAATTTTAACCATCTGAATTACTAAAGGAAACAATAAATCCCCACAAGGACTTTTGTTATATCAAATATATGTAGGTAAATTTTTGTTTCCCTTTGCTTATGCTTATCACTTGACATTTAAGGAGATTATCAAATATACCTTCAACAATTTAACCTACGGGAGTTGTATTTTGTATATTTATGGTATCTTTCTATATTTACATGTTTTATTTTTGAATAAGGACTAACGAAACAAGATGATTTGAACAAGAACTTGAAGCATGCATATAACAGGCCTTTTTATAATTTTTTTTTTTTGTCTTAAGGATTAAGAGAGCCTTTTTCGATAATATTAGCATTAGGGGAGATGCTTATGAAAAAGCGTTTTTTAAAAGCAAACACTTTTTTGTATGCAAGGGTCGGGTATTATAGTATTGTTTTTCGTTTCATGTTGTGAAAATCAGTTGGTTTTATTTTTAAAACGATTGGTTTCAGGTTCAAATGTTGTATTTAATTCAATTTGTTTTTAAATTAAAAGCTCATCAGTTCTATCCCTAAGGAAAAGTATTTAACTTTCCGAGAATCGGTCACCAGACCTGCTAATAAGAATTGGATGTATTATGAATTTTATATAATGGATGCACATAATATTATAAAACCGACAAAAATATCGGTTGTCCTATGTAATGAAAAATGCTTTTATTGATACATATTTGATTTTTTGGCAATTATGTTTTTATTTAAGAATTACAAAAAAAAATTAAATGTCCCTAAAAATCATAAACAATGTGCACCTATTAAAAACCTATCTATTTACATATCATTTTATTTTAGGGTTATCGCGTTTTGGTTTTGAATTTAGGAATTTAAATATCAGTTGATTCCTCAAAAAAATCAATATGGTAACTTTTGGCTAAAAAAAAACAAACTTTTAAGCAGGTGACGTGTCTAAAAATTATAAACAATATGCGCCTAATAAAAACCTATGTATTGACATATCATTTTATGTTAGGGTTACCGCGTTTTGGTTTTAATTTAAGAATTTGAATGTCGTTTGATTCTTCAAAAAAATCAATATGGTAACTTTTGGCTTAAAAAAACCAAACTTATAGGCAGGTGACGTGCCTAAAAATTATAAAAAAAATATGCTCCTAATAAAAACCTATCTATTGACATTCATTTTATTTTAGGGTTATCGCGTTTTGGTTTTGAATTTAGGAATTTAAATATAAGTTGATTCTTCAAAAAAATCAATATGGTAACTTTTGGCTTAAAAAAAACAAACTTATAGGCAGGTAACGTACCTAAAAATCATAAAAAGTATGTGCCTAATAAAAACCTATCTATTTACATATCATTTTATTTTAGGGTTACCGCGTTTTGGTTTTAATTTAAGAATTTAAATATCAGTTGATTCTTCAAAAAAAACCAATATATTAACTTTTTGCTAAAAAAAATTAATATACTTAAAAAAAACGAATTTTATAGGCAGGTGACGTACCTGAAAATTAAAAACAGTGCGCTTCTATTAAAAACTTATCTCTTGACAAATAATTTTTTGGGTTACCGCGTTTTGGTTTTAATTTAAGAATTTAAATGTTGGTTGATTCTTTAAAAAATCAATATGGTAAATTTCAGCTTAAACAAAAACCAAAGTTATAGGCTGGTGACGTACCTGAAAATTATAAACAATTTTCGCCTTTTAAAATCTTATACATATTTTGTTAAGAAATTAATAAGCTCGTTATTTATAAATTTTTCAGTCCACTAGAAAAAACAACTCTAATAGTTGTGACAGAATATTTTTATAAATAATGAAACAGCAATTTGTTATTGTTATAATAGTAGCTTGTGTTCGCTAAGTCAACATCTGCATCTTCATTGCTAATTAGATGCGATAAAGAGGACTTCATCTATGATCAGTGGGCATGATGAACATCAAGTCAGTTCCCCAGTATATTGATGCACGTTGTTGAAAAAGGTAACATTCCTGTCCTATCATCCCACAGCCAAACATCAGAAGAATCTATAATGTCAGATATAGACGTTCTTTCCTAAGCCACATATCTATACGACACGAATTTCGAATGCTTTTCCTAACTTCATCTCCGCCCCCAACCCACTGTGATAAACAAACATTCAACACCAATGTGCATCAGCATCTCTTTTCATTGCCCCATTGGTTAAGCTTTTGTGATTGAAATCAATGAGGCGAAAGGAGCCTTTCACACTTAAAACAAACGTCATTGCAAAGTGACTCCTGGAGAAAATTTCATTAAATGGTGGTTCCCTCCTGCCTTAAGGAATCTATAGAAAATTGGGAAAACATTTGCTTAATTAGTAAGCAATAAAATAAAAACACTTCCTCCGACAATTTTTAATTCCGAAACAATGTCCCAATCAAGGCTAACACCAAACAAGTAAATCTTATACTATTATCGTCAGCTAGGACAAATGATTGCCTTTTAGCGTTAATATCCTTTCCTATACCATTTCAAAAATACATTATACACGTAGGCGTATATCCGCACATTAAGATCCTACAATTTCCAGTTTTCTTTATTCGTTCACTAACCTAACTTATCCCAGGAATAATAAAATTCCAAAATCGTTTAATTTCACCATATTCAGCAAATACTTAAACGACCCGTTAGTTTTCGCTTTATTCGTATATTAAGCTAACATTAAAGTTAACAGCAACGGGCGCTGCTGGTACACGTTCATTTCTAATTCCACAAAGTTTTTTTTCGTTTCTTTTCTAATTTCTATTTGTTAAATATTTTAAGCACGTACTCAACACCTTCACGTTTGTTGCGTTAACACAGTCAAGGGCACACCAAACAAAAATAATCATCATACAATGTTCATGAATAGCAGTTTATCTAGTGTTAGTTTTTGTTCAATGTGACTTGTCCTTTGAGTTTGACTAACGGTACCTATACAACACACAACCATCAAAGGATATTTTCACAGGCAAAGAATGGCAGGAAAAAAAAAAGAAAAGGTCCTTTTTCTCAAAGTTGAGGTATGTTGGTTATTTTTCTTTGCGAATTGAGGAATAGTCGTTATTTTTCATTAGAGCCATTTACAAGTTTAAATAAATGAGGGTTGGCATTAAATGGCGCACATGCCACTATTAAACAGAGATGGCATTTTAGCAAAAAAAAAAAAAAAAATAGAACAAACAAACGTAGCTGGTTATACATTGTCCTTATGCTTAATTTATTTATGGATAATTTGTCTGAATGTCAAAAAATAGGGCTGATTTTTTAAATAGCCTAAGTCTTAAGAGACCTTTTATTTCCTCTTTAGTTGAAAGGTAGACTCCAAAACAACTTGACCCTACTTTGTTTATCACATCAGTGTGGTATTTTTGTTTTTATATTAAATTTTTTTTCCAACTGATATTAAATACGCTTTAAATTCCAAACATGACCTTCTCAACTTCCAGTCAACCCTTTTTGGTTAAGCAGATCTGAAAAAGAATGCATTTGGGGAAAAACAACTTATTATTTAATAAAGTAAAATGTTCTTAGTTTTAAACATTTTTCAATTAGTATCTTACTAAACCTATATTCTTAATAAACTTCAGCTGAACACACCTAAAAAATTAACAGTCCTCGTGCAAACAAATAAATCAAACATACCATTTAACAAAGTAAGTGTTTAAATGGAAAAGCCTGCCTCATACAATTAAGAGGCTCATGTACGCCGTAGTTAGTTCTATGAAAATCGACATGTAAAAATTCGAATTTTCGCAGGTGGTAGGATCCTCTATGGTAATTTATTCTAATACAGGCTAACAAATCAGACTTATCAATTTGATCATTCATAAGTTGGTGAAGAAATAATAAATCATTGTTTACACGCCTTTGATATAATGTTTTGGAGCTGCAGAAGCTGGATCCGATGATCATAGGGTGGAAGGTTGAACGGATCGACCCAAGGAAGACCTTTCAGAGCAAAGCGAATAAATTTATGTTACATTGAATCAATTCGACTTTTATGAATTTTATAGAAAGGTGTCCATACTTGTGACTGTAAGGCGTACTCAAGATGAGGTTGTACATAACAATTGTAAAAGAAAAGAGTAAAATAAGGGTCGTTAAATTCCTTTGCGCAATGTTTTATAAACCCGAGCATGGAGCTCTAGAGACGCGGCCGAGTTTGTGCCTGTGCCGCGAAATAGAATAATGCGACATGTTTTAGTGGGAACGTATTTTGCTTGGCATTTAGAAGGGTTAAGAGAAAGACCGTTTTTGCCACACCAAACAGTAAAGTTTTAAATATCGACCTGTAGACGAACATGGTCTGGTCATGTTCTTAAAAATCTTCATATCATCAGAAAATACACATTATTATACGTGATACTACATTATTTATAGCAAGAATGAATAAAAATGGTTCAAGCTGACTTCCTTGAGGAACTCCTGAGTGAGCAATGAATTGGTTTGAAAGACAACTTCGGAATTTTGAGGAACCCCTTAGTGAGCAATGAATGAGTTTGAAAGACAACTTCGGAATTTTGAGGAACCCCTTAGTGAGCAATGAATGAGTTTGAAAGACAACTTCCGAATTTTACTTGATAGAATCTACTTTTAAGTTACAATTTTATCCATGCTATAAAAAAAGGTGGAAAACCGAAAGCTTGTAATTTGTAAATAACAATGTTGTGACGTAATTGATTAAATGCTTCAGAGAAATTTTTGTAAACGCAGTTAATTTCACTTCCAATTTTTCTAATGCACTAGAACATTTATGGAAGAAGGTTAAAAGGTTTGTCCCTGTTGCCGTTCACAAACAATATTCTTAATATGGAATGCTAAAGTTTCACATACGACTTTCTCAAAGAGCTTTGGAATACAGGACAGTTTGGCACTGGTGGACTAAAGGTCCATCGGATACCGGTCTGCCCCGGGCCCCCGGTATCCGGGAGCCCCCCAAATCCAATTCAAACACAATCAGTCGTATTTATTAGATTTTTGTCTACTTAGACACTGTCTATTTTTAAATTGATGGAAATATGTTTTATTTAATAAAATTAAATATCACATTATTCATGGTTGAGAAAATCTACTCTTGTGTCTAAGTTAGGCAGCTATAAAACAACAATAAATAAGGTTTTTGAACACACACAAAGTTGGACAGTTGTCTAAAGTTAGACAACGTTTATAAATAAGACCAAATTTGTTTAGATTGGATATATGTATATTTTATGAAATTTATGAGGCTGTGAGTGCAAAAGTGGTGTAAGCCACTATTTTCATATTTTTCATCATATTTTTCATCTTTAATCGATCTTAAATAATATTTAATTTGGGATTCAACCAGAAAAGGTAGCATTTTTTTAAAGCTTTTAAAGCTTTAAGCCTCAAGTTTTAAGGCCATTTCATAATTAAGAATTTTGGCTTTATTGTATGTACATATATACATATGTCCCTTATAAATACCAAAACGACTTGACCGATTTTGATGAAATTTTCAGGCAATCTTCAGATTAGCCCAACTTAAAAGGGGCCCCACTTAGCATTGCTGCCCGCATTTGGCTTTCATATGTGAAAAATAATAAATTTAATATTACGCCACTCTCACATAAGCCTATCAGTTTTTTGACATAAGACATACACACAAAAATAAAAAAGTAGTTTGTTGCTGTCTGAGAAAGATATTATTATTTCAATACATAATTTTTTTTACAAATACAAATACTGTTCTCTTTTGAGCGCATCTCATTCTATAGACGCATTCTCATAGCAAGACTTTATCGAGGTGAGAGCCTCTCATAACTAGGCCATTTAACACTTTTAATAGTTTTATAACAATCTCGTAGTATTCTTCAAGATTACTTTTAGCTCCCTTACATAAGTTTCGGTAAGCTCTTGGAGCGTCTTATGAAAAATGTTACTTGGGAAGTAACTTAAAAATGGCAGAGTGGTGATCTAGGGACTGCTCACCTTTCCGTCAAGACCAGTGGAAAGGTTGAAAACTTTTTACTCGATTTGCGGCAGAAATAAGAACTATAAAAATAGCATATTCATGATTTTATATCGTGCTATACTTCGATGGAAAGGTACATCGAAGTATAGCACGATATAAAATTTAAAATTTTTATTTTTCCATCCAAACCCTACAGAAGTTTTTAAATACTTCAAGTGGTTGCGTTTTTAAAAAAAATGCTCATTATCTTTTCAAGATCATTATGAAACGCCCTAAAGGTTCTATAGATGGTCTTGTTTTTGAAATATTTGTATCCAAATATCCAGTTAACTTCGCTTGTGGCGTTTGGCACTTATTCACATAACCTTTTGTCAATAAGTGATCCAATTTCTAAATTACTTATGGCAAAAAAATTAACCCATATTAGTTATTGGCTGCCAACATCGTTATAAAATCATCAAAAGATTTCTCTAAATCTGTGTGAAAATCAAATTAACGATACATATATATTAGGATCGGGCGAGCTCTTATAATTTGGTATCTTACCGATATGTATATATTCTAATTCTTGGTATATTCGAATCCTATAAAAGAAATCATATCCTTGTCTATGAAACTGAAGCATATGTGAATCAGGCAATCAGGCAGATGGACAATAGACTCGCCATAGACAACCCCCATGAACATACATATATCTACTACTAATTTTCCACTCCACATCATGAACATAGAATAGAAGATAGAAAAAATCACTGAACAAATGGTTGGCTGCTTCCTAGATAAAATTAATTACATCTTTAAGGATGAAAATAAAGTAAAAGCACAGAAAAAGGAGAAGAAGAAGAAGAAACCTTTTGTGCTCATAAATTGTTTTATAATCATATATCCTCTACAAATTTCCACTCTCACAGGAGGCGTGGACACGAAGCTCAGAACTTTATGTGGGTTGTCTTGTCTATAAGAAAACGAAGCTACTAACAAGCTGCATCACCTTTTCACAGTTGATGGACTTTTTAATGTCCTGGCTTTGAGATTTAAGGGGCATACATTTCAAAAGAAAACAAAAATGAAGATGAGTAGAAAAGTTTTTGTCAAACTGATAAATTTAATTTTTTTTTTTCACAAGACTTAAAGCAACAACAAAACAAGGAAATGTTGCTATTTTTATGTCTGGAAAAGTATTAAAATTTTCATATGATATTTTGTTATGTTTGTGGCATTATTTTGCTTTTTTTTCCAAAGTTTTGCATTTAACTGATGATTTCAAGTTATATCATCGGGAGAAATCGCCAAATTTATGTAGACTTTGAATAAAAAATTAGAAAATTATTTTCAATATCCATGAAATTGGCTTAATTTGACAGATAACCACCACCGTGGCTGGAGCGTACATATATATGGCGTAATCAGTAGGTCGCTGTATTTCGACATTAATGCGATGAATGTTCCCAATTGTTTCAAAGAAAAAAATCTAATGTATTGGCACAATATATTTAATATGGCACGCATTTTTTATTCCAATCATATGACTTAAAATAAAGTGAATTTCCCCAAATAACGTACGAATTGTCAGAAACACCTATTTTTTTAGAATAAGCGACTTTTTGCTGTATGACATCTCGTTATAATATTGAATTATAATTTTTTGTATACAAAATAGATGCATTGCATTTTTGTCATATGGCACGTAAATGGCACGGGTTTTTAGCAAATGTGGAATGGTAATTTATTTTTGAAGCAATGATTTCACTATCCGATCCATAAAGCTTATTATCTTTCAGTTTTCCTTCAAATGCTGTAATTCTGTTTATTGACAATGCCATTTAACCAAAAGTATGTTTCATAATAAGCACCATAAAATGTATACGTAATGCCTGAAGAATTTTTTGAATTGAACCATGTTTTTCAAAATAAATTTGAACAATTCGCAAAGGTTGCTCCGGCGGAGTGCGTCTATTTATGAATCATGATGATTTACCAAACCGAATTAACCTCAAAATAACCGAGAACTGTCAAACACCCTTGGCGACCAAATTTCCGTGCCATATTTTCTAAAAAACCGTGCCATTTGCTGGCCATATGAAAAAAAAAAACCAAATTCTTATATTAAAAAAAGTGTAATTCAATTGTCGGGAGAAATACGATACAAAATTAAATTATTGCAAGCAGAAGTCACTAAAATTTTTACAGTTCCTTTGGAGGTGATGAAGTACTCAAAGATAAACCTAGTAATACCAAGTGCCAATTACTCGTGCTCTCATGTGCGAGTAGATGAGATTTGTAGAGAAATCAATTCTATCCGATTCATTGAAAATGGAAGCAAAATTCCATTTTCAAAAGAACACGGCTAATAAGTTAATATGTACATCTTCTCTTCTTCTTCTTCTATATATATAAAATAAAGTTTTGTTTTGTGTACGTTCGCTAACCAGCCAAACCGGTTGACCGATTTTCTTAATTTTTTTTTAAATTAAAGAGGAATGAGGGTAGAAGGTTTAGGACAAAAAACAAATTATAAAAAAATAAAGAAAATCTGTTAAAAAAAGAAATGAAATTTCAATTGGTCAGATGGGTTACTGATTTGAACAATCTTTAGTAATTTGCGTAATTCCGCACTCCGCCGGAGCAAAAATAATAGAGTTTGTGGTGGAGTGGAAAGATCTCCGCTTTACAATAAAGAATTTTAGTATTAAAATAGTTTTTAGGCCGAAAGGCATTAGTATTAAGATATATATATAGTTTAACTTAGAGCGCCCGCATAGGGCCAGAAAGTTAGTTGTAAGTTATTGATAAGTAGGCTAGTTTTTATGAATTTTTGTCTAGCTTTAAGATAGTTATAAGATTTGGAAAAAATAAAAATTAATTAAAAATGAAAAAAAATGAGATCACCGCTTTAGACGTGAGGGGTCTCAGGTTCGATTCCTGTCACCGGTGACTTTTTTTTAATTTTTAATAATTTTCTGTTTTTTTCAACCATTCGATGTAAAACAAATTAAAAAAAAAGGTTTTTTAACGCCTTGCGAAGCGGGCGGGGGTTTTGCTAGTATGTATATAAAAAAGATAAAATAAGACATGTTTTTTTAAATTGGTAAAACTTTTGCAAACTAAAATAAATTTCGAGTTTTTTAGTAGTACTCACATCTAACACATATAGTATTTTATTTATTGATATTTTTTGTTCAAGTTACTTAGGTTTCTATTCTTATGGTTATGACACTTTACTCTTGAACATAAATAAATCCTCCTTTAAATAAAATAACTCACGTTTAAAAAAATATAAATTATTACGGTTAATCGTTTCTAGAAACTCTTGATTTGTTTTTGTTGCCTTCAGGACTCGTAACAAATTCCACCCTGTATGTACATATACAGGTATATATATAAAGAAAATATCAAAAATTCTCTATTTAATGGTGTTTCGAAGCTGAGTAGCATTATTTTTTACTCATAAAATAAGGACAATGACAGTTTTTCACCATCCCATCCCATAGCATCCCGTGAGTTCTCTCTATCTCTACAAATATATATATGTACATTGTTCCCTATCCAACATAATACATATACGTGCACTCCGACATTATCCTGAAAACAGGATGAACAAATGACTTTTCTCCGTGTTATTGAAAGTATCGCTTTTAAGATTAGATATAGGAATGGCATCCATTCTTCTAAGCTTCCTCCAGTCATCATCAACATCGTAGATATTCGTATAGGTATACCTACATATATGGAGTTGCTGTTAGGAAAAGTCGTTGAGCTATTTGTCTTTTATTAGTCCCGCACTCCCTTGTTTTATTTTAACCAACAAGAGGGTTGTCGTAAAGGTAATAAAGTGATGATGACGATGCTTAAAGTTGATATCTCTGAATGTATAATAAATGGGTGCCGAGTTCCTGCTTTTGTGCTTATATATATGTATATATTGTCATATATAGATACCCTTATATAACAACAATTGCACCCTCATTGTTTAGATACCCATAGACATGGAGTGAATATTAAGAGTAATTAAAAGTTGCTTTTTTTGTAAAGAACAAAAGGCATGTCATATTTAAAGAAGTTTCATCGGAGGCAGAATTTCTAATAATTAATCTCTATTCAGGGTGCTTTCAACTATAACTGCGGTTTAACGATTATTTAGAAAACAAGCCTTCTATTCATTTAGGGTAAAGGGTATTTCTTATCTACATATAGCACTGACACTGAAGATATTAAAAACTTACACAATAGTATTATGCATACTTTGAAAGGTCACGATGCATTTTATCTTAAGTATCGCAATATAAAGCGAATGTTAAAAATTGGCCTTCTGACATTTCAAGAAATTCAACATCTTGCTACACTCATATTTATTTTTCTTTTTCGCAGAGTAATCTTAGAAAACATCTGACCTGAATTAAACATCTTTTTCTGAATAGCATTTTCTGCTTGCGATACATAATGATTCATAAAAACTATATAGACTTGTAGGCAAGTTATAAATTGGTAAGGTCAAGGTTTCGATCAAACTTGACAGTACGATGATAGGTCCTCGCAATCTTGTCTGTCTATCTCTCTGTCAGAGCGTGGGTACATGAATCGATTAATATTAAAATTAATACTAAGTGTTTTGGATACTCCCACGGATATTTTTTATTTAGTTCTTTAGGGGAACAACAACGGTAACGAAGGTTTGAACGAACAACAAACACTTGGGTAGAGCTACCACCAAGTTTTTATAGGCTGGATTTATAGTTATAGCAATTTCATGACTGCCACGCCGATCATCAGACTCCTTTTATTGGCACTTCGCTTGGTCATTTGATCAATTTAATTGGAAAAACTTTTTGCCGTAACTGAAATTTTTCTTAACCGTTAAAAAAATCATATTTTTTAACAGTTTCACATGATTTTCTGAAAGTTGACACAAATTGAAAACTTTTGTGTGTGCTAGAATCATATATTACAGGAAACAATTTTCCATTAAGCCATTTTTTACATTATTTATTTTTACTTTTGATCTTCTCGTTTTATTAGCTTTCCATTTTTATGCTGAATATTTTAATAAATATTGCGTAGCAAAAAAAAATAGTTTTTTGGATTTTTAAAAGAAAATTAAAAATTATTCAATTTTTGAAAAAGTATTTAAAGTTTTAGTTTTAACCGAAAATTTATAACTACTTAGAATTGGTTTGCTAACACATTGTGCTGCATTGTTCATTTTCTGTTTGTACATCAGTATATGATACTACCTTGAACTTAACTATGTTTTTAAAATTTAAGTATTTGTTTTTTTTTTTTTGGTGTTAATATCACAGTTCTTTGTACATTTGACTCAAAGATCATTTTTGGAGGATAGAAAAGATAGAAGTAAATGAAATAAATGTCGTACAGAACCAGGTCCTAATAACTAATAACCTAACAATTATCAATCATTCAATGTATAAGTGCTATTAGCAGGAATGGAGGGGACCTTCAATTTTCTGCCGAATCCGAATATTTACATATTCTTAATGATTTTTATATTTCTCACAAAAGGCAGTAACCCATGAAAAACATTTCTATTTGTATAGGTGGGCATGGACTAGGTATCGAACCCAAGACCTTCAGCGTGACAGTTCTATATGCACTTACCATTTCCCCACGGGCTACTATTTACAAAAAAAGAATTATCGCGATGATGGACAATAAACAATATTTGATATTTTTCAGAGAAACCGCTTGCCAGAAGAAGTGAGAAATTCTCCAAGAGAATCTCTTGCCATAAAAAAGTGCCTCTCATCATGAATGGTTGAAGTGGCATGATCGTGCTTTTTTGACACGAAAATATTCAATATGGCACGCTCTTCTTATTCCTATTTTATATTACAAATAAAGCGAATTTTGAATTTTTTGAGAGTTGTGAGCTGTTATGCAACAAATTATATTATTTTTAATATTAAAAGAATAGTTTCTTCATATTTTTTTTATTGTTTCACTCTGGTTATTTGTACATAAAGAAGACCTTTGCTCTTTTTTTTATTAAAGATGTTTTTTTGTCATGTGGCCCCTTGAATAATAAATTTTCATTGCATTTGAGCCCTAGCAAATTTTATCATTCCACGAGAAACGTATTCCATTTATTTATAATTAATACGAATTCTGAAAAAGTAGGTGCAAGCAAAGACACTTCAACTGAAAATCTCAAGTTTACAAGTCGTAACGTTCTACCAATTTTTATCATTCTACAACAATCATAAGTGCTGCACAACAACTGTTGAAAATGGGAGCTAACGCGCCACTTTTCCCACTTTTCCCCCAAAAAAAAAGAGTCAAAACACTCTTATATATTTACGAAAATAAATGTGCAAGCTGTAAATATGTAAATGAAACACACTATTTTATTTTTATTCTCTGATTTTTTTATATTTTTATTTCTCATTTCTTTTAACTTAATTAAACAATGTATATCTATATAATAGTTAGAGTTATATTAATATATTTTTTTATTTCTTTTTTTTTTTCAGTTTCACGATCAATACACAATGGAGTTGTGTATATAATAATATTATATTTTAATGTATATAATGTATATATTTTTTATTTCATATTTTATTTATTTTTGTGTTTTGTTTTTACTTTTAAATAAATAATTATAAATAACAGGAAGAGATGCTTATTGGCTTGTTTTATGTTTTATGTTTTGTGTTCTTTGATCATTGTTTTTTTTTTTTTGGTTTTTTTTTTTTGATAAATAAAAATTTAAAAATATTTTTTTTTTGTTTTATATTCACTTAAATTTAAACATAGAAATAATATTTTTTTTGTTCATGTTGTTTCTTATTCAATATTTTTTTAAAAAGTTTTCTTTTGGTGTTTTTGTTGTTGTTGTTTTAAATTGATTTATATAAACTTATACAATTATTATTATAATTAGAAGATGATTTTCTGTTCTATAAGATTGTTTATTTCATTGTTTCTTTTTTTATTTGTTTAAATTTCTTAGTTTCAGTGTGTGGTGGTTATTTCGATTGTAGTATACATTTCAAAAGAAAGTCTTATTTATTTTAAATTAGATTATATTTGTCAATAATACAATAAGCTTGCGGAGATGAAGATACTTTGACTTTTAATATTTGCGAATGAGAAAAATAATAGAAAATCCTTTAATACTCTTGGATTAAGTGAATTTGAAAAAATTGATAAAGCTTTTTTCTTTCTAGCATTCTAGGACTCTGTATATAGTCAATAAATTATACTCAAAAAATTTCAACAGATTCATCTACAAATTGTGAGTAGTATTTTTAGATTATTTTAGAAAAATTGACAAGTTCTATAATGTCTCCATAAAACTGATGATATCAGGGTCTTTAAAAATAGTACAGCCAAAAAAAACAAAGGTTTTTTTTTAAATTCTATAAAAATAGCCAATTTAAAAAAAAATGGTAAAGTTTTAAAACTCTTGACCTATATGTATATTGCGACAAGAAAAATAAAGAGTCAAGTCAACAGATACAAAGATTATAGGGGCAGAAAATTTGATAAGGTTTAAAATTCAATTTAGCGCTCCCATTGACTTGCGCTTGTTTAAACCAAATCATTTTACATAATATACCTAGATCTCCTTATTATGTTAGGTACTCAAAATCTATAATGTCTTCTTTTTTTTTAAATTTAAGTTAAGGTCACATCACATGTGTCTCGTATAATAATACAAATATATATATGTAAAAATACCTCTTGGGAAATAAAATGATATCATAAAGTTAAATTGGTAAAGTTAAAAGGCTGTTTTTTTCGAATTAGTTACATGTGGGAATTGTTTTCCATTTCCCTTTTTTTTCCCTGAAGGTTTATACTTTGGCAGAGGTGAAATAAAAAGATTTCTTTCCCATTTAATGGATTTTTTTTTTTAACATTAGGACTTCGAATTCCGATTGAGGTAGGAAAGTGACGGTTGTCAAATTTAGATTTGGCATTATTTTAGGAATGTGTGAAATAAAAAAAAAAAAAGAAAGTGTGTTCATGTTCACGTTCTTTAAATACTTTTTTTAAGGTTTTAACACAGATTGAAATTCCATATACAGTTACGAATAAGCTGAATAAGCGCACCAAGGAGTGATTTTATATTAATAAAACAAAAATCAACCTGTACTGTGTACATTGTAAGTACAGAAGAATTTATTTCATAAATACAAAAATATTAAATACAAGCTGATTGATTTTGCTTCCAAGGAGGCATAGCCTAAATCAGATAGGAAAAAAATTTAATTTAAGTAACAATAACGGCTATTTGTCTACTACTGGAAGGAGTCTTTAAATGATGCAACTAGAACTGGGGCTGGAGATGCCACAGCTGTGAAAAAGTGTCGTACGTGGTATTTTTTAAGTGTCCCCATTATTTTGGCAGCTATTCCAACTACAGCTCCATATCCATTGTGTTGAGGCAGTTATCTTACACGTATTTAATAAACGTCAATTAGCAGAAATGTTGTTTTATTAATGACAATTGGAATTTAATCCACGACTTAAACATAACTCGTCGCGTCGCTAACTCGCATTTATTAATGTGGATGCATATTGAGTTGGTTATTGTAGCCTTTTATCTGGGAACACCAATAGCATTTCATTTGGAAAGAATGTTTGGTAATACTGAACCTCTTAATATTTATACTGAATATTCTTCAATAAACGTGTTTTAATTAGAGTCCTATTACCCTGTTGATCGCTGTTGATCGCAACGGTTATTTTTGTTGACCGATTGTTTAAAGTGCGTTATGAAAATTTGTCCAACAATTTAAAGTAACGGTTGTGTGGCGTCCCATTTTGCTTCAGACTTGTCAACAAATGCATGTACATAGATATAATGTACTTACAAGGTCTTGGTCTTCAAGGTAAGCTGTTTAAGACATATTCAGAAGGCGGTAAATAAATTTAAAATCAATCTCGCTGTTAAAATGGAAAAATATTATGAAAACATCATCATTATCTGGGACCATTTCACATCTAATTTCCCGTCAAAATAGTAATTGAACGTTAATCAGATTTTGACCAATCATCAACAAAGCTTTAAAGAGTTTACAATTAATATGATATTGGAAATTAGTCATTATAATTCAATAGAACATTTAAAAAATCAGCTTTTTTTATTTTATTTTTTATCGCCAAAAAGAAAAGGTCACATAAATCCTCCTCAAATTTTTCATGATCTCTTATAAAGGAATATAGTTCCCTGGGAGTAAAACACAAAGCTGGAAAATTACTAACCTACGCTTATAGACATGAATAACAATGTGGGTAGTTTATAAAATTTATAAAAGGACCAAATTTATATGATAACCTTCTAATAAATAAAGGAATCAGTCTTAACCACTTTTCTGATGAAGCTATTACTGTCCTAAGAAACTTCAAATAATATTTTGCTGCCTGCTATCAAATAGGATCACATAACATAAAATATGTATCATTCGTCAAAAAGCATTAAATTACAAGAATAAAATATTTTGTTGACTTGAAATTTGAATGTATGTAGGTATTTCTTTAAAACTTTGAGATTTGTACAACAACATTTAAATACATTAATCCAACTTCAAGCTTGGTGCATAAATAAATGTACTTTTGTCAGGAAATATATTTGTTAAAATTTCTGACTGTGAATGATTACAAGTCATTAATTCGAATTATGAATATGTATCAAATGTATCACACACACAATTGCAATCGTTTTCCCTTGAGTTATCCCCAATTTATCTTCGGATAAAATGTTTTTTTTATTTTTTTTAGGAAAGCACCTTATTAAAAAAAAGATTCTTCTTCCAGACCTTGGTTTTTTTTTTTGTTTCTGATAAAAAGGAACGATCCATTAGTCCACCCCTTAAGAGATTTCAAACAGAGAACTGCTATTATAAAATGTTTTTGGGTAACCCTTTTTGAGTTTAAATTATATTTGTTATATTTTCAATATGTATACATCTACAGACATAGGACATTTAAATTTAAGATCCATGTAAATTGTATACGTTTTTCGTTTATATTGGTGATAACTTCTGCTTCCCTTTTTAAAAGATACCGTTTTCTTAGGGGATTCTGCGATTCTAAATTTTTAATTCATATTTTAAATTTATAGTTTACCTTGAACTGTAGGTATTTGACGTCTGAAAACACACAATGGTTTAGATGTTTTACCTTTCTTTATAAGACTTAATTGGTGTGATGCGTACATAGTCCTGAAATTCCTATAAGGGTTAAATTGTATTCGCAAAAAAAAAAGAAAAAAACAACATCCAAACCCAAAAACCATGTTAAGGTTTGCCGAAAAAAAAATCATTATGGCTCATAAAACCCTCATAAAATTATGCACAGACAAAAGTTTAAAGATACTTACAATCAGGGATAATTTCGAAATGAAAGACAAAACACATTTGGTTTGGTGAAGCGAGGCGAGGCGAGGCAAGTATAATAAAAAGATATTCGATGTTAATATGCAAAATTTCAACAACAAAAAATTTCCATTTTTATTGCTGACTTAAGTTTTTTGACTTATAAAAAAACCATATCTACATACAAATAGACTGTGTTTAAAAGCGTTTATGTCCTTGTGTTTTTTAGTGGAGATAAGTCGGCTTTCTTACAACCAAAAAACATCCCCATAATGAATCTTCAAAAAAACAAGCCTCATTATATGATGGTAATTTGCAATTACAAAACCTATTATCTTCAATGAGCTTAAAATTGTTCATACAATTTGTAGAATGGCTAACCCCTAAAATTTGGAAACTCTTTACTGTTATCTTAGATATACATATATATGTACATACGATCATTATCAAAATTAGTTTTAACGTAGAATTATTTAGGTAATAGTGTCTGAGAGGCTATTTAGATTTTACTTTTACTATGTTGACTGGAAATTTTATTCATTAGAAATATTTACTTTTGCATGACGATAAAAAGGATAAAAGTTAAAGAAGATGGAGATGTTTAAGCCCTTAAAAAATAATGCTTGGTAGACTAATAGCTAAGTGTTAGACATGTGTTGCGTTATTCTTCTTGTTTTTGGCGTCATCCTTCACCATCTGACTGGTAAATTAAATTTAAATTTAAATTCAAAAAGTAAAATTTAAATTTAAAAAATACCCAGTTTTAGGAAACTTGGTGAAAATTAAATTAAAGAGTTTCCGAAATTTAATTTAATTTTCACCAAGTTTCCTAAAACTGTGTATTTTTTCCTATCCTATGAGTTTTGACTGCAAATTTTCAAATTTTGTGTGCAAATTTTCAAGAAATTTCACGTTATTAGAGACGCGTAGATTTTTATAGTTCATGGCTGTCTTGTTGTTTTATGTGTTGTTAATTTTCCTGAAGAAAAAAAGATCATATACTACGCCGATTTTTTTTACTGGCTAAGCTCTGAGGCAATTGGAAGCGGACCCCGATTTCAGCTAAAACAAAAATCATCTTTAGCGACGAGGCCCTTATTTGGATGAACGGGTACGTCAACCGGCATAATTATGCTGCAATCACCATAAAAAGCGAGAGCTCTAGCAACCAATGATAATCAATTTCTTTTGGCCTTAATTGGATGATACTAAAATGACAGGATAGCGCTACCTGCCACATAGATGATCCCACAATGGATATTCTCCACGAAAGATTTAAGAGCATGGTTATTGTACGCAGAAGAAAACTCTTTAATATATTTAATATTTTCCCCAGAAGAAGACATTTTTATAAATAGCAACACTCGGTAGCGTGAGTGTAAATAAATATTCCTTTCGATTGGATTTTAGGAAGAGAATTTTGCTAAGTCAATTGGAATATTTTCACTTGGTGATTTTTGCACTTTTTAGACAAAAAAGAAAATTACTATAAAACGGAAATATCGTACAAATAATTTGAATGCACATAATTTTTTTTGTATAATTTGTACGTTCTTTCAAAAGTAAATTTCAATGGAATTTGTTGACATGCATCGAAAAATTTCGCAACCTAGGTGCCAATGTTAGTTTGTTTTTTTTGGAAAACTTAAACCAACAGGATGTAACAAAAAGCGTTTTATTATTTTAACGTGACAAATAATTGTTTTCACATGAACGCTCAGTTATTTTGTGGAGTCATTTCTAATTAGAAGATGACATTGGTTTACGTACAAATGATCAGCAAAAAAAGTTGACTGGTCAATATGTCAAAGTTGAAATACAGAAATTTGTTAAGCCGATTAACAAAATGTCGAAATTTAAAAATCTCGACTTCACAGAAATTCAACTGCCTTGAATAAAAGTCGGGGAAGTTATTGATTGTTCATATTTTTTGCCCAAACAAATTTAGTATAAACAACCATTCTTAACTCATTTTACCTAAGATACTGTTTATTCAGAAAACAGTTGACATTTGCGCCTGCCTGACGAAATAACATACCCTAAGCTATTTAAAGTCCGATTCTTAAAATAATTATCACTATCGACATTTTTAAAATCGATATTTTTATTATTTTAACGAACTTATTGGTAGAAATCCCTAAAAAAAAGTACGTATAACTCTGAAAAAATAGTTTTAGGCAATGAAATGAATTTTGTGAAAATAGAAAATGTTCAACTTTTCAAAAAAAATTTTTACGCCTAAAATAATTTTTTTTTTTCTAAATATTAGTTCTTGAAAAATCCCTTATGAAAGATTTCAGCTTTGTTGTTTCAAAACACTGAGGTGTGACATGAGGGTAGATACCATGTCCCCAAATTGAAAATCACCCACTGAATGAATACTGTAATTTTGAGGTTTCTAGCAAGCGTTGCCGAAGTGGAACGATCGTGCTTTTTTGACACGAACATTTCATTGTGATATGAAAAAACGCAAATTATTTCTTCTAATTTTTTGTTGTACTTTTCCCCGAAATTGAATTAAACTTTTTTTTTTTAATATACAAAAGAATTTGCGTTTTTTCATGTGGAAATGAAATGGCACTTTTCTTTAGAAAATGGCACGTTTTTCGAGAAAATGTGTCAAGGAAGTGTTTTTATGGCCGGCAACGTTGTTTCTAGCTTTTATTCTTTATGATGAAGTATAAGAGTGGGTGAAAATGCCCTGAGCTTGCCAGTAATGATTACGACTATCTATAGAACCATATTGGATATTTCTAAATGTCTGTCAAATTATAAAAAAAAACCAGCCTACCCATGCGAGAATTCTCGCAATTACATAAAAATAAAAGACTTGCAAATTATTTTTTTTTTTTTTGAATGAACGGACCTAATAAATTGAACCGACCTAATGTCACGATCCAATATATTTCCAATTGGAAAGTAGAAGTGTTCATTTTAGAGTTCATTTGGAATAATATTCAACAAACAAATGCAATTTTTGAACAAATTGTTAACATTTTTAAAACAAAATTATAATTCGTCAAATTTGTAGGTATTGCCGCTTCATTTCACACCACATTTGTCAACATTGGTGTAGTATGAGATTAGGAAAAGGGATCCAGACAATAAAAATTATATATTATGATCTTTTATAAGGTTTTATGAGATCATCAAAAACGTGGTAAATACAATAATGCCTCCATTTTTTTATAACTCATAGCTAAATCACAACTCTTTCGGTGGTGCCGACTTTGAAAATCGAATAGAAACAATTGTAAAGTCAGTAAAAAGCCTTTTAAAAGCCCGACCGACCCAACGCCTGGTTTTGGTTTAGCCATGATGCGGGGAAGAATTGCATCTTCAAACTTTGTTTAACTTGGATGATTTAGTTTGACTTACATTTCTAGCAACTGTCGATTATGAGTTGATAAATATTTATATTTTTAATCTCAAATTATTAAAAATTATATCAACTCTTTACTGAAAATTTATCAATTTTTTTTTAACTCACAATGGTCTCAATTATAAAAAATTTCAAAATTTGTTTTTATTGATAACTCATCTAAAGGCGAGTAAATTTTAGCTCACTTATGTATATCTTGAAGTAAGAAAACACTTTTACTTGAGAATTTGTTTTACTTGAAGACGTGAACGCAAAGGTAAGGTTTGAATTGAACATGAGATATTTTATGATGGTTCTCTTTATATTTAAAATTATAGTAGTCTTTGAATATTTATTAAATATGTAAGAATTATAGAATTGATGAGCATTGTGAAATATTTTTTTAAAACGGTGGGAAAGTCTTGGTCTTAAAGTGATGGATTAAATAGTTAGTCCCGCTTATTCAGCTAAAAATTCACTGTAAATTTCTGAGCCTACTTTTTCTTTATTTTTCACAAGCTTATTGTATTATTTTGTATACATTTTAAATGTCTTTGACAAGGATACATTTTTCTTTATTTTAATACTGTTTTGTTTTTGGAACTCTACTATTTCATACATACATGCTTTTTTATTAATTTTGTTTACTCAGCTATTAGGTTGATTAACATCATCGGGAATACTACCAGTTTTAATTTTTTTTTTATTATTATATTTTTCAATTGCAATGCTTACCGCTATGATAGCAGAATGCTTGCGTGAGTTGAATGTGCAATATGTATAAAGGATTTTTCACTGGAAATAATCCCTTCCGGTATTCACTCACTTGACATCAGACAAAAG
Source organism: Epistrophe eligans (assembly GCA_951394125.1). Classification (NCBI taxonomy): domain Eukaryota; kingdom Metazoa; phylum Arthropoda; class Insecta; order Diptera; family Syrphidae; genus Epistrophe; species Epistrophe eligans. Next base: position 55,967,427 of record OX596028.1, read on the forward strand.
TTTTATTTTATTAAAATCCACATTTTGTAATGGCACATTTAAAACAATGACAAAATTATTATATTAGGTATATTTTTTTCTAATTCCTTTTTCACTGTAAATATATTTTTATTTATTATTTTAACTGAAGGTACTTCAGACATTTTTTTTTTTCTATTAGATATTATAGTATCTATTATTTTTATTTTTTGTTTTGAAAATCTAATTTTCTAATCTGAAATGCGTTGTGCGCTGCCTAAACAAAAAAAATAAAATTAAATAAAAACACATCACTCACAAATTTTGGACTAATTCATTTTTTTGTGAAGACTCTCCATGGAGGTCAGACTATATATAAAACTTTCTGTAACTCCAGCATATCCTTTCTTAATCACGAACGAAAACAAATTCATTGTAGTGGTTCCATCGGTTTTCTTCGGCATCAACACCAGGCTTGGGTTCCGCAATAGATCCAGCTGTTCCGGAACCGCAGCTTCCAGCCAATCTAAAACCTTGCTCATGCAGCATATCGAAGGCCTGTTCGATGAAGCAATGCTTCAGGAAGAATCGTGATGTGTAGCGGTCTGGTCCACCATGATCGGGATCTCGGGATTCGTTCAAGGTATCACCGAAGACATCACGGCATTGTGCTACTCTGCCACACACTAAAATGCGCGAAAGCTTACGGAACTTCACATCTGCCAGACCATCCTTGCCAAATTGGAAACTCCCACGATAACCAATTGTAATGCTTCCACTTGGTTTTAAATCCAATTCGGATTTCATGCACTCAAGAAGTCCATTCAGCTTATAGTGTTCAGCTTCTTTATGGAGACGAATCTTTTCCCGAAATCCTTCTGGCAAATTAAGTTCCTTGTCCCGCAAATAGTCGAGGATATAGCGGAATAGGACTCCATCGCGGTCCAAAAATACTCGACCTTTGCTATCCTTTGTCAAACTGTCGGGATTACTAAACATCTCACATAGCAGGGAAGATTTTTCATTTGTGAGCGTTGCAAGAGTTGACGAATAATGAACGCCGCCAACATTTAACTCAATTATTTCGGAAGAACTCATTGCGCGGAATACGATTTAAAATTCCGTCGGATTTATTTTTTTTTTGCACGCGATAAAAATGTATCTCTTTGTTTTTTTTTTATTCGGTACAAATATACACTGTAATAGCTTAATCACGCTCAGAATTGTATCTTGAAGCAACTCTCAACGTGAACTGTCCACCCCGAACTGTTTTCTCGAATGCTACGAGGCTAGTTGGTATCTGGAATTTAGTTACTCCGAAAACACCAGTGAATGTATCTATGAATCTCGGAAATTGAACTTCTCCATGTAATGTTGTTTTTTTTTTTTGGAGGAAATTTTGTACGCATGTTCTGATAGGGAATTTAATTTGAAATTGAAATTTTGTTTATAGAGAGAAAAAGTGTATAGTTTTTCAGCGCGTAAATTTCTTCTTCCTGCATCATACATCATCATCATCATCATTATCACCTTCATCATCATCATTCATCTTGGGTATCGGAAAAAAAAACCAACGAATATGTGTGTATCTTTTGTAGTGAGTATGTTGCTCTTCCGAGTCGTATGTCACTGTCAGTGGCAGTGATATTGCGATTAAAGCGTTTGAGGAAATGCCAGATTCGAGACATTTTTTGTTGAATCAATAGTTTTTCTTTTAAGTAAAAAACAACTATTTATAGTTAAAGATTTAAAAATATATAAACTTATGTAATTCATTTTAGTTATATAAATTGAATATTTCTATTTGTCATTTAATGCAAAATATCTCACCTCTAGTACTAAATATTAACAGTCGTATTTATTAGATTTTTGTCTACTTAGACACTGTCTAATTATGTATTTTCAAATCGAAGGAAATATGCTTTATTTAATAAAAATAAGTATCACATTATTCACAGTTAAGACAATCTACTCTTGTATCTAAGTTAGGCAGTTATAAGACAACAATAAAAAAGCTTTTTGAACAAATTTTCCAAAGTTAGACAGTTGTCTAAAGTTAGACAATGTTTATAAATAAGACCATAAATGCATAAGCGAAAATGTATTTAAAAATAACGTTTATATAGGTCAAGCCAACATAAATAAATGTAGGTGGTAAGGTATCAATCTTAACATTAGGTACCTCTCAAAGAACAGTTTCTTACGACCTTATCATTATCTGCTAAATTGACTTAAAATATTTTTTTATACAGAAACTTCAATAAATTTAAATAATCTTTCTTAGGAAAAATTAAAAAAAATATATATTTGGTTTAAAAAAATTAAAATAAATATTTGAAAATAAAACGAAAAAGGATTGATGGCTTTTATTTAAATTGACTTTTCAACTACACATTATTTAAAATTTTCAAATTTTTGTTTAAAATTAAAAAAAATATATACAGGCAAAATTATTTTTTTTTGTGAAACCTGTAGAATCGATATTTAAGTCTTATTATTTTTTTAGATTTTTAAAGAAATCAGATGGTGTACATCGCATTGGTGCCGAAATAATTCCAATTTTAATTATGTTGATTTGTAATAAGTAATAACTTTAAAATTGTTCTTTGTTGACAGATACAAAATTGTAAAGTGACAAGTTGAAAAATTGTAAAATAAGTTAGTAAAAGCCATCTGTTACACTAAATTGGAGTCATGTAGTTACCCATGGACAGAGTATTTCAAAAAGTTCGATTCAAAGTTGCGTCAGAAGTTTCTTAATAAACAAAAAATAGAAAAAAAATTCCCTTATCAGTTGAAAATATAATTTTCCGCAATTTTATGTTATGAAAAATCAAAAACTTTTTTTTCTCAATACGAAAGCGCATTGGGAGAAGTTTAAAGTTTAAATACACATCGCTTTAGGTTTAGACCATCAGCTCATGCGGTTTTGTTCTTCTTAGTCTCCCAACATTTTCTCGTACATTTAATTGACTGTGCAATTGATAATCATGTTATACAGCGTGTTTTCTAACCACTTCTATAACAATTTATATTCGTAGGCCAAGGGACATTATTTTTTTTTATTCCACGAAGGATTTTGTTTTGGAATTTTTGGATGGATTCAGCATTTTTTTTCTTTGTACAGCCCCACAGTTTCAGTACTAGCTATTATAGCATTATTTTGTTCTGGATAGCTAGGTCAGATTTCTTTATTAGGAAATAGGAACTAATACATTTTTATATATTTCAGGTTGAGTCTTTCTGTTTTCTTTTTTAAGTGCTGTTTCCATTTTAGCTTGACATCCAATGTCATTCCAAGGTATTTGGTAGAATTTACTGTTGATAAAAATTGGAACATTAGTAATCTTTTTGTTTGTAAAGTTTATAAGTTGATTTTGTGTCATTTTGTTGCGTCCAATCTACTACTTTATCAGCTGCATTTGGCAATTTTTCTGTAATATTTCACATCGCATTTATAAGAATGTTAAAAATTATCAGAAAGTAGAACAAAAATATCCAATTTGGTTTGTTGAAATATTTATTTTTTTTTTTTTGAAAATGTAGCTATTTGCGAGCATTTCGAAAAAAGGGTGAGAGTCAAGTCCATTTTTTACTCGTTTTTTGTTTATTACTTCTAAGTTACATACTCCAAAAATAAATGTTGTATGGTATAGGGATCTGTAGATAATATAAATTGTAACAAAAAAGTAAATTATCTTTTTTTTCATAAAAAGTAGCACAAACGGAGAAAAATGGAGAAAATGAAAAATTAAATGCTCAAGATAACGGGAACGCCACAAACTCGAATTTCCCGCAAAGTAATTTATTTATACTCAAAATCAACCCCATACAATACAAAATTCAAATTTTTTTAAATAAAACAAATCTATTTTTATTTGTACTTTTGACAATTATGGTCATTGGCCCCATTTGCAAGTTCGTTCGATGGTTTGATCCAATCGGGCATATTTTTTTAATTCGAAATCAATACTTCTTGTCGTATTGTTTAATTGTATATAGGTTTAGCTCGTAATAAATACTCCTTGAAATTTTAAAAGACTATAGCTACTGGCAACACTCTTGGTAAGGAATCATTGAGTTTCTTAATATTTCTTTTTCATCAGTTTTAACGCAGAATCAAGACTGTATCGCCCGTGAACTTCTTTGGTAAATATAACAAGAACCAAAAGGGTCTCATCTCGCAGAGTTAGATATGAAATGACACCATTGAAGTAGAAGTGAGTGAATACATTCATACAACAATACTATATCCGACAGGAGAGGTGAATGCGCAGTAGTAGTTATATACAATATCAACGACAAAATAAGGATTTACTATATTTTCTCCCGCATATTCCCTTTATCCTCTGCTTTCTGTTTGATTACATTTTTTCTCCGCGCTTTAATGAAAATCAATAAATTCTGATAAGGAAAAAGGGCCATTGAAACAAAAAAATAGAGCGAGAGAAAGTTAGCTCTAACATCATCCTTCATCCCAGATACATTTTTCCAGAAATATTTACTCCGAAACTTGTTTAAACTCTCTATTTCGGAGTAATATTTTTCCCTACACCAAAAAAAGGACATAGAAAAAAAAATGAAAGAAAAAAAAGGATTCACTATACTCATTATTAAATTCTGGAAAATCCAATACATACTCGTTTTTTTTATTTGCACTTATTTGAACGTTTTATATTCCGTTGGAAAATCTATGCACGATGTCCTGGCAAATACACGTACCACATAAGTGGATATTGAAAAGAATATACGATAAGATATACGGATGCCAATGCCAATGCCAACACGCTCCACGCCAGATAAAAATATTTGTCACTTGCTTGTGGAGTTTGTATAATCGTATATTCATGCATTTTGTTGGATCAAGTAAGGGATTGAGCATTCCTATGTTAGGACAAAGGGGATGTGAGATCAAGAGTTGTGTTCAACATGTGTGTTTTTGAAAGGAAGTTCTTTGAAGATAATGTATCTATAGTATTACATTAAATTTGATTCCCTATAGCTTTAAGTTAGTGGGTTGGTTATTGTTATGAGTAGATATATGGTATTAAGTAAAGAGTTTCCTTCAGTCCTTAAGCTTCGATAGAAGATTGGTAGTAGGTACATCATGTCTACTTTTTCGACATTACACCCATCTAGGTACATCATCTTAAATTAATTTCCAAAGGACCTTATACATGATAACAATGGGAATTTCCTTTGATTAAAGAATACAGGTACATGCACATGAAATGTGAGTAAAAAAAAATAGGTACTTCGAAATACATGGAAGGAGATTTAAAAAATATATATATATTTCTTTGGCAACAGAAAGGTGTTAAAGTGTGTGTATATAAGTATTTTTGTTGAGTAACTGGATAATTTATGGCTTTTTGCACTTCAGTCGTAATTGAGATTAAAATAAGATTTTTTCAAGCAGGAGCATTAAATATACATAGTGGTTTCAATGATTATAGTATCCAATAAATTTCTTACTTTTGATTAAATTTATATAAAAGTTCTTTAGAAAATCGGCCTATCTATGAATATGAATACGTAAATAATAATCTTCGATAAGCATAAGATTTTCCTAAAAAAGGTCTCTTTCTTCAAAGTGGGTATTTATAAATCAAAGGCACCTGTTGGTAGCTTTGGGATAGCAAATACATAATTTAATGCTATTTTTGACCCTAGATATACATATCTACCTATTCGTATAGATATATGAACGAGGATGTTCTGAAATGTTCATATTGCATGTATGTACCCTTAAGACGGAAGATTATAAAGGCAAATCATTATTTATATGTACACAGACTTATTTATGCATAATTTTGATATATTTTAGTTGAATATATCAAGACAAGAATGGGGTACACCTCAGAATCCAATTTAATGTAAAAACTTAAGATTTTAATTTCTCAGTTTAATTTGGTATTTAAGGTTGATGAGCTTGAAATAAACCTAACAAAATGATTATGGATAATTTTGAACAAAAGTTTTATAGGTATCAAGCACCGCGCCGAAGGTCTCGAGATCTACCATCTAAAAGAGAAATATTTTTTTCACTGATAGCTACAATATCTTGTGAAAAACTGACAGTTCTTCGAAGAGGATCATTTGTCATTTGACAATGTTACCCGCTTGAATTTAGCAGAAAATTGTAGGTGTCCTCCATTCCTTCTTATAATACGCACATAGAAATGGTTGAGACTTTTAATTCACTAGACATTTGTTCTACATAAGCTTTTATGCCACTAAATATATATTTTAATTTCAATTTTTCAATTTAGCAAAATTTCTTATAAAAAAAATCTTTTAAAGGGATATTGTATTTTTTGCGTATTCCATGCCAAAGACAAAATAACTGCAAGTAGCTGGCATTTATAGTATTTTTAGAAATCTTATAATAAAAAATTCTGCGAGATAATATTAGTAAGATCTAAGATTTAACGTGAACAATTTACAGTGCCTCTTATAGAACCATTACTTTTTAATTTTGTTTTCAAATAAGCTTCTTATAAGTTTAGTATAAAGATTTAAATAAAATAATTTTTAGAAATTCGGTATTTCAAAAACGAAAAAATTATTTTTGTAGAAATTGAATTGAAATATTCATATTATTAATAACTAAAAATTGACGTTCCAATTTATTTTTTTAAATGTACAAAATATTTGTATATATATTAATTTTTTATTGTAATTTTTTAAGTAAGACGTAAAATTTCTTTAAAAGCTTAGTCTCACGGTATTTCATATAATACAAAGAAGTTATCATTACCATTCTTGCACGACAAATTCAGCACAATTAATCCAAATATTAGAATCTTAAAATTTTTTAGTGGTAATGCTAACTTGGCAGACATCAAAGATGTTTTAATTTGAGCTACAGGAATTAACTCAGCCCACGAGATTCACTTAAACTGCTGACTTGAAAGTAGAAGAGGAGTATCGGTAGAAATCTAATTCCAACGTAAAGCTAGCTCAGGGGAGAAACTGTTTAACTGTTTAACTTTTTTTTTTAATGAACAGATAAGTTAACAATTGATTCTTCATTCTATGTTACATAATCATATTACATTTTGGAATTTTTACGAAAGAAAGTAAAGAAATTTCTTACGGGCTCTTTTTTATATTTTCTGCTACAAGGTAATGTGAATTATAAGACGACGAAATAAATATAATTAATTCGAGTGATGATGTCGATTTCATCGAATTTTTTGTAGCATTGCGGGTAGGGAGAGGGTGGCTGGTATATTTTCGTTGTGTATTGATGTAGGTTGCTGGTGCGTGGTTTATGTGTGTCAGTTGTGGTGTGCTAATATGGCAGTTCGGCGGTTGGTAATTAAATTTAATTTAGGCGGTGGGATGGATATTAAATTTTTATAGGTGCATGCGGAAGTGTAACAATAAACAAGGTTTTTTGAACACATTTTCAAAAGTTGGACAATTGTCTAAAATTAGACAACAGTTATAAATAAGAACAAATATTTCTTAAATCTCTTCTTAAACCTAAGTATAAAGGTAGAGAAGTTCAAGGTAGGAGAATTTGAATAAGTAAAAAAGGACTAGGAGAAGTAGATTTAAGGATAGCGGGCTTACTTATGTTGGTGTTGAAAGTATTTAAGTTCTTTTAATCCATAATATTAATTATAAATTTTTTATTGTGAACAAGTTGAATTTATTTTAGTTACCTAACTGTGCACATTAAGAGTAAACTTCTTCTTTTTTTTCTAAAATTGTATGTCACAAAATTACTTGTCAGTACGGCACAACCCCTAAACCAAGAGGGTTGTACTAAAAACGTTCTTAGTCTGAACACAAATAATTTTTAACTACAGAGCCGTATAAAGCTGATATGAAAATTTTCGAAAAAGTGTGTTTTGAGTTACCGTTAATATACATTCGTTTTTTTTATTTTTTAAATTTCTTCGGCTAAATGTGTAAAACTATAATTCCAGTTTGGAAAATTTTACATGAAAATAAAAATACCATACAAATGTTGAATAAGCCTCCTTTGAAAAACTGATTTTCTATTTAAGATTCTGCAAAAACTAAGTTAATTTGGAGAAAAGTGATTAAAGAAATTTCTATAGAAAGTGTCTTAAGAAAATAATATCAAAATAAAAATAACCAAATGACCAAAATAAGATAGGTTTGCGCATTAAGCCAATAAAATGCCTGATTGTAGCAATTGATTGGCAGAAATTTGTCGTGAACATAAAAAAATTCGGTACGTTTGGTTCATACTATTGAAAAAAAATGTTCCACATACGTCACCATAAATAAACCTTCAATAACCTTGCATAGCTTTAATTATTTCTGGGAAAACCAAAGGTGCCGAAAAATTTTCATTAAAAACATAAGCGCAAAATTTTAAACGATTTAGTACGATGTTAAAGCCATTTTGTCATAGTAAAAATGCTTTAACATCGTACTAAATGGTTTAAAATTTTGCGCTATAGACTTTAAAGTTCACAGAGTTATGGTGAAAAGAATAAAATTTGTATTTTAGTTTATATCTTTTATACACACAGAGTATACATATAACTATTTTTAAACAAAAAAAAATTCCATTAATCAAGACATATAAAATTAAGTAATTTGAAGCTTAAGATAGAACTTGTTTTCCCCTCAACACACACAATGTCAAACTTCGTTAACTCTATTAAATTTTTCCTCGGTTCAGTAGTCCTCATATTATGTGTACCTGCCTACATAAAGTAAACAAAACATAATTAAGTGCAAGTTTGCACAACCTTGCAAAATTTTATCAACTGACGCGTTCACTTACATACACTACACAACACAGTACACTCTGATGCATTATAATTACAACCCTCACTAACAGATCCCGCGTACGTCAGTATGTATCAAAATCTACGTCAGAAGTTCAGCTATGTATGAAGCTTCTCATCGTCATCTCAAATGGATTCCTAAAAAGCTATATAGTAACATAAAAGTTTTTTTTTTCGCTTTACCGCATCATCTATACTAACACACACAAATATACATCTATCGTGTCGTAGCGGATGCTGTTTTGTATAAACAGAACAGAAAAATATATTTTTTTCTATTTTTCAACCTCTAGTCCTCTGGTTATGGCATTCGTATAGTTAAAAATTTTGTTTTTTTTTTAATTCCCGGTTGGAATTAATTATTATACATCAACAACGTTCAGATTCAGAACACTGCTATTAAGTAATTGCAGCTCATATTCTATAAACACACGACATCTCTGTGGTGTGGTGTGTATGATAATATGTGGTGCTAGCGCTAGAAGCTGGGGAATTGAGTTCGACTGTTTGTAAGTTTGCCTTTTTAGTGGCCAGCAGTTTGGAAAATGTTAACTGTAATTGAAAACTTTGTGCGTAACGCAGAGAAGCGCAATGGGTTCATTTTGAAAACTACTATTATTTTCGTTAACTCAAATAAATCATGGAATTTCCTCTAAATGTTATCCTCGAAAACTTTTAGCCCAAGAGGATTATCAAACAATTGGGCATATATTTTTGTATCCGTAAAATGTTTATGAGTTTTTATTAAGCATGGAATGGCAACTTTATGTTAAGTACAGTGAATCATTTACACAATTTTCCATCTCATTCCAAAAATTAAAGAGGACACAAGAAAAAATTTAACTTTGCATTTGAAAATATTTTTTAAAATCTTAAATAGTCACAAAGTATTTGCTTAAAATTCATTAGCGGATAATTTCAATTAAAGATAACTCTTTTAAGTAATAAAAGTGGTTTTGTGAGACACAAAATTAATCATACAAACATTTTCTGAAAAAAAAAAAATAAATATCAATAAATATGTACATATGTACGTACACACATTCCTATAACAATAGAAGGATCATAACTGATTTCCAGTCTTTGTAGATAAATTTATTATGCTTTTACTATTGTTATTAAACAAAAACAAATACCATTCTATGTGTGTATGTGTAGATCTCGAGATAACGTAACATATCTTCAACTTAACATCATTTAAATTTTCAAATCCATTGCTGAACAGTTTAAATTTTCTTAACACCTAAAAGCGAGTTAATAAAATAAAACCCAAAGAAATGTTAATTTCCCAAAATAAAAAAAAAAAATAAAATAAAAGGGGTTTGAAGATGTAGGAATTTCGTCGTTTTGCATGAAAAAAAAAAATGTAAACGGCGACATTATTTCCTACTTGCCAGGATAATATTCATGTATATCAGCTCAGCCAACAGATTTCACGATTCATCCCTTCCTTTATGCTAGAAAAAGTTTCTCAAATATAACATTATTATTGTTGCCAACTTATAAGAATATTTTTCGTAAAATATTTTATGGGGAAAAATTTGATGATGTTCAACTGAATTTCAGTTGTTACAGTTTAATATAATATCAATTGAAGCAAGTTAATTGCAAAAGAATAATTAATCTTAAAATCCAAATTTTAAACAAAAAAGTTTCTTTAAAAATGTGAGGCTACAATCTTCCGGTTTCATAAAAAATACAACTTATTACAAAAAAAAAGAGAGTAAACACAATGGGTAATATTAATAGCCATATTTCAACATATGTATTTCAAACTCAAGTCAAACTAAACCGGAGTCTAAATTTAAGACCCAGGTTGAACACGGCTGCTATTCATAAAGAATTTGGCAGCATTGATTAGTAAGAAACTGGTATAAAGATATTCTACTACAATTCTTCGATAATTTCCCTTGAATCTATCAACAAAAAAAACCACTATAACCCCGAAATTGCAAGCAACTGCTGTCTTGTTATTTTATTATTGTTGTGAAGTCTTTTTGTAAAGCAAAACATAAACAAGGTAAGATAATTTATAAACATTTTTTGATATACACAAGCGTCCACAACCTGTCTATCAACTCCTATTCTCACCTACCGTTGGTGAACATCGGATATCTAGTACCAAACTGTAGATGTGGTCTCAACTCAACTCAACTTTGGCGTCTACAGTTCCAGTCGGGCTGAACTACTTTGTAATACCTTATATGGGCTACTACGACATATTCGGAACTCAGGCCTATAAGCAGAGGGGAACCCGGCTCCCTATCGTTGGAGTTATATATATTAAGGGTTTGATCCTTCAGGTTGGGGATCGTGCCGTTGGGGTGACTTCCTGGCAGACCACAGGCAGCCGAATAGTTAGTGAAGGCTTATTACCGCCAACCAAGAAATGCGATCGAATGGGCCTGACAAAAGGAAATTAGAAAACTGCGATATATACTACGGCTATTTGGATGTGGATTTGTCGTTGGAGGAAGGCTTAGGCAAGAAGTCTTGAGCTTTAAATCTATAAACGAAAGCCTCACGACAGTTCGCATCAAGGCTGAATTCGCCAACAAAAGCCTAATATGCGCACATGCCCCAACAGACGAGAAAGATGGCCACGCTAAAGAAACATTTTACGAGCTCCTGGACCAGAATTATGAGCAATTCCCTAGCTATGACATTAAATTTTTCCTAGGGGGGGAAGTTATCTTTGGTCGTACCAGTCGAAAATCATAGCCTGCACGAGACCATTTGCGACAAAGGATTTAGACTGATCGACTTTGCCATGGGGCGAGACATTGTGGTAGGTAGTACGCAGTTTCCGCATGTCAAAGTTCACAAGGGGACTTGAAGATCTCTATATCTATCAACTGTCAACCAGGCTGACCACATTGCACATTGATCGATGCAAGGCATAATGGATGTCCGAACGTTCTGAGAAGCCAACATCGACTCGGACCACTACCTCGTTATTGCCAAGGTACGGATGCGGACATCATGTCCACGTCTAAAATAGGGCAATCCTGTGCGGAAGCACGATTTCACAAATGTGATATTGAAGTTAATGCTTAGTTATACCTGAGAGTTAAATCACTCAATCACAGACTTTGCGTTTAATAACAATTATCGAAAAAATAATTTTATGTGTAAAATAGCCATGTTCGAGAAAAAATTGTTTCGACAAAAAAATCTAACTATGTACAATAAAAATTAATTGGTTTTTTGTTTGAGGCACATAACTAGGGTGAATATCATCCAATTTGCATGGGATTCGTATCTAACCACAGGTAACCACATGGCATTACTCTGCCAGAGAATTCGTTGCAAAGGATTGTTTGAAGACCCTTTAAACTTTATGCCATTTTAAAGATCATTAATTGATTGAAAAGGGTCAATTACTTTCAGAAAGTGTTCAACCATAGAAAAGTTTCAATCAACGGTGGTAAAAGTTGTTCAAGGTCATTTAAGATTTTAGCATGGTATTTGTGGGATATTCGAAAAAAAGACACACTATCTCAAAGGTTAATTAATTATCACACTACTTTTATAAATTTGAAAGACAAAGATATTTTTTATAATTTTTTAAAGTTATTCCCTTTTTCTTTTTTTTAATTCCACAATTGAGGTACCAAACTATACAAATTTTTAGACAAAGTAAGTGAAATACTAATAAAGTGGCAACTTTACCACTATATATTTGTCACTCTGCATCAACTTCAATCTTCAAAAACAGAGAAAATCTTGAGTTTAAATAACTTTTTTTTTGTTCCATCATCACTTCCAAATTGAATTTGGAAAGCGCGAGAGGCACGGCATCGGAGGCGGTCTGTGGTGGTGTCACCCTCGTCGTCGTTAACTTTTACAAACGAAACTTCTTTGTCAATTTAGTTAAGATCAAGATGTTGAAAAAGCGAAACAGTATAACGTTATTATATTCATTAACAAAATATGTTTTAGCCCCCACTATAAGATACAAACAAATAACAAAAAATAAAATAAAACGAAGGGTGACTTTGCTCGGAATCCTTAAATTGGCTAAAATTTTATTTTCATAGTTCAGCGACTTTTTAATAGGCGTTATTTAAGAGGCTTTTCTTGCTAATTGGGTTATGCACGCAGTCAGTTTTTATTAAGGCGTTCGTTATGAAAATATCACAAAAAAATGTCATTTGATGAATTATGAGATAAATGTGGGTGGATTAAAGATATAGTTAATTTTTTAATTTGACAGGCACGTGTCTTTCTGAGGTCCTGTATAATATTTAACTCTACATTTAAAACTAATACAAGGGAAAATCATTGCCTACCACAGGACATATTCTACATACACCTACAATATAATCAACAACGGACAATCACATGATTTTATTACACTTCACTTATTATATCGCTATGGTGGTGCTTTATAAAGGTGTGAATTGATGTGACAACTATGTTTACTCTGTTAGGTTCTTTTGTCACGCAAAAACTACGGTCGTATAATTTTGATATTTATGGTATAACAACGATGAACGAAATGAGAACAACCTGACCTTGGATTTAATTAGGGTACATATTAAGTAATGACAGTAAAAAAGCTTGGAAATATTTCCAATTAAAACTTACCTTGTCCTCCTTTAATTGGACAAAATAGGTTTCCAATGAATTTTTAATTGTTTTATAGCATAGCGAAATTAGTTTCTATAAGAACATGAAAAAAGGTCGATTTAGGTCTTAGGTACGTTTCATTGCAAAAATATAATTTTTACCTGCTCTAAGGAAATTAGCTTTGTGTAAAAAATTGATTCAAGGTTTTAATAAAGTTGAAATTAGGATTTATTTGTTGGTGTGTATATTGAGCTAGAGCCTTAATTAATAGACAAATTTGTTACATAGCATTTTTATCTCATTCCCTAGACGCGAATTTAATTAATAATAATATATTATCTAGCATTTAAGGGGTTTGTTTGTTCTCTTTCACCCTACAAGCTGTTAGTTCACTGATGTCAACTATTGCATGAGAATGTATTAGTTTTCCCGTGCATTTTAGTAGACAAGCTTTGTAACCCATTTTCATGTAATTTTTGGTAAATATCATTTTTTGTTGCTTCTGGCACATAAGTCGACCATGTCGGATTTACCGATAGGAAAAAAAGAGAAAAATAAGAGAGTTTTCTCTTAAAATTTGCGGGTGTACGAGTACGAGTCGGTTGCGGTTCTCTAGATACTATATAAGTACTTTTTAATAATATGGGTACTCTATAATATGCTTGCTAAGACGATAGGGTTATTGTCTTTAAAAAAATATTGACTATCGAATGCACGATCCAGATATTGTACCACCTACAAATATGCAATAGCTTTTAGTTCGAGGAAAATATGTATGTGAAACATTTCGGTTGAAATTAAATTTTAATTTTGTTTGTACGTTTTTTAAAGTAAAGGATAGTACACACTATGAAGTTAGTCATCGGTCAACAAGTATTTTTACACATCTTAACCCAAGTCTTGACAATCACACGTTTTTTTATAAACAAAATAATCAAAGAACATTTTGTTAGTACTTTTGGTTATTTTCAATACTTTTTCATTTAACATAACAATATATCCTCACTGATATAACCACTCTTAAGCTTAAAAATACCTATAAGAGAAAGTTTTTGCAATCTAGTCGTGCGCATTTTATTTAATACCTACTTTTGACGTATTCCCATTTTTGCACAACTAGGTATAACTTAATATCTAATACTTCTATTACTACTACTACTACTATACTACTATAAATTAATACCTTTTTCACACTATAGTTTCCAAACACTCCACAAAAGCCTTAAAACATAATATGAGCAAGTACAGCCGATCCAATCCTGCATTTTTGTCTAACTATTAATTTCAAAAATACAAAGGAAAAAGCCAACATGTACTCCCCTAAAAAAGCGAAAAAGTGGTGGTTTTACACAAAATTCCAAAAAAAGTACGCCATCACTCTTTAGATGTCATAAACACGAACGAACAAAAGATATTGATTGATTCCTACGAGACGAGTTGATAAAGCAAACATAATATTTGAATACCAAGTACAAATTGATTTCTATTTCCAATATGCGGTATTGATAGGTACATCTACGTCGTATTGTAAGTCATTCGTCATTTCTTTCAAATTCTTTTTATCTCTATAGTCGTGTACAATTTGTGAATATAAATATCATGTATTTCAAAAGTCTTAATCATTTAATATCATAAAATTCCGATCTGATATATCATCTGCAAGGTTTAAATTTAATTATGAATAAATAGAATCCTGCATATAGGTTTTTTAAATAAGTGGTATTAATATTTTCAGTATGCCACATTTAAACATGGGAAAGTTTAAACATTCAAAATACAGTCTACTTTTATAAGATTTTATATTCAGTACGATTAACCGCAAACACAAATCTCCACCAATTTAAATACTTTAGAATTTTAAGCTGATAACTGAAAATATTCAATATTCTTCATTCCTAATTATGCTCCAAATTTTTTGTATTTTTATTTATTTATAGTTTTTAATGAAAACATTAACTAAACATTTTAATTTTTTAAGTTTTATAAGGCTTTGGCGGTAAGTTTCTTGACAATTCAAAACTCGATCTAATAACTCTCAGTTTATCTTTGAAACTCATAGTTTTAAGAAATATTTAAAAGTTCAGCATTTCTTCATTTCAAAACATTTCCTTTAACCTCGGTCTAGAATTATTATTTTAAGTATGTATGTAATTTTGATTTAGGTTTATTTTAACGAAGTTCATACAAAGTTTTTATGGCACCTGGTATCCTTTTATAATTGGTATTAATATGAATGATGAATGAATTTCAAAATATTTTTGAGTTCCGGTTTTTCTTCAATTAAATATCAGGTAATACTCAAGGCTTTTGTAACAGAATAAAATGAAATGGCAACTAAAAAAAAGCAAACAAAAAACGTGCTCATTACCACATATGAGGGAAAGAGAAAAGAGGATGTATGTATGTATAGATTAAAGCAAGAGATGCATATGGAGAGTTTTAAAGCCCTCTTAAACGTGGTAAACTGCGTAAAACTGTCAAATGTCCATACAAATTTGATAGGTTTAAGCAGTTTACAACGTTTACAACGACTTTGCACCATTGCATTAATACCCCTATTAAAATGTTGTTAATTTATTTCTTTTGATTATTTGTGAACCTTTTGATGTAAATGAGTATAAAACAATCAAGTTAATTTATTTAAAAAAATAACAAATCCATTTTAGTATATTGCCTACTTTAATTAAAATTAAAAACTCTGCATACATACATACATATGAATATACATTTTTCTCTAATAAATAAACAAAAATAATTCTTGTCAAATCTCAAAATATATTTAAGAGGGCTTTAAACGCGGTAAATGGCGTTTAAGTTGTGAGGACTTTAAGTAACGTTGCTTAAATGTGGAAGTTTATTATAGATACCGATTTCCTTATTAAGAGAGATTATAGAGGTATTTTAAAGTTAAGAAGTTTTTAAAATTTTTATAGATACGGTTAATATTTGGACGAGATTTAAAAAGCGCCAATTTAATTTCATCAACCAGGTTTTCAAAACAAAATTCATCAAACATTTTGTTACAAACAGTTTTTTAAATATTTCACATAATGAAGTAAAGAATTTAATCAAATCACTATATATTATACCTATGTAGTACATTCTATGAAATGAAATTATTTTATCAATATGTATGTACAAATATTTATGTAAATTAATCTTTAATTCCGATTTTCCTATTTTCCTCAAAATCAAATACTTTGGAACCCAGATATACACTTCATTTATCTTAATTATTTTAATAATAAAGTTAGAATGAACATAATTTGAACAAGTGGCTATGAGTTGATTTATAAGAGAGAATTCACTGCAATTTAATTTTATAAACACCCCAAACTTAAATTGCACTATAGAGATACTCAGCAAACCATCAAGCGAAAGAATAATGTTGTTGTTATTTACGACACAATTTCTATTTTGAAATCCGAAGAAGTGCGAGAAAATAAAATAAATAAATACACATAGAATAACATAAATCAAATGAAGAATTGAAGAGCCCTATATTCGGTATTTTCGGATTTTAGTTTTTCGCCGAATTGCAATACGGTCAGTGTTGTGCACTCAAATGCTGTGCACTCAAATTTAATGTTACAACAAATAAAAATACAAACAAACATACATACGTATATGTAATATAATCAAATTGAAATAAAATTGATTTTAATGGCGCGGAAAAGTGAATATGGTTTAATTATTTTGATTGCATTTACCGTTCTTCATTGTGTCGATGGGAAAACAAACGTTGGTTTGTATTTTTCTTTTTTTTGTAGGTATTAAAAACAAAAAACTCAATTTCTTTCATAATTGGGTGTTCGATATAGTCTCGAAAATGTAGAGGTTGGCGCAGTTTTTTTTTGTGCTCTGTTAGCCACATAGAATGTTTTCTTTTTTTGTGATAAATAATTTGCAATTTTCTTAAAGGGCAAGTATTGGTTTCGTGTAAAAAAATAAGATTTGATTAAATACAACATAATGATGATAAATAATCTAAACTATAATATCTGTGGTATTGAAAGTTATTCATATAGTACTTTTTCACACTAATTATATATGTCAATCGGTTGACCAAACTCTTGATCTCGAGTTAAAATATTGGCCATATTTTCGTATTGACCAGATTCTTCACATTTCAAAATTGTCACCAGGCTTTGGTTAACATTTTTGCTATTTGTATCGATGAATGATATTATCTGACCAAAAATAATTATATATAATCTTCTACGTACTCTAAAATATGTAACCAGTATCACCTATGCTTGATTTCATTCGATTAAACAAATATTTTACAAACTCAAGAAATTATGCTAATGGGGCTATAGTCAATATAGTTCATATCGTCTTTATTGCACAAAAAGGATGAGGATTATTTCGGACTTTTTCTATTACTCTGAAATTTCCTCGGTGACCAAAACCTAATTGATTTTGTAAAAATATGATAAATTGGTGATTGAAGTAAGTACATATATGTCTAACATCGCTTATTATGGCCAAATCAAATTTAAAATTAAATGAGCTGTCAAACGAAATTAGAAAATTTGTGATAAACATTGTTTACAATTTGACAAAACTCTTAAATATTATCATTTGATATCTTTATAAGCAGAACACATATTCATCTAAATATTCATATCCATCTTAATAGCTATTCCATAGAAGTGTTGGGAACGATAATTTTATTTTATGTATTTATTCTAGCTGTTAACCACCCGCTTCTCTATAAGAGTAGATCGGCATAGAGTGGACGAGTCTTTAAACAGAAATCAGAGCACCTCTAAGAGCTAGTCATTAATTAACCAATGCATAATGTGTCCTTTCCTTTACTTTGAAACTCTGAGATTTTCTGTCCAAAACTTCAAAAATTAAATTTTTTTTATACTTTGATAGAATTGGAGTTTTGGGTAGAAAATCACAGAGCTTTAAAGTAAATGAACGCACCTAATAGCTTCACTCATATATTTATCACATAACATTTTCTAAAATGGCTGCAAAACTAGCTACGACCATGAGAGCCCCTCCAATGTCTTAAATGGTCCTGGATGCGACCCAGACTGCATTTCACTTCACTTTATTTCGCTTTCTTTCTCGGGCAGATAGTGCTGTAGCATTTTTTTTAATTCTGAAGGAAAATTTAAAACCAATAACTCATTTTGTATATTTCTTTAATTTTAATATGAAATTTAACGAGTCAAAGCGATCTCCAGACTGCTGGGTAATTAAAATACTACCAGGAATCAACGCACAAATTAAC
Source organism: Epistrophe eligans (assembly GCA_951394125.1). Classification (NCBI taxonomy): domain Eukaryota; kingdom Metazoa; phylum Arthropoda; class Insecta; order Diptera; family Syrphidae; genus Epistrophe; species Epistrophe eligans. The sequence continues at coordinate 55,985,982 of OX596028.1, forward strand.
AAAAAATATATATAGATTCGGTAATTCGAAAGCACCTTGTTGTTTTATTATTTCGCACATCCCAACCTCCTCAACTCCTAGGTTAGTCCATAGCCCGCCGCTACTGCACTGCCAACGAATGAAGGAAAAGTTAAATTTTTGTTTATTTTTTTCATTTATTTTACAAAGTTCCGTTTTTGTGTGCTTGTATCATTGCCAAGACTCAATTTAAATAGAATGTCTGGCTGGGTGTGTATTTTTTTAACTTTTCAATTAATTGCTGAATGCTTAAAGGAGAAGTGAAGTTAGGAAAAAAAAAACTTTTTTAATTCACAAAATTCATCTGCTGAAAATGCAGAATAATAATACAAATGAAAAAGGAGGTATTTGTGTATAACGTTATTATATAAATTCTTTACTTAATAATAGTGTTTTGCAAACTTTTATTTTTAAACTATGTAAATGTACATATATATGCACTTGCTTTGGCAAAAAATAAATTTATCCACATGGCGATAAAATGTATTCTATACTCATCATAATTGCATGGAGGAGAACATAAACTTAATCAGTTTAGGAATGCTTTGCTTGGAAAGAAATAATGAATTAAATTACAAACTATTCATTGTTATATACAAACGAATAAATTTTATTCTGTTAGGAATGTTTTGAGGAGTTTTTTTCGAGATATGATTGAAAAATCCTGACTTTGTGCGAAGTAGGTATCTTGAAAGAATTATGGCATTTTTTTACTAAATTTAATATAAGGGTTAATTTAAATATTTATTATTGAAAAGAAACTTTGTGTTTCGCAAAGAAAATATCTTTGTCTGGTTCTATCTTTCCATTTTAAAGTGAATTTCCAGTTTTTATTACTTCTATTCATCAATTATGAATATTGAGTTTAAACTTATTCTGTTGAAAATGTAGCTGGTTAGAGACATAATAAATATGTACATAGGAACACATAATTCCCTTGAAAAACAATTCATCAAATTTAAACATAAATTTTGTCCGTCAGCAAATAGGATGTTTCTAAGGACCAGTTTGTTCACAGTGGGTTAAATCTGCACCATTACTTTAACGGGATCTAATTAAATGGCTCTAATCAATAAAAATCGGCTGATTAGCAATTTCCATCATTAAGAACTTCAGTTTTAGATTCCTTAATAAAAAATTTGGTAAACATGCACATTCTAGGATTTACCAGAGTTACAGTGTTATCCTTGGTTAAAGAAAATCAAGTGTGTACAAACTGGCCCTAAGGCTGATAAATATTATCGAGAAAAATAAATAAAATTTTGTTTTTAATAGAAAAAAAAAATTAAACAATGTTATTCTGCTTTAAAGAGGTTTTACTGAAAAACATTTTTTTTAATGTGTAAACATCTATGCCGGTGGTAGGGCAAACTAAAAAAATCAAACAGAATTTCTGGAACAGAAATGCATTTACATATATAGGTGAAATTGGGTTGTTTCCTGCAAGCTCTATTCTGTTTTAAACTATACATTAGAATTTTTCGAATACGGGAACGCACTCGCACTAAAATAAAACAAATTCTAGAATATTAATATGATTATGTATGTTTTTTTTTTAAGTTTTTCAATTTTTTTTTGTTTTCTCATAAGCGGACAAATTTTTGGGTACCGTCAGTGCCCGGTTATGAGAGAGTTCACTGTATATGTATAGTTACATTATGTAGATAGATTCGTAAAAACAATCGAACTCAAAATATTGATCAAACTTGACATTACGATGATAGTGAAGTCGAAAAAAGTGAGTCTCAGAATTCTGTCAGTCTGTCTATCTGTCAATTCGTCTGCAGCATAAACGGGTGGATCGATTATCTTTTAACTCAGTATCTATCGTTTTTGGGTGTTCTCCCGACATCCTTTTTTTAATTTTTTTTAAGACCAAAAATCGGTATGTGCCGTACAAATGTACTTAATAAAAAATTAATTTTTTTAAACATGCGCCAACAACATTTTTTAAATTCATTAATTTTTTAAACACATAGTCTAACTTTTTATAAAAAAAAAGTCAGCAAAATACATAATTATAAATGGTACCTTCCATAGAACCATTTCCATTTCTTTTTTTTTTGATTTTCGATTTTCTCAAAACCGTTTTAACTAATGTGGATCAAGTTTTGAAGGAGGTTATTTTAAAAAGTTTTATTTAGCAAAATTTTCAAAGAATTTTGTTTTTGGATTTAAAAAAAAAAGTAATTTTTTTATAAAACTAAATAATTCGAAAACGATTTGGATTGTCGATTTTTATTTAACTTGGCTCCCACCAGTTTTTTAACATTATCTAGCAGATTTTTAACACAAATAATTTTTAGAACCAAAATAAGGCTACGTACCGTACAAGTGTTTAAAAATCGTCTCCTAAGATTTGGTTTAAAATTTTTATGTGAGCTAATAATACTACGATCTATCATATTGTTTGAACAATTTTGTTGCTCAAAGATTATTAACGTTATATCTCTCATAAACCTTTTTTTTTTTTGGTTTTCAAATATCTTATTATTTTTTGAACCGATTTCAATGAAATAAATTCTACCTAATACCTAGTATCTTATTTTTTTCGAAATTTTGGATTTAAAAATTAATTTCGTACGCCCTAGCCTTTTATAACATCTTATGCAAAAAACCCTGTAATACTGGCAATAGCATATGCTATTGGAGATATTGCTGTAGTGCTGCTGATGTTCTTTAGTTTTTTTTCCTTTTCAAGTAATGTTTTTAAGACACTTGTCCCTCCTCCTTAACTCGGAAAATTGGAAATTGGATCCTTGCTTAAACTCAACCTACACTCTAACAGCGGCGTTTAAATCACACTATATAATATAATATTGTTTGTTTAGCTTTAAGAAATAAGATTACCGCAGTTATATGATATTGTGCTTTAAAACAGGGACTACATTACATGCCTAATCTTAATTAACGATTGTATATTTCATTTTAAATACACAACATTTTGATGGGATTTTTTTGTTAAATACAAATTTCTTTTTATATCCGATAGGTTTGATTTATGAATCAACAAATCCTGACATGGAAAAGATATTCCAAAAGGCAATTGATGACGCCAATTCCGGCAACGAAGACATTAAACTATCCGCCGTTACCGCAGTCATAACTCCCGGAAACGCCTTTGAAACCTCAAAGAAGCTTTGCAAAATGCTCCGAGTATGTATTTAAGACAAAGTGCTTTTTTACAACAAAAAAAAGGGAGTTAAAATCCAATTTATCAAGCATTCCACAGTCAAGTGTAATCGCGGTTTTCGGCCCATCTACGACCGTACCCGCCGCACATGCCATGAGCATTTGCGATGCCAAGGAAATGCCATTTATGGATACCCGCTGGGATTTTTCCACACAATTGCCTACCATCAATCTACACCCCCACCCGACCCAGTTAGCTGTCGTTCTGCGAGATATAGTTACAACGCTTGGGTGGCAAGGATTTACGATTCTCTACGAAACTGGTATGAATAAAAACAACAAAAATCCGTTTTTTTGTCTTTGGAAAACAATCTAACTCAAAGATATTTTTGTTCATTCAGGTGAATATCTGTCAATTGTAAATGAATTACTTCAGCTCTACGGAACCGATGGTCCAGTTGTTACGTTGCGCCGTTACGAGCTTGACATCCAAGGCAACTACCGCAATGTCCTGCGAAGGATAAAAAAGTCTGATGATTTTTCCATAGTAATTGTTGGATCCATTGACACCCTACCAGAGCTTTTTAAGCAGGTGATGCTCTTGTTCGCCTATATCTATCTATCTATCTATCTATCTATCTATCAAACTAGAACCAAAAACCTTAACAATCTTTCCATTAAAAATGTTTTATACTCGTACAGTTGCAACAAGTGGGTCTCATGAATGATGCATACCGTTATGTTATTGGGAACCTTGACTTGCAAACTATCGACCTGGAACCGTATCAGCATGGTGATGCTAATATAACGGGATTTCGATTAGTTTCGCCGGAAAATAAGCGTGTGGTTGAAATTTTGAAATCCTTTGATGAAAGTGTAGAGGACCCTTTTCAAAATGGTGAGCAACATCAATTTAGATATATATCTTGTATTAACATGAAAAAGGATTGTTAATTGTTTATTTACGTATAGTGTCGTGTCCTATGAGTGTGAATATGGCATTGGTGTATGATGGTGTGCAGCTACTGGCTGAAACTTTCAAGCACATCAATTTTAGGCCTGTTCAACTTAATTGCAATGAAGTCAGCAGCTGGGACAAGGGTTATACATTAATTAACTACATGAAGTCGGTAATGATTTTATTGAAAAGTTTTAATTTTGTTCAAATTAAAAATTAATACTACTTATCTATTTTATTTTATTGTCAGCTTTCAATATCCGGAATAACTGGTGAAATCAAATTTGACAACCAAGGTCTTCGAACAGATTTTCAGCTGGAAACAATTGAACTGAATCCTTCGGGTCTTTCAAATATAGGTTCTTGGTCGACAAATGATGGATTTGCGATGAATCGCAAACCACTTCCGAACATGGTTGAGGTTGATCAACGTTCGTTGGTGAACAAAAGCTTTATTGTAATTACAGCTTTGGTAAGAACAAACCATAGAAAAGTATTTAGGTGATGATTACGAAGTAATAATTTTTATTCTATAGACGGATCCATACGGAATGCTAAAAGAAACATCTGTCAAACTTGAGGGAAATGATCAATTTGAAGGAATTGGCATTGATCTAATTGCAGAATTAGGAAATAAACTTGGTTTTAATTATACATTTAGATTGCAAGAAGACAATAAATATGGATCACTTGATCCCGTCACAGGAAAATGGAACGGAATGATTTTGGAAATAATAGAAGGTGTAAGTTTTCAAAAATGTATGTATGCACTTTAAAACTTATTTGGTAAGATCAAAAATCTAAAGTGTCAAATACGGATAAGATGCACACATTTCATTCATCGTGTTTGATTAAAGATTTTTTAGTTAGTTAGCAGATTCATGGAGGTGGGCGCGTTTTGTTTAAGAATACATTTGACAGCATCATCGCCAGAGCTGAAGTTCGATAAAATTGCATATTTTTCTATTTTTTTTTTTCAAGATTATTTTTTTTAATTCACCCGAACATGATATTAAAATATTAATGAGAGTGTACAAAAAGTTGATATTGTTCAATTCATAAAGTCTTTGTTTTGATTAATCAGGTTAATCAAGTATAATTTCGAAGATTTTATTCTGACATCTTTGTAGCTTTAATTTATGTGTCTTTGCCCAATCATACCAAACAGGGCCACCAATCAAATGGATCGCTTGAAAAATGGTTTAGAACATTACTAGTTTATTTGGCTAAGAAGGTAGATATTCTAATACAAGTATATTTGTTTTATCAATCGTATAGTAGATACATGTTTTTGAAAATTCAACGTTTTATCTATTATCATGCCAAGACATAATGTTCGCATCAATCGATGTTGAAAGAACCCAATTGAAGCTGAACATTTCCCGGTAAGAAACATGTTTTTCTCCAACGTGTAAACCAAATCGCTTGTGCACTCTAAATTAATTTAAATTTTCCATTTGACAAAATATTTTTCCAATTTAATGAACGAAGATGGGGAAACATGGGGCCAAGTACTGAGCCTTGAGGTACACCAAATTCAATACGTTGGGATAGCAAATTCATTATTTTGTACTTTAACTTTAACGATTTTGGATATTTTTGTTATGTCCAAAACTTTACAAAAACTATTATCAACACTGTTGTTTGGCTTTCGTCATTATTAAAAATTTTTTGAAACTAATCTCGTGAATCGAATTGAATATTGAATATTTTTCAAATGTTTAAAAACGCCTTTTGCAAGAGCAAATCTTTTCTTAGAGTTCCTATTTTTTTTTTTAGAGATTTTCAATCTACCTATATCAACATCGTAAGCATCCTGCAACGTAATTTGACAGTTTATAGCTTAACTTATTTGACATTTTACCGTGCGTCGTATGATCGTCAACGCGAAAAATGGTTGATTTTTGCGGCGGCTGCGTCGGTTGGTCGTCAACGCTCAAAGTGTTTGAATGTGGTGAAGCCATATTGTCGTCATATTTTAACATGTCAACGCTTTGACACCTAAGTGTATTAAAAACAGGTTGATACAGATAACACGTCAACGCATTTTGTGACAACATTCACAGACTGGTGTCACTCGTGTTATCGTCAACGTTTTATGGGTTGACACAGTCTACTTGACATTATATTGATGATATTTTTTGTGACGTCAAGGAGTCAACGCATTGCCCATTTACGTTGATCGTCTAATTAACTTTAATTGTAACTTTAGTTTGCGAAATTTACAAACCGTGAAACCTCTCGAAGATAATAGGAACTACGTTCGACCCCAGCAGTGCATTTTATTTCTTTGAAGAATATCATGGTCGTAAAAAAAGAACGAAAAATCAAATTAATTTTAGTTCTTCCTTTGAATTAGATTGCATAAAATCCAGTTCATTTACTAAATTCAAAAATAAGCCCCTTCATATTCTTATATATACAAGTAATTGGTAATTTTTCCCATCAAAACATTTTGACAGGTTCTCCCTAAACAATTTATTGCTCATCAATAATTTTTCAAACTTCTTTTCCATATCACTTTGGATAGAAAAATTTTCATCCAGCGCGCGGCGATGGCGGGGGTCCTTTGAGCGAACTTTTCAGCTGTTATAATCAATCTCCATCAATCATACGTGCTATTTATTTTGTTGTAACAGTATATAAATCCTTGAGAGTTCAAGTTCAGAAGAGAGAATTTATTTTGTTTGTTTTTTTTTGTTATTACTTTGTTTCGATATAATGTTTAATGACATGCATATAATGACAATTAACAGTACAGTTGCACAAATTCGTTTTTTTTTCATTTTTTATTAAAGTAGCTTTAAACAAAAACTCAAAAACTCATGAAGGTAAATGATTTTTATTTGCTTAATGAAAGTTCAGTCAAGCTGGAAGTTATGAGTTCTGAAAAATGCCAATTTCAGTTTTGGATTGATTTTCGGTCCAAAAAGAAGTCCCGTTAAAAGATACTCAAGAAAACAAAACCTCGATAAAATACCTGCATGAAATTATCTTTTATCGAAATAAAGTTACCAGAATTACGAAAAACATGGTTTAAAAAATAAATTTGCACAGCACTTTATCTACGAAAATATACCACGCGCAAGAAAATATGTATAGGGACGCTTTTTCCATTATCTTTATATGGCGATGGCGAAAATATGCTCCTTCAACGCCTTAAGCCAATAATACGAATAATTTTCCGCTCGAGCTCGACGAATTAATATTTGCTGGCATCTCAGATATTTTTCTTTATTGACTGTTTTTATTATGCCTTCCTTTGCAGCGGGCCGACTTGGGCATCACGGATTTAACAATGACTTCAGATCGGGAGAGTGGTGTTGATTTTACCATTCCTTTTATGAATCTTGGTATGAAAGAAAGATACTTAAATTTTTGCCAAAGATATAATCATCAATTAATTTGTTTTCGACACAGGCATTGCAATTTTATATAAAAAACCAGTGAAGGAGCCTCCAAAGCTATTTTCGTTCATGTCACCGTTTTCGGGGGAAGTCTGGCTTCTGCTAGGAATGGCCTATTTTGGAGTTTCGATCAGTCTCTTCATTCTAGGACGAATATCTCCGACAGAATGGGATAATCCGTATCCCTGCATTGAAGAGCCAACAGAATTGGAAACTCAATTTAGTTTTGCGAACTCATTGTGGTTTACAATCGGAGCCTTATTACAACAGGGAACTGAACTCGCTCCGAAGTAAAGCATTTTTTAATATTATAATTTAAAATAATGTTATTTCTTTTTTTATTAGAGCTCCATCAACAAGAGCTGTTGCATCATTTTGGTGGTTTTTCACATTGATTCTAGTTTCATCTTACACTGCTAATTTGGCAGCTTTTCTGACAGTAGAATCTTTGAGCACGCCAATTGAGAGCGCAGAAGATCTAGCAGCAGGAAAAGGAAATGTCAAATATGGAGCTAAGCGCGGTGGAAGTACCTTTAATTTCTTTCAAGTGAGTTTTGTGTCGTATACAGTTTATAGAAAAGTCATATTTTTGATTGCTCTATTGGGCAATTACAGGGTGGCGCGTTATGATTTATTTGATGAATATTTTTCTTTTTGATTTTATTTGAACTTGGCATTTATTAAAATTTAGATTATGGTTTAGAAATATGTTCACATTATGTTTTAAAGGTAATATTTCTCAAATTGTGCCCATTGTTTGCTTCGACTTGACACACGTGCTATTTCCAGAGCTATTTCCATTACTTTTCTTAGAATTTCAGGTCCCAACCCAGCGGCCTCACTTCTCTCGGATATTTGCCTTAAGCTGTTCCTAAAGGTAGCCCTAAAGAAAAAAAATCTGGAGCCGTTAAATCGGGCGATCTCTGTAGGCAGTTATAAGATCAGAAAAACGCGATATTATCCGATTTTTGAAAACGGCGAGCATACTGAATGCGTAGCTACTTGTGGATCAATTGTGAACCAATTGAATCTAATATGGAAAAAGGTGTAACTGACGTAAAATTCTTTGCAAAGACGTAGCGGGGTGAAAGTTTCAGGGTTTTCCTAAATACTTGCTTGTACCCAATTCAAGAACTTTGGTTCTTTGTTCTATGCTGAGTCTTTCCAGCATAAATTTACCAAGTTTTGAAAGTTAATTCTGAAAAAAAAATTATTCAATTATTGGCTCCGCGAAATTAGGCCCCAGGTAATAAGCCCCAAGGAAATAAGGCTCCACAAAAATGAAATAGTTCCCCAAACCTTCGCATATAAAACAATAACAACGAAAATTCTCAAATGTTGGGGTGTTATTTCATTTTTCGGGGACATTTTGGGGCCTTCTTTCATTTTGCTATAACATCATTGTCTTTCCCAAAAAGTAAGGGTGATTTTTTAAGAGGTTTAGAACTTTAAAAAAAAAAAAAAACACAAAAAATTCGAAAAAATGAATGAAATATTTATTTGAATCGATAGTTTGAACCTTGCAATTTAATGTTTAAAGATAATTTCATGCAAATGTTGACCGCGGCTGCGTCTCAGGTAGCCCATCCGCTGAGTCCAATTTTGGCATACTCTTTCACACATATCGGCCGGTATCTCACGAATGAATGCATGGATGTTGGTTTCCAGTGCGTCAATCGAAGCGGGCTTGTCCCTATAGACATTAGCCTTGACATACCCCCACAAAAAATAATCTAATGGTGTCAAATCGCACGATCTAGGCGGCCAATTGACCGGCCCGAAACGTGAAATTAACTGTTCACCAAACTCGCCTCGCAATTGCGCCATTGTTTCGCGTGCTGTGTGGCATGTGGCACCGTCTTGTTGAAACCACATATCATGCAAGTCAAGAACTTCCATTTCGGGCAAAAAAAAGTTTGTTATCATCGCTCGGTAGCGTTCACCATTGACAGTAACGCTGCGATTCGCATCATCTTTGAAGAAATATGGCCCAATAATGCCGCCGGCCCATAAACCGCACCAAACAGTGGCTTTTTCGGGATGCATTGGTAGCTGTTGCAATGCTTCTGGCTGATCTTCACTCCAAATGCGGCAATTTTGCTTATTTACGTACCCATTCAACCAAAAATGAGCCTCATCGCTGAACACAATTTTTCGATAAAAAAGCGGATCCTCGGCCAGCTTTCCAAGAGCCCATTCACCAAAAATTCGGCATTGTGGTAGGTCGGCTGGCTTTAGTTCTTGCACCAGCTGTATCTTAAAAGGCTTTACGCCCAAATCCTTCCGCAAAATTTTCCACGTAGTGCTGTAACAAAGGCCTAACTGCTGGGAACGGCGCCGAATCGACATTTCGCGGTCTTCTGTCACACTAGCTGATACGGCCGCAATATTTTCTTCACTACGCACAGTACGTAAACGTGTTGGTGGTTTAATGTCCAACAAAGTAAATTTGGTGCGAAATTTGGTCACAATCTTCCGAATAGACTGCTCAGAAGGTCGAGAATGCCGACCATAAAATGGAAGCAGCGCGCGATGAACATTTCGAACCGAGCACGAATTTTGATAGTAAAATTCAATAATTTGCAAGCGTTGTTCATTTGTAAGACGATCCATGGTTAAATTGCAAACCAAACTGAAGCTGTTTGATAGTGACACAAGGTACTAAACACACGTCAGCTGTCAAAACCAGTGTTGCCAAAACCAAACCAGCTAAAAAATCACCCGTTTTTATGAAAATCGGCTGATCGATTAATTGCATGATTGGATTATACCCTCTGCTTAACAAGACTGTATGATGTGAGTTCACAAAAAAGAACAATACAATTTCGTATTTAATTATTTTTTAGGATGCAAAATATCCAACTTATCAGAAAATGTATGAATTTATGAAAGAAAATCCTCAATACATGACTTCCACCAACAACGAGGGAGTGGAACGTGTTGAAAATGAAAATTATGCTTTCCTTATGGAGTCAACCTCAATTGAGTACATTATTGAACGGAAGTGTACACTAACTCAAGTTGGAGCACTACTCGACGAAAAGGGATATGGAATTGCCATGCGCAAAAGTAAAAAGTTTTTTTTATTATTTTTTTTTTTCAAACTCAATCCTAAGATTTCTTTAGATAGTCCATACAGAGATATCCTGAGTCAAGCGGTCTTAGAACTACAGGAACAGGGTGTCTTGTCAAAGTTGAAAACAAAGTGGTGGAAGGAAAAACGTGGCGGTGGAGCGTGTTCGGTAAGATTTTGAATATATATATATATATTTCTAAGAAAACTTTATTCTATAAAAAAAAAAAACATAAAAACAAACAAAATAATAATTCAAGGATACCCAAAGCGAAGGAGGTGCAACCTCATTAGAAATTTCAAACTTAGGTGGCGTGTATCTTGTTTTAATTGTTGGATCATTTTTCGCTGTATTTGTGGCTATTCTAGAAATGGTTCTTGGAATCAAGGAGCGGTGCGACGAAAATAAGGTATTCCTCGAATGGTATTCGCAGAGAATAAAAATAATCCATTCTCACATACCATATATCTTTATGCACTCCATATTCGGAAGACATCAAGAAGTCCTTTCTTTATTTCGTGTGATATCTGATATTTTTAAGCTTTTACAGTTTTCGAAGTTTTTTTTTTTTTGTTTTAAAGAAACACCCCAGCTTGGGTACCTTATCCTTGTACAAATTTAATTTTGCTTTTCATACCATTTTGATTTTTTCCTTTTCCCACAAAAAAAATATAAAAAACACCTCACTCATTAGCAAACAGATGGTAGCGGTGAAGCCAAAGGTTTGGGATTGGCTAATTTAGGAGGTGTTTATTTCGTCCTGCTTGTTGGGTGTATCCTTGCGAGTACCATTGGAATTTGCGAATGGCTTTTGAGTATATATTTCGTAGCCCGAGATAATAAGGTACCTATATATATATTTATCATGGAAATCAATTATAAATGCATTTTCATTTTATTCAACAAAAAAAGTTGTTTGTATTTTTGCTTCCCTTTTTCGCAAGATTTTCTGCATACAAATTTAGACAAATTTAATAGCAATATTTTTTTGACAGGTTCCATTTAAGGCCGAATTAATGGATGAACTTCGATTTGTCATGCAATGTTCGGGAAATACCAAAGCTGTTAAATATCCCAAAACTTCCGGAAGTTCTAGCAGCAGTTCTAGTTCCAGTTCGAAATCAAAGAGATCAACAGTGACTATCGATTCGATCCCATCAGAAAATTTAGATGACAGTAAGATGCATAATAATCGAAGTGATCATAATAAAAGTTACAATCACAGTGAGCATAACAAAGGTCACAATCAAAAGTAATATTATATTATTCAAATCTTCAGTGACGAGAAGTATTATTTATTGTTATTTAATATTTAATGTTTAGTTTCAAAAGTTTAAAGTGGTAATAGTGTGAAAATTAAATAAAATAAATTATTTGACAAATAGTTAAGTTAAATGTATGTTATTAAGATTGGAAATAAGACGATTACAATACTTTATCTTTATGAAGAACAAGCAAAAAGTTAAAGGCTGGTTTTTAATTTTTGAACTTCATATTAAAAAAAAAAATAATGTTTCAAAATTTGCACAAAACGTAGTGGAAAAAACTGTTTAAAGATATATCGATTTGGGAAAAGAAAATTAAAAATTACAATAGAAGGAAATCAATAAGTTTTGCGTGTTAAAATTAAAATTCATCCGAAAATTGACCTTCCCTCGAATGAATTTCTTATTTTAACACCTCGAATTAAAATTGCTAAAAGGCAACTTTTATTTTACTATGCTTTATGATCAAATTTTGAAACAGTATTTTTTTTGTCTAATAAATGCATTCGACGGTACTGGCACAATGGAGTGCCAGCTATGTATGTGTTATAAGTGCTGCACACTCTCTAGCTCGGATTTTAAAATAAATTTATTTCCCTTAAATTGAATATTGCATCCAAGAAAACGGGGAAAACGGGGAAACTTCTATGAAATTGCTTGTGAACCTACCTTAATGTTATGCGCATAAACATACAGGGATCTTGCAGTTTAAGCAAAAAATTGTTAAAAATCAACATAATTACAGAATTTTAATTGTAGAACTGCTCTTACTTAATACACTCCATATCCAAAACGTACAAATGGTCCATAACTTATCGAGCTTCAACTAACTAAAATTAATTGGTACGGTTTTCAAAAGTTTTGATTAAGAAAGATATAAAAATTTAATTTAGAAAAAAAGTCATCTATACCTACCGATTTTTGAATTATCGGATTTTCAAAAAAATTGTTTTTATTTATTTTTTTTTTTTAATCCAAAATTTATTTTTTTTTAATGTTGATAAACAATATTATTTAAACTTGTATACAACATCAATCCAAAAAATTGTTCTATGAGAGGAATGTTAATAATTGCTTAATGTAAAATTATTTCCTGTTAAATGCACAAAGAAAAATTTTAATAAAAATCGAAGGAGTCGTTTTTGAGAAATATAAGATTTCTTTAACGGATTTTAGACAGTAGTATGGAAGGTACCTACTGTTTATTTTAGCTATGAGAATAATTTTTGTAAAATATAAAATTTTTTTATTAACAACTATTTATTTTCGCTTAAATGTACCTAGTATATATTTTCTCTAATTAATCAATTTTTTGTAAAAAAAAAACATGTTGAGCCATTTTGAGAAAAATAAGACTTTCCAAAATGCCTTACAATTTTATATTGCAGTTACCTACCATTATTTATGGTTTTAAAAAATGGAAAAAGCTTGAAATCAAGTCTTAACAAAAGCTTCCAAAATAACGGTATCCTACCATAATATCGTTACGAAAGAGGTTATTTATGTCGGAAACGGTTCCAAAGATTCAGCTCTGAATTTTGGTTAAAAAAATTTACATTTACCTAAACAATTAAGTACGGTACCTGTTTTTTTATTTTTGTTCGACTTTGTTATCTATGTTCTAAATTTATTTTTGAAAAATTTATACATATCTTAAGAACGGGTTATTGATTTTTTTAAGTGTATATTATGAAATACTTTAAATTCACATCACAATTTTTGTTTTGATGTTTAAGAAAACTTATATATACACATATTTTTTTTTAAGAAACCCGCTCTAAAAATGTTTGAGATTTCATTCATTTTTTACAAATCCTGATTGGCGTTTTTATTTCTTGTGCTGAAAACTTTTTTGCAGTTATTTTATTAAAGAACCATTTTCATGCTTCTTTACCATTTTCTTTTATTTCTTTTATTATTATTGCTTATTTTGTAATATAAAATCTTTAAAATTCTAAGCCAATTGAACCAAAACTTTACGCGATCCATTTATGCGTTTTTCTTCTTTCTTTTTAAATCAAAATATTTTATCAACGTCCAATTTTGTACAGTACTTTACGGATATAAGAAACACCAATATAAGAAACTCGCATATTAAAGAAAAAAGAATCTCCTTTTTATGCACAAATACTGTTGGCACGTATTTTTCGTAATTTATTATTTTATCAAATATTGTTTGTATTATATATCTTCATTTATATATACATATGTTTTGATAATAAATCACATCTTCCAGCTTTAAACAAAAATGAAACGCCAGCAACTAATTGGAAAGCACTCGAATATTTTGTAAATCTCTAGACATATGCATTGGGTGTTTTATTGCTTAGTTTTGATTCTATTTTTTCCTTTTATACATATAAAAAATATCTTTCGTATGTCCGTTATTTGCATATATCAAAAAGTCGGATATTATAAGAGTGAAATTTCTTAGACTTTCAGAGTTGCTTATATCCGTTTTGTACTGTACAAATATTTTTGTCATGAACAAAAATATAAAGTTTGTCGGTAGAATTTTCAAAAACGTTCAGCAGAAAGTTTAAAGAAAATCGACTCAGCTGTTTAAATTGCCGACCAGAAAGACAGAAAAAATAGGTAGACCTAGGTACTTGTTTCGTCTTCCTTAAAATCAAAATCTCGAGTTTGATTTTTTAACGTATGCATTACTTGGGGCATTTAGCTTTCAGTTTAGCCGAATTTACCAACATATTTCCTGATGTGGTGTGTCGGTATTGTTCCTCTGTGTGCCGAAATGATTTGATTTCCAATTTCGTAAATAGTAGATAATGAGAAAAAGTCCGTTCTCTTCTAATAACTTTGAGTTTATTAATTTTTATACAAAGAATTCTGGATTCATAGAATTTTAAATACAGAATAATAGATTTACAAAAAAAAAAAGTATTTATATACAGAATGATCAGTCACATACAATTTTCGAATAGAGAATACGGCCCATCATTGTTTTGATGACAAGAATCCTCAAAGAAAATATCTGCAACCAAATCATGCATTTAAATTTTCTTTCAATAAACAACAAACATTTTTGTATGTATGAGATTCGAATATAAAATTGCTGAGTAAGTCATTGCAATTTTCTCTCACTAACTAACTGACTCCCCCAACAGATCAGGTCATTGCACTATTTTACTATTTAGTATTTACGCAACAACCTTAAGACAAACACAGAATCTCTGAGAGTCTCTGATGTATGTACATATGTACATATGTATATCTTATATTGATGAATAGAACGTCAAATTCGGTATTTTTGGATTTTAGTTTTTTTCGAACTACACAATGAGCAGTGGTGGAGGAATGCACTCTCAGTATTTTTCACAGTAAAAGTAGAAGTCAAGTTAATTATACGAATATAAAAACCGTTGCAATGGTGCCGTGGAGAAAAGAATGTCATTCATTTATTTTCATACTTTTTATATCGATTATGATGCTTCATCATGTCGATGGACAAAACACTAATGTTGGTTTGTATCTTTATAATTATGTTATATGCATTCATGTGTACTTAAACGAGTATCAATCAATCAATCACTAAGTACCTATTCATCACAAAAAAAAAATCGCCATTAGTTTCATAATCGATACCCAATGAAATGAATTACAACAGATCGATTGGAGTAGTGCATTGATTTTCTTCTATTATTATTTGTGTCGTTCCAATCGTGTTAATAAATAATTTTAATAGAATTTTAAACTGACCAAAAATTTAAATTAACGTCTCCAGAGCCAGACATGCAATTAAATAAAATCTTGGGTTGTATTTAGAGACATGCCAACTGTGTGACTGTGTCACAGTAAGTCGGGTGTCCTCTGCATTAAGTGCGAGAGGGTGACTGGTTCATTTTCTGGGGTATACTCTTTTAAGAACAGTAATATAACAGTGTGACAAAGTGAAAGTGTGACAATGTGACAGTGCGACAATTTGACATTGCGACAGTGTCGGTGGTAGGTACATGTGGAGATATTTGCATAGCTGCTGAGATATCTCCACATTTTGAGGTGGAGGTGGTGAAGCAGTAACCTGAGGTGGCCCGCTTAGCTGGTTTCAAGAATTTTATTTATTTATTTATTCCATCTATCGAGTATAATCTCTTATAGACTAACATATGTACTTAGTAAAATAACAATGTTTATATAAAATAACAATAAATATATTCTTAAAATAGTTAAAAAAAATTACAAAATAAAAATGCGTTACATCAATGAATATTTTAAAGCATTTCTGAACTTAACTCTACTTGTAAGCTCATTACATCGGATACAGAATTAAATAAAGCACAAGATCGAGATATGGGATCACTTTTTCCATAATTAGTGTAATGACGCGTAACTCCCGTAACTCCCGTATTAACGTGGAAGGCACCCGACCCGACACACTGATACTGTCACACTATTTATTGTTACGTCTCGAGTCACTCCTAACATTTTTAATATAATTATTGTACAAAATTTGGTGATTACTGCAGTATACATAAATTATAAGGAAATAAGTTCACTAGTTCTAAAAAAAGCTTTGAAAAATGTATCTCATATTATATTTTGGGAGAGATTCTTTTACTTTATATTAAAATACAATTAGGGGAGACTGGGGCTAGAAGTAACAGGGGTAAGAAGTAACAGCTAAAAATGTATTATTTATTTGTCTATACTAAAACAATCGCCTCCTTATCTGCTCAGTCTTTAGTTATTAACTGTGTCGGCGAACAAGAAAATGATTGCGCCCCAGAGAAACAATCTGGGCAGCTCATGCAATATGCACTTTGATTACCTATAATCCAAAGAACAAAAATAAGTGGAATTATTTGAAGTTTTTATTGTTTAAATTAATTGACAACAAATGGATAATGGTACTGGACTAACTGAAAATTAATTTCTCTAAAGATAATACCAACATTCGTTGGCAACAGCCCTTTTTCTGGTGTTTAACCCAGAGGGCTTATTGTTTTTGTTAATGAGTTATTTTTTACCCTTTACTTTATTCATTAACTATATTTTCAGGATTGATTTATGAATCCACAAATCCCGACATGGAAAAGATATTTCAAAAAGCAATTGATGACGCCAATGAAGCCAATAAAATCACTCAACTATCCGCCGTTACCGCTTCTATTACTTCTGGAAATGCTTTTGAAACATCAAAGAAGCTTTGCAAAATGCTTCGAGTATGTATTTTATGCAAAGGGCCTAAATCAATTTTAACAAGCCTTCCATACAGTCGAGTGTAATCGCGGTTTTCGGACCATCTACAACATTACCCAACGCACATGCTATGAGCATTTGTGATGCCAAAGAGCTACCATTTATGGAAACCCGTTGGGATTTTTCCACACAATTGCCCACCATTAATCTGCATCCTCATCCAACTCAGTTGGCATTGGTTCTACGAGATGTAGTTACAACGCTTGGTTGGCGTGGGTTTACGATTCTCTATGAAACTGGTAGATATGCCAAAAAAAAAAATACAATTATTTCAAAAACAATTAAAACTCAAAGACAAATTTTCCATTCAGGTGAATATTTGTCAGTTGTAAATGAATTACTTCAGCTCTATGGAACGAATGGTCCAGTTGTTACACTTCGTCGTTATGAGCTCGATATCAATGGCAACTACCGCAATGTTCTGCGAAGAGTGAAAAAATCTGATGACTTTTCCATAGTGGTTGTTGGATCTATTGAAACCCTTCCGGAGCTTTTCAAACAGGTGCTTCTCTCATCGTAGATATCATCCTTTCATATGCATATATATTTCATCAATCGACAATTTTCAGTTGCAACAAGTTGGGCTAATGAATGATGCATATCGCTATGTAATTGGAAACCTTGACTTGCAAACTATCGACCTGGAACCATATCAGCATGGTGATGTTAATATAACAGGTTTTCGATTGGTTTCACCAGAAAATCCGCGAGTAATTGAAATTCTGAAATCCTTTGATGTTGATGAGAATGTGAAGGGTTCTTTTCAAAATGGTGAGAATTATAGTAGCAATTACACACACCATCAGTATATATTTTAAAATATTTATTTCGTAAATTATTTCGTAGTGTCGTGCCCGGTGAGTGTGAACATGGCATTGGTATATGATGGAGTGCAATTGTTAGCAGAAACAATGAAGTATGTTAATTTTCAACCTGTTCAATTAAATTGCAACGATGACAATAGCTGGGACAAAGGCTTCACTTTAATAAATTACATGAAGTCGGTAAGAGTTTTAATAAATAATTTCTTGATTATATTATAAACTTATAGAATCTGAAAGTTCTTAGGTACATGACTTGTACCTAATTCTGCTCGCCATAAATTCTTATTAATTATATGTATAAAATGTTTTCTTTTTAATTATGGTGTTAGCAAATGAGTTTTATTAATATGAAATACAAAATTTATAAAATAAAAATATTAATAAAAATTTATAAAATAAGCGGTAAATTTGATTTGTTTATTTGTTCGGGCTTATCTAAAAAAACAACATGTCCGTTTTAAAATAGCTTCCTATTTTTAGGGTAAAATGGGGTGAAAACAAAAAAGTAGTATTCGTTTGAAAATATTCTTTTTCTTATTGAAAATGGATGAAGAGATTTTGAAACCTTGTCAACCAGTTATGAGCTGAGTTTAAAATTTCATATCTCAAGCTCATCGGAAAGTTAGTTAAAAATCAATTGCAAAATTTATACCAAACAAGCAAACAGACAAAAATAGCAAGTAAATATATTAAATTTAAACTTTAGCAAAAATATTAATAATACAAAAATAAAAAAACAAATTTTTGTTTCTAGCTTTCAATTTCAGGAATATCTGGCGAATTGAAATTTGACAATCAAGGCTTGCGAACAAATTTTCAGCTTGAGACCGTCGAATTAACTCCTTCAGGACTTTCTAGAATTGGCACATGGTCTACATCCCAAGGATTTGAAATAAATCGTAAACCAATTCCTCATGCCCTTGAAGTTGATCACCGTTCTTTGGTGAATAAAACTTTTGTTGTTATCACAGCATTGGTAAGTAAAATGAGAGCACTATATAGGCCTGTTTCACAATATTTTTAAAGTAAACTTCTGGTTATTTACTCGATACATAAATATTGACACAGACAAAAACACATTTTTCTTTTTTAGGCCCCTACAACCTATAAGTTATAAATCCAAAAATGATTGTTGACTAATTATCCTATATGCCAATATAAATATATGTAACTAATCAGAACTTTACTGAGAATGTGTGAAACACGCCCTATATGTATACAAATATTCTTAGAAAGTGTTATACCATTATTTTTCTTTCTTCAGACTGATCCATATGGCATGCTTAAAGAAACACCTGCCAAATTAGAAGGAAATGATCAATTTGAAGGATTTGGAATTGACCTCATTGCTGAACTAGGAAGTAAATTGGGGTTTAACTATAAATTTAGATTGCAAGAAGACAATAAATATGGTTCACTTGATCCCGTAACAGGAAAATGGAATGGAATGATTTTAGAAATTATAGAAGGTGTAAGTTAATTTAATCCAAATATTTAAAAAAAAGCCTAAAAGGGACAATCCCAACTGAACTAGTTACATAAAAACTATAGAAACTCGAAGTGATGAACGATTTTTTAATAGGCTAGTGAATATATATCTTTTAAGGAAGGAACAATATTGTGTTTTAAGGTTTTTGATTCATTTTAATATAATAATTGTGTTGGACCTAAGCATAATGCTTAAAATACATGCATTTTTGAAGGAATGGTCACATTGGTCACTTTTAATTTTTTTGTGTGTCAAAAAAAAAAAAAAGATGTGCCTAACGTAAAACTTTTAATGATTTTGGACTCTTCTTAAAAATTTTCCCATTTTGTTACCTTACAGTTATTTTAACAATCTGAAATTTATATGGTTTTTCGCAATTTTACTCACAACATTTTTTGTGCACATGAATTACGGTGCCCAACATATCACTTTGGAGCGATTGTGGCTTAATGGGAATTATCTTTCCAGTAAAGTTCTTAAATCTCGAATTATACCGTAAAATCATTTAATTTGTAGATAAACCACAAAATATTAATCTTGCCATTCTAACATTTTATTGATTTCTTCTTATCCAGAGAGCTGACCTTGGTATTACTGATCTTACGATGACGTCAGATCGGGAGAGTGGTGTTGATTTTACAATTCCCTTTATGAATCTAGGTAAGAAGTGTTTGTGTGAAAAATTATGCAATAGTATGGAAAATATTTTAATAAATTTTCACCCCAGGAATTGCAATTTTATACAAAAAGCCTGTCACAGAGCCACCGAAACTTTTCTCATTTATGTTACCATTTTCTGGAGAAGTTTGGCTATTGTTGGGATTGGCATACTTTAGTGTTTCAGTGAGTCTATTTGTCTTAGGACGATTGTCTGCAGCTGAATGGGATAATCCTTATCCTTGTATCGAAGAGCCAACGGTACTACATAATCAATTTAGCTTCGCCAATTCGTTATGGTTTACGGTTGGGGCTTTATTTCAACAAGGATCGGAAATCGCTCCAAAGTAAAGTTTCCATATTATAAAATGATTTAATATTTTCTTTTTTTTTTTTCTTTTGAAAGAGGATTATCGACAAGAATAGTTGGATCAGTATGGTGGTTTTTTACAATTATTCTTGTATCATCATATACGGCTAATTTGGCTGCGTTTTTAACCGTCGAATCTGTTAGTACCCCAATTGAAAATGCTGAGGATCTTGCAGCAGGAAAAGGAAATGTCAAATATGGTGCTAAAACTGGTGGAAGTACTTTTACTTTTTTTCAAGTAAGTTCAATCAAAGAAATTGGAAATGAAAAGTAATAAATTAATTTTGCTCGTAATTACCATAGGAAGCAAATTATCCTACTTACCAAAAAATTTATGAATTCATGAAAGACCACCCGGAATACATGACTACCACTAACAATGAAGGAGTCGAACGTGTTGAGAATGAAAATTATGCTTTTTTTATGGAATCTACTACAATTGAATATGTGGTTGAGCGAAAGTGTTCACTAAGTCAAGTTGGATCTCTATTGGATGAAAAAGGCTATGGAATTGCTATGCGCAAAAGTAAATGTTCTAAATTTTATTATTTATTTTATTTAGATATTTTACATTGTGACGTGTTCAATTATTTTTTAGATAGCCCATATAGAGATATACTTAGCCAAGCTATCCTAGAATTACAAGAGCAAGGTATTCTTGCAAAAATGAAAACAAAATGGTGGAAGGAAAAACGTGGAGGAGGAGCGTGTTCGGTAAGATTTGTAAAATATTTTTTTTTTTTTTTTTTTTTTACTCAAAAATATCTCAAGTTAAGGTTATGGTTACAGTGGATGTGTTTTCTAATGAACAGTATATTGTTCTCTATGTTCTTAGCAAAGAGGTTACATTCATGCGAATTCATTCTTATAGATCCATCGTTTAAATAAATTCGTTCAGGAGCTCATCAGAACTTATGGAAACAATAATTAGACGCTTAACGAAAAAAATCTTGACATCACCAAAAATATCATCTATATACTGTCAACATAGACATTGTTAACGCATGAAACGTTGCCGATCACAAGAATTACGCCAGTCAGTCAATGCTGTACCAAAATGCCTTCAATTGTAAACTGATGTGTCAATGCGTTTTTTACCTGTTGGTGTCAAGTTGACTATGACGTTCATAAGAACAAAAATCAATCATACCTCGCGTTAATGATGGCACGACTTTAAATGCCTGAACACAATAGAACACTGCTACTGGAACTGGAGGTGGACAGCTGTGAAAAATGTTGTATGTGACATTGCAGTTATACTGCTTTCTGTATGGTTTAAAGAAAAACAAAACAATCATGGGGTTTTAATTCCCTTTTCTTATTTCTGATATATTTTGTTTTTTTGTTTTATTTTATTGTATTTTATATGTATTTTCTCGGCTACAAATTTTTTTTCGGCTCCTTTTTCTTTATACAAATTGAAACGTCAGAAGTGTTGTACTTGTACGATGAAAAGTTAAAAGTTGTGGAACTCTTGCTGCACCATTGGCCTCTGCATCTCATATTGCAGCTGCGTTGTGATGTATTTGTAACCGCATTTTCCATATACAGCTCCGTCTCCATTGTGTTCAGGCAGTAAAAAGTTAAGTCAGTGTGACTTTGTGTGACGTTGCTTTTGGAATAAAAAAATCTCTAAGGTTCCGAAATTTTTTAGATTAAAGTTTTTGGTCCGGAAAAGGAGTTTTACTATACTTTTGGGTGATAGTTGGATCGGAATAATCATGTTACCGTATTTATGTAGTTTCTTGCCTATCTGACAAGCTATAAAACGTAAAATTCATTGACCGTGTAATCGCAGCTTAACTAATGAATTTAACAGAACATTTCTGTTCCTCAGACTACACTTCTACTGTAACCGTAGCCTTTTCCTGAGGAAGAGAGGAGTATCTTCTCTTATATATCATTTTAAGATGGAGTTTGTATAGTTTAATATATTGTTCGTCTATTCTTCGTTTTTATTTGTGGAATATTCTGGAATTGGTTCTTATAGATTCAAGGAAATATGCTTTAAACAAAAGGTACCTACTGCGAAAACCCTCTTATAACCTTTTCTGCGACATTCTATATTTTTAGTCTTCACTTCATTTATACGAGTAGGATAAACCATTTTATTCCGTATAATTTGATTCATTCCCCAGCTTGGGTTACAAGTTTACCATTATCCTTGTATAAACCAGATATTTTACCGTCTAAATTTTATTTTAAGTTTTTTTTTATATTTTAAACAAAATATACATTTTTTAGCAAACAGATGGTAGCAGCCAGGCCAATGAGTTGGGAATGCCAAATCTGGGAGGTGTTTTTTTCGTCCTGTTTGTTGGATGTATCCTTGCAAGTATTATAGGAGTTTGCGAATGGATTTTGAGTATTTATTTTACAGCTCGAGATAATAAGGTATCTAAAAATCATGATTAAAACATGTCTTAAATGAGGCTATGAGTGCAAAAGTTGAAAATTAAAAAATAAAAAATAAATAACTTTGATTCTCACAGCCTCAAATGAAAATTATACATTGCATATGAATATATTTTCTTTTAACTTTTTTTTATTTTATTTTAAATAATTCGTATAGGTGTCTTTTAAAAAAGTATTTCGCGATGAATTTAAATTTGTCATGCAATGTTCAGGGAATACTAAGACAGTTAAATATCCAAAAACCTCCAGGAGTTCAAGTTCAAATGAATACTCTGGTAGTTCTGGTTTTAAGTCCAAAAGATCATCCGCTAGTATTGATTCTATGCCAACGGAAAACTGGAATGATAGTAGAATACATAATTATCACAGTGAATATGAAAAAAGTAATAAATAGAATTAAGCAAAAACAAAAAAATTTAAAGCTTGTTTAAATTTAAAAAAAAGTATATATATTATCGCTACAAAAAAAAACTATTTTAAAGTACCTACCTTAACTATTTTATGTTTGTTTTATGCTAATAAAGTGTGTTAGCGATTATTTTAAAGCTCTTATGATGTTTTAAATAAAAGGCGATTAAAATGAATCTTTAAGTTGTCTTGCCGTGACAGCCAAAACGAGCGAGTAATTTAATATGAAAATATGTATATACAAAAAAATATATATATGATAAGAACAAGATTGAAGGCAATATATAACTATTAGGTGTTGCCAGAAGGGCTTACTTATTTCTATGTTATGGTCAGAACAGAATTATGAATATTGAAATTTATTTATGATTAAGGTACAATTACTTTAGTCAACATGCTCCCCACCTTGAAGAGGCAGAGGTGATTCAACTGGTAATAAACAAATCTGAGTAATAGCTCTTTTTAAAATTGCAGTAGATGTCTTGACAGTTACTACTCTTACGAGGTCATCATTTCCAGGATGTAGTGAAATTATGCGGCCCATCTTCCATTTTAGTGGAGGCAGATTCTCATCTTTAAGGATAACCAAGGAGCCGATGGCTATTTTTTCACGGAGAGTATTCCATTTATTTCGTTTTTGTAATTCTTGTAGATACTCTGAAGACCATCTTGCCCAGAATGTTTGTGTTACCCATTGCATTCGTTGCCATCGTGAAAGCCTGTTGAGGTGATCATCTTTTAGGTTATTTTCCAAAATTGCTGTAAGGGGTCCACCTATTAAAAAATGACCAGGAGTTAAAAAATTATAATCATTAGGATCATTAGATATGGGTGTAATAGGGCGTGAATTTAATATGGCTTCTATTTGGATGAGAATTGTAGTAAATTCGACATAAGTAGGTGAAATCAAATGTAGTAGTCTTTTCATATGGAATTTCGCAGACTTCACCGCAGCTTCCCAGATTCCTCCCATATGAGGAGATCGGGGTGGAATGGTCTTCCATTCTATTCCATCTTCAGCACACATATTAAGGATGTCTGCCTTGTTCTCTCGTTTCAAAAACAGTTGATATATATCGTGGAGCTCATTCCTAGCTCCAATAAAATTAAGACCATTATCGCTATATATAGTTGAGCATAAGCCCCGTCGGCCTGTGAAGCGTTTAAGAGCTGCAATGAAGGCAGCAGCAGTGAGGTCCTCCACGAGCTCAAGATGAATTGCACGAGTTACAAAACATATGAACACTGAAACGTATGCCTTTGCGGGAGTTACGCCTCTCCTACGATAGTGGACTAGAAAAGGACCGCAAAAGTCAACACCGACTGTGGAAAAGGGTCTTGCTGGTACTACTCGGGATACTGGTAGATCTCCCATAATTTGATCAAGAGACTTTGGTTGACAACGAGTACACAAGACGCATCTGCGTACAATTTTCTTTGTCAGGATTTTTCCATTAATTGGCCAGAATTGCTGACGAACGGCAGCTAATAGATTTTGTGGACCCAAGTGACCATTTTTATAGTGAAGGTATCGAATGGCGGAGTAAGTGAAGACGTGCGAAGAGGGCAGTAAAATAGGATGTTTAGCATCGAATGAAAGATTCGAGTTTCTTATCCTGCCACCCACTCTTATTAATCCATCTGAATCCAAAAAAGGTGAGAGTGATCGTAAACTGCTTCGTTTGTGAACTTCAGCGTTTTTACGTAATGACATCAGCTCGGTAGAGAAGGAAGCTTCTTGGACCATGACTAAGATTTTTTTCAAGGCATTTTTCATTTCACCTGCGGTTATAGGTCCGGAAAGAAGTTCAGTGTTTGGAGGAGCTTTTCCTGGAGCAACGTTAATAACACCAGCACGAATCTTCTTCTCTAAAATTTTGGCTAAAACATTAAATTTGAAGCGGTTTATATAAGAAAAAACTCGTAGCAATCGGATGTACGCAGCATGGTATTTTATATCGGCAATGAAGTCGAATTCTATTTGAGCCGACAGCACAATTTTAACCTTTCTTCGTTCTAAAATATTTTCATCAATATTTAGAGGAAGCGGTTTCGAACATAGCCAATTTTCTTGATTTTGCCTCAAAAATTCAGGGCCAAAAAACCATAGGTCTGATTGCATCAATGTAGAAGGTCGAGTTCCACGCGAAATGATGTCAGCTGGATTAATTTTTGAATCAATATGTCGCCATTGCTGCAAGGTAGTGGTTTCGTGAATGGTGGCTATGCGATTAGCGACGAAGGTTTTCCATGTTGATGACTCTGCTGATAACCATGACAATACAATTGATGAATCAGTCCAATAAAAAATTTTTTCGAAATCTATGTTTAATATTTGTATTACACGATGTGTAAATTGGGCTGCCATCTCGGCAGCACATAGTTCAAGACGCGGTAAGCATGTGACCTTGGTGGGAGCGACCTTTGATTTTGCTGCTAAGAGCCTAGTTTGAATACTCCCGTCTTCCAAAAGTGAACGAATATATATGCAAGTGCCATATGCAAGTTCGGAGCTATCAGCAAATGTATGAATTTGGGCACTTGTCTTTTGAGTGGATATAACCATCCGTGGTATTCTCAGTTGTTGAAGAAGGCCGAATTCCTGCCGAAAGTCTTTCCACTTTTTTAAATATTCTTCGGGCAGCGGCTCATCCCAAGAAAACTTCGTTTGCCATAACTGTTTCATGAAAATCTTGGCAAGAACAATAACTGGATTGACTAGTCCGAGGGGATCAAATAGCTGAGCAATATCCGAAAGTACGGATCTTTTTGTACACTGCGAAGCCTGTGGTGGATTGTCGCTTTTGTACATAAATTCATCTGCGTTTGGGTCCCAAACAATGCCCAATGTCTTAACAACATTGCTGCTTTGCATTTGGAAATAAGACTCCTTTTGATCAGCAGGAATATTTTCTAAAAGAGTATCTGAATTAGAACACCACTTCCTTAGTTCAAATTTGCCCTTTTTTAATACTTCTATTAATTCTGCTTTAATTTGTTTCGCTTCGTCAAGAGAATCTGATCCCGTAAGTACATCATCCACATAAAAATCGGATTTGATGACCTTGGCAGCGTAAGGAAACTCCTTTTGTTCGTCATTGCCGAGTTTATTCAGTGCACGAGTCGCTAAATAGGAAGCCGATGAGGTTCCATAAGTTACTGTGCACAAACGATAGGTTTTGATAGGTTCATCCTGTTTTTCTCTCCACAATATCAATTGAAAATTGCGATCGCGTGGATCTACAACAACCTGGCGATACATTTTCGTAATGTCGCTGGTGAAAACATAGCGATGCATGCGAAACCGAAGTGCAATTGAAAATAAATCAGGCTGAACAACAGGTCCGACCATGAGGATTTCGTTGAGAGATTTACCACTGTCGGATTTGGAAGAGCCATCAAATACCACTCTTAATTTTGTTGTGGTGCTACCTGGTTTCAGAATACAGTGATGAGGAAGATAGAAATGAGGCTTAGAATGATCAACAAAATCAACAAGTTCCATATGATTTAGTTGTATGTACTCATTTACAAAATCGGTATACTGTTTGCGTAAATCAATGTGTTTCTGAAGTTTTTTCTCCAAGCAATAAAAACGTCTCAAAGCTGTGTTGTATGAAATCCCTAAAATTGAAGGATCAAGTTTGAAAGGCAATCTAACTTGATATCTGCCACATTCAAGACGGCAAAAATTTTCCACGAAATGACGTTCGCATGCATTTTCGCTTTCCGAGAAAATATGTGCAGGTGAAGAGTGGTTTTCAATGTCCCAAAAATCTTTCAAGCGTTGATCTAAAAGATTGTCTTCAAAATGATTTTCTACAATCAAGTTGCATTGAACATCTGTGTTGGATATCGCTGGGTACTTGCCACTAACTACCCATCCCAAGAGCGTATTTTGTAGAATCGTTGAATTATTTTCCAATCGAATTTGACCTTCTAATAGAAGGTCAAAGAAGAGTTCAGCTCCAAGTAGTAGGTCTATTCTTTGTGGAGTTTGAAAGTTTGGATCTGCTAAGCTTATGTTAGATGGTATACCAAGAATGGTAGTGTTTATTTTCTCAGAAGGAAGAAAACCTGTTATTTTCGGAAGCATAACCGCTTCGATTGATGATGAGAAACTGGTCAAACGAGATTTTATTGTAAAAAAGGCTTTGTAAAATGCTTGCTTCGTAACCGAAGAGATGCCAGAGTATGACTGGTTTGTTTTAGTGCGAATGGAACCAATGCGTTGAGCAAATTGATCATTTACAAAGTTTATTTGAGAGCCAGAATCCAAAAGCACACGGCACGCAACTGGGGAACCTTGATAATCGAGAGCATAGATGATTGCTGTTGCTAATATAGTCGTAGTCTCAGTGCGAGTGGTGTTGAACACGGAATGTACGGCTGAGTTGTGGGAAGATGAAGGGGGAATGTATTCAGTAGCACGTGGATTGAAAGAAGAAGCTGGAATTGGAACATCTCGATGGAGTAAAGAGTGATGCTTTTGACCGCAACTTCGACAGTTAGAAGAGGTGCAGCTTTCCAAAGCATGATCGAATTTAAGACAATTTTGACATATTTTAATGGTGGCAATTTGTTGTCTCCGCTCCTCAGGTGATAAGCGAAGGAATCGATAACATCTAGTGATCATATGACCAGCTTTGGAGCAGTGGGCACAATGCGTGTTGTTAGTAATTGCAAAGGTCTTTGGTGTGCTTTTAACTCTAGTGTCTACCTTATGATTAGGACTCACCTTGTACGTTGGTATTTGGCTTACCATCCCTTCCAATATTTGGCTGCGTTTTATTAGATATTTGGATATTTCTTGGTAGCTTGCTAATCGATCAACAGGTGCCTCTTCCTGCCACTTGGTCAATGTTGCTGAATCCAATTTAGAGGTTATGATGTAAACTATGAGGTCATCCCAATGATGAGTGCAGTGTCCTAACGATGAAAGAGCTCGCAAATGAACATTGAAGGTGTCAAGCAAGTTTCGAAGTGATACCGCGGAACTTTTATGAATTGGCGGAGCGTCAAACAGCTGCTTCAGGTGCTCATGAGCAATAACCTTCTTATTCTCGTACCTTTCCCGCAACATCTTGATAGCAACATTATAGTTCGTATCAGTAACTTCCAAAGACTTGACGATCAATGCGGCGCTACCATCAAGCGCGCCACGTAGATGATGAAATTTGCTGACGTTACTAAGATTTGGCTGGGAGTGAATGAGCGAATTGAAAGCATCAAAAAATGACATCCACTCAGTGATTGTACCTGTAAATGTAGGAATATGAGCCTTTGGTAATTTTATAATGTCAGATATGGAAGAGGTTTGTTTTGAGGTTCCCTCATCAGATGATGAAATTTTCTCTGCTTTAGCTAGAAGTGTCTGCAACGCCGGTCGAATTGTATAATAAAGTTCCTCATATGTTGAACGCTCATCCTTTTCAAGTTCTTCCGGGTCAGCATCTTCCAACTTGGCCTGCATGGTGGTGAATGCCTTGAAACAAGCATCTAGAGCCTGCAGTCGGATGTTTAGGTCTGCTGGTGTTGCTGTTTCAGCCTTATTAGTTGCAAACTCCTTAATCCGATCTAATTGCTTCAGGCACACGTGTCTCTTGTTCCGAAGTTCCTCAGCCTTGGACATCTTAACCTTTATATCGATGTCTCCCACGTGAAGTTCGAAAATTGACAATTTTTGGAATTTGTATTTCAATAATATTACTGAATTCTGGCAAATCACGTCGGGGTCACCAAATTTGTTAGCGATTATTTTAAAGCTCTTATGATGTTTTAAATAAAAGGCGATTAAAATGAATCTTTAAGTTGTCTTGCCGTGACAGCCAAAACGAGCGAGTAATTTAATATGAAAATATGTATATACAAAAAAATATATATATGATAAGAACAAGATTGAAGGCAATATATAACTATTAGGTGTTGCCAGAAGGGCTTACTTATTTCTATGTTATGGTCAGAACAGAATTATGAATATTGAAATTTATTTATGATTAAGGTACAATTACTTTAGTCAACAAAGTGATGTTTTGCAAAGTTGCTGTAAAAGTTACTCTTTTTTAGGACTATATACATTTTTTAACTACTGGCTGACGAGTGTTGTTGGAGGTCCAGCGAGTTAACATGTAAAGAGTGAAAAGGAAAATACTGAAGTATAACACTCAGTTTTTCATTTTTTCTTGTTTAAATATCCATGAGGTTATGAATATAAATTCAGAATATTAACCAGTGCTGCCGTTGTAGGACTAGATTTGCATTTTTTTTAATTTTATTTGTATACAAATGTCCATATGAAATAAGCAGAGTCAACACAATAAATTAAAAATACATCGTACCTACTTTCATAAACCTAAGTAAAATGCACGAATGTATCGTACGAACTTGTACTTGTCGTTGAAAACTTTAATGTGATTTGGCAGATATAAATGTATTAGTATATACAAAAATTAAATTTTTAAGGGAATGTGTAAAACAGCATATTAAACAGATTTATTTTCTTTTGAGTTGAATAGTTAAAAGAAATGTTCTTTTGTAAAATTTTTAGAGTGTAGAGGGTGATTTTGTATTTCAATGTGACTTTGTAAGGTACAGTCCTCTCAACGAGCTACACCGGGTAGCTTTCTGGGCTTGTTTGAAAACTACCACAGATGCTGAACAAGCAATAAAACAAATGTTTTCTAACAAAAGAAAAGAGAAAATAAACAAAAAAAAAAAAAGAAATTAAATACTTTGTATGTTTTAAAAAAATAATTTATTGAAAAAAACAACTATTAAAGAAATTCAGAAGAAAAAGGAAATAAAGAAGAAAAATGAAATAAAGTCTATAAATGTGTACTTATTAAATTCAAAGACTCGTTATGTATTATTATATATTCAAAAGCCGAAGGCTTAATAAAAAAAAACTTAAAATGTGTAAACTTCAGAGGCGAGAGATGACCTGGTCGTTATAAGCTGTTCTTAAAATTAAATAACCCCGCCTCGAAATTTATATTTTTCTCAAGCTTCTAGTGTGGTACTTTTCTTGGACTGTGGAGAGACTCGACTATCGCTAGCGAAGTACCAAAACCAAACGAGAATGATCTTCTACTGATTTTGTTGCTCATTTTATAAATACTAATTTTCAATGAGCTTTCCTTCATTAAACGTGGCTGAGGCTGAGCTTATATATTTATTTAAATTACGCAACTAAGATTTTATGGTCGTGGTTGCAACCATAGCTTTTTATGAATTTGTCCGCTCGAGGGAATTGTCCGTTTAAGGGAATTATCCGAAATAGGAGGTTTCACTGCATACAGATGGTCTGAACAAATGGTTATAAAATTAAAAGCTGAAACTACACTTTTTTCTATTCAACCAATATGAATTAAAATTTATTCAAAAAATAGCGGGAGGGAAAATATGTCAAAATTTTGTTTAATGCCTTTGAGAAACAAATCATAATGTATACAAAAATAATTTGTGTCTGGCTAATAAAAATGCTGGTTGATTCAAATGCAATTGTCAAACAATAAAATCTTAATTTGGATGGACCTGATCACGTTACTTCGGTAGCGCAGTGCATATGGCTTGACTCTCAGTTACTCCAAAAAGTTTTTCAAATAAAATTGGAGAAATAGACCAAGCGCCACTAAAAGGAGTCTGATTATCGGCCCGGCAGTCGTGAAATAAATATAAATCTAACCTATAAAACAACTTGTTGGTAGCTCAACCAAGTGATGTTGTTTCATTCAAAACCTTCAATATTAATTTGGTGGCGCGAAAGATTAGACTTATTGACAGTCAAATAAAACATTCTTTAAAACCCCAGATTTTCCTTATTTAATTTCTAAGTCAGGTCGAAAATTCAGGCTTATTTTCATATTAAGAACGAAATAAGTGGCCTTATTTTACATCACTACATTCACTCCAACTTCACAAAATGTTCCAATAAAACTTCTGTTCCGCCCACAGCTTGATATAACTGGAGGATTATTAATTGTTGAACAATAAATCTAGTGAGTAAAAATCGAAGTTCAGCGAAAGCCAAGAAACAACATGTGTTCATATGTATATGATATAATATATGTAGGTATATATTAGATTTACATATTAAGCTTTTCAAGCAAAATGACATGGCAGATATTCTTAAGTGAGACTAAAGTAAAATCATAAATACAATAATTTAGTTCCCCACTCTGCAATTATCAGTAAATATTCAGAAAATATAAAAAAAACATCCATTTGATTATCGGTATATCTCCTATCTAACCACATCTATTTAAACAACTTCATAGGCAACCATCCAGCCTTCAACTTGATACAAATTCGGATGTCATTTATAGTTCATTGCAAAACGCTGCCGTATATATGATACCAAAAACATAATTCACACACCACCTTTTACCTAAACAATTTTATGTTTTAAATAATACTCTTGCCATTGAAAACATTACAAAAAAAAGTGCTTCGTTGGATAAATTTGCAAACTTGGAATTTCTCTTTTATTCAATGTGAATATTCTTCCGCATTGATAAGGCAATGGCAATTCATGGTTCCAACACACTTCTGTTGATTGTTGCATTTTTCAGATCATATATTAAGTGGTTGCAACTGCAGAACTTATCATCAGTTCTTTTGAGTTTGTTGCAAGTGCAATAACTCTTCTTTTAATTCATTTATACTTCATATTTATTTTTTTTAAATAAAATGAGAAGTCAATTTGCTGTGGCAATTTTTTGCTTTCTATCTTCAACGATAGTATTAGCTGATATTTTAGTCAACATTAACGTTAACAAACCCGTTCATGATGTTAGTGAACAATTTGTTAGTTTCTCCATTGCACCGGAATTGCTATATGGAACTTTAGATGGACCAAATAAGTTCGACACTAATTAAATACTCATTCAGAGATGCAGAATATATAAGGATTTTTTTTTAACGTTTCTTCTAGAAAAACCTTAACAGACATGGCAGCTCTTCTGGGACCATCCTATGTCAAGCTTACTGGTGATTATTTCTTCCCAACTGACATCAAGAGCACTCTTAAGAACCCAACTCAAACTATCTGGAGTGGATTCAATAGATGGACCCGGTAAGTTTCTTCTCTTTCTCAAGACTTTGATCAGTATAACAGCTTTACATTTTCAAAGGGCTATGAACTGGACAATGGTTATTCCAGTTCAGTATACTCCTCAGTCTTGGGATCCAATAGATGCATTGAGAGTTCTGAACATATCGAATATAATTGGAATCGATAACTGCGTATGGCAACTGGGTCTTGGTAAGTCAAAGAAAAAATTTAAGGAATTGCAAGAGCTTATGTATTTATTTTGTAGATTTTGGTGCATCAAGAGCCTCTGACTATGTTTCTGATCTTCAAACTCTCGATACAATGGTTGACACATTCCGACCATATATCAAGGAATGGAAGGTTATTGGTGCGGATATAACAGCTGGAAGCAGTGCTGAGGAAACTAAACGTTACATCGACATGTCAAGTGATGTAAATGCAGCCTTTGGATGGAATCAGTAAGTTCTTGGAATGCTTATATCTATAAACCGATCCTTCAAAACTCTTTTCTTAACTATATAGACCAGCTGGATATCACGTTGAAGAAAATGTCAATGGATATATCTACGACAAGGATCTTTCACTAAAAGCTATGATGGAGAAAAAAGTTCCAGTTTGGTTAAGTTTGCCTCCTAAAGGACCCATCAATCATCAAATCTCTAATGGATATACAAACATAGAAGTCTCTGAGGCAATTCGTTGGGCTCAAACTTTAGGCGATGCAGCAAGTTCAGGGTTTTCTGCAGTTTTCAAGCCTCTGACGGAAGAAGATGTTAACGCACCAACTTATAGCTTCTTTGTAAGTGCTCTGTTCAAGAAGATCATGGGTAATCGAGTATTTGCGGCGAAGCCTGTGAAGAGACACACATACTCGTCAAAAGTTTACTCTCATTGCGCTAATGGTATATCGGGAGGAATTGCTTTCATGGGTGTTAATACTGAAGACTATGTTGTCAAGATTTCTGCAAAACCTTCGGCTAAATTTACAGGTTCCGAGGTTTGGCAATTCGTATTGACTTTGAAGAAGGGAGTTATGTATTTGAACAACGATCTGTTGACACTTAATTCTACATTTGATCCTTTAGTTAGAATCAAGCACCCTAACAAGCCTCTTGCAATGAATATGCCACCAATGTCTGTTGGTTTCTGGGTTCTTCCACTTGCCAATCATGAAGATTGTCAATTTACTGAGCTACTCACAAATCAAGAAACCCAATGGGAGAACCGTAACAGAAGACAAACTTCTTCAGATAGACTTTTGAAGAAACTCATCCTGGAGACTTCTTTCACTGACCAAATGAAGAATCGTCGTCGTCGTCGGGACACTTCAAATAGCCTTAAAAAGGAATCAGCTTCGAGCAATGGAAATTTAGTCACACGCCATAGAAGATTTATCTTACAAGAGACTCCAGGAGCAAATCCTGCACCCGCAAAGGTAAGCCCACAAGTTACAGCTCAAGAGAAAAATATAAAGAAGCGAGAAAATGCCCACAACTGGCTTAAATCCCTGGTCCTGAACCCATTGCTGCAGCCTAATCCATTACTTCCCAAAGTAGATTGGGGTCTTAAACGTTCCCGACGTGCAGCTGATTTCTTAAGCACCATGTTCCCTAAAAATACTGGAAAGATCTCTCTGCGCCGCCAGCCTGCACCCACAAAACTTCAACAACGGGATGAGGCTAGTATTTTCAAGACCACAGTAGCAGAAATGGCAATGCCCGAGGGTGATGTACATTTCGAGTATATAACTGATATGAATGGTGACGAAATCAGTACAAAAGAAAGTCGGGAAGATATACAAGAAGAAAGAGTAACCAAACTAACTCATATGGAACTGCCATCGGAATTCTATGAAGCAATTGATCACGGAAAGTACCAACCTAAGCCCTTCCAATACAAAGCCATTAATAAGCCAGAAGTTTCTGATGTATCAGATATTGAAGGCCAAACCAAATACATCACACGAAATCAGCTAGAAAACCAATCTTTTGAGCAAATACAAAACGAGAATACTAAAACTTACAATAAGGATTCTTTTGAAAAACCGACCAATTCGAAGTTGCCCTTCAAGCCCGAATTCCCCCTCACTGCACCATACCCAACTTTACCTAATGATAACGTAAGAAAGTATTTCTATCAGCCAAATGAAAATGATGACCTTAAGGCTTTTTTGAGTAAAGCTAAAACTTCACCTAATGATTGGGAACCTGCACAAAGAATAAAAAGGTCAATTGGCAATGGAAAATACATGTACAAAACATTAAAGGACAACTTAATCAACCAAGACGAATATGTTGAACCTTTGACGTATAACAATCAACATCAGGGGAGTGAGACAATTCTTGAAGAGTCTATTCTGACATCTGACGGACGTGCAGCAGCTGAAAATGTCAAGGACAGAGTTTCTAGACTTTTGGGTGCCGTAAAAACCCATTTGAGTGATTTCTTCACTACATTAATTAACTAAAAGAGGACTGCGTATAATGCACTATAAAGGCTGACCTAAAAATTGGAAACAAAAAAATATGAGGGAACAAAACTCATCACTTTTACTAATTCTAAGATTTATTCATTTGTTGTTCTGATTTTAAGGCAAAATGTAAATAAAAAAAATGTAAAATAATTTTTTTTTTTTTTAATTTACAATATACAAATAACATGATGCGAGATACATTGTTTTGCACGGTACCTAGTGTAGGCTCTTCCTTGAAAACAACAATGGTTTGATCCTGATAAATGTTTTAACATTTTTTTGGAATTACTATACTTAGTAGTATTAAACTGGCATTTTAACATTTTAACAATGCTCACCTGTGTAGTTTAACTGACATCTTGTCATACAAAACCAGTTAGCCGGTTACGGTCACAAAAGAATCAGTTTAAATCAACGTGACTTGTAATTTCAACTCCACTCTATGCTTAGAAAAAATAAACATTTAAAAACAGTTAATCTTATAACTTAACTGTCAAATCAACACTATTGTCAGGTTATTTCATTTCACACACTTACATTTTCACACATTTAGACACAGACGATTGTAGAAAATTAACACTATTTTTGTTTATTTGAACAAGCAAATCACTAAGATAACTCAAGACCAGATTAAGTTCATCAGGTAAACAATTGTAAAAACAACACTATAAAATTTTTAAGTCAATAGTTATCTAAACCTACATTAAATAAAACTGAAAATTCGTTAATTTCACTGCCGTCATGTCAAAATTTTGAAAAAATGTTTATCTATAAGGATTTTTTATGTTGAAACAACATGACATATCTTCTTAATTCATTCAACTACAATTTAATAAAATAGTTCCATATTAAATTTAACCACGAATATAATGTTATTGAGTTTTGCAGATCTTTAAATGGTTATTAACTTGTTAAATGTTTACCTGATGTTTTTCTCTGATTGAATATTTGCAATTACCGTTGCTGCTTTAAAAAAAAATTTCTTTTGTTAACAATTTTCTTTCAAAACACATAATTATACCCGCACTGCAAATAAAATTGACATAAACTAACCCAACATTGTTATTTTTGTTTTGCCTTGTCTTATGTGTATAGCTAAATTAACATGGTACATACATCTGGGTATCTGGGAAGTGTTATTTTGAATTTCGTCTTTTGTTGTTTTATTAACTCCAGAAAACAATTAAATAACCGTAAGCATTTCTGATACAAAAAAAAAACTGGATAAGCATTTTATTAAAAACTACAAAAGAAGTGTACAAATATTTCGAATATAGTAGCAAGTGAGGAAAATGAAGTTTTTATCTTAAAATCTTTGCTTAGTAATTTTTGTTAAAAATAAAACTCTTCTGCAGAAGTCCAATCTTCTAAACTTTTTTTCCAAGAATCTACTGGACATTTTTTGTTAGGGTAGAATCACTGCCAACTCCACCAATCAGTGGACGTTGACAGATCTACTTCTTTTTTTTTCAAACATTTTTAAAATCTACTTCCTACTTAGCACCATCACGAAAATATTGAAATCTATCATTTTAAAAATCTCTGTTTAAACCTACTTCAGTCAAAATGTTTAAACTTACTTCAGTCTTACAAAAAATGCCAAATCTTCCTCTTTTTTTCTCTATTTCACCATAGAATTTCCATTAAAACAATTAAAAAAATGTATATTTAAAGTTTTCTGTTCCTAAAGACTTTCCAAAGAATGAAATCTTTTTATTTATTTTGAATGACGTGCTCCAATTTTAGAACATACTTACATATACCAACATAATTTTAATGTTCTTTTTTATAACAAAAAATAATTTCTTAAGTACCTTACCATGAAGTCTGAGATATTTGTTTTTTTTTTTTTTTTTTATTAAACAAAATTAAAAATTATACAAAAAATTATATATGTAGAAATAATTTAATTTGTTTGTTTTTTAATTTTTAGTTAATTTTATTTAAAAATTTTATCAAATTTTATGCTAAACATGAAGTGAGAGTTAGTTAATTGTTCTAAGTTTTTTGTATTTAATTTTATTTATTTTGTTAAATTAATTTAAAAAGTCTTATTAAACAATACATATTTTGAAATATATGTTTAAATATGAATATGAAGTCTGAAAGAAGTTCCATTTTTGTTTTAAGTTTATTCTATTTAATTAAATTATTTAATCAAAAGTTTTTAAAAATATAATTTATTAAATACATTTTATTTCATTTATTTTTATTTCATTTTGAAATAAACTTTGATTTTTCTTAATCTACATACTTCACTTTTTCTTGAAATCTACTTAGAATTTTTCCCGAAGTGAAAGCTGCCACCGACTGAGTTTGTTAATTTTTTTTACCAAATTCTCCAATTGGAGTGAAAAACTAAACCAGGACTATTAGTTTAATATCCAACAAAATTAATTACTTTACAGACTTCTAGTTGTTTCTAAAAAGTTTTGGTATAACATTAAACTGAACAATAAGTATACAGCGGCTGCTACATAATTAACAACTAAGTCCATTTTAAATACCTAAACCATTCTCGAAATAGCTTAAAAGTTTAAATAGAAATATACATATAAAATACGTACATAATAGATAATACAAATTAAAGTGGAAAATCAAAATTTTTATTAAAATTAGTGAAAATCTAAAATAGTTTATCAAAACAAGACTGAGACCTTCCCCCCAAAAAAAGAACCTGCGCATACGTTACTGACATCCAGCTGTGATATAACTTCTTCAATGCGCATATTTAAAATGTCGTTTAATATCATCACTTCGTTCATAAAAAAAAAATTATTTAAGCTCTAATTATTATAACGACAAAACAGTAATTTGTGACTTGTTATACACACATACACACACACATGTATTATGGAATAAAATCGCTGAATGAGCAAAACAAAAGACCTAAGCAGCGAACTTGATTCTACATTTATATATACTCACCCAAACAGAAGCATTGTATGATAACAGCAATTATTTTGTAATAATATTTTTTTTTCTTGTTGAATACCTGGTTTTACTCAAAATCTTTCTTTATACATTTCTACTGTCTGTGATTCTTCTTGACATAATATAGCGGTCCCCCCTTTTTAGATACACACAATTCATGCTTGCAACTAAGAGTTGCCAACTTTTATTAAGAAGTTGAAGTATGAAGTAACTCACTCAAAATGTAAACTAAAAGATGGGAAAATATAATATGATTTTACTTTGTCTTTATAACTAAACTAGGCTTAAAAATAAAGTATGTCCATACTATGGAACTTTATTATAAAGGTAAACAAAAAGTAATACAAAAATTGAATGAAAAGAAAATTGTATCATGAATATATTTTCAGGTAAAATTTGAACAAATTGTATCGCTAATACAAGTGGCGTTTAAAAACCCTGGCAAGCCTGTTTGCAAGAAGCAAAATTATCAACACTATTTACCTGTTGACTCTTGAAGAAACCCAATAGCCCTGAGCAAATTCAACTCAACACAAGATGGTTATAGATACAGTATTTAGTTCCAAGCAAAACTCTCACGACGAAGGTTATCCAAAAAGAATTTTGAACGAAAATTTTATTCCGAACACTTAGTCACATATATCGACCACAAACAGGTGAGTGAAATGAACATCAACAGCTCTTCCACAGCAAAAACAACAACAACAAATTTAGCTTACCTATATACTTATAATTTCTTATTATTGCAAGTTAAACAATTTATTCAACTCATTAAATGTATTTTTTTTTTGCGGTTTCTTTAATATTCATTGTTATAAGTATGAAAATATTGTTTGAGTGCGAGTTATTGTGATATCAACATAAATTTAGTGACGTGTAATTTCTTCAAGAAAATGCGAGAATGTAGAAATTTCTGCTAGTACCTGTTTTCAGATAGTGAAAGTGAGCATCTTCTTACTGAAAACTATTTGTATTTATATAAGTGCATTCAAGCAGTAAGCACTCAATGAGTTTTCTTTAATATTAAGCATAAAATAGGAGAGGGGACTTTTGCAGCATAAGAACGATTGTTTATAAATAAATTAGCATACATAAAAAAATTAAATGACCGGGTTCATTGAAATAGATAAATATTTTATAGATAACCATGATGATTATGGAAATGTTCACGTAATCAGTTACCAGTATTGGGGTTATATCTACAAAATATCAAAAATCTAAAACCTATTGAGTATTATGTAAATGTTAAATTTTTAAGTTTGCTTATTCTCAGACCGGTCTGTATATTGCGCGTCTCTAAACAAAAAATATTCTTAAAAAAAAAAGTTTTGTATCTTTTTGTTGAAATTATTTAAAAATTATTGTATATTTGTATTTGTTGGAATATAATTAAGACTTCCTCGTTCTATTAAATTTGTCTGCCATAAATTTATTTTTGGTCTTCTATACTAGTAGAGAAACAAGTTATGATGAGAATTTTAATTTAACAACTTTTATATATAGAAACCAAAGTGGTTAAGTTAGCAAATAATTATTTTAACTGTATTGTAGTACTTACTACCTTCTTAATGAATCAAGAAAAGAAAAAAAAGAAAAGAAAAGAAAAAAAGATACAAAATGATAGAAGAAAATGAGAAGGGACTTTCCAAAAGGGGATACAAGTAAACTACTGGGGCATGTATGTATTTAGAAGACTTAGTCCCAATGTTAAAACTTTTTCTCTGATCGGAGTAAATTTACTCAAATTTTAAGAAAGAAAATAAAACGACTCCCTCACTCCGCTTTTCAAGGTCTGGCTCATTTTTTTTTAAACTTAAAAATTCAAATTTTTGTAAGCCAAACCACGTGAAAAGAAATGAAAACACTGTGTTAATCAATTTTTTAACCAACTTTGAATCCGAATGTTTTAATCTAAAATTCTATTCTGTTCTAAAACGATTGGAGTTTATGTAGGTACATATTTTTTTTTTTTTTAATATTTATTTTTGTAAAAATATTTTTTTTTGTAAAAATAGAGTTTTTGAAAACTTAAGTTTTTTTTTAGTTTTTAAATCTACTCCAGAATTTATTTTTGATTTACTCTACTTTTTTACAAATCAGCTCCGAAATTTTACTATTAAAGTTCTAACCCTGCTTGGCGCAGAACCAAAATTGGGTATTTATAAAACCCTCACTAGTTAACTGATTATTCCAATTCAGATCGTCGCTGTAGGGATTAATCTTTGTGGACTAAATGCCATACAAAGCTTTTTTGAATCGGTAAATACTTTTAATAATTCTTTAGAAAATCGAAAATAAAAACACTGAATTTATTGTGAAAGTGGCCAGTTTATTTAAATTTAAATGCGAACATTTTGCAGTTTTTCTCTTTTTTTTTCATTTTTAAATGTCCTTGAATGATTTTCTAGATTTTCTATTTATTATTTCGGTTGACTATATTGACTATAATTTTATTGCAATCATTATAGTTTAGTTAAGCAAGTCGAAAATTCACTGACCTGAACTGCGATCCATTAGTTGTTTTTTTTCAATTTTATGTATAAGTGTTATATTTAAAAACGAAACTAATTTATGTTAATGAATTTTTTTCTTAATTATTCATTGATTTCACATATTTACCAATTAATTGGTACATCACAAAATAAATTTTTACGTAATAAATTTATATTTCATTTTTTTTTTCGCCAGCCATTCACTAAAAATTTGCATTCACTTAATTTTGACATAGTAAAATAGATTAAATGTTAATTAATAATAACAAGAAGTAAAATAAATAAAATAATTTCAAATTTCTATTTGTTTTATTTTATATTAATTTTCTTTATTGAAACTTAGTTTTTCTATCACAACTTATAAAATTATTTTTGCTACGCATTTCGGAATAAATTCCATCATCTGGCGGTTTGCAACTGAATAAGGTTGTATTTTGTCGTTTGATCTATCGTGGATGCTAATTAGTCCCTAGACTTCGGAACTTTGTTCTCACATGCTATTGATACCTACTATGGGAAAATTATGTATGGATTAGGAAAAAAAACCTCAAGATTTTGATCAAACTGGAAAATTAGTTCTTATCTAGCATTCGATAATTTCTCTGACACTTTTTTGTCATTTTTTTTTTAGAATCTAAAATAAAAAAATTCTTATCCATCAAAAAAATATCTTATTTCTTTTTTCAAAAATGGTTTCACAGATATTAAAAAAAAATTATAAATTTGAATAAGTATAGGCTACTTTCATGTTAAAAAAATATGTCCTCAACATTTTTTCTAGTGCGGAACCTCCCATAGAACCATTTTTTTTTTATTTTCTTGACTCGGTTCAACAAATTTTCAAAGAGAATGTTTTAAAAAGTTTAAAATTTGTATGAGTTTTTAAAAAAACATTCAACTTTTTTTTCTCAGTTTCGAAATGTATTTAGTCATTTCAGTTTTTGTTATGTGATTTTTAACAATTTTTCAGTTTATCCATATATGTGGATATAATTTGTGCAACACGGTGTTCATTTCAGTGTACTCACATAACTAAATTATTTCTTATTTAAAACTAGATCGAAAGCTTTATATCCAGACCTTAAGACCACAAAACGATCATACATAACATTAAATACGTGCGACCCAGTCGTGCATTTTATTTTAATTGATGTAAGCTATGACTTGTGATTTTTGAAACTAAAATTGAAATTAATGTTGTAATATTAAATTGTGGGTCAAGAAGTTACAATCAACATTAAGTTGGATTTTTATTAACAACAACATAGGTAGCGTAACTGTAGTTAGTTTTTGTGAAGTGAAGTATCTGTAATGAACTAAATACACCACTTTTTTACTAACGCAATAGATGAATTAAATGTAATGGATTTTAAGTAATGTATCAATAAAAATCTTGTTCTTGTAATTTTGATATATGTACATATGTACATACCTAATCTATTATTATTAAAAATAGAGAAAATAGGTGGAAAATTACGAATAATATTAATAAATATATCAGTGTTTATAATTTGCGGTGGAGCTGTCCTTAACTAACCAAAGTTCTTTAGGATTTGAATTATGATGTATGGTTAATGTAATCCCAACAAAACTTTCATTGAAACTTTGATTTGTCATTCTAATGGCATTTTCCTCGGAAGTCGAGCTTACTGTATCAGTTTTTGAAATGTATTGCATCGTATATAAACCCTCGAAGCCTACTTAGGTAATGTTCAAAATCATTTACACGATTGTTTTATTTTATTTATTTATTTTTTTTTAATACATTTTAATTTTCACTTTTATTGATTTCTAATTTTTTGATATCAAAATTAATGTACCGTTAACCGTATACTCACTTAGATATTATCCAAAGCTTTGCAGATCTACTTATAACTTTTTGGCTTATGAATTTTCCTACAACTCCCACCCTTTAAAAATTCTATTGCAAAAAAATAAAAAAAAAAATAAAAAAAAAATATGAACAACTAACAACTAACTTAAAAACAAAAAAAATTTAATTATTTCTACATGCATATTTTTTTAATAGCAATACATAATTTTGTTCAACAAAATCAAACAATCTCAGACTTCATGTTTAGGTACTTCAGTAATTATTTTTTGTTATAAAAAAGAACATTGAAATTATTTTACTATTTATATATTCTTACAAAAATAAGAACACGTCATTAAAAATAAATAAAAAAGATTTCAGGTTTTGAAAAGACTAGGATCAAAACAAAAACTTTAAATTGGTGGTTACAAAAAGAAGTGGTGGTTAGAAAAAGAAGTAGATTTGGCCTTTTCTTTTTAAAATTGAAGTAGATTGAAACAGAGATTTTTAAATTGAAATAGATTTCAATATTTTGGCGATGGTGCGAAGTAAAGTACATTTAAAAAAAAAAAAAATTAAAAAGA
The DNA here is from genome assembly GCA_951394125.1 of Epistrophe eligans. Lineage (NCBI taxonomy): Eukaryota > Metazoa > Arthropoda > Insecta > Diptera > Syrphidae > Epistrophe > Epistrophe eligans. Next base: position 56,028,564 of record OX596028.1, read on the forward strand.
AGTAGTTCTGTTTCAATTGAAGTAAAGTGGTACCACTGCTGTGAACTATATCCAACAACTATGGCTTAATAATGGCATATGATTCATTCCATGAAAATACGGCTCAAATCAAATTGACAACGGCGCGTTATATACATATTTATTTGTTCCTCGTATTTTTTTTTTACGTACCACTTAAAAACATTTGCAAATTTAAATGACCGCATCTACCTACAAAGTAAAAAATATATTTTTGGAAACGTGAAACGGGATCTCGATAGATAATATAGGATCTTGTTTTGTTGTTGTTATTCATGATTATTGAATTCTGGTAGTAAAATTAGCTACTACTGTTTTTTTAACTGTTGATACCTCATACTGCTTCTATAATGAATTTTTTTTTATTTTCCTTCTTTTTTCATAGAAAATGGAGATGCTAGGTAAAACAGTTCTTATCACTGGAGCCAACAGTGGCATTGGCAAAGAAACTGCTAGGGAATTGGCGAAAAAAGGTGCAAGAATTATTATGGCGTGCAGAAATCAGGAAACTGCTAAAGCCGCTAAAGGTATAGATATACATTAATTTAAATTATCAAAATATTTTTAATCATTGTTTTTTTAATCTTTTTTTCTAGAGGAAATTGAAAAAGAAACTGGAAACAAAAACTTGATTCTGAAGAAACTCGATCTTGGATCTCAGAAGTCAGTTCGTGACTTTGCAGCAGATGTTTTTAAAACTGAGAAAAAAATCGATGTTTTAATTCATAATGCCGGTATGGCTCTAGCATTCCGGGGTGCAACTAGTGAAGACGGCATCGAACTTACAATGGCCACCAACCACTATGGACCATTCCTTCTGACACATTTGTTGATTGATCTTTTAAAAAGAAGTGCACCTAGTCGAATTGTCATTGTTGCTTCTGAATTATATAAACTAGCTTCGGTGAATTTGGACAAATTGAATCCAATTGGAACATTCCCAGCTGCTTATTTGTACTATGTTTCCAAATTTGCTAATATCTACTTTGCCAGAGAATTGGCCAAACGTCTGGAAGGAACCAGAGTGACTGTTAACTTCTTACATCCTGGAATGATTGATTCGGGAATATGGAGGAATGTACCTTTTCCATTGAATTATCCAATGATGGGCATAACTAAATTATTTTTCAAGACACCCGAACAAGGTGCTTTGACAACAATTTACCTTGCATCATCGGATGAAGTTGCCAATGTATCGGGAAAATACTTTATGGATTGTAAGGAATACGAATTGAATGCAGCTGCTATGGATATGGAAAAGGCAAGCAAAATATGGGAGGAATCAGCTAAACTTGTAAAACTCACTGCTAACGATCCTAAAATCTAAGGAAATTGACTTCGCGTAGTGTGTTAAGAGTTAATAGGGATTATAATATTTTTCTTGTTTTTTTTTTCTTTTGAAATCCAATGTGTAAAGTTGGAACTGATGTGAAATGCTTTAGGGGAATAAAATAAAATAAGCCTGTGTTTTATATTGTTTTTAAAATAAAATCTATTTTAATTCGATGCTGGAAATTTTCATAACAACTTGAATTTTTTTATTATTATTTTTTTATTTATTTTTATTTCTAACAGATTGATTTTTTTAGGTTAGGTATACAAATCGTGTCGGTTCGGAAAAAAAAACGATTCAACAAAAGAAATTTTTGAGTTAATATTGCAATTTTATGTTGAAAAAAAAACTATCCAGAAGGAATGTAAAAATAGCAGGCTCTATCACATTATATTTGGAACTAATTTAAGCAGTTTTGGGATCTCAAAAGAGTTAAAGAAATTAAAAATTTAATTTTATTTTATTTCGCCTTTGTTGAAAAATGATATTCGTTGAATTGTGCCGTTTTTCTTCTCAACGGACGATGTGAACCTAAGCTACATCCTATGTATATTTACATCTCGTTGGTAATAAGGTTATTAATATACGAGTGGGTAGCTAACAAGATTTTTTATTAGTATTTATTTAGATAATAAGCTAACACGTGCTTGCTCTAAAAGTTCAATTGTCTATGAAAATAACGATGTCATTTCCCTAACTCTTTATTTTTTAATTACCCCATAATCAAAAGTTTATATCCAAAAAATTGACTAGAAAATTTTGTCCGAGCTTTCATGCCAATTTATAACAAATATGTCCATTTAACAATTTATGTATTGTTTATCCATTGCATTACATTAGCGCCTTAGCGGCAACGCCAGGTAATGTAACCTAAACTTGTGTGCATACTTCGGACACCCATAGTTTTTGATGTAAACTAAAAACGTGAGCCTTAGGTTTCACACATTAGGGTCACACATTAAGTGTCACACATTATATTTACGTTGTAATTGGGTTAGTTCAATAAATGCCGGCAAATAGACGAACATTGATGTTTACACATCTTAACCGTTAGTCACAGTACTCACAGTTTTTTTTTACGCATCATTCAAATTCAATATTTAAAATTTTTAATGACAAGACTGTACACTTTAATAACACCATTCTATATAACACCTTTTTATATAAAAAGATAACACTTGTTTCCGGTTTGATCCCATGCTATAAGTGATGCCAAGAAAATTTTATCTTATAACACTTACACACTGTTATACATATAGAAATTATATTGAATAGGTTTACGTAGTTGCTAAATGTCAATTTTGTTCTATTTTGGTTTGTGAAAATGATTAACATTTTTTGTTATATATTTGTATAACACTTTATGAAGTATAATGACGTCATATTTTTAGTCGAGGTTTATTTTTTGTGGCAAAAGTATAAAGAAAAGGGATGATTGCTTTAGCTTTATAGCACTTGCTTTTATGAACGAAAAGTCAGTCAGTCGCACTGTGGTTTCAAAGATTGAGGGTAACCCTTTTCATCTAATTTTAAAAGAAAGAAATTAGTTATATTATAATTTGTAATAAATTGAATACAGGAGCATTATTTGTTTTATGCCACCTATGTACATATCTAAAACTTCCTAGTTGTTTAGGGTGTATCTAGTTGTAGTATCATGTGAGTAGGTACACAGTGTTGCACATATACAAATACAGTGAAAATTCTTTAGCAGCAGCAGTTCAAACTGGCGATGGCGGTTTGAAACTTGTGTGAAACAAAACTAATGAATACATATCTAACTTTCAATAAAGTACCCAGCTAAATATAGCAAGTAAACATAAAACCATTAAAAAATAAAATGCACGACTGGGTCGAACGAAATTGCTCTTATGTACATATGTATAGGTACGATTACACTGTGGTTTTATAGTCTATAATATTAAATAAAATATTCATCTGATAAATCAGTTATGGGAGCCTATATTTTATGCCACCTGCCATAAACGTAGTTTAGTTTAAGGAATATTATGTGAGTACATATATATGAAGCACCGTATGGCACATATGCATGGAACTTACGGTTTCAGTTAAGGTTGTAAATATGTTAAAACATCAATATAATTAGAAATAAATTGATTAAACAGCCTTTGAAGCTTTTCTTTGACACCAACGTGATGGTGTGCATTCGGTTTCTTAAACAAATCTCAATTCAATCAATCTTGTTTTCATAGATTTTAATATCTAATCTTTTTATTAATAATTTTTTATTTATAAAATTAAAAAAAAAAAATTAAAAAAAAAGTTGATACGCTATTTTTAAGTATTAATGTCGAGTTAGAAATAAATTTAAAAAAACTACCTGCCCATTTTTGAAATATCGATATTTTAAAAAAAAAATCCAAAATTAGTTTTTTTTTGAAAATTTTGATATGCAATATTATTTAAAGTTATTAGAAGCTGTTGAGTAAATTTTGTTTACTAAAATCGGTTCAACAAATAATGAGATAGTAGAAAATCAAAAAAAAATGGTTCTATGATGTGAGATACCGTTTATAATTGTTTAATAAATATGATAGATCGTGCTAATATTAGCTTACATAAAAATATTAACAAAGTCATTTTTGAGAAAAATAAGATTTTCCAGGTTTTTAAACATTTGTATGGTACGTACCGTTATTTTTGGTTATAAGAATAATTTTTGTTTAAAATTTGCTAATTAATGTAAAAAAAATGCTGGGTACCTACCAAGCTAAATAAAAATCGACTAATTTTTTCACTAATATAAAGTCTTAAAAAAAATTGAAACATTTTTTTTTAAATCCAAAAAAACATTTTTTGAAAGTTTTAGTATCTACCCATTTAAATTACTGAATTTTTTTATAAGGAAAATAGGATTTTAATTAATGGTTATAAAAAATATCCCAGATATTTCTACAGAATAGTCTTTTCTTTTAATCAAAAATTCAATTTAAAAAGCGGTGGACGAATGCGTTTATGTTAAGCGAGTTTTTAAAGCCAATTGATTAGCCAATTTTATAGTGACATCATGTTGAGACGCTTCGCTGATGATATCCCCGGATTAAGTTATCTCATAATCGAGTCCCACAGTTTGGGTGAATCGGAAAAAAATTATAAGAATGCATTTCTTGGACCTATCGACAAAACCGTGAGTTAATTATGACTGGTATGACTTGTCAATTGTGCAAATCGAGCTTTTTTAACTCTTTTGGATCTGGAGATTTAGGGGAAGGATCAAGTCTCCCAGGGAATCAAGATCCAATTTTATTTTAAGCTGACGTAAACTTAGAGCAGAAATACTTGAAATAAAAACCAAGGAAAATAAAGAATGATTCATATTGACTCTATATGAGATTGACAATAACTTTATTATTTTATAAAAACATCTTTGTCACTTATATTTTATCTTTTATCTTAAATATTGTATTTTGATTTTCATAAAAATGTCTATATCTTTTTATTTATCTATATAATGAAACATTTTATTTCAAAATGAATCAATGTTGATTCTACACGAAAAAATGTTATTTTAATATGAAGTAAATTTAAATTAACAATACTTACAGTGAGAATTAAAAAAATAACGGAAAAGTTAAGAATGGTTCGTGTTGAATTAACAATGAATTCTTTTATTTCTAAAATACATAACATAATAATATTATTCAAACAACAAATTTTTCATTTTTATTTTACAATGGATTTTTCTGTGTTACAAAATATTTGACTATTATATTTTTAAGATGCGTTTATTTAGAATGCATGCAGTAGATTTATTCGGAATTCTCTAAATCTTAAAATAAATGAATATACAAAAATGCGAACAATGTAAGTTTTTCGATACAAATTTGTTTGCGTTTTTGAGTTCTTCTTTCATATATATGTATGTATGTAGGTACGTTAAAATTTTACATATTAGAAAAAAAAGGTGATTCGTTTTAAAAAAGCACCTGGAGCACATTAAATCATATTCATATCATATTTAAGTTTCAGCCAAGAGAAAAAGAGAAAGATGTTGTTTTTGAGAAAGGAAAAAATCATTAAAAAAAAATTATTTAACAATCCTTTTCTTGTTATCTTCATATGCTGCTTTGTATACTTGATAAATTTATATAAACGGCAACACAAATTTATATTTGATTCAATTTTGTCTGAAATGTTTTTAAAAAATTTATTTTTTGATGTTTTTTTTTTTTTTTTGAAAAAAAATTTCATTTTAAATTCTGAATTGTCAAAAAAAGCTCCTAGAAGCTGAAAAATGTAAATCGAATCACATATTAAATATATATGTAGGTATGCATTTTGTTTGACATTTTCTAAATAATGGAGTTTAATATGTACACACTCATGCCTCAGAAAGTTCTTGAAATTAAAAAGCTCTTGAAATCTCCCAATAAAGTATAGAAGAGGATTTCTTAAAATGTTAAAATATTCCATAAGAGAAGGTATAATAGTTTAAAAAGTAAATTTTGTTCACATATAAAGTTTATGAACGGTCCCTAAAAGCATGACAAAACACAAATAAGCAACTTCATGAGAATTTTGTGTCACAATATTAAGGAATTTTCGCTAGTAGTTTAAAAAAGACTGAAAGCTGAAAATCATCATCATTATATTATATTTCTATTGTCGGGATCCCTTTCCCGACTCTCATACTACACCGATGATTTGACGAATTATAATTTTACTTTGAAAATGTTAATAATTTGTTCAAAACCTGCATTTAGGTATTTATTAAATTATATTAATTCAAAAAAATAAACTCTAAAAGTAACACTTCCACTTGTGACATTAGGTCTATTTAATTTATTAGGTCCGTTCCCTCACTTAGAACTTCTTTGCGTCTTTTATATTTTTATGTAATTGCAAGAATCTTGCAGGGGTAGGCTAGTAATTTCTAATTTTGCTAGTCTCCAAAGTAAAAAATTTTCTATATGTCAAAAGCCGCGTTTTTTTTTATCGCCAATAACCCATGCGGTTTACTTCGGTAAAATAAAAAGATGCGGATCCTAATGAGAACACTGTTCCATGTAGATGCTTTCTTTACACTACAAAATGTCATCTAATCGCCAGAGAAAAAACTAATTTCTGGATCCATAAAGGAAACCCCGATAGAAACCTAGATCCAATGTTGTTTTTGTATTATGTAGGTACTTGTTAAAAGATAACCCAGACCCGTAGATAATAAAACGCGGTTAAAAATAGATACACAAAATATGATTTAGGTTCATTTAGGTTGCAATTTTTCTACACGCGTGGTTGCGTTATTATTCCTATAGAAGTTCGGTTGGATACTCTTTTAAATTTATATATTTTATATATGCACCTGCGTAAAAATGTAATGATCAAAATAGACAATTAAACTTTACCAAATAATCATAATAACATTTGAAAACTGATTCACTATTGAAAAACATTAATGCGTCGCCAAACACCATCAGGTTGAAATACAAAAAGTGACTTGCGGGTTGCCGCTATACCAAAAACAAATACAGGTGTGTGTTAATATTACGGTTCATTAAATCAAATAGATTTTCTCGAGTTGTGTTTGAAATTTAAAATTGAAAATGTTAAATAAAGTTTGTTTTACACCCTTAATGTTAAAATTTATTCATATCCTCAAAAATAAATCTATATATGTATGTATCCATCTCAAATCATTGCTAATAATAAGTTTTGCAAACATTGTGGGTAGTTTAGTTACGGATAAAATCATCCACCATTTATATTCTTAAGCCCTTACGAGTGGCTATGGATCATCCCCGGATTTTGGTTATTGTAATGAAGATGTATCATACGCACTATATACCTACACTATACCTTCATATATGGGTTCTACGATAATGTTATCAATTTTAAAGGCGAACGTCACAAATTAAACAAACATCAATGTCCTCGTTGTCATGTTAACCTTATTATAGATAGCTCTCTTACAAAAGGTATACGAGGTACAATATACTACATACGACTGCGAATTGTGTGTTGAACATCTTAATCCCATTTCCATCGAATCTAAAAAAACAGGTCTTTCATCTTTCTAAATATACCTACATATATAGTTCCAGTAGCCTTTCGTCCGTTCGTTCTCGTTGTTACAACAATTTTAATTTTTTAGCCATTTAACACCCTCCGACTTTTTTATGTTGGCTTTTTAAACTTTTTTTTTTTCAAAGACCCGTCGTCGTCAGTCGTCTCTATACCAGGGTACATTTTAATTATAACGTTTTTTTCTTCATTCTTATAGCCATAAATACTACCAAAGCACTTTTTTTTAACCATACTCGCCTTATAATATATATATATATATAAGTATAGTTTATGGGCGACTATGGGACATTGTAAAGGCTTCCAAAATCAATAAGTTGAATTTGTAAGGCTTCGCTTCTTACAAACTGAATGGAATTTATTCACAATATCATCGGCAATACAACATAGTATTCGACAACGAGAACATTTGGCATATATGTATGTACATGTATATATATAAATGATGCAAGTGTTTGTATCTATTTATATATATAGGGATTGCGCAATTGGACCTGAAGAAGGTAAGAAGTGTTTAAAGGACTCTACATTAATGTACATCTTAATCGGTTTGTACCTACCTTCAAATTCAATTCTAACATACATATTACAATATTACATAATGCTAGCTAGTAACCAATAGCTTAAAAACAACCTTATTATTTATAGATAATATAAATATAAATTATGAGATATAATTATCATATGTATCTGCAGGTGTCTATTTAATTCGCAGAATCTTCACATGTAACAAACCCATGACGAATGGGAATGAAGTGCTATCAATGCTTTGATTTATATAGTCATTGATTAGGTATCGCGATCGATTTAAATTGTCTATATTCCAATGATAGAAAAAAATCCAATTTCTATATGTATGTATATAAAATATGTACAGTATATTTGCTTTAAATATATTTGGTTGATACAAATAATTTGTTACCAAGGCTGCGTCTACTCCTTTTGATGGTCCAATTGTAAAAAGAAAGATGAATTTAAAAATTCTAATATGCAAGGTGCAAAGAAGAAGACCACAAAAGGAGATAACAAAACTTTGAGTGAAAACATGTTACGGTGCATTTAAATAACATTTGATTATTTCAGGCAAGAGAAACATAGCTGTTCATTTCTTTTAAAGTTTTAACAAATCATAGTGTATGATGTGTTTGTGTGGAAAGTTTGAACAATGATGAAAAGCGATATAGTATGTTTGTATGAATTTAAGTGTGAATGAATTTGAATGTAAATTTGACTGAAGTTAAAATATTTAAATGAATTGAATGAATGATACAAAATTGAATTAGTTGATTGTTTAATCCTGAACATCCCGGCCCCCCTGGAACGGGTTTCAGGACATGGGTACTAGTGCCAGTTTGGTAATTGGACGAACGTAGGTTCCACCATTCGTTTTCACAGTTGCCACTCGAACCCGACCATCAGTTCCTTGAGTTGTAGCTTCGATCTTGCCAAGAAGCCACTTTGTTGGCGGAAGATTTGGCTCCTTTATAATAACAAGGTCCCCTTGTTTAAGGTTTGGAGTTGCTGTTTTCCATTTCGGTCTTTCTTGAAGCGTGGTAATGTATTCCACATGCCACCGTTTCCAGAATCCTTGTACCATATTTTGCAGGTGGTTCCAATGCGTCAGGCGATTTATCGGTGTAGACAGCGTTGTTGGTTCTGGTACAGCGGTAAGCGGTTCACCTATAAGAAAATGTGCAGGTGTTAATGGATTTAAATCGTAATCTGAAATCACACAAAGTGGACGAGAATTCAAAACGGCTTCGATCTGAGTTAAGACCGTGTACATTTCTTCAAATGTAAGAATTGATGCTCCAATTACTCGCCGCAAGTGAAACTTGACGGACTTTACACCAGCCTCCCACAGACCGCCAAAGTGCGGTGACGATGGGGGTATAAAGTGCCAAGCGACGTTGTCCTTAGAAAGCGACGTGGCTACAGCTTCGTTGAAGGCTTCTGATATTACCAATTTATGCATCTCGTTCAAGCAGCGTCGTGCACCTTGAAAATTGGTGCCATTGTCCGAATAAACATTTGAACAAAGTCCACGTCGAGATACAAATCGACGAAAGCCAGCGAGAAATGCCTCCGAAGTAAGGTCACTCACTAGCTCAAGGTGAATAGCCTTTGTAGCCATACATACAAACAGGCATATGTATGCTTTTGAGGTTTTTGGATTCCGACCTCGGGAGAATTTTATGCTAAAGGGTCCAGCATAGTCGCATCCAGTATGCGAAAATGGACGGCTTTGTGAAATTCGTTGCACTGGTAAGTCACCCATTAGTTGCGAGGTAGTTTGTTTTCGTAACTTAAAGCATACTTTGCATTTGAAAACAATCTTTCGGATAAGATTACGAGACCCCAAGATCCAAAACTGCTGTTTAACGATGGCGAACGTTGCGGAGACTCCAGGATGTAGGTTACCTTTATGTATATCTTCTACAATGAGATAAGAAAAACGGTTATTAGGAAGAATATACGGATGTTTTATGTTAAATGATATGTTAGCATTTTTTATTCTTCCTCCTACTCTAAGGAGACCCTTATTGTCAAGAAATGGATTATATTTTAAGAGTTTGGATTTCAGGGGCAATTGGTTTTTGGTTTTTAACGCGCGCATATCTTCACTGAATGAATTTAGCTGGACGGATTTAATGATTGTTGTTTTTGCGATAAGGATTTCTTTCATAGTTAGGTACGAGGTACGACGATTCGATTTTTCACTCAGGTAGTTAAATATGAACCGAATGACGTAGGCGAGTATTCTTTGCATTCGAAACCACGACGAAGTTTTGTTGACTATATGGTCGATAACATCAAAGTTGTTTGGCGCGGTTAGCAGCACTTGACGAGGGGATTGTCTAGCTTCGAGTAAAATTTCGTTGTCTTCGGATTTAGGAGTTGTGAATTTAGATTTTGGCCATTTGAGTTCCTCCATTGATAACCATGTTGGACCAGTCCACCAGAGATGATGGTTTGGGAGATCGGCTGGAACTACACCGCGCGAGGCACAATCAGCTGGATTCGACTCGGAAGAAATGTGCCGCCAGCAACTCCTTGGGGTAGTTTCGAGTATGGCTGCGGTTCTGTTGGCGACAAAGGTAGTCCAGCGTCGTGGGGGTGATGAGAGCCAATGCAGGACGATTTCCGAATCACACCAAGCCACAGTTCTTGTACATTGATATGAAAACGACGATTTTATAAGATTAAATAACCTAGACAAAAGCAAGGCCCCACAAAGCTCTAAACGTGGAATTGAAACAGGCTTTAACGGAGCAACTTTGGTCTTGGCGGCGACAATTGTTATTTTGTACCTTCCTTCAGCGATTTTACAGCGAGTGTATAGAACAGCACCATAAGCGAGGGTGGATGCATCGCAGAATCCATGAAGCTCAACGTCGTCGAGCGGTGATGCAAACAAGTTTCTTGGAATTCGAACCTGCTCAAAACACGAGATCTCCTTTCTATACCTTTCCCATCGATTAGCTAACTCTGAAGGCAGCGGGTCGTCCCATCCTAAGTTTAAGTTCGATGACCAGAGTTCCTGAAAAAGCATTTTGAAAAGAACGACGGAAGGTGCTAACAGTCCTAACGGGTCAAAGATGCGCGACACTTCTGACAATAACGAGCGCCTCGTTAACGAAATGGTTGGAAGTGAGTTCGACATACGGAACGAATATTCGTCATTTGAAGGATTCCAGTGCATACCAAGCACCTTTACGAATGACTTGGAGCGTTCTGTGTCAAAAAAAGAATACTCACAATGTTCTTTTGGAAGAGAAGTAAGAAGGGGCCAACAGTTTGAGCTCCATTTTCGCAGCTCAAGTTTGGCCATGGAAAGAAGAGTTACTAGTTCTGACTGTAATTTGATGAGTTCTTTGGTTGATTTAGCTCCTGTCATCACATCATCTACGTAGACGTCTTCCAATAGAACTCGGGCTGCGTTTGGGTATTCGGATTTGTAGTCTTCGGCGAGTTGCTTCAGAACGCGAACTGATAAAAACGGAGCAGAAGCTGTACCGTACGTCACGGTACGTAAACGATAGTGAACGATTTCTTGCGAAGGAGAGTCGCGCCAAACAATACGCTGGTAGTCAGAGTCTGAATCTTCTATCCAAATTTGTCGGAACATTTTTACAACATCCGCAGTAAAAACGAATGGATGTTGCCGAAACCTTAAGCAAACACCTATTAGGTCGCGTTGAATAGGAGGGCCTATTAATAACGTTGAGTTTAACGACTTTCCAGTGGAGTCTTTGGCTGAACCATCAAAAACGACACGTATTTTTGTGGAAGAATTGTCCGCTTTAAGCACCGCGTGATGGGGTAGATAAAAACATGTACCGTTAGGAATCACAATTTCTTCACGAGGAATGCGGGTCATATGACCTAAGTCAATATATTCTTGCATGAATTCAGAATATAACTCTCGAAATTTCGAATTTTGAACAAACTTTCGTTCCATTGTGTATAGACGAGAAACAGCGAGAGAAAGAGTACTTTCGAAAGATGGATTTGGAGTTTTGAAGGGAAGTGCAACAACATACTTCCTGTCAGGAGACCTGGAGAAAGTTTGTCGAAAATGTTCTTCGGCCTGGTCGACAACAATTAAATCATTTACTGGAACTACCTCCTCAAGTTCCCAGAACCGTTGTAATAGAGCATCTATGTCAACTATAGAGTGAAACGAGGTAAAATGGTGCGATTCTTCTGGTTCAAAAAACTGTCCGGTTATGACCCACCCAAACGAAGTGCTTTGAGCGATTGGGGATCCATTAGGACCTCGAATTTGTCCTTCTTTGATAATGTTCCAAAGCTTGTCACCACCAAGAAGAACATCGATTGGAGCAGTAACGTTGAAGGTTGGATCAGCGAGTTCAAGACTTCGAATATGAGACCAAGAGGAAGAATCAATAGATTTAGTTGGTAAATCCGAAGTTAATTTGTCCAGTATAAAGGCATCAACGAACAAATGAGAAGAGTTAACACGAGAACGAAGATTTAACGATATGCGTCCTTTTGTATATCCTATTTCAGTCGAAGATAACCCGAGGATAGGAATTCTCGAATGTTTCCGATGATAACCGAGTCGTTGAGCGAAAGATTCAATAACGAAGGTAGATTGGGACCCGGAATCTAGAAGCACTCGACAGTCGATTAGATTTCCTTGAATGTCTTGAATTCTAGCCAAGACGGTTGGCAGAAGTGTTTTCTTTCGACAACTAATATCAAGCGAATGGTTACTCACGAGTGGTGTAGTGGAGCGGGGTGAAGCGAGATTTGATTGAGATTGATCTAAAGAAACTGACGAAGAAGATTGATTTTTCCTGACTGCATCATCGGAATGGACGAGCGAATGATGGCGTGCTTTGCACACCCGACAGCGAAACGAAGAATGACATTTTTGTGACGAATGTCCAGGTCGAAGGCAATTGAAACATAAAGAATTTGTTTTTGCAAAACTTCGACGGGATTCAGTGTCTAACGCGACGAATTTGGAACACTGGGCAATGATATGGTTATCTTGACACATTGGGCATTTCGTAGTCGAGCTTGAATCAGATGGCCCAGCTAAATGAGCCCGAATGTTACTCCCTTGCTTAGTACGCGATGTACCCGAACGACTGCTTAAAGATTGACACGCCTCAAGAGCATCGCACCGCTCTTCTAAAAATTCTAAGAATTCTACAATAGTGGAGTCTTCCCGAGAACCGATATGCTCTGCCCAAGATTGTTTTGTGTCCGCATCAAGTTTATTCAATAATAAATAAATGAGCCATGGATCGCGACCCGATTTGCCCAAAGCACTAAGCCCACGCACGACTTCATCTGCACCATCAGAAATCTTTCTTAAAATTAACACATTGCAACTGCTGGCAGTAGGAAGCGACAAAAAAGATTCAATGAACGATTGAACAATTAATTGGCTTCGATCGTATCGCTTTTCTAAACGATCCCAAGCTTCCGAATAGTTTGCATCATTTATTTGAATGTGCTTAATAAGATTTGCTGCATCACCACGTAAATAAGATTTTAAATAATGGAATTTATGAACAGGACTAAGATTAACTTTAGTGTCAACTGAACCAAGAAAAATGTCCCGAAAAGATGGCCAATCTTTATAGCTTCCATTGAATGGTGGCACAACGATAGACGGAAGTTTAGTTGTATTCAAATTATGAGACGACGACGCCGACGTAGACGAATTAAGTTTTTCAAGAAAAACTGATTGCTGTTCAGCTAAGCGATCGATAGCTGATGAACTATCGGAAAGTTCCACAGGCTTTGAAGAAGAGATTGATCTGTCGCGAATAGCTTTAACTAATTGGGCATTTGTTACGAAATATTTGGTTTCATATGCCGAAAATTCATTTTCGATTTCATCGACTTCATCTTCTCCCAAGTTTTCCAGAATCTCGTTATGAAGTGACGAAAATTCTGACCACGCGGTCTCGAGCTTACTCAACCGAATTTCTAACATTTCGACAGATGTAGATGCTTCAATCGTCTCTATAAATGCTGCCGCACGAGTAAGCCGACCCTTTGCATTACCACATTTTATTTTCAGTGCACTTAACATCGCAGTTAACAATTGAGTTTTGGTTAAAGTATATATAAAAAAAAGAAAATGTTTATGTTCTTTGCCAAAAACGATTGCAAAACAGTTTTAATTAAACTGTATCGACGTAAACGATTAATTCAATAAATTGCAATTACAAAGGTTCCATACGAATTGGACACCAGAATGTCTAACCCATGAGGAGTAACGAAGTCGGAGCAATTACGATTTCATTAATTATAATGTAATTTCAGATTCGTTTAATTAACACCTTATTATGTTTTTTATAACACGGTTCTGTCTTTATATTCGGCTAGGAAGGACCAATATGATTAGGTATCGCGATCGATTTAAATTGTCTATATTCCAATGATAGAAAAAAATCAAATTTCTATATGTATGTATATAAAATATGTACAGTATATTTGCTTTAAATATATTTGGTTGATACAAATAATTTGTTACCAAGGCTGCGTCTACTCCTTTTGATGGTCCAATTGTAAAAAGAAAGATGAATTTAAAAATTCTAATATGCAAGGTGCAAAGAAGAAGACCACAAAAGGAGATAACAAAACTTTGAGTGAAAACATGTTACGGTGCATTTAAATAACATTTGATTATTTCAGGCAAGAGAAACATAGCTGTTCATTTCTTTTAAAGTTTTAACAAATCATAGTGTATGATGTGTTTGTGTGGAAAGTTTGAACAATGATGAAAAGCGATATAGTATGTTTGTATGAATTTAAGTGTGAATGAATTTGAATGTAAATTTGACTGAAGTTAAAATATTTAAATGAATTGAATGAATGATACAAAATTGAATTAGTTGATTGTTTAATCCTGAACAGTCATACTGTATACTATTTATTATTTTTGTTTTGATGTTCGCACTTATCATTTATACAATTAACTGCTCCAACTTTGTCGAGAAAATGGCGCCCGGGCCATTCATTGTTTTTGTATGAAAATCACGAAACAAAGAATTTAGAAGTTTTATTCATACATTCTTCTTGTGTAAATCTGTTATAAAAATATTTAGACCACAGATAAATTTAAAAGTTTGAAATTTTTGGAGAAGATGTGAAAATAACTGTTTCGATATATCTAAGAAAGTGCTGCTGTACAGTTTAAATTATTAAAACGACACAGATGGCAGTTGGTGCATGCAACAGTGGTAGTCAAACGTATTTGCAATCTACTAATTGCATCGATGTGTTCTTCATTGTAGGTATTGATTAAAATTCGTGTCGTTCATTTAAATATCATCGCCGTCGACACCACCACATTGCTCAAGGTTTGCATAAGATCAGAATATAATATTTTTATTTTATAATACGCAGTCTATTTGTTCTTCCAAGAAGTACCTCCTTTTTAGTGAACTTGACAACATAAGTGGAAAATCAGTGATTTTAAAAGCCCTTCTAAAATATCTGACCTGATGTCAAATTTGTATGATAGAAAATGAATTTCATATTTCAGCATCACCATAACCTCCAAACTATATCCGCTATAGGCTAACCAACTTTCCCAAAATTTTCAGAGTTGTTGTTGCATCAGCTGTTTTTCACAACACTAATATCCAGATCGCTTTGACTGCTTTTTAGGTAAATAAACAATTACCTCTTGCGATTTTTAAGTCCTTATAGGCGTACTTACATATGTATATGTGGTGGACGTGGTAACCAAAATTGCTGAGACTGCTTTTAAACGTTGCAATTACCCCCCTGCGATTTTTAAGAACGTAGGAGGGGAACCTATACGATGGCCGGGGTAGACAAAGTTGCAGAGGTTGAAATAATCGCAGAGTAATCGCTCTTTCTTCTTTGTGCTTTTTCCTATTGTTTGAGACACAAGCGGAGTAAAGAGTGTGAAGAGATGTTTCCTTCTCATTAAACAAAAACTGCAGCAAAGAAATTTGCAGCGTTTAAATGGATATGGCAATCTGAAAGAAACTCAAAAGAGAAACGCTGTTAAAATTTGCAGTCGTCTAAAAGCAGTCTGAGAATGAAAAATTTCGAAATGAAGAGTGTGGTCTAAAAGCAGTCTTTGGACACTATACTGAACGTGCCCAATAAGATGGGTTGTCAAATTTTGCTATCGAACAGCGTTGCCAGTTAAGGGTTTTTCCACCCCACATTTAGTATTTTTTTTTCTTTGCGTTGGAGAGGAATCTAAGCGGAGGAGATGTCTAGGGGTAAATCTGAGGATAATATTTTTTTTATGTTTAAATTTGTGACATCTTCAATTTTTTTTCTGAGAGCACCACAAGTCACATTCTCAAAATAAAAATTGATAGGTACAGAATTGTCAAAAAAATATATAGCAATAATAAAGAAATTTTCGAATCTGTCAAGGTTAAAAGAGACAGCCAATTGGCGCTTTCAGAAAAATTACATCTCAGAGATTTTTCTCACTCATAAGGTGAGCAAGCGAATCCAAGATTTTTTTCCTAAGAGTTTTGACCAGAGATTATGAATTATAAAGATAGGAATCTTTCGTACGTTCCACCCTCCAAAACCCATTTGTCTTCATTGTTGTTTTTGTAATTTCATCTCGTGTCGATGAATATATGTGAATTGCAACAACAATTTAAGAAGTGGTGAATTCATATTTTTGCACTAGTGTGCGTTAAAACATGGACATTAGTGTAAAAATATGAACTATACCATCGTGTTTAACTTGTAGGCAAACCACAATGACATCCGAGCTTTCCAATCTTTATAATTCATAATCTCTGGTTTTGACAGAAAAACTGAGAAATTTTGTCTGAGGAATCTTATTCATGTAACTGAGATTCCTGCAAGATCTCCGAGATCTCATTTTCCTGAACACGCCTAATATTTTAGCGAATCTGACAGATGGAAAATTGCCAAGGAAAATAAAAGGCTGCTTTTGGTTATATTTCCCAGAAGTACTTGCTGATATTTTGACTTTAAGGTATAATTTGAATATAACAAAAAATTTTTTTATGTGAACGTACCTTACACAACGAGGGTATTTGCTTTCTAAAATATAGCTTATCTAATGAATGTCAATTCCATCAAAGTGAAAATTTTGACGTTTATAATGAACAAGAATGGGATATATTGCTATTTGGTAAAAAAAAAAAACTATACAAAGCTGTGTATTTAAACGGTTCTCGTGTCTTGTGTTTGAATTTCAAAATGCTTGCCATTTTTAAGAGCAGACACTATTACACTACCTCCGAAACTTTAAATAAACAAAAAAACATTTTTTTTCTGTTTTTCTAAGCAAGACTTTAAAAAATTCTGCACATTATTTTTCAATTGAGCACAAAATAAAATGATATTGAATTAAATCTGTATAAGGTCTGTTTTAAAATTTTGAAAATACATAATACTTTCTGAAATTTCGGAACTGTGTTGTCTCTTTTATACTTATAAAACGTTTACTATACTATAAACATCGGTTTTAACACCGGAAACTAAACAATCTCTATACTCATTTAATTTCCACCAATTGACCACAAATGTTTAAGTTCAACATACCGAATCGAATTATAAATAGAACCTCTTCAATTCTATATTTTATTTACTTTGTAAAATGTTGTAATTTAACACCCCCCTTAAAGAAACAGCTTACTTTTTTTCAGTTCCTGGTTTATTGTTACAGACAACTGCAACTGTTGTCACATTCGATTCAGCTCGTGGCAATTCTTTTTTTGTTTCCCATAAAATATCTACTCAAAAGTCACAAATAAATTTGATGTTTAAAATTTAAAAAAAATTTAAGAAAACAAATGAAAAAGGATCACTAACTGGTCACTCTCTTGAGCTTATTTTTATTAGTATCATCAGTCGCCCTTAAGTATTAAGTATCATTTTATTTTAACAGATGGCTAGGAATTCACTAAAAACCCTTTTTCTTTAATAACTATGTGCATTTTCTTAATGAATTTTTCTTTTTCTTTTTATTTTGTCTGTCTTTATTATTAAAAAAGGGAGATTCCTTATTGAATGACCACATTGAAGTCAAGTATGATGTATTTTGTAGGAGACACTTTGAGTGACAAGTTGATATACAACACTACGACTGGAGTGTATGTATATAGTACATACATATATATGAATGAAATTGTAATCTGAAACTTTCCCAGGCGTTGTCAGTATTTTTTTTTGTCATTCTCACGTCCTGCTAGCAGGACTCAATGCAATTCAGACAGATTTTTTTTCTTGTTTATAATTTGTTAATAGATAAATTGAAGCTTTTATTAATAAGATCAAAACATACATATATTAAAAGGAAAAGGTCAAAAAGCAAAATTATTAAATATAATTTTCTATTTGCATAAAACAAAAAAGGTTGAATACCTACATCCGAATAAAAAAAAGTTATTTTGGTAAATTTTCTTTCCTGTTTGCTGTTTGACCATATCTTTTACTTTTAAGGTCTGTTTGTTGGGTAAGGTGAATTTTCTTGGGAATTTGCTCAAATCTATACAATCTGCTGTCAAAACCCACAAAAGAAGTGTAAAGAGGGAAAACTTTTAACTTGCCAAAAGTTAACAAACGGACTGAATCACTTTTTGTATTAAATGTCACTTTTTTGTACAAGACGGTCAAACTTTGACAAATCGTTTTGAATCTTGTTATTTTTAAAATTTATAGAACTACCGATTGCGACACGTCGAGTTTAACCATAGTCCATAGGTGATTTAAAATTAAGATGGTGAATACCGAAATTATTTTTTTTAAATATTCCTAGCCGATGTCAAATGACAGACACTAAGAGCTGTGTATTTTAAAGTTTTTACATTTCTTGCAAATAAAAATTTGTGTAGCACAAAATTTGCAAGTTATTCAATGGAGGGAAAATTATTTGCTCTCTCGTTGCAACTTTTTTAAGTTAACAAACACGAATTTTAGAGAATTTGTGACAGTTTGTAAAAATTTGTGTTAATTTGCAAAGAATTTCACATTACCAAGCAGAGCTATTTTTGTTTGACATTTGTAAATGTAAAAGAATCATGATACTTAAAAGAAAAAATTGGTCAGTTTATATTTCAGAGTCCTCAATAATTTTTCTCCATCAAAAGTTGAGCATGTGAATCCAATTTTTTTTCTCTCAGTATTTGACACAAAAACTGAGATATTTTGGTAAGGAATCCTATTTATATTTGTGAGATTTCTAAGATCTCCGAGATCTCATAAATATAAACTGGCCGAATAGTTTCGATCTACTACATACATATGTATATAAACAAATTCCATTTTGTAATTTTTTCAACAGTTGCTGTTTTCCATCAGCTGTGTTTTTACATGGGATTACAACAACACAAAGCTCGCTTTGGATACAAATCTGAACGCGGCCATTAATATAAAGCCACCAGCTGCTTTCGATGGGGACTGCTCTGAATTCTTGTCCCGAGAAAATAGTTGAGTTTCGTTAAAGTGCATTCTCAGAGCTCGGCCCAAACTCACATCGAACCGAACCAAGTATAATGTGTCGGTTTTTCTTAGTGCATTAGCAGTTTACTGCCTGAACACAATAGAATGCTGCAATTGGAACTGGAGCTGCAATTGCAACAGATGTGAAAAAGTGTAGTACGTGTTATTTTGTATGTGCCCACAATGCAGCTGTACAGCTTTTTGTATATTTTACAGACAAAAAAAGCAATCACGGGCTTATTATTCACTTTTTTTTATTTCCGATAATTTTCTTTTAATTAATAGCCAATATTTTTCGCGAAACAAATAACCACAAAAAGCTTCAAATTTTTTTCCGGCTCTTTTTTTATTCATACAAATTGAATGTCAAAAGTGCTGCACGTGAAAAGTTAAAAGTTGGTGAACTCTTGCAGCACCGACTTCAGTTGCGTTGTGTTGTGTTCGTAACCTTGAATTTGTGTGTATTGAATATTTGGACAGCTATTCCAGCTTAAAAAAAATCCGAGTTGTTAAAATACACCCTTTAAAAATTTAAAAATAATAAATTTTTAATATAACTGCTTGTGTTCTAGGAACTACAGCCTGTATAGAGATTGGGTCGAAAGAAGAACAAAATCCATAACAGGAGGGGTAAAGTCGTTGTAGACGTTGTAAACTGAGTAAACTGTCAAATTTCTATGAATATTTGACAAGTTAACACAGTTTACCACGTTTACGATGACTTTACGACGTTTCATGAATACCACTAGTATATCTACGTGAAAAATAAATAAACATATAGAATTTGTATTATAAAAAACGTTCTTATATCATCGGTATTTTAAAATCTCGAATTCCTATATCTACGAAATTCAAGTAAAAATAAAAAATTATATTTATTTTCTTTTTCTTAATACCTTACCTATCGTAAAGGGTTTTTTTTTCAATGTTCTTTATATGCGTAGGTAAATTTTTTATTTTTTTTTTATTTAATATTTTATAACTCGTGTGAAGCTGTTATAATTATTTTGTACACACTGGCAATGGCAAATCGTTCGAACTACATACATATATGTTAGGTACCCTTCATCTTTTTTTTTATTTTTGAATATTTCCCATAGCGGAATTCGATACTCAAACTAGTCGACAAATGCCTTTACACTCAAGTGAGCTTAATATGTGAGAACACCGGTGAGTGAACCAACCGCTGGATTTTTGTTGCGTTTGCCTTTTGCTTCATTATTCTTTATAAAGGTGAAGTAATCAATCGAACGTATCGATTGACTTTATAGAGTATCAGGAGGATATTACGATTTTCCATTTCACTGACATGAGGCTGCCTGGCGATCATGCACAGCACATGTAGAAGTTTGACAGCATACCAACAACGGAGCTTTTTTTTTTCTTTTTTTTAAATAATATTTAAAAGTTACATATTTGGAATGAAGACAAAGTAAAAAGATTAAAATACCTTATTCATCAACTATATCAGTCTTAAATTAGCGGATGGATGAAGTTGCTTCAAATTTGCTTTCACACAAACATTGTAGAGTATTTTCCAAATGTTATTCGCAAAGTTCTAAAAGTAGAATGGAAGAAATATAAATACATATTATATAAATATACATAAATTATATAAATATTGAAACGGTTCTCACTTGCCAAGTGATGATTCCAAGTGAGATCAATGGAATGAAACTCAAATTTTTGTGGCCGTCTAAATGCCACTAAGATAATGAGAGGCCATTAAATTGAAAGTGAAGTGTCTTATAACCGGACACCTTTTTTATAAAAAAAATTATCCCGGAATCCCACTCAAAAAAAAAAAAAAGAATCCCGCGGGATACTATTATATCCCAGTGGTTACTCTGCTCCTGACGATAACGGTACCATTACTAGGAATATAATATTCGCTTATATGAGAGGTGATGTCCGCTTTTCTCATAAGCAAGTTGAGAAAGTAAAAAAAAAACTTATAAGCATAACCTAACCATACTCTTGAATTTTCTTTTTTAATCCGAGAAATAGAATGTAGTTTGTAACATAGAGCGTGCTAAACACTAAAAACATTCAAGTTTCTATATCAATTTCTGTTCAAGAATTTTTATTTCCGAGTCTTTCATCCCTATACCCACTCTTCAAAATTTGAAAGTTGTGAGTTAAAATAATACATATTTATCTTAGAAACAGTCTAAGGATTTTAATAACAAATTTTATGTGGTATCAAAGGTTTTGTTTGGATGTTGGTCAAATTTGGCTTGCATAAAAAGTTATTCAAGGTGGCATGTTAAAAACAATAGCGCAAAATTTTAAACGATTTAGTACGATGTTAAAGCCTTTTTTAGTATAATAAAATGGCTTTAACATCGTACTAAATCGTTTAAAATTTTGCGCCATTTATTTTTTGCATATAACTTTTAAACGACAAATGCTAGATACAAGTACTTCGAGTAAAACTTCTAGATCGACATTTAATACTTTTCTTCCTACGTCTAAGAAAATATGGTCATTTAAAAAAATATAAAATTACGAAAATGTCGGTTTTAGCATCCGGTGCGGTGATTATATTCGAAAACATTTTGACTTAGGTTTGTATACATTGTGTGACCCTTTAAAGAAAAACATTAACATTTATTACCTAACATCGGTCATTTTAAAGATATCGTTACTTTAAAAAATACATAGGTCAAAAGTTAAGAAATGTTGTTTTTTTTTTAATAATAAATAAAATTAAATAATAATGTAGGTATGCATATTTTATAGATAAAGAATCATATAAAAAATTACAACATTTTTTTATTTTTTGAAAATATACGATCGATCAGTTACATTGCAGGATTAAGGATATCGCTCCCTCAAATAGGCGAAAAGTCGAAAATGAAGTATTTTCGCATACCATTTTTAACAGTTAAATATTATAGAATTTTATAATGTGGTTTTTGTGTGATATAACATACTTGAAGTTAGGCTGTCAAGCTTTCGCACCAAAGTTCGATGACCAAGCACCACTAAAAGGAGTCTGATGATCGGCCTGGCAGTAGTGAAATGGCTATAATTCCAGCCTATAAAAATCTTGGTTGCAGCCCACCCGTGTGCAGGGCCGGCCCCAGCTAAACCTGCGCCCTTTTTTTATATTTGCACACATACATACACTGATACATATATGCATAAGACTTTTCCACATTACCCAATAGTTAGACTTTCAATGCGTTTTCTTTATTGAGGTATCCCCGATAGGTGATGTTAGTTAGTGTGCATGAAATAACTTGTGATGCAGTTGTGATGAATTTTATTTTGGGATAATTTTGGACAAGTTTTATGGCAGTACATATTTGTTTGCGCAAGATCAGATTACATTTTCTTGCTCCTGGTAATGCGCCCCCAGAATTTTGCACCCTGTGCATTTGCACATCTTGCACATATGGTTGGTCCGGCCGGTGTGTTGTTGTTTTACTCAAACCAGAATTTTGTTTACAAAATTTTTAAATTTTTTCACATTAATAGTTATAACTCTTATCTTCACATTATCTCTCTTCGCCTTCAAAATAATTCTAGTGAGACCATAAGGAAATTTTAAGACTCATACATTTTTGTTTAAATTCCCATTCTCTTATGTAATCACAATTATTAAGTACCTCAAAACATAAGTGATATATCTTTAACTATGATTTTCTTCCTTTGATTTGTAGCGACAACATCAATATTCAATATGTTATATGAAACAAAATCTCTCCCTATTTTTATTTATCCGCATATCAAATTGAGAACAATTTGTATCGTTTATCTCTTGACAACCCTCAAAATCTGATAAGTACAACCGCAAATAAATGGCACACTGACACCCGTCAGCGCTGCTTCTATCTATACATTTATTTTACTATACCATCTTCAATCCAATCCAAACGTGTGTGTAGTCCATGTAAATACTATTTGATGATCAGTTTAAATATACCTTTCAAGAAATATTAAATTTCAATTACAGTTTACAGAAGTTATTACTCGCAATATGCAGACAATTATCTCAAAGATGACTATCATTTAGTGCAAGCATACAAGCGAATCCTTCCTTGGCACGTGTCGCACGGCCTAACCATCAGTAACATGATGCACACGAAGATAATTTCGTCCTTTTGTATATAAAAACTATCTGGTAAGCTACTTATTAATTGAGTGCTAAGAGTGGAATGGATGATGGGAAAAGTATATTTCATTTAATTTTTTTCCCACAACAGGTTCTTTATAACGAGGAGAACAGGTCAGTAACGGGAATGATACAGTATTTACGATTCTATACTGATACAAATATGGCCGTAACGTAATACGGTCTTGTGCGGCGATGTCATGGGAAACGTGTCTTTATTAACGTTAGTTATGTAGTTAATCAACGAATTCGGCTAAAATATATTGCTAATAAAAAAAAAATATTCTTATACATGGTTCGTGTGAATTTGAAACGATTCCCACAGGACACTGGCGCTGTGATTTACTCCGAGTAACGAGATCAAATTTCGCCAGAAATGAATCCGATCATCTTCTTTTTTTTTCTTTAAGCAAGCCACTCAAATTA
Organism: Epistrophe eligans; assembly: GCA_951394125.1. Taxonomy (NCBI): domain Eukaryota; kingdom Metazoa; phylum Arthropoda; class Insecta; order Diptera; family Syrphidae; genus Epistrophe; species Epistrophe eligans. The sequence goes on from OX596028.1 coordinate 56,052,467, forward strand.
CAAATCTTCTTGGGAGGTTTTAACCTGTTTGTGCATATTATTACGGAATATTGTTACGCGTGTAATTAATTAAGCTAAGGAGATTGTTTTGATATATTATACTAGGTTAGTTGACTTCATTATATGCTGTAATTCATACCTGGGAACATACATTTCTAGTAAGTACGTATACCTATATTATTTGTATCGTTTAACATTTGATATAAAATTCATTATACCTATTGGACTGCAAGTTACCTACTTGCTCTTATGGTTTGCTATAGGTAGCCCATTGAAATGTTACGTTGATCTTGTAGGTATTGTTTTTTTTTTTTCTTTAATGTTATTATAAGACATACATTCCACAACACACCGGACATTCCCATAAAAATTCGTGTTAAATTTGGATTTTTTGACTTTCTTATAACCGTCATCTACTGTAGGTATTATAAAGAAATTAATTGCCTTTGCTAAAACATTTTTTGGTGAAACTTATTGTTCTCAAGATATTTTTTTTTAATTATAAATTTCGATTTTATAGACGTGTTCAGAGTGCAGTTTATTGCAAGGTTAAGGGTTAGGTTAAGTTCGATTCTAGTAAAAAATTGTTTTTAATTAAGAAAAAGTTATAAAATTTCTTTAGAATGAATAATTGTTAAGTATATTATAATCGCTTATGCCTTAACATTAGGCTGTTTCAAATTTTGCGCCAATGCTTTTAAATTATCTCAAAGCGAAGTAAAAAAAAATTGCTGCGAAAATTTACATTTTGCGAAAGGGAAGATCAATTTTGGGGTGAGAAAATCAAAAATTTTTCAAAGACTTAAAAACAAGAAAAATAGAAAATGTTGAATTTTAAACATAAAATCAATGTTTTTTTTTAATTTAAAGAATTTATTTTTCAATTTTTGTGTATTCAATTTTATTAGAGCTAGTAGGACGGATAAGTTAAAAACTGTGCATTTTGTGATTATAAAAGCAACAAAATATTTTTATTGTTACTATGTAATTATATTATATCTATGAATATGATTTTAAAATATTAGACCTCTTTATATGTCCACCTTTTTAGATGCGATTGGCAAATTAAAAAAAAAAATACCTAAAATAAAAAAAAGTGAGTGCCGGGACTCATGGTTAAGATGTGCAAACATCAAATTAAATATTCAAGAGCTGGTTTTACATCACTGAACTCTCCGCTTCAACCAAATTTAAACCCAAACTCAACTCGACCTTTCGATTTAGTTTGAGTTACGAAGGAACGTACCCAATAGGTATTGAGCGTATCAAATATACATCAACGTATTGTAACGTGTTACAGCACAACGTAATGTGCTACATAAATTTCCACGTTTTTAGTTTACCCTACCCCCGGCATATTAAAAAAAAACAACGGCAACACTAATAATATTATATTATAGCTTTTTTTAAAGCCAGGAGCCCATTCTTCAATTCTGTTGTCAAATTAAGTAATTTTACGGATTATTTTTTGAATAAATTATTTTCAGATTCAAAATTTTGAAAACAAATTTTTAAAAAAAATATCTACAATAATTTTTTTTTTAATTTTTCGCTATTAATTTAGTTTTTTATTTTCTTTACTTTTATTAATTTTTTTTCGAATTCTAAAAACCAGATGCCTTTTTTTAAGTTTTTGAGAAAATTTTAAATTACAAATTAAATTTTTCTACATAGCTACATACGTATATATTTTTTTTTGTTTCAAAAACATAAATTAATTGTTTGTTCCATTGTTCCCGTATTCTAACCTATACGCTAAAGTAAGTATGAGTGACTAGACTAGGCACTGACTTTATATGTATCAAAGTAGAAATAAATATTAAGAATAAGTTCATAGGTACCTATCTAGGTATGTATATGAAGTAATTTCAAGAACCGCAAACATATATTGTTCGTTCCTTAATTCCTTTCTTTTTATAGAACATATCGAACGTTTCTATATGTATATAGTCACTTACCGCAAAACGCTGACGTCTTTGTATCGAATTACCGCATTGTCAATATTGACAGAGGAGCTTTTCGATACGTTTCCGGGGGAAATTTGCCGTTGCTGTTCGCTGTCGCTTGTCAGATCGATTCCACTGTCATTCCACGAAAATGCATTCTCATTACTCAGTAGCCCTTTATTACAATAATAAGTAGGTATAAAGGTATATGTAAATGAAATGTACCCACATAGATAGATACCTATATTTTATTTGGTAGTGCTTGCTCCAAACTGCTTATGCGATCAAGAATTATCCCTTCCAAGGCCCTTCTCAGACGTGTCGATGCACAATATCGAGAACACCAACCATTCTTTAGTTTTTCGTCACCATTTCGTATACCGGTCTTATTATCGAATTGGTATTGGTTGAAACATGACTACTGGATGCTTCCTACCCCCTAACCCCTTGTGTCCAATGAGTGTGTCGTTATTGTATAAAAAACCTGCTTTGACTTCGATATATTCTTTAACTTGCAACAGAAGCAGCAAATAACAGAAGGAAAATAAAAAAATTATTGAAGGGAGAGTAAAAAAAAAATAAATACACAACAACAACAATAAGCACACAATAATCAGGGAATGGAAGACAAGGAGACAACCCAACCTACTGCTATAATTGCTATCAGTTCATGTGTGAGTCGCAGTCAACCAATTCGGGCTTGGGGGTAAGGGATGATTTTGGAACAAACGACAGACAGACTAACCACAAATAAGGGACAAACAACTTTTTTTTTTTTACTTTATTCAGTTCACTGTTCGTATAGGATCGGACTACAACGACAAATTCGACGGGCATTCAGACTTTAGAAGCTTGCAATCGACACCATTAACCAAGAGCCCAGAAGACAGTTGACGTTTTGTTCTCAGTGTTAAAGGTTCGAAATCGTAAGGATGTCCCTGTATCGGTTGTTAATGTACCTCGTCGGGAAACGGTTTAATTAATTTATTTTAATATAAATTGGACCTAGTTTGAGGATTAAAATACAAAATTAACAAAAACTGGTCCTTTGATCGTGAGTGAAACTTGAACAAAATAGTGAATATTTCTTAAATTTGGTCCTTAAAGGATAAAGGCACCTATAAAAAAAGAGTTCTAAGATATTCAAAAAAGAAAAGGTTTTTAAAAACCATAGTGAAATTTAAAAAAAAATTAATAAAATAAAATTTCAAGAATTATTAAACAACAACAATTTACTATACCTAAGCAGGATTGTGAGTGAAAAGGATTAAATTGAATAAAATGTCAGATTTTGCTTTAAAATGGTGAGTTAAATACTTGTTACTTAGGTTAGATCCGGTTCAAAAATTTTATGATAGTCATAGACATTTTTAAACTAGAAATAGTGGGTCCTGTTATTAAAATGCAAAAGTGAAGCATAGATTTTTGATAAAGACTAAGCCTAGTTTTTGAGTGTTGACTGGTGAGTTAAGATATAGAGTTAGCTGCTCTGTACGAAAATTAACTTATATTTAGTTAAATCGAGAGACTGTATTTCCGTGGAAGATGCATGCGAAACGACTTAAGTAAGTCGGGAAGATAAAACATCGAAAGAATTTGTTCAGTATAACTTCTGAGTTAACTCACCAAATTCGTTGAGTTAATTCGGGCTTAACTTTAATTTCGTACTGGAAAACTGAGCTTTAGAATATAAGTCCATATAGGTTCATAGCTACTTTTGGGTGGTATAAAAGATTGCTACAAACACGTAGGTATTTAGGTAATCATCTAAATACGAAGGGTCGTATTTATAAACATTGTCTAACTTTGGACAGCCGTCCAAGTTTTTAAATTATTGTCTAAGAGTTGTCTAACTCAGACAACAGAATTGGTTGTCTAAGTTTTGACTAATGTGACATTATTTAAAATTAAATAAAGCATATTTCCAACTATTTCGAAAACTGTAGACATTGTCTATAGCAGTCAAAAATCTTGTAAATACTGTTGGAAGTGACTAAAGAAATGCTAATTTGTTTCCGTTTATGCGGCATCACAGGAACAAGGACCACCCTGGCGATCATACTTCGGGCGTCCATGTTTTGTAAACTAATTAAAACTAGTTTCTGAAATACGGTGGTCAGCCCACAAAGATGCCTTTTTAGCTTCAAGCAAATATTGGTCTAAAATGATGGAATGATGACAAATCCCATGATCCAGTTATCAGGTGGGAAGCTTCTACTTATCTCTGGTATTTGGAAACAACAGTCAATCAATCGAGAATACCTATATCTATGAAGAGAAATTCTTCAGATATGTTTAGACCTGTTACGGAATCTTAAAAAACATATAAGTTTTTTATTTTGAATGATTCCATTCTCTCTTCTTTTTTGTCTTGGTTGGCCCTAATATTAATTCCCGACTAACCCGACTATTATAAAAAAAATTCATAAATTATAACGACCCGAATTGGAGAAAAATCTATTATTGACCAATAAAACAGGATTTAAATAAAAAATGGAAAAATTACAATGTATCAGTACTCCCTTCCCTATATTGCTAGATCTATTGAGAGATGAGTATTTCTCATATATGTTCACAAGTTACATTCCATTATACGAGTGCCGTCGAAAGGAATATTCCAAGAAAAATGTTTTAAAATTTTCGCAAAGGATCCATTTGAATTGTGAAAATAAACAATTTTAGCGAATTTTTGTCATACACTCTTAGGGCCAAACCAAATTTAGTGAATTGAAAATCTCCAGACTTCAGAAAAATCACATTCTAATAACGACTTTAGTCTCCAGGTTAGTCACTAGCAAGACGTTAAGATTTAATACACGGAAATCCATATTTAAACTAAACAAATAAAGTGGCATTTTAATGTAAGTGTTGTCGGTTGTTCTTTTTTATAGTACCTACGTACATATCTATTAAGTACAATTAAACTCACTTTTATGTTATTTGTCGATTTCGATTAGGTACTATTCATGGTTTGGTTTCAATCTTCAGAAATTTTGTTTCGAAGCGAAAACAAAAGTGATTTTTATTGTTTTTTATATTTACTTATGTACATAATATGCAATATTTGAGAGATTGTTAGATTTTGTATGGTCAAACAGAGCTTGGGCTGGTGTTGCGGGTGCGGGTGCGGGTGCAAACTGAAAGTGGACAATTATTGAAGCTGGGCAGAATAAACATGCGACGGGCAAATTTAATCTGTATATTTTTACAAGGAAGGCGACGGGCATACAATGAAAGGTGTATGTTAGGAAACTCTGATATTATGAGGTGATTGTTAAAGAGAAACATTTCCGTTCACGAAGAAATAAATTGAGAAAAACTATAGAATGCCAAATTATGTCCTCATTTTGTTTCGCATCACAGAATGCAGCGGTCAACTTCAAGTTCTGCCCACACTGCCAGACGAGCGTTTAATATCAAAATCTGTATTTTATCAATCTATGAATTGAAAAAAAAATGGTATTAATAGAAAATACCATTTTTAAATTAACAATTTATTAAACATTAAAATCGTACCTATATTCTGATCTATTTTTTGAGGAATTCCTTACTTACATATACTTATAGGTACATATGTATTACATATATGTTGAAAATGAAAAAAAAAATGAAATTTACTTAAAAAAGACCTCTGCTTGCTAAATGTGGTGAGCCATAAACAAAAATAGGTAGGTAAATAAAATAAAAATCGTACGGACACTTTAAATTAATTCACGTTCTATTAATACTGAAATTGTTTGTGGTAAAAAGGACAAGAATACATACCGTGCTTGGTTTTATATTATTTATACCAATCAATGTTTAAGACATAACACTTAATACTAGAGCGGTATAGGTTCACTAAATATGCCTTTTTTACTGATAAGTATATATGTGTACTTATATATATGTATATATGTGGGTATAGTCATGCACAATTTTTATTTTTTCAGTTGTGTTATGCTCCCAAATTTTCCAAAATTTTAGTCCAAACACGTCCTCGTACTCGAAACATTTGTAGTTTTTCACTAAATAAATCATAAAAATGTATACTATATGAATTTCAGTTTAATGTGGTCCCATCCCTAGACAAAATTTACTGCCCAAAATAATAAATTTACGAAAATATTCCGAATATAAGGGACTCTAACACCAGGATATGATAATGCTAAATACCTGAATTGCTCAAATATCATGGGGTTTGCGCAATTGATTGTAAATTATTTAAAAAAAATAATGATATCTATATTTATTGAAGAAAGCAATATTCTTCTTCCAACAATAATCAAATCCAGAATAATACTGCGGAAAGGCTATAATAATCTTGAGCAATAATATTGCATCGTATAAGTATAACAGAGCATTTGCACGAAACATTTTTGGATAGTATTTTGGACAGTTAAAGTGGCTGGTGTAAGATCCGCATTACACGAAGAAAGTCAATGTTAACTCAATTCCAGCCAAATAAATTAACGAAAAAATGCTTCATTTAAAAAAAATTTCAGAATAAAATAGTTATAAATCCTCCCAACCATTTTTTTATTTTCGATTTTCTCAAAACTGGTTCCACTGATATTGATCATTTTTTTTTTTATTTTAAAAAGTTCAAAAAGTTTTGCATACCAAAATTTTAAATAAATCAATTTTTTTTTGCATTTTTAAAAATTTTCATTTTTTTTTAAACTTAATACATAATTCAAAAATAACTTGGTGGACTTTTATTAAAATTCCCATAACAGATTTAAAAAAAAAAATACGATACATAACAATTATTTAAAAAACGGAAATCTAATTTTTCTCTATAATGATCTTTAAATTAAAAATTTTATGTGAACTAATAGCAGAACGATCTATCTCATTATTGGAAAAAAAAACTTTTATCGATTATTTACGGTAATTTCATAGAACCATCTCGATATAAGTTGAATCGATTTTAATGAAACTTTTTACTCAAGTTAATAAGTTTAAATAATACTGCATTTCAAAACTTTAAAAAACTAAATTTTTGATCTAAAAAATATCGAAATTAGTTTTTAAAATTTGACATTTCGAAAGGTAAATGATTTTTTTTTCAAAATTAAAACGCATTAATAAATACTTAATTCTTAAATTTTTTTCAAAATTAAAAAAAAAAATGTTTTTTATTTATTTTGTAAACTGCTCCAACGGTAATTACATTTTTTTTCTTATAAATTAATATTTATTTAAGAAATCCAATATTGTACAGTTAGTACTTCGCGTTGCGTATCATATTTTTGCACTCACATTACGTTAAACGAAACTACATTTTGGTGGTATAAAATATATGTAGGCTACCAATGATAATTTATTTCTTTAAAGACTTTAAAACCTTAATGTGATCGTAGATAAGAGCAAGTTCATACGACTCAGTCGTGCATATTATTTTTCTTAATTCGCAATTTCCTTGTATACCTTATTAATTTTAGGTGCGTTCCTTCACTTGCAAACTCGAACGAACTCGGAGTTCATACAAAAAAAGAAAATTTGTAGGTAGGTAAGTAGTTTTGGCCAGAAAATCACAGAGTTTCAAAGTAGGTACTTAAAGCAAGGCACATTTTAATTCGTTGTTTGAGGACTTAGGGGAAATGAAAGAGCATCATTTTTGAGAAAATAGAATCTATAGATCTTGTACCTTTAGAGCAACTTTAACAACGGATAAGATGTCAAATGAAAGGAAACTTGTTTGTGTTATTTTGTTTTTCTTAAAAACTATTAAGCATTTGGTTTTTGTGTTTGACTAAAAATATGAGCATTCTGCATCGAATATTCAAAACAAAAATAGGTAGATACTATATTTAATAACGTACAATTTTGAACAAAATTTTTTTTAGTTTTTTTTCTCAATTTTTTTTCCCCAAAAACTATATTCACTAGAACCATTTTATTTAAAAAAATAGAATTAAAAAATGGATTTCTGGCTTAAAAAAAGCTATAACATTACAGTTTAGCTGTTGATTTTTAGTAGTTGTTTTCTATTTCAAGTCGGTTTTTTCAAAAATGTACCTACATAGGTACCTACAAAGTTTTTCTAGATTTTTGTAATTCGAAATTTTGGCATTTGTTTTCTAGATTTCGTGGAAGACCCGTAGGTATATATTATTATACTAACACGGACACCTACATACATACATATATGTATAATGCATATATTTAATTTATTTTTTTAAACATTAATGAATAACTATCCTATGATTCATAGATAATTATTTAAGAATATTGATAAAAGAATCTATAAATCTATTTACATATTTTTTTTAAAAATGGCTCCAGATACATATAGATACCTAATAACGTCAACTCCTCCTTAAATAAAGTTATCCTCCTAGAAATAGTACTATAGATATGTAGGTACTTCACTCACGTAATTTTTTGTTGCCTTTTTATTTTCAGGCGCCTAAAGTGTTTCACAAAATGAAGCGGAAAAAAAATACAAGAACAAAAATTAAATTTTGTTTGTTAAGACTGGAAGTCATGTCATGGGATTTTTACATAAACGTTCCAAACTCTTGAAAATAATTCTGGGTAAGTTCGAAAATTATTATTCTATAAAAAACATTCATGATTAGTTATACAAACAATAGGTATAGGAAGGATTGTATATTTGGAAATAATTTTCAGTTTTTAAAACTGAGCTTTAAATAAATGAAAAACGTGTAGTATTTAACAATTTAACTTCAAACTAAAGAAAACAAAACAAATAGGTACCTACCAGTGGCGAGGCGTCCATATAACTCGATTCCTACCGACTTACCTTTTACATTTTCTGCTATACAACAATGTTTACTAAATACGAGCAACATAAAGCCCACGGGATAAACCTAATATGTATCTATACATCAACCTGCACACTCCACTACTCAATTGAAAAGCCACACACGAAAACACACACACCTCATTATCATTAGTATGTGTATTCTGTCCACACTCTGTGCATAGCCAAAGCAAAGCAACCCGAAATATGTCGGGTTATAAAATCTGTCGCTAGATAGAACAAATTTATTTCCTTTCTCTTTTCTTCCTTATGATTTTCTGATTTTGACTCAACTCTGTTTAACACACGCTCTCTTATGCAAACAAATAACACGCTTTTCTTCGACTTATTTGGTGAATTCTGTGTGTATCTCTTATCGTTGCGCTGTTAAACAACAGCAGTCTGTAGGTATTAAATGAGCTGATAAAATTTGCTACCGTTTAAAAAATGAAAATTCAGTTGGTTGCTTTTAATATTCAATATTTTCTATTTTTTAATCCAGATAAATAATTATTTGTAGAAAAATTTTATTTATTGGCTTAGTTTGTCTTGGAAAGCAGATCTGCCATATATTATTTAATATTGGCTATACATATTAATATGTTTTAGAATGCATTTACGTTTGCAGGTAATTAATTTTTACATCGACTTACCGTTTGAAATTATTCACGCCTCGCCACTGGTACCTACATACAAACCGCAGACGCAAAAAACCACCTATTTGTTTTTATTCTGTCTATAGGTAGGTACCTACGAATTAAAAAAAAATCATATTTTTAGTTATAGATGTGTAAACATCTATGCCGGCGGCGGCGGTTGGGTAAACTAAAAACCTGAGCCTTGCATGTAATACGTTCCGTGTCACACATTACGTTGTAATTGAGTAGGTAGGTACATTTAATAACAAAACTCCGGCACTTGGACGAACATTGAATTTTACACATATTAACCGTTACCGTAAGTCCTAGCACTCATGCAATTTTTTTTCTTGCTAGGTTATAGGTACATACATAGGTACCAAAGTAATTAAAAATTACATGCAGATAAATTATTCGCAGCTGTAAGTGTAGGCAAACATCGTTAAGCGGTGCTCATTTTTGAAGTATTTATCTTTCTTATTTGTAACCCCACTAGACTAAAGTTTCACACACTTTTTTCTATACTCAATCAAAGAATGGTTTGTATTTATTTGGAACAACATTGTCAACCATATCACACACACAGGAGATTATTCACTTTATTACCTTACGCATACCAGTGAATTAAAGTATAAAAAAAAACAACCAACCACAAATCAATTTCATAACACGAATTTATTAAGATAAGGTGTGGCTTTGGCTTCGGGCGGAGTTTATTCATCTGCAATGGCGGTGACTTAGTTTTGAATGTAGACGTATGCCTTTTTATTGTATACAGTGGACTAGGGCGAGAATATGCTTTAAAAATTCTTGTTTATTAATAAGTAGGTAGGTATATAACAGCTCTGGTTTTTTGAAAAAGTGAATAGAAGCAAAGTTTTTACGCGCAAACAATAACAAAAAAAAATGATTACAAATATTTTGTTATTGTTTGTTCAAAAGAGAAAAAAATGAAAATGAAAAAAAATAAGAATGAAAAAATTGTTTTACTTTTATTAGTTTTTACTTTTATTTCGCTTAAATTTAGTCGTTAGTCGTACAATTGTTTCAACGCCGTCGCGGCGTCATCATCAGCAGAATCGAAATTAAGTCGAATTAAATATAGCACCAAAGGGGTAGATATATAAAAATTGTAACAAATATTAGTAAAAAAGAACAACAATTCCTTAAATACTACCCTATATATATTGTTCAATTTGTTTCCATTAAAATTTTTTGAATAAATTTAAACAAAATAAGTTGAACAAAAATGTACCTATACCTACTCATTTTTTCCAAAGTTTTACGTAATTAGTTACTGATGAATGCTAAAAACTAGATGATTTTAAGTGTTTTAATTTGTGAGAAAAAAATTTAAAGTTGAAAACCACTACCTACTTTTTTGGGAATTTAGTAGGTACATTCAAACAGAAAATTTCCCAGAAAGTCATCGGTCGACAGCATGAATGTCAAATGTGATGTTCCTATGGCAAAGTAGGTAGTTCCATTTCGCGGGATTTATAAAAATATCCTGGCTGACCGAACCCTATTATTTCCTATTTCCTCTCGACAATAAAAAAAACAGCCCAATTTACTCTGAATAATTAGATTCTTTTGATTCTTTATATAAATAAATTAGATTAAGATCAAGACGAGAAAAATCTCACGAGAGAGGAACATATTTTCGCTGTAGTTAACAAGGTTAGCTGTTTTCTTAAACAAATTGAATTTAAATGCGAACAAAATATTTAAAAAAAAAACGGCAACACTTTATACTACGGGACCCTCGGCACTCTCGCAAATCTTACTCCAAAATTAAAAAAAAAAAATAGGGGAGACTGGGGACAAATAACATTTTCTACTTTTCAGGTTCCTGACTCTTTCGTTTGTAGGTATAACAGAAAACGGAATACGTCACCTTAAAGAAACTATCTAGAAACTAATGAAGTCAAGTTTTAATAAAATTATTAAAACTTTTGACCGCAGGTAATTGTTGATTCACGGTAGTTAAAGATGAAAGAGGATTATATGATTAATTGTTTGAATATAAACTTGTTTATAAATAGACTTGTCAATCGTTCCTCAAATATTTCTCCTGACATGAGTATTGAGTATGAGTCATTCGAAAAAATTAAAAAATGATGATCAGCTATAAAAAAACATTTACGTGCCCATCTCACGACCGATCGATAAGAAGACAACACAACAATTGGCTAGTAAAATGAAGAGTTAAGTTGTTTACCAAACTGCATACAAGAAAATGCTTTCAACACATTTATTGAGGTTGTGAATGGACTTCTTATAGTTGTATGACGTTTTACTTTTGTCCCCGGTGTCCCCTACATTTTGATCGTCCGGAAATATTTTTCTATTTGAATTTTCTTCCAAAAAAAAAAAAACAAAGTCAAAATTCAAAATTCTGGGCGTCAAGGCTCGACATAAAAACATGAGTACAACTGTGATACAATGTATGGTAGAATTTTTTTAAATACATAACTTAACATTAAATTATTATATTCTATATTTCAAAAAATTATTACATTCAAGCCACGATAGCCTACCTATAATACATTTATTATCAAAAAATTGAACCTTATTGCACATTCAATTTATAAGGATATCAACAAACAAATTTAACGGTAGGGCTGGTTTAATTCTAACAATTGAGTACATTTTTCAGTGCATTAAGTTATCCATAATTCAAATTGGTATACCTACCTATGTACATACAAAATCATTTAAACAAAGCCAACTTTGTAATAGGTATTGAACTAGTATATAATCACTATTTCGCAGGATCCTTACACGTTGCTGTTATATGTATGTATCTTAAAACTAAAAATCAATAAAACTCATTGTTTTGAAAAAAAAAAATATCTTAACGGTTTTGTTTTGTTTTCTGCAAAAAAAAAAAGTGATACATGGGTTTTCTATAGGAATCCATATTTCCATCATCAAAAGTATTAAAACTGCGTTCCGTTGAATCATTATTATAGGAAGCCATGATGAAATTATACCTTCACTACCGGTACCTATACACATACCTTCCTATTCCTAGGTAAAAGCAAGTATAAAGAATATTATTTAGGAAGTTGATTTTACTGTATGAAAATTTGCGCATGACGACAACGACACGTTCAGAGTGTATATCTCCTTTTAACTTCGGCCTTTTTATGTTTTCTATTATACAGATTCACTGGAAGATCAAGAGGGTGGAGCTATGTACATATCGTGCGATGTCTCAAATGGAGGTCCTGTGGAGGCTGAAACGGGATACGTTCCCAACAATTCATTGTTCGGGTTGGCATTGGATAGTCCACAGGTAATTTCGGTTAAATAAAAAACTGGTTCAGTGAGTTAAAAAAGGCTTAAAAATAATATAAGCAATTCATAATTAATATAAAGTGGTTACGTCTTTTTAATAATTCATAAAAAAATAAGTTATTTAAAGTGATAAAATAAACTTACGTGATAACAATAACATGAGTTAAAATTAATTAAAAAAATATTAAAAGTGAAAGTGATATAAGCATCGCATTGTTAAAAATAAAACCTTTTGGAATACCTTTACACGTTTTGTTAAATATTAGGTAAACTTTTTTTATTATATGTTTATTTTTAAAACCTTACCATCATAAAAAAAAAATCAATTGGACAGTTATGTATCCAAAACCATAAATATTTATCATGTTACTATAAAAAATCCAATTAAGACAAATCTTATATGACACCGGTATATGTCAGGTATTGTTTTACCATTGACGGTGGGTAAACGTATTATATCGCCTGATTATACGTTTTAAAAGTTTAACCGTCGTAGGTATAACTGCTAGTTATAAAGAGATCAGACAGAATTGAGCTATAAAAAATTCAGAGAGGTTTTGTAAAAGTTTTTACAACAAAGAGTGAATGTTCATGTATAGCTGATTCCTGATTCCTATATTTTATCCGCGATATCGGTACGGTATGTGTATTCGGTATAATGTCCTTTTACAGGGAAAATAGCGATACCGTGACCGCTCACATCTTTTCACTTCTCGGTAAACTTTCCAAGTTTAAGTTCACATGGAAATCACTCCTTACCATACACCGGTAAAAACCGATAACTTATATCTACTGTTTGTTCGTATAACACGACCCATGCTGATAAAACATCTCTTTATATTTGCTAACAAACAGAGCGATCCCGGAGATATCAGCTATCTCAGTTCTCAGTTTTGCTGTCGAAACTCTGAGGAAAAAAATCTTGGATTCGCTTGCTCACCTTTTGAGTGAGAAAAATCTCTTGGATCTCCTTTTTCTTAACGCGCCACAAGACAATAAAAAAAAATTTGGGAGGAGGGGAAATTTAAATAAAATGTGGAAACAAAACTATCATAAGACAACGGCATTATTTAAAATACTATGTAGGTATATGCGACAGGTAAATCGAGGAATTTATTCGACTATATTTCTTTCTACATCCTATGTAGGTAAAAAAAAAGATAGATAGATAAAATAATTTTATTTTCTTCAAAAATAAATATAAAAACAAGATTATGCTGGTTTACAAAATTAATTTATAGACAATAACTTATTTAAGTTGTCTGTCAGGTTAAAAAGTTTTACAATTTAAATTTTGGCTTAGCTTGAATTTAAGTTTTAATTAAGTTTAATTATATTCATTTACAATTAGGTTTCGATAGTTTAAAGCATATTTTAAAAATTTGTAAGATTTAGTTAACATTTGACATTCAGTATGTTGAGAAACTCAGTGTGGTCGATCGTATCAGCTTCTAGGAATATTCTGCGGTAAGTTTTGAAAATAGGACAAATGCACATGAAGTGGTAGGTGTTCTCAGTTGCATCAAGATTACACATTGTGCATAGTCCGACAGTGTCGTTGCGAAACGCCCTACCATTTAAATCCAGTAACCCACATCGCGCTTTTAGAATAAGACTTATCATTTTTCGTGAATTAGTATCATCAAAATAGTTGGGTACATCTGTGTAGGATAAGTTACAGTATTCATCATGGAATTGGGATTGGAGAGCACGATCTGGGTGAAGTTGTTAATACATCAATTGTTCCCCTCACTCCCGTTCCAACGTTAAGATCTCCTATAAGTATAAAATGGTTTGATTCGAATTCATCAAAGAAAGTTTTCAAATTTCCAAAATGGCGAACCCAATGATTACAATTAAGGTAGCTTGGTATTAAGTTTAAAAATGATCCAGAAAAGTTTCCTCTCAAAAAGACTGTATTTTGAAAATTCAGGAACTTAAGTTGATGTGTAATTTCAATGCTTCTACGGTATCCAAATAGGCATCCTCAATCTAGCTCTGCCGAAATTATGAGTTTTTACTGCAGGAATCCAAAGTAACTTAAATTCTTTAAAATAAATTTCATAGTTTTGTGTATGTTCAGATAAGACAAAAGTTTCGTACAAAAAGAAAATATCAAATTTACAAACGTATTTAAAAAAAAGATTACATAAAAAATCTATGTACATTTATGTAAAATACCTATGTATACATATATTTCTTTTTTAATAAAGTTTTTGAAGATATCATTTTTAAACACTAAATTTTGAAAAAAAAAGTTTTTGTTAATATTTTACTCATTAACACATATCTGTCTCGCATTAACACATACACTTTATTTTATAATATAATAATAAATTTAAAAAGAAAATGTTTTTAAAAAAAGTAAAAGATATTAAAAGATATCGATTTTTGTTCATAATTGTTAAGTTCTATTCTTTGAATTATTTAGAATCACCATGATTGCATAATTATAATAACATCGATCTAGCCATTTCCTCAAAAAAACATGGAATGTCTTTATCCGTTATGTTAGTTTTTTGCCAAAAACCTAAAAGATGTTTAATCAAAATCGTGAGAACCGAAATTTTAAAAATCAAAATCGTTGTATGGCAAATAACTAAACTCACGGTCACACAGATCGACGGTTTATTTGACGAACTCCACTTTTTCGCGCTGCATATTCTGCATCCTTGATTATTAAAAAAAAATATTTACCTAACTACTCAAAGCCGGGAAATCAGTATTGCCAGAAACACCGATTTATCGTATACCTATCCCGATTTTCATCCCGATTTTCAGATGCAGCAGTTTTTATTTAAATAAGGCACTTTCTCCCGATATGAAATTACCTAAATTTATGTTTCTACTCTTGATGAATTCAAATAATTTGTTTTATATTTTGTTGTGGCGACGCGGATTCTTCGGCATAGTATGGCTCCATTTAAATATTTTTTAATTAATTGTAAGTTTTTACCGAATATAGCGTTGATATCTTCTATTTGAATTGAAATATTTTGAAAAATAGTTTGATCAGTCAAAAGGAGGAATCGAATTTTAGCGTTTCCATTGATCGCTCTCTTTATTTCTTCAATATGTATTAACTTTATCGAATTCTTCAGTTAATGCTTAGAGAACTTTTCCTCAAATAAATTTGAATATCAAAAAAACTAAGAAATCGAGTTCATATTGAAACTTTACATGGAATTTTACCATCTAAATGACTACTTGAAATTTAAGGATTGTAATTGCTTGTACATGTATTTTTAAATTTAAGTTTTAAGTCTGAGTTCAAACAATATCAATTACATTATAATAAAATACCTAACATAGTGAAACATTTTTCGCTTTTAAAAAGCAAAAGGGTAGTAATATTTCAACTTTATTAAAAAAGATAGTTATTCCCCGATTAACTAGGATATCCGTTGCGGTAATCTCGCAATTTTATTTTGTATTAAATAAATATCTGTACTGTATGTATCTTGAAACATTTTTAAGTTTCATAACCAGTTAAAACCTGAGGCCTATTTCACCAAACAATTTTTCACTTTTCACTTTGTAACTTTGAAAAAAAAAATTAATTCCTTCAAAGTAAAAATGCGAAGTGTTTCACAAAATTTGCAAAGTTTATTTTTTGGTGAAATGAAAAGAACAAATACTTGCAAAGTAACACAACTTTTGCGTTTGGTGAAACGAAATTTGCATATGCAAATCAATCTTAACACCTCATTGGAGCATATTGTTGGCAAGGTGGTCGGAAACGGAATACTTTATCGATGAAGTCGTTTGATGTTCGGTGTATTAGGAGTATATGTCTCAAAACGTACACATAGGTTATATATACCTACGTATAACATTCTGCCAAAACATTGTAAATCGTTAATGTATTATGGTTCCTTTTACCTAAATCATCCAGTTTTAAAACCTTTTAGGTTCTAAGGACTATATTTTATAATTTTGTATCTCCGGAACATTGTTTTCATTTTTACATTTCAAAAGCAATGTATGTATACACAATACAACCTAATTGTTGTTTTCTTAAAAAAAAAAGTCGTTAAATATTCATAGCCCTAGATATATTGCAGGGCAAGTTTTGGATTCGTTAAAAATAAAAAGACTCAATATTTTGATCAGACGTAATGATAATATTAAATAACACGAAAACAGTATCAGTTATGCCTTTTTGTCTGTCTGAATGTCTGTATATTTACCTAGATCCATAGTTTCCCAGCTTTAGTCGATGAAACGACATTCATCACATTTGGAATTTGATGTTTTTAACTCAATTAATAGTTTAAGTGGCCAGGCGGCATTTAAAAGACCTTAGGTCTTACTGGCATATAGTTAAAAATATTTTTATTATTATTATTGTTAACTTCAAAACGCGTTTCGCTCAGGTACGACAGTGGGCTGCGATTATAAGAGTTGTAAACATCGAATAAAATTTGCATTTGAAATTTTTGTCGATGTTTACCAAAATATCAACTCTTATACAAATGACGGCATGATACTATGAATTTTCTTTTTCTAAGGGAAACATACATTGTGTACGAAATCAATTTTCTGAACTCAATAGAAACGACACTAAAATGCCTTAGCCACCGCCGTGTCCGGGAACATGCAACGATACAATCAAACATGCAGCTCTAGCTGTCCCCGTTGTCATTTAATTGTTAAAATATATGATATGCATAGGTATTTTATTATTTTGTGTTGCTTTTTTTAATTTTATTATTATTTTATCTTCAAGATACGCCTTAACGTGATGAATGTCAAAGTCGTCCTATTTGATGCGATTTATTTCCTATTTACTATTCATCATACATATGTATATGTATACAAAACTTGGGTGATTATATTATAAACTGTTAACCAATATCTACCGTCGCGTCACATCTATTCAATTCAACAATTATATTTAAAATTTTTTAATATTTATTTTACATTAGTTAGGTACATTGAGTCTTAAGAATTCAAAAATTCCTTTTCGTTCATTTAATTTTATATTTTTGGTAATATTTTTTTTTTCTCACTTTTCAGCAAGAGTGTGCTGCCTCTTGCGTGGGCTGTCTGTGCTGCCAAGGGAACACCTCTTTACCTATCCCAGCATTAGGCACCTCTGATTTTGAATCAGGGAATTGCTTCGAAACCAACAGTGTTCCTTTAAGGTATGCCCTCTTTATCAGTATTTAAATTTATCTTAAACTTAAACTATTAAAATTTCTTTCACATTATGTACAGCTCACCTCAACCTAATTCACAAACAAATTTAGGAACGTATTGGAACTCGGATGAAATGGCATCAACATTTCCAGGACTACCACCTTTAGATATCGACCCTTTGCCAAGTTTATTCCCATTTTCACCTTGTGGTGCTTCATATAAGTAATTTAATCAAAATTTTCAATAAAAGACATTATTTTCATTAAAAAATAAAATTATTTAGTTTTTCAGCTAATCCTCATCAGGCATCTTTGTCATATACAGTACATCCGCAGCTCATCAACCAAACCCAGGCACAACAAAACACAACAAATGCACTTAGTACAGCATCACAATCATGCTACTATGACGCTCCATCAACATGCAACCAGCACGCTACGCCTCCCATATACCCAAGCATGAGTGTTAATGTCAGCATGAACATGACTATGCACGGGTATGGAGCAGAAGCATCTGTCCCCATGCAATGCTCGCAAATGCAGTGGACTCCACCAAACTCATCATCGTCAGTAAATGTTCTTTATCCACCGTTGCTGAGTCCATCCCATTACCCAGCAGCTACAACGTACTCCTTTACAGCTGATTTCAGACCACCTGTCAGTAATCAGTCAATAGCTCCAGCTTCTGGTGAAATTGAAGAGAAAACCTCACCACACCGTGGATTCTACTCACAACCCACCCAATCCTATTCACCACCTAAAAGTCCACAATATTCCTTGGTGAGTCATTTAAAAAAAAAAAAAAAAAAAAAACTTGTTCTTATTTTTTAACATTTTATACATTTTATAGGTTAGAGACACAAAGTCCTTTGGCAGTGGTGGATTTGAAGACGAAGATAGTAACGAAGGATCAGACTCCAAGCCAAATCTCTGTAGGCTCTGCGGTAAGACATACGCTCGCCCTAGCACATTAAAAACCCACTTGAGAACGCACTCTGGTGAGAGACCCTATAGGTAAAAAAATATATTAGAATGCATATTCGATGGTTATTATTTAAATAATTAATTGTTCATTTACTAATTTACAGGTGCCCTGATTGCAACAAAAGTTTTTCACAAGCAGCAAACCTCACAGCTCATGTACGCACACATACCGGACAAAAACCGTTCCGTTGTCCAATTTGTGATAGACGATTTTCACAGAGCTCGAGTGTTACTACGCACATGAGAACGCACTCTGGAGAACGTCCATATCGGTGTTCATCATGCAAGAAATCATTCTCCGACAGCTCGACACTTACTAAGCATCTACGTATACATAGCGGAGAAAAACCCTACCAGTGCAAATTATGTTTGCTTAGGTGAGATATGGGCGTATGCCTATTTGAAATTTAAAATGTGTATTATTGATTAGTGCCTAACCATTTGAACAAAAGAGCTGAAATACGAACTTTTATTACAACGGTTACCAAAAAAATTCAAGAATATTCTCAATCCACTGTACTAAAAATGTTCTTTCATTTTTTATGTTATGTACAATTGAATTGAATTTAAAAGACCTTTTGTATTATGTATATTTTATTAAAAAATTAGAACTAAATATTAAATTATTCTGTAAGTAGGGAGTAAAACAATAATTTTGATAATGTAACTTTCTAATACAAAATTTTGATATATAGTATTTTGGAAACAGAATTATGAAGCCAACCAAAAACAATCGAATTACAAAATGCAAAAGTTGATTAAAAATTTAAGATTTTTGAAAACAATACTTTAAAAAAACTTCAATTGTGAGCAGTCAATGATTTGCAATTGGAGAAGGCAGGAATATAGTTTTGACAAAAAAAAACCAGTTTAAAAAACCTAAACAAAAACTATATGGCTAAAGTTATTAGCTTAAAACTCGAGTTTAAGAAGTCAAATTTTTTAAAGCTAGGGTCTAGAAATAAAAATATATGATCAATTTTAGAAAAAAATATTAAGTACTGGTATTTGTCTTGTAATCATAACTAATTTATCAGGTGAAAATCAACTGCATTTATTTTTTTGTTTATTATTCTTTTAAGCGCCAATATTTGTCTATGCAATTTTGTATTTGTATACAAAAACAAACTTAGTAAAAAGATTTTGAGAATAGTGTTAAATATAAAACCTGTCCACCTGAAATAATTGATTTGAATTTGATTTATATATATATTTTTTTTTTTTGCAGATTCTCACAATCCGGAAATCTAAATCGTCACATGCGAGTTCATGGTACAAATAACAATCTGATATCGTGACAAAAACCCAAAGGTTTTCACCACTATCATCATCTTAACGACTACGGCATAAGCGATATTGGCCCTGCATCACAAAATTATCCTGGATACTATTTTTGTGCATTAAATAATCCTAGAATGGAACGTTTTCTTAATTAAATTAAAACAATTTATGTCATGTGGGTGCTCTTAAACAAATCCTCAGCGCAATATTATGCATGATTCGGGAAAATGTACCGTAAACAAAACTTATTAAAAATTTTAATTAGATTAATGCTCAAATATTTAAGTGTGTATAAATTATTTAGGTTTGTAATGCTAGTGTAAATAAAAACAAAATAAAGTTTAAAAAAATCATAATGTTAACGAATTTATTGAAACGAATTTTATACATAAATCGTATACATTCCATTAAATGTTTTTAAATTATCAAAATAAGATATTTCAAAATATATTTATTGTAGCAAAGTAATTAAAACACGCATAAAATCAAAACAAATGCAAAATGTGTTAAATACAAATTTCAAAATAAATTATAAATTAGATAAATTGACGCTAAAAAAAAAAAAAAAAAACAATAATACGGCCATTATACCTATTATTACATTTCTGTGGAACCTATTAAGGAAAACCTCGATAACACCTGATAAATTTTACGTTTTTATATATGCAGGTGCTTAGTATTAAAATGACCTTCGAAATTTAATCAAATTGTAATTGTAAATATTGTAACACAATAATTTGTAGTACCATAGTATTAGTCAACAAAAATTGTTAAACTTAAATTTTAAGAATACCTACCTACTTATTGTAATCCAAGAGAATCTCTAGTCATGTACCCCAGTTTTGATTTTTATAATATTAAAAAAATAATAAAAATAATTTTTAACAATTTCCGTTTTTAATAAGATTTAAATTAATATTTTGAGTTGGTTTTCGTAGGGTGAAATTTAAAACTGCTTGAGGATGTAACGGCCCCTGAATGAAGTGCTTCATTATATTCTTCTTTTCCGATCCGATTGAATTTTTGGATTCACGTGAAATGTTCACTTAAACTCTTCAATCTTTCGAGTTCAAAGCTCTACGAATAATTATTTTTGAAGTTCTCGAGAGAATTCAACTGTTAAAATTTTGTTTTTATCCCAATTTATAAGCTTTTTGGAACATTCGTTTTTTTCCGACGGAACGGATAGCAGAATGCAAAAATTCATGTGAACGTTCAGCAGAATAGGGCTGGGTTACAAATTTATAGAAAGTGGGTGGACATTATGCCCTTGAATGGAGTTTTCAATGTTTACTTTTGTATGCACTACAAGTCCTACCGCTCTACCAATTATCACCATTTTACAACAATCAGAAGTTTTCCTAGTAAATTGTTACAATTTCAAGCAAATGGGCGAATATCACGCCTCCTAAATGAAAAAACACACAAGGTAGATCTTGCTTAGTTACAAGAATTGCTCCAAATTTTTGATGATCTACGGTTTTCGTAATTTTTGAACTCTTGTATCTCAGGAACCACTAATGCTAAAAAGTTGAAATAAGCCTAGCAAATATTGTATTGTCGAACTTCCTTAACATTTTCTAGGAAAAGCTTTGTCCAGAATGGATCAAAATTCAAACCGCGGAAGTACAAAGAAAAAAAAAATTATATTTTTTCGAAAAATATAAACTTCCAGGAGTGATCTTTTTCTTGGTTTTGCATTTTTCGTTTATTGCTGCAAAAAGGTAATCCAAATGAAGATGCATTTCGGCCAAATTTTGCCAAATCTTCTTTTTCCCTGTAGGTAGTAAATCTATATCTGTATTCTTTTCCATAATACTGACCAGCAGTTCTATTTGGTTTTGATTTGTTGAGTTCGTCCCATAATAAAATTAAAAAATTGTGTTTATTTATCAAAAAAGTTTCAATTGAATTTACATTGAAAAATTCCAGAGAAATTACAACAAATTTCCCATGGAAATATTGTTCACGATAGCAATAAATTCCGAGGGGAATTTCGAACACTATTCACGATACGAATTTTTCGAACGTGGGAAATATTTCCAGGGAAATCTCGTTCGCGATAGGGCCCAATATCTGTGAATACGTTTGCACGAGAGAAAAATAAATGAATTGTGAATACGTTTGCATGAGTACAAGAAAAATAAATTAATTGTTTTGTATTCAATTAATTATGCTTAACAATGCTTTGAAGTTGTTTCGGTATACCATTTAAAATGCAATGGACAATTATCACATTTGAACAGTGAACTAGGAAACGGCCCCAGACATTTTTATTCTATTCCTTTTTGTGCTGTGGCTGACTTTTGGGCTTAAACTCATAGTAAAATGGGGCATACTGCTTACAGCTTTTACTTTCTTTAAAAAAAGCATACAATTCTGTTTCCCACATTCTTATTCATTTATAAATAGAACTCCAAAAAACAGGTTTAGTTTTATTTTTTGTATTTTTTTTTTATTTCTGAGAAAGGTGTTTTTATTTTAAATCCAACAAAATATAAATGTATAAAAAAAGCAAATAATGCGATTTAATATTTTCTTTAAATGCAACTATCAATGAAATAAATAGCCTCACTGTCACTCCCACAAACAATTTTTGTTCCATAAGAATCAAAAGAGTTTATCGGTTTTCGCAAATCTGAAATTAGCGAGGTTACATTGATACGGCTTTTGGCACGTTCTCCATTCAACCATGGATTGATATTATCAGTTTCAGATTGACGCATCATTTGTGGTTCCATGTCATTTGGAATCATCATAATATTTTGCGTCCATTGCCATACTTCTCCATTTTCCGAGGCAGTAAAAAGTTTCGAAGGTTCAGACTTGTGAAAACCAATTTCGGTTATGGCACTGTTGTGGGCGCTCAAATAAGAGGCAGGGAAACCAGGTTGCCGCAAATCCCATACAGTTATTGAACCTTCTTCACTCCCAGCAAGGACCTCAAGAATATTTTTTTTATTTATAGTTGACTTAAAAACGAACAAAGTATTTTAAACTTACAATGTGCTTCTGGGTTGGATGATATGTTAAACAGGAAACATAATTAGATTTCCGATCATCTTCACAGGAAATCATAAAAGAAATAGTTGGGTCTTCACTATCTGCTCTAATGTCAAACATTTTAATCACTCCCATTCGATTTGCCGTGAGAATCTTCAAAGTTCGTTATAGACAAATGTTACTTGCGAAAGCATATAAATCTCTAGCTTACCTCTTTTGGACTTATGTATGAAACTGCATTTAGGGAGCAGCTGTCTGCTTCAATTGTCTTAATAGTTTTCAAGTTTGTTGCCGATATGATGTTTAATCTGTAAGCATACTTGAAAATTAACATAATTTCTTCAAAAAATTTGTATTCCTACCTTCCATCTTCCCCAACGGTGGCTATATCTTTGCTAAACACTGATAAACCAGTGCATGGAGATGGCTTACCAGAATTTCTTTTATGTAAAAGTTCTGACTGGCCAGTGATTCGTAAACGATCTTCTTCCACTGCTCTGTTGATGGCAACAATAGTGACAATTCCTGAATAAAAAATATTTAACTTTCAACAAATGCCAATTCGGTGATGAAACTCATATCCTTACCATCTGACGAAGAGACGACAGCACTGTCCAAGCCTAGCAACTCTAAACCACTAACATCTCCGTTCATAGAAACATTATCATTGCATTTGGGAACATATTCATCATATTCATCGGAATATTGATTCTTTTCAAGTTTCCACAATTTTATGGAGTTTTTGGTAGAGTCCCAGCTACCGGTAAGAAATCGTTCGCAATCTTTAAATTGTTCGGGTACCCAGCGGATTTTTGATATTTTTTCTGACACAAAAAATGTGTTTACTCTTGTCTCGTTATCCATATTTTATAAACAATTTTTGCAAATGGAATGAGATCAAACTTTTTTATTTAGCAATTTAAATAAACAAAAAAGAACTGAAACAGAGAAACAAACGACAGTCGCCGAAAAATGAGGTTAAAATCGAAGAATGAAATGTCAAGTTATAAGTGACATAACTGTCAGTGTTCAGGTGTAAAAGATAGACAGACGTCTGCGATTTTTACTTTTTATTTGACTGCTTTTAAACGTTGCAATTATCCACTGCGATTTAAGGATGTAGGCGGGAGAATTATGCAGTGGCCGGGATAAACAAAGTTGCAGAGGTTGAAATAATTGCAGAGTTATCGCTCTTTCTTCTTTGTGCTTTGTGCGGAGTAAAGAGTGTGAAAAGATGTTTCATTCTCATTTAACAAAAATTGCAGATACTAAAATTTGCAGCGTCTAAAATGGATGCTGCAAATCGAAAGAAACTCAAAAGAGGAACGTTCTCTTTAACACGGGGAAACTGAGTTTCCAGCAACTCTTAGTTTTTCGGTGAGAAGGACACCAAGTAAGGGGAATAAACGGTCTACGATTGGGCTTTTCCAAAAACTAATATATCTATAACTATACTATATTTGGCAGTTCTAGTTGGGGAGAAAACAATGCAATACAAACAAACATACTTACACATGCAAACACTTTTCCAAAGCGCGACTAGTATGCACATTGTGATTTATCGTTGTATATGTAAAGTATATTTGTTTGTATTGCATTGTTTTCTCCCCAACACTAGTCAATTCTTTTTTGTTGCTTGTTTCGCATTGCCAAATTGACGTTGGGGGAACTTCCCAATTGATGGAAATTGGAAATTAAAACAAAACTTCAAAAAATCTCTAGCTACTTATTTTCGTGTGGGAGGGACTATGTATGTGAAGATTTGTGAAAATGTTCAAGTTCCCAAACGGACCTATTTTTTGGCGCGAAACGATACGCGGATTCCTTCTTTTGAATTTTGTTTACAAATTACAATACAATTTCATAACAAGAAGATACACAGATAAAAAATTGAAAGACTTGTCTAAAAATTGTTTGTTTTTATTTATCAAGTAAATACCAACGAAGGCTCTATTAAGCTCTTTGTTTTCCATTAAAAAAAGCTAAGAAATGGCAGCAAAAAGATTAACACCTGGCCAGATTTCGGTAAGTTCCTGTTGGAAGTACCTCCCTGAGTAATTGTTAATAAACTTTATTGTTCAAGTTAAACATAAAAGTTGAAAAAGATGATACAATTGATGCAGAAAACAAAATATCCAAACCTGAAAATGAGGAGAATCCACCAAAAAGGCGCAGCTCCCGCATAACTCGCAGTCAAAGCTCGCTTAAAGATGGTACTCCTTCTCCTGAAAAACCTGAAGAGAAACTTTCATTTATAAAATACAAAGGCGTAATCAAATACTATATTGATAAAATAGACATTGCTGCTACATCAGATGAACTCATGTAAGAAATTTAAATGAAGCTACTATTTTATTATAAATTTCCCACATACATACCACTTTTCCTACTTATTCTTACACCGTGAAGTGTTGATAATTAACATAAAACGCTTTCAACAAGGTCCTTGCCTTCGAGGAACTATCAAATAGGCTATCCCAAAAATTAAAAGATACGTTGGGTTGTTGTTGCATCAGTTTAGTCACAAGAGATTACAACAAAACAAATCTATTCGGATAGTTTGTCGAATAGTTTTTTCTGCATCCAGCTCAACAACTGAAATTTCCCTCTAACACCTTAATAAACTTCTTAATTGCTTTTCAGGTCATGGGTAGATAAACAAAAAACTGAAATAGTTCCTATAGCATTTGACTTGGAATGGCCATTCTCTTTCCAAACAGGTCCCGGCAAACTAGCACTTATGCAACTTTGCTTGGAAGAGAAAGCATGTTATCTTTTCCATTTAACTCCATTGCCAAAAATCCCAGCAGCATTGATGGCCTTGCTATCACATCCTAAAGTTCGTTTACATGGAGTAAATATTAAAAAGTATGTTTCAACGATTAATTTCTTTAATGTACCTTCTCATTAAAAATGTGCACGAATTTACAGTGATATAAGAAAACTCAAAAGAGATTTTCCAGAAGTAACAGTGGATACTCTTATTGAAAATTGCATTGATCTTGGTCCATGGTGCAATGAAGTGTGCAATACTGGTGGACGCTGGAGTCTAGATCGTTTAGCTCGCTATGTTGTAAGTAAAATCCATTTGAAATTAAACAAATTTTTAAAAGATTTTCTTCCATTATCAGTGCAAAAAAGCTATTGACAAGAACAAGAAGGTTCGTATGAGCAAATGGAATGTTGTTCCTCTGGACAGTGATCAGAAAATGTATGCAGCTATTGATGTTTATGTGAGTTCAAATATTTAAATAAACATTTAGCATTGCATTTTTTTGTATATAATTGACGCATGACTAGGACTCAAGGGATTTTATGCTTAGGACGCCGATGGAGTATGGAGTTTGTATAGGTGTCAATGACTTACATTTGTATATAATGAATATTGAAATAGAAATATAAAAATAGAGTTTTCCGTAAGTGTTCTATTTCCTATCCGCTTTAAATCTCTATTCTGGAAGGATAATAAATTACGATGCATCAAGCCAGATATGTGTTGCAGTTGTAAATGTAAATGCTTTTATTAAAAGTAAAACTCATTTATTTGAAAATCTTCATGCGTGATCTGGTTTGCGAGAAATATTAAATTAATGGAGAAAAATTTATTATCTTTGGAGAGCAAAAATAAAATCATTATACCTAATAGACTTCTTAAGAGATTTAATTTGATTTGTAGTGAAATTTATATTTTCGATAATAGTTTCCTAATGTAATGAATCAAAAACTTCTTTATTTTTTTTATTTTAGATCGGTCAACTTATATACAGAGAAATTGAACAAAGAGAACTTTTGAAAAAGAAAAATACAGAAGAATTTATAGATAAAAATGGGGAAGCTGCATTCAAAGCAGTCAAAGCTCTTGGAGAAAACTTTATATAGATTGATAAAGTCTTAAATTAAATCCTAAACGAAAATGTTAATATTCCTTGTGGGATGTAGGAAAAATTAAATAGGTGGGGGTTTGGTCGTATTAACACCCTTCTTTGTACCTAAAATCTAATTCTATAAACCCATCCGAATCGTAACCTATATAATTTTTCAAATACACAATTGACAATACCCACAAGAGGTATTAACATTTTAAATTATAAAAACGCCAAGAAAAATAAAATGTTATAGTTACAAGATAAATAAAATAAAATATTCATGTTAATAACACTGATAAACCAAATCGAATTTTTTTAGTAGCATGAAACCTATAAAGTGCTACACCGGATGTTACAAGGAATAAAAATATTAAGGTAAGGTGGGGTAAGTGCGGGCCATAAAATCAAAAGTTCAGCTTTAAACCCATGTCAAAAAACTCAGTTCTTAAAAACGATACTAACCGATGGTGTTGCCTTGAAGCTTTGTTTGTTACGGTTAGTTTAAAAGCTAATTTATTTTTTTTCAAAACCGTATAAATTTTTTTATTTTTAAAAACAAAAAAAGACCGATAGTATGCACTTTCCCCCTGATTTGGGGTAAGTGCATACCATTGAGGAAAACTTTTTTGTTTGTTGCATGAATTATTTGCTGTATAGGATAATAAATAAGGAGTACTTTGTCTATTAAAAAGAGTTTTTAGTTTAAAGATATCTTTATTTATTCAAAAATTACAAACTTTTTCACACGGCTCCAAACCCTTAAAAATAAAATTAGTAAAAAAAAAAAATTCGAATAAATAATACATTAAAATAAAGCTACTCTGATATAATAATTAATAATGGGGTAAGTGCATATTCAAAAAATGCAAGGGGGAAGTGCATAACTGAAGCCCGGGGAAAGTGCATTTTTCGAAGTAATTTGAAGGGGGAAGTGCATACCATGGCCAAAAACGTATCTATATCGAAAAATCACCAAAACTGAATACATGCTTATTATAAAAAACATTTAAACAATACACTTAACACTTTTTTTTTTTATTTCCTTAAAATATAAAAACTAGCGAAGTTAACTTCTCCCATACCCGACTTTGCCGGCAACCAAAAACACACTGATTTCAAAATCTCAAAAATATGTAAACAAAAACACTTGTCAGTGCTGCAAACTTTCTTGTTTTATAAAGAAATTATATTTAATGTACGTGTTCATAAATTAAACATTTTTTCCAATTAAACTGTAGCTTAGTTTGGGTAGGGTATGCACTTACCCCGGATATGCACTTACCCCACCTTACCTTATGAAGTACACGACTTAATCCGCGGAAATGTTTCAATGTCAAAATATTTAAATATAAAATAAAAATAATATTTAAGTTTGCGTTCTGTCCTTTTTTTGTATATACACTTTGAAGGACTGAAGTAAAATTCTCAGTTTTGGACAAAACGCGATCAGACATCATATTTTTCATCTACTTTCAAATTTGTTTGGAAAATAAATCTTCTGTTAATAAGCATTTATTTATTGTACAGGTCTCACAGAGAATTCAACGCAACGCAGAATAATTATTGGAACATAATCTTAAAAGTCTTTTTTGATTGGAATTTTAATCAGTCACAACCGACAGACAGAATTGACATTCAGTACATCTGACTTATGCCGAGGGTGCCACTTCCTTAGTTAATGTCCCAGCATAAACATAACATAACATAAATAAATATTACAGAAAAAGAAACCTGATAGACTTTTGTACTCGATATCACGACGCAAACACCTAAAAAAAAGTCTTCTTATTTCATAACCACAGCCAGATTTAGCCATTTGAATTTTGCATATTAATTTTCTCTCTTACACAAATATAAGATAGAATTCAACCATACATATTTCAAAAACGATCTGTAATAATAAACGTGTCTTATACATTTCCTCCAATGGACAAATCTGAAAACTGTGAATTTAAAATACAGCTCACACCCATATTTTTTCATTTTTATATTTAATTTTTTTAATAATTATTGAATGAAACGTGAGTTTTTTCAAAAAATTATTATCAATACCTACAAACAAAAATTCGCAGTATGAAGTAAACTGTTCACTACTTCCATATAAATTGAACTAGCCATACAAATCGTGTAAGAAAAAAAAAAACTGAAAAAATAGATTTCCATAAATGTGAAATCCGTTTAAGATGTTCAAGTTTTCTGTTCGGAAATAATTAATGTACATATGTATGCATCTACATGAGTATCTAAACATTAGATTTTGTCTTTATGAAAGTATGTATATCCAGGAAATATTAAATAAAATATCGTTCATTCGATTTTCATTGAACAGTGAAAACATAATTTTAACTGGGTCGAAGTAAATGATGTAGGTATTTTAAAGACTGATAATTTTTTTTTTGTCTTGGATTTAAACGTTTCTTTACGTATGTGAAGGTAATTCCAAAATAAGGAATTTTTATGAAAGATCCTCTGAGACCGAGTACCACTTTGAATCAGAAAACTCTTAAAACTTGCCATATCAAAACAAATTATGTTTTAAACCTATCAAATTTACTTTTCATATACATGTGTATTTCTTTTCAAACAAAAAATATGAATATATTTGAATCCTATTTCTGTGGGCTTCAGAAATAGGATTCAAATATATTGAATTAAAGGTCACGAGAAAGGAATAATTAAAAAAATATGAATTGAATAGATGCCTGCTTGATAACCTAAATTTCACAAGTTCCCCGAAACTGTTTTTTTTTTTCAAGTTACCAAACAGATATGGGTACAGGGTGCTTCGGATACGGTGTGACAAAAAACTAGAACGTGTAGGTTGGGTCGAGGCAAGAAAAAAATCGTATGGAAGGGGGGTTGCTTTTCCCCACGGCTTAGCCAGGAGGGACGATTCTCTAAAATTTTCTTTAAAAAAAAATTATAAAAAACGATAACCATTAAAACAATGCCATGTATGCTATACCTTTTTTTAAAGCCAGAAGTCTATTCTTTTATTTTATTTTTAAATAAAGTTCTTTAAGTTAACAGTTTTTGAAAAATTACTTTTCAAACTCCAAATTTTGAAAAAAAATTTCAAACTCATTGTTTAAAAATTTTTACGTAATTAATTACTTCAAACTAATTTTTTCAAAAATTTTGCGTAATTAATTGCTACATATTTTTGTTTTCAAAATTCAATGCTCTTATTAAATTTTAGTTAAAAATAGAAAAACCGGATGCTAAAATGTCTTCAAATTTTTGAGAAAATTGTAAATAACAAAAATAAGTTTCCCTTAATTTAACTTTAATCCGTTGTTTAAGTTGCTTTAAAGATCCTGCTTTAAAGAAACTAGTTAAGTAGATTTACATAGTTATTTCTATCCCAAATAGAATTAGTATCTAAAATCTTCAAAAGTAGTGTTCGTCATATATACAAACATTGCAAAAATGAAAAAAATTATTACAAATTGAATAAAAAAAAAAATTCGGATCGCAGAGTTCTAGATACTTCTTTTGTATTACCAATCGAAAACGCTTTAATTACCTACTTAAAAAGAAAATAATAATATTGTAATAATACCGAGAATGAATACTCTTTAATAAACATTTATTCAATTAAAAAAACAAATTATTGAAATGTGTTTTGATGCTATTTTGATCTTAATAGGTACGTTAAAAAAAATTAGATCTCAGAGATTTCGCTCCGTCAAAAGGTAAGCAATCGAATGCCAATTTTTGCCTGTGTTAAGCTATTTGTCTGATAAATTAATTGAAATTGAATTGAATCGAACAACATCGATTCGACAATAGCTGTGCTATCTTTATAAATGGGATAGAAATATGTACATATGTATGTATTGTGAGAAAAATATCGCTCGATCGTTCTTTTTACATTATTTAATAAGGCCCCTGTATAAATTTCTGATATTTCTAAAAACTTTGAGATCACAGAAAAGTGAAATTTATTTATCAATTAAGGGAATCAGGAAAAAATATTTTCGTTAATTTATCGATTAAAAAAAACTACTTCCCTCATAAGGTTATCCATTATTTCCGAAAACTCATTTTGGGATACATACTCATTAACTTATTTTCCTTATTTTTTCAATAAAAATGTCAAATTTATAGAATTTTTCTCTAACTATTGGAGTTATTCTAATTATTTTGTTGATTTTTTTGTATAATCATTTCTTTAAAGGATCTCAATAAATTTATTATATTAAATACATATTTCGATTTAAAATTTTTTTTTTTTTTTGGTATGAACGATATTTGAGAATTAATTTAATTAAAATTTTTTAGAAGGTACCTATTGTTTCCATGATAAACTACTTAAAATAAAAATCGTCTTTTTGCAACAACAAACATTTGAAATTAATTTAAAACAGGAAGATTACTTTCAATCTTTTGGAGGAAAATTGTTTCGCAATTAAAGGTTAATAATTGAGAAAAGTACCTATTATTGTCTGGTTCCAGATCAAATACTGTATTGAATAATCAACTTGTGGTGTTTTAAACAATTTCCATATCACAAATGCTCTGATTTTTCTTTTTTCTGTTTTCCAAATTTAAATAACCTTTAAAAATACATTCGCTACAAATTAAGAAAGGTGTTTTTGAATTGAAAGCGAAAATAAACACAAGAATAGGGCTGTATCCGTGTTTACTTATCCTTTTATATTGTTCTTATTAATCATAAGATAACAGATTTTAGATATCATCTCTATACTTCCACATCTGAAGAATGTATATTTTTTTTTAAATTAAAACTTTAAGAAAATAAACACACTTTTGCTTGAATAATAATTATAAAAATAGAAAACACAATATTCTAAGAAAAATTTCTTATGGAACTTTTCCATCCACAACTTCTAAATTTTCATACAAGATCTTTTGAAAATAGAAAACCGATCAACAAATCAACTCCATATTTCCACACTAGGAATATACATATATATATATTTTTTAAATTAAAACTTAAACAAAATAAACACACATGCAAGTTTTATTGACTTTAGCTTGAATATTAATTACAAAAATAGAAAACACAATAATTTAAGAAAAATTACTTATGGAACTTATCCATCAACTTCATAACAGCTTCTAAATTTCCACTAATCTGAACTTTGTTCTAAAATGTATGAAAAAAACGAATCTTTAGAAAAATAATTATTTATCAAATGAATTCAATTCTTACGTTAGCTTTTAGTTCTTCGTAGGTTATTTCTTTAGTTGCCCACATAAAGAAATCTTCATCTGCAATAGTTATTTCACTATCAGGATTAGCGGTAGTTCCTTCGTACATCTTAAGATCTTTTAAATCAAGAACTAATTTAGAGAAAAAAAAAGAAGTATAATTATTATTTTTTGATACGAAGTAGGTATTTTTTTCGCACAGATTGGCCAATTAAAAAATCTCACCAAAACTTTTCAAAAGACTTCCATCGGAAGCGTTAAAATTAAATTGGAAAATAAGAAAAGTTGTTCTGTTAGATGCATCGATTGTTTCTAATTTTTCTTTTATTTTATCGATAATTGGTTGACTCTTCATTTTGAAAAAAAAACTTAGGGGATTTCTTTATTTTTTTTTCTATGACTTGTTCTTACTTCGAACGATCGGCGAATACTGAAAGCTTAAAACTTCTATCTTGGAAGATTATGCGTATGGCTGATATGGCTGATGAGATTAGTAACAACTTTATTAGTCGGACAATGCATAAAAAAGAGTATGTATGTATGTATGTAAATGATGGATTGATGACAAATTTAAAACAATTAAACGAATTGAACTAAAAGCACCTAATGTCTTAATTAAACACAATTGTAAGGTGCATGATATATATTTCTACCGGCTTACTACCACACCAGCAGCGCAATAGGTAATAAGTATAGGTACTATACCTCTGTTTCCATTGAAACGGATTATATGGAGGCTGATCTATGTATATATCGTCGCTGAACAGTAAAAATATAGTATTAACATTTGTGATGGAAATTAAAAGTTATTATATTATGGGAAATGAAAGAATTGTTAGCTAGGGATAAACCTTCTTTGAATAAAACCATAACAAAAATTCTAATTCCTACTCTATGTCTATAGAATTACAAATGCTCTACCGAATTTCAAGCAAATCCGTTTAGGCGTTAGTTCGATATCCGACCAACGATAACGGTAGGACGAAACCACAATTTTACTTAATCCTCGATATTTCTTATTTTCCACGATAAATATTAGGTACTTTCGTTTTAAACAAAATTGTGATTTTGATTAAACAAATTAAAACTTTAGTCAACTCGTTGAACAGAATTTAAATGTTAAGGAATTGGTGTATTTTTAATATGCCTTTTCTATACAAACTGTATATACGAGATTTTGACTGTATTGTATGTAGATATATCACTTCTCTTTCAAAACTATATAACCTTATATGAAATCTTTCCATGTCAATTGAGGAAAGTGCAGCTGGGTTTAAAGTCTTCACTTTAAACAATTTTGAGCTTGCGATACATTTGTTCTATTTTTATGATTTAAATTTGATTTGATTAGAGTCTTTATTTTGTGTTAATAGTAATAGTAGTTACATTTAAAATATATACAAATTTTTGACAAACATCATTTCAGTTGCTAGGTGTATGAAATGTTGAGTTCTATTTTGTGCACCAGTCAATTTCAATCATTTATAATAATCTGCGCTTTTATTAAGAGCGATATTATTTTCGAATCAAATTTGCAGGTGTTTATATTTATTATTCAGGTCAGATAAGAGGATTTAATAGAAACTTAAATAGAGTTGTTTGTTTTTATTTATGTCTAATAGACATTTTGAATTTATGAGGTAAAGATTTGAGCAAAACCATACTGTCCTTTTTAATTAGATGAACCTTTATTCTATATTACACTGTTTTAAGTGGAAATAGAATTATAAAAAGTATATTTAGAATTAAAATCTTTCTGTGAAGCATACAAAATTTTGAGCGCAGGTATTGCGCTGCAACATACGATTTGTCAAATCATGTAGCAACAAGAACCATACAATTCCAAATGAAATAATAAGAAATCCATGGTTTGGTTATTTAAGTTTCAAGTTTATCATTCTCCCAATTTACGCAACAATTAGTTATATATAATAAATGTTACTGCTATAACACTTTCACTAAAGTTAAAGTAAAACATGACATTTGTATTTTATATAAAATACATATTTATAGTTGTATATGAAATTTTATTTATGTAAAGTATACCTAATTATTTGTATGTAAAAATTAATTTAAATAATCTAACAGTTTCTTTAAAAAGAAAAACAATTTTAACCGTTAAAGAATTTGCGGTCGACGAAGAGCAATTGCCTCAATTTTTCTCTTCAAAACCTGATTATCCATATCAATTTGACGCTGTTGTTTCTTTCTGTTAACAGCAGAAGTTGTCACCCTTAATTTTGGACACTGAATCTTAAACAGAAAGAATAAATAAATCAACGATAAAAGTTTATGGAAAACAAATTACCTTTTGATTAACAAATTCTTTACGTGGTTTTTGAGTTAGGATTTTACGTAGCAAAATTTGATTGTGTCGTTCAATTTCTCGCATTCGTTCATTGGAAAAACTAAGGCTCTTTCTGTGAGTATTCCTAGAAACAAAACTTTTTTTAAATTATTTAAATTATATAATTTTAAATTATACCTTTGCTGTTGCATACTGGTATAAGAACGCGTCGGTTTTTGAGTTATTTCCATGTGAAGGGCATAACTTTCTGAATTAAAACTAGTTGGAGTTTGGCTTGTAACATTAAATTCTACTTCCGATTGTTGGCAAGAAGAAATCTGTTGATCGTCTTTGTCATTTTCGGCTTCTAAATTTGGATTTTCTGTAGGAACTACAACCTCGCGAGAATATTCTTCATTTGGTATAGTTAGTGATTTTAAATTTTCAGTCAGTTCTTCTTCAGCTAAATCATCTGATTCACTTTCATCGATTTCATGTGCATTTGTTTCTGTGTATATTTCAGGTTTTGTAACATTATTAGTTTCAACATCTTCGTTATTCCGAATAAAATCGGACGTTTCTTCAGTGTCCTCTGAGCTAACACTCGAATCATCATTACAATTTTGTTCTAAAGTTTGATTGTTATCAATAGAATCTGGAACACTCTGCAAAAAGCAAACGTTTTTATTTGTGATAAGATTGTAAATCAATCTCTAGAGCCCTTCGGGCCGGTTAGATATTTCGTGGGCGTTAATGCATGCACAGTTTTAAGAAAGTCACTTTAGACATTTAGAACGGTTTTGTTTATAAAAGTATACCGTGGGCATATTTCTGGCGCATAAAGTTTTTTTTTTTCATGTTAATGTACTACTCAATTTTAATGGCGATAAACTGTTATAAATCAGCATTTTTTAATCTTCTCCCATTTTTAATCGCGAAAAACAATGATTACTGTTATAAATTGGCATTTCTCTAGTCCGTCAATGATTAAAAGCATAAAAAGCTTTATATGTCATTTGGCTTGAATATTTAAGAAAAATGAATGCTTTAACATTTATTTATTTACAAGAAAAATTTATCTTTCTTAATTTGTAGGCTACATAATACTGCATATACCGGGAAATAAAGCAAAGAATTGTTGCCTTTATTATTTATGTTTCATTTATGTTTCACTTTTAGCTCAAGATTATAGAAGAATAGTTAGGTTGAATAAGAATAGGAAATTCAACCTTGTCTTTTTTAGCAAAAGGTAACTCTGGTCTCATTTTAGTAAGAAACAATTACGTTAAAGGGTTTTTTCTTAAGTTATGTATGGCGAAAATAATTTTATATTTAAAACCCTTGAACCGAATTATTTCTTAATAAAAGGTTAATAAAATAAATCCAATTATTCAAATTTTTCTAGATGATGAGTAATACCTTAAACATTTAAATTGCTCTATACCTTAAACATTTAAATTACTCTAACAGATTTTTTAAATACCAACCTTTATGATGGAAGAATTATCTGGTAACAACTCATCTAATGACTCCCCAACACTTGATTCTTCTGTTATTGACTCTTCATCACTTGAAACATCTTCAGAGCTATCATTATCAAACGATTCTTCGTCGTATTCATTGGTTTCGATATTTTGTTCTTCCTTGTTCATTTTTCCCCAATGATGATCATTAATTATGCAGCTTCTAGCAAATTAAACAAAATATTAAGAAAAAATAAAAATCTAATGATTTCGAAATTTATATTTATTGATGTAAACTTACTAGATTGTTTTTTGCTTTGTTTTTAATAAAATATACAAGTAAACGAAGTTTTAACACCAAAAATTAGTTAACTAAATTGGAATAATTTTGTTTCATTTTTTCTTTTACTGAAATGAACTTCGTGTCCTTTACTTTCCTCGGTGCATATGTTTTCACACATGACCAAAGACTAAGCTCTCTTACAGCAACGTTATGGTATTGTTTTTAGTTTATTTTGTTGTTAGGAAATGTGTATGAAAACAAACATTCCACCCCTGTTCCAAAGGGGTGAAATTCGTCACCAGACGTTGCTAAAGTCTTTTTTATATGCTTTATTGATTCGACTCTGTGTTGTATGCTCGTCAGTCATTCACCTTGAATTAAAATTTATTGTTGTAACTGCTAGTACTAAGTTAAAGGTTTATTTGTGTTTGTTGTACTCTTTGTCAATAATTAATTTTTAGAAAATAATTATACCTACCACCTACCTAACATATAACTACATTATACATAATAAGAGTCCGGTCCGCTATCAAATGTTATGTTATGTTATGTTATTTCAAATCAAAATAGTTACTTTTTTTGGAATATATAGGGACTAGGTATATTTTGGATTGGTCAATAAATGAACTCGAAGTTTAAACATAACGTTCTTAGATGATATCATAAAGTAAAAGAGTAGACATATTATCTAGAAAACCGACCTGTATTCCTCTGCCTGAAACTCTCGCAAATTAAATGTTAACTTTTTAAACTAAAAACTAGAAAACTATAATTTGTACCTACTGAAAGTTTTGGAAAAAAAACGCATTTTATTCTTAACTAGCAGACTCGGGCTCGAGTTGCTTCGCAAAATGCCCTTAATTTATGTAGGTATATTATACATATATTATAAAAAAAAGGTTTAAAAGTTTTGTGCAAAAAAAAATCCTCTTTTTTTAAAAAATAATTTGTTTGTAGGTACCTATGTACATACATATTTAATTTTTTTGTTATGTTCGACAGACGAACAAAATCTTTACACCCCCTTTTTTTCTTTTCTTTATCATCGTAACGATGCCATGTTCGATTGCTATTTCCCGTTCAATTTTTTTTTTAACTTGATTGCCTTTTAAAATGTATTGCCCTCATAATTCTTCAGTAGGTATGCAGAAAAAAAACAAATATACGTTACGTACCTACCTACTGCACTACGCTGCTGTTATAAAAAAAAAGAGCCAACAACGGATTAGAATCAGGAAGTTTAGCAAAAACGGAAAAAGATGTCGGAGGAAGAGTAAATCCAAAATCAACTCAACTTATCCAAAAGGTTTTGACGCATAACCTCAAAGAAAAAGTTGACAAAAATTAAAAAAATTAATATTCTGAATAAATAAACAAATTAGAAAAACAAAAAATAGTCTTAAACAATCTTATAAATATAAAGAATATTATAAAATTTATTTCAAATAAATCATTTTAATACTTTCTAAATTTACGCCGGACATAAAAAACAACGCATAAAAATCACAGAGAGGCACGCTGATATGAAAGAAACAACATAGACAAATGCAATTCAAATGTCACTTTTCCGCACGCAATAAATAGTCTGGATAATTAATTCTGTACGAAAAAGAGCGGAGGCTTCTCCAATAATCAATTTCGCTCATCGAACTGCGTACGACGAAAACCAGAACGAAATTTTTCGTTTATGATTTCGTCGTGTCTGGATGAATCGAGTGAATAATATGGTCGATAGAGAATACTTTTATTTATCAGTTATAAAATGCTTATGAAATCCATAGCGAGGAAATGCCTATACTGAAACGAACAACAAATGCAAGTAAAAAATAAACGCAAAAAATTTCATGGAAAACCATACTGTTACACAAGAAACAACAAAGACTGCTTTTAGACGACTGCAATTTTTATCCGCAATTCTCTTTTGAGTTTCTTTCCGATTGTAGCATCCACGCAATTCTCTTTTGAGTTTCTTTCCGATTGTAGCATCCATTTAAACACTGCAAATTTTAATAGCTGCAATTTTTGTTAAATGAGAAGGAAATATATCTTCTCACTCTTTACTCCGCTTATGTCTCAAACAATAAGAAAAAGCACAAAGAAGAAAGAGCGATAACTCTGCAATTATTTCAACCTCTGCAAAAATTCTTCGGCCGTCGCATCCCAATTTTACGAGCCATTTTGGTGAAGCTCTCAGCGTTGATGAGGGTCTACAAAAAAAGACCGGAGACTTTTCCAAATGATCAGCTTCAACTATCAACTTCACTCGACGAATGTCGAATAGCGTACTGCAAAACGAAAGGCAAAAGGAAATTTTTCTTTTTTTTCGAGACATTCATAATCGGACCATCGCATCGTTCATGTCTAGTGGCGTATACTAATTAATATCTCGTGTGGTGTGTCGCTATGGAGACAAATGTGGTTCCGACTTAATGAAAACGTAGTATAACATACCTGTTAAATTGATTAAAATTCGCGAGTATCGAACTCGCTTCTGTAGATCTGTCAAATATGACATCTCATCTCAATCCTAAGTGCGCCATCCAAAAAACTAAACGTTTATTTTTGTAAATTTAATATTAAAATAATTAAAAAACATTAAATATGGTAAGTTATTAATAACTAAATTAACACATTTTCATTCCACTCAAAAAACTAATTTTAATTAATTTAATTTTTTAAGGCCAGAAATGCAGAAAAGGCAATGTAAGTTACTGTTTAAAAAGTTAGGTCAAAACTGATTACATATTCTTCCACAGGACCACACTTGCTCGATGGCGAGCTGCAAAGGAAGCTGAAACTGGGGCAAAAGATAGGAGGCCATATTTGGCTTCCGAATGTTCTGAATTGCCCAAATGCGAAAAGTACAGACTTGAAATTATAAGGGAAATATCGAAAAAGGTTACACAAATACAAAATGGTATAATGAAACAACTTGAAACTAAGAAATTGACATCTTAATTTGTATTCTTACCTTTCAACAGCTGGCTTAGGTGAATTCCGTATCAGAGATCTAAACGATGAAATAAACAAACTTCTGCGAGAAAAACGCCATTGGGAGAATCAGATCTCGGCGCTAGGTGGGCCACATTACCGCCGTTATGGTCCGAAAATGTTCGACGCCGAAGGGCGGGAAGTGCCAGGCAATAGAGGATATAAGTACTTCGGTGCTGCCAAAGACTTACCTGGTGTTAGAGAACTGTTCGAACAAGAACCACCTGCTCCGCAGAGAAAAACTCGAGCCGAGCTAATGAAGGATATCGACGCAGAGTATTATGGCTATCGAGATGACGATGATGGAATTCTTATTCCTCTAGAAGAAAAGGCTGAAAAACTGGCCATACAAAAGGCGCATCTAGAATGGAAAGAGAAGATGGCTAACAATGAAAAGTTTGATGATGAGATAGAGGAAGATATTTATCCTGTTTCAGCGCCCGCTCCAGACACTTCAGAACACCAGTCCAAAGATGTCAGTGATCCAATGGACATGCTTGCACCAAGGTTTACAGCTCACGTTCCAGTTCCCTCGCAAAAAGATATCGAATCAGCTTTGTTAAGAAAGCGAAAGCAGGAACTTTTGGACAAATACGTTGGAGACGATTGAATCTTCCAATAAATTTAAGATTTATCACTTTTATGTTTTGTAAAACGTTCTTGTTTTCTTCAAAAAATAAGGAACCCTTGGGTGTACCTTTCATCATTTCATAGTTGATTCTAAAATCGCCTATAAACCAGCATGTACATATTTATGGGATTGATTTTGAAATAAATCAAATCTGGTAACTAAAGTTTCGTT
This sequence comes from Epistrophe eligans, assembly GCA_951394125.1. NCBI lineage: Eukaryota > Metazoa > Arthropoda > Insecta > Diptera > Syrphidae > Epistrophe > Epistrophe eligans. Next base: position 56,092,384 of record OX596028.1, read on the forward strand.
TTACTGAAAGGCGCATTCAGTGAGACAGGTAAATTGTATACGCGTAAAAACGAAGAGGATAGGTTCCACCCAAAATGCACCGACGAGCCAGTATCAAGAAATATTTTCAGAGATGATGTAGGCAAGGACAGATTAAATTTTGTCTTCATCGTGTAGTCACAATCATCAGTAAACCGGCCCCTCAATAAGGCATTAATGCTTTATTTTAAAGATGACAACAATATACCTACCTACACGATGAAAAAGAAGTAGACAATACCAATCTACTCGGTTACCTATTGCTATAGTTCGGGAAAACGCATTCAAAAAAGTTGAATACTTTTTCTTGATGGTCGGTTATAGGAAAAAAATAATGTCATTTGGAAAACCTACCGCCAAATAATTCTTATAAAATACACCCGACATTTTATTCGTTCAAAATTTCGTCAGTTGAATTAATTTTTTAAATTGGGACTTAAATCATTGCATTAATTTTTCCAAAATCAAATCAATGATTTAAACATTACAAAATCAATATATTTAAAAAAATAATAATGTTAAATTGAAACTTGTATTACCTATCTAAAAAAATTCTTTCGAGTTATTTGTCATCGTCGATTGGTGTAGTATTTTATCGTATCGTTACTTATCGCGCAGAAGGGCATTACAATACGCGCGTTCAATACATGACATTTACATCTGAAAATTCAAATTTCTGAATTTTTCTGACTTCTGTTTGAGCAGCTGTCATAATAAGTTAGATTACTAAGAGTCATCTGACAACTCGCCAATCAGAAGCTTGAAAAATTCAGAAATCTGAATTCTCAGATGAAAATTGTCATGTATTGAACGTACGGAATGTTTGAAAATTTTCAAAGTTTATTGATCGAGTTAAATAATTTGGCGGTAAGGGTATCCATAACGTCGGAAAATCATCGTAGACTTTATAAACATCGGAAAGTTAACAATTCAAAATTTAAAATGTAGATTTATTGATCAATTTGATTTGTATTATGTTGAGTGGAAAATATGTTTTCCGTCTTCTGTTTTGGTCACATTAATTTTAGCAATGAAACAAAATTCGTTACATATACTTTTCCCGACGCGACGTTTCGACAGGAGTTGCTGTCTTCTTCAGTGTGAACTTTATTACATACAAAATACAAATATAATTAATCACAATGTTATGCAACAAAATAAACAATGAAAAGTAAAACTTACACTTTAAAAGCTACACAAGTTGTTTAAATTTTACATGATAAACTTAAATAATTTATAAAATAAAATTTATAAGACGACAGCAACCCCTTTCGAAACGTCGGGAAAAGTATATGTAACGAATTTTGTTTCATTGCTAAAATTAATGTGACCAAAACAGAAGACGGAAAACATATTTTCCACTCAACATAATAATTCAAGATTTATTATAACCATTTACATATATCGTCGCTATTAAAGAAAACATAACTCAAAAAACTTAAATCTTCAGAAAACTGATTTAAAGTTTTTTACTAAGCTAATTTCACACAAAATCAATTTTTTTAATAATCCGTTTCTCGTTATTATGAAGGGTAGAGTTATGCCTACTTTACAGAAATACATAAAAGAATTTTTTTGTAGCCGATTGGCATCATTAACTAAAAAATCGAGTTTTTTGAGTTATGCCAGTTTTCTTGAATAGCGACGATATGTATTTTGTACAATAAATTGTATTATCTCATTCATCTGTAGCTATGGTTTTATAGATATTATGGTGTGATATGAATGAAGTTAAAATCGAAATAAATGTAGCTATTCCGTAAGGCTTCAAGTTCTGACTGCTAGGTGTACTCTTCTTCATGTTCCGCTTCGAGTATCGAAAAGTTCTTTTTTATCGCAATCAAGAAATGTCAAATTTGGCACTGGAAATGGGGAGATGGAAACACTCTGGTGCTGTCATCCGCAGAACTGGATGTCAAACAAAGCAAAGTTGAAAATTAAAAAATCGCCCATCGAAATTTTTTTGCAAAAACCAAAAAGAAAAAATTTGGGCGTATAAAGAGTTTTTTTTATAAATAAATTTAAAAAATATAAAATTTTAACTTTTCCTACTCAAAGTTCTTAGTTAAAGAACAATTTATCGAAAATGTTGGCTTTAATCAATAGAATATTGGATTGGTTTAAAAGTATTTTTTGGAAAGAAGAAATGGAACTCACACTAGTCGGATTACAGTTTTCGGGGAAGACAACTTTTGTTAATGTTATTGCTGTGAGTACCATCATTTTAATGATTGATAAAATTAAATTGTTAATTTAAGTCTACAAGTACAAATAATTTTTTGATTCAAATGGCAAAATTATAGACAAATCATAGTTTGAACGACAATAGTGTTGCAAGATGATATACCCAACGATCGGGCAGTAGAAAGAGTAGAGCCTTTCGGTAAAATCAATAAAATTTCAAATTTCTGCACCTAACAATTAACATTCTGTGCGATAAGTCTTCTCTGTGACTTGTGGAATACAGAGGGATACACTTGATTGTTTACGTCGTCCGGTTAAAGCATATTTACGAATCTGCTTTTTTCAATGTTTTTTTTTTTCATGCATATTAAATTTATGTACGTAAAATCACAATTGTATTCTTTTCGAAGCATCATGACTAATAATATGATAGTTTTTTTTTGTTAGGCATGAGAAAAGTTCCATTTATTACAAAGACGTTATCAAGTTGATATTATAGGTCGTTGCTTAAATTCACTTGGTGTTTATTAGAACGTAATAATGTACATATATAAATTTTTGAGCAAAAATTTGAATTTGATGATTCACAAAATTTCAAGACTTGTAAAAAATAGCATGACCCTGTCGCATAACCAATGAGCCAAAGTACATTTTACGGGTTTGATTTTTTTTTATTATTTCTTCCTACCAAACCTTACTTTTTTATTGTTAACAATCGATACAAATCATCCTTTATAACGGGATGAATATACATCACCGTTTATAATTTGATTTTCAAGGACAAATTGAACGTATTTTTAGTCGTTAAGGCGATTCAGCCATTATGTTAATTAAATTCAGAGACACAGTGAGACAAAATAGTATTCAGTAGATTGTAATGTATGAATATTTTAATGTCATTGGTTTATAGTTTTTTTGACAAGGTTGTGATAAGAATTAGAGGCTCCGCACTTACATAGATTCCACGTTGATAATTTCGATGGTTTATTCTCAGCAAAAAATGGTACAATCTTCAAATTTATGTTTTCAATTGAAGGGTTTATTTGAATAATAGAAAAAAAAATACTTTGCATTCGGAGTATATAGGACTTCAGTGATTTTGGAGTGACGTGAATCCCAGAGCCAACGTTAGAAACCACAAAGAGTGGCACGAACGATTACAATACATAATAATGAATATACGTATATAAAAATTAACTACTACCACAACGCAACCTATTTTTTTAATATTCTGTAATTTTCTTTTTGGCATTAAACCAAACATAATAACTTCTTTTGACTGACTGTAGAGTATTTAAAATAAATGACACTAGGTACATAACGAATAAATTTATTTTTCGATAAGGTTTCGCTATTTAATTTCCTTAAAGACAAATTTTGAAGAGAAATCGAATTATAATGCTTATCGCTATTTTTTTTTAATGAAATATAATATTTTGAAAGTACCTATAAAAGTTGATATGTTTGCAAACAATTCAATTCCAAAGACCATCTACATTTGTACATATACATACATATGTAGGTACTTTTATATTTATTACTAAGTATGTAATTATTTGCTGACTATACCTACATATATTGAGGTTTTTTGGACATTTCATTAAAATTGCTTAGCAACAATTGTTTGATAATCTTTTGACTAAAAAAAAAACGAAATCATACTAGGGTGATGGCACCAGTAGTCGGCCCTTTAACTTTTTTTTTATGTTCAACTGGTCCTTAAAAATCAAATATTCAATTGCGGAATAGAGTATTTAGATTATCTGATTATTGGGAATGTGTAGATTATAAAATTTTAAGCGTTTTTAGTTAATTTTCTACCCAAAACAAATTATTTAACTTTATTGAGATGAAAGTGTGATTCTTGCGTAGTCAGCCCCTTAAGTTCCATTAGTCAGCCACTTGAAGTATCCAGTAGTCAGCCCCCAATAAAGTGTATAATATAAGCGGCTGACCATAGAAAATGTGTCTTCTGAAGTCAGCCGTCCATTCTACCTTCAAATTAACAGTCAGCCGGGGGAGGCTGACTACTGAAACTAAGGTTTTTTTTTATATTCTTCTGTCAAAAATTAAAAGAGAATAATAATATCATTGACTTTGCATACTCAGGTTAAAAAAAAAAAACAAAAAGTGATTTTCAGTAGTCAGCCGGGGGAGGCTGACTTTAGGGGAATTAAAAAAATGTAGTCTCCAGAAAGCAGCCCCCCTTGTAAATACCTATTTAACAATATTTTATAATATTTTTAGTTAAAAAAGTGTAAATTAAACTATAAATAACCTATAAATAATCATATAAAATAGTAAACTTCAATATTTTGGTAGTTATAGTTCTTTTTCCAAAACACTTCTGCTAATTTTAATTTAACAAAAAATCACACAATCGACACTTAGAAAAACTTGAAGCAAACTTGCATTTTTAACAAGAAAACAAGCAGCGCCATTGGCACAAAATTTTGGATCCAGGCAGAAGATAAGTTAGGCTTTTAGAAAAAAAATATTTTATGGTAAATAAACGAAAACCGTTACTATTTTGCTGTATTTTATAACGAAGTGGCTGACTACTGGAGGGGGCTGACCTTACACGACATCACCCTATAAATAAGCACTACTTGAATTTTTGTATGTAATTTTTTTGAGAAATTAATTTTTAATTAATTGCTTAAAACTGATGGTTTTGACTTTTTGAATGATAGTTTGTCAAGCAAAAAATTAATTTGTAACCATGAATGACGTGAGCTTTAAAACTAATAGGATCAGCATTCAGTATTTATATTGCACAGTAGTGCGAGGAGTACTGTTGGAGAAGGAGTTTGATATGCGAGGGGATGTGTTGTTGTTGTTGCTTGACCAGAGGAAATGGAGTCATCGTTATAAGAAGTTTTCTTTTAACTCCATTTTTTCTTTCACAATTTTGTTGTGATAAATGATCCTGTAATTTTTTTAAATACATTTTTTGCGGGCCACGTACAATATTAAAGCCATTATGCATTAAGCCTTTGTTTTGGTTTTTAAAACAAACAATAACACAAATAAATGTCTCCCATAAACTCGTTTGAAAAAATTATCAAAAGAGCTTGCTTGAGAGATGCATGCCAGAGGCACGCTAGAAACTTGCATTTGTGGCATTTGAATATGTAATTACATATTGAGAAAAAATAAAAAAAAAATATAACTTAAAATACATTCAGAAATCTAAAATCAAAATCAAAATTGGATCTAGTATTGTTTTTGTAATCTGGTTCGTATCTGGTTTAGATCTGGGGCAAAATAAAACGTACATACATAGCTATTATTATGTATGAACTGATTTCGTCGTCGTTCTATGAAAACTCCCTAAGTCCATTTCATTAGAAACTGATAGACCTTTCATAAATATGGCATAGTTAACAGAATATCAAGATTTAAGTTTTGTAAAATGTACCCAACTCTTAATTACGTTTAGTCTAAATACAAAATTTCTAGAACTCAAACATGTTCAAGTTCTTGTCAGTAAAATTCCTTCACAAATGCAAATGTTAGAAAATTTACAAAAATGGACTTAGGGAGTTTTAATAGAACGACGACGATTTTATAAAATTGATTTTATTGTATGTATATTACTCTATAAATTAAAATATGTATACAATGTAGCGAAACATACACAATATCTATAGAACAAAATAAAATTGCAACAATATCGGAAATTGTTTTCTTTTCAGTCTGGTCAGTTTGCCGAAGATATGATTCCAACAGTAGGATTCAATATGCGCAAAATTACCAAAGGCAATGTAACCATAAAAGTTTGGGACATTGGTGGACAACCACGATTTAGATCAATGTGGGAAAGATATTGCCGTGGAGTTAATGCAATTGTGTAAGTTTTAATTCTTGAACAAACAAAATTATTTTTCCTTCTAATCAGTATGTATGTATGTAAGAAAAAAAACATTTATTTGTATACATATTTTTTAAGATATATGGTGGATGCTGCTGATCTCGATAAAATGGAAGCATCAAGGAATGAATTACACTCATTGTTGGATAAGCCACAGTTAGCAGGCATTCCAGTTCTTGTTTTGGGTAATAAACGAGATCTTCCTGGTGCTTTAGACGAAACTGGTCTTATAGAACGAATGTAAGTTCCAACCCCCTTAAGTTAAAAAATTATTCTATAAATATAATAGAATTCTATACCAAATATAAATGAATCCATCGGTTATAACGTTATTTTAGAAACAAAATGTCCCACCCGTGGGATTTTATGAAATAACAAACACTTTACTTCTCATTCCACTGTGCCAAAAACATTCTAACTTATCCTTCCATTCCTTCGGTTCTTTGCATTTAAATACCTTGTGCATACAGTTAAAATAAAAAACAAATTTTGATTCCAAAATAGAGCTGATGGCTTGAATTGTTATTTAAGTGAACACAAAAATTAATTTCTATACACTCTGCATCTTCTTCTTCTATATATATAAATTAAAGTTTGCTTTTGTGTACGTTCGCTAACCCGCCAAACCGGTCGACCGGTTTTCTTAATTTTTTTTTTAATTAAAGACGAATAAGGGTAGAAGGTTTAGGATAAAAAAAAATTATACAAAAATAAAGAAAATCTGTTAAAAAAAGAAATTAATTTTTTTTAACGCCCTGCGAAGCGGGCGGGGGTTTTGCTAGTACTTTATAAAAACACTCTATCAGTGCCAGTTATTGAACATTTTTCTAACTACAAAATTTCAAGTTTCAAAATACTTTATTTGTATGATTCAAATATGTATAAGAAAAAGGGACAAGTGCAGTAGTCGGATTTAAAAAAAAAAAAAAACTACACATGTCATTGTTTTGTTGCAATTGGTGCATTTTTCCAGTTTGTTTTTTCTCTCAAAAAATTGTAAATAAATGGTCTTACAAAGAATTTTTTTTAGATTAAGTACGATGTTAAAAAGTTATGTTAACAAATTTTTTTAGTTTCTTAAGAAAATAGATTTAGTATGATACTAGTTAAACAAATTTAAAAAGTAAGAACAGCCTGGGCTAAGAAAAAGTCCAGCTAATTTTCATTAAAGTTAAAAGCATGTTCGATGAGAAGAATGAGTCAGTGCTGAATACCGCTTACCGTTAGAGCTGCAGAAATTTAAGATTGTTTGAAAACACATTTTTTTAACAGGATTCAGCCCTATTTTATGTTTCGTGGACAATGAAAAAATATTTCGAGGAGAAAAGGGTTAACATTTTTGATTCGCCACCAAATTGACAAGAAGACAAATCTACTAAAAATGCATGAACGATCTGCAAAGATTGGTTGAAAAAAAAAAAACAAAGTTAATTGAACCAGCAATTCAGTGGTGATTTCGAAACGAAGCAAGTCGAAAAAATCTGGCGAATTCCAGGGCGAAAAAATAAACTTTTGCCAATACAATGGGAGGATATGTTCAACTAATTTATTCTTACTGAATGTTAAAGAAAAGAAAACTTATTTATAATGTAAATGATTATTCCAAATAAATGGTATTTAGAAGAATCTTTTCTGTGTTCACACCAATTCGCACAGTACTGTATAATTATATCTATGTTTAATGTTTATCTTTATTTATATTTAATTTATAAATCTTGTTATGCAACTGAAATTGAATTAAAAACATATTTATATTTCAGGAATCTTTCCAGCATACAAGACAGAGAGATATGCTGCTACAGTATTTCGTGTAAGGAAAAAGATAACATTGACATCACACTTCAATGGCTGATCGCTCATTCCAAGAGCCAAAGTCGTTAAAGGCACACATTTATTTATTATATGTATAAAATAAAAATATATTATATGACACATTTTCCGTCACTATTAACTGTCAAAATTAACCTTTATTTTCCATGTTTTTTTATTTCTCCAATTTATCTATCTCATTTAATTAATTTGGTTTAGAATTAACAATATACAATAGTGTAAAACAGCTGTTCCTTTAATTCAATGATTCTTATCTAAAAAAAGTACCGAATTTTTGTGGTTTTGCATATATACATATATTTATATTTATAAAGAATTTTTTCAGTAGCTTATTATTTTCTTTCTGGTGCAATACAGAGATATCGTGCACTTTATTATTCCAAAATAAAAACAAATAGTAAAGGACATCAACCGCTTTATTAGATAAAGTTAAAAAATCTCGATTCTATTTCCAATATGTATGTTACGGAAGTTATTTGTATTTTATTATAATTTTGTAATTGCTATTTAATGAAATGAAAAGAACAAAAATATATTTGAAAAAAAAAAAAAAAAATTATTATTATTATTATGTAAAATTAAAACGAAAAACAAAGTAGGAACAAAAATAATTGTGTTTTATTTGCGTCTTCCCTGCTTAATATGTTTGAAAGACTGTGTGGAAAAAATTATTTTCGTATTCAAAAATTAAAGATTGCGGAAAACCCAATAGAAGTCAACTCTGGGCAAAATTGTATTATTCAAAAATCGATTTCATCCCTTTCTAATTATAGATCAGTAAGTTCAATACCTTTTAAAGGCGGCAGGCGCTGTGGCTACGGAGGAAACGATACCTCAAAGGTATTGAGTAGTTGTACTCGATACCGGTATCGAATGAAAGTATCGATACCTCCTCGTGTATCGGATATAAAGTATTGATACCTACTTGGATCGAATCAAAATTCAAGATAAAAACGACAATCAATTTTTCAAGTTTTTATTTTTAATTTGAGGAATCGAAAATAACATTTTGTGGGATATTTCCTAAAAACCTAAGTTTTTCTCTAATGCTTTTCACTTACTGCCTGAACACAATGGATACGGAGATGCAACTAGAACTGCAGCTGGAATAGCTGTCAAAATGTTCAATACACACAAATTCAATGTTACGAACAAAACACAACGCAACTGTAGTCGGTGCTGCAGACGGTGCTGCAACAGTAAACCAACTTTTAACTTTTCACGTGCAGCACTTTTACACGTTTCAATTTTACATTAAGAAAAAAAAAAGTGCCGGACAAAAATACTAAAGCTTAAAAGAAAAATATCAGAAATAAAAGAAGTGAAAAATAAACTCGTGGTTGTTTTTTTTTTTTTTAATATGCAAAAATCTGTACAGCTGCAATGTGAGCACATAAAAACTAGCACGTACAACACTTTTCTACAGCTTTGCAGCTCTAGTTCCAGTTGCAGCATTCTATTGTGATCAGGCAGTTAAGCGGTTCCAGGTTTTGCTAATTGTTGCTCCTGCTTTAGAAAACAATCTTCCACAAGGTACAGATGAAGCAACAACCACCAAAAAACATCCTTGCATGTTTATATAGAGAAGGGAAGAATACCTTCATGTCTTCCCACTCTTCTAATGTATTTGATTTTAAGTAAGAAGAAACAGGAGAAGAAACTGAATTATTTTTAGCAGAACAAATTATTCAACTGTTGAATCCGAATACTGACAAAGGCTATAGTTGTAAACTGAAAAACATGAAATTTAGTTGAAACGATGCTTCAATTCGATCCAAGTACCTACCAACTTTTATTCGATACTTAACTTTGTATCGCAACCAAAAGTACTTTCATTTGATCCAATTACTTTTATCTGATACTTACTTGGTATCGCAACAAAGTATCGATTCCAAAAGTACTTGGTATCGAATCAAAAGTATGGAGTATGTACTGATCGTAATTATTTACCTGTATCGATTCATCACTAGCTGTGGCAGACCGTTTGTAAAACTCAAAGTTGTTAGAGCAACATAAAACGCGCGGTTCGCATAAAATTCTTGAAAATACTAGGGTGTAGATTGGATCAACACCAAAAATTAATGGTATAAAAATGCGAGTTATTTTTCTTCCGTTTAATAACGACCTAAGAAATTAAATAAATATAAACAAAACTATTGAAAAAAAAAAAACAACGGCAAGACTTACAATATTACTTAGATTTAGCCTTAGTTTTCTTCAAAGTCAGAAATCTATTTTCTTATTTTAATACTTACACCATTTACACTTGCCTTTTATATTATGCAATAGTGCAAAAAATATGTAAGAGATTGTTTTGAAAATAGGAATGTAATAAATATTTCAGCTGATAATAAATAATGCCACAATCGTAAGGTACATTAGCAAAAATTTAATACAAAAGTTAACAATTGAAGCGCTGAGAAGAAGAAGAACGACAATAATTTAATTCTTAAAAAAGTGCGCATACGCCCGAGTTGTCACCATGACCAACATTCAACACTTGAAAATAAAGACTATGTTCCAGTTATCTAACTTTTTTTCACTTTGTTTTTAAAATTTAAATTTATTACAAATCGTCGCTCGGCTAAATGCGTAAAGCTGCTAAGTCTATTTTCGAAAAACGATCTACATAAATTACTCTAAAAACACACATACATAAGCACACACCCACATATGCATCCATACACATACACAAACACACATAACTCCACAGTACCAGTCCCAAGCCCGGGGCCTCATCACTCAAAGATGGGGATGGAGGAGGGATTGAAGGGGAACACAAGTCAAAAATGTTAAGTAGCAACTTTAAAAAGTCATAGGTACCATTAATATTTTATATAAATATTTCACAAATTAAACTAATATTATATTGCAGCCATATCATCAGCAAAACTGACTCAGACAGTTATAACTTGGAAACGGTTCTACTTTCTTCAGTTCTACTTTTGGTCAGTAATAAAAACCCAACAACATATCAATATTGCAGCTAATTTGACCGAGCCAACTCTTTTATTCAAAGTGTGCGGGGTATTTTTTTAATGTGGACAGTTTAACGCATTTAAACGGCGAAGTGCATACTTGCAGGTCCAACATTAAAATAAAAAAAAATAGCGCACAATTTTAAACGATTTATTACAATGTTAAAGCATTTTTAGTATGATAAAATGGCTTCAACATCGTACTAAATCGTTTAAAATTTTGCGCCAATGATATTTCACGATTTTGACGTTTGTAGTGTGTGCAGGTGTGGATGCTTGTGATTTTGATTCTTTAAATACCGAATCGATTTTCTCTTCTTTTCGGAAAAAAATTGTCATCTTGTGCCAATAGAACGCTTTCAGAAAAAAAATCAGAATAGAATCACTGCCATCTAATGGCTACTATACTATATAGTCGCATTTAGCTCGAACCACGAAAATAGTGGTTACGGAAATTCTTTCGACTGTCTGAATTAATGTACATTATGTCTGCCTGTATTTACGGCCTAAGCTAATGAAGCGATTTTCTTTGAAACAAAGAACAATTTTTTACCCACTCCGAATGGCTAAGGCACTTTTTCATGTCAAGAGAGGTCAAATTCCTAAACGCAAAATTTGCAAAGAAAAACGCATGCAAACCAAATGCAAACATTTTTGCTTAAGGCGTCAGTTATAGCGATCAGGAAAACGAAACAGGAAAAACTTTCAAATAGATTATTTACTAGGTTTTCATTCGATTTGAAACGCAAATGTTGTACTAATCGATGACAAATAACTCAATGAATTTTTTATGCTAGTAAAATTTTCAACTCAACAATTATTTTATTGTTAAAAATGCATTTGTTATGCATTATGTTATTTGTCATCGATTAGTAACTACAACATTTGCGTTTCAAATCGAATGAAAACCTAGTAAATAATCTATTTGAAAGTTTTTCCTGTTTCGTTTTTCTGATCGCTATAACTGACGCCTAAGCAAGTCAAAATTTCAAAAGAATATTTTTGTATTGCCTTCATATGCCGTTTCAGAGCGAACATTTGCTTAAATTATTCACTGGTACAGGAATTAATAATGGTTTGTTAAAAAAAAATAACTTAAATAAATTGTACTTACTTTTATTTTTTTGTTTCATCCATTTTGATTTAATTCAACGCCAAAGAATAAATAAATTCAAATCAACTGCAGTGCGCAAGATATTCTTAGCATTATGCATAAATGCATTTGCATTTGCGCAAGAAAACAAAAATCTACTACGCTTTGGGACAATCTGCTATGCAGGGTTGTTAACGTTTGCATTTTCAAACTGTTTGCTTAGCCTAATTTGTGCCAGAAACACTTGCAGCTTTTAAACGCTGCAATTACTCTGCAATTACCCCCTGCAATTTTTAAGCATGTAGGCGGGGGACGTATGCGGTGTCCGGGGTAAACAAAGTTGCAGAGGTTGAAATAATTGCAGAGTTATCGCTCTTTCTACTTTGTGCTTCTTCTTATTGTTTGAGACATAAGCGGAGTAAAGATTGAGGAGATATATTCCCTTCTCATTTAACAAAAATTTCAGGTATTAACATTTGCAGCGTTTAAATGGATGCTGCAATCGGAAAGAAACTCAAAAGAGAATTGCGGATAGAAAGTTTAGTCGTCTAAAAGCAGTCTTATCAATTTCTCACAAAAGACAGTACTCGTTTTTTAGAAAGATTTTTTAGAATAAGTTTGTGTGTTCCAGTGGTGTATTTTATTTTAAATAGAGAGTTTCCTTATGTTTTCGGAATAATGCCGACCTATTTCTCAGCAGGAATTTAAATTTTTTTATATATATTTTTTAGGCCATACTGATTTAGTTGAATTTTAATTCTATAGGTAAATACAAGACTTTCGGAAATATGTATAAGGCTTTAAGAATTTTCATCAAATTTTCTTTTTAAAATTTAATTGTGAACAAAGTATCTGCAACGAATACTGCCCAGAGATATTTAAAGAAACACTTCTACTTCCGTACTCCCTTTTAACTATCATACTAATTTTATGACCATTCATAAAAAAAGGATGCTACTTTTTATATTTGTTAAAGAAATCGCAAGTAGGTCATTCATCCCTATGACATTAATTATAACTGAAAAAAAAATAACTTTTTCTATGTACATCAAACAAAGCATAGATGATTAAAGTTCGGACGGAATAATTCTTAACCCCCTCGAAGAGTAAGTTGCCTTATAAATTCCAGTAAAGGTTTCAGTGTCTTTAATCACTCTAAAGCAACCAAAGAGCTGCAACAAAATCATTCAGGTCATACTAGTGTGACCAAATCAACATTTGTTTCCGCATGCATGCATATTACATAACGTTTAATTTTGGGTTGTTTGCAATAAATAGAGGTTGATTCACATACGGATTGACAAAAAGCTATAACGTGTAGTTTGGATCGAGACAAGACAAAAAATTGTATGAGAGGGGGGAATTTTCATTTTCCCCGGGAGGGGCAATTTTTAAAAAAAATTACTTAAATCAGAAAAAAAAAATTAATAAAAAACGACAATAATAGTTCCAATGCCATGGTATATTTTTTGTAAAGCCAGAATTCTCTTCTTTATTTTTTTTTTAAATAAATTTGTTTTAGTGGACAGTTTTTTAAAAAATAATTTTGTAACACAAAAATTAAAAAAAAATTTAAACTAATTTTTTTCACAATTTCATACAATTAATTGTACCTCCTTTTTTTGTTTTCAAAATTCAATGACTCTGTTAATGTTAAGTCAAAATTTTGAATTTGAAAATTAAATTTTAAAAACCTTTCACTAAAATACCTCTATTTTATATTTGGTTTATCAATTTGAATGGATCTTATCGAGATAGGGTGCAAAATCACAAATGGTCACCTAAGCCATACTAAAACATTGTTATTGTCTACAACAACAGGAACAATACGCAGCTTCACAGAAACACCTATCCTAAGGGAAAACACGTCCAGTTTCGCGAGTTTTTCAGTTCTGGTCATGCCCTGCCGCATAGTCAGTCCTCAATCAAGTTACCTCGGTATCCTTTTTTTTTTTATTATATAGTTCTTCAACACCCCGAAGGAAAATAAATACAGCTTGGTTAATTAGAAGTACTCCAGTGGGTATTTGCAGTAAGGCGTAAGGGTGAATACCACCTAACCCACAATGCACCGCATACTTTTACTATATTATGGACTTGAAGTTGGGTGTGGAAGCGGAATGAAGAAACGGTTAATCAAATTATCCTATGGTCGTTAGAAGCTAAGTACGGCTTCAAAGTTCTTGACAAACAAAATTCTATTTTCAATTGGAATCCACATTTTGAACACCATCACGACCAACGTGTCCCCATGGCAGTATGCCGGTTCCACTGCAAGGATTTGCCATCGCCATTGGTTCGCACTCTTAATTTACAGTTCGCACATAGAATCAAGACAAAATAGCTGAGTAGACATCCTGTTCTGAAAAAGTATATGTAGGTCAACTACTCTTGACGATGATTGAGCTGAACCTGCAGAAATATGACCCAGTGTAGATGGACGAACAAGGAGCGAGCTGTCTGCAAAGAAAGGGTGTGGAAATCCTGTGAGCCTGTGAAGATAGCGTGACATCACGTAGCGTTGATTAAAAATTTTCTCATGTTGCAATAATTCAACCGGTTTCTTCTTCCTTCAAATACGCCCAATTGTCGTCGACGACCGTCCCCCATTCCGTTAGAATATATAAGGATCAGGATGATAGTAGTGAAGTGAGTGACTCACTTTTTTATTGGACTGAGATCTAGTTGGCGAAAAACATCCACAGAAAAGCAAGGTGGCAGTGGTGGTGAAGTGAAGTGCCGATGCCAAAGGCAAAACTTTTCTGAGTTGGGTATGTTGGAGGCTAGAAAGGGAAAATAGAAAAACTTTACTTGTTGGGTAATTCTAACTGTCGGTCGTTGTCGTATAGGTATAAAGGGGGTAAGTGAGAATAAAAAAAAAAGAAGTAGGAAGGAGTCTTTTGCGAAAACTCTTGCCGGATGTCACGTGGACATCGTTTACTTAATATTTCATTTCAGTAATTATGATGCGGATAAATTAGCCAGTAGTTGCTCGTATAAGAGGATATGGATGTTTCCGGTAGCATAGGCTTTAGCTCTATTACCTGCCTCGCAGGCATGTTTCATATCGGAGAAATTATATTACAAACGTGAGCATCAGTTAATTCAGCATGTTGCTGTGTGCGTTATTTTTTTTTTTGAATTTGGGTTGCACGTACTTGCTCTTATATTTCCAGTGACTTAGGGTTTAAGGGATTTTGCACATAAAAAGATGGATGTAACTGCAATCAGAGAAAACATTCAAAAGCATTAAGTTGGTTTTTTGAATTTCTAAATCAACACTTTAAATATGATTTAAGCAAAACAAAAGGAAGTCATATAATTTTTTAACTAAAAATAAAAAAAAACAAGGATGGTTTATAAAGAAAGATTTAAGATTTTTTTAAAATATTAGTAAAGAAATAAACATGGTACATTAATTAATTCGTAGTAGTAGCCCTTGGCTCAATAGTTAGTACGTATGACTGCCTTGTTGAAGTTCTAGGGAAAGAGTTCTTACCCTCTACCATCTACATATATAAAAATAGAAATATTTTGTTTACGGGTACTGCCTCTTGCGAAGAATTGACGAATTCTCTTACCTCTTACCTTAGACGTGATAAAATGCACTGGAATGGTTGAGAGCTGTAAGTCACTATAGGTTCTGATTCTCATCAAGCTTTCGCCATCTAATTTAAATTAAATACTTGAAATATTTCAAGTAATTCATTTTTCAAAATATTACATTTTTAAAATTTTTGCTAACTGATCGACTGATTTCCATCAATTTTGTACTAAAGAAAAATTGCGATTTTTGTAAATATTTTTTAAAATAGGTTAGTGAATTCTTAATCCAGTGTGTTTGATTTTTTAAAAATCAAAAATATTTTTTTTTAAGAAAAACATTTTTTTTTATTTTCAATTTTATCGAAATCTGGATCTTAGCGTACCTATGAATAAAAATTGAAATAGAACTTATTGAAAGGGAAATAATTTGATTTTAAAAATAGTATAAAATAACATCTTTCTTTCTTTTTACTTGCTCAATGGGACAAGTATTGGTCCTTACATCAACTGTAATTTGAGCTATACCCCAAAAGGGAAGACAATTTTGCTTAAAATTTGAAACAGAACATTTTTTTATGATTCCCTAGAAGGACAATTTAAATTTTTGTTTTTAAAGGGTTTATTACCATATAATGAGTTTTGTTTTTTTTTTTTAATTTTTTCGAAAATATCTTTAACGATTTTTATTAAACTTACCTATATTGAACAAATTAAGAAAATTGCGTTCAGGTTTTTGAATTCTAGGTTTTTGGCTGTTTCGTTTTAGTCGCTGCGCATTTTGTTTTTTAAGCATTTTATTTTTTTTTTCATTTACTTGGTTTATAATTGTTTTGAAGAATAATCATTTACCCTTTTACTTAGTTCATTTAAAGCTCTTTTTGCCTTTAATTGTTTAGTTTTTCAATTATTATACACCCTTATTCCGTAAGTCGTTTTAAGAAAACGCCAGTAAAATGACTTTTTAACGAAAATGCAAAACAAGTAAAAATAGAGAGATTTCTTTCCCGAAATTATTGTAGAGCGAAGTGATTGTAAAATAAAATTAAAGAAAAACAAAATGTGGTATTACAAAGTAAACAGAAATAATTGTAAGAAAAGAGAAACAACAAAATGCAAAGTGAAAAAACTAAACAATAGGCAAGGCACCCATAATTTCTTATATGAGATATGGTTTTTTTTTGCAAACATTCATAACACAACTTTAATTTGTCATTTTCTTTTTAAAAAGAAAACCGACATCAGTCACTTTTCTTAAGAAAGTGTGAAGGCAGCTTAAATATTTTTTGAAACGAATTGAAATGAATCGATTAAAACACTAAAAGAAGCCGGTTGAATGGTAACCCCGGGGAAGGATATAGGTATGACAATATTTTGTTTTCTGCTTTTGGCTTTTAGGAATAATAACATTCAAAGTCCAACCTGTAACAAATTATTGTGTATTCTTTGTTTGTATTTGAATGCATTTTATTTTTATATTTCCAAACTATATTTAAGATCTACATCATTATCTATAAATATCGGGTTTTCGAATAGGGACTTGACAACTTTGAATTTAATTTGTGAACGCACCCTTTCACTAATCATCGAACTGTCACTGTCAATTTATTCAGTAAACTCAACATTTTCATCATGGACCATTTGAAGCGACGACGTACGTTCTCCGATTGGACTCTGGAAAAGATGCGTCAAGATGATGAATTTCATCGAAAAATCATCTTCAGTGACGAAGCTCATTTTTGGCTCAATGGGTTCGTCAATAAACAAAATATGCCTTATTGGTCGGGTGAAAATCCACATTTGCTTCATGAATCACCACCTCATCCACAAAAAATAACTGTTTGGTGCGGTTTGCATGCTGGCGGCGTAATTGGGAAATATTTTTTTGTCGACGATAACGATCGTCACGTTACTGTGAATGGCCAGCGGGATTACCGATATTTTTGGCCCAAATTTGAAGATATGGACTTGGACGACATGTGGTTTCAACAGGATGGTGCCACAAGCCACACAGCCTACCTTACAATCAATTTATTGAAGAATTGTCAAGTTCTTATTGGAAAACCCAAACGAATTCATGTTTCTCTTGGTCACACCATAACATGAGAACGACTTTACCGATTTCATTAATTTTTTTTTTTTAATTTTCTAATACTTTGTAGAAGTTTCTTACGGAGAGAAAAATTAAGAAAATTGCACAGAAAATTGGATAATTTCCTTTATGACTATTTTTTTTTTTTAAATTAAAAAATTTCTGAATTTAAAAAAAATCAAATAGTAGGTATTCTATAAAATAATTTCCCCAAATCCGAAATCTATCAATGAAAAAAATTATTCATTTGTTATTGCATACTGCACAGTGGATTACGTTTATCCAATTTTCAGTTTGTTCAGTTCAGTGAGTTTTTTGAGAAGTATTTCTTCATAGAACTTATTTCAGCACAATCACGCCTTATATTAAAAATTTAATTTTATATAGATTTTTAAAATGCTAACCAATTACACGTACCAACTTAAGTCGCAGAACTATTTGAATGTGGTTTATTTTTAGGGATTCATATTAAAATAGGTAAAAACACAGTCGAGAGTTGGAAATTTTGACCGGAAATCATCATGAAAACCCGAAAATGTATATTTTCAGGGCTAGACGGTTTCTATAATCCATTTTGTTCTAAGGAATAAACACTACGGAATTGACAATTAGGCCTATTCTTCAACTTTTGTTATTCTGCTATGAATTTTCTGTAATAAATCATAAAAGATTTTCACCAGTTTGGCTATACCAAAAAACCCCTGTTTTCAATCAACTGTTTTGATTTTCACGTTTTAAATTGATTTTTGTTTTTTTTTTTTTCAAATCAGTCCTATTCTACTAAACTTTCGTGTTAAAGTTTACATTCTACTTTATCCGCATTGGTTGCGTCGGAAGAAAATGATTGTTCCAAATTTCGTATACATTTTGATAAAAATTGAATTTTAACAATTAAAAATAATAATTGGTAAAGATTTGAACACGAAAGACAGAAGATTGCAAAAAAATAATCGTATATCAAATTTAATGCTGAATATTTGTACTTAATACATTGGATACAAATTGTGTTGATTAATAAACATTTCAAAGGGTTACCAAAGTCTTCACTAATAACGTATGTATGTCATGTTGTTTATGTTTGCACAAAAAAAGTCGACAAAAGACTACACAAATCTAAAAAAAACGTGAAAAAGTCGCGATTTTTGAATATATCGATTTTTCATGAAAATATTTAAATAACATTGATTGAAATTAAATACATATGCATATAAAGAAAATATCTTATTTCAAGAATTTGTGTACCCCTTTCGACTAACGTTCCAAAAATGCAACGAAAAATTTCCGTTAAACTATATACTTATTTCTAGAATTAACGATTAACGTTTCAAAAATGCAACGTGAGATTTCCGTTAAAGTACCTAGAAGCTTTTCCAACATTTTTTTTCAGAATTCTACTTCAAAAAAAACGACAAAATATCATATTTCATGTTTCTAGTTCAAATGGAACCTGATATAATCGCCGGAAATGGATAAAAACTCTTTTAAGCTGATACCTACAAGAATAATAAACAAAAAGGTAAGAATTATTTCTTATTCCAACATTCTTGTTTGTGTAAGTTTGTAAGTTTGTTTTTTTTATTTGGATGTTCATTGTACATATTATATTTTTGAACTCAAAGGTTTGAACAAGTGTAAGTATATCCAAAACTTCTCAACTCTAAAACTAAGGCTAATTATTGAAATAATTGAATAAAATACAATAGAAAAGTCACAAAGAGAGGAAACATTCAATAGTTTTTTAGTTCCGACTTTCTCAAAATCACAATCTCCCTATAAAGACTTCCAAGTTCCGATAAGTTTAGAAAAATAATATCCTGTTAGAATTTAAAAGTTAAAATTTAGCTCTTACTAAATTAAAAAAGAGAACTCAACCAAGGGTGTTGTGAGAAAATGGAAAAAAGCTTTTTCTCTTTAAAAGAAAACATATTTTCCTGAGAGAGATACTGTGACTCAATAAAATATTTAAACCCATACAAAAAGGCATTCTCCCAAAAAAAGAGTGCGGTAAAAAATGTTCCATGAGAATTTTCCCACGCATCCCTTTAACTGAGGTACTCGAATACATATTTTGTTGTTGTTGTTTCTGTTTCACAAAAAAAAACAAACATTTCAGATGAAAGTAAAAAAAAATCAAAACAAACGGGATAAGTATCCTTCAGGAGTAGAAACCCAGTACGTTATCATTAGATGCGACTCGAACGCCAGATTATACGGTCACAATATCAAATATCGGTCGTGTGTGTTTGTATAAAAATGTGCGGTCAATAAAAAAAAACCAAAATAATAAAAACAACGTAAAGCGAAAAGAAATAGCATACCTACAGCTTTAATCTGTGTACCGTGCCTATTATTATTATTTGTGAAGCATAAGTACAAAAAACCGTTAGCTTCAAGGATTTCGCGATAATTTTGAGTTTAAACATAAAACGTATACTTAATCCTAAGGGATTTAAAATTTTAAACAGAGAATAGAAGCTTGAATTAAAAGATCATAAATAAAAGTTTAACATAGTATACCTACTCGTATCTAGGTACCAAATTATTAAAACGGATTTAATTGTTGTTCGTCCTTTTTCCGTTTGATGTTTGCTGTTGTTGGTTCGTTTGTGCGTTAAACGACCTTAAATTCATCATCAACATCCATCGCAATCTCTTGAGCCGGGTAAAACAGAACTCAACCTTCAACTCATCCTAATTGCGTGCCTTTTGGTTGAAAATCCCCACCCACTCTTTCCGGTTTATTTTTTGTTTCTCTGATTTTCGCGCTTGCTTTCGAGGGCGAATTATTTTAAATAGCTTTCCATGGTGTAACGGCAGCGTAAGATTCAAGTGGCGGAGTGCTAGATAAGAGATTTCCTTCAAACGTCGTCGTCTTCGTCGCGTGGTTGAGGACGAGGAGTGTGTTGTACCTAGTTGTTGTATCTACGTAGATATATATTTAATACTTCGCGAACGTTTTTTTGTGTACTTTTTTGTTGGTTTGTGTAGATTTTTTCTCTCACGCTGCCTTCGCCCACATCTATGGCATTTAAAAAGATTGCGGATTTGTTGAATGTACTTCAGCTTTTTTGTGAATGCTGATTCGGCACAGCTTTCGTTAGTCGCGCTGCTGCCTCAAATGTTGATTTGATACCTTTTGAGAATATATCTATCCATATTTTTGTCCTTGCAAGAAAAGAAATGATTATACACAAGTTTTGTTTTGAAGCCTGTCAAAGTGTAGCCACTCTATTCCTTCATCCACCACGATAAAAAAAACTTTTTACTTGTGATCCTTGATAGATACATATGTAAATATATAAAAAAGTGTAGTACGCGGATGACTTCAAGAAGTTTAAGTAAATTTCCCCACTGCTTTGTGTTATTGTTATAATTCGAATTCTGAAAGATAAATTAATGTCAGAATCTAATTGGTCTGTAATATAAAAACAAATCTTGCGATTAAGAGATTTTTTTTGAAGAACGAGTAAAAAAAAGTTCCAAAACTTTCTCAATACTTTTCAAAAGCACAGGTTTATCTTTCCGTATCGTTGAGCTGCAATTGACGGAATAAAGTTGCCACAAGGACGAAAATCATTTGTAAGAAAAAAAAACATACAAAAACAAATCGAAACAATAATAAAATTTAAAAGAAGAAGAAGAACACAAAACAATAACAACAAGGGGTGGTTGAATAGCTACGACCGACGACGACGACGACGATACTGCCCTAGCATCAATTTTCGGGACTTCTTCTTGGCTGTTTTTTTGTTTTGTTTTCAAGGACTAACTTTGTGTATGGTTTCTTGAAGTGTTCGGGATACTGGAGATTGTTAGGCATCGTCAGGAAGAGTAGGCATCAGCAACATTGAAAATGCCAACCACAACAAACTGAGGTAAGATGAAAAGGCGAATGAATAAGTGTGTTTTTCTTTTATTTCTGGAATTCACAACGGATATTGATGAGGAAATATTTTTCTTAAAAATTTCGCCTCTTTTCTCATCAGCAATCTGGGTAGTGGGTACCTATGTATATACGAACCTTACTCCACTGAGTATATCTACTTTTACCCCGGGATATCTATGATTTTTTAGAAGGAGGTGGTTTGCCAAAAGGACGTTTGTTAGTGGATGAGGGTTGATTTGGTAACTGTTGTACATATCAGATTCCTAGAAATGAATAGATTGAGCTTAATTTGGCTTCGTTTTGTACGCTTTTACGGACTGATGACTGATGTTTTGACCTTAAGGATAAAAAACATTGGAATTGTTAAAAAAGATGATGAAGGAAAAAATCATAAAATAGGAAAACAAACGAAATCCTCGTTTTGATTTATCTCTTTCCACCCGCAGTATATCCAATTCTTTTGTATACATTTTTATAATATGTATTATGTATATGTATATGTAAAAAGGGCCTAAAGTATAAGCTCATTTTTGATGGATGCGAATTTATTGTAAGGCCAAGATGCGGTTGATAAGGCTCCGCGAATTCGGGGGAAGAATTTGTGGTTTGTGTGTCTGTGTATACTAGGTTACCAAATGTTTGAACAATATAAAGCTGACAAGGCAAACAGGTTGCAGGTTCTTCTTATATTTTTTTTTGTTCATTTTGGAGAGGGTTTATTGATTCCCTTATGCTGTTAAGATACACATATTTGTACTGTATGTGTGTATGTTATCTTAATTCACCATTGTTGGTATAAGCAAAAACATATAATGTACACACACACGTATATATACACACACATATAATGTTTACTGAAGCATTAAGGGCATCGAACGCAATATGTTGGCAGTATCCAGATGTATTGTTGATATTCCGATTTTCTCACGTTTCAATATGCCAACATACACATATCATAAATGGAAACATTTCATTCTTGATAAATGACACATTAAAAAATATGAATGATGGTTGCTTTGCTTTTTCAGTAAGCGGAAAATATTTTTCGAAATATTAACATATATGTATATTGTATATGTAGGTACCTAACCTACACACCGCACCTCTATATTCAAAGAGATTTTTGAGGACTTGAGTAGGTACCTCTGTACCAAGGGTTTTTATATTTCAAAGATTTTTAAGGAGATGTGCTTATAAAATATTTATGAGTTTTATGAAAGTTCTCTACCTACCTTTGCATAGTTGATGGTGTGTTAAAGGGTACAAGATAAAATTGTATGTGTATTTTTCAATTCTGTTGATTTAATTTCTTTGTTTGAGATTTATTTTTACTTAGGACATTGGTAAATAATGGTAGGGTTGTGAATTCTTAAAAGGTCGGTTACTAGATTTTAATCAAAGAAAGATCATTGATCAACTTCTATAAATATTTTTGAATTTGTTTAACTCAAAAGAATTGAAAAAATTTTTAATAATATTTTTGATAGTTCAATGTTTATTGATTGTTTATTTGGTTTTACTGGTAAATGGTTGATTCGATGCCGAGTCAAGAAAATGTTTTTTTTCACAAATTTGTATACGTTGTCTAAACTTATGTACATAATGTACGCGAATTAGACATTTTATATTATTCTAGTGACGCCAACTATCCCTAACCAATGAAATTTAAATGAACTAAATGTAATGAATAGGCTACTTCATGAGTTTTTGACATTAGAAATGTTTAAACGGAGGCATACAATATAAAAAAATCAAAAAAATATGAAACGCCTAGTAGACAAAGGGGGCGAAACGTGAGGGGAATAAACAAAATAAACAAAATAAACAAAATAAACAAAATCAACAAAATAAAAAAAATAAACAAAGTAAACAAAATAAACAAAATTATTTCGTTCATGCTTTGTTGTTACTAGTTTGAGGAAACAGAAAACGAAGAAGATTATAAAACGGACAGAAAAAAAGGAGACATGTTCGTAGGAAAAAAATGGGTATGTTTTTGATGATGATTTTTGCGAAATCCGAAAAATATCCGATTTGCGTTTACTTAAATGCTTATATCTTTCGATCCAATTATCCGATTTTCATTATTAAGGTATATAATTAAAGGAAAAATGACTGGCGTGTTAGAGCCAAAAATTTTCAAAATCATTCAAAATTTTATACTAAAAACATGAAAATAAATATCGGACAAATAATTTAATTCAACGAGGAAGTTGATTAAAAAAAAAGCATTAAAATACTTTCAACCACCAATTGTCGATAGGAATATAGTATTCTAAAGCCGGCGGCGGCGGAGTTTGTGCAATAAAAAACCACAATCGTGGCAAATTTGCTTCGCGTCGGAAAAAAAATGCTAAATATTCATATGTACCTACCTAAATTTGTAGTCGGTATAATAATTTTAAAGATACATTGTGTTTGGTTTGGCTTGCTTATAACTTCGGTTCTAATAATCCGTTCATTAAGGTCTTAAAATTTAGCTAGAATATCGGACTACATTTTTTGTATTATATCATTGCACAGTCACATAAAACTATATATGAAAAACCCTATTAAATTGCGTATTTAATAGAAACAAAAATTTAATACAAAACAATAATTTTTTAAACCACATGTATTTGACCCTTTTTAGGAAAGTTATGATGTTGGTACCTATGTATGTTCAGAAAAGTTGCTCAACATTTAAATTTGACATTCAATGTACATACATAAAGCTTTTTTCATTTCTAATGTTCCTCAACTATGCTGGAATGGCAAATCGGGTAAATTTTTTCCTACTCATTTTTCCCCTCCCTCTGTACAAACTGGCCAATAGAATTTCAATAACAAAAAAAAAAAAAAACAAAATTATGAGGGACGTACAACAAAAAATGCCGCACAATTATTCACTACGGATCGATACACGAAAGCTTGGTATGAAAACTCATTACACTAATAACGACATAATTATACAGGAAAATTAGAAAAAAAAATTGGAAAAATTATATGAAGAGGCACAAAATTTTAAACAGATTGATATTAAAGTCATGATACTACATACTTAAAACTTTACCAACTTTATAGCTATTTACTAAAATGCTACTAGTTTTAAGCATTTTTCAACAAGTATCATACTAAACCTATTTTCTAAATAAACTGAACAGCCACCCACGCCTTAAAAGTGACAGGACAGTTCGTGTAAAAAAAAAGTAAGAAAACATACAATTTTCATATTTTTAATTTTCAAAGTGATATTTTGAGTTAATATGATACTTAAATGTTTAAATAGACATTTGGTTATTTTAACTTTAATAAAATGTTAAAAAATAACACGATGCTAACTCATTTAAAATTTGGATAGTACTATTTTTAACCTAGTAAAATGCTTTAACATCGTACTAAATTGTCTAAAATATTGCGCCAGTGTTTTAATTTTTGAATCAGTTAAGTTAAAGTGTTTTAAATATTTTGTAAAAGTTCCCTAATGATCCGAGCTTGGATGGATTAATTATATGGGGTCAAAGGTCACGAAATCCTTTTTTTTTAATGATATGGAACTTTTAAAATGTAAAATAGCAAAATAAAATTCCTCTGCTCATGAAACTTAACAATATCGTTTCAATCACATAACATAAGAATGAAGAATCAAAAGATGCCATCAAAATATCTGTGTGAAAAGGTGTTTTTTTTTTAAAGTGGAATGGAGAAATGGTGAAATATAAGGGAGGTTTATAGAACACCCTACAACAACAGGTATATTGATAAAACTGTACAAAAATGCGTTATTTTCCATGAGAGAGAAGATTAAAAAAGTGGGTAGAAGGGGTGGGAAATTCGAAATTAAAAAAATAACTTTAGGCAACCAAGCATATAGCATAGATTTATTTATTTTTTAGTGCTAGATCTAATAAAAAACGTTACCTATACCCAACGTTAAAATAAAGTAACAGTTTGTAGAAGATCTATACCTATCTACATATTTATTTGTAAAAAATAATCAATATAAATATAACTTTTTATTAGGCCTATTTACGCATTTTCACCGTGTTTTTATATTTCAATTTATGTATTAAGATGTAAAATCTTATCGAAATAAATTTTAAAAATTTGTTATTTGTTTGTATTTTATCAATAGTACCAATACCATCGGAATCTACCTTTTTAAGGATAGAGGAACAACGTCTTGATTTGTTTTTAATTAGATCCAGCATTAAATACTCAAAAACCATGTATCATATGCCTATATTTTGTTTTCAGTCTGGAATAAACTTCTCTTACATTGTTTCATATTTTAAAACTGAATAATCTCTATACAGGTTACTTAAATGAAAAAAGTTTTTTTTTATAGTTTGTTAAGAGTATTAAAAGGAAATTATACCATTAAAAAAACTTTCTTCTGATTTTGTTTTGCTTAAAGTATAATTTAATTAAGTAAACCGAAAGCCTGATCTGAAAGTGAATTTTTCAGAAAATTCTTAGTGAATCTTTAATTTCCGCAATTAGGAAATTAATTGTTTTTTTTTTTTTTTTTTTTTTTTAAATGCCAAAAAATTTGATCGGAAAGGCCTTGTTCATTATCCAAATTAATCTATTTTTGCACTTTAATGATTTCATGAATCAAAAAAAAAAAATGTTTTTTATAGAATTCGTGGGGTACCTACTGTGCGCCTGTTGATAATTTGGTATACCCATTCAGTCTAAAATTTCAATGTGTACCTACTCATGTGTGTTCACTGATTTTCGCAATGCTCTCATGCAACTTACGCCATGACATGATAGAACTAAAATATATAAAAAAAAATTCGAGTTCCAATGATTTCGACTTGTATATAATATGTACGAGTCCTTCAAGAAGCTTTCAATGTTGAAGTGTTGTAAACTTTTAAAATACGAATGTTCCTTTCTGAATTTTGAGTTGAAATTGGCCCAAAAAATGTTAATGTTTGTAAAATGATTGCAATCAAAGAAAATTCTTTGGGTTTATCAATACGACCGAATGTAACAGGGTAGATCTTAAAGAAAACCTATCATCTGGTCGATCTCGTTACCAGTGGAGTTTTCTATCTGCTCAAAGAGCTAGACACATTTTTATGTTTTGTTCGTGGGCAGTAAGGATTTTACAATTATTATCAAGAGGTGGATTTATTACGCTCATTTAGTTGAATTAACATTCAAACTATAGGTAGCTTTTAAAAGTCCTTAAGAGTCATGTAACCCTGTGTAACATGAAAGGCAAAATAACGTATGTGCTTAAGAGGTCACGCTTCAAAGTTTATTATTTAAAATTAAATATTATGTCCAATATTTAGCATTAACCTTGTCATTTGAGCTATATTTGTTCAAGGACCTGTGCTTACTTATTCTTATTCATAAAAATTATTAATTTTTAAATTCAAAATAACTATTTACACCATGTATACGCATATACGTACAGCTATTAGGGGCACTTACGCCAAAGTTTTCTGACAGCAGTTACACCTGATTTATTAATCTTTGGGAGCTATGTACTTATATCCACCTAATCACGTTGTAGCAAAACATATTCATTTTTGAAAACTTAGTGTTCAAAATTTAAAACCTCCTCTCTTCAAGTATTACATTCTTGAATACATATAGACTCTATCAACTATGTTTCTTCTTTACTAACCACAATGTGTTTTCAAAACAAAAAGAGTATAAGCTTTATAAGCTTTTGAGTTCCTCATGCAAGCCTTGTTAAGCCACAACTCTACGACACAAAATTTCTGACTCTCAATTGAAATTTTCTACAAAGTAAAGATAAAGAAAGTTTTCCATGTATACTTCGTTTACCTCGAAACATAATCCAAATGCATTTAAACTAATTTTCTTTTACGAATTCAAAAGCAACCGGGCCAACTCTTTGAAACTATGAATTTTTTTTTTATATATCAGCGGTTTTCCACAAAATAATCTCGTTGATTTTTAGCTCTGATGTCTTAAAGAATATATAATATAGCTACACTAGTTACTATATATACTCATATAACATGCACAATGTCCTTGGAACTTTCTACATTCGCTTCCAACGAAGTTTTCATTTTTTATTAACAAGAAATAGTCATTCCCCTTTCCAATTCTATTTCATTCAAAAGTCCTGAAGACTCCTACAACTCATACAATGTGCAATATTTAATGCACAAACTCTTATACTCAGCTTACACTCTGTATGCATAGAGAGGGCAGAAGGGAAGCAGCTCTGGGTGAAATCTTCTATACAGGATCTTCTTCCTCTTCTTTTTCCATTTTAAATCTATTCCAAGTTCCATCAAACCATGATTGCTGCAAGTGCAACTACAACTTTGCAATTGCATGAGAAACAGTAATAAGCACATACCTCATAAAAAACTTATAACAAAAGAATTCGAATTAGGAATAGGTATTGCTAAAGAGAGAAAGAGAGAAGCAACAGTCAGCTAGTCAGTCAGAATTGATCCTAGAAACTGAACCAGAGATTCAGTACTGTAATATAAAATTGCAATTGCAATTGCAAACCGGATACAATTTTATGAAGTCCTTCCACATCCACATCCACACTCACCATCGTCATCCTAGTGCCTTTCATTCTCTTTAACTAAGTCAGTGCAGTGTGCAGGGGTTAATGAAAAACACATGGTATAGCATCATCGGGAGAAAAAGAACAAGGAACTTTCTGAATACTAAATGAAAATTTCTCTGAACCACAATCATTATGAATGGAACTTATTCGTAAAATATTTTCTTTCCTTTTACTCGAATAAAAAACGAAATATAGGTAATGAAAATAAAATTTTCATCGAAAGGAGCAAAAAAAGTATAATTTATATAACCATTTTTTTTGGGAACGTTGAAATACATGTCCATCGTATTCGTACATATACCCATGTGATGTTGGATGTTACCAACATTCTCCTCTCGGGCATATCGTATCCCTAAGAATTTCTTCATTTTGTTTTACAGAGAATGTACATTGTACACTCTTTCCATTCATGATATTTTGCAATGTTAAGCTTAGTTAAGACATCAGTACGAAGTGAAATGAAAATCGCTGTCAAACATCACACGATCTCACAACAATAGGTTTAGAAACAAAATAAATTCCGCGGTATACTTGATTGAGATAAGTTCGAGAATGGATTGTTATTCTGTATGACCACAATTCTTTATGAACATAAGCCTCTATTCCATTTTTCTGTAAATGTGTGGTCATAATGTATTCATGAATTCTGTCAATTTTAAATTATGTATTGAAAAATACTGAGAATTCGTTAAAAATCACCACAGTTGTAAATAAATTGATTATACAGCTTTTAAAATTTTTTTGACAACGATGTGGACTTTATCTGATTTTTGTTTCATGAAAACAAACATTTGAAAATCGTTAGCGGTTTCTTAAGAAATAATTTTGTATGTATACAATTTTCTAAATAATTAAAAAAAACTGTTAAATTTTTTTTAGTAATCATTGATGCAGAGTTAAAAAAAAATAATTATAAAACAAAAATCATTTATCCATTTTTCAAATATCAAACTTTCAAAAAATAATTTTGAAAATCCAAAATTTGTATATAACAACAATATTATAGGAAGCTTTCGTATCTAAAATTTAATTTAAATAGGTTTTTAAAAAATGAATTTGGCACATGCAGAGTTATATGATCTCAACCCTAAATATATTTGTATTACGATAAGATTTTTTCAAAACATCGATTGTAGGTCCATCGTTTTTTAAATTTTAAAATTATGTTTATTCTTTCCAAAAATAAGAATAACTTATATTCAAATATTAAGAAAAAAACTTATTAAAAAATGGCCTTAAAATAATTTTGGCAGGAAAATTGTAAAGTTAAAAATATCTGCAAAATAAACGTTTTTTTGAGTTAAAACTTTTTTGCTTATTTATAAATTTTTAAAATAAAAAATTAACAATTAATTTAAACAAAAAATCCAAAATCTCGGTAAGGTGTTCACCTCAGGTAATATTTTCCAAAAATACTCTTGACAAATAAAGCTCGAAATAAATTATAAATTATATAAAAAATTTAGGAATTTTACAAATTAATTTTGCTTAAAAGTTCTAAGTTTTACCGTTAAATTTACGATTTCCACATTTCTAAGTTTTTTGTATTTTAAAAATATTTAGGTACATATATGTATAATTTTTAATGCAAAATATTTTTGTGTTGTTTCACGTTTTTTTATTATTTAAATTTTAACTTTCCATTTAGTTTTATTGGTGACTCATTTTTGTCAGTACATGTACATATAAAATACACACACAATTAAATTCATTAAAACCACTTACGATGCCAATGCATACAATATCTAATATACCCTAAGTCTAGACTCTTGTATTCAGTTTTCTATAAAATTGCTTGCAAGCTTCATTTATAAGAAAACAATAAAATACCATGAATCCCAAAAAGGCTTTTATAGCAAAAACGCATGTAAACTGTAAGCTAAATGGAAAATATATCAAAGAAAACAATTGTAATGGTTATGCAGTTTTAATGGTTGTGCCAAAAAGGAAATGAGTTCCGCTTGTCTTCTTTGATAGCTTCAATTTTCTTTCTTTTAAGAACTCATGTCTTTATGTATACATACATACAATTCATGGAAGTTGGAGGACAAAACCTCTCCCACTCATATTTTTCATTTTTCATTGTCTAAGTAGTACAAATAACAGTATGATATTTAAGTATCTGTAGAGAATATATTTTTTAGTATTAATGAAAAATAACAATAAGAAAATTTCATGCAGTTACTATAAATATGAGGTTTCCAAGAAGGGATTTGCACATACATACATATTTAAAATGTATAATGTCATGTCGCACATCTTTAAATAAGTTTTGCAAATATTTTAACACAATTATTTTGTACTAGCTCAACGATTTTGTGTTTGTATTTGGAAGACATTTATGATAAAACTCATTGACGATGCAAGAATTCATTGTGCTATAGATCTAAGTGAGTGGTTGCTGTAAATGTGAGTGAGTTAACATGTTGTTTCAGGACGTAACAAAAGTCATGGTATACACTGCTAGTAGATTGTCGTTAATTTTCCATGAAAACAATAAATTTACCGTTAAACAAAATAAAAATAACAGTTTTTGTAATAATTACATTCGGTGCATGGTGGCGTATGTGAAACCTTTTTTTATGAGAGTTTATACTCCACAGCAGTATGGGGAATATATTCAACAAACTAGTAAATATTTTGCCATACACTTTTTTAACTGATAATTAGCAATCAGCTAGTCTTCTACTTTGAATTGTTCGTGCGCCCAAAAGCTAATAATCTTCAAACAAGGTTACATTTAAATAAGTGACACATAATCATGTTAAGTTGATTGCGGTAAAAATGTCCATTCTAAATATCGATTTATTTTTAGCAAATTATGCGGAAAAAATGAAATACAATTTTTTTAAGAAAACCATTCCAACGATTTTTGATTTTTTTTTTTTTATAAAAACATATTTTTTCAGAATTCAGACGACGCACAGTGGCCCGTTTCGAATTGTTTGATTGTTAAAATCGTAACTTTTAAACGAATAATAGTAACAGTTTTTTTATCTTTAAGGGAATAATACTATCCAGCAGGTCGATTTAAAAAAAATAGTTATACAGGATGTTTCAGTATTTTCTATTGAAAATATAGACGATATATGTATCTACATAGATTATATTTCACTTTAAAAAGGTCAAAAGTTTAGATTTAGAGTAACAACAGAGTGTTTTAAATACAATATGGGCTAAAAAGTGGGGAGAAAATAAAATAAACCACTTTCTAAACTTTTTTTTTAAATATGTAGGTAAGTGTATATTTTTGTGTAAGTGTTAATTTTTGTTCATAAAAGAGATTGATATACATAGATAGATTGTTTTATTCATTTGTTAAAATATTTCATTTACATTTGTGGCTCCTTAATTGAATAAAGTAGGGCAAGGCATTGCTGCCGTCTTCTGCCCGAATGAGTACATTAAAAAAATATTTCGTCGATAGATTACAAGTCAAATAATGAAACAAAATAAAATCAAAAGTTATAAATAGATTACAAATCAAATAGTGGAAAAAAATTAAACAAGCCAAAAATATACATAAGATGCGAAAAAAGGCTAGAGCGTATAGGTCGAGGCAAGAGAAAAATCGTATTGGAGAGGGTCTATTTCCTTACTTAGGCAGCAGGGGGAATTTTGTAAAAAAATCGACTTGAATTAAAAAATAAAAAAAATCAACGGAAACACTAACAATGTTATACCTTTTTTTAAGGCTATAAATCCATGCCATAATTCAGTTGTTAAATTAAATTGTTTTAGCGAATAGTTTTGGAAAACAAAATTTCAAGCTCAAAATAAAAAAAATAAAAATGGGCTGACTTCTTTAAATCAAATCACAGCTCTATACTACTTTATGCAGCTGAATTTTTGGAACTATGTGAACAAATATAAAAGGATTTTTACCCATTGATTTAAAGGCTGAAATGTGCGGAGTTTTTTTTTTTAACTCAATTCAAAGTTGAAAAAGTGTGCCAAAGTAGTGCCATTGTGCGACGTTCTTTATTTTGAGATTGAAACATTTTTTAGCAATTGTTAAATTAAGCATTTTAAAAACG
The DNA here is from genome assembly GCA_951394125.1 of Epistrophe eligans. NCBI lineage: Eukaryota > Metazoa > Arthropoda > Insecta > Diptera > Syrphidae > Epistrophe > Epistrophe eligans. Next base: position 56,124,475 of record OX596028.1, read on the forward strand.
AGTTTCATGCATTTATTTTTAATTTTTTATATTTTTATTATTAATTTATTTATAAATGTATGTACTGTGTATAAATGTTTAATAACGCGATGTACACTTTGATTGCTTTAAAAAAATCTTAATTAATGAGACATTAATTAAATTTTTATTAAAATCAGTTAGACCACCTAGTTAGAGATATAACATTTTTGTATCAAAACCCACTGCAGAATTTTTTTTTAATTTTGACTCAATAATGAAGAAAAAGAGGATATTTAGTGAGTAACTAAAACTATACTACTAAAGTAATTAAAAAATCGACTGCATTCTACTTCACAATTCATTAATTACTTAAATCTTCTTCTTTTGAAACTCCATTAAAAATTGTTACTTGAAAAATTATCCATTATTGTAACTCAAAATATATTCAAATAAAAATAAAAAAACAGCATCATGCCTATAGTGACATTTTTCTATAGTTTAGATGCGAGTGAATGAACGTGTTTTCTTACAACTTTTGCACAACAATATCCTCTTTCGGTTTTATACATGGAATTGTGGGGGTGATTTAATGGACAACCATCATCATTTCATATTCCATCATTCATTTCACTTGCATATATGTAAATATTTATGTATTTTTTTTTTGAAAATTCTAAATTATTACGCGTGAGTAATTTTAGAATGGAATGAACATTTTTACAGAAGATGAGATGTTAGGAAGGATACCTACCTATATAACTTCAACCAGGATCATGTGATGATATATTCGTATGTGTATATGTGTCTTGAATTTCTTAAGAGCGCATAGAAAATGTTTTTCAGCTAGCCTGATTTTTCTGGTTGGAGTAAAAGCCTTTTGACTATACTGCGTTCTGGTCTCTGACCTAACATGTATCTCTTGACTTATTTTTCATTGCTATTTCGTCTCTTCCCCTTAGTATTGTTCTTAGAAGTTAGGGCTGTCATTGACGAGAGTATATTATATGGTATTCGTATACATATATATAAAACTCACACATGAATTGTTAAGTTATCTTTTAAATGTCTTAAATTTCCTTAGAAAGTCCGATGAAATAAGTAAAAAAGAATTTTGTCAATATGATGCAGAATAAATTTTCCTCAATGAATAGATTTAGAACCAGAAAAGTTGGATTATATCGCAGGCTTGTAAAAGAATGCAATCTTTTGTGAATGCAGTCTTTATAGAATCATTTCACTTTGGGACTTCAGACTTCAAATTATGCAATCCCCATTCACTCGTAGCAAAAAGATTGCAATCATTTTTTCCCCCCATTAATTTTACAGCAATCAATTGAATGCAATCTTTTGAGAATTCATGCATTCTTTGCATTCTTATGCATTCTTTGCATTCTTTGCTTTATTAGAGATGTTATGCTGAATAAATTCGAGTTAGCGATCAAATGTAACATCAAATCGATTTCAGCAGATATTGATATAACATTAAACAAATAATTGAACGAAGTAAAAGAAAGCTTTCTTGTAAAACACATTATCGTTATTAAGAAACAAACAATTAAGTATACACCAGTCGAAAAACGAATTAAGATCACATTGTAATTTTTCGCAATCACGAGTATTGAAATCGTTTTGAAGATTGTCACGTCGTCGAGGCGTAAATGAGACACTTAGAGTATTTTAACTCAGATGGTAAGTCGTTTATATATAAAATAAAAAGATTGGGCTTAAATGACTACACTGTGTGATTCCAGAATTAATTTCGAACTTCTTTGATTCGCAACCATTGAATAGCACCGAGTAAGATCTATCGATTAAATAAGATTGAAGCAATCTTACAAAGTATTCGTTAAATCCCAATTTTCTTAGTTTAAACAGCAAAACTCGATGTGAAAAGAGCTTTATTGAAATCAGTAAATACACAATCTACTTGTTTTTTGTTTTTAAATGAATCAATACAGTTTTCAGTAAATTCTATTAAAAAATTAACAGTAGTGCGACCTTTAATAAAATCATGCTGACTAGGAACAATAAATGATTTAACATAAAAACATAACGATTCACAAATAATAGTTCAAAAAGCTTAAGGATTACAGATAATTTGGCAATAGGCCTGTAGTTTTTAATTTCATCTTTTAACTCTTTTTATGTAGAGCGACTATAAAAGAACTTTTCCAAATAGATGGGAATGCACATGAAGACATTGAAAAGTTAAAAAGAATAGACAAAGGTAATGACAAGTGACGTACACAGTTAATCAAATTAATAGGGGGTATACCATCAGGACCTTGTATACGGCTATCGCCAAAGTTAGATATAAACTTTATACGCAACAGTTTCTGAACAAATCAATTTTAACGTATAATTTAATACATTAATATTACACTGACATATATATATTTGTACTAAAACTTAATTGATAATGTACTGATTAATGTTGTATTTATTAGTTCACATAATTTAACGTAAAAAGCCACAAAATATTAAAGGAAATAAATGAAAACAGAGATTTGGAAACCTGAAAATGATTTTACTAAAAAATAAATATCTTCGGCCACACAGCGAGTTTAGGCAAACGGTTAACTAATAAATAATGTATGAATACGAACCTATATATGATATTTAAAGGTCGTTATTATTGGAGCTGGGCCCAATTTGCGCATTGTCCTTTATTAAATTTTTGAGTCGACATATATCATATATCTATCTAACGTAGTCGTAGTGTCAAATTTTATTAGAAAACCTACTGTCCAGTTTTTTGAATCCATATTTCTCTCTAGAGAAAGAACATAATATTATTTATCGCAACATACATCCTAACGTATAAGTAAAAAGTCGATCCATCAACATCAATGTATGTATGTTATATGTTATCCCTGAAGTCAGGAAAATCTTTGAGCTAAAGTTTTTTTTTTACTTTCAAAAGGTTTTTTTAACGTTATTATTCATGCATGGTTTGATCCTTTTTAAATTGAACTCCCACTAAAAATAGAATCGATTCAACCATGACATCATCTCAAACCAAGCGAATATCAGTCTGGTCTGTCACAAAGCGATTTGTGCTGTCGCATCGGTGGTAGTAGGTATAGGCAAAATAACAACTACCTATACCTATGTACATGGGTATATACGAAGCTGTAGTGTATCTGCGAAAGCTGACCATTCGAATTTGTGAAAACATAATATAAGAATTGAATTACAATCATTTCTGCGAAAGGATGCCTTTCCCGCAGGATTTTAATTTTTAACATGCACTTTATTTGTGAAAAGTCTTTTCGGCTTCTCTCTGGACTATTCGACCTGAAAATGAGCGTGACAGTGTCACCGATGGCATGCGGTATGACCATTGTTTTGGTTGCTGATTCATAATTTCATGCGTCCTGTCCTGACAATGCATGTAGAATGCTTCATCGGCACTTAGTTGAAAATCCGAATCGACTGTATACGTACTGTATGTAGGTACAGTACTTCTACATTTATGTGTATAACTATATATTAATGGTATACAGTCCCAGAGCTTTTTCATTGTGTTCCCTTATCCTTTTTGCATGATGTTGACGGCTTCGGCAAGGGACAAAACAGTTTGGTGCAGCATGAAATGCAACGTGTTATTTTCGTTGTTGCATTTATTTACGGGGAAATATAGGTGGAATCGACCTCTCTATAATAATAAACCTTGTTATTCTTTCGCGTGAAATATTCTTTTGTAGTCGTATGACCTATAATGCTTCCCCGGTCACATGATTTTGAAAGAGTATTGCTTTATATGAACACATATTAAAATATTGGCATGTCAGAAATAATATAGCCTGAAATGGCGAAAGTTTCTTTTTGTTTTGTTTTAAGTAGAAGACATGTGATTGAGATAAAAAAAAAATCCTGCGTACGCTACTGGCTAGTATGCGTAGATATATGTAAACCGGGAATTATATCTCTGAAGCTATCAAAATTCTACCTATATGCTTTTAAAGATTAAATGAAACTTGTGAAAGAAAACTTAATTCAAAGACTAAGGGTCTGTTTCACAATGTCTGATTAAAGTTCCACTAAGGCTACATGGAACTTGTTCGAAAATTAACAACCTCATTTACCATTTACGTTTCACAATATCTTAATAGGTCTAATAAGCAATTAATGTTCTAAGTATTTAACTGACCAGTGAAAGGGCCGATTAGCAAATTAAACTTACAATTAAAACATTCAAATCTTTCTTCATACTCACAATTCGATTCAAAACATTTATCTGTTATTAGCCAGACACTGCAAAATAAAATATTTGATGAATATAAATATTTTTTTTTTTTTTTAATGTTTGACATCAGTCCAATTTAATTTGTCTATAAAACTGAAATAATGAATGAATAGCTAATTGGTTATTGTGAAACGCAAAGTTTTTTAATGGGAGGATTTAATTTTCGGATAACTGATTCAAACTTTAATTAATTGTGAAACAGACCCTTAGTAAAACTTTTTCCAGTTTTTCTTATCATTTAGTTTCTAAAATCGAAACTACATTATTTATTAATAAATCGAATCATAAACACAGCATTTTTGTAATCAAACTCTTCTATTCTATAGAACTACCGACAAGCATTTATTTTCATTAAACAAACTTCACCCATATAATCCCGTTATCCTGTGTATTTTTGTTTTTTACCACTTTCCGCAATGACATCCAAACTGACAACCAAATGCTGTTACGTACATATGTATATATACGGAACATTCCAGATGCAGCTGTTCAATGGAGCAAACAAAGCTGAAGTTCTTGAAAAAAAACCCCATCTGGCCATCCTTTGCATAGATCTCCAAAATCGATTCAAACGATAAGTGTCGATACTCTGCAGATGAAGATAAAAAGCATCCGTTTGCTTAGAAAATGCAATGAATACGAATACAAATCCAAACTAAATCATCGTGATGGGTGATGTACCAGAGTCAGATTTAGTCGAAACGTTCGCCGCGTCACCATTGCAGCCCGTCGTCGGAGGGAAGGGCGAAAGCTTATTTTTTCGGAAAATGCTGCTTTATAGAATTTTTGTTTTGATGATTTTTTTTTTTTAAATTGTGCTGACACACTGGTTTCAGGTTTTAAAATAAGCCCTTACTTACTGGAATTGCAAGCCACTCCTGGAAATTTTTATTTTAAATAAAAATCAATGTTTCACTGCTTAGTGGCAAAAATACAGGTCTGGCAATTCTTCAAATAATGACGTGTGATAAGTTTCAGCTTAAGCTCGAATGCTAAATATGGAACACATTAAACGTTAATCAATGTATTTCGATGTTAAAACTGGTTTAGTACAAAAGTGAGAGATAAAGAAGATTTTGTAAATTTTAATCAAGTTTAGCATCATTCTCTCTCTGACATTTTATTAGTGGTAAAATCGACTAACTTCATATGACACTTTGAAATGTCAAAAAAGGTGTGTTTGATTAGTTTTTCGCACGAACTGTCACTGACTAAGCCGTGTTTATCTGCATTTAAAAAAAATCGGTTTAACATGTCACATATTCTTTAAAATTGTTCACAATTATATTATACAAACTATTTGACATTTTAGGATAATTTGGTTAATTTTAATATTCATAACCTACAAATTTTAAACTATTTTAAAATTCATAAAACAACAATTACTTACTGCTGGCTCTATATTAAATTCAAATAGCCTTTTAATCTTATTTGGCGCCCAACAAAGTTTTGCTTCATCCAAAGGCGGCCTTGATTAAGTGTAAATGCGAATGAATGTATAAACATATAGATACCTATATGTCTTTAGGTTTGCCGCACATTGTGAATGCTGACTGATCCTTCAAATATGTAAAAACTCTGAATGAAAAAAAGGATAAAAATCGTTGTAAATTTTATGACGACTACGACGATTCTGTATATATGTACATAACATATACATAGTGAAAGCAAGCGGGCGGCTGTTTAATATTTACGATTCGCAATGTCTCCATCAATCAGCACGGAAAAAAGTGGAATCCCACTTCTCCTAGATCTCCCTGATGTGAACTCTGAATGAGGATATACACAACATCATTCAAACTGCTGATGCCACTGATGTTGTTGGTCGGGAGGGGGGCTCTGTTGCTGCCTGTGGATGTAACGACAAATATATGCATGGAGGCATATCCTGTATGTCCCTTTGTATAAGTAATCGCTCCTTGCAATGGGTTTGAATTATATTACGATTGTGTGCAGAGTACTTTGGTGTGTTTATACTCGAACTAACAATGTTGTGGCTCTCACAACATTCATACTCATGTGTGCTGCACTCGACCTTAATTCTTGTGCATCATCATCATCATCAACATCATCGTGCAACAAAACAAACAGAAATACAAAAAAAAAAAAAAGAAATAAAAAACAGAAAAATATAAAATTATATAAAATATAATAATGATGCTTTGGGATTTTATTCCCACTATAGCGTCATGTTGGGAATTGTGTAGGTATAGATTTTTTGAAAAATGAACAATGAACCGAGCAGAGAGTATAGAATAGTTGTTCACTTGTTTTTTAATAAATAAAGTTTCTAGAAATGCAAATGCTATTTCATTTTTCTGGATTTATTATAATTATTTTATAACTGAATTATTGAGTACTTACTATTTGGATTTGTGTTTTGTTATTCCAATACAAACAAAAAGCTTATTGAAACTAGTTAAACCATAATAATTGGTTGCCCCTAATTAAATATATAAAATGAATTAATGTTTTCTTATTCATAAGTAGGTAACTAACCCGCGTCGGCATTTATTTTTATTTTAATTAAATTTTCATAGAAAAATTATTTCAATTCAACCACGATAATTTCGATTATTTACATAAATAAAACTATAAATAAACTAAAACTTAAAACTTAAAATGTACTATAGAAATTAATGTCTTATTTAATTCATTCAGAGTAATACCTATAATGTAATTAGAACGAATTATGATTTCCCACGATTGGTGGATATCATATATCGGTGCATTGTGTTAAATGCTCGGGCGTCTTCAAGGTCGCTTACTCAGCGAAAAACCGATATCACTCCCAAAACCAAAGTTTTTGAAATTAAATTCTCCAAATCTAGAATCCTGGCATCATCAGGGCTTCAAGATAATTTTTGTGAATAAAAAACCTCGGTTCTTACAACAAATCATCTTGTTAGTCAATTATTTCTTTTTCTTTAACTGATATTTGTTAGATATTTCCATTTTAATTTGAAAATACTCATTACTCATATTTTATTTGATTTATTCATACACATTTATACATATGTAATGTATAACAATAAATTTAAGAAAACATTACAGAACTACCTAAATCTTTAAAGAAGGTTTTATTATTTTTGAAAATGCTTTTAAATTTAATATCAAAATTTGAACAAGAGCATAATGAACTTATAGTTTTTCATTCATTATTCCCAACAAGCTGTTTCATAAAATGCTTTTATTTAATGAACTTAAAATGGCTTGCACTTTATGCATGCATGTATGTATGTCCTTGCTCTTGTGTTATTGTGCAACGTTGTAAACATCTAGAAGATACCTTTACTCCCCTATTCTTCTTCGAGATGCCAACAATAATTATTATTTAAAAACACACACACATACACAAATAAACTTTTTAAGTGTTTTTGTAACAATATGTATGCAAAAAAAAAAGAAGGAAGAGTTGAGTGAAGTCCTGCAGAGGTCTCGTCTAAGCTTATCTTCTATGTGTCAGCAGGCGTCTGCCGAACCGATTGTATCCTATTTAATGGACTAAGGGCTGTCATGTGGGAATAAGTACTCGTACTACCATAAAATGCCCCCCCCCCCCTCTTCTCACTTACTTTTGGTTAGATAGTATCGAATAAATTCAAGTGAATCCTTCGCTTGTTGCAGACACGCAACACAGGGACTAGATCTCTGGGAGTGTCAGCACACGATGTCTCACAAGAGAAATGGTGTTCTTCTTGAGGTACACAAACACAACATAACCATAGTATCGAGTTTATTTGTTTTTCGAAGATCGAAGTGGAATATATTTCCACAAGGACTTCTTATGTTCCCACTTGGGATTGGTATGGCAGCACAGCATAGCACAAGAACAGAGTGTCGAAAGCACGTGTGCCATCTGATTTCATTTCATGTTGTGTCCCCCAAAGGATGAGACTGAGACGTCGTCGTCGACGACAAGGGCGATGAACACAATGAACAGAACGTGCAAAAGATTGATAGCCATACACATACCGATACCGATACCGTATAAACCAAATATCCATATAACTAACAAACGTGGATATTGTCTTTTCCGATTAGGTGTCCTTTTCCCATCTCCAGCTTCAAATAGTACCATTTTCCCAAAGCCCCCAAAGTCCCAAGACCGAGAAAGGGTAAGCCTATCAAGAAGACGAGAATATGTTCGTGTTCTTTGATGTAAATGCAAATGAAAAGGAATCGGATAAGATGTTCTCTGTGTTTTCGGATATTGATACTGAAGATTGAAAATGGCTATTTTAAGGAAATCATTTTTGCGAGTACCTATGTACACTACACTATATTACAAACATACATATATACACACTTGGTTCGAATCGTTTATAGGTTGGAAACCGAATTTTCATTAAGAACCTTACAAGCGTTTATCTACATTTATACTGTGTAAATAAGCTTGAATGTTTTATCCTCAATAAAGATTTTTTTTTTTTATGTGGGTGTGGATTTTATGAATTAAAGTATTCGATTTAGATAATTTTGTGTTCCAAAGAATTTAAGGATAAATATAAATATAACAATATATATGTATAGGAGGTATACTTTTCTTAGAGTGCCACATAGTATTTCTATTGAAATTCTAGAATGTATTCAAAGCATTTAAAGATGTATCCCCTTTTATAAAAAAAAAAATCCAGAAGAAAGAAGTAGTCATTTGAAAACTATTAGATGCTTGAGAAACGTTCCTTTTAATTTTTCCTAGTGATAAACTGATGATTATAAAGTGATGAATTCGTAAAAACAACGAACTATGAATTATCTTTCCCATATACGGGTTTGTTAGAACTTTAATTGGCAATTCGTTGGCCATAGGTATACTAAAATCAAATCTTAGAACACAATTTAAATTAGTAGCTATATTTGCAAATTAAATGTAAATAAAGCGTGCTTCAAAGTCATTTCATAATTTCTGTGTTTGTTATCATAATATAACATCCTATATGTATTCTTAGCACACAATCTTTCAGCTACCACAACTAGATAAATTCAATTTCACGTTAATTCCATTTATACCTATACCTTACCTAAGCTAAGAGATGTTCAGCTCTAAATGTCTATTTGATTTGTACAAGTGGATAATGTTTTGAGAAAGGGGGTTGGTTATATTCAGGGCAGGAGCTTTCAGGTTAAAAATCGATTAAATTAAATAGAATTTTTAAATTATCACAAAAGTTAAATCATTTTAAAATCTTATGTACGATCCTACTGTGGTTTTAAGGGTTGATTCTGCTTTAAAAAAAAAAAAATATTTAAGGGAGCAGCCTATTTTGTATGCGAAAAACATACTCCATCTAAGAATTATTAATACGTAGTTAAAAACTTAATTTTGAAAAAAAAATCATATAGGTCCCCATTTTCGAAGTATGGAATTTTGAAAAAAATAATTTTGAAATCTTTTTAAAAAATTCAAAATTAGTTTTTGTTTTTTTAATTTAGATATGCAATATATTACTTAAACTTATGAGAAGTTTTGTGTAAAAAATTTAATTAAAATCGGTTCAACAGATAATGATATAGTCGAAAACCAAAAAAATGATTCTATAAGAGATATATTTTTAAATCGATAGATACATTTTACTGTCAATAATATGGTGGATCGTACTTATAATAATTTACGTAAGAATTTTAGTCAAAATTGTAGGAGCCGTTTTGAAGAAAATTAAATTTTTCTTACCGGTTTTTAAACACTTGTTTGGGAGGATCGTTATTTTTGGTCATAAGAATAATTTTTAATTAAAATTACTAAATGCTAAGTTTAATAAAAATCGACCAAGTCGTTTTCGAATTATTAAGTTCTCAAAAAAATTTTGAAACTTTTTTTTAATTCACAAAAGAAAAAATTGAAAATTTTGCTATACAATACTTTTAAAACTATTTGAATCTTTTTTATATAATAAAAAAGATTCTATGGAAGGTACCATTTTTTCATTTTGTTTTTATACAGTGGTGACCTTTTTGTAAAAAAAATTACTGAATTTTTTTTAAAGTTGTGGGTACATTTTTAAGACAAATAAGAGAAGAATTTTGGCAACAAACGTGTGGCAATGGTGCAATAGATGTCTGTAGCTCTTGTCTTTTACCTTAGAGATGTGTGTTCGAGCCCCCTCTAGGTAGCATTCTTTTCTAAAATTATAAAATTATAGTTTCAATTGGACACCAGGTGCGGGATTTCTTGAGATAATTAAACGCCTTCAGCTGTATTTATTAGATTTTTGACTAGGGTGCACTAAATGATTTGAGGACGCTTAGTTCAGATGTAATGTGTATTTTTTTCTATTCAAAATGGCAGCTTCACAATCACAATTAAGATCAGAATATATTACAAATTTATTTATATTCATAATAAAATATCTTAAATGTGTTGTTTTTTCATGAAATTGATTTTATTGCAGATATGTATGTATGTCCTTACTAAATTTAGAAAAGCAAGTCAATAAGGATGTGCAATGTTCTCAAGCAGATTATAATTAATTTCTGAGATGTTGCTTTGAAATTTTTTATATAAAAAATGATTTTTGGATTGAAATTTGATAATTTTTACAGCTAAAAGTTGACAGTTAAATTTTAAGTCATCTAAACTTAAATTTACTATTTTTAAAGACATTTTAAATATTTCTGGTTGACGTTAGGCAATAACGCCCAAGGAAATAACGCTCAAACCGAATTGGCAATATCGCCCAAAAAAATTCTGAACAATTGTTGTTGTTTTTTTTTCTCGATTTGGGCGTTATTTTCAATTCTTAAATTGTTTTTTAAAGGAAAGAACGCCCAAAATAAAAATTATAAAAGTCAAATGGGAAATAACGCCCAAAATTGAAAATATCGCAAAAAAAAAATCCATAAAAAGGAAATAACGCCCAAATCTTAGGAAATAACGCCCAAATGCTAGGAAAAAACGCCCAAATCAAAATCTTGTCAATAATTGTACTAAAACAACTCCGTTTTAACTCAAAATAAATGTTATTTATTTTCAATTAAAACGGGGTATAAACAGTGAGGTGTATCGGGTCGGGGGGCAATATGCGTCGCGATTTTGTTTTATAACACGATTTTCTTTCATATATTTGTTTTTCGTTTACTAAATAGATAAGTTTTGAATTTTGTCTTTTTCCATTTACTTTTTTTTTTATTGATGTTCAAATCTTGGCGCACTTAAACTTAATGAACTCTCTTCGATTTTGTCTATTCAGCATAATTTATCACAAATTTTACCGCAATCAGAACTGTTAAAATTTTGTTGGCGATGTTTGTCAACAAGATTTATTGGAATTACACTTTGGAACTATCGCCCAAAATTAGGAAATAACGCCCAAATTTTACAAAAACAAATTACATTGAGAGTATTTTGGCGATATTTCTAACTGAATCTTAAGTTAGAAATATCGCCCAAATACTTTCAATGTAATATAAAATATAAATTTGGGCGATATTTCCATTTTTTTTTGGGCGATAAAAAAAAGTTTGGGCGATATTTCCAAATCGATTTTGGCACCTTTACACACCTTTCTGGTTGTTGTATTTGAATCTGACATTAGAATAAAAATTCTGATAGTTGAAAGTTGTAAAACAACCATTAAATTACTATTTTTAGTTGAGTAATGAACTTAGGAAATAGAAAAAATAATTAAAATTTTTGAAATTCACATATTTTGAAAATTGTGCATCTAATGTGATCATCATCATCTATTACAGCAATACGCCAATGATCTTTTCAAAATAATAGTTGTAAATCAAAAATGTATGAAATTATTTTCCAATCCATGTGTATAATATCCGAATCCGGTCCTGTTGCTATATCGATTGTTAGTTGAAATGTATGCAAACAAAATTTAAGTTAAAGTCATTTATATGTGGTCACATAATGAAGTTTGTAGACAGACCTCTTTCATGGATCGTATACCTATCGATGTGTATTTGAAAGCCAGCACATGAAAGGTCGATTGTATTATAGGTAATTAGGCCAGATATAGGTATATGGGAATTTGTTATGTGAGCCAATATATATTTTGACTCGATAGTTCAAGGTGTTTCATTTTGTAAGTAAGTGAATTTGTTCAATTGCTTAACAGACACCTTGACTAGGTTTCTCCGACCATTGCACAAGTGGATGCATCTAATTAGGAAAAGCCTTTCTATATAGGTGAAATTCTGTATACATACTGTATCTCCATGGATGTTGATGTGGATTTGTGGTACTGAGGTTGACTATAGGACATCGTTTTCTAAGTTGATTTTCAAAACGCTGTTGTTACCAGTTATAGAACTGTTTGAACTATCAAATTATTGTTATTGCCCGGTATGAGAAATGAAATACAAAAGACGAGTCGATATTCTAAAGTCCTTTATAAGTATTTGAATTAATCTGTTGGGAGTTCATAAAAGCAGCAGGGAACTTATAATAATTGTATGAGGAACAATATTTAGAAACTTAACAAGTTGTAAGGCATTCATACAAAGTTAAACTACACTTTGATCTTAGCCATAAGCTATAAAAGCAATCAAGAACTCTATTATTATGCTCTTGGGTATGGAATAAGAATTAGAGTTTTTAGGCAAATCTTACTTTACTTTACTGAAATCTTGTTAGGCTAATTATATTTGTGATGTTCCGAAACAGTAAATACTTTCTGAGACTTTCGAATCTATAAGTCTTAGGAAATTGATTTTAAGACGGAATTGCATTTTTATACATATATCCATCAGTACAAGTTAATTGCAGATGCGAGTGAATTAAGTTACAAAACCAGGGCTCTTTTTCATAAATACCTGATAGGTGACAATTGTCAAGCTTTCGAATCATAAAAAACTTGTCATGAGTTGTCGAGAATTGTCATGAATTCTCTGATTAATTTGTACTGATATTTTTTTAATTAAACAAAAACATTTGGCACTTTCAGAAAAATTAGATGTCAGAGATTTTTCTCACTCAAAAGGTGAGCAAGCGAATCCAAGATCTTTTTCCTCAGAGTTCTGACAGCAAAACTGAGAAATTTTGTTGAGGAATCCTGTTCATGTACATATGTATGTAACTGAGATTGCTGAGATCTCCAAGATCTCATTTTCCTGAACACGTCTGTTATATAAATGTATAAATTAATAATGATTTGCATAAATGATTTTCAAGCCAAAGAAAAATTTTGGGCCAGAAAAATATTCACAGAACATATTAGGTCTGTTTTTTTACTTTTTGGGAAAAGTTTGGGAATAAGTTCGGGAAAAAGTTTCGGATAGAGCTTTTTGATGTTGTTGTTATATTTTTTGACCAGAAATGAAAAGTAAAGAAACGCATTTGGGATGATTTGTTTCTGGGTGAACGTCACATTTCACAACAAAATGATTAGTATTTTGACAAGCAAGAAAAGGCAGTATGTAAACTGTTCGAGTAGATTCTTGCTGGAGGGGAAATAAAAAAAGTCAAGAAACACATTTTGGATAGATTTGGGATACTAAGGGATCCATTTTATCAAAAACTGGTGGGCACTTACAATTTTCTTATTTTTTCATTACGTTGGCATTGTAAATGGTTCTCTAATAAAAAGATGAGACAACATTGTATTTGATAATGACAAGTTTGAAGTTATTTGACAATGAAAAAAAATGTCATGACAAATTTATCGTTGTACATAACTAATAATTTTCAGTTTTGCTGTCAAAACTCTGGAAAACAAATTGTAGTTTCGCTTGATCACTTTTTGACGGAGCGAGAATCTCTGAGATCTCATTTTTCTGAGCGCGCATAATTTTTCAGACAAATTTGTGGTATTGTCACCTTTCAATGTTTATGAAATAGGGCCCAGAGATTATATGAATTATAAAAATTGAAAACCTCGTTTGTAATTCCATTTACATACTTACAGGCTGACGATTCTGAATTCATATTTTTGTTACTTAAGAATCTCATGAGTTTCAATGGGTGGCGTTCAGAAAGTATAAAAAGAATAAATACAAAATTGTAAATTGTTCCCTTGATCTTCTATCACATACTGGATCAATTTTGACGTGAACTTACCTCATAATAACTTTTGTTTCAGTCGCACACGTGATTAAAAAAGCTGAAAGAAAATTATGCATGTCCAGCGTTGCCAGACTTTTGACAAGTCGATTCCCTTTTTTTTCATCCAAAATTTTTTTTTTCCCTTTTTTGATTTTTCCCTTTTTTGATTTTAGTTTTTCTTGTTTTTTTCCCTTTTTTTCCGCGAAAAAAAAAAAAACAATTTTTTAAAACGTAATACATGTTTTTATTTCGAAAAAAATAAATAAAATATTTTTAAATGCTAGGTTTATCACATCCATATTAATTTATTTCATAAGACTAGCTTCAATATATTTGTATCACAAATTTATATTCATTTAATCTAGGACTATTTCATCTTTGTACATACTACTTGTATGTAGACGCAAACATTCTTTATCTATTTCTAGTTCCACACAATTGCGATCTTTCATTAACAATTTAATATGGAGAATTCCGCAAAGTGTCCTGTTTTCTAACTTATTTCTTAACTTAGTTTTGTTCAAGTTTATTGCTGAAAAAGCCCTCTCAGCGCTTGCTCCACTATGTGGAATTTTTGAATGTTATCGGTCGGTGTAGCTGATATGTCAAAGTTTCTTAGTGACCTATATTTCATATCTAGATCACTAAGCTCAGATTGAGTAAATAAATGAGGAAAATGTCTACAAAGCGGAATTAGCGAAGAAATACTCTTATTTTTTAAAGATTAATAAATTCGAGAAGCTTAAAGACTTGGCCGTCATCAGAAAAATTGAATCGCTTTAAAATTTCTTCACAAGCTGTTAATAAAAAATTCCTGCAATTTTTTTTAAACAAATTCATTTCAAACTCACTGACTTCAGATCGTTTTGATATGAGCATCTCATTTAAAAATGGGCCTAGGTAAAGATCTTCAATCGGTAAAAAATTACTTTCATCATTCAAATTAACTTCAAAAATATTAGGAAGATTTTCAATATATTGTTTTGACATAAAACAGTCTACAAGTGTTCTGAGCGTTAGTTCAATTTTTGAATAAAGCAGATGTATTCTTACATCTTCCGACTGCTTTCCAAATTAAGTTTATTAAAAAACGGTAAAAAAAAAATTCAAGAACTCGAAGTAAAGGATTGAAGTTGGTTTTTCTAGTAGACGGTATATCTTCTCGCATTGTTTTTTATTCACGGCATCTTCCAAAAAGGTTCCAGTGAAATAGAGTATCAAAGCCTGAAATTCTTTTTACAGCGGCGGCGGCGTGCAATGACAACCACCGTGTCTGGCTCGGATGCAACATTTTGTTTAGTTTAATGTTACAAAAATCCTGATACTCCTTCAACAAATGTTGTCGCTTTGCACTGCAGTGGAAGTGAGAATTAATGTCGCGACGCAAAATTTCAACGTTGTTTGGAAGATTCTTACAAGCACTACTAGCAAATATGTGGAATGTATGGCAAATACATCTCATTGTAAATAAATGAGGAATTTTTTCTTTTAAAAGCTTTGAAACAGAGTTGTATTTGCCATTTCCAGATTTTCAGTTTCAATATTAAGGTGCAAGCACATGGCAAGACTAAGAAATGTGTTCAATAAGTGTTTTTTTTTTATTGAATTTGTTATATGATGGAATTGGAATGTTTTAAAAAGAAGTTTTGGCATTAAAACGTGAAAGTTTTTGGGCTGACTGTTTTTCCCGTTTTCTTGCTTGGTTTTCCCTTTTTCCCTTTAGGGTCGAAAAATCTCGAAAAACGGGAAAAATCAATCTGAAATCAGCGTTGCCGTAAAAAAAGTTGAAAATAATATTGAAGATAACGAAAAAAAAAATTGGTAAGTAACAGAGAAATACTCCGATCTCATAATTGCTGGAAAGGAAATAGCTAGGGTGATTTTTAATTTTCACATTTTTGATTAGGTGTATGTATTTAAATAAATTTTACCTTCTGCGGAAAAAAATTATTCAAAGTTAAAAATACAAAAGTAAACATTTTTTAATAAATAAAACAATTTTAGGTTGATTACTTGTCAATGTGATTATTGCTTGAAGTAACCATTTTGTAGAGAATTTTCATAGTCCATTACTATAAAAAAAGAGTGAAACCTTCCAAAGACTGAAAAACGCGATAAATATTTGTTTCAATAAAGAGTTTTGGGATTTTTTGGGGATTTTTAATTTGTTTTCTTTGTAAAGGGCTTTATTTTTACAAGTGGCAACACTTTTTTCTGTGACAGTTCGCGTTTGAGTTTTGATGTAAGTAAATTGTTATTTTTTTTTGAAAAACATTTTTCAATTCAAATGAAGCTTAATATATGTACAATTGTACATATGTAGTTGTATACCTATAATTTTGTTTGTCAAACAAATATCTCATTTACTTAACAACTATCTATTAAAAGTTAATTATTATTAATTATCGAAATCTGATTTTTGTTTCGGCACATTCGTTTCATTGTTATGTGTTCATTTTTTCTCTTCTCGTCTGTCATTATTTTGCTTGACAACTTAGTTGGTATGGATAAATTGACTTTTCAATTAATGGAATTTGAGAGGATTGCTATGAACAACTTGTCAAAATTCCATAATGATCAACTGATATCAATTATATGTAGTTTTCAATGAAAGCAATAACCGGTGCTTTAATATTCAAATTTACCGCTGCACGGAATAGTTTCAAAAAGAAATAAGAAAAAGATAATAACCAAATCCAAATTTCCAATTTCGTAAATAAAAACCATCAAATGCTTAATATTAAACAAATGACACACAAAAATAGGACGTGTTTTCTAAAAACTATATCCAGAAGATACAATAATTTCATTAGTGGCCAAATGTCGTCGTCGTTTTTACTGATTCCCCTAAAAATAACCAATTGCTAAATCCTTTCATTAAATCCTATATAATCTAATAGTATCCGTTTAATGGTAAAAAATGGCTTGTAATATCAGCAGGTGTTAACAATATTGCATATGCTATTTTCCATATAAATAGCCACATTTTAAGCCATTTATTTAGGCCTTTGCTTTGTGTGTAAATGTATATCCGTGATTGTTTCAATATGCAATTTACCAATAATCCAACAATAATCACCCGTTTATTGCGGGAATGCATATAATGCTTAAGAACCGATAATCGGTAATAAAAAAAGGACGAATTTGTTTTGAAGAGCAAAATCAAGGCAAGTCAGAGCCAGAGCCAAAGCCAAATAACACAATATAATTCGATGTACAAGGGACCTCATCAAAAAATTTCTCTTTCACTTTATGAAGCCTTCTAATGTCCTGGATGTGTGCGATCAACAGTCTTCAGACGTTCCATCTACGTTCCTTTCAATTTCCTCATATATCCGTTCAATCAGGAGTCAGGACTCCCCAACTGAATAATTTTCTCATAAATGCTGTTTTCGTTGGCTAATAAAAACCTCAGATTTTCAAAATAAAATACAAAAAAAAAAAGAAAATGAAAATGAAAAGGAAGCGGAAGGTCGGCCATTGCTTGAGATAGTGAATGTTTGTATGCATGTATGTGTACTCTTGTTGGTGTATTATAGGGACTGCGTAAAAATTTTAAGAGTTAAGGCATTCCTTTGGCAAGCGAGCTGAATAAAAAAAGGTCGATGTCGATGCTGGTTAGCCAGTGTATAGATACGAGAACCAGATAGAAAACTGTTTATATTGTGGCATTGTGTTGGGGCCATGTAATGTTTAAGGATGCGAAACGAAAACGAAGGAGTTAAGGAAACTCATAAAATGTTGCGTATATGGGTTTCCGATTTTGATTTTTATCTCGAGATTTTTTTTTTTTCACTTTCTTGGTTTCTCTTCGTGTGTCGATGTTTTTGGATAACAAAAAAGGGCACTATATTATTATTTCATTGATCTTAGTTTTTTTTTCGGAGCAGATAAGGAGATTAGATGGGACCAAAATATTTTCAATTAGTTTGCGGGAATGCTGGGCAACTCCGTCCGTGGTTAGTAAAACTTTGAAACTGAACCTCCGGGCAGTTTGTCTGTTTTTTTTTTAAGAGTGTAAACTAGATAAGGGATTGCTGTGATTTAATAAGAGTTCTTTAGGCTTTAGGGTTAATAAATTCTAAGTTTATGCAACACTTATGTATCAATTTATAATAAGGAACTTATGTAACAGGTTTTATTCGTTAAAAATTTCATTTTTATATAGATTTAGAACTCCAAATGAGTGGGTTACTAAAGAATAACCTATATTATCTATTCTATTGCAATAATGAACACAAGATTCAACTATGTGTGAAAATTAGTTATGTTTTTAAAAGAAATACGTTTAAGAAAAATTATTTCAATGTGGAACTTAAAGCTGTAGATATGTGGTTTAATAATAGATGAGTATTCAGCAAGTGCCTAGGGCAGCATAATATTTTATTGTTGTGAAATTTATATTGTTGGAAAGAAAATTGAAGAATATTACATGTATCCAATTTTGAGGAACTTATGATTTATGCATTTTTTCATAGTTTTGAGTATGCTACACTTATAATGAGCTTAGATCAAAATTTACCATCAATATTGAAGGGTTGCCGCTAACTTGAATTAAAGAGTTCTTCGCGAATAGCTATATCACATTTTTGATCTTTGATAGTAAAATTCTGTTATTCTTTACAGTTTTTTGATTTTCAACTATATTATCATTAGAATTTTTAAATTACTCAGATTAGCCACAGTTTAGACTGAAAAATGTTAAAAAATCAATAAAATTAGAAATAAATTGATTAAAAAAATATCTGAAATTGATTTGACACCAACGCAATGTACACCAAGTGATTTCTTACATCAGAAATATCAATTTATGAAAAAAAAAATTTTAAATCCTTCGAGCGGTTTTTTTGTTTTTTTTTTTTTAATACCTACATAGTTTTTTTATATTTAAATTTTGAATATATTTTTAAGAAAAAAAATGGAACGCGAATTTTTAGTACTTATTAATGCGGAGTTAAAAAATTAGAACTCAAAAAAAAATCATTTATCCATTTTCGAAATATCGAATTTTCAAAAAATTATTTTGAAAATATTTTTAAAAATCCAAAATTTAATTTTTTGAAAATTTTGATATGCAATATTTTTAAAACTTATTTTTAGCTTTTTCGTAAAATACTTCATTACAATTGGTTCAACAGATAATGAGATAGTTTAAAACCCAAAAACTGGTTCTATGAAAAGGATCCATTTTTTAACCATCGATACATTTTTTTTCACAATAATATAATAGATCGTTCTGATTTTAGTTCACACAAAAATTTTAATCAAAATCGTGGGAGCCGTTATTGAGAAATATAAGATTTTTAATACCGGTTTTTAAAAATTTGCATGGGAGGTGCAGTTATTTTTGGTTATAAGAAAAAAAATTATTTAAAATCTGTTAGATAATGTCAAAAAACGGCTGGGTGCTAAGTTTCATCAAAATCGACCTAGTCGTTTTCGAATTATTAAGTTCTCAAAAAAAAATTTTTGGAAATTTTGGTAGGTAGGTATACAATATTTTTAAAATTATTTTAAACATTCTCTATAAAAAATTGATCAAAATCAGTTGAACTATTATTGAGAAAGTCGAAAATATAACCATAACCATTATAACCATTTTTCGGTTTTTTTTTTTTTTTTAATGGTAGTCATTTTGTAAAAAAAATAACTGAATTAAAAAAAAAAAAGTTGTAGGCACTTGTTGGGGAAATTCCCAAAAAACGCTAGGTACTAAGTTTAAATCGACTCATCCGTTTAGGCTATAACCGAAAGGACACACAGACAGAATTGCGAGGCCGACTTTTTCCGGCTTCGCAATCATCGTAATGTCAACTTTGATCAAAATCTCGAGATCGATTTTTACGAATCTATAACTTGCCATATATGTCGTACATATGTACATATATCGCAAGTAAAAAGTATGTACCATTTTTTTTTTTAAATATTAGGAAAATTTTATATATGAAAAATTATTTGTTTAAATGGTCCAACGATTTTTAAAATACTGTCTAATTTTAAATTATGACAATATTAAGACTTCAAAACCACCAGTGTAATTAATTATACATATGTATGAGCAACTTCGTACAACCCAGTCATATATTTTTTGGGTCCATGTTTTATTTATAATTTTAATTTTAGGTTTTTTTTATTAAATTTCTGATAATTTTGCATTTTGAAAATCTGCAATTTTGGTGTTTTTTGTTTAAGGTAATTTTTCATTGGGACTAAGTTTCATGTAGTCGTATAATATAAACAGTATCAAATTGGTAAAGGCTATAGTGTCCTAACTATTTGATATCATTTTAGAAAATGTTCAATATGAATAAAACAAAATTTAAAAAACTGAGGTAGAATTGTCACATACGTTAAAGAATATACATTATCTCTTTAAGGCAACTTTACCTACGCGATTATGACATAAATGAACATATTCAGCTGAAAGAAATTTGAAATTGTGAAAGATTATAGATTGGAAGAGAGAAGTAGACCTCCCATCAAGTTTAACGTAATTTTCAATAGCACGCTTGAAGTTTTGTGAACGCGATGTGGCTTTTCGACATTTTTATGTAGATAACATAACATATCCACAAAAAATAGAAATACTGAAATACCAGATATGATAATTGATAACATATCGAATCTCTAAAGCATTGTTTGATATCAGAAGGAATTCCTTAATCCCAATCAATAGGCAAAATTCAAAATTTTATTTTATTGAAAATTGATTTAAATGTCAGTGTTAATTATTTATTTTGAACGTTTACAAGTCAGTGGAACAAAATTCTTTAGCTACATCAGTTTACAGTCTTGGATTTATACGTAGGCGACCAAGGCCCAGGCCTATGTTCAAGCACTAAATAAATGAAATTTTCAATCAGTTGCATTCATTACACAAAAGCAAACTGTAGATAATAACTCTCAACAAACCCTATGTGCATATTATTGGCAGGAATGTTAATTATGAATGTTAATATTCATTAGAGCGTTATTATCTAGAATAATCCAACAAACACCAATTATTGTGGACTAAAGTCCGTTAAAAGCGTTTTTGAATTAATGGGAAATTTATATAAAATAATGTTCAAAAATAATGTTTTATTTTTTTATTAAAAAAAAAGAATATTTCAGTAAGTAAAGTCTATTATTCAGTAAATATTTCCATAAACATTATCGGTCTTATTTATATACGTTGTCTAACTTTAGAAAACTGTCCAACTTTGGAAAATGTGTTCAAAAACCTCGTTTATTGTTGTCTTATAACTGCCTAACTTAGATACAATAGTAGATTATTTTAACCATGAATAATGTGATATTTATTAAATAAAGCATACATATTTCCATCAATTTGAAAATAGTTAGACAGTGTCTAAGTAGACAAAAATCTAATAAATACGACTATGTTTAAGTTAGAAAGGAGTTTTTTGAGTTAACTTGCAGTTAGGCTGCCAAACTTTCGCATCAGTTAAGTAAATTTTGTTTGGATGTTGTGGATGCATTTCGTTTCGTTTCGTTGTATCTTTTTTTGTTTTGAATTATTTAGTTTTTATTGAAAAAAGTTATCATTATAAAAAAAAAAATTAACTACGGCACCTTTAATTTTAAAATTAAACTGGGCCCAATAATAGTCAATACGGCATTGATTATTTTCACTTACCCAGGTAATATCAAAAGGTAATTGAATAAAATCGAAAATAATTGCGTTAATTAACACATAGATACATATGTATATGTACATACATACATACATTTTATTCGAAATAATTTCGTGTTTACATATGGTAAACCAACGAATTAATGAAAATATGTTGGAATACAAACATAATTTATTTTGCAGTTATTTGATGGACAAATTAAATTAAATTAAATTTGATTGATGGAAATTATAAATTTTTTGTTTATTTTGAATAATTTTGAGTTATTATACAATGTTTAATATTAAAGTAGACTGATGAATTAATATTGCGATTGCATATGTAGTTTTTTTTTAACACAAATACAAAAATATACCTAGGTACTTCGTTTTCCTTAGGGCAAATGAGATACTTTCCTTGAAAATTTCAAACTTCACTTTCAAATTATCATATTTCCCATTTACAATATTTCATCCAAATATGCATGAAATTTTATGTGTCTAATCCAAATATTTTTTTATTCAAAAATAACAAACCGTCAAGTCAAGTGAGGATAAAATTCTCTCAAACATGTCGAAATTGGTTAAAAAAGTACTTCAACGTAAATTCACAAAATTCTCTATAGGTACGCGCACATATTACGATGTTTGATTTTTATTCTTTTAATTTTACTGACATTTTATTGAATTGTGAATTTCTGCTCACAGATATTTTTTCCTCAGAAAATCACAGAAATTAAAAATGTATATCCGTAAAATTTGTGAAATCGATATTTTTATAATTTTCATGGACATTGGAAGCACAAGTTGAGCACATTACAGATCAAAAATGGCGATGCTAATATTTTTTTTGCGACCTAAGTGTCCAATATATATGCATTTCGCCCAGGCACGACAGTTGGGCTCATCAGTTAGATGCTGTCGTACCTTTCTAAGACGCATGATACATATGTCATGTATTACACGGCGCGGCGCGTGGGTTTAACGCGCAACTCTTGGTTATTTTCTTTTGAACATTCATTCCGCGAGGCGCGTGTTATTGCACGAAGCCTTTTTCTCATTTCAGTACTGCGCGTTTATTTGACATGTTTTTTATTTTTATCTTCTTTGCCCAGTTTAAGATTCAACAAAAAATTAATTTTAATAGCAAAAACGGAAACTTTCAAAGGCGTCTGCCTTTTTGACCCTGTTTATATATTCCGGATGGCAAGGATTATAGAGAATGGTGTGCATTTCATAATTCAAAATGAGCTCAGACGTTAATTCCTTGCTCAATTTGAAAAGCCATTTTAATTTGTGCTCATTCATCAACATCCAAAATGAAATAAAGCAAATCCAAAGAACAAATAAAGAGTAGAAAGAGAAACGCCAAAAACACGCAAGGAAATTTCTACCCGTGCGTGTTCAGATAAATTTATTTCAATTTTCTATGGTTTTGGTTTTTTTCTTCTTCGTAGGTGCAAATGTATCGCAAACTTGATTTTTGACCGTTAAAGTTTGAAATTTGCATCATATTCTTTTAAGGGTAATCCTAAAAGGTATAGAAATTGGGATGGGGACGATTTAAATTTTTCTATTTTTTTATTCTTTAAAAGTGTCCTGTATACATAATTTGCTACTTCTGAATTGTATTGAACAAAACGTGTAAACTATTTTTTTTGCCGAGATACTTATTTTTAAAGTAGAAAATCAAATTACCTATAATACTTGCATTATATTGACAAACTACGCTGGGAAATAGTGTAGGAACTTGCAGGATCTACAGAGACTAGGATGATATAACCCTTTAAAAAGTTATAGTTGTTTTTATGTGAAGACGACAGTTTTTTTTTTCAAACAACAGGTAAACACAAGTAAAAACCCTCTGAAGTTAATGGTCTGTTGGTGTAATGTTTTTTAAATATTCCATGAAAACCAAGAGAATAAAATGAGTCTATAAAAATAAGTATGGTGCAAAGAGTATTTTCTTTTTTTTTTATGGAGAGAGCGGAAAGTGTAGGATTATTATCAAGAAAGCAAAAATCAAAGAGTCCATAAAAATATTTACGTTGAATATTTTTTTTATGATGGTCGTATTGTCTAGGTTTTGATATTGTCATTGGCGATTGTACCAAAATAAATTTTTCGGTTTGATAGAGACTTTCAAATACCTGCCCCTCTTAAGAATATTCTTGAAATATATGTATGCAGATATTTTTATCAACTCTTTTGAATTTTGATTCTTCATTTGTCAATAAATCACTTTTAAATTAAACATGTGTTTTAAATTTTTGTTTAAAAACAATTATACTATATAAAATATTTATATTTTATGTGTTTTTGAATAATAAGATAAGATAATGAGATCTTTATAACTCTAGCCTTTAAGCCTATCAATGTAACACATACAATTATTTTTGTCAATGCAGAAATTTTTTGTAAATACTTGCATTCATTTGTTCAAAGATATCGTAACCAAATTTGGTCAAAGCAACTCAGTCTATCAACAAACATATAACAACCAGCCGTTACTTTTAAGTATGTTAAGAAACCGTTAATAGACAAGTATAGTAAAGTTGTTTAAGTTATGATTCTGAATATATTTGCCATCTCATCAAAAATCTGACGTCATCTGGTAGGTGTTATTGCGTCTTCAGAAATTCTGAACATTGATCCCCAGTCCTATCCCACCAACAATAACCCAATAGTAGGTATAATTCAAAAACTTTACATCATCACCAATCCCAAGTTATTTTCCCAATTATTCTGTCAATACATAAAATAATGAAAAGACCAACAACCAACGAAGCAACTATGTTAATACATATAAAAAAATATGTCTCATAAATAAAAAAATGGACAAAATATTCGAAAAAGTATCTAAAACTCACATCATTCGGACAAAAAATAACTCCCAAAGAAAAAAATATAATATCTCTGTCCATTTCGAATACCATTTGTTAGATACTTTAAAAAAATGATTTTCTAACTTTCTTGTTTTTTTTATGATGTTTTGTCCAGAGAGAATTATGGTTCTTTTTATCACTTCTGAATAATGACCAAGTTACAAAAAGCATTCGTTTTCCAATGGATACGCATCAAAAATGCCAAAAGAACTTCCGGAAAAAAAATAATTTGCATTTTTATGGAAAAAGTTTTTTTTTTTTTTTTTTTTGTAGAAATAAATCTGCAAATAGAAGCGAAAGTGTCGTATTATTTTCTATTGGGATATAGGTATGTGTGCGTGTGTGTATATGTTGTTTATATACGCATAAATAAAATTCTTGAATCGAAATTAGTATACCAAACGATTTGCCTTCTTTTTCAATTGGTTATCCGAAGTTCCGGCGACCGTAGCATACTTATTGCTCGCAATAAAAGTTTTCTCTTAAAAAAAAAAAAAAAAAAAAACAAGAAAAAAAAAACATTTTTTCGTTCGTTCATAATCGACTGAATGATTGTACGTACATATAACTCAGAAATGAATATTCTTTCTTAAAAATTTGGGGGGTTGGAGGAATTTTCAAATATTGTAATCCTTATTGCGTTACAAAACTGTCTAAAAGTTTCATTTGGTGACTTCTTACCCACTGACCATGACCAGCAAGATAATAAATTAAAATGGCTCCCTATACCTACTCTTCCTCTGTATAGAAATTCCCCCTCCCTCCTCACATAATTAGAATAAAGTAATAAAAATTGAAATAATTGGTGAAATTGTTCCATGAAATAACTAACCCATAACGGGATAGGATCAAATAATCGCGTTTGTTAACTTTTTTTTTAAAAGTCCAAGTCAATGTAACGTCTGTCGTTTTAATAAACTCAACGAAAGCAAAAGTAGGGGTGCAGACAGTTTGTCTTTGCCATATAAGACTCTACCCCAATCATTTCATCGATGACGATGGGGGCTAGCTCAAAGATCCTTCAAATGAACTCAATAAAGTTCTTCTAGGACTTTTTGTCCGAAAAGGAAACTAATGCCATAACATTTGAAAAAGTTTTCCCCCTCATCGAAATGTCAAAAGATGTAGGTAGGTAACCTACTACGAATTGAACAAAAAAGTATCTTCGAATGGTCAAAGTTTCTCTAATTTCATAAAAATTTTGTGAAGCTCGTATATATGTATGTATGTATTATGTGTGTGTTCGTTTGTTCAATCTATATGAGGGGATCCTTCGATAATGATGAACATCTGACGTGATGATGTGAGAAGGCAATAACTCGATTTCGAACCAAAATCCCAAATTATATTATTTCTTGCAAAACTTTAACTATAGACCCTTGACTTTGTTTTCCTATACCTAACCTATGTACAATATACATATAGAGAGGAGGAGGAGCGAGAAACTAGCCATAAGCCATAAACAAAATCCTTTTGATAAAAAAGGACATTTTATGTATGGTTGCATGGAGAAAATTAATGACCAAGTGGGTGATTCTGAGTAGGTACCTATCTTATATTTTCATTTAAAATCAGGTAGAGTATGAGCGAAGATTGGGTTCATATAGAATTACTAAACTTATACATATATATTCCTATCCGTTTCCTCGTTCTTATTTGTATTCCTAAAAAAAATAAATAAAGGGTTTCTCAAAAAAGAAAAACTAAACTCAAGTTGACAAGGGTCGGGTCGATTTCAAAAGTCTCAATGACCATGAGACGAATACGAAATAAGTGGGTCTCAAACAATTTCAAATGCAAATCGTACTGCATAAAGATTATTTGTCGCACGACATTCGTCGCAATTCAATAAAAGACAGTTTTAACACTCCGAATCAGTTGAAAACTAATTGATGTATTAGATTTTAAAAATGTATGTTTTAAAATCTCCTTCTATAAAACGTTGTTTGTATAAATATTTAATCTACCTAATAAATATATACAATTAATTAAATCCATGACAATGAGATTACACACATATATTACAACTAAATATTTTGTCCATGAGGCACCGCACAGTGGGGCCAAACATACGATTTTGGGAAATAACCTTTAAATGGTATCATTTTAAATGTATTGCTGCCCACTGAATTGAATGATTAAGGGATGATGAAGGGATTTTTCCACATCGGCCCCACTGCGCGTGCCGTTCTTATAAATCAAAATATCTGCAACATTAATACCTTCAAATTAAGGCACGAAAAAGCTGGTAATCATGCCACTTTACAACTAACCGTTGAATGTAACGATTTGACAATAACCATATTTTTTGGTCTAATGGTATTTCAACAATGGCCGAAAGTGTGCTTCATCAGTAAAAAAAAATTTCAATTAGTTTCTCAAGTTGAACTATATTTTTTTTAATAAATTTTAAGAATTTGCGTGCTCCGGCACCGCCGCCGCTGTGAGTCTACACATAATATAATAACACATTTTCAAACAAAACTAACCTCAAAATAACGGTGAACTATCAAATCAGCTGTCATAGAAAACAGTGTTGCCAATTTTAAATTATCTGCTTTTTCTTTATTTATTTTATTCTATCGTATGTCTCATACGAATATTTTTTTGACGGGATGAAAAAAACACTTACGATTAAATAATTAAAAACAACAAAATACTCGATAAAAAAGAAACGTTTTCAATCAAATGACCCTTAGTGTAATTATTTGATCATCTCATTTTTCGTGTAACTTTGGAAAAGCAACCAAAAGGGATGAAAAGATACATTTTCAGCTTTGGTGAATTTTTAAACGGGATTTGAACAAATTAAAAGTGTGTCTTTTTCTCATGAATATTATAGGTCCTTATCAATATATACTTATATCTACACAAATAGATATATACAAATTATTGATGATGACAGTCTTTGGATGGTTTCGTTTTCTTTCTCATTTTAAATGTAAAGAAAGAATTAAAATGCAAAGTAGCTTTGTAAAAATTATTATATCTTAAAGTATAATGTAATTCCAAATATTCCTTATTTGAAAGGGAAAAGGGATGCGAATTTGATTTTTATATCTCATTTCCAATGGGTATTATTTTTATTGGTTAAAATTATATTTTAATTGCGATGATTTGTTGGATAATTAAGAGAATTAAAAAAAGACATTTAATTTAAGTGTTTTTTTTTTTTAACTTTTGATTATTGTAATTAATAAAATATGAAATCATTGAATTCGAGAATATTCTTCAACTGCTTTAAATAATTCTTCCTTTACCCTTTTTCGACAAGCTTAGACGACGTAAATTCTGTGATGAAATGTTAAAAATTTTTTTTGAAAATAAAATACGTACATGCATTAATATGAATACATAGCCTCATTTCCTTATGTAATGCTTTCTTGGCTGGATATTTTTATTTTAATAAAATGCACTGTAAAATTAATTGTTTCGTATTTTTTTTTAATATTTATATCAAAAGGTTTACAAATAAATAGAAGAAATTTATGAAAAAAAAAACATCATAAAGCAAAATGGAGTCTGGTTTTATTTCTCTTGCCTTGGACTATAGATCCTTTTGTTTCACTTTCCCTTTTATTTGGTGATGAGCTCGTTTTTTGTTTTTGTGAAGCTGCCAAAAACAGCCTAGAGGTATGTAATTTGTAGATTTGTTTGATTTGAGAGACGCAATCATTGTTTAGTTACATATGTAAGTATCAATATGGGAAAACGATTATAGATAAGAATTTAAGTTACGTCATTTAAAGGCAAGAGACGTTTTAAGAAAATGTAATAGATACGGCTGTTAATGTTTTATGTATCCCTCTTCTCGCATACCACATAATTTTATAAGTAAGTATGCAACATTAAAAAAAGCAAAATTAAAATTTTTAAGTAAAGTTATTTATGTCGGGTTTGTGTTAGTTCTACTAAGTCACTAAACCATATTTTGTCATAGACTTTAGCCGTAGATACTAATTTCCATGAGGGCGCTGTGTATAGCAATGTATATCCTAGTGGAGAATTAAATAAAGATTTTGAGGAAATTAAAAAAATATTTTATGTTAACATAGCACCAATATTATAAAAAATGTTTAATTATCTTATTGTAAAAAAATCATTTTAACCGTTCGGCTAAAAAACTTTCTTATTTTATTGATAGATTAGATTTCTTACTTCAATGACTAAAAATAATTTATTTTTGATTTTAGTTTATAAATAGAGGTGTAAGTGTAGTAAAAAAAATAAAATAATTTTCTTATAACATAAAATTGGTTTTGTTTTAATGAAAAATTTAATTATGAACATAACTTAAACTATAACAAAAGGGTAATAAGAAAGAAAACTTTTAAAATTGAGTTTGTTAACTTATGTATTTAGTGGTTGAAATTAAAAAAAAAAAACAAAAAAAAACAGTTTATGTTAAAACTTTACAATAATGTAAAAATTAAAAAAAAAAGTTCGTAACATACCTTCTGAGTCTAAAGTAAATTAAACAAATTTTGTATGTTATAATTGATCATAAACATAGAAAATAAAATAATGCTTAAAACGCACTTCGGATTTTCTCTTCCAAAATAAATAATTTCCATGCACACACTTGTTTTTTTTTTGTCGCACGATTTGTTTATTGCAAAAAAAATAGAATATGAATTTTTTAATGAGTGAATTTAAACAAAATTATTTACCTGTTGAATTGATTTTTGCACTGAGAAGGCTTTTATAAAAATTACAAATGTGTGTAGTTTCATCGCTGTGATTTTTTAGTCGCATATATGACGTATACATTTAAAATAAGACCGTGTGTCTCATTTCGTGCGATTGAAAACAAGATTTATTTGCATGTTTTTGTCTTTTTGTGACTACTATTTTTTATGTCATTGGAATTGAAATCGCAAGTGGTAGAATAAACTCTTAATTGTATTTGATTCAACTGATTAACTCGAAAGAAAAATAAAAAAAAATTCAACATTTTAAGAGTTATGACATGTTGATATAGTGGGTGCGGCATTTCGCATTTAAATTCATATGTTCTATTTTTTGGGACTGAAAATGAATGCTTTCGAAATCCCGATCCTAAGGCCACCAATTTTTTTCACTCATGTTTCAAACCTATCCATTGGCCATTTGTTGTTTTTTTTTTTTAAAGGCTTTAAAAAAATTACTTTAATTTTTTCAACGATTGTTGCTTTATTAAAATGAGTAAACTTTCATTAATTTAATTAAAAAGTATTGTTTGATTCAAATCACTGTCTCGGAATGCTTGGGAGTTGGGAGTAGGCCATCCTGTCAAACTAATTTTTTTTAATACATTTTCGATGGTTTCAGCCCCTTTTTCACCAATAGCTTGACCAATATTGTTTTTAAATATCTAAGAAGATGGATTGTTTGCATAGCATCGAACTTTAATACTTTGGCTATACAAAAAAAGTCCAAAGGCGTCAAATCATAGCTCTGTGGTGGTCAAACAACATCAGCAAAACCACTGATTATGCGATTATTGAACTTTGGTTTTTCAGAGGTGAGTTAAAACCGAGTTAGTAAACTCAACATGAATTTATTCACAGTTAACTAAAGAAACAGTTTTAAGTAGCGAACTTATGCAGATAGAACTTACAAATTCGATAGATAAAACATCACAATAATCTATTCGAGTAAATCCACAGTAAACTTACCAAAATTTGGTGAGCTAACTCCTTGAATAATAACTCCAAATCATTAATTTAGGGTCATAAAAACTGGTAATCATGCCTCGATAGTGTTTTCCATTATAAATACATTTTTTATCTAAATTCACACTGCTTTTGTAACGCAGCATCAAGTAATTTTTGAATATTTTTCAAAGTTACCGTTGTTCAAGCGTAAAACGATTCATTTTGCAAATGCACCGAATTTCTGTCAATTCAGAGCTGTCAGTATCAAAATAACATCTGATTCAAAAAGATACCAACAGATGGCCCTACAGATATTATATCAATACTTATATAAATTAGGTACGATAGTTCTTCTACATAAACAATGAAATACTGTTCTATTTTCAATGACTTGTTTTTTTTTTATATTTTTTCCATTAAAAAAACAAATAAATACAAACAGATAAGCATTTGGAAATATTTAAATAGCTTATGGTTTTAATAGATTTGCTGTTTTTATTCTTTTAATTTTTATAATTTGTACCTACTAATATAAATGTTCTTTTTTTCATAATAAAATATTTAATTTATAAGTTGAAAATAATTGACATGTGGCTCCGAACCGTCTGCTGATTAAATTCATTAAATTAAACTTATATTAAAAGAGAAATTATTAAATTATGTTTAGCAAAATTTCGCAATATGCTTTAACATAAATTAATTTAGGTTTTAAAAATTTACAATAATATGAATATAAATTTGAATTTTAGTTTACCTAAAACAACAAAAAAATGTACCTCCACCTTTTGAAGAACTTCCAAAAGAACTGTATTATTAAACAACTACAATGGCTTTAAAAATTATTTAATGTACCTACCCTTAGCTTAAAAAAGTTCGTATAACCTTCAAAAAATGCAAACATGTATGTTAACCATATCCTTAATTACAGACCTTTTAATTTTATTAGACAAACATGCTTCACAAATTAATGATTCTAAGTAAAGTCTTTGCTGGTGGTTTTCTTTGAATTCTAAATGATAAACAATATAAAATGCCTACCTAGTCCGTGTCACGTTCGTTCGTCTTTCTCATTCAACATGTTCACCTCCTTATAATCCTCCTGCTAATCCGCCACCAACATGTTTTCAATTCTTAGAATCCATTTCCATTTCCTGAACTACATTAAGGTGCACATATATAAGATATACCAAATTATAAAACGTAATTTCAACATAAAACATTCAAATTTCAATGTCGCAACACAACTTTATGCCATTTTCTGAGATAAAAAATTCAACCACATTCATCGTC
This sequence comes from Epistrophe eligans, assembly GCA_951394125.1. Lineage (NCBI taxonomy): Eukaryota > Metazoa > Arthropoda > Insecta > Diptera > Syrphidae > Epistrophe > Epistrophe eligans. The sequence continues at coordinate 56,156,105 of OX596028.1, forward strand.
AATTCAAAACAAAATTTCTTATAAATCATGTATAAAGAAGAACCTACCCCTGCACTATAATTCGTATAGGGATGGAGTTTGTCCCAAAGGATAGCTGTATGTCAACAGAACAAAAGTACTTGACGAGCTTGTATGTATATATAAGTTGAGTCAATCTAAAGTCTAAATAATAAAAACATTTTTGGCCTATTTCCTCTCCTAGCGCTTCCTCCATATATCACCCAAAGTAGGTTCTTCAATTCCCATTGGTCCGAGAAAAGTAGTGTATTGCAGGTGTAATTTATACTTTTACTGTGAAGTAAATCCAAAGTGAACGCCTATTATATTAAGTGTCGAAAATATATGTTTTTCGCATACAACTATTAACGGGTAATTTTAATCGATTTTTGAAAAAAAAAGTTTTTAGATTATTTGACCCTGGCAAAGAAAGAATTAACATGTTTTTCTAGAAGCTATTATTATTTGAAAGGGTGTTCACTTCTCCAATTTTCGTTTCGCATTTTTTTTTGTTTTGCATTTTGTTATTTCATATTCTACAGTTTGCAAATTAAGTTTCGTTTTTGAAATGATATGACAAATTATATTTTTGCATTCTTCATTTCGCAATTTTATTTTAGTTTTTTGTTGATTTGGATTTTGAATGTTCGGCAATTTTAAAATTTTAAAATAAATAAAAACCTTATTAAAATATTTTGTCAATTGTATTTATCAAGATTAATCAACTATTTTTTTTAAACCTATTTTTTTTTTATTTTTTGGGCTAATAAAGTTGACTCAATTTTCAGTTTTCCAAAAATAATTTCAAAATCCAGAATCAAAAAAAAAAATAAAAATATTAATTACTAATTTACCTTCTAATATAATGTCAAAATTTTGGGGTGAAAATTTTGGGATTATAAGATTTTATTAATTTTAAGTCAAACATTGAAAATCAGATAATTTTAGGTGCATTCGTTTTTGAAAAAAATTGGAAATTATGAACATTACTTTTTCTTTGAAAATTATTTTTTTGTTTTAGTCCATTTAAAACTTAATTTTTGATAAAAACAATTGGTAACACATCGAATTTTGGACTGTTTGCTTCCTAAAGTCTATAGCATGAAATAGTTAGTTGGGGTAGTCCAACCCATTTCCCCAGTTCAAATTGTCTGTTCCTAAAATCATTTATTTTGTATGTTTTAACTCAAGAATACCAAAATTAAAAGGTTATTTGTCTTCCTTTTTCCCTGAGTATCGATTGGCATACTCCTTTACAGCCATTTGCTTTATTTTTTTTTTTTTGAAAAATCGTTGGTTCAAATAACTTTATATTTATCAGAAAATTAGTTTATATTTGGCATTAAGAAAAGGTATTGATTAGTATTGAAAGTATTGCCGTTGTCTTTTGTATTCACAAAAACGGGGGAGGGGATACACCCTTCAAAAAAAAAAAAATAATTAGAATAAACCGATCCTGTGTTGTAATTGTTAGTGTGGGGAATTGCAAAATCCTTCAAAATGATATAGAATTCGGTTGAAAATTGTAGGTCCCCTTCATTCCTGGCAATAAGACGCAGACATGAATGATTACGAGTTGTAAGTCACTAGACCCTTGTTCTACAAGAGCTGTCGCGTTGTCAAATTTATTTATGTATTTTAAACCCAGAAATCAGTTCCCCAAGTAAATTTAATTTCGAAACACCCCGTATAAATAATGCGAGTTACGCAATTCATTGTAAAATTAAAAAAAAAAATTAATTTTTTTTGCATTTCTGACATATATTTTTTTTTAAATATTTATATGTATATGTAACCTTCTGCCTGTTTTGTTTGAATTTTGTTCATACAGTAAATATTATATAGAAGAAAAGAATCACGTTCTTTATATACATACGTAGGTATACATAGAATGCAACTGCAAAATCGGTAAAATAAAAGCTGTCAACCAGCCGAGAACCATTACGTTGCATTGTTTAGAGCATCCTGCATTGAGAAATAACAGTTATTTTTTCGAAAACAATAGCTAACACAAAAACAATAAACACTAACAAAAACACAAAAAAAAAAAAAAAAAAAACGATAATAACAACACATGACGCGGAACAATAGAGTTTTAACAACACACCAATATATTTAGTTCAATTGATTACAAAAAGGATAATATATTTGACAGAGATCCTGCATTGTTGGGTTTACACGACATAGAGAGATGAAGTAGGCGTGTGTTGTGTTTGCATAACAATATACTCTACTCATACGTAACGTGGTTGGGTGTCTATACATATACGCCTTTTGCCTTCAACATTTATTCAAGGGCCACCTCACTCAACACTTAACTGTGATTTCTTTATTTTGAAATTGTTTGAGCTTGTTTCCGCTTTGTGTTCGAGTAAAATAGGCACTTGGGACTTGGGACTTCCCGCCTAGTCATGATGTGTAAATTAAATAATATATATTCCTTGTAAAAGGATATGCTTGATGCCTGATTAATTCACAAAAGGGGAATACTTTTTATTATACCTACATATAATATGTATGCTAGATGTATATGTATACCTACGCTGTGTGGTGAAACTTTACGCAGGAAGAACAATAGGAGACGGATGTTAATTAAAAATGATGGGAAGCTTTAAACAAGTTTTTTGCACCACCCGACCCCTCTCACATTTATGTTGAAAGTGATATTTGTCTTAAACCAATTTTATGAGTGGGGTTTATTATGAAAAAGGCATTTATATAAATTAAAGAAAAATTAAATTTTAAATCAGCTGAGAAAATTTTGAAACGAGAACAAAATATGCTTTTTACTTTTTACTATATGACCAGAAGAATTTGTTATTAAACTTAATACAAAATGTTTCATATTAAATACATATGGTTTAATAATAAACTCTTCTGTTAATAGCATTAAAAAAAATTTATATAGAGTACCTAAGCTACACTATCTTTTAGTAATGTGAGAAAAGAATCATGAATAAGCCCCAGTTACATATGTGTACTTTTTTCCCAATTTAAATAACAAGAGCATTTAACATCTGTACGTTCTGTAGTAATGTGTTGCATTTAGTATAACGAAAAAATATATTTTAGTTTTTGAATCCAATATTTATTTCTCATAAAATTCATTAGAATCTTACATTTAAGAAATTGTGAACTTGGCGTGAAATTGTCAAACTAAAAAAAAAACATTGGTTCAAAATTTCAGGTGATTTAGTACTAAATTAAAGCATTTTAAGTAGGTAGGCATGATGCTGTAAAGGTAAAAAACAGAATTGTTTTTCACGGGTTACTACCTCTTCTGAGGAATTGACAAATCCTCCTTCATGTTAAAATCACAAAATGACATTTTATCTTCTTTAGTATAATACTAAATCCAAATGTCACTTTTATGACAATTAGAAATGTGTAAATGTTATAATTGCTTAGTTTTTTGTCTGAACTGTCACTTTGTTTTAGGCATGTTCACTGAGTTCTTTAAGTAAATAGATTTAATATGAAACTAGTTTAACATTTTTTTAAACTAACCAAAATTAGTAAATAGCTTTATAGTTAGAAAATTGATGTAAATAACTTAACATCAGGTTTTTTTTTTTTAATTTTGCATCATTGTTTTCAATTTATTTTCGTTTAATATTCAGATGTGGTTTAAGTAAATTTATGCTGACCACACTAATACAAATCATCATACATAAATTGTACATAAAACAAAATAAAATAAAATTAAAAGAAACATAATAGTATTTAGAAAAGCGAAATAACTTAAAATTGTATTTTAAATTTATAACAGAAAAACACTTTAAGCAATAGGCAACTTTCAAAGACTTCTTTATTTTATTTTTATTAAAGAATATCATTCTAAAGTTGAATATAGTCAACAAAAAAATTATTTTAGCTTAATGTTTAATTTAGAAGATTTTGAAATTCTTATTTTGAACTGTGCCAAAATCTAAGAACTGACGGATTTATGTGTGCATTTATTTATTCTATTATAGGAAATAGAATAGAATCGCATCGTGATGAACATACACATCTTTAAAAATGTATGAAGTGGTGTGTTTGTTTTTTGTTTTTAATTGAAGTATTTAAATTAAGCAAATAGTTGGACCTTTTTCGAAGCAAGTAAATGACGTACAGTTTAAACTAAAGTGAGTTTTATGGCTTAAACGAACATTGTTTAAAATTTTGCGTAATTAAATTTAATTTCTAACAAAAGGAAAACCATTGCTTTTGTATAAACTTTTGAAATAATTCTTTTTCTTTCCTATAGGTATTAATAACTTATTGTGTAGCTACCTCCTATTTATTTAGATTAAACAAATAGTACCACCTGACTTTATATGGCCAACCCAACCTCGGTCTGGACTAAAAATGCTATTGAAATTGCTTTAAGCTAAAACATTAACGTAAAATATTTAAATAAAAGAAAAAAAAATGGCTCAAATTCTTTAAGCAAGTAGACTAGTTAAGTACCTATAAGCGATTAATATATATATATTAATGGCAAAAATGACAAATCTTTGTAAGAGCATTAGAATTTAATAAAAAAAAACTAGTATTGCTGATCAGTTGATTTTTTAACACATTATTATTATTTTTTATACCATCATCACCTGCCGCAAAATTAAATACAAACCTTTAACGACCATGTTTATGAGCCACTTAAAAATCAGTGGATATTTATTAATGTCAAATCAGCAAAAAAAAAGATATTTCAAATAATGTTAAAAATAAAGAGAAATTCTTCACCGTGAGAATACATTTCGGACAGAGCTTTGAGATAGAATATTATATGTACTGTAAAATCAGTGTACCTTATTTCAATATTTTCAAGAATTCAGTGAAACACTTTTCGGAAAATAACAAAGTAAATTTCAATTATGATGTCATTGACATAATCTTCTTCAAATAGAATTCACAACTGAGTCGCACGAATTTCCTTCTAAAGTTCAAACCTTAAGCAATGAAGATTTAATGTCATTAAAAATATAAAAACAAAGTCATAGAAAAAGGAGCGAAAAATATGTTAAGTATAGTTATAGTTATAAACTAATAGTATGTGGTTATTTTTTATTTATAAATTTTTTGTAAACAAAATATTATTTGAGAAATATCAGCAAAACATATTTTTAAATTTTAGAAACAAAATTTCAATATATTATTTCCATCATTTTTATTCATATAAAAATGCAGTATTTTGAATGTAGTTTTATTAAAATTATAGTTTAAAAATTCACATACGATATTTGTGTTTTGACAAAACACATCTTCGTCAGTCGCATAAAAGTGACGTCACATTTCATAAAAATACTTTGCACTATATTCGAAAAAAAACTGTTCATCCTCTTATGATTTAGTTCGACACAGAATAAGATAGACAAGCGGAAATTAGATATTTCAAAAACAAATGGTCTGAACTTCTTTTAATAATCGTAAATTTAAGTTTCCTTAATACACTGACATTTTTTATGTACACAAAACCAATACTTGCTCTATAGAGCAAGCACAAATTAAAAAAAAAAATCAAATGGATTCTTAGAATAACTTTCAGTTTGAGACGCAAAGATAACACAAAATTCCAGAGCTCAGGATAATAAAATCTTTACACTCGCATATAGATGCTTCCCTGTATCTACATCCTACGTACACACATACCAATAAAAAGCTTGTATTTTTGTTGGCTCTATAAGTCTTCAAACATGTATGGTACATGTGTGCTAGTTGAGATGTGTTTTCTTTCGTTAGAATTTCTATCAATTACGACGATGTGACTTTAATAGCAAAAGTTTGCAAAGCAAATTATAGATATACCTACGATATACAAATATGTGCATATTTAAATGTGAAGCCGAGTTAGAATCCCTAAAAACCTGGATCTTGCAACCCTAAACCATTGATAGAATACAAAAAAAAGAACACAAAACACAACATCTCCTTTCAATCTATTTCCATGGACTCTTCAGAAAATTTCTCATGAAATTCTAACAACTTTGTGGCAACTTTCGCATGAGTTTAATCCTCGCCCCCCCTTTTCGCTAGCTATATTATTCCCCGAGAGTGTGTGTTCGTGTTGTTCCTGTTCTGGGCGGAAAAGAAATTGCGGAGAAAATTCGTACATTTTTCGATTTTTTGGTCTGCGTTCCTTATTATACGCATTATATGCTTAATTAAATTTACTCTTAGGTATTTATGTGTGAGAATGTTGGCTTGGGGATTATATTCTGTATTCGTATAGGGCAAAGTTCTTACCCTCCTTTTTGATTTTTTCCCTCTAATTTAGACGGGTGGCAAAACGAACGAAGGGAAGACGAGAAAAAAAAAGTTTCTTTCTAAATCTGATAATAAATGAGGAGATTTGTTTCTGCAATGAGAGGCTTCGAAAAGATTGAGAACTTATTTAGTATAGACTGGAGGGTTTTGCTTCTATAAAAACCTTAAGTGGGCATAATGGATTTTTTGTTCGTTCTTTATATTTTTTTTCATTTTTTGATGGTTACTATTTTTATAATTTGTTAACGTGCATATCGAGTCCTAACCGTTATTTTATCGTATAGTAAGTGAAAAAATAAAAGCTGAACATGAAAAACTTTGTTTAGATTTTCTGCTTAGCATTGGAACCAATCAGGCCAAATATCAGCATTTAATCTATATTATCAATAATAATACAACAAAATATTGACTGAGATCAATTTCGAAATGTATAAGCTTGTGTTTAATTTAAATAGAGGGCATTTTTTTTAAGGGCAGCATGACATTTTTTTTTAGGAAATTTTAATTTATGACAAAAACCATTTTAAAAGTTGCTTGACCGGTTTTTTATTTTATAAACAATTTTCTATTCATTTTTAAGAAAAAACATTGGTTCACCAATTTTTAGTATTTATAAATGCGGAGATAAAAATTTAATTTTGAAATTTCAAATTGTCACAAAATAATTTTGATTTTTTTTTAAATAAATTGATTGATATTTTGAAAATTTTTATATGCGATATTATTTAAAATTTCAGAAGGTTTATTTTTTTAAAATTCTGGTAAATAATACTAAGACTTTTTGAAACTTTTTCCAAGAAAAAAAAAATGTACTTTAATCAGCCGAGAAAATTGAAAATAAAAAAATTGGTTCTATGGGAGGTGCCATTTATTTTATCAGGAAACCGAATCAGTCATTTTTAGATAGATGTCTGTATGTGTGTGTGTACATACGTTCGTACGTTAGTCATCGCGTGCCATTCTGTCGCTCACTGTATCTCGAGAACGAATAGAGATATTGAAATAAAATAAATTTTATTTTTTAGATAATAACATCATGAAGTGCAAAAAGGATATTCAACAAAATTCAATTAACGGTTATCTTACTACATTCATTTAGAAAAAAAAGTTGGAAAAAATCTTTCGCCATCGGCTTCAGGTTAATTTATTCTACGCAAAATGACGTAATGAGAATTAAATAAAGGTTTTTTTTTTAAATAAAATTAGCTGAAAAACGTTTTTCGGTTCTAATATTTTGAGAACAAACAATGATTATTAACTTCGGGTTAATTTTTTTCTATTTGTGATGCCATATTTTATTACTGATATGGGTTTCAAAAAAATTCATTTGACGGTGTTTTTTTTAAAGCAAAAAAACTACAAGAAAATACTAAAAATCATTGAAAAACGTTTTTCGGCTCAAATATTTTGAAAACAAACACTAGTTTCGAAGCCGGACTAATTTTATTCTATACACAGTAACGTTATTCAATAACTGAAAAGGTTTGTAGAATTATTCAATTGATAGTTTTTTTTAAATCAACAAATTTCCAAATTAAACCCACTAAAATAAATTAAAAAATGTTTTGATTGCATATTGTACACCCTGATATGGTTTTTGAAGATCTTGAATTGGGAATCTTCTTATATAACAAAATAACACCTGGCGTCGAGTTTTCAAGAGCACCAATGGGAAGTTAACAGTGTGGGTCGCACCCAGCTTCATTTTTCATTTTATTTTGAAAAACCTTTTGGGCCCTTATTTCATTTTTCTAAAACATTATCAAAAGTATTATGAAAATCCGCTAATCGAGGACTCAGAGCTCGCAAACTACCGCAATCATGTTTTAGTGCAAGGATCCCGTTGAAAACCATCAGCGAGTAACAGAATAGCTAAATTTTTCAGTATATATGTCATCCGTCACCCAATGTGCGCCTTTTATTGCCGAGGTTTGACTATTAATAATAATAATTTTTACCTGTGGATGTTATGTTGCTGTTTGAAAAATTTACAGAAATTCTAATGACTTCACAGATCCTTTTACACTGAGGTCGCTCTATTTTAGCTACATATGTAAGATCTATTTTAGAATATTGTTGTATCGTGTGGAACCCATACCATAGTATTCATTCTTTAAGAATAGAAAGGATCCAGAAAAAATTCACTAGAATAGCTATAAGGACTTTGCGTTGGAACATCGATATGCCCTCTTACAATTCGAGATGTTTGTTACTAGGGATCCAATACCTGGAGGTTCGGAGGTCATATTTTAAAATAATATTTGTCAGAGATCTTATTAATTATAAAATCAACTGTCCTTCTTTGCTTTCAATGATCACTTTTCATGTACCGGGGCGTGATTTTTGTTCTTGGTGTCTTTTCTTTGTCCCTTTCCTTAGGGTTAATTATGGAAATAATGAGCCATTAACACGCTGTTTAAGGCAGGCAAACTCCATCTGTAGCGTTCTTGAATTTAATATCTTCTTAAGTAGAGATTGTTTAAAAAAAATTGTTATCTTTTTTAAACATTGGTGGTTAAATTTAAGTATCTGGTGAATGTTAGAATTTTTAGTAGTCTATAGGAGATTTTTATGCTCTGTTTGATGAATGAATGAATAAATAAATAAATAAAAAACAATCTTAAAAGTTCTGTCTATTAAGGATTCTCTGTAAAATGTCTGAATATTTAAAAAAATAACCTGTGCATTATTTCTCGTAAACAAATTACTGTAGAAAAATGTATCCTTTGTTATTTAATACACTGTAAAAGAGATTTCTTTATTTATGTAATGCAATTGAAATGCATTTAATAAATATGGCTAACAGTTTTTACCTAGAAGAAAATTCACCAAACAGAAGCACATATACGTATATGCATGATTGTATGTATGTATGTATTAACATATGCACATTTGTTTTTTGTTTGTTAATTTTTTACTATTTAAATATTTTCAATTAAAAGGAAAACCAGTGTTTACTTTTTCTACGCTTGCAACTTATGAATTCATATTTCATTTTAATTTTTATGAAATAAATAAATATAAAATCACATTTACAAAAAGACCGACAGTTTAAACGAAAATACTTCTTTAAAATAATAAAAGTCTGTTGCAAAATATTTGCCAACGGTTTTTTTTTCTGGTTCGTCTCTGAAATGCGTTACTGGAACCAATGTATGTAATGAATGTATGTATGTACTTTTACACTAAAAATTAAAAAATTTTTGACGAAACGAATTTATTTCAACTTTTACCTTATTTATTGTTTTGCAAAAAAAATTAACTAAATCCCACTATGACAATTTGATATTTTTATACATAAATGTCTAAATGGCTTATAGATTTGTGAACAATTTATCACTGTTTTAGACGTGTGCCTGTGCAACCTGTGTTTATTAAGGGAAAATCTATATTATGTTGTTACTAGTTAAAAAGTATTTAAAATTAAGAAAATTTTAGTAAAATGCTCTAAACCTAGAAAATTGTAAATCTCTCTCACTTTAATACCCTTACATGATGTACCAATTAAATTACACAGGTTACCTTGACACACTTAGACCATGAGTTGTTCCATTGTGATGCCACGTATCATGGGTCTAGGACAATTTCTCCCTACTCGTTAACCACTTTTGGTACTCCTAACGAAGTAGAAAAAATTATTAATATTTACTATTTCAAGAAAAAAAAGCTCAAACAATTATTGAAATAAAAAATGTGCGTATACGCCCGAGTGTACTCACGTTCTTTGTAAGAAATCGTTTTGTTATTTTAATTTGGAAAATTTTAAAATAATTCTCTTCATACATGTTTAAAGATTTTATTGTATCTTCAGGCCTACTTTTCAAATCAATCAGTGTTACCATCTATACCTCGTCAAACTCAACAGATTTTTGCAGTTAGGGCCTGTTTCTCAATGTAAAAGTATAGTTGTGATCAGTTACTCGACACATACATTTTGACATAGATTCATTAGTAAGTAGACGAACATTTAAATTGGTTCTAATCTATAAAGTCATTTTAAACTCTTGTGTACTCCTATTCGTTAATTTTTAGCCAATAAGTTTTATAATTGAAGTCAATTAACTGACAAGTAGATTAAGTCTTTACAGACCAAATTCTCGCAAAGAGTTTTTTTTTGTAAATTAAAGTAACTGTAATTAAACCAACATTTTGTGATGTACCTAAAATCTTCTTAGTTTAATTTAAGAATTTTGGAATACCACAAGGTAACTGTACTGTATATTTTATTTTATTAACTTTAACTTTACCATTTGCGTTGAAGTTTTCAAACCAATACATTTATGCGGGGGATGTTATAATCTTCAAAAGTATTTTTTAAATGCTTGCTTTTCTATTGTGAAAAGTGTGATTATTTCTCTTTTTTTATTTTAATGTGCTCTTTGTTTGTTATAATTTTTTGTTGATAAACCGCAAACTTTAAGTTTTAAGAAAAAGTTGTATGTAACTTATTTCAACAATTTTTGTTAGTAGTATCAAGGATAGGGTATGACTATCCTTGGCATTTTATTTCATCAAAAAATTCAGTTCATACAAAACATTCACTCTATAACTTATCAAGAGAATTTAATTATTTGTTTTATTAAAAGAGAGTCAAGAAAATTTTCAGATCACTTTATTATTAAACTGCTAATTTATAACATTAACTTTCTAGTTTGTATGGAATATCTATACTGTTAGCTTAACTGTTTTATTTTGAATTTTATTGATTTTTTGTAAAAATAAAATGTGGTCATGTCAATTTTAAATAAAGTAAGCGTGACCACAGTTTAAGGTAAAAAATAAATTTTCGTAAATTAAGAGAAATGAATAAGAAATCGATTTTTGAATTATATTAAATAAAGTTTTCGTTGACAGATTCCAACTAAAAATGTGTGATCATTCATTTAAAATGAATTAATGGAAATAAAATTAAGGAGTTTTTAATAATTAAATATAAGTTTTTAAGCTAATTTCCATATATTATCACTCTCACTCCAAATGAAATTAAAATCGATCGAAAATGAAGAGTAAGTTCATGGGATTCATTATTTGGTGTTGATATTATTCGTAAAAATTAATTATACATCTGTTTTTTCTTTTTAAGAAATATAAATTTATTTTGTATTGAATTTGACAGATCTTTAAAAATTTACTGAAATTTAGTTTACTTTTGGAAAAAATTTAGCTCTATAAATTTCCATAAATATTTAATATCAGCAAGAACAATTTTTTGTTTTTAAACAAATAACACAAGTCAACATGAATTTTGGCTTTGAATAAAAAATATGAAATTTATAAAGTTATATCTATATTCATCAGAAAAAAGTATATTTGAAAAAAATGTTTGCTTTTGTAACCAGGAGAACGTTTTAATGGGTTATTTTTAAATCTATGATTTAAATTTTTATTTTTTTTTTTAATCAAAACAATTGGATTTTTAATTATTTTTGCATCTTTAATTATTAAAATATTTACAGTGAAAATTAACAAAAGTGTGAAAAACAATAATTTTAGAGTGAACCCTGGTACTCTTCCTTTTATATTCATAATTATAGAACCCTTAATGTAGTCTTCTATCATTTTCGTTATACTGTCCTTGATAGCGGGGCGTTCCCCAACGTTCCACAATATCTTGATGAAAACGTTCCCCCTTTTCTACGGTATGTTTGAACATAATTAATGTATAGTGAATAGAAAAATCGTAAAATGTGTGTAATTTATAGTCAGTAACTTAAAAAAAAAAAAAACATTTTCTTTATTTTCATAGTTGGATTATCATATTGCAAAATAAATGCTAACATTTGGATTTTTTGAAATATCTGCCTTTGCCGCGGAAGTAAAATACATAAAATCAAAGAAGGAATTAGCCTACTTGGCCCTTTAAAATTTATTAAATCCCAGACTCCATTAGAACTTATGAATTATATGTACATATATATTTACTTATAATCATGTATGTATGTATGTGTGTAGTTTACTGTATATATATATGCTGTGTTACATTTAAAGAAACGAAACAAAGTACAACAACATCCTTAAGACTAAATTATCCAAAATTATTAACGCTTTATAATATATCTAGTAGTTCTAGGTATATAATTGCATTTAATTTTATCGTCCTGGAGAGAGTTTGCATTGCCAAGCTTATATAGAATTCTAAAGCTATCGCAACATCGAAGTTTTGCCGCCAGTTTCATAGTTGTTGCCAAATTTGCCAGATGTTTTTGTAAATTCAGCCCCCAAAAACTCATGCGTTTCCATGGGATTGCCTTGTGTTTTGGCACGATTCGTAGTTTCTCAACTTCGTTATATTAAGTTGGTGTCCTGATAGTGCTTCCTTCTACACCTCCTATATAACTCTGTGTACTTTCGTTGGAGTTCATCGCGTGGGAACTTAAAAGTAGTGCAAAGAAATTAGTTTCCTGAAAACAAACACAACTAAATCATGTGATATGCTCCTTATGTTTATGCATCGGAATCAGGTACGGAAGCGAATTGGAAGTACTAATTAATGCAAATTCATATACATATGTGTATGTATACCTAGAATCGGATTTTATAATCATGATGCGTTCTTATAACATGTGTATTCGCATAAAAAAAATAAACTTTATTTTCTTCAACGTGTCGGTACCTAGACATGGTATACTCGTACATTTTAAATTCAAAAAAAATATTTGCTTTTCATTAAAATACGTTGGTAATGGTAACGTACACATTTGAAAGTCAAAAATGGAGCTGTATAGAACAGAAGATACTAAATCAAAACACAAACTTTGTTAATTCTGCTGCAAAAGGATTATCTAAAAACAAACAATGTTTTTTTTCTCGTTTTCCCCGATGTAGAAGTTTTTTCGAGATTTATCATATAAAATCTAGTGCAAATCAACACTGACACACCTCTTGTAAGTCTATAATGTAAAATTTTATAAGCTTTCGAGCTTTAATTGAGTGTAAAGTGGAGAAATATAATTAGAAAAGTTTTATTTGACGTTAAGTATGTAGGAAGTATAGTGCGGAGATGGCGGTGTTGATGGTGCTAGATTATAATGCTAAGGCATAATAATATGAAAATGCATCATTGATCGAAAAATGTCCGTTCGATATATCATATGGGTGATATTGAGCTAAAAGGATATATTGATTGATAAAATTGAACGCAAATTAATTTATTGCTGTGTACATATGTGTTAAGTAAAATTAAGATAACTTAACCAAACGTAATGAAACGGAGATGAAAAACAATTTGAGGTGTATAATTTTATGGAGATTGAAAAAGTTGTAAATGGAAAATAGGAATTATTAAAAAAAATTGTTTATATATTAAAATTAAATATATTGAATTCATTTCGGCAAATTATTCAATATGTTACTTTCATCGTATTAACATTGAAAATGTTTATAGGGTTGTTTTGTGAAAATTAATGATTAAATGAAAAGAAGGGATGCCCAATTAACTCTAAAACTTATGGTTGGTGTTACCACAGAAATAACGAATATGATCAGAATAATATATATTATTTCTATAGTCCGGATCCCTTTTCCGACACAAATGAGGTGTCAAACAAAGCAGAAAAATTATAATTTTAAAATTGTTAATAATTTGTTCAAAAACTGTTTTTGCTTGTTAAATATTATTACAATAAAAATGAACTCTTAAATGAACACTTCCACTATCCAATTGGTAATATTTTGACATGTGATATTATGTCGGTTTAATTTTTTAGGTTCGTTCACAAAATATTTTGATATTAAATGACAGTGCGTCTTTTATTTTTATATAATTTCGAGAATTCTCGTACACAGGTAGGCTAGTTTAAATGAATAAAAGAACACAAACGGTGAATTTCAGCCAACGTACACCTTATTGACTCAAATGAGGGATGATAGCGTGTAGATTTTGTTTTGATCAATAGATAATATTTCTTATTTTTTTCTAATAAAAGAAATTAAAAAAAAAAAAGTGAAAATCTACAAGTCTTAATAGCTATGTATGTGTACCTACCTATCTGTTTAAAAATTTAAAATCGGAAACAAAATTCACCATTAATCAGTGATTATAAATTACTTAGATACACTTTTGTTGGTCAATTTTTGCTGAAATTTATAATTTATAAATATGTATAAATTTAAGGGATGGATTCAAATAGCTCCAAATCATACCAGTAATATGTTTTCAATTTAGAAATTTTGATTTGAAATATTTTTTAAACTTATTATAAGCTCTTATATAAAAAATATAGTTTAAATCGTTTAAACAGATAAAGAGATACTTGAAAATCAGAGTGTTTTATGAGAAAAACTGTTAAAATAGCTTAATATAATTTTTGTATAAAATTCCAGATCGCACTAGATCTAGATCTAGATCTAGATAGAACTCTCAAAATAACAGAATTATCGAATGATATTCTTATGTACCATGTTCTCCTTATGTTAATTATTGGTTTTACTGTTTTTTGCTTCTTCTAAGCAACGCTCACTTCAAACAGTGATAAATAGATCTTAGTCTGAATAAAGCCTTTGAACAAAATAACAACATGTTTTTGTATGTAAAGTCTGCATGTTAGTGAAAGTTTTGCTTGTTTTTTTTAACGCTTTTGCCTGCTTCCTTGAATAAAGTAAATAAAGTAATAAATTTTAAATTAAGAACACTTACATAATCCCGTTTTTTATTTACCCGTTTCTTATTATCACGCTTTCGCAATCAAAACTAACTGTTTTATCTCGGGTTTTTTTGATACTTAACGGGATTTTAAAAATCGGGATTATAATACGTTGGGATTTTGCATAAGCGGGATTTTGGGAGACAGTATTTTAAAAATACAATATTTTACATAGTTTTGAAAACAGATTTTCCCGTAGGCTCCCAAAAATGTATCGGGGGTGTATCCAAAAACTCCTAGGTACCATATATTTTAAGAAAATTCTTGTATACAAAATTATTTAACTTGATTTCCTGATGAATTCCTGATTTATACAAAATGTAGACCATACTTACAATAGTACAGGAAAATTAATTTTTTAAAATCATTAGAGTCGTTTTCGAGATGAAAAACATACTTCATTAATGTTGTATAACATTATAACAAAAAAGGTGAAATAATAGGCACCCTTTTTTGGCTAATACTTTGTAAATATAATAAAGATACAGATCAGGTTAACTGGTAATTGTAGTCACCGATATTTCGTAATAGTGTGGCTCTAATTGTTCATTAAAAACAAAATTAAATTCACAAAAATTCCTTGATAAAAAATGTATTTTAATCTCCTTCGCCATTCGTTCTGTTCTCAAAAGTCCATTCCTGAATGTCTACAGCTATACATTATTACACCAAAAACGAACTCTCAAAACACTGTTAGAATCCCCTTCAAGTTGCAAAGTTCACTTAATTTCCCATTAAGACGAAATAAAAAAATATGTTGCAAGATCTTTCTATTAAGATATTCCCTTGTCTTATCTGCAAATCTATAATAATGTGGCACTCTTATACGAGTACATTGTACTGCCAAAAAGCTAAAATCTCTAAGCACACAATTTATCAAATCGATGCCAAAAACAAATTTAGCAAAGTGCCCCCTTGTAGACGGCTAAAGGTCGCACTAATTAAAATTTCCACAAAACACAACCTCACCAACATCAGCAGTTCGAAAAAGTGCTAAAGTAAAAGCTAAAGCATTTTGCCACTTCTACCGTAATAATAAATTATCATTCCTATATATAAAGAGCCACAGCGACCCTCGTACATATCTATCTACAAATGGCTGAATGGTTTTTATTTTACAAACACACTCTTTCTGCATGAGGTGGTCCAAAACTCCCAAAACCCAAACACCGCACACACCAAAGAGAACGCGGCAAAAAACACGATGAGTGTCGCAATAATAAATTAAGCTCTAATTTTTTTCAAATTAGTTACGGATTATAAATCAGCACAAAAAGCAGACGTACTGTGCATATTTTTCAACCAATATTCGAAACCCTTGACCCCGAATGCACAAGTGTAGCGTGAATAGAACCACTACCCTACAACGCTTATAAGTTCGTGGCGTTGAACGGTAATAGTGTCATGATTTTCGAAAATACACAATAAGAACATCCCGAATAGATTAAGAGTCGGTGGGAGGTATTTATAAGCTTTTAACTAAATTAGTTCAAGTTTCAGTCCACGTGCTTGCCACCCTTATGCTCGTTCCGTCATGCCGCGAATGACAACACGTATCCAATAAAGTTAGTTCGAAAAAAAAAACAAACAGAAAAAAAGGCGAAGGAGAAGCTTTGGAAGAACTCTCCAGTTATATTACAATTACCGTTCAGAACACACTCACAAACAGCAACAAGCCCCCTTGTTTTTTGTTTGGATGGGTGATTACTTTCGCTTTAGTTTGCGTGAAGGACTTTTCCTCTCATTGCTTTTCCCGAATTTCAGGATCATCAAGTTTTATGGGTTTTTTAAGAAGTGCTTTTATTAGCGTTAATTTTAATTGTGCATTTGTTCGCCTTGTATAAACAAGGCTCTACTGATGCTTGCCCACCACGACCACCATTCCATCATTGAGGGGGCACTTCGAGAGAAACACCAACTAGCAACCAGCAACCAGCAACCGTGCTCGCTTTCCTTGCACATGGGGGACAAAGTGCGGTGGATGGCGCCCAGGCAGGGTTCTTTCAATTATTTGTGTACGCTTGTCGCTTTGGAGAAGACTGCAAAATATGTTGCTTTTGTGCGTTTTATTTTTGCGTTTCGCTTAATTTATGGAACTTTAATGGTTTCACAATAGTAGTGGTTGGTCTCTGCTGGGGTAAATGGATATTAATAAGCGCCCAGCAACTATATACCTACTAAAGCGAACGCTGGTGGTGATGGGGACTGTTTCTTTAAATGTATATAATGTTTATTGTAATTATTTGTAGTAAGGATAATTTGGTTTTCTGTAAATATTTCTGATAATAAGTATTCTATGGCTTTTGTTTGTCTTTTGATTTTGAAATCCCGTTGATGACAGCGCGTGTATGGCACGGTTGAATCCCAGATGTTTCGTCGTGTTTTTAAGAATAATAGCCTACATTAATTTTTGGCGTAGTGATGTTTGTCTATAGAGAGAATTATTTATTTTTTTTACAATATAGAAATGAGGGGTGCTGGAAGATGGACCTTTTTAATGTGAACAAAATTTATTTGTATTATATAATTAATGCTAAGTTTTGTTTTAACGGTTATTGAATTAGATTATTAAAATCAAAACAAATAATTAAATTCAAAAATATGAAAATTTTACTCCTTGTTCTTATAAAAGAATAAAAAACATTAAAGGTAATCTTTTCAGGTTCCGTTAAAAGTTATAGTAGTTCGATGAGTCTTTTATATATGAATAAAAATAATGAATTCACATTTTTACAAAAACCTCGAAGTAGCCGTCTGCCACTTTTTTAGTTTAACTTAAAGAGATTGCTAAAATTAATCAAAAACAAATATTAAATTAACTACAACTTTTATGGTTGTTATAAGGAAACAATTAAATAAAGTTACAAAATTATAAATATAAATAAATATGTTTTTTGTTTTTTAAGTGAAAACTAAATAAAAATTAAGACAAACGAAGAAAAAAATTTAGGTCTATGATTTTGTATCTTGTTTTTAATAAAAAAAAAAATAAAACCTCTATTAATAAAAAATTCTTAATTGTCTTCTAATTCATAGTTATAAATATTATTCGTTCAAGAATTAAAATATTTATTAACAAAAAATTTACTGGTAATTCATTTAAGCAGCAAATTTTAACGATAACAACAACAACATTCAGTGAGAACTCTCTAGATACTGTCGCCAAAGAGTAATAGTTAGTCTCAACTTTTACTCTTTCTCGCAAAGTGTGAATTAATATACATACAAAATTTCACATTTGAGCTTTTATATAATATATTTGTCACTAATATTTGCTTTTTTTTTTAATCTAGAGTCGTTGTTAAAATTATTATTGATCGTTGATCCATCTAATTGAGTTAATCAGATAATTTACATGAATTAGCTTTTTGTTTGTTTTATTGATTAGATTTTCCACCTACTTCCACCTACAATAATTCATGGTTGATTCGTATTTATTTAAAGGGTATTACAATTTACTGAAAATTAATATTAAACACACGTGTTGTTAAAAAATTTCAACACCTTTAGTAAATAGGCTTGTAATTTAGCTAAAACAAAAAAGTTTTAAATTTTTGAAGAGTAAAAACAAAAACAGAAATAGAATACAACTGTGCAAGTCTAAAATATAGCTCTTACGTACGATCACACGTTGGTCTTAATATTTTAAAAACTATTCATCTGGTAAAAAATGGGAACCTATTTATGGGAACCTATATTTTATACCACCTGCCAAAAACGTGGGTAAGTTTATTATGTGAGTACATTAATATGAAAAATATGGGACCGTGTTGAACATATGCATATAATATGTACTTACCCTTTAGATTGAAATTAAAAAAAAAAATATAACTAGAAATAAATTAATTAAACAACTTTTGAAATTGTTTTGACACCAAGGCGATTTACACCATTTTCTTAAATTAAATATTTTTATGTATACAATTTTGAAAACATTTTTAGAAAAAATTGGTATGGATTTTCTTAGCCTTTATTAATGAAGAGTTAAAAATTAATTTTGAAAAAAAAATCATTTAAATTAAATTAAAAAATTAAATTTTTTTTTAAATTTTGAAACGCAATATTATTCAAACTTATTAGAAGCTCTTGGGTATAAAATTTTATTAAAATGAGTTCAACCGATAGGTAATGAGATAATGAGATAGTTGAAAACCAAAAAAATGGTTTTATGAGAGATACCATTCGATAGATACAATACAAGTCGTTTTCGAATTATGTATTAAGTTCTTTAAAAAAAAATTAAATTGTTTTAAATATCAAAAAAAAAAAAAAAATGAAAATTTTGGTATACAATGCTTTAAAAACTTTTAGAAATATTTTTAACAAAAAAAAATTTTTAAATCAGCTCAGCCGTTTTTGAGAAATTCGAAAATCAAAAAGATGGTTCCATATTGCCTATTTTTTTTATATAATGGTAGCCTTTTTATAAAAACGCTTTTGAGAAAAATAAGATTTTCATAATTAGATAAAGAAAATTTTTGTAGTAACATAAAAGAAACGTGTCGGGGGAATACCCATAAACACTAGGTACTAGTTAAAAAAAATTGACCCACCCATTTAGGCTGCAGCCGAAAGAAAATGACATACAGACTGAATTCCGAGACCCATTTTTTCGACTTCGCTGTCATCGTAATGTCGAATTTGATAAAAATCTCGAATTCGATTTTTTTACGAATCTATAACTTGCCATATACTATATAGACATAATGTAGTATGTATGTATGTATAAATCGCAAGTAAAAAAATAAATTAGAATGTAATTCCAAAATGCAAAAACAAACAAAATATGCATTAAATCACGTCAATTTAAAAATAAAGCCATCAGTTAGTCAATTTCCCCTGAATAATATTATTTAAAACTTATAAGTTAAAAACCTTAAAAAAAACAATTTGCAGCCAATTTGTATTTCATGAATACCAATGTACAGATTTATGATTTATGTATAAATACATATATACAAAATTCGGTTTTAATTAATGCTAAAAAGAATTCTTTTAATTTTCCTTAACAACTCCGTTGCTTTGATGCTATATAGTCCAAATTTAATTAAATCGTCTTTTTTAATTCAGCAAAGTCCTCTTTTTTTTCTTTTTGATAAGTTTATTAAATTTGTATATCCCCTCATAAAATCGACGACGCTTTTATGTACGAATTCCACGCTTAATCGCTATAGGTGTTTTTGTGTTGTAAGGTGACAATTTCAAAAATTCCATTTCAAATTCCAATGTCGATTTATTTTACGGCATTCCTTCCTTCTACCGTGCGTCGTCCTCGTCGCCCCAGTGGATTAGCAGAGTTCCAAATTAAAATGGAATAGTATCACACATTCAGATTTAACGCCTCACAAATCACTTCGAGTTAATTTTGCCTCTCGGGAACGATTTGTTGTTCACGTCGTCGTTGCTTGGTTTGGTAGTTGTAGGTAGGTATAGATTCAAGACTCAACTAAACTGGCGCTGGCTGTGCGCACCATGTGAATGTCGACTCGAGCGATGAATGGATATATAGAAAATGGTACTGTGAAAATAAAGACATCCAAGGACGGATCGACTTGAAGACATCTGGAAAACGTCATCGTCATCTTCATCATCACAGCCGCCATGCCACCATCGGCGGCGCGGCGCGGTGCTGCTTGTCTAAATATAAAAAAAAAAAAAAAACAAATTCAAACAGTGATACATCACTGGATTCACAGTGATATGTCAATATGTCATTATTGTATCCCCACACGATATGGGAGAAAAAGAAGAAGGGAAAAAACTGATATATCCAAAATAGCAATCTGAATCACATTCCATATTTGAATGTACATTTTTTGTTCGTTCTTCTTGCAGTTGTTGTTGTTGTTGTGATTGTTGTTATATTATTAAAAAGCTGCCACCAGAGGTACTTGCTATTTATTTTCCGTTTCCTGTTGCTCCTTATAAGTGAGAATTATTGGATGTTGTACATATATTGCGGAGTTGTAATGTAAATTTTTTGTTTTTCTTTTCATTTTTGCATTTCATTATTTCATTTTATACTTTTGCAAAAAGCGCACAACGTTTCCTCTTGTCATTACAGAATAGTGCGAAGTAATAAACATGAGTGTAAATGCGTACTCCTTTCTACACGGAATGAATGAAAGCAAAATAACCCCAAAGAAACTTTAAGTGGAATTTTTTAAAGTTTGAAAAGAAAAAAAACTCTGTGGAACAAAAGAATTGGCGTTGTGAAATAAGTGCTATATAAATGTGTGTATACAAATTTAGAATTAACTTGACACAAGTATGGGTAATGTGTATAGTTGGAACTAAGTTGTCAAGTTGGTGAATTTAAAACAAGAGTTATGAGGAAACATACATTGTGTAAGTACTTATGACTTATTACAAAGTATTCTGCATATATGTACATACAGTAGGAATAATATTATTGTAGATTTTTTAGAGCATGTTAATTTTTGTTCTATTTATGTAAATATTTAACATTGTTTAATTAAAGTCCAGGAGCCGTAGGAGCCCATTTTTTGGTGTAGTCGGGAGTTGAGAGAAACGTGTTTAAGTACCTTACTAGTTCCATATCAAAAACTTAATTTTAAAAATTTTGACGACACAAAGATGCGAGTAACAGGGAAGATTCAGCAATTTCAAATATCAAATACCTTTCGACAATATACATATAACCATTGTCATTTTTCAGTGAACTAAGGTTTGTTTTTTTTCCACTTTTCATATGCATCTTTCTGAAGTTTGGAATATTTGATTTGGATTAACTGCCAAAAGTGTATTTTAGTAAGTTTTGTGTTCTAAATTCTTCTGACAAATTTAAATTAGATTTAATAGTTTTATTTATTGCATAAAGTATATACATTTTCTTTTTTACATTTTTAATACCATGAATTGTTAGGGACATGACAATTTATGTCGTTTGCCTGAATTTTACTTTTGTTAAATATTTACCTAGTTTTAAATCTTATAATACTATAATTCATAAACATAAAATATTTTGCCAGGAGAAATTGCGCCAGATTTTTTTTTTGAATAAATGCCGCCATATTTTTTTTGGAATAAACCCTGAAACCATTTAAACTCTGGTCTTTTTTCCTAGGAAAAATTATAGAATATTCCTGTCATATTTCCTAATTATTTCTGTCTTTTTCTCCAAAAAATTGTGTGTTTTTTTCAGAAATCGAAACCTGTCTTGTCGAAAAATAAAACATTTTATAGCGTAATTTTCTTAGGTATTATATTTTGGAAAATATATAATATATTTTGGCCCTTTTTTCTAAAAGTAATTTAAATATTTTCTAGCGTAATTTCCATTTTAGTTTCTGGATTTTTTACCATATTATGTCTCAATGGTATAATTTCCAATATTTCTATATCAATTTCCAAAAATATTTCTGTGGTTAGTACCAATTTTTAACGTTAACTTTATTTAAGTATGATCTTTGGTTTAAAAAAAAAAAAATTTAAACGATTTAGCTTTCAAATTAAATAATTAAAAAAAGCTTAGGGAACATTTTAGCTAAGTTATAAAGTGAAAATAGTAAAAAAATATGCGGAACCCTTAAGGCATTCTGTACACGAAGCGTAAATCCACATAGACGCATACTACGTTTGTTTGCGGATTGTAAAGCTCTACTATTAATTTTTTACTTTTAGTTCACTTAAAATTAAATTTTAGAATCTTTCACTAAATATTCTACTTCACTATGATGTCATATCTTCACGATATCCCACAATATATATGTATATCTTTTTATTGTCGTAAAGGATTTTAGTATTACATTTTCGTGCAAAAAATTTTGTACCAAAAACCCAGAAAAAGCCCAAACATTCGCACAAAAATGATTTTTGATAAAGTGTCTCCAAAGCATTAACCAATTTACTTGCGACTCCTAAATTATATAGGTATTTGAAAAAACATATTTTTGTCAATATTGACGAAGAAAGTCCTTAATCAACAAAAAACTACTACCATTGGCGCTGAGCCGAAATAAGGATTTTGTTGTCGGAGGGGGCTTTCATTAAATACAATTCTCGTCTTGTCTCCTCCCATGGTCAGCACTTAATAACATGTATCTGTATTATTTTAGAAACTTAGACACTTAGGCGTTAAGTATCTACCCGAAGTTCCAAAGCTTTTAAAGAGAACAGCATTGATAAAATGTGTCTTGCCCACACCCCACATTTAAATACTTCTCATTAAAACAAATACAAACTAAATTTCTCAACTTCCAAAAATAAGCCCTTAAGTGAATTCTCACGGTGCACGAGTAATTGGATTTCTCTCTGTTCAGTCTCAAGAACATGTCATACATTTTCTGACTTCTGACTGATTATATTTTTAGACAGACACATTCACGCGATTTCACAAGATATAACAACAACATCACTTGACATTATTTTTTCTATTTTTAAACCTACGTACGCCTTAACTCTGCACTTCTGAGTCTACTACTTACAGTTACAAGTGACAACAATATCACTTGCCAACCCTAATCAGATGCAATATTAGTGGCAATGTCTTCACTAAATTATCCACCATGCGGTAATTAGCTTAGCCACCATTTCAAAGGAATAAAGCAATTTAATTACCTTCCTAAGAAGGATTGAACGCTTAAGTCTTGTATAGTGTGTGTTTGAGGTGTCACATTATTTATCAAAGTGCTGTAATAGCTTGGTGGTGGTCTAGTTTCATCAAAACGTGCCTTTATAGGCTCTTGGAACTTATTATACATAAATAAATTGTCAGCATCAAACTTTAAAAAATGAAGGGTGAGTACGCTGCTGCTATATATAATCCAATTCACATGGTCACAATTAAATAGTTGGATTTAAAGTGCTCTTGAAATTCTCATATTGAATGTGATGGCTCTCAGAGGTTTCCCCCTTTTGATAGGGATTATTAATTTGCTTTTCTGTTGGTAATGAATGAAACCCTTGTTGTCCGGTTGGAGGCGCTTAACAGTGTTGCAGTTGCAATAAATTTACAGGGTGATTTACATAAAGTGCGAAATGGCAATAAGTCGTGTTAATTATAAACACAAATTATTAAATTCAACTATTTACTCGCCTATTTATTAAAAAATCGTAAACTCCTAGAGTGTCAACTCCTATACTTTATGTAAAATCTGGGTGAACCATAAAGCCTATTATAAAGGATGTCCCAAAATTTACGCAAGATTTGAATTTACCGACATTTGTGTAGTAAAGTGTTGGCAACCCTTAAAAAAAAAACAATTTGACAGCTGACGTTTCGGCTTCAGTTCTTGTGTCAATTGAACTACATGGAGACGCGGATCTTCAGTGAGTATAGGTATATATGCTGTAGAGAGATTCTTGAAGTTAACAGCTCTTGTCCCAAAAACGTCAAATTGAAGTTCATGGACTTTCACCAAAATTCTTCCGCACTGCTTCGATCTTGACACGGCTTGTAATTTGGCCGAGCAGTGTGTTAAGCATTACCAATTGATGCAGTCCCCCTTAATTTTTGAACTATTTTCTTTACAGTTGGTGAAACACTAAATCAATTTCTCGACGATATAGTTTTTTTCGAACTGTCATGGCCGAACTGTCATCATTTTTTAAATTTTATTCAACAATTGACGCATTCAGAAAAATTATATCTCAGGGATTTTTCTCACTCAAAACGTGAGCAAGCGAATCCAAGAAACTGGAAATGTTGCTAAAGAATCCTGTTCATGTAACTGAGATTGTTGAGATCTCCGAGATGTCATTTTCCTGAACACGCCTAATGAAAACACTTTAATAAGTTTCAACTGTCAACTGTCAATATTTTTAGGGTTGACAACATTTTATTTCACAAACGACGGTGGTTAATTCAAATCTTACATTAGTTTTGGGACGTTCCTTTATAATTGCTCCAACCTAAATAAAGCGATCTTGTATTTTGCCATGACTTATGCGAATCACCCTGTATATAAAATGACAGTGCGAAACCAAAGCAAAATAATACAAGTGGCCTTTATGGTTTTCTTGAACCATGACGTGGTCTTGAATCTCATGTTTAGTTTTATCGGGGACTTCTTTGGATGCAGTGGATGAATTTAATAAAACATTTTTCAGTACCACTTTGGAGAATCGTTTCTTTATTCTATCCCCTTTCACCACCATCATTTTCTCGTATATAGTCGTTTATTGAAGTTATGCACACATCTTTTCTCTGGAAGTTGAATTGGATGGACAGAAAAATCTATAGATTTGGAATGAAATGAATGATATCCTTTTTGAAAACAAAATGCACTTGAGAGTATATATCGTCGTATATTACATTATATGTACATAGATTGTCAATAGAAGCTGGTATATATGTAAATAACTTGGTAGCTGCCGATGAAGACTATATTTTGTTTCATTTTGATTCTGGGTGTTATTCAAAAGGATGAAATTGGATTTTGAGAGAATATTTATATTGAAACCAAAATGACATCATTCACTTGAATTTCAAAATTGGTGGACAAATGGCTTATCCATATTATGATGTTAAAGTGATCAGGTCCGGATTGAGTCAGATAATGTAGACTTCATAAGCCACTCGATGATATAGATATATGGCTGAAAAGAAAATGAAATTAAAATTTGCCTACATAAACCCTCGATTTTAAAATATAATTAAATGTGTGCCTTACAGATTTACTGTACCTTAATAATCACAACCATTATAGAAATACAAAAATAGTTGAAAGAAAGAAATCATCATTTAATTTTTTTTAAAAGCTTTCAAGTTGGTCACTATTGCCAATGTTGAATGTAGTCAGGGTTTCGTAAACATCAAATCCTTATTAACAGCGCGATTAAAAATTTCGACGACATCACAAAATAGAGTTAATTCCTCGTCCTCGAAGATCTTTAACATAGATGACGACAAAAATATGCAAAATGTATAGATTCTCCGTAATTATTCAGCTGTATATGTAACGGGTAGGCCATCTAGTGGTCTCTTTTTAAATCATAGGTTATTTTGACACTCATAGCTGTTTCCCGCTCTGTCAAAAGACAGAAAGTCAGTATCATACCTCCGCGGAACAAAATGAGTCGCTTTACGCTTGAACAACGTTGGAAAATATTGAAAACTTATTTTTAAAGTGAGTGCTGTGTATCCCAAACAGTGCGTTTTTGAAAAGAGGCGCATTTTCATCTCGGCGGTTACGTTAACAAACAAAATTGCCGCATCTGGGGCTCGGAAAACCCGCACGTTATTTTCTAGAAGCAATGCATCTACAGAGAGTGACAGTTTGGTGCGTATTGTGGAGTGGTGACATCATTGGACTATGAGGCTGGGAACAATGTTTCGGTCAACGGTGGGAATTACAGAGCCATGTTAACTGACTTTTTTTTTTACTGAAATTGAATACATGGACTTGGACGACCTCTGGTTCATGCAGGATGGAGCGCCATGAAACACAGCCAATGCCACAAGCGATCTTTTGTGCACCAACACCCCAAATCGTGTTATTATCGATGTCAATTGGCCACCTCGCAGCTGCGATTTGACCCCTTTGGACTTTTTTTTTGGTGGGAACCAAGAATGGGAATGAATGCGCTTACTAATAAAACCATAATACATGGACAAAATTTTATTCTGTTCATATTTTATTGCATTTTTAAAGAGAAACTTGTATTTTGCCCACCCTGTATAAATATATAACTCAAATATTATGACATTCTTAAACCTTCGGAAGAAATCAATTTAATTTGAACATAAATCATAAAATTTTGTTTTAATTGGTGGATTAAACTCCTCAACAAAAAACTCAGTTTTAAATATTTTTTAATTACCATCATACTAAACCTATTTTCTAAAAAAGCTTAAAAAAAGTGACAGTTCGTGTTAACAAGAAAGCATACATTTCATTTTCACATTTTTAACTGCAAAGTGACATTTGGAGTTAGTATGAAACTAAAAAGTTAAAATAGGCATTTGGTGATTTTAAATTTTAAAAAATGGTAAAAGATAGCATGACGCCGCTAACTCGTTTAAAATTTTTAAAATGCTGTTTTTAACCTATCATCTTAATAAATTAATTTTTTTTGGAAAATACCTTAACAACAAAAACTAACAAAAAAATTCGAGGCGCATTATGTTGTTATTACCACTACTGCTTTATGCATAAAATTGAACTCAGTTTTTATCGAAGTATAGGTTATAGGTACATTGAATGCAAAATCGAATATCTATGCTTGAAATTTATTCACATACATGTATGAATTTATTTATAGTTTCGACTTGGACAGTATTAATGTCAACTTCTATATACAATGCATATATGGTTATGATAGGATATGCGGATGAATGCACTTAATGGAGAAAAAAAATCTGAATTCAGTAACTTTGGTGCGTATAGTTAAAACTGATGATATTTTATGAATTACACCTTTAATTTCATTATTATAATGCAAAAATGTAAATACTTTCGATTAAGATTCTTTTATAAAAATTAATAAAATGTTTTTAAATTCCACTAATTTCCAAAGAAATATAATTTATATGAACTTTTGGGATGAAAACCCTTTTTCTGAGTGGTTGGTGGAAAAAAAATAATTTGTTATGTTTGCAGACTCATTTCGGTCAAATCAAAAATATATTTGCTTAAGATTGTTTTACAAAATCCATAAAGCTAATAGAGCATACGATACTTTACTTAGTACATCGGAAGCACTTACATAAATAATTTTTGTACGTGTGTAAGGTTATACATATAGAATATTAAGTTTGAATTTCAACAAAATCATATTTAATACCACTTGATAACTCAATCGATATATTTACTACTTAAGTATCTTTTTACAATTAAATATTTGCACTACGAGTAAATTCTTACATGTATTGCGAGTTACCTTTATCTGGATCAGGATCATTTTTAACACGTAAAACAACAACAACTTGGAATCCTGATCTTTATGTGGACCTATTTTAAATATCCGAAAATAAGTTTTTTTATTCTGGCGGGTTTTCAGTCTTGTAAATTGAGTAAATTGTAAATTTAGTAAATTGTAAATTTTAGAAATAATAATATAATAGTATAATAATAAATAATAGTATAATTTTAATTATGAGAACAATTTAGGTAAGCTTCTTAAGGATTGAGAAAAATGCAAGAAATTAAAAAAAAATAAATTAAAATGACATAAGTAACCTTGAAAATATTAATAAACCAAAATTTTCTTTGCCCACAGCTTAAGTCTTGTTATAATTCACAATTAGGGTTTATGCTGCTTTTACATAAAAACATTATTTTCTTAAACTTTATTTTTTATCAAGTATTTACATTTGTACACCCTTATTGTAAATTTCAAAATTATTTTTAATTAATTCAAAAATAAAATACCACTATGTTAAACAAAGCTAAATTTATTCCAAAATATGTATGTATGTACATACCTACCAACTAAATTTATCAAGCAAAACGAATCTAATATCAAAATCAAATCACTAAGAACACTTAATTCAAATGGAGCTTGATAGATGGCATCACTCGAAACATAATCCCCTAACCGAATCTGTTTTAATGTTTCCCTTGGGTCTAATGCCATAAACACGCTATTTCCTAAGGAAGGTCCCAATTCAATTAAACCCCGACTCACTGCAAACTGCCTTTAAGTATATTTCCTCTTCGAATGACCGATTTAAATCTCTTATCAATGCTTCCGGGTAACTTCCTAGATACTGTAACTTAATTCATTCATCTATATTGATTGAACACAACAACAAAAAAAAAGGTCGTCTGGGCAGCGAGCGACGACACTCTTCGTTCTTTATTTCCGCGAAAACAATGCCGATGATAGATAACCATAGGCGCAAAATAGTAGGTACTCAGATCGTCATGATTATGTCGATGGAATTGTCGTCTGTCGATGATGACGATGATGATGGGGGTGGGGACGGGGATGATTCCACGCATATTTAACGGCTGGCTTCATTTAAATCGGGCACTGCTATTTGGGAACCCTTCTATTTTGGTTTGTCATTAAAATTATAAACATTGGTCCAGCAAATCCACATCCAAGTACGGGAAGTAACTATATACCATAACAATCACCCGGATAAAGAAACGCAACGGGTGCAATATTTCTTGCGTTGCGTTGTTCTGAAAGAAAACAATAACAATCATCATTATGGCACTGGTTCGGGTATGACAAGCAAAGGATAGCGCCCATTAGCAGAGAAGAAGCGGCAAGCGAAACAGGGCTCTATGGCGTACAATAAATTTTTAAATCATTTGTTTACACTCCCGTTGGAGTGTTTCATACAAGCATCGATGGACGGCCGGCATTTGGTGAGATGTAAACATTAAGCAAATCACTAGTTTTATGCCATATGGCTACAAGTGGAGGTCCTAGAGTTGATGATTTTATTTGATACAAAGACAATAAGCTATAAATTAGGTAGGTAAAGGTGCACAGGGTGTTGCAAGGAATATATTCACGTCTTAATGTTTACATTTTGTTTTGGGTATATAGTAAGCTTGCATGCATGTGCTATACAAAACTCGACAACATGGGACTGAATTTTGAGGCCGAAAAAGCCAAATCATGCCCTACATTGTAAGTAAATAAATACAAAAATTTTGTGGCGTGACAGCACGTATAGAATCAGGGCCTAACGACTTACAACTCTCAACCATTCCTGTGTGCATGTCATTGGCAGAAATGGAGGGGACCTACAATTTTTTTGCACACTTTCCTAGAGCGTTTATTTCGCTCTGAAAAATGTTGGCAGATAGCCTCATCGGTAGGGAAAATTTGGTTCCAGGCCCAAAGATACTTGTCCCAGTTCATTCAGTTGTTCTCGATCCATCAGTGTACCAATTGATGACATTTGCTTTAAAATTATAGTTCACCAAATCACGTACTCGGTGCTAAGTACGCTTTAGGTAAGTGCAAATGTGATTGAAGGACAAAATTTGGCTTGTTTATTACCTTACGGACTTATTCCCTTTAAGTTTTAACTTGCGAATAAAGACGGCCGACGACGATGCCTCGAGGCACACCATGATTAATTTTGGCTTTTTTCGCAAAAAAGTTTCTAGACCGCGTAATTTCCAGATTTGATGATATGTCAACTGACCACTAAGGTCATGCAATTTAAAGCCACTCTGTTAGAGTTTTTTTGTATGGCGACGCTAAAGATTATTTTAACGCTGGCAATTATTTCAAAAGAATTAAGTCGTGCACCCAATCACGTGCATATTTAAATAATATTGTATTTTATATTATTAATGGCAAAATATAAAGAATGGATTGAAAAAAAAAAGTGTGAGTGCCGGGACTCACGGTTAAGATGTGTAAACATCAAATTAAATATTCAAGTCCTGGTTTTACATCACAGAACGCGGCGAGTTCAACTCGACCTTTCGATTTAGTTTGGAACGTACCCAATATTGAACGTATCCAATATATGTACATCAACGTATCGTAACGTGTAACAGCACAACGTAATGTGCTACAGAAATTTAGATGTTTTTACTTTACCCCACCGCCGCCGCGGCCACCGACATAGAAATTCATGAAAACCTCAAATCTTTTGCATTTAAAACTCCGAAATATGGAAATTATAGAATTTACTGTCAAAACTGAATTTTTGTAACAAAATTAGTAAAAGTCGGAATTGATTTCTTTTCCTAATTTATTTCGAAATTTTGTAACTATTTTATTTTCCGAGAGCTGGAAGCTTATTTATTTTTTTTATATTTTCTCTATATATATTTAATTCAAAGTTTTATGATAGAAAATTTAACTGGAATTCCAATTCAGTGGACGATTTTCAATATTCACTATTTTTTAAAGAAAACATATGAAAAACAAATGAAAGAAATCACTCGCCCGTAGTAAAAACTCTCAATTTTGTTTCCTTTTTATGTTTGGTGTGCGACAGAATACCGTTATTATAAAACCTTTTTTTTTTCTTAAAAAAAAGACATAGGTAGGTATAACTTTAAGAACTTATTAGTTTCAGTAAAATTCAAAACAAACATAGTTTCACAAATAAACAAAAAAGGATTACCAAAAGAGGGTGAATCCTTTCAATTGTCAACAGAGGCTAAACTAAAATGAAAAATCGATATTGCCTTTATTATATGCTTTAAATGACCCACGGTTTAAAATATGACCTGCAACACCCTGTATATCGCATCATGATGGCCGTTGCTTTAATGTGAACGACGACAACGACCGACGCGTTGCTGCTGCTATGAACAAAAGGACGATGACTTTACTGCCTCCAGTACAAGAAGAAATGAGTAGCATTTTTGAATTTTGCTTATATGTTCAAGTCGAAGCTGATGCCAGGACAGAACAGAGCAGAGCAGGCAATACCTATTATGAGGCTCGGGAGGCTCGCGAGAGGATAACAAAGCGTCAACAATGGCATCCCAAACAGCGAGCCGCCATGCTGTTGTTTTGCTGGTAAAGGACTTAATTGCTTATTCGTTTTCTTTTGTGTTCGCTTTAACCGACGACTGTACGAGGACTATAGTGTTATATGTATGTAGAACAACAACAATACACTACAATTTACATACGTATGTACAATGTACATCGTACCTATATAAAACGAATATTCTATTGGTATAGTGAAGGAAGTATAAATGAAGTACCGTTACGTACTAGAAACCTTAGGGTTTGAGTTGGGGGTGGTTGAGCTTGTATAATGGAGCTGCTGCGGATTTGGCAGCCTTATCTTCTGTTCGGGGAATGGATATTGTCTCCTGATGCAAATTCTTTTATTTCGGAAAGCTGGAATTCCCTATTTTTTTTTTTTTATTTTTTTTATTTTTGTCCTTTTTGGCACTTCTGCCGTCGTAGTCATCGCCGTCCTCGTCGTCATCGATGGCGACGCCATCCATGCCATCAACGTTATGTGGATCTGAGGATTATACAGAGAGCCTGGATGTTGGAGAGGTCGGAAATTAGGTGGTATGCCGTCTGTTGTAGCCTTGTTGGAGTACTCTCATCCCGACGACAACGTTAATGGTAACGGGTACAGTATAGGTAGTAGAATCTTGTGTCACACGAAAGGTGGCAAATGAATTTGTTCCGCCTTGTTGGTATGTTTTTATAGTATAGGTACCTTATGTGTATAGTGTACATGTGCCAACAATTCTATGGTTAGCTGTTAATGAGGACATTCATTGTTATTATTGTTATTTGAGTTGTTTCATCGTACCTACTTATATACTCGTTCTTATATAGGTATACCTACCTTACCGCAACGTTTGTCCGGATATCCTTTTTTTTGAAAACGGTAATAGGGGTGTAATTTGGAAAATGGGTGCTTAAAGAGATTTTTTGTCATTGAAGTGATTTGAATTACCCATGTAGATACTTTTTAAATAACAACGTGGGAATGTTTTTCTTAATTGAAGTATTTATTAACAATCATTTATGTAGATATAATTCAAATGTAATGTATCTACCCACCTAATACCTCTTATGTAAATGTTTCTAATGTATTAAATTTAAGCAAACAAAAATAGATACCTCTACCTATCTACCTAATCAAAATATTATACAAAAGATACCTACCTACTTGCACTTAATAAAATTGTTCTGAGTCTTACCAGAATTAAATGAGTCCTCACTTCCTTACTCTATAATCAGATTAAGCTAGGTAGGTACATAGGTAGGTACATAGATAAATGTATGCCTTGCTTCTTTTAAAAAATATACATTTTGTATAACATTTAAAAAACACCTTACTTATAGCTATCTACTTCAAGGTTATATCTTCCAAACGAAGTAGGCTCCCAGTTATATTACAAAATCTGAGAATCCTCAGGCCATCCGCGCTGCTAACGAACAAGGCCGTAGCCAGACAATTTTTTCGGGGGGGGGGGATATAATTTTTCGGAAAGAAAAATTCACCAATTAGTAATCAAAAAAAGCCCACACAATTTTTTTTTAACATTTGGGCATGCAGGTTTATGCATATATATAATATGTACATATGTACATATGTATATATCATGCAGTTCCGTTAAATAGGTACCTAAGCAGAAAAATTTACGAAAAGGTATTATTTATACAAAATATAATCGTAAAGTTATTATTTATTAGGTAGGTACATAATTAAATAGTATCATTACAAAAGTATTACATATTTTTACAAAACTATATTCAGTCTTCTGGCCTTCTTAGCTGCAAATACATCGATAACTTCCTCAGTGTCAATCTCAATTTGTCGATGAACTGACATTAACGCCAATCCTGTTAGTCTTTCTTCACCGGTAGAATTTCTTAAATAAGTTTTCAGACGTTTCATTGTCGAAAATGTTCTTTCCGGTGTGCACGTTGAAACCGGTAATGTCGCCAGAATTTTTAGAAGCTTGTGGATGTTAGGAAACAGATCCTTGTTGCACTCTCCAAGCGCTGCTATTGCACTCTTTGACCGCTGTGTAACTAGTTATTTATGATATTTTGTCTTCCATAGCATTTATTCAGCATTTAAAGTGTCCCAATCCAAAAACTTTTTATAAAATTTGAAATTTTCTTCATTAAAATTTTGTTCATTTTTGCCCTGAATTGATGGAATTAGAATGCACAATTGCACAAAGAGGAAAGTATGGACTTATGGTTTTCAAATCGCATTTTAAGCTGACTTAAGAAATCATCTAAAAGAGGAATCATTATAATTATCCTAAAATAGGTTTCAGGATCTGTTGTGCTAACGTTTTGCCTATGCTGCTGCCTTGATACTATTTTTGGAATTTTCAGTTTCTCATCTGCAACATTTAGTAAGTTTTGTGCAGTCTCAAAAATTACTTTGAATTCCGTGATGATATTTTTTGAATTCCTTGGAACGTGTTTGATATTAATTCCACATGCTCCAAACCAGATACTAAGTCGCATGAAGGGGATTGTAAGATCTTACAAAGTGGCAATGTATACGTAAACAAAACGCTCAAACAACACAAACTTACTGCAAAATCACTAGCTAAAATAGATCTTAAAAAGCAGCTTGCCTTCGATGAAGTTTCAGAGTCCTTATCACTACACAACTCTTCCAAAGCATTGAATATCGCTTTAAAAAATTTCTTAAATCTAGTCAACCCATCATGGTTTTCTACCCAGCGGGTTTCGCACATGGCAGTTAAATTTTTCCAGTTATTTTGCGGATAATTCTGTTTAATAATTTCCTGCAATAAATGTGTGCGCTTTGCCGATAATTTAAAAAAAATTCCAACGGATTTTATGATAGCAATTAGCAATAGTATTACGAATAGGCTGAATTTGGCAGGAATGCCCTAAGGCTAGATTTAAAGAGTGTGCGCTACAATGCACATATAAAGCTTCTGGATGAGACTCGCGTACTACAGCTTATACTCCGTTAAAACTGCCACTCATAGCAGAAGCACCATCGTACCCTTGTCCAATCAAATTGCTGCAATTTATGCCCCTGTGATCCCCCCCCCCCTAGCTACGGCCTTGCTAACGAATATTTTTTTGTGCTAACTTAAAACATGAAATTATTGATAATAAATAGAAATTAACGCGGTGGTGGAACTTGGCGTTGAAACACGTAGAAACGTGCTATTTTTATGACTGAGCCTTGAGCTGTCACGGCTGGGTCCTTGGCATTCACATGAAACGATATAGGAAGGATCTTATTTATGTAATCGGTGCTAAATAATCTGATTCAAGACAGAATAAGTATAAAATTAGAAATCATCTGGCAAGGATATTGCAAAATCATACATATGTATGTATGTTGGTAGGTATAGGCACCTTGAGGGTGATTCATAATTAGAGTTTTTTTTTTATTGTACAAAAAAATAATTCTTTACATTTGTGTAGACCGGCGGCGGCGGCGGCGTATAACTGTGAATTTCTCTGTAGTTCTAATTTTTAATAACACGTTGTTATAGGACTTGGACAATATTAACGATGATGGGTTGGGTAATAACTCCCAAATAATAAAAATCTCATAGCACCCAAAATTGTCACATAACCCAACATCTCCAAAATATGCCACAAAGCCCAAAATAAATGTCATATAGTACCAAAAAAAAAAAAAATTATTTTAAAATATCATAAGGCCAAAATTAGTAACTGTCATATCTCTCAAAAAATTCATGATGTGTTTCTACATTTGGGGATTGTGACATAATTTATGTTTATTTTGGACGTTTTAAATAATATTGCTCAAACTCATACATCAATAGTTAAAAATGTCAGATCGGCCAAAAAATACAAACTATATCCAGAGGTGACGGTGGATATTTTAAAAATAAGCTTTACAGTCGTTTTTCGAGATGTCTTCATTTCAGCGCAATCTTTAGATTTTGATAAACTTGACAAAATTTTATTCAAGTACACTTTTCATTTTATACTTAATATATTGTGTATAAGTTTTAACTCCATCGGTTTTAAATTTTAAGCAAATTTTCAGTACTTTATAGTGTTTAAAGCCATCTATCAGAAAAATTAATAACTTTTTATTCATGTTATTTATAACTTCATAAGAAATAAATTTCTGTTATTTGGGTCTCAGCTCAATTGAATTGATATAGTTTTGGAGTTTCAAATGCTCATTTTAACTTTTTAGTGTCATTCTTACTTCAAATGTCACTTTGACAACTAAAAATATGCAAATGGTATGTTTGCTTACTTTTTTGCATGAACTGTCACTTTTTTAGGTATATAGTTCAGCTGAAGTTTATTAATAAAATAGTTTTAGTACTAGTTGAAAATGTTTAAACCTAAAAACATTTTAATAAAGAAATTTAAAGTTAGTAATTTGTTAAGTAGTATCATTAACATTAAGCTGTTTAAAATTTTGAGGCATTGTATTTATTTAATGCTCACATAAAAATGGCAACACTTTCCCTTCTATATCATGATCTTTTAGGGCCTGTTTAACAATTAAATTTGTGATTAGTTTCTCAACACACTAATTCAGGCGCAGGGTCACTACAATTTACCTACGCTACAACCCAGAAGAGGTATGAACTTACTGAATCACATATTTCAACGTTCCTTTGTGTTCTATATGACGGACCAAATTGCATGTTCAATATTTTTTGACTGCATCAATAGAAATACATAAATCGATTTAAAAAAAAAGATAAAATGCTGGCGAAGCACTGCCGCCGCTGGGGGGACAACACCAAAAAAATCTCGTTAATGCTTTAGACTTTAAGTAACAATAAAATGGCAATTCTCAGACTTTTACAAATTATTGTGTTGTCAAAAACTATTTTTTGACTCTACTAAAAAGTGAAAAAAAAATCTTTTGAATAGATGGGAGCTAAAAATTCACAGATAGAAAAACAAAAACTAAATATTTGGCATACCCAACCCATCTATCCTATAAATATGAATAAAGGGTTTACCTGATGAGTTTTGCTGCTAAGAGCGGTAAAACTATCTATAATAAAGGTTCTTTATGTGCACTCTTTAAACAATAGGTTTAGAATTTTATCAACCATTTTTCAAAGGGGTACCTACAGAAACATACATTTCGAGCATGCTTTTGCTATCGACATCCACATTATATACATAGACATATTAATGGCATATATACACAAACAATTTACATTCTGCTGATTTGCTCATATCCATATTACATATACATACATATATGTATACAATTTCAACGAAGCCTTATTTTCATCTCATAGTTCAAGCCCACATGGTTGATTAAAGAAAATTGGAAACTCTATGTTGCTGTTCCTTTATATGATAAATATGCATGCGTATACACGATGCGATGGAACGAGACGATGAGAAGTTTATCTCAAATTCAAAAGTGTAATGTTTTTGACGTGGATAATGTGTAACCACACAACCACCATCCTATAACAATTCAGCCAGGCCATACAGTAGATACCTACTCTTCGCCTATCTATTATTATACCAATGTTAAATATTTTTGTTTAAATTGCTCCTGACACGCGAGGGAACATCTTCTGTCCGCCGACAGACATATGGTTGCAGGCAGGGAACAACACATCATAATTGTGTACATTTTTGGATACTGCGTGTAGTCACATAAGCACATACATATCGTCATCGCCATATTGCCATCGCTATATCGTTGAACATAGATGATGATGATGATGCAGATGTAAAGAGCTGCTCTTTTATAGATTAAATTCTTCATCGCGTATATATAAAGTAAACCAGGGCCGTAAGGTGCCTCTTCCAGTCTGGAATATTGTTGGCACTTTAGATCGTGGCAGGCAGAATGTCACCAGCGAATTTGCATTCGTCAAAGTCAGCCTCTGCATTCCAACCAGCAGCGCTGGCTGGAGTAGAACTCCAGCAATATACAAGCAGCACCAATACAGTAGTCCATATTGCATAAGCTTGTGCCTATCATAAATTAAACATCTAGAGACGATGAGTGATTGCATCCGTCAGGCAATTTAGGTGATTGTTAATTAATTAGCCTTAGCGTATAAGTAAAACGCACACGCGGGCTTATTTCATTCGCTGACTAAGCCCTCCTCAATGCACGAGTGCAACAATCAACGATGTGTGTCCACACCAAAGGTAAAATCTGATATGAAATGTTAAATTTACCTCTATGTCCTGCATGGTAAGATTTAGGTGTAACTGGGAGATATCTGAA
Organism: Epistrophe eligans; assembly: GCA_951394125.1. NCBI lineage: Eukaryota > Metazoa > Arthropoda > Insecta > Diptera > Syrphidae > Epistrophe > Epistrophe eligans. Next base: position 56,193,569 of record OX596028.1, read on the forward strand.
AAGTATAGCGGATTTACGTGCGGGATAATTAAAAGAGTTTTTTTTTTAAAGAGGATTTCGGTGGAGTTATGTTGTTCTATAGAATAGTTACTAGTTAAGTTATTGGTGTTTAAATTATGCATGATGAAGAATCTCCACAAAATAGAACCTTGGCTTGGCTAATCTGTTTCATTATATCGATTTCTATCCCAAGTACATGAAGAGATTTTCTTAGAATTTCGTTGAAACTAATGTAAAGAAATTCTTAATTTTAGTATAGGAGTGCGCACAAAGTTGTAAACAAAAGTGCTTTTAATAAATAAGCAATACATTTTTCAATCAAATGATAAATATAAATAGACACAGGAATGATGTATGAGAAACTCCGCTCCAGTAGCCGGTTTTGAAGATTTTAGTATTTTTCTGAACAAAGAGTCAGAAATGGTCGAGTCACACTCACACACTGTTGACTTTTCCCTCGTTCGATTACAAGCAGCCCTTCAGGCAAATTAACTGACCCAACTTTGTCGGTCTTTCTTGTACACTTTCAAAACGAAGTGCAATTCAATAAAAATTCCCTTCAGAAGAAAAAAAAAATAATTTAAAATCAAAAGTGAATTATTTAATTGCGAATTCAAGTGATCACATAATTGTTTTATTGTTCAAATTGAATCCATAAACAAAACGCATCAAATGCAACTGCAACACCTTAAGTGATCACCACATTATATGTATACATTTTTTTATTTTGTGCATACAATATTTTGTTTTCCTTATCGAGGCTGGATAAAAGACCTATTTTAAATTTAGGTACTTTCGTTCATATTTTTGGATCCGTTCTAGATTCGATTTGGTTTCGGTTCTCGCTGAGTTTTGGTGAAATGGTAAGCTCTCTCTCTCACAATACATGCACAAAATGACTCCGTGGTGATTCTAATTTCCATACTAATTTGAGCCGACAAACGCAGTTTCGCGGATCTGTCTTTAACTTATTTACTAACTTGCAATCAATTATTAAGTTAATTAACTACGTTATCTAATGTAGCTTGTGCACGAACCATTATTTGTGTGCTGAAAAGTGGGACCACATCACCTCATATCTGATAAAACTCTCCATTAATATTTATCCGTAGTATTTTCGTTTACGCTGTTGTTTTGGAGACCCCAGAAAAATTTTAGCTTCGTACTAAGCTTTACAATGAACTTTTTAGCATGCTCCAGTAATTTTATAGCCAAATGAATCAGTCTGAGAGCGTAACCCCATCTGTTGGTTACCCCATTTTCTTGAGGGACATTAGCCGATTGTCAATACCGTAGTGTTTGTCAATCTTTAAGACCAATATTTGCTCCTTTCCATAAAAATTGGAAATATGAATTGGATAGTATGAAATTGTGAATTTTTTCTAATCGAAATTTATAATTTTCGGCTTCACTTCTTTAACAAAAATCCAATAAATCCAAAATGTCTATGCAAATCGGACGATGTTTTTCCGAGTTATGGGTGTACACATAAAAAAATAATTAATTTTTATGTATGAAGATTGCATACTTATATTATGTTACATTATTGTATCTTCTATATGTAACCTAGATGGCGTTAATCATGGACCTGGAAATCAACTAGGGCTGGTCACAAGCCTCTACAATTAAGACGGTATACTTAACTAGATCACTGTCTCCAGTTTCGAACGTGAAGTTGTTAAGTATACCTATTCCCACTTATGCGGCCGCATTCCATAAAGTCTTTCTTTCCGCTCTACTGATGTCTTACTCTCCATTGATAAGAAAAAGCTAGTCTATGAATCATAGCAATGGTCATTGGAGCCCATTGCTCCCTTCACTTTACATCTTGGCTGATGAATTTGTGTAAATATATTCGAAGCGATTTCTCGTACAACTCGTAAAGTTTATCGTTGAATCTTCTTCTATTCAAAACCCATCAACAAAACTGGGAATATTTTTCAAAGAATTTTTCCCTCGAACCTTCAAAGTTTATTTTCATAGCCACATTCGATAAACTCCATGCTGTCTAAAACAGATTGAAGGCAATCATTTTTGAGAAAATTTATGGCAGGAAAGAATTTGTACACCAGGCCAGGATAATCCATAATAATACATAATACATATTTAATAAATAATACATAGTTATACTCATTGATCCGAGAATACCCAAATATAAAATGTAAGACCAACTTCTTATATACGGGTCATTCATTTTTCGGTTTCGAAAGTAAAGCTAAATAAAACGCATACAGCTATAGATTTTTGATGAAAATTTTATTTCATTTTAAAGTTTGGACTTTGCCATTAAGTGCGAAAAACAATATCATTCAAATGGCCGCCTCAGGAAGATTTGCAGCATGCAATTCCTTTGAGGCAATTTTTATAAACTTTTTCGCCCATTTCGGGTACTATCTCGGCCATAACTTGAGTAATGTTGGTTTTTAGTGCGTTTAGAGTTCGGGGATTATCTACGTAAATATGGTCTTTTGCGTAGCCCCACAGAAAAAAACTAACGGTGTCAAATCGCATAATATTGGTCGCAAAGTGGCTACGTTTGAATCACCACTTTTGTAGTAAGCTTTAATAATTTTATCGCGTTGTTCAATTTTTAAGCGATCCATTATCGTAAATAGCAGCTAATTCAACTAATATTATTACACTTAAAATGACAGCTGAGTTTGGCCGGTGTCAAATTCCAGCGCTACCAACTTGAAACCACAAAATGAATGACCCGTTACATTTTCCATTGAACTTAGGTGATACTTTCTATATAAAATACACTCAGGGCAGGGTAAGATTTTAGATATAATACATTTTACAGTTAAATCAACAAAAGCTCAAAAAAAAAAAAAAAAAAAAAAAAACACGAAACAGGTGCAGTTAGAGTCCCAGTGTCATTTACACCTTTTACTGGATGTTTGATTGAATTTCGATAGGAGAAATGCACCGACCGACCCTTTGTTGTAGTCAGAATTTGATTGGCATATTCCGTGAAATTCTTTTCCATTTTGAGATAGGAATTTAAGATACCAATAACATTTTTCATGTTCAAAAATATTTAGTTCTTCCAACAAAATACATAATATAATACCACACCTAGCTAAAGTAAAAATTCCTGTGAATTGCACTTGATATTATGTTAGGTATGCTCTATTCTGCTATATGCATGGTAGGAGAATTCTAGGAGTGTACCTACATATACATCAAAATAATAATAATAATAAAAAAAATACAAGACAATGTTGTTCATTTTAAATATATATGGGTTGGGTTACAATATAACGATGTAAATGTGCTTCGTTCCCTCATAATGATTCATAAATTGACCACTGCGTCGCACGTAATTGTTCTTAATACTATGAAGTATTTACGAGAAGTAAGAGTCAATAAAATATAACAGTTGATAGATAATATATAATTTAATATAGGGTCTTTCTGACTTATGTATAAATATTTTTGAAAATCATTCCTGGACATGTTAAAAGAAAAAAGCCATAAGAGAGTGGGTTTAGTGATTTTATATGAAATCATTTTGATGTAGTCCATTATGTTTAGAAATCGGGAAGTTATTTTTTTTCCATCGAGGGAGTTCCTTAAAGGGAGCTTAAATGCAAGTTTTTGACCATCAACCCCTTGTAGAGTTTCCGCCACCTTGATTTAAAGAGTGAAATCGGTTCTTACTATTTTCTACATGCGGGAGGAGTTAGGTATAGAAATAGTTTTTTTTTGTATTCAATGGAATTTGTACATATTAGAAAGTCGTTGATCTGGAAACGAGAAATGTTCGTTGAAAAATCGAAATCGGGAAAGTAGTCATTTAAGAAATAATATGCAATAAATCTGGTTAAAATTTTGATATTTTTGAATTTTATATTTATGTACATACATTTAATTTAATACAAAAAATATTTCAGTCATGTTTGAGGAATTTTCTACTTATTTGTTGTTGTTTTTTTGGCAAAGAGAACAAAATAAACATTTTTCTAGATCAATTTTGAATAGTTTTGTATTTTTATTCTTTTTGGAGATAACTTTAAAAACTCAAAATTGGAAGTGATGACTTAAATTAATTATTTGGATTCTTAGTGTAAAATTTGGATTCACAAAGTACCTATTGCTGGAGGCAGAAAAACTTTTTAGAATTAAAAAAAAAGAAAACATAAAATTGTTTCATATTTTAAGTATTTAAAAATTAAAAAAAAGAAGAACTATTGAGGGTTTCTGAAATTCTTTAACTCTTTTCAGCAGACAAGAAATATCTTGTGTTTTTGTTTTGTAAATTCTGTCAGCGGGTTCTTGAGAATCTGAAAGATGTGAAATATATTACCTTAGTTATGTGTACTGCGGTTATATTTGCTATCCTAAGCGACATGGCCATCTAAGCGGTTTCTGAAGATGTACATACATAATGTATTTCATATTTCTCTAACTCTTGCCCAGTTGAGCTGATTTTTCTTCAACCGTTCTACCCAAGTACTTCCAGTTTGACTCACTCGTCTGCATGTCTGTGTGAGCGGGTTTCGTAAATTTGCTTGACTCGCAATGCACTCGTGTAATTTTTCAAAGCGCATAGGGCCACATGGCCACTCTAATACGAAAATTCCCAGAAAATTATTTTCAGCAGTTAACAAAAAACGCTTTGTTCTTGTTTCTTTTTTTAATATTGACGTTCGTTGGCAATTGAAAAAAGAGCTGATTAGTCAATCTTACCCCAAATAAATCTGAAACATTAACTGAAAAAATATCTTTTATATTTAAGTTTTAATTTAATCTTTTGCTTTCAAAATAATACCACCCATTTTCATGAAAAAGTTATTCTTATCTTAGCATCTTGTATTCGGTAAAAAATTGATAAGCAACAATCACTTCAGAATTGCTATACTTGTTTTCCACGAGCTGTTGCGCCACTGATTTATTTTGACAACCATATAAACGCAGCAGAATTTATTCCATTTCATACAACATTTTCAAATTGAAAAACATATATTATAAATTGCTTTTCAACTTGTAAAAAAAAAATATATTATAAATTGCTTTTCAACTTGTAAATACATTAACATCTCATAAAATCAAAAAATATCTATACCTTTTTATAGCAGTTCAACGAAATATTCACGCTTATCGTGTTTTCATTATATGGAGGAATTTATTATTAATAAAAACTTGAAATAATCGCAAAACATTCAAATTCCCTCACAGAAATCCCTCTTCAATATTGTGTTTCTAATCAACTAATTTTCTATCATTGCAGGTCATAAACACATCCATAAAAGTCAGCTAAAAAGACATCAATGTCCACACTCAACACAACAACCCTCTTATCCCCTATAAATCTACAGACATCCAAAAAAAAACCAATAAAACTGCACACAGGAAAAAAAATATACAACACATAAAAATATTAAAGTTAGGTATATGTAAAATAGTATAAACCTAAAAGGATAAATACAAGGGCAAAATATCAAAGGGAAAAAAAAACACAAAAAACTTAAACGCAGACGAAAATGATCATATAATCTTTTATATCACTCAACGTGGTGACATTAAAAATAACACCATCGTGCTCCTCTCAATTCTGAAATAGGAGTAAAAATCAACATCCGCACGGATTTCAAGAAGACAACTTATGCCTGAGCCTCAAGGAGAGCGGTACAACTTTTGACACGGAACCATAAATGTTAAAATAATAATGTGTGATATTGTGAAATAGAGTAGGTATGTAGAAGAGCGAGGAAAGATAGCTCCCTTTACTGCAACAAAAACACAAGAAAAAGTTTCTATTCGTCATCCCCTGAAACTCTTTGTTAAACATTCTACACCACATCGTTTATCTAAACAAACCTCAAGCTACATGATTCATCTCCCCTTCGCCTTCAATTATTCCAAAGACAACACTCTCGAAAATTGCTCGTTTACATGCCAATCAAAAAAGCTTATAAATAGGCCCCTCTTAGCAGATGCGGGCTATAAGCAATAATATTTACGCGAAAAACCCGGAGCCGGCCGGTTCTGTATGAATTTTCAATAAAAGTTAAATTTCAAAAAAATTAATAAAAATAACATACAAATCGATCAACAGCTTCCGCAGATGAATTGTTCGGAGAAGCAATAGATAGATACAAGATACATCTGCAAATGTTTATTATCATTGTGTTTTTTTCGAAGAGATACTGATATAGTTGGAAGCTGCTCCTCTCAGCTGAGTCCCATCGTCGTCATCATCATCATCATCGTTGTCGGGTTTATTGCTTGCTCGCCGAGCGTTTGTCATTTATTCAAAATAATAAACATCCCGAGAAACTACGAGTAGAAAACACAGGAAGAAGGAGAAGTATCTCATAAAAATTTAAGGGGCAGCAGCTCTGTCTCTAACGTTGGCGTTAGGGTTACAGTACGAGTATCCAATACAGAAGAAGACGTGGAAGACGAGGCAGGCGGCCACGGCCAACCCTCTCGAAGAGCAGAGTGTGCGCCTGTCCCTGCAGTTGGCAACATACTACAACACGGTGGTGGTGGACGTTGTCTTTCAACCAACTGCCGGCATACTAGTTTCGGATTCATCCTCAACAACATCATCGTCGTCGTTGTCGGAGTTGCTGTCGTGTTTGTGGCGCTCATTCGAAGCCTTCTCGCCGCGTAGTTTTTTTTTGTATAATATTTCTCGCCCTCTTCCAGAATAATTTGTGATACTTCCACCCCAAAATGAAATACTTTTCTGTTCCGTGAAAACAAGAAACCGAAGGGAACTGTATACGTGATTTTGATTAGGGCATCTCACTGGCACTTCGTCACCCCCGTCTTCATCATCATCATCGTTTTTAGATGCGGAACCGACCAGCGGGCCATTCTTCTTCATCCAGCAATCTCGGCAAAGCATTTCAGGAACACAAGTCTCGAGTAATGTTACAAGCACTCGAACAACTTCTTTAGAACACGGTATAATCGAAGAAGCTAAAACAAGACAAATTGTTGAACATTTTTCCGGGACAAAAAAAAGAGAAAAATTCAATCCATCGTCGTCGTCCGCTGCCAACCCATCAGATACATATTGTATCTTTTCAGTCCTCAAAACCGATATGGGGACGATGCGTCTTCTTGGGCTATGAATATCGCGTTTTGTTGAAGATATCATTCAAGAAAACTGCCAAATAAATACGTTACGCCCGGTGGCAATGTCTCTATCTGTCGGTTCGAACTAACAAACGGTCGGATTTTGTGTCTCTTTTTTTATTTTTTTTATTTTTGATATATTGACATCCTTAATTCGAATGCATGGATAAATTAATTGCGCATGAAAGTCGAACTAATTAATGTGTAACATATGAGAGCTCCTAATTCAAGCTCAAGTCCAAGGCGGCTACATAAACAACAAAAACAACAACAACTAAAGTGCAGCTGAAGAAGATAATAATATTTTCAATGATATATGTATACCTACAAAATGTTTTTGAATTTTATGAATATTACCACCGTTGATATATCGCCTTTTGAGGTTTGAGTATATTTCTTTATTTGTCGGTTGTACACAAATTTTGTGGTCGTGGGATTCAGAAACAAAATCTAATCTTTTAAAGGCTACCCCGCACATGACATAAATTTTATCATTTAATGTTTCATACATTAATAACCAACCGAGTGTTTTGAAAGAGTCAAAAAGTTTTTAATTGGAATATCTATACAAGTATTCATAAATATATGCGTGGTTTTTGAGTGCAGAAATCTTATTAGATTGAAAAGAGCAGCAATTAAATTATTTCTCATTTATATTCTGTATACCTGTGTCTATTTGTGGTTAAAATAAATTAAAAAAAAAGAAGAATACAAAAAGCTCACATAAAAAGTAAAAGGTGCAAACAAGAGTGTTAGTTTTAAAGTTCTTTTTAAGTGCATTTATACACAAAAAATAATAATGAAACATTTAAATAGTATAAAAATGTCGTCCTGGCCGAGGATATCAACATTGGGATTACTTCTGTTGCTGGTTTCGTGTTTTGGTGAGTTTTTTTTTATTTCATAATTTGTTGTTTGTTTTTATGAATATTTATAATAGCTAATAACATTATTTCTTACATATCTATTATTTATACATACTTACAATCCCACACACTGGGGGAATGCCTATTTTATATTGACGGAGATTTTAAGGATTTTTGTTTATACATTTAGGTCTTTTAAGTAAATTTGTCATAAAGCCTTACATATCTACAGAGACTGGGCTTATGACGACAGCGGAAAACGATATATTTTGCCTAGGATATATCTAGAAAACTAGGTCTAGGGAAAATTTCGGATTCGTAAAAAAATCGAAATTGTTAGTGAATCATGACATTGCGATGATGTAACTGTTAAGGAAGAGGTTATTCGTCTGATAAAAAGGATCTAACGATTTAGATGAAAAAAAAAAAATGGATGAGTCTCAGGACTCGCGGTTAAGATGCATAAACATAAACGTTCGCCCGAGTGCTATATTTCCGTTTACATGTACGTGTGATGTGACACGTAACGTATTACATGTAACTTGCAACACGTATAAGGCACACGTTTTTAGTTTACCCTACTAGGTGTAGGGTAAACTAAATAGATAATAGAAACATAGATATTTACTCATAAAAAATATACGTGCGTAATTATTGATTTTAGTAAGAAAAAAATCACTTAAAACTGATTTTGAAATACATGTCAATAGGACGGCTTTTTTGATTTAAAAAATTCTTAGGAATTCCTTCAAGGATTAAATTATATTGCATGTATTCAAAATTTCAAAAAAAAAAATGTGGGTGAAAGAAAAAGTGTAGGTATATTTTTTGTTTTTTAATTAAGGTTCAAAGAGCAGATTATCATAAACACACTCGACTCAGCTTAATTGTAACACTATATTAGCAGAAAAATTGTTTTAATAATTAAAAACTTGCGATAAGTAAAAATTAAATTAATAAATATTTTAGGACGACGATAAAGTAATAAATAAATAAAATAAAATATATCTTGTTTGCGTCAAAATAAATATGTTTAGAGATGTGAATAGTTCAAAAATGTAAACATTAAAATATGCCAAATTTAAAAAGTGTATCCGATTCAAAATTGCACCCATCAAACAATAGTATGTAGATTCTTTTATGCTGAGTTGAATAAGTTCAAATATTCGTTACCCACTAAGGTGGAGTGCAGTTTAGTGAAATCGCAAGAAGCATTCCAAAATCCAAAGCTTTACCTATATTTTTGGTGCTGAGATATTTTAGCAGATGATTTTTTTAAGATAATATTATTAGGCAACCATAAAAAAACACAATATTTTTTTTTTTAAGAGGGTAACTTTCTTTGCAAATTTTTTTTTTTGAATAGGAACAAATGTACATAGCTATCTGCCGGGTAACTTGTTTATTTAGCTTAAGTTTTATTTATTTTTATCATTCTTTTTGGTTTGCTTAGAATGAAGAGGAGACTTTTGACTTTGGTCAACAATATCTCAGCAACAAATGAATTCACAGGAAATTGATAAAGAGCAATTTGTATTATTCCTATAAACTAAATCATCATGAAAAGGGAAAAAAATTAATTTTTTTATCAAATTGTTTAACTGCTTTAAATTAATAACAATACTTTAAATAAAAATACACAATTTAAAAAAAAATAAAGTTAAAGTACGACTACTTTTCACATAACATTTTTTTGTTTCTTTATTTTGGTTTCCTAGTGCATGAAAATTTTAAGGGTGGCACTTATTTTGATTTTTTTTTTACTGAGTTTTAATTTTTTTTTACCCCCACTCTTAAAGTGACTAAAGCACTGTGCAAAATTTATTTAAAATTGATTTAAACTAACACGTTCGACAAAGCAGTTTGTATTTGTATAATAGCCTTGTAAATGTAAATGTTATAGCCTTTTGCTGAAAATGTCGTTAAAATTGTAAATTAAAAGTAAACCGATTTAAACAGAATTTTTAAAAACATTCTCGTAGGAACATTGATCACTTTTAGAAAGTAGCCAACAGAAACACAGACATTGCTAAAATAAGCACTGTCCTAATAAATATCATTCTAAACCTTCTTTTTTAATATACTTGAGCTGAACACACCTAAAAAATTGACAGTTCATGCAAACATGTAAACAAACAGAATTTCTTAAAAAGGTATCGAAAACCTGACATTAGTGTCCGACCGAAGGTCGATTTTCAGCCGAAGCCGAAGCCGAAGCCGAATTATTAGGCTGAAAGAAAATCTTCGGCCGAAGCCGAAGCCGAAGCCGAAGCCTAAGGTTGAAAAAAGTCAAGAATTCTCCTTTCCAGTTGGATAAAAATATTATTTTTATTAAAATTTATTGCTTAAAAAACATAAGACAAATAAAATAAAAATAACTAATAACTAATTAGTAATTATAAAGAAAAAAGAAATAAATAATTCATTTTTAGTAATAATTTTTATGATGGCACACATGTGTTTTGAAATTTTTTCCGGCGCCTAGTACGATGCTCGATATAATAAACAGATTCTTCGGCTTCGGCCAAAACTTCGGCCTAAAATGCCGAAGCCGAAGGTTTGGCCGAATGTTGTTTTTTTGGCCGAATTCGGCCGAAGCCGAAGCTTCGGTCGGACACTACCTGACATGATGGAAAATGCGGAGGTCTAATTTTAATTTAGTAGGTTGGTATTAAAATGCCTTTCGAAAAGTATAGTCTGGTCCGGGTAAAATACAGAATGCCCAAATGGATCGCAAGCAGATACTTGCGATGATGTAGTTAAAAAATAAATATAAAAAAATCAGGCCATTTTTGAAATATGTATCACATTTTTAAAAAACAAACTTAAATTAAAAATAAACCAAAACATGATGAAACGTGATGAACATACATATATTAAAGTAGAAAGTCAAAACGAGGGTTCTATAGCAGGTAATGAGTTAATAATGTCTTAATGTAAATTTTGTTCGAATGACAGTAACAAAAATGTATGTCAACAAAAATTATATCAACTTTTTTGGAACATTTTCGACAAAAAATAAGATTTTCCTCTACGGTTTTTTTGACATGTGTATGGGTAGGTACCTAACTACCGTTATTTTGGGTGTAGTAAAATTTTTTATTTAAAATCTTCTATAAAGTCTTAGAAAATCGTTGCTTAGTAAAAAAAAACGACCAACCCCTTTTAAATTTTTTTTCTTAAAAAAAAAAGTAATTAATTTTTTTTAAAAATTTCTACATTAAAAATTTTATCAAAAGCAGTTGCCACGTTTTCGAAAATAAAAAAAATAGAAAGTACCAATTGTAACCATTTAGATAAAATAAATTTTTTTAATACAATTCTGATTCTTACACTATTTTTATTGCCGATACATGATGAACATTGAACAGTGTTGATTTAATAACCTACAAAGGTATGTAGTATTAATATTTTTACATAAAAAAACAAGAATACATTTAACCATCTCTCTCCATCCTCATTGTTTCTTGTGGAAGAATATTTTATCATTGCGAGAATGTGTGGGTATGGACATAATAGTTTGAATCCATACTAAATATATGAAGCCTATATACTCATAAACTACATCAATAGGTATAATGTTAGTAGGACCGTGTAACACATTTATGTATAGCAAGTAACTATATAAGTAATGTCTAAATATTTTCTAGGAAACTTTCAAAGAATCCCAAGTTTCAGACATGAGACCAAACTTTAAGTAAAATATAAATTCATTTTTCTTTTAAAGCCAGCGACATTTTGTTCTCGCATGAATGAGTACCTATACGTATGTACTCTTCACATCTCTTCAATTCCCTTTTTGTGTGTCCTCATTCCTCAATATAAAGTTACACTATAATTGTATTCAAAAAGTTATTGAATGCAAGTTTCCTTTCCAGTTCCCTGCAGCTGTGTACACAATGTACGTACATAGCTGTGAGCTCTTGGGACTTGGCATCCCTATACCATGTAGGCATATATGGGTACAAGATCCGTTTAAGCTCATTCTAGCAACAAGTCAATAGCCCAAGGGTTCATTTAACTCTGTCTCATCACAAAAATTCTTGTTATTATGCCGTCAGCATCAATTCATTACAATCTCAATACATAACTACACAAATGAAACAGTGTGATGTCTCATAAAACCATGGGTCGAGGCTTTAAAAATTCATTGAGTCTCAGTGACTCTGAAACTCCATAGTAAATACGTCCTACGTCCTACATGGGCGGTCCGGGCAGCATCCTTATGTGTGATTGCTTTTTCATAAATACATAATTTACATGAGTGGTGTGTTTACTGACATCAATTTGAATATGATTCCTTTTTAAATTAACTGCGGTCCTAGAAAGCAAGGAGCATCCACTTGCTTTTTTTGTTTCTCTTTTTGTAGCCTGCGCAAACATTCATTACCTGCGATAAAGTAGCGCTTCCTACATTCCACCTTAAGTACTTACATATATCCTTATAGATGTAAGTATACCTACCTACAATTCTGCATACTGTTAAAACGTTCGTTTATATGAATTGTGTCTTTAAGTGTTCCTTTAGATGGTTCTCGTCTTTGAGAATTCAATTTCGTCCTCAATTCGGTCTTTTTGTTTATGAAGTCTCTCTCTCCCCTTTGTGTATTAGATCGCTTGTAAACTCTGGCTTTATGAAAGGCGTGTATTTTGATTAGGTCCTTATCTAGTGTGGATTTACTTTTTGTAGCTATTTTCTAAGACAAAAAAGGATACATCTACAGGACGAATAGAATAATAAAAAAAAAAAAAAAAAACAAATCCATGAAAGCCAAATTGTTATTTTTATATTTATGTCCTTCCACTGTCTGGTTGGTTTAGGTGGTAGGTATGGTTGTTTTTATATGGTAGATGAAGTACCTATATCTCTTTCTCTTTATTTTTGTGTTTATGTTTTTTAAGAGGACTTTGAAATGGGTACTTTACTTACACTGACATAAATATATGTACTTGTGCTTACTTGGTGTATGATGATAGGACCCAAAATTGTTTGAGGATTGTTGTTTGCGTTGAGAATTCTGGAGGTGGGAATTTTCGGGAGAAATGCAAAAAAAAATACCTGCTCTCGAGCAGAACAGCATAGCGAAGTTTTGCATTTGTGATAAGCATGTTCTGTATATGTATAGGTTTATGTATGTTTATATGTAAAGTTAAAACATTTTTTTCCAGTTAACTTAAAGCGTGGGGCCATCTCGACATGGTTACCAAGTCGGTTGATAGATTTTGGTAGTTGATATCTTTAAATGATGCTTGGCAAGATTTTTTCAAAATGCGTCCCATGAAGACATATGATAGGTAGAGTGTAGGGGTTGGGCTCTCGTAGAATTTGTTCTTTAAAAAATACCCTTTAACAAGCTGACTTAGAAAAAAAAAAAACTTAATTCTTTTACAAAATTTTTCCTTAACGAAAAATTCGTAGAAAATAGAAATATGTTCAGGAATTTTCCAGAAAATCAAAGAGCTGTAATATCACGCTGCTAGTGCCCTTATTAACAATTTATTAAAAGTATATTTTTAATATGTTGATAAGAAAAAATAAATAAATAAAATTTTCAGAAAATCAAAATAATTTTCATAAATTAATTAATTTTCAAAGAAAAGAATCTTTGTACCTATCGGATTTTATTGCACTTTAAAAATTGTAAAAATAATTTTTTCGAATAAAAAGCAAAGGCCTTATTTAAAAATCCTAAAATATTCGTCTAAAGAAAGTAGGAATATAATATGTCAAAAATGAAAAATAATTAAATGAGAGAAACAAAGTAGAAATTTTATGGTAGTGGGAAACATGTTCGAGGAATGGAACCTACCTATACCTGCCTATTTTAAACAAGGACGACACTTTATGCTTTTGATTTTTTTCATATATGAACTAATTTTTTTTGTTTTGTTAATGTAATGAATACTTGGCTACATTTTTTTTTTTGTGTATACGATGAGTTCCTCCTTAGTACCAGCGGAAAGATATTATATGATTCCAAAGTACTTGTTACATCAAACTTTTTTATGCTGTTTACATAAACTGCTTAAATTTGGAAAATATGTGTGTTGTTCTGTAAAGGAATTTGTGCTCTGTTTGTGCTTCGTTTAGTTTTTCAAAATTAACATGAATTAATGTTTAATGCTTGAGAAAATTTTATACATACACTAATAAACATTTAAATTAATTTGAATTTAATTAATGTTATGTTTATTGAAATTTAAAATTATTTTACTTAAATATTGGTTCACATATGGTACCTATAATTTTAACTTAGGTCATGATTTAAAATGCAACCTTGTAAGTATTATGAAGAAAGTGTAACTGAGAAATGACAGGACGAATTTGCAAGTTAGATTGAAGGCCTTTTTCGAAAACTTCATTTGCGTTCTTAACACATGTTCTTAAACACAAACTGCAAGGTCAACCGTTCGAAAACCCGAAATAAAATTTGTATGCAAAAGCATTATTTTGATTCAGTTTATTAAAGTCACATGGTCAATAACATCATTTGAGGATGTCCCCCAAGTTAGCAGACTAAAGTCAGCAGAACAATGTTTCTGTGACGTCATCATTAGGCGTTTATTAAGTGCTAATTAAGTACCCAACAACAAAATTAAGTGCTCCAGTACTTTTGTTGTATAGTTTTTTGATTTCAAGTTAGCAGATCAACTATTGGAAAGCTTTAAACGCAAGAAAAAATGTTTTAGTCCTCTATTAAGGAGCTATTTAAGTGCTCTAGGAATCCAAACAAAATGTTTTAATATTTGTTTGATTGATATCCCAAACAAAACCATTTTCTCCTAACTTCAATTCGTTTTTTTTTAAACAATTTAACTTTTTTCAACCAAATCTTTTTGATTAATTAAAAACTGGTCGATTTTAAATTAAGTAGGTAATCGATTTTCAGAAATATTTTCAAATATTCGATCGATCAGAAATTTGTTTACATAAATGGGAAAGTTGAGCTTGCAGCACTTAACTAAAAAAAATGATAATTGTCATTTTGCAAACTTATTATAGAAGAATAATGTCAAATTTTTATTATAACTGAATTCTAGTTAAAGAAAATTAGACTGTCACGTTGAAGAAATTCAAATAAACTGTATTTTGATGAAGAGGTTTATTATTAGTAAGACTACCCGTTGGGAATACTTTAGGAACCCTGAGTTTTTTGCACCCACTTCCAATGATGATAAACTATAAAAACCGTTAAAAATTTCCTTATTTTTATACATCATGTACTGCTAACTTCACAGTAAACTTAACGATAGGTATAGTATGAAATTTTTTTCTAGCTCATGACTTTAAATTGTTTTCTATTTTTTTCTGGAACTGCAAAAACAACTACAAATTTGAAGCCTTACTCTAAATTCTTAGCTTTCATGGTTGTTGAAAAAACAGCATGTTACACCCACTATTTGGTGAACTGTAAAATCCGGAATAGTAATGCAAAAAAAATGCAAAAAAAAAACAAAATGCAAAAGAAATGCAAAAAACTGCAAATTCCTGTTAAAGTCAAGTTAGTCTAGGTAAAAATTGTTATGCCAACTTCACAGACGTGATTAATGGTGTGCCTGTTCTTACTGTAACCTCCATTTGCGACCTGAAAGTCATTTGTGACACCCAACTCAATTTTCGCTCTCACTATGTGAGCATTATTTAGTAAATCGATTCAACTTTGGGTTCCATAAAAAGCTGGTCAAAAGATTTCTCCGTCCGTATGTTACTAAATCCCTTTTAATGACTTTCGTCAGACCTCTCCTAGAATATGTTCACATAAAACGCATTTAGCTGTCCAGCGCATATTTTAAAGCTTCGTTTTGTGGGGTCTTGGCTGGGATGATCCATTTAACCTCACTTTTTAAGCAAAACGTCTTAAACTTTTGAACCTTCAATCAATTAATGCCGACATCGTTTTTGTTTACTAACTTTTTAAATAGGGTCATTAATTACCCTAATCTGCTCCAAAAGATATCTCTGAATTCAAACCCCCTTCATAGTGTCCGACCGAAGCTTCGGCTTCGGCCGAATTCGGCCTAAAAAACAACATTCGGCCAAACCTTCGGCTTCGGCATTTTAGGCCGAAGTTTTGGCCGAAGCCGAAGTATCTGTTTATTATATCGAGCATCGTACTAGGCGCCGGAAAAAATTTCAATTTTTGAAATTTTTGAATTACGAAGAAAAGATTGCAATCTTTTCTTCGGTAGGTATTCAAAAATTTCAAAACACATGTGTGCCATCATAAAAATTATTACTAAAAATGAATTATTTATTTATTTTTTCTTTATAATTACTAATTAGTTATTAGTTATTTTTATTTTATTTGTCTTATGTTTTTTAAGCAATAAATTTTAATAAAAATAATATTTTTATCCAATTGGAAAGGAGAATTCTTGACTTTTTTCAACCTTAGGCTTCGGCTTCGGCTTCGGCCGAAGATTTTCTTTCAGCCTAATAATTCGGCTTCGGCTTCGGCTTCGGCTGAAAATCGACCTTCGGTCGGACACTACCCCTTCATTTACTTACGATCTGTTCCTTTCTTCCTTATTGCCTACAACTATACCGATTATGGCCTAAACGAACATTTGAATCGAATGCAACATATAGAGGTTACAACTTAAATACGTTTTACCATGAAAAAGTAAGCCTGCTTTAAAAACAAGCTATCCTGCTTAACTTATCCTTCTCTTAGCCCTTTTTTACTTATTCAAACTCTCCCACCTCGAACATCTCTACCTTTATATGTTTATGAATAGATTTCAGAAATACGTTTAGTTTTAAGTCCAGCTTGTATTAAGTTTATAATAAAAAAAACCCTCCGATTAGAATTTACTTTGTTTATTTGTTTAATGTAGGTTTTATGTTAAATCAATGAAACATTTATTTGGAAACATTCATTGGTAACAATATTTTCCCACACCATAAAACCTGACCTATTAGGGTTGTCACATATTGTCTCAAAAAAGTTATTCTCTTTTTTGTTAAAACGTGAGAAGATTATTTCAAACCATCGTGAAATTTAAAAAAAATAAAAATATTTTTTCATCTGAAAAGACAATTACATCCTCTTCTGTACGCTACTGTTAGCGATATTATATCTGACAAAATTCGCAATTCCTTACTGACTCCTTCATTTTTCTTCGTTGGATGTTATTATTGTTTTTAATCAACATTCTGATCGTTGTAAAACTTACTTGAATTCTAGATTCTGCTTTTCGACACAATTTAAGTTGCAATTTAATGCCATTTTGAGGCAAACTACAATTTCAAACGCATTCCTCAGAATTTTACTCCTTCGGCAATTCGTGTTTTTGATTTTTTTTTTCTGCAGTTATTTTTAGTATCCCTAACAAACAAGTTGCAACTGTATTACTTCTCTTAAGTTTCCTTATAACATGAGAGCCACAGTTTCTTAAAAGCATATATTTTTATACATTTTCTGCTGCCATTTAAATATTTCTACACAATTTTTGTTGTATTTAAATCTGAATACAAAGTACAGTTGTCTGCCCTTTATTAAATATTTTAAACTTTCTCATAAAAAAAACACTATTTAAGCAACATTGTATATGTTTTTAGTATTCAAATAAGTGACACAACTATTTATACCCATTTTTTTGCAGTTTATTAATAGTACCTGTTCAGAAAACAAACTCTGCTATATGAATTTTTTTAAATTTTAGTTTTGGGTACAACAAAAGATAAAAGTTAAACATTTGAGATAGTTGCTATAAAAAAGAAAAGTTGGATATTTTTTTAACTAAAACTGGACAAAAGATTTTTTTTTGTGAAAAATCATAAACAAGCGTTTAACGAACAAATGCAATTTGGCCCCCATCTACCTAAGTTAACAATTGGGGCGGTAGAAGATTTTTTTTTTTTTTTTGGGGTTGAAAAAAATATTTCGTTAAATTAAATGTTTTTTTATAAAAATTAGTCAAGAAAAAATTATTAAATTGTTATACTTTTTTTTATTCCGTATAAAATTTTATTTATTGGGTATACCGTATGTGCTTTAATTATTTACTTGGTCTAATAGGCAAGTATTGGTTTCATGTCACATTGTATAAGTTCAATTATTATTATTTTACAAACATTAGTTTCTGATGTAATCAGATATCTTTAGTTAAAAAGTGTTTTCGACTGTGTCGCCAACCATTATTATATAGTCTTCATTGAACGGAGATGTACATATATGAGATCATTTATCACCCCTCAATATTAGAACTTGTAATATGAAGAAAGCGCATATAATTGGGGTCGTATATATTAATGAAATATGATAACTGCTCAATTAATTGAATTCAATGAAACCACAAAGAGTAAATAAGGCAATTAGCGCCAGCCAGCCATATACTCACTACCATAAACAATATCTCCCAAGTCCCATTTAAAGGTGAAAACAACACCAGAATACAGAAATGCTGGTTTTCCTAATCATTTGGGAAACGTAGGTAGGTACGTATATTTGACGCTCTCTTATAGCTAATAAATATGTAGTCAACGATATTTAAGACAAACAAATAAAATTATAGACAAAGAGTATATCTATGTATATGTATATCTATAGGTATAGGAAATCAGACACCTTTCCCATAAAATATATTCGTTCAAAGTAAATTCGATTTTAACGAAAAGGAGCTGCGGCTAACGCCTTAAATAAAATGCGGTCGACACGCTAATTGATGAAAGTGCTCTGCATGAGCTATTTGTACACAATAAATTGCAACTTATTGCCTTTTGCCTCCCTAGCGGTTAGACAAATAGGCATATAAGGCTTTTACAAAAGGAACTGTATTAAACGATATGTATGTAGTTACACACTAAACGAAATAAAATACGAATTTAACCACACGCACAATTATTAAGTGCGCCCTAAGCCTACACAGCCACATTATATGTATTATAATATAAAGAGTATAAGGCCAGACTTTTTGGAATGAAAATTTATTGTCCTGTAGAGGATAATCTTACACTTTAGTGTTGGTAAGTGTTCCCAAGTGAAAAAGATTTTCTATAAATGTCCTTCTTAAGCGTCACACTTTGTCGTCGTGGTAGGTAGGTTAGGTACCTACATATATATATGTAATATAAAGGACTGACGACTGACCAACACTTAGATTAATATAAGAAAAAAAATCATACATACATAGCATATACATACAAATATAAATATAGATATATATATATATATAGATTAATCGATAGGGTAAGCTTTCAAATATAATTCACTTAAATTCATTACACTTCAGAGACTTCAGACTTCTGTATGATATTTGCGAGGATGGTTTTTTCTTTTCTTTTAAATTTATTATGAATGTAGGAAGGTACTAGATTTTATTTTATCAACTTCTGGATCTTTTAAAATATAAGATTTGAGGATATGAGGACTAAAGAAAAACGACGACTAGGTATAGATTTAAGGAACATTTCGATGTGGATCTCTAACATAAAATTTGTTTTCATCTTTATAAAAGAACCCTCTGTCCTATTTTGTTCTTTTTGTTTTTGAGAAATAATAGATTTATTTTCTAGTTTCGTTAAATTAAATTTGGGTAGGACAGTCAAAATATGAATATCTCAATGCAAAGTATGTTTGAGTGCACAGCTGAAAACTTGAAAATCCAGTATAGACTTGGTATAGTATAGACTTGGGCGATTAACCAATCCATTGAAAATATTTTTTTGGTCGTTAAGTAGACACGTGGGAAATTTATTATGGAAAAATATTCGATGAACCAACGTGTTTTAATCGTTAAAACATTTTATCAAAATCAATCATCGATTACTGTGACGATCAGAAACTTACGTGAAATTTTTGGGAGAAACAACGTGCCAACAAAACGCACTATTTATCGTGAATGATTTCGAAGAAAGAGGGTATTTCAACAACAAAATTTTCGAATTTGGGACGATACCAATCCACATGAGATCTAAGAGTGAAGAGACGCATTCTCATAGCAAGACTAAGTTGAGGTGAGTGCCTTCCATAATTAGGCCATTTAATGCTTTTAACAGTGTTATAACAATCTAGTAGTATTCTTCAAGATTACTTTTGGCTCCCTTACATTAGTCTAGTTAGTCTTGGAGCATCTTTTGAGAACAAAAATGTTACTTGGGATTGACGTTTTCATTTTTAAAAAAATATGGACTCAAACTATTTGACTTTTAAAAAAGGTATCATATGACATTGTAAGTGTTGCCGTTGATTTATAATAATTTTTTTTTCTATTTAAAGTAAATTTTATAGAAACAGGGGAAATAGACCCCCTCCTATGCGATTTTTTTTTGTCTTGACCCAACCTACACGCCCCAGACTTTTGTCACATCTTTTACAAATAACTTTGTAAACGTTCTCTACATACATAATGTAAAATAAAAATATATTTTTCAGGTGTTTAACAACAACTTAAGTTTAATGGGGTGCCAAACATTAAAGTTAAGTTTTTTAAAGTTTTTCACTTAATCTATCGATGTGAAAATTGCGAATTTTGTAGATTCTACAAGAAATCGACGTCATGTGGCCTGTCTATGTAATCGGTCAATGGGAATACTCAACCAGAAAATCGACCGTTATACCTTTTTAACACGAATTTACTAATAAACCAAGCATCCCATCACAGCGACTTAAATTAAAAATGACACATCTACCCTTCTTTCTATGTATGTATCGCAGGTATACATACATATATAGGTATCAAAGTGTATGTGCATACAATATTGTTTGTTTACTTAATTGAAAATGTTTACTAAATTTTGTCAATACCATTAAATTACTTTACTTCACATCTGGTTTTAAGGACATACATAGCTAGATATCATATGCATATCCCATTACTACTATGTAAATGGGAAGGGGATAGAGACAAACAAAGAGTGTGAGAAAAATGTAGTTTCACGTATCTTCTGTTATTTATTAAATGGCGTTGAAAATTCAAATTTATTTGACAAACCATAATGTAATGCCATAATATTAATACACCCACACCACGCACAGAAACATTCAAAATATAAAAATAGACCGATCAAAAAGCCTTCATAGCATCATTCATTGACATGTCAAGTAATTGAGAGTTATGGGAATCGGTTCGAAGGGGCGCATATGGTTCTATTAATATATCTACATATATACGTATATAAGAAAATGTTTCGATGTTTGACTTTGGTTGTTTTGTAATTTTTATTTTATTTTTTTTTTCATCTCACTAATGATTGAAGAGATAGATGTGTGAATAATTGATGTGCACACTAATGATTGTTGGTTTAACATTATAAACAATGTTTTGAGGCATTATTAATTTATTATTATAGTGATGGTGTTAAGTGATTGACCAAAGACAAATAAATTTAATTTTCCTTTGGATATTTATTTATAAATCTTTGATCTCTAGATACAAAAGATACACATTATGGGTTTTGACAGCAATTTGTTTTATAAATTAGAGGTCAGTTTTAAATTGATATAATTTACCATCCTCAAAAGGTCAAAGAGAACTAATTCTGTGTGTTATAGGTTTTCCTGAAATACTTAGGTTAAAGATTAGTTAATTATTTACTGGTTGTTATATTCAAAGGAAAGTTTTGATTGAGTGTTTAAAATAGAATCCTTTTTGTGAATGTTATTTATTAAATAATAATACTAAATAAAAAGTCAAAACATTTAATTATTTCAATGCTATTAACAGACAGTTTATTGGTTTCTCTAAATAAATTTATACAAATGATACTTCAATAGGATCCAGGACAATAAATGGTACATATTGCTCTTATGACTTTCGCATCTACCTATGATGGAAATTCGACAAAGAAGAAATCTGCAACTTAAAAAAAAAAAATCCTTTGATTCTCAAAAATTCATATGTTTTATTTTTTTTATTTTCATCAAGTCTACTCACAAATTTCTTATTTGTACGGCTTTCATAAATAATTAAATTTAATGTTTAATTAACCGCAGCAGGCTATATGTCTAAAAAAGATCATTGCATGCCACAATCCACAATTAATTCATATATACGTACATGCATATATACAATCATGAATTATTATTTTTATTTAATTACTCACACAATTTGATCCTACACAAACAAAATTAAATTCCCATCTCTCACACGAACAAATTAATCTTTCCTTCAAAATAAAAAAATAAAAATGCAAGTCCATAATGTCGTCGACTTAAGTATCTACTTTTGTTGACTCAAACCAAAAAATGATTTATACAATTCCAGTGGCTTGCAATGCAACACCTTAATCAATTTAACCACACCCAAATCAGATTTAATATAGGTACACGCAAAAGGAGTAAATTTATGATGGGGAATTAGTCAACACAATGCTGATGGCATTAGGAACTGTCTGGGGCTAAAAAAAAACCCAATTTACCATTTAATTAATCAATTTTGATCTGACGTGCAGCTGTGTATATGGAATTAAAATCATAGAAGGGACTTTGAAATTTAATTTATTAGAATATATAAAGTCGCGCTGTGCAAAATATGGCCTGAATCAATCTTGCCGCACAAAACACTCCCAAAAATGAAAATCTTTGGCTCGGTACCAACGACTCTATCCATGAACCTATATAATTTGCAATAATGCTTTTAAACGGAAGTACTCCGCGAACGCCATCACGATGATTTAAAACTCAGACAATGGACCGCACCTTTCAATTTACACCTGACCACTATTAACCACACCATGACACGCTAGCAAAACAGCGGATGACTTTATGGAATTTTAAGCTTTTATGGGCTCAGTATGGAATGTAAAATGGAATGAACGCAGCGCGGCAAGGTGGCGGCGGCGGCGGCGATTTCATGGTGGTAATGGTATCGGAAAAGTATTAGGGTTTCTTTGTTTGGCGTTGTTGGCTGGAAAGAAACACATTGTGGCTTATTGCATTAGGAAACCTCTTATGCGAATATGTATTACAATTTTCAAACAGGGCTGTCGTTTTGAATCTTTATAGAGGAAGGTACTTTAGTGGTCAAATTACGGAAATAGTCACACGAATAGGTATGCTCTTATATATCGTCGTCTTTTCTGTCAAAACCTCGTATGTCAAAAAAATTATACAATTGTTCAGGAAGCAAAAACAACCGATTTAAAAAATAATATAATTATATTTTTAGAACCTATCAGTCATATTTATCAGATTTTTGTCTACTTAGACAGTGTCTAACTATTTTCAAATTGGTGGAAATATGCTTTATTTAATAAAAATAAATATCACATTATTCACGGTTAAGACAATCTACTCTTGTGTCTATGTTTGGTAGCTATAAGACCACAATAAACAAGGTTTTTGAACACATTTTCCAAAGTTGGACAGTTGTCTAAAGTTATACAACGTTTATAAATAAGACCATATAAATATAAGGTTTAAAAACGGTTTGATAGAGGCAAAAAGGAATCATAATATAACTGAACCAAAAAAGTAGATGTAATAAAAAAGTTCATTGGGACAGTAATATTTTTTTTTCAATTTACGTAAAATAAACTGGTTTATTGGACCAATAAAAAGCGGTACATTAGTCCAATAAACGTTTATTGAAACAAGCAAAAGTTTATTGATTCTGTTTATTTATTAATGTATCTTTTACAAAATTGTTATTTTTTGTTGTTACAAGGAATGAATAGTTTATTGAATTAACCAATTTTGTTGGTTGTGTCAATAAGTTATTTCATTAATTCAAGAATTTAATTTACCAATTAAATAATTTATTAAATTGAAAAACTTTGCTTTCCATTTTCATGCTAGCTTCCCTTTACTATATTCACTGTATGTCATTATGTTCTAATAACGCTTCTGGAAATATTTAAATAAAAAAAAAAAAACAACCCAGTTTCAAAGTTGAAGTGGTCTGAAGTTTTTTTTGTTACATACCACACTGAGTCCGAGTTCCATCCTGCTCGATCGATCTCACATGTGAGTTCAGGCTGGTTAGCTCGGACTCAGAGATCGAATTCATCTTTTAACATACGACCAATTGGTTGCTGCAAACCAAAAATATATAACAGTTTTTTTGGTTTTTCTAACCAAAATGGTGGGGAAAAATTAGTTTGGTGGAAATAATAGTGGAACAAATTCATGATGAGAAAATATTTCATAGAATATGCTTGCGGTTAAAAAATCGCAATCACAACAAATTTTTGGTAAGAATGCATTTTCGTTTTTCAGTCACACGATTTTTTAATCCCAAGCAAATACAAAATTTTAATGGAGTTTAGCAAATTAAGAACAACGTGTAAAGAAATCAATAAATCCAAACTTATAATAAAACGTATTTTGTATTCGAGCTAGCAAAATTATTTAACTTTGTAATTTGCATAATTGTTTAAATTATCAAAAACAAATTGTAAGTATTTTAAACAACTTTCACATTTGAAAACATGTGTCTCATTTCTTGCGACTAAAAAAACTTCTGACTGAAAAACACATGTTTCTTGTTTATTTCGTCTACGAAATTTAAATGGCAATTGGATCCACAAATGTAAAATTTATTTAATTCATTTTAATTTGCTTCATGTTGTCCGAAAAATCAAACAAATTTCAGTCTTTTAAGCATTACAATTTTTTGGTATCATGAGCGTTCATTCACAATGAAACTCATGTAGGTAATTCATTTTTTGCGACTGAATAGTCACCCGATTCAAATCGCAAGTGCCTTCTTAGTCTATAGGTAAAAAGACCATTTCTCAATTTTAAAGCTTTTTTTTTTCTTAATATTTACACCTAAGCTCGTTAGTCAGTTAGGTGTTTGGTGCGTTTTTTGTTCTTCCAGTACAAAAATAGTGGGATTTTTTTCGAATCCAGTGGGATTTGTAAAATCTCATCTATACCATCACTGTGTATAAGAAAGGAAGCCTATGTTCCCCGTAAGCGGGATATACACTACACACGTCAAAATCATCATCATGCATGAGAGAGAGCATATTATAAGGAGCAGGAGGTGGTTTTCTAAAACAAAAAATACTTAAATAGTGATCTACATCTAGTACGATGTCAAAGCATTTTCATTATTTTTTTCTAATTCGTATTCTGGGTGTGTAAATATTATGAAGATGATTTAATATTTACATTAGCCGACGTTTTTTGCTGCTTTTTTTTATTATGTTTGAATAAGAATTTCAGAAAAGTTATTTTTTAATAAATTATTGAAATTTTCTGAAGCTGAAAAAGGTCTGAAAAGGAGAGACACGAAAAACTATTTTAAGCGCAGTTTTACGCTAGCAAATTGTTATCATCTTCATAGTTGTCTTTAATGATATACTTTAATAGAACTCCCTTAAAGATTCGGACACAATCACCATACAATTAAGCATTCAAATGAAGTCAATGATTGAAATAGTAGTTTTCGTGTGTTGTTTAGTCATAACACCTACATATACTCACTTCGACACCTCTGCTTTCAGTCTTCAATATAACCTATTAGTTTAGTGGTGTTCAATCCTGGTTGTTTCTGATTTATATTTTGATTTGGTTTCTGCGTGCCCTCGTCGTCGTCATTCTCATTATCACGGAACGTTATTTTCTATTCTATATACTCAAACTCAAACTCATGATTTACCCGCGCTAGAAAGCTAAACAAAAACTACCCTGGTTAATTTAAGAAGCTTCAGAGTATTTTCTTC
Source organism: Epistrophe eligans (assembly GCA_951394125.1). NCBI lineage: Eukaryota > Metazoa > Arthropoda > Insecta > Diptera > Syrphidae > Epistrophe > Epistrophe eligans. The sequence continues at coordinate 56,219,141 of OX596028.1, forward strand.
GAATACAAATTGTAATGGGGTGTAGGTTTAGGTAGGTATATTCGAATCTAATGGAGTATCGTCATTTATTATTCTGTAGCTAGAAAATAGGTGAATTCAAGACAGAGAAATAGGAAGTAAAGAAGGGAGTGAATTTGATGTGAGAATGCTTTGCTAAGGGGGTTTCGCAAAAAGTAATTGATTTTGCATTTTTATTGATCAATTTCGTAAATGGAAAGACATTTCATGACGCCCACATTTTGTTTTTGCCAGAGACAGGGTGCCGTCCAAAGTCTTGTCACACATAATCTGGGTTGGGTGTGTTGACTTCTATATCTATATTTGGGTAAATGTACCTATTTGTATACAAAAAATGCCGGAAATATCGTCAAGAGGCTCTTAATCACTCAAATCATGCCTAGCCAAAGGAAAGGTTTATGTGGAAATGAATTTGAATTGAATTGAACATTGTTGACATTGTGTCATTTAAAATTCATTTTTTTTTTGTCCAAAAATGTATTATTGGTTAAGTGTTTAGTTAAGATTGATATATTGACTGAAAAGGACGCGTTTATCTACAAACAAAAAAAAAAACTTACTAATCCAAAAATGTTTCGTATCTGATGTTTAGTTTTGTTAAACAAAAATTATTTTTAAAAGTTTTAAATGCAATATTGTTTGAACTATTAAGAAGAAACAGATGGCTGAATTGTAACATAATCGGTCAAGCCAATGAAAAGTTATAAACGTGAATAACAAAAACTAAGTCATATTTCTAAAAACATGTCAAAAAACCTATTTCAGTAATCGAAATTTTGTTTGGAAAAAAACTTTGCGAAATTTAATCAAAACCTATAGAGCCGTTTTCGAGAAAATTTGAAAAAAACGATTCTTTGTATCTGTTTTAGATGTTGCAAAAAAAATTAAATTTTCCTTTTAGGAAATCAGATAAAAATACTCTTACCAAATTTGAAGAAAATTGGTCTACCCGTTTAGGCTCTAGCTCAAATGTCAGTGGAGGCACGTACAAAAAGACCAACCCACTTCTCGATCATCGTAGTATTAATTTTGATTACAAATTATTTTGACACGAAACCAAGACTTATTTTATAGTGTAAGTAAAAAAATCAAACATACAAAGAACTCCATGATCTGTATTAACTAATTTCCATTTAAGTCTGTTTGTAGTTGCAACGATAGGTCAATATGTTAAGACTTCTCAGATATCATTTAGGTACATTAAACTTTTCACGAGACAAAAGGGGCACGGCATCAATAACAATAAAAGCAGAACATAAAAAAGCCTATACTTTCAAGAATAGAATCAGCTATTATAATTATGTAGGAAGATTTAATGTGTTCTGTCTGCCTTCGTCTCTAAGAGAAAATTTCAGGAACCTTTTTTGAATTTTAATTTTATGGCAGCTATAATACGGAGATCAAATCTGGTAATCAAGACGATAGCTTAGAGTTCTGACAAATAAGGTAGGTAAGCAATTGTTTAATATTATAGGGGTCAGAAAACTGACGTGATTAGCTTTTAATCCAACCCAAGACCGGTATAACCCTTGTAAGGTGTATTTACGTAGGACATGTCAATTTATAACTGTTTTGATTATTAAAGTACATACCCTGATTAAGTGAATTAGCGAAAAATCATAATTACAATTTCAATTAAGCGGCCTTTTCACCTATAAGTGAACCTTGGATAATAAGTTTCAATTAAATTTTAAATAAGCGGATAACTGAAATCGTTCAGATAAATGTTTTTCAGTTAAACGGGTTTCAGTGAAGCGATTTTTGACTGTACTGTTAATGTGGGCCACACTCGGTCCATTTCGTCAGTAACTTCGAATTGACTTCGAATTGACTAAGCAAGCGGGATCGATTCGAACGAAGCTCATTTCAACCTGTGTTGACTACAAAGGATTCAAGTGGGCTTTAAGCTTATTTGCAAGCGAACTCTGTATAACCACATATTTTAAATTCGTATATTGCTCATAACCTAACTACACTAGAACTGAAGTGCAAAGAAAACGCTAATGATAATATTACCTTTCCTTTAATATATTCTGTTCTGTGCAGTGTGCATCACGAGCTTCCGACTCTGTGCACGAGTTTTAACCAAAAGAAACGTCAAATGTCAACTTCAATGTTCATTCTCTTTTCTCTAAAATCGGCTACAGCCAATAAAAAAAACAGTTTTACAATTAAACTTATCGTGTGTAAGCTTTTACAATACAAAGTAGACATATTATGTGTGAAATTTTAATAATTTTGCACTTGCCGATAACTAACGAGAAATAAAATCGTGTAAATAAAAACCATCAAGATCAATTTTAAGCTTCTCAGATCATAAAAAATTTCCCGCATTAGAATTTTAATTTATTTATAAAGAATTTAAACAGTTTTAAGATTCGAGAAAAAAGCTGATTCAGCATAATTCGCATAAATAGTAGCGTTTATTATTTGTCCCAACTGAAGTGTTTTAATGTTTTCGCTAAATCTTAGAAAAACTTAAAAACTGATTTCGAGAAGGGTTGAAAATCTTCTCTATTAAACACTTCCAAAAATCTAAATTTTATTCCAATTCAATAAATATATGAAATCAAAGAAGTCGTTTAATTTTCAAAATTCTGTTATAACCTGAGTACCTAGTTATCGAATTCATAAATAACTGTATAATAGCATTGCTATTGGGTCTGTTCAAAATAATATACAAAACACAATTATAGCTTCAATGTTTTAATTACAATAATATGTCCTTAGTTATCTACACGAAATTCCATGTTAATAAATCAATCGCGGAATAAATTTTCTAAAATCTAAGTAATTTGTATTGTATATTGTATAGGTAGAATCAATCGCTATATTTTCCTAGAATTTAGTGTATTGAATATACATATTCAGGTTCAAAGCGGTCAGCTTCTAAAAACAGAACTCACAATAACAAAACTCCGGCACTTGGACGAACATTGATGTTTACATATCTTAACCGCGAGTACCATAACTCATTCAATATTTTTAGACTAGTACACGACCTTTAAATGTAAAAATCAAAGATATGTCGATTTTTATTGACGAAGGACAAGAAGTAGTTTATATTTTACAAAAACATACCAATCTGATCATAAAATAAATTTTATTTTCTTCAACGTAATAATAATTTAGCACATATTATGAAACCGAACTGTGAAGTTTAGTTTGTTTTTTTAAATTGGAGTACTCTAGAATTAGACAGTTAAGAGATCGTTAAAGTTTTGCAATCGTAAAAAATCAAACTCGACTAAAGTGGTCGGGACCACTCATAAGCTTTACGTACGGGCACTTATAAATATTCACCATTATTGCTCGGTCACTTTCTTTATGAGGCTCTTAGGTTTTATGAGCATTCGATGAATGCAGACATTTTTTGAAACCTTAAATAAAATTTTTTAATAATAACATTTTTAGGGGAAGCAATCCAAATACATTTGACACCTAATAGCCCCAGCGGGTATACGTCCGTTGGCGTTGTGTTGTGTGTCTCTTTTTTGTTTAAGATAAAATATTTTCATGTTATTTATACGTTAACACATCAGCACATAGACAAAAATATAAAATCAGTTTGTTTTTTTTTGATAATGATAAATCCTGTAAATTAATTTGTAATGTTTCCTGATTTTTGTATTTATAGAAATCACTGAGAGTTGTAAGTCACTAGGCTCTGATTCTACACGAGCTATACCACCGCCCAATTTATTTTTATTCAGAATCTTAATAAAATAAGTCTAAATATTATTATTATTAGATATTATTGTACTAAATATTCTTATTTTGAAAAAAAATCAATATTTCGTAAATTTCCTTAAAATTTTCGTACCAATTTTTTTCTTAAAAATGTTTACAATATTTTACATATAAAACATTTTAAAAAAAATAATTTTGAGATTTTATGAGAAAATTGACTTATTTTTGAGTTATTCACGTATAAATTTTCAACGACTTGACTGATTTTGTTATAATGTTACCATCTGATGTCTCTTAATATTTTAAACAATATTGCATTTAAAATTTAAAATATTTTTTTAATTAAAGAAATAATTTAACAAAAATTTATTTTTCTTAATACTTTTGTCTTTTTTTCGTTTTTTTTTTTTTCGTTAAAAAGTGGGTAACCCAACCAAGTGAGTCAAACTTCCATTAAGGAATTTTAACCTTTTTACTTATGCATTTCTGCGACTAAAAAAGCTACATATAGTTGACACAAGAGCAAGCACACTAGGATCGGTCACGCGAGAAAAAAATATATTAAAAAATAAAGTAAAACATGGCTTCTGTCTATAGAAGTTGACAATGACAAGTCAACTTCCATTACTAGTGCAATGAATTTGTCAAGTCATGATAAATTTAATCCTACCACAATTCGCTCAAACCTTTTCTAACTGTTAAAATTTAGAATTTAATCAGAAAATTGCCTCAATTCCGTGTTGATGTAGGTACCTACTCCTATATACATGATACAAAAAAACAGTAATATTAATAAATATAATTCATCACAAACTGCAAAACAAAAAAATAAAAAAAAATACTTCGCACACCTTTTTCCTTAATATATTATTTTATGCTTCTGTCCTAATTAAATATAAAAGTGTGTAAATCCTTCACTCGTTTTTACCATCAAAGTGTCATCATAAGACACACACAACTCTGCAGTTCCTTTATCAGTTTTTATACTCATTCACTTCACTTTGATAATAAAATGGACGGAAGTGTATAGCAGGCAACCAGGCATACAAGCATGTCCTTTTGCAAATAAATTATTACAGAACTCGCTATGTAACTACATTTTCATTAAAATAAAGTCCAACCGAACAGGTTATATAGGATAGAATGTCGCGTGATGTAATAAAATGATGAATACCCATCATGGGGTGTTTCCCCTAAGGAGTGGTTAAAAAATATTAAACATAATGTCCTTGTTTTCCTTCCTGGTACTGGTCGTGACAAATGTTCATTAAAATTGCGTGAGCTTAAGTTTATTAAAAATTAACCTCGTTTTTTTTTATATTTATTTTTTTTCTGTATGTTTGTTTACACAATGCATTTAGTATAATTTAACAATTAATTTAATTACAAGTCAAAGTGTGATAACTCATTAATTTTAAAAATGTTAATTCAAAAGTCTCACGAAAGAGTGATGTCAAAACATTAATAACTATATATATAAAAATTATATAGTATGTGTATTAAAATTTTGTGGCTTTTCAATAAAAACAATTCGCAATTAATCAACTCAAAAATCATTATATAAGTATCATCATAATATATGTACCTACATGTTTTTCATCTGAATTTATTTATTTAAAATAGTTTTTTTTCTTTTTTTACAATGTATTGAATGAATCTTAAATCACGAACCCTAACAACACTGAAATTCATGAAAACTTGCAGTTGTTCATATAGGTACATTCGCCTTCTTTGATTGCATGAATTCATAAGAAACATCATTCCTGTTGTGCATTAAATTTGATGAAGAAGCAAGAAATATAAAAACAATTTTTGTGAATTTTTGTTTCAGAAAAATAGATAATCATGCAAAAAATATACATATTCAGCATATTCGTAATAAAAAAATAAATGACACTTAATAGATTTCATTAGTATATTTAGGATTTATAACACAGGAAAAACAGTGATAAAGTTTCTTTAATCAATGTTTGGATTTATTGAATTTTAAATTATTATCCGACAACTTGACATAATGTTGATACCGAAATCGAAAAAAGTGGGTCTTGCAATTCTGCCCGTCTATCTGTCCGTTCACTTGTAGTGATTTTTCTAAAAAAATTGATCACAACTTTTTTTAATTCAGTAATTTTTTACAAAAAGGCTACCATTTTGTAAAAAAAAAATTGTAAATGGTACCTCCCATAGAAACATTTTTTTATTTTCGATTTTTTCAAAGCCGGTTCAACTGATTTTTATCATTATTTTTATGGAACAATTTAAAATAATTTTGTATTTTTCATAAATTTTCAAAATTGTTTTTAATTTAATATAATTTTTTATTAAATGTGGCACCCAGCAGTTTCTCACCATTATATAGCAGATTTCAAACAAAAATTATTCTTATTAAAATTACGTTATGCCTACAATATTGTTTAAAAACCGTTGAAGAAAATTTCATTTTTCCAAAAACGACTCCTGTGATTTTGTTTAAAATTTTTTATGTGAACTAACATTAGTAAGTTCCACAATATTATTGGAACAATTTTTTTTTATTAATCCATTAGTAACCATTATTATCTGATAGAAACAGTTTTTTGTTTTTGACTATCTCATTATCTAATGGTTTATATTGATGATCTGGTATTTGATTATAATTAAATGATATTTTAAAAGACAGGCTTACAGATCACTATCTGTTGAACCGATTTTAATTAAATTTTTTACGCAAGATCTTCTAATAAGTTTAAATTATATTGTGTACCAGAATTAACAAAACAAAAAAAAAAAAACAAATTTTGGATTTAAACAAAATATGTAATAAAAATTTGTTTTTGAAAATTCGATATTTCAAAAATAATTTTTTGTTACAAAAAACCTCAGAATACGAAGCTTCCTCCAACATGATTTTGTAGCTCGCATAGTTTTTTTTTATTCAAGTTGGCTTCAAAATTTTGGTTTTATATATTCACACGTAACCGACAAATTTGTTTAACTTTTTTATTTAACCTGAATTTGTAGCTTTTCAAATTTGTTTGATTCCCAAAAAAAAAACTTTTTTCAATAAATCTGGACATTATCTACCTAAGCTTTGATTGGAATGGAATTTGTTTATTCAATTAGAATAGAAAAATGTTATTTTATTGTATTTCATCATATCTAATGGTTTAAAAAAAAAAAAAATGCTTACTTGGCTGTCAAGTTCGCAGTACCAGGGATTATTAAAAAACACGAACCCGATAATTTTTTTTTCATCAAGACGAATCCTCAAAATTTTGAATTTAAAATGCTTACTTGCGGATATTTTTAAGTTCACTAATTTTTCATAATAATGGCTCTCTGTTTTTTGATTTTGAAGGAAAGGCATTTATTCAGCTGCTTCTTCGAGAAATTAGTTTCCTTTACTTCAATGTTATATTTAGTTTGTGAGTTTAATTTAAAAGAAGTTAATGAACTTATTAAAATTTCTATATTTCGATACAGAAGTTGTAGAAGATCGGTCCAGTAATTGTAAATGCGCGCAAAACAATTAAAACATCTATAAAAACTAATTTACTAAGCAGACATATGTATTGAATGTATATCTCATAATTGTATGAATATACGTATTCAAAATAAACAACATTCTTTGATCTATTGTCATGAAAAATGTCTTTCTCTTATTAATAAAACTAAAAAGCAATTAAGTAATAAATACATACTTCAAAAAAAAAAAGTAACAACTGTCAAAACAAAAACAGCAATTAACATTTAACATTATTTCAAAAACTTGAAAATAAAAGTTTTCAAATTTCATTCTTGCTCTCTACACCGCATCGTTTGAATTCGTTTAAGTAGTAGTTATTCTAAATTCGCCGTGCCAATAGCTTTGGTCTCATCCAAATTCCCAAAAGAACCGATAACAAAAATAAAGGTATTTGCAAAAGTTTCAAATTGAAACTCCCAATACAAAAAAATCAAAATAAAAAAAAAAATGTATTCTTATCGAAAACCGCACAGGAAACTTTTCAATTTGTTCAAAATCCATTTTTATATTTTTTATTGTTGTTTTTGTTTTGAAGAAACACCACTTCAACTAAAAGGACGAGTTTTACCTACGAAGGGCAAAGTTTTTTTTTGTTTTGTTTTAAATAGAAAAAAATGTAGAATGCTGGTATACATATTATGTATAGGTAAGGTAGGTACACTGGGTAGTTGCATTGTGTTTTGAAACTTACAACTTTTTTGTCTTCGTTTTGTTTTGTTTTATTTTTATATTATTTCTCAAGAGAAGAACTTTTATCCACCATAATAATTTTGCGAAAATAGTTTTCCAATTGATGTAACATTCCATTTTATCAGTGCGGCATTGTTAGAAAGGAAAAAAAAAACAAGGCGCAAAAAAGCCTTTAAATTTCCCTTAAAGCTGAATTGTATAGCTGCATAACATACATTTATATATAGTTCGTCCTTGAGCAAGGAAAAACTGGTTAAATAAATCATTTCAGTTTTGTGCGCATCTTGCATAAATTAAAATAAATTGTCGGCTCGGCACTTTTTCCAAATAGCGAGGACGGACGAACAATCTCACTGGGACAAATTGAGGGTACACAAAAAAGATATTCGTTCCGAATTAAAGCACAATCATGGAATAAGCAGCTGTCCATCCTATTTTTTTTTTTTTTTTTTTTTTTTTGAGTTCCTGCTGAAAGCTGAATCGTTTGGATTCTGCATTTGGATCATTTAGTTTTATGGATTTTTATTTTCACTACCTACGTATAGGTATATAACGGTGTTAAAGGACCAGGAAAGAATTTAAGTGAGATAGGATTGTTTACTTTTAACATATAGTAGGGTAACTTTGAATTGTAAGGATGTTCTGTAAAAAAAATAAAACATAATTCAATTGAGTTTTTGTTGGATTTTGTAAATTGTATTTATATTTCTGTTGAGCGATGATTTTGATATAAAAACATAGGATCTGCCAATTTAATATTTTTTTCTTTTTTTTCTTATCATTTCCTGTAGAGTATTATAATTTAAGCCCGAATATAAAATAATTTTAAATTTTTTTTTAAGAAATGAGAAAATATGTCAACTTACTGACAATTTCATTCATTTAAATAAATAATGCTACCATTACAAAAGGAACTGCATTTCATATACGACAAGTAAGTTAGTAATAAAAGCGTATGAAAATTCTTATGATTTATCCATCTGTGAGTTTTAAATTAAAATAAATTAATTTGTCAGCGCGACAGCTCGTGTAAAACTAGGGCCAGTGACTTACAACTTTCAAACATTCCAGTGTGCGTGTTACTGGCAGGAATAGAGGGGACTTACACTTTTCTGCCGAATCCAAACGGCTATAGGGTGAGAAGCACTTTTTTTTATGATAAGAGATACAATTTGAGGATTTGTCAATTCCTCGCAAGAGGCAGTAACCCGTGAAAAACATTTTTGTTTTCTTAGGTGGCATAGGCTAGGAATCGAACCCAAGACCTCCGGCGACAGTCCAATGTACTAACCATTACGCCACGGGCTACTACACCTATGAGTTTATATTGAAAAAACATAAAACATAAAAAAGGTAAGGTAAGGAATAATAGCGAAATAAGAAAATACTAAATAATCCGTGATTAAGTTGTATTTAAAGAAAATTAACAAAATTATTTAAAAAAAAAATATTTTTAAAATTAGGAATTAATTAATCAGAAGATTATTATTTCTTCAAAGTTTTTGTAAAAAAAGCACAACTTAAATTTTTTTGTTCTTAGCTTAATATAAACCTATAATTAGGTACTAGTGGTCTTATTTATAAACGTTGTCTAACTTTAGACAACTGTCCAACTTTGGAAAATGTGTTCCAGAACCTTATTCATTGTTGTCTTAAAGCTGCCTAACTTAAACACAAGAGTAGATTGTCTTAACCGTGAATAATGTGATATTTATTTTTATTGAATAAAGCATATTTCCACCAATTTGAAAATAGTTAGACAGTGTCTAAGTAGACAAAAATCTAATAAATACGACTGTAGGTACATATATATTTTTTCGTAAAACTACATTTTTCAATTTAAACAGAAAAGTTATGGTTTCTCTTGAGGCTAAGGAAAGCTCATCAGAGTCCAGGGAAATACCGAAGAAAGCAAATAAAACTCCGGTTAAGAATAAAAGAATTCTAACCATTTACCGGATTTTTGTTTTTATAATTTTATAACAAACATATATTCAGTTTTATTCAAATGACAAGGCAGTGCAAATTCTAGCGTAAAGAAAAGAGACAGTATCTACATGAAAAATAAATGAAGAAAACATTATTATTTTTCTCGGGTTGTTCAAATCCGGTTGTCTTTGTGATGTTGAGTAGGGGTGGCTTCTAGCCAAGGTAGTAGGTTGACGCTGCCTTCTCGTCATTGATAAAAATAACTCCTTCGTCCATTATTGCTCTCACATTTAGTTATCTTGTCTTGGCTCGGGATGTCTGTCTTCGCTTTTTTTTTTTCTCGAACAAATTTGTCATTTTGAATTATAACTTTTTAATTTTCTGTTTCTCGGTAAAAGTATACGCATATCAAAATTGTAGAGAATTCAATTTTCTATGAACATTTTGTGTGTGAAACTTATGGTTCTCTTGATATGGTTAATCCCTTTTACACCCCCCACCCACCAAGAGGGGTGGTTTTATATCCGTAAACTGGTTTTCCCACTCACAGTAACACACCCTCCCTAAGAGCCTAAATTTTATAATAAACTAACAAATGTTTTGGCAGGGTCACAATTGTTAAATTTTTCTTTTTTTTTGGCTTATTTTTATTTGTAATTTCTTGGCTTCCATTAAATTACATGTCTTAAAATTTCGCGCGAAATTTTTGCAAATTTAATGCCAAATAAAAATTTGCGGGTATATAATCAATGAAGTACCTGGGTCAGAAACCCCATCAACATTCCTTAATAATTTCTTCGACTGCATTATTGCAGCTACGGATGATCATTTTATTAAATTTAAGTTCGTAAAACTCTGTTCTACAGTTGCGCTGCTATGAGGCAGACTGCATACAGTAAGCATAGTAACTGCATACATTTTCAAATCCTTAAACTAACGTATTTAAGGATTACTGCGGGAAAGATTTTTAAACTTGTTCTTTTACATTTTTAAATGATTGGCAAACATTTAAAACTTTTTAAGATTGATTTTAAAGTAAGATTATGTATATGATTTACAAAGTAAAGGTAGTATAAGTTAACTTTTTAAGGGTCTTGTACGTATAAGAAGAGCTCCTCTTACTTACTTACATTCCTACCACAGTTTGAAAAATAAAACTGGAATTTAAAACGCTTATATACATTTTAAATCGAAATATTTATTAGCTTCTTTTTGACGTAAATATTTTATTTAAGATCAATACTTTCGGAGGATTTGAAAATGAATCCCAAAAAATTAGGATGTCATGTGTATTTTGTTATGCTTCGACATATTAAGCTGAATTTTAATATTATTTGTCCTCCTGGGCTTTGTAAAAGGATATTTCATAAAGCAAGAGAAAAATTCTTAAAGCATATACCTATTGATTTACGCTGTAAAATATGTGCATATGTAAAGGTAAGTTTATATATTGCTTTCATAAATTATTCGGCTTTAAATAAAGCTTTAAATTCATAAAAATAAAAACAACAAGTAAACAGTATCGATTATAATATTGCACTACATTTTATTATATCCTCACTTTTCAAGTGAGGATATAATACAAGTAAACATTATCGATTATAATATTGCACTACATTTTATTATATCCTCACTTTTCTATTGAAATATTTATAGGTATGTATGTTTTATATGTTTTTTGTTGCATTTACTGCTTCTACATTCCTTTTCAATACACACACACAGTACACATACAATTTCTTTTATTTAGACATAATATAGGTAACCTATAGTAAAAAATTTCTCAACATAAGTTTAAGTTTCAGACTTCAGCTTATATAAAAGAAAAGAAGGAAAAAAATTACCCAAGAGCTTGTAATTGACACACATTGCAAAATACAGGAACTCAGAAATGGGACACATAAAACCACTTTCTCTGCTCTCTATTACATAAATTCTTCACAAATAGCAACATCTACATTACATAGTTTATTTGGATTATGATTTTAGTCTTATAGCTTAGGTACACCTAACATCAGATGATTAAACCACAAAGTTCATTTTTTTAACTATTTTCTCTTCATTTTTTTGTTGCAATTTTCGAAAGAACTATAGGGCCGATTGTAACATTTATAAAAAAGGTCTGGTTAAAATATATTATTGAAAGAAATAATTCACATTCTAAAGGGTGAATGTGAACTTCGGTAGACTTTTGTCTTTGCAACAATTAGGGACCGAAGCGGAATTTTGGTTTCTTTCTTGTCGTGAAATATACTTTCCATAAATAAAATCAAAATTAAAGTGGCCAGAAAATTTAGAAGATTTTTTTCGTTAACGAAGAGATTTTGATAAAAAAAATAGTCTTATAAAAGAATTAATAATAATCATCAATCGAGGAACATGGAGTGTTTATACGACATTAAGCAATTCAATGTCTACCCCAACAATTTTATCGCTGCAGGTTATACAGAACAACACAATTAGGAACAAATTGTGGTTGTTGTACCTTCCTCATATTCTCTCTCCCTCACTTCTATATGAAGGACCATTAAAACCTTAAGCCTTTCACAAGCCTACTTTGTGGCCCCCGACCATGAGTTAAGCAGCGATAACGAAAATAAAACATGCATAAATGAAACAGAAAAGAAAGAAAAAAAAAAAGGGTGAAAACAATTCCAAAACGTAACCCTGCTGATTGCCCATCACCTCACATAACTACTTGGCCTTCGAGGTTCGCCTCTCTGCCCCTTTTATAACCCTTTGGAAAATTGCTCGAGAACATTAAATGCAAATCCTGTTGAAGTCCTTGTGGCTCCTCTAACAGACAAACCGACCAACCGACCGAACGACCAACCAAACTTGTGAGTTCCACAATCATTTGGCGGTTGTGTACGATAATACCAGAGGCTATACTTGCAATTGGAACATTCATTGAAGATTCTCTATGTGCAGTTGTTTTTTTTTTTTTTTTTTTTTTTTTTTTTTCCTGAGCTGCATGTATGGAATTCACCCAATAAGCAAACATATATAACTAGGTTATAATGGATGGAGGTTTGGGGGACGCATGGTCTAGTTGTGTTTTTCATGTAATGGAAGGTTATCATCTTATTCCACCCCTTCTAAGTCTCTTGTGGACAATAGTGTACATAATTGCGGGTGCATGTTATCGGACTGATGAACCTTTTTGTGTGTTTTTCTGTGGCTACCGCGGTACCCGTAAATTAAATTAAATTATAATAAATTATTTTTCAAGATTTTTACATTTTTATTTATTTTTTTTTTGGAGCATAGAGCTTTGTAGATTAAATTGCACGAGTAAATCGCATGTACTAAAAAATTAAGAAATTATTTTTAGCACCTTAATTTAAGGTATTTTATATCGTGTTGTCAAAAACAAAATTTGAAATTTAATAATCAAATCGTTTAAAAAAAATCATATAAAATTTTCAAAAATTAATTAGAAAAATTTGTTTTCAATTCTAAAACACCTTTTTTCAATATTTTGGTTTGAAATATTATTTATATTTATTTTTTAAATTGGGAATTGACCTCTCCGATACTATAAAAAAGTCGGAAATCTATAAGTATGTAGGTACCTAAGTAAATATGTTGTTAATTAATCCCTTTGGTAAAATTGTTTGCTATTTATACGCATTAATATTATTAATTTTAAACTGTTGCAGCCGTTTAATGAACGACAAAAAAATGAAAACTTCTTAATATAATTTTGTATAGTAGTTATATAAGGTAGGTAGATGTAATTATTTGTAGTGAGAATTTTTTTTTTTTTTTAAATGTTTCGGTGGAATATCTTAAAGCGGATAGGTAATACCAATTTTAATGAAAATTGACTCATTCGTTAAGGTCCAATCGAAGAGAAAAGTAGACAGACAGAATTGTCGCCCCATCATGCTTCTTTCGGCTTCCATAATATCGTAAGTCAAGTTTGATCAAAATCTCGCAATCGATTTTGTTTCTACAAATGCACAACTTGCCATAAACTGATATTATGTATATCACAAGTGTAAAAAATACACAAAATTATGTGTTACCCGAGGGGTGTGAATATTCTCGCAGAACGGAATAGCCAATTATGCAAATTTTTTGTGAATGTTTTTTTTTTTTTTTTTTTTTTTTTTTTCGTGGAAATCTCGTTTCTCATATCATATAAACATACCTACTTTAGTCTTTTTATATTCAAACCTTTAAAGGGAGGGTTGATGATGTGTTTTGGTGTTTTGTATTTTATTTCGTAAATTTCGTGTAAAAAGTTACAGCTGTGCAATAAATATTTACTTATATAAAAATTATTTTAGTATGCTACAAATTATTATTTTATAACAACACCGACAACGTAATGTACATCTACATACTTATTATACGCTCGTATATTTATATTGGTTTTATGTTGTGTTTGTTGAGTGTTGTACAAATTGATCCTTATTTAAAGAGAATTTTATGGGTACTGATATAATATAAAAACATATACATTATCATTAAAAGAATGAAAAGAAGAGAGAGTTAATGGGATGCACTTAAGAATTATTCATAATTTTGGTTATTAAATTACATTCGTAAATTTAGTATAATTTAAACAAATACATATGTCAGTGATTTAAACTAACTACTGTATTTATGTTTATGAAAGATTTCAGCCTAAGAAACCTGTAAATAACGGTACCTACCAGTAGTAAAATTTTATTTTAGAAATTAATGGAAATCTTATTTCTCTCAAAAATATGCTTATATCTTATTTTATAAAAGATCAGTAATTTTTTTTTACACCTGGACTTCTTTATTGTAAAAAAAAAATCTTATTAGAAAAATGGTTATAAATGGTAACTCCCTTACAAACATTGTTTTGATTTTCGTCCTTCTGAAAACCACTTCAACTTATTTTGATAATATTTTTATGGAGATTATTTAAAAAAAAATAAAAATGTTTTAGGAACATGTACCTATACTAAAATTTAAAAAAAATTGTTTAAGGTTTTTGAAAAACTTTTTCAAAAATTTATTTTTAAAACTTAATATGTAATTCAAAAATGACTTGGTGAATCTCTATTAAAATTGGCACCCTGCATTTTTTAACATTATCTAGCAGATTTTAAACAAAAAATATTCTTATAACCAAAAATAACAGTACCTACCATAAAAAAAGTGTTTAAAACCATTAAGGAAAATCTAATTTTTCTCAAAAATATGATTGCCATAGTGATTTTTTTTTAAATATTTGTAATAAGCTATCGAAATTGTAGAAAGGATTTTCGTCTTTGCGATGAAATTCTTATATTTTCCTCATTTTCTGGAATGTAGTAAAATTTTTTCATCACAGGGACGATTATTTTTATTTATATACATAAATGGTTGAAAAAAAAAAATTCAGAAATAGAAAAAATTATATCTGTTTAAATCTCATGGTTTTTAAAATATTGATATTGATATTGATCGTATGTAAGAGTAAGTTCGTGCGATCCAATCGTGCATTTTATTTCTTTTTTCTCTCGATTTCTCGTCCATTACTATTTTGTTTTGGGAAACTTAGTAAAATTAGGTAATTTTTGTTTTATCAATTTTTTTTTTGGAAGTGATGAATGGGTTAAAAAATGGTAAATATTCATACCTACATGAGATTCCTCCAAAAATCAATCAAGAACGTTCCAGTAGTCCCTGAGTTAAGTTCGTTTAAATACAGGATGGTGCGCGAATCGTGCTACAAAAACAAAAAGTAATAACTTTTCTCTGTGTGAGTAATAGGCTAATATTTCTTTGTATTTCGTAGGTTTATAATATTTAGATCTATTAAAGTAAGTACTTGGGTATAATGAAATGAGGATTATTTGGATAGTGTAGCGGTACCATACTTTGCAGTCCGTTATTTCCGTCCAAAAGGGAATTTAGGCGGAAGTTTGGCGGTACTCCTCGAGTAGATGAACCATTATAAGGCCATTAAACATGTTTGTCGAATCTAGAAGCACAGTGCGAAAAACACGAACTGTATGCAAAGTTTTTTATATAATTGATTTGTTAAATAATCAATTTTGGAATCAATTCTTTTGCCACTCAAAACCTCGAAAGCTATGTCTTCCATTTCTTTACAACTGAACCGACCTATACAATACTTTTCTTTTTTATGATCTCGTTCACAGCATACTTTTGCTTCTCACAAAAACAAATCAATGATTTTTTTTTTATCACAAAACAGTAAATTCACAATTTTTTACAGTTTCTTGCAATTAAAATTATTTTGTTTTTTTACTTTTGGGCGTTAGAAGTTATTTAGGGCGTTATTTCCTAACGCAGCTTGGCAACGCTGATGCGAGAATCAGTGTAGAGGTTTTGGATTCGTAAATAAAAAATTATTTCGAGAGTTAAATCACATACGATGATAAGATAATACTTAATTCCCAAAATCCCAAATTTTGAAGTTCTTTCTTTTCATAAAGAATCTTAAATATTTTAAAGCATTAAAATGTTTTTTTTTTTTTATTTTTTATTTCATCATTTTCTTTTAAATATAAAGTTTTTTGAACTAAAAGTTCGGTTTCATCTCATTTAAATTTTAAAAGTGTAATTTATGAAGTGTAATATCATCAGATTTAGTCAACGAGTAAGAAATATGTAGAGATGATATTTTACAGTCACATTTTTATTTAATTTTTTCCTTCGGCGTAATTTATCAGAACTTTCCACCGCCAATATTAGTTTGATTTTGAAAACGATTATACCGTATTTTTAGCATATATGATGTTTTTTTTTTCATATTTTTCAAATGTAAGCGAGAAACGACCTATTTTTGCATCCAATTTCTCTTTTTTTTAGATTGGTGATTTTTTTTTTTTATAAAATCAGACATAAGTGAAATGTATGTGTTGTAGGTACTCTCGAATTAGGATTTAATACCTCTTCCCATTGTTGTACTGCTTGAATTATTTTTTCAACTGAATTATCCTTCACTTTAATTCGAAAATTAAATTGTTAAAATTTTTTCTTATTACCATTAAACATAGGTACCTATGTATACATAGCTTTGTATTTACATACATTATGTACTAAGGAGTATTTGTCTCGATATTTTTTTGAATGATATATCTACCTACCTACATTACATACATATGTAAATCATCATTTCAAGTGCATTCAGGATTTTCCTGTTTGTTTCTTTTTTGTATGTTTTATTTTTAGCCAGCATTTCTTCTTTTTTGCCAAGAAAATAAACCACTTCTTGCAATTACATATCATTTTTCATGTTAGGAGCTATCTCTCCTTGCATTCCTTCTACAGTGCTATACATACGGTACATATGTACATTATTGTGCCTTGAAAAGGATGCACCATGTCCCTTGATTGAGGACATTTCTATTGTGTTTACGCATGCATGCCTTGAAATGCAAACAAGCAATCTGTGTAATTTACTAAAATGTTTTTTTCAAAGACGAAAAAGAGTTGGTTTTGTATATAGTTACAGGGTTATGGGTTACCGGAGGAGATATTATGCCCGAAGTCTCGGTTTAAATTTATGCATGTGTTTACAATAACATTCGTAAACCGTAAAGCTCTATATTTAATGTTCCTGGTGTAGGTATAGATAGGGCCGAAGCTATATGCATACATTATCCATTCCCAACTACACCTGCATTTTTCTATATGGGGACTCCCACCACCCCATCTATAGCAAAATGGGACGTGTTTTATGCATTAGCATCGCAAATAAAATAGAACCTACTGTTTCTGGCTTGGAAACATCGTGATTTTGTGCACATATCAACCCTAATAGCGATGGATAAATTCTTTAATTTATTTTGCACATTGGTTGCAGCACACCTTCTTTTTTTTTCTATTCAAGGATATTTTCCTAAAAAATAGCGCACAGGTTCTGACTCGGATGGACCAATAAATTTTGTTTAAGGTTGCATTTATTTTTCATTTCCTATTTTTTTATGCAACACACCGAGACATGTGGGAGTGGTGGATTTTTTCGGAACGAAAACAAATTAATCTTCGTCTAAACTGGTAATGGCTTAGATATTCAAAAAAAGTTCAACTAGAGGTAAACATGGAAGGTAAATACGACACGATTGGAGTTACACTTAAGAGCCATGGAGTTAATACCTACATATATAGAAAAATAATTAATAAAGTGTCACTAAACGTGGGTGGTGCAATAAATAGAATTCAATATGCTTAGTTGTTGTTTTTTTTAAATTTAATAGTGGCTTCTAAAAAATTACACCTATTAGCTGTAAATAATGACATAAGGACTCTTATAGAATTCTGAGATATTGCTGGAAAAAGCAGAAATTAACCATAATTTCTTCTTGCTGAAGTGGAATTTACTGTTTGTTCATTAATGATGTAAAAATTTCTTCAAATCACTTCTTTAAGAATAACCTAGTTGTTCGTAAAACCTACATTACATCATTTCTTGTATTAAAAATTAAAATTAAAAATGACTAAGAAATATGTTTCAAAAATTAATTAAACCCAAAGACCTCGTCCATTAACAGTGGTCAAAAATCCCAAAATGTTGCCCAATCTTACTTGGGAATTTTTGGGATCATTAATTATAAATCTGACATTCGTTTTTCAATAAAAAAAAAGTGTATGGATACAAAATGACTGATAACGAACAGTCAACAATTTTTTTATTTCAGGTTTTCCTTTCAGACTGCAAAATTTGCGTATAAAAATATAAAAAAATATTGGAGCGTGCCAAAAAGTTCATTCCCTATAAATTTTATTTCCACTTTTTAAAATGTTAAAATTGTTAAAAAAATTCCGTTATCATTTAAATCGATAATTAATTGTTTGTTCAAAAAGTTACATATATCTACCTAGTACCTACTTACATTTCCAAAAAAAAAAATCTATTTATTTTATTTCATTTGAATAAAATACACGCACTTAAAAAACACTTTTTACCTGTTTGTGACTGCCATTGATTTTACTACAATTATTTTAAGCTTAAAACACCCAACAGGCAAATATATTTGTTTTTGTTTGTTAAATACCAGCCTCTTGGGATATATGACAATTGTGTGTCCTTAAAAACTGGACCTTAGGAAAGGTTGGCGTAATTTAGTAAGCAAACATGTGCAAGTAGGTAGTGTTATTTTGGGATTTATTTAAAAATAATCTTACCTACACACTTATCGATTTTGTTACTTATACATAGGATTACTTTAATGCAGTTGTCCAAAAATGTCCTGTCATCAGTAATACACGTAGGTTGGTTTCCAAAAACAGAGTATAAAATGTGCTGATTACAGAAAACTATTTTAAATGTTTTAATTCATAATATAAAAAATAGTAGCCCATGACGTGATGGATAGTTTGTTGGAATGTTACACCGAAGTTCTTGGGTTCGATTCCCAGCCAATGCCATTTACAAAAATAGAATTTTTTCACGAGTTACTGCGTCTTTTGCGAGGAAGTAACAAATCGTCCAAGAGTAGCTCTTGTCATGGAAAATTGCTTCTCACCTTATCTTTTCGGATTTGGCAGAAAATTGTAGGTCCCCTCCATTTGGCCAATATCATGCACACAGGAATAGTTAAGAGTTGTAAGTCACAAGCTGTTGCGCCACCAAATTTATTTATTTTATTAAAAAGATAAAAATTAGACTTTTTTTATCCAAAAAGTAATTTATTTAATTTTGGTTTACAGTAGGTACTTACTGTTAAAACTTTTAAAAATATTCTCCATAGAAAATTTATGAAAATTAATTTATCTATTTTCGAGAAATAAGAATACGCTATAGAAAGATTTTTGTAGTTTTCTAGAAATTATAATTAGGTTTTAAACTTTATTTTCAAAGATGAGTTTCAATCAAAACATTAACTTAAAATTAAATTTAACATTGTACTTCTAGCGTCTATTTCAAGAAAATAAAGACAAAAACACAATACAAAATTCACCAAAACACAACCTTAAATTCATGTTTACACACCGACTTTAAGTGAGCTGCCATAGTAACACTGCAGTATCTAAAAATACTTTTTCAATGACATATGTCTCGTCGTCATTGGTCTTGTATAAACGGGTCTGTGCCATCATCCTTTGTAATGTAAGCCTTCGATATTTGAAGAAGATTAAAGGTAAATCAAATTAAATTTTGGTTAAGTGAACTGTGGAGATGCAGTATGAGTAATATTTTCAGCTTTGGAGCACCCACCACTGATTTAAGTGAAAATAGCTGAGGTTAATAAATGTGGGTTAAGTGGAAAAGTTTAAATTTGTTATTTAATGATTTTTTTATATGATAATCTGAGGAAGGTACATATATGTGAAGTTTTAAATTCTACATCAGTCACATTCTTTATTTATTTTATTTAACCATTATTTTCACTAAAAATTGCTTGTTATCTTTAATTAATATTTTCTTGCGAAAATATTATGTATGTCAACCAAATTCTTTTGTTTTAAAACCAAATTTGTTTTCTTCTTATATTTCCAAGGTTATAAAATTAAATTCAAAGTCCTGTCAGAAACTAAATATAAGAAATAAAATATGTATATGAACACATAAAAAAAACATACTTTGTTTTATGACTTAATTACAATCGCGCCTCTTGGACTCGTCCGAATTTAATCTTTTTCATCCATTTAAGCTAAAATTACATCGGCTTTTTTTTTAACGATAACCAAAAAAAAAAAAAAATCTTCTACATTTGAATAATGTTCTCTAAATTGAGTTTTTATTTAAAAATATATACACACCTACCTAGCTTTTATTTTAAATAAAACCTTTTGAATTATATTCGGATTTTTTGCTTAATAAGTTCACTTGGTAAAATTAAATATTGCTCCCATTAAATTTGTTAATTCAGTAAGGAAAAAAAATAAATACCATAGCGCCTCCTGTATACAAAATAAGAATAAAAATAACATTTTATCCTTAAAAAAAAATACATTACAATTTACAAACACCATCTGCAAATGTATGAGATCTCATAAAAGTAAACCCTCAGTGAAAATTGTCTATATACATAGGTAAATGTTGATACCAACCTACTTTTCTACCTACCTTTATATTCTAGCGATGAATTTAATAAGAATATTTTTCGTTAAAGGTGGTGAGTGTAATAAATTCCGTCTGTTGTCGAGACACCCAACGAGTACGAAACGAACATTTTTATACTCATGTTCGTTCAAATAGGTTCGAACAATATTGCAAGGAAGCGTTTAAGTTCTTTTTTTCTAAACTAGAAGCTGCTAAGTGTTTTTGTATTATTCGTCCTTAAACAATTTAATCACGAAATATCAAAAAAAAAAATATGAAAATTGACCATATTAAAAAAAAAAACTGAATCATTAAAAAAAAATCAGGAATTTACAAAAATATTTTTAAAAAATTGGTTAGAAATTGAAAGAAAAAAAATTCCTATTAATTTTGGAATAAAATATCTAAATAATCCTAAAAGAATAATAATTAGATTCGTAGATTCTGTTTCTGTCATGTATAACAAAATAATACAGACATCTAGAACCTTTTCAAATGAACAAGAGTGTATTTTTTTTTTTACATATTTTGACCCACGTTAGACTATGGAATGTGAACGAAGAAAAAAAAATAAAAACACCTCAACAAGCAAATAATGTTAGGACGAGACAAGTGATGCCCAGATATTATCTCCCCGAAGGACTCCATGCTTTAAGAAAACAAGCACAAAAAAAAAATAATAAAAGGCAGCCATTCTCCAAGGATCTTACGATATCGTTGTTTGTTGAGTTTCAAGTGCATCCCATTTTCTTTCTCACATAATTGAATGAACGCGGAAAATCAGGTGCGAATCTGGAATGATTAATTTGCGCGCACTGAAGAAAATGAGTATTTTCGCAATCACGGTAGTTATCTTATACCTTCATTTTTTTTTTGTATACGTACATAATATAGGTATATAAATATTACAAAGGACGACCATCGTTTTGAAACAGCGAAATTACCCAAAAGGTGTATTTGGATACAATTTATATTATAGCTAGCAAACGGGAAGCACATTGAAGACCTTTGTGCAGATCCTGAATGGATGGTAATATATCATTTGGAGAGAAGAGAGAAGTGTTCGTAGGTTGGTACCAAATTACTTCATTCACTGGTGTTGGAAATTAATTTTCGAAAATTAACTTAAATGAGGGCAAGACATAAACCATTAATTTTAACAATTCTCTCAAATTAACGGTGTATATTATGTATATAGGTGTGTTTTTGTTGTGGATTTTCTTTGTTCATAGAAATGTAGATATATGTTGTTTAAATCCAGGGCCAACACTAATATCCCAGAAAAAAATTGTATTCTTAAAAAAGGTTCGTTCGTGACAAACGAAGAGCAAAAAAAAAATATAATTGCCATTGGAAGCGTGTTACACGCCTTTTTATTATTAACTTCGGTTTTATCCCAAAAATTTTTATACCTCAGGGGTTATTTTGTTTTAAAAATAAATGAAAATAAAAAAAATAAAACAAAGGGGGTTTAAGTGGTAATTTTTGGTGAATTAAGTCCTTAAAATTTCATTAATAAAAAAACTCTCGAGTTTCGAGAGTAACTCTAGGGCACTGGATGTCCATTTGAGAGAATTTTTTTTTTTCAAATATTGTTATCAACTTTTATGTAGTTGTGTTGGTTTTCCTTTAAATCGAAGCTGTGGAAATCTTTTATTTTTTTAAGACTGACCCGAAATCTTCTGTTGCGTCTGCTCTTAATCTTATATCAATTTTGACAAATTAATACAAAATGTAAAATAAGTTTTCATTAATATTTTCGTCTAAATAATTAAAATAAAATGAAATATGTATATATCTATGTAGATATAGATAGACAAAAATTCTTTATATACTATCCCTGTTAGTGAAAGTGTATAACAACTCAGTAAAATTTGTATATGCAAATATTTGTTTGTCTATACAAAAAAAAATAAAGTCTTTATATCATTTTTATTTTCTTATTGTTCATATATTAAAAACAAAAATATGGCTGATCTGCTATACACTTTCACCAAAACACGGCTAATATTGAAAAACAAAAACACCTGGATCATAATTTTTTGTAGATTTTTAAAAATTTAGGCAAAATACATATTTTTTTAATATTTTTTGAATTTACAGATTTTTTGGAAAAATGCACGGCTGAAAATTGTAGCTTATAAAATTCTACACAAAAGAAATCACAACACCTTTTTTCATAAGAGCGATAGATTTTGATAAAAGTGTGCGCCAACGTTACAATATCAATTGTTGTTTTTAATCCACTTTATTCCGCATCTTACGTTTACGACTGTGGTTCTTAAAAAAAAAAGTGTAGAATTTTGTGTAGAATTTTTTAGCTATTACTATTGCCTCCACATTTTCCAAAAAAAACAAACTTGATAATTTAAGATATCTTCAAAAAACTATAAATTTCCCTTTTCTCCTAGAAAAAATCAAAAGTTTTGTTAATCTTGTCGAAAAATTATTTCCGATATCAAAGCTAATTCTTTACTTCTCTACTCTTTGGTGACTATTATTTACTCCTTCGTTTTCAAAAAATTCTTCAAAATGGTTAATTTTTTTTCAATATTTTTCCACAATCTTCAAAAATTTTTTTTCAGATTAATTTTTCAATTTAAGAATTTTATTGGCTATATTTAAAAATCACGCAAATACGAAAAGTATCTTTAAAAATAGGTCACAAAGCCCTTTGCTGACCAAACTTTTGTATGTACGTCTGGCGGATTGTTTTTAATAATAAAAATAATTTGTTACAATCAGTTACCCTCTTATTATGTAAATTAACGAATAAATTTCTATTATGATTTTTTTAAATAATTGATTCATTACTGAAATATCCTTTGTTATTGAATACAAGTGTCCTTCACTGTTCCATGAATTTATTCAAAGCTTATGCGAAAATTGATGCTGTTAATTTTTTTTTTTAATTTATCATTTTTCCAATGTTTTTTTTTTAAATTTGTTTAATTTATGAATTGTATAGTTGCCTTATAAAAGGCAAATCCATGTACATATATTTTATCGAATAACATGCACGCTTATTATACTTATTGTTTTTTTTTTATATGAAAAAGGTAAACAAAATGATAGCTATGTGGATTGAATAATAAAATAAAACCTCTCACGCCAATTGGATTGTGTTATTTGTACAGGATGGGCCAAATAAGGCCTACCAATGAAAACGAATAGCGTATATTGTTGATTTTGGTTGGTCTTGCAGTAGCAGTGTTTGCACAATTTGAATTTTGTATATGGGAACATCTTAAGATCCAACTTTAAAATTCTCCGCAATGTTGTTCTGGACTTGTCCAATTAGCCCGAGACAGATGGATCATTTGCAACACAGCTTCCACGTTGTTTTCAGTACGAATATTAACATGAGCACATTTTCGGGGACGGTCGGTCATTGAACCCCTTTCCTCAAAACCAAACTCCTACTCGTGAAGGCTGTGAGTGCTGATGTGGAAAAAAATATTGTCAAAATTGATCGTTGTAAAGAATGAAAATAATCAATATTTTTGTCCGCTTTGTGTACTGTATGTATCCACAGTAAATTTCGAAGAACTCAATCATAACCTTCAAAATAGAAACATCAATTATATAATAAATTAAAAAAGTTTATCGTGTTTGACATTATGGTTGGTTTTATTTGGTCCACCCTGTGGACCAAATGTATAATGTGTAAATGTATAAATATGTATAAATGATTTACAAAATCTGTTCATATAGTAATTTACCTCTCAACGGATTTTTTTTTGTTCGTGGAAGTAATAAATATTCTTGAAATTGATACCAATTATTGTTAGTAGTTTTTATTTGTATGGGTTAGATTCGCTTAACAACTTTTATTACAGCAATTTAAATTTCCATGGATAATCAACTTTTTTTTATCAAATGCGAATCACTTTTGATGAATTGAATTTTTATCAATATTCAATTGATTTGAAGTTTGGTTGAATTGATTTATGTTTAAATTATTGGTTTTAATTAAATAGGATTTTATATTAAAATAAAATCATTGAAGTACAAAAATGTAATTTGAGAGAGGGCTTTCAAAGCCAAAGAGTGATTTGAAATTAAAACTCAAAGGATAATTTTTATTGAAGTCACAATTACCAACAAAAGAATAATAAGGGTTTTAATTTTTGTTGCTTATATGGCTATATACTATTATTAAATTTTACTGGTAATTTATATAATCTTTTATGTATAGGTACATACGTATGCATATGAACTTTATGGTAAATTATAAATTTGAAAAAAGCCCAAACTTAAAATTTTTATCAAACTTAATGTTTGAAGGCGAATAAAATATGTATAGCAACTTTGTTTCTGTGTCGGTTTGGCTACAGCCTAAATGATTCGATCTATTTTCTTGTCACATCTTTAGCGGTTTTTGGACATTACCTGACCCGAGAAGTAAACTTTATGTTGAATTGTTTTTGAAGACCAAACATAATAGTTTCTGCTATAAAAACAACGTCTAGATGGAACGATCAAATAAATAGTCTTGCATAAATAAAATTTTGTTTACATTAAAAAAAAAAAAAATACACCAATTTTTAGTATTTATGAATTCATAAATTTAAAAATAATCATCTCCCCCCTGACAATTTTATTCTTTTTTTTGATTATTTAAGAATGAATATTTTATTTTTCCCAAAAACGTTCCCACAATTTTTTTTTTTAATTCAGTAATTTTTTTTATAGAAAGGCTACCATTCTGTAGAAAATGGTTATAAATGGTACCTACAATGGAAATAGGATACATTCTCTATTTTTAAAAACTCATCAAAATCAATCGAACAGTTTTCCTGAAAAGCGAAATTCAAAAATTTCTAATATGGGAGGAGCCATCAATAAACATTTATTTATTTAATTAATTTTTTGTTCTCAAAAAGCTGCCGCCAATAGGGTTGCGCTACGACTTGGATGGTATGGACACTGGATAATGAATATGCCACGGCCTAGTCCGATGAGAATATAGTTGTGTAGTACCTACGGAAACCTTACTACTCCATTCATATAACAAGACTTGAAGCAATTCAGAAAAGGTTTTTGCGTTTCTGCCTTCGTTTTTTTTCCATGGTCACATAAAAATACACTTCCCCCTTATTCTTCCGTCACTCACTAATCATAGAAGGTGTTTGCAATTTTGTTTTATTCAATATTCAATATCAATACTCAATATCATCTCCATCGGTTCTTAGTCGGTTGAATTTCAGTTTTAGTCGTAAAAGTATAAGAAGCAACAATTGTGCCATATATGTAGTAGATCATACTTATAGTGTAAATAGCCCCCTCAATAAATTGATTACAATATTTAATAAATTTTATTTTTGTACAGAGTCTATAAATGATAACTTGAAATGCACTAAATTCAAAACTATGTTCTTAATTAGCTTAGTTTAGAATAATAATTTTAGATTAGGTATAAGTATTATGTATATATAGGTATATTGTTCACGTTAGTATTTAACGAATTGAAATAAATAAATAAATGGGAGTTTGAGTTTGTATACCAGTTTCAGTCGGGTTTTCAAAAATGTGTGTCAGCAAAAAAACTTTCAATCCAACTTCAATTATACACGTAAACCATATGTGCCTGCATTAAGGAAGATCCATTATACAACATCAGTAATAGTTACATAACACTTCCCAACACTAAATATAGCCTTTTTGTATTTTTATATATTTTAATGTTGCTACACATATACAACCATATCTTTCAGCATCAAAAATCAACTATAAAGTTAAAGCACCAAAATCGCATCGTTCGTTATTCGTTCATATGAAACATTTTCCTGCAGTCAGATTTCCTTCGTCATCATTATGTTGGTGCCTCTTCGTCATTTATCAGTTTTCAAACTACATACATGTATAGTATATGTATGTTACGGTACATGCTAGTAATCGATCGGGTAATGGTTTTCCGCCCTCTTTATTTTTTTATTTTCTTATTTTTTTTTTCTTGCAAAGCCCCCAACACGTTTTGCTGAAAATCCAATATAAGGCAAAAGCGGGCCAGGCAGCAAAAAAAGGATAATGTAATTTTTGATCCTGGTGCACATAAACTGAAGTGAGTTTATGGCGGTTTATACTTGGAGGTAATGGGAATTTCTAGGTTGCTGGGGTTCTAGAACTCCGAATGCGGGGGAAGGGAGGAAGATGAAAGATGGAAAGGGAAAAGGGAAGGGACTGAAAGAGTGAAGCACGTTTGAGAAGTCATTTGTCATTTACCACCAAGCGATAACACTTTCTGCTAAGGATTTATGAAAAACTTTTTTTTTTTTCAAACTTTAACTTGAACGGGTTTCACCCAGTTAATGGATTTATGTCCGCCATTTTATGCCGCGCATTCGATGTGACTTTTTCCCTTTTGGGTTTATTGTAACAAATGTGTTCAGTTCGGTTCAGTTCAGTGTATATATACATTTGGGCTGGGAGAACAAAATAAAATTTGAAGTAGGAAGTGAGAGGAGGGATTTTGTTTTGTTATTTCATACCGAGAACAAGCTCTGGGGTTGTGCTTTTAATAAAGTGTGGAGGTGTTTAATGCAACACCGACTATATACGAACGATATAATTTGAAACCATTTAAATTGTTATTTTGTGAAAGGAATAGTTATTGCTTTTAAATTTATTTTGTATATAAATTTTCATCAACATCAGATTTGTATGATTGCTGAATTTATACAAACAATACACTCATATGAATATAAATAAATAAATGGGATATACGCGTTCCAATTCAAATTATTTGAAAAAGTTTGCATTTGGAAATAAAATTATAATTTCTTAAAACCTGCAATAGTTTGGTTTAACAAACCTCATATAAAGGGCCTTATTATGATTCACGATTTAAACATTTGTATTGAGTTGAACGGTTTGGCAAATGGCCTGTTATTGTATCTGTATTGTGGTTGGCGAATTAATAGGTGCGTCCCTTTAGGAAGCATTGTTTAAATAACTTTTCTGATAAATGTTTTCCATTTGTTAAAAAAAAAAATTTCAGAAATTTTTTTTTGATGTGGATGCTTCGGAAAACATTTTCGAAATATTTCTTTGTTTTTCCATTTTACTAATTCAGTTTTTTGCCACTACAGATTTTGTAATCTGTAAGTTTTTCCTCGCCTTTTTTGCACTTTAAGAAATATTTCGCGAAGCGTGCAGACCAAAATAAGCTAAGCATTTCAAAAAACATTTTGGGAAACTTATCAGAAATGTTTCATTATTTTTGAAATGTTTTTTTAAATATTTATGAAATATTTCTGAAATGTTAATGAAGAGTTTCAAAAGTGTTTCTTTGGTGTGGACTCGAATAAAAAGCTTTTATAATCTTCTATACTCAATCCTAGCTTCCATTACACCAATCTCCATTTGAGTAGTTTTGAAATATAGAAAAGGCCACCTCCACACTTTGCGTGATACTGTCAGTAAAACTAGTATAATTGATTTTGAGTTATTTGCTGTTGGAAATATAACTTATAAGCTTCTCGAATAATTATGGCACTGTTTAACGGCTCAAAAGTATCCACTAATTCAAAAATTTTGGTAACAGAGTCTCATTTTTGTGATGGAGCAGTCGGGAAGTACAGCACAGATTCACGTCTGTGAAGTAAGCATAACGTTTATTAATGGACACTAATAATGCACCGCCACTGACTTCAATATGGAGTACTAAAAATTTCCAATAGGGCACCAGTTTCGAGAAAAAGCTGAACTTAACAATGATGCTAGTATTTCTAGCGTTCGAAGTTCGATTACTTTTTTAACCAGGATTTCATTAATGGATTTACTTTATAAAAGTAAAGGTTGTCCTAAAATTCCGGCAATAAGTAATTTTGATAGAAGAAAACGTGGGTTTTTAAATTCATTCATTTTTTTTTATTGATTCAAGGCAGTCGGGTAGTCGGACGTGTTGGCATAAAATTTAGACTTCAAAAAATAAAAAAACAAGTATTTCAACGGCTTTAAATCGAACTATCTGCCCCCACACCTTGAAAGAGGAAACTTAGCAGGGTATCAATGATATTCGGCTACATTTATGTGCATTGGTTATGGAAAATTTCAACAAAAGGGTACCCGATGTATTAGCAAAGCGGCCACTTACCTACTATTTATTAAATAGTTATCCCCACACAGTGTACCTTATTAATCAATACTTAAAAACATATGTTTTCTATCAAAATTACTTCTTGGTTGAATTTTGGAACACCCTTTATCTACATACAAAACTGGAAATTTGGAGTCTTACTGGGGACTCCTAAATTAAGACTGAAGCATTTCTTGAACTCCAAAAAGATGGAAATAATTTTTGAAACTCGTATCCAAAGACAAAATAGTTTTAGTAAATCCGTCCACTGCCACGCCCATTTGTATTGATTGTTCCTTTGTTTTTCGAAATAGCCAATTTCAGAGTTTGTTGTATGAATTAAAAAATAAATAAAATTAGTTATAGTAAAAACCGACGACTTGTACGCCCATTCTTCATGTTTATTTGTAAAAATTTAGAAAAAGGTTTGCAAAGGTATATATATCGTTTTTTATGTAGATAATATTTCAAGGGTCGTAACCAGGGGTGTGGAATGCTCAAAATGCTTTAATGATTTCTTTAAAATTCTGTTTTGATATAATATTTTACCTTCCATGTTTATCTAAGTCCTTAGCTAGGGGGCCTCAAGGTACGCTGATGAGTATGAGTATTCATTTTTAGAAGATTTCCATTAAACTTGATATGCTATTGAACTAATATTTTTTTTTCTCTGCTTATTTCAACACTTAATTCATTTTTAATTTAGATCTAAAACTTTTAAACCTACCTATATAACCTTCGTGTTTCTTAAATTTCATTAACACTATTTCTGAAGTAAAACAAAAACATAGCTCCTGTGGATTATAATATTTTCTAACATCAGTGAAAATTCCATTTATTTTATTAAAACTTTTATTCACGACATTAAAAGTAAAATATTTGAAGCCATGTTGAAATAATCGAAAAATGAGTGTTTTACATTCATATCTATGCAGGTGCTTAATTTTTTTATTTCTTTATTCTTTTATTCCTGGGAATCACTGCAAAAGTTTTTTTTTTTTTTTAGATAGAAGCTAAACATACATACAAACGCAAAAAAAGTTCTTCTTTGCTTTTTTTTACTCACTGCAGAACAATGAAAAATTAAATTCCTATTAAATGTTATACCTCAGAGATTTAATAGACCATGAAAACTAGTTAGACTTTCGAATCCCCAGGTAATAAATTATTCAGATATTGCATGCAAAAAACTAGGAACCCACTGACTGTCATTGCCGCAAGGATTAAATATGTATTATATGGGGACCCATATAGATTATATTGGCTGTCTCTATACGATATATGTATATATTTGTTATATATGTGTGCGAATGTGAATCTGGACTATAAATCGAATAATAAATATTATGCTATGGCAGGAAAATAAATATAAAAAAAATAAATAAGTTAAATAAATTCTTCATCTATATTATTATTTCACATCCGATTGGAATTTGGGTTGAATGAATTTGTACCTATATAAGTTTTTTTAAAGATTGATGCCTAAACAAGAATTGGTCAACAGGGTACTGCGTAATTAAATAGTCTTTAAAAATAAAAAAAAATAAAAAGTTTTTCTTTTTATTCTTTTTGTTGATATAATATATTTATGATTTTTGAATGTGTTTATAAATTTACGTGAAAAAAACTGAGCCAACCAAGATAAGAAAATGTTGTATAAGAATTGAAATTGAGAGAAATGTCTTCCCATATAAAACTTCCACCATCTAATTTATATTAATACTGAAAGCTAAAAAGCTAAGGTATTTTTGATTTTTTTTTGGAACAAATACAAAAATTAAAATTATTTTTAATTTTGTTATAGATATTTTTTTTTTATTTTTTCATTTTATTTGTTATTATTTCATTTTAATTTGTATTAATTTATTTCGTTTTGTTTTGTTTTGTTTACTATATTTTATTACACATTTTCATTCAAATATTTAAATTAATTTCTCAAGCTTGAACCAAAATATCATTCGTCAACCGTTTTAATATTTAATATTGCCTATCATTTTTAAATATCCTCGCTATAGTGTCATAAATTTATTTGTATTTATATATACAGCACAAAATTCATATTCTTTTAAATTAAGTTTTTTAAACTTAATCCAATAATAAAAAAAAATTAAACGAATCTTTGAGATAAAAAGATATTTATATTTGAATTGCTTAAATTGGTTGTATGGACGTGACCAAAAATCATTTATCGGTAAGGTAAAAGAAAATTTTTCATTTCGGCAAGGCTCATTATCTCTACCCTTACTGATATTACAGGAATAACATCTTTTTTACATGTTGAAACTTTGCATGAAAATATAAAAGTTAATAATTATTTCAATATATGTACATGACATACCATACATATATTATTATTAAATATTGCAATAAAACTCCAGGCTATTATAATTGTAATGAATCTGATATAATTGTGTGGATGTTTCTGTATCTGTAAATGTAATATGTATATAAACTTATATAATACTTATATATATACTATAATATTTAAGTTCAATGATATATTGAAGACTATATACCATATGCTCATTTAAAAAAAAAATACATACTAACAGAAGTATAATGGACCAATATAAAAATTCTGTGTCGCCTTTTATCAGCCATAAGTCTGGATTTTATTGGGTTTAAAAAAAAAAAAAAAAACTTCAAATCAAAGTGATACGTGGTATCGTGCGTCATTCAATAAATGCATACAACTTACAACGTTGATAATTAAGGTGCACAGCACAGTGGGACATTATCAGAACTTTGTTAAAAAAAATTGATATTTTTATGCTTACAATTTTCTGATAGATTTATTTTTGTTCGTTACATCGAAAGATTTTTAATACTTTTCAAGAAAAAAGTATTGATATTTAGCCTCTGAATAGTTTTTCTTTACTTCAACTTGACATTAATACATACATTTTTTTAACTAGAAATAATGTTAGCTAAATATTGAAAAAAATGTCTGCGATCAAGCTTTGTTTTACTAGACGTTGGGATTTCAAGTTCCCCTTTAACACTTCTGGTAGAAAAGTCGAAGTAGATTTAAAGATAAAAGTGAAGTAGATTGAGAAAAATTGGAGTAAATTTCAAAATGAACTTTTTTTTTACATAAATCTATGTTTAAAAAAATTTAGTTAAGCAAATTTTATTAAAAAAAACTAAAAACTTAAATCAATTTCACAAAAGGAATTTTTTAGCTTCTATTCTTCATGTTTATTTTTTATACATACCTACTAAAAAAAAAACAAAAATACTCAGAACAAAAAATTTTCTCAGACTTCATGTATAGCTATTTTAGCTATTTTTTTGTAAAAAAAATATATGATTAAATATAATATATCAACTAGAGTGAAATGGCGAACAAAGAAGTAGAAGTTTTTTTTTTTGTAAAATTGAAGTAGGTGGAAATAGATGTTTTTAAAACTTAGTGTTGGTGCGATGTAAGAATTAGATTTAAAAAAAAATTGAAAAAGTAGTAGATCGACTTCAGTATAAGTAAAGTGGTACCACTGGTTGCCAGTAAATTTCAGTTTTTAGGCGAGGAAAGTGGAGAAAATCTCCCCGATCAACGATTTATAGACATTTTTTTTTTATATTTGAACTTCAAATTGGAAACTACAGAAAATTTCTTTAATACTCTCTAATCTCAAATTCATAGCGATTTAAGCGCCGTTACGTGCAAACATGAAAATTAAAATGTACCTATAAAAGACTATTATACAAAGATATGACTAAATCAAACATCATTAAAATGTAGAGAGTATTAAATGTAATGCAATTCTTCATTTATGCTGCAAAAATATTTAAAAGATTTAATTTAGCTGGTTTTCCTAAATTTGTGTGCACTCTTGGTCCGATGTATTTATTTTAATAATTATATTTGGCCACCGATTAAGTTTATAGTATGTGAAGCTCATTGCATCATGAGATGTGGATTGTGCAATTTTCCATGAAACATGATTCAGTTATTTTGAGATATATTATTAATTATTCTGACTGAGTTTTATTTCGTTCTCAGTTTTCGTTGATCCTGTTTAATTTACATGCAATGAATGTTAAATGAAATTGAGATGATATTTATTTTTAAAAATCATTCTTTATAAAGTGGGAATATATAGGAAGTCCAGCTGAATTTTTTAAATTTTTAAATATTAAATAAAAAAACTATAGCGTTATTCTCATAATTTATTAAATACAAAATGGAGTTTAAAAATGTGGATTTTATGTTTCTCTTTTAACACACTCTTGCAATTAGACTCAACATGAAAAAGAGCAAAACGAAATTTTTTCTTCATTTCTTTAAGTGTCTGAATTGTTCGTAGATTGTTGATGGTGGCTTTTGATCTAAATGTTTAAGGTTCGGCTACTCATCAGTCTTCAGGGTATGTCTCCGTAGGTACTTGCTTTTTAATTCAGTTCTCCGTTAAAATTAAAACTACAGCTGTATGTGGAGTGAACCCTTCTTGCTGAAACTGTATTTTCGATCAGTAACTGACTTTCGCTATAGCTATCACACTACAGATTTTGAACAAAGCAAACATTTTATGGCGTTCCTTAGCGTTGTATTGGCTATACTGGTGCCATGCTCTTATGTTCTGTTTACAAACATAATTTCTTTAATGACTTTAATGAAAATCGATCAAGTTATTTTCGAAATACATATATGTAATAAATTTTCAACAAACAATTTTGAATTTTTTTTTAAGTTAAAAATAAAATTGAATTTTTTAGTAAAAAAATAACCATTTTCTTAGAAAGCGAAAATACAAAAAATAATCCATAGAAGGTCCCGTTAATAACCATTTTTGGAAAACATTTGTTTTGCCACCAAAAAGTAGCCTGTATCTCAGGTAATTGATTTTTTAT
The DNA here is from genome assembly GCA_951394125.1 of Epistrophe eligans. Lineage (NCBI taxonomy): Eukaryota > Metazoa > Arthropoda > Insecta > Diptera > Syrphidae > Epistrophe > Epistrophe eligans. The sequence goes on from OX596028.1 coordinate 56,252,885, forward strand.
TTCAATTTAAAATTAAAATAATAAAAATGATAAAAAATTGTTTGGTAGGTATCTTTGGTGCTAAAAAACTTGATAAAAAAATATTGGGAAATAAAATATTTTACACATAAGATTCTATATAATGTTCATATTATATATATTTATACTTTACAAAAAAAATCCATTTTTGGTAAGCATTAATTGAAATCTTTGTATTTTTTGTCAATTATAAGTAAGAATATTTGAGAGTCGTTAACTATTTTTTATTATTTAGGCTCAAACAATATTTCGGAGTAATTTGTTTATTCAGTACGTATGATAGTAAATAGAAACTGAATTATTTCATTTAAATCACAAATAATTACTTGGGCTCTAATCTACCGCGTCGGACATGTCATTGAAATTGAATAAGTTTTGAAAATTTGTGGTAGGTGAGGTATACTTCTACCCAATCATCTTTTCTGTTTATTATTTATTTTGTTTAATATAAATGATCTATCCAAAACACACTTCTCTATATTTAATTCAATTTACCGCAAAACATTTGAATACCAACTATTTCTCTATTTGTTTTATTATTTTCTTTCAGATTTCATAGACGGAGCCCTGCGGAATGTCAGTCTTATAGTCGAACCACCTGCGGTACGAAAGGGTCAACATGCAACATTACGATGTCTATACGACCTCAGCGGAGCTCCCCTCTATTCAGTAAAGTTTTACCGTGGACAATTAGAGTTTTACCGTTATACACCTGGTGAATTTCCAAACACCAAAGTTTTTCCATTTCCCGGACTTTCAGTTATTGTGAGTACGATGGTAGTGAAAAATTCTAAACAGAAAAAAAAAATACCTCAGTGTCCTTTTCATTATTTTATATGTATTTGTGTTTCAGTAGCAGTGTAGTATTTTTTGTTTGTTTTGTTTTTGGTTCTTCACTGCACTTTTAAAATATTTACACAATGACTATACGGTACACTTTGAAATTAATTTGTATTTTTTTTTTTTTTTATTTTTTTAAACTTTTGAGAACGAACCCAAAGGACGAAACTATAGAACACTGAATATATGTATATACATATATATATAACTATGTATAAGGGGTTAAAGGAACAGGGGATAATATAAACATGACAGCCAGTTTTGATTTTGTTTGGTTTTTGTATTTTTAGATTCCCATGTCAAATGGCAGTCAAGTTGTTATACGAAAGGTTGGTTTCGGTTTATCTGGAAACTTTTCGTGTGAAGTAACAGCGGACGCACCACTTTTTTCAACAGCAACAGCATTTGCTAAGCTTCAAGTAGTGGGTGAGTAGAGTATAGTATAATTGTTGTTTTTGACATAAAGCTTGATTTGAAAAACTCAGAACTCAGTACCTGGTGTGACTGAATTTTGATAGAAAAAAGTTTAATTTTTTTCCAGAAAGTTTTTTTTTTGTCTTTTTTTTAAATTTAAATTGGACCCTTGGAAATGTTCAAAGAGTACGATACGTATAAAATAATTCGTGTATTTTATAAGATAGTCGCGAAGTTGTTTTTTCAGTTGTAATAGCGCGATGGGTGGGGGGTGTTGATATGATGGTAAATGAAAATTATCATACATATGTACGTAGTTTCAAAAATTAAACATTTAATGGATAAATTATTACCGTTCTTACTCATAACCAAATTAAGTTCTGTGTTTATTTACTTTATACAATTATTTTTCTTTCAAATATTGTCATGAAAAATTTCAGAACATTCATTTTTAACTTAGCAACAATTTCAACATTAATATAAAACCTACGGCGATTCAGTCAAATTAAGAAATGTAAATAATTCCCTGTGGATTACATAAAAAAATATTATTTCACATATTGCTATCGTATTTTCGTCGGTAACGGTAACGCTCATCTTTTCATGTCTATAAACTAAAAAAAAATTTTTCTAGAAGAGTGGAAACCCGTAATATTGCCCCTTTAATTACCTATCTTTTAAGACCATATCCATAATTTTTGGTCAACTACTTTACCGACCAGAACCAATTTAACGATTTTACTTTTTTCGAAAAAGTCATTTTTCATCTTTAAAAATTAAAAAAAAAATATTTCTAGAATCTAAAAGGGTGGAAACTCTGATATTTTACCGTTATATTCGGCCCTATTCTGCTAAACGGGGGATCAAACGTTCGATTCACTTCATCGATTCGCTTTCACTAATCGTCTCAATTCTGCTAAACGTCGGGGAACTACTTTACCAACCCTTATTTCGAATCTTTCGAATATTCAGTTTTAAATGAAATGTCACATTCATATTTCAAAAATTTATTTAAAAATAGAAAACATTTAAGTCAAATTCGTGAGTGTGGTAATCGAAAATCGTCAGTGTGGTAATCGAAAAAGGCGAAGTGACATACGCAAAAGAACACAGGACGTTATGGTCACGCCCGATGACAAAACAAAAACTAGCTGCTTGCCTGAGATTTTTTTAAGACGGCAATTATCAGCACAATGTTGGTAAAGACTTCAGCGTTTGTATAGCACAACCGACCTTCAGTAAAATTCTTAAGCAGGTTTTGGATAGCTTGGAAAAACAGTTGTGTTCAAGGTGGATTACCATGCAAATGAAGGAGGAGGAGATTACTTTTTTGAAAAGTGTGGGATACCAGGTGTCACGATTAGTTATCTTCTTCCTAAAAAAAACTTCATTTATTAGAAAAAATAAAAAAAAATTAAAATATTCCCATTTTTACCACATTTCTTTCAATATTCAGTTTGAAAATTACTTACTTACTTACTTACTTACTTACTATTCAGTTTTTCAAAATGACAAACGCAACAAATTAATTTCGGATGTAAAAGTGACAATTTTGTATAGATCTGATCGATTCACTCGTTTATGAAAATGGCACACCCCACGAAAGTATAGAAAATACAAATTGTTTATTTTCGAACAATCATTCCCCCCGACGCACGACGTTTAGCAGAATAGGGCTGATTGCCCTTTTAATTACCTATCTTTTAAGACCGTACCGATAATTTTTGGAGGACTACTTTACCGACCAGAACCGATTTAACGATATTACTTTTTCGAAAAAGTAATTTTTACAAAAGAAATTCAAGCATTGCCAAAATAAGCGCTACCCTAATATATATTGTATTATGTTGTTGTGTGTGAGTCAAAGTAACATTTCGATACTTGTGATGCCTCTATTCAACGTTGCATAAGTTTTATAAATAACGCTTTCGCGTTTAGAGGCATTATAAGAAGTGTATAACTGTAATACCATATAACAAATTAATATATATGTTATGTAATATGTATCTATCTAATTGTTTGTATTCAACTTATGGTTGTTTTTACATGTTATCCAAATTTCACATTGATATATGTAAATAGGTATGCCATCGCGAACTTTAAAGAAAGCTCTATGTATTCATTTCATAGTTTATATTTCATAAACTCTATCACTCCACCATGATGTTCTACTGTTATTAAAAATAATTATTATTGAAAGCCAACGCTTTCATCTTAATCTGAATTACATACCCAAGTTTCTATTTCAATAAGCTTGAAATTGAAACTAAGTTGGATATAATTTCCATCGAGAATTAAAAATATTACGCAAACATTCGTCATGCCTAAAATTTCTGAAAATAACCAATTTTTAATTTTATCAGAATCTAACTTTGGTGTTAGTTAATGCCACATAAGGAGCGTTAAATAACTCATAAAATATACAACCCCAAACCTCATTTAACGCTGTGAATTATTACATGTTAGCCTGATGTTGCCTTTGCATTTGCCTTCCTGACTGTTTGCTTATGCTTTCCATGCATGATCTACTCGTCTTTGACTTACAATATGTGACATATGATGCCTGACAGCCTTATGTCATCACACATATTCACACACGTTTACCTACAACACAGAGGACACTCGTGCAAAATCTAAGCTACGTGCTAGTGCCTTTGACGTTATTCGTCCTTTGAGAGGGCGGCGATGTTGGAAAACTTGAATGGTTTATAACATAAGCAATTATGATGGGATTAAAGAATACTTTTTGAAGACATCTATCTCTCGAGAGCAATTATTAGGGAAAATAAAATTCCAAATGCGGTGATTCAATGCTTTCAATGATTTTTTTGTAAATATATGTATGTAGTTAGCTTCTTATGTATTTGAAAAGAAAAAAAAAGAAAAAGAGTGTGAGTGTGAGTGCCGAGACTCACGGTTAAGATGTGTAAACATCAAATTAAATATTCAAGTGGTGGTTTTACATCACAGAACGCGGCGAGTTCGAACTTTCAACCGAATTTCAACCCAAACTCAACTCGACCTTTCGATTTAGTTTGAGCTTCAAAGGAACGTACCCAATATTGAACGTATCGTAACGTGTAATAGCACAACGTAATGATATGCTACAGAAATCTCCACGTTTTTTGTTTACCCTATCGCCGCCGCCGCGCCGGCTAGATGTTTACACATCAATAAACGGTTCCTTTAAAAAAAAAATCAAGATTCTAATCAGAATAGAATCACCTTACATTGTTTAACTTGTCTCGATATCGATAGGATTAGTTTTTTTATATAGGTTATTTTTACTATGGTTAATTATGATGAGTGAAGAACAAAATTATCCGCTTGCTATCGAGGGGTAATATTGTTTGGAAAAATTAATTTGAAAATTCTTTCTTTCGCTTAAATTTTTGTAAAATTTTGCGCGAAATTTTAATAGGTACATGTAATTTAATGGAAGCAAAAAAATTGCAAAACAATTGAATGCGAAAATAGAAACATCAAAATGCCAAAAAGCAAACTAATAAAATGTCAAATAAAAAAATGCAAAATACCAAATAAAAAGTTGCTAAACTTCAAAAATCCAATCCAACAAAAAACTAAATGAAAATTTCGAAATGAAAAATGCGAAAGGATAATTTGTGTTATCATTTAAAAAACGAAACGTAAAATGAGAAACAACAAAATGCTAATCAAAAGAAAAGTGCCAAATGAAAACCGGCGAAATGAACCCTCGCGAAACGTTAGATAGTTTGCCAGATAATTCTTGCGAAACACACCATTGTCAAACATTGTTTGTTGTGTTTTCTGCTTTAAACTGTCAACTAATTTTTTTACAAATGCTATCAGTTATCAAATATGTATGTCGTTGTGTTCAGAATTGAATCTTTAGCCGCGTTTTATTATCTACGGATCCGTCAATAGCTTTTTTAAAGCCGAAAATCAGTTCTTTATTTTTTACAAGATGTTTTAGTGAATAATTTAAAAAAATTGGTTTTCATACTCAAAGCTTTGATAAAAAAAAGAAAAATATATTTTTTTAAACTGATTTTTTGTTTTAAATTTCTATTTAATATTCAATGCTTTTATTAGTCTTTGTTTTGCTCTAATACTTAAAACCAGATTTTTTTTTTAATTAAAACTAACGACAGTTTGTTTTTAAGTTCCTTCAAAAGTTTTATTTCCTCTTAGCAAGAAGTAAGTATATTTTTGGAATACCTAAAAAAAAAATAAATAAGGTAGATCCATTTTCTAAAAGAAAAAAAAAACACCGTGATTTTGTTTGAAAAATGACAGCCAAGCGCCAAACCTTCATTATTTTTTTAAACCATTGCTTAATAATGAAAAAGCTTCACTTTTTTTATGTAGTGCTCATTTTTAATTACTCTCATTACTGTCAAGCTTTTTGGGCTGGCATCAAACTCATGTATCCTCCCTGGCTACGGACTTGGACACACATATGTAACCAAACCATCAACAACTCAGGGTAATAGAAAACATTTTATTTACAAAAGGTTATTCTGTTATTCTTTGTACATATTATATGCGGTGTATATTAACTGTCTCCAAAGTCCAATAGTGCTTTAAGCTCTGCAGTCTGCTGATGTGCAACGGAGAAATATCGTTTCGGAATGTCAAATTGCATATAACAATTTATATAAATTTCATGCAACGTCATGGAACCTCTTCATTATCTCTCTTTTCTCTTTAAGACAAAATATACATACATAAATATATTTTTGTACTATATAGTCTAAGTCAAAGCCATATACAAAATATACAAGTAAAAAAAACCAAACTAAACACAAACGACAAAATTCTGAGAAAAAATAAGGATTCTTTTGGATATATTTTTATTAGTTGAGGGAATTACCAGCAGCAGAGGTATTATTATGGCAGAGAAAGGAGTATCTATGTTTGTATGTGTCGGTTTGGTTCGAGTAACAAACAAGGATCTTTTCGTCAAATAACGCCTGCTTCCTAACCAGAAGCGTAAGAAATTGAAATCAAAAAAGAAAGCAAGTGTTTCAAACTATGTATATACGTTCATAAACAAAGGTACATATCTAACCTACATATATTATGTATATATAGTGTATACGAACTGTTGAACGCGTGCGACCGAAATACTCAGAAAATGGTGAAAATAACACTCCAAGGCATGGGTAAAAAATGATAATGGCAAAAAAGACTGAAAATGAGCAGGGGAAATTTGTTTTTGTCAGATTTATTGACACAATCTTTCTCGGTTCTCTTTTTTCATACCAGGTTTATTTTTGTTCACATTTTTTTTTTTTTTTATTTTTTAAATTAGATTGAATTAGCATAATGCTCAGGGGATGAACCCCTAGCTCTTTACTATCCAGCTTCAGTAGGTATGTATGTATATAGTCTAAGATCAAAAACAAGGAGGAGTTTTTTGTTTTGCATGGAAATGAGGTGGCAAGTGTTTGTACTATGCTTAATAGTATGCTCTTTTTTCTGTCTTTAGATTCGAAGTCGTCTCGTTTGAAGGTGCTTTTGGATGTAAATTGAAAACAATAGGTTTTATTATATAAGGAGGGGTGAAAAATTGGACTTATTTCAGTGCTTTTAAGTGTGACTAACACATTCCCAGAGTTCGTTGGCTATTGTTTAATTTAAATTTATTCGTAATAGAGCCGTAATTGAAACATTAACATCACTTTGAGCTTTTAAAATAAGGCTAAGCTGGTTTCTTTCGTATAAAGCTGTTTTTCTATTTTTGTTTTGTTGTTGTTGCTGTTGTTTTATGGAATTCTTTTAATAGGTTGACCGATTGGGGCAGCTGTTTTGCAAATATACATATACTTAAGAATTTTACAGCCATTATGATGATGATTTAATTTTTAAACGCAAGTGAAATTAATGTGGAAAATTACTTAAGAAGGAGGTTGGGTATGAAACTGATTTTTTGTTGTGACTCTAATACGACAAGCGGCAGCAGTGCATCACTTAGGTGTTGTTAGGTATTTATGTATTTTAGGTGTATGTTTTACTATGGACCCCATATTGGTCGAAATCTTTAAATAGTGAAACATACCTAAGGGTTACTTCACATTATAATTGAGAATATAATTTTATTCCATTTTGGACTTTTACGATGTATGCACCGTTTATCTTAGCGTAATCGTAGTTACAGCCGATGAGAGCATGCTGCCAACTCACACTATCAGACACCAGATGATTCTATCAATTGTGCCAGTGCTGTCGAACACAGATTATAATTTTTAGTAATTTTCTGAGAAAGACTCCCCAAATTAAAAATTTGAAAAAAAAACGTGCGATAAATCACATAAATATATGTTCTTGTGAGTATGACTATAGTTATAATGAACCTATAGGGAGAAGAAGGAGAGTTGCTCCCCTTTGCAGTTTATGTATGATAACTTTTTATTTAAGCTTTATAGCACACCCCCTTTCTATGTTATAATAAATGCACATTTATTAGCTTCCTTTTTGCATAAAAAACAACATTTTAATTGTAAATAAATAGTTAAAGCGCTGTTTTAAAAAAAATAAAAAGAGTCAAAATGATCAAGTCTCTTCAAACTGTGGTAGACTTGTCTCCTCCCTATGGTAGAAAAAAAACGTCAATAGCTTCTCTAATTCCGTTATTCAAGTTTTTGCCAAAACCTTAAATGTGCAGTTTTCTTTCAATCATTTTAGTCTTCATTGATATAAAGTTTAAGCAAAATCATTAAAGCTCTTTTAGAGAAAATTAAACAAAAAAACCCGAAGCCGTTGTATCACAGATACATGTTCTGGATGAGATAAAATAAAGATTTGAATTTTTCCTGAACGGAATCACATAAAACTGATCTGTTCCAAATTTGAAGAAATTCTGTCTACCCGTTTAGACTCTATAAGTTCAAATTATAGTGGACCGCGCAAGACTCAGAGACGCACAGATGCACGGACGCACAGGCAGACGAATAGACGTTGTATTAATTTTGAATAAAACATTTAAATTTTGTTTACACAAAACCAAAAGCAAGATAAATTTAGAATATGAAAATTAAAAATCTATTTGCGTAATTTTTTAACAAAAAATTAATCTCCAAGAAAAAAATCTGATAAGATTCGCTTAACAAGCTTAGTTTATCTTAAGTTGTTTAAATTAGATCGCCAGTAGAATAAAATTCCTTGAATTTTCAGGTAATTTCTTTGACCTGAAATTTCTAAGATATCTACAAAAATAAAATAAACAAAAAAATTAATTTTTCTTGCAAATTTATATTATTCTCATTAATTCAAATTGTTTTTGTTTATCAGTAAGAACAAATTCATGAAATTAATTACTAAGCACCTTTTCAACTTGTACCTTATTCGGTCCCTCACAATTTACTTATTATTATTGAATTCTTAGAAACTTCATCAATTTTTCCATGAATAAAAAAAAAGTTATTCGCTTTTGGAACTAACAATAAGTCCATCTGGTGGTTAAGACAAAAGGGGCTCACGGGTGGGTGGGTTAGGAAAACAAGAATTCTATCGGAAAGTATAAAGAAACAATTCTCAATAGTTGAGTGCAAAATTCAATAATGTTACGCCCCATTCATACTCCTGATGTATAATATAGGTATAGTCAGAAAATCCATCTCCGCGATGTTCGTCTTTCAAGAAGTCACATTTGAAGTTCAACCACGTCTAAATCCTTGAGATTCTTGAAACAGAAAAAGCAGCACCGCCACACCGAACCACCGCCCGCCCATTGCGTTGGTACAAAATCAACAATAGTGGTGGCTGTGATGAAAATGGCAATAGCAATAGCAAATTATAACAACAATATCAAACTAATTTATTTGGCAAGGGACATACTATCGCTGTTGGCCCTCGGAGGATTCCGGAATTGCGGTGTCACCATGCTGCGGCCGGGGCGTCAGGGGGAGAATTAAAGAAGAGAAAATCACCTGTTATAACTCAATAAAAAGTGAATTTCAAATGCCTTTCAATAGCTTCATTTCCATTTTGTTTCCGCTTCCCCCTGGAGGGAAAAAAAAACTTTTCCTTTTCCATTTTCATTGGGTTCATTTCTTCGTGAGTTCTGAAACGCGGCACTGCTGTGCTGGTGGGGCGGGTGACTTTTGTAATCGGGGAATGTGTTTAGAAATCCCATCATTCTGTGAATTCCCCGATGGTTGGATATATAGTATAGGTTCCCTACCGCCATTTTGTCTCCCCTCCTGAATGACTTTGGAGAAACTTCTTACTACTCTTAATTACAAAGAAAGCGAATGTCGACTTGAAAAAGGAAATTTCATTTTGAGATTTTGTTCTTCCGAGCAGGATGTGATAGACGATGAGTGGTTGTGGTGGCAGCGGGATTTTGTGTTTTTTTTTTAATTTTTTTTTTTTTTGGGTTAAATTTTACCTCTTCAAAGTAATTAAATGTAAATCAGAATTTGTTTTTGCTTTCAGTTGGAGTTGGGAGAGGGAATTGGATTAAGATTTTCTGATATTTTCAAAAGGTTTATTCTTGAAATCAGGCTTTGATAGTCTAAAGTTGACTTTATGATGGTTTTTGATGGAAGGAGACAGAGAAGACACAATACAGCAAGTAAGTTTGAGTGAAAAATTATTTAAGGGAATACTGAAAATGTATGGAATGTCAAAGTTTATATTCTTAGAAAGTACGTACATATATCTATACTTACCTACCTTTCTTTCAACATTAAGTCTTTTCAAAAGAGAGTACCTATAGGTGAGGTATAGGTAGTTAACTTTGAATTTACTTAATTTACCTTGCTGTTTAAAAAAAGTTTTACCCAAGAATAAATCAATTTTTTTTTTTTTTTATCAAAGTGGATTTCAATCTTTCATATTGTTTTTTAACTTGATTTTGTTGATAAACGGGTTACTTCAGTAAACATTTCTATTGAAATTGGCGTTTGAATAAATAAAAAGATAATTATATTAAAACCTTGATGAAACCTATAGATTCTTTCACACACCATGTGTCAACTATAGCTTAGAATGGAAATGGTAACATTATTAATACAAAATTGGTTAAAACTAAATAACGAACCCGAAAGACTTGTCAAGTTATTTCGCTATTCCCGGTTTAGCATTATAACTGAGTGAACATTTAGTATATTCCAATTGGTCCGATTTTTGTAGAATCGAAAATTTTCACATATCCTCGATACGTAAAGGTTCCTTAGAATCTATTCATATCGTTTGTAGGGAGATATGTGGCGTACGTTCGTTTACGTTTGTTGTTCTTTTATTTGTTTACCATATTCCTAGAACAAATAAAGATTCCTATCGTTTTTGGAATTAAGATGAATTTTATTTAACAAATAGTAAATGTCATAAAGTGCAGAAAAGCTTTTCAAAAAAATTCATTGAGCGGTTTTCTTATACTACAAGAAATTAAAAAAAAAAAATTAAAATGTTATTCGTGTTGAATATCTCGACAATGTTTTTGTTTTATGTTTTTAGAACTTGCTATATGTATATCGTAAATATTTTTAGCAATTTTTTGAAAATCTTTCTTTAAAAAAAAGGCTTAATGGACTTCAGTTAAAAAAATTGACAGTTTCTATTTTTATTAAAATGTTTCCTAAAAATTGTTGAAAAACATTTTGCGTCTCAAACATCTCGAGAGTAAAGCAAACTTTGGTCTTCACTTGATTGGTGAGCTTTGAATTAGCTTTCGATGGGATAATGTTGACTGCACCAAAATTTTAAAAAGCCTGAGGTTAAGATAATGATACTTAACAAATTACTAACTTTATAGCTCTTTACTAAAATGTTCTTAATTTTAAATATATTACTAAACCTATTTTCTTAATAAACTTCAGTTGACTACACCTAAAAAGTGATAGTTCGTGCCAAAAAGTAAGTCAGCATAACTAAAAATGCTTCAACATCGTACCTGTCCGTCTCAAATTTTCCGCCAGAATAATTAGAACAAAATTATTTAAACAACTTCTAAAATTGTAGAATTTAACCTTAATTCCTTAATAATCCCTTATTTATGGGGAACAAATTTTTAAAAATATTTGTAGCGGTTTTTTAACCGATTAATTTGCGACAAAAGGGTAGAGAATTTAGTTTGGGTCAAGACAAGAAAAAACCGTTTGAAAAGAAGGCCCTTTAATAGTTTAATAAAAAATCGACCTAGTCGCTTTCGAAGTATGTATGTAAAGAGTTTTCAAAAAATTGAGAAAATCAAAAAATAGTTGCTACCCATAAATCTGACTCCAAAAAAGATGTTTCTAAGTACCGTTCTATAAGTAAAATTTCAACGATCCCTAAGATTTTTGAAAAAATAGTTTATCAAAAATTGACCTTCATTCTAAAAGAAACCATTTCGCCATCTCAACATGGATTTATATCTGGAACAGCTGGAAAATCTATTACTTATTGAAAATGGTTTTTAAACAGGATGTCATATTAATTAACATTTCGAATGCGTTTGTTAGGATTAAGCATTTTATATTATTAAAAAAGATGGAATCTATGGGCTTCCATTCTAAAATTTGAAAATGGTTTGAATTCATCTCAATGGTTTGTACGCAATAATGATTTATTTTAGGACGTAATTCTTGTTGCCTCCATTCTGTTGTTATTTCTGTTGTTGATCAATGACATTCCAACTTTTATCAACAATTGCCTAATGATTTGATATTAATGGTAATGCTAACTAGTTTTGTTAGAATGTCTCTAAATGCCAATGCCTATCTATCTCTCATTGTTATAAACCAATTGATTTTGAATATGAAATCGACAAAAAAACTCATTAAGCTTAGCGAAAAAGAAAATCTGTGTATAATCTTGGATTGAAAATTAAGTTTTACTTCCCATGTTGATTTTGTTGTTGATAAAGCAAATTCCATGCTAGGATTTGTGATTCGAGACTCAAAAGAATTTAAAGATCCACTTAATTTTGTATCCGTATGTAAGACCATCCCTTGATTTTCTTTTCACCGAAAAATGTAGCTTTATCTATTAAAATTAAATGCATTTTTTGAAAATATATGAAGTTATTTTAAAGAAAAGTAATATTTTTCAAAAAATATCTAGCAGCTACCGTTATTGTTGGTCCTAAAAAAATAAAAAAAAAAATTGCCGAGGAATATGAATATGAAATGATATATTGAACATTGTTGTATTTTAATATTGTTTTTCTTTTTTAAGGAATACCGTATATAATATATGTTTTCTTGTTTCGTATAACCTCTTACTTAAATATTATATGAAACATCCAGCATATTTCCAATAAAATTTTTAACAAAAAAAAAAGGTAACAAATAAAAATATATGCATTTAAAAACTTCTACCGATGTTGCTCCAAAGCAAACAAGTAAACAAAATTTACTTTTTAACTTGCATCCAAACTGGAATGCAATATTTTTAATGAAATGGTTTAGGAAATCTGCTTTATTATTAAGACCATTCAAGGTGAACTCATGTTCTATATACATAGTAGTAATATAATAATTTTTAAAATTCGTTCTTTTCGTATTCTTGAAAAGAAATGATTTCTTTCTTAGAAAAAAAAATTAAAAAATGGATACTTTGATATACAAATTTTCTCTTCAAACTTTTTAAATGCACTCAAAATAATCGAATATCAAGTTCAATTTCATAATACAAATTAAAAAAAAAAAAAAGAGTAGACGAACACAAAATTGTTCAAAGTCTAACGATATCCCTTCTCTTCTTGCAGCATGTAGAAAAAAATATATTAAAATTTCAAAAGTTTTCAAAGATATACATAAACATATTTTTTTTTTATTTTCTCAGACCATTTGCAACCATTTTTTTTATTTATTTTTCTTGTGACGAATATTGGTATGAAAAATTGTAATCAAAAAACTTTATGCAAAATTATGCTATGCTGTGCGAAAAAAGTTTTCCAATGCACAAGATACATTAGCAAAATTACTTTCAAAACGTTTCCGACACATTGATCTACATTCCGTTTGATAATGTGATGTATGTATGGGTGTGTATGTATATCAGTCTGTGTGTATGGACTTATTTATAGTGTTTGCAATTCAGATTTATATCTTTTGTGTCTTTGAGTATATATGTAAAGTTTATTATATATAAATATGTTTATCATTGTTTGCATTTTCTTTTCTAGAATATCCTGAAAAACGTCCCATGCTCTTTACCGAACACAATCGATATGAGCCGGGTGATGTTTTACGGGCAAACTGCAGTACTCCTCCATCGAGGCCAAGAGCTGAATTGAAATTTACAATCAATAATATGGTGGTAAGTGTTTTTTGTCCGTATAATATGTATAGCATATAGTATTTAGGATAATAAAAATACGATTTAAAAATAAAGACTGAAATGATGAATAGATTTGTAATTGTACAAGCAAAACTATTCAAATAAGAAATATTATCAATATGAAATAATATCGTTATGCAAAGTAAATAGAGTTTCGGGTTACCAGATTGGAAAATGAGCATGACAAACATTTTTAAAAAAGGGTCATAAATATTAATAATTATTGAACTTCAAAATGTTTTTCATTTTGTGGTCCATTTTGAAATAGAAAGGCATGTAGGATAAATAGGAATATTGAAGCAGCTCAGCAGGTTATCTCTCTTTTTTCTCTATCAGAAAAATTTAATTATTTTTGTTCTTAATTAATACACAATTTGGACGTACCAAAATTCAGCCACTAAAGAACAAGAACGTGCGACGCAGTGATTACTTGTTTTTGATACACATGTCCTTTCATTACATTTCTCCAACGCTGCTAGATGAATGAATGAATGAATGTCAAGGATGTTGATTCTGTCTTTATATATATAATACGATGCAACAAAGAATTGAAGAGCATTCCAGTGAAATATTCTGTGTAATTCGCCTTTTTATTGAGATAAATTATTTGCTTTTTTTTTAACTTAATTTTCATCTGCGGTAAAAGTTTATAAATGCGTGGAAAAATAAGTTGGTATATAATACACTATACGCTATATTTTAAATGGAATTTTCAAGCACTCAGTAATGTAGTTTATTGTTTTTTTTTTTATTAAGTTTTGCTTACCATGAAAAAATATACTTAAAGTATTAAAGAGAAAATTTATTAATGAGAATATTAAATATTTGGAATTTGGATTAACCACATCACTGGAAATAAACTATATTCAAATTCTTAGTTAAGCTATTTAATTCTTGTTGCCAAAAAAGACTTCTTTGAGAAATGTTCTATGATGTTCAGAAATTTAATTCGTCTGGTATCTTATGGAACTAAACCCTTTCTTAAAATTGATTCTTTCAAAAACAATGACAAATATTTATGTGAATGATGTCGTTTTCACCCCAATTCACCTTAGAAATAGCTGAATTTTGTTAAAATGATCATTGAAATTTTTTTTTTTTTAATTTCTTTTCAAAAACTTAGTTTTTAAAGTCGGGTACCATATTTTTACCTTATTACGCCCTTGATAAAGCTTAATTTTTAGACAGATTTTTTTCCTAAATATTTTGAAAAAAAAAAAACTGAAAAATTTTGCTAAGAAAAAATGTTGTTTTTATAAATAAGATTGCTGATACAAATAAAAAAAGAATCGGATGCTATTTATTTATTTTTTACTCCATTTTACCCTACTGAATCAAAATTTGATTTTCTCAGTATTTTTACAACATAATTGAAGATTCCTGTACAGATATTGCTGAATTACTTTTACGTCCAACAGGTGGCGCTGTTTTTCAAAAAGTATATATAAAAACACTCACGTATTCGAATGCAATGTAGCGTCAAAGTTTTAAAGCAATTGGGGAATAAGTTTCAAAGATTTTAAATAAGAAACGAACATTTAGGAAACCTGAGATCCCATGATATCTTTTTGTGTTATTTGCCAAAAAAAAATATTTTTTGTTGTACTTATAAATAACTCTTTTCCATCATATACATAATTATTTGCATATTTGCTCTTAAATTGACATTCAATAAAGAATTTCGATTGGTTGGTTAAAAAGTTGAATTTTTTGAAAAACAAAAGAAGTACAAAAGTATCCCCATTTTAGCTTTAATTGTTCCCTTCTATGGGGGCACCTTGATCATGATCATGGGGGAACTGCAAGTATCCATAATCATAATTATGGATACAAAAATAAGTTTAAATTTAATTTTTTTCATTTTTGTTACAATATTTGTATAAGAAAATCGATTTAACAAAAAATTAAATATAAAAACTTTAACACTTGAAGTTACATATTTCAGTCTTAATTGATATTAGATAAAGTTAACATTTTACTTAAAAAAAAAAACCATTTTTTAATCTTAGGGTGGTTAGTTCCTAGAAATCAGTGTTTTGTAACGTCTCGATACAAAGTCCCCAAAGCACCTTTTTTATAAAATAATTTTCCATAAATATAAATCTCTATATTTTCTTTAAATAAAAAGGGATATTTATGGTTAATCAATCACTTTTTCGAATATTAATTAATTCCAGATAAAACTTTCACTGCAAATTACAAAAAGATTACCATGAAACTTACCAAAAAAATGTATGACTTTACATCGTTATTTTTTGACAGCAGATGATGAAACAGAACAGCGTAAAGTAAAAGGCAATCAGTGTTGCCACTGAGGTGCTTTTAAAGTGTATTTTAGGTCAATATTTCAATTGATATTTAACACTCTTTTAACGCAACAAATCGTAATAATGTTTTTTGCGTTCAAAGACAAAAATTCAGAATTCTTAAAATTCAGATGACAGACGTAATGCATTGAACCCGCCTTATCTTAAATTTCAAAATGAAAATGACATTACTAAAAATTTTACGTTCCCTGCAAGTATATATGCTACACTGTGCTACATATATTGTTCATTTTCACGGCATAAAATAAAGGCCCCTATTATTTTATTTCTTTTAAAATCAGACGAAAATCTCAGCTCTTAAAACCACAGTATGATTTGTTCAAAATATTAAGTATATTCCATAGAAAGAGATATTTTACATTTCTTCTAAAACCCTCCTTTTTGTTAATATTACTCTAAAATTTTCAATTAGTTTTATTGCTATACCTATCCTTCACCTATATTTAATAGGACTCACTACCGGTAAATAAAATAAATCGCGATTCTATGACAATGATTCAAAAATTCCATTTTATCCTTATCCAAAGAAAATTTATCTACTATTAATCATTTGGGAAGATATAATGCTAATTATCCATTAACGACAATGGAAATGAGAATGTGCGGTAATCTAGGATAAATGTTCCATGAAATTGCTTGGCACATGTTCCCAATTTTACTCCATTTCTCTTGTTTTTTTTTTTTCAATTTTGGGGTTTTGTTTGTGCAAAACCAAGAAATTTTGTTTAAAGGGAATTTTCGGTTAGCCAAATAAAAAAAGCCACATTTTGTAGTCTTAGGAGGAACATGTGTGCGTAGGTACATATTTTATTAATTGATTGTTATCTATTATTTTGCGAGTTTCGAAAGAAAAAAAAAATTAAAGAATTTAAGATAAAACCTTCATGGCTTTTGCTATCGAAATTATATTTTTAGAGGTAAATTTGTTGCTTTTGTAATAAGAATAGACGTTTGAGGCTAATAAACTTCGCTGGAGATACATTTGTTTTTTTTTTTTTTTTTTTAAGTAAATTGGTGTGAATGTGTTTTTCTTTTATGGAACTGGACAATTTATTTTGATAAGATTGTAATACTTATATATTTTAAAATCATTAGCGCAAAATTTTAAACGATTTAGTAGGATGTTAAAGCCATTTTGTCATAGTAAAAATGCTTTAACATCGTACTAAATGGTTTAAAATTTTGCGCTATTAAATTTAAAAAAAGGTAAAACTTCTTATCAAACCTTGAATCCCTGGAGATATGAAAAAGAAAACTAGAATTTTAGTTATAAATTATGCAATTATATTATATTATATAATTTGAAATAGGAATCTTCGGTATTTTCTCTCGCGAAGCTTAAGCTTTAAGTTCAAAAAATCATACAAAATTTCAAAAACGTTTTCAGGCATTCTTCAAACTATTTTTTTCTCAAACTTCTTCTTAGAAACATCTTTTTTTAAAACAGTTCAAACCTTTTCCATTTATTTAAGTTAAAAAGAACCTGCTGATGGCATGACATTATATGTATTATGTTTTCATGATAATTAAGGCCCTCTCATAACATGTGTGCCAGCATATACATATATGTAGATATAAAGGTATATTTGATTTGCGCTATACCTACCTCAATTTCATACCCACGGTGTTTATGTTATTATTACTAACAAAAAACTCATTATCCCTTATCACCTCGCGGCAGTTTTGTAACGCCTCGGGTTAACACTTTGTCACCGTCACTATAAGAGAAATTATCCTTATCCCGCAGAAAAAGTTGAAGCAGGATAGTTGAAGGAACTATATACCTATGTATGATAAAATAGAAAATAAAACCTCCGTCCCATCATTATGATATTTATTTTGCACACAAAAATAAGGACAATGAAACTTTTCTCTCAAAAGTTAGATTTAATCACTGCATATACATCTAGAGTCCCACACCGCACTTCATACTGTGCAAGTAGGTAGTTATAAAAGGGCCTACAAGTTGTTGGTTGATGATCCTACTCACGTCCTGGGATGGGATGCTTGAAATTAGGTATGATAAATTAGCAGAGCGCTTCTACATTTGTTATATGAAGACATTTTGCAAATTACAAATTAGTAGTTTTCCTCTTATACAATGAGACAAAAATTACAACAAATAGCTACAATACACATTCGCATATGTACATATTATAGGCAACAGCAGCGTGCCTAAGTAGTAATTATTATCTTTGCCTTTCCTTGGAGACCAAGTTAAAGGACTTGCTGTTTCCATCTCTATGGGAATATAATGTAAACTCTGCATCAATTGATTGGAGCTTATTGTTATTTTATCTTCTCGTCTAAGTTTTTTTTTTTTTTTTTTTTTTTTTAATTCTCGAAAACGTCTTTGAAAATATTTTCAATAATTTTCTTTCTTATAATTATTTTAAAAGTAATTCTTATCAAATCCCGTTTCAAGTTAACAAAAAAATCTAAAATAAACCCTTTTTTTTATTCATAATTTCATACACATACATTATGTCAGGTTCAAATATAAATTATAAAAATTAGTAGCTTATTAGTTACGCATTAAATTGTTATGTATTAACTGTGTTATTTTTAGCAAAATATGGTTGTTCGCTATGTTAACATCATTATGTCAGACAACTCAATAAAACTGATGAGAAAGTAGTAAAAATGTGTTTTTTTTTTTTTTTTTTTTAACTCGGCGTCAATTTAATGAAACTGAAGAGAGTTCACCAAGATTTATTGCGCCACCAAAACTATTTAAGTTTATTAAAATTAATATTTTCCTTAATTCATCGATGTGGGTCACTGTGGCGTATGTATGATATTTTTTCGTATTTTTTTTTTTTTCGTCAAGGCATAACTTACTTTTATAAAAACTTATTAAAATTTAGGTAATATACATCTTGTTTTGCATAAGATTCCACAAAACTCTAAGGCATATGTAGGTTTGGCCAAAACAAGAAAAATCGTATGAAAGGGGGAAATAAGTCTATTTCCCACTGTTTAGACGGGAGGAGCAAGTGTCTAAAAAATCGACTTGAAATAATATCATATGTTATTTTTACTGTCATGTATTTATTTTTAACTTTATTTTCAATAAAATTGTTTAAGTAAATAGTTGTGCAAAAATTAATTTATTTTAAAAATGAAAAGTGTAAAATTTGTTTAAATTAATTTTTTGTATTCAATGTTATTCTGAATTTCTAGTCAAACACAAATAACCAAATGCTTAAATGTCATCTAGTTTTTGATAAAAATTAAAAGAACCTATTTTGTATTGATTTGGTTCTGAAACAAACAAAAAATCGTAGAAGAATGGCTTTATTACCCACAGTTTAGGCGGGAGACGGAATTTTCTAACAAATTTTCAAAAGCGGAAATTTATTATTTAAATTTGTTTTTATGTAAATCAAATTGTCTAAGTTAAAAATTTTTGAAAAATTAATTTTAAAATTAAAAATTTTTAAAACATAATTTTACATTATCAGGAATATTTTAGAGCGAATCTATTAAAAATAGAATAAAAAAATGTGATTTTTCCTTTGTATGAAATAATTAATAGACAAAAAAAATATTTTTTTTTAAATGAATTTCTGTATTATTTTTATTCAACAATTTATATATTTTATAACGTCAACATCAAGACGTATATATGTATGTGTATGTGCGTGCATTTAATATGGCACAAAAATGTGTGTGCATTTGGACGTATTTTTTGCGTTCACATAAATATATAATTATATGTACGCCGAACAATAACGATAATTTTTATTGATCTGGATGCGGCTAAGCATAAAATATTTTTGTGTGTATTCCACCTCCTTTTGCTTCTCCTATATTTACGCCCCTTTATTTTTTTAATTCGATCTATTTCAGTTTCGATATATTGGAGAGAAAGTGTATGTTGTCAAAACATATTCAGCATACAATTTTGAGCAGTCACCTCCAAAGTTCCAAAACTCTTAAGTTATTGATTAAAAAGATAAAGAGCGGCAAAGTGACCAAACAATAGTTTTTCTTAAAATTGTTACTAAATCGAATTTTCTGTTGTAAAGCTTTTGTCACCTGAGTGGGTTGTGTACGGTTAAACAAAAAACATTCTATTTTTCAGAGCTATCACCACCAATTTTTATGACTGTGCCTGAATAAATGCATTAGAATTATTTTAATAGGATTATCAGGTATGATATGATTGTCCTATTAGCGATCCCCCTTTTAATTAAATACTTATAGAATAAAATCTTCTTAAAATAATGGTCTTTAATTCGAAGATAAATGACAGGCTAAATTATTTGGGAGTGTTATTAAATATTGAAAATTCACCAACTCAATAATGACGTTGCTTGCATAAGGTCATCAAATTAACTACATACCTATATAAGGATTTTGTGGTTAATCAAATAAAAACTAAATACAAAGTTTACAAAAAAATACTTTAAATACCTAATTGCACTGCTTAAACAGTATTTTTTATTTTATTTTGAGCGAATAATTTTGCCTTTAATTTTTTTTTTTGCTTCTGGCAAAGTGGAAACCTGGCTGAATAAAAAATATAAAATTATTAACTGAAGCGTGATGTTTTGTTTATTGTGTATTTTGTATGTGCTTTTAAATTTTGTGTAGTTTTCCAGTAGAGGATGAAAACTTCCCAATACCAATATTATTGACAAGGCCAAGTGATCGTCTGAGATGACGTTCAGCTTGTCTATAGCTTAGCGATAAAAAAAAAGAAAGCCTACCTACAACAACGTCGACTCTAAGCAATTCGTAAAAAAAAAATAAAAACTATAGTTTTGTATGTTTATACAAGCTCACTTTATTAGACAGACCGCGGTAGTTTAACATTTCGTCCGCTCTTTTGTACTTAATTTCAGTAGCACATTACAATTTATTTTTCAATAAAAAAAATATGTGTTTTTTCTCGCGGGTCTTAATTCCTTTTTGTGGTGGGTCTTATTGCTACTCCTATAACTATAAAAAGCCGGACAGTGATATTTCCTTTTATTTTGGGAAATAAAACTCACGGGCTTTATTCCCATGTATCCTATTGCAATGCACTGTTATTTACGTATAACTAATCGAATGAGGTTGAGTGTATCCGTATCAATATTCAAGATCCTTTCCCTCATTTAGGAATATAAGAAATTAAGTGAAGTGAATAAGAATATTTTAGTTGGTAATGATAGTTTTCCAAATTGGAAATTCTGACAAAGAGATACATTTACCACACGAGAGTTGTTCTGACTGAGCAACGCGACGCACAGTGAGGCAAACTTAGTTGGCAGCAGCGGTACCAGCTTGTTTGTTGAAAAGGAAGGATATAGAGTGAAAGCCCCAAGTCCCAAGCCAAACTATATAACATTAATTCACCTTTGTATACGGAAGGAAGGTGGAAGGTGATAACTGGGACATTATATGTATGTACACAAGATTTTGCATAAACAGGTGTATTAGGCATTTATTAGCTTGTATTATCCTATCTGCAAATGATTTTCGGAAATTAGTTGTGTATTCTGATTTCAGCAATTTCGAATGTTCAAACTGATGCCTCCTAAAGTCTTTAACATACCCTATACCTATACTTTTCCTGCACTGGGTGCCGGAAGCTGTAGATCTCACACAGACAGTGTCATCGGGATGTGTTATTTTATAGGAAAGTCAAGCGCAGCTACATACATGTAAGTTTCTGGTTTACCCTTTCGAGTATAGGTTTAATTTCTGCACAAATATAACTAAGGTATACTCAACTAAACTATGTATTATGATCCTATACATATATGTATATATAGCTTAAGGTATTTGTGCGAAAAGGAATACTGAGTGCGATGAAGGGGTTTAATCCTGACAATTAATTCTGTCAGCAAATTTTCCCTTGGAGGTATTTAATTCAGATTTAGATATTTACATATTTAACTACATTTACCCACACTCACTTTCATGTGAGTGTAATATGAATAACACTTGCTTTATTGGTTAGCTTTTGAATATCTAATGCTGAAGATAAGAAGGTAGGGCACATCATGAGTATTTGTGTTAATAACATAGAATTTATAAGTAGACAGTCTTAAGCCAGAAATCAGCTTAAAATACTTAAATCTTACGATAATTATTAAACAAATCTAATGTTAGAAGTATGCAGTAAAGAAATAAATGATTTTTTTTAATCAATTGTAGAGCAGTCTCTGCAATTAGGCTTGATGAAGACATTTTTTGAAATATTTGCATAAATACATCTAAGCCAGATAAATCAAAATTAAAATAAGTATTTGATTAATTTTTTAAACAAATGTGAGGTATATCTACAATTTTATCTTTAACACGAAATTTTTAGGAGTGATTTTTCGAAACTGTTTTTTTTAAGCTCTTCAGGAAGCTCTTTAGATTAAATGTATCCATTTTAAGTTGAGTCTACATCTACACCTGTATTGCCACCACTTGACAGAAAATATAAAATGTACGACTGCGTCGCACGAACTTGTTTTTATGATCATACATAACCTAACCACGTACACTGTGGTTTTTTAAAGTCTTAATATTAAAAAAAATATGAGAAAAGAAATAAATTAGTTATGGGAGGGCATAAAATATATGCCACCTGCCAAAAAATTTATGAAAAAGTGAGTATCTACATAAATATATAAAATATAACACAATGTTGTACCATATTATGTTTTCTTAATTTATGAGAACAAAATTTTAAAAGTTGTTGGATTAAAAAAAATTATTTTTGTACATATAAAATTTTGAAAAAAATGTTTAAAAAAAAATTGCTACGCAATTGTTTAGTATTTATTAATGCGTAGTTAATAAATTAATTTAAAAAAAAATCATTAACTATTTTCGAAGTATTGAATTTTCCAAAAATAAATTTAAATAAATAAAGAAAAACTCAAATATTTGTTTTTTTTTTTAAACTTTGTTATGCAATATTATTTAAACTTATTGGGTGTTCTTGTGTAAAGAAAAAAAATCATTAAAATCAGTTCAACAGATAATGAGCTATTCGAAAAAATATGGTTCTATGAGACGTCGTACCGTTAATAATCGATATACATATAAATAAAAAAAATTGTTCACATAAAATTGTAGATCGTACTGATGTTAGCTCACTCAAAACTTTTAATCAAAATCGTAGGAGTTATTTTTTGAGAAAAATGCGATTTTCCTAACAGATTTTTAACACTTTTATGGTATAGTACTGTTATTTTTGATTTTAAAAATAATTTGTACATAATATTAAAAAAACGCAATGTACCTACCAAGTTTAATAAAAATCAAAAGTTTTTATACACAAAACTTTTAAAACTTTTTTAAAATAATCTCAATAAAAAAATTAATCAAAATCAGTTCAAACGGTTTTGAGAAAATCTAAATTGGTTCTATGAGAGGTAAAATGTGTAACCATTTTTCTGAAAATTTGCTTAAAAAAAAGTAGCCTTTATAAGTATATAAAAAAATTACTATTTTTTTTGTTTAAGTTGTGGTCACGTACTTTTTTTCAATTTTAATATTCAACGCTCTTATGAATTTTTAGTAAAAAAAATTGATAAAATTACTTCTCATCTTTAAGCGTTAAAGAATTAAAAACTAAGTTATCTTAACTTTCAATCCCTTTTTAAAGTACTAAAAGTAGTAAAATTGTACTTAGTAGCGTAAAATTACAAAAAAATAATTTCCTTTTTTTTCTTAAAAAATTAGCTGTTTTTGACTTTTAGAGGCAATATTTTAGAAAATACTTTCGGTAACTCAGATCTAGTACTGTGACATCTACGATGGTTTTAGAGCATATTGTCCGATTGCTCGATTTGGCTGAGCCAACGTATAGTCGACGTGTTTTATCTTTATGGAGTACATCCACATTTTAGTACAGCTTATATAGAGTTCACGGTTGTAACTTCTCTTTCATTCACCCGACTTGCAAATATAACCAAATATCCGTCGAAAAATGTTTCCTCCGTAAAATCCAAGTACAAAGTTCTTAGTTTCTGCTTATCGAACCCTTAAGCGAGACTTTCAGTAAAAAAGTGTTTTCTTAAAGCGTGGACATCATCGTACGCGTAAGTAGTTTTAAACCATTTTGTTTCTCGAAACTGAAGTACAAGCAATTCATCAAGGTAATTCTTTATTAGAGTTGTTCACTAAAGTGCCGTTCGTGGAGTAAGTAACACCCATATCATTTAAAAAATACTATTCGCTCTTTTCCATAATCGAAATAAATTCGGTGCGTCGACTGCTCGTTTTTAACCAAGGCCATGTCAAGTCACTAGGTCACTCTCAACCATTCATTGACATTCTTGTAGATTTTTTTAAATTCCTTGCAAGGAAATACCAGTGAAAAAAAAGAATTCTGTTTTTGAGGCAGAGGCTAAAAATCGATCACAAGACCTCCCGCGTGACAGTAATAGGTCCTAATCCTTACCATTGCTGATATCAATATAGACGTATTCTTTGTTCTTTGTTTGTTGATAGCGGAAACTTGGTCAGCTGATTCCCGGAATCCCGAGTTCAGCCATCGCCAAATTTTCGATAAAGAGTTCTTGAAAATATAAGGGGTTTTTGTGTGATAACACACTTGCAGTTATAGGCTGCCAAGCTTTCGCACCATCATATTAATATTGAAGGTTTAAATGAAACAACAACACTTGGGTGAGCTTCCACCAAAATTTGTATAGTCTACAGTTATAGCTATTTCACTACTGCCAGGACGATCATCAAACTCAAACTTTTAGTGGTGCTTATGGTCATTTTTAAAGTTCAGTTTTAATTGAAAACTTTTTGCCCAGCTGGGACTTGAACTTACCCAAAGCTCCCTCTTGAGAATTTTCTCTCTTTAAACTGTACCTATATTTAATATATAATTTATCAACTTAACCTTCCACTTTACTTTTATTATATTTATTTAACGTAGATACATTTTAAAGTACCTAAATATCTGTAGGTATAACTTAAAAGGCAAACACGACAACAGCATTTTTTTCTCAATGTAATTTTTTTGTCGCTGGTCTTTTCGTTTTGTTAAATCTATCGCAATGGCTATTAGATTATCTTGGTGAAAAGGGTTTTCCTAACACCTCAGGCACTAAAAAACGGATTATGATTATAAAGCCCCTTTTGTTTGTTGTTCTATTTCTCAAAAAAAAACCACTCCTCTTTCCTTTTTGTTTGCACATCATGAAACACTTTTTTTTTCTTGAATTCGGACACACTCGTCACTTTCCAAGAGTTTACACCCCATCCGCACTCAGCCAGCATATAACATACACTGTGCCCTAGCAAATTGTGGGGTTAACTATATACTATTGTTGCAATTCAGTGGTAAAAAAATATTTATACCCGCACCCACAGTAACCCGGTTCTAAGGCTATAGGTCAAAAGTCGTTAAATGGTAAAATTGTCTAGAAAACTACCTACCTACCTTACTTTCGCGTCGCAACACCTGGCTTTTTCGTAAAATTTCGGCTCGGATTTTGGAATACTGTTGGTTTTCCTTGTGCTTCTGGCAGATAGTGAGTTTTGTCTTTGCATTTTTTTTTTTTTTTTACTTTTTTTTGTTTGGTTATTGCTGAATGCATTTTAAGGATAGCTGTCGAGTGTTGAGTCAAGGTGTTTGTTGAGAGAACGTTAAAGGTAGGTATACAATGCCAAAAAACAAATCGGATAGCCCAGAGAGAAATGACACACAGAGTGATGATGCAGTTTGGTAGACATATATACTACTGCCGAGAAATGGTGATAGTCAAATAAGAATATTTTTTGTTTGCTTTTAACGTACCTAACCTACCTATGCGCATTGAATTGCGGAAAGTTGACATTTTTAGCCGATTAAATGATAAATGGTGGTTGAGTCTTATACAAGGTTGGCGAGTATGAATTGATATGAAAAATGTAATATAACAGCTTATATCACAAGGTCATTCACATAATTTTGATCACACAGGAGAGGCGAGGGAGGATGTGGTCATATAGGGTGC
Source organism: Epistrophe eligans (assembly GCA_951394125.1). NCBI lineage: Eukaryota > Metazoa > Arthropoda > Insecta > Diptera > Syrphidae > Epistrophe > Epistrophe eligans. Next base: position 56,278,683 of record OX596028.1, read on the forward strand.
GCCATATTTTGTGTTGATATGTGAATATTGAATAACTTAAAACAAAAGAACCAATTTCCATAGAAAACGTATTTTTATGTTTTTTACAATTTACTTAGACTAATTTAATAAAATACTAAAATATGCCCTTTTTACTGCGTTTTACTATCACTTTTCCAAGCAGCTAGGGCAGTATAGCTATGATTTCTTCCCGAATTTTTGTTTTGAGCTCGTTAATGGTTTAAAGCTTGCTGGCGTGCACTTGCTTTTCAAATAACCTCACAAAAAGAAGTCCAGAGGGGTCAAATCTGGAGATCTAAGAGGCAGTCAATGTCGCCATTTTTTGACAGCACACGTTCGGAAACATGCATTGTTTCACTTGCAGTGTGACATGGCGCACTATCTTGTTGAAATCAGTAACCGTCTAGACCTTTTTCACAAATTTTTAGGCAGACATTATGAGCCAACATTCACTGATATGACTAAAGACTGGAATAACTTCTACATTTCACTTTCACTCGAAATAGAATTGAAATCAATTGAAATTAGATTGACTTCAATTTCATTTCGAGTGAAAGTGAAATGTAGAACCTGGCTGTATAATTAAGAAGATATAAAAATGTCTTTAAAATTAATATTGGCTTTATTCCGCACCAAGATTTAAACATTTCCAGGCTCCTAGATTGAAACATTTTTAAAATTAAAAAAACTTTTGACCAAGGGTTGCCAAATTATAATTTTTTTTGTTTTAGTTTTGGTAAATGGACATACTTTTACTAATTTATTATTCATTCAATACTAATTAAATTGTTTTCATTATTGTCTGTCATTTAGCAAAACTTTTTTTTATAGAAGAAAATGTAAAATTGACAATATTGTTTATTTTTTATGTATGGTAATATTTTTTTTTTAAGAAAAACACACTAAGGCTTCATAATTTATAATTGATCTATGGCAGCTCTATACTCTGTTCAACAAAAGTTGTCCGTACAGGGAGAGCTTTTTCCAAAGCAGTGGCGCCTGATGCACTCTCACGACACTAGGTTGGGAAAAGTGCCATTAAAAAAAAGAGCAAACCACTGAATTCGATCGTGCGCTTGTTATCTACATCTTAACAGAGTTACCATTATCATTCTTAATTGCAAGAAAAGAGCTTATTCAGTGGATTTTAATAAGGAGCTTTTGGCGTTTGAAGCTTCTGAGAACAAATTTTATGAAGTTGAGTATGTTGAGTGTTGTCGTTTTTCTTTTCCCCTTTTAATTTTTTTCTGGAGAATCCGTTAAAATACAGTTTTTTGTTGGCTTTTGGTCTTTTAGAAGAAAAAGTTATTTGTGCTTATGGCAGGTTTGAAAACACTCGCATTTCGAGATATTATTCATTAGAAAAGGTGATTGATATTAGCTGCGTTTTATTATCTACGGGTCTGGGTTACCTTTTAACACGTAATACAAACACAACATTGGATCTAGGTTTCTTTAGGGGTTTCCTTTATGGATCCAGAAATTAGTTTTTACTCTGGCCGGCATCCAGATGGATTTTAAAGCTTTTTAAGCTTAAGAAAAAAGGCTGTATCTACATGAAAAATAAATAAATTTAAGGAATGAAGAGATAAGCATGCAACACTGTTTTCATTTGGATCCATATCGTTTTATTATATCGGGGTGAACTATATGGATTATTAGCGATACCTAATAAAAATCGGCTATTGTTTTTAATTACGTATTAGTGTAGTGATATTTATTGTGTTTTATGTTCAATCAAAAGTGAACTAATATTTTTTGTAATTATTATTATTTATTAATTGTATATTTATTATTTATGTACAAATGGCTCCAAAATCTTCTTAGGATCTGCGAAAAAATTGTTGAGGAAACAAACACATTAAATGGCCTTATTAAAAATAAATCGCAAGCCGGAAGAGCAGCAGACGGTAACCCTACGCGTTTTTCTCTCTCATTTGCGGCGATTTATAATTTATATTATATAGAAGAAGATAACAAGCAGACATTTTTTTTTTAAATTTTTGATTTATTGTTTAATATCTTTTATATGGCGTGACGTCACTTCCTTTTATGAAACTTCCATCTCGATGGGTATTTCTGTCCTAACTCCTTCCTTAAAATAAATTCTATTCTTTTATCAAAGCTTTTCTTATAACTTATAAATAACTCTAATTACGAAAATATAAAATATACATGATCACAACTCTAAAAAAAGAGATTAAATCTATAGAAAGTGATAAAAAAAAAACCCACCTTTATCCATTAAAAGCATTTTAAGTTTAAAAATATTTTAAAAACAAACAAAATCAAAAGCGATTTATTCCAGTTCCACTCTCTGTACTCCTCATATGTGTACTCGTATGCTTGTGGATTGTAGACACTAACTCAACACAATAGTTTGTAGATCTAATAATACCAAAATCCTCATCTTATCATATAGACGAAAACATAAACAACAAAAAAACAGTGCAAAGCAAAAAGGATTTAATCCTCATCGTTTCTCTTTTCAAATGGTGAGTGTAGTGCTTTAACTTTAGTTGTGTTAAATCTACATGTGAAAATTGAGTATGCATACGAAATGGGCTAAAGTGCTCATGGTTCTGAGTCTACGACCAGAAAAAAAATAAGTGCAAAAATACCCACCGACAGATATAAGTATATTTAATGTACATATATATGAAAAGAGAAAAAAATATAGGAAGTTAACGCCCGGTGTAGTGCATAGGGAGAGCACATTGCCGTAAGAACCATATAAGTAGGTGTGTGGTGAGAGAAGATGCTCTATCGGCCAACATTAGGAAACATGTAGCATGTAGGTATACAAATATACTTTGAATTGTTTAATCCTTTTTCTGTCTAGTGGCGTCTTCAACACAAACTTTAAGCGCAAATTTAGGTAGGTAGGTAAAAGATTGATATAAAAGCATTAAATTGGTATAAAATAAAATATAACAACCTATACAAAGATGAGTAACAGTCTATAGCAAATCTCTGATGAAATTATGAAGAAATGAGGCCCTAAAATGTGTGTAATTTTTTATAAAAAAATATGCCTCATTTCAAAAAAAAAAAATTAGAAATTAAATTCTAATGAAATAAAACAAAATTCCAAAAATATATGAAACAACTTCTCATGGTCAGGGTTGTAAGGTTTGAAAAGCGGAATCGCCAAAAAGAAAATTTGAATCGCCACAAAATCGCCAAATTTAAAAATTTTCTATCCAGAAAATTCACCAAATTCAAAAATGAAATCTAATTTCTCAACTCGTAGTTTTTAAATCAAAATAACTTTCTTAAAAAAAAAAAGCAATTAACTATGCAATATGATATTAATAATATTTATTTTATTTTTTATTTAACTTATTTATTTATTTGATCTACAAGCTTAAAGCTAACAGATTATTTAGCATATACTTAAAGATATAACTTAAAGATAGAATGAAATAATATTACAGTGATAAGCTTCGCATAGCATTTTTAAATATTGGTCTTGAAAAACTAAAGTCTAGACTGAGTTAAAATTTACTACTATTCTATTTAATGGTTCATTTGATCCATATTTAGTTCTATGCCACGGTAGAAGATTCCGTTGCCTGAGAGGTCTTTCAGGAGCATAAATTGAGACTAAAGCTAACAGTGATGTGCATTTTATATGATAACACAATATGTCTCTTACAAGAATTATATCATGTAATTTTCGGCGGGTGTTTAGACTAGAAAAACCCAAAAATAAGCATCTGGCTTCATAACTTGGTGAGAAAACCCACCTTATTTTCGCAAAAATAAATTTCGTAAATCTTCTTTGGACTTTTTCGATACGGTTAGTTTGAAATTGAAAGGCAGGGCACCACACTGTATCACAGTATCTATATCTGTAAAATGAAACAATATTGCATTTTTTAATGTTTAGTAGTAGATGGTTCTCCTTGCACCATAGTAACATCACATCTAAATCTTTCTGCAAACTGTAGCAATCATTGATATTTGATATACTAGAAAACATTTTTAAATCATCTGCATAAAGGAGGACCTGTGCAAATTGGAAAATGGATGTTATGTCATTTTTAAAAATTATAAATAGAAGCGGTCCCAGATGACTACCTTGAGGTACCTACACCAGACGTACAGTGAATTATTCTAGAGAAAGAATTTTTAAATTTTACTAATTGAACCCGGTTAGTTAAAAACGATGCAATCCAGTGCAGAAGCATTGAATGAAACCCAAAGTGCCTAAATCTAGCTATAAGTAAGTTATTAATGACATCAATTTGCTTTCGCTTTTCCATAAGATTAATTACAGATGATGAAAAATAAAAAAGATTTGTTGATGTGGACCTTCTACTCACAAATCCGTGCTGTAGTTCAGAAATATTGCATAAGTTTACAAAATTTCATCGGATAGTTCAAACAAAAACTTAAAAGTTAAAGAAAAAAAAAATACTCCTAGTCTTCTTTAATAATAATTACTATTCTTTAATTAATTACTCATGGTGGGGTGTCTGGGTGGTGCCAGTTTTTGCATGAAGGGCCAAGGGTTATCCGGTTGGAGCAGGGGATTGAGTTAAAACGTGCACCGCTCAGTACATCCACCATATACAGTTATCCATTGTATTTTATCTTAAAATTTTTTGTTCGCACGGAATTTTAAAAGCTATTATGAGTTTCGCTCGAACGAAATTTCGTTTGCCTACAAAAAATAAGTAAACATTTAGACTCTCAATGGCATTACATTCCCCCCGAAATAAATGTCCACAATAACGGGAATTTTTCAAACATGAAATCTCGGGTGAAACTCACAATAGTCGAAAAGTTAAATGTCAAATTTTCCGGGTGGAATTTTGTTCGGGCGAAACTCACAATAAGGCTGATTGACTTTCAGGTTGCAAAACTCATAACTCTTAAACGAATAATAATTTTTATATCTTGTAGGAAATATTTGAGACTATATTAAACTGGTGAGTCTAAACTAAAGGTTATTTATAATTTTCTGTTTATAAAGAATTTTTCCTTAAAGTGATTTTTGGTATTTTACTTTAAAAATTCAAAAGTAAATTTTTGAAATAGCTGCAGAAATGTTTTACAAAATGCGTCAAACCGTGGCAAAAAAGAAATTAAACAATTTTTTAATATTCTTTTTTTTTTGTTTCTTTAATAGGAGTGATTTTTAATTTTTGAAATATTAGACTACCATCACTGCATAAATAAATTCATTTAGAGTTCTGAAAAGCCTTAGGGAAGAAATTAGTGGATCCGATGTGGCTTAAAGCTTGTTAAATTCATTTCTCCTGAAACCTTAAATTTGATTTTTTAAGTATATAATTTAAGATTCATTGTTATTCTTGTGACAAATTTTCAAGAGTGATTAAAATTCGGTGATACTTTGATTATAAGTCAAAATTTTGTGAAAAGTTGGGTGAGTTGTTTTCAACATAATTGTGTTCTTATATACCTAGCTCTTCTAATACTCTCCACATTTAACTCTATACATCACTTCCTGCAATTTGAAACATGAAGTATTACTTTGAGATTCATTATTAGCAATTCATTGATTCGAGTTATTTCAGCGGTTGCTTTTGGTTGTTCACAAAATCCTTATTAATTTTTATTTCATTAATCACTTATACTTTATATTATAATAAATAAATATGGTTGGTGGCTAAATACAATAATATTGAAACTAACATCAATTCACATAGATATAATAATCTCCATATATGTAGTGTTTCCATTTCCATCATTGGTATTTTGCTTGGTTTATCAATATATCAAGCTCAAGTTCCTTGCGAAAACGCCCTCGTTTTCTTTGGGAGTACAGTTATTTGTTCGTCCGTTTTTATCTCTAATAATCGTCTTGCAAGACTATATATGATCCTTCATGTCTTAAAGTTTCACTGTCTCTTTGTTTTTGCAGTTTTTGGGAAATGTTTTTTCACAAATCTCATTGTGTTGTAAAATGAAACAACTTCCTGAATGTCAGGTTGGCGGAACCAGATTTTGGGAAAGAACATTAGTCAGGAGGTAATTTTCCGTAAATACGTTGCGATAATTCGATTTTGTCATTTTCCACGCTTTTTTGGTGATTTGTTAATTTGATAAGTGTTCGCCATCGAAAGTACAAAATGGTTAACGAGCTTCGCGCAAGCTCATCGGCGGGGTGAGAGGGGCAATATTTTTTTTTTTGGTACCACCACTACCAAAAGAAAGTGAAAGCGAAAGCCACCAACAGAATTAAAAAAAAAATTACAGTCTATTTCAAATAATTTATTAATTGCACTTCATTACAATTCCTACTTCGTCTATTTTCCAAATTACGAAGATCTTCACACTCAATGCCAATTACAATATTCTGTAATGGCTTTAAATTTTTGGAAGATAGCAGATATTTCATCAGATAGTTTTAAATCATTGGCGTAGGCTTCATTTAAAAAGAAACAATTAAAACATAAAATTTTAAAATTTAATTTATGAACTTACCTAACTTAAAAAACAGAAAAGGTTTAGACCTTTACTTTACACGTTATCATATAACTTAGAAATTTAAAAAAATGGTTGTTAGAAAACGTATTTAAATGTTTAATATTTTATTGAAAATTTATAACTCAAAATGTAAATATTTATGAAGTGGACTGTATGAAAAGCACAATCGTGCCGATTCGGCAACGCTGTTTATACGCCTTTTGCCTGAAAAAATCGCAAATTTTATTTGAAGTGAGTAAGTGAAAACGAACAAACCCCTTAAGTCGTTTTTCTTGATAATATACGTACTCTATGAACGAGATATTGAAGCACATTAACGATGATGATAGCTCGTACACAGCTGAAGCTGGTTGTCAATTTTGTTTGCAGATCTCGGTTCAAACATTGGTAACTGTGAGTAGCTTTAGCTTAGCTAGTTGATGGTCACTCCAGTTTTTGTTGTTTTTTTCCATTATATTTTTGAACAATAGTAACGAAATTTAATTTTAACGTCTTCGATGGCGAGTTCTCCAAACCTTTTGCTATTTTAATAAAGTCTTTTAGTGCTGTAGTGCCATTTAAATGAAAACGTGTCATAAGTCATCGGCAACGCTGGTCCCCATATACAGTATACCTACCCGTATAAACAGAACTGTTTTAAATTGGTATAGTTACCTTCTCTTCAGTCACTTTAATTAAAAATACTTATTCTTTGAAATGATAAAATTAAACCAATTTATATATGGAGATACTTGGAGCCTTTAAAAAAACATATACTTTTATACAATCATGGACGAATATGACCAAGAATATAAGATACACCACAAGTCGTTCGAAAGCAGTTTGTCCTTTATGCATGTAGGCCTCTTAAAATAGCAATCATAAAAATTTTGCGAAACAAAATTTTAAACTTTCCTTTTTCAGAATCTCAGGTTCATTACAAAAAATTATTCTGCCTACGTACAAACTACATATCTATAAATTAAGCTATAATGTATATACATATTTTATTGATATTAAATTGATCAATAAATTCTGTTTCAATTAGTACATAGCTATATCCTTTCAATAAAAAAAAATTGAATAATACATTATTTCCACCGCAAGTCATTTGTCATAAAAAAGGAAAGTATACTTTTTTATTAATTTGTTGTGGACTATTTGATATGAAAAAAAGAGTAAATTCACAGAAGGAAAGCAAATTCCGAAACATACCACGAAGGACACATTTTTATTACATGTCAATTTGTGATCTCATTTTATACTCCTCTGTATATATAGTGACGGAAAGACATCCAACTTCAACATATTTCCTTCATATATTTATAATGTTGAGAAATATACCAAGGAACGATATCATCCTCTTACCTCCTTGTGTTCTTCCCCTTACATCATTTATGTGATGTGCGCCTGTTGAGATTCTTGGAGACATAACAGAAGGACTCATAATGAAACATCATTTGTCAATTTCACAACAACGAAAAACGAATAACAATGGAATCAAAAAACCAGAAAAAAAATGTTTTCAAGTTTTTTTTTTTTGAAGTATTTTTTATCATGGCTTTCTGTCAACTCCTATCACAGGACTTTGTTTTCTTTTATTGTCCTTGCTTCGATTTTTGTTGTTGCTGTATCTCTGTCTGTCTGTGTTGTGTGGTTTTTTCACCCATTTATATATGAAATGAATAATAATAATTATTCCCATCATGTTTTACAAAACGAATGGACACACATGACTTGATGCATAAAGACACAAAAGACGAGGGTTTGGCTGGGATGGGTTGGAACGTGAGGTTGGACATATGTGATGGAATGTTTTACAATAATATTATGTCGTTCATTAAATTGGGCAGGAGGAGTGTTATTGGCCTATTCACAGATACGCGAAGACCCCAACTGTATGCATAAATTGGCAATGAGGATTAAGCCAGAAATTGTTTATATTGTTTCAGCAGACAGACTTTTATGAACTTTAAGGGCTATTATACATTTGGCTTTAAAACACGTGTCTGCTAAATGCTTTTCTGAACTAGTGGCCAATTCATTGCCATTTAAAGTGAAAGTAACATACTACTATATTGGAGACTGGGGCTTGATGGATGTCTGTCTCCTTTGACAACCCTCTTACAAAGATTCAATTATACCTACCAAGATTATTTCGCTTTTCTTCAAGTCCAACGCAACAAATAATTATAATATACCTAAACAAAGTTTAATTATTTTCTATAAAATATTTAAATTTTTTTGTCTATTTCTCATGAAATATTATTATTAATACTTTGCCACCGGTAGGCTTAAATCAAAACGCTTGACTGAATAGTTACTTCAGCCAAAAAAAGCTTATTTATTTAGGTAAGGAAGTTGGTTCCCACATCATGTAGCTTTATTGTTCCTTTATTTTTAAAGGTACGTAATACAAATATTCGTATATATTGAGGTTATAAAAAAGTTTAGGCATGAACGAACAATAAGCTCAAAAGGGATGAATATTAAATTAAGAAAGAGAAAAAAAAGGATTTTATGCTATTAAATACATTTTCGAATATTTGAATTTTAACCTTTTGTGATGACTGGATTAATATATATAGGTATACCCTTTTTTCCTTATTTGAAAGTAATTAAAGGTCATAAGCTTTGCAATGTGGTGCTTTAAAATCTACATAATTTATATTTTTTTTTGATGAAATAATCCTTGGGAAACTGGGATTCTTTTTTTTTTTTTGGATTTGCAAAAATTCATTAAAACTTTTAAATTTAAATAATACTAGCTGCGGTCTGCCTGGCTTCGCACAGAATTTTTCATCCTTTTTAGCATTTTAAAAAGTGCACAAAATATTCAATTAAATTGATCAATCTTTAAATGTACATATAAATACATACATACTTCATTTAGGCATGTAAGGAGGTATAGGTAGACTTTATTAAAAATATATTTATGTAGGTATTAATGGTATAATTTAATATCTTCCAAATGTAGCTACCTCACAATCAATTATAATATTAATTATAAAGTTAAATTTTTTTTACCCGATATTAAAAAAATCCTCTCTAAGCATTAAACTGATCTGCCCTATAAACTTTAGTTTCATAATTCAATAAAAAATAAAATACACGACTGTGTCGCACGAACTTGCTCTTATGTGCGATCACACTGCGGTTTTAAAGTCTTAATAATTTTAAAAAATTTTCTCCTGATAAAAGAAATTTATTAGTTATTGGAGCCTATATTTTATGCCACCTGCCAAAAATATAGCCTAGTTTAAGGAAGTATTATTTGAATACAATAATATGAACAATATAGCACCGTGCTGTCTTGTACTTCCCACATATACATCGAATTTGCTTTTACTGTTTGTTTTTACTTGTTTATACTGTTTATACTGTTATAATATGTTTATATTTATATGTTATAATGTTAAAAAACAATAAAATTCGAAATAAATTGATAACAAAAATATCTGAAATTAATTTGACACCAACGCAATGTACACGAAGTGATTTCTTACACAAATTTCAATTTATGAGAAAAAATTTTTAAAAATCGTTGGAGCGGTTTTTTTTTAAATAATTTGTTATATATACCTACAATTTTGAATACATTTTTAAGGAAAAAAATTTAGTACTTATTTATGCGGAATTTTAAAATTAATTTTGAAAAAAAAACCATACACCCATTTTCGAAATATCGTACTTTCAAAAAATAATTTTGAAAATCCAAAATTTGATTTTTTTGAAAATTTTGATATGCAATACTATTCCAACTTGTTAGTAGCTTTTGTGTAAAAAATTTCATTAAAATTGGTTCAACAGATAATGAGTCGAAAGCCAAAGAAAATGGTTCTACGATAGATACATTTTTTTTCCAATAATATAGTAGATCGTTTTGATAATAGTTCAAACAAAAAATTTAATCAGAATCGTAGGAGCCGTTTTTAAGAAAAATAAGATTTTCATAATTTAGTATGGTACAAAAATTTGTAAGACGGGTACCTACCTTTATTTTTGGGCCTAAAAAAATGAAAAAGCGTTCGGGGGGAATACCCAATAAACGCTAGGTACCAAGTTTAAAGAAAATCGATTCACCCGTTTAGGCTGCAACCAAACGGATAGACAGACAGAAAGATAGACCGACAGACCGACAATATTGCGAGACCCACTTTTTTCGACTTCGCTTTCATTACATACATATGTACCTATATCGAGTACCAATGAATATATGTACATATATGTAGGTACATAGTTTATTGCAAGTAAAAATTATTTCGACTTATAACACTTTGTGTCATCGATGGGTACAAGTATATTATATTTGTCATTTTCCAATATATTGTTAATCAATAATCTATTTCGTTGGAAATCCTTTTTTGGCGATTTGTTGTCCTTATTTACTTAGTTCTTACTTACCTATCGTATTAAAAAATGTTACTCCTACACACTTTATCTTTTAAATCATTGCTTTGCCTTTTTACGTCCATTTAAACATACGTTCATAATTTCATTCTCATTTTCCACTTTCTATATAATATTTACAATATCCGTAGTTATGAATGTACATTGTACCTACATGTACATACTTAAACGACGGGATGTGTTTTCCGGAACTGTCAACATAAATTTCCTTCACACAATCATATACCTAAGAGATATATCAGTGTGTTTTCATGGTGCTTAGTTTTTGATACAAAGCACTCTCCTAGACCATGAATGCTATATAATATCCGAGAGGATAACACATTTCTCCAAAAAACGGAAGCCCAACAAAACACTATTCGACATTTGTATTCGCAACATGAAATCGGTTATTTCACGCCGATTGATTTTGCAAAATGTATCTTCGTGGTTGTCGAAGGCAAACACAAGCCAACCAGGCGTAGCGTATAGTAGTACCTAGCTCCTTTATATAAACACGAACCCAAGCCGTATCCTTTTTTTTCTGCTGTGGATGAGGCTACAGCATGGCTTAGGCTTCCTACATAAAAAAAGAGGACATCGGCCTCATTTCTGTCAATTTAAATTTAGGGATATGAAAGAATGTTGTGCAGCCGTCCGGATTGACTCTGGCCTTGGGCTAAACAAACATTAAGGTGAATTTCATTATGGTATAGCGTGTGTGTGTGTAAGAGGGTGGTTGTTATGTTACAGTTACACATTTTCAATTAAATTTTGAAAAATATTCTTCATATTAAATTCAAAATTTCTAATTTTAAATTCTCAGGATTGGCAACATAATTTAATATATATGTATATACATACGTAGGGAGAAAGAAGGAGAATTGAATTACTCGAAATATTCCATTCTGATTAAATTTATTGATTTTAAGATTTTAGGCGTTTTGACATTGAAACTAACCCATCAATCACTTTTTAGATATTCCGTAACCGTAATGTTGTTACTGTTGGTAAACTTAAAATTTCAACAAAATTGTTAATAAAACACTCATTTTGATTTTTTTAAATTTGGATATGTCCTTTTACTATTTATTTTTATAAGAAACTTCTGCATAAATATTTGTTTAAATAGGTTAAATCAATAATGATAAAGTTGAAAATAAAAGAAAACGGCTCAAAAGAAGAACTGTTACTAACGGCTAATTTGACGTTAACATTTTTTATTATTGGTAGACCGTACTAATAAAAAAGAAGTGTTATCAAAATTCTTGCAGTCATTTTTGAGTTAAATATTTTTTTTTAAATAAACTTTCAGTTCTTCTCATTTTAAAATATTTTCGAAACATTCCACTTTGGAACCCCACTACACTACCCAAAATTAATTTAATTACCGACACAGTTGGCAGAATTACCATCAGCACTCTAAAGTATAATCCAACATACATTTGACACACTTTATCAACATACAAACAATATAAACAAGCCACCCGCAACACAACGGATTATATAAACACAATTCGACAAGATAGACTCGAAATAATTATATTTATTTCGTCTCCCTAATAGTTCACAATATGTCGTAGCAGAAAATATAACAAGAGGATGAAAGAAATTTCAACAGTTCAAAGCTTATCGACTGATAATTGTGACAATTTCATTTGAATAATAGAAAAAATCATAAAATACGTTAGAAAAGTATTAGAAACGTAAATTGGAATTTTTTAAATCTGTGAAATATATACAGGTGATTTTTTTCATCACATTTTTGTCTTTTTAATTAGAAAATTTTGTTCTAGTTTTATTTTGTCCTAGGTCAGAATTTAACGGACTCTATGTTTTTGGTAAGGAACTCCTAAGGAATATTTTTAGCTTTTTAAAAAAATATTTTCATTTGAAATTTTAATAATTGATATGCTAGGGAAAGTTAGTCATTTTTTAACATAAGTTTTTGTTTAAATCGAACAGATCTTGCAAAAGCATCAGAAAATCAAGTGCAGTAAATTTTGTCCTAAAGTGTTCCAAACTAATCAAGACAGACCCATTGAACAGCAACCAGAACCTTTAAGAACAGACAATTTCTCATTGAACAGCAAAAACTTGTTTCTTCTAAATTGTTCCAAACAATCTCGTTGAACATATCCAATATAATATCATGCTTAAAGAAAATGGACCCATAAGTTTACCCTATTGCCGAACAGACATACAGGCAGTCTGCCTTGTGAAATCATCATAGAAAGCGGTTCGAAATTCTACTTTCGAAAATATGCTTTTCAAAATTCTGTTTTTTTTTTTTAAATCGATCTGATCAAATTCATCTTTTCCTGTTACATTTATTTTTTAAATTATCAAACCAGTTCACGTTTCTGAGATCTCACTTAGTACAATTCTGTCAGCTTCATTGAAGAGAAGAAGAAACTTGAACAAGATTTCTCCGCTAGAAATCAAAAGCACTCTTTTTCTCATTTTATAAATTTATTTACTGGGATAGTTGAGCAAGCGAATCCAAATAATATAAGTCTCAGCTTCTGGACAGCAAAAGCTAGGAATCTCACGTTCTGAATTCTGAGATTAGTGATAGCCTGAGATGTGACTTACAACATTTACATATTTAAATAAAAAAAATCAAGCTTTACAACAAAATAGTAAAAAAATATCATATTTTAAACAAATTAAAGAATACTCTAAGCTTATAGTTCAAGTTTCAATTTTTTGCAAGAAACGCGAACCCTGTTCCGTTTATTCTTCTCCTCATTTGGATACTCCCAATGAGAAAAGAAACACACAAAACATAAAACATCCTTGAACTGAGAATAAAGTTACATAAAAAAAGGCAAAAAGTTACAATATGCTCATTGAAAAATTATATAAGCATTATTAAAAAGAAAGTAGGTATTATTAAAAAAAAAAAAAAACATCAAACCTAATGGCCAAATTCACCTCCCAACAAAGCGCAAGTACCTAAACTTGAAGGGTACAACAAAACTTATGCGATGGATGAGATGCCACCTCGATGGATACCCACAACAGATATGATATTAAGGGTTTACATTGTCGGAGAAGAAATCGATTTGACCAAGCTTGATGTTTAATGGGTATATAAACTGTTATGGCAAAATCCCCGTGTATTGGTGATGTTGAATGTTTGATGCTATTCAGTATTGTTACCAGGTTGGTCCATCTAATGTTGCATAGCAAATTTGGTTAGGTACACTTTTAAATTATAACCTGCACATTGTTGTGTACATCCCCGTAAAAATTTATGATCCGTTTAATAAGGTTTTCCTAACAAATTGATGTCATAAATTTTTTTTAAGTGCCTATACAACTTTACTTATTTCGAATACAGTTCACCACATTGACTTGATTTTAAAGTAAATAGATTTTAAATTCTCTTCGGCATTTCCTTTCCTATACCTAGCTCAACTAGGTATAGGAAAGGAAATGTCCAAGAATAGAAGTGTTAAAGGAACGTGATCTGATTCATGTTTTCTTAAGACATTTTATAGAACGGTTGTTTTGAAATTAATTTTCTTATGATAATTTCAGTTATATCGCGCTGAAGTATAGATATGCATAGAGAATTTGTGTGTTAAAAGTGGAAGTCCTAGACACAATTTATAATGCTCGCAACAAGCTATATAGGTACTATTTATAAATGTGATTTTGCAACAAGATGTTTTTCATTTGGGGCTTGCTAAATGATTAAGTAGGAACATTATAATTACGTAATTTGTTTTGGCTTCGGTATTGGGGCGCACTATAGTGGATTACATTAAGTTATGTAGCTACAGCAATGAACAAAACCAAATAATTAAGAAAATCAACAGACTATGAGACAGGCTCTAAGTAATGTAGCTGACTGGGCTATAGTGCTTTTATAGTATCTACACAGACAGATTATATTTTATATGAATATAGAAGGACAAAAGTGTAGTCATATTGTAACTGCAAACCTCCAAATTGGGATATAACTCAGCATTCACTAGTAAATGTAAGGTATTTCCAATAAGAAATTATAAAATACAAGGCAAAATGTCCTCCAAAAATCGTTGTATCACGCTGTTTCATCGTTCAAAAGTCTTAGAGAGCAAAATTCTTTCTATTTTTAAAGAAGTACATTGATTTAAGCTCAAAACTTATTGAGAACCGTTAAGATATGGTAATATTTATAGTTAAAAAAAAAATTGAATAAAACTCTGTGAAGCAGCGCGAGCACGGTTCTGCTAGTTTTATTTAATTTTGCACGAAAAAATGTAAAAAGCTTTATGAATATAAATCAAAAACAATTCCATTGAAGAAAAATATCAAAATATTCGGTGAATCCCGAAAGCTAGCAACCCTTTAGGGTTAGTGTTTCCAGAAAAAGTTTATATTATTTTTTTATTAAAAATAAAAAAACTGAATTTAAAAAGCCCAAAACTAGGAGATGAACTTTTATTTGGAGGTTATGCATTCGCTTCTCATGTTAACATTATACGAAAAAGAAAAAAAAATGATTTCAAAAATGGTGAAATTTTGGGAAAGAACATATCTACAGATTTTTCAGGCGAAAGATGCATCACATCGCCTTGAATCGGAGTGCGTTGCACCAATACCAATATATATAGCTAGGCTCTATATGGCAAGTAATGAATTCGTAAAAAAAATCGAAGTCGTACAATTTGTTTTAGCAAAAAAGAAATTCTTATTTTTCAAAAACCTGCCCACAATAAAAAAATTTCCTAAAAATGGTTATAAATGGTTCTCCAAAAGAATCATTTTTTTGATTTTCGATTTTCTCGAAAATGCTTCAACTGAATTTCTGTATAGAGAATTTTTTCAAAAAGTTTCAAAAGTGTTGCAAACCAAAATAAAAAAAAAAATTTCTGATATTTAAAAAAATTTCAAATTTTTTTTGAGAACTTAATAATGTAATTCGAAAACGACTTGGTCGATTTTTAATAAACTTGACATCCAGCCGTTTTGTGAATTTAAATACAAATTATTCTTATAGCCAAAAATAACGGTATCGCCCATACAACTGTTCTAAAACGGTATGGAAAATCTCATTTTTCTCAAAAACGACTCTTACGAATTTGATTAAAATATTTATGTGAGCGATATATCATATTATTGAAAAAAAAATGTATCTATCGTCTAAAAATGGTAACTCTCAAAGAACCATTTTTTTGGTTTTCGACTATCTCATTAACTGTTGGACCTATTTTAATGAAATTTCTCACACAAGAGTTTCTAGTGAATTTGAATAATATTGCATATCAAAATTTTCAAAAAAAAACAGATTTTGGATTTTAAAAATAAATATTTCGAAAATGCGTTGTTGATTTTTTTTTAATTAATTTTTAAACTCCGCGTTAATAAATACTTATAATAAATACTTACAACCGCGTTCCTGCGCAAGGACCTTTAAGACTGCATTTTGAACTCTAAAGCTTATAATGTTTCTCAACAGTTAAGAGTTCATTGGACTAATTTATTCGTAAAACTGTTCAGGTACTGTACCAAATTTTAGTATTCCTGGTATCAGTATATTTTTCGCAGTTTTTCTGTATTTTATTTTTTAAGTTTTTGGTCTAAATTCAGAAGAGTAAATAAATAATTGGATGATGTAGCAGGTCAAATTCCTTAGTTCAAAATTTTGCAAAGCAAATTTCAAAAAGCATGTTCAAATGTCAAAAGCTTTTTTGTATTGCATGCATATGCCGTTTCAAAACCAACATTTTCTTAAATTGTTGATTTTTAATAGAATTAAAAATTATTAGAAAAAAAAAATAACTTATACATTTTACTTCTTCTTTATTTGTTTAACTCATTTTAATTCAACATCAAATAAATAAATCTCAGACACGCCAAATAAATAACAAATTCAAAAGAAAGTGACGTGCGCCAGATATTTTTTCAAATTAGCCCAAAAGCATTTGCGCAAGAAAATAAAAATCTATTACGTTTTGGGACCTAATAGATTACGATTGCATATTAGAACTGTTTGCTTAGCATTATTTTCACAAGTTTTGCGTTAGGGAAATCGGCCTCAGTCTATTTGCAAGATAGTTGTTGGATTTTCAATTACAAATAAAATATTTAAACAAAATTAAATAACTTAACATACAAATAATATACATACTTACAATATAATAATTTATTTATTTTTCTTTTTTTTTTTAGGTAAGTTGACATTCTTTTTCATGGTTTAACAAAATCCTTACGAATTGTAAGTATTTCTGTGACAGTAAGAGCTCTTAAATAAATGTATAAGTAATCATGATACAACTTAATTTTATCCATATAATTCGGTATAGCCTCTCAAAAATAAAAATGCCGCACTAAAAATTTCCATTGATGTTATACTCATAAATTTGAACTTCATTTTTTTATAGCTTGTAATAACAAGCAGTTAATAATAACTTTTGCCATAGCAATCAAATGGAAATTGTTTCCTTGTCCAATTTCGAATCGGTCAATTTATTTTGCAATATCTTTTCGACAAAACAAGGATGGTAAAGGCCATCAAAGTGTATATAAAGTACATTTTTTTCGAATAGACGCGCAGGCATTCTTATAAGTTATAAGTTTTTGACCTTTGTATAATATTTACTATACCTACCCCCGCACCCCGCGCTCTATAACCCTAACTCTCAACCTTAACCTTAACCTCACCCTCTCTCTCCCTTAACTATATAAGCTTATTTTATATTTCGAGCACGATTTTGCTATTCATTTTTCCCCGAACTCGTAAAATAGCAAACAAAATAATATATAAAAAACTTTTACATCAACTTGTGTCGCAACTTGCAAAGCCAGTAAACTATATCCTTACCGTATATCCATTGGCCAATTTAATTTTATTACTATCGGAACGCATTCATACATACATATACATTTGTATACAAAATTCAGAATTCAGCCCACGCTTTTGGACATTTTTGCTATACATGATACAGTTAGCGAAAAAAAAAACAACAAAAAATAACTATAAAATGCTTTTACGAACTTTGAAATACAAATTTAGCTCTCGAAAAATTTATGAAACAAGAAAAATAATCTAAAAATGAGGGGACAGACAAAATGGGGCAAAAAATTAATAATAAATATACGTCGAGTTATGTTATTTTATACATACACACCGTTAAATCCATAGAAGCATCGCATCGATGAAAATCCCCGAAGGACTAAAACCATTGATTGGAGATACATACAATCATACATACTTGATTATAAACTTTGAATGTTGGCAAAAGGCCAAAGGGGAGAAAGTGAGAGAGGGAGGGAGAGGGTGAAAATAAAGATTAAACTTGGATTTTAACTAAAGGATCGGATGGAAAATTATGCCGACAACCATAATCCCATTTTTTGTTCATTTGTATGCAAATGGACTGATGATTTCATTATAGCTAAGTCGTTAACTACTATAAAACATTGTTTTTGTGTTTGTGTTTGTGTTTGTTTTTTTTTTTTTTTTTTTTTTAATTCTACCTAGGTACAGTACATATCTATCTACCTATTCTGTGTTTTACTTTTCTGAATTAAAAAATTCAACATCGACGTTTTTAGTTCTGTGAGTTTCTTGGGTTGTCTAGAAAATAGTTCAAACGTTGCTTAAAAGAAAAAAAAACATACAAAATTTAAATGAAATCAATCGTTCAGCCGTTAGCGAAAAAATTTATAGTTATTGTGGTTCTTTCTTGTTGTATTTTAGTATCTTTATCTTCTGCTTCATTTGTGTCTGTATTTATATTCTTTTTTTTCGGTAACGAAAGGACGCATTTCGATAAAATTTCATTTTTAGAAGCTCTTTATGAATAATATAAATACATCACACTCGAGATAAAGTGAACAATTGAAAACCGAACCAGTTAGCAATTGTTATGTTCCAAGTTTAAATATTTTTCATCAAATTTTACACTTTTACTTTTTGAGTAAAAAGCATTAAATTGCCATAAGCCCCACGATTTATGAGATTATGATTAAAATCAGCAATTAATTGTGTATTGAATTTTTTGCCTAAAACAACCAAATAAACAAGTTTTTTTTCTTCACTTCCATAAAAATGGCACATAAAATTAAATATCTGTGTACCTAAAGCCACAACCAAAACCAAATGTCGTTAATCAAAGAAATCAAATGTATCAATTGACATGTTTAGAAAGAAAAATAGAAATGATAGCCTCCAATGGGAGAAAAAAAATATATATTCAATTATTCTTCACTAACTGTTAGGCCATAAGTCACCCCGAAAACATTATTAAATAAAATAAAAGATAAGTATTATTTCTATGGTCCGAGAGTTAGTGTTGCAAAATTTACTAGAGTTTTCATGCTGATAAATAAAATAAGGATATCGATGATGTAAAAAAAACAAAAGTCGATTCATATCATATTAACCGCGTTTTATTATCTACAGGAATGGATCTCTGTATGGGTTATATTTTAACACGTAATACAAAAACAACATTGGATTTAGGTTTCTTTTGGGGTTTCCTTTATGGGTCCAGAAATTAGTTTTTACTGTGGCCGGTAGATGGATTTTAAAGCTTTTCAAGCTTTTTAAATGGTAAGAAAAGTTAAAAAAAGACAGTATATACATGAAAAATAAATAAACATAGGGAAGAAAGAGATAAGTATACAACATTGTTTTCGTTTGGATCCTTATCGTTTTATTATATCGGGGTGAACCATATGGATTATTGGCGATAATAAAACGCGGCTATTATTATCAATTGATACAGAAAAAAAATTTGACCGCAAATAATAACAATTTACTTACAGTTTTTAAAGAGAAAACACTATACAGCAAAACCCGCTTAAGAGAAAAACCCGCTTATCTGAAACAATTTTTTCATCCCCGAAAAATCCACTTACCTGAAACATATTTTCAGTAAAATGTTATATTTTTCATTGAAAAAAACTCTCTGAAAAATAAAAAAAAATTTAATCGAACAGAACAAAAAATTTATTTTTCATCTCCACCATTTTCACCACCACAAAAATGACATTTGAGTTTCTGATATGTCACAACCATTTTATTTAAATTTTTTCTACGCAACTCCAAAAGATAGCTTCAATTTTTTCTAGCTTTACATTTCCGCTTTATGGAATTTTTAAATCCGCTTAACTTAAACTGGATTCAGTTTAATGAAAAGCCTGCTTAAGTAAAAGAAATACTGTGACATTTTGCCGTTTCTCTTAAGCGGGTTTTACTGTATTTATAAAAAAAATGTACATATTCACAACCACTTAAATGCAGAGGATTTTCATAAGCGAAATATTATCGCTTAATTTTGTTGTATCGTTTGGATTGTTTTCTTTGTGGATTTTTTTGTGTATTAGCTTTATTTTATATAATTTCTTTTTCGTTTGTTTTCTTTTTTGCAGATCTGTTTTTGCTTCCATTTAATTAATTTTTAAACAGTTTTTATTTAGTAGAGGTTATCTATAGCTTAACTTTTTCCTTGTTCTTGAATTTAATCATTTCGAATTTAATTGTTTGATAAGTTTTTAATTCGCTGTTATTTCTTTTTCGCAAAATCATCATTTCGCGTATTTCACATGGCTTTTATTATTATTTAGCATTTCATTATTTAACATTATTATGACTTCGATTTTCATTATTGTGCCATGTAGTGTTTTTCATAGAATCATTTAGCTTTTAAATTTTGTTTCGCTAAATTTGTCGTTTTTCATAAAACCCTTTGGTCTAAGAAAAAAGACAAAAAATCAAAGATATACCGCCGCGCCAAGATTCTGAGTAAATTTCAATAAAAAACTACGTACTCGTCTTCATCGGTTATACAGATATAAAAATAATTCGTTGAGAGAGAAAATTGTATTTATTTACGGACAATAATAGGATTTCAAATTTAAGTTGGGTAAAACAGGGTAAATTTGAGTAAGGAGCAAGCAGACTATTTTCTAAACGAACGAATGTCAGGGTTTGATTTTTTGGCGGAAATATTTCTTAAATACAAGAAAAGTTATATATATTTGCACTTAAATTGAAAAAAATCAAACAAAAAATCTACAAATTTCTATTTGAACACTTGGAAGTTGAAATATGCTATTTTCAAAACATTTGTAAAATTATTGATAATAAATTGGAGTAACAATGAAATGATTTGTAGAAAAGATTAAATATTAAAATTATTCATATTTTAACAATTTTTGCTTGCGATATATATGTGCATAATTATTATAGGGTAAGTTTTGGATTCGTAAAAAAAATCGAACTCGAAATTTCATTCAAAATATTACGATGAGAGAGAAAAGAAAAAAAGAATTTCTTGCTTCTTTTTCTATTTTCTTTAATTTATAATATTATGCTTGTTTATGTGTACATATTAATTAATTATACGTATAAATGTAAATGTATAATATGAAATTTTTTATTCTGAGCCGCTAAAATTTCATAAGTAGCAAAGATGGCATAGCAAAATTAATGACGAGCTTAATTTGTATGTAAAAATAATTATTCATATTCATGAATAGGGTTTCAGAAAAAAATCAATTTGATTTTATCCAGGAACTATGTATGTTATTTTTTTTTAACAGCTATTGCTTTTTTGTGTGCGGAATTTTATTTTATGGACATCAAATTCTTGTTTGAAGATTATGGAAGTGGTGTCGTTTGCTTCTGCTGGATTCGTAGGCTCTCTAATGTTTATTTCGTCCCCCTCACTTCTATTTCTGTTCAAGATGTTGGCGTTATATATAATAATGTATATTGTTTATATCAGAATAATAATAATACTTATTTTATTCAAAGTTATTATAATAAAATTGTGTTTCAGGTTTTTAGCTTTAATTTATATTTTTTCATAATTTGCTCTACTGATTTTATTAATTTTTTTGTTAACAAGAATACCTACTTCTACTTTAAGTCAGTAAAAGAGCATACTAAAAATCTTACAAATAAAAACGTTGTTATACAAAGTTTTTATTCTGAAACTAAAATTATTTTTTTATTTACAACATTACATTTAGGACTGTAATGAAATTTGTCCTTGTGAGTTGGCCAATTCCAGCATCAACGTTATAGGTACATACATACATACCTACATACAAACATATATATATTTTTTTGTTGATATATTTTTTGGTGCGATTGCTAATGTTTTACTTATGGCAATGCCATGTCGAGGCATCCTTTTAATAAATTCACTCTCTGAGCAGAAAGGCGTCAACGACAAAATTAAGATTTTATCTCTTAACTTAATTTTTCGAAGGACATAAATACATAATAGATATTCCTCTTGTGCGCCTTTCACCCTCACCCTCCTGTTATATACCGAGAAAAGGAAGTATGCTGAAGAAATATAAATTCATTTGCGTTTCGCTCGAGGGTACATTGTGTATCTATTTTTTTTTTTTTTTTTTTTTGTTTCTTTAAGATGGAAAATTATTGCTTCGTCTTACATCTTATATAAAATGTTAGGCATTCTTCAAATACTTACTTTTTATTTTAATGATGGAAATAATGTAATTTCTGTTTGTGATTTGTAATCAAATTAAATTGTCATTAATTTTATGTTTAGTATTTTATTGTAGGGCTTATGTATAATATTAAGAGCTTGAAGTTGAAAACCCTTTGATTTATACTTGATTGTTACGAAACGAAGCATTGCTTTTAAATAAAACTTTAAGTATACTGCATTTTTGAAAATAATTACTGATTTATATTTATTAACTAATAAACTTTGATTTCAAAATATTGAACTTGACATATCTATATTGGTACATGGCATCAGATGTGAGATTTATTTATGCACATATATGTACCGACAGCTGGGTATATAGGTCAACGTCATTTAGCAATTCTAGTCGTTTTATACAAAATATATTTTTAACATGGAATAAAAGGCAACTGCCCACAAAAGACTTTAATAGAAAATCAGCTTATACCTACCTACCTACGTATAAGGTCAGCCTAGCACAAAACACTACGTGTCTTGTTACTTAGAAGGATTTAAAGGATTTAGACAAATCCAACTAGTACTTTTTGTCTTCGTTATGAAGTCAGCTGTATACCTATATGTTTAACAAAAAAGTCAGGACCGCAATTATTTTTTTTTGGACATGAAGTTCAAGTTAAAAGTACCTCATAATACATTCACAGACCTGATCTGAACATGCTTTTTAGACAAAAAAAATTATATGAACACAACGAACTTATTCATCTGTCTATACCTACTACCTAGGTACAAATAGGTATCTATCAGCATTAAAGTTTCATTCATTTTTTTTTTTTTTTTTTGAATACTCCCACACGATGTCGGTGAAGCAGCGCGGTGGAGTTTGCACGTTTCTACGTTATTCTTTTCAAAATGTGAAAAATCCTCTTACCGGCATTGTGTCATCATCCTGACTCACTCGGAATTCCAAAGAGACATAAGAAGAAAGAACGCAGCCTGTATCCTTGTATGGTTTTATTTATATCTTCTTTTTTTTTGTATCCCCTTGCTTCTAAGTGCTTCCTTTTTTTTTTTTCTTTTATTTGTTAAGAGTTGGATAAAAAATTTTCTGAAACACTGGATTGCAGGCAGCTAAGCTGCAGCTACTACACCAGTACACATGGGAAAAAAGGACCTTTTTTGTGATTAGGATACGTGTAAAGTATGCAGTGTAGTTCACCTGTATATGTGGATATAACGTGTTAGAACAAAAAAAATACGTAGTAGGCACATACGTAGGTACGTAGGCAGAGAATAGTACAATATCTGGATTCCGGATGCATTTGCATGCATTTGAATGCGGAATAACACAGTAAGGCCGCACGTTTCAAGGAAAGGTGTTAAGGTGTTCTTTTTTATTTTGTTGAATAGGCATCATTATCGCATTTCATTAGTAGCATTTATACTCATCTTCCTGTGTGAACTTAACAATCGCCTGACGTATTGCGTTGTATGGGGTTACTGAACTTGAAGCACAAATATTTGTGCCTGATGGTGCATATATGTATATGTAGGAGTAGATAGTAGATATGTAGGAGTAGGTAAATTGTGATGGTAACATATGTATTTGATTGATCTTTATCTTTCTAAGTTATAATGGGTGATTTTTTAAGAGGTTTAGAACTTTAAAAAAAAAAAAAACACAAAAAATTCGAAAAAATGAATGAAATATTTATTTGAATCGATAGTTTGAACCTTGCAATTTAATGTTTAAAGATAATTTCATGCAAATGTTGACCGCGGCTGCGTCTCAGGTAGCCCATCCGCTGAGTCCAATTTTGGCATACTCTTTCACACATATCGGCCGGTATCTCACGAATGAATGCATGGATGTTGGCTTCCAGTGCGTCAATCGAAGCGGGCTTGTCCCTATAGACATTAGCCTTGACATACCCCCACAAAAAATAATCTAATGGTGTCAAATCGCACGATCTAGGCGGCCAATTGACCGGCCCGAAACGTGAAATTAACTGTTCACCAAACTCGCCTCGCAATTGCGCCATTGTTTCGCGTGCTGTGTGGCATGTGGCACCGTCTTGTTGAAACCACATATCATGCAAGTCAAGAACTTTCATTTCGGGCAAAAAAAAGTTTGTTATCATCGCTCGGTAGCGTTCACCATTGACAGTAACGCTGCGATTCGCATCATCTTTGAAGAAATATGGCCCAATAATGCCGCCGGCCCATAAACCGCACCAAACAGTGGCTTTTTCGGGATGCATTGGTAGCTGTTGCAATGCTTCTGGCTGATCTTCACTCCAAATGCGGCAATTTTGCTTATTTACGTACCCATTCAACCAAAAATGAGCCTCATCGCTGAACACAATTTTTCGATAAACAACATTTCGAACCGAGCACGAATTTTGATAGTAAAATTCAATAATTTGCAAGCGTTGTTCCTTTGTAAGACGATCCATGGTTAAATTGCAAACCAAACTGAAGCTGTTTGACAGTGACACAAGGTACTA
This sequence comes from Epistrophe eligans, assembly GCA_951394125.1. Classification (NCBI taxonomy): domain Eukaryota; kingdom Metazoa; phylum Arthropoda; class Insecta; order Diptera; family Syrphidae; genus Epistrophe; species Epistrophe eligans. The sequence goes on from OX596028.1 coordinate 56,303,422, forward strand.
AACACACGTCAGCTGTCAAAACCAGTGTTGCCAAAACCAAACCAGCTTAAAAATCACCCGTTACTATACAAGAAAGATATTGCACAAATAACATGAATTTAAACAATGATTTTAATTTGCGTATGACGTATCATACTTGTCCTTTTATACAAAAAGGAATAATCACATTGTACTGCTGCGGAAGTTTCGTTGAATGAATGCATGGATTTGTAATGAAATATCACTTTAGGGCTTGGGGTTGATAATTTTAAGGAATTTCCTTGTCAAATGAAAGAAAAATGTTGAGGTCCTAGAAAAATATATACTAAGGGATTGAACTTAAGAAAGAAAATCTTTATCTTGCAGATACGCTCACTCTATAGATATCTATTTAATGTGTAGTTAAAAGTTAATATTAGTTAATTAAAAAAAAATAATTTTAATTCAAAACATGATTTTTTGAATTTTTTTATATTTAAAACCACGTTTTAAAAGTATCTGTATTCAAAATTTAATTTAAATAATGAGAAATTAGAAATCGACCGTTTAAGGTCAGAACCTTGTAAGTCGTCTTAGCATGTTTTTTTAGAAATAGAATGTTTTCTTTGTAAAATGTTATGAAATTTCCGGAAAGTGACTGTGGTTTTTCAGATACGTTCAGAATACGTTCCATTACATTACGATCACACATTACATTGTAATTCGGTACGTTCAGTAACAAAACTCCAGCACTTGGGCGAAAATGATGTTTACACATCTTAACCTTGAGTTCCAGCACTCATACATTTTTCTTTTTTAATTAATAACATTTTGGTTGAATTTTTTAACTTTTTGCAATCTAACCTTCGATATGTACTTTTAATAATTCGACTTATACTTAAATTAAATCCTACTTGAAGATATAAAATCAAAATAATTTTAATATAGAAGCAGTTTTCAATACAAATATGGTTTTCCTATTTTATTTTTTTAAAGTTATTGTTGGTTATTAGATAATTTTTTTTTAGATTTGCTAGATTGTGTCAAACAATCGCTGTACACACAAACATCACTAATACAAAATTGTTGTTACTTTTTTTTAAAATTCAAAAAAATATTTTTTGTTAATTCTGGCATATTTATAATTTTTAAAGAATTCTCCATACAAAATTGATTAAAATCAATTGAAATGTCTTCTAGATAGTGTTTATGCTTAAACCTCATAGGGTTTTATCGATTGTTGGCTTTCTGAATTTCGGGATAATGGGTTTTCGGGATTTCGGGTTTTCTGAACTTTCAGTTTTGGGAATTTTGGGGTTTCTTGATTTTGGGTTTTCCGGATTTGATCCGGGTATCCAATCTGTGTGGCCTTTAATTAAAAAAGAAACTAACGCAATTTGTTTAAAATAATTTGTATCACCAAGGTTATAATTTAGTTGACTACCTATATGGATTGACGGAAGACCCTCTTGCATGATTGAGGCATGATTTAAATAATATTTCATTAATTTTGGAGATGCAGTTATATATATAAGATAGTTTTCCACGATTCTGTTTTGTTTTGTTTTATCCAAGTTCAAGATCAATGAGAAAAAAAAAACACTTTGAGCTTCGAAACGGATCTACAGTTTTAGTATTGAAAGAGTTCGACCTAAAGTTATCTGCAGCCTTAGTTGTAGCGAGTTTATCTCTAACACACATATAAGAATTGTGGGTGATTATAATGTAGCCAAGGTACATGAACTCCTCCACAACTTTAATATTTAAAACATTATAATTTAAGACTTCTCAGTATTGATTTTTAAGTCACATATATCAAAAAAGTACTTTAACTTATTTTGTTTTATTGCATCCTCAGTCAAAATGACAAGATCATAAGCATTAAGCAAAAATTTGACATGTCACTCACCGAAAGATACTTCACAAGGGATATGGTCCTCAATATCTTTCATTAATAAAAAGAGTAAACATAAGAGGACTAAAAATGCAGCCTTGTAGCTACGCTAATGTCTCAAAGTGTGAATTGTTGAAGTAGCTTATAAATTCTTTTTAATTTTGTAGACAGCTCAATACCAGTATGTTTAAATAAAATTGAACTTCTGTTGACCCTATCAAATACTGCTTTAAAGTAGACAAATAATATAAACAAATTTTCCTTTTTTCTAATAAACCGCTCGTATATATGAGCGATTTTATAACTTCTTTATCGAATCCAGTTCACAAGCCTAAAGGATTTGAGTGAATAATTTTTGAAAAGGAACTATTCACCGAAACGTCTCTATAATTTTTTTTTTTAAATAACGAAAATATTCTGGAAGAACGTAAGCAACCAGAAAAGTTCTCCTCAGAATTTTTTTAATAAAAGAGCTCCAAAATGTAGGTTAGGAATTGTAGATAAGCATTTTTGAAGAGCCCCAATAGGCATTGAAAAAGGAATATCCAACTCTTCTATTATTACGTTATTGGTTGTTTAAAAAGAGTGACACAATAATCTTAAACAAATCTGAGTTTATCTGTAGTAGAAATTTTTCTTTATTATATTTTTTTTACGAATCCATATAACTTTGGCATATGTATATTTCTTATGTAAGTACCTACAAGTATCTGAATTTAAAATAAGAAATTTAAAAGAAGAAATATATTTTTTTTTATCAATTCAGAGCCATATTCTTAAACAACTCAAACAATTTCTACCTACCTATTCAACCCATGAATTGATTTGAATGTTTGGGATATCATACCCAATTGTTTGTCGCCTTGAGCTATAAAGACCTACATAACATGAAATTTTTATTGATTGTGAGATACAAACTTTGCAATAAGGATCTGTATGATATGTACTTCCAATATCAACTTAGAAGGTAAATTAAATATGTTATCACTACTTGAATCTTTTCTATTTGACCTTTATTAAATATGAGTTGGCTATACCTACCTCAAAGTTATATATTCCATTAAATAATAAAAGAAAAGCTAGTCAACTCAGGCATGTCGCTATTTTCAAAATAGATACTTAAATATGAACATGCATATTGATCCGTTTATACGTTTATAACAAAATCCTAAATTTCTTTTTACATACAGTTTTCAGGTAAGAGCTAAAAAAAATTTTGGTTTATTTTCAATTTATTGAAGGACATGGATATATATGTACCTATAAAAAATATTATATACAAAACCAAATTGACCTTATGGAGCATTCATTAATTCTTAAAGCATCAAATGAAACTCCAGATTTGCCCTTTGCAAAGCATTTATATACACTCACATTTTTAAGACATGATGAGTATTTATTTATTCACCCATAAAACAAAGCTCAACATTTTCGATCTGAATTATTTACTTCGCAAATGACCTGCAAGAACTTAATGGATGTTAAACACAACAACAACAGAGCAAAAAAAGGAAGACGAAATTCCTTTTATTCAATATACCACTGAACTCATATATATAAACTTCTTTCGAGTTTTGTTTTGTCCCAATTCAAATTAGCAATCAATTATTACAAGCACCCAGTATAAAAGAGAATTCAATTCTCAATTACATAATTCCAGTTTTATCCTCGAGGAAGAAAGTTTCACGCCACTTAAAGTTCCAGTTTGGTTAATGAATAAGCCCCCCCCCCCTCCCTTTCAGGAGATATAAAAACATAAAAATGTATAAATATAACTACATCACTCTTGTATTATGTATGTATGTAGTTTGCTGCTTTTCTTATGATCCTCCTCTCATTATAAACATCCGGAATTATATTTAAAAGTCCTTTAAACGCTAGCCTCAATTTCCGCCTTTTCAGCGAGTTGAGGGAAGAACCATGGCATCCATAGAGCATCATATCGTTCAAAATGAAAGAAGCAAACGAATATAAATATTTTTTTCATTTAAATTCATTTCGAGTATCCGCATGAGAATGAGAAAGTTTTTGCCAGAAAAGCAAAAGCATCCAAAAGGACGAACGAGAAAATGAGAACGACAACGACGACGAGAAACATCGCTTTTTATCTTAATTATTGTTAAATTTAAAACTGCCGTTTGAGACAATTTTTAACGATAATTGATTCTCGAATTCAGTGAAGAGCTAGCTGCAGGCACTCAAGTTTATAATGGCTTATAATAAATTGGGTAGTCCTTTGGTTTTTGGAATGTGTTGTATTTGGACAAAAAAAAAAGAAACGAATTGAATTACATTTCAAATGACAAATGTCATTTATAAGAAAACTTTTGTCATTGAAGCATAATAGTATACCACTTCAAGTGAAAATGGCATATAAAGCCATGATAATGAGATTGGACTATAGGAACACATAGACTTGAATGAAGCTGAAGTTATTCAGCAAACCAACATTTCCCAAGATAGTTCTTTTCTTCAGATAGCTGTCACACGTACTTAAAACTTTAAATGTTATTATAACGCCCATTAGATCGAAATGTATATGAACAATTTGCGTCGTAGTGAACAAGGAAAAAAAGGATCAATACGCAAAATTTGGTTACTACGAGGTATATCGGAATCCAAAATAAAGGAGAAAACTGTAATGGGCAGTCGGTTTACATACTTTCTCGCGAAAACTGAAAATTTGACAAATTTTGAAAATTTATTTCGCAAAACTCGATGACTTGAAATTATCATGTGGCAGGTACACCCATCAGACTCCCTCATTATTGTTATTTGGTGATAAACTGTTCATGAAAAATTTGACTGCCTTTTTTCGTAAAAGCGAACTTCAAATATTAAAGCAGCAATATTTTTTGTGGGTACGTTTTTTTGAATCAGCTATACCAGGAAGTGAAAAATTAGTTTGCCATTTATTGCAAAAAAAAAAAAATTAATTTCGAGTCCTCGTGGAAACAATGAGAAAAGAATACTTTTACTATTGTAAAAGTAGTTCACGAAGTTCACTTCATAATATTTAATTCTGTTCAGTCAAATGTAATAAAATCATATTTTCTACCATATTTTTCAAAAAAAATATATGTATAAGTGCGTCAGATTTAAATTGTTTGCTTGCTTGTTCTTAAGCTGATTTTTTTCTTAGAAAAGTTAAACAAAATTCAAATTAATTAGGCTAAATTAAATACCTGCTTTAAAAATGTATTATTTTATATTATTATTTAGTAATATTTTATTAAACTGGTTTCAAATGAACGAGTTTGACTATACTATCCGGATGATAAGAGATTCTGTTAGATCTTATAAGACTACCTTCATGTAATATTTTGGAAAGCATGCTTCGATAAACAAAATTTAAAAAAAATACCTCACGCTATATCTGCATATGCTTTCGGAAGGCTAGAGCTTGTTATACAGAGTTTTTTTTTCAAAAAAAAAAAATTCATATATTTTCTTTAAAATGGTAGATATATTTATTTATTTATTTCATTTGCCTCTCTATCGACTACAGCCCAAACTGATAGGTTGATTTTCTTGAAACTTGGAACTCAGCTTTTTTTGGGCATTCCTCCGAGACATTTTTTTCACTTTTTCTTATAGGACCAAAAATACAGGTACCTGCGAAATATTTTCTTATCAAACATTTTTGGAAAATATCTATCTATTATTTTTCTCAAAATTTGGCTCCACAGATTTTTTTAGTAAAAAAAAAAATTATTTAATTTAAATAGGTAAACGTTACCTTTTGGTGAAAATTTGTATTTTTTTATTTATTTATTAATTTATTTATTTATTAAACTTGGCTAAATTACTAGCTTACAAATTTATGTGCTCATGTTAAAAAATTGAAAAAAAAAATGTTTGCTTAAATTTACTTGTATTGACAGTATGGACAGTTTGATTAAACAAGTTAGTATAATTATTGTTGAAGAAATTAAATAATTTCAACATTTTAATGAAAGGGGAAAATCTTTCATAATTAGTCTGATAATTTGAGATAAATATGCAATCTGTCAGATTCCTCAAGCTTCTTTGGGGAATATTAAAGGAACAGAAGGTGCATAGATTCTATGGCTAAGTTCCTAAACGCAAATTTGCAAAGCAAAACACATGCAAAGCAAATGCAAAAAGAAAGTTATTTTGTACATTTGCACAAGAAAATAAAAATCTACTACATTTTGAGATAATTTGCTTTACAGGGATGTTTATGTTTGCATTTTAAAACTGTCTGCTTAGCATAATTTGCCCAAGTTTCGCGTTTAGAAATTCGGCCTATGTTTCCGTTTATAAGTTTCACAATGAAGACAAAAGATAAATACGAGCGCCTGCTCTCAAGACTAGACAACATTTCAATTAGATTAAGTCTGTTAATGTAAGGAGGGAATTCATATGGATTTTTTCAACGCAATCCTCTGAGCGCAAACCTCAGAAATTTTTTTTTGCTTTTTGACAGTCATAATGGAGTGACCAAACCTGAATAGGTCGAACAAATGTTATAAAATGCTGTTTGATGACAAAAGGATCAGAAAATTGTTTTGTTTCTCTCTCTTGACAAAATTTATACACAATTTTCTCGTAAGACTAATAGTTTTACATTTATCAATGTTGAGAATCAAACAATTATGAGCACACCAGTCAAAAAAAGGAAGATCACACTGAAACTGTTTCCTATAGCGGGTATTTACAATAATTTTGATAATTGTAACATCTTCCGCATAAATGAGGCATTTAGAATACTTCAGAATAGGCGGCTAGTTTTTGATAAATAAAATAAAAAGGACTGGTTCTAAATGGCTACACTACGGTATTCCAGAATTAAACTTAAACTTATTTGATTCGCCACCACTGAAAAGTACCGGGTAATATTTGTCAAATAAATACAATTGAAGCCACCTTCAAAATGTTCTATAAATCCCATCTTTCTTAATTTTAGTTTTAATCGCACCTCCCATAGAACATAAAACCATTTTTGTGGTTTTCTATTTTCTCGAAAAAAGTTCGACTGATTTTTATAAATTTTGTTTTTTTGGAAAAAGTCCAAGAAGTCTTAATAGTGTTGTGTTCCAAAATTTTAGGAAAAATATATTTGTATTAAAAAAAAAAACAAAAATCAGTTATTCGATATTTCAAAAATGCGTGAATTTTTTTGCATCAGAATTATTTTTTTACCTCCGTATAATTATTGCCGTAAAATTTTTTTTCTTTAAAATGTTTACAAAATTGTATTTATAACGATAACTTCCCAACGATTTTTAATTTTTTCTATTAAATTAAGATTTGTTGAAGTATTCAGATGGTGTGTGGTACATTGGATTGTTCTCAAAACAATTAAAAAAAAAATTTAATCATTTTCGCAAAAACTTGGGAAATATACCTACAAATGAAAATTTACCCGATTTGCCATTCCAGCATAGTTGAGGAACATTAGAAATGAAAAAAGCATTTATGTATTTATGTATGTATGTACATTGAATGTCAAATTTAAATGTTGAGCAACTTTTCTGAACATAGGTAATAATACGCCAGTCATTTTTCCTTTAATTATATACCTTAATATTGAAAATCGGATAATTGGATCGAAAGATATAAGCATTTAAGTAAACGCAAATCGGGTATTTTTCAGATTTTGCAAATATCATCATCAAAAACATACCCATTTTTTTTTTACGAACATTTCTCCTTTTTTTCTGTCCGTTTTATCATCTTCTTTGTTTTCTGTTTCCTCAAACTAGTAACAACAAATCATGAACGAAATAATTTTGTTTATTTGTTTTATTTTGTTTATTTTGTTTATTCCCCTCACGTTTCGCCCCCTTTGTCTACTAGGCGTTTCATATTTTTGAAATTCTGTTGATTTTTTTATATTGTATGCCTCCGTTTAAACATTTCTAATGTTAAAAAAAAGGAAACTACCTATAAATGTAGTTCTACTAGTTGATCACATAAACCCTTTGTTTCCTGAATTATAAGGGAAAAAACTGACAACTGATAAAAAACATTTTCTAGGACTCATTCATAGTCTTTTTAAACTTTCAAATCAGACTCTTTGCTATCAAACTTACATACATATATATGAAATCACAACAAACCATTAAAAAAAAAGACTCTCACTCACACATTGCAAATGTGTGAATATTTCTGGTTTAATTTACATTCTGTCTTCACAAACCTAGGCACAAATTTTTCAAAAGTTGTAAGCATCACAATATTCAAAAAGTTTATATTTTGTATAAAATATAGGTAGAATAATGTGCCTCAAAGGACCTTCTTTCATATGTCATAATATAACAAAGAAGTCATTTGTCACATCCTCAGGTGAAAAGCAAAGACAAGAAAGAAAAGTTTATCATATCCACATGCCACATCCCTCTGGAGTATCCTATATACATAAAGGTACACTTCTTTTCCAATTAACGTGTCACAAAACCAGATGACGCTCTAAGCTTTGATATGCTGATAGGCTTTATATTTATTATGCATACATATGTATATGTTTTTATGATTCATAACTTTCACACAAATACAAATTTAAGTTCATAAGTATACATATGTATATGTACCTACTTATTTTGTTGACATTTTAACTTTCATAATAATAACAAATGAAATCATTAGTCAGATATGAATAGACAACGTTGAAAGGATATCTGTCACATATGTATAGTAAGAGAGTGCTTTTTTGCTTTATGACTTTAATCCTTGGAAATATTTATAACTGTCCATTTCATCATTTTAGAAAATTTAATATAAAAATACAAAAGTAATTAAAAGGACAAAAACACTTCACTTAAATTGATCCTTCAATAACCACCATGACATATTGCATGCACTCAACTTATGACTTGCCAATTAAATTCGACGTTCGTTTGCATATTATAAAGTCCATTATATGTATATATCCATATGTGTATAGGTTTTATGTATATATGCTCGTTTTCCCAGGAAAATCAAATAGTTCTGTATCCACTTTTCGTTGTGCCTGAAATTGCAAAAGGAGTCAACGATATAGTAGTTTTCAAATGCATAGTAACCGTTACACCGTGCTTCGTCGTCGGTCGTTTCGTTTATATAACTTAACTGGCAATGTGATTGAAAATGCGAACAACGCAGGCAAACAAGCTAACTTAGGAAAAGGATGTTGTATCGTATCGTTGATGCTTCATCCTTTTCTTTTTTTTTTGTTGTTGCTTGCAATAATTCTAAAAACAAGTAGATGACAGACAGTACGACTAAGGATCAGGATGGTTTGCAATAGGAGTGACATAACGACGGAGACGACGAAAACGGTGCGGTGGGATTCCACGGAGCGGTGACGGTGGCGACGATAGCGATAACGAGTGCACAGTGACTTGGTTTCTGTTTGCGAACTAAATCTATTTGATATCTAAACGTTGTGTTCTGCATTTAAGTTATTTCAGCAACGTTAAGAGGGGGCGAGGGTGGGAGGGGCGGCAGCATACTGGCTGATGTGTCTTTCAGTATAAATTTGTCCTCTTTCTGTCTCTAACTTCACGTAGGTATTATATCTTTAGCTTTTGCTCACGAAATTGACTCTCGTATATATTCGCCACGTAACATTCAATACGTTTTGCGAATTTGTAAAACATTGCTAACATCTCAGTATTCAACAGAAAAAGCCCTTATACATAAATATATATGTATGTAGATGGATAGGTATCTATATGTATTACAACGAGAAAGCGTAATAATTGTGCACTTGAACAATGTTGCCACACAAATTCGTTGTAAATGAAAATTTATGTTATGCATGTTGCTTTTGAGATATTGATCTTAAAATTCCTCCGAAATTTTAAAATTTAGTGGTAAAATTAATGAACTATAAAAACAAAATAATGTTGCTTAAAAATTCTTAGTTTTACTGGTAAATTCTAGACATTCAAAATTTTGGCTTTTTACAGTGACTTACCTACATATAAATAAATTTCGGATCAGTATAATATGATTATACACTAATCAACGTAAATATCAATCTTGCCAAATTTTGTAAAATTGTGAAGAAATTTGAAGAGAGTGGAAGCATTACTGATGTTGTAAGGCTGTTCATCATCGTAATGCACGCTCAGTCGAAAATATTGCTGCTCCAAGTGCAAGTGTTGCTGATGATCCGAATTTATAGATTTTCCGACGTTCACAGCAATTAACTGATTTGTTTTGGCGGGCGATTAATGATCATGACTTGGACGATATGTGGTTTGAACAAGCTGATGCAACAAGACACACAACACGACCAATTATGGCTTTATTGCGTGAGAAGTTTCCTGGTCGCGTAATTTCACGTTTTGGCAAAGTCAATTGGCCACAAAGATCATGCGATTTGACACCGTTAGACTTTTTTTTGTGAATGACCCTGTATTAGAACCATTTTTCAGTTTTTTTTTTTTTTTTGATACAAGGCATTTGAAATGGACTAGATAATAAAGCTTCATTTTAACGAAAAAAGATTGAACAGACGGTATGACCCTCTTTTTTGGACTTCTTCATCATCACGAAGTTTTAATTCTGATTACAAAATCGAATTATCGTTTCCACGAAACCAACACGTCGACTATAGGACAAGTTAAAAAAGAAAATCTTTTGGAATAATAAATGCTATAATAATGAATGACAAGTTAGAAAAGCACCTATTGCCGCCGATCTCATATACTACATATTTTTCATCAAAGCAAAATATAAAAATCTTTTTCAAGTCACATAAAATTTTATTTTAAATTTTGATAGGACATGTTAATTCTTTTTTAAATTATTATTATATGGATGGTACGTACACGTACATATTTATTTATTTATTGAAATAATTTACAATATTATTTTTTTTATAGATTATTTTTTTTAAAGGCATCAGGTTAGCCGACCATATGATACCGTCTTTAATCTATATATATTTATGGTACGTAAATAATATGTAGGTGAATAATTTGAAATTAATTAGTTGTCATAATTTCAATTTTGTCGTGCAATTATTTTTTAAAAGTCCTTCTACATATGCCTACACTTATTTAAATGTTTAATTGCTTCGTAATTTACCATTGTTTATTCACCAATTATAGATGTGACAGTTTCAATTTTGTCGTTCAATAATTTCTATGTTTTTTTTTTGTTTGATTAGAAGCTCGATAACAAGTTAGTAAAGCACCCGAAGAAAAACACATGTAGACAAAATTGAATTGAAATTGTCACAACTAATTAGCAAATTATTAATGACCAATTATGAAGCAATCAACAATATTTAATATACACATGAAGTAGATATATTAAGTAAGTAAAGCGCACCAAATACAAAATTAAACTAAACGAATAAAAAAACTGTCACAATTAATTAATGCATTATTAACGGCAAATTATCCACCTAATCGTTTATGGAACGGCAGCGCCGATGGGTGCTTAGACTTGACATTTCATTAACTAACTTGACTTGACATTCATGAACATATAATATGCATAACAGTATATTGAAAACAAATTAAATCGTAAATAAATTGATTTCTTAATAAAGCCAGCATTGTCACTGGAAAAAATAAAAACAATTGCGATAAAATAAATTTAATTATTACAATATTGCTTTAGGTACATACATATATGTATGTACATATATATACATACATTCGTAAAATAAGTTACGGAATCGAACTCTAGTTTTTGAACAGACAGAATATAAAGATGATGGCCATTATTAATTAGTAGGTACCTCTGATAGAACATTTTTTTTTTAGTATCAGTATCTAATTTAAATTAAAAATTTTATTCATTTATTAATTTATTAATAATTATTTATCCATTTTATTAATACTTTTGAAGTTTTTAACATTTTTTTGTATAAATTACAGGTAAATTATAGTTGTTATAGCAAAGTTCGTGCGATGTATTCGTGGATATTTTTTCTTAAATATTATTCCAAAATTTTATATACTTAACCTATACAATTTTTTTTTAATACCACTCTAACGGTTTTTTTTTCTCATAAATTTAGATTTGTTAAAGAAAACAAATGTGTGCATCGTGTTGGTTTCAAAATACATTTCAGATTTTTTGATAATGATTTTTAACATTTTTTCAGCTCGAAAAATTCGACATAAACGCTGCTGATGCGAAACGAAAAATCCCATACAAAAATGACACAACGAAATTATAAACGAAAACGTTCTTCTTTTCGTTTTGTAATAAGTTTTTTTAACGAGCGAAACTTGTAATTGCAGAAGGTTATTTGGATAAGTGACACCTTCGCTAACGCCTCATCTGATAAAACTCTCCATTAACTTTTCGTTTTCGTTTTCGTTGTCGAATTCAGATATTATGCTGTGTGTGTGTGCGAAGTGAACTACCTACATTATTTACGTTCGTACGTTTGTTATTCCTTTTTTCGTTCACTATATCCCTAAAACGAAGTATTTACAAAGATATCGTTTTCGAAATTGGGATGAATTTTATTTTAGAGATAATTACTTCATAAAATGAAGAACAAATTTTTAAACAAATTTTATTAGTGGTTTTTAACACTGCTTTAAAAAAAAGTTTTAAAATATCTTTCGTCTTGAATATCTGGATAACCGAACGGCTATACACATAGTTGGTTTTCATTATTTTCACTTGATTGCATATTAAACACCTCATAAGGTCTTGAAGATTTTTGATTTTTCTGCTTTTCTTTAAATTTAGAAAAAAAAAAAAAACCTAGCATGAATAAATTATTATAATCACAGCTATAATTATAAACGAATTATGAATGGGAAATTATTATGCAATAAATATTTTAATATGTCAAATTTTAACCATTTTTCGAGGGGGTGGTATCTCTTTGTATGAATTTAGCAAACAAAAAAAAGAAACATAGAATAAATTGCATGACAAAATTCAAACTGTCGTAACTAATTAAAGTCTAGCAAATTATTAACAAATGAGCCATTTACTGTAACAGGCTTTCTCATTTTCGAGGAGGTGCTTGGCTGATTTGATAACAATTTAGGAAAGCAGAAAAAAAACATAGAAAACATTGAACGGCAAATAGGAAATTATCACAACTAATATTAACAATTAATACAAAAACTTCTACAAATCGTATTTGTTCTGTGTGATACAAAACAAACGCACAAACCCAACTACTATATAAATATGACGTAAACCACTATGTGATGTGGACTGATGTCCAGTTGATGTGATAGTTTGAAATTTCGCGAATTTCGGTTTTTGTGGCTGTTTGAAGAAACCACTACAAAGCCTTTGTTGTTCTTTGTTATATGACCAATTGAAACAAACAAATTGTTAAATTATTATAAACGGTTGGAATGTATATATCTACATTATACATATACATATCTGTGTGGTTGGACAAATTAAATTAACATTAAATAAATTGATTTGAGCAAATACAATAATAATTTGTTCTTACATTCAAAACATACTATGGTAAAAATTACAAACACTTTTTTTGAGATGGTAGGAAGGCTCAAACGTGAATGTATTTTCAAATGAACCAAGAAAATTTATACAGGATGTCCATCATCAGTTGTCCAAGCTGAGTCTAGTGAAAGACCCGGTCATCACCTCTCAGAATTCAGTAATATGGCCATATCAAATCATAACCAAATCAGAATCAAAAAAAGTGTATTTCGGACTTCACTTTCAGGTAGATGTTAGGAAATAATATTTTTTTCATTTAAATCCCAGACAACAGCTCTAGGTTGATGTGCCCGACGTGTTTTCCTGAACGATCAGTTCATTGGGTGGCCTGTTTCGTGGGTTCATAGGATTTTGACTCCCTTTTAGGGTCCAGTACCGTTGCTCCGCTAAGGGTATGTTGTGTCGTCAGGCAGGCTTTAACAAAAAAAGCTGATGATATGTACAATTTATATAGAGAGCTAATAAAAATGCTAAGAAACTTTAAGTCCCAGTACCTGCAAATAGGTATTATCTAATGTTAATTCCAATACCGTTTTCATTATAGTTCAGTTCTGCGCGTCTGTCAAAATAAATAAAAATGGCGAATCCAGTGCTCATTGACATGTCCAATATAAATTTTTGTTTGTTGTTTATAATATTATGCGGTGAGTAGTTCTGGTGGGCACTCGAACAGCCATTTTAATTTCTGACACTTCTAACTTTGAAAACCTGTGCAATATATTACCTTTAAATATAATATTATGGCATTTACTCTTTTCTCAGTTGGCAACACTACTCAAGACATTCTGCATGCACTACTTTACAATAGAAAGCAGCTATCATCGCAATGTATAATATCTGTATCTTCTATAATACTGTGATGTTTCTCCCTCCTTTCACCCCTTGGGAACTAGCTATGAACATTCAATGTGGAAATGTGGAAATAAGTCACATTTCTTCTATGGATTTTTGTTCCACTTCCGTGAAGTTATTCATTTCATCATCATGTTGAAAGTTCAATTGTTCAAATAAAGCTTGTTTCGTTTGCATCAGAGAAAGAGAGCTTATGATGACAATAGTGAGTGAATTTCCAAGTTGTCATCATCATGGCATCACATGGATCATTCCTAAGTACCTTGCTCTTACATTATACATACGTAGGTACTAGGTAGGTATAGGAAAGGCAAACATTCTTGATGCTTTATTCACAATATTTTTCGAGAATTAATTTCCTTGTCCTTGATTTAACATTAAACAATAGAAAATAATAATCCAAGATTATTATTGTTGGGAAACATGCGATATGACAAGAACCTGCTGATATATATGTACATTTGGACATATATCATTTTGAAAGCTGATTTGCGATGTTTAAACAATTGGTAACCCTAACTGAAGTAGTTATGTATGTAACATTAAATAATGTCCCAGAAGAATTGTTCTATTGAATTTATAATGCATTTTCTTTTATTAACTAAACACGCACGAAGAACTTTTGAAAATTCTTGCAGAAGGATTGGGTTAAAGGGCGATTTCAGAAAATTCAGCTTTTGTGTTCGTATTGATTATATAATATATCACGAGTATATAATAGAGCGAAGGAATGTAAGCTCTAATGAGCTGGTCCATTGTTTACACACCGCCGCGCTGCCATTTCGTGTTCGTCACCAGGAAATTTAAGAGAATGAAAACGTTTTCTCAAAGTCTTACGTGCTGTATCTTGAAAACGATTGCCAAAATGGTTGGACAATACCTTAAAGAATCGAAACAAACGAGATGGTGTAGTCTGGTATATTCAATTGAAACCAACATAAAACTGCAGAGCATCACTTCAATTCTTTTTCTCTGGAAATGCACCCCTGTTTCCATTAGAAAAATCGAATCTTTTTAGCGATTGCATTGTTGTGTTGTGATTGGGTTGTGTTGCTTTGTCTTAAGAATTAGTTGATCTGAACAGGGCAGGCACTAGAGAGGGGGCATAAATTACTACAAAACTATTCTTGATAAATGTACAAAGAGAACATTTTTTGCAAAAAGAAGAAGGTGGAAGTAGCTTACGTCAGGAATAAGTTGTATTAGTTAGGTAAGGTTTTTTCATTCCATAACTTTAAAATCAGAATAAACGTACTTTACAATACAATTTGTAAAGATATAGGGTAACGTTTTTTCTTCTGTTCTTAGAAGTGATGTTTCTAGGTCCATCGGTTTTGTACTTGGATACTTGCATTATTCGTTGAAAATCCTAAAAAAATCTTTCCACTCCGTTCGAAATTTTGAAATATAAGATTAAAAAAAAGGTATTGGAAATAAAAAAAAGGGGGCAACAAAAATCAAAAATCTCTTATGTGTACGTGTTACATTTTTGAATTTAGTCATCAGACATTGAAGAGATCTACAAATTTCTGCCGAATCTAAACGGCTAAGATGAGAGGTAGGTAAGAGATACTTTTGAAAATTTGTTATTTACTCGCAAGAGCCAGTTTCCACATGGAAAAAGTTGTATTCGAACACAGGCTTCTGGCGGGATACTACATATGTACATATTTCCAAGGTGCACGTTTCAATACTGCCCATTTTCGTGGGCTATCTGATAAAAGTTTTTAGAATATTAAAACCCCAAAGTTATTCATTATTAGAGCAGGCTTAGTGATAATTAGTAAGATTTTTAAATGAGAACCAACCAATGCTTCAGAAAACCAGCATTCAAGACCTCTCACCAGGTTAAGAGAAAATGATGAATGCATACAAAAAAATATAAAAGAAATCTTCAAGTTATGGCACTCATGTACAAACATACTGTAAATGAATGTCCAGCACCAGATCACGTGAGACGCGTTGACTTGACATTGTTATGAATTATCGAATGTAACACTTTAATTAAATACTTTTATTTTGTCAAATACATATGTACTAGTTCTAAGAAGCAAATGATAGGTTTGTTCTACAAATACTTTAGTTCTTAGAAATAAATGTATAAAACTAGATAATTGTATTGTAGGTACTATTTGTAAGAAATAAATGTCTCGTAAAATAAATGCTTAGTCCTAAGATTATTTTCGTAATTCAAAACTTTTAAGACGAACCTGCATTGGAATAATACAAATAAAAATTAATTTAACTCTAAGTTTAATTTAGAGGGTCAAAGCAACAGATTGTTTTATTTATTTCTATGGATCAATAACAACACGAATTTTTTTTAAATTTTAGTTGAACTTCTCCTCAATATCAAAAACAATCTCAGGTATATTTCATATTTCCGCCCAAATGTCATCCAAAAGCCTTAAAAAAGCATTTATCGGGAGCAAAAATTTCTGATTTTGTAGAGATTTTTCAATCCATCAACATCGTAGCAATTTTTAATGGAATTTGAAAGTTTAGCAGCGAAAATTTCACATTAACGTAGTATGTTAACGTTTTTTGATCGTTTAGTGAAAAATGATTTAGCCATTTTACTTTCTGAGATTTCACTGAGCAAACTCTTCTGTCAGGTTTACTGAGCAGAAAGATAAACCTGAAGAAGATTTCTCCACTAGAATTCAAAAACACTGTCCATATCTTTTTTTTATTAATTAATCAACTGCGACAAAAAATAATTGAACAAGCGAATCCAAAAAATATCAGTTTTATTTCAGCTTTTTGACAACAAACGTCAGCAATCTCACTTAGACATTACGATATGATTTCTGAGATTGCTGAGATTTTTATGTTTGTCAACTCCTCGTCAAAGCTCAACTTGATCGCCATAATCTTACGCGTCAATGCGTCAATCAACACATTTTGGGACATCATTAATTGACTAATGTCATTCTTATTCGTGTCAATGTTTATGCGTTGACACAGTCTAGACGGGAAGTTTAATGACGATATTCTTCGGAACTTCAAGGCCTCAACGCATTGACCATATACATTAATCATTGCTTTACACTTCATTGTGGACTAAACGTATTTTTTGTTTGTTGTATATGTACATATGTATCTCAGACTTTTAGAACTCCATTTTTATTACAAACTGATTTTCCATTTGTTCTATTTATTATCTTCATATGCATGTTCAAATGCATTATTCTGTCAAGAGCGTCATAAAATTCATTCAGAATTCAAGATGGTTTAAAAGGAGACTTACTCATCTTCTATACGAGTAAAAAAACAAACGTTTATCATTTCATTTCATGCACTCGTATGAGATGTCCCAAAACATGGAGACTATAGGTATGTACATCTAACAGAAATATAAAAACAAGGATGCACTTAACCGGTTTTCACTCTAAGCCGACGACGATATGTAAAATCATAACCTTTGTAAATTCAAAATCGAATTTTATAGTTTCTATTCAAGTCATAAAATATCTAAACCAATAAATTATTTTAAAAAAATATTTTCATTTTATTCATAATGGCCTGGCCATCCTTATCCTCACGATATCAAATTGAGTGTATATTTTCAAATTAAAGCTACATATATGCTTCATTCTCAGCTACTCGTTCATCTTGACTTGACACATTAATATTTTCTTTTTCAAGAAAAATAAAATGGGTGTTGAGATTAACTGCAGATAGCTATACACATATGAATTCTATACATATGTATATATATTCCAATACCTATATCATGTATTTTTTTACCAGCAGTGTACAAACTAAAGCCAATCCCAAGCGCACTTTAGAGACTATCGTCGATCTTAAAGAGCAATGGACCGTTCTAGCACTTAACAGCTTTAGCTCATATGACTGTAAATTTAATTTTCTTTTTCTTGCACTTTCTTTTACAAATAATATCCATTTTTGTTGTTGTTTCTTTTTTTTGCAACTCTACAACAGTGTCATCGCTGAGGCTTTCCGGTTGCTTTTGCCTTGTCTTCATGCCACCACATCATACCGCAACACACTCATTCATACACAAACACACACAAACACAAGCCTTTTGAGTACTTTTCCTTAAATTTTTCACTTGAAAGGAGTTCCGCACCACTAAATCCACTTGGTGGTTCAAATAATTTTTCACTTTACTGGAGAGAATCCTTACTAAAGTGTTATATTATAGAATGAAGCATATAAGTATAACGGTTGATATACGATGTGAATAAGCACCTACTCAGATTTATAAATATTTTGTTATCTTTGCTCTGCCCTAAGAAGGATCTTAAATAGAAGACTGGAACTGGATGTACTTGGACAGGGTTACCAAGATAAAATTGCAGTTCTAAGGTTTTTCAAGCATTTTTAACAGTTAAGGGAGATATATTTTTTTATAAAATAGTTGTTTTTTCAAAAGCGAAATAATAAATTTTTTATAAAGCAAAATCTTTAAATTGACAGAGATAAATCGGTGTGAACAAATTTTTTTAGTATACATGGTTAAAATTTGTCCGTATTTGAACCTATAATAAAACCTACTGTCATTAAGTTTCAGTACTTCGCGAAATTTTGTTTGGCTGTCCATTTTAAATGACTTCATGTAAACATCTAGGAAAATATTTTTTTTTATGAGGTCAGATCTGCACTTGGCAATAATGGTTTATTTCTACTTCTATGTAATTCTTCATCGAGTTCCTTTGAGATATCCAAAGGGACTAGATTTAGGTTCGGTTTGGTTAAGTATACAGTCAGTGTAGAAATTGTTTTGTGCAAACAATTTGCCATCGCAACATAAGATAAGTCGAAAAAGACAGATTTAGCAGCTGTAAGATTCGTTTTTGTGCAGGATCTTATTATGATTATATTTATAGGAAATTTCGTTATGTAATTTAATAACCATGTCTTGCGGGAGAGCGTTTTTACCTAACTGTATAGCTTTTGGCATTACAAGGGTTTTATACTTAGAGCTTACAAATACCTTATTATGAAGAGATTTTCAGAGATAATACAAAAATGGAGTTATGTAGTGACTGTAAACTATTTTATCCACATAACGTTCTTAAGGTACATCATTGGGAGATCAAGAAATATAATGGTTTTTTATTGATATTGTTTATCGGCAACAGTATTTCTTATAATTTTAATTTTGTAGGGTCCAAAATAACAGGATATATGCCATTTAAATTTTGTATGTACATTAAAGCAGGCAATAATTGTGTAATGGAATCAAAGTGGAGCCTTCTTTGTAGGTACGAAGAATACAAGTGGAGTTCAATTTAAAGACTTCTTTATGAAGAAATTACATGCAACCATTTCAAAGAATTTGTGTTTATGTTTTTTAACTGAATTTATTTATTTGATAAAAAATAATAGATTCTTTTCTTTGGCTGAGATAAATCAATTTTTCCCAAATATTATTACTCCATTTGCATTTTTCTTTAGAAAGCAAAATTCAGGTTAAAATTAAAAAAAAAAAAAAAAAAACTACAAAATCTGTCAGAATTTAGGCCAAGATCTAATGTGTCAAACAAATATTTCATGCGTTGAATTTTGTCAGATATCTAGGAACAATTATTTCCTCATTAACCTTTTTGAATCAAATGAGCTCCATTTATCTGGAAATAATAGATATATTTAATTTCTTTAATTTTATGATCACACTAGAATCTTGCGTCTTAGAAGGATAATGAAAGCATATAACTGTTGAACCCAACTGTCCCTCCTGGGCGAAACGCATTTAGACTAAATTTCGAATTTTATTCCATATCCGCTTAAATAACAAAACAAATAAAAAGCGGTTTATTGGCCCAATAATTAATATTTTTACTTAAGTATCTATAAATTAATGAACGCAACAAAATGAAATTTTTTCGTGGTAAATGAATCACACAGCTCACAAATAAGCTGATGATGCTTAATTGCCTTTGTTAAATTATAACTTGTTGAGTTTTGAAGTACTTCTCGCAATGCAATTGTTAAGTATGTATGTATTGATAAAATAATAATAATATTAACAAATAAATTCGTTGACTCAATGAATGAATCATTATACAACAAATCTAATATCAAATTCTTTATAGTTTTTAACTGAAAGATATTTAATATTTACAGTTAATTTTAAACTGTTGCTAAGTTTATATTTTGTTTAATCTCTTTAGTTGCACAAAAATATATTTTTAATTTTCCTGAAAACACCTATTAAAATCTTGAGTAGGAATAACTATATTTCTGTAATATGTATATATGTATATGTTTTTCATAATACATAAAACATGATCCTAGTATAGAAAGTGAATAAAAATAATTTAATATACTAGAAATATTTCTGCTTATCAGTACTGATAATTTGACAAAATTAAATAAAATGTCTCTTAAATTGAATTCTCCTTTTAATTTAACAAATATTACCTACCTTTTTTTCCCCTTTCAATAAAAAGTCATGTCCGATATCACTATATTATCTACAAAATCCTTTGAATAAAATTAATCTTCAAATATTGCTTCTCCAAAAATTTATTTTTTCTTTTTTTTTATGAATTTTTCAGCTTCCAATCAAAAGTAAACTCGTAAACAAAAAACCACATTATATATAAATCTAGTGGAAAAAATAAAATCACTTTATTAAAAAAGTTCAGAATCAAAAATTTTATATGACTTCAGTCCCCTTGCTGCACAAGTTAATTAGACTCAATTCATCCGACCATAATTGGTTTTAAAAATCTTTTTCGATCCCCCAGTGTTATACGGGTTAACTTTCATATAGGTAAGGTACATAGTACGTGTGTTTTTTGAGAGCTGATTGACCGAACCGACCCATAAATGTTCATTTTTCATATATATCACACATTCATGCCATAAAAGTTCAAATAATAATTCGATCAGAGAGCTCATATTTTACACACCTATTTCCCGTTGAAAGTTTTAAAAACCTCGCAGCTTTACCACAAATATTTTTTTAATGAAAAAAAAAAAACTGAAAAGGAGGTTAACTCCAGCAATTGTTGAAATTAAGCGAAGGTATAAAATAAAAATTAAAAAAAAAGAAAAAAACTTTCGCTCAATTGATAAACTGCTGAAAGAGTTTAAAACATTTTAATTGAGAGGAAACGAAATTTAGTTTTCTCGCTGCTATACCAATGGATATGAATTGAGGGAATATTATGAATATGTATATGTACATCATATTATATGGAGTTCACTTCACTTTTTTTTTGTTTAAACGGGCTTCCATATTGGGATCCAATTTAAGTAATAAACAATTGAAATAATAAAATGTTAATAAAATAAAAAAATATGAAAAATTAGTCTTCGGAATCTTTGCCGCCACCTGTCTTTTTAAGCACTTATTTTACTACTCAAAGAGCGTTCCACCTATTTTTGGTTTACAATCTTCACATTTGCAATAAATTGATTAAAAATGTCTGAAATTTGACACCAAAAGGCTATTTGAACCATTCGATTTTTTTAAACAAATTTTAATTTATGAAAAAAAAAATTGTTAAGGTGGTTTAAAAAAAAAATCAATTTTTTATTTACATGCATAAAAAAAAAAATTGCTATACACCATTTTTTAGTATTTATTAATGTGTATTAAAAACTTAAAAAAAAATATCTATCCATTTTTAACTTATCGAACTTTCAAAAAATAATTTTTGTTTAAAGCCTTTGTATAATTTTATTAAAATCGGTTACACAGATAGTCAAAAACAAAAACAATTTTTCTATGAGAAATACTGTTAATAATGGATTAATGTATTTATTTTATCCAATATTATGGAAGATTTAGCTACGAAAAAACTTTATGAAGATCATAGGAGTCGTTTTCGAGAAAAATAAGATTTTGCCTAACGGTTTTTTAACACTTGTATTTAATTTAATTTAATTAATTTTGGTTATAAGAATATTTTCTGCTTAAAATCTGCTAGATAATGTTAAAAACTGCTGGGTACCAAGTTTAATAAAAAAAAAATGATGAAAATATCTTCGAATAATTAAGTTTTCAAAAAAAAAATGTTTAATTCCAAAAACAAATGTTAGTATAAAACATTCTCCATAAAAAAAATATCAAAATTAGTTGAAGCATTTTTTAAGAAAAATAATGGCTGTCTTATCTAAAGGAGGTGCAATTTTTGGTTATAATTTTTTTTTTTGGAATTTATATATGTAAGAAAAACTAATAAATTTTGTATAAAAAAAAAGTTGTTGGGACGTCTTTGAGAAAAACAAGAAAAAAATGTATCGGGGGAATTCCCAAAAAACGCTATAAGTACAAAGCTTAAAGAAAACCTACCCACCCTTTTAGACTGAAGCCGAACGGACAAAATTACGAGACATACATTTTTCAACTTCGCTCATCGTTATCTCAAGTTTAAACAAAGTCCTGAGTTTGATTTTTTTTTTAACGAATCATAAATTGCCACATAAGTATCTACCAATAAATCTCAATTATAAAAATATCCTTTAACAAAGAATTTAGCTGCAGTTTTTCTATATCATATAATTTAATTAGTAAAATAGCTCATATATCCAGTTCAAATGGAATTCAAATGGCTTAAATTATGTATGTTTCAATTCCATTTCGGGTTTGACACACTTCGTAAATTAATATTCCTTAATAAGAGCTATACATAAATCGATTATTCCAAAAGCTATATAAAAACATTTCCAAGCAAACAGTTTGATAAAACTGCTTTAAAATAATAACTCAAATCTAAAGGATGATGTGTTAATTGAAACGTATAAAACCAAAGCGTCCCTTATTAAAGAGAACCCTATCACTTCAAGGTTATTGTTATCGTTAAATTACAAGTATCGACAGACATTAATACAAATCATTGAACAGTTTCAAAGTCAAAAAAGGAAAATAAATCTCCCACTACCGTCATCGCAAGCACCACTACCGCCGCCGCCGCCGCTGCGCCGAACTGCTTCCGTCATCACCAGGAGGTCTTTGTTGTTTTTTTTTTCGTCCTCATTCTACAAATGTTCAAAAATTTGTTTTCTTAATGTGATTATGATTACATATGCATGCATTATAGATAGATATGTTGATATTAATGTATAATTCGAAATTTTCCTTAAATTTTCTAAGCCGCTGAATCCTGCTCATTCCCTATAAATACGCATATCAATTTCTCTGAATGTCTTATCGATTATACTTATATCATACAAGTGATGGGCTGGGGGTGGTTGTGAGCTATGAAAACCCCATTTAAATTTCTTCATAACATTTTCAAATTGATGATGTATGAGAAGCTTAAATATGATATGAGTGGCTGTTTTTTTTTTTTTTTTTTTTTTTTTTTTTTTGTAAGGATGCTATATTGGGCCAATTTAAGGGTTGGAACGGGATATATGGTAAAACGATTCGTGTACTTGAGGAAGACTATACCTACACAACCAGCCCATGTATCTATCTTTTAAAATTAAGATGTGGGTTTTCATTGTTCGAGTTTTCCATGCGATTACATGCATTATTTTGACTTTTGTATTTATTTACGGAGCTGTATACATATATATGAGATACAGGCGGTATAGGTATGTGAATAAAGATATTTTTGAAATTATGATAATGAATCATTAAAACGATTTTCCAAGCATATGAACTTGTCGCATGAGCTTGTAATTATTTTAAAATGGTTAAAGTGAAGAACATATAACTAAACATGCAGCTTTAAGGGTATACAGGTTGTTAGGTATGGATGAATGTGGCAGAATGATGTCAGAAGAACGACTTAAGGATTATGGGCCTTTCACATCATAATGATGAACAGAACAATACTTACATATTATATATGAAATGGTGTAAGCTTAAAGTGTTGAGCACATTGTTAAATAGAATCAGGTGCGCTTTTTTCCACATAATATTATTTGTATTCATCCATATCAATCAATCAATCAATCAAAGGTGTTTTGGGTTCCATATATAGACGCTGGATTTGATTTATGGTGTCTTAAGACGATAACAGAAAAAAAAATTCAATGCATACAAATTTAAGGAAATATAGAATTTCAATGATTTTTATGGAAATTATATATTCGCTATTTTTATACCTAAACAACTTAAACATTTTAAATAAGATGTAGGGATTATACAATTATTTAAACTTAGGCGAATCTCTGTTATTTAATTTTCTTTAAAGAGTATCTTAAGAAAATTCACAAATTCTGCTTAATTTTCGAGTTATAATACAAGATTTAAAAGAATATTGTATGAAAAACTCCATGCAAAGCCGGGCGGCCCAGCTAGTATAAGTAAAGAGTCCTTCATTTTTCGGTATCAGAAGTAAAGCTAAATAAAACACACACAGCGATACATTTTTGATGAAAATTGTATTTCATTACAAAGTTTGCACTTTGCCATTAAGGGTAAAAAACAATATCATTCAAATGGCGGCTTCGGCAAGATTCGCAGCAGGAGATTCTTTTGAGGTAATTTTTAACCACTTTTTCGCACATTTCAGGCGGTATCTCGGCCATATCTTCAGTAATGTTGGTTTTTAAGGCGTCGAGAGTTCAAGGATTATTCGCGTAAACACGGTCTTTTGACCGTTTGGTTCCGTCTTGTTGGAACCACATATCTTCCAAGTCATGATCTTCAATCGCCAATCGGATCATCAGCAACATTTGCACTTGCAGCAGCAATATTTTCGGCTGAGCGTGCATTATGATGATGCACACTGCACAAGCCTTACGACATCAGTAACGCTTCCACTCTCTTCAATTTTGTCATAATTTTACCTATTGCTTGCGTAGTTGATTGATTATGACGACCACTTCTCAGTGAATTCTCATATTGTTAAGACGTGTTTCTAATTATCTCTCTCAAGTATGAATTTAATCTGCCCCCTGTGTGATGAAAGTATTAAACGACGTATTGCTCGTGTTGTTTGCCGGTCGCTTTGCGGGCTTACCTTTCACAAAGAATGTGCCGGACTCAATGATAATGAAATTAACATGTTAAAAAATCCTAATATTTTCTGGAAATGTAACACATGTCCATTTATTTCTAGTTCAAGCCTTGTGCAAAAGATTTGTGAATTAACTTCTGTGGTCATGGATCTTAAAAATGAACTGAGTGTTCTTAAAGAAAATATGGTTCCTAAATCAGATCTTGATACCTGCCAAAACGATAATAGGTCAAAGTGTATCGATCAAGTTATTGACATAAATCATAGTGCCAGTATTTCTAATGAATGTTTACTTAAAAATCCTATTTTATTTAATTCCCAACTGGAATCATGTTCTAATTTAATTCCGCAATCGAATGAAATTCTAATAAATGATGACTCATCAAATTTTATATCAACTCATTCTCTTAATGATAACTATTCCGTTGCCTCTTCAGATGATAGCAATTCCACTGTTCTCCATTACAACAACATAACCAACAATGCTAAGTGGAAATCAAATACCCAAAAGCCTGGCTCTCTTAAACGTGGCAAAAAAAAACAAAAACATTAAGTTTGGTACTGATACCTCTTCGTTATTAAATAATTATGCAATTCCAAATATTAAATGGTTTCACGTTTCTAAGTTTCATGTCGACACTCCAACTGAATCAATAATAAATCATGTATCATCTAAGACTCAAATACCCCAAAATCAAATCCAATGCTATAAACTAATAAAGAAAGACGCAGTGTTATCAGACTTAAAGTTTATTAATTTTAAAGTTAGTGTTCCCGCGAGCATGATTAATTTGGCAATGGACCAAACAATCTGGCCTGCTCATATTCAATTGAAAATGTTCTTATCTCTTAAAAAAAACCAAAGTGCAGTCAATCAAATTCAAGTGACATAACCTGTGCTCTTGCACTCAATAACATTGATATCATTCAACTCTCTGGTGTTTCTCTCTCATGCTCTCTCCCTCTATCTCGTGCTCCAAACCAAGACTTTCTCCTTTATTACCAAAACATTGGTGGTCTTCGTACAAAAACAAATAAACTTCATTTGTATTCATCGTCATCGCAATATGATATTTTTGCTTTTACCGAAACTTGGCTAAACAATGGTTATTCTAACGCAGAACTCTTCGATGAAAATGTCTTCACTGTATTCCGTAAGGATAGATGCATGATTAAAAGAAATCAGACAAGAGGTGGAGGTGTTCTTGTTGCCGTTCGCTCTTCTCTTGCATGTCGTGAGATTAAACTACCAACTCTATCAGCTGATTTGGATGTCGATCAACTTGCCGTGTGTGTGTCAATAAATGATTCCAGTGATGTCTTTATAATTAGAGGACCGTTTTCGCAAAACTCAACAAGCGCCAAAAATCGAAAAATGAGATATGGGTATCGAAATTTTTTGTATCTCAAGGCGCATCGACTGAACCAAAAAAAAAATTCACAAAACTCAACTAGTTCCATACAAAAAAACTTTGAAATCTAAGAGGTTTCGCAAAACTCAACAAAGTACTAAGAGTTTTCGCAAAAATCAACAAAAATTAATTTGATTGCTAGGTGTTTTTTAACGTAGTTGACTGATTACTTTCCAGTTGCAAAACTAACGGTTTGCCCTCTAAGTTCCGTTTTTATGGGGAAAAAGATAAAAACGCGAACTTGATTTTGTTGATTTTGTAGAATATTACTCCAGTTTATGAAGCGCGTTTGACTTATCAAGTAGTAAGCTTATATTAGATTTAGTGTTCTGAAGTGTTTTAGGCTATATATTGAAAATGCAGGAAGGTAGTGAATATGTTTCGCCGGTTGTTCCTATCGAAAAAGGCAGGAAAAATAGAAAGCCAAAGAAAGAACCGTGTAAAAACTCATTGCAAGTGTATGTTGCTAAGTTTGATTGCGTTCATTTAAAAAATGACAAAATACAAAAAAGAGTATGTGAATCTTCAATTTTGTCTTTTGATGACCTAAGTCGTAAGTTTGCTTTTTTAGAAATCCATGCAGTGTTAATATATTGTTTTATTTTTGTTAGTATTTTCACATCATCTTAAAAGTTGTTCATCAAAAGTTGACCAAGACAAGTTCCTTTTAAAATACATGCAAATAAGTTACCCTATAAGGAAGCGGACAAATAAGGAGATAGCTATAAAACCTCATGCTAAATATTTACAAGGAATAGCGCTAATAAGCGAATTCATGTTTGTGCCCAGCTTTTCAAAAATGTTACTGGGGCTTCTCAAAACAGACTCTCACTTCTAGCAAGGTAAGAAATTTTTCAATGTAAGAAAACATAAATAACTTTCAATGCCTGTTCCTAAGATACCACCTGCATGCCATGGATATACCCAAGGAGAGACGAGGTGGAGATAGATCCACAACCACCGAAGGAGAGGTCTCCGAAGCAGTTCGGAAGCATATTTCTTCTTTCTATTGTCGTGAAAGTCACTATTCCCGCAATAAAACTAAAAGAAGTTGTCTTCCACCGGAACTCAACATAAAGAAAATGTTTGATATGTTTGTTGAGTGCCAGGAACAAAATGGAAGACCAAAATGTTCGCTTGCGAAATACAAAAAAATCTTCTACTCCAATTTCAATCTTGGATTTGGAAATCCGCATACTGACACATGCTCAACTTGCAAAACTTTCGATGTGCAGTTCATGAAATTTAAAAACGACTCAACTCGGCTTCAAGAAGAACGGACCAAAAAGAAACTACATATACTTCGGGCCAAAAAGTTCCATACGATTATGAACAAACCAAAAGAAGGCACAGTCAATATAATTTTCGATTTACAACAGAATCAGCCGCTTCCGAAACTTTCCGTTGGCGAGGTTTTTTATTCGCGTCAGGTTTGGCTATACAATATGGGTATAGTAAACCACAAGCCAAAGCAATCTAAGGAAAACATAACATTTTACACCTGGCTCGAAACAGATGGCCCTCGTGGTGCCAACGAAGTCGCATCCATTGTAATTAATTTTTTTGGAAAATTTGGAAAATGATCTGAAGCAATCAGCTGCCGAAAACGGTACCGCAGAAGTGCCATCGAAACTGCGCCTTTTTTCTGATTCGTGCGCTTCACAAAACAAGAACACCATAATGATGACAGCCTTAATGTATTTTTTGGAAAAAAGTACCTACCATTTTTTCGGACATAAAGCATTATTTTCCCATAAGAGGTCATAGTTATATGCCACCGGATCGGGTATTTGGACGCATAGAAAAATGTTACCGTAAAAAGGAAAATATTGTTTCGCCGAATGAGTACTTCGAAATACTCCAAAAGCACGGAAATTTACGTCAAATAGGTGTGCACTGGAAAGTGTTCGATTTTAAAAAAGTATCAAAGCAACTTTTCAAGACGAAGCTGCCTTTCAAAATAAGTTCCTCTAGAGTTATCACTTACAATAAAGAGGACAACAAAAAAGTAGTTATTGGCGTGAGTAACACTTATATTGGCCTACCGATCATTGTCGAGCCACTTAAAAGAAACATTTCTTCTGTGTATGATGAATGCTGCTATCTCGATATTGTCCCAAAGGCGAATAAAGTGTCGGAAAAAAAAATGATAGACGTGAAGAAACTTATGCAGTTTTTCGTCATACCGGATGATGCCCAAGAATTTTATCTCGATATTCTTTCTGGAGTCGCTGGTGACTCCATTGAAGACCAGGAAAAGTTTTACGATGAGCAAGAAAACTGCGTCTAAAAATAAAACATTTCTATTATTTCAGTTTTTTTGTTTTGTAAAAAAGAATTTAATAAAAGCTTTTTCAAAACGCAACAAGTGTTTACTTGTTTTATTTTGAAAAAACTGTTGATTTTTATCACTCAATATTTGGTAAGTTTGATACTTCATTATTGTGATTCTTCCGGTTTACTGTGACAAAGTTACCTTTAAGGGGAAATGCGTTTTTGCATTTTCAATAATTTCTTTAGTTTTTGATTCACACACAAAAAACCTTCTCCTGAAAAATTTGCAAAATGGACTTGTTGAGTTTTGCGAAAACGGTCCTCTTAAGTTATATACCACCAGGTAGTTCTTTTGAGTTATATAAAATGCATGTCGAAAATTATAATTTTATTTTAGTTTTAAATCTTATGTTTATTTTAAACCTTGTGAAAATGATAAGTTTAAATATGATTTCAATAAAGGTGATTTTTATTCGATTAATAATTACATAAGTTCATTTCCTTGGAATTATATTTTTGAAAACGAAAGTTTATTGGATGCCTATAACTTATTCAACAAATCTTTACTTGAAGCTATTGATCGCTTTGTACTTAAAGTTGTCATTCGAAAAAATTCTAAACCTGTCTGGTTCAACAAAAGTTTATGCAACTTATCAAACAAAAAAAATAAAGCATATAAACTCTTTAGAAAATCTAATAATAATACTTGTTTTCTTAATAATTATTTGCGACTTCAGAGGGAATTCGATGCATTAAATAAATTTCTTTATAAAGATTATATTTATCGCATCGAATTTGGTATCAAGAAAAATAGCAAAAGTTTTTGGTGCTTTATCAAAAGTAAAAAGAGTTCAAATGGGATTCCAAACTGCATGCACTACTCAGGGACTAGTTCTAGTGACCCTAGTGAAATAAGTAATTTGTTTTCAAAATTTTTTCAGTCTGTTTATTCTTCTTCAAATACACCTATTACTTTTTCTCCATTCACCCCAGTGAATCAAGTCAATATCAGTTCCTTAATCTTAAGCTACTCAGATGTTGAAAAAGCCCTATGTGATCTTGATAGTGATAAGCAATCAGGTCCAGATGGGATTCCACCAATTGTCTTAAAATCATGTTTTGCTGCTCTTTCTGAACCATTAACGCGACTTTTTAATGAATCTCTGAGATTGGGCTATTTTTTAAACGATTGGAAAGTATCTTATATTATTCCCATTCACAAATCGGGACCCAAACAGGATATCACCAATTATCGTCCTATAAGTAAACTCTCAACGATTCCGAAGATATTTGAAAAAATTGTTATTATAAACAACTTAACTTTTATAATCAAAGATCTCATTTCCCCGTTTCAACATGGTTTTGTCTCTGGAAGATCGACAACAACTAATCTAACAATTCTTTGCAACGAGATTACAAGTAACCTTGAAGATGGTTTTCAGTCTGATGTGATCTACACAGATTTCTCTAAAGCTTTCGATAGAGTTAATCACCATATCTTAATGGCTAAGCTATCAGCTTTAGGTTTTCATTCGAGTCTTTTTTTATGGTTGGAATCTTATTTGGTAGGTCGAACCCAGTACGTTAACATAAATTCGTCTTTATCACTTCCAATATCTGTGACCTCTGGCGTTCCCCAAGGAAGCCACCTTGGACCTTTACTTTTTCTTCTTTTTATTAATGATATCCCCCACATCATTAAATCTTCTCTTTGTCTTATGTTTGCTGACGACATTAAATTGCTAAAATGTATTAAATTGGCATCTGATCGAATTCTACTTCAAAACGACTTAAATAGTTTAGTTAGCTGGTGTTCTAAGCACCAATTACATCTTAATGTGTCAAAATGTGATTACATTATTTTTCGTCGTAACCTTGCCTCATCAAACTTTACTTATTCAATAAATGGTGTCAATCTACAAATGGTCTCCAAAAAAAAGGATCTTGGAGTCATCTTTGATCCCAAACTAACTTTTTCCCTCCACATCGACTTCATCGTAGCGAAAGCTAACTCCTTACTTGGGTTTATCTCTCGTAATTCCAAAGAATTTTCTGACCCTTTTACTCTCAAGGCGCTATATTACTGCTATGTGAGGCCAGTACTTGAGTATTGCTGTGTAGTGTGGAATCCATACTATGCTCTGCATTCTAATCGGATAGAAAGCATCCAAAAGCGATTTACTAGAATAGCAGTTTGTAGATTAAAATAGAATATTCGAATGCCTTCCTATGGTACTAGATGTAATCTTCTTGACCTTCAACAATTAAAAACTCGAAGACGATACTTTGAAATAATTTTTATTCGTGATATTCTCGATTATCAAATTGATTGCTCCTTTCTTCTTTCGTTGATAAAAATATATGTTCCTTCAAGAGATCTGCGAGTACGTAATTTATTTTTTGAACCATTTCATAGAGTAAACTACGGGCTCAACGAGCCGATAACACGGTGCCTGAAACAGGCAAATCTAGTGTGTAGTTATATTGACTTTCAAAATAATATTAGTCGTGATTTATTTAAAAAAAATGTGATGTATTACTTAAATATTCTTTATCCTGGTGGTTAGATTGTAAGTATTTACCTATTTGTAAAGCATTGCATGTTGCTACTTTTTTCAACTAGTCTATAAGATTATATATTGTTATTATTTTATATAGTCTGCTTGATGAATAAAAAATAAAAATATAAAATAAAATATACATAATCATCGCGTATTGCGCGAAAAGTGCCTAGGTTTGAATCACCACTTTTGTAGTAAGCTTTAATAATTTTAACGCTTTGTTCGATTGTTAACCGATCCATTATCGTAAATGGCAAACATTCAGCTAATATTATGACACTTCAAGAAAAGTCGGAAAATGGTGAAAACCGTAAATTGCATAATTTCAGGGGTGAATGATCGCGATATCTGAAAATTCCATTTTGTATGCGGGAAGGAAAAAATATCGATTATAAGGAATGACAAAACTACGAAATTCACAATTGGTTAATTTTGTTCGTCACGATGAGACCACCAATAGATGGTGTTAAGGTCTCAGAGTGCTTTGTATTTGTGTCTAAAAATTATTGAAGCATGCCAAAAAATTGTAAATGGTTGTACCTATGAAAATCCTATAAATTTTAATTTCACTTTTTGCTAAAATTGACATAAAATCCCGTGCGAAGCATGGCGAATCAGCTATTTTAATAATAAAGACCCTTAAACGCAATGGTTCCTTTCTTCCGTTTATATTGCGATACGGTAGGTATATTTTTATTATAATACCTAACCTATTTATTGCAACGTTCTAATTTTGAATGGACTCGCTATTGCTCTTACCGAAATTTGAAATAGGACTTTATTTAATTGAACTTTATTTAATCTACTATTCCCTTTAAACTTGAAATTAATATCTACGCTCCCAAGTAGATCTTTCACATTTCAATGCTATACCGTCTCTGTTTGCACACAATCCTAATCTAAAAAAAGAAATTACAGCGAATTTAATGTAAAAATGTGCCACCAGTTAACTGAAATCATATACATTTTATTTTTTGTAATAATATAGTTCACTATAGCTTTTCTCTTTACGTAAAATACTACACAGCAGAGGATACACAACCCCATTATGCTTCAATGAATGTTAAATAAAATAAAACAATCAACTTCTTTCTTCATTATATTCAAAAAAAAAAAAAAAGAAGCAAGAATTTGCACAGCAAAAAAATGAAAAAAGATGGAAAATCATAATTGAAACACTTTGCTGCATCCGGTTTTTTTTTTTACTTTCTCTCTTTCCATAATTTTTTATTAACCTCATTCTTAACAACATCGTAACTTATAAGGGAAATTCTGAATTCATGGTGCATATTCTCTTATTTTGCATTTTTTGTTCCTCTTCTTTGTATATTTAAATTTTTATTTTTTTTAATTCTTTATGTTGCACTAACTTTCTGGCATTTTATGAGTCCTTGTATCTAGTACTATAGATTACTTTAAAACTTAATAACATCAGGAGTGTAAAATAAAAGCCAAACAAAATTGAATTCGACGTCAGCCATTATGCATAGTCCGATACAGCTCCGTCTTATGGTTTATTTCCACCAATTTTTCGTTGTTGTTTTTTTTTATTTTTATTTTTTTGCAAAAATAGTTTTAATCTTTTCTTTGCTTCTATAATAATGAAGTGACACCTACCGACCTCGAATCCGTACACTTTTTATCTCGACAGAAACCACATTCTTCGAATTTATTTCCTTATGGCTTATATTTACCGTTTTTTTTGGGAATGCCATCTGAAATACTGTTGTACATGTACAGCTTGTACTGTAAGTGGTAAAGTTATTATTTTTGTATGGAATTTTTATTTAAAATATAAGGAATTTTTTATTGGATTTTTTTTTTTTTTGGGTCGTTATTGATTTTTAATTTTTTTTTTTGGTAAGCATTTTGTCATTTAGCTTTCTACGTTTTGAAAATTACGTTTTGTTTCTTAAATTATATGACAAACTATAATACTTTCGCATTTTTCATTTTGCATTTTTTTAGTTTTTTTGTTGGATTGGATTTTTAAAGTTCGGTAATTTTTACAATATGCTTTGCTTTTTTCATTTGGCGTTTTACTATTTCCTTTTTTTTTTCAATTTGACATTTTGTTATTTCGCTTCTTTTTCAATTTGTCACGTGAAATTTCAAGACAAAGAAAAAAAAGTGAATCAACAACATTCAGCATACAGAATACATGTACCTATACAAAAAAAAATTAAATTACCATTTATTGTTAAAAATTGATTCCTAATAATTCTTATTATTCCAAACTATAAAAACAACTACATATGGCGTAATGATTTATCGTTGAAATAAAAAAAACAAATTGGCAATATTTTACGAAATAATGAAACGTTATTTCGTGGAAAAAAACTTGGGCAAGTATCAAACAATGTAACAAAAGAAAAACTAAACAACAAATGGCAAATCTTCCGATAACATTTAGGTACCATTTTAAGAGTAATATTTGAAAAACCATTATTTGTGATATTAATTTTGAATACGTTTTCAAGCAGATATCCGATTTTAAGGGCCTTTCACAGTTCATTTTATGCGAGTTCTGTCTATGGTTTGCACATTTTATTTCTATTTTCATTTAAATTTTAAATTAAGTTAAATTTTTTGTCTTTCGGATTTTATTTGCAGGAATTTTTGTTTTGTGAATTTTGTACCTATGATGTCCTGTAACTCCGTAGGTAGGTAGAAAGATAAAATTCGCCAAGAAACGTTGAAATTCAGTCATGTGAGTTTTGTTGCGTATTTCAACGTTTCTCGGCCAATTTTATCGAGAGTTACAGAAAGTAAGGAATGGTTAATGGATAAAGGATAAAGGTTTGCAGATTTTTCTTTATGCATTTTATTTTGAGGCTAAAGTACCCAACACACTTTAGAGATCAGTGTGATCTTTTTGAATTTAATTATATACACATTGGAAAATAATAAATAATGTTAACTGAACTTGAGGACATACAAGTCTCTACCAAGGGTTTTTATAGGTTTATTTTTCACAAAGGAGAATCTCTATCCTGATTTCAATAAACAAAGCTTTAAAAATATTTCCATCATTTTAATAAAGCTTTCATTTCAATCTTACCAAATGCAAAACATTACAACCACTCATACTTATTTCGAAAATCTCAACCATCACAAATGAACTGCGCGAGACATACAATAATCACAACAACAACCAAAGCACATACAAAAAAAAAAAACAACAGTATTTCTTTACTCATATTTTTAACAAAGCCCTAGGAATATTACGTTGTTACTTTCAAAGAAAATATAGTCTTTTGTTGAAAGGATGCAAACAATTTTATTTTCATTTTCTTAAGCTGCTCCATGCTCCATAGCAAACAAAATATAAAAAAAAAATTAAATATGTAAAGTTGTCAACTCGCACAACTGGATTGGGCACAAGGAATGCCAGGCAACAACGGTGACACAGCGAAAAATAAAAAAAAAGGATGTCTTCTTCCTTCCCTAGGTTAGTTGGTGGTTTACAAGGTTGAATGTACAATATTCTTTCAGACACCATATTTCATACAACACAGACTGTATTCAAAATTGTCTATGAGAAAAGAAAAATCAAATCGAAGGGACTAGCTAGGTACATATATAGAATAAAAATAATAATAATAAAAAATATATAAAGATGTTATTTTTATTTATTAAATTTTTCTCTTCTCGATGGATAATAATGCAGGTCAACAAAGAAACTCGAACATCTTTTTTGTTTATCCTTGGGAGTTCTGAGAGTTCATCTTTGGCTCAATCTGCAGTGGAGCTTTGTAAACAAAACTTAGGGCCAAGGAACTCGTGAGTTTTGAAAATTCAGGATGTAACACCTTTAAAAAAAAAGTGTTTGTTATTTTTTTTTTTTTTTTTTTCTTCTTTCAAGTCATTAAATAAGAACTTATGTATAAAATGCAGTGCATGGAAGTTTGGAACTTAACCAGAGGTAAGTCGTTGGCATTGCCATTGTTGTCCAGGGTATGCGGCAGTTATGCTTTTCCTGTTGATTCACTGTTAAATCGGAAAAGGATGTTGGAATATTTTATTCAAATTTTTTTTTTTTTTTTGCATCCTCAAATTCACATAAATAAAAGAGAAATAAAATACACAAAAAATAAAATAGAAAGAAATATGAAAAGATTTCTTCGGGCATTCTACCTATACAAACATAAAATAACAATAAAAATAAACGAACACCAGGTAGAGGAAACATCCCGCATCCTTTAGTTGCAATTGTTCGCCTTCTATGATGCTTAATAAGTTTTTTTGTTCGTATTTTAGTTCTATTTTAAAGTTAAAATAATTATTATCTGCATGTATGTATGTGTGTACCTACTCGGTATAAAACATAGCATTAGTGCAGGGCATTGGGTAGATAAGTTTGATTTCATCAAAAAAAAAAAAATTACATTGTCTAGAGAAAAATAATTTAAAGAAATTGGATCCATTTAAAATGATATTGATTCCCGTAAAAATGTATCGTTTCTATAATTGACATTAACAACCAAATTTACTTACATACATCCTTTTTTTTTATATTTGGTGACTTATTAGCTAAAGATGTACCACAGTGTGACGTTGCGGGAGGAGGGCTCAATAGAACCCAATACCAATAGAAAACAAATTTAGACATTATTACTTCCGATTATTTTTTAACATTGAAAATGTTTATAGGCTCGTTTTGATAAAAGTATGGTGTTACCAAAATGAACAAAGATAGAGAATGAACTCTAGCGTATAGGGGGAGAAAGATTGAAATTTTGGTTGGTGTTACCAAAGAAACTACCAAAATGAATAAAATGAAGAAAAAAACACAAGTGATGAATTTCAGCCAGCGTACCTACATGTTGATCATTGCCAACGGACGAGATTCAGTGGAGGAGTGTATAAAATACGTCAATTCAATTCAATTTTGTTTTATTGAACATAATATATACAATTTGGCTTATAAATAATATGATGCTATGATAAATTTACATTTGTTGGCACATAAGAGGCCTAACGTTATACAATGGCTAAAGTTTAAACAAATTATAGATAAATAAATTACATGTCAAAAAAAAAAAATGTTAATTAAAAGTCGGCCGACTTAATCGTCCTCAGGGTGTTCATTCCCGGTTGTCAATGGTATGTAGGTAGGTACGTACCTACAAAGAACATATTTATAGAAGGGAGAAGACGGTGGAGTGTGTGCAATAAAAAAAAAAAAACACGTGGCAAACAAAATTGGCTTTGCATCGGGCACAAAAATGATATAAATGTACATTATGTATGTATGCATGTAGGTATGTATGTATGCATTTAGGTATGTGCATGAACATTTGTAGTAGGTATTTTACAAATAACAAAATCGTAAAGGTTGGATTTGGTTGGTTTGTTTGGATTATAACTTCTGTTCTAATAATCGGATGTTTGAGGTTAAGGTCTTAAAATTAAGGTAAAATGTCAGTCTTTTAAATCAAATCGATTGTTGAACCTAGAATATGCATAGTTTGGGTAAAAATTTAACTAACTTCTAAATCAATTTGATTGTTTAACCTAGAATATGCATAGGTACCTACTTGAACCTCTTATATAAAATTATATCTTAAGTTCCAAGTACCAGATCATCAAGGTTAAGGTTTTGGTTAGCTTCTAACTTTTATTCTAATAATCGGATGTTGGAGGTTAAAGTCTCAAAATTAAGATAAAATATGACAAAAGTAAATTTTTTTTATATCAACCTAAAGAACGTAGAATATGCTTAGACAACGTTTGGGTAAAAACTTTACTAACTTCTAAATCACTTGAACTTCTAAATCACTTGAACCTCTTATATAAAATTATAACTTAAGTTCTAAGAGCTAGATGCTCAAGGTTAAGGTATGTTTAGGTAAATAAGAGGTAGAATTAACTTAGCTAAACAATTTAAATATTATAATCGAAAGAGTAGATTTTGTAAGCTGATATATTCTGTTCTATTATCGGATTTTTGAGGTTACGGTCTGAAAATGAATGTAAAATGACAGACTAGAAAATCCTTTTGATAAAACTTGATTTACTTCGGAATCAGTTTGATTGTTTAACCTAGAATGTGCATAGGTACCTACTTGAACCTCTTTATTAAACTTATAACTTAAGCCCTAATGGTCAGATCTTAATTAATTGGTTAAGGTCTTCAAATGCAAATAAAATTTTAGGCTTTATCTTAAAGTAGTCCATAAACTGTTTAATTTGGTTGTCAACTAAATTGATGCTTGCCGCTCGGCCACACATTTCATAGACTCAGTTAAAAGAATACAGCTCCAAGTCTCAAAAACATTATTTTTGTCTAAAATAAATTACGCGACTCGATATTGTTAAATTGATTAAAAGATGAGTTCAAAATATTTTAAAATAAAATATTATGGAATAAAAACAATTATCAGTGGGGTTAAGCTTCGCATCAAATTCTTTGTAAATTTTGTCTCGATTTAAAAAAGGTTTACCTGGACATTTAATCAAACACACGGGTTGATTCAAAAACAATCAAGTCGAGAACTAAGTTGAACCGTATATGATGTATGCTTTAATCGATCTGTAATAATTCAGTTACCTTTCTGCAAAGCTTAGCTAGGCAAACATGTCAAATACCTAGATATACATACGTTAAGATAGATGGTACCTATATGTATTTTTAATTTCTTGTATAAGTGCTGTACCGGTGCGGATGAAAATGAGTCTGATTCATGATTGTGTAATTGCGAGATAAGCCACAATTAAGACTAAGATTCACCTAATTAAAAAAATTAACAAATTAATTTAACCGCCAACTGGGAAGTGACATTAAATATACAAATTGGTACTTCAGACTGTAGAATGGTTTCTAAAACAGTTTGTGAAGTTATAATGCAACAATAGTATACAAAATAAAAATCTCTAAGATTTGGCATGATTTTGTTTTATCGACGTAATACAAGTCATTTTCAATGTCCCCATAGTTACTCTATGAGTGAAATCTGTAAATTTTTTTTTATAGTTTTGTTAATTAAATTCCTCAAATCGTTTTAGTTCTAAGTTTTGAGAATACATTTTAATTTTTATTTGAATTCGAAAAAAAAAAATCCTTTTAATTATAGGGACTTCTATACGGCAGGTTATTTAGAAAATATAGCTGTGCCAAAAAAGATACAATGACGAAAATATTGCTTTTTAACGTATAACTCTCAAACGTTGAATGTATCGAAGAGTACTTACCTTCAACAAGAAAAGTTTCTAGGCTATGCGGTCTCCATAAGAAAACTTAATCTTTTTTTCAATTCCAAAAGTGACCAATCAAAAAATATTGGTGCAAAACTTTTAAACAGTCTGAATAAACATCATCATTATATCTAAATACCACTTAGCAATTTCAAACAAACGAATTTCATATTTTTATTTTTCAACCATTTAACTCGCTATAAAAAGCGATGTGCGAGAACGAGTAGATATAGTTTATTTTTGAAAGTGATTGCATAAAGTTGGTTGTTAAAAGCAGTGATTTTAAATTGCATACATCGATTTTCATTTTTTTCTGATCAAATACGCAAATATAATGTTAGCTCTATTCGTTTTTAATATAAACGTTTTTTTTTTTTTTTTTAAGTTTAATTTTTAATTAAACAAAAAATTTATTTTTGCTACACAACTGAACTAAAAAGTAGGTTTTTGTAATCGTTTCGGAAATATTAAATTATTTAAAAACAGAAAATAGACCAATAATATGTTTATTTGCTATAGGTAACATTTCAAACACTAAATTAAAATAATAAATAAATTCGAGAAAAACGAACCCAACTTTAATTCAAGATAGCGGCAACCCTGCATGAGGTTAATGACCCGAACATTCAAAATTCTAGCTTGTTATATAGTACCTCTTCCCCAATGAAACTTAATATAACTATAAAAAACTTAATATTTTCGACTATACCTACACTACATATGTATATAGAAAATACGAGAGTAAGAAAATAAATATCGAAAAACATCACAGCCATACAATTTTATTTTTATTTTCGTTTTAAAAGTTTAACTTTTTTTTAGAAATAAAAATCTATTACGAAAAAGCACAAATTTTTTGGAACTTTTTTCAAAGATTGAAAAGAAACACAAATATTTCTTCATCGAAAGTACAGAAAGTGTTTTACTGCCTTAAAAAAAAAACAACGGTTTCCTTTTTTAAATGGCTTGGTAAAAAGGTTTCAGACTAATTTCATCTTTCGAGCGCTGTTTAAATTAAAATTCAAACCGTTTGATGAATTAAATCAGCTTGGACTTATTTCATTTATCACTTAAATTCTATTTAATTCAACATATGTAAGCTGTTATTCAAGTTGTTTTTACTCTCTTTACTCTCATGTCATCACCTAAATGAATGACATTAAATTTAAAAGCATAAAACTCATTCGGACGTTTGCCAGCTAGCAAAAAAAAAGTCTTACTTTATGGGATATTCGAAAAGCATAAATTTTATGTTTTAATGTAATTAACACTATTTTGGGCACTCTCATTACGCTAATTGCACTCAAACCCTATATATAGGAAAGAAATGGACACAATAACTATTCGAAGGACACACATTCTGCTACTGCTCTATAGGTACATATATACATACGTATAAAGGACTAAAGTTGTATTGCAGTTAACTGCCAACCTATATGGCTATGGCTAGAGTTTGTGAAATGTTGTTCAAAAGGTACCTATCTACCTAACTACCAACATTTCAGCACAATGGCCATCAGGATATTTTGTTGTTGTAAAAGTAAGGTCTGCCAGGAGGCACACTCTGATGGAATAATTTTTGGCATGTGCTCAACAAACCACTTTAGAGCCATTTCTCACCCTGGCCGCATAAATATATGGAAAGGGGCTTCGGTGGGAGGGGAAGGTGAAAAAGAGCGCGACCAATAACGCCATTTCTGTCTAAAAATGTCCTTCCATAATGGTTTTTATATACTGTTTTTATCATTCGTTTTTTTTTTTTTTATTTTTTTTTTTTGAAATTTGTTTTACTATGCATTTTGCTTTTTTTCTGTTTTTTTTTTTTTGGTGGTCGAATTGCTCCTTAAAGTTGGGACTTCCAGATGAAGATATCTTATCCCATGACTTTATCTACAAACGAAGTATGTAGAATGTATCTCCTTTCTGTGAACCAACATCTATCTACAAGAACGAATACAATATACATATGTTTGTATATGCATAGGTACGTAGGTATATCTTAACTTGTGCTTATGTGGATCATCATAGTGGCGTCATTTATTGCTTTGTAGATCCGACAGTTATTCCTTGTTTTTAAGTCTGTTTTATCGTGTTGTACCACCATGCCACACGATGGCGCGGCGGCGGCGGCGGCGGTGTAGTATAGCAATACATTCAAAGGCAGCATTAGCAACATGGAGTTCCATATATGCAAGACTTACTCATCCAAGAGCAGCATCAGGCAGCGCGGGATTTGG
The DNA here is from genome assembly GCA_951394125.1 of Epistrophe eligans. Taxonomy (NCBI): domain Eukaryota; kingdom Metazoa; phylum Arthropoda; class Insecta; order Diptera; family Syrphidae; genus Epistrophe; species Epistrophe eligans. The sequence goes on from OX596028.1 coordinate 56,344,111, forward strand.
AGCAAAAACACACGGCATTCTTGAATTAAGATGGTGTCTGTGTATAATCTACATTATATCCTTGCAATCGTTTTTATTTTCAATGCCCGGATTTAAGGATGAAACCTCGAAATTGTTGTATCTGCCGTCAGCTGCTGTGTGGGAAAGGATGGGGCTGGCCAAAAATAAAAAGTAGGTATAAAGTATAAGCCCTCGAGGAGTACGCTACACTAGGCAGAGCCACCACAGATATAAACTCGTGGAGCGCATTAGAATATCAACATAACTAAGAGCCTTTGCAAAGGAGACAAAAAAACCCAACAGAAAAAGAAATCTATATACCATACCTACATCTACTAGTATATCTGTACAACACATGCACAAGGACATGCATTTCCATAGTCCCCATATACAACATGGACAAAAAAGTTTGGGAACATTTTTATATGTATGCAGTGTAGGTACTTGTTTCATCCATCAGAGCAAAGAAATGGAATGTCTTTTGGACAACATCCTTTTTTTTTGCACAAGTCTTACTTTTATAGTTTAAAACATCCTTTGCATGGCCATAGTTCGAGTGCTAATTTGGAGACTGTAGACGTTGGTGATGGTGTTTTTTTGTACTCTGATATATGCAATGGCAACGGGGATTGGAGATTTTTGGCGCCATTAAGCTATTTTGTTAATTTAGGGCATTTATCAATGTTAAATTAGTTTTATTTTATAAGGAAGTGTTTTTCATTCGTTTCTCTTTTTTTTTCTGTTCTTTTAACTTTGGTTTTATTCGGATTCCATTTCATATACCTATACATCTACCCAGGTGCTATATAGATAATGCTGTAATAGAGATAAAAGGTAAGAGAAGAATTTATAGAAAAACAAGAGAAGAAGCCAATTTGGATAACAGGCCAAGTTTTAATTTGAAGTTTTAAATTATGCATTGGTCAAGTAGACGAAAATTGCATTTTAGTGAAATTAAGTGAGTAAAGATATAGGATTGTATGCCTGGTTAACTTTAAAGACATTTTTTTTTGTTAAATGCTTAATGGTAGATACATAATTTAACATTCAAATTAAGTGTTCAAAAACTTATTTGAATTTTGTTTTGGGGTTATTCTTTTTGTTTAGGAATTGGAAAAGCTGTCTAGACATGATATTTTGCGTTAATTTTTGTTCAGGGATGTTTTTATATTTTTTGACGTTTTGGGGTAAAATGCCACATTTGTTTCACACCAAGTGGCATTTTACCAACTTAAGCCGCATATTACCCCCCCCCCACCCCTTTGATTTTTATTTCTTGCAATGCTCAAAATGCCCAGAGATGAATGCACGAGGACTGCTTGCAAAGTGGAAACTGCCCGATATATCTCATCGATTAAAAATAAAAAAGCGCATACTACCTACCATACCAAATGTTAGCTGGCATTTCACCCCTTCAGAAGTGGTATATTCCCCACACGTGTGGGTAAAATGACACTTTTTAAGGTTTTTTTAAAACTCAATTTGAAATTAATTATAAGTATTAAAGTTATGTTTTTATTGGTTTATCTATTAAATTAAATAACAATCTAATGAAATTTAAAAAATCTTGAACTAAACTTGTCATTTGCTATTTAATTTGATTGTTTTACTGTTAAGTGTGGCATATTCGACCGACTTACCCTAATATTAATAATCAATGTATACTTTAAGAAAACTAGAGTTAAGCAAATTTTAAAAATAAAAAAACACACAAAATCGAGTAGAAATAATAATAACAATCAAGAGTACTTGGTGAGCTTGGCTTTGAAAGACTTTAGTTTCAAAAGCGACAATGGAAGCTCAGGTTTAAAAGTAATCAGTTAGTGATGTCTATACTATATCAGACTGTAATGCTATCTCAGACCGTGGTTTAGTGACTTCTGCTATATCAGACTGTAATTTAGTAAAGTCTGTTACCCGTGACTATTATCTGGAATATTTGGTAACGTCTGCTATCCCAGATTGTAATTTAGTGAGGTCTGCTATCTGATATCTCAGATTGTAATTTAGTTGCTTCTGCTATAAATTTTGAATTGTATAATATTACATACAAAGTAAATTTAAAAATTGATAAGAATACGTGATTGGTGAATATAAAGTAACAGCGTTCCACTTAAGTTTTTTGTTTCTTTTTGGTTAACCCCAGGACTCAACGAAAATACTTTACCATATGATAAAAAGCATTTCACAGGACATCGGCAATCAATTTTTAAATTGAATAATGTAATGTTTTATTTTTATTTTTATTTAGTTTTATTTTTTAAAACTATTGCAACCAAAGCTTTTCAAATTCCTTAACAAAAAGAATTAGGTATACAAATCGATTCTTACCTTTTTTGAAGAAACTTTCATATATTTTATTGAAAAAAAACGGAAAAAACACCCTTTTAAATCACACTGAATTTATTAAAAAGACACTTGGATTTATATTTTCCCGAATATTTTCAAAAAGAAATTACCTAATAACTTGCGCATCCGTGTGCCGGGGGAACTTAGCGTAACTGAGCGAATTGCGTTGTCAGCATTGCCAATATCAACTTAGAAGTGTAAAATATTGAAAGGTGGCATATTTACCCACACTGGCATATTCGACCAACTTACCCTATGTTGGCACAATAGGGGCCTGACTTTTTACATTGAGTGTTTTTGCTTAATTTACAATTGTAATTGTTTTTAATTTTAATCTAATGTCGTCTTCAAGTCTCGGATTGTTCAGGTCCGGTTGTCATTGTGTGTGGTGGTGGATGGATAGGTGAGGCTTTCAGCGAGCTCTCGAATATTGGGAGCTTTTTCATATTGTGAGTTTTTGTCATCATGAACCAGATGGGAAAACAGTACGTGATGACCGGCTTGATGAGCTGCTTATAGAAAAGAAGTTTGATTTTCTGACTGAGTCCGTTTTCTTTTATAATCAATGGATGAATGCGGTGGAAGGCAAAATTGGTTTTTCTCAGATAAGCTGCTGTGTGTGGGTTGAACCAGTAAAGCTTGTTGAAGTGTATACTCAGATATTTCGAGTTGTTTTTGGCTGAAAGTTTATTTTCATCGAGTAGGGTGATCTTGGTATTCCTACAGTTAGCGGCTGAACGTTCTTTTCCATTTCCTGAGCTTCTTGATCGTCTGAAGCAGATCGGTTCAGACTGAGTTGATTTTTAAACCCCAGCGCTTGTAGTACTCGTAGAGTCGTCTGATGTGAGCTTCCACTTTTTTAGCAGCAAATATTAGCGACATAGACTTGGCGTAGGTGAAGGAGTCACCGGCAAACAGGAAAGTCTGTGCATGTTCTGGCCTATTAAACTAAGTGTCAACTATAATTTTTACAGAAAAAGTTAACAATGTTAATATTTAATTTTTGTCTATAGTCAGTATAGACAGTTTTTTTTTTTTTTTTTTTTTTTTCATTTTATTAACAGCATCGATTTTACAATTTGGTTGTAACCGCACAATTTACATACAGAGTTATGATATATATCTTGCTTCTGAAAAAGTGTTTAATGTTTGAAAAACAAAAATAATACTAAATTTATAATTATATTTGAAAGGAAAAGCTGGTAAAACCTTCCATTTAAGCAAAAAAAAAAAAAATTAAATATAAAACTAAAGCTAATATCACAGTTAAACTAGCAAAATACTGATAAATTAGCAAGATAATCTAGGTATATGAGTAATTAACAAATGAACTATAAAAACGGTTTGCTATAATACAATAAATTAATTATAATTCAACAGGTATAAATGTACAAAAATAATAAATTAAATACAAATACAAAAATTTGCATATTAGGAAATAAATAATCAAACAAACAAAAAAAGAGATAAATAAATAAATAGATAAATAAATAAATAAGTAAATAAATAAATAAATAAGTAAATAAAAAAAAAAAAAAAAAAAAAAAAAAAAAAAAAAAAAAAAAAAAAAAAAAAACAATAACAACAACAAAAAAAAAGGAAAATATTTTGTTATTGTTTGTAACAAAACAAAATAGGATTCATTATTATTTGCATTGCATGTAAAAATATTGCTATTCACTTTCACGAAAACACGGATATATTGCCTAATGTATTTATTGCTTAAGGTTCCTACCAACTTAAAGCCTTTTTTTTTACTGCGAATAAACTTTATGACCTTTCTACAATATTCAATTTATTTATACCTTCCTACGTAAATGTCTGCCTTGAAAATACAAATTTATTAAAACAACTCTTTTACTTGGTCTGACGGTTTTTTTTTTTTACTGAAATTGCGGTCCTCGTCAATTTGCAGGCTGATGGTTTGCGGTTGATTTGGCATAACTCACTCTATTGTTGTCTTTCGAGATTTAAATGATACACAATAAAACCCTTATATATTTATATAAATCTTGTCATCCTCATTGCTATTGTCTCAAAAACTTCGTCCTTTCTAGGAATCCTAATGTATTTTCGATTAAAAAAAAATTGCAAAAATTATGGATTCTGCGGGTACCTTTAACCTATACTTAATTTAATTTAGTTTCTAGAGGTTGAGGCAGTAAAATTCTATCCATTCACTTGGTTAGGAAAGATGTCATTCGTGCGAGTAAAAATTTCTCTTAATCTTGACTCGTTGTTTTTTATAACAATTCAATGGTAACTCTAGTTAGCATGATGTAATTACCAACAAAGTCATTTTGAAAGAAACTGTCTTCAGTTGACCTCAATGCCTTGCGTTTAAGAATTTAAAACATAAATGAAGAAAAAACCTCTTGAAAAAAAAAAGAAGAATTAATAACGAATACCTAACCCACTCTATAACTGATTTAAAAACTTCTTACAATAGTCATAAAATTACAACCGTCCGGTCCGTCAGGGCTTGGCCTGTCCGCGTTCGGCCATCATAAAATCAGGGACCCTTTCTCGATTGTTTTTTCTTCTCCTTTGATTTCATCACTTATTCATTTAAAATGTTTTCGCGTTTTTAGTTCTTTCCTTATTCTTTTTTATGAAGGTATAATTTTTGCATATCAGCCAAATACTTATGCAGTAAAAGAAAAATATACTCTACATCCTCAGAAGGAAGTACAAGGAACAAATCAAAAAAATTCGACTCCACGAAAACTGGCTTCCTTAAAATATATTATGACAAAATCACTAGTAAAAAAATAGAGTATAAAAATATAAAGTACACTAAAAGGTCGCATGTACTCGCTCTTGATGACCTATTTTGTAACTAACTGTTATATGGCCTTAAATTGAATATATAGTACTTGTATATTATTGTGCTTTATACAATAAATAAATAGAACGAAAATGTTAAGCAAAGCTCTGACAAAAAAAGGAGGTAAACCGTGGCACTACTTGAATTCTTAAATTCTGTAAATGCAAAGCTATAGCGAAAACAGAAAGGAATAAATATTATTTTTTCGGATTTTTTCGCGATATACCTACAGTTTCAAATGAAAATGTTGTTAGAAATATTCAAAATAAGGTCGACAGTTAAAAAAAATGGCCCAGTACTTTAAAAAAATGTTTTTGAAAATTTTACCGAAATGTAGACCATAGCTTCAATTTTAGAACATTTTTTGAGATACCCAGTCAAACCACAGACACTTCTGTTGTGTTTGTGTTTTTTACAAATCCAAACTTGTTCCTTTAAAATTATAAGTATGACAATATTTGTATACGCGGTTGTGCAGGGCGCTAGCCCAATGGGGCTACATTCACAGTTTATGTAATTAGAAGGCTTTCGCTAGCTTAATTAGCTTTTTGTGCAATTCTTCAGGTGGTGCTTTGGTGAAGGTTTATAGAAACTCAACAAAATTTATACACGCAAAGAATAAGAAATCATTTTTTGTTTCACGTACAAACAGTAACATACTATTTATAAACATTTTTTTTTATTTTTTACGTGCAAAAGAATTGCCTGAGCTGGTTACACACACTCACCAAAACACAATCCTGAGCCAATGAAAATATTTTAAATATTTCCGTATTAAGATTCATTCCCCTATAACGATTCTCCCCATTATGATATGTAATTGCAAATTATTAATTAATAATTAATAAATACAGAAATTGGGCAGAGTTTAAAATCTATTAATTAAAAAACTGATCAACCTTCTTTTGATAACTGTATATATTTTGTATTTTACGACGATCTGCGTCATTAATTAATTAAGTTGTTAAATATCGAGTTTTAATATTTATTAACTATTAATTGATTAATTAAATATCGTAAAATCATCCTACTTTTTTTTATTGAAATCTATTTGTTTTTACAAATATATTATTTGACCCTTACTCCAAGGACCTGTAAATTGTATTTGCAAAAAAAAAAGTATCCTTTAATCAGAAATCGTGACCGAGAAGTTGAGAGGGATTTTCAGATTTTTTTTAATCTCAGGGATAATAATATTAAATTAATGAAGGACTCCACTTTCGGAATTTGAAGCCTTATGCTCTAAAAATACTGTTCGCCGTGGATGAGAAGATGAGAATCTTTTTTTTTTCTTGTAGAGAATCTTTTTTCTAAGAGAATCATTTTCAGAACTTATTCCTAGGTACCTACCTACTTTTGCTTCTCTTTTAACATTTAAATGAAATTAAAAAGTCATTGAACTTGAGAAGTATAAATCTGAAAGGGGGACTTGGTTTATTATAATATCTTGTGAAATACTTGAAATTGAAGTAACTTGAAAAAACTTTGAGATGATTGAAATATATTGTTATAGATAAAAAGATTGGTACAAAAATAAAAAAAAAAGAATCTGTTTTAAAAATAGATAGGTAATTCAGGTGAAATAATCAACATTCCATGTTTTATGTATTAAATTTATGTGCACATGCTTTAGATACATTGTACATGCGTACATGCATAATGGATAGCAGGTATAATATAATGTGTTTTTGATAACGTTAAATTTCTTGCGAATTGGAACAAAGTGATTGGTTTGAATTATTTGTAACACTTTACGTTCACATTCCTTTTGTTTGTTTTTGCGTATTAAAACATTTTAAATCGACTAGTGTAAACACAACAATGTTGTGTGGACGCACCCATTTCAAAAGTCAAGTTTCGTTCAGTGACAAACCGAAAGACCCTGAACTGTAAAATCAAAAAATATCGAGGAAGTTCTGTTGGTCCGGGTCATGTTTATTTGTTACTCGACATTTAAAAGGGGAGGACATACAAAAGTGTAAGTAATTAAAAACCTAAAATAATCGTGTAGCATCACTTATTTGTTAAATTTATTTTCGACTTTTAAGAAATAAAAACTCCTCAAATTATTATATAAGACTTGTTTTTTTTTTTTATTTTGAAACTCCTGCAGTCGAAGCAACAATGTTGAATTTAGTTTGTGTAACATATATTTGCAATGAATTATAAAACGTCAAATTCCTTCAAGATGGTTAGTGTACTTTCTATAAGTATACATAAATGCATCTGGATACAAAGACAAATCATCATTCTGCTCCCCACAACTCTCTCACATTAGTTTCGTTCGTTGAACTTTACTCAGGGTTGACCTAGGTTTTCGTGACAATTGGACAAACTGAACACACTCGACAAACTGGATTTTACGGTTTTTAAAAAACACTCCAGGGCTGTAAATTGTGTTTTTGACATTCATCAAAGCAGGAAACAAGAAGTGTTCTCAATATTTTAAACATACAATTTGTTTTAAAAAGCGTTTTCCTTTTCATTCATTCCCCCTACATTTCTACATCCCTCACCAAAGCTGTCAAAAAGACGAAAGACGAAACGACCGAAAAAAATACTTATGATGTAATCAGCGTCTAGGTCTCAAAAACACAGAATTTGACTGTCAGGGGAGTTCAGGTTTTTCTAAAACCGCTTTAGGGCGACCGACCCCAGAGTGATTTCAGTGCTCAACGAACAAACTTGCTATTTTTTGAAACCCTTCTCTTAATCAAAAATAGTAAATAAAATAAAGTAGGTCGAATTTAATTTCATAATTTACATATACTTTCTTTATAAATGTACAGTTTATTTAAATAACAAAAAAAATTATTTCACGTTTTTGACGTTAAGAGTGTTCAAGTGTAGGTGTTTCTGGTTTTGATTCTTTATTTAAACCCAAAATCGTTTTTCTGTTCTTTTCAGAAGAAGAACTGTCATTTAATGGCAAAAGGACCAATTTCAAAAGCAATCGTAATGCTTTTGGACGACCAAACGAAAACGCTATTACTATTGATTTGTTGTTTGCGGTGTTGTTTTTGAAATTACTACTTCTGGTTTTGGTTCGATACCATACGTAATAGTACAGTACGTAATTCACTTTTTGACCTGAGTGACTCTCGGAAATTTTGTTTGAAGCTCTTTATATTTTTAGGCAATTAGCCAGCTCATGCTTCTGAGTTCTGAGATCTCACTGCGAAAACTTCTGTCAGCTTCACTGAGGAAAAGGAGAAACCTGAACAAGGTTTCTATACGCTAGAAATCGAAAGCACTCTCCACCCATAATTTGATCAGCTACGACAAAAAATAATTGAGTAAACGAATCCAAAAAGAATACCAGTCTCACCTTTTTGACAAAAAATTGAGGAATCTTACTGAGGAAATTATGTTCACATTTCTGAAATTGCTGAGATCTCTGCGATCCCAGCGGGCCTGAGAAACCGGAACTGGTTAAAGAACAACTGTTAATCCAACCCAAAACAAGAAATGTTCCAAATTATTTAAAAGCGCTGGGAGAAGCAATACGAAATATGCCACGTCGACATTAGTGGAGTAGCTATAACTCTTTTGTCTTCGACCTAAGAAACATTGAAGTTATTATTTTTTTTCATTCAAAAGTTTTTAATTAAATTTAATTCATGTTTCTGAGATTTCATAACTGCTCTGCATTAAATACATCCATTAAGACACTTTTTCTATGTGCTCTTAGCCACACAATCCCACAGTCCGGTGTGTGATGGATGAACGAAAGGAAACCCAAAAAAAATAAAAAAGATTTGAATAAAATGAAACCAAATATTTCTTTTATATAAAGCAATCAAAAAAGTGTAAGTTGGTTTATTTTTGTGCACTGCCTAACATAAATAAGTCTGAAAGTAAATTACTAATGAAACGTCATATATGAAACATTTCAAAACATCAACAGAATGTCCCAAGTCATTTACTGTTATTACAATAAAATATATACGTACGCTTTGTTTGTCATGAAGCTTATTATATGTACCTTATATCCATTCAAAGGACCTTACATTCTCTATTTTCATTTCCCATCACAAAACCAGAACATTATATCCTTTGAGAATGACGCATGGAAAATGGAGTATAAGTTTGCGAGTGATCATATAAAAGACGTCTGTTTTTAGATGTTACCCTTTTTGACATTACGTTTATGAGACATTCAGTCCCGTGGTGTACATATACCTGTCTTAAAAATTCTCCTGCCATGTAGATTCTAGGTAGGTACGAGTATAACTCACTCAGATGGAAAAATATCACTTTAAGTGTTCTCCTATACACAAACCTGCTATTTTAACTGAAATGAACCATTCTCATTTCTATGGACTTCTGCCTTCCAAGGAATAGGCAAGCTAGTGGTTATACTCCCTAAGGTGTAACTATTGAAAATACCGAACAACCTAACAATTAACATACGAAACACAAGTCAAATGGGTTGATGGCCGAGGGGTTATTTCTATGACCGTTATTTCTATGCGTCTAGCAGAAAAGGCATTTGAAAACATTAAAACTATATCCTTATATTATTTGGAGAAGAATCTTTTCGTGTTCATATTTATGAATGCTATTCCCAATAATGTGGAATAGGGTGGTTGGTTTTTATAGGGTTATAAGGGCAAAGGTTTTGGGTAATTATAATGATTATTATTATCTATAGGCCGAGAGGCACTCTGAATAATAGCATAACTTTAGTTTAAACTCTTGAGTGTCATTTATACTAACGGACATATTTTTAATAACAGGACATTTAATTTATCTTTTTGTCTGTAAAACATTTGAATGCACCGCATTCGTTTGTGGCGTCAATAAAAAATACCTACACTTAAGCAAATGATGTTTTAAAATTTTCAGAAATTTCAGACTTTACAACAAAATAAGTTTTAAGTTTTTTCGTTTAGAACTAGCTAGTTCGCCCGGCTAAGCATGGTAGGTATTATTCATAAATTTAAGCATTTTTAAAATTGAAAATAAAATTTATTGGGGCCTCAAACAACTCTTAACAATGAATTTTTTTGCGTGCTTCAATAATTTGAATCTAAAAGTGTAGCTGTCTGAGAGCATAACGCCATCTTTTGGCATGAAATACAAAATTTTACGCTTGTTAGTTGTAATGTGTTTTTCATTCCTTTGATTCAATATTTTCTCCTTTCCACACAAAATCGAATTTTCGTGTATTGCCACCCTCACCCCCTGAAAGTATGCAATTTCAGGTTTTCACGATTTTCCAACTTATCTCTGGTCGAAGTTTAAAATTTTAAGTAATATTAAGTAAAATAAGCTCTTTGTGAAACCATATAAATGCGGTCAGATCTTAATTTTCATTCTCTCAGCGACCGTCAGCAATGCTCAAGCCGACGAGAAAAAATCAATTTATTTAAGAAATACTATGTAAGATAACTAAAAAAGCAGAGCTCCTTCTGTGCTCGCCGATTAAAATTTAAATTACACTAAGACTTTAATATATTGTAAATAATACCCACTTTAAGCACTTTAAGTTGAATAAAAACATATTCTACATTTAAAAAAAAAAACAATAATTTTCATACTGTTTTGCTATCTTCGACTGTGAAGTTTCTCGATCTTCCACGAGAATGCACCAACAGCAGGATCATATATCCGGATGTTGTTCATGTCGTTCACTCTGTCTTCTCCCTTTAAAATTGATTTTTTTTTTACGAAACAGGGTTGCCATACCTATTTAAATAATTTTGTATAAAAAATAATTTTGCCAGAATTGCCATAAACAAAATTTAAATTTAATTTGTTTTTCTTGAATAAGGTTTGTCACAGATGATCTCTTAAAATATAAATAACTCTTTCATTTAAAAAGGAATCATTTGCTAGACTGCCTATTCTACTGCCAATTTGTAAGACTGCATGCCGGTTCTCGGACAGCACACGCGTGGTGCAGAGTTGAAAAAAGGCATATAAATTTTAATTATTAAGAAAGAATGACTAATCCAAGCAATGCGAAATGCTTAAAAAGCTGCGGTTAAGGTTGTGTTTAACAATACTTTGTTCATAATAATATCTAATTATTGTTTTATTCCTCAAAGATATACATCCTTATTCCGATTGAAACATTCGATTCACGTGATTGTTTCATTAAATTTGCTTTACTTTTTTTTTTAATCTTCTGGCAAATCTTAACCGACATTTATGTATTTTTAAAAGTCTTATGAAAATCTAATTACATATCTAAATTTTATTTTCATCGAAATTTTGAACAAACAAACATTTAGCAGAATAGTTCCAAAAATAAGTTCTAAATAAAATATGTATAACTTCAGAAACTCTAAGGGCCCTTTTAATCTTGTTATATAAGCATATTATGTAGGTGACTCTATTTATATCATAAAGTGTTCTATAAAAATATGAGCTATAAAATTCTCTTAACCCTGTTTACACATACGATTACCTACAAAGGTTGGTATTATTTTGTCCTTTTTTTCTCAAACACGAAAGGTTTGTTTAACTTTTTATTTAATGTCCCTATAAAAGCAACCCTTAAATCATGGTCATTCAGAGATAAAATAATTTTTTTTTTTTTTTTTTTCAAAAAAAAAAAAGGTCATAAAAAAGCTTACCTATATATGACCATAAAGTACAGATGATGATTGAATGCATTCAAACGATTCTTTAAAGTAAATTCGTTTTTATGATTTATCTACATTATTGAGTCCTTTTTTTTCAACTGATTTCCAGGCAATTATTTAAAGGCACAACCTACTTTAGATATCCCTCAAACGTCGGGACTTTTAAAACAAAATTTTAGCAGTGTATTTTATTATTATCATTCAAAGACAGATTACAATAAAAGTTGTTTTAAGAGGTATTATAACATAACATAAAGAATGTTTTATATGTTTAAATGGTCATACACATACACACACATATTCACATATATATCTTTTAAACGAATGACAGAAAAATAGGCTTTTATATACAGGAGGACACGAAATGGGAATACAGCAGAGATAGAGTATGTATGTATGTATATTTAGGTATTGTGTGGCCTAAACTCATATAACTTTTTCTTCAAAGACACCCTTTTACATCATTGGAAAACTATGTTTTACCTGGAAGCTATATGAATTCTGTGTCCTTCGTTTTGTTTTAATTGCTAAAAGTCCTTTTCTTCAAACGAAAAGCATCCATTTGTGTTCAGAATTGAGTATAAAGCCAGAGCGATGCGCTTGAATGAGCACACACAGAGCCTTTAAAATAAGTCGTCCTTTATATCCCAGACCCATACCGCTATAACAAATATATCTACATATGTATATGGTTATGTTGATAGGGGAGTCCTTAATTAAAGCGTTTCCTGTAGGTAGTTTCCTACACCTACTGCCAAATGATTTAGAGAGAAAGGTATTTCGATTTTAAAACCACTTATATACGTGCATAAGAGTACTTGAATATCCATGCCAGGTGTGACTTTGATACCCCAGGCGGAGCTATTTTCAGAGATTAATCCGGATTATCCCTTGGATAAAAGTGTCAAAATATTTTACTTTCTCTATTGTATGTGTACGCATTTTCAACATCATCCATATATAACTTTGCAAATTTTTATTTGAGCTTGGTTTGAGGAATTTCGGGGACTTAAACTGTGGGAAGCTATTAAAAAGGCTAAGGCGGTAAGATTTATTTTTAATTTTCCAAAATAATTTATTTTAAGTTTCGGCCTATTCTAATAAAATATAAAACACACATTGTTTGTTTAAAGGTCAAGCCCTATAGATCATATGTTATTTAAAAACAACTAAGGTAATCATTCTCGGTCAAAATAGGCAAGATCTCTATTTCACATATTTGGATGGTTTAAGAACGGAACTGATCCAAGTAGGTACACTACAGAAGATTCTAAATTACATGCATTATGTAGTGTAATTTTAAATATATTTACATATATTGAAAATCATCATTTTTAAAACAATTTCTTAAAATTAAAAGAGAATTAAAGACCCAAAATTTAGAATATAGTTTATCACCTCTGGGTTGTTAGTAAATTTTATTTGGGATATTCACAAGAAAGGGATGTTATCAAAAAGATCAGTAAATAATTATTCAAAAACGATCAACTATCAGAATCAGAAATTGGTCGGTCAGCCATAGAAAATTTTAATAAAAATTTTTCCAATGGTTCAAGTTTTCCAAGGTCATTGGAGATTTCCTAGCCACAAAATTGTGGGATATTCGCAAAAAATTAAACCAAATCATGATAAAAGTTCGACTTGTTTCAGTAATTGGTAAGCCATAGAGTTTTTTTAATAATATTTTTTTAAAGTCCTACAGTGATTGATATTACCTCATGTATGGGATATTCGAACAAAATATATCCCACAAAATGAGGATGTTCTCTTATGCATTTAAAAACTTTAACCATTGATTACAAATTTTCTATGGCTGAATGTATAGATTTTGATCTTTTTGAATAATTATTAGGCACTGAACTTTTAGAGAACATACTTTCTTGCGAATATTCCACGCATATGAAGTGCTAAGATCCCGGAACCCAGTTTTTTTAATTACTTTGTACTAAACACAAATTTTTAAAATATTGTTTTTTTTTTTTGGAAAATTTTCTCAATGCACTAAAATTTAAATTAAATTAGTTTTCGAAATAACAACTTTCACTATTTTTAAATTTAAATTAATTTCATATTTTATCGAAGCTATTCTTAGTCTTGAGATCAAAATAGATTCAGAATTTGTTTAAGTCATTTTAGGAACGATTTTTTTAATGTATTTTGGCTTTCATAGTACATGTGAAGTAGTCTACGCGTATCTATAGACGGCTTAAGCCATGCTAAAAAAATTAATTGTGGAGAATCAAAAATACTGTACCCCCTGGCTGTCTTTGTTTGTGCTCCTGGGGAAGGTCCTTAACATATTTAACATGTTTAAAAAATTTTCTGTGCCTTTTTGCTAAGATTAATATAGGTAGTCACCGTAAATATACATCTTTCATATAATCATAATACATATTTTTATATCGAATGAAATTCAGCATAAAATATACAAACATATATTCAAAACATACATATATGTATAAATAAACGAAATCAAAGTAGCCACAAAATATGACATCAAATTATCAGAATTTCAAATGATAAAAATTCTCTCTCCCTCTGTCATTTTTCGTATAATCTTTTTTTTTATGTCGCTAACATGTGTTTCTGCAATGCTTAAAGTTATGGTTATGTGGCAGTTTTATTGAGCTTTTTGTTATATGGGATATGGCCGGGAGCATGTGTCAATCTTAGAGGGGATACTGACTGACTCATATGTGTAGGACTTGAGCATGGTGTTGTTTTTATTTTATTAAGGTATGTAGGTATGGTTTGGACTTCTGTGTTGCGAATTTTGTAGAAAAAAAAAATATATGTAGGTATAAAAATGAAACAGGGATGATTTATAAAAAACAATAAAATGTTAAGCTGAGTTGCGTTTAAAATAAATACCAAATATTTATATTTAATGCTATAATGCAAAAAAATAAAGGAAGTGAGGAAATCAACATATAGCTATGAACAAACATTATGAAAATATTATTTTATTTATGTATGAATATATACGTGTGTATGTAGTACAATACACATATATTGCTTATTTTTTTGATTACATACATACATATATATGACTAGTAATTGATTAAAACCTAATTTTAGGCGCGTTTCTTTACTTTGAAACATTGAGATTTTCTGCCCAAAACAACAGTTTATACACAAAAACAAAAGGTGTGTTCCTTTACTTTGAAGCTCTGTTCAAAACTACACAAAAGTCTGTCAAAGTTCATATTAAAAAAATTAAATGTGTAGTTTTGGACAGAAAATCACAGAGTTTCAAAGTAAAGGAACGCTAATTTTGAAACTTTAGTAAACATTTTGATTTTAAATTCATTTTTAAAAGAAAAAATGAAATTGAATTGAATTTGTGTAACAATAATTTACCTTTATAGCATATGTTTTTTCCATATGACTCATCTACATTCAATGCAAACGATGCATTCGATATATGGCCAGGCCATCGAACTTTCATTATTTTTGAAATATTTTTCAACAATGGAAATACATACTCTCTGTTATGCTTCATTTGTACTAACTCTAAACTGCCAACTGTCAAATATTTTTTTTTTTTTAGGTAGCCAATAACACTTTACTACACAAATTTCCGCAAATTCAAATCTTGCGTATATTTTGGGTCACCCTTTCATACAGACAGACTTAACAATTAACAGATTGATTTTGTTACGAATCCAAAACTTATCCTCAGTACCTATTTATACATTAAATTGCATCTAAAAAATAAACTTAAATCAAACATGTTTATATCTATAATAAAACTCGGTCAATCCTGTCAAGCTTTTATGAAATGTCTAGGATAAGTATAGCGGCAATAATAGGGAGAAGCTGCAAGTTTTTTTGTGTAATGAACGTGTATAAACTTAAGGAACTCTTATGAACATGATATGGAAAACAGACGATATGTCACGTTTTCACTTCACACCTCGTTTTAGAGGCATCGGAAAACATAACAAAGAAAATGTGAATTAATTCGAGAAACACACACCTTTTATCGCATTCTTAGTGTGGAATTCAGCATATACATATAGATTATTTACGTTCACTTTTTCAAATAGGTATAAACAATAAATCAATATCTTATAAAAAAAATCCTTAAACTAAATTAATGAAATAGAAAGATAACAGAAAAAATATCCAAAATCTTATTCATGTTCTTTTTCCTTTCAAGAATTTTTTTTATCAAAACAAAATATGACTCTTTGAAATTGAAGGAAAAGGTAAACAATTTTCGTAAATCTTAAATAATAGCATCCTTATACAAAAGATTTATCCACTTACATAGTAAGAGCAAACAGATGTTTATAACTGAAAACAAGTACATAAAACATAAGTATACGGAAATTCAAGAGCACTACCTCTATATTATATTCTTGTAGAACTTATAGAACAATTTAGGGACGAATGAAAGTGTTTTTGTATTGTTATTCTCTTTCTGCTCATGGATTTGTCATTCAAGTAAAATATCTTAACTGGAAATTTTGTCTTATTTAGTCAAGAACAATATATAATAAGTGTATCTACGAAATAGCTATTAAATGTTTGCTATATTGACATAGGTAAAATAAACTTAAATATATTTTGAAAAACAAAATCAATATAAAAATGAAATGACTTCTGATTTCCTTGAATTAAAAAAATGAATAATGTTCAGATTCATATCTGATGATGAATATTTCTAAAAGTGAAAAAACCACTTTTATTAATTTATTAGTTTTATTGAAAACATAGTATAATATTATATGTAACAGGTACAATTTACATTATTATCACTATTTGCATTGGTTAATTTGACATTTGGCAAACGATCAAGAGCGTATTTTTTTTTAATTTGGACTTATTTTCTTGTTTGTTTTTATATATGTATTGATTTGTTTTCGATTAAATTACAAATACCTTATTATAGCAACACCAGATAAGTGGTGTGATATATTAAAATGTTAAAGCCTTTTCTTGGCAATTAAAAATAAAAAACCAACAAAACTTACATATTGATATAAAGAAAAACAACTTCTGTATATAATTATCGCACCACTACAATAGACAATATTATAATATTTATAACTTGTGTGATTTTGAAAAATATGAGACCAGATAAAATTTTTAAAAAATTCAAAATTATGTACATATCGACGTTTAAATTACAGAACCTCGTAAATCGAAAAGATCAACAAAAATTAATGAAAAAAAAATCAGAAAAATCGTAGCCATCTTTTGACAATTTCAGCCTAACAAGATTGTTTAGAACATTTTATAGAAAAGGGCAGTTTTCAAAGTATCTTACTATCGATCGTCATACAAATTTTGACAGGTTTTTTGATTTTTGAAAAACATGTAAAAACGACTTACGGAAGTTCTGCACTTTAATCGTTTTAACCTTCGTTTTTTTTTTTTTTTCTAATTCAATCAAGTATCATTTTATTTCATTAAATATAAGATTGTAGTTTAATTCCAATATATCTTTGGTTGAAATTAATTTAGGAATGTTGTTTTTTATATCATACTAGCAGAAGTCAGCCACAAAAATTCAATATTTCTAGGGATGCTAGGAAAGGATATAAGAAATATAAGAAAGTAGGCGTGGTATTAAGTTAATTTATATAAAAATACCCAAGAGAGATATATAACCTATAAATTTTCAGACTCCTAAGGACATCATATGGGCATGAAATTCTAATATTTAAAAAAGTGGTCGTGGTAGTTGAACAATGTTCTCTGAAAACCCATTGAACAACACGAACCGATTTAAAAACAAAAACGAGCCGAAGAAGGGCAGAAAAAACACGTCCTTCTTCTTCGAAGACTAAAATTGAACTCTTTATTTTAAATTAATTATTTACAAATCTTATACCTAGCTTACAACTACATTTACATTTCTTAACCTATCTTATCTCTGGTTTTCTATAAAACTAAACTAACAATAGGGGTTATAAAGTGGATAACGACGATGTCTGACGCATCCCTTGTTCATAACATAATGCTAACAGATGTGAGTCATTAAACACAATCTGCGAGATCATTTATTGTTATATGACAAGGTTCAACGCAACACAGCGTCGCCATCCACTTTGATCTTAAACTATATTTACACAATACATTTCTACTGTCCAAAAGTATATTCTAAATATATAAAGATAACTTAACATCAGAAATATACGAACAGGATTCTTTAGCAATATCTATCTTTTCTCCTTTTAATTAATTTCTTAATGAGGACAAGAATAGGGTTCACGTTCACCATTTTGTCCGAATAAAATTTGAGAAATCTTTTTAAAGTGAAGTAAAAATATGGTCACCTTAGCTATACATCAAGTCCATTACTTTCGGCGAAGTGCTTGGTTTCATTCTGTTAAAATATCTTAAATGTGTACTTAATCAATTTAATGAAACTTTATAAAAGGATAAAACTCGAAAAGTTATATATTTATATGTATGTACAGGTATCCTTGCTATAACGTTTACTGTCATGAAATATATAAACTTTATTTATTTTATGTACCTATGTAAAGACATCTATCTCTATATCTTTGTATGTGTATACTTTAACAAATATGTTATACGAATAGTATAATCCCTAAATTTCTAAGCAGTCTAGCTATTTCTAAAAATGGGTAAGAAATACTTTTAGCAAAATTGGAATTTAATTTACAATGTCGTCATCGTCATCGTCGTTGATGAAGATACCCTGAAAAATTTTTTGTCATTTTTGCTCTCTTTTTCTGTTGAAAGAATTTTGTTTTATATTCTTTCGATTTCATTTGGGTGATGAAAAAAATGTATTCACTTTTTTGACATAACAAATGTGATCAACAAAATGCAGAAAGTATTAGAGTAAATGAGGGTGATGTGGCTTTATTAGCTTTAATTTAGTAAACTGCAATTGAAATGAAAGGAAAAATATGATGAAATTTATAAATAGAATGATTTATTGACTTAAAAAACTGGTAAGAATAATTTTAAATTTACTGAAAAAACTAAGCCAAGACATTGACAAATATTACGCATATTCGTTATCATAACTTCGTAATATTATAATGGATATATTTTTATTGGATATTCATTTAACATACAAATTTATTAAAAATAACAGTTTAAACAAATAAAATGGATGACTTCGACGCACGAACTTGCTTTTATGTGCGATCACACTTTTGTTTTAAAGTCTTACGCCCATATTATTCACTACATTCATCCAGATTAAAACTTACATCCGGATGTAAATTATACAAATTCAATGTAAATACATCTGGATTTAATTTTAAATCTAGATGTATCGAGTAAATAATATGGCGGTAAATATTGTAAACTTATTCATCTGGTTTTGAAAGAAATAAATTGGTTATAGGATCTTATATTTCATACCACCTGCGAAAAATATAGTTAAAGTTAAGTTGGAATTATGTGAGTACAAAAAAATGAACAATAAAAAGCACCGTAGTGTTGCACTTATATATTTAAAAGCAATGGCGCAAAATTTTAAACGATTTAGTACGATGTTAAAGCCATTTTATCATACTAAAAAAGGCTTTAACATCGTACTAAATCGTTTAAATTTTTGCGCTAATATATTTAAATAAATAAAAAATCATTATTATTTGAAATACATTTATTAAACTTCTGAAACTGTTTGGCTCCAACGAAATGTACAACTATCTGATTTCTGTAACGAATCTTATTTTATCAGAAAAAAATTTTAATTAAAAAATTAATCAAGATCAGTTAAACGGTTTTTGAGAAAATAGAAAATCAAATAAATGGTTGAATGGACAGTCCCATTTTTCGGAAATTGTTTTTTTTTTTATTAAAATTGCCACCTTTTAATAAAAAAAAATATAAAAATATTTAATATAAATTGCTGAATTATGTATTAAAAAATCGCGTTTTTGCAATTCCTAAAAATATTTGTATGGCAGGTATCGTCATTTTTTATCTTAAAACAAAATTTAAAAAAAAGTGTTGCAAAAATGCTTAAAAACCACTAGATATCAAGTATATTTAAAAAAAAGAAAAAAAAAACGTGTGCATTGGAGGAAGAAAAAAAAACAGGGTTTCAGGGTTTCGCTTTATTCATCTTTTAATTATTTTGCAAAACAGCAACAAACACATATTACAATAAAAAATTAAACTGCTTGGAACCAAACTCCACTTAGACAATTTACAGAAAAGTTTAAGAAATGTGCTTTTCTTTTAAGATAAATTCCATACCAACATATACTCAACATTTCAAAGCACAATACTAACAAAACTTTCTACTCAATTACCTCAGTTTGTATATCGATATTCAATCGAACAAAAAATAAATAATACTTGATGTTTTAAAAATACGTATTAAAAACCCTCGATCTGATGTATGTGTAGAGCTCCCTGTTCATTTGCTTTTATGAACCTTCCTAAACAAGCTTCAAATAAAAGGCTAGTTAGTGAAGTTGCCATATCTTTGACATTCTTTTCATTGGTTTAATTTATTATGAACCTAACCTAAACCTAAACGAGAAATATTTATAAAACTTCAGCAAAAATAAATATTTTTTTCCAAAGTTATTTTTGTCGGCATTCTCTATAGCTACACCCAGCCAAACCATACTGAACCCTTTATACATCAGGTCAACAGTATATAGCATTCTAAATAACTCACTGAACTGACCGCTCTCTTGTATATTCTAACGTTGGTATATTAAGAGGCCAAGTGCTTTCGATAGATATCCAATAAACGAAATTGATTTCCTTTCAATGGACCATACCCACCCATCAACAGAAATCCCAGTCCATAGAGACCATAACCGAACACGTAAACGTTGCTCTTATATTTTCAGCTGGTATAGAAGCTATCGCATCGAAATGTTCTTTGTATATCTATTATACCTAACAAAAAGGATGCATTTCATATCACTTCATAAATTGTAACTGCATCTGTATCGTTTTCTGTCACAATGCGCAAAATTAAGTTCAAATTGAATACACGTTCCATCGAATTTCGAATTCGGTTTTGACTTGCGAGGATCCTGTCCTAATATAGGTCATGATGTCCTGAAGAAGAAAATATAATTTCCTTCTCTTGTGCTCTTTATTACCCGAATACGCATAAATACCTACACCCTGCTTTGTATATACAAGGTACACATAGAATGGCATGGCTGTAGAATTGAAAAAAATAAAAACCCCCAAACCTAAATATAATACCTAGAGAAAACAGAGATCCTTATATTTTTCATGAAAACATATTTGTTTGTTTGTTTTATTTGCAGGTGTCTTCCGGCGAAACAGAATACATCCGGACGGCTGACAATTTAATGGCTTCGAGGATAGGTTTAAAACTTCAATTGCAGGCCATTCATTTTACGGGCGGCGGCAGTCCTTCGTTATTAAATGGTGGTAGTGGTGGTGGCATCAATGGAGGCAGTATAAATGGTAATCAAATGCTGAATTCTCTTCACAACAATCAGCTAGGCAGTGGCGGTAACCCCACCGGAGGTAGTCTGGTCCTTCGATGTACAGCCCAGATTGGTGACTTGTATCAGGAGTATAAGGAAATAGAGCTGGGGACGCCGCAACGGGATCCAATTCCAGCAAGAGGTAAGGAATATTTACTATGTTCACGTACATTTATTTAAATATTTATCTTTTTTTACTAACCTCAATATTAGATTTATTGGGCAAGAATGTGCCTGTTGATTTCGGGTAAATAAAAATTCAAGGTTTTAATCAAATCTTACATAACGATTATGGAAAAGCCAAAACAAAAAGTGATTTTCGGCAAAAACTATGTTCATCAGTTTGTTTACCTGTTCGTATGATACGTCTGTCTATCTGTACCCCAAAGATTTACGTCAGAGCTAAGCCTTAGCCCCCCATCATATGAGATGACAAGTATATTATATTGGACTAAATTCCAATTAACCAAATTTACTACACCATTTTTCTTAAAAAAATTATTGATTTCACGAAAAAAAGTGTCTCAGTGCAAAATCGCATATACTACAACTTTTACTCTCAGTTGTGAGAAATTTGCAAAAAACTGAACTTGTTTCACTGGCCTTAAAAACTTTAGCTCCAGTTATTAAGGGTGTAATATTTTTGGAAAATGATTTAGATGTAAAAATAAAGCACTCTTTTTCCTATTATCTATTTATGCCGGTGGGGATATTTCGGGATTTCTAGATTTTATTTCGATGTGTACAATGGGCGTTGATGGAGGCATTTTTTTTTTTAACTAAGTGACTAAAGAAATTTATAACAGTTCTATTTTTTGTGTTACTGTTTACATAGTCCCGCAGTTCCAAGGCCATACATACTCTTGTTAATGATAATGATTGATAAATATCTCTTTTAATTGGTGGTAAACTGTTATAAATTGGTATTTGTTCACGGAATTGACATTCTTGTAAATGCACGACCACTTTTAATGGCAATAAACTGTTATAAATTGCCATATTTTTAGTTTTATTCCTTTATAAGGGCGTTAAATTGTTGTAACTGTTATAAATTATCACTTCTCTACACTCGTCCTTAAGGCTGGCCAAAAGTCTTGGTCTGTTCTCGGGTTAACATATTTTTTCTTTTCTTTTATTTATTTATTTTTTGTCCTTTCCTTAATTTTATTGTATTAGGGTATTTAATAGGGTATTTTTTTTAGAGGCATAGAACTTTGAAATGGAATAAAACAAAGATGATGCAGTTACCAAACGTTTTCTTCAATAAATCAATTGTGGCACGAGCTGTGTGACATGTTGTGCTGTCTTGTTGAAACCACAGCTCCTGCACATCATGGTTGATCAATTGATGAATTATTCCACCAACCCATTAAGCACACCAAACAGTCAGTTTTTGTGGATGTAACGGTGTCTCAAAATCCACTTAAGGATTATCATCACTCCAAATATGGCAGTTTTGTTTATTGACGTATTCATTCCATTCAACCAAAAGTGAGCTTCATCGCTAAACAAAATTCGTTTTTGAAAATCGGGATCAACAGCAATCTCGTTTTGCGCCCATTTACAACAATTTACATGCGTTGTTCAGGCGTCAGTCTATTGATGTTGAAATGCCAAACCAAACCAGTTAAAATAGTGTTGCCAACTTAAAGTTCTAGATATACCTCTAAAAAAAACACCCTTTTTATTAATATTGGTATAACTTCAAAAATTATGAAGAAATATGAGAATGAAAAATAATAGGTATTTTTATTACTTTTATTGGTGATCTGGTATATTAAGTATATAATTTAATTTGTATTGGACGGGCTTACAGATCAGTAGTTTCCGAATGCAAATAAAACTATTTCATTCTTTCCCGAAGTTACTTTGGTTTTTTCCAACTTTATCAAGGGTTGTCTTTATTTAGAAAATACATAGTTATCATTCTGCAATTTTAGGAACATAAAGTTTAATTGGAACAAACTTCTGAGAACTGCATCATTACGAGTATTGTTTTTACATTTAAGTAAAGCAATTCACTGTTTAGTATTCTTGCACCCTTTATTTTACCATTTCGGATCTACAACAAACATTTTATTAACATTTCAATCTCAACATTATTTATAATACATTCGTTATACCATTCTTCTTTTATTTATTTATTTTTCAGTGACACTATCATCCGGGTCCGGCTTGAAAAGTTTCTTTAATTTGTATTTTTCATCGTCCTCATCCTCACCATCAACGTTGCAGACAAAGTTGCTGGCAATCAGTATAGCTTCAGGTGTAATTGGAAGTTTTCACTGGCTGCAATATAGATATAGATAGTTGAATTTAACTTTGAATGCTTTAAATTAATGCGTAATTTAAAACAAAAATATATAAAATAAAAAAAAATATAATAATATATAAGAAAACTATGTTCAAATGTGAGTAAATATGATGATGATTTAAAAAAGAATAAAATTAGTTATTTAAGATGAGAAAAGAAACTAAACTAATTTTTTTAGAAACTTAAATATAACGATAGAGCAAAATAAAATAACTATACCAATAGTTATGTTCGTTAACTAAATTTAAATAAAATCTTATGTATTGATTGATATTTGATATATTTATAAGATAAATAATTAATTATAAAGTTAAAATGTTTATATTAAAAAAAAATATATTTGTATGTGATTAAATCATTATTAATTTTTGAAATTGTATGTAAATAAACAAAATCGCTAGTAATTTCCCTCGAAAAATAATTTTATTTAATATATGAACTTTTAATGGCTTTGTTTAAATTTATAATAATAGTTTGATATTATATATTTAATATTTACATAAATTATTGTTTAATTCAATGTGTATATATTTATGTTTAAAAATTTAATTTAAAAAAAAATGCTTTCGACTCCAGAGTCTATTTTCAATAAATTAAGAAAACAAAAATATTATAATTATAGTTTGGATACGTAATAAAATTATATATATAATAAAATATTAAATATTAAAATTAAAATTTAAATATTTATTAATGCCTTTAAATAAATTTTTACAAAAATCTAGTAAATATTATTATTATTTTAGAATGTAAAATACATTTAAAACAAATAAATTAATAATAATAATTATGATAGCTGTGTAAATAAATAAAAAATTGAAATGAAAATAAGAAACTTTAAATTAAATCTTCTTAGAAATTAAGAAAAAAAAGAAATTAAGTTTAACTATTTATGTGTAAGTTTATCAAATAAAATTATTGTAAAAATTTATTACATATATATTTGTTAAGCGTAAGCACAGAATGAACTAAAAATTCATAAATGAAAAAGAAAATAATATAAATGTTTCTGTATTTGAGATAACCAACAAAAAAAATTCAAAGTGTATAAATGTATGCTTATGAAATATTTGAAAATAAATTTCGGAATAAAATAAAAATTAAAATCGCTGTAAATTGCATTAATTGTGTGGTGTGTTCATTTATTCATTTATTGAAAAACAATACATAACAAAATGATAATTTCGTATATGTCTTGTAATTTGTGATTGAAGAAGAGTATATGTGTTTTTTAATGAATTGTTGCATTTTATTTATTAAGCATGAAGAAAACTTAAGTAAATATTACCTACTTTGGCATATTATTGTCACTGATGAAGCTCTAGCCCTTCTTCAATTTTTTAGGATACAGAAACTAACTACTCAACTAGGGCTCAGAAATTGACTTATTCTTATTCGAACCTTTGTTTAGTGATGCGGCTTGATGTCTCTTTTATCAATTGATATTGCTAATGCAATCTGTATCACAAATAAATAAAATTCTAGCGTCTCTATAAAATTTAGAAATAATTGCATTCCTTGGTCTCTCATGACTATTTGCATCCTAAGAAAAACGAATCGTAAGTTTATCTGTTTTCAAAACGACTAAACTGATTTTAACAGAACTATACATATAGATAGAAGCTTTTCTAGAGAGCTTTAAAATATTGTGTGACAGAAATTGTGTTATTGACAACATTCGATATTATTCTTATTCATTGTAATTGGTTCGAAGTTCGAAAGTTCGAAAGATCTATAATTTCTACAAATAAATAATAAAAATAAAATAATACAAAACAATACTGAATTTATTTTTAAATTTATTTTTAAATGGACTTTGATTTCATATTTTGCAGATGACTTGCTAAATTCTCCTATGAAAGTCATCTATCACTTTGAAAAGCAAGGCCGTCAACTTCAACAGCTTTATAAGTCTTAAATTAAATTATAAATACTGAGCAATCTACATTTCATCCAGGTTTGGTGGACGGAATTGCCAGCCTTGTTTCTAGGTTGAATTTTTAAATTATGATGACGGCAGAATTTATAACTGGCATTCCGGCTACAGTATCCACATATTTCTTCGATTTCGGGCTTCTTATGATCTTTCTTTTTATTTCTCTGAAATGAGGTTTCCTCTATTCTTTTCTGTCTATAAAAACCGAAGCAGTTGGATGGCTTTTTTGAAATATTGCCAAGGCTTGCAGTTGATGCTGTTGGTAAATGATTTACATCTTACTCAAAAGATAAAGTCCACGTTCATATTATCTGCAAAAAAAAATAATTTCACTATTACGTATATGTACATAAAGATACATCCATATTAGCTTATAGAAAAAGATGAGGAACTTCCGATTTGACAATGAAAGGATAAGAGAAAGAATTTCACCTGGTAAGATCTATTTTGGAGATAGGATGAAATCCAAATAATAAGTCTAGGCGGAAATCAAAACACTTTTTATTTAAACAAGATTTTATAAGAGAATTGATCAAAAATAGTCTATATTGGAATATAATGGATGTCATTCATAAAGTCAAAACAAATTTACATTGGCTTGGCTGGCTATACATAGAGAATTTGGACAAATGCTCCAGAGTCTTCCAATGTTTGAAAGAGCTATCGCCGATACCAGAGCACTTGGTTTGAATAACTGAAAGCAGTATAGTTGGGGTCGAAGAAGATGGACATCTCCTATTTTATCCTATTACAAGGATCTCGATGCTAGTAGAGCATTTCCATGAGCTTTAAATATACATATGAACATATTCTGTACAATATTTTTTTATTTATTCAAGTGCACCATTTATTTCTATGAAATTCATTTAATCAATAAAATCAATAAAAGACGTCATTCTCGATAAAGAAATATTGCTTTCAAACTCAAATAAATATATTTTATGATGATTTGGTTTAAAATCCAACAATACGATACATTTGAATCAAATAAAGAATTTAATTTTACTTCTCAAATTAGGTCAATGTTGTTGTATATTTCCAAAAATGAGTACAATATACTAAAGCTCAGAATTCTCAAAATTTTGTTTTCTAATATTTCATCATGATATAACTACATAATATATCTAAATAAATCAAAAATTATATCCTTGTTAACCGATGCACAATTTCTAGCAAGCAATTATTATAACGTACCTACTTTAACCACCAACTCTTCTACTGGATGGGAACATCAATTTCGAAAATTGAATTTTATGTACCTACCATCTTTGTAAGAGCAATTATTTTGATTTACATTGAGGGTTAACTTCAATTACCTATTGTAAAAGAAGAGATTTCATCTTGTTACACACTATAACAAGGACGTTGCCTATACTATGATGAAAGTAAGTACGCAATATAAGATACATATGTACCATTAAAGTAAGTTGGTATTTATAATTTACTTAGTATTAACACACAAAAATTATTTATTCTCCTTCTGCTTTTTTTTAAGAGCGGTTTTTTTTTAACATATATACAGATAGGTAAGGATATATTATTTACTATATAATATAGTCATATTCCTCAAAAGAAAGCTTAAAAATAAAATTCATACCTACATAAATTGCTGACTCACGTGGAGAACCATGCCCTTAGTAACTAATAATTCTCAACCAAACCATTTCATTTAAAAGACTAGACAGGTTATATTTTGTGAAAAATATAAATAGAACAGCTATCTATTAATTTAGTACCGCAAATATTGCAAAACCATTGTTATGGTATAAATAATAGAAATAAAATAATGAAACCAAATTTTGTATTTCTTAAATTAAACAAAACGAATTCACTATAAATCAGTTTGCATTTTAGAAGTAAAAAAATTTAAATTCTAATATTTCTCGCAAAATCATTAATTTGTTAAACAAATTACGATTTTCTTTGAAATCATGAAAAATTGGAATTCTCTTTATTCATATCACAAAAAAGGCAAACAAATCAAGAAAATGCAAAATCAAATCCGCGAAACTCAAAAAAAAAACACGTTTTGAAATATGTCGCTATCGCACAATGTATCAAGCCTGGTTATTATGTTAGTTGACATGACAGGAGTTAAAAGAAAGCTTACAGCCTTGGGAAGATGGCAAGAAAAAAATTATTTTTGAAGAAAAATTAATTTAATGAAATTTGCGATTTCTATACACTTATTGGGCGCATTCACTAATGTAGTCACTATGTAGTCGAAATTCAACTAGCTTTATGAATGCAAAATTGCACTACAAAGATAGTCAATCCTAAACTGTCATATTAATGACAGATGTAAACACACACGAAATAAGAAACATTTGTGTTTTGAAAACTTTAAATAATCTTTTCTTTTTAAATTAAATAATATCAAATATAAGATATAATATGAGTGATTCGAAAGAAGATAAAGTCATAATTAGTGTCCGACCGAAGGTCGATTTTCAGCCGAAGCCGAATTATTAGGCTCAAAGAAAATCTTCGGCCGAAGCCGAAGCCGAAGCCTAAGGTTGAAAAAAGTCAAGAATTCTCCTTTCCAATTGGATAAAAATATTATTTTTATTAAAATTTATTGCTTAAAAAACATAAGACAAATAAAATAAAAATAACTAATAACTAATTAGTAATTATAAAGAAAAAAGAAATAAATAATTCATTTTTAATAATAATTTTTATGATGGCACACATGTGTTTTGAAATTTTTGAAAACCTACCGAAGAAAAGATTGCAAAATAATTTAACTGTGGTCAAGTTTCATTTTGAATAGTTTGAATCTTTTGTATCTTTACCGAACAGCTGATTGTAAAACGTCAAAATCATTCTCCACTAACTTTGAAGCCGAAATTTTTACACTACGTCGGAGGGGAAATTTCAACTCATTTTGTAGTTGTTTGTAGCCAATCAGAATGACTTGACTACGTAGTGACTACATTAGTGAATGCGCCCATTTATTGCTAGTCGCGACGGGCTGAGGTTTAATAAAAGTCCATAGGCCAAAAGTTCGTTATGGACTTTTAATTCACTTGGGTGGATTATAAGTCCACTCATCAATTGTTTAAAAAAATGATAGTTTTCGCAAATTTTGAAAAATGTGATAAATTTAAAAAAAAAAAAAGATGAACAAAATTTTTGTTGTACCTCTTCAAAACCAATATTGAGTTTATTCTATTTATTTCCAGCTTTTATGGTTAGCCTCAAAACTATTTAAGAAAAATATAATCAACCCTATTGTGGGTTTTACCCGAAAAAATATTTCACCTTAAAAGTTTTTGTATGCCCGGAATTTTAAAAGCCATTGTGAGTTTCACCCAAACGAAATTTCGTTCGCCTACTTAAAGAAAAAATGGCTGTCAATGGCATTCTATTCCACGCGAAATGAATATTCACAATAAATGGAACATGAAATTTCGGGTGAAACTCACAATAGGCGAAAAGTAAAATGTCAATTTATAAGGCTGAATTTGAAAGAAAATTTCAATTCTAAAATGCAGTTTAGGGTAAATTTAGAGTAAATGTAGAAAAACGTCAACAGTTTTTTTTTTCTAAACGGAAAATGTTGGAAACAATAGATTATTTTAAATATGTTCAAGGAACTTGTATAGAACAAGAAAATTATTTAAAATATAAAATCATATGATAGAATGTAAAAAATTACAAAATAGACGTTTGAGAAAATATTCACCATAAATGAGTGTGGTGTTCTATTGAAATACATTGTATGTTGTTGGAAAGCTGATAAACAATATGTTTTTGCAACTTTTAAATTTTGTTTAGGTGAACATAAAAAACTGGAAGAACATACATACCATACATATTAGTTAAAAACTCAATAATTAGAAAAGTGCGTATACGCCAGAGTGTACCATTATTTTATCGTTATATTGGAGAAAATTAAAGTGCGACATATTTACGACATAATCTTATGAAATATTATTCGACACAACATGAAATTAAATGACCAACATTTCTGAAAAAATTGAAATTGAATCAAATGTTCCTTTTACGGATTATTTATATTCCTTCCCTTTATTGGTTTACCCTTTCGACACTATTAAACAATGTATATTGCGAATATGAGTAATGTAAAATTCAGTAATTTTAAATACTTTTTGCACCTTATTTTTTTTATGGAGAATGTTTTGGAAAGTTAAAGTAGAAATGTGTAAATACTATAAAATTTTCAAAAAATATGGATTTTTGTAGATGGTATTAGAAAGAGCATCAAATTTAAAAGAGAATAATAGAAACGCGCAAACCCTACGTTACTTTTGGTTCCACTTAGATTTTTTTACTTACAGGTTTAAATCGAGTAATTTTTTTTTTTTGGTTCATGGGAATAGTAAATTATAGGTCATAATTGAAATAGTCTACGTGAAATAATAATTAAAAGTCATTCATTTCATAATGTTTTAGTTGTTTACCTATTCAGTTGAATGCGAGTGCAGAGCACATTTTAAATTAAAAATTATTTGTAAGGCCAAATTAACAGAACCTTCCATACAACTTTTTAAAAATCGTTAAACAAAATATTGTTTTTCTCGAAAAAGACTCCTACGGTTTTGATTACAAATTTTCTGTATTATGCTAACAGTAACCGTCAATACCATATTATTTCCGTATTTGAACAAAAAAATATGAAAAAAGGTAAAATAAATGAAATTTGATAGAAATTCTTAGGTCTTTTTTCGTTCAACTCGAAAGAATAAAAATGATTACATGAAAGGTTCTCCCTTCAAACGTTGTAGAAACAAATAATCGAAATAAAAATCGGAGACTGACAACAACACTTTCATAGAATCAAATTTTGTGTCCTTAAATTCATAGTTTTGAAAATGTTCTTTTATAAAAAAAACGAGACCAATATAAACAGTTTGTACTTTCTAAATTTCATAAGAAGAAAACGCTCCCTTTACTCACTCTTTTCTATCACATTGTAACATATATTAATATTTTTAATTACATATATACAATTTAATAATAAAGAAAGAACCCCATGCGACCTTATTTCAATGGTTCGTGAGACAAAGTTACAACTTTTTATAATTTTTTTCCTTTTTCTAGGAGTTTAAAAACAAATTATTTATATTATATAATATCATTAAGTGACACTCATAAATTCTAATTCAGGGACGCAAGAATCTGAAATACCTTCAAAAGAACATGATGTGTATAATCAATTCGTATGAAATAAACAAACAGTTATAGTCACCTATTCAAAATATGAATTGCTCTACTTTTACATCTATGAAATACATCCCACTAGCTTTTGCACTTGATACTGAATAGTTCGCCCTAGATTTTGCAATAAATATGAACAAAAAAAAAAATCAAATGAAAATCAAATAAATTCTTTAAATAATGTCACAAAGTGCAACCAAGTTGCAGGCATTTTACTTCAACATCTATGTCAAGTGCAAAATTTCAAAATTAATTTACATGTCATTAGTTACATATTCCTATATACTTATACGTAGACGTGCAAAACATAGTATAGGTATATATAGGCTATATGGAAAGTGTACAGCCATCGCATAAGGAATTGAATAAAACGGGGAACTCACAAACACTTTTTCTCTTCGCTCACAAAGGATCTTCCATTTTAATTTTCATTTTCACGCTGTGCAGGCACAAGCACAAGCACAGGCTCTGGCACCACCGTGACATCAACATCACTTGAAAGTATTTCAATCGCAGGTCATTAGATATAATTTCCATTGGAGTGTGTCTTTAACGCTAAAATTTCTCTTTCTGTGCAATTTTAATTGCATTTCGTTGTAGATGTAGTCAAAAATGCATAGATTATATGAGTGTGTGTGTTGTTTTGATAAAAAAAAACCTATACACATATAAGTACACCTACTTTACCATGTGAGCACATCCTTTCTTGGTTCTTAATGCTTACCTACTTCGACTCTCTGTAGAAACATTTCTGGGCTTTAGTGACTTAACCACTCTTACATTTGCATAGAGATCCAATGAAACGCTCATTATGAATTCTACTTTCTATATAGTTATATATTTAGACTGTGCTTGCTTGTAAGAATGTGGTTATATGGATGAAAAAACCATAGTCGTCGTACCAAAGTTATACTGACGTATATTTATATAGAAATTAATATTTTCATTGAGCAATTCCGACAAGGTTTTGAACCAACTATGTGGCATGTAGTTGTAAAGTTTACACTTTGAAAAAAAAAAAATGTTTTCCTATTATTTTTGGCATTATACATCTACATTCATGCAGGATTAAGTTAATTTAATAAGAAAAGTCTTAAAGGATCTGTGATAATACAGAAAAGCGATGATAATTTTTTGAGGAGATTTATATTTTGAATAGCAAACTTTAGTATTATCTTGTTTTGGAAGTTTTGGAATAGATTATAAAGCAGTGTTATAATATTATTAAACAGGAGAATATTATTTTTGCTTTGAAAACGTAAAAACGTTTTGAGATATTTTGACAGCTGTCAAAATTAAATGTCATCAAACCTTTGATTTGTGATTTGCATAGTACGCAGCTGAAGCAAAACGAAAATTTTCATATAAAAATTGAAACTACGAAATCATAAACGAACATTTTCGTTCTCATTCTTGTTCTGCAGTACGCTGTTCAACGATCGAAGTTAATAATTGTAGCTTTTTTTTGTTTGGCAATTAGTGACACTTTCAATATGGGTAATTTTGTGTTGTGGTTTGCCTACGGATTTTACTATAGTGTTGGATACCACAGACGAATTTCGTATCGCATCATTTGATAAATATCTCTATTAATATTTTTTCGTTTACGTTTTCGCTATCAATTTGGAGAACACACGTTTCACTTCAGCTGCGTACCAGGCTTTAAACACATTTTTTAAGCTACGATTAGACGATCAATGCAAATAATTAACGCGTTAAATATCTGGCGTCAAAATAACGTCAAATACTGTCTAATAGTTGTCAAGGTATTTTATCGTCGATACTACCAATGCGTCAACACTCCTCGCGTTCATATGAATTTAAAGGGCAACGCAATGCTTATTTTGTGTGACCGTGTAATCACGAAAAATAATTTTTGTTTGCTCTTGTCAACTAGTCAACTACTCTTCAACGGCTCTAAGTGTTTGGATGTTATCAAATCGTCATAGTTTGACGTATCAAGGACTTAACTCCAAAGGGTAAAAATAAGTTGACACAGATAACGCATTTTAGGACTGCCGTCATTCGTGGACACTATATTGATGATATTTTTAGTGACGTCAATGATTCAATGCATTGACCATCTTATCGTAGCCTTAGAATTGTTAATATATTTTTTAACCAAAATGGCAATTCTTTCGTAGCCACTGCTTTATAAAAAACTTATGGTCACACTTCTGAGCGAAAAGTCGAGAAATTCGAAGCCATTGGGTTTCTTTCTAAGACCAAAATTTTGGAATTCTCAGGCTTTTGACATGTCTTACGAAATAATGTATTTTGCACTGGGAATTAATTTTTTTTTATTTGAGCAATATTTGTTTTAAACAAGTCGGCAACACAAGACACGATTAATTACGAGAAAAAATCCAAATCCACGTAACCTATTGGTCAATAAATTATGTGCCGAGAATAACACTGTTCGTAAAATCGATTTATTTATTATAATTTAATGGAATTTTATTTATTTTATAATTTTCAATTTTTCAACTCCAACAAAATTCGATAGAAATTCTTTTGAGTGTTTTTTTACATCATGAAAGATGCATTAAAGTTTTGTGCTGTTCTCTTCCAACCACATACCAAGAGCAAATCACATTTCCGCAAGGCTTACAGATACCGCACAAAAGGATGTTCCTATCCTTCTTATCTTAAGTTGCCTTAAGCACACTAAGATGAAATTTAGCCCACTTTTCGAGGAGAAGCACCACCACCAGCAGCAGCAGCAGTCTTAAGCACCCTGCACTAGTTACAAGTGCAATGTCAACACCAACCACCTCCACCAATTCCTTCTGCCGCCCTTGTTCCTACAGCATCCGAAGACTATTTAATATTAAGAGACTATTATGGCGTGTGAAGAAGTTTATTTAAAGTTGCATTTACAGACATTTGGTGTAACTTTACCAAAAACCAAACCAAGGCCCCAAGAAACGATCCCTCGACTCGACATTATGAACGAACCCTGATATCCAAACACACTATATACATATTTTTGCATAGCGTAGCCTGACGGGACGGAAGGACAATAGAAATGGGTGAATAGCTGTGCTGTGCGGTTTGGAAACACAGTGTCTAAGACGCATGCAAATTTATGGCAAAAGAAGACTCCCTCTTCGAATGGAAGAGAGTGCTCTTATAGGTGGACTGAGAACCAAGGGTGCTCGAGTGTTTGATGAAGACTGGAAAATAAATGTTGTTTGAAAGTTCATAATTGCATCTATTTGCATACATTATTGAAATGGAGAAGAAGAAGAAATACATTTCACTTCGCCCCCCCCGCCCATACACATGATCAGGAGAAGCACCTCTTATCCTAATTTACTAGAAAACCCCCCAAAATATCCCAACCAACGCCAATTGAACGAGCTTCGTGTCTCTTAACAGCGCTTACACTTCGTGCGACTATCCCCGGGTGTGTGATGGACAGGACGAAAAACAAAGAGGGAAGTTGGAAATCACCAAGCTTTAGAGTTTATATTAGCATAAATAGTTGTAACAAGTTGTTAAGAAGTGCCGTTCATATGTGTGTCTGTTTGATAAACACATTGATGGTGCCGTATTCTATAAAGTCTGATGGCCTTGGTCGGTTGCTATTCCTGTATTGCTATATTGCTGTTGACGTTGGTGTGGTGTGGTGCGAGGACAAGGACATGAATTGAAATGCGGATAAAAGGAGGTTTTGAAAATTACTCAATACCCAAAGGGTGTGTGGAAGACACTCAGGATATGGCTGTGGCTGAACTGTCATTGGTAACATTAAACAATACATAATTCGAAAAGGGATGCAAATTAAGCTGTTTGGAAAGACAATAGGGAAATATAGGGATAAAACGTTCTTGGATAGTATGTAGTATATTCCCCAAGACAAACAAGGTCATACACATCTACATACACATGTACATATAAATATAAAAGAAATTGTAAGTTGATTGTTAAGTGAACTGTTGCTTGGGATTTGTTCGAATATGTTGTGGTGTTTTTTTTGTTGTTTTTGCTGCTTTATTGGATGTTGGAATATTTAAATTCATTTTTAAGGAACAACTAATTTGTCAGTATAAATTGGATTTAATTTCAATTTAATTATGAATTTTGGATGAAAGTCAAGTTAGCGAACATGTGAACATTAAATGTGGATAGATTCTCACTCACTATCCGCATTTCATGTGGGTATAGTCTCAACAAAAATCAATTCTCTAAGCAGGGACACAATATAAATAAATTAAATATTAAACAATTAAAATCAAATAAATTTTTGTAGAGAAAGAAAAATTCAAACATTTTGTTTCTACAAATAAAAAATTCCCAAAAAACGAGGAATTAAAATAACGCCAATTTACCTTAATCTATGATTTGATAATAATCTGTGCTGCCATGAAGTAGTTCACAGAAGTGATTAAACAATTAGAAAGTACTGCTTAGTTTATAATTAATTTAAGTATATATCTGAATTTATCTCTATGGTGAAATACATAATAATTAAAATAAATGGTTAATTTTATATGAAAGCTGAACAAATTTTACAGCTTTACAGATTTGCAACTGGAAACCTACACTAACTGTGTCTCCTACCTAATTTAATTACTAATTCCACCCAAAACAAATGCAATTTACACTTTTTTTTCCCAAATTGACCCAAAGTTTTGGCCATGTAATTGGGCTAAAATGCAACTTACCCCAAACAAAATACTTTAATGCATTCAAATAATTTTATAAAATTTAATTGTTTATCTACACAAAATTAACATCAACAACGGCTTCATATTATAATTTCATGTTGGTAATAGTTTCAGTGACGTAGTTATTCTAGAGAAAATAGAAATTCAGGGCACTGGACTTTTGACTCAACTTTAACCTACTTTAAAACAACAAAATATTGATAACTCCATTGTGATGATTTTTTTTTTTCGTGGCTAAGCTATAAGCTATAGTGTCTAGAATTCTTCCAGAAAAGGGTCTTTACTCCCAATAAAATAATTTTATTTTTTTTAATAATTTCCATGTATTTTATTTGCTTTGTTCGAACGTCTGAATACTTTGCTTCTTAAGGTAACTAAAACTTTATTTCATAATAATGTGTGCCCATCAGCACTTTAGGAGGAGAATATTGTCCAGCGGGATCCTTGGAAAAGAGACTTAATTGCCTTGAATCCTTATAGACATCCTTGTCTCTAATAAATACAACTTAAGGAACAAAATAGTCGGAACTCTCGGCGGAGAACCTTGTTCAATAAGCTATACTGAAAGAGGATCACAGAAAAACAAAACGATCGGGAGTTCTTATGAAAATCATTCTATAAATCAATACTAAATAATAATATTGATAATTCTTGCCCTACTCTAGCTATTGACATTAACAATTAGTATACAAAAAATTTAGAATGGCTTGTCAAGCTAAGCAGAGTAAACTCTTTTAAGCAATATTCCTTTCTTTCACAGTACCTACATATTATATTGAAGGTATTATTTTAATCCGAGTTTTCATTTTTGGTATAGTTTGGGCATGTTGCATGTGTGCACAATACTACCGAAACTACTTATGAAAGACTTGGACACTTGGACTGCCTTGTCGTCGTTGATAAAAATAATTCCTTCGTCTAGTATTGCTGTCACATCTAGGTATCTTGATTCTTGACTCGGAATGTCTCTCTTCGCTAATAGTAGTCCTCACTAGTGGGTTTTGATAGTTGCGCAGGTTGTTCGTCATTTTTTTTTTGCAGCGATAGTCAGGAATTTATCCAGAGGATTAATTCCTGATTCCTCGTAAAACCTTTGGTTGCTAGAGTCCTTCTGTCGTTGTCGGTCAAAATGGAGTCCTGTGCAGATCCGCAGCTCCAAGCTTTTTCATGCTGGTTTCGGAAATGGTGAACCAGACTGGGAAGCAGTATGTGTTAATGGGCTTGACAAGTTGCTTGCAGAGAAGCAACTATGTCTCTTGACTGAGTTCATTCCTTTTCCTCATCAGGGGGTGGATTAGATGGAAAGCGTAATTCCCCTTTTTGAGGACTGCCGTTGCATGTGGTTTGAAACCTTGTCTCTCGTCACATAGCCAGATATTTTATTTTTGAATTCATTATGAGTTGCGATCAGCGTTGCCGGCCATAAAAAAATGACTGTGCCACATTTTCTAGAAAAACATGCCATTTTCTTAAGAAACGTTCCATTTTATTTCTATATGAAAAAACGCCACTTCGGCAAAGCATGGTTGCGATCCATTATTTTCCACCTCCTCCTAAGAAATCTACGACTATAAGTCAGTGTAAACTGAAGAAAATAAAGTTCAAAATTGTATGACATTTTATAAATCCTAACTTTGTTCGATTTAAATGACAATAGATGGGTGCACTATACGTGAAAGATATTTTTAGTGTAGCTGTTGAAACGATTAATTATAGCATCAAGCCCAGCATTGCAAGCGATGCTTAAACTATTGTTTTCCACATTACAGTTATAGTTACATCTATCTTTAAAGCTAATCATCGAAAATGTTAATTTCTAATTTTAATATGTTACAAATTCTGGAATATTTTTATTCAAAAATATAAATTATGACTTCAATTAATATTTTAGTCAAAAAAATCAGCGGATCTTAATTTTGACTGAATTTTGATATGAGCTACAATATATCAACAATAATTAAAATATTAAAATGCATTTTATGTACAAAGCCAGAATAATATTTCTAGAATAACTGATACGCTTTATTTTGGGACTGGTTTTTCTTTAAAAATGGCTCCAAATTAAAAAAAAATGTAATGACGAGTTTCAATGATATATTCGATTTTAAATGTCCTTAAGTTAGCTTAATTTAAAAAACAGAATTCTGTTTCATTTGTATTAAATATGATTTATAAATGATTTTATTTATTTAAATAGATTTCTGATTAAAGCGTTTCTAATAATTAAATGAAACGTAGGTTCTTGCAATAACTTTGATACCGTCACTGAACTATGTTACCAAATATTTAGGCCAATTTGTCGGTCTCTCAAATTTGTGGACTTTCAAAAATATTATTACAATGCAATAAATTGCTTATCTGCCATACTGCATAAAATATATGGTTATAATGCGCTTAACTATTCTAAATTTATGCTCACCTACATACATTAAAATTCCAATATTAAGTAATTAAATGGAAAACCCCATCATCTAAAAGAGAAAAATAACAATTTCCTACATTATATGCATTAATAATTTTATTTTTTTTTAATTTATTAACGTAAGCGTGCTTTTACTAAAATATTAAAAATATCTAATAACTAGCTTACATAACTGTTGTATCTGTAGGTTAAAAACTTATAATGAAAAACCTAATTTATAATTAAAATGAAGTTTAAAATTTGTGTGTATATTTTAAATGATGATTCTGTACAAACAAACTACAAAATTATTCACATATTTAATAAATCAAGAACTAAATGGAAATAGTTTTATAAATAAACTAATTTGTGTTTTTTTTTTTTTTTTTTTTTTTTTTTTGCAGAATTTTATTACAAAAAAAAAAAACAAATTAATTCGAGTGATACTTAACTGATGCTAACTTAAAAGTGAGTGTGGGTTTGAGGCCTTCGCTTAGGCAGAATTCTCTCCTTTTATTCAACACTGGACGCTACGGCGCGGCGCGGCGCGCCGTTTACGGGGTTAAATGACATAAGCAATAAAATGCACTGCTGTTAGCTACCATAGGTTACATGTCGGTTAGAATTTTTGGATTAAAATATATGTGTAGGTACATATTGTATAGATTGTTTATGGTTCAATCACCCTTAGAATTTTTGTTCTGGTTATAGCTATTCCATTGGGGTTAACATTATTTCGCAAAATTGATTTTTGATTTGCCTATTTTCGTTATAAATTGATTTGACGCACTCCTTATTAAAAAAATTCCAAATCAAAATTTTGGAAAAACAAAATCAGACAATCGATATGAACAGGCGTCTGCTATTGACTTAACATATCATAAGCGGAGTTGCGTGGGCGCGACTCAGAACCCAAAGGCAGAATTAAAACCATTGGAACCCGCAAAATGAGCGGGCCACCCAAGGAACTGTTATATCAATGAAATTCCAAAATCGTTTTATTTTGAAATCATTCAATTGAAAATATTTATTATGGATTATTGAATCATACTTAAAGTAGGAATTTAATGTCAATTAAGAAAGTCAATAAATCCCACGGATCTTAATGCATTTCTGTGGTGGGTTTTATTGCCACTCTAACAAAACAAAAAGAAAAATAGGCCACGGGTGTTATTTCCTTTTATTTTTGGAAATATGACCCACACAGGCTTTATTGCAATGCTTCGCTTACCATGCCATTCTACTGCCTCGGTGTGTCAAAGGATCTTCTTAAATAATATTTAATCGATCGTTGAAGAAATCATATCGATGGTTAAAATGCAGAACCTATGGTTAGTCGTTTTTGTATTTTTTTTAGAAATCAATAAAAACCTGACAAATTTTATATGGTGATGTTGATGTATAATAAGAGATTTTGAATTCTGTATTTTTTTGGAAAATGGTCAGAGCAACATTGTTACACTGAAATTATCAAAAGGTGACTCTGATTTTTCTGATTTTTTTTTTTTTTGCATTAATAATGTTTTTGTTGAATTTTTCAACTTACGTATTATGAGTAGGAAGAAGGAGGGGTAGGGATAGGAGTGATTGGAAGCTTAGCTATAGGTAGGAGGGGCTTCCCTGAACCATCCTGAATACTGAACAAATTTTATAATATTCTTTAGTGGCACAACTCGATGAAAAGTATTCTCCGAGAACTGTCTTTCGGTTCTATGTAGACTGGCATTCACAAAGAAAGTGATAGGAGCCTTCTTTTGCCTCTTCATCCTGACACCCTTTGCATAAGTCAGATGTGGTTATGCCCAATCTGTTCATGTGTGTTCCCAGTGAGTTGTGATCCGTTAGAATTCCAACAAAGAGGGACAGTTGAGTCCTGCTTAGATCAAGTAAGTAGTCTGTTTTTTCCTGGAAATATCCGGCCGTAGATTCCTTGAGACGCGACAAGTGTCAATTGCTGATCATCTGTCGTTTCCGAAACCCTGGTGAATTCTATTCTTTTCTTGCTCTAAGGGTATAAGTACTAAGGATTCCGTTTGGTTCGGATCAAGAGATGAACCGTTTTTGGTCAATTCTTCTGCTTTTTCATTCCCTTGAATATTAAAGTGTCCTGTGAACCAGCGAAGGGTGACTGTATTAGTTGCGCTGAGTAATTTCAATTCGCTACGGCAACGGTCGACAATAGTTTTGACTGTGTGACAATCGAGAAGATAGCTTTGATTGCCGCTTGGCTATCAATGAAGATATCAATATTACTATTTACTAATTGCTGTAAGGAAAGGCTTTTTGCAGCCTTACAGAAGTTTGAAAGTTTTATTGATATATTCAGGGGAGTGTTCTCTGAAAAGATGCCTGATGCATGTTTTCTGTTTATGACCCGGTTTTCTGTTTAGGATTCCCTTGTGGGGTTAGGGCCACTGGGTTAAAATCAATTTGCGGTATCGTATAGTCAGTCTGAATGTCTAATTTTCGTAAAATTCATAACAATACTGTAATAAAATAGCCCCTATTATACTTTATTCCATAATTTCTGTTTGGTACTATAAAAATAGGTTCCCATAACTAATTTATTTTTGTGCATGTAACCTTATCCTCATTTAACTTTCTATAAAAAAGAGTTATAGCTTTGTAACCCCAACTAAAATAAAAACTCTTTCCAAGAATACTAACTAACAAAATCGATTCTTCTAAGTTTGCTGCTCAAATCTTTCGTTTATACAAATACCAAAAACAAAAACTTCTCAAATTATTTCAGGATTTCTTTATTGTAACCATCATTTTTGATAAACCCAACAACCTTAATTAAATCTCAATAAAAATCACAAAAAAATAATATTATTTTCTCAATTTAAGTTAAGTCATTAGTTTTCGAATCAAAGTGTACAGACCTATATGTAGCCCCAACCTAGTTATGCATATTTTTTTTCTTATTTTCACTTGCACCAGAATATAATCATACGACAGTATACGAGTATACATGGATATCGGAATCTATATAATAAAAAAAAAACGCGCCCACGCTTGCACATACAAACACACATGTACTAATATATAAGTACCTGCAGTGTAAACCAAAATCCCATTGCATTTTAATGCATGCATATCAGTCGGAGGCCCGGAGTGGTGGTATTTTGACACGTACTTAATGCGGTTAAATTCAGCGGTTTAAAATCTGATTGCAGTTACTTCATGGTCCACCACTGCCATGGGTCGTGACTGTAAATTTTAAAACTCTGTAAATTATGCAATTTTATTCACAACCGTTGTGTCATTCGAGTGTGTTGTGTTGTGTGTTGTGTGCTGCTGCGAACCCCGAACTCATTCCGGACTCTTCCGTTCGAAGGCCACATTCGGAGATAGAGTGTTTGTGTGTGTGTATGTTTGTGGGAGCCTGGCAACCTAGGCAACAAAATGCGGCTTTGTGGATATTTAATTCTGACGCCTGCCAGCCTCGGGTCTATGACGTGTTATATATGGTTGATAGGTATTTGTGTGTGCATGTAAATGTCTAGAATCAGGTTGGCGTGTCCTGTACAAACAAAAATTAGCTCTACGTGCTTTTTATTTTCTGGTCCTTGCTGCTCCCATTGATATGACAAACAAACAAAATATCAGATTGCCTGGAAAAAGAGGACATTATTTGTAACTTTGTTTTGTATTGTTTCAAGGCTTGTTCTGTGGGCGGGTGACATGATGAGGTTGAGTAGACCGTGAACTGACTGAGGTCCACCAGATTTCGGGAAATTTTACAATTAGCAAAGGCGGATGCGGTCTTGCAACACATAGTTAAAGCTTTCACAGATTCGGCCACATTGAGTGTAGTCCGCCACCCACCTTATTTATCAATACAGTACTCGTACATATATGTATGTACGTCCGATATACTCGTTTATTAATTAGGTAAATTGTTTGCTCTCTGATGATGTATAGGGGGTCAGGGTAGGTATATAAAAAAGTACATCAACCGGGTGCGTAGCGTACTTACTGCGTAATTGATTGTTGATAATATTTCAGCGAATCTGTCAAAATTAAAATGTTAATTTGGCTCATGTGATGATGGCGGCGGCGGCGGTGGCGGGTGATCAGTGTGAGGGGAACATGGTGTTGAAAATTTGAAATTCCACATGGAAAATATAAATGTCAGAATATGTGTGTGCTGGTTAAGTATACCTATGGAAGATAATAATTATCATTAAGAGCCAAGCGAACGATGGATATTGACAAAAAACGAGATTGTGTTGTTTTGTTAATATATGGGTTTCATTACCAAAGGGCACATATTGTGTTTACTTTTGGATATTTAATGGCTTAATATTGAATAAATGATTTTTTTTGTATGTATTTAATTAAAATCGTTATTAAGTCATTTCTTATTTGGTATTAAATGTGAGGAAACATAAAATGCCCTTAGCCCTTAGTGTCTATTTTGTTATTGTTTATCTAAAAAATAAAAGTTTATATAAATACGGTGTTATATTGCGTGCGTATAAAAATTTTCCTTATTTATAATATCTAAGCGTACTTTAAAAATTTAAATCAGCGAAGAACGTTTTAAAGAGTTTTGCAGTAAACAAAAAATGGATGGTGTATAAAAGTAGAATTAAAGATGACAAAAATTTTTAACTAGCTATATTATACATTTTATTGTCCACACAATATTTTGTCTCTTTATAAAAATCAAAAAGAGGGCAGCAAAGTTTCTAGAAGTCTGTTTTTTTTTATATATATATTTATATGAAAAGAAAACTATTAAATTTACTTCGCAGTAACTTAGACGTAAGACTTAAGAAAGAAATGTTTGGAATTTTAGGGTGGTTTCTTTTTTCTTAGCCTACCCATTACAGCACCGGATCGGCAGCACAGAGAATTAAGATTCATCGCCAGTCGGTCCTAAAACTAAAAAATCTGAAATTATGAACCAGGTGGACTTGATGAAATCCGATTAAATTTCTGCCCACTGACACGCTGACTTTTTAAAAAGGGTTTCTAATTATCCAAGATGATTAAAATTGAGGATGGGCTACTGAAAATGTTTGCCACGCCCAATTTCGGGTGTGTTTTTTTTTTAAATGTTGTTTTTTTTCGACCAATTTCTAAGACAGTAAAACAGAATAAGACTGAAAGTATCTTAAGATAAAAATAATCATGCAAAATGTTTGACAAGCCCATTTTAGTAGGCGTTTTTGGTAAAAAATTCAACAGTTTCGTAAAAAAAAAAGATACAATAAATATGTAGGAAATGTCTTTCATACAAAGTTTCTTTGCACGCCCACTTTTTGGAGTTGTATTGGCCTATTGATGTGTCATGGGTTGGGTATCTATGATCAATTTGTTTATTTCTGTTTAATTTATAATCTTGAGTGTTAAATACCATGAATGCTTTTTTAAATGTTATTTCAAATAACAAAACCCACTAGAAAAATGTTTCAGTCAAAAAAACCCTTGTATACTCATTTATAAAATGGTTAAGCCGACGATACCTTAGTTGTTTTTTTTTTATTTATTTTTCTTGATGTAATATTTATTCACATCTAGAATATTAAACTTCCCTGGTGTTTTTTTTTTGTAAGCGGTTAAATATTATCCTCTGCAATTCTTCGCCACATAAAATATACAACCCTAACTCATTAGACTTCCATTGAATAACGAAGTATTGACAAATCTAATTTTTATTCCGATCAAGCCTTCGGTTAAATTGTAGCCGTCCATTCGGTATTGTATCTTTTGTCTGCCAAATCAACTCTGTTGAACACAGCTTGGGGGTTAACCAATCACCGATTTATGTACATATGAACATATACATATCTATCCTTGGCCTAACAGAGTATTCTCACTGGCGATGACGACGACGACGACGATGGCAAGGACTATCAGGACGACGAACAAAACCAACGAATGATGCTTTACCTGCTATACCTGCACGTACCTTCAAATAAGACTAGTGTATTATATAGAAGGCTTTACTCTATGAATGGCAATCGCATTCAATGGACTGGACATTTGTGTTCGCACCCCTTCCCCTTCTCTTTTCGAAAGGACCTTACAAAAAAAAAAGGACTGATTCACTAACAACCTGTTCGATAGCTCACAGGCAGGGTGGTACAGTGGTGGTGCCAGTGGTCATGTTAGACTACACTTTGATCCATCTTCCTGTGGCCACCGGAATCCAGTTTGTTCCGACCTTTAGAACATATTCAATGCACAGCTCAATTAACCTCTGACACTATAGGTGGATAAGGTATAAATGGTGGCTTATATGTTCATATATGTATATGTACTATGTGGTGGTTGTTCAGCCTCAACTATTTACGATAAGGGTGATAATCGCCTGTAGCGCGAATTGTGAAAGGAACTTGACTGCTCGTTACAATTATTTTATGAGTTAATAAAATTCAGTCGTGCAATAGAATATGCAGTCTCCTAGTCAATGATGTTCTAAGTTTAGAATACACCCACTCACGCATCATGTATTGTATATACCTTGTATTAAATTCGAACTATAGAAAATTTTATGACAAGTGTCAATGGAAATATAACCTTTTGGGGTGTTGGTCTACTCAGAGTGGATAAATTATTCTGCTTTAACTCTTCGTAACTTTATTTTATCTCATTTAAATATTATGACATTTAT
This sequence comes from Epistrophe eligans, assembly GCA_951394125.1. Lineage (NCBI taxonomy): Eukaryota > Metazoa > Arthropoda > Insecta > Diptera > Syrphidae > Epistrophe > Epistrophe eligans. The sequence goes on from OX596028.1 coordinate 56,388,438, forward strand.
AGAACTTTGAAAAAGCTTTGATTTTATATACTTTCACTTTGTCTATCATCTTCAATAAAATATATACATCAGACAATCTATTAAAACTTGATTTAACAAAACTCTTTGAATTCTTTTGGAAACATAATTATGTACATAATCCCCAAAAACAAAAAACTCAATCAGATCAAATCACCAAAAATACAATCCACAAGACGAAATCCCAATGGGAAAAAAATCTCAAAAAATAATTTTATTTTGCTAAAATCTCCAAAGCAAAATAAAAACTTCATTTTGCAGTTTTACTACCGTGCTTTTGGCATGCGATCCACTCATTGGCGCCTGCTATTTGGCGACTGCGAGAGCCGGACAGAGGAGAGTTTACAATTTTTTGCAGGAAAAAATAACAAATAAAAATCTCAATCGGACCAAATCCCTAAAAAATGCAATGCAACAAAACAGAACCCTCATGGAGAGAGGGATTTGGAGATTTTGGGGATTTTGGACAAAAACAAAAACCCCACAAAAACCCCAAAAAATATTTCTTTTTGCTAAAATCTCCAAATTTCATGATTTATTCTTCTTTTTCGAATTTTCACTTGGGAATTTTATATTCAAGACAACTTGGGGATTTAATCTTTATTAGGTTTTAGTTTGGGGATTTTCTTTTTGAGATTATGGCTTTTGGACATAATATCACTAGCCGGAATATTAAATTAAATGTACTTAATAATTGTATTGCATAAGTTGGGTTCAAACAAAAAAATCATATGGAAGTCTGTTTAATTGTTTCTATTATTTCTCACCCGAGTCGTTGGTTTTTAATATTTGTTTCTATTTTAAGTCTCTTTTTTTAGAAAACTGCACAGGGGGGGGTAATAATAGAACTCCACCTGTTCTGAGATTGGTATTAATGTCTTGGAAACTGAAAATTAAAAAAAACACTAAAGGCGATGAAAACCGATCAAATACAAAAGAAAATATTTACAACGCATCACAAGAATACACATACTTGCTCTTACCTTCAAGTTGTTTATGGAATTTAAAAAATTGTTGACATTTAAAAAAAATATACTCGCAGATATACATATATGTATGTAAAATAAGATACATCAAATAATAAAACACAATAAATTAACATTTTAAATTACTTACGCAACTGATTAAAAAAGTTTCAATATGCTTTCAAGGAATCACATTAAGATTTTATGTAAGTTAGCTACCAATATTGAAGAGCATCGATCGCTTCACTGCACAATTGGGCGAAGAGGCCCAAAAGCTGGCATAATTTATGTTTTTGAAATTTCGATTAAAAATTTACAGATTTCACTCATAGAGTAACTATGGGGACATTGAAAATGACTTGTATTACGTCGATAAAACAAAATCATGCCAAATCTTAGAGATTTTTATTTTGTATACTATTGTTGCATTATAACTTCACAAACTGTCTTAGAAACCATTCTACAGTCTGAAATACCAATTTGTATATTTAATGTCACTTCCCAGTTGGTGGTTAAATTAATTTGTTAATTTTTTTTAATAAGGTGAATCTTAGTCTTAATTGTGGCTTATCTCGCAATTACACAATCATACTCATTTTCATCCGCACCGGTACAGCACTTATACACGAAATTAAAAATACATATAGGTACCATCTATCTTAACGTATATCTAGGTATTTGACATTTTTGCCTAGCTAAGCTTTGCAGAAAGGTAACTGAATTATTACAGATCGATCAAAGCATACATCATAATACGGTTCAAGTTAGTTCTCGATTTGATTGTTTTTGAAACCACCCGTGTTTGATTAAATGTCCAAGTAAACCTTTTTTAAATCGAGACAAAATTTACAAAGAATTTGATGCGAAGCCCAACCCCATTGTTAATTGTTTTTATTCTATAATATTTTATTTTAAAATATTTTGAACTCATCTTTTAATCAATTTAACAATATCGAGTCGCGTAATTTATTTTAGACAAAAATAATGTTTTTGAGACTTGGAGCTGTATTCTTTTAACTGAGTTTATGAAATGTGTGGCCGAGCGGCAAGCATCAATTTAGTTGACAACCAAATTAAATAGTTTATGGACTACTTTAAGATAAAGCCTAAAATTTTATTTGCATTTGAGGACCTTAACCATGAAGATCTGACCATTAGGGCTTAAGTTATAAGTTTATTAAAGAGGTTCGAGTAGGTACCTATGCACATTTTAAGTTAAACAATCAAACTGATTCCGAAGTAAATCAAGTTTTGTCAAAAGCATTTTCTAGTCTGTCATTTTACATTCATTTTCAGACCGTAACCTCAAAAATCCGATAATTAGAACAGAATATATCAGCTTACAAAATCGACTCTTTTCGATTATAATATTTCAATTGTTTAGCTAAGTTAATTCTACCTCTTGCCTGATTTACCTAAACATACCTTAACCTTGAGCATCTAGCCCTTAGAACTTAAGTTATAATTTTATATAAGAGGTTCAAGTAGGTACCTATGCATATTCTAGGTTAAACAATCAAATTGAATTAGAAGTTAGTAAAGTTTTTACCCAAACGTTGTTTAGCATATTTTAGGTTCTTTAGGTTGATTTAAAAAAAATCAACTTTTTTCATATTTTACCTTAATTTTTAGACTTTAAACTCAAACATCCGATTATTAGAATAGAAGTTAGAAGCTAACCAAGACCTTAACCTTGATGATCTGGTACTTGGAACTTAAGATATAATTTTATATAAGAGGTTCAAGTAGGTACCTATGCATATTCTAGGTTAAACAACCAAATTGAATTAGAAGTTAGTAAAGTTTTTACCCAAACGTTGTTTAGCATATTCTAGGTTCTTTAGGTTGACTAAGAAAAAAATCAACTTTTGTCATATTTTACCTTAATTTTGAGACTTTAACCTCAAAGATCCGATGATTAGAACAGAATATATAAGCTTTTCGATTATAATATTTTAATTGTTTAGCTAAGTTAATTCTAAGAAGTTATAAGCTAACCAAGTCCTTAACCTTGATTTTTTTTTCCTTAGAACTTAAGTTATAATTTTATATAAGAAGTTCAACCAAATACTTATGCATATTCTAGGTTAAACAATCAAACTGGTTCAGAAGTAAGTCAAGTTTTATCAAAAGCATTTTCTAGTCTGACATTTTACCTTCATTTTCAGGCCGTAACCTCAAAGATCCGATGATTAGAACAGAATATATAAGCTTACAAAATTGACCCTTTTCGATTATAATATTTGAGTTGTTTAGCTATGTTAATTCTACCTCTTGCCTGATTTACCTAAACATATCTTAACCTTGAGCATCTGGCCCTTAGAACTTAAGTTATAATTTTGTATAAGAGGTTCAAGTAGGTACCTATACATATTCTAGGTTAAACAATCAACTGATTCAAAAGTAAGTCAAGTTTTGTCAAAAACATTTTCTTGTCTGACATTTTGCCTCAAAGATCCGATAATAAGATCAGAATATATCAACTTACAACATCGACCCTTTTTGAATATACTATTTAAGTTGCTTAGCTAAGTTGATTTTCCCTCTAGCCTGATTTACCTTAGTTTAAATACCTTAACTCGCGCATCTGGCCCTTAGAACTAAGTTTATTAAAGAGGTTCAAGTAGGTACCTATTATGCATATTTAAAAGAAAGTCAACTTTTGTCACATAATTTCTTTAGACTAACATTTTACCTTAATTTTAAGACTTTAACCTCAAACATCCGATTATTAGAACAGAAGTTATAATCCAAACACACCAACCAAATCCAAACTTTACGATTTAATTATTTGTAAAATACCTACTAAAACTAATGTTCATGCACATACCTACATACCTACATGTGTACATACATGCATATCTACATACCTACATAATGTATATCATTTTTGTGCCCGATGCAAAGCCAATTTTGTTTGCCACGTGGTGTTTTTTTTTTTATTGCACACACTCCACCGTCTTCTCCCTTCTATCAATATGTTCTTTGTAGGTACGTACCTACCTACTCACATACATATTTTGTTTGTTTTTTTTTTTTCTTTTCCCGGAAAGAAATATAGTTCTAAAAAGACAATTTTTCAAGTTTCTAGTATGAAATTTTTTACGATTTTGCAAAAAATTTTATGCAGATTTGTAGCCTGTCATTTAAACTTTAATTATCTAGCTTAATATTGAACATCCAATAATTATAACCAAAGTTATAGGCTTCTAAGTGGGCTCAAATCGAGCATTTTTCGAATTTTATACAATGCTCCACTAAATCTCGTCGATTGGCGATGATCAACATTTAGGTACGCTGGCTGAAATTCATCACTTGTGTTTTTTTCTTCATTTTCTTCATTTTGGTAGTTTCTTTGGTAACACCAACCAAAAATTCAATCGTTCTCCCCCTATACGCTAGAGTTCATTCTCTATCTTTGTTCATTTTGGTAACACCATACTTTTATCAAAACGACCCTATAAACATTTTCAATGTTAAAAAGATTTAGCTTATGTTTTTAAAAATGCAAATCATTTATTGACATATAGTAATTTCTCTGATACAACGTGAACAGATTCAAAGTAAATCTGAATTTGTTCTCCGTTACGTGGAAATAATTTTGAAATCTAAGTGTGGAGTCTTCAATTTCGCGTTCATAATATTATAAAAATATGAACGGAGAAAATTATAAAAATATACATATTTATAAAATGGGAATACAGGCAAGCAATCAATTTTTAAAATGTGTATTTTAAAAGATTTATTGAATATTATTTAAAAGTGTGTGATATTTTTTTTTTGTAATTCCATTGTTCAAGAATGATTTTCCAAGGTATTGAAAAGCCAAAAACATCCTGCAGATATGGAAAAAATAGAAGAAGGTATACAAAAAATGGACGATTAAGTGGTCGTGTCAAGGTGTGAAAAATATATATATATTGGTCTTAGTTCTTAGTTATACAAGTTGAATTGATACCAACTTTAAAGCTTTTCCGACCCATCTCTGAAGCGGTTAAGGTAAGAACTGAATGCTAGACTAAAACAGGATATCGGGGTTTCTGTTATTATAAGTATTTTTAAAACTTCAATTTTTTTCATGGATTTTTCGTCGCTATTAAAGAAAACTGGCATAACTCAAAAAACTTAAATCTTCAGAAAACTGATTTAAAGTTTTTTTTACTAAGCCAATTTCACACAAATCAATTTTTTAATAATCCGTTTCTCGGGATTCTGAAGGGTTAGAATTATACCGACTTTACAGAAATAATAGAATTTTTTTTTGTAGCCGATTGGCATCATTAACTAAAAAATCGAGTTTTTTGAGTTATGCCAGTTTTCTTGAATAGCGACGATTTGAATTTTTAATCAAGTATATAATATTTAATTCATGTAAGAAACCAACAAACAAACTGCTTTTGAACAGTGCTACAGCTGTTAGCGGGAACCGGTTGAAGAGTTGCGTGAGCCTCAAGAAGGATCATGACCCCATGACACACTTGCCCTCACCCAGTATCCAACCTCTCATTTCTAATACACAAAGTTATCCGGGACTCATCGTGCTCATTATAATCGTAATTCCAAATTCGATTTAAATATCTCGTCTGGAACTCGAATTGTTTTGCGAAAGTAAACCATGTTATATTGTCCTATTGTTCCTTCTTCCAAAGTAAAATAAAATGCAAAAGAGTAAAGTTTTTATTTTTTTTTTTCATATAACAAAGGAAGCAATGAAACAGCATCAACCTTGAACCATGGTGCATTAAATATGTAGCTCAGTGTAGCTAGTTACTTGGAAATTGTAACAACTTAAAAATTTATCTACGCATGGCTTGTTTTTTTTTTTTTTTTTGTTCAAATGTTCAACATGCTAAGCACTTTGCAAGACTAAAACATCAAAGATAATGAGGTAATGTTCTCAAGAGTTATCCTTCCTCTCGACCTAAGTACCTATGCTTAAAAAAAAAAAAAGAAACTTACTTATAACAGTAATTGGAGCATAATGCAATGTTTTTCAAAATTTTTTTTTTTAATCTTGCTAACAACTGCAACAAAGATTTTTTTGTTTGTCAATAGGATAATATGATTCCCATCAACATTATAATAAAATGACTATGAACTTTTGGAAGTACATGTTTTTTAAATAAAGCCTTTAGTTTTTAATACAGGGTTGTAGATTTTAAGTATTTCAAAAATTACATTGGCATTAATGAAGACAACCATCACAGTAACTAATAAAGATTGATTTGAGGATTGATTTAATAGGAAAATGGCATCCACCATTATTCAGTGAACTCAATTATTTACCTACCTGTGAATAAAATATTTGTGTGTATGCGCGGGAAATCGCTTTACAATAAACTGGTGCTTTCGACGTGATTCCAGAAAAATAAGAACATCAGTAGAAATAGTCAGACAATTAGAGAATATCTCTAGCGTTCAACATTGACGGTTTTGGTATTTTCTTTTTGGATGAAGTTCGACTCAACCGACGACTATTCCACAAGACCAAGACCCGAACTAAACTTTGACTTTCTTGGGATGCATTTGGTGCTTTTGTATCTCGTGTAGATTGGTTTCATCCCAAATACGACAATTTTGCTTATACCTTTACTACACTTAAAGAAAATATAAGGTAAAAGTAACCAATTATCGGATTGTTATTTTTCAATGATCAATGAACATGTTAAATATTGAAGGTTAGAACGAAACAATAAACACTAGGGTGAGCTACCACCAAGTTTATATGGCTGGGTGTTATAGCTATATCACGACTATCATGCCGATCACCAGACTCCTTAAGTGTTAATTGGGAATTTGATAAATTTACTTTGAAAAACATTTTGCCATAACTGAGAGGAATATTTGACTTAAGATAAAAGATTTGTATGACGATTTGAATTGACAAAATTTAAATCAATATGACACCTTGTAAGCTTTATTCTACCTAAAATAAATATGTGATCTTAATAAAATAATATGCAAATTTAGAAAAATTAACTTGGCCTTATATTAAACTGAACAGCATTTTGCAGTGTGATTTACATGACTTGCGGTTTTATTAAACCAGAAGCCGAGTTAGGTTTGAATAAATTTATATGAGAGGCTGAAGTATTAACATTGTCCACTTGGCCCCCTGTCATATTTAACCTTTAACCAGTGACCTAGTATTGCTTGCATATAAGAATCAGGATGAATTAACAATGAACATGAGACAAACTCACCCGAAGGGTTCACTTCTTCATCTTTACTAACTAACCTAAGCCCTGGAAAACATGGAAATAATTCAAAAAATCTTGTCAATTTTTTAAAAACAAAAATTTCATGTTTATATAAAATAGTATCTTTTTAAATGAACTACAATTTTATTAAAATAGTGGTCCGTGAATTTTACCATGAATATTATAATGTTATTGAAATCCTGTAAGCTTCTGCATCTTCTTCCATTTGACAGAGCATGGGAGAGTGCATCATTTTTTTAAATTGTACAGGCCACTTGTTCAATTCATGTAGGTATACCTGATTACAAACGAAAATCAAAGTATATAAATTCGAGCATAACATCGAATTCACTGTTGCACGGATTGACAATAATTCAACATAACCTAATGCCATAAAAAATAGACTAGAACAGGTGCAAAAATGATTCCTTAGATGTGCGCTCAGAGGACTAGGGTGGGTTAATCCTTATGATCTTCCACCTTACAACAACAGACTAAGACTTATTGACATGCCTAAGTCTCGAGAACAGACGTTCCTATTTATGTTTTTGTTTTCTTTGTAAAATTAATCAACGGTAACATAGACTTGTATTAACTTTAATATTCCTCAAAACAACTTGAAGAACATACCGGAGAGTATATACTTATTTCAAATTATCGTACCAATTATGAACAATTTTAGTAATAAAATATTTAAACTATTTAATTTTTACAATAATAAATATAACAATTTGTTTGGTAAAACAATAATTAATTCATGTAAATTTAAATTAACATTTTCCTTGGAATTAATTAAAATCATAATAATACACACCTTTGTAAGAATTTTGTAAACTAGCAATTTAGTTTATGTTAAATAAATAAATAAATGAGTAACAGGAATTAAAAAATATGAAATCTAGTACCAATGGTAATTGCATCATTTAATATAAATTCGCAAGTATTTTAAGTGCGAGCGAGAATTGCATTATGTTTTAAAAAACAAACTTTTCTCAGAAAAATATTCTGTGTATGTTTTTTTACAAAACGTAACCAGGCAGCAGGGTATTCGTTTTTTTTAAACAGGTATTATTTCTATATACTAGGGGGATACAACTTTGCCCGCCCACCGCTACTTTTTAATAAAAGAGCTACCTACCTAAACAATAATTTTTTTTTTATTTGGATCTCCCTATTTTGAGTAGTAGTAGGTATGTATGTATAAATAAAAAATTCGATCAGTGTTGACACATACATATGTATGTACTTAACTCACATGTACATAAGTGTATTTAAAGTCCGTTTCCGTTTGTAATAAAATATGAGAAAAACTCAATTTGTATGCAATTGATTTTTTGTAATATAAAACACATATTTAGTGATTATATTTTACATTTACTATATAACTGAAACAATGAGCAGCCAGTTCCAAAAAACCTATCAACATGCCAACCAATTGCAAGGAATTCCTAATTTTTAATGAAAATTTCAGGAAAATTAATTTAAATTTTCATTGGCATGGAATCTCTTTGTGCCTGTGAAATTCATTATTAAATCCCATGAATTTTAACCACCTCTCGTCACTGATATAGCATGTTAGTCAATTTATTGAGTAATATTAAATATCATTTAACATGATATTTGACATAAAATTCTCAAAAAAATACCTGTAAAATTCTCTGTTGCCTTACACATTATTCCATGGGATTATTATTATTATTTTTCATTTCCCATAATGTAACCCTTTTCTTGAAAATTCATAAATAGTCAGATTACTGCAAATATATTTACAACTTAAAATGGTTGTCAACAAAGTCTATTGCTTACATTTCCTAACCTCACAGTACTTGTAATATTAATCAAATTAACGAATTAAAATGGCCATCACAAACAGCTCAGATTTTGATGATTTTATGTTTTTATTTTTTTGTTTATAATTTTAATTAAAATAAGAATCTTTTGATAGAGAAACAAATTCTAACTAAAATAAACGAAAGTCGAAAAACATATTTAATGGCAACTATGTTCCAATTACCAAGGAGTTGAAAAGCATAACTCAGTATTTACTCTTCAAATTAAACTTATTTTTAGGAATAATATGTCTTTCCTTGTTAACGTGATTTATTTTTACTGAAATCAACTTAAAGACCATCAAAATAATAAAAGTATTCGCAAAATGATAAATGTTTTCTGTCGAAATTAATAAGATTGATGCAGATGTTTTAATAGCACATACATGATGTTTAATTCGTTTTCTCTTTTGAAACGTTTATTAAGAAATAATTAATTGGTTTATTATTTAATGCTTCATATTTATGCTTCTTCTTGTCTTGTGTGTTTGTATGCTAGTTTCGAACGTTATAACATTCACGTACCCATACGTGTGAATATAAAAGCATGAAAACTTCAAATCCAACTAAAATTAAGCATCCACGCCATTTGCTGCTTTTTGTTTTTGTTTAAAGATGAATACTTGATTATATCAAATTAAATAAAAATGAAGACAAACATTTTTTTCCTTTGCTTAGGTAAGAAACAAAATTGAGCTTTAATATAGTTTTAAGTTAAATTTTTGAACAACCTCTTGTTAAATAGACTATCAATTGAAGTTGTGAAAACCTTCCTTATTTTTATGATTACAGATAAACTTATGCAACCACACGTCCTATCTATACTCTACAGTGAATCATTCTAACTTTTAGAAATGATGTATATACAAGAAAAGAACTTATAGGGAATTAATTGTCTTTTGATACTTTTTTAACTTAACTGAAAGTTAGAGTTGTGCTTTCCCACATGCTTTTCGCCAAGAGAATAACAGTGGACTCATCAAAATTTTAGTAAAAACCTGAAATGCTATATTATATCAAATGTATCATCACATCACATGCAGATCACGTCAAATGTTCGGAGACCGATACAATTCGATTGATCTTTCATGAACCATTTAAAATGAAATTTTATTTTTCATTCGATAGCAAATTATATTTTTTTTGGTTCCTTAAAAAAAATTCCTTTTCACGAACGAATCAACTCTTCGGCTCTGCAAAATTGAGCCCCAGGAAATAAGGATCCAAAGAAAGATGAAATAAAACCCCAAAAGTATGCATACAAAACAATAACGAAAATACAAAACAATAACGAAAATTCTCTAATTCTGTGGTGTTATTTCATTTTTTGGTGAACTTATTTAATTTTTTTGGAGACTTATTTCGTAGTGAAATAAAGGCCCAATGAAATATAACCCCAAAAATAATTGTAGGGTTTAAGTTTATTTTAATTAATAAAAATATTTTTGGGCCTTATTACATTCATAAGGCGTGTTTTTTTTTAAGAAAAGCTTTTCGTTGTGTAATAGGTTCGATTTTGAATGCATTACAAAATAATAAAACATCGACACGGCATGCAGTAGGATTACGGCCGATAAAACCTAAAGTAGAATCCTACTGTAAGTTCCCAGAACTATGAAGTATCCAGGTTTTGCGAAAGCAATTTTGTATCATTTTTTTTTTTTGGTTCTCTTTCGGTTGCAAAGGTGCTTTTAAACATTGCCATTTGAAATTGATGTTAACTTCGTTCCTTACTTCGCTTCTGTTCAACGATATTTGCTGAGAGAATAACGAATTCAAAATAAATAATTGCACTTTACCAGCTATGTAAATCATTCAACTTCAAAAGAAATTTCTGTTTGTTCTTTGAATATCGACTTTTTCAGTAAAAGATTCCCGTTATTTCAATTCAAAATCTTTTCAAATAAAGTCGATGTAGTACATTTTCAAAGCCTATAACTTAAATCTTAATCATCGAATCAAGGTGCCTTAAGAAATCATAGTAAAATGTTAAAATGTTAATAGGGCCTCTTACCCTAATTGCAATTTAATTTTTGAAATCTGAGTTGCTTACCGTTCAATTTGATAAAAATTCGTTTAACTATTTTTTGTAATAAAAATTTGGATGGTTATTAAATTTTAGGCCAAAATTATTACATTTATGTTTCAAAATGTATTATTTGAATTATAATTGTGCCAAACAAATTTTGTACGGGATTTACAATTAATTTTTTGGTACGCTCCAATAATTTTAATATACAAATGTAGCAAATTGAGAGTATAATGCCATCTGTTGGTCATCTCATTTTCTCGGGGAACAAAATTAACCGATTGTCAATTCCGTCATTGTCAATCAAATTCAAATTCAATATTTTCTCCTTCTTATACAAAATGGAATTTTCGAAAATCTCCACCATTTTATCCTAAAAGTATGCAATTTTCGGTTTTCTAAATTTTCCGACTTATCCTTTTGATGTTTTTAATTAACGGCTTCGTAGAGTCTTTACCTGGTTCAATACGATTCAAACAAAAAAAAAAAACATTCATGAAAATCAGCTGATGTTTTACCGAGTTATTCGCGTACAAATACAAAAATTCATTTTTATATATTTATATATAATATATTTAGATAATATTTAAAAACCTTAAAATTCCAATGCATATTAAGGTCTTTATATTTTATGAGGCCATCGATAAGACCCCATAGCATTAGTTTTTCATGGTTTAAAAAAAATATAATGTTGCTTTTATGTGATTCACTCTCGTGAACATTATTATGTAAAAGGTAGAACTCTTCAGTCAACAAACATTGATATATATGTACATAATCAAAATCAACAAAACATGCATCCAAATTTAATCATATGATGCGAACTGCTAAAATGAATTTGCATCATTCAATGTTCGTGACAAAGGTTAGACTTCACTTCACATCCTTATATACCATCACCATCATGCGGGTAAGGAAATTCAATAAACCTCCGTATTTTAACAATTGGTTTTCTTTTATTGTATCAATGTTCGAGCGTTAAACACACATTTTTCATTCACATCTTCTTTTTTTTTCCTCACGTATAACGGTTCTTATGAGCCACATCCGGTGTGTTATTGAATAGACATCGGTGGCGTCTTCTGCGGCATCGACACAGACAGACGCCAGTTTCTGAGGGTGGGAAAAAAAACTTCTTTCCGTTTTTTTTTGTATACATATAACAGGTCCCATGTGTGATGCTCCGGAATGTTAACCAAAAAACTGAGGGAGCACTGATTTCCTGTAGAACATCCCTATTTGTATAGATATTGGTGTTATTTTTTTTTTTAATAAAATAAAATGAAAAGGATTTAGGATGAATATAACCAATTGGACAGTTTTCAGATTTAATGCTGATTATCGAAACATTTTAAATAAGACAGATTTCAAAACTATTTCCATTAAAATGTTTCATTTCGAATCAAATTCTATACAACTCTCGAGCGATTGGTCCAATTGGTAGCCCAGATCTCGTGAAACAATATTGTTAGAATTGTTTCTTGCGTTATGTGGCGTTACGTTACGTCACAATACGTTACGTTACGTTACGTTAAGTTAATGATTTCCTGAAAGAAATATACAGTTGTTAATGGTACAGTTGTTGTTATTTCGAAAACAGTTATTTTTATTTGATAAATTTAATAATGTTAATGTTTTAAAAATAACAATTCTTTCCAAAAATTGAAAAAATTGTCCCTTAAATTATTTTCTAAAAATAATGCTATGTCATTTTATCAAGGTTCAAAGGCTTTCATCTTGACCATAAGATTAGCAGAGCTCAAGATATTATCAAGATATTTTATTATAAACGCAATAAAAAGGTCTCCAAAAAAAAACCATAGTTTGTTAAAAATCGTATAACTTGTTTCTGAGTTTAAAATCAGGGTTTTATTAAAATATATTTATCTCGAAATACGAACGAAAACAAAATTTAGCTGTGAAATTCTCATTGCTCCAAAAAAATAACCAATATTGCCCCAGATTTCTATGGGTACCTCATTTTTTTTTTGGGGGGGAGGGCGGATTCCTCTTTTCTGTTTTCTTTCACACATAGGGTTGTTGTTGTTGTTTTTTTATTTAAGTGAGGTTAAATTCGGGAATGTTGTTAGTGGTTTGTCGCAAATATTTGCCATTCTGACACCACCATCACCGACTCTTCATTCGAGATCGAGACTAGCTTCGCTGAAGCGAATATTTGTCTTTCATTTGCCTGAAGCTGTCAGTCGTCTTCGCAAGATAATACACAATGTTCATTTCTATACATTGCTTTTTTTTTGTTGTTGTTTTTATTTTTTGGTGCGCTATTTGTGTTAGTTTGCAGCTATAAAACTGAGAAAACAAACGTTATAAGAACTGCAATTCGCTATACCTAAAAAAAAAAACAAAAAAAAAAAAAAAAAAAAATGATGTGAAATTTCAAGCAACTACGGGAATAAATAAGTGTTGAAATTTTGGCTTAAGATTTGTTGCTTCAGCAGATGAAAAAAAAAGATGACAATGACAAAGCAAGTTGTTCAAACTATAACTAGCGAGAAGAAATTTGGTTTACGTATTTTTTATTTATTTATAGAGATGAATTTCTATGAAGATCCTTTAAATAAAGGTTAATCATATTTGTAGGTTCTTTAAAACTTAAAATTTTTATAAAGAGCTACAGATTTAATAGTGCAGTGTCACAGAAAATAAATTGTACACTCAGGCGTATACGCACTATTTTAATTTAATCCCCGTTTTCTTTAACTTTTTGTGCATCCTTCGTTTTATTAGTTTTCAGCGTTAGAACCTTACTCTAATTGAAGTAAATTTACCAACACTGATTCTGAATGTTTGAATCTTAAATTTATGTGTTTTTTTTTTATTATTTTTGTTAAAATAAATTGTTTGTTAAAAAATATTTTTCGAAAACTTAAGTTTTCATTCGTTTACAAATCTACTCCGGAAATTTACTTCACGTTTTTTACAAATTTGCTTCGAAAAGTTATTCATTATTTAAAAGGTTCTAAACCTGTTAGCGTCATTTTAAATTGCATTTATTTCAATAACTACACCGTTAGTAAATGGAGGTAAATGCTTATTATATTATTCTTTCTATCATCCGTACGTGGTTGCGTGGGTAGATTGCTTGATTTTGGCTAAAAATTTAATATGGTTTTAAAATTCTACATTCTTTAATTCTGTTTTTTTTTAATTTTTTTAATTCTGCTTTTCATAATTCTATTTACTAAATTCTGCAAATAATGAAAAAAATTAAAAATATAAAACGAAAAACATTATCCAGGACCGTTCCGCGAAATTGCGACCAAAAATCTATGATACAGATCTCAATTTCAAATTAGGTCACACGTCATGGATATATTTGTTTCTTCAACAATCCTTCGAGTCTCTTTTGAATCCCAAACGTGAGAATTTTTAAGTTTAATGAAGAAAAGTCTATTGGAACAAATCCTTCTTTTTTTTTTTTTTTTGAGAAAAAGAAACAAGACAAATTCTAAACGGGCAATGATGGGATTTACTTGTATGCTATTATAGAGTTTCAGCATTGTATAGAAGAAGTGTCGTAAAGGAATCATTTTAATTTCTTACAGTCACTTATTTTCGAGTTTTGTGATGTTAAACAAGCGCAAATGGACGCTCGATGCTCTGGGCTAACTTAACTCCTATCGTCCTGGAAGAAGTAAATAATCCTTACTCTGTTTCGTGACATGGTTTCCTGTAGCATATAACATGTTGTAACGTAAACAATTTGTTTAGTCAAGATAATTTGTAATACTCATGCAGACGGCCATGACCATGTCTTATTTATTGTTTGTAAAATAAAGTAAATTGTACAAAAATGATTTTTATTTAATAAACAATTTTAAACTAACTTACTATCTAACTCACTACTATGTAACGTGTCCGGGCCCATGTCCACCGTTAAATGAAAAGGTAGGTATTCATAATACAATCTCGTAACTGTTCTTGACAACTAGGTTATAAACAATATTGCAGTACCCGCATACCAGAATGAAAAGCAGCAATATTACTCCTCGCAACGAGCGAGAAAATAACAAACCATATTGAAAACAAAACTTTTATAAAAAAAATACATGCATAACTATATATGACGTAACAAGTCAAAAACCATTGTAAAAATTCGCGCGTGTATAAAAGTATATGAGATGGAAAACTACATTCATTATTTTTGTTATTTTTTTTAATCAAGGACAACAACCAACAAAACAGTCCATATACTCTCTCCATTCAGAATGAACTCTGTGAGCTCATATATTCAGAATGGAAAAAAATTGCAATTTTGTGAGTGTCTCTCTACGGTCAGATTTAAGGTGACTTACTTAAATATTTTATTTATTTTTGTTTTTTTTTTTTCGAAAACAACTATACACATCTGACGAAGTTGAATTAACGGTCCAATGTTTATTCGAAAACAGCTCAAACCATCTGGGTCGAGTAAAGTTTTCGGGATGATTGCATTAATATAAGAGCGTGGAAATGGCAGAAAAAGAGGAAAATTAAAATCAATTCATTGGACGATGTGCAATCATAGTTTGTTGTTACGAGTATTTATGTAATATTCATGGACAGGACGTGTGTCCTATATAGAATCGGAAAAAATCATCAGCTCAATTTTGGTTTCTTCAGATTTTTTAAAAGGAAATTTTTATTCAATTTGACCTGATTTTAAGTTAATTTGCGATGACTTTGTGGCAGTGGAAATTATTTTTATTGCCAATCAAGGAATATTGTTTTCCTCCTTGTGTTGTTGTCAGAAGAGGCTTACATATTTAAGTATTGACGAATGCATATTTTTGAATAAAGTTTTATAAGACAAAATTTGTGAATTGTGCAAATACCAACGTTAAAAGTTTTTTAATGAAATTGTGTATACAAACTATTTATCTATCGAATTTCAATTTCAGATAATTATCAATAAGTTTTTATTTTTTTGACTGCTTATAAAAACGGTGAGTGTGCAAATATTATTATAAATGATTATGAGTCAAGTTATTCCTTTATATTTATTCAATTCTTTATTCAATTTAATTACAAATTATAATAACTTATATTCGCTTACTATTTAATTTGTTTAAGTTAACCCTTTGGATGCTGGACAGAGAGAGCGTAGCCTAATCTGACGTACCTTATACATAGGCTTAGATTTTCATCAAATACCATAATAATATGTTATACAAAGGTGTTGCCAGAACTTAGAACAGTTATATACGAAAACCCGATATTTTCATCATTTTACCATGATAAACTTTTGAAGGCTTACACGATTTCACGATTTAAACTTTAATTTTTTTATCAAATTTTTCTTATTTATGTAGTTTTTTCCTAAACTGATTTTAAAAATTGCACCATTATTTTGAAGCCGCATTATCTCGGGTTACTGCCAATAAACAATTCCTCCAAGAGTATCTCTTTCACCTTAGACGTTCGGATTTGTAAGAATATTGTAAGTTCTCTCCATTTCTGCCAGTATCACCCACACAAGAATGGTTGAGAGTTGTAAGTCTTTAAAAGCCCTGGTTCCACATCAGTTTATTTATTTATTTTAGCACAGAATTTTTCCATCTGCTAAAACTTTTACAACATATTAAATGCATCATTTTGATTCTAAATGACCAACTATTTTAAATGTAAGGTATATGTTATGTATTTAAAGAAAAATTGTTTAAAAGTCGATAGAAATACAACCCAGGCATACAGATAAAAGAACATGCAATCATATAGAAATGAAGACAAACAGGAATATCAAACTACAGACTTTAAAGTCTTTGTCGCAAAATTTTAAACAGCCTGATGTTAAGGTACATATGTAATAGCATTATACTACTTATCAATTTACTTTATTACTTCATTTTTTCATTTTATTTATTTAAACAAAAAAGCCTTGAGATAATATCTCATTTATGGCTTAAAAATATTTAAAATTAAAATTACAAGTTACATAATATGCATAAAAAAAAAGATTCAAATTACAAAGAGTAATATTAAAGATTTTAATATTTGAATAATATTTTTTAAAAGAAGAAGAGTACCTAAAGAAAAATTATGAAAACTAAAAAGTACAGAAAAATTATTAAACAAAATGGGAGTGAAAATGCAATGCAAAATGCAATATATAACTCTTTACTAAAATCTTTTTAGTTATACAATTTTTTTAAATACCCAAGTAAAATGTGTTCTCTTAAAAGAAGCTTCAAGAACTTAACTAGATTAATGTAAGTTTTTTTAATAATACAAATTCTATATATGTACTATCGAAATCCATAAGCGAAGTAGAAGACTTAGCAGTATTTTAATTGGTCTTGTCGAATTACTGATTCAAAATATAAACATTTTTCTCGTTTCGTCCCGCTCATTTCACTAATTGGGCTCATAATTATTTTATTTATAATTTTTAAATCTTTTGGCAATTGAACTCCAGATATAAGAAGTAATTATAGTCAGATCCTGTAAGGGTTTTCATAGAAGTAAAAAAATGACTAATCCTCTTAATTATTTATTGTTATGGGATTATAAAGACTACGAGCTGTTTAGAGCTGAATTTTTACAAAAAGATTCTTATAAGAATATACATTAATATAATCCTATTTCAAGAAGATTTGAGTATCTTGAAGCTGCAAAAGTGTTTAAATCTTTAAAAAAAAGTTATTAGAACTATTTAAGTTTCATTACCATATAATATAATTCTTAAGTGTAGAAATGGAATATTTGGGTCTTATGGGAGTTTTTTCGGAATTCTAAACGAAACCTATTTTCTTAAAAAACTTTAACTGAACACGTCTAAAAAAGTGACATTTCGTGCAAACAAGTAAGCAAACATATCATTTAAATCAATTAAGCATAGTAGTAAAAAGATAAATTCGGAATTTAGTGATTTTAACTTTAATAAGGTAATACTAATTCGTTTAAAATTTTGGAAATACTGTTTTTAACCTAGTAACGTACTAAAATTGCTTTAACATCGTACTCAATAATTGTTTAAAATTTTTCACATTTTTTCTCAAGTTAGTTAATAACCAATTTATCAATCACCTTTTTTAAATTCACAAACGGAACTTTTGAACCAAAAAAAATGTTATGTTGTCTAGACTTTATTAATTCATTGCTTCACTGCATATACAATTTTTAATAAGCAATTAATTTTGTATAATTTATTTTCTCAAACAAATAAAATACAGATTTCAAATAAACTTCATTCAAATTTTATTCTAAAGCAAATTTTATACAAAGCAAGCGTCGTAATTCGTTCGATTTATTTTTGCTTAAACCATATTGCTTTTAATAATGAATTTTTGTCAACGGATCGATGAATTTGAAAGTATTTTTTTTTTTTTATATATAAAATAATGTATAAGCCCGGGATAATTTTTGTTCAGTGGCAAAAAAACAACGTTTGATCTTTTTACAAATTTTTCCCTCGGTAATAGGTAATAACGAACAAAATTTTTAATTTGAGTTTATTCAATCGTAAGTATAATTTCTCACGAAGCCCCGAATTCATCAGGTAGCATCGTAGCACGAACAAAAATATATCACCGACAGTCTCACGTTATCTGATGTTAATTCCTTTTGAAATTAATATAAAAATAAATGTATATACCTTCATAACACAGCAGCAGTAGGCAAAGTCTGAATATTACTCAATCGATAGCAATCATTTTGATTTCGTCTTCATTGGTTTAATTTGTTGATTTTATATAATTGAAAGGTATCCATAAGAAACAAATATCTCAATTTAAATGAAACCGAACAGTTTGCTGTCTTCGATCGTAGAGCTCATTCTCTCTCTCCTCTGGAATCGGCATCATTTAGGTAAGTGATGAAAAGTTCCTAATGAATGGCCATGCCAATTTAAATAATGCCAACGACAACTAATTTTCACCACCCATTTTAAGCTAAAAATAAAACAAGTAGATGGGCAAGACATTTGAGACATAATAACTACAAACATGTTACATCAATTGGAAAATGGAAAATTCTTTTGAAGAATAAATGGTGAGAATAAAAGATTGGACCAAGTCAACATGATACTACCAGAAGGATTTGGTATATAGTATTTTCGGTGCAGGAAAACAGTTCTCTGGATGAGGGTTAACTTGACTTCAGTTACAATAGAACAAGGAACTGAATTTAAAAAAAGTGAACAGGGAATATCACTGACATCTCGTCCAGTGAACTTCATTTTTCGTATTGCGTTCTTTTATAGTCTCCGTTGTAGTTGTCAAAGGTACATAGACATAAATAGAAATACCTAGAACCAAATGTTAAGACAAAAAAAGTGCACAACAGGATCGCATCAACTTGCTCTTGGGGTTCAAGTGGCTTAGAGTTTATTGTTCAGTTCTAACAGAAATAATTTTGTAACGAAGTTTTGCAACTTCAGATTGAAAAATGTGGGGAGCCTCAAAATACATTGAAGCAACCACGATTTCAACATTCCATACATTCCAACAACAACAAAATATAGACTCCATGGGTCCGATTCTTCTCTTCTCTTGCCGACGAACTGCCGTGATATACCGTACTCAATCTTCCCAATCCAAATAGCGTCTATGTTAATGTCCACAAGCTTGTTTTTCGTTGGTATATTTGTGATTCACACTTCCTTCTGCCTGAAAAATTCATATTGTAATGTGGAAATTTCTTTAGCAAAATTGTCTTAAATAATAAGTTAGTTGTAAGTCAAGTGTATATAAAACAAATCGAAAAATGAAAAATAAATTCTTAATCTAATCTTCAGCAAAATTGTTCTCTTCGATCTGCGAATTCCAACCTGATTATTCTGTTGAGTGCTGCGTATTCTGTAAGCCGGACGCAGATTTGTTTATCCTTCATCTTGCTGCTTAAAACAGGGTTTCCCATTAAAAACTCTGACACATCGAAATATTTGTACTTTGTAGCGAATACGCGAAGACCGAAGATTCCAAAGATTCGGATCACTCCATCAATGTGGGTATGGGTATACTTTCATTAACCATCATTTAAATTAATTTAGGCAGACGAAATTTTCTTTGTAGTTCCGAAGTATTGGCGTTGGTTTTGGAGAGGGAGAGCCTTTTCTTTTGTATTTAAAATCTAAGCCTGAGTACATATATTAAATACTCTTTTAATGTAGTTTACCTTAACAGTCCTATTCTGGCAAACCTCACTGATATCTCACAACTCACAAGTCACAACAATCTCACGAGGAGTTAAAATTGATTTTGTGAGGTTTTCGTATTCTGGTAGCACCGTCAAAACTTCTGACTTGTGAGCCTCACAAGACCTATCAAAATTGTAATCTCCTTTTTAATAGCTCACAACTCACAAGTTTGACATTTCATAATCACAAAAAACAATTATTGCATGGGTCGCGTTCAGCAGAAATTCCGAACTTTTAATCAAATAAAAAATTCACCTTGATGTGGTGAGTCTTTTGTGAGGTTTCTTATGAGGATTGTCGGAGAATACCGAAAATGTTATCGAATCACAACAACCCCACAAGAAATCAACCTTACAAGAGCTTGTGACTTGTGAGCGTTCCCCCAGAATAGCCCTGTTAGACAATATCTTGTAAGAATTATATGAAATACTTTTTTATTTAAATAAGTTAATTATTAATTGTAAACAAGAAATTTATACACAACAAAAAATTTGAGTAATTCTGGGCTCCGGTGAGTCTACTTAAACCTCGACAAAAAGGCTTTACAAAATTCATAAATATTGTTCTTATTTGGATACACTTTATCTAATGCTTAATAATAATCTGTATGGAAAGGACACTTAGTCGTCCCACCTATAATATATTTTATAAACCGTCGACAAAATAGAATGAAGAATTTTATTTTGTAAACTTAACTTTCAGTATGGAACAAACTTTTTATATGATATTTTTTTCTTGGAATAACCTGCAGCGTTATGAAGTGAAAATTATATCTCCTTTCTTTAGGGTTTCCTTTATAATATACAAAAAAACATAACTCAGAGGCATTTAACCCACTTGAAGTCCTGTAGACAACTTAAGTAACAAATATATACAAACAAGTCTGCTTTCCGGAAACTTAAATGTTGTGTAACGCTGTAAGGTACAAATTATCAAAATACAAAAGTTTGTTTTCCATTCATTTCCATATATGTATTGTATATATTTAGTGTCCTCTGTATGCTTACACCTAACGACCAACCGAAACAGACCAAAATCCCAGGCGAGAACGTGCCTTCCCTCGGGCATGCGATGCAAGTCATATTCAGTATAAGTGAACTTACATACACATTACGACTATATACGATTAAACGTAACGTACGAAATAGCTAACGAAACACTTGACGCCACCGTGCAAGTAAATTCTCTAAATTAAACCATGGAGTTCATGAGGTTGACAGAAATCTAATGTGTGTTGAACGTAGACGTATAGGTAATGTTATGTATTGTATGTACCTACCTTGCCAACCTGTGTGTATTGTGTAGCAAAACTACAACGACCGAAGCTGACGGTTGCCTCTTGCTTGAAAAATAAGATGAGTTGAGATACAGTTTTTCAAGTTACAATGCCTCTGCTGCAGATGCTATGTACATTCTACATCTTACATCTTTGTGTTATCTTCTACTCCTGGCCTTGCGTGTGATTTATTAAGGACAGACAAAATCGTCTTTTCTCTTTTGTCAGTGCGTCCACTTCGTCTCTTGACGTCTTCACTCACCTTCAAGAAGTCTATTCTATCTCAGCAAAATTCGCTGCCAGCAAAATACCGGTTTCTCACGTTAACTTTACAAGGAGAAGGAAATATTATGCTATTTCTTGTATGTATTTTTAACTCAAACCTTAAAATTTAATCACACCAAAAACATAAATGTTTAAAAAGAGCTAAATTTGTCTATACCTACATAAACAAGCATGTGTGCAACAATTCAGCCATGAAAGGTAATGCGATCTAAAAGTATGGGAAGTTCTAAGTTTATGAAGTTTATATCAAATCGTGATGGAAATTGGTTACATATTTAGTGACTACTGATTTAGTTCAATTGTAAAGTTTTCTTTTCAAAACCTTTTAAATTTTATTTCGTGTGCTCAAATAACGGACAATTAATACAATTTTTAGCAGACTGATTATATACGAATTTATTTTTATCGGTTTAAACAATTTTAATTACCTTTTTGACATAGCGAAGAATTTTAAAAATTTTAATAAAAAAAAAATCAAATAAAACAATATAGTGGGGGTTAGGTAATTGACCTTACAGACGGATTTATAAACGCATTAAAGCGAGTGAATAGTGTTATACAATCCTTATAATGCCTCTTAATGTGAAAAGGCGATTTAAAAAAAACTTATGCAACGTTGAATAGACCCATTATAAGCTAAATGCGTTTGAGGGTTGAATAGTGCCTAGGTACATAATATTATTTTTGTATCGAAATGTCACTTTGACTCACACACAACAACATAATACACCGATATTAGGAATGCGCTTACTTTGGCAATTTTTTAATTTCTTTTCTTTTTTTTTTACTAAAATTAATAAAGGTACATTATGTACTTGTAGAATATACATGTACATAAGTATGCTTGAAAGCAGCTTACAAAATCATACCGAAGGTCTACAATAAGTATCGATTTCCAGCCTCCGCTTCATTGAAAGTAAACATTTTTTTTTTAATTAATAAATCAATAAACATGCACTTTTTGTTTCAATAAATCCTTTTCTCGCTCTGATATTGTTTTATTATAATTGGTTTCACATTGTATTATTATATATTTTCAAACACCAGCTTAGTGCAACCAGCAAATATGAATTTCAATGAAAATAACTCGTATTTATTGTTGCAAGCATGATAATTCTATGTTTTGTTTATTGAGGGAAATTCAAGTGGAAATGTAATGCCAATGATGGTAGATTTTATAAATTTTATAGAATTTAGAGTTTAACATTTTTTTATTATTGAATATTAAAAGGCGAGAATAAGCCAACCTACATGTTATAAAATGTTCACATAGCATTTGTTTTCAAAACAATTAAAATAACTATACAAAAATACTTTATGTACAGGGTGACGCACGAATCGTGCTACATTAAGAAATTCAAGCTACTTTTTTTAAATCAATTTAGTTTATTTATATATTTTTTATTGTATAGAAGATTAAATTCTTTATTAACTAATTACAAGGTGGGCAAAATACAAGAGTCTTTTTAAAAATGAAATAAAATGAACAAAATTGAATTTTTTTTCCATGTATTATGACTTTATTAGTAAGAGCAAATATTCCCATTGATTATGGAACACAACGTCGTTCAAGTGGCTGCCTGGGACTAACTTCGCAGTAGCGAATTTTGTCACTCCAATTTTCCAAGAACATGTTGATAGTTTTGGACTGTAGCTCACGGATTGATTAGATGATATTGGCCTTAAGTGCTTGAATCGTTTCCGGAATATTCGCATAACATCGGTCCCTCACGGTTCCTCACAAACACGATTTGTCGATTTGGTGCGAAAAAGATCGATTGTGGCATGGGTTATGGGGCATAGCGCGCCATCCTGCGTGAACCAGAGTTTGTCCAAATCCATGTCTTCAATTTTAGTAAAAAAAAAAAGTCGGTTAACATGGCTCAGTAACGTCCTTGATTACGAATTAGAATAGCAATTAATCATTTTCTGCTGAGTAACCCCTCGCTTTAGTGAGTTGTGGGCTGGAACCAGATTTCTACCGATACTCTTTTACTTTTTAAGGAAGCAGCGAGAAAAACACCTTGAATTAGCCCTGCACTGGAATCCTACAATTTTTCCCAGTTAACTTCTACTATAATCGTATCTCATAGGTTGAGTTCAAACCTGGTATGGTAGCTCATACTAAAATAGCTTTAAATATTATTTCAAATACCGGGTTAATTGGAATAAGTTTTTAATAAAATTGTAAAACCCTCATTTTGTTTATAATATGTAAATATGGTAAAGGGTAAGAGTTTTACTTGCTTTCTTCAGGATTATCTTGGGATCCGAGCTTACCTCAGCCTCTAGAATAAATATCAAACTATTTTCATTTTACCATATATTAAGTGCGATGATGTCTTTTTTTTGGCATAGCTTAGTAACGCTTTAATCGTAATACGAAATTCATGCGATAAAAAAAAAAAAAAAAAAAAACTATACCTTTTGTCCACCGACCAACACAGTATGGACATACATTTTTACCAATCGTCATTGGTAATAACGACTTTTGACTAGAAAGTCCCAGTTCAGATATTTCCAAGTTTTGATTGGATTAATATAATTGTTCGGATTTAAAAAAATCTATATGTATATAATTAAATCATTATCATCGCACTAAGCTAAATTTGAGTTTTGATTAAATTTTATTTTAATTATAACCGTGGATGCGTTTAAGATTCATCTTAATGAAACCTGGATTGAAAAGAATAAAACATTTTATTTTATTTTATTTTGTGGTACACAAATAGGTATTCCTATAAATCAAGGAATTTAATTTTAATTTTCATGCTTTTTACACCTTTTAAAAGGTAAGTAAATAAACAATCATGAAAAGCTTCCAATTTTTACTTAAAATTAAAATAATTTTACGGTTCAGAAAGTCTTCATATTCATGTACACCTATACCTACAGGAACATAGCGTAGTAAACTTTTCACCAAATATTTCACACTTTCAAAACGTCAACATCCTCCGAAGCATGAAGTTTATGTGTTGTTGGGCTTGGTCCTTGATAGAATCCGTTATCCACCCCCTCTGCACACTTGCACAGTCCCCGCATCCATCTTTTTGACAAAAAACAAGCATCAGCCTAATTCAAATCTCTCGTTTAACGAAAAATAAAGAAACTCCGCATTAACTACACAACTACATACAAGGAGATTGGGTGAATCTCGGAATCCAAACATGAAACGTCAGTGATGGCGCTTGTTTGCTGTGGTTATGGCATAGCTAATGCTATGTTTCTGCCTTTTGTAAATCCTGCGGCTTCTATATCCTAGTTTAGTGGTATGATTTAAGGATTTTCTCCTTTTTGTTTGTATATGTATGTATGTATAAATAGTGTATGTTAGTTCCCTTAGCTTTGGCCTATAGTTTTCGGCCAGTGTTGGTCCAAGAGTATAGTTGTATTTTGGTAAAATACTTTTGTCTGTTGAGATAAATTCTCGAAATCCAAACATTCCCATCTGAAAGTAAAGACATTGAGGACATTTTTGAGATACGACGGTTTTTTGAAGGGAATGGGCAAAGATTAATTACCATGTGCTCTGTGATGGATACTTTGACTTTCTGATGTCGAGGGGGGTATATATACCTACCCTACATATATATATATTTCTCTATGGCAATATTCCTGGATATTAAATTTTACTCAACTTTATATTCCCAATCCCGGTTAAGGATTTGTTATCCGGAAGAAATTCTGGGCAATTGTGGGAGCACCATATAATCTTAAATGCAGACAATTATTTATGAGAAGGATTTGGAAAAAGTCATTTATTGCAGAACCAGTAAACATTTTGTTTTTTTGAAAAGAAACACTTTGTTCTCTAATAAGATGAGGAAGATATTATTGATCAGCAAGTTGAATTTAATAATGATTGACGTTCGACTTGATTGATTTTATATCAGATCGAAAAAGTCAACAAACACAAAGTACCTATACGAGTACAAAGCAGTGTACAAAGTACTAAGCATTATTTCAACAATCATGCTTTTATGATTCAAAAAATAATAAGTCAATATTATTATTTGGTCTGTAGGGCAGGACAAATAAAGGTTTCATATAGATTTAAGGGTCAATCTTGACAATATGATGATGGAGAATCCAAAAAAGTAATTTTCTATTCGAAGTCCATCGTCGAACTTTGCGGGTGTTTGTCTCTGCGTCCATTTCTATATTGAGCTGATATGGGCTTAATTTAAATTGGGTGTAGGTGTAAAGCATTTTTATGTAATTCTCCAGCGGATAAACCCGAATGCAGTAATTAATTACTCTTGATTCTAGCTTAAATGAACGAAAAATGTGGATTTGTATATTTGGTATATCCTTAAGTTGAATCTATAAATTCTAATTGATCAAAACTAAAAACATGTAAGTGTTTTTGTTAATTCACCAACGCCGAAAGAAAAATTATTACGAAAAATACCAAAAGGCCATAGCAAATTTTTGGGTGTGCCAAACATTAGTGCCAAACGTTATGTTCACCTGTAGATTAAGAGGTTTCATGGTTCGAAAGCTTATAACCCATCGGTTACATTTCCGATAAATAAAATAAATAAATTGGATAGCGTGACAGCTCGCGTAAAACAAGGGCTTGGCAGGAATAGGTGGGACTTACAATTTTCTGCCAAATTCGAATTTGTCAATTCAAGAGGCAATAACCCTTGAAACCTTTAAAGAGAATCCTGGAACAAAAACCGGGTTATAAACCCAAGTCATGTTTCAGTTTTTAAAGAGGGCTCTAAAAAGGACGATGGTGTAGGGTCAGTCTTTTCAAAAAACCCACCCATCAACTAGTTATAATAAAGCTTTAAAATTTTTGCAGCCTTTTCCAAGCAAAACTGCTTGTGGTTTGTGAACCGGAAAAACTTTTTTCATTAACATATTCTTAGATAGCCAGGTGTTAATCAAAGCCATTTCGTCAACTGCCACAAAGTTTAAACTATAGTTAATCCCTGCAGCAATAAGTTAAAAGTACTTGCCGAAACTAATACAGTCAGCCTTCGATGGAACTCTACTGTGACATATACGGTAATGAAATGCAGATGGACTTGCCACATACATATTCTATACTGGAACAAGAAAGTAGTAGAACTCACCAAAGTTTCCTCAAACCGAAAATAACAGATGACCAACAATTAACGATAAAAACAAACTATATAGGTAAGTATATACTCAAGCTAAGCTGGTCTCAATTGTTGTTATTGGTTGCATTTCTAACGGGTCACAACTCAGTGGGAACCCACGTGAGCAGAATGGGCTTCAGCAGATCTGACTTATGCAGAGGGTGTCAAGACGAAGAGGCTGAGGAGAGCTCATCTCACTTTGTTTTTACCCCTTCCAATAGATAATCTTCCCATTATGGTTAGGTCACAGGTCAGAAGGTCTTAGACTATTTAAAGGCGACTGGCCTTCCGTCAGATCGTTTGAAAGACCCCAAAAAGTAAACTCTGCATGTGGATAAATGTATGAACAAAAATTCGCTTTCAACCCTCCTCGGATCTAAGATCATGGTATGAATCGGCTTAGGTGATAGTTGATTGTCAAATTTTTGAAATTTACTTTTAAAATAGCTGTCTCTACTCTCTATCATAGCTGAAGGTTAATATAGATAGGGAGCAATCGTCAAAACGACAATCAATTAATCGAGTGGTCGTTTTAGTCCTACGCGATACGTCAGCAGTAAGCAGTAGGTCCAAGACGTTTGAATGCGACTGGCGCTCTACCAATCTGTTTTTGCTCATTAATACCGGGAATCCATATCTCTTCCATTTCTTTTATAAGCCTAACTAAATTTTTCAACTTATACCCTTAACTTTCTCACCCAAAGTTCTTCCAAAGTATTGATAATTTAAATATTTAAACAGAGTTCTTTTCCTAGAATGTTTTCAAAACATTTCCTTTCTCCTAAACAATTACGGTTACAAGTATACTTAACTAGTTTTAACAATCTATAGAATAGATTGAAAATTTAATTTTTTAAATGAGATCTCCTGAATTGCTTTTCAATCCTAACCATTTGTCGGGCCTTAAATAAATGCTGAGATTACACCCGAAGCAACTTAATTAAACTTCTAAAAGACTAAAGCAACTTCTAAAATACTAAAGCTTCATTGATGAAAATTATATAATCAACAAAATGCACATTTTTGCCTCTTCTATGTAATTGAGTTGCTCTTGGTTTTATTCCAAGGGGGTCTCTATAGGTACTTCCAATCTGGAATATGATATATCCGACAAAAAAAATAATAAAAAAGTAAAAAAAAAAGAAAATAAAAAAGCATACAATATCGTTTTCGAAACAAAATTAAGTAAAATATGAAAATTACCCTCTCCCAAACCGAGACAACGAAACAGAGGCCAAGGACTTAAAGTGAATGAAGGAAGTTTTGCTTAACAGAATTTCAACTATCACAAGAGGGTGACACTTTCTCACTTACCATCACCAGTCACCATAATATTATCTCTGGCAATCCGGTAAGCGTTTTGCATTTTTGGGGATAAAGTTTTCCATCACCAAATATTATATTTTCTACCTATATACATACCTTCTTTTCTTGTGATTCTAATTCTGACCCAATGAGATGATAGGACATCAGGTTCAGCATCAGGGTTCGAGAATCGAGAGGGAGAGACCATTCTTGGATGTAATTTTATTACAAAAATGCATTTATGTAGGTACCCTTTAAGGGTATATAGGATTATGTCTTTGCTACCAAATCTAGTCAAAGTCATAGAAGATTTTCTTTATATTTTGAAATGCATTGATATTTTTGCCACGACTTCAATTTTTGCCAAAATTGAACAAACTTCTTGGGTAAAGTGAACAGTTTAGAAAGTTTTCCTTAATGTCCTTCAGTGTGGGAACTGGGATCTGGAAAGTCGAAGCAAATGGTCGGAATGTTATTTGCTATAAATTTATCATTTTATTAACAGTTTCGTTTTCTTTTTTTTTGTATTTTGGGTAGGTATTTGTTTTTAGGGAGTTTGGGTGAAATAATTTGGAAACTTATTTGAAAATGTCCAAGAGTTGGAGTGAGTGAGTGAAAAGGAACCCAACATGTTTAAGTGACAGTTTTTCTTTTAACTTTTAGTAACTTCCTACAAGAGAAGTTTTGTCATTTCAGGTGATGAAATTAAAACCTGTAGATGTACATATATACGAAAGTATTTAAAATCATTATTAAATAAAAATAGAATATTTCAATTTACAAATTGGTATACAAAGAATATTTCTTTTTAAGAAGAGCATTTGAAAGGAATGCATGCCATCCGCGCCATCCGCACCACCCATCCAGGTGCTGGTTTCAGAACATAGAGTTCTGGCCTTGTTCCTATAAGAACATATTGTCATTTGTTACATTTATTACCATGCTCTCATATTTAGAGAGTATTAAAGAAAGTGTAAAGGCTTTCGAAGTTGAAGGAGGGCTTTCATGCCTCCGTAGTAGCCCGTGGCGTAATGGTTAGTGCATTGGCCTGTTAGCCAAAGGTCTTGGGTTCGATTTCCAGCCTATGCCACCTAAAAACAGATATGTTTTTCACGGGTTACTGCCGCTTGCGAGGAATTGGCAAATCCCCCAAGAGTATCTCTTGTCATGAAAAAGTGCTTCTCACCCTAACCGTTCGGATTCGGTAGAAAATTGTAGGTCCCCTCCATTCCTGCCAATAACACGCACGCAAGAATGGTTGAGAGTTGTAAGTCACTAGGACCTGGTTCTATACATCGTCGCGCTGGGCAATGCCTTTTAAAGGGTGTTCCAAAATTAACACAAGGTTTTTACTCCTTGAGGGTGAAATTTTTTCTAGAGAACTCTTAGGTTAGATAAGGTTAGAATTAGAAGGGGTTATGACACGGTAGACCGTGTAATCTCACTTGGAACTCCGTAGATCCAGTGCGCTTCCCGGCGTATAAGTAGGTATGTGTGAGAAGGGGATAGAGAACTTTCAGTGACATGATAATTGTCAGAAAAGCGACAGAAAATTGCTTAAAACATGTGGTTTTATTCAGCATGTAAATTCCATGTTTATATTATTTGGCAACTTTATATAAAAAGGACCAGCGTTGCCACTTCAAAAAAGAATTGCGCAGTATAGGCATCATTCAGAAAAATGCAGTAGATTTTCCGCAAAAGATTTTTTATTTAAAAATAAAAATACAAAGTTTATCGATTTGATATTATAACAATAAGGGTATTCATGCAATGATGTAAAACACTGGGTAAGTTTACCATTTGGTTAATGAAACGACAAATTTTGTATGAGAAATGATTTACACAATTTGGTTAAAATTCCACAAGGAATGTGGAATCAATCAAATGTTTTTGGTAAAAACCAAGCGTCATTGTGACTTTTAGAAATAGGCGTGTTCTGAAATATGATATTCTAGGTATCTCAGAGAACTAAAATAAACTCTGCCCGTGTTCTGTAACTTTCGCATTGAGATTAGTTGGCGAAAAAAGATGTGAATAAAAACATAGTTTATACAAAAAAAAAATAATTAGGACCTCTACATTTTCTGACTATTATTGATCAGCATTGTTTATTCACACAAATCCATATAATGTGCCATATGGATAAACGAAATTAAATGCTTTTACTTACAATAAATACAATGCTTTCGAATCGTTATCGATGAGAAAGGAACCATTTATTTTAATGATATATATGAATAATATTTTCTTAACTGAAGGAAAAGTAGATATCCACCTTTATGGACGCGCCATATGATTTTTCTTGTATTCGCTCATTTTCGTTCGATTATTGCCGTGAGGTTTCAAACATTACAGTTCTTCGGGATTAAAAAACCCTGACATTTGTGATGTATCTTAAATTTTTTCCGTTCCGAGATATTCCGACTCCGATTCAAAGTTGGTTTGGAAGTGGTTCTCCATTTAAAAATTACTTCAAAATCTGAACACGCTTATCCAAATGACCAAATGAATTGAAAAGGGCGTTCATGCAAACTTTTATGTAAACTTATCATTTTACACAATTTTTAAACTTACAACGCACGTTGCATGAATACCCTTAATGATTTTAAAACAAACTTAAACTAAAAAAAAATATTACTCATTTAAATTTGAGAGTAGGTATTTTGCAGGAGTGAGTGGTTCGCTGTCAAACCTTATAAAAGAATTGAAATTATTTTTATCTGAACAAAATAGACTCCACAAGGCTTTGTCGCCTGTTTATATAAAACGTTATATATTGAGTCACAATGTCCATGTCCATGCAGTTAGTATGTCGACGCTGTTTTTTTAAAGCTTGATCATGAGATTTAAGATTTTATGAGTGATTTGTTTTCTGTTTTTTGTTTAAATTAAAGATAAAATGGTGAGGAAAAATGCAAGGTTTGCTCTCCAACATTAAGTTGCTTTCCTAAAAAAACTAAAGTTGCTATCGATTCTTGACACTCCATACTTGACACTCCGCACTTGTTTAGAATATTCTAATCAAAATCAAGTATTTAATTTAAAAAATCTCAGATCAATTACATTGTCCCACAGCCCCAACTCGGCAAGGCTATGCCTCTATTTACAAGAAACTCAATCGTACAATGAATTCACTCGAAATTCTTTTAATGGAATTTGAAAAACAATAATTGATTTTCATTCATTCGTATTTACTTTTGACACTTAGTAAAAGGTACATACTTCATCACTTTTTTAATAAAATTATATTAATTTCTGTTAACCTGCTCTTTTAGTCCCACATTGCACTAGGTATCAAAATTGTTTCCATGCAAATCCGAACAAACATTTAAGTCATCTAATCGCATAATAGAATTAATTTTAAATAGACTCTTTCGTTGTTGAATTAAAAACGATGCATAACAATATAACCGTCACTTGAAAATTGATATTCACTAACAATGACCGAAAAACAGCTAAAAACAAAATGAACACGATGTTTTAGAATGCCAAATTTGTTATGTACATTAATTAAAACCTTATTGCGTTATCCACAACGTTTAATATTTTGTCAATTTTGTGGAATAACCTTTCGGCCAATACCTTCATTTGATTTATTGCCCACCTTAACTATCGAGTGGAGTGTCGTGTGGGCGAACAGCCACAGTGGGTTCAATGTGGTTTGTTTGTGCATCCGTTTAAGCTGCCACATGAAATCAGAGTATTTCCTCCAAAAATTAGGGGTTGTCGGCATAACATAAATTTATTTATATATAATGTAGCTTTTGATGCCCAAACCTTGGCCATAAACTGAGACAAGAGTCTCTCGCTGAGACACGATGATGTTGGAGGGCTTATTGTTCTTAAATAGAACCACTTCTGGAATTGACTCACATGTCAAGTTGAAAAATTGTTCTCTGGCATTTTGCACAGTTTATTGTTTTTAGTCGTTAGTTTTCTCTCCAACCTTCTACCTCTTGGTTATCATCATGCTAAGATCAAGCTGAGGGTTGAAACTTGAAAGGGCATACTTGTTTTTTTTTCGAATTACCCTTATGGTTAGTTGGAAAGTTTAAACCATGTTCTATCTGCAATTGAAAGTTTGAGAAAATTTATCTTTTAATATAATCTAATCCATTAAAATAGCATTCCTATGAATTCTATGTGCAAATGTATATTGTGTATGTATTTTGTAGCAATAATCGTTTCCTCTGAGTCAAAATAGATACATTTTAGAGATAAACGTAATGGACTTTTAAGTGATTAAGCTAGTTAAAATAGTTATTTCAAAGAACTGATGATGTAGTTTCTGTTCAAGTTGAACTCTTACTCTATTAAAAAATTTACTCGGTTTAAAATTTTTAAACAATATAGGAATTCCAATTTTCGACCACTTTATGGTGACCTGTGGCCCTAAATTGGCAATTATAATTTACATTAATTGTGCCGACTCGAATCTATTCATGATCATGAAATAAAATGACCACAAATCGTCCATCAACTGTCAAATTTGTTGTCACTATAGAAACAATTTAAAAACCAAACCATTGTTAAACAAAACAATATTTTTTAATGTTAAAGTACAATTTATTTATTAATTAAAAAGGTTCGTAAATTTAAATACGATAATATTTCGATAAAAAATTAAAAAATCATAGGCGCAAAAAAATCCTGATGTTAAGATATAAGAATGATACTTCTTAAAAATTTACTAAATTTAAAGTTCTTTACTAAATTTTTCTTAGTTTTAAACATTTTTTAATTAGTATCATATTAAACCTATTTTCTTGATAAACATCAGCTAAAAACGCCTAGAAAAGTGATAGTTCATTCAAACAAGTAAGCAAACATACCATTTTCACATTTATAATTGTCAAAGTGACATTTGGAGTAAGTATGATACTAAAAACATAAAATACAGGTACATATTTGGTTATTTTAACTTTAATATAATGTTAAAAGATAGTTCCATGCTAACTCGTTTAAAATGTGTAAAATCCTGTTTTTAAACTATTGAAATTGCTTTAACATTAACCGTCTAAAATTTTGCGCCTTAGATTTTTTTAACGAGAAGGTAGTTTTTTGTTCATTTTATTTGTTGGGTTGTAACGATTTTATTTTCGTATCAACGAAATTTTATTTTTATTATTTGCTGTGTGCAAACAAATTTACAAGATTTTATCAATTAAAAAAATAGATTTTACAACTTCAAATAGTATTTTGCGTTCTTTTAAAAAAGTAAAACATTGATGCTTAACTATAAAAAATGCAGACAATGCATTTCCCTTCAAAACGCATACACTCACTATTGATTCTTACTTTCTCTAACAATACGATAGACAGGAATTGTAATAACTATTGATGTTATAAATTAATAATGAGGTACAAGTGACATATATGTGCTTTTTATCAGTGCACATTAACTTCACTTCTAATAAATATTTTAAAAATTTGACTTGAAATACATATTCGTCAAATACTCCCACATTTAGATGTCGTGTGCTTTTTTAAAAGAGAGAAGAGAGCTTAATTTTTTAACATTAGAAATGTTTAAACGGAGGCATACAATATAAAAAAATCAAAAAAATATGAAACGCCTAGTAGACAAAGGGGGCGAAACGTGAGGGGAATAAACAAAATAAACAAAATAACAAAATCAACAAAATAAACAAAATCAACAAAATAGAAAAAATAAACAAACAAAATAAACAAAATTATTTCGTTCATGCTTTGTTGTTACTAGTTTGAGGAAACAGAAAACGAAGAAGATGATAAAACGGACAGAAAAAAAGGAGAAATGTTCGTAGGAAAAAAATGGGTATGTTTTTGATGATGATTTTTGCGAAATCCGAAAAATACCTGATTTGCGTTTACTTAAATGCTTATATCTTTCGATCCAATTATCCGATTTTCAATATTATGGTATATAATTAAAGGAAAATGACTGGCGTGTTAGAGAAAAAAATTTTCCAAATCATTCAAAATTTTATACTAAAAACATGAGAATAAATATCGGACAAATAATTTAATTCAATGAGGAAGTTTATAAAAACAAAAAAAGCATTAAAATACTTTCAACCACCAATTGGCGAGAGGAATATAGTATTCTAAAGCCGGCGGCGGCGGAGTTTGTGCAGTAAAAAACCACAATCGTGGCAAATTTGCTTCGCGTTGGAAAAAAAATGCTAAATGTTCATATGTACCTAAATTTGTAGTCGGTATAATAATTGTAAAGATACATTGTGTTTGGTTTGGCTTGCTTATAACTTCGGTTCTAATAATCCGATCATTAAGGTCTTAAAATTTAGCTAGAATATCGGACTACATTTTTTGTATTATATCATTGCACAGTCACATAAAACTATATATGAAAAATCTTATTAAATTGCGTATTTAATAGAAACAAAAATTTAATACAAAACAATAATTTTTTAAACCACATGTATTTGACCCTTTTTAGGAAAGTTATGATGTTGGTACCTACGTTCAGAAAAGTTGCTCAACATTTAAATTTGACATTCAATGTACATACATAAATACATAAAGCTTTTTTCATTTCTAATGTTCCTCAACTATGCTGGAATGGCAAATCGGGTAAATTTTTTATTTCAGATAGTTGGTTGACATGAAACGGTATATTTGAAAATTTCTAGTCCCATACGTTTTGTTTTTTGTGCAACTTAAAACCTTGAATTTGAATTAATGCAAAATATAGTTTTAGATTGTCATTAATAAAAACTAATCCCATCATTAACATTATTATAATGTAGGTAAATATCTAACAGACCATATAAAGCATTAAAATCATAATTATTATTCATCTCTATTCCAGCATAATTAACAGCTTCCGAAAATTGCTTTTAGGTACGTATAAAACTTCAAATCGTATAACTCAATTAACCGTACAAATAAACTGTCCCAGTCCAGTACAAATGTTGATGATGCTAGTTCACGCATCAAAGGATTTATCAAACACTATATATGTGGCAGGAAACATTGAAAACTATTGAAGCATCCCCAATAAATTGCAAAATCGATGTTAGCTTTTCCTAGAAAATAAATTTTAATAAAATTGAGATTATTATTCGTATCCGAAACATTATGCCAGCTACTAGAATCCGATTTGATTTAGGCAACCCAATCCGTAACGAGAGGAAACAGAAATGTTCTACGGTATGTTAAAATATGAGGACCCTGTGGCATCGATTTAAAATAAACTATACATATACCGTCACAGATGTGTGTATACATACATGGAACGATTTTAAATCTAGAAAAAAAGAAATGATAGCGGTTTTTTGCTGGAGGATATGGGCGCCTTTTGGATTTCAATGTGAAAGTATAATATTTCAATAAAATTACAAATTCGATGAGCATAAAATATAATAATGTAAACATTATTTACAAATTTAAGTATAGGGAAATGGCATAATATTAGACTTAAAAAATATAATTAATCATAAAACAACCATAAAAATATATTTATATGATATTTTTTTTTTTTCAAACTGATTTATTTCCCAACCTAAATATATATATTTTTTTTGTATAAGTTTTATTAGCGACAAATAATAACTGTGACATTTATCTACATACATGCGATTCAGGTTGAGTTAGATGATCAATGTGAACATTTCGATAACGTGTAAAAAGTAAAAAATAAATTATGTAAAATAAAAATCTAATGAATCTTGTACTTATTGATTTATATTTAGCCCTCGATTTTATGTGGGTGTTAAATTACACACGTGTATAATTTAAATATGCGTGTAAATAACAAAAAAACATTGTACCACTTGTAAAATAAGCGTACCTATAAATTTGATTTGATGATTCTTTATTGTTTCTGTTTTTTTTTATGGTGGCTTCGATAGTATTCAATTGATTTTTTTAGAATATATAAAAATAAAACAAAAATTGAAATTTCAGGCTTTGCAATAAGTTCAGTTTATGTGTTGTGATACAATTTTAAAAATACAAAAATTAACCTAAACCCTCAAAATTTTAGACGATTTAGAACGATGGTAAACCATTTTAAGTATGATGCTAGGTTTAAAACAGGATTTTTCAAATATTTTTTGGTGGCATTTTATCTTTTTCTTTCTTTTATCATATTAATTCCAGCTGTCACTTTGACAATTATATATGTGGTAATGGTATGTTTGCTTACTTATCTGCATGAACTGTCACTGTTGTAGACGTGTTTAGCTGGAGTTTATTAAGAAAATAGGTTAAGAGATACTAGGGGTGTTTTTTTCGCAGGTCCATAGAGAATTAGACAAGAAAAAACTACATCGGAACAAAGCGATTCACATGTAAATACAAGAATAACTTAAATCAGTCTGGACTAAGCTGAGTCCAGATAATTATCGGGACTTTTGTCCAGATAAAAACTGTATTACCGGTACTTATTATCATTTTGTTATCCATAATTTGTATGTTTGTATAAACGTCAAATTATCTGAGTACATGGAATGAAACAATTTTTTTTTCATGAAAGCAAAATCGCAATGATTGTCATGAAAGGATCATAATACTTTAGAAAGGTTATACAGAAAGTAGTAAACCATGGTTAATGCGTATAGGTTTTTAATGCGTCTAGAATTCGGGGATTATTCGCGTAAATACGGTCTTTTGCGTATCCCCACGAAAAAAAAATCTAACGAATTCAAATCGCATGATCTTGATGGCCAATTGATGTTGCCAAAACGTGAAATTACGCGACCAGGAAACTTTTCACGCAATAAAGCCATAATTGGTCATGTTGTGAGGCTTGTTGCCCCGTCTTGTTGAAACCACATGGCACATATCGTTTAAGTCATGATCTTCAATCGCCAGCCAAAACAAATCCGCGTAATTGCTGCGAACGCCGGGAAATCTATAAATTCGGATCATCAGCAACCCTTGCACTTGCAGCAGCAATATTTTCGACTGAGCGTGCATTACAATGATGCACAGGCCTTACGATATCAGTAACGCTTTCACTCTCTTCAAATTTTCTTCACAATTTTACCGATTGCTTGCGTAGTAGGTCGATTATGACAACCATAATTATCACGTAATGCGCGGAAAGTGGCTACGTTTGAATCATCACTTTTGAAGTAAGTTTTAATAATGTTGCTGTTCAATTGTTAAGCGATCCATTATCGTAAATGGCAAACATTCAACTAATATTATGACACTTCAAATGACAGCTGAGTTTGGCAGGTGTCAAATGCCAGCACTACCAACTTAAAACCACGAAATAAATTACCCTTTATTTAATTATTGTGATTTTTATTGCTATCTAATTATGTATTTTATTGATTTAATGAATTTTCATATCAAATTAAAAGGGTTTTTAATTCATGCAATGTTATACATTTAATATATTCTAAGTTATTTTAAATTTATGTTGAATACCTTGTCATGTTTCTAATTAAAGAATTGGAAACATTTCTAATCAAATCCAAGGACAAACGTTAAACCAAAACAAAATACTAGTTCTTACAATCTCAACCTAAATTCTGACAATATAATAATTTACTGTGCTACAAAATATTCAACAACCGTATCAAATCCATTCATTTATACCTACATACATACTATACTAATTAAAATTTTTTTTGCTAACCAAAAAATT
This sequence comes from Epistrophe eligans, assembly GCA_951394125.1. Lineage (NCBI taxonomy): Eukaryota > Metazoa > Arthropoda > Insecta > Diptera > Syrphidae > Epistrophe > Epistrophe eligans. Next base: position 56,426,196 of record OX596028.1, read on the forward strand.
CGAACTCATGTTCTTTCTATATTCTAACTTGTTCCGTATTATAGAACAAATAAAAAAGAAAAACAAAACATGGAACATTAATAAACCCTATGTAAAGAGTAAGGAAGGACATCGTTTTTTTTTACCAGATGACAAAAGTAGGCCGAGCAACAAGCCATTTTGGCTTTGAATTAACAAAACAAAAACGTTCTTCCGAAATGTGGGCTATAGGTTTATTTAAAAAAAAATTGCCCCAGGAAAAGTTTCAAGAATATAAAAACAAAGAAACAACAAAATACGTAGGTAATCATAGAACGGGATTGTGTTAGTTTTTTTGTTTAGTTTTTACACTGCTCTTAATTCTTATAGAGCGCTGCAACAAAAATTCCGATCAGGGCTCTGTCTCCCACAATATACGAATAGGAATAGTGTTTACACCAATATCATAGAAATATTAAATGATTTTTTTGTCTGGTAGTTTTAAGGGTGGCAGCACATAAAGACCATCATTTGCGATTAAAAAAACGTACAAAGTTTTAACACATTTTAATTCTCTGCAAACAATATTTCACTGCACAGTTAGATATCTGTCCTACAAAACAAAAATATTATCAAAATTCAGGATGAAATGCATGTGAAAGCCTCAATGGAAACATAATATAGGGAAAGGAAAAAGGGTTTTTAAGATTCCAAACAAATTATAAGAGAAGTTATTAGGTATTTTAATTAATTCTTTTCGAACTTAAAACATAAATATATTTTTCAATTTTCAGAATATTATTGCCGCACATTCAAAAAATGAATTTAAAACATATTATTACAACGGATATCGTTATATAATAATTAGAGTAAAATGATTCATTTTGGTAGCTAAACGAAACATCTCTTAGAATGAAAAATAAACCCTTGATGAACATTGAATTCCTATGCAAGATTCATAAGAAAAACCTCATCGGCAGCTAAAAAAATTACCTATGGTTGTTCTCCCGTTTGCAAAATTTTTGAGAAATCACAAATATCCAACTACAATAAATATGCCAGCGGTTTCAGATATATCCATCCTCATCAATTATTTAATCACAAAAATACGATTCAGGATTTTCATGTTTGTATATTTCTGAGAATACGGAGGTCTATCAGAAGTTATATATAGTGGTCTTCTGGTATCAAGGCAAGAATCAATACACATCAACTGTATATACATATTCAACCTGAATCTGTAAATTAATCATTCTCAGAGCTGGTCTTACCTAGGTTTCCATAACTTCATGTCAGACATCCGTGGTTTTATATCGAAAATCAATTGACAACTAAACCCTATAACTCAAGTCTTCTTCCAGTCCCCTAATTCTGTTGGCAAGATTTACTGCCTCACATCAAGTACCATTACTTGTATTTCTTTAAAGTTGAGATTGATTCTTGGAAAATGTATTAAATTTATTAATGTTTTCTTCCTATCGCAGCTTTCTTCCTTAGTTTGCATCAACAGATGAATTATTTCTTCCACCAACCTCCCCAAACAGTCTCTCGGTTATGTACCGTTGGTTTGTAGTTTTCTTCTTCAACCAAAAGTTTTTAAATTTGTTACATTCCTTAAATGTGATTGATCCTAAATTTCATGCATATTGAATAAAAATCTGTTGCACTTTAACTAGATACTTAAATTCTTTCGCAGATTGCAGCCAATATCTCTAACTGTATATCAACGTTAGTAACTACCCTTAAAGAAAATGGAAGACTTTCCCAGCTCGTAATTACAAAATATATATTTAAATCTGAGTGTAATCAATTCTCTCCTCTTTCTAAATTATGCAAGCATCAGTGTCAAGAATAATCATCAGTCTTTCTGTTTCAGGGTGAAGACGCGCCAAAGGTGCTTTGCGCATCGCCATCACACCACCACCACCGCCGCCGCCGTCGTCGCCGACATGCCATTGGAGTAGGGACAGAAGTTAAAATTAAAATCCAATATTGCAAGAGAGGGTTGGCAAAAGGAAAAGTGCACCGCGTTGCAGAAAAAAAGGGAATATAAAAACGAAACTAATTCATGAAATTGCTTTGACATTGATTGTCCTTTGAAATGTTCCTGGAACACCTTCTTCTAGTTGAAAAATATATACACTCCAAGCCAATTGATTGGCCAAGCTAATTTTTTCGTTTTACAGATTTTCCGTGAAAACGTTTTACTTTGCATATTTGGATGTTGGGAGTGTTCAATTTCTGTCTAATATGGAAAATTTGGAGTTAAAACATATGCATATATATGATAGGAATGGAACACTTCCAAAACCCAACTGAAAGCAACAATAGTAAATCGCACTTAGGATTTTTTATACGTCATGAAATGATAATTGTCAGAAAAGCAACTGGATTGTTGTCATCCAAAGCAACAGGCAACTGCTTAATGAGATATATTTTTAGTCAGCATGCCAATGTCATGCTAGTACATTTGGTTGGCTGTCAAAGGTAATAAAGGAATTGACATACTTAGTGACATTATCTTTGTTTGTACAAAAACGCGGGCAATTGAGTCATAAAAATCCATGCTATTTGTTCAAAGCTTGGTCATCATATTTAAGATCTTATGACAGATTTTTTTCTTTAGTTTTATTTAATTTTTTCTTTCAATTGCCTTCGGGCTTGGAGAAAAACAAGCTTTTAGCTGCTGGTAACTTTAAATTGTTTGCCTTCGCCCACAAGGCAACTGCCACGCTTATAATTTTCTTTTTTCTTGTGGTTACTCGGATATCTCAGAATTCTCAAAAACAGCTCTATTTCTCTGAAACGACTCAAATGATTTCAATAAAGAGTTCATAGTTTATTTTTATAAACGAGAAAAAAAATCCATAAATTTAAATTGGTTTTAATAAAAGCCGTTCACTGCCACGCCCACTTTTCTTATTTCCTGGTTTATCCGAAATGGGTCTAACGATGAAATTTTCAGATTTTGTTTTTCAAAGCAAGAAAATAAATTAAAAATCACTTCTAGTAAAATCTGCTGACTTTTCTTATTTGCTGGTTGCTCGGAAATGGCGGTAAGAATTTGGAAGAAATTTTTTGAGTTTTTTTTTTTATAAAAAAGAAAAAATTAAATTGGTTTTAGTTAAACCCGCATAATATCCTTATTTTTAAATCAAATAAATCGAAAACAGTTGATGGACCTTCGTGCTTACCTTATGTTTTAAAAGTTCTAACTTCAAGGATAAAATGAAAGTTAAATATCCTTCATTTAAAAGTTAAGTAAGCAAAATGGATGACAAAGGCAAATCGAATAGATTGATAATGGTCAACTCTTCAAGGTTAAGGTCTTTAATTCAGGGCTCATTTAGAATGATTTAAATATCTAACTGTCGAAATATAAATATCAAGCTCCCCTGTAAATTTATCTCTACTTGAATTAGATCAAACGAAAACTTATATTTTTTAATATAAATTTTCATCAATATTGTTCACGTTAGCTGTTTCTACCTTCTGGTCAAAGTCAAAGACAAATTTTCTTTTAAAGAATAATTAAAATAAAATTTGTTGTATTTTTACATAATAATTCCAATAATTAACATTGAATTCATGTTCAACCACATCTAGTGACATCGAGTGTAAAGATACCTACATAGTACATACCTATTATAGGGGTGACATAATCACAAGGCTTAGGTCCTTCTTCTCTAAGATAGAAAGTCTCTGGTCTTATTTTTGATCCTGGATGACTTCGTGCCTTTACAATTGATATTTATGGCAATGCCTTGGCCAGGATGTTTCATTTACCTTTAAGTTGAAAGGAAACATCATGATAATCAAGTTCTGTTCGACTATATTTGTATAAGAAAACCATACCTTACAATTTATTATCAAAAAGAAACTCTATCACTTGATTGCTGCCAGAGCAAAGTGCGTTGCAAGAGATAATTATTTCTATGGTAAAGTTGTTGGCAAGAGAGACGACTTATCACGCGATGTTGTTATAACGCTGGTGGTTTTAAGAGTTGAGAGTATGGGGGTCCACACCTTTTTTAATATTCCTGAGTAGTGTAATGAGTAGCAAAAAATATTAATTCTTTTTGTGGAACTATGTACATTAAATTAAGAAATTCCTTTCCTTATTATGTATAAATGATGTGTTTAAAACAATTATGGACCTTAACAGTAATATGGGTCATTGTTGTATACAGACAAAAGTTACCAGTAGAGTGGACATTCGCCCACTTGATATGTCGAACAAACTCGGTTTAATAACAACATAAAGTGGTTAACTATTGAAGATGAAAGATTCTACTTAAAAGTTGTTGAAATATCACACTAAAAAAAGCAACCCTTAATTTTTAGCTTTTACTATTAAACCGTTTCCCAACAATTATACAAACAAAATCTTGAAATGAGTTAGTTCTTGGTGTATTCAGCGAGATATATAATATATCCACATTTTAAATATTAGTCAATTATGATGCTGTTTAAGATTAAATTTGTGAGCCGATGTAAAGTTTTGACACGAAAAATAGGAATTTCATTTGAAACTGTCAACCTCACACTAAATATAAATTCCGATTAGATTTTTGTAAAATATTCTCCTTAAATCAATTGTTAAAAGTACACTTCAACTAACGGGTGGTTTAATTTTAAGGGCCGATGTTGAATGTAAACCACACCTAAACGTCAAGTTTTTTTTTGCATTTTATTTGACATTTCTCAATTTCAGACTAACTCAATTTGAAGCCTCTTGACCATTTTAAGCGTCGTCAATGGTCAGAATGGTGGCAAGAAATGGAAACAGTGGATGATCAATTTTCGAAGAAAATCATCTTCAGTGATGAGGCACATTTTCACCTCAGTGGATTCGTCAATAAGCAGAATTGCCGCATTTGGGCGAATGATAATCCAAGAGTGATTGTCGAAAACCCAATGCACCCACAAAGAGTCACTGTTTGGTGCGGTTTATGGGCTGGCGGCATCATCGGGCCGTATTTTTCTCCAAAATGAGGCCGGTCAGGCAGTTACTGTGAATGGTGTTCGCTATCGTGAGATGATAACGAACTTTTTATGGCCCGAATTGGAAGATATGGATGTGGACGATATGTGGTTTCAACAGGACGGTGCCACTTGCCACACAGCTAACGAAACAATGGCTCTTTTGCGCGACAAATTCAATGGCCGTGTTATCTCACGTGGTGGCGATGTCAATTGGCCGCCAAGATCATGTGATTTGACACCGTTGGACTTCTTTCTTTGGGTTTATTTGAAAGAAAAGGTGTACGTCGATAAGCCAGCAACAATTCAAGAGCTAAAGGATGAGATAATTCGGCACATTAACGGCATAGAACCTCAATTATGCCTCAGCGTCATCGAAAATTTAGACCATCGGATGGAGGTGTGCCGCCTAGGTCACGGCGGCCATTTGGCCTATATTTTATCCCATACATAATTGAACCATACCAATATTATCATAATAAAAAGAAATGACAATAATTTCCTAAATAATTTGTGTTTTATTCAAAATCAAAATCGGCCCTTAAAATTTAACCACCCTTTATATTCGACTTCAACCATTCAAGCGTTGACTTCTGACAAATTATTTATATTTACATATATCGTTTAAAAACCATGTGGTCAATAATTTTTACCAAATCAGATAAATTTATTCAAAATTGCTAAGAAGGTACATACATAATGTATGTATAGGATAGGTATAGATAAACCAAAACTATGCATTTTAGTTACGATTAATTTATGAAAAGGTGTTGTGGTAACAATTCAATTCGGTTGCTACGTTTAACATTATACATATATCTAAATAATATGTATTTATCTTCCCAAAAAATCATTCCACCTACATACACACATATGTATATGTACATCACAACAAATAACATATTCCCCCCATCTAAATTAGCCGTGTCATAATTATCTCCTGACCACTGGGCTGAAATATTAAATTAACGATGTTCACCTGACATCCGGACCGGAAACAAAATAAAATAAAGCAACACTAATTTTATACCTAAATAAATGTCTATTTGTCATGATGACCTTCTGAATCACTAAACACGAAAACGTTTGCCTTTTTGCTCAAATATGGGTGTTATGTTGTCGTTGTGTTGTTTTGTGTGTTCGACCAAAAGCATTTTAATTTTTTTTTATGTGTTGAGTTTGAGAGTGAGACAGGGAGATAGAATTTTGATAAAAATAAGGTACAAGTACATAATTAGGAAAGTTGACACGTTGGATAGAATGATGATGGAAAGATCAAACCTAACGTGATGTCAGGCTATATTTACACTTAGAAGTTACGAATACTATGTTAACATAGGATTTTCCCTAAATAAGTTACAACCATGGTCAAAGTATATATGTACATATATGGAACTTTTTACGTAATGTCGTGTAACAAGGACTTATGTTCATTAAATTCATCACATAAAACAAACAAAAATAAATAAATTACCTGGAATATTAATAAAATAGGATAACATGTGATGTAAAATTAGAAGTAAATAATAAGGATTTTTGAATAAAATGCATAGCATGTGTCATGCGAAATTGTTGTGATTGTAAGAATTTGTGCAATTGGACAAATTAAATTAGAAAAATATATAGACACATTTAGATTTATTATATTTCACATTTTAAAATTCCGGTTTACAAATTGCCTGACCAATACCATACCTTGCCATCTGCCCGATTGACATTTTCTTTACTTTTTACGCTAACAACTCTTCCTCGTTATGGTTACTGCTAAGAAATGTTTTTCTTACTTCAAAGAAAGAAGTCACCTGATAGATGCACTCAAGTCTGTATTTTCTATATCTGCTTTTGCGATGAGATCGTAAAGTGCATCTTCGGCATCTCTTCCATTATAAGTCTGTTCGTTGAGCTTAAAATTCAAACCACAGTATTCTGCGAGTTCATTTATTTTCTCAAACCAAAAACACTTCCTTTTTATAATATACAGTACAGGCTATAACTTTCAGCAGTGTGCTTTTTAATAGCTGGAAACATCTTTTGATATAAAATCTCAGTAGTTTTTCGACTGTTTCATACTTTTGCGCTGAATACCTACATCACTATGGACTCGGCTATTGCAGTAAAAACTTTTTATTTCACGCTGTGGCAAACAAGGTTGTTAGTAAACAATTTTTCATGTTCCGCTTATAGGCGCTCTTGGCTTTAACAAGTTCCTCCTTAAAATGAGTTTCCATATTAAGTTGATCATTAGTTGCAGGTTTTCAGATGCATATGCAACATTGTCGGTAAATCGTAGTGCTTTAATCTGAATTCCAGCAAACTCTGTTTCTGTTCCAACTGGAAGATCGTCAATGAGATCTTCCATGCTTCTTCCAGATTGCTAGGAAATTCTCAAGTTTGTGACAAAAAATTTATAAAAGGCGTTTAGAAAGGATATTTCATGGTAGTTGTCTGCATAAGATATATCTATTTTTTTATGGATTTGGAATATTATAGCTTCCTTAAAATAATGAGGTTGGATTAAATAAACACCAAAGCCTGAATACACTTCATATTTTATTCTACGCAATTGGGAGCCAATATAAGCAAGAAAAATATGTTTTCTTCCAATAATTGATTTGGGATGAATTTCATGTGCATAGTTAGGGTGATTAGCGCCAACCCTTGAAAACTAATTACTCACCCTAGAATAATCAACGTAAGGTACTAAATTTAAAAGTCTATATATAATACAAAAATAATAAAATTAATATTTTGAATACATACGCTGTACCTACGACTTTTTACCAGTCAATTTTCTTTGGCAAATATATACTTGTGATGTTTTTGGTTCGTGGCTGAGATGAGTTTGGTAGTGTACATGTTTTTCCCAAGGAAACAACGAAACTTGGGTTCGGAGGGTGTCTTAAATCTCAACTGCCAGAGCACGCTGGAAAAAAAGCAGCAAACGCAGTTGGTGATGCAATAGTTCACCATACTTTTAACTTTTCACGTGCAGCAATCTTGGGGTTTCATTTTTTATTAAGAAAAAAGGGCCGGAAAAAAAATACTGAAGCTTTTTATGGTTTTGTTTTGCGAAAAAAGATAGAAAAAATATCAGAAATAAAAAAAGTTAAAAATTAAATGTTGGGTTATGCTGTGTTCGTAACATTGAAATTTTGTGTATTGAATATTTTGACAGCTATTCCAGCTGCAGCTTCGTATCCTTTGTGTTCATAAGGCAGTTAAGTAAAGTAGTTGTACAGTTACTGAAAACCAAGTAAATCATTGCATGACAAGAAATGTTATGGACAAATTTCGATTTATTTTGAAATTTGAATTGCTCAGTAGTGTATGTGTATAATAATTCATCGTATGAAAGGTTAAGGCATTTGAGAAATGTGTGCACATCATCCAATTTTATTTTTAATATCAGTGCTGCGTTCGAGAAACTTTCCGCGAATTACGTAAATTTTATGCATATCTTTAACGACGAGACTTATTTTTGAATAAATGAATGTTCGAAAACGAAAAATTGTTGGATTTAGGATGGAATACCAATCCACATAAGATACAACATACGCCATACACCATTTTTTGGTGCGAATTTGGTCTGTTAAAATCATCGAAAACGAAACAAGCATCGCCATAACAATGGCGTGGCAAATGCTACAGAGATCGTCAAAGGGCAATTTCTTGTGGCCTTAATTGGATGAAATGTATACCGACAGCATGTGGTTAAAACAGGACATATGACAAGTGCTGAGTAAATGGAAATTCTGCTTGAGCGATTTGAGGGTAGGGTTATCTCGCGGTACAGTGGTAAGAACTGTCTGCTGAGATCGTGGGATTTAACGCATTTAGACTTCTTACTTTGGGGCTATCTTGAATCCCAGGTCTATGCAAATAAACCTACAACCAACTTAATACCCATAAAGTGAATGTGGCTCGATTTTTGCGACAAAGCATTCTAAATAACATCTACCCAAATATAGGATGATATATTGCATGACCTTTTTTATTCCGTATATTGCAACTTAAAAATTAAGCTCATTGAAATTCATACAAAATATAAACTTTAAATTGCACGATGAGGCATAATGGGGAAGTTCAAAACGGAAATACTTACTATTTTAAAAAAATATTACTTTTGGCCTCTGCATCTGCATATCATAAGAAATAAAAATAAAATGTAATCACACTGTGGTTTTAAAGTCTTAATAATTTTAAAGACTTTTCATCTAATAAAAGAACTAAATTAGTTATTGCAGCCTATTTTTTATGCCACCTGCCAAAAATATAGTCTAGTTTAAGGAAGTATTTTGTGAGTACATAAATATAAACAATATAGCACCGTGCTGTCTTTCACGTCACACATATGCATGCAATTTACATTTTTGACTAAAAAAATGTTAAAAAATCAATAAAATTAGAAATATATTGATTAAAAAATATCTGAAATTGATTTGACACCAACGCAATGTTCACCAACTGATTTTTTACACAAATATCAATTTATGAGAAAAAAAATTTTAAATTCGTTGGAGCGATTTTTTAAAAAACTATTTTTTATATATAAAATTTTGAATACAGTACAGCCTCGCTAGTCCGGACACTCGCTAGCCCGGACACTTCAGTAGTCCGGACACCTCTATGTTTCGGACACTTTCAAAAGTTTACCTCTGCAGTCCGGACAGCGTATTAAAATGCTTATGTACAATACACATACATATATTATTTGTCTCTGTTTCTTGGAAAAAACGTTTGTTCATACGATTACGGGGAATCCCCTTCTAGTTTTGTCGCTTGTAGTTGGCTCTGGAATCTAGACATTTTAATCGTTGCAAATTTACTCATTGGAAGTTTATATTTGTGGTCGTTGATTTTTCATGCTCTGTTACATTTCATCGTGAGCTTTCTTTAAGGATAAGGCATATTTTTTGGTGTAATTTGAATTTCTCATTGAAAATTTTTAAAACATAAGTTTTTACTTATTATGGTTTCTACAAAGAAAAGGAAGCATGTTACTTTGACACTTTCTGAAAAATGTAAAATATTGGATGATATTGAAACTGGCAAATCAGTCAGGCAAGTAGCAGAAATTTTCAAAGTCTCAAAGTCAACTGTTTTTGATATAAAAATGAATAAGATGAAAATTCGGAAATTTGTATCTAACACATTCCAAGGATCAGGTAAGCTTACAAAAGGTCTTAAATTTAAGGTCTAAGATCATTTAACAATTGCTTTAAGGACAGAGAAAAATTATCAGACAAGGTGAACACCCAGCGGTAGAAGAAGCATTGATGACATGGTTCATCCAACAAAGAAATCATCATGTGCCAATTTCAACAGATATGATTCAAACCAAAGCCAAATTCTTTTACAAAGAGATGACAGGTAAGGAAGATTTTGCAGCAAGTTCTGGTTGGTTGGAAAAATTTAAATTGCGACATGGAATTCGATGCCTTAAGATTTGTGGCGAAAAAGTATCCAGCGACGTTGCTGCTGTTAAGCCTTTTCAAGAAAAATTTTTAAAACTGATTCAAGAAATGAACATAAGTGAAGAACACGTATACAATGCTGATGAGTCAGCTGCCTTTTGGAGGGTTCTTCCGGGGACGACATGGGTTCATGCGAATGAAAAATCTGCTCCTGGCAGAAAAATATCGAAAGATCGCGTTACTTTTATGCCATGTTCTAACGCTGCAGGAACTCATAAGTTACCCCTCTTAGTTATCGGAAAATCAGTTAATCCGAGGGCTTTTAAAAACGTTAATCTTCCAGTAGCATATAAAGCTACCAAAAAAGGCTGGATGTCTACAACGATTTTTTTTGATTGGTTCAAGAATAATTTTATTCCAAGTGTGAAAAAGTTTTTGACAGAGATTAACATGCCGTTGAAAGCACTTTTGGTTTTGGATAATGCCCCATCTCATCCTAAAGAAGACGAAATAAACTTTGATCCGAACTTCAGAGTCTTATTCTTACCGCCTAATTGTACAGCAGTATTGCAGCCGATGGATCAAATTTTAATTCAGAATATAAAGGTAGCATATAGAAAGCAGCTATTGACCCACATTCTACTGGAAGATGATAAAAACATTGCAGCAGTCTTAAAAAAATTCAATTTGCGAGATGCTGTTTATTTTTTAGATTCAGCTTGGAAAGGTATCGGAGAGAAAAATATTAAAAAGAGTTGGTCAATATTATGGCCAGAACTGGCATCCCAATGGAATAATGAAGACCTTATACCACTTTCACAGTTACGCCAACAAATTGACTCGGATTCTTCGCTTGCTGATTTAAATAGAATTCATGCCATGATAAGAATAATTGATCCGAATGGTGACACATCCACATATGAAATCAATAAATGGGCAACTGGTCAAAATGAAGTCTCCTACGACTTTTCTGATAATGACATTATTCAGTCCGCTTTACAAATCCAACAAAATGTTACTGAAGCTGAAGAAGAAGACAGTGAAGATGAAAATGTAAACAAAGAAGTTTCGAAAATTTCAAACAATGAAGCGAAAAGTTTTCGGTTGTCCATTGTATTTAATTTTTTCTCTATAGTCCGGGCATTTCGCTATTCCGGACACGGTAGAAACTTTATGTGTCCGGACTAGCGAGGCTGTACTGTACATATATTTTTAGGAAAAAAATTGGTGTGCCAATTTTTAGTACTTATTAATGCGGATTTAAGAAATTAATTTTGAAAAAAAATCATCCACCCAATTTCCATTATCGAATTTAAAAAATTATTTTGATGTTTTTTTTAAATCCAAGCTTTGATTTTTTGAAAATTTTGGTATGCAATATAATTCAAACTTATTAGTAGCTTTTGTGCAAAAAATTTCTTTAAAATCGGTTTAACAGATAATGAGTTAGTCGGAAACCAAAAAAATGGTTCTATTAGAGATATCATTTTTAAACGATAGATAATTTTTTTTCCAATAATATAGCAGATCGTACTAATGTTAGTTCACATAAAAATTTTAATCAAAATCGTAGAGCCGTTTTTGAGAAAAATCAGATTTTTAATAGAGGTTTTTAAACATTTTATGGGAGGTACCGTTATATTTGGTTGTACGAAAAAAATGTATTTAAAATCTGCTAGATAATTTCAAAAAACTGCTGGGTGCAAAGTTTAATAAAAATCGACTAAGTCGTTTTCAAATTAATAAGTTCTCAAAAAACATTTTAAAACTTTTTTTTTTTAAATCCAAAAAAAAATTTTTTCTAATTTTGGTTCACAATATTTTTAAAATTATTGTAAACATTCTCTATAAAAAATTGATCAAAAAAAAGTTGAACCGTTTTTGATAAAATCGAAAATCAAAAAAATAGTTCTATGAGAGGTATACCATTTATAATATTTTTCGGATTTTTTTTTATAAAATGGTAGCCTTTTAGTAAAAAAAAAAATTAATGAATTTTAAGTTGTGGGCACGGTTTTAAGAAAAATAAGCCTTTTTTAATTTTTTGCTAAAAAAATTGTACGACAGGTACCGTTTGAAAAAAACGTGTGGGGGGAATGACCAAGAAACGCTAGGTACCAAGTTTAAAGAAATTCTATCCACCCGTTTAGGCTACAGCCGAAAGGACAGACAGACAGGATTGCCAAACCCATATTTTTCGACTTCGCCATCATCGTAATGTCTTTGATCAAAATCTCGAGTTCGTTTTTTTTTTACGAATACATAACCTGCCATATAGTACCTATATGTATATATCGCAAGTAAAAAACACTGTGGCGTATGAGTGAATTTTATTTATTTTCCTCTATACTGCAGTCTCTCAACAAGCTAACAATAAATAGACATTATTGCCTTTAAACAAACATACATATTATTGTTTCCAATTAAAATTGAATCAGAGTTCAACTTGCTGTAATTTTTTTAAAGCAGAATAAAATAGGTGACGTTCCTTATCATGTTCAACACCCAGACCCAACTGTTATCAAATAACTAATTATATACAATACTGTTTTGCTCATAACTTTTTTATATGACAATGCGCTCTTATTGAAGGACCAGATTTAAAAGCTTTCATGTTAAGAGAATAATATTAAAACATGCGCTGATAATATAGCAGACAGTAAAGCACTTACTTGTCCTGGCGTTTTCTCTTTAACATTTTGTAGCACATAAAAAGAGAATTATTGAGAGGATATTGGGAATTATATTGGGAATTAAAGAGATAACCACTTAAGGGAATGCGTACACATTTTCTGAACAATTTATAAAAAAGTAACGTATAAACTATTTTCTTATCCAGAATTGAAGTGAAGAAGTGTTAATTTTGTGAAAAAAAAATTGAGGATTTTATCGAAAGTAACATTGCTACTATCAAGAAATCAGTATTTGCATAAATCTACATATTCATAAATTTAAATCTATAAATCTATTCATCAACATAACTTAAACGAATAAAGTAATAGGTTTTTGTAGCGTCATGGAAATCAACTTCAAATATATGTTGTCCATTATATATATTTGAAGTTGATTTCCATTTTGTCAAGATGATACTTCTCTCATGACAAAAGTTCTGCCTTAAACACACAACGATATCTAGAGAGGCGATCAAAATTAAATTCATAAAAACAGAAAGTTTTGAGAATTTTTAAAATAAAAAGCGATAACTCCTTGAATTAGATTTAAGAAAAATAATTTGAAGCAAATTGAATGAAACATTCACTTGAATCGAAAGTTTCGATCGAATTCGATAGCAGAATAGGACCAAGTTTGTAAATTAACGCTGACAAGGAAATGACGAATAATAATCAAAATCAAAATTTATTTACGATAAATTACCAAAACAAACTCCCTCTATTAAGTGACGGCAACGAACATTTTAACAATATTGCTTTCTATGTAGGCATACATATGTACATACATACGTACATAGTAAACCATTTAGTTACTGGTAATTTTGCAAATCAAAACAAAATACGCAGTAAAATGTTATGATATACTTTTAGGAGTTTTTATTTTAGTAAATACACGAACCATGATAATAAAAACTACAAAATGACTTATTTAATGGTCTAAACGGTTTTTGATCAATTTTATACCTACAACATTTCCAACAAAATAAATTAAATTAAATAACAAAATGACAGTATTTGGATTTAGTAATTTTAAGCAAATTCGTGTTCGAGCTTCTTTTTGATTTTTTTTCACTTTCTCTATAGATAGGGCAAGTGTTTCTTTCGTATGTAAAAAAAATCAGGGTTGTAATGTATAATCAAAATTAATACCACGATGATGGAGAAGTCTGTTATTATGGATGGAGAAAAATTTTATTATTCTATTACCTGATCTAAAACGGGTAGCTTAGCTGCCATTCAACGACTTTGGTTTTTTTTTTTACTTTTCTCGAAAACGGCTTTAACGATTTTGATTGAACTTTGTCCCTGTAATGAAAAAAGTGATTGGAAAAAACTTGGGATGGAATCGTGTAAGATGAGTTGCAATAAGCAGGAGTAACAATCAACCAATCCAGTCTGCGTAAGATGATATCACATTTTATAGCTAAAGACCTATCACAACAGAGTTACCACCAGCTTACAAAAATTATACATTTGAAAAAAAAAAATATTTGTTAACGAAAATTAAATTAAACCAAAAAACAAGTTTTGTACTTTTGACTTCTTTAACATATCCTCTTTAAAGATATTATACGATTATTAATCTAATGGTGCATATTTTAATTTTAATTTTTTATAACTGGGTTTCACGAATTTTATAAGAATTTTTAACATTCAGTGATTTGATAGTGTTTCGGGTTTTTTTTCTGGGTATGAATTCAAAGTTATTTTATTCTGTTAAGGTTCACACTTGCTCAAATAAATGACTTAGTTAAGTATGAAAGTACAAACAATGCTGTTAAATTTTATTCAAAAAATTTACTTTCAGGACACATGAAATATAAAAAAATTACTTAAATATTGTCAACAATTTTTCAGCAAGAATTACAATTTTGAGAGTATTTTTTTTTTGTATCGAAAGAGGTCTTTATAGCAAAGGCCCAGTTATATATATTGATTGAGACAATATGAAGTTAATTACTTTTTCTTGACGTTTAAAATAAACAGGAAAATTATTTCAGCTGACCAACAATTTTTTTCTTAATGAAATGCACACGAAAAATTAGTTTTCCACAATTTTGTAGGTGGAACAAGTTAAAATTGGAAATGTCAACTGATTATCATTTGAAACAAAATGGTTCCAATGATTTGAACCATTTTGTTTCAAATTATAATCAGTTGACACGAAAAATGGACACAAATTCCTATGAAAAATTTAATAAATTGAAAATTTTACTTCATCAAAAAAATTTTTTGAGCTATTTCCCATCGATTAATATAGCCTTTATAAATGTTTCAAATCAAAAGAGAATATTTCGTAAATATAATCCATTGAAAAATGTTTCCTGTTTTGATTTCCTTATTTTTGACCCCAAAACTGTCAGTATTTGACAATTGACAATATTTAAAAATCCAGAAACTTTTATATGGCTTTATTGTCGTAAGAAACTTGATGGAAAATTCAATATATACAATAATACATAGATAGTAGGGGGATTCATGCAACGTCGTAAAACACTAGATAAGTTTATCTTTTAGATAAATTTATCTTTTGGTAAATGAACTGTCAAATTTTATATGGGAAATGGTTTACGCAAATTGGATAAAATTATCTAAGGATTTTGTTGCGGAAACTTATACAAATTTATTTGGATAAACTTATACAAACGTCATACGTTTAATATTTGACGTTTAACGAACAGCTGCTTCAATTACGCAGCATTTATCAAAATAAATAAAAAGGACGTTCACGCAAACTTTTGCGTAAACTTATCTTTTTACACAATTGGTAAACTTATCTCGTTGCATGAATACCCTTAGTGTTTAATTTCGTATTCTTAGAAGAAAATATCTGTGCAGTGTTCCCAGACTGATTGTTTTTTTTTCACCAATGGGAGAATTTATGGTCGGGAAATATTTAAAAAGATTTTCATTCATAGTGCATGGAAGTCCGACCATACGGTATTAGGCACCGGATTGTTTTGGAGGGCATTTTATATTTTTGGTTATAATCGGGATATTCAATAATGGGTGCTTTCATAAAAGCATGGTTTCGAAAATCTGACGAATGCATAACTTTCATAAATGCAAATGATAAATTCACATTTTCATAAAAGCAAAGCGCAAATATTTGCAGCGCAAATTTACAAATATAAAAACTCACATTCAATATGAATTTCTTTCTTAAAGAAAGAGATAGGTATAGTATAAACGATTTCCTTTCCTTTATTGCTTTATGACGCAAATCAGAAAAAGTGTTCATAAATACATAGTAAAACATATGCGCAAATATTTTGTATGACGTTAATATGATTGCAATTGAAAGCAACCATGCATTTATGAAAGCACCCAATACCACAGTCTTTAATTTGATATTTTGATTGCGCGCAGCGCAAAGTCTAATTTCATTTTTCGTTCGCAATTATTTCAATCAAAATGCATTTAGACATCTACCTTCAAGCCAATAATATTAGAAAAGATATAATCATGTCGATTATGGAATACGCAACACTGGATCCGCAGTGATTCTCAGTACAGTGTTCTCTTTTCTTTTCATGAAAAATGGGTTAAGTGAAAAGAGAGCACTGCACTGCGAATCACTGCAGCTCCAGTATTTCGGATTCCATAATCGGCATGAATATTTTTATATTTATGGGCTTTTTTAAAAAAAAATTTCCTATTGGAATTAAAACAACTCCATATTTATTCAACTTCTTCAGGGGCACAATTTATTGGAACTTGATAAACAACAATATAAATAGAACACTAGAAAAAATATGTTTTTTTGTTAGTTTTTTTCTGGAGGGATCTTAAAAGTCTCGTCTGGCATCACTGTCACAGGCCAAATTTTATGCAAAATGTATAAAAAAATATCATCCAGTCAAGAAAGAGCAAAAGCCTAGTAGACTGATGATTTGAAACGAATTTTTGTCGGTGATCTTCAACAGGACAGCGAAACGCTTGCAAAACTACAGCGCAAAATACCCAGGATGAGTTTAACGAATTAACAATCAAAGAACAATAAAATAAGGAAACAACAAAAACAAACCAAATTTAACACAAATGGCAGTTTTCCGTTCACAATTATTATTATTTGTCCAGCCAATTAGGCCACAGAAAGAATAGAAACTCCCACAAATAATCTGCTACAATTATCAAATTCGGCGATCGAACAGCGTAATGCAAAACAAAATATGGAACGAAATTTCTCGTTTATGATTTCGGTGTGTAATTTTTGTAGGGGATTTTTCGTATCGCATCATCAACGTTCTATATAGGCGTTCTATAAGACGGGAGAGAAAATTTTCTAATTGGATTACATTTGAAGCTATTTAGAATACAAAGTATGAACTCGTATGTATTTAAACTTCAAATATACAACTAAGAGTTGTAAATTTTCTGTAGTAGCACATAACATTTATTCTGCTAACGCAGTTATCATACCCGCAAAAGCACTCCACCCTAACTCGTGACCTATACAAATGAGAATTTCCACTCATTCCAACGAAAAAGATCTGAGTCATAAGCACAGTTTAATTTTTTATTATTATGCATGCGGAATGACGTTTGCAAGAAGCTGTACAGTGCGTCGTGCATCACAAAAAAGGGCAATTTAACCAGTAGCGGCTTTTTTTGCATTGCGGCAGGTTCAATCTACACATTCTAGAGTATTTGAATACTTAAGTCTATAGGTTGAAAACTTATGTTAACATTAACTCATCTTGAAAAAAAAAAACAAAACAAAACCTATCCAACGGAAATTTAAGCGGGACAACAAAAGGAAGACTTTTTCATTTGTTTGTTTTGCTTGTTTTATAAAGTAATACAGGTAATTCATGATTGCACACTTTATAAACTATGTCAAGAGGTGTAGTTCGGGAACCTCATGCAGATCCTGATTATTATCATAATGTATTTTATTTGCCTATACACTTTTGAGATTATGTAGGTGTAACGGTTCATAACTGTTAAACTGCTTGCATTAATTTTTTGGTGCTTTCTTACTGTTGAGTGTCACTTGATAAATTAAAGAATATTATTTTTTTGTATTTATTATTTTTATATTAATATGCATCCATGGTCACCTTCTTGTTAAATTTTGTAGGGTGACATACTTCTTAATTGGTTATTTTTACTACGGATCATATTTAGATTGAAATTTTTGAAAACATAAAAGATTTTTATTATTGGTTTTATGACCCTTTATATTTTATGTGTGTACATCAATATGAACACCAAAAATAATATGAAAAGAAATTTTTGTTCGAATTTGTTTTACAGCTTTACATGTCATAATTCCTCGAATTATTCTTTTACAAAATTCTTTGATAAACAAAAGAGTTGACCACAGAACTTTGTTTATTAGTCATAAATGCTTATATTTACATAAACTTACTGTTATTTGTGATCATGGTATCGAAGTATTATCTTAGCATCTGGAGGTAAATAGGCCGTCTTATTTGCTTTACTAAAAAAAAATAGATGTAAAAATAAGATTTTTATAATGGTAAAATAGGGTAAAAACAAAAAATGGTATCCGGTATGTACTACTGAAATAAAATAGAAGACTTAGCACTATTTAATTGGATTTGTTGAATTTTAGATTCAAAATAGCTTTAAGTCGAGCTATTTTATGTTTGAAAGCTAATTAATTATTTGAGGATTTATACTTCGGTGATCACTTTAGCTTTAAATATTTTTTTTTACATTAAACTTTTTATAGGGCGAACTTGGTATTTTGGTGAAGAAAAGTAGATTACTGAATCTTGTGGTGAGAGTAAGACCAACTTTTGTCATATTAACGGTTACTGAATCTATAAAACCACGGTAAACATTTAGCGTACCTTCTTTAGGATATTTTAAAGGATGAAGAAAAGATAAGTTGTATCGATTTTTACGGCATTGGCTTCAGTTTATTTCACTAAGCTGAAAATCGAGAGATTTTTTAACTTAAAGTAACAACTCGAAATCATAGCAGCAGTCTATGCCCCCTAAAAATGGAAATTTTTGTTCGCAGGTACCTACTGATAAATCCTCCAAGAGTATCCCCTTAGCCGATAGGATTTGGCTTCCCAAACATTTAGCTTAAAAGAAAAGCAAGAAAAAAACAGGTATGGTTTAGAGTCGTAATTCACTAGGACCTGGTTCTCTATGAAGTTTCACGTGACAATTTTATTAATAGTCATGTGAACATTGTCATTATATATACAATGAACAAATAGCACGTAGTTTCGAGTTTTGAAATTTTATAAAGATTATGGAGCAAAGCAGTATGAGGTAGTATGATATTTCTGCGGGCAAGCAGTGTTAAAACTGTCAAAAAGTCAAGCTGACAGATTCTTACACTTTTAACTTGAAATTGACGGGCAAATGAATCCTTAATCCTAAATTTATTCGTAAAATATACAATATAAGATTAGGTATGTAATAGAAAACCAGATAAGTGTATTGCTTTTAGCGCTCCATTTTAAATAACCCTCAACTTTCAGCTGTCTAGCTGTCTTTTTTTCATTCCCAACAACTTGCCAAAGAAATGATAATGTGTTAAAATTTGTCATTAATTTTGGGACAACCGAAAACAAGTATCTACCTAGCCCAGTGATTTGACCAAGAACTTTAAAACTTCCCCATTTGATCCCAGAGCACCTATCTTCTTCGAGTCCACTTTTTTAAATCTGTCATGATTTTTTTATTAAAAGCCTTCAAATTCCACGATCTTAGAGGTAGGTTAGGTTAGGTTGAAGTGGCTGTCGGTGGACACACTTAGGCCAATTGTTGGCCCGTTGTGATACCACATGGATCTAGGAAAGCTTTTCCTTACTCAATTGAACCAATTTGAGCTTCTTATGAAGCGTGCGAGATTACTTAAAGAAGTATTTGCTAGATCACTCGTATCGTTGTAGTAGAAGTCTCCCAGGTGGAGTCTACGTCTCTGTGAGAGAGCAGGACATAAACAAAGAAGGTGAGGAATTGTTTCCTCCTCTTCCTCATCCATGCAGCTTTTGCAGAAATCATTAGAGTGAACGCCTAGTCGCATGGCGTGCCTACCTATTAATGTGCAATCTGCTTAAAGATATCAATTGCTTAGAGCGCTTCAGATCCAGCATTGGCCAGATTTGTTTTGTCGTTAAGCAAGTGGTGAGGTTGTTCCACCTAAGGTTTGTTTTCTTTATAGCATCTTGCTTTAGCATATATCTTAGAGGTAACGTATAGGTATGAAGAAGTGACATGGGATTCTTCCATCATCGATCGATTCAGTTTTTTTAGTTTAGAAAGAGAAACAACTAACTAGCTAGATCCACATTTAAGAATAAGAAGTAAAAACAACTATCTTCTCGCTATAAGAATTGATTAGAGAAAATATGAACATCGAAAAAAAGAATAATGAGAAAAAGAAAAGCATTGAAAAATATTTTATCTCTCTTTGTTTCAATTTAATTTTTATCGTTCAGCTTTGTTAAATGAACTTCAATTTCTTATCTATATCTAAGCGCATATAAATTTAACCACATAAAACAATTAAGAAAAATGCAAAAAAAAAAACATATCTAAATACCTGTCTTATAGCTTAACCGAAATTGTTTTATCAGTAAATTATGGGCACGCAAAATTCGCATACATTGTGTGTACATATTTTTTTTTTTTTTTTTTTTGAACGATAAGGGTTCATGGGCTTGAATGTAATATTCTTATTCTAGCGTGACATAATTCTTCAAAAGTATTTTGTTACTATAAAAATGAAACGATTTGTCCATTAAATCACAGTCAAACACAAGTTGTAAAGTAAAACACCTGTTCTCGATAAACTTTCAGAATCCTTTTCAAAATTCAATCACTCATAATGATTTGCTATTTACTCCTTGCCACACTAGCTTTATTCGCTAACTCATTGCCCATTGAGGACAATGAAATCTTCGAAGTGGCAAATAATTCAATTGACGAGGAGAACATCATCCTTTCGCCTTCGGATTACATCGACCTTAGCCAATATGGAGCCGCTTTATATGGACAACCCGATAGTGATGCCACCGGCATGGCAGTAGCAAAATACACCGCAGAATCCGACACCAATCCCGAAGAGCTGGGTTCCTATATCGAGGGTGACATTCTTATACCTCGACAAATGGGACGAAACGGACTAAGGTCGCAAAGCTCCAGATGGCCAAAGGCCATCATTCCCTTCGAGATTCGGGGCAATTTCAATGCACGTGAAATGGCTCTTATCGAGCGCGCCATCACCGAATTTCACACAAAGACTTGCATTAAATTCGTTCCACGAATGAATGAGCCCGACTACATATCGATTGTTAGCGGAAATTCGGGTTGTTGGTCATCGGTTGGACGAGTTGGTGGCAAGCAGGAAGTAAATCTCCAGGCACCTGGTTGTCTGACAAAGCCGGGAACTGCAATGCACGAGCTGATGCACGCTGTTGGCTTCCTGCACGAACAGAATCGCAACGAACGAGATAGTTATGTAACAATTCTATTTGAGAATATACTGCCATCGGCCGTTTCAAACTTTGATAAGGCTTCTGCAGACAAAACAACTGGATTTGGTGTACCCTATGATTATGGCAGTGTAATGCATTACTCAGCGAATGCCTTCTCCACCAATAGGAATCCCACAATTATTCCAAAGGTATAACGTTAAATATAAGTGACGCTATCATAAGAGAGAGTATGTTTTTATGGATTTTATTTGCTAATGCTGCATGACAATATTTAATCTTGTAAATAAATCATATATTTTGTTTGTTTCATTTCAGAAACAAGGAGTACAATTAGGCCAACGTGAAGGTTTCTCTCCATTGGATGTGAAAAAACTTAATTCCATGTACAATTGCAATATTGAACCAACTGGATCTGGAACAAGTACTAACACCAATTCTGGTCAACAAGGGGCCAATGCTAACATCATTAACAGCTTTTTGGGAGGCCTAATTTCTGGTTTGGGATTGGCAGAGGAATCTTCTATTGAGAATTCTCAAAAACGTTAAGAACAAAATGAAAAAAGGAAAGTGATAATGCATTGGATAAAGATTTCATCGATTATATTATTTATTTCATTTCATTTAACTAGTTCGTATAAAAATGGTGAAGAGAATTTTTACTTTCAAATAAATTGCAATTAAAATTATTATATGAATGAGTTTTTCATCAATAAGAAAAGAATTTCTAATCATTGGCACGTTTTATTGGTAAATTTATAGCTGGCGCAGTTAAATTTCCCTCGGTAAGCCAAAACAGAAATCGAAAGTGTAAATAAACCAGCATAAAAGTGAATATAAAAGTGAACAAGTAACGTTGGAATTATGAAGATGAAGATGGTGCCATTCAAAAGTATTCTCGACTTGAACCTTAAATGCTCAATGTTGTGTTCGGGATGTGTTCAATGATATTTGTAGTGTATAAAAACTAAAACGCTTCCCCATAAGACATCGACATGTCCAAATACAAATCCGGAAATTTTTTTGACTTGAGAAAAAAAAACAATTTTAGTATTTTTCGTGACATTTTGATCTTAATACTCTTTATACATAAAAATATAGTGCGTTTGTATATGTGGCAAGCAATAAATTCCATCGAAGATTTGCTGAAATGTCATAGTCATATTGCTGAAATTTTCGAACACAGCCACAAGAATAAAGAAGTGGTTGAAGCGTTTTATTGGTACCTACTTATATTTCTGCGCTCGCTATAAATGACCATAACGTAGCTCATATTGAATTTCTGTCATAAATGAGAATATGGGGCTCTAATGTGGTTCTATGTGCTAATTTTATCTACATGTTTGCTGATACAAAATTTATAAACATCTAAGTTCTACTTAAACGCTTATAACGGGTGGGGGTAGTGGTTTCTTTTTAAAACATAGGTTATTTTGACACTGACAGCTGTTATCCGCCTGAAATCTTGACAGAAAGTCAATATCATACCTCCGAAATGAGTCGCTTTACGCTTGAACAACGTTTAAAAATATTAAAAACTTATTTCCAAAGTGAGTACTATGTGTGGCCCAAACAGTGCGTTTTTTGAAAAGAAGTTTTGGCCGAAATGAAGCACTCGCAGCGCCTGCTGTACGCAAGTTTGTGCAAAAAGTTCGTGAGACTGGAGTGCTAGTGGACAACACTCATGTTCCCAGTCGTCGTACGGTGCACACAGATGAGAATGTGGCTGCTGTAGCCGAGAGTGTGAGACTCAATTCAACAACGTTTCGGTCAACGGTTGGCGTTACAGAGCCATGTTAACCGACTTTTTTTTTTACTGAAATTGAAGACATGAATTTGGATGACCTCTGGTTCAAGCAGGATGGCCCACCATGCCACACAGCCCATTCCACAATTGATCTTTTGCACACCAAATTCCCAAATTGTTTTATCAGCCGTCTTGGCGATGGCAATTGGCCGCCTCGGAGCTGGGATTTAACCCCTTTTTTTTTGGGGAACCGTGAAGTTCCGATGTTATGCCAACAGTCGGAAACGTTTCAAATACTTAAGAACAATTTCACCCAAGCAATCCGTGAGCTACAGCCCGAAACCATCAACAAGGTCTTGAAAAACTGGAGTGACAGAGTACGCTACTGCGAAGCCAGAATTTTTTTTTTTTTTTTTTTTTTTAACAAACAAACAAAAATATATATGCCAGTAAGACCTAGAGTCTTATAAATTAGGCAATGGAAGGAATAGAAGGATAGGATAGATTTTTTGTTGGCACATTGGATTGAGAAATTAGGTTTTGATTTTTCTCATTAAATCCCAGGGGTGGCGTTCAGTTCAGGGAATATAGAAAAAAAAAGAATGCTGCCTAGACTGTGGATCGAACCAACACATCCAAGTTAGCAGTCAAGCACTACTTCCACCCCCAGTGTTCCATAATTAATGGGAATGTTTGCTCTTACTAATAAAGCTATAATACATGGATACAATTTTATTTTGTTCATTTTATTGCATTTTTAAAAAGAAACTTGTATTTGGCACACCCTGTATGTGCCACATTTTCTTCTGCTTGATCTTTCCCATAAGTATACTTAAATTGACCTTAAATATTTAAATATTGTTCAGCAAATGAGCAAATTTTCATGTTCTATATTTTTTAAAGTATATGTATTTCTTTAAATCTATCCAAATTGCAAGCTTATAACGACAAACTATAAAACAAAGTACTTTAAGATCAATAAACATGAAAACCGTTTTTGTACTTCATCAATATTCAAAAGGTATACAATGTGTGAAGAGTGCGATTCATTGAACATATTATTACAAGCACTTTACGAGAAGTATTTATTTTCCCAATTATTTTAAACCTTATTTCTGTTTGGTATTATACAAGTCATGGTCACTTAAATTCAAAACTGCCTTTTATAATAAAAAATATAACATCTCTCATTCCCGAAGAAACCTACTAACCAAATTCTGATAAAATTGCACACCAATAACCTTTCATCATGTCATTAAAAGTAGCTCGCCATGATTGGAGACATACTCACTCGTACAAGACGCCTTCTACCATAATCCATGATGTTTAACATGCGTTATGACTTATACCGGTTAAATGTTTGGGCTCACGCTTGACTACCACAAGTCACAATCTGATCAGAATATTTAATAAGGCATCGTCAGTTAAGCTAGCGCTAAGACCGCAGTCAATAGTTGTCATCTAAATACTCTCTTTTCATAAAATAAAAGACCGGTGTGGCCGGCCGATGGCAGCGGCAACGTTGTTGCTTTAATAATTTGGAAAAAAACAATCAGACAAAACATACAATTTCATTACCTACTCAGCCTCAAAACTAAAAAAAAAAATGGATCAAATTCACTTGACACAGTTTCTATACGTTTTTTTTTTTTTGCTGATTTTATTGGTTCTAACATGAAAGCATAAATATACACGCGGTTCATCTCTTGAATTGAATTCCCAACAAGCGAAAAAAGTGTCAGAATGAAATCAAAACAAGAGTGAAACGCCAAACAAAAAAAAATCTTGCATCGGCACCTAGCTACTCCACATAAATTCGGCAGCAACTTACTATACCTATACAGCTAGAGGACGGATTGACTTAATTGATATTCATGGAAGGACACTTTTTTTTTTTAACTGAGAAAGTCTTTATTTGTTGTTTGGATTCTGAAAGCGAAAAAGTAAAAAAAAAAAAAAAAAAGAACAAAAAACAAAATTTTGCGAAAGTCTATATAGAAACAAAAATGAATTGAATTTTAAGAGAAAAACAAGGACACAACCATAATTGGGGACATCAGATGGAATGAATGACATTAATTGGGTACTTCTGAGTTCCAACGGTTGGTCGAAGCAGAAGTTTGTACCGAACCTTATAGGTACTTGTTTTCACATTTTCAAGATGTAGGAACATTTTACGACTTGACACCTTTCATAAATTCATTCTTTTGTTTTGTTCATAGCTAAAATACTATATATCTTTATCTATATGTCTTTCATTTAACCTTGTAATAATATATCTATTATTATTAAGAAATAAAATCTTTAAGTCCCAAATAGCTTCATTGGTCTAGTAACCTTTTATTGTGATAATGCAATTGAACTGTTATATTGTTATATGTAGTTGTGATCTTTTAAGAATTTTTTTTATTTTCCGTTATTATTACTGATTTGAAAAGATAAGGCCATTATTTAAAGCACCGGGACAGAACATCTTAAATACCGTTATAACTCAAAAACCAATTGAAAATGATAATAACTTCAAATTACCTCAGGAATCCATAATGACTGGTGGTATACCCAGTACTTTTTGAAATTAAATTTTCTTTACTCACAGACTAATGGATTGATTTTAATAAAACTTTTACGGAACTTGAACTAATAGATCCAAAGAAATTTCGATGAAATTAAAAATAGACGAAATTTTAATTTTTCTGTAAATTTTACGAAAGATAAAATGCTTGAGGGTGTCACACGAACTTGCTCAGTGTGGCTTTAAAAACTGAATAATGTTAATCTATTCATCTGATTCATAAAAAAATATATATTGTAGATCTTATCAATTTTAGCTCACAGAAAAATGTTAGTCAATAGTTTCCGCAAAAAATGTGATTTTACTTAACGGATTTCAAACGCTTGTATTAATTAACCATTAATTTTGGCTAAAAGATTTTTTTTTATCTTCTAGATGAATGTTAAAAAACCACATGATGCCAAGTTACAGATTAAAAAAAAATTAAACTCTTAAAACGAAAAAAAATTTCTTACAAAATATTATTAAAAATTTTTAAAACGTTGTCTAAATTTGAACCTAATCAGTTAAACCATTTTCAAGAAAATCAAAAAAAATGGTTTGTTACCAAAAAGAAATCTATAATATTAAAGATTTTTCTAACTTGGCAAGATTTTTAGAAAAATAAGAAAAATAAGATTTTCATTAATTATTGCTAAAAAAAAATGAATGTACATATATTCGACTGGATCCCACTAACTTGATGACAAATAACTCAATGAATTTTTTATGCAAATAAAATTTTCAACTCAACAATTATTTTATTGTTAAAAATGCATTAATGTGTTTTCCTGATGTAAATTCATTTTTCGTGCCAGGAAAACACATTAATGCATTTTTAACAATAAAATAATTGTTGAGTTGAAAATTTTATTTGTATAAAAAATGCATTGAGTTATTTGTCATCGATTAGTACAATATTTGCGTTTCAAATCGAATGAAAACCTAGTAAATAATCTATTTGAAAGTTTTTCCTGTTTCGTTTTCCTGATCGCTATAACTGATGCCTTACATAGAGCAAGTAAAAACGTATGGAGTGACCATTCAAGAACAAAAACTGTCAACGGATTCTGTCAACAAAACAATTATGTCGGCTCTAAGCAGCAGTTCACGAAGGTATTCATGAGGAACAAGGATGCATTTTTAAAAGGCTTACAAAGGCAAAAAAACACTATATAAAATAAACGCCCTCAAACAAAAATAAGTTTTCTTCCATATTTTATAATTTTCGACTATTCCCCGGGTCGTCAGAATCTCACGCAAACTATTTTCTAGCGTCCCAAACATTTTAATTAAGGAAAAATTAAACAATATTTAAATTAAATTTTATTCGGTGTTAAAACAAAATACATGCTAATTATATTTATTTCCTTTTTTTTTTAAAAAAAAAACAAACTTATTAAAATATTGATCACTTAAAAAAAAATTCCATTCGAGGAGACATAAAACTTTCAATGTAAAAATTATCTTTGTTTACACTCATTCGATCTGGATAAAAACAACAGTGGTTTTTATTTTATTATTTTTCAATGCAAATTTTTATTTTAATATTCTCAATTTTAACTTTCTCTGAATTTTGTTTTAAAAACACATTGTAGGCCAGCCTATTTTGTAATCGGTGGAAGGTTTCATGTTGCCGTGCGTCGTTTTATTTTTTTTATTTCTATATTGTTATATTCAATTTTCTTATTTTTATGGATACATTTTTATAACTATAACTTAATATGTAGGTATGTGCATTAAATTGAATATTAAATGCGATATTTTTGGGGAATTTTTTGACGAATTTATAAGGTTTTAAGAAGATATAAGCTTCAATATGAATATTACACGTTTTCACTGATATCAAACTTTCAAGAGAGAATATCAAAAAATTGATTTTAACAAAATTGCTCAACTAATTGCAAAAATTCGGTACTGTTAGGTACTGCTCGAGATTTTTGCGCAATTCCTACTTTTTGTGACCAAGCACACTAGTTATGGCTCTTGAGCCACAAGTAATGCAATATAGCCAGATCCTTAGTGGTTTAAATTCGTTGCTTTCCTTTTACAGCTGTTTTCTTATATAATTATAAAATCAACATGAAAAAAACAACTGTACCTTCCATATTATTAATCGAATCATTTTTATTTTGATCCATGAATGAGGAAATTTATTTAAATGAGAAGACAAACAGGTGTCAACTATATATAATTTTACAAATGAATACAATCATAAATAACTATAAAAATATAAAACAAAAAAACAAAACCTTTTTGTTCAAACTTAAACTCAAGGTCACTAACCCTGAAATTCCTTGCACGTTTCCAGTGCAAGTTATGGCAATACGTCAAGAAATCAAATTGCAGAAAAGTAGTTCTTCGTCTCTCCTGAGCCATTTATCACTCCAAATAAAAGGAAGTTTATGGATATTCCATTTTGAATTGTTTTTTTTTTTGTATTCAGTGTAACAATTCTTTAAAGATGATTCATCAAAATAACAGAATGCACATTTGCGGCAATGACATACATCCTCGATTTGTATGTCTGTCCAAAGTGTCAATAAATCACAAGTATACTTTTTGCGATTTTGGGGGGATAGATAAAGAAGGAGAATCTAAAAGACTTCAAGTGGAAAATTCTTCTTCGGCTGAGAAAAAACAATAACAGGATGTGTAGTGACTTAGGACCTCAACGGTTATGGTAAAAAAAAAGCTAAATGAAAAATAAAATAAAATATCCTTAAGTTTTTAAGAGCTTAAATTAAAAACAAACACTGTAATATTAATAATCAATTTGTCACTTTATACGGAGCAGTCCAACTTCAAAAAGTTCTAAAAAAACAATGTTCGTTGTTTTATAGGAGTTGTATTAGAAACCAAAATAAGTTCTCTCAACCTTGACTTTAAAGCTATAATGTGGAATGGCGGA
This sequence comes from Epistrophe eligans, assembly GCA_951394125.1. Taxonomy (NCBI): domain Eukaryota; kingdom Metazoa; phylum Arthropoda; class Insecta; order Diptera; family Syrphidae; genus Epistrophe; species Epistrophe eligans. The sequence continues at coordinate 56,454,858 of OX596028.1, forward strand.
CGCTGCTGTCCAAGAATTTTTCAAAAAACCCAAAGTTAAGGGAGATATCTAATGATACGTCATATATTACCCCCAACATATGACGCATGGGCGACCTTTAACCCGTTATAAGTATAGAGATATGTAGCAATGTTTTCAATGTTTTTTTTTGCTGCTTTGCCAAGTTAATATCAATTTAGCAAAGCGGTTTTTAAAAAAGCTATAAAACTTCTAATATAATGAATGGTTTATTGCTTAAAAATATTCCCTTAATTAGACGTTTGTTGGTTGTGAGTATTTTGTATGTTATTCTGCAATGTTGTCTATGTTTTTTTGGCTAAATTAATATGAAGTTAGCATAGGAAAGGAATACAAACTTATTATTTTGAATAGTTTAATGCTTACTTATGTTTCGTTAATCATATTCAGCCGTAAAGAAATGTTAAAGCCCTCTTAATTTTAAAATACTTCTAAATAGCTCTTAAGTGAGGAATCGGTATCAATAATCAATTTTCATATTTAAGCAACGTTATTTTTTACATATTTATATCAAAAGGTTCACAAATAAAGTAAAGAAATTTATGAAAAAAAAAACATCATAAAGCTAAATTGAGTCTTGTTTCATTTCTCTTGCTTTGGACTACACATCCAGTTGCTGTTCTTTCCCTCTTATTTGGTGATGAGTTCGTTTTTTGTTTTCATTTTTTTGAAAGCTGTCAAAAAACAGCCTGGAAGTATGCAATTTGTAAAATCGTTTTCGTTACGAGGCATCTTTGTTTAGTTAAGTATCAATGCGAAAACTATTATTGATAAGAATTTTAGTTACGTCATTTAAAGGCAATTTAAATATTTAAGCACAATTAACTAAATGACCTCTATGAGATGTTTTAAGGAAATCTAATAGATATGGCTGAGTCTTTAATTATTTGTGACATTAAAATTTTGTTATACAATGTTTTCTATGTTCTATTGTTGTTTTTTTTTTTTTTGCATGAAATTCATTTAATGTTATCAAAGCAACAAATCTCAATCGCCTCCTTATTACAAACGGCTCGTAAAAAATTCAGGAATGAATAAATAAAATATTGAAATGATTTTGGTGATTAAAAGTAAAATCCACATAAAGTAAGGAATTGCGGGATTTAGTTATGAAACCATGACACATGAAGTATAGCGATTCTAGCTCTCACGGATTTAAAACATAAAACATCAAACTAACAAAGCTATGATGAATCACCCCTTCTATTTCTTTTATTGATTATATGAGTTGCTGAAAGCTTATTATTTTCCTCTTCAGTGTAAAATCAGTAAAATTGATAGCAAGTTTCCTTTCCGTACAAGATAACTAAGATGTTATGTATATCGTTTACTTGCACTAAATTTCACATCCCATTCCCAATCAGGTGGGTCTTTATCTTAATAACATGATGTTAATGTCAACAGCTCAATGGTGTTGAGTTAGGATACAAAGATGTATCAATGTATATCTTATCCTCTTTTTGTGGAAAAATATTCTTGTCAGTTACCATTGCAAAGCGATCATTAAAAAAATAGATGCAAGACTGAATCGCACGAACTTGCTCCAGAGGTTTAATGGGATATTTATTTATTTATTTATTTATAAATATTAACAATAAATTAAAATCTATTATTAACAATTTTTCTAAGAGCGCTAGCAATTTTTTTTTAATGGGATAATATGCGGGTTAGTGATGTTTGCCAAAAATCCATAATCCAAAAAAGTTAAAAGCATGCTTAATAGATTTCATGTACAAAAATTTTAAATAATAAAAGGCCTTAATCGCAATAGTCTCTTTCTCCGCCTCACATTTGTATGCCTCAATATGCCAAGACGCATTATTATAGCCTCGAATCACAAGAGCAAGTTCATGAGACAGCCTCGTTCATATTTTTTACTCAAAACCACTGCTTGCCTTTTAGTGCAAATAAAAAACTATATCGTATCAAATTCTTTAAAGTCTTACAAAACCACTGTAACTACCCCATTTAACCAGATTGTATGAACGTATATACATAGATTTCATGTAAAAGTAGGCCTGTCTCACTTCGATATTTTATGACATTGCCAAAACGACAAATACGATTTATAACATCATCCTGCAAGTTTAAGACCATCCCATCCGTTATGTTGTCTTTGGCTCTTCAACTTAAACATCTTTTCCAACATCTCGAATTACCTGTAATATTATAATGTGGCGGTGCAACCAAAATGAAAACTGTCTTGATTAGTTTGAGAGCCGTGTATCTGTTGTATCTATGTACTTGTACACCTAACTTACCTTGCAATAAAATTCAAGCTCATTAATGTGCAACACCTTGTCGCAGCATTTCATTAAAATTTATTTTTAATGGGCTTACATTTTCTTTATTTCATCATGGCGTTAGGGCCATTGCCCCATTTTACCATCATACACTTGCTTGTAATGGACCGCGAATCATGCAAATTTTAGTTTCGCTTACGCAGGGAATATCACACCACATAAAGTTAGCCGGCCACCCGAAAGATAACATCTTCTCTTCTAGGTCTCTAGCTCCAGAGTTGATTTCAAACGAGCCAAAAACAATAAAAACTAAACAACAATAACAATGAATATGGGTTAAGACTTAGCATAACACATATATGTACGTATAAAATTTCCACTTGTCAGAAAATAGATTCGAATAAAACTATAAGAACCGGATTCCACATCTCACAGGTATTCATCGTCGACGATGTCGTATAGAAGTCGCGTAAATGAAATAGGTTCATCTTGTTATTGGTGCTAGCAACTATGTGTACTATATATGTATATCTACCAGCTAACGCAGGCTGCGCAACAATTGCCCGAAGGGATAAAAATTACAAACTGGACAAAGTGCGTACACCGTACACCATTATAGCCATACAACGACAACCTGTGCTATGGCTTGTTTCTTGGAAGAAGTGGCTTTTAACGGTTGGCTATGTCTATGATAGACCACGTGCAACATCGTCGCTCGTTGCATCGTAATAATTGCGCGAAGACCGAATTTGTATGACTAATTTCTTGTGTTCTTCAAGTGTAATTAATGGTCTGGTATACTACCTCGGAGCTGAAAAGAGTAAACAAAATGGGTTACCTTTTATATATGAAGTTGTTGTGCCAAGGGATTCTTCATCAGATAGATTCTGTTGTTAACTAACTTAACGCAGGCGTAGAGGATGGATGGCTTGAGTTTAGGTGTGCGTTTAATGAAATTTGATAAGAATCTTTGTTTTTAAGCAGATAAGACCATTTTGGCTTCAATGGTTAGGTACTTTGGGCGGTGTAGACGTTTACTTGGGCAACTTAGGTTAAAATCACCACCAATTGCAAGTTTTAAAATACTTTTCATTTTTACTGAAACAAATTATTTTGTATAGTCTATAATGTGTTTTGATTAAAGTAATATGGAAATGCAAATATACAATTAAATCCGAATAAAATATTCATAAGTTAAAAAATGAAAAAAAAAAAATATAAAAAATGTCAAAAATGACAAAAATGACTTCCAAGCGAAAATCACATTTCTTAACTCGAGCTGCGTACGTATCATTTGGAGTGTGTGAAGATAACCCCTTGGCAGTTTCGGAACTTTTTCCAAGTTGTTATCGATTTGTTCCGTATTGTTCTAATTTTTTTTTTGAAAAATATTCAAAATTGGGGTTTAAGACCCAAAAAACCGTTTCTGACCTTGCCCCCTTTTTTGAAAGATGATCTATATTGTTCTACAGTTGTTCCGAAATATTTTTTTCCAGTTTTTGAACCTCTATGGTCAAAATTTCAGAAGTTATGGGCAAATTTCCAATAAATTCTAGCCCTCTATTTTCAAAATTCCTGTTTTTTCGGGTTTCAAAAAGTGTTGTAACCATTTTTCCCAAGAATAAAGTTGTAGAACGTGTATTTTTTAAAGAAAAAAGCCTTCAAATTTTTTTGTTTAAATCAGTATTCTAACCCTAGATTTATACTATGAGCCTAAAAACAAACTTAAAAGAAAATGTCCAAGTTTTTAAACTTTTTGAAAACTTAATTTTGTCAGCCCTCCCATTTCAAAAAATGTTGAAAAAAAGTATTTCAAATAGGGATCTAACTAAACCTCATTGAATATAAAAAAAAAAAATTGGAACAACATGGAACAAATCGGGAACAACCTGGAACAAGTTCCAAAAATATCAAATTCCAAAAAAAGGGGGAGCTAACTTCACACACTCTATCACTTGGCTAATATGCGTGCTTAAATTTAAGCTTGTAACCATTGTCTCAAAAATTAATATTCACTCCAATTATAGAATCTGATGAATCAGAATGAATGTTGACATCTCATTAATAGTAAAAATAAAATATATTTATTTAGCGTCCAAGCTTCGCACAATGTCTGTCACATTAAGTTCGGTGTGTTCTATACAAGTTATTTTCTCAGAATATTTAATTAAATTCATAATTCATCTAATAAATAAATGAGCGATAAAACTCAGTATCTGTCTAGTTTTATAGCAGTTATATAAAAACTAAACTTATAAAGATTATTGAATTATAATTAATGGATAGTAAATAAAAGATCGCACGCACGGCCAATTCGTTGCGGCCGGTGCGTGGCGTTTAAAAGTCCGGCGGAAAATATTGATATTTTATTCAAAATTTAAAAAAAAAATCAAATACCTATTTCACTGTGAAGAGTGATACTTTAGAAATTAATATTACGTATTTACAATTTCTATAAACAATTGAGTGAATGGTATAAGTTCATTTGGGAATAATAACAATATAAAAACCTTAATAATAATAAAACATTTTAGAATCATCAAATCTACTTATCAAAGATATTTTTTAAAAAAGCTTTATCTTTATTTACTAAAAAGGGTGTATTTCGTACTTTTAATGCTGTCAAACTTAGTATTAAAGCAATACTAAGTTTATTGTGTTTTTGTTTGGTAGGTTAAAAAAAATAGTTTGGGTAGCGCGACAGCTCGTTTAGAACCAGGGACTCAACCATTCCTGTGTGCGTGTTATTGACATGAATGGAGGGGACCTACAATTTTCTGCGAAGTCCGAACGGCTAAGGTGAGAATACCTTTTCATGACAAGTGATCTTGGAGGATGTTTCAATTTCTCGCAAGAGGCAGTAACTGCGTCAAAAAAACATTTCTGTTTGAAGGTTGCGTAGGCTGGGAATCGAGCCCGGTTTGTTTTGCCAATGGTATATAATTTAATTTCTCGTGGTTGAGAAATTCCTTCTTAAAGTTTACCTCTACATAAAAAAATCATTCAAAACCTACTTTCTTAGAATAAACCCGATGAAATGTCAAAATTTGCATTCAAAGATTGTTCATAAAAAAAAAATTCCAGAAGTCTATTTAATTATTATAGAATATATTATTATCGTATATAAATAATCTATATTAAATGTGTATTTTATTAGAAAGTGATGTTTGATGGAACAATTTTTGATTTCTCTTAATAGTGACAATAACCCTGATATGATTTAGTCAAAATAAGGCGCTTTATTGTCGTAAAACTTTCACCGCCCAAACAAATGATCACGTAGAAAGTTTGCAATGACATCGTGCTATGAAGCTACGCCCGAACTCCAAGAATAATTTTTAGTTCTATATTCAAATTGTGAGACCCAATCAAGATAAATATAAAAAAAAAACTTATAAGGTATGAAAGCGGACAACAAAAGACAAAATTCATCACATACCTACTTTGTTTCTTCAACGTCATGTGAATATTGTATACCCACTTACCTCTTCTGACTTCTCTCCCCATACATACATACATTCATATATCTGAATCAGAATCTGAAGTTAAATTTTTATTCTCGGATAGCTTTCGTCAAAACAAAAACAACAAGAAATCCCAAATCACTTAAAATTCCTTTCAATAAAAATGACGTAGTTTGTGACATTCGCCAAACTTTAAAATGTGATAAATAAAAAATTCTTGACAGTTGAATGTTTATGTTACCAGGGATTCTTGTTGTTAAAACAATTTTACCGGAGGTATATATCATTGAGGCCTACATTGGAGAGTAGCCGTTCATTCTGATTGGTAACGAATGAAAGATGGTGCCAAGAAGCCTGCCAGAAGTCTTGCTTTATGGTTTGAGTTTGACAAGACATAGGTCAGTGCCTATTTACATTATTTAACAATGAATATTGTAGCCAAAAAATGTTGTTTTGGGAAGTTAATTTACACCGATTGTGCTTTAGTGTCAACTCGGATAAAACGCCCTCAGCGGTATGCGTGGTGTCGGCAATAAGCTTAACTAAATGGCACTTTTGTGATATTGTTGTGGATAAAATTAAACTGTAGATAGCCACAGGTGTTTTCTTGAATTTATTGGAAAGAGTAGGTACACTTTTTTCTATCATAACTTAAGAACTCCTGCGGGTAGTCAAAAAACAATCGTTTCTTTTTAAAGCAAAAAGAATTAAATCTACTCAACTAGTTTTTTATTTGAATAGGATCTTTAAAGCAACACAACGGATTCAAGTCAAATTATTTTTTCAAAAACTAGAAGACATTTTAATATCAGGTTTTCTGTTTTTGATTGAAAATTAATAAGAGCATTAAGTTTTGAAAACTAAAATGGTACTTAATTGGCTACGTTAAATTTTGAAAAAAAAAAAAAATAGTTTAAATTTTTCTTAATTTTTTTTAAATTTTGAGTTTGAAAATAAAAAAAAATTAAAAACTTTTCAATAAAACAACTTTATTTATAATTTTTATTATAAAATAAAATAAAAGAAGAGATTTCTGGCATTACAAAAAGTTATAACATGGCATTGTTAGTGTTACCGTTGTTTTTTAATAAAATTGTCAGTACAGAGCAGCGTTGCCAGACTTTTGACAAGTCGATTCCTTTTTTTTTTTCATCCAAAAATTTTTGTTTCCCTTTTTTGATTTTAGTTTTTCCCGTTTTTTCCCTTTTTTTCGCGAAAAAAAAAACAATTTTTAAAACGTAATATAAATGTTTTTATTTCGAAAAAATAAATACAAATATTTTTAAATGCTAGGTTTATCATATTCATATTAATTTATTTCATAAGACTAGCTTCAATATATTTGTATCACAAATGTATGTTCATTTAATCTAGGACTATTTTATCTTTGTACATACTACTTGTATGTAGACGCAAACATTCTTTATCTATTTCTAATTCCACACAATTGCGATCTTTCATTAACAATTTAGTATGGATAATTCCGCAAAGTGTCCTGTTTTCTAACTTATTTCATAACTTTGTTTTGTTCAAGTTTATTGCTGAAAAAGCCCTCTCAGTGCTTGCTCCACTGTGTGGAAGACAAAAAATATATGAAACCAGACAACCATTTCCAGATTTTCAGTTTCAATATTAAGGTGCAAACACATGGCAAGACTAAGAAATGTGATGTGTTCAATAAGTGTTTTTTTATTGAATTTGTTATATGATGGAATTGTAATGTTTTAAAAAGAAGTTTTGGTATTAAAACGTGAAAGTTTTTGGGCTGTCTGTTTTTCCCGTTTTCTAGGTTGTTTTTCCCTTTAGGGTCGAAAAATCCCGAAAAACGGGAAAAATCCTTCAATCTGGCATCCCTGGTACAGAGACTTTGGGAAAGCTTTTTTAAAACAGTGGTGCCTGTGTATACTATTATGCTATTGAATTGAAAAAAATTGAAAAATATATCAACCTACTGAATGACATACAGAAATTGTTGTTGGAATTCTCTTCAAAATTGCGTAAACTCCACCATCACCGTTCTGAATCATTCCAATTACCATTACTTATTGAATTGAACGTAAATTATTAGACCTATTTCAATGGTTTGTATCAAAAAGCTATCAGATTTTGTAGCTCTTTGAAGCTTTCGAGGAAAAACCGATTTCCAGCGATTTAAAATACAAACTACGGAAACCTTCTGAAAGCTTTTAATAGGGAAAGGTATATTCAAGCCAATGCAACAACAGTGAGAAGCAAACATCCTTTCTTCCCTGCACTGACAATTTTTGTTGAACAGATATAAGGATTTTTACAATTACAGAGTTGAAGATATTTTCACTCAAAAATGATTTTTTTCAATTTGAAATTTAATTTAATTGGCAACGCTGTAATTCGTGGTTAGCTCATAAAATGTAATGTATCTAATGTTTATAAGTCCAATGGATGTACACTTAAGATATATGATTGAATTTCATTTAAAGTGATTTTTTTTTCAATTACTATGAATAGAACTTATGAATGTGTTCATGTATTCTATAAAAAATTTATCTAAAGTATATTTTGATCTCAGTCATGTAAGCATTTCATGAAAAATATGAATTTTTGTCATTTATATGAATACCTATTCCCAAAACGCATGAATTTTTCATAAAATTTATGAAATCAGTTCATAAAACCTATAATGATGTCATTAAAACTATGTACACCTTTCATGAAAAATATGAACCGTTCCTTATTTTAATGAACAATTTAAATTGATGTTTTTTAAATACAATTTGAACTACATTAATCAAACAAGATTTAAATTTTTAATAATTAAAGCTTAAAATTAAGACATGAAGTAAAGTATTTTGTCATTGATTTTTATTTTCATTTATTTTGAAAACGAAATTGCCTAGTAAATAAAAGACGTAGGAATGTGGGAAATTATATTGGTTATTAACTTGTAGGTGAGTGAGATGTTTTGTCATTGTATACAGCATATTTAAAAACCTGGAGATGTGTTATGCAAAATTATGTAGATTTTGAAAGTAATTTTTTTTTTTTTTAATTTTAATCAAAATAACTTTAATAAAAATCATCACTTTCACTGTTTATAATTAAGTTTATAATGAAAGTAAGGGTGTAGGTAATATATGAATAAAATTGAGAACAAAAGCGAAACTACGCAAAATAACAAATGGGCAATATTACAATTTTTATTCTGTAACAGCACATTGTCTTATTGACCAAAAAATTCTGCCCAATTCCAAGCTGAATAAAACGACAAAATAAAAAAAATGCAAGTCAAATTGCTAACGAAATGGGCCATCTATGTATGAATGTTGAATCTTGTTGATGTGGTGATTATTCTTTAATCCAATAATTCCATTCTGTTCACGTATTTCACGTTAAAAGCAAAAATATGTTAATATAATACAAATTATATGAACTATGTCAAAGCAAAATCAAAGCAGTCATAATGTCTAAAAAGTGCTATGTGATGTCGTTGTTGTTATTTACACCTTAATGTCTGGTCGAATTCGAATATGGTCAATGGCCAACGAATAATATCTTTATGACAATAATGAATACTTAATTAAATTATGATAATCCGTAATTGGAAACGATAAAAATAGTAAGTCAAATTAAATTATTGTAAACACAACAGATAATATTTATAAGAAATGGTGAATTGAATGATTAATTTTGGTTTGTATTAAAAAATATTCTTTGGTTAAAATCCATCGACTGCTAATATTGAATAATAAAGAACGACTAAATATAAAAATAGCTTTATCAGTGGCAGAAAAAAAAATATAGAATACCAAATCATTCCATATTATACTCGTACATACATATGTATGCATAGGCATCATGTTACGTTATAACTGATAGTTAACCAGTCAAAATCGTCATTAATTGTACTCCATTTAAGCCAATTACCAAGTTCACTTAGGTATAGCTTTTTTTTACCCATTTTATTTAACACCTACATACGTATTTATAATAAGTCTCGTTTTAATATGTTTGTCATTCTGATACCTGTTTATTTGAATAAAACGTTTAAATTTACCGAAATAAAAATGTGGAAAGAACTTAAAAATTTATTAGCTGATCAAATAAAATCGTAAATCACCGAATTGGGACTGAGTGTGCAACTCCACAGAAACCTTTTTTTTAATTTCTTTTAATAGTTCAGCAAAATTTAATGAGGAGAGCGGGGAATTCCTTCCGTCTCATTATACAATAAAAGTAAGTAAGATTTAAATTATAAGATTTTGGAATTTAAAAAATAGCAGATTTTCAAGTTTTTAATAAAAATCTCAATAAAATGTTGTATATTTCATTAAAGATCATGCTCATGCATATCAAGAAAATAGCTTATCAAATCAATATCACTTCCATGGCAAAGCAAAACTTTGGCAACATTTAATCATATGTGTGTGAACAGAACAGCTTTAGTGTAATTCAGATACCTGCCACTTTTATTATCATGTCATTAAAATCGATCGACCATAAAGATGCAGCTACTTGTTGACCATTAAATAAAAGGAGAGGCAGCGCATAATAAAAAATACGAAATTAAACAACAAAATATTCCTTAAAATCGACCGTATTTTTGTATACCTATAATTGGTTAATATTTATGGGTAAACACAATGCAATGGAATATCTCGAGCGAATATCAAACAATTCAATTGAAATACTTGATTACCGTAAAAGAAGATTGATAGCTCATTAATCATAATACATTTTACCCGTATTTTGTCAAACAGTTTATAAAGGCGGCAGCACCGCATGCCAGACCAGATGAACAGTGGAGTTATTTACATAATGTTTTTATGTAAAAATTAATTTTAATTTTGAAAATTGAAAAAGCTTAAAAAAATAGTTAAGAAAACTTAGACTGAAAAAATTCCAAAAAAGCTGAATTTTGATGATGTATTTAAAATTTCTTAACTTTTAGTAGTAGCAAAATTAAGTTTTTTGTAAATTTTACGAAAACAATGCAAGATTTTGTGGTAAGGCAAACATTTAAGGTTTTAAAATTGAAAGCAGTAGTAAACCATGGCGTAAAGGTTAGCACATAGGACACTTACCCCGCGGGGCGGCGGTTCGATTCCAAAACTATTTCACCAAAAATCCAAACAAAAACAAAAACCTAACAAAAAAACCAAAATTACTAAATCCCGAAAACCCAAAATTTCAAAAACCTATTACCCCGAAATTTCTTTATATTTTGTCTTAAATATGATTTAATAATTTATTCATCCTGACATTTTACTGTTATTTTTCGTTAAATATTTAAAGTTTTGTTTTTGTAAGGTATCTTTTTTTTTTGTTTAATAAAAGTTTCACATAGAAGACAATTTATATAACTTATTTACATATTTAACAATTGGAGGAATTTGTTATTCATATTGACATACGGAATTTTAGCGGAATTTTGGTGGGATTTTGGATTAACTTAATTTTGAATTTTCTGGATTTAGGGTTTTCTGAATTTACAGAGAAGAAAATTTAAAAGACTGATTTACCCATTTAACAATTGGAAGGATTCTTAATTAAAGGATTTTTACCTCTGGGTTTTTTTAGGATTTTTGATTTAATGCATTATTTGGGGTTTTCTGGATTCTGGGCTTTCTGGGTTTTGGAATTTAGGGATAAAGGGTATTTCGGTTCTCCATTATTTTGGGTTTTCTTTATAATGGGTTTTCAGAATTTTGGGTTTTCTGAATTTTGGATTTCGGGAATCTGACACCGACTCCCGAAAAAAGTACAATTAAACTACCAACTGATATTATAAAGCTTGCGAACATTTTTCTCAAGATCTATTGCTCTTCCAAAAACTTTTAAAATATTTTTTTGTTAAGAATTTGAAATTAAATATGTAGGTAAGTTTTATATTTTGCATAAACTTTTCTCAAAAAAAAATAAAGTGTTCCACCAAAATTATCTTTAAAAGTCAGAGAAGTAACGGAACTTTGATTTATTTTTCATTGTATTTCAACATGCGTACCCATTTTTTTGCCCACAGCAGCGATGGTGTGGAAAATTTTGCATTAAAAAATTCATCGTTGTCGGAAGTTTAGACTTTTTTGTCTAGTTTCCCTGGGCTAAAATAGTTAAGTCAAATTATGAAATAATAGACAAGTTTTAGCTGAACCATGTAGAAATTTTTACAGAAGCAAAATGTTCGATTATTTTTAAAAATTTAATTTCTAGCTGAACATTCATAAAAACTTAAAGTTGAAGTACTTACTACAAATAAATGCAAGCATGGTAAAATCTGGATTAAATATGAATAAAAAAATTTAACGCGATGTACAAATGTTTGTACAGTGTTGCCGAAAGTACTCCCATAGGAGTATTGTACTCCTTTCAACACCTCCGTACTCCTGTACTCCTCCCTCCTTTTACATTCGTACTCCTATTTTTTTTTAAAAACCTAAAATATCTTACACTTGCAGCAAAGTGTAATGTTAACCTTAATAAATTTAATTCACTTCAAATTTAAATCAAATTTGGCAGCATTTTAATCTTCCAAACTGTCGTCGAAAAGGGAATTTCCCTCTTTCTTGTTTGTTTTTGTTTTTCGTTGGCGTGGACGTCTACGTTCAATTTACATCTGTCAGTGCGGTATTTATTTTATGGTTACCTCATTACCTGAAATTTTGGTTTGGTGGTTGTTTTTTTTTTTTTTAGCTCCGTAAATTTGTATGTATTGTTCAATAAAATGAAAAGGTTTGTTAATTAATGTTTGAAATATTGTAATTCCTGTTAGAAAAATTCAAAGTAAACTTTTATTGTATAGATATTTAGTGAAATTGGATTCCTTGGAGCAGGTAAAGGCAAAAAAAACAAATATAACTATGCATTACGCTATCTGCCACAAGACAGATTTTGTGTGATAGAAAAGATATTTACTTATTTTTGTTCTTAGAATTAATAATTTATTTATTTATGTTTTTTTTTTTTGTAACTGATTTTTTTTCTTGATGATTTTTTTTTAATAAAGTTTGAAGACTAAAAAATGTCTGTACTACTATTTTTTTCAAAATACTCCTCTTTTTTGGCTTCAGTACTACCTTGAAATATTTCTTCCCGGCAACACTGTGTTTGTATAGTGATCCCAAAATTTACAGTTATGAACTTTGATATTTCCGTTTTATTAGCATCAAACAATCGAAATAAGAAAATTAACTTAATAATTTTTTCTCACTCAATTTAAGATATTTTGCTTTGAATTTTTTCTGGTCAAATTTATGCCAATGCAAGCTTGTCAGTGTTCCACTGTATGGCACTTTTTAATATAATCTTCTTTGATTTTCGCGTATAATGATAATGAGTCAACATGATCTTCAGTGGTCAGTGTTTCCCCTTATTCAATTATTATTTTTTTGTTATTTTATTTTAGGTTGGCCGATATTTATTTTGTTATTTTGGTGGGTGAAGTCCGCGCTCTTTCCGATTCATTCATACTTATTGCGAGAGGGAGGCTTTTGAATGGGATTTTATAGTCTTTATAATCACATCACAGATATTTGTATTCATATTTTGTTTTTCTTCCAGGAGCTTTGCAAAAACAAGTCGTTGTGAAATGCGTTCACCTGCGCTGCGCCGCGTCGTCGTCGCAAAGAAAACTGTATTTTTAAGTTATACTCGTATCGTATGTATTCATTTTGATGACCTAACCTACTGCTATACAAATTCGTCGAATGGGGGTAAATGACATTTGAATGGGGAATGATTTAAATAATTAAAAAAAGCTTTAAAGAAATATTGAATTTTCATCTCATTTTGTAGTGAGGTGAGAAGTGATATTGTGCTTGAGAAGCTGCTTAAGCACATTTAATTTCATGGTAAGGAAAATATTAAACATAAGGACTATGCTAATGCACATAAATATAAATTTAAGTATGTTTTTGAACTTTTCTGATTGATGACAATGAGAACAAAGTTTAGGTATAATATACATATATTTAAAGTTGCTTCTGCCACAAATGATGAATAATTTTTAATGATTCCTTGCAATTAGGTGACTTTCATGAAATAAGTGGATTTACCTAAAATGTTTTCATCATTATTTGAGAATAATTCCCATTTATGAGAAATATAATAATTTTTATTTGCAATATTCAAAAGGTAAACAAACCTCTTAAACAGTTAAAAGCTGAAGCATTGAACTTTTATACTCTATCATTTAAAGTAAACGTTTGTAGATACATTCAACTTTAACCCTATTAGTCATTTGACATCTTCTTTGTTTCAGTTATATAAGTAATTAAATTGTAATGGCACTGAAATCGTTGTAGCTCAGGAGAACTCTACATATTGGTATGGATGTAACTTTTTGGACGCTAAGTTTTCTTTGGGATAGAATCACAAATAGTTTATGTAATGAAATTATGTATTTGTATCGGTGCAGAAGTGTTATGCTGTAACTTTTTAAAATTTTTAAAGCCAAAAATTAATTCTATAATTTTTTTCAATATTTGCATAATTTTACTTTTGTTGCATCTTATGCAAAACATCCTGTAAATTCAAATTGTCTACAATATTTGAAAAGCGCAGAGGACATGAGAGTCAAATTGAATTGCGAACTTATTTTTGAAATTCACAAATCAAAAATATGGGTAAGGTATACATATTTCGTAAGATTTGTCTGGCAAAATAATGTTTCGCTGGGGTTCATTTCGCCGTTTTCCGTTTCTCATTTCTTTGTTAACGTTTCGTTTTTATTATCCTTTTGCATTTTTTATTTTGCAATTTTCATTTCTTTTTTTTTTGTTGGATTGGTTTTTTGAAGCTCGGCAATTTTTTTATTTTACATTTTGTTATTCCGCTTTCTTTTATTTGGCATTTCGTTCGAAATTTAATGGAAGCCAAAAAATAAAAAAAACAATTGAATTGAATGCCAAAAATTTATCATAGGCAATTTAAAAAAAAAAATAATAAACCAGAAAAATAATTAAAGACCCATTTATTGTTAAAAATTGATTATAGGAGTAAAATCTGGAAATAACACGAATGAAAAAAACGGCTCTAACGATTTGGATGAAATTTTCACAGTTTATTTCTTTAAATGAGAAAAACTTTTAAAATTAGTTTAAGTAAAATCCGCCCACTGCCACGCTTTCTTTTCTTATTTCTTAATTTCTCGAAATCGGTTTGGAAACATCTCTATATTTCTCGGGAATGGCTCAAATTATTTGAATGCATTTTTCAGAGTTTGTTTTGATGAATGAGGCAAACATTAAAAAAAATGATTTAGTAATATCCGCCCACTGCCACGACCACCTTTATCGTTTCTTAGTTTATAGGAAGGAAGGATTAGTTTCATCTAAGGATTTGGATGAAACTTACACAGTTTGTTCAAATCAACGAGGAAAAGTTTTTGAAATTAAATCCACCCATTACCACTCCCACTTTTCTTAGAAATTGGACTCTCAATAATGGCTCTAGACAGGGAGTGTTCTGATAAACAAGAAAAAATTCAAAAAACATTTTATTTAATTTGGCTTTTCTTGAAAACGATAGGACTATTTTTAATAAATTTTTGTATGGAGAATGTTTTCGGAATTGAAATTATTGTGTGTTAATCTTATAAGTCGTCGTACAAATACATGCATTGTGTTCTGTATAATTGGTTTGCAACAAAACAAGGGCATTTCTAGTTTCGTTCTCCATGAGCAATTAATTCTCGCTGATTAAAATTGCATTTTTCAGAAATTCTGAAGTCCTTACAAGTCAACAAAAAAAAACAAAGTACACACTTGTGTCTTGAAACACAATTTACCAATCTTTGATTTGAAATGGTAAGATTTTTCAACCCAATAAGGAATAAAATCCCTATTTGCATGCGCTTCTTATCGATTTTGAACTCATTTAAAATACCTAATTTGAAAAGTTTCTTCAATAATTTTATTGAAAACCAAAATATATTGTTACCTATCTGAATTAAATTTATTATCTCTTCAACCGCATCTGAAGAAACTTTATACGATGACATTTTTTAACCTATAATTCAGTGTTATTTTAAGACCCGCAAGAAAAAAATTAAAAGTGAAACAGTGCACCAAACTAACACTAAGTAGATTCATATATTGATTCAATCATCCGCGAGAGCAGGGTGAAAACGGCTTAGGCGATAAACCAAACGTGATGATAACTAATAAATTATAGCCACAATCAATAATTATATGGTTTGCGTAAGTCGATGTTATAGGTACAAGCAATAATCTAATTTGTGTGGCTATAATTTAATGACACCTTGCTTTGATATTTAAATAGATACACCACATATGAAACTTATACATAATTAATGTTATTTTTATTTGTGGTCCATTTACGTAAATCAAAATTATCACATTTCACCTCAATTTGAAATGAACGAAACAAAAGTCCGAAAATTAATGTCCGACTTAAATGGGACAAAAGTCTCTTCGGGACCTAACGGCCTAAGAACTTATGTCCCTTCGTCGTTTTGGACGGTTAATAAATCATTAACTTTTCAGTAACACCAAATATAATCACTACTCACTTGTTAGTGTGGCAGATCGTAAAAATATTCAAAACAGTATTTTCCCCAATATGGCAGAAAATAAAAAAAAACTATCATTCGCTCTTTAATAGTAAAAATTATCAATAATAAAAAAATCATATATATTCATATACAATGACAGCTATACCAAGAATGCGGCAAATTCAAAACCACCAAGAAGAAATGTATTTTGAGGAAATACCATTCTCGCAAAGACACAACCAAAAGAATAAAAAAAAAACCTCTTAAAATTATAATAACAAAACAATAATTGAACTTATTGGTGTGGCAGTTGGAGCGCACCACCAATTCAACAACACCAATAAAAAAAATACAAAAAATAAAACCACTTGTATATCAAAAGACCAATAATTCCAACCCAAACAACAAACGACAACACAAAGAATTCACCGAATGAAGATGATTAAAAACGAAAAGAAGAATATTGGCGAGTGGCAAAGTAAGCTGCTGCTGATGGTGATGGTTGGTATAATCATACTATCTCGTCTCGCAATAACATGGCGAATTCGCCAAAACCCTCCGAAAAAAAGCCCATCTGAAAGCAACAAATGCAACCGAAGAGAAAGAAGACCTCAAGAAGATCAAAACCTTAAAAGCAACTTACAAAATAAATACAAAAAAAAAAAAAACAGAACAGATATATAACTTCTGATTCTTTTGCGTGGTTTCAGCAGCACCAGCAGCAGCAGTGAAACGCGCGTTTATAGCCTGTACTTATACTATACGGATGAGCTACAGATACAAAAGGTATATAAGAACCTGCCGCAATCATCAATTGAGCAATACTTACGACGGGACTGTGGGATCGCGATGAAGTTCTAGAGAACAAAAAAAATATCTGTAACTTAGGATTTAATTTGTTGTTCTCATATCATTGTGGTGTGCAAAAGAAAATATTTCAAAAGTGAATCAACCCTTAAAAGGATTTAAAGTTTTTTTTATTCCTCGTTTTTTTTTTTTTTCTTAAGAAATCTCAAATAGAACTCCATTTATGATAAATGTGATAGTGAAGTGAAATAATTTGTTTTTGTTTATATCAAAGGATTCAAGGATATTCCAGGATTTAAGTGCTATTTTACAAACAAAAAATACTATTTGAAAAAATTAGAAAATTAGAAAATAATTAAGAAGAAGAAATTTTACAAGGACATCTCTTTAACACCTTTCAAAGATTCTCAACCGAAAAAACCAAAGGCCAAAATTACGACTGACAATCGACGGAATACAATTTTACATTAATCACTCAAGGTAAGTTGGCTTATAAGAGGAGAACAAAAAAAATGATTCCAAGACTCCATTATTGTCCTTTGGGCAGGAAAACTTAAAAAAAATCAGCATTAATTTTTACGTCAGGATAATAAATCAATCAAGTTGAGACTGGGGCTAACCATACTGTAGACTCCAGGCATCAATAGGCATTTTAAGGAGTTTAGTAAACCATGTCTTTGTCCATATTTTTCTTTCGGTATATAATAATATGTATAATAATATACCAACTATATTATAAGATCAAGAAATGGTTCCATAAAAAAATATTGATTAATATTTTTAATCTTAAAATACAAAGAGGCGGCTACATTTTAAAATATTTTATTTAAATTGCATACAAAATAAACAAAATTTAGTCTAAATTTGCAAAAAAAGATTTCAAAACTTTTAGATTTAAAAATTATCATTTAAAAATATTTACTGGATTAAAATCAGATTAAATTGTAATCTTTCATTAATTTATTTATTTATTTATTTATTTTTTGAGTTGGATATGTACGAGTACTGTTGGGAAAAATTTAAAAAAATAATCTAAGGATACAATTTTATCAAAATTTTAATTTTATTGACATAGCTATACTACGTTAAACATTTTTAAAATAATTGTTATGTCAAATAATGAACAAGTGAAAGCATTTGTTTCAAATTACATTTTTGCACATTTTTGAACCGGCATCGTTCCCTTAGGGAATATTAAACTCTTAAGCTTTAAAGCCTTCTCAAATTTCGAACGTTCTATTTTGGTTATATTATCAATTGCATGCGACCTATTCGTGCGTTTTTATGAGACAGCGAGTTAGTACCTAGATCGTAAAGACGCATGACATTTGGTATAATTCTCGGCGGGCCGCACTCGTCTCACTAATTTCTTTACAAAAATGAACAAGTGCAAAGGATTTTTTATTTTAAATTTCAATAAAATCCCCACCGTATATGCCAAATGTAAAGTTCTTTATTTATAGGTCGAATGCACTTGCTTAAATAAAAGAAAAGAACTTACACTGCCGAGTATAACAGGAGAGTGTCTACAGTAGTAGGTTGGTTAGGTAGGTACGTTACGTGTTTGGAATAAAATGTTTTGTTGTCGCTTTCGTGGTTATCAGCTCGTGACAATGAATGTCTCAATTTTGTAGTCTGCATGTGTTATTTTCATCCTCTCTAAAAATCGATGATTGAAAGATTAACTTATGTTGATCAGATTGATGATTTACAAAATTTGTCTTTTGATTGTATATGTGATAAAAGTTATAGAAATGGAAATAAAAATGGAATCGCAAATTTATTTTGACCCAATTTTAAATACCCACATATATTGTAGTCACACCCATTACAAATATAGTAAAATAGAATTTTTTCGGAACTCATTATTAGAAAGTTAATAGATTCTATCATTTATTGCCAAATTCTTTATTTTTGTATTCTCAAGGTGTTTGAAGGTAGTATTTTGATTTTGATTTTTGTTTTTTTTTTTATTGTTTATGTTTTGCATGTGCGACGGACGACCTCATATGTATGTGCCCATTTATATCTTGTTAAGTTGCAAAAGTTTCATTTTCGTTTTCTGGTATAAATTCTTAGCTAAAGCTAAGATATCTAATGTAAGATGCATGGGGATTTATAGCCCTTTCGCAATTTGGATAACATTTTGTATTCAAATTAGTAGAATTAATTTTTGTATTTAGAAGTGAATTTAATTTTTCGTTATTTTTTTGTATATGTAGTTGGACTAACGTTTTGATTGCCTTTATATATTAAACCTCACAATGTAAGCCGTGTTCTTTTGGAAGATAATTGATTTTATTTTATTTTAACCATTTTTCGGAGTTTTTTATAGAAAGGTTTCCTACATGTAAAAAAATTAATGAACATTTTTTGAGCAAGTTTTTGAGGAAAACCAAAAAAAAAAGCTAAAAGAAATTACAAAAAAATCGGGGGAATGCTCAAAAAACGCTTAAAACGTTCGAACCTAACTCAAATTGGAGTTAATTTACTTCTATATCGAATCTATAACTACCAAAATATCGCAAGTAAAAATTAAATAAAAATTATACATACGTAAAATTTGCAAATAAGCAAGTGTGATATACGGTACAAGACAGAACATGACATGCTAATGACATAATTATTATAAATTGGATATGTGATACTTCCCTTAAGAGGAAATTCGAATTTTTGTTTCAGCTCATCTAAAACAAAAACCTGCAGATTTTTTGCGAAAACGGCTCCAACTTGATACCTGTGTAATTTAAATAAAACTACTTTTCAGGTTTTTATCAAAAAAATTGAATTAAGGAAATAGAGTTATGACGTGTTTCTATAAAATTACCTTGTTACCTCTTTAACTGCTTGCCCAAAATCCTATTTTTAAATATTTTTGACTTATTTTATTTACACTAAAAATAATAATTAAATTTTGACTAATAGGTCATCATAGGTAATGCATATTTAATATTAAGCTAAGTTGTTTATCACAAGATCAAATCCGTGCTACCCAGTGGTGCATATATTTTTTTTAAAGTAACTGGGGTAGTTTAGGTATTTAAAATTTTAATTTTGCTGCAATGAATGTAAATTTCATATTTTATATGCCACAATATTTTTAAATATTTGTTAGTTTTGCTCTCATAAGATACAAATTAAGTGAAGTTATTTTTATTTATGTTCACAATTTAATTGCTATATTTCTATACTTTTGTAATAAGTACATAACTGTACCTGTACACATTCGAGTTATACAGAATAAGAAAGACATTACCGTGACGAAGGACTGCCTCCCTCATTAATATATGTCTGTCTTATAATCACCTTCGTATAATAATATATTTATAGTTACCTATGAGCGAACCATGCTGGTAGCAAAAAAAAAGACGTGCATCGTCTGTTTTATCCCTTCTGAGCTCATCATCTTAAAGCTATATTATTTTATTTTATTATGTTGTGACTGCCAGAAGGTATTATTAAACTCTGGTTTTAGCATTTATAGTCTTCACTCAGCTTCTTTAAATAAAATGCTATACGTATCTACATAGAACTTCTTGTTAAAACAGTTCCTTTTGTAAAGGATATTAAATCCTGTAAACTTATGTGTACCTATATTTTATTTTTGTATGATTTTTTTTTTTTTTTTAACTCAATGGCTTGCTCTAAGAAACAAGTATTGGATTCGCATACTTAAACTGTAAATTTTGATCGTATCTAATTTTAACTTGATTCAGAAATATATATCTATATATATTGTTATAGAGTCTTTAAGCAAATTAACAGTTCCATGCAAAAAAAATATATTTGCTTCCGATATTTTTAATCCTAGAAAACATATAAAACCCCCCATTCGACCCAGTGTACCTTTAAAATGTTCGTACAATAATAATGTTTGTTTAGTTTCGAAGGAGTGGTGACCTGACAAGCCGCATCATCATTTCATTCGGATCTTAATGGATTCATATCGCTTTCCAATCTTTCGAGTTCAAAGCTCTATCAATAATTAATTTTGAAGTTTTTGAGAGAATTTAATTGTTTCATCAATTAATTTCATTTTTCATCAATTAATTTCATTTTTATCGCAATTTATATGCTTTTTGGAACATTCGTTTCCCTCCAACGGGTAGCAGAATACGAAAATTTACGTGAACGTTTAGCAGAATAGGGCTGATAATCTGAAACTTCAATTGAAATAATACAAAATTCAATTAAAATAATACACAACAATTGCTTATTTATTTAAATATTCACAAAAAACAGTTTAGTATTGCTCAGAAAACAATTTCTTTTATTTTTGCAATCTAACTATCAGAAACATTTTCAAAAACCTTAATTATGAGTAGGCTAGTTCAAGTCTCCTAAATCAATGTGACCACCACTTTCTATTTATGAACTAGATAAATCCATTCACATAATTAAATTTGGCCAGTAAATTTAAATTCAAAATAAAACAAATTCATTCCCGCCGTCGCGTCGCGTCCGTCGCATCATCGGTTTATTAACCCTAAATACATGTTTTCATTTCCTCAAACAACGATGACTCAAATTAAAAATTACTAAAAAAAAAACAAAACAAAATAATAACAATTCAATCTGCCGCCTTTTCAAAATCTTTGACTCACAATCTCTTTTTCATTTGCATTTAATTTGACCTACATATGTACATCTTCCAAAATAAAAAATTAAAAAGATTCGTATTTAAAAGAAATAATATTTTATAACCCTTCATTTGATGTAAAAGGATTTTTTTAAATATTGTTTACAAATAAAAAATATTTGTATCTTGTATTTTATAGTATGTTTTTCTTAGAAGGAAAACTCATTATCATAACGGTGTCTGCTGAATTAATTTAGATATGCAAATTAATTTTTTATTGCATTTTAATTCTTTTGGGTGACATTTTAAATAAATGAATATGGTGACCATCATACGACTTAACTACCTGGCAAAAAAAAATTAAATAAATTTCGGAATACAGAGAAAATAAATTCTTTCAAATCGTACGAATCATTATCGAGAATTACTTTTTTATCGGAATAAAGATATTTAAAAGCTACTTGATATGGTTTTAAAAAGTTTTTACAGTTTAACATCCAAAAACATCGTAAAAATAAATAAAAACGTTAAAATGTCACAGGTATATTGTTACAATTAATATTAATCCTCATCAAAAACAATCTGGGATAAAAGTCTTTAAACTGGAAAATATAGCACTGTTGGTCACCCTTCACAATTATGTTTGTACTCGATTAAACATTTCATTTAGCAATTAGTGTGAATTTTGCTTGGAAAAAGAATCAAAAATTAAACAAGTGCTAGACGAAAAAAAAAGACAAATATTTTGCGGTTAAGGCTAATTAGTTATGTATAATGTAGAGATTAGTATCAAACAAAATAATTTTACAAAATTGTTTGTACCTTTTATTTGCATATTAACTGAATAACGGTTCGTTTATGTTTTTTTCTTTTTTGATAGCTTAAATGAATCGTCAAAACTTGATATGTATAGTCCCCACATACTGAATTTGAGGAAGAAGAAGGTGGTGGTGATAAATTTATTGTTTATACGGGTTTTGGGATTAATTTGGGTGGATTGATTGATAATTATATTGTTAATAAAGTAAAACATGCGTATAGAATAAATGGGGAGTTACATACCTGTAATATTATCGGGGTCAGTAGTTCTTTAGTTTTTATTTCTCACCATCCAAGCATCCATACCTAGGAATTTATTTTTATGTTTTTTTTTTAAATTGCCTGAAGTCTTTATATTTTTTGAATATTAAGTCGATACGCGTACATTTCGGTATTGCTTTGATTTTTGTTTTGGATATACATACCTACCTGATAAAATAAAATTTGATCAAAATAAATAAAACTCTGATGGAAAGGTGTCTTCTATAAAGTTTTTTGATAAAATTAGTACCACATCACACTAACTAAATGTAAGAAAACGAGGAATACAAATGTTTAGAATCTTAAATTTAACAATTAGGAATTGTTAAAAAGTTAATTTCAACATAATGCTGCATCAGAATCTTCTCTTGTAGTATGAAGAAAATTGTAATGGAAATAGACTTTAAAAGGAATAGCATATTAAGCAAAGATAATATCATAAGACAGCTGGTTCGCTAAATTAGGAAAAAATGTTAGTTCTTTTAGATGTACTACCTTAAAACAAAAGAGCTGACGTCAAAACTTTAAACTTGATTAATTGCTTTCACTGCACTCACTCAAAATATTTATTTAGAAGTAAATCTGTGAATCAAAAAATACAAACACGACTTACTTAATTTCTTGTTTAGTAGTCAGCAAAACAAAACACAAATTTTCGCTCATTGAAAAACTACAAAAGTTAATTAGAAAATGAAAATTTTATAAAACAAATATTTTAAAAATGTGAAAGACGACAAAGTTGGTGTCGTCATATAGTTAATAGATCTATGCGTGTCCATCTTTGTATCTGTCCGTTCCAGTTAACAAAATATACCAATTGAGTTACTAGTCGCAAAACTAACAACATTAAACGGTTCAAATCAAACAGGCTTGTCCTTAATAATTCATTATTTATGATTCATATCAATAAAAGATCAGTATTTCAGTGGCTTAGTATGTCACCATATAAAATTCATACCAAATATTTATCCCAAGAAGAACTGAATTGTGCCCTAGAAAGTGATAGACAATTCCCGGTCTCACATGGGAAGAAATAAACAAAATATAATGTCCATGTCTTACAGTCTTCACTGTCGATCTATCACGATACTTCTTTTTGCAAAATGAATATAATAAAATAATCATTTGGAAAAAATCATAAATTCACACGAAGATTAAAAAGGTCGTGAGAATCACCAAAATATAAAAATTCTCTACCTAATTATTTTAATAACTTTAAAGCAGATTCAGAAAAAATTCTTTTCCCGTTAGAAATAATTATAATATTCTTTTTTATACTATAACGAATCATTAATTTAGAATTTTATATGAGATTAAACATAATTTTTTCTTTAAAAATGTGCAAAAACTTCTTTTTTAACAATTTTTGTACTCAAGTAATAACAGTATAATTACGGTTGAGCATTTATATGCATTATACATTTAGAAAGGAAGTTCGTGTGACAATGGTTAGGTAATTGTATAAGAATATAACACACAAAGTGACATAGAAAAACATAAGAGACACAACGGGCCAGTCCTATTGCCTGGTGGTAGGGCAATCGGACTTAGGGAATTTTAAATATCAAATCAAGTAATCATTTTTTCCAAGTATAATAACACTCTAACTTTCATTCACAGAACCTATTAGCTTATTATTTTGTTTATAAAAAAAAATTATAAAATTTTATAATTCAATATTGTGTGAAATATTTAAAAGCAATAGATTGCACAATTATAACGAAATCGACTCTTCTATTAAAAACATGTTCTTGGTAACCCAAAAAATAAATTAATTTTTCAAAACAAGAAGTCATAATTTTACTTCCGTCATATGATTTTTTTTTTGCTAAAACACTAAATGAAATATTATTTGAGTGGTTTTAGAAATTTGCAGGTACGAATTTTAATCAAAATCGTTAGAGTCTTATGATGAGCCGCTGATTGTAGTTTGCAGCTTGCCCTAAGCAGACGTGTTAAAAAACAAATTTTTTCTCTAAGGAATCACAACATAAAAGTCCTTCATTCAAATCGGTGCCGTTCCTTCTGTTTAGGCTCTACGCTCCATATGTTCACTTGGAAGCATGGACGCACAGACAAACAAACTGATAAATGGCATGATGAGAGTTTTTGAAAAAAGTGAGTTTCATCATACCGTCTGTCTTCCGTCAGTCTGTGGTGTTGTGCTTTTAATCTTCATTGTGCTAGGCTACTGCCTGAATGATGCAACTGGAACTGGAGCTGCAACTGCAACAGCTGTGAAAAAGTGTCGTATGTGCTATTTTGTACATACGTGCCCACAATGTACAGCTTTTTTGTATATTAAAAAAAAAAAACACGAGCTTTTTCAGTTTTTTTTTTTCTAATATTTCTTTTTTTAATTAATAATAATTTTCCCGAAATAAATAAGCGCAAAAGTTTTACTAATATTTTTTTGGGCCTCTTTTTTCTTCATACAAATTGTAACGTCAAAAGTGCTGTACGTGAAAAGTTAAAAGTTGGTCAGCTTTTCCAACACCGTACAGACGAAATAAATATTATTCAATAAATTTAAAGATTATTTTAAGGAAATAGGTACTTTCCACTTTTTAATAAAACTCTCCTTCAAAATTCAGGTTAATCGGAATTTTTTTCAAAATGCGAAGTTTATTAATAGAGATTAATTTGTTTGCGTAAAAAGATGTGAGAATCTTTTTTTGTTTCTTTGGTAACAGTAGAGTTTCTGTTGATTGTGGTTAATTTTTGTATGTATGTATTTAGAAATTAACGTTTATTAATAAGAAATTTTAATTAGTAAATTACCTATTGATTATTTTTTTTTTAATTTTTTAACCAAAGGATAACTTAGGTACTAGGTAGTAGGTAGGTATCTATATTTCGAATATTTTCTTACAATATTCTCCCTTTGGAAAAAATCCCACCAAGACTTATTGATATAAAGCTTACAAAATTGCTGTCGACATATTGATTTATTTTTCCTCCGAAAACAATGACTATACAAATCGAGATTCCTTCTGAAAAAGACTGCATCTAACAGGTGGTTTATAGTATTCTGAAGCATTTTTTTCCTAAACACAAATATAGGAAGGATTCATTCTTGGGTGGCAAGGGCTAGCTGTGGGTATTGTAATGCTTACATTCCTATTATATTCTTTGTATCTGCAAACTTCTGACACAAAATACCTACTTATACAAATTACAGAAAGAAAGACACTTCACTTGAATTTAGTTCCTTATGAAAGAATGTATAGGTACAGTATAGGTACATCTTTGTGCCGTGCGTAGATATTTATTTTATTGAATTTCCTTTTTGTTCGATACTTCGGAGAATCAGCACATTCAATTTTGACTTGGTCAATGGCAATCGACTTATTGCCTCAATATAGTGGACATGCAATAAGAAATGACAAAGTGATTGCTGTGCCAACCAATTTTGTTGTCATTTTTTCAGGTCTTTGACATCTATAGCATATATATAATGATGGTTGATTGATTGTTGCAATATATAGATAAAAATGTGACAATAAAATGACTTCTTAAAGAAATCAATGAAATGCCATCAATGGTTAACTTTAAAAATTTATTTGAACGTCATTAAATGGTAAGTTGGAAAAAGGAAAGAAATCAATAACTTTTGTTAAAAAAAATCGTGTTATTCACGACAATTGAATTGAAAACTTCTTCAAGTGCTCCTAATACATCCTTTTAAACATCATAATTTATAATAAAAGTAATTATGAGTAATTTCAAGTATATACTATACCTACGTATAACTTTTAAAGCTCCATATCTTGCCTGAAAAACAAAATCATTTGTACAAATTATGTATGGACCTTGTAATCACTTTTCTTCTCCATTCAACATACCTTTTTTCGACCAGCAGAATAGGGTCATCATCTGCATGAAACAATTAATTGTTATAAAATGTGACTTCGTCCAGCGTCAAGCTTTTAACAAGCATTCAAGCTATTAAACACCACCCAATTAGAGGTAAAAGAAAACCAATGTGCTTTCCAACGAACGAACTAACTCCAATTAACACCATCTTTATCTTTATTCTTTAAAAGGATGTCAACACTTTCGATTGCCCTTCCAATTAGTATATGATAATATCCTGAGAATTTTTTTTAGCAAACAAATTTATTCTAGCTGTGCGATCACTCTAACAGGTGCATATAAAACACAGAACATATGTGCAGAGGAGAAATACAAGCCCCCTTGTATAACCCCGTCAGCGAATCGATAACCTTGAGACAAGCCACGAACTAAATTCGCATTCTTCAAGGTAATATCACTTTCTTGGTCGCTTCCATACCAATAAGCCATAAATAACCACCGCAAAGGAATACCATACCTACCCTACAGCTACACATGCTGCTGGTCTTCGGCCATACACCAGGCAAGTGCTCCTCCGTCAATAATTCTGCTCGTTGCGTTCCAACAATTCTGATGCACACAAAATTGAAATTCATGGTATATTCTGAATCCGGTTTACACACACTGTGTTCTACTAAAGCAAAGAGAAGAGAGAGGGTTACCCGTCAAAGTGTTTTCCGTGCCACAATAAAGTGTTTTTAAAGACCCAACCGATTTCCACCTGAGCTGAATTATGAGCCATTGTGTGTGCGGTATAGAACTGACTTACCCACCAAGTGGATGGATGGATATGGATGCACGAACGAACCAACGAACAGCAACTCTCAAGGCGTCCATCATCAAAAATAGTTCTTCTTCTGGTATCTTTTGTACATGTACAACGCACAAGAAGCATAAATTCGATTTCCTTCAAATTCACAATTTAAAACGCATATTGATCCATCAAGGACTTGGCCATCCATCATTTGTGTGGAGGCTTCATGTTGACAGTTTTAGCTTCCCGGTTTTCAAAATTGAAGCTTTTTTCTCTGTTTTTATGTATATGTATGTAGTGTAGATAGTAGATATGATAGTTCCGACCGACCGACCAACCAACCACAGCGACATGCCGCACATCAATTACAGCTGCTTCATTGAACCACATGATACTACATTATACCTACTCGTATGTAGAAGGCTTCTATAAAAAAAAAAAACTTACTTTGTCGCAGAAGTCTCACGTCAATGTATGTGCCCAGCCGGGTGGAGCACGTTGGGGAGTTCGAAAATAGCCCATTCTTTTTGGAATGCGATAAATATGCAAATTTTGTTCCTTATTTTCATTCATTATGTGAAAATTGAGCAGAGTTGACTCTTGGAATATTCTCGTCTTAGGACGTGCATATCTGCACTTAAACTGGCGCTACGACTGACGTCGCCAAACGTAGGGTTTGCATCTTTTTGTAACTACGTATACCATAATATAATAGAAGTGAATTTCACCAGTTGTCACTTATTACTTATTAGATAAA
Source organism: Epistrophe eligans (assembly GCA_951394125.1). Classification (NCBI taxonomy): domain Eukaryota; kingdom Metazoa; phylum Arthropoda; class Insecta; order Diptera; family Syrphidae; genus Epistrophe; species Epistrophe eligans. The sequence continues at coordinate 56,482,901 of OX596028.1, forward strand.
TTAATGATAAACATATAACAAATGTAGGTATTCTTCAAAATAACTGCCAAATGGTTTTCATAAACGAGTTGAAATTTGCTGGAAATTTACATCCATTTACTGCCTGAACACAATGCTGCAACTGGAATCTGGAACAGCTGTGAAAAAGTATCGTACGTGCTAGTTTGTATGTGCCCACAATGCAGCCAACCACGAACTTATTTTTTTCTTTTTATTATTTCTGATATTTCTCTTTTTATTTTCTTCATACAAATTGAAACGTCAAAAGTGCTGCACGTGAAAAGTTAAAAATTAGTGAACTCTTGCAGCACCGACTACAGTTGCGTTGAGTTGTCTTTGTAACATTGAATTTGTGTGTATTGAATATTTTGACAGCTATTCCAGCTGCAGTTCCAGTTGCAGCTCCGTATCTATTGTATTCAGGCAGTTAATTGTGTATTTTCATTTCCTTTTTTATTTTTGTAAGTGAAAAAGATTCACGGTGATATGAGTGTAAAAAAAATATATATCGTTTTTTAATAATTTATTGAACCGACTGTAAACTTGGCAGCACTTTTTTTAAGGGAAAGGAGTCTCAGAAATTCTGTCCAGGCGTATTTATGACAGTGGGCATCAACTCAAAAACGTTAACAATGAATTGCGATTACCGCGGTGGAATTCGTTGAGTCAATAGCGAAGCAAATACTGGCCTTCGTATGATCAAATAAAAGATTCCAATGGGAATTCCTCTAACTGTAGTTTACAGCTACTTACAATCAGAATAAATATTCATTCAAAGTACACATTTGGACGTAAAATTGCCCTCTATTGATCGCCGCTGTCAAAAAAAGGGGGCTCCATTAACAAAAAAAAAATTGACCTTGAAAAAACATTGAAAGTCAACTTCAAGTTCAAAATCAAAGTTACTATTGAATTTCTCATTAAAAGTTATCACAATAATGAATTAAATCTTTTTTTTTAAATCTTACCTGGCAACTTGTGTATAAAATTTCCACTTTTTGAAATCTATTTTTATAACCCAAATATCCCTCGTTTTTATACTTTTTGGCGTGCAAAAATTATTCATTAATTGATTAGAAATAAGTCAAAATGTTTGTTTATGCTTTAGACCTGTGTAAGAATTGCATTAATTTTTGTTTTAAATGATTCGACCTAACGACGAAAATTAAACTATCCGTGAAATTCACACTTAGTCCGATTTTTTTTTTGGTATTTTGTACAAAATGTAAAAATTTTCTCCCAAACTAATGGCGGGTTCCATCGACAAGTAAGTCACTTGGAAAACAAAACGGAAGTACTCGATCTTAGCTTGTTGTTCGATGTAGAGATACATCATGGGTGAATGACTATGTAATTGACTGCGGGCTGGCTGTTTGGCTGGCATGGATGGCGGCGGCGGCGTTTCGTTGGCGGCTGTATTTATGGCATCATCGGGTGGCAGCTTTGGATAGGGATGGTGATGATAGTTAGCTTCTGGTAGGTAATATATTTTTGTTATTTGGAGAGCTATGTGGTGTACAGTAGAATGGAATATCTATAACTTGTTATCGTTACGCTTAATCAGGCAGAGAATTGGAATAATGAACAATGTCGCGGCACTATGACCAAGTTCAATGTTTTTGTTCTTTTATAGTGAATAAGTCGATGTTTTAGTGGATTATCCTCGATGAATATACACAGTATTTTAAATAATCATGTGGATTTTACTTCTTGTAGTTTGCATAAAACATTATATTGCTTATAAACAACTTTTTTTCAATAGAAGATAAATATGTAGGTATGTAAGAGAATGTGTAATTCTAATATTTAAACGTTTTCTAGGGAATTCCCGAAGTTTTCATCAATAATGGTTTTTATTATTTTGCATTTACAGTTCCCAACTTGTGAAGTGGATTTTTGCTGACCCAGTTTCTTGAATGTTGCAATTGGTTAGGTTTGTGAATATAACTCGTTTCTTTTGTAACGACAAAGTTAATACATAACGAGTACATAATAGGTACATTCTTCTGATACTTAGTAAAAATGTCTTATTTGTCTATTAAACTTTTTGCCTAAGCAATAACATTCAATATTAACATGCAGTTTTGTTTGTTTCTATGTTAAAATGTGGAAGCAGAAATATAAAAATCATTTTTCATTCCACAAATTTGACAGTCGCATACTTTCAATATCACATTTTTCGAAAACGTCATATCAAAGTAAATTTGACTGTCAAATGATCGTCATTTTTGACGCAGATATTTCTTTCGTCAAATATTCAATTGTCCTGCTTGCACAAAATAATATGTTTGATCAACGTCAGTCAATTTTATTGCAAACGCATGTGACGTTTCCGAACATATTTTGTTTGCGTTCTTAACATCTTGCAGTTGCATTTTTGACGCAAATATGCCGTTTTCGAAAACGGTCTTAGTCATCTAAAAATGGCCACTTGTAACAATCAATATAGTCTTAGTTCATGTTTACACAGTCGTTTTACTGAAAAGCGTATCTAGTAAGACAGGTAGATTTTATGTGCGTAGAAAGGAGAAGAATTTTGGGATGGAATCTAGTCTTTGTACGTTTGTACGCACACATAAATCTATCTATCTCACTGGACGTGCCTTTTAGTAAAACAGCAGAAACTTAGACAGGTATTCAATTCACCTTTAATTTATCAAAAATAATCAATAAATGCCCATACAAAACTTCAAGGGCAGTACGTGTTACGGTTCACTGCAAACAAAATAAAAGAATCCTTTTACGATATCTCCTGTTTTTTTTTAATAAATCTAAAATGTCTTCATGACCATTATTTGAATTAGTTAATAAGATGAACCTATGAAGGCATGGAAAACTTTTACTATATTCTGTTTACTATTATATTATTATGTTTTTGAAATAAAGTATCAATGTTTAATCAAACGTTTTTATTTATTTTTTTCAGATATATCTTCAAAGCCTGGTAAGTCATTATAATTCTGAAAAAAAACGTGTAAAGAAGTTATTTTCTTAAATTGTTTGCATTAACCATCACATGAAGTAAAAATTTTAAGTCAATGTTAATTTTTTGCGGCTAATATAGAGTGCCAAATTCCCTTAAAGGATGTTTACGATACACCTTAATAAAATTTAAAATGTTAAGATTAAATTGTTTGCTCCGAAAATTGGAATATTTTTGGACTTTTGTAAGTGATTTAGATCAACTATGCGATATACGTCAGAAAATAGTTTGGGTCTATTTGTCAAACTTTCAACTATCAAATTCCATTGACGGATGGCTACGACGTTAGATGGGTTAAAAAACTTTTACAAAATCCGAAATTTATAAAACATATGTAATTTATTGGTCCTGAAAAATGTAATTTTAGGGTTTTCGAATTACATTAACGTCTTAAAAATCAGCAACACAATCGCCGCCATTGAAAATTCTACTCTGTCCCACCTTAAAATACAGTCAACGCACTGACGAACTGTCTGTCCTTACTGCCTTCACAGGGTGATTACACTTCCACACAAAATAATCAACACCTTAGGCCTAAAATTCGTGTCAACGTTAGTGTCAAGAAGACCGTCAATGCGTTGACAGTATTCTGCGCCTTGGCAAAAATTTTAAAATTCTTAAAAAAAATTATAATCTATACTGAAAGAAAAAAAAACGATAAAAGAAAGTTACGGAAAAACACGTTTAGAAAAATCATTATGCCTTTGTAATAGCACGTAACGGTGGAACGAAATTTGTTTTAATAATTTATCAAAAACCAACGTTGCTGGAAAAAGTAGGTAACAAAGCTTCATTAAATGGGAGATATTTTTGTACCTAAATGAAATAAATACTACAAGGTGTCAAATTTAAATAAAACCTAATTAAACGTTAGGGCAGTTGCTGTTCATACATATTATATTATATTAAGCATGTTTTAAAAAAAAAAAGTGAATAAACAGCTCGGCAAATTTTTACACGCAAACAATAATAAGTCAATTTTCCATTACAAAATATTTTATAACCACTTTTTTGTGGTTATTGTTTCCGTGTAAAAATTAATTGAGCTAGCTTTTCGCTGGTTCAAAATACTCTGACTAATATACAATATACATATGGCCAGACAGAACTTTGGTAATGATATTTTTGCCTTAAATGTCATATCTTATCAAAATCTAATTCGACTTATTTTTACGTATGCAAAGCTTGAATCTATCAATTCCTCAAGGTCAAATTATATTCGTTTGATCATAAACATAAACATACCTTTTAAAAAACTTTTGTATCAAAAAATAAATTAAATACATTTAGTTACGATAGGTCTTGAAGTTAATATGAAAAAATGAAACTTAACATTATATTATTATTAGTCACCATTATTTGTTTATTCACCAGATAGAGAATCGTTAAGAATTTGTACGAATTTTATCTGTTGTTAAAGGAAAAATACAAAAGATAGGACATGAGTTGTATACTCAGTCTAAAAATATACATGAATTCCTTTCAGGCCATCGCCATAATATTCAAATAACATATCCACATAATTTAGTTCGTAATTCATGAAATCGGCATGGAGTGAGGGAGTTGTTTAAAGAACTGCCAGTGAACGAAGTCATTTGCATTATTTATTTATTTTAGTATAATTTAGAACTCATGAACGTTAATAAATACTTTGTGAATCAATGAAAAGATTTTGGTTCTCGGTAATTATCTGTTTATTTATAAATTTGTGGTTTGTAGGTTATGTTATTACGAGTTATCGATGCATTGTGTACAGTGTACTTATTGGAACTGAAAACTTTAACATTGATAACCATCTGGTATTCATTTTAACTAAGTTCTTAAAACAAAAACATACCAGAAACTTTTCATAAAAATTGAGTTATATTAGATTCATTTTACGTAAAACAATCGAACTTAACATTACCTGGGTTTCAGCCTGGTAATATAGTAAAGATAAATAAAATGCACGACTGGGTCGCACGAACTTGCTCATACATATGTGCGATTACATCTCTATACTATTCAATGTAGCTTCATCTGATTTTTAAAGAAATAAATTAGTTATGGAAGCCTATATTTTATGCCGCTTTCCAAAAACGTATTTTAATTTAAGGTAGTATTGAGTGACTAAATAAATATGAATAACACAGCACCTTGTTCTACATACATACATATGCATGGAACTTACATAGACTTTGGACGGAAAAATTGTTCAAAGTCAATATATAATAAGAAAAAATTGTTTAAACGACTTTTGAAATTATAAGGAGTTTTTGTGTGATAATACACTTACAGTTAGGCCGTCAATCCTAAAAAATAATTCTTTTGAAAATTTTGGTAGGTTAGGTATACATAACTTTTATAACTTTTTGAAAGAATTTCTATAAAAGAATTGGTCAAAATCAATTAAGTCGTTTTTGAGAAAATAGAACATATAAAAAAATGGTTCTATGGGAGGTACCATTTAGAACCATTTTTCCAAAAAAATATATTTGTATAAAATGGAAGCCTTTTTGTAAAATAAAATAACTAAATTTCTAAAAAAGAAAGTTGGGTGCACGTTTAAAAAAAAATTTGTTCGGCCGGTGCCGCCATTTTTAATCTTAGAAGAAATAAAAAAAAAAACGTGTCAGGGTATTTCCAAAAACACTAGGGAAAATTGACCCACCCGTTTAGGCTACAGCCTAAAGGATAGGACAAACAGAAGCACAGGCAGAATAGCGAGGCCTACTTTTTTCGACTTCGCTATCATCGTAATATCAACTTTGAATCTTGAGTTCTTTTTTTTTTGCCTTAAAAACTCAAAATTTTGAAAAAAAAATTATTTGTCCATACAAATTTTATTAAAGAACTTAATTAATCAATATGCTCAGAATAAATAAATAAAATAAAATAAATAAATTTTCCCTTCACACGAAATGTCTTTTTATATAATAATTTCATATTTAATTTTTTTAATTACATTAGCCCAAAATTTTAAACGATTTAGTACGATGTTAAAGCATTTTTACTATGACAAAATGGCTTTAACATCGTACTAAATCGTTTAAAATTTTGCGCTATTGTAAATATATAGGACTTTTAACTTTCCCAAAACACTTGACCCAAATCCCGAGTATCAACGTCTTAAAATATCTACTTTTATGCTATGCCCACTTTGAAAATACATCTAGGTCACTAAGAAAGGACACGTCCGTCGCAGAAAGTTCACAAAAATATATTTTTTTCATTCGATTGTCACAAATTGCAATATACGTCTACAAAATGAAACGTGCAAATATGCACTTTTTCTGTCCAAGTGATTACCTCTGAAGTATGGTTGAAATCTCCCACATCTGTCTCCTTTATATTATTTACATTTTATTTTTCATTCGATATATGAAATGGCAAAGTCAAACAATTCTCAAAAAAGAATTATTTTTGTATCGTACTATTTATATTCTTGCATCCAATATATTCAATGCATATTATATCTGTCGGGTGTTTTTTTTTCATTTTAAATTTTCATTTGTTTTGATTCGTTTTGCATCATCATTTTTTTGATCTGACTATATAGATATACATAAAATAAATAAAATCCACCAATCGTGTTGCATGCAGCTGCTCATAAGCAGATTAAAATGTTGATGTTGTAAATTTAGGAAACAACAAAGAATTTGATTTAATCTACACTCAGGGATTATCAATAAAACCGATCTTTCTTATAAAGTCACTAAAAAGGTATAATTCTGCAACCAGTGATATACGTATTGTTTTGCACATCGTTTTTAGGCTCCCTACTCTATCGTATGTAATTTCAATTAAAAATCACTCTAAAATATGATGCCAAAGCAAACATTAAGGGGTTGAGTTTATTTTAATGAAATTAATTCGATTTTTCTTATGAATCAATTACTTTCCCCCTTTAAAATAAAAAAAAAAACTAAATAGAACATAAAAATCAGTTGAAGCTTTGCGTGCCAATACGACCACACCAATGATCTGAGATACGCTGCAATTATTTAATTTTTTTACATTTTATTTATTTTTCTTACATGTCTATGCAGATAATAAACGTAGGTACATAAGCAATGATAAAAACTTTACAGAGAATTTCGAAAAGTCTGTTTATTTGCATTATACCAATTTAAAAATTCAACTTTGTTTATCGATAAAAGGGATACAAATAAATTTGATGTTTATCACATTTAAATGTAAGCATAAAAATATAAAAGAGGGTCTTTTTAAGATAATAAATAAAAGCCACCTTTCCCTCATTAATATATATAACATCATAAACAAATAAAATGCACGACTGGATAGCTTAATCTTTTTTACATGGTTATTTATTACTGTGGTTTGGTTTTGATGAGTAATTTATATAAATTCATATGTATAACGGTGAAATTATGTAAAAGTGAAAAGTATTTTAAAAAAGTAAAATTTCTTATTAATTTTATGAATGAAGCGCTTTTAAACACATTTATTTATATATTTGATTTAATTTTTTATTTTCTAATTAACTTTGTTAAGAATTTTTCAACGATCACAAATTTGTATTTTTTCTTCACGACTGCTGAACGTCAAAGTGAATCAGTTGTGTTCATGTTTTTATATCCATAATTAAAACGGTTGATTGAGCTCATATAGTGTGAGAAATTGAAAATAATATTTAAGTTCTTACCTCAGCTCTTTTGTTTTAAGGAAGTTATTCTAAAAGAACTAATTGTTTTTTCTAATTTATCGAACCAACTATGTATATGAACTATATAAACAAGTCACCCATAAAATTATTGTGTACCTCAATAACTTGAATAGATTTTTTGTCTATAGATTTCTTACCTATAGACGTAGTCTTTTAAAAAATATATTTCACACATGAAAAATTTCTCAGAAATTTACATATAAAAGAACAACAAACAAATTAGCTTAGGTACTTCTTCTGAATTAGGGTGATATATTTTATTCATGAGGGCCGTTTTTCATTTTTCAGTGTGAGGGAAATTTTATATCGAATCGAAATATGTCCCCAATTTTCACAGAAAAATAAACGAAATTTTTCACCTAATTAAATTTGATTCGTACAAAAATATCAGATAATGATTATTTAATCAATTGAAATTAAATAATTCTAGGAAATTGGAGAAAAAATTAGAATGATACTTTTAAATTTGGAAAAATATGATTAATAAGAATCTCGCGATTTTGTTTGCACTTTGAAAATTTTTAAATTAAAAATGGTTTTTGCAGTTTTGTTGACTTTTTTTTTAAATTGGTGCTAATTTTCATAATAAAAAAAGATCACTTTTCTGTGCCATTTTTTACTTTGGTTTGTGCCCATTTTTTATAATAAATTTTTTAGCCCCATCCGAAAACCGAAAAAGAAAACTCTAAAATAAGAAAAATCATTCTAAACCTTAAAAATTAATCAATTTATGTTGTTTGCTTTTCTGTTCGGTCAGATTTAATTTTAATTTTTTTTTGTTTTTGTCATCAACTTTCGGGCGATTTTTGAAATTGAAAATGGTGTAATATTTCATTATGAAAAGCAGTCCAAAGAGGTGTCATTTTCCGTTTTTTTGGCTAGGGTAATTTTTAACTGAGCCAAATTTGTCTGTAGTCTAAAAATTCACATTCAACGAAAGTAAGCTTGCGAAGTTTTTTTGAAAAAAGGATAAATTAATGGTAATAATAAAATAGTACTTTCTTTCTTATAAAGTTTTAAGGTGCCCTGATGGAATCCTTTGTTTTTTAAAAAGCAATTAAAGACATGAAAAGCAATATTTTTAATAAGTCTGAAGGTTAAATTTTAAGGCCCCATGGGATAGCTTTACTCGGTCAAAAGTAGCCATTTTATGTTGAAAACAAACTGCAAGAGCCAGAAATTCAGCCTCCAATTACAGAATACTAAAGAGTTTTTGATAGATTATCAAAAATCCTCTTAATATTATAAAAATTGTCAATATTCTTTGATTCATGTTAAGAATTTTGTACATAGACAGATTTATGGAACATAGAATTTAGAGCTCTGGGAACTGAATTTATATGAATTTCAAAATTTATAACTCAAACACATCACTGAATTGAAAAGAAGTGTCAATCTTCTCACTACCCCATTAAATGCAATTCAATAAATTCCTATGACAAACATTATAGATATATAATTGTTAAAAGTGTTTATACCTAATTTCACCCTAACCTTACGTTGCGAGAAATTGTTCTTCTGCCCACTTAACGACCATTATGCACAACATACTTTGGTCGTATATGTCAAAAAATGTCTAAACATACACGATGAATCTTGTCCCAGATACAGCCATGTGCTATGTAGATCTCGTCGATATATATATTTCTTTCATTTATGTCCCGTCAATCTAATCTCCAATACCACTAGACTGGCATCGATATGACTACTGTGTGGGTACAAAATGCACCCACTTGATGCACTGCTGCTGTTGCTGCTGCTGATGATGATGATGATGATGGTGGTATTAGGTTGAGCGGATGTACTACAACACTGCTGTGGTCTAACAAACATATCGACTGCAATATCTAAAAACATCAGCATTCATTTCTGGAAAGAAGATTCAACTACAGAGTCCCCCTCATGAAGAGCATAATTTTGTTCGTATACTACTATACCAAGTAAAGGAAGAGCCGGACACATCGCACTGTTTGATTTTCATCTATTGTGGATACGTTGCAATTTCTCCTTATCTACATATACTATAGATACCAAGTTCACTCTGCTGGATTCTTGGCAGTAGCTAGAGGCTAGAGAGCTTGTTTTGAAGTACACTCGACCAAATGCCCTTCCAAATTGGAAGGAAACGAACGACCATGTAATTGAACGTACATAAATTTAATGACGGTTCCATCATCCTTCCGATAGATTCGAGAATCATTGTGAGAGTAATACCAATGACGAGAACGATTGGGGCCGTACTCTAAGTTCAATGATATATAATGTGGAGCATGGCGATTGATACGGTATTCGGAAAACACTCTTTTTCGTTTTGGTCAAATCAAACACCCACGTTTGACTTTTTGTGAACATCTGTTATTCACGTATTTTGCCTTTTTCTTTCCTCTTTCCGGACCTTGGAAATATTCCTAGGCGATCGGCGTATGTGGGAAACATATTAAATGGAATTTTGCAAGAAATAAATGAATATTTATTGCACACCTTCGGGTACGTTATTATCATTGTTGCCAATTCACTAACCAAAACTAAAGAAACAATTTTCTCTTAGCCAGGAACACATTATGTAATACCAAAGTAGTTTCTTCAAAAAATACTTACTTTTACTTTAGATGGCGCTCACAGTCCAGGATGGACTACGGCCTCAACCAACAAGCCTCTCCAGCCAGCTCGGTCCCTAGCTAGCTGCCTCCAGTTACGCACTCCAAGTTGGTTGAGATCGTTCTCCACTTGTGTGCGCCACCTAAGGTGGGGTCTTCCTCTGCTGCGCAGACCGTCAGGGGTAGATTCGAAGACTCGTCGGGCTGGTGCGTTGGTGTCCATACGCTCCACGTGTCCCAGCCATCTCAGCCGCTGTATTTTCAGCTTTTTGACCAGGTCGACGTCGCTGTAAAGCCCGTAAAGCTCGTTGTTGAATCTTCTCCTCCATACTCCATCGATACAGACTGGACCGAAAATCACCCGAAGAATCTTCCTCTCAAAGCACCCAAGCTGATTTTCATCCGTTTTTGACAGGGTCCATGCTTCTGCCCCATATAGCAGGACCGGGATGATTAGGGTCTTATATAAGGTCTCCTTGGTTCTTTGAGAGAGGGCTTTACTACTCAAATGCCTTCTTAGCCCGAAGAAACAGCGATTGGCAAGAGTAATTCTTCGTTTGATCTCTGCACTGATGTCATTATGCGTTGTAATAGTGGATCCCAGGTAGACAAAGTCCTTGACGACATCGAAGTTGTACCTATCCATCGTGACGTTTTGCCCGAGTCGACGATGTTGAGATTCCTTTCTCGATGACAGCATATACTTCGTCTAGTCCTCATTAACAGCCAAACCCATTTTTGCCGCCTCCGATTCAATACTTGCAAACGCGCCGGTAACAGCTCGCTTCGTTCTTCCAATGATGTCAATATCATCTGCGTAAGCAAGTAGTTGAACAGACTTTTGAAAAACTGTACCTCTGTTGTTGACTTGCGAGTTGCGTACAATTGCTTCAAGAACGATGTTAAACAGGTTGCATGATAGCGCGTCGCCTTGTCTCAAACCTTTCTCGACTTCAAAGGGTTCGGTGGTGTTCTTACCGACTTTGACGGAGCAGCGAGATTTCTCCATTGTCATCCTGCACAAGCGGACGAGTTTGGCAGGGATGCCGAGATGCAACATGGCTCTGTAGAGCTCTTCTCTATCTACGCTATCATACGCGACTTTGAAATCGATAAAGAGATGGTGTGTATCGATTTGAAACTCCTGGGTTTTTTCCAAAATCTGTCGTAGTGTGAACATTTGATCGACGGTTGATTTGCCGGGTCTAAAACCACACTGATAGGGGCCGATCAGATCGTTTACATACGGTTTTAAACGATCACACAGTACAGATGACAGAATTTTATATGCGACGTTAAGGAGACTTATACCTCTGTAGTTGGCACAGGTCAGGGCATCTCCTTTCTTGTGGATGGGGCACACTATACCGAGGTTCCATTCATCGGGCATACTTTCATCCGACCAAATTTTGGAGATAAGTTGGTGTATGCTCCCTACCAAGTCATCTCCCCCTGCTTTGAATAGCTCGGCTGGCAGGCCATCTGCACCAGCAGCCTTGTACGCTTTAAGCTTCGCTATCGCTAACCGCACTTCATTTAGGTCGGGTTGACGGAAATTTTGACCATCATCGTCCAGGTTGAATGGAGTGTTCTGTCTAACAGCGGAATTTTGGCCATCTTCGCCGTTTAGCAGTCTAGAAAAGTGTTGTTTCCAGATCCTCAGCACCGACTGTGTGTCTACCACCATATTCCCACTCTCGTCCCGGCAGGCTTCCGTTCTGGCCTTGTAGCCCTGGGTAGATTGTCTCACCCTTCGGTAGAACTTTCGAACATCCCCCCTGCCGCTACAGTCCTCAATAGACTCGACCGCCCGCTTCGCATGCTCTCTCTTTTTCCTTCTGAGAAGTCGGCGTTCCTCCCTTCTTTTTTGCCCATAGAGCTCCCGGGCTGCTCTCTCAGCAGCTCTTATCCTAGTCTGCAGCATTGATTGGTAGGCCTCATTCTTTGCTGCATGCGCCAGCCTGCATTCTTCATCGAACCAGGGGTTTCGTTGTGGTGGCCTAGTGAAACCCAGCACATCAGTGGCGGCACTCCTGATGGCATTTTGGCAGTGCTTCCACTGGTCCTCTGCAGATGATGCTGGTGGCGTGCTTGCTGAGAGATTAAGAGAGACGTGGTCTGCAAAGGTCCTGGCGATCTCTTGCGATTTTAACTTCGCGACGTTAAATCTTTTCACAGCATCCACTCGTCGTTGTGGCGTCATGGATATCCGCATACGTACTTGAGCTACCACCAAGTAGTGATCCGAGTCTATTTTGGCTCCTCGAAATGTTCGGACATCCAGGATACTGGAAGCATGTCTCGCGTCTATCGCAACATGATCAATCTGGTTGACGGTTCGTTGATCCGGAGACCGCCAGGTCCCTTTGTGTATACTGAGGTGTGGGAATCGAGTACTTGCTATGATGACATTTCGCCCCGCCGCGAAGTCAATTAGCCTGAGTCCGTTACCGGAAGTATTGTCGTGCAGGCTGTGACCTCCGACAATCGAACCAAAGATGCCCTCCTTTCCGATTTTGGCGTTGAAGTCGCCAAGGATAATCTTAACGTCGTACTTGGGGCACCTATCATACGTATTCTCAAGGAGATCGTAGAATTCTTCCTTGGTTGAGTCATCTTTCTCTTCCGTTGGGGCATGGACACAGATCAACGAGATGTTTTTGAATTTTGCTTTGATGCGGATTGTGACCAGGCGCTCGCTTACATTTCTGAAGCCTAAGACTTCTCGCCTAAGTCTTCCCCTTACCACAAAACCACAACCAAAAAGCCGCTGACCCTGCTCCTTGCAGCACTCGCCGAAGTAGATATCACACGATTTCATCCTTCGCATGCCCTCTCCATCCCATCGCACTTCCTGGATGGCTGTTATGTCAGCCCTTAGCCTATCCAGGCTCTCCACTAGTTGTTCAGCTGCACGTGGCCTGTTTAAGGTCCGGACATTCCACGTGCAGATCCGAAATTCGTTGTCCTTGTTTCGTTTGCTTTGGTCGTCAACATTAAAATCATCCATATCCGAGGCTTGTAGTAGTTTCGGAACCGAAAAATTTTTCCGTGGTAGGGAAGTTACCCCCACGCACAACCCCCTAGCCTGGAGGACCAGGCCCTTATTATAGCTCCAAGGACGGGGAGCCGGATAAACCGCTCCTTATAGGCCTGAGCTACGAATATGTCGTAGTAGCCCATATAAGGTGTTCACTAAGTAGTTCAACCTGACTAGAACTGTAGACGCCACCGTTGATTCCATCAAGGGAATTCTTCCGCTACCGTCTCGTCGTCGGAGTGCCTTAGTGGGAACACTCCGTCTCTGTCTTCCTGCCTATTGACAACACCGTTGATTCTCTTTCTTGAATTCATCCGCCGTATGTCATCCTACTGATAGGCTCGTCTAGGGCTTCTGACGACTCATTCAGCCAGCCATTTTAGACAGAGCATTATAGTGTTGCTATTTTCTTCTGATCAACACTCGCGCTTATAAGTTTAGCAGGTCAAGTCCGGAGGGACGAAACCAGTACCCGGTGGTTACCACGAGGAGGTAAAATAAGCACAATTGATGTGTAGTAAGCGTTACATCACTGGGCATCGCCATGTTGACGCCGATCAGTGACTACCCGCGTCCTACAGCACCCCACCACAAAAAATGTTTGAAATTATTTGAACAACAATTTGCTTTAAATCAATACATATTATGTGCAGGTGACATTCAAAATGGTTGTAATGAATTATTTTTGATTGATTTTGATCGTCAAACCAACTGGGAGTGGGCGGGCTTCAAATTCAATACTGATACTGAGCAATTTTGTGTAATTCCCTAAAGGAGAAAAGTAAATACTTATTTAAGCTCATCTTGAACGATTAGCTGCCATACAAAAATTTTACAGTTGTTTTGTATTTTGGGAAATAAATGTATCAATATAAATTACACACCTCATGAATATTTTAGTTCATTCATCCTAACAATGCTAAGTTCGATACAGTGGTGTACTTTATTTTATTTATATGTAGAGGAAAATATATTTTATAACGTGAATATGGCCCGATACAAATTTTTAAAAATAATTGAGGCAATAAGATTCACTAATTAATATCCAATCCAATTCAAACCATTTATATAATTTTTGGTTATTTAATCTCATTCAGTGCTTAAATTCATAAATTAAACCACTTTGAGGTAACAATAACATCAATTTAATAAAAGATTTTCAACTCCTATAATAACACAACGGTTATATGTGTTACCTCTGAAATAATATTCAAAGCGAAACAAACGAATATATGCAAATCCTCTCATTCGGACTTTGTATACTCGTACTCGTACACGGATCCGATTGTGGAAATTGTTATCAGTTGCGGTGTTGCCCTGAAGGCCAATCTACCGCTTTTGGTGGAAAATGCGAAGTATTCTGTGTGCTGCAATATTTGCAGCAGCAGACCATGCAACCATTTATCCGATTTTTTTAGACTCCTTTTGCCTGTGTATTCAAACAACGTTTCACTCTCTACTATTCAGGTACATTGCACATCATGCACCTAGTACCTATACCTAATTCGTATATGATAAACACAGGGCTGAAACGTTGATATCTAAAAAGGGAGAATTGGCGGCACAGATATCAAATGTATAAAAAAAATAAGAGTCTACGAAAAGAACCAGTTATAACCATACTTTTTTGAGCATGTTTCTGGTTTATCAAAAATTTCATATCAAATATATTTAATTCTGTTTATAAGTAGTTTACTTTAAACGGCAAGATTCACAATAAATATTTTGGAGAATTGATGGTTTTATAGGTATATATATATGCTCCTATCAATATGTTTACGATTATAAGAACTAATTTGCGCAATTTGCATGAAGTTAAGGTTTTCTCATGAAACAACTTAACATTTTTTTAACATTAAAACAATATGTATGTAATAAAATCTTCTTAGTTTCAATATTTTTTAACTAGTATCATACCAAACCTATTTTTTAATAAACTAAAAATGCCTTAAAACAGTGCCGGTTCATGCAAAAATGTAAGCAAACGTACCATTTTTTCACATTTGCAATTTTAACTTTAATAAAATTAGAAATTTTAGTTTTGAACCTACATAGCATCGCACTAAAAATGATTTAACATCGAACTAAATTTTCTAAAATTTTGCGCCATTTTTGTATCTATGAGTATATTTTATTTTGATTTCTATTCGAAAAAAAAAATCTAGGTCAATTTTTATCGTATGATAAATAGGTGATGATAAGCCAAAGCTAGGCATTCGATAAAAGTTCAAATCGATATTTTGACACACTTTTGAATTCACACAATTCTTATGTGATTCGTAATATAGGTTTTTATTTTTTTTTTTTCGTGAGTAGGTGTTAACCTCTTCAAAAATCTCTATGAGTACCGAAAAATGCGTTCTCATAAGAGTGTGAAATCCTTACATTATTAAAACCACCTTTTCCTGCCGATTGCAATTAAGTTGAAACTTATCTATAGCAATTTATTTTTAACGTAGTTATGCAACGTGCTGCAGGTAACTTTCCCGTGATAGTTCTTGCGTATTCCGCGTTTTTTTAAAGCAGTTTCCTTTTCACCGCACCACGTCAGAAGGTTAGTCCTTCATAAGCGGTGGCGGCGGCGGCGGCGGCGGCGCATAGTGGTCGTTTTGTGGGTCGTAAGCTGAACTTAATTCGAACGTAAAATTTATTTGCTTAAAATTCAAGCACCTTAAGTGGTTGAATTTTGCTGTGTCGTTTTGTCATTGACGCAAATCCCTGATTTAAAGATTAGCTAGGCAAATCAGTGCTTGTAACAAAGCATGACATTTTCCTGGAAAATCCGGTCCTAAAAGTTTGTAATCTTTTTGACGGATTTCTAAAACATCTTTTGACAGCTGCCCGATAAAAAATTATTAATTTCGTATAAACGAAAACAAATTTTATCGAGAAATAAATAAACGCCCTGAAAAGGGCGTTAAGATATATTTAAAAAAAAATTGTGGCGGTTGTTTTCGGGTTTTAGATTTACTATTTAATTAAAGTTTAATAATGGAACTTTAAAATAACTTTAACATAATCGAACTTTAAAACAATTTCACGATTGCACATTGCGTCACTTTTTTTTATCCCCCAAGAAGGAAAAAAAGTTCCTATACGTTGCTCCATAAAAACGAATTTTCAAAAAAAATTTATTGTAAGTAAATTTAATTAATTTAAAAACCAGAGCGCGTTGAACGCGTCTCTGACATACTTTTTTTCACCTCTTAAACACATTTTAAACTCTTGTTAACCTGCACCTGAGAAAATCGAGAGTAAGCAAAGTTCAAGTGTTGATTTTGGGAAGCTGCCACATGTAAGAATAAAAAGATTTGAGAAACTGTATTTCAATAACAATAACACGCCTATTAAGTAAAGAGTGTTTCCCGAGCAACCAGTAGATATACATTTCAGTTATTTTTAATTCTTCGCATTTCTTTTTTGCATGCGGTTTCCATTTTAACCTCATATCTAGAATCATTCCGAGATACTTTCCGTTTTTTTTGACGATTAATACTTAAATTTTTAATAATGAAAAAAGGCCTTTTATTTCCTTCCCTTTATAGACAAACCATGGAATATGAACAGTGTCGCCGTGATATAGTCATATAAATTTTAACATTTCAAAAATAAACAAACATGAACGTTGAGTTTTAATAAAGGTGGTGTTCATGCAAATGAAAGTTCAATTGTCATGACCTAGTTCTAGTTTGTTATGTAGACTGTTTTAATTTTGGCATCATGATAATATTATATTTTAACAAATAATAACGTTATATAATAAGGCCTGATGCACTTAAATAATTATAATAATGGATTAAAATTCAATCATAATATAATTCCTTATAATTTCACTTGTTTATTTGTTCATGGGGTTTACTATGAGATCTTGGATTTAAGTTTACACTATATGTATTTAAGTGTTACTATGTAAGCCCCCATATTAGTCGAAATCCTAGGATTGACCACTTAATTAATTTATATTAATATTTCACAATTGGATAGCACGAATTTACTTTTGTGGTAAACAACTTCAATGGACCTATAAATTTTAACGAAACAATTTTTTAAAAAATCAAAAATAGATTTTTTTCATATTTTATTTTTTTAATTATTTTCATAATTTTTGAATTTATTATTGTTTGAACTATTAAGAAGCATCAGATTGAAAAATTATAACGAAATTGGTCTAACCATTAAAAAAATATAAGTGAATAACTAAAAAATAAGGCATAATTTTTTGACTGATTTTCTATAATGAATCGATATTTTTCCGACATGTTGTCGAATGGAAATTTAGTCAAAAATGTCAACAATTTTATCTGTTGATATCTAATTTCAGTCAGCATTTAAACCTTCGACGAAATGTCCATTATTTTGTACAAATGACATTTGGCGACAGTTAGTGCTTTTAGCCAAAGTTTCTCTTGTTACATCACACAAATAGTTTCTTATTACTTTATCTGTGAAGCTTCTAACTATTTGATATTACTGATATATAACTATCAGTCATACCATACCTCCTGATTTATCAAAACACGTTTAAACTCACCTTGTCACACTACTGACGTGCGCTTCTCGACTCGACTGAACTCCAAAATTGTTACATCACAAAATTTTATCTATATACACTTATAAAGTGTTTGCATACTGAAGATGTCAAAGTCAAGGTTGTCTCCAGCCAAACAAAACCTTCAACGTCAACTGGCCTGACCGGCCGCTGGCGATACAATCTCTCAACCCACATGCAACAATATTACTGAATGAAATTGTTAATGCACATGTTACTGTTGGCAGCGTTGTTGATGATTACCTTTGGCATCAATCTGTTCTTCGTATATAAAGGTAAAACGAACAGAGCTGTGTTCACAAATAAACTTGATTTGTATGCAAAACTAGCATCAACAAGCACAGTCTTGTGCTTACAGAAGCGGATAGTACAAATGTATACATGTTTCTTGATTTAACACATAGTGCTGTATTTGTATTTATAATGGCATGCGTTTTTATTTTAACTTCCGATTGACAGTAGCCAACATCAGCGACACGTACATTTAACTGACGTTGACTAAACTAAAATGGTCAAGATGGCGTTTCACATGAACATCGTAGTCCGTAGACGATGGATGGCGTGGGGGTATTTCGATGTTAATAATTAACAGTGTGAATTGGAGGGAGAATGCTTGTCGATTTTTATGACACATTCGACATAAAAGAGTTGTATTTCTATGACGTTTTATGCATAATAATGTTTAATAGAAATATTTTCGGTTATGATGATGAGTTAGTAAATGTCATGTTTAACATGTCCAAAGGATAAAATTGAGGTGTTGCACACTTTTACTATTAATAATAATTTATTTAAAAAATTCACAGAATAGGTTTTTGCTCATTTGTTCACTTAAGGTAAAAGTACCTATACCAAAACAATAAAAAACATCACGGCTTCTTTTTATTAAATATTTGCTGTTCATATAAAATATTCATTCGCTTCACAGGAGTTTTGCAATTAAAGCGGGCTAAAAACCATTGATTTCAAATAAAGTGCTCATAACTCATAGCCAAAAATCTTAGCTATTTTTATCAGAATCGGTTGAATTGAATTTTAATTCTTTTCATATCCTTAAGTTGATCTCAAAATAATTTTCCACCTCCACGCACGCACTTGGTAGTTAATGGACTAGAAATTGAATACCCATTTCTAAAGAATTGCTGAAAAGAAAAATTATCTGGTTCAAAATTCACATCAGAACTCCAAATGGCTTTAAAAGCAATTTTTCTAGTTTATAGGTAAATTATAAAGTGTTAATTAATTTTACATTTTTATTTTTAACAAAAACATACACCTACATAATACATTTACTAATAACAATATTTTTGTGTAATACTTGCAGGTACAACCAACAAACAGTACCGAAAATAATTTAAGTTGTAACTATTGCCATTCAAAGAAATGGCGTCGGCACAGGACCTGAGATGGGTAAGAAGAACCCCATTTCTGGTGCCTCTACTTTACTTGATAGCCACCGCTGAGGGTCTTAAACGAGGTAAATTTAAATAAATACAATTTTATTTCTCGATTTTCAATTAAGAAATTAATTTCTACAAACGAAAAAACTTTTACTACACAACATTTTAGATATGTATGTAACATTATATAGTATTTAATAATATTTTAGTTATTATAAGTTTTTATCTTAATATTTTTTTTTTTCGAAAAAGAAAGAACTCGAAATATGTATTCAAAATTAGTTTAAATAACGTTGCCGGCGGCAGTGGTAGGGTAAACTAAAAACGACATTTCTGTAGCACATTACTTTGCGCTGTTACACGTTACGATACGTTGATGCATATTGGATACGTTCAATATTGGGTACGTTCCTTCGTAGCTCAAACTAAACCGAAAGGTTGAGTTAAGTTTGGGTTGAAATTTGGTTGACAGTTCGAACTCGCCGCGTTCTGTGGTGCAAAACTAGCACTTGAATATTTAATTTGATGTTGTTTACACATCTTAACCGTGGTCCCGGTACTAATACTTTTTTTTTATTCGTTTTTTCAAAAATCGATAAATAATTTTATTAATATTTAATCAAATAAAATGTTTTTTTTCTATTGGCTGAAATAAATTGTTTGTTCTAAAATATTCGACTATTTCGGTTTTTTTTTTTTTAAGCATTCACACACAAAAAACTACAAAATATGTTAAAATTTAGCTCGAAAAATAATGTGCTGAAAAATTATTTCGTGGGGTAATTTTTTTTTCAAATAAGTGATGTACAGTAAGAAACAAAAATTTCATTTTAAAGCTGAAACTGTTTATCACATTTGGCTTAAATTTAAACCTACAATTTTGTACTTTACAAATAAAAATTGTCAATTTACACATTTGGTAAATGTTGTCCCAAAATCTGACAATTTAACTGTCTCATGACTTTTCTGGTCAATCCGTTTATAAGCATTGCCAGACACATTTAAAGTTTTGTTCGTCGTGTTTAATGCAGAGATTTAGCCGGATTATAATTTTTCTGAGATCTAAGAGATTTCATAAATGTAACAGGATTTCTCAGTAATATTTCACAGTTTTTTTGTCAAATTCTGAGGATTCGCCTTCTCATTTCTTGACGAAATAAAATCAGTGAATTCTGAAGTATAATCGTTATAAAGTAAAAAATAGTCGCACATTTTCAATAAAAATATTAATAAATCAATCAATAAGTGTTATAAATCCTTAAATTAGTCTATTTTCAATTATTAGTTTTTTTTTTTATTTCGGTAAAACTATATCTTAACCAAAATTCTAGAAAATTTAATTCTCTACAAGTCCTACATTTTTTTTGTGAGACTTATGGTTCTCAAGATATCGTACAAGATCGTGGCCAAATGGGGAGCTTTTAATCCGTAAAACGTTATTTATACTCACACACCCTGTACTTTCCAAAATGCAAAATTCGGTCAACGTAATTCTAATGAAAATGTCAATTTTCAGCCAATTGTGTGTTCTGACATGTTCAAATTAAATCATAAAGATGGTAAACAATAATTTTTTATATTTACCTATGTATTGTACATATTTTTAGATGAAATGGTATTGAAGTCTCTTTTGGGGACAGTTTGAAAATAAAACGGCGCATCAATAACACAGCTCTTTAGAAATTAAAAAAAATTACTATTACAACTTTATATGGGGAACGAAAGCAATTTGGCCTTCCGGTATGCAAGACGCTTTAAATTTATAATTTAGAAAACAATTTTTAAAATACTTTAACTCGAAGTAGACTTGAATGCTGTACCAAGCACTACGCATAGCGCTACCGAGGCCACCTGATCAAGTCCATCCCAATTAAGGTTTTGTTGTTTGACAATTGCATTTGAAACCAGCATTTTTACTAGCCACACACAAGTTGTTGTTGTTGTACATTCGTTACACATTGGGCTTTGAGGGAGCTTAGTCCAGGTTCGATCCCCGGCTGGGGCAAAAAGTTTTTCAAATTAAAATTGAACAATGACCAAGCACCACTAAAGGAGTCTGATGATCGGCCTGGCAGTCGTGAAATAGCTATAACTCCAGCCTATAAAATCTTGGTGGTAGCTCACCCAATTGTTGTTGTTTCATTCAAACCTTTAATAATTTATCTTGTCCCACAAACTTTACCAATGCAATACCAAACAGATTGTTTTAAAAAGCAAGCACTCCAGTCGGTCAAAAAACATTCCAAGGACACTGGATCCAATGATTTTTATGAGGCCAAAGCAAAGTGATTTATATTCAACAATTAATCCCTACAAGTATATGGTAAACCATTAAACAAGAACATGCATATATGTATCCGATTTTCTGATCCATTGAGTCATGATCTTAATATCATATTAAAACAGCATCTGTTAGTTCGATCACGTCAGTTTCATCACAATTAACAGCATTATTTTCATCGAATACACTTACATATGTATGCACATATACTTGCATATGCGAGCGCAACTAAATTATAGCTGACTGAACTATGACATGCGTCTTGTCGGCCATGAGTTGAGTTCAGATAAAGTTCAAGGTAATAATTTTTATTGAAAATGTCATAAAATATCGAATATTATCTTAATTTGCTAATGAATAACGGCATCAGATCAGAAAAATTATTTATAAAATCTGAGATGGATATGTAAAGTGTAGTGTTTTTGCTCTGTGAGGCTTGAATTAACTTGAAGCAAAAGGACATAGCTTTTGTCGGTGGCAACCAAGTATAGGTACGTGCGACCCAATCATGCATTTTATTTTATATTACTTAGCCACTTTTCTACAAGCCGTAAGGCAAATATACCTACAAAAACTTTACACTTGATGTTGTTTCTATAGCGAAGTCCTTTTTATTTTATTAACCGTACAAAAAAAAAATCAAAGAATTTGCATAATCGTCTTATTTGTGGGTATAAATAGAAACGCAAGTTGTTTTTCCATCACTGTGTCATACACCATCGACTTTAACATAAATAAAAGTTCAACCCACACATAAACCCGTCCAAGGAATCTTATTCTTCTGGCTGATCTTTTTTTTATATCCGCGAGGTATGTTAAATTAAGTATACCATACTATTATCTTTAAAAATACATATAATCTTGGTTAATGGGTCAAAAGAATGTAGGCATCTTATGCTTGTTTGATTATCATAGTTAAGATTATACATATTATCGAACTTCATTCCCTGAATACTTTTACATTATAATAAGTTATAATTATAGAAGGGAACCTATCAAGCAGCGTGATATATAAACAAAAAAGAAGGATTATTGGCATTATGTTAAAGAAAATTACTTACTTACTTAGATAAACTCAAATATGAAAGATGGTAATGTAGTGGTTTTTTTAATTCATATATGGTTTTTGCCTTATAGTAACCTTACTCATTTAGGAAGTGTGAAAAAAGTCAAAAATAATTTTTGGGCAAAAACCTAAATGACATTGGCCTTAAACTAAGACCTTACAGGTACGTAGTTTATAACCGAACTCATTGAGGAGGTTTTCGAGAAAATTTCAAAAAAACCAAAACCGTTTTATGCAACACCAAATAAGTTAAATTAGTGGCATGAAAATTTATGAGAACCAAGGCCCACTGACTTATATAATTCTCAACCACCCCTGTGTGCGTGTTGTTAAGTAGAACCGAAGGAGACCTACAATTTTCTCACTTCCTGGTTTTTCCCAGCCTCAATCAAACGCAGACCTCGAGCACGACAGTCCAACGTAGATACCTACGTTTTTTAAACGCAGTTTCGTTTCGTGAAAGTATTTTTACTACTATAGCGCAAGTTTTGGTTTTATAAAAAAGACTAACTCAAACTTTCAATCAAACATTATATAACGATGATAGAGAACACGAAAAAAGCGGATCCTACAAACATGCCTGTGATCTGTTCCTACAACCTTATCACTGAAACGATTTTTTTCATACTTGGATTTTTGGTGATTCATTTGAGGCGAAATTGAAAATTTTTTTAGCTCCAAAAATAACGGTAGGTTTTTACCATACAACCGATTTTTATAAAAAAAAATTGTGTTTATTTTTTGAAAGTGTTGTCTGCAGAACTGTTAATAACGCGTATCTCCCATAGAACAGTTTGTTTTTATTTTCGTTAGCGACTTAACAGATTTAAATCCAAATTTTATACAGGAGGTTTTTTAAATCAAAATAATACTGCGAATAAAAATTTTCAATTTTGGACTTAAAAAAAATTAATAATAATTAATTTTAAAAACGGGTTAATTATTGTCTTTTTTTTAAATTTTGTTTTGAAGTGTATTTTATTAAACATTTTAAAATGAAATACCATTTTTTTTATAATTGTTAATCTTTAAAATTCCCACCCACTCGTACACCAAGAGCAAGTTCGTGCGATCTATTATAGTTTTGCATTTTATTTTTTTTTATTTTAGTTAATCAAAATTCGTATTCCGTTATAAATTAGGAATTTGCGGTAGATATGCTTGAAATTGTTATTTTTAATATTATTTTATATCTACTGCAATTTAAATTTTCTTAACATAAAAGTAAAATTCCCTTTGAATTATAAATTAGGTTATTTAAACTCTCTATCTTGCAGTTGTCTGTCATAATGCATGTCGAAATACATCTATACAATAAGATTTTGACAACATTGACAACACTCAATCAATAAATAATAATCCAATCTGACCACGACTATCCGGCTGGTGATGGCGCTAGCTTGAATAACGATACCTATTATTATTAAACACTTGTTCATTTCTGTCCAAGCCGATGCGACGCACGCAGCAGATTTTCCATCAAGGCGGCATGCAGCGGGACACAATTTGTAAAATGATTTATGCCATGTTATTATAAATCGTGTTCGATGAAGAGTAGAGGTTGGTAATAGTGCGAAATAAAGCCACTACCTTTACCATCACGCAACAGCAAGTAACATCGCGAGGAACAAGTTTCTCCAACCACCACGCAGCAACCACAGGAGTATATATACATATAAGCTGGACATGGATTGATGGATTATTTATATGTTCATTCGAAGCACAGCTCTGGATTAACACAATTGGCATTAGTTATCTTTTAAAAGTTGTTTAAGATTAGGATTATTCAGTATAGGATATATACGCATGCCGCATATATTTATGAATATTTAAGCGATCTGTAAATGGGAAGATTAAATTATAAATTTGTCCTTTAAAATTGTTAAACTCACAAATGGACGAAAACAAAACAGATATGCATTGAAAGTTTGTCTATGAGATGAACAAATAAGAAGAAAAGTTTGTATGTTACTGTAAACACGCTGATTCGTCTGTACCCTAGAACTGAACGGTAAATACAAATATTAGGTACCTGAGAGAAATAGCAAAAGTTGCAAAATTCATTTAATTCCTATTCCATCATTCGGACTTTTAATTTTTAACCGAAGAGAGTCTACACATCGCGCATACCAGACACCGAATGTTGATCTAAATGGTGCCAATGCTGTGGAAGGCAGATTATAGTTCTTGGAAAATTTCTGAAATAAATGTTTTATTTAAATCCCCAAGGGAATATCATTTAAGGGTGTGAAAAATAAAAATTCGATGGAATTTTATTGAACTTTTTGTACAAAATACTATTTATTCTTTCCAAAAGCTTCTGCATAAACAAATTGATCATAAACAATTGAATTGTTTTCGTTACCTACAAGTTAGCCTAGATCTATAATAATATACCTACTCTGGTTTATATGATATGTGCATATAAAAATATGACGTTTGTTATAAGTTATAACACTATGTCAACATGGCATGGCCATATAAATATATATATCAAAGCATTTTTGTGCTGTACCTATTTGCCATATACCTATAGACACTAATTTCAACTTTAGCTTGATATTTCAATAAAACAATGCCTCAAAACATTAGTAAGCCATTATACAGAAACAACAATTACATACATATGTACATAAATATAACCTACTCAAACATAGATACATTTTCCTCGGCACCACAAACCAGCTTACAAAAATAGTAAAATTAACATTTAATTTTATGGTAGCTATAACAAACCTTATAGGTATAGGTTTGTGTCTGTAGGAACAAACAAGGAATAAACAGGTTGCAAGTTCTTGTGTCTCTTCGGATGACACTCATAGTTACCTCGATCAGGATTAAAAAAAGAAACTTCTGATTGCACTAAGAAGATCCAGCCAAGTTAACCATCAAATCGCGAATGAATGTTACATTGATTGCATGGTACATACATATACATACATATGTGAATAAGGTATACTCTGATACTTTTCTGAAGATGTTTTGTTGTTGTTTTTGTTGACAAGGCATCTTTGCTGCCACCGCATCTTTAGTCATCAAGGTGAAGGTCATAATCAAGCGCAATTTGTTATCGCTCAGTGCCTGCCTCTGGACTTTATTATAAAACTAACTACAATGCCCCCCAGAGCGCGTGAAGTCGCATCGGTGAAAAACTTAATTATGAAAAATATAAGCATACCATACGATTTACAAATAGAGATGCCAAACTCAATGGTAAGACGCAGTCTTAGCGTTTAATTAAGAAGTAGCAACTATCCATCAAAACTATGAACACAAAGAGAGTGCTATGATGAGAATGCGATGGAACTTTTTTTTTACTTTAGATGGCATTTCATTGAGATTCAAAATGACGTTAAAGAAATTGAAGCGGTAGCAGACTCAGAAGCAGCAATTGATGCCCTTTAAAATTATAGCCTTTGTTTTTACAATGATGCGATGAGCTATTTTCAGCTCCACCTGTCGAGATGGAATGGAAAAGTAAATGCAGAAGTTTTTTTTATTCGATAAGATGTCTAGGAAGATTATTTGCAGTAGATATCATAAATTTATAAGCACTGAAATTATTAAATTTATTACTGTGTGCTTTTTAAGTTGATTTATTATTATATTCTTTTGAAATTGAACATAAGGTTCGTTAGAGCAAAAATTTAAACTCTTTACTTTCTTCAAAATGTAACCATAGAATCCTGCAAATAAAACCTAGAGTTTGAAACAGGCATTTTGCTATTGGTGGTACATAATTTAAAAGTTAAAGTTCCTGCCATTTTAGAAATTTCTAGAAAGAAACACAAACAAATTATTAAGACAACTACATAATTTTGATTACAGGAAGCAGCATGCAGCTATTATAAATTGAAAAATCAGTAAGAGTATTTTTAGATAGTACCTAAGCCAACTAAAATGGTGACTAAGATATAGAATACTATTTTCATGCACTAGGTTTTCTTGAATTTCTTTAAATGTTTTATTCTTTTATTAATTATCTACTATACATTTAATGCTGTCCTACTTATAACATAACATTTAAAAAAGTATGTATTATTTCAAAGTTACTTATAACAAATATTATTTCTTGTTTGCAGACGAAATTCAATTTAACTGTCCCAGTGAAGGACTTTTTGCCGATGAAACCGATTGCCGATTGTACTACAGATGTGAAGAAAAACTGTTTCCCGATTCAGGTGAAAGCTTCATTAAACCATACGCGTTCAAGTGCAAAGATGGTGCGATATTCTCAAAAGTTTTAAAAATATGTGTCCCTCCAATGATAGCTGGACGCACAGAATGTTTAAATTACATAAACGAAGTTGATAATGAGAATGACATGATGAATGTTGTTTCACCATTACGAAATTTCGGTGTTGGACTCAGTGGGGTTTCAATAATTTCAATGTCAACATCATCGTCAAGGGCACTGGCCGATGGATCAGTGGATCCTTTACCATGCGAAGATGACGGATTTTTAACAGATCCAGAAGATTGTACGGTGTTTTATAGATGTATTTCAAATGGAAGAGGCTACAATAAAATTGGATTCCGTTGTGCTGATGGTACAGCGTGGGATGAGACTTTGCAATCATGTAATCATATGGAAGAAGTGCGTGCAAGTGGTGGATGTGCAGGATTGGACAATGATAAACTAACCAAAGATCAGTCATCGAGCTCTTGGTCTAATTCAACAAGTAGCAATTCATCATCTTCTTCATCTATGCAGTCCAGTTCAAATCAAAGTAATCAATCATCATCTTCTTCGTCATCAACAGAAAGCTCGTCAAGCAGTCATCAATCATCTTCATCTTCAACAAGTGGCAACAGCAATCAGACAGGTTCGAACCAATCTTCGGCAAACAATCAAACCTCATCAAATAGCGGTGGTAGCCAAAATGCATCAAACAATCAATCAGGATCTTCCAATCAACAGGGTTCATCTAGCGCCAACAATCAATCAGGTTCATCAAACAATAATAATACTTCCAATCAGAGTTCAAACAATCAATCCAATTCATCAGGCAGCCAAAGCTCATCAAACAATCAATCTTCCTCAAACAACCAATCAAATTCCAACAATCAAAATCAAAGTGCTTCCAACAATCAATCAGGTGGAACTAACAACAACAACACCGGAAATAGTCAGACTTCGAACAATCAATCTGGTTCATCGACCAACCAAAGTTCTAACAATGAAAATCAATCCAATTCATCAAACAGTCAAACCTCATCAAATAATAATTCAGGATCTTCAAACACCGAAAGCAATCAAAATTCCTCAAATTCTAGTAATCAAAATGCCGCATCAAACAACAGTAATCAGGAGTCGTCAAATAGTCAAACTTCAAACTCTACAGGAACACCAGTAGGAAATTGTGAATCTGACAATACTTATTTGGCAGATGCAAGAAATTGTACGAAATTTTACAGGTGTGTGGATAATGGAAATGGAGGATTTG
Source organism: Epistrophe eligans (assembly GCA_951394125.1). Taxonomy (NCBI): domain Eukaryota; kingdom Metazoa; phylum Arthropoda; class Insecta; order Diptera; family Syrphidae; genus Epistrophe; species Epistrophe eligans. Next base: position 56,510,930 of record OX596028.1, read on the forward strand.
ATACGGTTCCATTCACTTGCGGTCCCGGAACGATATGGGATGGTAGCTCTAACGGATGTATTCATCCAAACCCTGAACAATCTGAAAAATGTGAAATGTCTGTAGCCGGAAGTGAGTCAACAGGACAATCTTCTAATAATCAGTCTTCAAATAATCAATCTTCAAACAACCAATCTTCAAATAATCAATCATCAAATAATACGGGATCGTCCGGCAATCAATCTTCAAATAACCAGACATCAAGTAATCAGTCAAATTCAAACAATCAGGGCTCATCTAGCCAATCTGGAAGTCAAGGTTCCCAAAATAACCAAGGTAATCAACAATCTAATTCTAGTCAAAGTTCCTCCAGTAACCAAGGTTCAAATAGCAACCAGTCGGGAAGCAACCAAAATTCCAACAATCAGGAATCATCAGGAGGTAGCCAAAGTTCAACTCAAAATCAGTCAAGCAGTAACAATCAAGAAGCGTCATCAAGTTCATCACAAAATCAATCAGGTTCTTCGATTAATCAAGGAAACAGTCAACAATCGTCCACCAATAATCAAAATTCTCAAAGCTCTAATCAGACTGCTGAAAATCCAGCTGGGGAATGCGAAACCGAAAGCACTTATCTAGCTGATCAAAATGACTGCGCAAAATTCTATAGGTGTGTAGATAATGGTAATGGAGGGTTCGATAAAGTTCCTTTTAACTGTGGACCAGGAACTGTTTGGGATCCAGAAACACAAGCATGCAATCATCCATCCGAAGATCAATCAAAGAAATGTGCTGCGATGGCTTCATCGAATAATGGAAGCAGTTCTTCTGGTGCAAGCAATACCCAATCTGGAAGTAATAACTCATCAAACAATAATCAGTCATCCAATAACAATAACCAATCATCTAGCTCTAGTAACCAGTCATCAAATTCATCTGACAATCAATCTCAAGGTTCAACCTCGATTTCATCCAACAATCAATCTCAAGGAACCAACAGCAACCAAGGATCAAGTAACAATAATCAATCATCGAGTTCAAGTTCATCTAATAATCAGTCTCAGGCATCAAGCAATAATCAAGGATCAAACAATCAGGGATCCAATAATAATCAGTCAAGCTCTGGCTCATCCAATAACCAATCTGGGGGATCAAATAATAACCAGGGGTCCAACAACAATGAGTCATCAAGCAGCAATCAATCATCGAGCTCAAGTTCTAACAATCAGGGATCAAGTGGCAACCAACAATCAAACAATAACCAGTCTTCCAGTTCTAGTAATCAATCATCCAACAATCAGTCTTCAAATAACACTCAAGGATCATCTAGTTCTTCAAACAATCAATCTTCAGGAAGTTCATCCAATAATCAATCTCAGGGTTCAAATAATAACCAAGGATCCAACAGCAATGAATCATCAAGCAGCAACCTATCATCAAACTCAAGTTCTAATAATCAGGGATCGAGTGGAAACCAACAATCAAACAATAACCAGTCATCCGGTTCTAGCAATCAGTCTCAAGGTTCAAATAACAATCAAGGATCATCAAGTTCTTCAAACAATCAATCTTCGGGAAATTCATCCACTAATCAATCTCAGGGTTCAAATAATAACCAGGCATCCAACAACAATCAGTCGTCAAGCAGCAACCAATCATCAAGCTCAAGTTCTAATAATCAGGGATCGAGCAGCAACGAACAATCTAACAATAACCAGTCATCAAGTTCTGGTAATCAATCATCCAACAACCAGTCTCAAGGTTCAAATAACACTCAAGGATCATCTGGTTCTTCAAACAATCAATCTTCAGGAAGTTCATCAAATAATCAATCTCAGGGTTCAAATAATAACCAAGGATCCAACAGCAATGAATCATCAAGCAGCAACTCAAGTTCTAATAATCAGGGATCGAGTGGAAACCAACAATCAAACAATAACCAGTCATCCGGTTCTAGCAATCAGTCTCAAGGTTCAAATAACAATCAAGGATCATCAAGTTCTTCAAACAATCAATCTTCGGGAAATTCGTCCAGTAATCAATCACAGAGTTCAAATAATAACCAGGCATCCAACAACAATCAGTCGTCAAGCAGCAACCAATCATCAAGCTCCAGTTCTAACAATCAGGGATCGAGTAGCAATCAACAATCTAACAATAACCAGTCATCCAGTTCTAGTAATCAGTCATCCAACAACCAGTCTCAAGCTTCAAGTAATAATCAAGGATCAGGAAGCAACCAATCATCAAGTTCATCAAGCAATCAGTCTTCAGAAAGTTCATCAAATAACAATCAAAGTTCTTCTTCCTCCGGAGATCAGTCTGGGTTATCGAATAATCAACAGCAGTCAGGGTCACTGGGATCTGGCGGAAAATGCACAAAAGAAGGATTTGTTGGAGATGAGACTGATTGCTCGAAATTTTATCGATGCGTCAGCAATGGCAAAGACGGCTTTGATAAATATTCCTTTACTTGCGGTAAAGGAACAGTATGGGATGAATCCTCAAGTGCTTGTAACCATGAATGGGCTGTTACTGGCAAATGTGGTTCAGGTACAAGTCAATCATCAGGTAGCAATCAATCATCAAATAACAACCAAAGTTCAAACAATAATCAATCATCAAGTAGCAACCAATCATCTAATAGCAACCAAACCTCAACCAGCAATCAATCGTCTGGCTCTTCTAGCAGCAGTCAAGGATCTTCATCAAATAATAACAATCAAAGCACAAATAATCAGTCATCTAGCAGCAATCAAGGCTCAAACAGTAATCAAAGTTCTAACAACAATCAATCATCCAGCAGCAATCAAGGCTCAAGCAATAATCAAAGTTCTAACAACAATCAATCATCTAACACAGGACAGGGTTCCAGCAACAACCAGTCAGGATCGAGTAGTAACCAATCTTCAAGTAGCAATCAAGGATCTAACAATACCCAATCATCGAACAACAATCAGGGGTCTGCTTCTAACTCTCAATCTTCAAACAACAATCAAGGATCTGGTAAGTTCACACATCAATAAACTTTTTGTGCAAACAAATTTTATTATTCATATTAAAATTTAATTACAGAATCAACTTCAGCACCAATTGAAGCACCACCAACAAGCAGTACCATTGGACCATCAGCTGGGCAAAACGGAGTATGCCAACGTGAAGGTTTTATGGGACATGAATCTAACTGTGCCAAATTCTACCGATGCGTCAACAACGACAAAGGAGGCTATCAACGGTATGAATTTGATTGTGGCAAAGGAACGGTATGGGATGCTTCGATTGAAAGCTGTAATTACCCTTGGGCAGTGAATGATGAAAAGTGTGGTCAGGCGCCTTCACAACAAACGGAATCTCAAGTTTCAGGAAATCAAAATTCTGGACACTCAACGACAACTCGACCTGCAACATCTCGTCCACCTCAAACACCACAAACAACATCTCAGAAACCGATGACGTCAATAGAGGATCCTTCGTCGTCATCGTCTACAACACCTAAACCTACAAATCCACCTACTCAGCAGAACACAACTCAGAAACCTAATGAAGCCAGTGGAAATAATCCATCCACTCAAAAACCGTCATCAAATGCAATTTGTCAAAAGGAAGGTTTCATGGGGGATCCAAATGACTGTTCTAAGTTTTATAGATGTGTAACAAATGGAAAGGGTGGATACAACCAATATGAATTCAAATGTGGTGATGGAACAGTTTGGGACGATGAACTGCAGACCTGCAATCATCAGAGTACTACATGTGGATTGGGTAGCTCTGGTTCTGGTCAACAATCGACTACAAAGCGACCAACTTCACAACAGACAACAACAACTTCCACTATCACAACAACATCCAGTCCTACTACTGCAGAACTAACAACACAACAAACAACAACAGATCAAACGATTACTCAACAGCCAACTACACAGCAACCAACGACGCAACAAGAAACAACGCAACAACCAATTACACAACAACCAACGACACAACAAACAACAACACAGCAACCAATAACAACTGAACCAACAACGACCCTAAGCGACACCACAACAAATACTTCTCCACCGATTACTACATATAGTCCAATTACTGAATCAGAAAAGGTTCCCGAGAGCTCAACTACAGATCAACCAAGTTCTACAGATGTCCCTACAGAACAACAAACTTCATCAAAACCAACATCCGGTGTACTTTGCAGTAAAGAAGGTTACATAGGTGACATTGAAGACTGTCAGAAGTTTTATAGATGTGTTGATAATGGAAAAGGTGGCTTCCAGAAATATGAGTTTACCTGTGGCAATGGAACGGTTTGGGATGATGGAGTTCAAACATGCAATTATCCAGAAGCTGTAGAAAATCCAACATGCAAATCGATGTCGACTTCTTCGAAACCTCAAGAAGTCACAACTAGTGGATACCAAACAACTCCATCAAAAGAACCAACCACTACAATTCAATATCCGACAACAACCACCGTGCAATCAACAACAACCATACAAGTAGAAACCACAACAACTTATCCAACTACAACTTCTAACCCAACCACAAATACATTTTATCCGACCACAACAACTCAAGAAGCTTCCAGCACAGACACAACAGTGCCACCAACACCTGGAAAAGAGGAACAAGTGCCAAATTTACCTCCAGGCACTGAGTGCACAGGTGAAGGCTTCATGGCCGATCCTAATGACTGTAAAAAGTTCTACCGATGTGTTAATGATGATGACAAGGGAATCGTTCGGCATGAATTCACATGTGGAAAAGGCACAGGTTGGAGTGAAGATAAACAAACCTGTGATTTTATGGAGAACATTGAAAGATGTGCTGGTCAAATGAGCTCCACAGAATACCCCCCAACAACTACTCCTGATTCTACAACAAGTGACTACGGAACAACGACTACTGTTATCCCTACAACTACAATAGAAGAACAAACGACTACAGTGAACAGTACAACAACTACTTCAACAGAAGACACAACTCAAAATTATCCAACCACAACGACAGGCCATATGACAACAATTACCGAAATAAATGAAGCACCAACGACAACTTATCCAACATCTCCTGCTTCAGAAATAACAACGACAACCTATCCGACAACCACTATGGAGACAACGACCTATCCATCTGAGATGACGACAACTTCTCCGCCAAATATCAACTGCACAAAAGAAGGTTTCTTCCCTGATCCGGAAGATTGTTCCAGATATTATAGGTGCGTTGATTCAGCACAAAATGGAAAGTACACGATATATAGCTTCCGCTGTCCAAATGGAACTGTCTGGGATACATCAGTTGACACATGTAATTATGCCGATCAAGTATCTGGACAGTGTTCATCTGGAAGTACATCAGGAATTGGATCATCAACTGATCAACCAGGAACTACTAGTAGCACAGGTAACCAACAAACTACAGAGATTACGACTTTGTACCCATCTATGACAACTACAACAGAAGCACAAGAGAGTACAACAATAGGTAAGTTTTTGAATTCCATTTGTATCATTGTGTTTTAATATTGCTCATATCTCCTTGACAAGGAAAAGATGAACCAACTAGCACAAAGAATCCAAACACATCAACAGAAATTGGAACAACTGAAATCACAACCAGCACCAATGCACCATCAACTGAAATCACAACCACCGCCAATTCAATTATGACTACCACTAACTCGCCAATAATTGAGACTACCCAGGTTCCAACAACTAATGAGCCACCAATAACTGGTTCTACAGAAGAAATTCCTACAACGGAACTACCCAATAACAATGGAAGCTCACCTTGTCCAGCGACAAGCTCCGATCAAAGTTTATTTGTTTGTCCAACTGGATTCAGGAGACATCCAAAGAGCTGTGATATGTTCTACCAGTGCACGAACAAACCGGACAGCTACGACTTTGGGGTAGTGGTATTTAAATGTCCAAATGGAACAGTTTATGATGAAGGAAGGAACCTTTGCGATACTCCATCAAAATTGGAATCCCAATGCCAGAGTTTGTCGTTTAGGTCTTCGTTATATGAGAACGAAATTAAACGAAGAAATATGGTAGGTAGAGGCATTAAATGAAAACTATCCTTTAATAGTAATTCCCCAATTTCGTGGATTTTATAAAATATTCTATAGCTTCTAAATTTATTCGAATATCGAACTCAAACCACTGACCAGACGAAACATTTTAAAGAGACTTCAAGAGTAATCATTTTATGAGTGATAATTTCCGCTGCCTGATTTTATATGATATAATATCAACTTCTTTTTATCTTCTTTAAAACCCTTAGAAAAATACCCGCATAAAGTTTTTCATTAGGCAAAGATGAAGTTAGTTGGTTTATGACTATATAAAGGTATTAAGCCCTGAAGTCACCCTGGGGTCACTCTTTGAAAAACCGTTTTTTGAAAAACCTCAACTCACCCTGACAATCAAATTCTGTGTTTCTTGAGACCTAGGGTCGCCCTGAACTCGATTAAACTGCTAAAGTGACATGAGTTTTGAGGCAAAAGTTTTGTTGTGCTTTCGCAAATTTTCTGCGGCAAATTGCTTATATTTGAAATAGAAATTAAAAACCCAATTGAAATATAGTAAATAGAAATAGAAAAGGGAAAGGGAAACCATTCACCCTTATTCCGATAGGCGTTTTTCTAAAACGCCAACTGTCGTTTTCTGAGTCGTGTCGTTTTTTTATTGGTATTCCGTAACTAAAACGCCAGCGTTTTTCTCGCTCTTACATTCCACAATACGATCCACCAAAACAGCTGACATTTGACATATAAAATTGTAAACAAATTGAATAATTTCAAATTTGGTTTTTGAAATTTATAAATAATTATTTGTATAAACTTGTTTTAAACAAGAATAAAACGGAAAAATGTATAGTGTAGCAAGTTATTTTTCTTGGAGCAGCAGTGACGACGAAGAGGAAGAAAGAAAAAATAAAGATTTGATACTGCAGAGGAGGGGCATTCGATCTAAAGCAAATCCTTTTGATTTGCCTGACACAAAGTTTGTAATTAAATGAAAAAAATATATGCATTAGGTTATTCTAAAAATGGTTCTGACCCTTTATTTTATTGCAATTGTTAACAGATTCAAAATGTTCTTTCGTCTGGACAAAGAAGCCTTTAAATATGTTTTAACATTGATAGAAAACAGTTTTCCTCAGCAACGTTCTGTGGCAATTCCAATGGTTTTGAAACTAGCTGCTACCCTTAGATTTTTTGCTGAAGGGAGTTACCAAAAAGGAGTTGGGAACGACTTCAATTTGGGACTAGCCCAGCCTACTCTTAGCAAAATTCTTAGGAAAAAATTAATTTCATTTTTTAAAACTTGAATTTCACTCGCTTTTTGCCATTCTTTGCCATTTCACTTTGCAACATCCTCCCACCCAAAATTTTTCTCATAACCTCTTTTAAAGTTTTTGGCGAGGTGCTCATTCTCCTCCATGAGCTCGATCAGTCGTCGCATTTAAATTTGTGTTGTCATTTCTACCCTAAACAAAGAATTTTAAATTATAAAAACTAAATTAAGTTTAAAAAATCTTATATTTTTACTCCTGTCGTCAACAAATTTCTCGACGACAGATTTCGACGTTTTTACCGACGTTTTTTGTATGGAAACGACTAACGGAATACAAAAAAAATATAGTGAACGCGTTCCACAAGAGAGAATCGACAAATTGACGTTTATTTGTCGTTGAACGCCTTACGTAATACCAAATTCAAACTGTCGTTTTCTTTTTGGCGTTCAACGCCTTACAGAATAAGGCTGATTGTATTAGACTTTATATACAATGGGGAAACTCTTTAAGTTATTTTAATAAATTTTTTAAATTAATTTAAAGCAATTTTTAAGTTTTAACTATTGAGCACAGAACTTCTTTTTTCTTGCTCTGACTGTCAACAAAACAATTTACACCCTCGAGTGTTTTTTGAAAATCGAAAAACCGTTGTTTTTTTTTTGATAATTCTTGGTGCTGTCAAGAAAACCCTGGTCAACCCTGGGTAAAGTTCAACGTATGAAACTATTAATATAACTTCATACACCTACCACTAAATCACTAACCGACCAAACGTTGACAAAAGCCATACCTACATAATGTATAACTACACCGAATGTATATGTAACCAGCCTTCACTTTATGATTGAATTATAGTTCCTTTAACTTCATTAATTTCCCCATATTCCTTCAAACTGCACAACATCAGCCAACCCTCACTACTCTCCACTTAATCACAATCACACATTTCCGAATCAATTTTAAGCAGCTACCAAATCCTATACCTACTTACTAATGCTTTGAATTACCAACCAACAGGTCGAAGTGAAATCATCAATACCCCTTTGCCCCGGTGAAGGACATTACGCCCTTAACGAAGACAACTGCGGATCTATGTTCATCAAATGTGGCCGCTCTTTAGAAACAAACCGTATGGAAGGACAGATTTATCGTTGTCCCGAAGGATTCGCATATTGGTCAGTCAGTCGACGATGCGAACGCACACAAAAATTAATTAATTGCAATCCGCCACGCTATGACGTTAACAGTGCAATTCCTGTCGAATGGATAAATATTGGTAACCGTCGACGAAGCCTTCGGATATAAGACTTATAGTTTATAGTTTGATAATTAGCTTAGGTGTCTGCTGTCTGAAACAAATCTCACAGAATGCGTGCCTGGTATTTAGTTGCTGCTGTCGTGAACGATTCGCCAGCATACATATAAAGGTAATTAGATGGAATTTGCGATGGCAGCAACTAATTTGTAATATGTGCATTTATAAGATACCTTTAGAGCTTCAGATAGAAACGCATTTAATTCCCACTTATAGATTAAGGTTTACATATAAATACTCTTATAGATATCTACTCACGTGTAATAGAAAATTATTGTGGCCCAAAGGACATGATGTATAGTCCTTGTGGACACATATGTATTGTATTCAAAATGTGAGCTGGAAATTTAGGGTGAACTTCATGGTGAAGGATTATACTATTTTGTCTGTATTTAGTAGTTGCATCATTTGTTTAAATTGAATTTCAGATTTGCAAATAAGTAGATAAATAAAGTGTTCTTTAATAAAAATTAGTACATTAATGTTAGGAATTTTCAATTTAAAAAATTAACTTATATTATTCAAAGGAATTATTGCAAGATGAGATATAATTATGTAGATATTTAATAGACAAAGATGAGTCGATACGTTCGATGTTCGATGGGTATCTAATTATGTATGTAGGTATGTTAGTAAGGTATATAAAGACTTTTTTATTTAATGTTTTTAAAACATATTTAGTCTTAAGATTATTATTATATTTATTTTAAGAATATTAAAAAAAACATGCCATATACGTATGAATGCAAAGTTGCAAATAAAATCTATTTAAAAAAATCTTTCTTATTTAATTTTAATTGTTATTAGGACGATTAGGAGTTATGTGCCTTTTAAGCACTTAACTTGAATTTAAGTTTCTGAATTGTATGACTATAAATGGATATTCATGTCACTGCATAGTTTGTTTTTAGTCTTTTTTAGTTTATTTAAAACTTCTTAAGAAAATTATTAATAAATAAACAAGCTATTGTAGTAAAAATTGTCAGTTTCGGAAGCAAACAAGCAAACGAACAGGCCTATTATGAATAAATAGCTCACATTAGGTCTGTTTGGTAATGATGCTCTTGTTGGAGAAGAACTATTTTTCTAAGCACGACTAGTAAACTAAACATTGGGGTATAGCCGTATAGGTAAAGTCTTTGTAAACGTTGTAAACTTCGTAAACATGTCAAATGTTCATACAAATTTGACAGGTTTAGGCAGTTTACCACGTTTACGAAGACTTTACGACGTTGCATGAATAACCCTATTGTAATTTTTCACTGGATGGTTATACTTAAATTTAAAAGAAGACAAGAACAAGAAAAATGTGAAGAGTAAGATATCCGTTATTTCCCATACAATTTTTTTATTTATCAGACACACCTTAATCAGAAGTTTGCCCAAAATAAATGTATTGACCAAAAAAATGTTGACCGGTTTCATTACTATTTGAATCGTGATCAAACTTGACATTACGTTGATAGCGAAGTCGAAAAAAGTGGGTCCCGCAATTCTGTCTGCCTGTTTGTCCTTTCGACTAAATGAGTGGGTCGATTTTTTTAAAACTTGATACCCCTATCGTTTTTTGAGCATTCTCCTGGCAGCTTTTTTTAATTGTTTTTTTTTTTTGAAAACCAAAAATTACGGTACCTGTCGTACAATTTTTTTAGGAATTACTGAAAATCTTATTTTTTTAAAAAACGTTGAGAAGTGTTTATTCATGGCAGTGAGTTCACCGCAATCACGCCTTCATTCATTAGGCACAAAATTTCGATATAATTTTATACCTACTTTCAACTTAATGAAATTCTGTGCGAAGCCTGGGCGGGCCAGCTAGTTGCTTATTAATGGTACCTCCCATAGAACCATTTTTTTTTTATTTTCGATTTTCTCAAAACCAGTTTAACTGATTTTCATAAATTTTTTATGGAGATTATTTTAATAAGTTTAAAAAGTTTTTATTATCATTTTTCGGATTTTTTTTTTTTATATTTTTAAAAATGTTTTAAATTTTTTTTTGAAAGTTTAATAATTAGAAAACGACTTATCTTGGCACCCAGAATTTTAACATTATCTTGAAGATTTTGAACAAAAATTAAGGAAAATCTCATTTTTCTTAAAAACGAGTCTCACGACTTTGATTTAAATTTTCTTAAAACGACTCCTACGATTTTGATTCAAATTTAAATACTGTATTATTAGAAAAATAAAATAATAAGGTAGTTTAATAAATTTTTTTCTAATTATGTATACTGACTTTTCGACCAACGAGCAAGATTTGACATTGCAAAAATCTCAAATTAAATTTTGCAAGTGTGTTTTTGGTTGCAACGATTTTTAATTTCAGTAATTATTTTAATTTTATATATTAAATTATGTGTGCGGTCTTTTTCAATAAACAAAAAAAATACATTTCGCGATATTAACAATAAGTTTCATTTAATTTAACAAATAAGGTGTTTCGTTTTCTTTAAAATCAGCTGTCAAGCACCACACACACAATCACAAAAAAAAAGTCGATTCTTTACAAATTCCTTTCAACAACAGAAAAATTTCGATTCTGTTTGGAAAAAATTTCGATTTTTTTGTTCAAAGGAATTAGTATGAGTACTGTGCGTGAGACCAGTCGTGCATTTTATTTTTCTCAAAAAACAGTATTCTAATTTTTTCTTGATTTGTATTTTACGAGTATAATCAGCCGTGTAAAGGACCTCAATGTATGTAAAAAAGCATTATGTACATAGCTATAAAATATTTTGATTTGTAGGTATGTACCTACATATGTATATGATATGTTTTGCCTCTCATTTGAAGGACAGAGTATGTAAAAGGGTTATCGAAGTTCCACAAAAAAAATTTCACATTTTTGTGGAACATTGAACACAATTTTGGTAAGTATACTTTTTGAGAGAGAAATTGAAAATTAAAAAGTTGTAATTAAAAAAAACGAAGGTTTCTGATGAGTTTCCTTTAATTCGCTACAATACGACAAAAGGCTAGAGCGTACATGTTGAGTCGATACAAGAAAACTTAATGCGAAGCCATCTATTTTCATCGATTAGGCAGAAGGGGCAGTTTTTTTTAAAACAAAGACTTAAACAAAAAATTTAAACAACGGCAACACTCACAAAATCAAGATATAGCTCTTTTGAAAGTCAGAAATCCATTAATTTATTTGATTTTTAATAACGTCTCTACCGATTTCTAAAAAATTATAGTTTAAAATTAAAAATTCAAAATTTTATACATAATATATTATATTATTTTTTACACTTAATTTTACATTAGCAATTCAGTTTTCAGATTTCAGATGTTTAAGGACATCTAATCGCACTTCGTAATTAATAGAACGACAGCTAGAAACGTTTATTTTTAGCTCACTGGAGTGGTAGCTGTTTTTTTTTTTTTTTTTTTTGTTAAAATATGTTTCTGTGACCAAAGCTTCATCCATCTACCAATAAGGGCAAAAAGTACGTTGCTAGCTCTGTCTACAAACAAAACTTATCCCTTATTTGCTGCCTGTGAATTTTAAGAGACGAGTGCTTTTGACTTATTTGCGAGAGTCTTGTTATTTTTTCTCCTCTTGCCCAGTCAGATTGATCGAGAAAGAGAATATATATAAATATATATTTACTGATATATCAAAAACGTGAAGTGGATAAGTTAATTTGATTTAAACTATCTTTTGGTCTTTGGAACAGGCGCCGATGGATTTTCGCCTTTGTAAAATTCTTTGAGAAGTTCCATTGCTTCATTGGCTCGTATTCCAGGAGAAACGGCAATTTTTTTCCCGAAAATTTGTTCTACGTTTACAACAGTTTTTCCACCAAATCTATCATTAGCACACCCAAATACGATTTCCCTTACACCAAGTTCATATAGAGCCGACGCACACATAATGCACGGCTCTACTGTAACAACAACACTGATCTTAGGAAAAATATTTTCCCATTTGAAATGATTTTTTTTACAAAATTCCAATATTTGATCTATGCATACGAATTCAGCATGACGGGTTGCATTCTTGCTGGCATTCACATCGTTACTTCCTCTGGCTATGATTTCATTATTGTAAATGAAAACACACCCCACAGGAACTTCACCTACGGCAATAGCTTTTCGGGCCTCTATAAATGCTTCTTCCATAAATGTTTCCATATTAGGTATCTTCAAAATAGTTTTAGGGGTAACATAAAATTGTTTTTTACAAATTCACAAATTATATAATAAATTAAATATAAAGCGTCTTCATTGAGATTTGATTTTGAATTGCAGCCCCCATATAAATATGGCAAAAGAAAAAAATATTAGCGAGAAGAAAAAAGGTATAGATGATCTAAGTTATGCAGTCGTGCTTCAGTTTTCGTTTTTAAGGTACTTGAGAAGGTTGTTGCTTTCAAAAAACTCAGAGGCCTTCTCTGGCCAATTATTGTTATTTAAACTGCGAGGACTGGGATGAGCCAGTTGTAAGATTTTTATATTTGTTCCAACGTAATTTGAATGCTTGGCCAGTCTCTTCATACAATCACCCACATAGGAGCCAATTGCTATTATGATTTCGGGCTGCACAAGCTGTATTTCTCGTTCAAGGTGCTTTAGGCAAATATCACGAACTGTTGATTTTACATCACCCTGTAAAAATAAGAGGATCTGGTTAATAATGGAGAACACAAAACAATAGTGTTAAGTGAAGACTTTATGATATGAATCTATATTATTGCTGAATCCTTAAAATATTCGTTTTTTTAAATTTTTTTTATTAAAAGAAAAAGAAATGTATAAATCCGTTCTAGTCGAGAAAATTTGAATCAATACAAAAGTTTGCAGAAACTCAACTCGATTTCAATCAAATTTCACCCTTTCTTCCCGAAACTTATTTCACTGTATTGTGTTATCAAGTTATTTCTTTCAACACACGAACTTCAGCTTTATGCTTTTAAAAAGTTTTAAGTTTTAATACCTTTAAGTTTACCTTTAGTTCTCCAGGTGTAATATTCTTTCCATGGGAATCAAAGAACGCCAGTGGACAAAAATTATGCATAAAACATTGCTGACTGAAAACATCTAAACTTCCAGCTAATTTTTCAATCAGAGTCCAAATACGAACCCCACTTGGCTCTTCAGTGGTGCTTGCTAAACCTTTGACTGGTCGTTTTGGATGTATTAACGGGGGTTGTTGAACCTGTCCTTCAATTTGCATCAAATGCCTAACAGTGTTTATATTACCAAAAGGAATCTGTGATTAAAAAGCAACGTTTACAATATTTCCTATACTTTCTTTCAAGATCTAGCAACAAAATGAGTATGAAATGAAACATAAATTATACTCAATAACCGTACCCCATTCTGTGCCATGCCATTTGGTCCAGGATTCATTCCGATTAGCATCAATTTTTTATGACCATGGAGGAATTTTTTCAAGTACTGACAATGTAAATCGAGTGCGTATTCTATAGGATTGTAAACGTGGGTAATGTTAGGGAATTCAAGTGTTTTCAGTTCGTTATTCAGGTCGCATTCTATATCAAGGAATTGCTTCCAGAATGGGGTAGGGAAATACTTTGATGTTAACGAATCATCCATAGCAAAGAGGTCGTTTATTGGTTTGTTGTTTGGCGGTTTAAGTTGTTCCATAATTTTGATTTTAGTATTCGAGTAGTGTTTTCAGTAAACTTAAAAACTTTAAGGAAGTTATGTTTGGAATGCAATTTGTGAACAAGTTGTTGTTATATGATTACAACTGATAGTAATATTATTTTCTAATGAAATATTTTACAATATGCTAGTACAAGTTAAATAATAATGCATTCATTTACCACTGATAATTATTGTATATTTTTATTATTATATTCGAATCGAAAATACGCGTTGGCTTGTAATAATTGTATTTTTATTTATTTTTATATGGAAATTGACAGTGACTGATTTATTTTTCTTTTAAGTGAGTAATACGCCATCTACATCCGTCTTTCAAAGCTAAAATTTTACAGGTCTGTTCAATCTAAAGCCACGAAAAAACTTGGGGTGAAGTGATTCGACGTCATCTTTTTTGAGAACTGATTTTAAATAAAAATAAAAATTATTTATTCAAAACAATAGATTAATAGAACCCGAGGACAATTGGTTGAAAAAAGCGACAACGATTAAAAATTAAAAAAATTTTTGAAGCATTCTACTTCACTTTTGAACAAGTTTTTAATTAAAAGTGTTAAGAGGATTGATTTTTTGCTGAGTGGAAAAAATGTCTGTTTGGAGAGAATGTAAAATTGTTAAGACTTTAATTAATTGTGAACTAATTTCAAAGGTGAAAATGTAATTTTTTATGAAATTTTGAGAAAGATACAAAAAAAAACCGAAAAGAGGACATGCAAAAAAAGAGAACAAAAAAAGAATTTAGGATCGAAAAAGAGAACATGTTCTCTATAAAAGAGATGTTCTGGAAAACCTTTACATATACGACAATATTTTACTGAGATTCGGATAAACGTTTGTCGTTTGTCTCATAACAAAAAGCACAGACGACTGTAATTTCAACAACGGCATATTGGGAAGAATTTACTCTTATTTCTTTCATTATGAGAATGTTGCATTCAACAACGGCATATTGGGAAAATTTTACTCTTATTTCTTTCATTATGAGAATGTTGTATTTATTTTAACATTTTTGAGTTGGCAGATGTTTTCTGCATTAGCCATTCTATTTTCACAAAAACCAACGTATAGTTTTTGAGAATTTTTTTTTTTAACTTTATGTGCGTTTCCCCAAAAGTATACACCCATTTTTCAAAAAATATTTTTTAAATTCAAAATTTGTTTTTTTTTTTCAAAAATGTTGATACCTCAGTATTAATCGAATTTATTAGGTAGAAGCTCTTTATTAAAAATATAATTTAAATCAGTTGGGCAGATTATGAATTATAGATTTAAAAATAAAAAAAATGAGAGGTACCGTTAAAATAATGGATAAATGTAGATCGCACTAATGTTAGTACACAGAAAAATTTAAATAACGTTTATTTGTTTTTTTTTTTTTAAACAGTAAAAATATGTATATAGTACCGTAATTTTTGCTTTTGGTGTAAAAACAACGTGTCGGAGAAATGTCCAAAAAACACAAGATACCAAGTTTTAAGAAAATTAACTTATCCGTGTAGGCTGTAGCAGGACAGAATTGCGAGATCCAATTCAAGTTTTTTTTACCAATCCATAACTTGCCATATTATATGCCCAAATGAAATACCAAAAGCTTTGCAATATGATGCTAATGAGATCATTAATATTTGAAAATTATAAATAAAATAATTTAAATATGCATTATTTTAGAGGCGCGTTGTTGTTTTTCGAGGTAAAAGCTCAAATTAGTAGATACATTTTCAACCGCATATATATTTTCGTTCCCATGTGTGAAAAATAATAAATATAAAGTTTCGCCATTATAACGCATAATAATATAATTGATTGACTTACAAAACAAATTCTCACACAAGCCTATCAGTTTTTTGACATGCGACAGACACACAAAATAAAAAAGTAGTTTGTTGCTCTCTGAAAAAATGAGAAAGACAAATTATTCTAAGAGAAGGATACATAATTTTTTAAAGTTTACAAATAAATTAAATTGGTGTGATCCCTTAAAAAAATGATTTTTAAATAAAAGGCACAAAAAAGTAGTTTATGCATTGCTTGGTTATTTAAATTTTATTTTTATACTTTCTTTCAGTATTATATTGCTACAAATACCCTATATAAAAAAAACTATTATTATTATTTTGCATTTTAAAAGTAAATCTAACACGAAGTGAAATATTATTTTACTGATTTCGAGTTCACAATAACAAATAATGTACCTAGAATTTAAACGTTTTTATGTTTTGTGTTTGTTTAAAGACAGTAGTAGGTATTCTTTCATTCTTATTTGCCTCTTAACATAATAAATATATCTACTTATTGTTTTATGAAAAGGCATGGTTAAAGGGAATGATCTTAAAACTGCTTTTTTTGTAACATTTAAAAAAATCTAAATTTTAATAATAAGAGTGGTTTGAAAATCGAAATATCACATTGTGTAGCAAATAATAATTTTTAACGCCCGGGGAATCTCTTTTGGAAAGAGCACAAACATTAATTCTTCCTCTATGCAATTTTTATCGAAAAACAGCGAAAAGCAAAACAAATGAATATGTATCTTAAAACGATCGCGACTAGATACAAAATACACAGAAATACATTTTTGTGCTAAGAAATTTAACAAAGTAATAATAAAAATAAAAACAAATGTTAAATACTATCAAAGTTAAATATACATTTATATAATTATTATATTTAGTATGTTTAAATTATTTATAAATACATAATATGCGTACCGTAGAATTAATAAAAAAAAAAACAAATTTTAAAACAAATTTATGAATCTAAAACGTTTCTATGCAATATTTATAATAATTTTTTTTTCTTTATCAAATGCTCTTTTTGTAAATCTACACTCTTTACGGATCAGTTGATTCATGTTGTCTTCGTGACTGCTGTGGAGAAATTGGCGATGATGGTCTTGAAGGTGAAGATGGTGGAGTATTACTATTCGCTGAATGGTAGCCATTGCAACTGGAAACTCCATTAGCAACTTCTTGTTGTTCTTCTGCACTAAGTGATGCATCAGCCATCTGAACATCATTTTTCAGTTCACCCGGTGAACTGTAAGTACTCAGCGAACTTTTTGATGAAGATGAACTTTTGCCACTACTGCTGGAGCTATCGCTTTCACTGTCCTCACTTGACGAATCCATTGGTGTCGGACGTTGTGTTGCAGTCAATTGTCTTCGCAGGTCTAAGAAAAAAGAGTCATTAGGTTTAGGTTAAACTCAAATAAGTGATTTCGAATTGAAAATTATTTTATAGAGTGAGACAAAAATTTTGGAATTCACCACATTATTGCCGTTCAATTGTTTTGCATGTAAATAAAGTTATCTAATATGGATATTATGGAAGGCAACTCAACTAAGTTGCGTCGTCTCTGCCTACATAATTATCGCAGGGACAGTTCAACTCAGTTGGGTTGTCATCCATAATAGGTACATAAACAAATGTCATAATTATTGGTGCTCGATACTCAAAGACATGTGAGTAAGACTGGGTGGTCCAAGATTCCCTTTTCCTCTTTTAGGGCATCTCTTGGAAATAGATTTACGTTCAGGTGGTCTTAAAAACACTTCTAGCTGAATATTTTCAGATTTTAAACATAATGTTTAAGCCCGTGTGAACTACATTTTTTCCTCATTTTTAGTTCATTGAAAATGGATACATTAATATGATTAAATGAGCTAAAACTGAGGAAAAAAATGTAGTGTCATAAGAGCTTAGCTCACGTGCGTCAATAAAAATTGTCAATAAAAATGTCATAAAATTTACCTATGCGAAAACTTGGGTTTTTTTGGTTTTTTTTTACAATGACAAAATTGTTCATATTGACCTAAACACTCAAAATGGAAATTTTTAAACATGTGATAAGTCAACTTCTAAAACTTCCCCTTCATATTTTTACTAGGAATAGAAAATATTTTTGGGTTTATTCTAATTTTTAAGAACAGAGAATGGTCGTACCTGAATTATGAATTGACTCTAAAACAGATCAGAAAAAAATTTAAGAATTGAAGATTATCAAAAATAGTAATTTTTTTAACCGTTTTTTTTTAAAAACTTAACGGTTTTTAAGAGAAGAGTGTAAGGAATGCTCGCACTTAAATATATATTCCGACTAAAGATCTAAAAGAAGAAACTTACTGAAAATCCAAGTACCTATGTATCTAAAAAATATTCATTACTTATTTAATTCTTGTAACGTAGAAGAAATATCTAAATAATAATGCCATACAACTTACCAATATTCTCCTTGGTTAAGTCTCGAACTTTCTCCTCTAGAGATCGAATTCTCATCAAATACTCTGCAGATAATCTTTGTGCATTAATCTGCTGTTGCCTTTGTGCACCTTGTTCCGAATACCTATCCTCGATTTGTAGACATTCTTCGATGAGTTGTTGTTTGGACAATGTTTCCAAACGTTCCACCCTTGCCTTCTCGTATACATTTGCAAATTCTTTAGTTAAGAATTCCTCCTCATCTTCGGGTAAAGAATATAAGTAGTTATCTTCGGAATCAACAGAAAAACTAGAATCTCGTGTCCTACCAGATGGTGTTAGCAAGGCAGATGGGACCTCTGCCAGATGTTCTTCCATAAGAAACTTATTCGTGTTGTATGGCACCAGAGAACGACTTCGGTTCAATTTAATGCGACGTCCACTAATCGAACTAGAATTTCCACTGCCCAAACCACCACCACCCCCACGACTATATCCACCACTTTGACTTCTTCCATATGGCGGAACTTGAAATTTCCAATTTGTCTTCTTGTAGGGCTTGGTATTCTTTGTTTTTGGTTTGCCTCGTCGATGTTTTCGTTTATTTTTTGATGATGGACCAGTAACAGCAGTACCAGCGCCCACTGAAGTATTTGAATTATTTGGGCACAAACTGCTCATATTTTCGTCATGGAGTCCGGAAGTATTGGTGCCTCCATCTGTTGGGAGTGCCGCCTCGATAATGACCGGCTCCGACGTGATTTTAGACACAGTATTTTCTTTGCTAGCGGCCGACGTGAATTCAGTCGCCATTTGCGATTGCTGCGTATGAGGGGGAATATTTTTCTCGCCACACAAAATGTCCATTTCACTAAATTTAGAGTTAATATTTTGCAATTTTATGATGTTTAATATCAAACTAAAACACTTCACTTTACGTATTTTGATATTATTTTATAATAAATTCTCGAAATTTGACCGTAATTTTTATTAAAAATATTCTCGAGCACAAAACGTAAACGATACAACAACTTCTATCACCATTTTCCAATAGTGAATCGTTTCACTCATCCACCACCACCAGGTTGGTCCGATTCGTTCTTTGATGTTTTTTTTTATTTCTATTTTGTATTTCCTTTGCTCGACTTGTGCTTGTGCATTTGGTTTCTTTATTTTGTTGTTGTCTGCTTCTGTTAGTGTAGTTTTATTTTCATTCCTTCTCATTTTCTCTACCGTTCGCTGATAAGTTAAGTTGCATGGTATCCATGAGGTTCGGTGCAAGGTAAAACGGGTAAGTCATATAAATTTTGTTGATATGAGGTATGAAGATGATGACTTCATGCATGTAGTTTCTCTCATTCGCACTTATTTGGTCTTGACAAAGCGCGGTTATCAACTGAATTTTTTTGTTAAAAACTTTTTAATACATAGGCGTGCATTAATGTTTTGTCATGAAATAGAACGGGGGCTTGTTTGATTTTGCTGGAGAAGTGATTCTTTTATTAACCAAAATATAAAACAGGGTGATGAATATATTATGTACATAATTTTAAACAAATATAATATTGTGACTGCACGAGCAATTTTTCAAATAATGCTATGAAAATTGCTCACATAGTCAACAACCTATAGTTTTTTATATCAAATTGCGTACCATATAGGTATTGCTTAGGTTTCAGCATGCTATGGAAAGTGTTCTATGAAGAAACAATTTTTTATTTGTCATTTGTGTTTTGTCTTCATAAATCAATCATGTTTTCATGATTTAAGGGTAAGCTTTAAATCTATTACTTACCTCCCGTGAAATGAAAACTAAAAACGTTCCAAAAACAATATGAACCCATAATTAATTCTCCACGTGATACTCTATTTGGAATTTCTAATACTCACTTTACTTAATTGAAAAATAAAAAATTATTTATTTGAATATCTGTCATCTTGAATCTTGAAAAAGTTCTTAATACAAATTTTCACAATTTGCTGTCATTACCCCTATTACACGCCAGCATCGAAACACTTTATCGATAAAGCATTCCGATTCTGTATGGGCATTTACACACCCATATGTCGGTGTGGGGCTGTCAAAAGTCAATTGTCAAAAATTTCCATTTGGACAACAATTTTCTTATTTTTTATTATTTCTATTTATTAGATACATTTTTCGGTTTCTGCCATAGTGAATTATCCTTTAATTTCACTTAGATAAATAAAAAAATCACTTCAAAACAAAAGCAACAGGTAAACTTAAAAAAAAAATCAAATCGCATCGGTAAAGCTTTCCGTCCCTTTTTACACACCACTCGGCATACTATACCGGTGCAATACTACGCGAAACACTGTGTCGGTATATCTCCATTTTACACGACCAGACCATAAAACCTTATCGACACTGCATCGATACAGTGTTCCGCGGCGTGTAATTGGGGTAATAAAAAATAAGTATTCAGCCTTATTGTGAGTTTCACGTTCTCTCAAAAGATAATTCACTTTAAAATTGTTTGTTCGCCTAGAATTTTAAAAGTTATTGTGAGTTTCGCCCGAACGAAATTTCCTTCGCGTACTATAAAACGAATATTCACAATAAGGGGAATTTTTCGGACATGAAATTTCGGGGGAAACTCACAATAGGCGAAAAGTGAAATTTCAAATTTTCCGTGTGGAATGCTTAGAATAAAAAATATAAGGAAGTGGCATTTTTCATAATAGTGTTGGCTCTCACAATGCATTCCAACAGGGACGGAGTGATTTTTAATGGCAACTTACTAAGGTTAAATAACAATCATTTATTTTCTGAATTTATTTTTCTTCCCAGCGCTATGTTTAAAAAACTTACTTACTTTTTTATGATAAGTCTCTAGGGCGCCGATAAAATTTTGTAGTATCTATTTTATTCAAAATTTAGTTGTTTCAGTGGAACATTATAAATTGTCATGAATAAAGGCTCTGCCAAGCCAACGCGAAATCATTGCAAATCATTCGCAACGATACAAAATATGACATACACAATGCTAAATAACAACAAAAAATTTGTCGTCATCAATGTTTCGCGTTTATTTGGAAAAAACTAAATGTAGATTTTAAAGCATGAAAGAAATACAAAAAAAATTGAAAAATGAAATGCAGATTTGATATTTTATAAATTGATATATTTGATAGTCAATAAATTATTTTCTTAAACCTTGTTTATTGATGTCTTGAAGCTGCCTAACTTAGACACAAGAGTAGATTACGTTAACCGTGAATAATGTGATATTTATTTTTATTAAATAAAACATATTTCTACGAATTTAAAAATACTTAGACAGTGTCTAAGTAGACAAAAATCTAATAAATACGATACCAAGTATATAATTCACGCCGGTAACACAGTTTTCTGCCCGCTTAAGTTAAGCCTGGGTTTAGCTAGCCCGCAGGGGAATAGTTGTTGCTGCATTTAACATGGTGATTGTTGACGTTGTTTTTTTTCGTCCAATTCCCCCTGGGGCTTACGAAAAGAGGGACTCCAGATATAAAAATAAATATCACGTGAAAGGAAATATTCAAAAATTTATTAAAAGGCGAGTTTTTGAAACTGAGAGTATTAATAGGAAAAATAAGCATAAACAGATATTAAGAGTGAGAATCTATTTTCAAAACCAAAAATGATAGAGTTTAATTTTTGTAATCAATAGATCTTATATAAAAATTTATAGATATAAAAGAAAATTGTAGAAAATCTTAAACTCGAAATAAAACAAACTCAACATTGGAGAGAAAAAAGACCTAAAATAAATGTCATGTTTTCTAGAAATTAATTTTATACTATTGACTATTGAGAATAGATAAGAAATTAAAAGAACCGCGTTTCAACATTTTTGCCTTATTTTTTTTTTGGCTAGGTGAATTTTTAAACTATTTATATTGTTTTCATCAATTTTTGTTGGATTTTGATTTTATAAGCAAAGTATATTAAACGTGGTGTTACCTTCGCGGTTGAAAAGAGGAAGAGACAGATTTTATATTTCACATAAATGCATAATTATATGACATTGGAATAAAGTAATAGATTAGCTAATGTACTATCTAGATATCTAGACTATCCAATAGTTTGTTTTACTTTTTATCTTCTTTGGTATTTTCTTTTAAACATTTAAGCAACATGTAAAGAGAATTCTATTTTGCGTACGATGGTACTAGGTATGTTGTTTCTAAAATCGTTGTCATTAATCAGTGCGTTAAAGTAAACAATTCTTAAGAGTAAGTGGGTTAGTAAGTACAAGTGTCATAATATCGAATTCCAAAGTCTGACAGTTTTTTTTGTTCAGCTTATGGTAGATCTGCGAACTTTCCAATTATTGTGTCAGGGTCGCTCAGGGACCACTAAAATTAATATATATGTATTACAAACAAGATCCGATCAATAGAAAATTTCTGTGTGCAAGAAGTGTAAAAATTATCAAAACACAGAGGTATGTAATTTAATTTCAAATATTTAGATTTGTAGAAATGAGGATTTGGATTTTTATGTCAAAAACACAAATTTTGTTTAATGAAACGCTAACACATTCTTGGACATTTTTGACGCTTTCTAAGAAATGTTTGTCTTAGTTCGTGCTGTTTACACATTTCACTGAAAAGAGATAACAAACAGATATAACGGTATTGAGAATAACATTATAATGGGTGATTTTTTAAGAGGTTTAGAACTTTTAAAAAAAAAAAAACACAAAAAATTCGAAAAAATGAATGAAATATTTATTTGAATCGATAGTTTGAACCTTGCAATTTAATGTTTAAAGATAATTTCATGCAAATGTTGACCGCGGCTGCGTCTCAGGTAGCCCATCCGCTGAGTCCAATTTTGGCATACTCTTTCACACATATCGGCCGGTATCTCACGAATGAATGCATGGATGTTGGCTTCCAGTGCGTCAATCGAAGCGGGCTTGTCCCTATAGACATTAGCCTTGACATACCCCCACAAAAAATAATCTAATGGTGTCAAATCGCACGATCTAGGCGGCCAATTGACCGGCCCGAAACGTGAAATTAACTGTTCACCAAACTCGCCTCGCAATTGCGCCATTGTTTCGCGTGCTGTGTGGCATGTGGCACCGTCTTGTTGAAACCACATATCATGCAAGTCAAGAACTTCCATTTCGGGCAAAAAAAAGTTTGTTATCATCGCTCGGTAGCGTTCACCATTGACAGTAACGCTGCGATTCGCATCATCTTTGAAGAAATATGGCCCAATAATGCCGCCGGCCCATAAACCGCACCAAACAGTGGCTTTTTCGGGATGCATTGGTAGCTGTTG
Organism: Epistrophe eligans; assembly: GCA_951394125.1. Lineage (NCBI taxonomy): Eukaryota > Metazoa > Arthropoda > Insecta > Diptera > Syrphidae > Epistrophe > Epistrophe eligans. Next base: position 56,534,656 of record OX596028.1, read on the forward strand.
CAATGCTTCTGGCTGATCTTCACTCCAAATGCGGCAATTTTGCTTATTTACGTACCCATTCAACCAAAAATGAGCCTCATATCGCTGAACACAATTTTTCGATAAACAACATTTCGAACCGAGCACGAATTTTGATAGTAAAATTCAATAATTTGCAAGCGTTGTTCATTTGTAAGACGATCCATGGTTAAATTGCAAACCAAACTGAAGCTGTTTGACAGTGACACAAGGTACTAAACACACGTCAGCTGTCAAAACCAGTGTTGCCAAAACCAAACCAGCTTAAAAATCACCCGTTATCATATAACCGTCGCATAACTTTGTTCATTGAATGTACCCACTTTAAAATAAGTTTGGGCAGCTTTTAAGTAAGACAAATCGAGGAAAACATTTTTTAAATAAAGTTTTGAGTTACAATACTTCGGAATGATGGGTTTATAAATAAAAACTAAATACCTATGTAAAAAATTTAGGAAAAAATCGTGTATAAGAATATGATTAGTTCTTAAGTGCTTTACACAAATTTCTAGAGCAAATATAAAACTTTTTATTTGTTTTAACTTTTGAACGAAGTGAATAAATGATCTTAACAACAAATTTTAATAAAAACGCCCTCCGAAACAATAAATATAAAAATCGAAATGGAGGAATATTTCGGAAAAATCGGTTTATATCAACCAAAGAAAAAGATGTGTAAACATCAAATTAAATATTCAAGTGCTGGTTTTACATCACAGAACGCGACGAGTTCGAACTGTCAACCAAGTTTCAACCCAAACTCAACTCGACTGTTTTCATTTAGTTTGAGCTACGAAGGAACATACCCAATATTAAACGTATCCAACATGGACGTTTATATATATATATATAATACGTCCATGGTATCCAATATATTATGTACATCAAGGTATCGTAACGTGTAACAGCACAACGTAATGTGTTACAAAAATGTTCATGTTTTTAGTTTGTTACCCTATTTCCGGCATAGATTCAGATGTTTACACTTAAAAAATACATTTTATTTTATTTCACACACTTAAATTTCGAAGGAAAATTCCTTTGAAATGGTTGAATATAATTTCTTCTCAGAAAACAGATGTTTTATATGACATATTCTCTACAATGCCCTTTTGTCAAAATTTAGCTTGAGTTTTAGCTGATGTTAAGAGAGCAAAGTAGCAGCTTAAATTTGGAGCTGTCTGCGTTACCAGTTATAATTAATCATTGATTAGAGATGATCATACGCTGAACAAGCTGACCCCAAAAAATTTATTTTATGAAGCATGTTAATTTGAAAGAACTTTTTGCACTAAAACAATAATTTAAGCTATCGACTTTAATTTATAACCGAAAAAAGTAGGGGTATTCATGCAACGTCGTAAAGTCCTTGTAAACGTGGTAAACCTGTCAAATGTTAATACAAATTTGACAGGTTTACGCAGTTTACAACGACTTTACGCCATTGCATTAATACCCGCCAGTGATTTATTTTCTAAACGTCTCTGCAATTTGAATTTCCAATTATGGTTTTCAGATCTACTCCCATTGGAGTTTCGAGCGAGCACTGGTATAGGTATTTCACTACAAGGTTACCTTTTGAATTAAAGTCGTCATTCATCGTAATAAAAAATATCCCACTCAAGATGCTGAACACCATTTTTTCAGGGAGCATTTTTCACAAATTGTACTTTCTCCTCGAATAATAAACAGCACTTCCCCTGCAAAACGAACGATACCTATCATTACTTTCTTTCCCCCCCAGGTAAAACTGAAATTCTAACCAATACATCCAAGCAATCGCGCCTTTCAGCAAAAAATGAACAGATACCGCGGCCATTTTAATTGCGTGCTGTCATTTCTATACGTGACGCGTATTTGGACTTATTTACCATATTAATCATTGCATTTAATAGATAAAAACATATACAAAACAGATATTAGACTTCAGTAATTCGATTTTCGATTAAATATATACGACATCTTGGCCGTAACTGTGTTTAAATTTGTTCTAAAAATCGCGAAGGCAACAAAAGTGAACGACAAATTATTTTGCAAAAAAATCTTCCAACAAACCCATCCAGTGAATTCAGCGTTATGTTCATCGAGCTCTAAACAAAATAACAAAACAACAACAAAATTGCCGCAGTGAAAAAGGGATACAACATACAAAAACATAAACGGAGTGTGTAGGTTGGTTTCTCTACTTTTTGCAAACAAAAACAGTTTATACATTTTTATTTATGCATAAATTTTCTGTAAAGTAATAAAGAAAAGATTATACACAACATAATAAAAAATACGTGAGAACTTTAAAGAATGAATCTATGTAGAAATGCCGAACAGGTTTATTTCGATGTTTTTCTGTTCATGTGGCAGCATAAGGAATGAATAAAAACCGACCTGACAGGTGCGAAGAGCGATGATAGAACATACCGATACCATAGAAGGATAAGTTAAAATTAGTATACCTTCCCTAGGACTTAGCCCTAAATGACCTTTCTCAATGACAGTGAACTTCTGTTGTATGTACCTCTCGGTGTTGCGTTAATGCCAACGTTAAAATTGTTTATTATACCTACCTACCAACATTGCGTTAAAACTCCATAATTTTTGTATTTTTTCTTGTTTATGTTGATTGTTTTGTCACCACTTCAACCAAAACCCGTACCTAATCAGCCGAATCTACGCTCAAATCAAAAAATATCTAATTCGCAAATACCTTTGTAGGTATATAGACATAAAGGCATACAAACAAGCGGCAAATGAAGAAACAGTAAAATCATTCATCCAGCAATTTTGTGTTGACTTATTTGAATGAATTACAGTCGGCTCCCTTTAAGTAGAGTGAATAATATTGTGATTATTAGATCAACTTTTATTAATTTGTTGGTGAGACCGAGGTACATTAGGTATGTGTTTGAGACCAGAAAAGAATAATGGAATAATTAATTTAAAATAGTTATTTTTTTTTTAGAATTTATGAATAAGTAGATAATTGACCTTACAAACTTTATATATCTACAACATAAGTAAGTTGTCTGAATTCAAAAACTTTCATAAAGACATAGCACAAGTTAGAAATCCCTTGGGAATTATCAACAATTAATGCCAAAATAAAAATTCGGAGAATCGATTTTCACAGTCACCGCTAGAAAAGTATATAGGTATTATGTATATTTTTCGTTTTATACTTATAACGATTTTTATGATTTTGGGTCCTGTTGTTTTTAACTGGCTGTATCCTCTTCCGAAAATGGATTTGCAGTAATTGATTCTAAAACATGATTTGATTAAGTTTTTGCTTTGTTATCATTTTATTCAGAAAAATACATACGTTATTAAATTTCTATTTATTTACAAATTTTTTTTTGACCCATTACCTCTGGAACTCATTGTCTTTTTATCCGGCGGTGAATATATGTACAATAATCCGAAAAAGTTGACTAAATAAAATGTTTCATTAGCGAAAGTTTATACAACCGAGTCCGGTGCCTATGTCAGATAACTCGAAAACATTAAACTTAGACAGGTATCCAAAGTTAGACAACGTTTAAAAATACGACCGAATATGTATATATAAAACCATGTCAGTACAATTTAGTTAGTATGTGAAAAGATATTTAACATTAAAAATACTGTTTGAGGGGTGTAGTTTATTAACAAAAAGTATGTTCACCACGGTACATTCATAAGTATGCATTACACTACAGTTCAGTTTTATCTATCGTTTCGATTATTATGAGATAATGCACACTTTTAAAGGTTCAAAGTGTTTTTTGAATTAAATACTGTGTGTCCTTACATCCGAAATTTAAAATAAGTGACATTAAATTTTTTTAAACAATTTATTCCAAAAAAAAAAAGAATTTTTTTACAATATAAATTAAAAAAAAACAGAAACCATTCAAAAAAACTGAATAAAAAACTCCACATCCATTTTTATTATTCAGTGATCGGTTTTCCATTTATTGACATCATTTACTCTATTTATTTGCATATTGGTTTTTATAGCTTTTAAAGATTGTTTTTATAAAATTTAAAAATAAAATATATTTATACATATTTAAAATTAATTTCTACTTTAAGACTTCGTATTTATTAAGGAAAAAATGAATATCTTTTCTTAAAACCATAGTTAAAATTTTAAATCAACATATTTCTACTAACAGTTTTAAAAACAACATACTTTTAAACACAAAATTAAAAAAAAAATGTTATTTACTACTCGTATCGATTTTTATTCACTTCTAGATTTGAGATAAGTAAAAAGTGAAAAAATACAAACAAATTTTTTCGCAATTTTGATTTTCTCAAAAACTGGAACTAAAAAGGATCTGATTTTTAGCATCCGATTAAAAATCGATAAGTTAGTTTTCGACAACCAAAGAGCTGCAGGGGAGAAAGTCCACTTATTAATGGAAAATTGTCGAAAATGGTCGATGTTAATGTCTTCAAGATAAGTCTTTAAGTATAGGAAATGTCATCTATATATGCAATTGCGCCGAGTTTTGGAAACAACTTAAGATTTTCTAGTCACTAATTAGCATGAAGTCGAAAATTTCGAGAATTTCCATCCTTTATACCTATGTATGTATATGTGAAATAATGCTCGCGATAGCTTTGCGTTTTGAAGATTTATAAAGGAAACATTTTTCGACTAAAATTCAATATTGTTTTCTAAAAACAATGCACTTGTTATTAGAAGTAGGTATTAAAAAATATTTTTATTACTAAAAATGTTGAAATATCGGTCGATTTATGCGTCGATGGCTTTCGCAAGGCATTTCCATTCTCCAAGAGTGTCTCTTGCTATGGAATACCGTTTAGGTTTTCTCCTTTTCTGTCAACTAACGACAAGAACACAGTAATTATTGACAATGCTCCAGTACTGTCCAAATCTGAGAATTTTTACTAATCAAAGTTCATAGGTATAAGTAAAAATAAAATGTCTAGTTTCGGACTTGAAAATTAGTGTTTCAAAGTAAAGGAACGCACCTTAAGTACCAATAAGAAGGCTCTGTACGAGCTGTCGTTGTACTAATATATTTACTCAATATTTAATTATTTTCAGCACTTTCGACATTGATGACATATCAAAAGCTGATAATTTTTCTTTGTCAAATTTGCGTTCACAAAATCAAAATGGAGAACATCTGGTTTCTATTTAGCGCCAGCTGCTACCTAGTCTAAATTTATTACTGAAGAAACTATTTTGCAAACAAGAACATTCGGTTTAAAGAGAATGTACTGTGTTTTCATTGTTTTGTTCATTTTTACAAACGTCAGTCAATCCATGATGACAAGATAATAAATACCTATAATATATAGACAAAAATGAACTCTATATTGACAGTTTCATGTAAATTATACAAAATTTAACTTTGTTCGTGTCTTCGTGATTGTTTTTTTTATCTTTTCTTCCATTGTTTAAAGCCTATTACGTATAAACTAGTTTAAATTTTGTGTACGAGCCCATATTGACATTAGACCGCTTTTCACAAATATTTATGTAAAGTTCCAAACAATTAGTGGAAGACAGTGCTGCATAATTATAAAGAGATTGATGAAAGGCCAAGTTGGCCGCAAAACAGCGGCATGACACATTAGAGATAGCTAAAGAAACCCGAAATCCTTCCAAAGTTCAAAGGCTTTAAAGTTGTGTGATTACTATTATTGTTTATTTCCATACCTTTAGTGGGGAAAGTCAGTTTAAACGGTAGATAAAATAGAACAACACAATAAAGTAAGAGATGTAGCAGGAGAAAAAAAAACCGACGAATTGCCCCCGCACTATTCTGAAAATCGCTTTTCTAATTTGTTTATGCACAAGCCCAGCTTGACACAGAAAGAAACTGAATCATACATATTGAACATTTCTTCACAAATCTGAGTTGGCTTTTGGGTTTCGGCTTTCTTGCGCGAATGTTTTTATTTTATGTGTACATATTATTCGCAATTTGGTTTTATTTTTTATATATATTTGTATTAAATGTTCTTCATTTTCCTTCTATACGTTAGCTTCTTTTATAAACAATAGAATATATTGTAAGCAATTGATGTTGATTATTTTCTTATGGAAGCAGAAATATTGAATCATTCTTAAGAGTGCGGTAAGACACCTATTTTTCCTTAGTATCTAATTTGAATAAAGCAATTAAAATCGTATTTCCCTGTTACTGTTCATGTAGAAGACAAATTTATTGTCTTTTTATTTAATTAAACAAAACTAATTTTTCCATATTGAGCTAAAGTAAGCTAACTACTTAAAATTTGTTTTGTAAATCGCCAGAGATCGAGATGGAGATGAGTATAATCTTGTGATGTCATGAAAGTTAATTTCTCTACAACACGTTTTTGCGAGAGTTCAAAACAAACAACAATACATGCTAATAGGTCTTCTATTGCCATTAAATAAATATATAAATTTAAAGTATTGCGATCTGCGATTCAAATAATGGCCAATTTAAAATATCAAACATAAATAAATAGATTACTAATATTTAAACATCTCAATTTTAAATAAATGTTTCCAAGATGTGCAATTATAAATGTATCAGAATAAAGAGCCCTTTTTTGGGAAAAGTATTTTCAAGTTTTATTTATTTATTTTTATAATATTTGCAAATTTTTGATAGTTATTTATGTGTGGTTCTACATAACTTTTTTGATTCTTAACGTTGGTAAAAGTGGATAAAAATTAAATCTCATTTCGCGCCAATTTTAAAGTCAATTTTTGCAAGTTATAATAAAGTGGTAAATTAAGAAAGACAATTACTGTGAAAAAAAAAGAATTAAAATTTATAAAAGTAAGTACCAACTCATTTAGTGTTATTTATCTAATATTGTTTTTATGTATATGTTATTTTCTATCATGCATGGGCAATTTTAAAGACACGAAATTTTTTTTTTAAATATCCATACACTGTTGAACAAAACTTGTCTTTACGGGGTTATAGGCGGATTTTCTTCGAAACAGTGATGCAAAACAATTAAACACAAATGTGCTGCTGCAAAACAATTAAACACAAATGTGCATTTCCAAACATTCCGAATTGAAAATAATTTAAAAAAGGATAGGTAGTTATGAACATTCGTCCAATGCAATTAGACTGACAAATATATTTTATTATCCTCATCAGTTTAGATACCTACATTTTTAAATAAATTAATTATTCTAAAAATTACAATTAACATTTTTTCTATTTCAGAATAGAGTGGTTAGGAGAAAAACTGAAGTTTTAATTTGGATATGTCATGTCAGCAAGCACCCAGACTTACTGAAGATCCGTATGTTTTTACGGAAGCAGTTTCATCAGCACCAGTTTTATTCAATCCCCAAGTAAACTTCTTTTTTAATGAAGTATCAATTTGAAATTCATTTTGTGTAATTTCGTTACAGAAATCAAGACAACCACAAAATCCAAAACAAGTTTGTCTGCCACTTCCACAACTAACACGGGATTCAACCAATGCTAACGTAGCACAACAATTTTTCAACAGCCGTTTTAACGGCACTACAACAGCAATTGAAACACCGTCAGCGTCCATCACCCAACAACAACAAATTATCAATGGCATGCAAAAGAATGTCATATCGATAACAACGATTAACAATGGCAATAGTCATCCGGGTGTTCCACCTATTAACAAATTACAACAACAACAGCACCATCATTCTCATCCTAAAATCGTGACAACAGCTGCTGTCACAGTGACACCAACTACATCTGTTTCAGCTTGTTGTTCGTTGCCAACGCAAGTAATCTCATGGAACCAAACGCCGACGTCAACGACGTCGTCCCCACCCGCCCCACAACATCAGCAACTGCAACATCAACATCAACAACAACAACAGCAACAGCAGCAGCAGTCTTTCTTCACATTGACAACCAACTGCGGTGGTGGTAATGTGCAAAGCTTGTCATCCCCATCGTCGCTACTGCCACCGTCAAATTTCCATCAAAATACTCTGGCACAGCAGCTTCAGAAGGTCGGATCCACATTGACGAATACAAGTTCAACATCCCCAGCGCATTGGCAAAGACAACAACAATACTCAAAAGTCTCAGTGTATTCTCAAAATGCGCCACCATCCGTTTCTCAAAACCGTGGAGTAGAAAATATTGTGACGTGTCATGCGACGTCATCGCCGCCGTCATCCTCAACCGCACCGCCCTCATTTCCATCAGATAAATCGTCGGTGCAACCAAATCATTCCGAAATAAATGAAATTCCAGTTAGTGTTATCTATCGAACAACTCCCATCAAAAGTGAACAAGGAACAAGTGCTAGAGTTGTTCAAGACACCCCGAATACACCAATTGCATCGTCGCCAATTCGCAAACCAGCAAATGATTCTTGTGAAAAGAATGTTGTGTTTGCCACGCCTGCCAAAAGAGACTCCCGAGTCTTATCTTCTTCCGTTAAGAAATCGCTTAAATGCTCAAGTACCGGAGCTCCTGGCAAAGCGAAACGCTCACAGAATCAAACAACCCACCATGAAGCTTTGCCAAGAATACCATCGATCAATCATCATTCTTCATCAACTTCATTACCATCAACAGCATCTTTATCGCTTTCTTCGGCATCCTTACGGCGAAGACCGAAAACTCGTCGAAACAGTGGAGAATGGCACGCTCCTGATACGTATATATTTGATAGTGTTTCGCCGCTTACTTCGCATATCGAACGTCGACAGCGTTCGGCAGAGAAATGTGATATAACGATAATGTCGGCCAGAGCTTCTTGTGTTCAAAAGCACTGGTTGGGCGTTTATGACTTAAAAGATCCTGATGGCGACGACATATCAGCGAGAGCATTAAACATAGGAAGGGAAGAGCGTATCGAGAGGCATAAGGCATTGTTGCGGCGTCAGGCTGTGCAGTTGATTTCATCGCATGCATTTTTGAAACCAACAGCTGCTAGAAGCCGATTGGTCTTTGTGTCAAAATTCTTGCAAAAACTAAAGAATCAAGAAGATGTGTAAGCTTTGTTATTGTTTTCTTCAAGGATTATTTTTAATTTCTTATTTTTCTTCTAGTGAACTCGAAAAGAAATGCTGTGTTGCATCTTGTCCGAATAGAGCTCTAGCACTAACCGCCCAATGTTACATACACATAACGGGTAATGTAGACCAACATTTGTTCCTACCTTGTACGGCAAAATTTGCCGACAATACCCAATGTCGCATTCCAGTGTTTGATATATCACATGAGCTTCCGTTGTGCCGTGAGCATGGTTGGAAACGTGACAACTATAATCGGATAGCACAAGAGCAAAAGCCAAAAATGAAAGTTATCCAAAAGCGTACAAAATCAAATGGTATGTGTGGCCGCCCGCCAAAGCGAAGCAAGAAAAAACGAAAAGGAAGTACATCTTCACTGGAATCAATTGGTAGCAGTAGTACGACATTTATTTCCACGCCAACTCGTTCATCGACAATAGCATTGGCACCACCGAATATGTCATCGAATCTTATTGGTGCCACAATCGTTCTCGATGGAAACTCTTCAGCTGGGACAATCGGTGGTGGATATACCATCAAATTGAATGAAAGTACACAGCCTATGTCACAGTCGAATAAGCTGCCAGCAATGAATACGCTTTCACCGGGAATGGAAATCATGAACATTATGAAAAATCAACATCAGCAGGATCTGCTGACTCAGGATATGCTTAGCATTTGTGAGAACAGTTCGGTATATGCCAGTTCGGAAGACACTGGCGTTGGAGGTTTGAGTGAGAGCGAGTTAATGGTAGGAACACAAGATGCTGGTAAGTTTGTGCTGTTTATTGAAGTAATATTGAGATAATAATTTCGTTTTCCTATTGCAGAAGAAATACCTTTGGGCGATACTCGCTTATTGGAAGAACATGATTTAACCAATGTTTTGAACAATTTACCAGTGGATGCGTTTAATGAACTATTTACTGTCGGTAAGTCGAGTCGAAATCAAATTAAAAGAGAAGAAATGCATTTTTTTGTTCAATTTATCAAAGGATAACTTTTTATTTCTTAAGGACTCCGTTCAACGTTCATAAAAATGTTTAAATTTATCTATCTAATTAATCATTATCAATCGTTCAAACTGAAATCCGCGAGCTTCCACATTCCCTTCGAAAATCAGCTAGCAATTATTACATTCAAATTATACAGTGTTCAATGTCGAAATTTGATTTTTGATTTCTGTATTCAGAATTGTAAATTGGTTCAAAATAAAATAAAATACAAAACAACCTAACTCACCCAATTTTAACAAGGTCCACCGTATAGCAGGACCGGGATGTCCAGCTTCTTATGTAGGGACACTTTAGTTGCTCAAGAGAGAATTTGCTACGCAATTGTCTTCTTAACCCAAAGAATCAGCGATTTGAAACAATTGTTCTCCTTTTTTTATCAACGCAGGTATCGTTGTCGGAATTGATAGCAGACAAAGTCCCTAACTACTTCAAAATTTCAGCTATCTATGGTAATATTCTGTCCAAGTCGTCGGAGTTGGGTCTCCTTTTTTGACGACAGCATATACTTGATCTTTGAAGATCCTCTAGATAGATAGACATAAGTACAATTGATCATTTTACAAATTATTGAAAAACTTTTAAGGCATGAGATGTTAATGTCGTCTGCCTGTAAGAACTGCTTAAAATAAAATATAAAATATATATATTTTTTCTTTTCCTCATAAAAAAAGGTTTATATTTTCGTTTTTGTAATCCATGATGATAAATTCTTTAACTACTTGTTATTTCAAGTTTATAAAATACTTTTGTCTAAATTTTAATGATTTTCAGTTAAATTAAAACAATTATTATTTTTCTGTTTTTGTAACTTTTAGTCTACAACTTTTAGTTTACAAAATGTATACTTCTATGAACTTTAAGTTTAGTTAAAACAAAATAAGGGATCTATTGACTTTTAGTTTAGTTAAAACGAAATTATGATTCTATGATTATTTATAGAAAATTTAAAAAGACTTTTAGATTAGTTAAATCGGAATTATTTTATTTTAATAACACATATAAACACAACTTCATCTGGGTAAAAATGACTCGTTAATGATTCACGACCTATATGACAGCGCTTCTCGGCAATGTTCATATAGGAGCACCCAATCTCGTCCGTTTATTTAGGTAACCAATCCTTCCCATTTTAGGGTATTTTTTCCTAAGTAGGCACGCCACCTTATTTTCCTTGTTTCAGGTCTCACTCTGTTGTTGATTTCACAGCTTGCTTCAATTTGATGAGGCCTATAGTTCCCTCCTTTTATTTTAAATGTTGTTGATATAATGTTTCTGTTTTAGGTACATACTTTTGAAATAATTTTTCTCGTTGAGATTCAGGTTACACTTTGAATAATGTCTTTCAGTAGATGATCGTGCCTTTTCTATGAACGTATGTATGTATATGTTTCATTTTCATCAGTGACGATTATGATTTTTTTTTTCAATCAGCTGCATTAATTTCTTACAATTTTTAAACAATACTACAGTTCGCTGCTAATAGAAAAGATAGAAGGTCGGAATTTTCGCCTGACCCCCACACGTTGACCATTCAGAAAATTATATTTTCGTTCAAATTTCTATCTAAGGAATGGAAATTAATTTAAATGTATAATCATTATTTTGGTTTCAATAATGATGGTGTTATTTTATATGTATTTTAAGTGCGTCAAGACGAACGGGAGGAAGTTGAAAGGGCTCTAGAACTTGCTGACAAACAAATAAAATCTCTGCAACAAATGACTGGAAATGATACGGACTTCTTGAGAGACCTTCTAGATGGCAGTGATCAAATCTTAGACGATACAGATATTTGTACAGAAATCGTTTCCTCACATTCACCGGATACAAGTGGCATCGACACTACTACACTCTTCGTCGATGGAGGAAGCAACAGTACTGCAGGCAGTTGTACTGGTCCAACCCCAACAGACATTCGAGGACTGGTACAAACCTAAATGAAGAACTAATCCTACCCGATAGAAAAGAAACCTATACATACAAGTTGACATTCTCATATTAAAACATGTATCAATTTGTTTTTCCCAAAAAAGCCCATTAAATCGTTCTTCATATAAAAAAAAACTAACTTTTAACATACATATTACATAATATTGTTCAAGTTCAGTGTATTATTTTGTGTATAGTAAACCAAATCAGCAAACATAGAGTAATTAAAATGAAACAAAAAATTATAAATAAAATAATTAATAAATATTTTTCGTTGTGTTAAGCAACGAAGCAGGTGAATTTTATAATATGTTGAAATAATTAACAATAATGGGAAGGGTCTGTCTCATTAACATAAACAATGGTAGAAGAAAAGAAAAAAAATTAAACGTTATTTAATTGTTAATTTTGGCAAAATATTATTTTTTGCCTTGCGTTTAAGTGTACAAGGGATAGCAACCACGAATCGTATTATATTCTTTTAAGTAATGTACCTATATAATCTTATAATTACATTATTAACAGATTTGATTTCCTGTAGCTTTTATAAAATTATTATTATACGAAATTTAATTAATTTTATTTTATACCTACTTATTTTTTGTTAAGGTTTAGTTTTTAAGACATATTTTTGTTTTTCTTTTTCATTTTTTATTTTATTATACATATTTTATAAACTAAATTATCCGTATTTTGTAAAACAAAAACTAATTACAAACAGAAAAAAAAAACAAAAGAAATAGCAGTTAAATAGTTTATATAATTTTTTTATGTTGGAAAAAAATTCAATTATGTGCATTTGTGATTTATTTTTTTTTTTAATATTTAAAACAGAAGTAACAGAATACATAATATTAAGATTACAAAACAAAAACAAATATGTTCAGTGATTTTATTTTTTCCTGCATTTTCAGTTTCTTCCATGATCTTCTCTAAAGCGCATGTTTCGTCCATCAACTTTTTTTTCAAAATAAATTTCGTAATATATTTTCCGCTTGTTGAATTAACAAAAAACAATGTTAGATAGGCTAAACGTCATAAGTCCACATTCATCCCTATCACCGTTGTCAATTACTAATTTATAGTTACTAAATATTAGAATTTGGTATTTTCCACAAAGTTTGCCTCGTTTTTAATGATCAAAAAATATAAAATTTATTTATTTATTAATTTATCAATTGATAATCGCAGGGGTGTTAGCTAAGAAGAAGTTAGTCGTAGTGGGTCGCTTGGCAGATGTGAAACATAAATATTGTTTTATTTGAATGAAACTGAGTTTTGACAGCAAATTGTGAATTTTTTTTTCTTTTTCGGAAGAAAAATTCTTGCAAAAAAAAAATTTATCGATTTTACTTTGCTGTTGTTATTTTGGTTTTTCGTATTGCCAGATAAATGGAAGGCTTCGTTAATTTAGTTTATACCGTTTCATACATTGATAGAAGTTAAAAAATATCCTTTTTTCACGGCTTTGGGAAGCTTTGTTTATAGTGACAAATCGGAATAGATAAGTGGAAAAGTTATTTTTTTTGTCTTATCGGTGAGAATCTGACTCAGATGGCTGAAGGGAGGTTTCTCAGATACCAACCAAAATTTTATATGGTATATCTATATAGGCTCGTCTTAGAAACAACATACTTTTAGAAATTCTATGGCAAAAAATTTGTCATAAAAAATAGAAATATTGATATCTGACTTTAAGAAAACTAAGATCGTATCGTACGACATTGTATATTTTTATTTGACCCTCCCTTCGACCCACCCTTCTAAAAGTGTGTAAAAACCCCTTTCCACAAACGATTTTAAATAATTTTGAGGGTTTTAAAAGACCATACAATTTTATTGGGACTTTGATCGATTGTACTTTTCGAACCAGAACCTTAATACTATAACGTACATTTATATACGAGTATATCAAAGCGCAACTGGATTTTTTTGTCCATTTTCTCGTTTCCCATACGAGAATTTTTTTCAAGTGAAAATAACAATTCAATATTAGTCTGACCAGGAAACTACAAATACAAGTCTAATCAATAAAACGAGCTGAATTAAAAACCGCATTCATAATAAGAATGGTGTACGATAGGAATGCAATGTGATTTGGTAACCTAATGGAAGCAAAAAACCAAAACTTTTGTCAACAGGTTTCGTTTAAAAGATGAAATGGGACTACATTTTTTTTGTGTTGCGATACTTATAAAGTAAATCATCATTATGAGCCCTAACGTCTCCAGTGTCAAGTCACACAACAAACCTCTTATTACACAGTCAACATCAATGACCTTTCCCGTGGAATATTATTAATAAGTGCCAAATACTGCTGTTCTATTCACAAAATTATAACTCACCGTTGGTAGCCATGAAGTAAGGTAAAGTACATATAAATATATGAGTAGTAAGCAGTAGGTACAGGTACATATCAGGTATCGTATCACATTTCTGGAAGTTCCTACAAAAAGAAAAAAAAAACAAACAGCAAAGTGTAACGAGTTCTGAATATTTTAATTACACAAAAATAATACAAAAAAAAAATATGAAACCACCATTAAACCTACATTATATGTATGTATGTATGTATATACGAACAAATTGATGGACTTGCATGTTATTCTAAAGAATGATATAATAATCATAATCATTGAGTTGAATAGAAAATATACAATGAACAAAATACAATACTTTATCCAAGTGAGTTAGGGACTGAGTTTTTGAAGCTAGCCATTTAAATTATTTTTTTTTTTTACTAACTAATAATTTTTAAGGGTTGTAAATATGGCAAGTTTATCCATATTATTGACAGTAATCTTAAATTAATATCTTAAAAGATCCAGATCAAAACACTCAAAGTTAACAGTAGCGTCTGCAATATACTACATAGATATGTATCTACATATAAAACCCGACATTTTTTTTATCCTGATCGCACTGTTATCTTCTTGCAAATACGTTTCTGATATATAAGAAAAATACTATAGCTGGATATTTCTACATTTATATTAAGTTTATGGTGACATACTATCTAATTTGTTGGGTTTAAATCGATTTAACTGTTGAAAAATGATTTCTGCTATTTTTAATCTTGAGTTAACACTGATTTAACCAAATACATTCGCACCCCTGTTAAAAAATGCTTGATTATCTTCTAATTAACAAATAAACTAAAATTTTTATTAAAAATTAATCATTTGTTTACATTTATATATAAATATAAACAAATAAACGTAGGTAATCTTTTTAATTTTACCTATGTGACTCAAAGGTGTCTTTGACAGAATAAAATTAATTAATTTAGTCATAGCCATTCCAACTGCAAAATTATAATTTTCTCATTTAATTGTTATTAAATTTGAATTCTAATTTTTTATAGACATGCTTTTAAAACTGTCCAAATAATTCAAAGCCGCACTGTATAGGCAAAGCCATCGATGGATTCCGATCTACTTTATGGTGCGACACGGTGAGATACTCATTATGCTCGTACTTTACCAACAGCTCTAGCCCCACTTTAGTTATGCTTGGCTAATTCAAACTCAAGTAATGTACCTAACTTTACCTGTCTCGATGTTCATTACTGTTTTTCGTCACTCATTCATAATTCGAGTGCCGAATCGGAAATACACATCGCGGACAAAGTAGCAAGTGTTGTTGTTTTTTTTTTTAATTTTAACTGCAAGGGGAAAAATTAAAAAGTAATGAAACCCAAAACCCACTTGTATTACCGCAACTGAATTGTCTACAAGCCCATATTGCAGGAAGTTAATAGAACCGACGGGAGGGGCGCGTATGGCTTACAACCCCATTTCCGTTCGAATTTTAAATTGTTATTTTTGTTATTTACAGGACAACAATTGTCTTAGATCGACGTGTTGTCAATACCGTTCTAAAACGTTTTTGAGAAGAGTTTAAAGAGTGTAGATCACCAAAACGTATATGAAGTGTGGTCACGGTTCACGCATTTCGGTAAAGATCTTGTGCAGTGTGCCGCACGATAAACGTGGAATTAATTTATATACCTATATTTTGCTCTGAATGAATTAACTAGACCCTTGAAGTTTTTTTCTTTTTTGTGCATCAATTCTCATGTGTTTTATGAATTTAAATAAAAGTTGGTCTTTTGTCTTTCAAGTAGTAACTGTTAAATTTTATTTTTGGTCATTGTGTTTGTATTTGATCATTTTAGTTTGTTTTTTGTTAATGTTAGTCAAAAGTGAAACATATGTGAAACCATTCGAAGTAGCAACAAAGTTAAGGCTTTATTTTAAGGAATTTCTGGAATAAATGGAATTATTTTCTATTTTAAAAAAAGTAAGTACATAAATACAATCATACATACATATGTAAATAACTCTATATAATGTAAACTAATTTTAAATAGTTTGTTTTTTTGTTTAAGCTGAAATATATTGCAAAAAACTGCAAGTGGCCAACAAGATCCCACATTATATAAATTATAAATTTTTATAGAAGAGAAATACAAAAAACTTCATTAAAAATACCAACTGAGGTATTCTCTGCTTTACAGAAAAAAAGTCCATAGTAAAATGATATTTTTTAAGTAAAATAAGTAAGAACAATCGATTCCATTGTAACGAAATGCCATAGGCTCTCCCTTCAATTGCAAATATGGTTTCTTTTTGCTTGCATATCGAAATTCCAGTGTGCAAATATATATCTGAGCTGAGAGAAACACAAATACTAAACCGCTGAAGTAACCAAAAATGCGAATTATGTTACGTTTTTAGGCTACAACCTTCTTTGACTTATGCAGAGTGTCCGGAATAAGGAGAAAAGTCCTAGGAGGGCTCCTATAGCTTCCTTTGTGAATTTCCCAGCCTAGTAATAACCAGAAAGTTAGCCCTAGGAGAGTACTTCTCTTTTAACAAATTGAGGAACGAACGTTTTGTTCTTGTCACTGAAATTCTTTCAAAATTCAGAATGGTTAAGGGAGGCACCCCATACCTAAGCTTCCACTGACTCTTTTCCTTAATGTTTGTGTTTATTGTGCTGGTGTTTAATATTTCATAAAATCCCCCGAGTGACGTCCAGTTGAATTGAAAGTTGAAACTGAGGCATACCTCTATTTTAAAGTCAAGCACTACATAAATAAATTTCATTTGATGTTGTTGAGGGCTTTATTGAAAAAAAAAATTAGCGGTGAGCTATGTCATTTTGTTATTTTTTTTTTCGGGCTTAGTGCACAAACATTGTATTCATGCGCAAATTCCATAACTAAGTATTAATGCTGGATGCAAGTTTCCTGCCATAAAAAATTACAATCTCATTTTGAATATTTATATTTTAGCATATGTTGAACTGTTTATAGTTTAACCTTCATTCAATTTTCTTTAAGAATACGTTTTGAACATTTCCTTACATTAACCGGTTCTACAATTATAAAATGAAGAAGCAAACAAAGAAAATTTCGATTCGCGACCTCTAAATATATATAAAATCTTAAGGGATGACATTTTAACAACCAGACTTATTGGTGTTTCACTAAAATTAAAATAAAAACTTGACACTAGCGCATTGAAAATCGAAGACATTTTAATATTTTTTTGAATCATTTTGATGCACATATGTATAGGTATACAAAGTGCATTTTTTTCAATATTGTTTAATTCGGCGCATCTGTGAAAAACGAAAGAAAATGGAAAATGAACCCAGCTGTTTCTTATAATGAGGTGTGTGCAGTTTTTTGGGGCACTCGAATTTTAATTTCAGAAACTTAAGATTTAATGTTGCTACCACTGCCAGTACCCATATTTAGTTTTTATTAATTTCGTTACAAATAAACTTTAAAACGCCAAATTCATTTCGTCTTATAAATACTGACATGTATAATTATTTGATCAACATCAACTTTTAGAAAAAGAACAAATTAACATATAATATTTGCATACCTACTCGGTAATAAAACTATGCTTAATAGACTGTTCTTTGTTATATTTATTTTCATTATTTTTACTTATATACACATATAAATGTACTTTTTACTTGCGCTGATATTTATATAAGCATCAAAACCTCTGAAAATATCTTACATCTTTAATTAATCACTGAATTCACTGAACTATATATATGTACATAGTCAGTCCATGAATAAAATTTTGTAATACTATTGTTTCACAACTGATTGTGGTCAGTTAAATTAACGTGAAAGTGTTAGAATAAGTTACATACCACCTATGTATAGTACATGGTATACATTCATTTTTTTTTTTTCGAGTAATATTACAAATGAAGATATTACGAAAACAACTACATAATTATGTTGCACTGTTCACACATGTAAGTATATGCAAATATGAATAGACTTTTTCCAAATTTTAATTAAATATAAGTTCAATCTTATAGTTGGTGGTTTGATCAATATTAGGTTGTTTTTTTACACGCATCAGCGCTATCTTAACATAGAGACGAATATAGTGATTAAGTGAAATTGAAATTTTGACATAAATATAAGGAGTAAAAATATAAATAAAATTTTAACTACCAAGTGATTAATTTAACCCGAGAAAAAATCTTTTTTACTTTATTCGGAATTTAAGAACTTTCAATAAAATCTTCTTATTTTAAATAAAGAAAATCTTCATAAACAAAAGAGCTGAGATGCGAACCTTATCCACTTAAATACATAAATCGGAAATAAATTACTCTTTTTTAAAGGAGTATAAACAGAATTGTTTCCACTTTTCATAAACAATATTTACCCAGTTAAAAATAACAATGAATACAAAACAACGTTATTGTTATTTCCAACCGGATAAATATTGCATATAAGAGGTTGAAACAATTTGTTTTTCACTGCAGGTTTTTCATCAGCAAATATCTGACAATTTTTAAAATTTTCCATCAAATTTTACACATTTAATGTGTGCATATTTTGTATGCGAAAATTAAAAATGCTGATAACACATGCGTGGCGGTGTGGCGGCGGCGGGTGGCAGCGGCGGCGGCGTCATGTGACTTCTTTATTTGTCGTATACGCAAAAAAAATTCAGAAATGTCTTTTTAATGTCATTTTATAGTTTTGACCACGCTGTATTGATTAATATTAGTATCAAAATTATTTTTGAGGTTCATGATTTTTTTCTACAGACCAAAATTTTTATTAAAAATAATTTGTATGTTAATTTGTCACATTTAAATGCAAAAATTTTCCACAATTTATGTCCAGATTTATTTTAAGATAGAAACTTAAAACTTGAAGAATATTTTATGTTTACATAATTTAAAGCCTTTAAGCCTCTGGAAGTGATTAACAATAAACGATTATAAGTTCATTTTAAAGATAATCGTTATACATAATAGGGCCCCTAATGACAAAGAACACAGATATATAAAAAACGTTGCATCTTTACGAGGAATAAACCACTTGGCAGCCCAATATTTAGCGAAGGACCTAAACTACTTTAAAGCAGATATTACCGCAGTGAAATATATTCTATTGGGTAAATTTAAGTAATTTCTACCGATAGCAAAAATAGCAGTTATTTGGGGTATTTGCCTTTAGAGGCAGACTATAGGCTAGAAGTGTTGATTTCAACTTCTGCTTCTATTCTATATTTTTCGATAATGTACATAGGTACTTTAGGGCGAGTTTTGTCTTCGAACAAAAAATCAAACTAAAGATTTGAATAAAATATGATATTACGATTATGCGAAAACACGAAAAAGTGTCTGCGAAAACACAAATATGTCTGCCTGTCTGTACCTGAAGTGAATTTTTTCAGACTTAAGATTTTATGGAGACTGACTTTTTTATAAAGCTCCAAAAATAACAGTATGTGCCATGCAGCCGGAGCTTTTCAAAGTGTGAGACGATAACTTGGTGTAAGGAATATACACATGCTCTACACCGCAAACTATGGTTAGATGAAACCATTTCCCATCCTTAGAATCGTGACCTTCTAAACTAGTTTCCGCAGTTCAAATGATATTGATTTCTTCGGGGTCTTCAGTCTTTTAAATGAGTTTATAAGATCTTTTCCTCTTTGTTTTGTGAATGCCGGAATTCCTACGTCAATAACCTGATAGGTCTTTATCAGTGTGGCTTAAGATCAGGAAAATTCAATACTGACCATTAGATCTCCACTTATAACTCCAACACGCCAACTTTTCTATTGCGGAGAATATCATTATTTTACCAGAACATTAGACCCACATTCTTAATGTTCACTACATGAATTCATAGATTTACGAAGAAAATGCAAAATTGCATGTCTTAAACTAATAAGCGCATGCAAAATCAAATGCAATGTAATTTTATGTACGTAGTTCTGCTGCTTATATATGTATGTTATGTATAAAAGATTCACATGTGTATATAGGATACTCAGAACCATTTAAGCCGAAGAAAAAAAAATCCAAACATTTGCGTGTTCAATGCTTAAGCATGAGGCTTTCTTGTCCAGCCCAATAAGCTCTGTGATCTGGAAATTCTGCAAATACTCGTAAATAGCTTGAGGTTGGTATACTCTATACTCTTGGTTTATGTGTGGTTAATTAATTTTCACCTTCACCACTTTCCCTTTTTAATATAATTATTATTTTTAAATACTCAAGACGGATCGTTGTTTTGATTTAGTTGAAGTCTTGATATATTGTGTGTAGTGAAGTGAGTATAAATCACATAAAACAGAGATTGGTATAGGTGCGCATTTTTTGCCTTCAAAGTTAAATAATTCAAGTGAATTGTCTTATATTTCCCTTTAATCTCATAACAAACAACAAATCAGGTGGAGTCAGTAACACTAACTTAGATAAAGTAAGACCAGGCGCGGATCCAAGATTTCGTTGGAAGGTTATTTGTATTGGTCTACATAACCTTGTATTTTGTTCCCTTTAAAACTTTGTGTATATTAATCCAAAATTAAACCCACAACTGCATCGTGTGTGTGTGTGATATTTGATAAAATAAGAATTGACGATACGGAAAGGACTAATTCTATAATTATTGTGACCTTTTATTTCATTGAAGCTGGAACGAAAATCATCTGCTCAGTGATATCA
Organism: Epistrophe eligans; assembly: GCA_951394125.1. Lineage (NCBI taxonomy): Eukaryota > Metazoa > Arthropoda > Insecta > Diptera > Syrphidae > Epistrophe > Epistrophe eligans. Next base: position 56,555,617 of record OX596028.1, read on the forward strand.
ATTTCGATCAGTAAATTAATCAAAGAAAAAATAAATGTCCAGCTTCATTTTCAAATATGTTTAGTTATATCTTCATCCAAAGCTACGGGAGCAATAATTACCCCTATTCCCTCCACCCAGATACGCTGATGGCTCAGAGTACCTAATGCTGATTCATATCTGTCTATAAAGAATTTTAATTGCAATTTTCTTTTTAGTGTACAAAGAAGTGATATAATACTCTGGAGCTTATTAATGGTAACAATGTATGACTTCAATTACACATCCCACATTAATTTACTCTTGAGTATTAAGTTACTTAGGTATATGAAAAATCTTATGGATGGGTATACTTTTAATTTACTCTTTAAGTTAAATTTTTAGTTGTGCCTATAAACAAAATTTATAAATAAATAAATCATCAACGTCGTTTTTGGTGATTGAAGGGGTGAATTTTGTGAAATTATGAAACTTTTATATATCTAAAGTTCTTTTAAACCTTAAAAGGGTTACAGTTATTTTTTTAAATAAATAGCTAATTTTAATAAAAATTTTGTTTTTATATTTCTATTTTTTTTTTAATTTCCGCTTTTCGCCAAGGGGTTTGCACCAAAAATTGTTAGGTAAACAAGTTAAATTCAGTGTTAACCATACAAATACAATCCAACGAGTTTTATTAACATTTATTTGGATTCCTCTAGTTTCGTTGCTTCTGTGCTTAGATCATTTCTAATAGAAAATAGGAAATTATAAGGTTTGAGTTTCGCTGTTTGATGTTTTTGTTTTCTTTGCGCTAAATCACTTCCGATTAGTGGCGTAGCTATAGAAAGTAAAGGTGATTGCCTACTTATAATAAATACTTACTTGAATGCTAAACGCAAAGCAAAATAAGAGATATTCCAAAATTTGTATGGGGTACATGAAGCGCTAAAAAGTATTTATATGGAATCATATACAAATAGTTTATGTCTTTATAGACTTTAAAAGGGTTTAATTAATTTGCTTACAATTTTTAAATTTTCACATTAAAAATTGATGTTCTCTTCGAAAAATAGTAATTATAAATTTTTGGTTTTATAGATTGTTATTGAAATACAAAATGTGTATTTTATATATATTATAAAGTGTATTTCAATAATTTAATACCCTGATTAATGGTGCATCATTTTCTAACATTTATTTTTGCAAATTTCGATTTCCGTGAGGGTTAAGATTTACAAATTTTAAATATGTAAATATGAATAGACATAACTGCCCGTATTGTAAAAGCCTCTAAGAGTATACCTTTTGGTATGAAAAAGTCCCCCTACATTTATACCGATAAAACGTATACGAAAAAATTGGTAACTAAGGTTCATGTTCTCCACCAGCTGTCGCGCAACCAAATACATTTAATTTGTTGAAAATTTTGAATGAAACATTAACAACTTAAGTGTGCTACCATCAAGAAATGGCTCAAATAACTTCTACCTATTTCACGAGTCACACACCTCTATCAATAGAGCCCTTTTAAGTGGAGCTCAGTCGAGTTCTGGCTAATTTTTAATTTGAAATTGCAGGTTTTATTTTTTATCAATCGCACTGATTTTTTTTTTGTTTTGCAAGTTAAGTTTTTGCTCCCTAAGCCAATAACATTTATTCTCTTTAGCCCTTTTGGATGCTTTTATTTTATACATAAATGCATCTCTTGCAATTGCTATACAAACTATTTTCTAATGAAACGTAGGTACAATTGTAAAATATAATCTTCCTGTTTTTAATCTAAGAAAGTTATGTTTGATGAAGTTCATACCTAATGATATAAGATGAAAGTTGGCACCACCATCAGGATGTTACAAATATTTTAAATGACACTTAAAAATCGTAAGGAGCATATAAACAAGAATAAAATTCGTAATTAAGTCAAAATCAAATAAAGTACGCATACGCCCGAGTGTACTCAAAATTAAAATGGACGAAAAAATGGGCGGTACTTCTATTTGTATAAGAGATGTGTTAGCTTTGGTTAAAAAATGTTAAAAACTGTTTGTTGTTTGTTGTTTGTCAAATACGTTATAAAATATAATTTCTACAAAACAACAAAGGATTTTCTAGAGAGTAAAAGAGATATTGGAAAGATTTAAATTGGATTTTTAAGACGAAAAAGACTTTCAGGAATCAACAAAATTTTGCTGATTCTCGGAATTGTTAATCACATTCAAAAAGGGAAAAACCGACTTTTTTCAGTAATTATCTCAAAAACCAAACTGATAACGGATTTGAGTTCAGCGTCCGAAATTAGGCTAAAAAAGATTTTTGTCTATCCGTAACAAAAAATTAATCAGTACAAGAAACTATAATAGCCGCGTTTTGTTATTGCTAGTAATCCATATAGGTCTTCCCATTAAAATAAAGCGATACGGATTTTAATGACAGTATGGTGTTTTATATGCTCATCTCTTTTTTACTTATATTGTTTATTTTTATTGTAAAACTTCAATGCAAATTTTTTTAGCATCCGTCCAGGGTCAGCTATTCGAGTATGATTGAAAGACAAATATCCAAAGAAAGATACTTTCACATTTTATTAAATAAAGCAGACTTACATCTCATAATTCTATCTCTTTTTAAAAAGTTTTATTCATTTCTTCGTATTTCCTAGTTCGGTGGCAACTGATTAAATTTCACGGTTTGTAATTTAATAATACATATTTAAATGTTAAGGTCATTCTAATGGTTGGTTAAATGAATTGAAGCATGAGTGAGTATATTCTTTTAATATGCTTTGAATTAAGGTATTTACGTAGAACTAATCCCAAAATTATTCGAAATTAATTCCTTTCTTGATCCTGTTTCAGTCATTTAAGAATTTGGTTTTCCGTTTGATTTAAATAACTTAGCGGGTGGGTGTCAATGACAGGACAAATAAAATCTGATAGAGATTGCTAATATCATCTAGATTCATACATTCCGATTCGTTAATGCATCCATGTCCGGCTATTCATAATTCAATCGAGTCAAGTTCAACGTCACCTCTTCTCTTTTCATCGTCGACAGCTTTGTCGTTGCGGACTTGTGATTCCTTTCATATAAAGTTTTTAGCGAACTTTAATTCTCTTTTTTGTATTTTGTATACCGTCACACCTCAGAGAAATTCAACAGCAAAAAGTATTTTAGATCTTTGAAAAATTAATGGAGTTCAACTTCTTCTATATTAAAGAAGAAGAAGTATAGTACAGGTAGAAGAAGGCACATTATCTTATGAACTTGGAAAAAATCTATGCCAAATAATCCGCCGTAGAGTAATTACACTACGTTTCAAGAATTTGTCGACCATATCTCACATTTGGTTTCTCTTTGTTGTCTTATTTATTATGTTGTTCACAATGTACACATTTTTATTTGGATATATTTTTATTTGAATAAGAAAATACAATATTTGGCTTTTACTTCTTGGAAGAATATAATGTTATAGTTTTGGTGAAAAGTCTTTCTTGGACAAAAATTAGGTTAAATTTTAATTTTTATTTGTTGTTGATAGATTTTCACATGGCTTTGTTGATCGTCATGATCATGACATATATTCGAACAAGAGTTCATTCGGAATGTAGCACTTTAGTCTAGTTTATCCTGTCTAAAAAAAATAATTTTTTAATATGAAAAACTGACTTCGTTTTTTTTTTTTTTTTTTTTTCAAGAAGAAAATCATTATAACTTAAATTTAAATATGTTTAAAAATGAATTCAATCTAAAATGCAAAATAACCTTTATAATAATTCAAAGCAAAGAAATTCTCCTATTTTTTTTCTACTTGTCTCAAGTGGTTTCCAAGAGAAATAAATCATTCACACTGAACACTGAAACAGCGGCTTTTACCACGTTCAAAATATAAAAAAAAGCTCATTATTCACGAAACTGCACTTAATTCTAATAATTTAATTATTTATTTATTTGATTCTTTATGCATATATTTATTTTTTTGTTTATTCATTAGTGTTTTAATTATTAGATTAGGTAATTTATTTATTTTAGGCTTGGAAAAATAGACAAAGAATTGTTTAAACTTAAAAAAGTCAACAGACAACAGAAGATAATAATGATCGGTGGATTGCAACTAATCTTTAATCGTAGTTGTCTTCTATAATTGTTTTGAATCTATATAAAACCAAATACTACTTTTTACCTGCAATTAATTATTCAAGAAAACATTACTTTCATCTACATTTTAGTGTAAAGGCATTTTTGGTTGCATTTTCATAACAAAAATAACACAAATTGAGTAGAAAGAGTGAACAAAATTTCCATATTCGATAATGATGAAACACTCTCAACATCTATCCAAGAACATATATAAATCTAATACATATGTACAATGTAATGTACAACGAATGAAACTGAAAAAAGGTCGTATGTCAAATTTTCTGTCTTGAATTTGTATATTTATTAGAAATTGATGTGAGAACTTCTGTATGATTCCAAAAAATCCATCAATGCCAAAATTAAAAAAAATTTGTTGTTGCTGAATCCAAACTTTACTTTTACTTGTTTTTTGGTTTGGTGGATTCGAATTAGTACTCAGAATTGTTTCATAACGTCAGGTTTTTGGGAAATTCCCGTTTACAAAAAATCGATTTTTCGGTATTTTTCAGGTTATGTAAAATCCCGTAGTAATTTTTCATTTAACAAAATTTGGAACTTGTGATGAAACAATTCCGAGTTCTGATTCGAATTCAGCACACTACAAACATTTTAAAGTTTGGCTTCTGCAAGCTGCAACAAACACCAGTGCAGTCAAACATTTAAAATAAAATAAAAATTAAAAATAAAATAAAATAAAATAAAATAAAATAAAATAAAATAAAATAAAATAAAATAAAATAAAATAAAATAAAATAAAATAAAATAAAATAAAATAAAATAAAATAAAATAAAATAAAATAAAATAAAATAAAATAAAATAAAATAAAATAAAATAAAATAAAATAAAATAAAATAAAATAAAATAAAATAAAATAAAATAAAATAAAATAAAATAAAATAAAATAAAATAAAATAAAATAAAATAAAATAAAATAAAATAAAATAAAATAAAATAAAATAAAATAAAATAAAATAAAATAAAATAAAATAAAATAAAATAAAATAAAATAAAATAAAATAAAATAAAATAAAATAAAATAAAATAAAATAAAATAAAATAAAATAAAATAAAATAAAATAAAATAAAATAAAATAAAATAAAATAAAATAAAATTAACTGGGACGAACTTGATCAGGTGGCCTCGGTAGCCTAACTGCAAATGTGTTATCACACAAAAATCCCTTAAAAATAAAATAGTTTTTCAGGATTTTTAAAATGCAGTATCAACGGTGATGTATTTTATATGCATATAAAACTACAAAAAAGATTGGTAACTTAATTTTTTAGTTTTATATAAGAAATTAACCTGATTTAATATGAATGAACATATATATTAATTTATTCAGACTAATTTGATTCCGAGGTGAAACGGCAATGAACGAAAAAAAAAGTTTCTCAGCTTTAAAAAAACTTATTTGATGTTATTTAAAATTCCCAACTAAAAATTTATTTCGTAACCCTACTTAACTTCACATTTCAATTCTAATTTCGTTTCAGAAATTTATTCATAAAAATGGACAAAATGAACCAACTCGAATTACACCGAATTGCTAGAAAGACCTTATATTACTTGCATTCACCTGCGTCTTTTCCGATTAAAATTTCAACAGAAATAGCAGACTCATACTGACCCACTTGTTTTGCATATACCCATCGCACAATACCTAACTAACCTCAATGAGCCAATCGGATTTTATGGCTCGATTAATTCTAGCTTCATCATAAGGTCACTTTTATAAAATTTCAAAAACAAAAATCGCACAGTCTGCACTTAAAAAAAATAAAAAAAAATGTCCAACGAAAGCATATTTATGGTAGAACAACGATTATTTTGTAGCCAAAGAAACAAATTCAATAAAAAAGTTCGTTTAAAACAATTTTGGGCAGCTTGTTCATTATTTGGTGTAACAATTTTTGCCTGCCTTTTAAATGGTGTTGCATGCAATAGACCTCCACGATTTGTCATCGAAGGACAATCGGAGATAGTTTTGCGATTGAAAGAAAGTCCCGAAACGGCTGTAGGTAAGTTGTTGTAAAAATTCAAATATAATTACGTTGCCAAAACAAATATATGTACCTGTTGTATGTAGGTACCCTCATTTATCGTCTAAAGGGCTTTGACCCCGATAACGACCCTTTAACGTTTGCTTCACGACCCTCACCTGATAGTGATGTAATTAGAATCGAGAACACTGGCACAAATGAGGCTTATGTCTATTTGGCCAAAGAGCTAGACAGAGAGGTGAGTTAGAGTTGTTTGTTTGATTCTTTTGTTGACACTCCATTAAAATGCAAATCACTTTATTTTTAGACAAAAGATGAGTATTCAATTGTGTTGACATTGACAGACAATCACCATTTCGGTGAATACAATTATGTAACGCAGAGCTTCCTGTTGCTGGTCGAAGACATAAATGACAATGAACCTGTGTTCAAACCATATCAGTCGGCTATAGAAGTTCCCGAAAACAGCAGGCCTGGAATCGTTACTACATTAGAAGCAATTGATAATGATGAGGGCGCGTATGGCCAAGTTGTGTACTATCTGCAGGAATTGGATGGCGATAATGATGTTTTTTCGATATCAACATATCAGGCCAAAGGTATTCTTCGACTTTCTGGAAAGCTTGATTATGAGACAAAAAGTTTATACCAGCTAAGAGTGTTGGCCATCGATCGTGCTAATCAAGGTCCAGTGAATACAGGCACTGCTGCGATTCTAGTTAAAGTTAAAGACATTGAAGATCAGCCTCCAGAGTTTGTACAGGTTCAGGCAGTAGCTCGAATTCCTGAAGACGCTCCTGTGGGAACTCGTGTTCTGCGTGTCAAAGCGATCGATGGAGATCGTGGAATCAATAATCATATCAAGTACACAGTTGAAGCGAATGAACAGTTTGGAATTGAAAGTGATTCGGGATATGTTTACACAGCCCGAGCTTTGGACAGAGAAGACTCAACTAATCAAGTCAATGGAGCTTATATACTTAAAATTACAGCTACTGAGCTATCAGAACAACGAGTAAGCGAGTCTGTTGTTTTCGTGACAGTAAACAACTAACTTATGTATGCATTTTCCTCTTTTTTGTTTAATAAATGTTCTCTCTTATTACAGCCACCCCCATCAGTTAAAACAGAAGTTACAATAATCGTCACGGATGTTGATGACGAAATACCAACATTTAGCGAACCTATTTACCGATGTGAGATCAACGAGAACTCCCAAGTTAATACTCCATTGAGTTTCATTGACGATGTGCGGAATTTCGTGTTCGACCATGACGTCGGAAATAATGGAACTTTTCGATTATTCATGGATCCGCCAAATGATATATTTGAGATTGTACCTGAGCTGGCGGTTAATGAGGCGACATTTTTGATTCGAGTTAAAGATCCGAAAATGGTTGACTACGAAAGGAATAGGGAGATGAACTTTACATTGTTTGCAAGAGAAATGGAGGATCCAGACAAATGGAGGTATTTTAATGCAAGGGCGTATAATATGGTAGACCGGACACCGGAAGTGTTCTTGATAGTTGGGGGATAATTTTTTTTGTTCGTCTTTGTTACCTTACGTGATGTTAATTAGTCTCGCAAATTATTTTTCTCAGAAGCATTGAGTGAGATATGTTAGTTTTTTTAGTTTTTAATGACTCCTTTATTTCTTAACATAACATTTTGTAATATAAATTTCTTAAGCCTAGATTGGTATGGCCTATATGGCCGTCTACCATATGTATAGGTATATGAGGTTTAATTAAAACCTAAATGTCAGTGCCATGGTATATACATTTCAAAAATATCGGTTTCTCACATATAACTATTAAAAGTTGAAGGATATCGAAAAGTATTATAATTCACTATATACAAAATAGTATAGTACTTTTCACGGAAATAAAGCCTTATTCTAAAAATAAAATTAAGTAACACCGGGAGCTTTTTTTTCTTTTTAAAATGGAAACAAAATCTGTGTGTCTTAAATCCTTTTTCTGGTTAGGTTTCAATTTTAAGAATATTAAAAAAATCTCATCGACTAAGGAATAAAAAACGATTTGGACTTTGTCAATAGTTTTCTTCTCTCTCTTTGGGTCGTTTGTCCCCCTCACGCAACTCAGTTGATCCACTTAGGGTATGTTCAGTTGTTAGGCAGTCGCCAATATCAACGGTTTTCTTGGACAACAGTATACAGTTAAAGGTTTATTGAATCACACTTTAAGTATGGGTCTTATTGGTACTCCAAAACGGAAAAAAGCCCTCACATTTTATTTCCTTTATTTTTGGAAATAAACCCCATGGGCTGGCTTTATTTGTAAGAAGTGTCGAAAATATAGGTTTTTCAAATACAAATTCAAACGGGTGAATTTTATAGATTTTCGTTTACAGAATTTTTTGATTATTTCATCATTTGTAAGAAAGTATCAACATGTGTTTTAGTTACTACAATTTGAAAGATATTATTATCCAAAAAATTGTTCAAATTAAAAAAACACCGTTTTTTCATTTTTCTTAAATGGTGAAGTTTTCAAAAAATATTTTATACTTATACGAGGCATCAGTTAGAAGATATTGGGGCTTTAAAATGATCGAATGCTTAAATTGTACGTGGAAAACCGCTATTTTCGATATTTGACCTTAAATTTTGTATACATATTTTTGTATGCGCACACAATGTTCAAATGGACTTTTTAGACAGTATTTCGTATGTCAAAAAAAGATAATTGCGTTAAAAATCTTCAATTGGATTTATTGGACGATAAAAGTAGGTACATTTTGGCTAGGCTATACATAAAAATCTTAAATTGGTATAAATTCTATTTATATGAAGATTGTAAATATGAGTCTATGCCAGCTTTACGATAATGTTTTTTTTTATATTTTAGCTCAGCCCATCTTCAAATATACATTCGAGACCAAAACGACAACTTTCCTGAGTTTACAAAATCCATTTACAATGTCACAGTTCTTGAGAATAGTGAACTAGGAACGATTATAGCACAAATTTCTGCCCACGACGAAGACTCGGGGGACTTTGGTACAATGGGTATAAGGTACAAAAATTTTCGAGGAGGAATTGCAAATCTGTAAGCTTATTTTGAAATCGCCAAATTGACAAAACAAATATTTATATACATTTTAATTCACTTGCAGTTTGAATCTAGATCCAATTTCGGGTATTCTTTCAATTGGAGTTCCCGGTGGTGAAGCTTTCGACCGTGAAGTAATATCTCGACACTACTTAACTGTCGAGGCTCAAGATAATATTGGTTCTGGAAATCGCAATACTGCTCAAATCATAATTAATATAGAAGATGTCAATGATAATTCACCGCTATTTCTGCAAAGATATTACGAAGCAAATTTACTGGAAAACAAAATTGATTTTGAAACTCCTTTAACTTTGGAAGCAAGAGATATTGATCTCAACGGAACGGAAAACAGTCAAATTACCTATGAAATAGTCGAAGGAATGTTTCAGAAAAATTTTACAATCGACAAGGAATCTGGAATATTGAGGCCAAATCAACCATTTGATTTTGAAAATCTTCCAGCTGTTGGCAATTCAAATGTTCGAAATATAGAATTACTTGTACGAGCTCGAGATTCGGGCATACCAATGTTATCGACTGTTGTTCCAGTTGTTGTGTATATTCAGGATGTTAATGATAATCGACCGATTTTTCAGAAATCTTTTTATGCTAAAACCATTCCTGAGGACCTGGCAAGTGGAAGTTTAGTTCTTGAAGTTAAAGCTCAGGATATGGATGGATCTTCACCTAATAATAATATTGTCTATAGAATTCAGTCCGGAGCTGAGGATAAGTTTATTGTGAATGCAGATACAGGGACTATATATGTTGCAAATGGAGCTTCACTAGACCCAGATTTGACAAATTCTAAGAAAACCGTTTATACATTAATTGTTGTAAGACTTCAATTCTATAGAATATGAAAGAATCGCTTTTAAAAATCTTTTATACAACATTTTAGTTGGCATTAGATGGTGGTCTTGGATCATCCCAAATGATGAATACGGCTACAGTGAATATAACAATCAAGGACGTAAATAATAAGTTTCCTGTGCTAAATGATCTACCAACATTAAGAATCATGGAAAATACACCTGTTGGGACCGAAATATATCGTGTGTTTGCGAGTGATTTAGATGAAGCTCCGATTTTAAGATATCAAATCAACAGAATCAATTCTGAAGCTCGAAATGAAGATGGGGCTTTCGTTAAATTAAGTGAACATGATTTTATAAGTTTATTTGAGTTAAATTCAATTGATGGAACAATCAAAGTAAAGACAAAATATAGCTTATTAAATTTTTAAAAACTAAACAAAGAAGATTTTCAGGTAGCTAAGCTGATCGATCGTGAAAGGGTTGAGTTTATCAAGTTAGCCATTATTGTGGAAGATTTAGGTGCTGCAAAAGGACCACAAATTGTTGAAGGTAAGCTAAAACAAAATAACTTAAATCTACAATCCATTTATTTTCATACTTCTATAATCTGAAGTCTCAAACATATAAAATGACAAATTATGTTTTACAGCATATCTCCATATTCAAATTGAAGATGAAAACGACAACAATCCGAAATTTATGCTTCCTTTTTACAAAAAAACAATCACCGAAAATAGTATGAATGGTGTTCTTATTGCGAATATTCTAGCCTACGATGTTGATAAAAACAAAACAGTAACATACTCAATGGAAGGTATGTGGGACAATATATAAAGGCTTTAAATCTTTAGCAGTTAACATTTACTTGAATATATTTACTTTCCAGGCAACCCTATTTTTACAAGCTTGGTACATTTAGATGCTCAAACTGGCGAAATTGTTGTATCCAGTAAGATCGACCACGAATTATACCAATGGCTTAATTTTACAGTTCGTGCTACGGACTCTGGAATCCCACCGCGATCATCTCTAATCGATGTTTTTGTGAATGTATTGGATGAAAACGATAATAATCCTTATTTCAAGCCTGGCAATAAGAATTTTTCCATTAGCGAAAATGCTTCGATTGGTACCAGAATAGGAATCATACAAGCAACAGATGCTGATTCTGGAGATTTTGGCAAAATCACATTTCTCATGGATAGAATAAGTTCACAAGTATATAAAGAAGTCAAACTTAAGTTGCAAGATGAATACAAAGTTTTATTTATATAGGGTAAATTTTCAATTGATGGTGACACTGGAGTTTTGACGGTGGTCGATAAACTAGACCGTGAGAAAAAAGATTTTTATATGCTTGTTATTGAAGCCTGGGATAACTATCAGTTTGGATTCCTTGCTGGAGAAAGTCGCAATGCATTTAAACAAATTACGTAGGTTTTTTTTGTTATTATTATTTTTATTACGATACAATAAGAAATATAAGGTTTAATATGGCATTCATTTTTTTAAAAATTTGATTTTTATATTTGGAAGTATAAATATTTTGGATGAAAACGATTCTACACCGCAAGTTATTGTACCAAATGGGTGTGTTCCAATCACAGAGTATCACGATCTTAATGAGGTTATAACAAAGATTCGTGCAACGGATGCAGATGATCACAATCTACCAAACGGACGTTTAGAAATGAAAATATTAAGAGGAAACTCTGAAGGTAATCAAATGCCAAATATTATTTTATACTAATCTAAAAGCTCCATTTAAATTAGGACTTTTTGAACTTCGACAACTCGATCCCTGGACGTCCCATATTCTTCCGAAAACCTCTCTAAAGAATCGCTACGGAAACTATACCTTGGACATTGAAGTTCGAGATTTGGGCGTACCTCCCAATATTGTCAGAAAATCAATTGGTATATGTATATCGGATTTTAATGATCATGCACCAATATTTGTGTCCCCCATGCGTAATACTACTTTAAGAATTGCTGAGGTAAGATTATAACATGTTTGGTACAATTTGAGAATGCAAAGTCAAATAGCAATTGTATAATTTATATAATATGTCAGAACACAACAGTTGGTACTATGATATTACAAGTTTATGCCACCGACGATGATATCGGTCTTAATGCTTTGGTTCGATACCGTCTTAAGCCCGATCCAATGGGTAGTTATAAGACATTTGAAATTGACTCCGATAGCGGGATGATTTATTTAAGAAATACACTTGATAGGGAGAAACAAAAACTTTATGAGGTTTGTCCATTCTGATGGATATATTATAGCCATTTTTATTAAATGTTGTTTTGATCATTTTCAGATAAGAATTGAAGCTTTTGATCAAGGTATACCAACCTCACTGACAACAGATTTGGATCTTACTATATATGTACGCAATGTAAATGATTATGAACCACAGTTTCTGGTGGAACAAATAGTAGTTAATTTTACTGGTAAGTTTACCCCCTTCTAATAAAAAATGCTTTATTATCTTCTAATTCACAAATTAACTAAAACGTTGATCAAAATTAATTCACGAATTTAAATATTTATTAATAAAGAATTAACTGCCAATTAACGTTAAGTAACAAATTTTAACGAACATAAATCTAATACATTCTACAATAACTCTGTTGTACGCTTTCTCAAAAATTGTGAACTTTTTGCACACACCCACCTTTTCATTTAAACTTGTAAATATGTTTAATGGCACACATAATAGGTCTGTTTGGTAACGTGAAATTTTTTGCGAATTTGCACAAATTTTCACAATTTGCTGTCAAAACTCATTGGAAACAAATCAGTTTTGCAAAATTTGTTGAAAACAAGTTACCAGACATACCAAGGTAAACAGGCATACTAGATGGTGCCATTTAACGAAGTATTGCATACACTGTAATTTATTTCACTTTACTGCAAAATTCCAAACTAGATTTAGCTTTTAACGAACTCATTACACAAATATTTCGTTTTTATTTTTATTTCACAGAGCACGTTCGTCCTGGAACTGAAAGGGTAAAATTGCCAGATACGATTGATAAGGACGAAGTAGATGATTTAGACGACCCACCAAGTTCGGTATGTTACTTCATAATTCAAGGCAATGAGGATGGTTACTTTGCCTTACATCCTGAGTCTCACATTCTATTGGTAGATAAAGAGCTAGATCGAGAATTCAAAGCCAATCATACGCTTTATATTCGAGCAACTGAACATTGTTCGGAAAGTTCTTCAAAAAGGAATAATGGAAGAATATTTGAAAGAAAACAAATGTTGGATAACTCACATATTATGCCAATGGGCAATCGTAAACGCACAAATTATCAGAGTTCCGAAATTACATCGAATGAAAATATTGCATTTCTAGAAGATGACGATCTTATGTCGGATAGTACAGTCGTTCGGGTTTTGGTTCGAGTCTTGGATGTCAATGACAATTCTCCTCGATTCATATCGAAAGTATTTACTGGTGGATTTACAACTTCGGCTGATTTCGGAACAAAATTTATGAAAATCGAAGCATATGATCCAGATGAAGGGATAAATGCTGTCATATCTTATTATCAAGTTGGAGAGGTTAAACAAACTCTATCGGAGGGATTGGAGAATGTAGAAAAATTTCCATTTGTAGTTGATCGTGAAACTGGTGATATTCAACTAAACTTTGATCCACAAAAGGGCATGAAAGGTTACTTTGATTTTAAGGTTGTGGCCAATGATACTGATGGCAGGCAGGATTCAGCACATGTTTACATATATCTATTGAGAGAAGATCAAAAAGTTCGATTTGTGTTTAGGCTACAACCATCGGAGCTGAGGGAAAAAATACATAAGTTCAAAGAGTAAGTACATATGTATGTATATAAATATATAGTAATAAAAACGTCTTTAAGAATCATTTTAACTTAAATATCAAAAAGATAGAAGGAGAAGGATGTAACAATGCTTTAAAATTAGAAAAATTCTATTTTCATCGTAGATCATACTAAATATGCTTTAAGATCGTAGTAAATCGTTTAAAATTATGTGCCAATTATTGTTTAATACTTTCAAGTATTAAACACTTTCTCCTTGTCTATGGGAAAATTTCATGAATGATATGTTGGCATTTATTAAAAAAAAGAAAATGCCAGTAAGTTAAAATGTATGGATCTAAAAAAAAAAAATTCAAAACAAACATTTCATTAAATTAATATCATTAAAGGGTTATAAAATTAATAGACGACATTTGATGACATTTTTCTTGAAACTGTTCATTAAGATTTGACTTTTCATTTTCAATTTCACGATAAAAATTACCGCAACCAAAATTGTAGAGAATTCAAATGAAATGAAATGTGCTAAAATAGTTTTGTACGTTTATTTACATTTACCACGCCTCACCTACAAATACAAAATAAATCGTGTCTTGCATAAAATGCAAGGTTTGGCCAACTGTTTTTAATATTTCAATGGACTTAATCATAATTGATTAGAACGCCAGCTTATTGGATCGCTTCTGAAACGGTTATAGGTCCTTATTTTAATTGATTTGTGTGTTGTGAGAAAATGTGGAATACCGTTGCTCGCTGTTTTGAACACAAATAGATATTTTAATGAAACAATTCCTCAAGTTCATGCGATTCTCTAGACATGGGATCATAAAGTTTTCAAGATTTTTAAAAAAGGGTAAAAGGAGCCAGTTTTCAAAATGGTTGCACGAGGCAAGAAAGTGGTCAAAATGCGACTTTAATAAAAGAAACGAAAACTGAAAAGACTCAAAATAAATGCATTATATTTACAGAATTGATCTAGATTAATTTAGTTCTATAAAAACATATGTGATAAAGTGTATCATTTATTTTCAGAACAATAAGTAACGTTACAAAGGCTATTGTCAACATTGATGAATATAAAGTACATGAAAATAAAGATGGCTCCGTGGATAAGACCAAAACTGATCTTTATATGCACCTGGTAGACAGAGAAGATAACTCAATATTTGAAGTAACTGAGGTCCTGCGTTTAATTGATCAACACGTTGAGAGCCTTGATGGACTTTTCAAGGAGTTCAATGTTCTAGATACACAACCAGCTGAAGCTCAGTTGCTTATTGCTGGACAAGTCAGAGCACCTATGTTTGTCTGGTTTGTGTTCTCAAACTTGTTCCTTGCAACATTATTAGTGGTAACATTGGCTCTGTGTGCATCCCAGAGGAGCGGATACAAAAGACAATTGCGAGCAGCTAAAGTTAATATATTTCGTAAGTGAAGTAAATCTTTTTGTTTAATATTTTTGTTTATTTAAAAATCTTTATTTTACCCAAGATCAATCTTCTATGTTGAGTATTCCTGATGGACCAGGACCACCATCTACAACTGTTCCCAACACTAATAAACATAGTGTAGAAGGTTCAAATCCAATTTGGCTTAAGGGCTATGAAAATGAGTGGTTTAAAAATGATGATAATCAAAGGTTAGTAACTAATTTATTTAGGTTTTTTTTTTGTATTATTAAGATTTTACAAACTTGTTTTTCTGTTTACATTTTCAGTCAAGGAGGAAATGATTCATTGGATGATAATTTTTTATCAATTGAAAGACAAAATTCTTTTAATCAGCATTGTAAAATATTTGAACAAACTAATGATTTAAATCGACACTTTAATGTGTATCAACAAATTGATAAACTTACAAATAATGCTCATATTTTAGTTAAAAAATTGGAAACAACTGAATTATAGTTAAGCTAAAAAATAAAAAAATATAGTCATAAGATTTAAATACCTGTTTATATAAGTGTAGTCTAAATAATTTATTTTTATGAAAAATTATCTTTTGTACCATAAATAATATAATTATTTATTCAACTAATTAAATGTTCAGGCTAAAATTGTACTATAAGTGCAATGTTAGATATAAATAGAAAATATTTCAATACCAAATAATGAAGTATTTTTTGTATTTGAAACACGGTATATGTATGTACAAGTACATACATAATGATGAGTATTGCTATTTTTTTATGTTGCTTATTTGTTCAATTAAAATTATTTTGTATAATTTTCAAATAGCTTTTTTTAGATTCTTAATAAATAAGTATTATAATAAAAGTAACTTAAGCATGCGTTTAGAAAACGACGATATGAATGCAACCCAATTTGTTTATTCAGCTAACCAAAAAATAAATAACTGCCAAAAAGCTGCAAAAAGGGGATAAATAAAAAATTGCGTCTTTGAGTGATATTGAATCTGTCTTTTTCTTTTATTTAAGTGGTTACTCTAACTAAGAACTTCTTTTTAAATAAAATGAAAAGTTTGCATCATTGCATGAACCCCTAATAGCAATAACGGTTAAAACCGTAGATATTTATACCCGGATTTTTTGGATTAGTCTTGAAAAAATCTTAAAAATTGTCAAATTCCCACTGAACGATAAAAATTGCAAGAAATTGATTAAAAAATTAAAAAATCGCGCAAAACGAAGGAATATTACAAACTATTACATAAATGAAAAAATAAATAAATATGTACATATATTTTACGAAAAATGAATTACGAACATTCTAAAATGTTAAGCACCAAATCTAGTCACTGTCGTTTCACGCTTATGAAGCGAGTAGGTAGTTTCGTTATAGAGCATTATGAGAGTGATTATAGCGTTAGAAAAAATAAAAATGATGACAACGAGAGCCTTTAATGCACTCACGAGCATCAGCTCATGAGTGAGCATTTCCGTACCCCGCTTTTTGAACATAGATTTTATTATTTGTGTAATCGAGACTTTGACTTTAAAGGTATTTTTAAACGCTAAATAAATATTATAAATACTTCCTTTAAATCATCTACATATATCACACGCTAAATTATACCATAATAAAGGCAATGCATTCCCACTGTATGAGCATGTGTTATTAATTTTAATTGTTGCAAACACGAGAACAAATATAAGTAGTGACACCGCACAACTTTTGTATATATAAGCTACATATGTACATATATGTATGTACCTAGACCTACCATATTTCGCATACTTTTTGTTTCACTTTGTGGTTCAAATGGAAATGAATAACTCATTCATTGCTATTTCATTTGGTTGCCGAGTAGATGTTTGTTCTTCGTGGTGGAGGAGCTAAGCAAATATTTAAATATTTATTTGTTATTATCTATACTGTAGCGCGTGTAGAATTTTGCAAGTAAATTGTATGACGTGACAACTCGTGTAGAATCAGGGCTTACAACTTTCAACCATTCGTGTGTTATGTATAGGTAGAAATGAAGGGGACCTACAATTGTCTGCCGAATCCGAATGGCTAAGGTGAGAAGAACTTTTTCAAGGCAAGAGATACTCATGGAGGATTTGGCAATTGCTTTCCAAAGCCAGTAAGTCGTGAAAAAAAAATCTGTTAGGTGGTGTAGGCTGAGCAATATTAATGATTAGGTAAAAAAACATAAAAATGTGAATTACTGGGTCTATACTCTGTTTTGTCTTATTATTTAAGGTTATAAATTATTTAAACATTGAAGATGACGGTTTTGGACTTTTCAATATACATAATGGCTTATTTATAGGGACAAAGTGTAAATTAAAATAAACGACTATAGGTAAGGAGTTACACAAACTTGGTTTTGTGGTTCAAATTGGTAAAATGGTCGGTATAATTATTTTGAAGAAAAAGAAACACATATTTTTGTTTATATCTTTCTTTTTTTTGATAAAAAATATTTAAAAAAAATTTACCCGATTTGCCATTCCAGCATAGTTGAGGAACATTAGAAATGAAAAAAAGCATTTATGTATTTATGTACGTACATTGAATGTCAAATTTAAATGTTGAGCAACTTTTCTGAACATAGGTACCAACTTCATAACTTTCCTAAAAAGGGTCAAATACATGTGGTTTAAAAAATTATTGTTTTGTATAAAATTTTTGTTTCTATTAAATACGCAATTTGAAAAGGTTTTTCATAATGTATAGTTTTATGTGACTGTGCAATGATATAATACAAAAAATGTAGTCCGATATTCTAGCTAAATTTTAAGACCTTAATGAACGGATTATTAGAACCGAAGTTATAGGAAAGCCAAACCAAACACAATGTATCTTTACAATTATTATACCGACTACAAATTTAGGTACATATGAACATTTAGCATTTTTTTTCCGACGCGAAGCAAATTTGCCACGATTGTGGTTTTTTATTGCACAAACTCCGCCGCCGCCGCCGCCGCCGGTTTTAGAATACTATCTCCCTCTCGCCAATTGGTGGTTGAAAGTATTTGAATGCTTTTTTATGTTTTTATCAACTTCCTCATTAAATTAAATTATCTGTCCGATATTTATTTTCATGTTTTTAGTATAAAATTTTGAATGATTTTGAAAATTTTTGTTTGCTCTAACACGCCAGTCATTTTTCCTTTAATTATATACCTTAATATTGATAATCGGATAATTGGATCGAAAGATATAAGCATTTAAGTAAACGCAAATTGGGTATTTTTCAGATTTCGCAAAAATCATCATCAAAAACATACCCATTTTTTTCTACGAACATTTCTCCTTTTTTTCTGTCCGTTTTATCATCTTCTTCGTATTTTGTTTCCTCAGACTAGTAAGAACAAAGCATGAACGAAATAATTTTGTTTATTTTGTTTATTATGTTTATTTTGTTTATTCCCCTCACGTTTCACCCCCTTTGCCTACTAGGCGTTTCATATTTTTGAAATTCTGTTGATTTTTTTACATTGTATGCCTCCGTTTAAACATTTCTAATGTTAAAAATCATAATTATTATAATATGTAGTAATGAGTTTTCAAAAACACAAACATAAATTCAATTCAATATTAAAATTTTAAATTTGAAATTTATATTTGAAAAACTTATTTTGAAAAAATTAAACAAGCTTACAAATATCTACCGCTTAACTTTTTGATATGGACTGACAAAATGAGTTAGAAGTCTTTTAATAACATTTTGTATTAATATAAAATTGTTTTTCTTCCCAGGTATGAGTTTTGAAATTTTTATTCGGATTTTTCGGTTTATAAAAATATTTTGGTTCGAAAAAGATCCAAAGCTTGTATTTATGAGTAGTTTATCATTTCGGTTAGTTCAGTTGATTGATCAAATCGTACAATATCACATTTAGTATAGTCATCTATTGGGAAGTTAGCTGCAAAAATATTTTATTATTTAAATATAAACATATGCAAATTCATGAAATCTTTCTTATTGTACTTACGTTCTTCAGTTTTGCATACATAATTATTCAAAGAACATTTGGCAGGGAACGAGATATATGCATTTGGGGCGTTGGGCAATTGGCCACACACGAGGAGGCAAGGTGTACACAAAGCTGCGCATAACTCTTGTGTCGTTTTCGCCAACTCTACAGTATCAAAAAAATTACCACAAATTTCTTGTATAGATATTCTTTTAAATAGCTAACCTTTTTTATTTTGGTTCTTAAGAAAACAGTTTTCATTTAAACGAAGGCAATCGTTTCTGAAGGAATAACAAGTTTTGCCATCAGTAGCCCAAGTTTGTTCTACTACGTCGGAACACATTTTATATTCTGTGCAATAATTTGAGGCACTGGTTTGAGGACTGGTGAGTACATTTGTGTTTACTGGTTTTGAGGTAGTAATATAAGTTACGTTAGATTTTTTGGTTATTGCTTTAGTAGGTTTGCGAGTTGTAATAGTTTTGTGAGTTGTAATAGTTTTGTGAGTTGTAGGTTTGCGTGTTTTTTGCGTTGAAGGTTTGTGGGTTGTAGCAGAACCAGAAACATCAAACAATGCCACTAAGGCAAAAACTGCGAGAACTAAACCAGAAAGCTTCATACTGCGGGCTATAACGAATACACAAATGGACTGACGAACATTCAAACTAAGTCAGCTTTTTAAAGCAAATTGGAATGGTATCTGAGAAAATTTTGGTTAAATTATATCGAATTTGAGTTAATAAGCCTGAAACTCAAACACGAACAACTGTATTAACAAATACCTTACCCCCTACATATTTTAAACAAGTGTGCACAGTTTGCGCATAGGTTAGTTCGGCTTAAACTTTCCATTCGATGACTTGCGAATGTTTTTTTTTAGTTCAAACGTTGTCGTTATGAAGTATGTACATATGTATGTACATATTGGGCCCTATCGCGAACGACATTTCCCGGGAAATATTTCCCACGTTCGAAAAATTCGTATAGTGAATGGTGTTCGAAATTCCCCTCGGAATTTATTGCTATCGTGAACAATATTTCCATGGGAAATTTGTTGTAATTTCTCTGGAATTTTTTCCCATTTATTTTGGTGGAGAAATTAAGGCGAGACGGAGGAATTGAAACTTTTTTGATAAATAAACACAATTTTTTAATTTTATTATGGGACGAACTCAATAAATCAAATCAAAATAGAACCAGTATTATGGAAAAGAATACTATAGAGACTGGATTTACTACCTACAGGGTAAATAAGATTTGGCAAAATTTGGCCGAAATGCATCTTCATTTGGATTACCTTCTTGCAGCAAAAAACGAAAAATGCAAAACCAAGAAAAAGATCACTCAGTTTATATTTTTGGAAAAATATATATTTTTCTTTCTTTGCTCTTCCGCGGTTTGAATTTTGATCTATTCTGGACAAAACTTTTCCTCGAAAATGTTAAGGAAGTTCGACAAAACTTCACAGAATGTTGACTGGGCAAGACCTCCATCGTGGTCCTTGCCGACTCCTCTTTGGTACCCACCTTCAGCAAAAAAAAACGCAGACATGCACTAAGCCTGACGATGTGTGGACACTGAGCAGTGTTTTCAGATAGAGGAATTTTGTTCTTCTGCGAAATTTAACACCTCGTTCAAACGGAAAAATATAATTGGCAACATGAAAAAATTCAATTATTTTGTTTGTTGTACCCTAGCAAGGTATCGAAGAGGACAATTTTATGCAATTTTATACAATTCAGTTGAAATGATCGCACCCAATATTTCTTTCTTCACATGGATGGGGAATTTGTTTGGGATATTTTGTTTTATTGTAAAGGGAATTTCAACTTAAATTTAATTTTCTTTAATTATGATCCTTTGATAACACTGCACACACTTCGAAATTGATCTCCGAAAATAATTTTGTTTTTTGAATGTTGGTAGTTTTTTCCCTGGGAAAAATTTATTCCGAGGGAAGTTCACGTTAACTAGAAATATTTCTTGGGAATGAAACTTTCCGTGGGAACTAAAATTCCCCGGGAGATTCCCGATAGGGCCCATTATTAAGAGTTTTCACTTTTAGACTGAGTGATTATTTTGTGGAAAAGCTTCACCAACATTAAATTGGTGGTGCGGCAATTGCACGAATAATCCGGTGTTTGCTCAGCAGCGGCATAATTGCAAATACAATGCCCATTTGGGCCCTATCGGGAATCTCCCGGGGAATTTTAGTTCCCACGGAAAGTTTCATTCCCAAGAAATATTTCCAGTTATCGTGAACTTCCCTCGGAATAAATTTTTCCCAGGGAAAAAACTACCAACATTCAAAAGACAAAATTATTTTCGGAGATCAATTTCGAATTGTGTACAGTGTTATCAGAGGATCATAATTAAAAAAAAAATAAATTTAAGCTGAAATTCCCTTTACAATAAAACAAAATATCCCAAACAAATTCCCCATCCATGTGAAGAAAGAAATATTGGGTGCGATCATTCCAGAGAAATTACAACAAATTTCCCATGGAAATATTGTTCACGATAGCAATAAATTCCGAGGGGAATTTCGAACACCATTCACGATACGAATTTTTCGAACGTGGGAAATATTTCCCGGGAAATGTCGTTCGCGATAGGGCCCAATATAACAGACTAGGATCATAATATAGAATTCGCTGCTGCAACCGATGGGTGCAGCAAAAAAATTAAACTTGTAAAATAGTGTAATTAAATGGATAGTATGGTTCAAGACTGATACTTAATTTTTGTTTTATATAAGAATCCGTATCAAGATAGTTTTTAACACATATAAAAAAAAAAACGATATGGGATTCTGCTATCCAACTGGATAACTATTTCAGGGATTCAAAAATTAGTTTTTACTCTGGTATATGGCTAAAAAGAATAACAAATATATCAAATGAACAAACCTAAGATAAAAAGGGATGGGTATGTAACACCGTCGTCATGTTTGTTTTAGTTTAATAGATTTGATCATAAGACCATTGTATTAAAAATAAAATCAACTGCCACCTATACGATTTTGTAACACATAATTTGTATGTAGATACATATGTACATTGTAGTAAGACAAATGTCGAAATTATCGTGTAGGATTCACCAGTTTCAGTGCCTACTTGTTGAAATGGTAATCAGAAGGGTTCTCCGAAAACACCACTTAGAGCAGCTAATCGAAATTTTTCCGAGTTTTAGGACTGAAAAAGAAAAAAAAATGAGTACTCCAAACGTCTAACCGAAAAGAACATAAAAAAGACAGTTGTACTTCTTTCCTTTGTAAAAAGAGTGCAAATCTTAAAAAAAAAAAAAAAAACAAACAAAGTTTGTAAATAAGAGTACATATTTACATAAGTTATTTATATATATACAAATTTAAAATAAGTTTTTAAGTTTTCTTTTAATATCTATCACAATCCTTCAATTACAAAAACAATAATTGATTAACATATTATTATTTAGTAGTTATTATGTAAACAAAAATTTTGCTTATTTTAAATTTCACACACTTTGCTTATGTTATAATTCTATTAAATTGGTTTGTAAAGTAAATGAGTTTTTTTTAGCAAAATAAAGCAAATAACATTCCCCTTTTTTTGTAAAAGATAATATTATATTAGGATACGTTAGTAGTAATAGAAGGTTTATATAATTGTTATAAAATGTATATAGATATATATTATCAGTTAACAAATAGAATTATTGTCTCGTTGTGCAGTTAACATTTAGATATAAATTATATGAATTTTAAGGACCTATGATGTTAAATGCAACCTTTTCCTTGAATATATCATACAAAATATTCAAAACAATTGCATCACCAGCTCAATTTATAATTTCATTTTATCGTGGATTATGTTTTAGGATCCGATAACTCAGTTAAACTTAAATCATCATGACATATACCTATCAATCTATGAAATAATACAAAGACAAGTGACATTAAGTATTCTGCAAGCACAATTAACATTATTTTATCTAACTGAAAAAGTCTGAGTGAAAGCTATAACTAACGCTTTATGCTGCGAGTACACGACATGTCAAAAGCGGCATAAAAATGTGTCACTGAAATCACCAAGTACACGGCATGTGGCAATTGGGACGCATATCTGAAGCCACAATGGAGTCATTAAATTTCATCAAATTAAAATGTCTTCGATTTTTAATGCCACAAGCTTTTTAGGTGAGTTAAGTGAAATAATAAATCGGGTTGAAATTTCAGCCCTTAGATTAGAAGCTCATAGCTACTTTTTATTTTCCTTACAAATAGTATGGGAACATTTTGGTTTTTTGGTTGTTTATTTTATAACTTTAGAACCGTTTATTGTAACAAAATGATCAAAACATATTCTTAAAGGAAATTGAATTATTTTCAAAAAAGCTCCCAACTTCATGAACAAGCAGCATTTGACATTTCGTGAACTCGAAGATAGCATTACTCTTCTTTTAAACTACTATGCATTCTTATTATAAAAACAAAAAATGTTGTTGGTCTTAGGATGTGGACCTGCCACGTTTAATATGTGCTAATTCTGTAAGAAATGCCTTTATAAGATCATATGTTGAAAAACTTATGCCAACAGCAATAGGTCCCTTAATCCAATTCATGCTGAGTCCTTTGAAGAATCCATTTTTTACACCCTCCTCTCTGAAATAATAAAAAAGTCATTATTAGAAATATCGATTTTCACTTGGATGATATTAAAAAAAAACCTAAATAACTTTAAGCCTTGTTGTGAATAATGTGATGAATATGTTTTCGGGAGGTACTTCAATTCGAAAGTAAGTTTATTTTAATTGAAAAAATAACAAATGTTGTAATTAGTTAAAAACGGGCAACAATGTTTCAGAAGCATTATTTGAAAATAGTTTTTATGAATACAAGATGAGTTTAATAAACCCTAATTAGATATATAGGTGCAAAATATAAAAATATTTAGTAAGACGTTAATGCATTTTTAGTATGAAAGAAGTACTTCAACATCGTACTAAATCGTTTAAGATTTCCTTTAAAGCAATATCAACTTATTTTTATTTATATTGTTCGAGGAAGAGAAACAATCATAAACTAAAAAAATTCAAATAGAAAACACATTATTAACAAAAATTTTCGTTTCTTAGCGACAAGCTTTAATAAAAAGATTTAAACAATACAATAATTTTATACCATTCGACTTTAAAAAATGTTATCTTTACTCTACTAATTATACTTTATATCGCCGAATTTTGGTTCTACCCGAAATTCATAATTTTATCAATTTTGAACTTACCTATAAATTTTTTTTAGAGTTGAATAAATCGTCGTGTATTCTCCTATTTTTTTCTGATTTATTCCAATTGTTTGCATTCGCCTTCTAACTATGTCTAGTGGATAACTAGCTGTTTGACCAGCTGCGCCAGCAACAGCCCCAAATGCTAATGTTTCTAAAGTATTGGGTGTTTTGTTGCCGTACACTTCTAGAATAAAGAAAACAAACAATAAGTTAGTACCTCATCGTCATCAACATACCATCGTTCGTATATTAAAACTTACCATTATATTCCCTCTTCAATGTTTCGTAAGTGAAAAAAGATGTACCAGCGTAAGGAATAACTCCTAGTATAGTTGCCCAGTAACCTCTAAATAAGGTGCGAGGTCCTTCTTCAACCCATATTTTAACAAAAACCTGGCGGAGGGTACTATAAAATAATAGTTTTTAAAAATTATTATAGTTTGTATTGAAAGAAACAATAGTATTTTGCTTTGTTTTTTTTTAAGCTTTAAAAATGAATAATAAGTTTCTAACAAGTAAACAGAAAAAAAACATGATATTTGAAAAAAATATTTTCTAACACAACGGTTTAAAAAAATAAAGGCTTTCAATGCTCTTATCAATTTTTAGTGGAACGCTAATGTCTTTTAGTTTTTGACAAAAATCAAAATGTATACCTTCAACACTACATATGTAAGGAAACCTGATTATCCATGACACCCTACTTTGTTTTTGACCAAAAAACTTTAATATTGTAATCATGAAAATTTCGTTTCCCTCCTTTGGATATTTGCTTTACTTTACTTTACTTTATAGTTATACTTTTTCCCTATTATATTACTATAAATAGTAAGAGGGCGAATTTTCTCCCATCTTATCAACTTTTGATAAGATTGCATTGATTAATGCTTTTTGCATCATCGAATATTCATGTTAACCAAAATTTTAATCAAAAGAATCCATAATTTGAGTTGTTAATCGTCGAAATTGTTAATTAGCCGATTTTGGTTGATAAGCGACATATTTCAGTCATATAAGAGATTGAAGCCTCTGTGAATAAGCTGGCTTAGCCATAATCGAAAATTCTGTAAATTATAATTAATTTATATTTATAGATTTACAGAATAATGGAATAAAGAATTATGTTTACAGAATTTTAATTTATAGATCAACACCCGTTCCCGTCTATTAGCCGTGGTTTTTGAAAATTTTCACATGCAAACAATAATAACAAAAAATGATTATAAAATTCTTTGTTATATTGTTTATAAAAAAAATAATTTGTTATTGTTTGCGTTTAAAAAATTTGCTGAGCTGGTTATTTACTTTTACAAAAAACCTGGCTATTTTATGTTCATCCAGTTAATTAAAGAACTCTAAAAACGAAGTTATTCAGTACACTCGCACTCATTAAATTTCGTAGTCAGGTCCTAAGAACCAGTTTTTAAGTGATGAGTTAAACCAGAAACAGTTAATCAATACTGCAGTTTTTGAGTATTCATGCGCAACTTAAAAATATGGATGTTAAAACATCAAAAGGCTCTGTTAAGTAAATCAGGTTTAACTTTAATCTCCCACTAAAAAACTGGACATACATAAGAGAATTCTGAAAAAATTCAACAGAACTAGATGCAACCGCTTGTACATTCATCTAACAAAAAAAAAAAAAGGAAATAGGAATAGGTCGAAACTGCGAACGGGCCAAAAATATTTTTTTTTAAGATATTTTTGAGCGGCAAGACCAAATATATACATATGTGCATATATTTATATTATTTAATTTACTTATATGTATGTTCATAGATGCATAATATTAAAGGAATTTTGTTTATGTTATCAAGCGATTTTTATAGCAAAATGCGAAATTTTCATGAACATTATTTTTGATTTTTTTTAAATTTTTCATCATCTTACTTGTAACCTGAATATTTATCTGTCACAGCCATTCGTGCTCTTGCCAAGTCCAATGGATACGTCAAAGATTGTGATGTGATCCCAGCTAATGAACCAGCCATAAACCTTTTCAACTTTGTACTGTAACATTAAATTTTGTATCTTAGTTTTTTAATAATTTATTGAGATAAATTCTGATACTCACTTTGTACCATCCTCATCAACTCGTAAAATTTTTCGCCATTGTTCGTGCGCTGTGAATTGTATTGCTGCATAAGGTACGATCCGAGCCATAGTTGCAGAATTTCCACGCCATAGTGCAAGTGTGCCTTCATTAGCGTAAGTTTTTTTAAGAAATTGCACAGCAGCTCGAAATGAGTATGGGGTATCTTTGCTTCAGAAAAGAATTCATTACAGGAAAAATCTAACTTCAAAAGGATTTGAGGTTGTATGTGTATCTTAGTACTCTTGTTTCTAAAACAAATTAGGTATATTCAATAGGTGTATATATAAAGTCTGAGTCAGCATTTAATGACACAAATTTTAAAGAAGTTTTGAAGCCAAGTTAGAATCGTTAAGCCAGATACAAAGGAACTAAGATTTTTATACTATTCAATTGTTTTTAATCTATTTTTCCTATTAATAACCAACAAAAAAATCATCACTAACCGTCATTGGTTTGTATTCACAAGGCTTGTTTCTATTTTAACTTAAATCGAAGCTATCGTTAATTTTAAAATGGTTCGTCTGAATTGAGTGCTTTTAAAAATTTTGAATGATAGTAAATTTCAAAAACTTAAATAGCGGAATCCGCGGCAAAAAAATGTTCTTGTATACTTTCGCACAAAAACGGGCAGAATGGTGTTCAGTGCTATTATGTTGAAGAAATTGTTAAAGAAAAAAAAACTGCTTTGATGGTACTTACCGAATTTGAAAATTTATTTTCGCTCTATCTAACGGTGCTATTGTAGTCTTCGCTAAGGCTCCAGCTGCTGCACCAGCTATTAAGCTCGTAAGTACAGCATCAAATTTATTGACTTCAAAAATAAGAAATACAAATTTTACATAGGTAATAACTTAAGAACACCAAAGTTCTTTGTTTACTTTTTGCAGGTTGTGTTTTAGTTATTGGCGTTGAATTCAACTTCGTCTCA
Organism: Epistrophe eligans; assembly: GCA_951394125.1. NCBI lineage: Eukaryota > Metazoa > Arthropoda > Insecta > Diptera > Syrphidae > Epistrophe > Epistrophe eligans. The sequence continues at coordinate 56,583,122 of OX596028.1, forward strand.
TCATCAGAAGCGGACTGTTGTATAGAAGAGTCTGTGCTTGCTGTTGCTGTTGAATTTTGTGTAGACTTGCTTTTGATGGACATTGCAAGATTTTTCTCCTCTATTAATTGGCTCATCGCAATCTGAAATAATTGAAAAATAGATGAGTTCTATAAATAGTCTTATCGGCAAATTATTTGTTTTGTATGGATTCTTTAGTTTTATACGATTGAGTCGTTACGCAATAGGGAAAGATTCCAAGTTCAATTGTGTTTATAAGACACATGAAAGCAAATTGGAATTGCTTTATTTTATAAATAATGGAAAGTTTATTATTACGAGATAAATAATGTGTTTTACTTAAAATTAATTTTTAGTTCTTAGACAAATTATAAATATGTACATATGTACATATTTAAATATAGGTTGCTAAATAAACAACAAGTCTACTTATCAGTAACTTGATATGGGGATGATTTAATGTTACTTTAAAGTTAAACTTAATACAGAAACGTAATACAGAAAGAGAACTTTTTCATTTATTTTCTACTCTTCATATTAATAAATATATTTTTGCTTTATGATAAACTAGCGTTACCCCGTCCACTTCGCTAGATGTTTCTTTAATTTATTTGCTAAATTATAAAACATTTTTTTTTTTTTTCAAATTAATTTATTGTAAGGCTTTGTGGTAAACAATATTCTTGGTTTTTCCTTCATGTGCAAACACAAACAAATCAGCAGGTTTCCCTACACGTTAACAGGCTACATACAATAGTCCATGTGAGAAACAATTATTGTCCAAATTCAAACCACTTGCAAAGCGTCCCTGCGCTTTATTGATGGTCATTGCGAAAGCCAGTCGCACTGGAAACTGCAAACGTTTGAATTCGATGTTATGTCGGTTGGTATCAGACCTGGTAAATCCAATGAATTTAAAAATTCTGTGGGATAATTGACCACCTCATCTTCATTTATAACGGTATAGACTGACTATTGAATATGATCATTTCTTTGATATCAACTCCATATAATTGTTTTTGATATTTTAATTTTCAATAAAAATATTATTCCGTCAAATTTATATCGATTAAAATTATTTCTCTTGACTTGACTGTAATTTTTTCACTTTTTTTCGTATAAAAAATAAGAAAACAATTGATACACACTTGATTATAGAGAATAAAGATCAGAATTTATACGAGTAACAATTTATTCTTTCTACGAAATTACAAGAAATTATGAAATGAGCGAAATACACTTGTTTTTTGCATTTTTTATTTTAATGAAAAAGTAATTTAAAAAAAAGGGCCTATATCCTTCTCATTGATTTTCTGAATAGTTTAAAAGAAAAACCAAGTAAATTGATTGAAAATTACGTGAGTCACACGTAAACACAAAAAATATTAACTTAGTTTTATATATATAGATTTTCAGTCTTTATCACTGAAAGCACAACACTTCATGAAATTGTAGATACATTTTAATAATTGGATTTAAGTGAATTTTAAATCCAACCATTAAATCCATTTACACTTAAACAAACTAGAATTAAATTATCTGCAATTCAAATCTATAAGATTAATTGTTCTTAAAAACCTTAAAATATGACTATGGACATTGGACTTCCGGCAGAGATAATAGCTACACAAAATTCTTATCTTTTCTGTAGAAGTTACGTTTTCATTTTAAATAATAAACAGCAATGTTTTATTTTATCTTATTTTTAGGTTTGTTCAAATAGATTAAAAGATTAAATAAGGAAATAAAAGTATTAATATTTCAGACTGAATAGTTTCTGGAAGGGTTCACTACCATACTTTATAATATGTAATTACAAAAAATTTTAGTATGACGTTAAGTCATTTTTATTTTGGTGAGAGGTTAAAAATAGGATTTTTATCAATTTTCTATATTTATTATTCCAATGTACATATAAGAGACAACCTTTGCAATGTACACTCGCGTCACTTTAATAGAAACAAAGGGTTTCCTTGCAATAAAAAAGTAAGTTGACGAAATTTTTCTTATATAAATAACTCCATTTCCAGAGGTTTTTGCTTTCCTTCAAAGAGAATACAAAATCCTCCACTTTGGAAGCTCTGACAGATCTTATCATCATCTAAGCGTATATTAGGAGGTAGCAGAAACGTTAAAAAATATCATAAACCATGTTCTTGGCTTAAAAATTTGACGTTTATTAGTCAATTTACCTAGAAATATGTAACAGAGAAAGTAATTATACATTGATTCAAGGTAAATTCTTAAAAACGTGAGGAGGGGTAAGATTGATGTTACAATTTCCATATTTCTTTTTTTTTTTATTTCGAAAACCATACAAAAAAAGACATTGTATATTTTATAAGAGCTGATTTAATTTCCTGCAAAAATGTCTCATTTATATTCCCGCTAGGAGAAGCTTTCCCAGACCCATGTGGTATCACAATGGGCCAACAAATTGGTCTAAGTGTGTCAGTTCTCCACCAACAGCCACTTCAACCAAGCCTAACCTAACCTTCCGCTAGGATCAATACTGCAGGAGAAAAACCCTTAAATAACAAAATTCTAAAACTTTGAAGAAAAAATGTTTTCACCTGTTCAACAAAAAATTTCAAAACAGGTAGATTAGGCGTTTTCCTATCAGTCCGGTTGCGTTGGCATATATTCGCCTTACCCTCCTTAAATCCCGCCTTTTCCGTATTCTGCATCATGAATTGCTGCAAATTTATCAAAAGCTTAAAAAAGCAACAAAAACCGAAAGCTTTTTCATTAAAAAAAATTAAAAAGAACTAATAGGTTTGTTAAACGAAGCTGTTCAGAAAAGTTTACAACACTTTAGAACAGAAAAGTACAAGTTTCTTTTCTGCTTTTCAATGAGCAGTTTTCTTTTCTAAAGTGTTCTATGTATATTGCTGTTCAATGAGTCTGTTTGGAACAGTTTGTAACACTATAGAACAGGATTTGCTGCACTTGCTTTTTAGGTAGAACAAGTTAGAACAGATTTGTGAAAACTGTCAAAATCAGCTGTTATAATTTTTTAAATGAAAATAGTTTGTTTTTATGTTTTTTTTCGAATCTGTGCCTAACTCTTATAAAAGTGCATTTTAGTTCTGATTCTATTGAAATAACTTTAATTTTAAAGTCATATGTCATGTAAATTTTAAACCAGCGTACATTCAGGGGAAAATTGTTGTTGTTTTTTACTGACAGTTTAGGTAGCCATTTCTTGTTCTAACTAGTTCCGTCGTTTTTCACGAATATTTGCTGTTCTATTCTGTTTTGTTCTAACTTTTTTTTCAATAACAAAACTAATGATTTGGTTTCAAAAGTGGGAATGGTAACTTTGTTTTAACAAACACAGCGAGGGTAGATGACTAGCAAATACATTACATACCTAGTCTACCAGACCCTCTTATAGTCTCGTTGTGGTTTTAGCCTAGGAATGGCACTTGCAATTTCGGTTGCATGATTATTCAGTCGCAAAAAATAGAAAACCTTATATTAAATGTAAACAAACACAAATACGAAAAAGAAATAATCCCACTTTTTTAAGCGCAACAAAATATCGCAACTGCATTTGTGTATTATAGTTTAAAAACTACGATGACAACTATTTACAAAATTAACTCGTTGAAAGTCTATACAAAATTTCCATATAAATGGGTAAAGTTCAAGTTGCATAAATTGTTGAAACGAACAAATCGAAATGAAAAAAAAGTTCGCAACTATTGCATTTTATTCATTAGAAGTAGTAACAAGAGAAAAATTATACTTTTGAGTGTCATCATGAATGGCATATGTGTAAATAATAATCCATACAAGTAGAGATTTCGATTCAGAATAAGGTTATTACGATGACGAAACAGTTGAAAACATATGCATTGAGTTACTCAACAAAGATTGTTTTAACAAAATCAGATGATGATATGTATATATATCAATGCTGATAAACATGAAGGTACATACATGTTTATTTATTTATTTATTCATCTACTGATATAAATCTTACAGACTACTAACAATTCAATATACTATGTAATTATATATGTATATGCATATATATATATGTATATATGTACAACTTAAAGCTAGTGAATAATATTTTGTAGTTTAGTTTTAAATTATTTCAATCTGTTTATTGATAGATCAAGTTCATTACATATAGAATTAAAAAGTTTTATACATCTAGAAAACGATTCATTGCAGCCATAATTACATCTATGTCTTGGATTGTTAAAAAAATGACGTAGACGCAATCTTCTCTCCGGAATATATATCTCAAAGTATGTGAGAATCTGTGGACACTTTATACGATATGAAAAAATATAGTGGACAAACAACATACACTGAACAGAACGCCTTTTTTCTAAAGAATCAAGTCCAATCAAAGCACACCTAGATGGATATGAAGGAGTATCTATATTCCATTTCAGTTGCCTGACCACAAATCTAGTGAAAGCCTTTTGAACTCTTTCAATGCGAGTTACCCCAACAGAAGAAGAAGGGAACCATACAATTGAACAATATTCAAGAATTGGACGAACTAAAGACATGTACACCGATTTTAAAGCATAAGGGTTTGAGAACTCACTGCAGTTTCGTTTGACGAAGCCAAGCATAGAATTTGCCCTAGCTATAACATAGTCTACATGCAAGGAAAATGACAACTTTGGATCAAAAATGACTCCAAGATCACGAATCTCAAATTTGCGATCAAGAATCTGTTTGAAAATTTGGTAGTTGTATATCATAGGAACTAAAGTACGATGTGCTGTAAAAACATTACATTTTTTTTTATATTCAAAGGAAGAACATTTTTCTCACACCAAACAGCTAAATTATTTAAATCATTTTGAAGATTTTGATGATCATTTCTATTTTTAATGCACATAAAAATTTTTATGTCGTCAGCATACATCAAACAAAATGCATGTTTATGAAGAAATGGTATATCATTTACAAAAATATTGAAAAGAAGTGGTCCAAGATGACTACCTTGAGGAACTCCAGACGAAACGTTAATGGTATTAGAGATAAAATTCCCTATTTTCACACATTGCGTTCTGTCATTAAGGTAACTGGATAGCCATTTCAGAAGCAATCCATGAATACCAAAAGTTTGAAGCTTAGTTATAAGAATTTTGTGACAAATTGTATCGAATGCTTTGATAAAATCTGTATAGATAGTATCAACCTGGTAGCCAGATTCAAATGAATCGGTGACATATTTGCAATAAAGCATGAGATTTGTTGAGGTAGATTTACCTAACAGAAATCCATGCTGCTCAAAACAGATATGTTCCTTTATATTAAAATAAAGATGGTCTTTTACTATAAGTTCAAATAGTTTAGGGATTGCAGAGATCTTAGAAATCGCACGATAGTTTACAACCAAATTTTTTGGGCCAGCTTTGTAAATCGGACATACATATGAAAACTTCCACTGATTCAGAAAGAGTCTAGTAGAAAGGGATTTATTAAAAATAATCAGAAGCGGGATTGATAATGAGAACTGACATTGCTTCAGAACAAAAGATGGAATTCCATCAGGACCAGGATTTAAGCTAGATTTTAACTTTGAGATACCATTTAGGATGTCGGATTCAAAAAGATTGAGCGTTGAAATATTAGCATTACTGATGGAATAGCTTTCTGTTTGATAATTGTTTAATGCGGAATGGTCAACATAAACAGATTTAAAGAATTGTGAAAAAAGTTCACATGAACTCTGTAAATCATTTGATGTTTGACCATTGAACTCCATATTCTCCTGCAAGGCAACTGACCGTTTTTTGCTATTTAAAAAAGTCCAAAATGCTCTTGGATCACAAGAAATGCGGGTTTGAATGTTTAATACAAATTGTGTGTGTAGATACTTATTCAGAAAATCATATTCCTTTCGAAACTGACAGAAAAGTTTTCTGTCAGTTTCGGAATTTGATTTTCTGAATTTTTTAAATGCTTTATTTTTAATGTTTTTTAAGTTTACTAAGCGTTTATTAGACCAAGGAGTTTTAAATGATCTCCAAGTTTTTTTTTTTGGAATACATTGATTTAAACCGATCGAAAAAATATCCACAAACTTATTATACGCACCTTCTAACGATAAATCAGAAAGGATCTGCGTCCAGTTAGTTGATGTAACGTAATTATTGAGTGCAATGAAATCACCTTTGTTGAAATCAAAAAATTCATCATTTGATAAGAATAAAGAGTTTTTGACACATTTTTCGAATTTCAAAATTGAGCATATTGCAACATGATGGACTGAATTATTAAGCAATGGGAATTCAACTTCAAAAATTTCAAAACTTATATTGTTAATACAAATTAAATCTAACAATCTATTTAAAGAATTGTGAACATGATTTACTTGAATAACATCCATAGAAAACATAGAGTCAATAAAACTGTATTCATAATCATTTTTCATGTTATATGGAATAAGACATTTATCTTCATTTGAATAATTCCATGTTACATTACCTAGATTAAAATCCCCAACAATAAATGGGTATTGATTATCCAATAAGTTACTTACAATATTTTCTATATTATAAATATGGTTTTCATATACATCAATTGAACTTTTTGGAGGTATATAACTCACTATAAACAAAACATCTTTTTCAAAAAAGCTAACACTTATGCACATCTGTTCTATATTTACACCAATCTTAGATAAAACATGTGTATTGCTTAACGTTTTTTTTATACAACCAACGTGCCAAAATCCTTACTTACTTACTGGGTTAATGGGTACGTTCAAGAGACACAAGGGACTACATATGTAGTCAAATGCATTCACTGAACGCAAAATTGAGTAAGGAAACTAGTTATTTCTTAAGGCGTTCTGCACACGAAGCGTCTTGTCATAGACGCGTACAATGTACTACTATTGTTTGTGGCTTGAGTGCAGCTTGCGTGTAGCTCACGTGTGTTTCAATAGACAACCGGGCACGAAGCGTAAGTTAAACTTATTCTTCGCAGCGAACAAGCTTAAATCGCTTCCCCTACAGCAGTTTCAGTCGCTAGGCATATTTAATAAACATTTTGGTGAAAATTCAATTCAAAATCGATTTCCAATACATGCCAAAATTATGTGGATATGTTCAGTGTTTTATTTATGACGTGAAGCTTCGTATGCAGAAGTATAGTCATGTGCAGAAGGCCTAAGAGGTCAAGATATCAAACTTAGAACTTTAATTCAATTTTTTTACATTCATTCATAAGACAGAAAGTACTTATAATAATCATGTCGATTATGGAATCTGCAAAACTGCATCGGTGATGATTCACAGTGCAGGGCACTCTTTTCTCTTCACTCATTTGTCGTGAAAAGAAAAGAGAGCAATACTGCGAATCACTACGGATGCAGTGTTGCGGATTCCATAATCGGATTCATGAATATGATTATCTGAAAAACATCTCACACAAGACAAAAATCAATATTTCTAACATTTTTAATTAAATCTTTTCGATTATACATATATAGTAAATAACCAATTCGACCCAAACGCAAACATTATAGCAAACAAACGTGAAAAAAAAAGTGACAATTTTTTTGTTTGTCTATTTTGTGTTGTTTGCAAATAAAATAAATATTTTCAAACAAAAAATTCACGTTTATTGATTTAAATTCACTTACATTAGCCGCCTTTTATTATCTGGGTCTGGGTAATGGCCAATGGGTTATCTTTTAACACGTAATACAAAAACAACATTGGATCTAGGTTTCTTTCGATGTCTCCTTTATAGATCTAGAAATATTTTTTTTAATCTGGCCGGTAGATGGATTTTAAAGCTTTTTAAGCTTTATAAATGGTAAGAAAAGTTTAAAGAAAAAAGACAGTATCTAAATGAAAAATAAATAAACAGAGAAAAGAAAGAGATAAACATACAACATGGTTTTCATTTGGATCCGTATCGTTTTATTATATCAGGGTGAGCCATATGGGTTATTGGCGATAATAAAACGCGGCTATTGTGTTTTTTATTGAGAAGAAGTTACATCTATTAGGGTGGCGCTTATTTTAGCAATGATTATATTTATTCTGCAGCCCCCTATTGCGATTTTTAAGTAAAACTTTGAAGCTTGTATATACGTCTGACCAAATCTTTTAAGCTGTTGATCTTTTTAACACTCTCTAAAATATCATTCGTAAATAAAACTGGCCCTGATAATTTTTTTTAAATTTTTTTAGAATCAAAACTAACGTTACATGCCATATAAATTTTTACGATTTTTGGAAAATCTTATTCTTCTCAAAAATGGTTAGGTTTTGGTGGAAAAAAAACATTGGGAAAATGGTCATTGGTGGTCAGCTTTCTTTGATTTTCGCTTTTTCCGAAAATTGTTCAAAACGATTTTGATTAATTTTTATGGAAATGTTTCGATAAGTCGAAATAGTATTGTGCACTAAAATTTTGAAAAAAATATTTTTTGGTAGTTTAAAAAATTCTTTCGTTGAAAACTCAATATCTAGAGAACAACATGATAGATTCTTATTTAACTTGGTAGTTTTTTAACATTATCTATCAGATTTATAAGAAAAATTATTCCCAAACCTGAAATTAACGATACTTACCATACAAATGTTTAAAAACCGTTAAAGAAAATCTTATTTTTTCCAAAACGACTACTACAATTTCATTTAAATCTTTTTTTGTTCCTAATATCAATACGGTCTACCATATAACTTGAAAATTTTTTGAAAGAACCATTTTTTAGATTTTCTACTATCTCATAATCTGATCTCAAAATTATATATTTCGAAAATAGGTGGATGATTTTTTTTTCAAAATTGAGATTTTAAGTCTGCATTAATTAAAACTAAAAAATGGTTTACTAATATTTTTTTAAATGAACGATTTTAAAAATTTGTTCTCATAAATAAGGATTTATTAATGAAACATCGCAATTTTCTTTTTTCCATACAAATCGTATGGGACATTTTTTGTTTTTTTGCTTCTTTGTTTTATAACTTTAGAACTGGTTTAGTTTCATTTTTAAGGGCTGAAAACTGAAATTTTCACTAGGCTTATCATTTCACTAAACTTAACTAGAAAGCTAGTGGCATTGAAAATCTAAGAAATTTAATTTTTTTTAATCAGTCTAATGTATATGCGTATATCTTATCTTTTATAACATCATATTATAAGATATACATATAGTTTCCAAAAATTTGATCAAAGTGGGAAGTACACGCCTTACGATTAAAAAGTGATCGGTTTCATATCTACGGAACTAGATTACGAAGATTACATCAAAGATACTAGGTATCTTTGGTGTAATCATCGAAGAAGAAACATACCTATGTAGACGTATTAGATATTTCTTTATTTAAACAATTTTATATTTATTTTAATTAAATACCTTCCTATATTAATTAAAAAACGAAACCAACATTATTTGTGTACATGCATACATTTGTATATTCTTTATTTCTCAAATTATTTGCTTCTTTTGTAAATCGAAATAAATAAGTTAAAAAAAAAAACAAGTTCAATTAATATTCGACTAAACTGCAAAACTATTCAATTATTTAAAGTTTTTCTTAAACAGATCTGTTTTCATTTCCGTAAACAAAATAAAATGTTGTTATGAATTATTTATATTTTTCTATCTCTGTCTCAAAAGATGACTGGGGTAAACTTAAAATAATATTTATCAGTATTATTAGCTTTAAGATGGAAAATAAATTTAGTACGTTGGAGAAGTCGAAAACTTATAATTGAAGTGTGAAACATTGTAGGTAGGTACCTAATCTATTCAATGCTGGGACGGGATCAAGGTTAGTAACCAGAGACAGACGAAATGCTATATTAAAAGACGTGCCCCTTCTATCGTTCAATTGATAAAGATATAAAAAATATACAATGCTACACATCAACAACAAGATAACGAACAAAACAAAAACAAACGTCGTCCCTCTCGCTGCGCTGATGGTCACTTGTTCATTATAATGTTGTATTCATTTTTCCTAACGTTGGAGTTGCGTTCTTGTGTTTATTTTAAGAAAACCCAGTTCGGACAGGGTCGAACACAAAACAACAACACACACAACTATTTTGCGAACAAATAAGTAATAAACAGATACTGTTCGTCAACTAAAAGCTTAGAAATTACTAATAAATTTATTATGTTTATTAGATAGAAACTAATTACGCAACTGATAAGAGAATTGTTTTGTAACATGCACGTTTTTGTATAGTTTACTTATTTTCCTAACCTCTCGTATTTCGGTTCCGATTATTTTTATATTTTAAATTATATAACATGAAAGAGGGCTTCTCCTTCTGTTATGATTCGCGGAAAATTAATTTTGTTTCGTGCGGTTTGCGGAAATAATAGTGACGTCGTTCGTAAGTTTCTAGCTGTTACCTTGTTGATGACAGGTCATACCTACTTCCCACTTTTAGACAATAATTTCTTATAAGTTTTTAATTGTTATGACTTATATGTATATGTAGTTAGTTATTGAAGACTTACATTATAGAGAATAACATGAGCTGAAAGCCTTTCCTTCGCCTTTTTGCTTGAAATTCAGACAAGACAATTTCGAGCGAAATTTTCGTAAATTTTATAATTTTTGCAGTATCTGATTCCTGATAGCACAAGAACTGAGAGTGGAATCGAATAACAAGGAATATGGAGAACAAAGAAAAGACAAGATTGAAGGTGAGGAAATGACCGCGAAGTTAATCGAGAACTTTGTATTAAATTGAATTTAGTCGAACCGAAACTATTGCAACGGCGAACGAAAAAAGTTATGTTAAGTGGGATTGAACTTCATATGAGAATAACAATATTCCCAGAATCACCAACCATAACCCGAACGAAACGAACGACCAAACACCAAACTAGAACAACTTGTGTTTGTGACTTGAGCTTGTCGAATGTCGATTGTCACAAGTTTGAAGTTTCACCCTAATTTGACAGATTTAAAAGATGACATTTTATTGTAATAGACTTGATTGAGTTCATACTACAGGTAAGTTTAAAATTATTCGTCAGATACGTGGTATTAGCAAGAGAAAGCTATCATGCTATGGGTGAGAGAGAATTATATCATACATTTTTGGATTAGGGAACTTAATGAAAAACCCAATCATTTGTTTAAAAACATGTGGTGTAAAAGGGCGTAAGTTGTAGATAACAATAATGTGATATTACTTTCTTTAAAAAATATGACTATAAGTGGGTATAATAATTTTTAATGATAAATAGTTTATTCATTTCAAAAAAGCTAGTTAGGGTGATACAGAAAAATTTAAATTTATTATAAGCAACAAAGAGGGAGTTGATGGACAATTTAAAGAAATCTTCAAGTAAACGAAGGTACATTATAGGTCATCGGCCCAATCAATAAAAACAACAATAATTATAATGCCATGGACAGAAAACAAAAATTTCAATTTTAATGATTAGGAATTCTAATCTAGATCTTTGTCATGAAATCTATGTAATATAAGCTGAACTTAAAAAATATTGCATAACGACAAGGTTCTCACTGATGGTCAACTGATGAGTCCAAGTGAGATCGCCGGGACGAAGTCACATTTTTGTAAATGTCGTTAAAAGCTATTTCCAATCAAAAATAATAATGGTCATAAAAATTTATTTTATTAAAGTTATCCAATACTATACTTCATTTTTTATTCAGGAATTTTATTTCATAGTTTTCATCAAAAATTAAATTTTGGATTTTGGACAAGAAATGCATCTTGTCTTTTTTGTACACTACTATGTTTTAAAACAAAATGGCCAGTTTGTTCAAAATTGGTTAAATCTACCGTCACTTTAACAGGTCCTAATTAAATGGTCCTGATCTAAGTCCGTAGATAGTAAAACACAGCTAGCATGTCCAATTTCGGTTTCAATATCAATGCCCAGAGAAAACGAATGAATGAGTTAAATGCAAAATGATTATTCGTATTTTTATTTTTGTTCAAGCATTTACTATACATTTCTTAAAAAATTATTGCAAATTGTGAAAACCTATTAACAGTTTTTGAAGTTTGTTGAAAATTTAAATAATTTCAAGTCATCAAGCAAACCTAGCAGGACAAAAATTAAACACCCTACAATTGTATTTTCGCATGACATTTTTAATAGATACGTCAAATGTAGTAGATGAACATCACCAAAGAAAAATTCTGTACAACAATACAAGAGTTGGACACAAAATGGTCGGTCGAGTCTGACGTTCGAGTTGATGCCCGAGCTAACATATTTGAGTTCGTGAAAAGTTTTTCCTTCAATCAAAATAATACAAAAATTTAATAACAAACCCCAGATAAATTTTAAAAATTTGTGAAGATCTTAAAACAATAATAAAACAATTCCGCGCAATTCTGGGAACGAAGAGCCAGATTGATTAAAAAGAAAAAAAAATGTCTACCATAAGTGTGTTAAATGATTTACGAAGCTATTCTCGCCACTGGCTCACAGAATTTATTGAAATTTATCGCAAGGAGGAATGCTTGTGGCAGGCCAAACATCCTGACTACAGCAATCATGCTGTACGAAATAATGCCTATGATAAACTTGTCGAAAAGTTGAAAGAGGTTGAACCAAATCCGGACAGAGCAATGGTCGTGCGTAAAATCAACTCCCTTCGGTCGGCCTTCAGGCGAGAATTCCGCAAAACTCTTTCCAAGGAGAATTATGAGACACGTTTGTGGTATTTCGATAAGTTAATGTTCATCGCTGACCAGAATCCGAAGCGTTTATGTGGCGGAGCTCAAAAGCGAGAGCTTAAGATTAACTTCGAAGATGACAGCATGGAATACGATCAAGAGGAAGATGTCGGCAAAAACGAACAATTAATCGATGGGAGTGACTTGCTGGAAGATGTGACTGGCAGTCAAATAAAAACTGAGAATACCATGAGCAACACTATTCCCCTTCAATCAGCACAACAGCATCAACAGCAACACCAGCAAACCCAACAGCAACCGACCGCAGTTAAGGTGCTCGAGATAACAACTCTTGACTCGAATTCGCAACGAGAAATACAGCAGGTAAGTTCGAGATGGATGGATTTTACATTAAAATGTTGGCGGTTTCGTACTCAATTTATAAATCTATAAAAATTCTCTTCCTACAACTAACTGTTGCAATTTGCAAACGGTTTCAAATGATTTAAGAGGGTAGCTCAGGAATTCTGTGCAAAGTTCTAAATAATTGTAATAGGAATCAAGCCTTACAAGGTTTATTTCAGGCAAAATACGTTCCTCAAACTGCAAGGCAAAACCCGTCGGCCGTCGGCAAAAATAACAAATTAAGCAAAATAACAATATTCGTCATTAAATAAATATATGTAAGATGAACTGAAACAAAAATTGCCCAAAAAAAAGCCCTCATTAGTAAATTGATGAGTCCAAGTGAGATCGACGGGACGAAACGCAAAACAAAATTTATGGACTAAAGCCCGTTAAAACCTATTTTGAATAAACAAAATAACATTATATTTCACAAACTTCAAAAACATCTCAAATGTTGTAACATAAAATTTAACCATAATCCTTTTTTATAATTGGTCAAATGTTTAGTAAACTTTAAAATATCGAAAATATTTACTAATGCTACCAGAAAAGTATATTTTCTGAACCGATGGAACCCTGAACAGCTTGTCCGACGGGTAGGTTTGATCTAAATTAATAATAATAATTTTAACTAATTAACAGGTTCTTTCAAATAGATTTTCGACAGGTTTGAAAGATTTAAATGTATTTAAAATTACTTATTTAACAGTTGAAAGTGTTGCGTATATTTGAAACCGATTGAAGTTAATTAAAATGGTCACTTGCATATATGTATCCGCTTTTTCGTTAAGATTGAAGTTAATTAAAATGGCATATATGTATCCGCTTTTCGTTGTGTATTAAAAGAAAACTTTTCAGATCTGTAGAAAAAACCTAATATGCAAAAAAGAAGGAAAAATATGTATTTTTTGTGTGAGATGAGTCTTGTTTTTTAATTGAAACATTTTTTTTTTCATAAAGCCGGCTGAAGGGCAAAACTTAGAATACTCAAAACTACCTACCAATTTCAAATGCCTCCTCGTTAAAGCCAAATTATGTGCCTACTTATTATGTTAACTAATAAAGAAAAAAGTTTAAATAATGATAAATTGCAATTCTCCATAATAAATATAAACCGATTTGTAAATAAACAAACAGATTAGTCCCAATCTACAAATTTTAAAATTTGTGTTTTTCTTTTATTTAAGGCCGTTAACTCTTTAGAACATCATCAACAACAAATGCAACAACAGATTCACAATGCACAAGCTCAGCAAGCGCAAGTAACACAGATACATCATCAGCAAGTCCCTACCATACAAATATCAAGAGAACATCTTCCAACATTATTTAACTCGACAGCAGCCTACGAAAATCCACGGCAAAATGATGAATTTGATGCAATTGGCATAAATGTTGCGAGTAAATTGCGTGTGATGAATCCCACGCAGCGAATAATTGCTGAAAAATTGATCAGTGATGTTCTTTTTAACGGTCAACTAGATCAATTGCATATATCGACCAGTTTAGCACAGTAACAATTTAGGTATTCAGTATTAATTATTAATTGAAATATAACATTTTTGAAATGTATTTTATTAACTAAGTAAGAGTGTAAAAATTAAAAAGAATAAAAGTTAAAAAAGGACCTAAGATTTAAACAAAAAGTGTTTCTTTTTATAAAACTCAACGTTGGGTTTGTTCGTGGAGCCCTGAAGTCACCCTGGAATCGCCCTAAAGCGTTTTTTTTTTTTGAAAAAAAAACCTGAACTAACACCGAGACGGAGACCGGCAATTAAATTCTGTGTTTTTTAAGACCTGGGGTCGCCCTTAGGTTTCTTGAGTTTTTTTCCGTGACGGGTTGAGGTAACGGATAAACTTTAAAAGTGACATGAGTTGTGGCCCAAATTAAAAGAATACGCAAATTTAATTGAGAGATAGAAAAATGAAACGCTTGAAGTTGTTTTGGTTATTTTTTTAAATAAATTTCATGTTTTAAGTATTGTAATTAATTAATTAATAATAATAATTATTTTAATTATTTAGCTCGGGTGTTTTTCGAAAATCGATAAACCCAAGTTTTTTTTTGAAAATTATTGGTGTTGTCAAGAAAACCTGGTTCAACGAACGGAACTTTTAGATAGCAAAATATTTTAAACCAAAATCGCAGGAGTCATTTTCGTAAAAATTATGTTCTTTAACGGTTGTATGATGTTTACCATTATTTTTGATAATAAGTCTAATTTTTTTTAATCTACTATATAATGTTAAAAAACCTTGTATTCAGGTTTATTAGAATTTAAAAAAAAACTTTAATTTTTCGTGTACTATACCAACTTTTTTGAAAATTCTCCATTAAAAATTTGATCAAAATCAGTTGAACCGTTTTCGAGAAAATTGAAGATTAAACAAATTTTTGGTAAATTTTGTATTTTAACAAAAAATTGCCTGAATTTTTTTAAATATCTCGATACAAACAAAAAAATCCGTCGAAAGCAATATTTTTCCAATTTTCTTTTTTATTACCTTATGAAAAAAGTTGACGTGTTTATTGACCTAAGAAGACGTTTTGAAACTGTAGACAATTTTTTTTTTAAAGCTGTCAAAAATATGGAGTTAAAGATAAAGAATTGACATGGTTTCAATCAAATCTGCTCGGGCGTAGGTATGCATGTCTTGGTCGTATTTGTAAACGTTATCTAAATTTGGACCGCTGCACGGTGGGGCCCAACATACGATTTTGGGAAATAATCTGTAAATTGAATCATTTTATATGTATTTTTTCCCGCTGAATCAAATGATACTGTTAGTTTTTTGACTAGAGTCAAAGGGAGTGAGTAAAGTGGAGCTGCTTATAATGTTAACTAGAGGAATATAAAATTAGATAAGCTTATTTTTCAGAAAAAAAACTGATTTTTTTAAGCATATGATACATCAATTAAGGGTTATATATTTTTAATGCTGGATGTAATTAAATCAAGAAGTAAAATGACTTTAAGAAAGAAAAATCTTTTTTATGCGAAGGTATTCGTATTTTCTTTTTTATAATGAATTATTAAGTGAACCAGGACTGGCGGAACCTGGTGATGAAATTTACACAGCTATGAGGAAAAATCTGATCTAGACTCTAGGAAGGTGGAGCTTTTTTTGTACGGCTAAAAGACTATGAAATGCACCTCAAGTCCAAATTTTGGCTCAATTTTCCCGTGTAAATTTTTAAACATGGTAAATATAATAAATAGTTTATGTATATATAATATATAAAATATTAAAGCACCAGGTGGAAAAATTATATAAAACATGCTCATTATTTCAAAGTTCGGTTTTAAGTCCCTATTTCTGCTCTAGAAAATTTGTTCACCCCAAAACCTTTAACACAATAAAATTTTTTTGAAAAATACTGTTAGAAAAATATATCACAACACCAAATAATAAATATTACTCCCGTCTTATTTTAAATTGTTTGAGATGATAGGCTTGTAAAAAAACGAAAAAAATATAAAGTGGATTTTTATAAATAGAGAAACAGACTGAAGTTAATACCAGTGCCTATAATTTGTAACTGTCGCATCGATAAAATTGGTCGAGAATCTTTGAAAAATGGAATAAAACTTTTATGATTTCTTTCAATTTTCATCGTTCCTCGCATAGGGTACCTACAATTATATAGAGAACCGACTTCAGGGCTTTGTCTCTTTCACCCTACAAGCTCCACTGAGAGAATTTCCTCCACAAGGCTGAGCATGTGCCCATGTGGTAGCTGGTAGCTGCCCAAGACCCTGTTTAGATTGTGAGTGGCTCACTGTCACTGTACGTAGTGACGGCAGTTTGTTGGAGAAATTGGTGAGGTGGACAAGGAGGCGACAGTCAGGAAGAAAACATAAAATTAGAGGGAGCAGTCATGTTTTATATCTAAAACGTTCCATTTTATATAGTTGCCATCGGTGAGCCAAAAGCTTGTGAGGTGAAAGCGAACAAACCCCTTAAGTCGTTTCTGTAGATAATATGGTTTTCAGACTGATTTTGTAGATGCAAAAGTAACGGCATAGAGTACGTACATACATATATTATCTAGAGACCCGACTTTAGGGGTTTGTTCTCTTTCACCCTACAACCTGTTAGAACAATAATGTATACTACTCGATGAGCATGTATTAGTGGTCCCGTGCATTTTAGCGAGGTAGTAGACACGCTTTGTAACCCTTTTTCATGTAAATTATGATAAATATCATTTTTTGTTGCTTCTGGCACCTAAGTCAAACAATAGGTCTGTTCGGTAAATTGGAAATGCTTACAAAATTCTACAAACGGTTTTTTGTTTGGCTTCGGACAGTAAATTGTAAGTTAACAAACAGACCTACTATCTGACGTTTGGTTTTGGTATCGTCGACTGTTGTTGAGTTTGACATCGAACACAGACATTATTCGAACTTCGAACAAAACTAAATTTGTCTGCAAGTGCTTCAACAATAAAACAAATAACAAACAAAAATTAAATAAACAAATTAAATTTTGTTATATATAAGTATGGAGTCAAAAATGTGTTTAAATGACTTGCGAAGTTACTCACGTCTCTGGCTAACAGAATTTATGGAAATTTATCGTAACGAGGAATGCCTTTGGCAAGGAAAGCATCCTGATTACAGCAACCATGCCATTCGCAATTCATCCTACGATAAACTGGTTGAGAAACTAAAAGAAGTTGAGCCTAATCCGGACAGAGCAATGGTGGTGCGGAAAATTAACTCACTTCGGTCAGCCTTTAGGCGGGAATACCGTAAGAAGATTACCAAGGACAACTACGAGTCAAGATTGTGGTACTTTGATAAATTAATGTTTATTGCTGACCAGAACCCAAAGCGCTTATATGGGGGGCAAAAGCGGGAACTCAAGATTAACTTTGATGATGACAGCATGGACTTCGAGCAGGAAGAGGAATCTGATAAGAATGAGATGATTGAAAGTGAGGAACACATCACGTTGGTGCCGGAACCGATTCGTTGTCACGTTATAAAATCTGAAAATATCAGTGACAACTCCCACCAGCGGCAAGAGCAATCAATTCCACATCAGCAGCAACAGCCCTCATTGAAAGTTCTTGATATTACATCGTTGGATGCGAATTCACAACGCGAAATACAACAAGTGAGAAGCAAATAACAATTCACCTTAAAAATTACTGTTTCTTAACATACTCATTCCCAATTTCTATTTGATTGCTTTAGGAAAAACTTGTTTGAATTTATGTGAAAGTGTATACATTCGCAAGACTTAATTTATATTAACTTGGCTCCTATCCTAATGGCGTTTTCCATTGGTTTCACTCGGGGGTCCACTCATTCTAAAATCCAATAGAACAGTTTTAGCTATGCTTTTACTCAACTTAGAAACTTTGTCATTGCATTGAGGAATCGCCGTTTCGGAGTAATACATAAAAAATATACGAAAATTGCTGAATGCGTAGTTTCCATCATCGCAGCTTCGATGTGCATATGACTGAGGTGAGGCCTGAGGGTGGGTTTTGTTTTTGTTTCCATTCCATCTAAGAAAAATAGGGATCACGTTTCAACGATGGATTTTTTTTACATGAGGTATGATCATGGTTTATTATCCAGTTTTGGAAAAATAATTTCATCTTTGGTGGGTTTAATTCATTCATTAAATCTCTTACCCACCAATTTTGTTCTCTTGAATCCTCTCCCGACCGACCGTTGGCCAAGTGATATAAGTGAGTTTGTTTTAGGTTGAGCCTAAATGGATTAGCGCTACTTGAGTGTATTCTGATTTTAAATTGAGAAGAGAAATTTTCTTCTGAGAATCATCGGTTGACGGATTTCTTTTGCCAATGGAATGGTTTCAGAAGAGTTTTTTTTTGATTCAAGTTAGCTTTTTCGCCTGCTTTAAATTCGTCGCTATTTAACACCGCGTATAGAAATGGTTTCTTCTGGTCCATTTGTTGAAGTTCTAGGCAAATGAAAAGTTACTTGGATAGATACCTTCTTCTTTTTTTATATGAGAAATCAGTTTCCTTTCTACGGATAAAATAAAATAAAAGTGAATTTTAAAAAGGCGACTTAGTAAATTTCCATATTTGTATGTCTTTGTCAAGACGCAAATATTTTAAACCATAGTTACGACAAAATTCAAGAAGTTTTCGAGTTCAAGAAACCGTTTTTTGATCGAAAGGGGATATATGAAATATATACTGTTATTTAAAATATTTATGTAGAAAAACGAAAAACAAGGTTAAACGAAATATAATAATGTGGTATTATTTTGGACGAGAAAAATAATACAAAAATCGGCCTGGACATAACAATGACACTCATTAAGCTCATAACCTTTGACGAAGCCGAGTGGTAAAGTTGGGGGGTAAAAACAAATTATAAATTGCAATACAATTTTTTTAGTGGGTACTTTTTTTTTTAAAAATAAGATTGATGCTTTTACGTACTTTATGAAGTCATTTATAATTGCTTCTCAAATTAATCATTTAATACGAACATAAAGGGCAGTTTATAACACTTTAACGTTCACGTTTCAGAGCAATTAATGTAATAAAAAAACGCGGGTCTATTTTAAATTGAAAATTTTAAAGTACATAGATAGGGTAAAGGCACTAGTATCCGGACAATGCTAGTGTCCGGACACTACGTCGTTTATTTGAAGAAAATAGGCATACCACACATAGCCTCAAATAAAAATCAGTATACAATCCCATATGTATTACAAGTTTCAAGTAATATTGTTAATTTATACATATATTGTAATATTTATTTGTCCTTTCATTTCTGATATTTTTTTTAACAATTTTTGCAGTTTTTAAAACAATTTAAGGATTTGGAACCTTTAAACATTAAATATCTTTTAAGGGCTTATGTAATTTAAGGTCCTTGAGCATATTAAAATATTCAAATAATTCATTACGAAAGCAACTGCCTAAACCATAACTTTTTTCTGAAATCTTCATAGAGACCAAAGTGAAGGAATGTGTTAGTGTCTGGTTACTAGTGCCTTTTGCATTATAGAAAACTTTTCTTATATTTTGAATTTAATTATATATAACAAATATAGTAATACCCAAACTACACAATCAATCAAGATGTGCTCGTTGCTCTTTTGTTTTTTGATTATCAATCCAGAATGGATACGTTGCAGTTATTTTTTTTAAAGTTTTTTTTGTTAGTCTTAAGTTTCCTGGAATGTAAAAATCTGACATTCGTATTTAGTCTCGTCTATACCATCTACATCTTTTTTGTGTAAATTCATATTTTTAGGCCGTTGACTCACTAGAGCAACAACATCAACAACAAGTGCAACAACATATGCATAATGCACATCCAGGTCAGCAAACGCAAGTGACACAGATTCACCATCAGCAAGTCCCTACCATTCAAATATCCAGAGAACATCTTCCAACTATCTTTAACTCGACAAGCTTCGATCATTCACGCCAGAATGATGAATTCGATGCAGTTGGCACTAACGTCGCCAGTAAATTACGTGTCATGAATCACACCCAGAGAATCGTAGCGGAGAAAGTGATCAGTGACATCCTTTTTAATGGTCAACTGGGCAATTTGAATATTTCGTCAACTTTAGTAAATTAATATATTCTTATATATTATATAGGTACCTAGTATTTTCTGTTTCAATATCATTTAAAATGCTCCAGGGAGCAATTACAGCAATTTTGGAAATTATTCTTCATGTCACCATGTAAACTTTATAATAAGTCCTTATTAACAAATAATAATAATATCAATTTCAAGACAAATTATTACGCTATTTTATTCAGGATGATTATCTAACAATCAATTTAGGTACTATTTGGACAAAGGCTCCTTCTCAAAAAATTTGCGCCACACATATTTGGCACCCTGAAACAAAAAAAATATATGAAACTATTTTGAAGTACCTATGTACATATATTTTTTAAAGATTTTTTTTCTCACTGTGACGACCGGTAAATCTATTTTTTCTTCCTCCGACACCAGAGCTTTGTTTTCTTGCAGTACAACCCAGCCGTAGTGCATTGCTATTATTGCTGGAACCATAACAATTGTAACAAGATTTCGTGAAACAAACGAAAATTTGGGAGCCTTTTTAGTTTTCTCTACAGGTGATAAGTCCTTCATTTTATATAAATAAATTTATTTGTTCGTCTCCGTAGCAAATACCCAATGCGATACGTTCAGAAAATTTTGGTGTTCGTGTAATGAATGAAAAATTGAAAACAGATGGTGAATTTGACATTTTAATTAGTCCGCTTTGTATTAGCTACGTTCATGTTTTTAAAATTTTAATTTGCTGCCATTTATTTATTTTATTTTCGTAGGAGAATCCCACTGAAAATTGTTAGCTTTAGGTCCGTTCGTTTACTTTGCCAATAGGCGTGTTGTTTTTGCAAGCACGGGGTGAATCGCACGAAAAAAACGACCACAGCGATTGGCGACAGCATCACAGAAACAAAATGGAGTTTTACAAACTATCGATAACAAGTATATAATTTACGCCGGTAACTCAGTTTTTCTGTGTGCTTAAGTTATGCCCGGAGAATTTTCTGGATTTATCTTAGGGCGTAGGGGATTAGTTTTTGTTGAATTTAAATACTACAATTGGTGGAAATATGCTTTATTTAATAAAAATAAATATCACATTATTCACGGGCAAGACAATATACTCTTGTGTCTAAGATAGACAGCTATAAGACAACAATAAACAAGTTTTTTGAACACATTTTCCAAAGTTGGACATTTGTCTAAAGTTAAACAACGTTTATAAATAAGACCGTGATTGTTTAGCGACGCCGTTTTTATTCGTCCAATTCCCTCCGGGCTTTAAAAAAAAACACGCCTATTAGCAATAAGTTTAATTTAATTAAGCTGTCAAGTAACACACACACACAATCACAAAAAAAATCGATTCTTTACACATTCCTTTAAAAAACAGAAAAAAATTAGACTTTGCTTGGAAAAAATTCGATTTCTTGAAAGGAATTCGACATTATTAATTATTTTTAATTTTCAAAAAATATTTGCTAGCATACCCTACGTAATTTATTCTTGGCATCACTGATCACTCCTTTTGATATGTTTGAGTTTGACACTGGCAACTGGCATCGAAAAAAAGAGGTGAACTATCGTTTTCGCATAAAAATAATAAATGGAAATAAATATTCTTCTTTGTTAATTAATATTATTTTCAAGTTGTGTTTAATTAATGAGAGAGATTGCATTAAAACTTATTTCTATTTAATGATTTGAATTGCAGACACAGAAATGTCGTACAAGGAAAAACCAAGCACGTCCAACAACAAGGAGGAGATGTTTGACTGCTTCTATACTGAAGTGAGTGTATAAATAATTTGGTATTTGTTTCTTTTTATCGCTTTTTGCCAAATTTCTGTTGTTTTGTTTAAAAAAAATGAAAATGCGAATAAATTTATATCATTGTTCTTCTCACCTGCATATATCCCAAATCTGAAAAAAAACAAGGTAAAACAAATCGAAAAAAGGGATTCTGTACTAACTTCAAAACAACAAATTGATAGAATCCTACGTCCTGGCTCAACATATTTCAATTTAAATCCATTCGAAGTTCTACAACTCGAGCCCGAATCGACCATCGAAGAAATTAAGAAAAAATATCGTTCTCTTTCGATTTTAGTTCATCCGGACAAGAACCAGGACAACAAAGAGCTCGCCCAGACGGCATTCGACATCATCAACCGGGCCTGGAAGACCTTGGAGAACGAAAAGACACGCAAGAAATGTCTGGACGTTTACGAGGAGGCCAAAGACAGAACAGATCATATGGTAAAGCTCTATTAGATACATTCTGATAACAGTTTTAATATTTAATTGTATTCCTAGATCGCAGAGAAGAAGAAAAAACTGAAAAAAGATGGAAAATCACATGAGCCCATCCCAGAGGATGATCCAGAAAAATACAAGCATGCAATATATGTAATGGTTATGAAACTCTTCGCCGATATGGAACGTCGAAAACAACAACTCGAACAACGTGACCAAGAAGAGCGAAAACGAAAACGAGAAGCCGAAATTGAGGAAGAGGAAAAACGAAAAACCGACAAGGAATGGCAACAGAATTTCGAAGAATCCCGACAGAATCGAGTGAATAGTTGGCACGATTTCCAAGCCGGTACATCCAAGAAGAAGAGTAAAAAACAAAAGAAAATGCACGGAATGTTCGAACCACCGAAACTAAAGCCAGAAACTCGATAGATCTCGCATTCGAATTTTCATCACATATAGTAGTTGGCCCCCAAACTTTATATTTACACGTTTGTGTGTAATGTTTTAGTTATTGTATTTAGTTATTAGGAAAGAAATACGATACACAAAGCAACTGAAAAAAATCATAATTTTCGGACAGGATTATTGCGAAAACTCATAATTTTTACAATTTACACCACAATAGCATTCATCAAACTCCATAAAACATTTTTTTCTAAAATTGATTTCAAAGTGAGCAATAATATTCTTATTTTATATGCAAAAACAAAATATATAAGTAATTAATTAAGTAAATTAATATCGTGTAAATTGGATTTTTAGAAAATGTCTTGTACCTGAGCTTACGATACATGTATCAAAAGACTATACCTACAAAGTATGTTTTGGATTTTAAAAGAAAATCGAAGTCGAGATTTTAAACTTTTTATTGCAGTGATAGAGAACATGATAGAAATAGGCCTACTCAGTTCTGTTTTTTTCTGCCAAGCATGCGGCGTTAACAGCTACAGTTATTTTCTTCAAACGACGCTGAAGGATATATCACTATAAAAGGTGTGCTCATAGGATTTTATTCAAGAATCCAGTCTTAAAAGGTACAAAGTGCTGGAGGATAGAAGGTCAGAGAAATAATCTGCTGGGTCAACAGCACATTTAGATATGGTTCGACGTAATCCCACAGTACAGTAGGGGCAGTGCTTCATACCAACGGCTTACACCTGGATCACTTAACCACTAATACAAGAGCTATACTTCAACGACAAGCTAAGTACTTTGTTTAATATTATTGTTTAGAGGTTTATCCGGGTTTTCGCCGTTACATGAATACCATTAATTAATTTCGACTAAAATTTTAACACCATCAATTCAATTTCGGAAATTTAATATTATCATTTTTTATATAAGCTTCACTATTAAATATTCAAAAAGTATAAATTTGTGTGGTTCTACTTCCAAAGTACTCCTATTATAAAGCGGTATATAAACTTGCGGTAAACACGATATCTCTTTTTATAGCATTTGAAGCTTCTTCCATTTTACTTTGTAATGCTGGATTACCAATTCGAATAGCTGCAGTCTTAACATCACGTAGTGTTTCATCTAACTGCTGAATGCATCTCACAATAATGCCTTCTTGTACTTCTGTTAGTTTCATAATGTCAGCAAATGGCTGTAAAAATAAATATTGAAATTTTAACTTAAATGCTTCTAAGATTAATATCTCACCTTATTTCTCGCCCACTCATATACAACTTCAACTAAACCGAAATTCAAACGATTTTCGGTCTCCATTACAACTTTATGTCTAAGTTCTTCCGTTAGAATTATATCGTTGATATCTTCGAACTCTTTTACACACTAAAAGAAAATCACAAATAAATTCAACTCAAAAAGTTAAAAAAAAATCTTATGAACCTTCTTCAACTTTTCTGGGATAACTGGTTCTCCTTGAATCTTCGCCTGAAACACTAATCCTGATAGTAACGCCGCAATTTCAGCTGGTTCCAAATCATTAAACATATTACATAAAATCAATTCAGTTATCAATAATTCATTTTGGCCCATTTCACAAGCTACTTTTCCTTTCAGAGTCACTGAAGAATAAATTATAATAGGTGTAAATATTAAATTTAAGGACAAGGTGAATGTTTGAAGAAATAAAGTGACCAGAGTGTAATATCATGTGAATATATCAATATGTAGGTTAAAAAAGTTTGTTCTGAATTATTTTCAAAACCAAAAAGTTAGTTCTAGCACAATTGTAATTTTAATTATTTAAGGAGCTTAAACTCATTTGCTTAAAAAGAAATGGTTGTTCCTGTTTCGCTAGAAAACGGAGAAGGGAATTATTCTATCCTCTGACGTAACGCTGCAATTTTATTTTATTTTTCCGACCTTACCTACGTTATATGTCCAATGATGCTACATTCAAAGTACAATTTCATTTCACAACATACCTTCATCAAATTCATCAATATATTTAAGAGCCCTTAGAACTTCCAATTTATTACAATAATCTGGGTAAAGTGATAAGTTCTGTGTTGAATTCTTGAATTTTAACTCTTCAATACGTCTTTCTAGGATTTTCTTGTCGTATACTGCGCTAAATTCTTGTTCAAACCCAGCGATATTCGTATGGGGCAGAACTTCGCCCAGCTGTTTCATCATTTGTTCAAGATAACGAATTTCTGCCATTTCACTGCCAGAGGAAACATTTACTTCTGATGTAAGATTAATAAACTTCACCGAATCTGGCTGAGCGATATATTTATTATTTAGTATTTGAAGCTCAGAAACTGCTTTCACGACCGATGTGCTTGGTGGAGAATCTCTAAAACGTTCAATTTGACGTTGTTCCCAATTGCGAATTATGATATCTGGATCAACTTTCATATTGGATTTTGTTATTTCAATAATATCACCAGCTTTGATATCTAAAATTGTATGACCTCCAATACCATCAGGTTGGAAGAATTTATTTTGCGGAGTTAGAGAGATCATTTTGTTAAACGTTTCTCCGCGATTGAGTGCTTCCTTGAATCAAATTTTAGAAAAAAAACTAATAAGTAAAGTTAGAAATGTATTATTTAATATTTGAAAATTATATTACACAGTTAAAACTCGATTAACCGGGATGTGTATATCTCTTAAAATCATCAAATCATGAATAGTTTTTCGCGATCCATTTTTTTTCCCGAGAAATTGATACTTATTATAAAATCATGACCTGAACGCATTTTATGAAATCTATATTTAATAAAACGCGAAATAATGCGTACTCGAAAAAGATAAAGCAGCTTAGGCCATCAACAAAAAAAATAAAAATTAAACTCCTGAATATATGTACATATGTACATATGAACTGCTACACAAAAACTTACCCTTGATTCACATACTTGATTATGATCAAGTACGAGAACTTTATATATTGTATCTTTTCCAACAACTGATTTAAATGATAGTAAGATTCCCAATTTGTTGTAGTGGCGCCCCTGGGTGACCACTAAAACTCGGCCGATTTTCATTTCCTTCATTACTTTTGGCTGACTTAGCAGAGATTTCTGTGTAATAAAAATACAGAACTTAACTCATATTAAATTCATGTTGCTTTTTAAATTACCATCAAACGTGATTTCTCATTTAAAAAATTCGAAGCAAGAACATAAAATCGTTCTAATGGTTTTAAATGTTCACCTAATTCCGGCATCAAAGCGAATTTATCCTCAGCCAGTTTAAGCTGCTTCACTTGTGCAGGGATCTGTTGTTTCATATTGAACTCTTTAAAACTATACTGCATTATATCTTCCACTTTGATACTTTCTATCCTCAAACACGTCAATATAACGGAATAACGCAATAAGAATTGTGATTGTAATTTTTCGGGAAGTCCCAAAATCATAGGACGCAAATCTTTTGCTGGGGGTACGTCTTGTTTACATATCAAAATCACAGTTCCGTTCTCATCGTGACCACGACGGCCAGCACGGCCAGCCATCTGAATATATTCCCCTGGTCTCAAGTTTCTTACTTCCATACCATCAAATTTTCGATGAGAATCAAAGATGACTGTCCTTGCAGGCATATTCACACCCATAGCAAATGTCTCTGTTGCAAACAGTAGCTTCACCAATCCCGATTGGAATAACAATTCAACAATCTCTTTCAGAATCGGCAATATACCACTATGATGGACACCAATTCCACGTTCTAAAGAGTCTTTCATGGTGAGAACTTGGGGAAGCATACGGTCTGGAGGCTTTAACTTCAACAAACATTGTTGGAAGAATTTCTGTACAGCACCCTTTTCTCTTGCTGTATTCAGATCGCACGATTGCAGAACAAATGCATTCGTGTCACAGCGCTTTCGCGACAAAGTAAATGCCACCACAGGCATTTTATTATTTCTCTTCAAAAAATCAATTAATCCAACCCAGAGGTTTTGATCTTGCTTAACACCAAGCTGCTTGACACCACCTTTTGTTTTACTACTGGTCGATTCTTTCTTCTTCAAGACGGCGTTTTCATAGCCATTCTCAAGAAAATTGCCATTAGCGTCCACAATCAGAAAAATGTCATTCTTACTCTTTCCGCCACTACCCGTGTAAAGATAGTGCATCAATGGAACGGGTCTTTTTAGTGTACTGATGACATAAACCATTCTCTTTTTTGTGCTTCCAACCCAATTAGCTAATTCCATTGTATTTGGAACCGTTGCACTTAACATTATTATGCGCACATGCTCGGGTAGCAGGATGAAAACTTCTTCCCAAACATGGCCACGTTCGGGATTATTTATGTAATGGACTTCATCGAATATGACGTATTCCAGATCTCGCGTAATATCACTGCCGCAGTATAACATGGATCGTAGGATTTCTGTTGTCATAATAAGGCATGTTGCTGTCGGATCGATTTGTAAATCACCTGTAATAAGTCCAACGTCTTTAAAAGTGTTTTTAAAGTCACGATATTTCTGATTGGAGAGCGCTTTAATGGGCGAAGTGTAAATAGTTCTGGTCATATCACGTTGGGACAAGGCAATCGCATATTCTGCAACTACTGTTTTGCCTATATAAAAAAAAAATGAAAAAATGAAATCGATGTAAGTCAAAGTTATAACGGGGCTAAGGATTGAAGGTATACGGGAATAACAATAAAATAGGAAATTATATTATTTTCTCAAAAAAGGTCAAAACCCCTTTTCCATTATATGAATTTTCTGCCAAAAACATGAAATGCAGTGAAAATTGTGTAGATTTTCTTCATAGGGGTACAAGGTTTCTATACTGCTAAAGAAATGTGATTCCTATGAAATCTAATAAATGAAAATTTATAAAAATGGGGTTTTTGATGTTATTCTAACAACCCCTCCAATTAGACAGTCAACTTACCTGCCGAAGTATGAGCGGCAACAAAAACATCTTTCCCTTCCTCGAGCTTAAGAATGGCTTGCTTTTGGAATACGTCCAATTCAAAGGGATACTCCAGTGCAGGCATGGGAATTTTTTTATCAAAATCTGTAATAGGCTGCGAGATATCCACCATTTCCGCCCACTCAATCTTTAAATTACGATTTGTTGTTACCGTCGATATATCTAGAACAGGCCCAATGTCGACCTCTAGAAGTTGATCGTCTTTGGGAGAGTTTTTGAATTGACTGGGACATAACAAGTCTCCTTCTCCCCCATTAGATACCCATGCATTGTTTTTATCTTCTTCTTTGGTCAACTTTAACCACTCTTGAACGTCAATCTCTTGTTCCAAATTGCTCAATAGATTGACATTGTTTAAAGTGGATTTTGGAATACGTGATGTTTCTTTGAATTCATAGCCACGAGTAAAGCCCGGGGGGATTGCCAACAATTCTATGTCGAAGTTGAAATCATCATATTTCATTTGTTTGATCTCTTTTTGTGGTTCATCCAAGCCACCTGGCCAAAAGGGGAAGTTCATTGCCGAACCACGGGTGACTTCTTCCAGCAGACCAGGCTCACGTTGCATTGACATTGAATTTTTGGACATTGCACCAACATGCTCCACTTCGGTTTCTACAAAATTTAAGATCTTTCCTGTTAAGAAATTTCTTTTTTGAGTAAGTTTTGTGCTAGCTGGACACGACGGCAAGTTGAAAAGCCGGGTTTCATCGAATTTTCGTGGAATAATACATGGCAAAGGGTCGTGTATGGAAATGTTTGGACTGAGTATATAGTTTCGAAGTTTTTTTGTATTTTCATTTTCTATTTCTTTCATTTTTAATTAATTAAAATTGCAACACAAATTGAGGAATTAAATATAATTACTCGAATTTTTAATTCTTTGTTTATTGGCTTCTCATTTGTCAGATGTTATATGTCAGATGTCAGAGCAGATCCAAATCTCAATAGTAGTGCGTTCCTTTTCTCGACAAATTAATTTATATGGAATTCCTTTCAACCAAAAATTTGATTTGTAAAAAGAATCGAATTTTTTTTCTGACAAACAAATCTTGGTCCCCTTTTACACAAGGAAACAAGTTGCTGTAGATTATTTGACGTTTTCTTTAAATTTCCTTAAAAATCTTTTATACTTTTCACACGTGAAAACCACTAATCTTTATAATATGTATATTATAGAGATCAGTGGTGGAAACAAAATCGTAGAAATTTTCTGTAGATTTTTTTAAAAGTAGTTTGAAGAGGAATGTCAAAAAAAATTTCTTTAAATCTTTTACCGGGGAGATTTCGTTTTCCCCTCTTACTTCGTGGCCTTCTTACCTAAATTTACTGGAAACTCATGGTCTAATTTATAAACGTTGTCTAACTTTAGACAATTGTCCAAATTTTCAAAAACCTTGTTTATTGTTGTCTTATAGCTGCCTAACTTAGACACAAGAGTAGATTATCTTAACCTTGAATAATGTGTTATTTATTTATATTAAATAAAGCATATTATATCTACACCGACTTGCACACCCACTAGCAAGATTTTAGATTAAAATTGATTTTCGCTGTGTTTTAACAATGCAAACTGTGTTTTTGGTTGCAACGAATTTTAATTTCAGTGGATATTCACTGAAATAAAGATGTAGATTTATTGACCAATTTGATTTGTATTATGTTGAGTGGAAAATATGTTTTCCTTCGGCTGTTTTGGTCACAATAATTTTAGCAATGAAACAAGATTCGTTACATATACTTTTCCTGGCGTTTCGACAGGGGTTGCTGTCTTCTTCAGGGTGAACTTTATTACATACAAAATACAAATATAATTAATCACAATGTTATATTGTTATGCAACAAAATATACAATGAAAAGTAAAACTTACACTTTATAAGGTATAAAAGTTGTTTAAATTTTACATACTTAATAAACTTAAATACTTGAAAATTCCAAGTAAAAATGAGGATTGTTTATATTTTTTTAAAATAAAATAAAGGAAATCAAACTACTAACTGAAGCTTTGTTCCCAACATTTATCGCACTAAATTTAGCTAAATGTCAAATTTTTAAGATAGGGGACGAAGAAGAGGGAAGAGGAAGAAGTGTATTTTATTGCAACGAATTTTAACTTCAGTTACAATTTCAATTATATATTAAATTTTTGTGCGTTTTTTTTCAATCTACAAAAAAAAATACATTTCGCGATAATAACAATAATAAATTTCGTTTTGCTTTACTTAATTTTTGGAGCCAAACACTATCAATCTCATATCAATGCCAAAAACACATTGGTATAAGATTTATGCGTTAAAATAAATTCAAAATCGTTTCATGTATCAATTTTAACTTATATACAAATATAGCTTTGCAAATATGCTTTAATTACGAATAGAATCACTCATTCATACTATACTATATTAATCCATCGCCATGCCTTTTAATGCAAATGTTATCAATAAAACAAATTAGGAATCTATTTTAAATATTCTAATATAGAGAACTGTAGTCTATATAGCGGCGGCGGGATGGATCATAAACAAATTCGAATGTTACCATTTATTCAAAGAGAAACGTATAAATTCAAATTATTTTCGATAAGTTATAAATTATTCATCTTCCCACCTTAATTACATACTGGTATGTATGAATTAAAAAGAAATACAAAATCAAGTCAATATTGAAAGACTTTTACTTTTTTCCTGATTATGAAATCAAAATTTCACCGTATATCGATATAAATTCAGTTTAAGTTTAAAAGATCAAACCTTTTGCAGAGACTTGCAGATCTTGAGTTGGTTGGAAAGGAACCATTCGTGCACAATTAGAACGTTGAGTTTTTAAAGTCGTAAAATTATTTACAATGTCCAAATATTTTGTTACTGCTGTAAGTTTTCATAAGATTAAAAGATTGTATATATATTCATAATTTGTTCATAATGTTATTCTTATAGTTCGTATTATTAATTATTGGAATCGTCTTATCCAATGCATATAAAACAACCCAATCAAGAGAGTAAGTTCAATTTTGTAACGATTTCAAAAAGAGAGAAATTAAAAAAACAATTAAATAGGGAATCGGTGCTTATTCGTCCTAGACGTGAAACATTAGAAGAATCTCAAGAATTCAAGATTGACGGAAAGGATGCAGCAGAAGGAACTAACCAAGGTCTTATTGCTACATATTGGAATAATTTTCTGAAAAGAGCCCGCCTACCTGTGCCAAGCTGGAATATTACAAATCCCTTGTCCAACATATTCACTCCATATGTGGTTGAAGTTGATTATCCACCAGAAAGTTCTCAACCACAAAAAGTGGATGGACAAAAACATCTGATATTACTTGATCCTTTAACGCAACAGTACTACAAGGTGCAACCAGTTTCTTCATAGAATTTTCGAATCAAAGAACAAATTGATAATAATTTATTAGTGATATATGGCATATTTTATACATCAACTATTTATTTACAACATACAACATTTACTATTGCAATAAAAAGTTTTTTAAAAAATAAGTTTAATAACTAAAAAAGATATTCTTATGTGTGTGTTTTTAAAATTTATTTCAAATAACTTTATAAGATAGACTGTTTCAAAAAGATTACCCAACGAATTAACAAAAGCCCTATTTCCTACCTTAGTTCTTAGACTATAGGGCTTCCTTTAAGAAGATTGAAGTAAAGATTTGTATAAGTAGTATCTTTGGGTTTTCGCGGTACTATTGAGTAAATAAGTCAATTATGCACCGCATCGCTCATTTCTTAAATTACCCTTCTATCCAGCTTTCAACTATTTCTCACCCAAACGTTTGGTGAGGGCTTAAAGCTTATTAAATGTAACATTATTGCAAAATTCTTAGAGAAATAAATGAACAAGACGTAAAAAATCAGAACCTACATAAAACGTTTGTTAATCAGCTCTTTTGTTTAGGGGGCTCTACTCAAAAAAACAAGTTTAAGAATTAAATAAATAATAAAACTAAAAATATGATCAAACTGTTTTAAAATTACAAAGAACTTAAGTTGTCCGTGTTTTATTTTTAATCTCTTTAATTTTGTTTCTATTGGACGGATACACTATCATTTTCTATATCTAGGATCAATATCATAAATTAGTTCACTGTATTGATTATTTTGTGGCATTGAAGTACTTGTAAATCCGCCTTTTATACTTTCAGTGTTTATTTTATTTACTGTTGGTTCTGTTGTTGTCATAACATTTATTGGCTTCTCCGTTTGTGGCTTTGAAGTAGTCGAAGTTGTAATTCGATCCATTTGGGTTGTTTTTGTATTTACAACATTTTTTGTGGTCTCTGTTGTGGTCTCTGTTGAAGTAACAAAACGTGTGGTAAGAGTGCTTTCTGTTGGTTTCATCGTAGTCTTTGTAAATGTATCTTCAATTCTGGTTGTGAATTTATTTTCAAGAACACTTTCTGTCGTTGTTAAATATTTTGGCGTTGTTGATAAATTAATTTCAGGATTATGTTGATTGTTCGGCTCATTTAATCCATTGAAAAAGAAAAAATTCTTTTGAATGTTAAAAATACTTGGTCTTGTGTTAACTATTTCACGATTACAGCAATAATAATTATTTTTTGTTAAACGTTGTTGATTAGTTTCCCTCCAATTTAGTGAAATTTGCACTGGCCTGTATCGTGGTTTTAATCCAAAGAGTTTCAAAAAAGACCTTTTTTGAATTCTTGAAGTATGTTCGGCTAAGTTGCCTCCATTGAGATTTTCATTTAGAATATTACTGTGAAAATTAAGTAAATATATAACTAAATAATTTTTTCAAGAAATTTAAAGTTATTTACCTATTTTTTTTAATTTCTGTGCAATCTGTGAATGTTGTTATTAAGACAGTGAATGCAAATATGATCTACAAAAAAAGATTTATTTTGAATTGAATTATGATTATCAAATCGAATAATTATTTAAAATACCGCTATATAGGGTTCAAAAAAACACAGGTGAGGTATTTTGAGTAACGTTGATATTATTCACTTTAAATTTAAATTGGATTTAAGTGAATTTAAAATCCAAAGATTAAATCTGGATTTATTAAATATAAACCTACAGCGTAGGTTCTTATTCGTGTTGCTTGGCTGCTGCAACGCGTCCATTTTCCACTATCCACATTCAGTGAAAAGAACGCATTTCAATTATTCTACAATGAATACAAAAAAAACAAGAGAATGTTGTATCCAGAATATTCTGTGTGGTGGTAAAGAGACATCAAATGCTTATTTGGAATATTCTGAATATAAAAAATGCATTCCTTATGTTTCGTTTCAGATTGTATACATTTTCCGTTCCCTTAAGCGGACATTCCCTTGGCCAGACTCCGACAAGAATAACTGCTAGAAATTATTTACAATATAATTATTTGTTTTTTGGTAAATACTTGAAGTTATCTTATAATCACTTTGATCATTACTGATACGAAGTAATGATCAAAATCGTAAGAACCGTTTTCGAAAAAATCTTTAAAGACCAAAATCTTTGTGGACAAATGGATGCATAGCCGCATAGACGAATGGAAACATATGTAAAGGCAAACACACTAACGAACAGTATGCCGAAACCCACTTTAGTAGTAGTGTTAATTTTGATTAAAAACCGAAATAAATGTTAAACGAAGTTCCTACCTACATTGACATTAACTTACCCTATAGAGCAACAGTAAAAAAAGATGAGTGAAATTGTAACAGTTTAAGTCAAGTAAAAGCAAGCTACTTTGAGAAATAAGAATTTTTATAACTATTCTTTTTTTTGTAGTTCAAATAATAATAAAGTAGCAGAAAGTATTACATATTATGTTGTTAAAATAAAAAAAAAATATTTATAAAAAATAATTATTTCCCCTTGGTAGGGTCGGGAAAGTCCGGCTTAGAGAGCTTTCATTGTAGTTTAATTTTGATTGCTTACGAAAAACTAATAGTTTCGAGTTATAAGCAAAAATTAAATATTTGTCCTTATTGTGTAAAGAAAATGAATTATTATAAAATATATACATATCTACTTTATTATATATATTACATCCTCGTTAAATAAACCTTTGTCACATTAAACAAAAGACAATAAATTTATTACCAGTGTAAAATTCTTATAAATTCAGTGCCGATTGGAACAACACAAAGTTAGATGTTGAGGCTAATTCCATAAAACAAATGTGTGAAACTCCGCAGCGTTACTTTTTCATGTTAAAGTTAAAAATATACGAAAAACTTTAAACTGCATTTACCGCTTCCTTTCAACTGATCCACTCATTTTTCCAATTTTAAAATTATTTTTATTCTTTTTGTTATGTCGAATCTAAGTTTGATTTAATTTAGATACTTTAAAAACTAAATACCTTGCACAAATATCTAGAATAAAGTTGTTGAAAAAGTTTTTCAAGTGCATAGTCGTTGACCCAATTTGAGCAGTGAATCAGATTTTTGAGGATTTATTTTTCCATTTTAAAAGAATTGGGGGAATCAAATAATATTTTGGAGATCTATAAAAATTGGTTTTCACACTTAAAGGGAAACTAGATATAATTTATGTTGAGATTAAAAGGATTTGAATTATTTATACCAACATTTTGAAATACACGACTTTTAAACAAAAGATGCAGGCGATATCGAGATGCGCTAAGGCTATTCTATTAAGAAAAGGTATGATTTAATAAGCATTTAGAGTAAATTTCTTTTTATAACCCACAAACCACATTAAATGTTTTTTTGTTTGTTTATTATTAAAACAACTGTTTTTTAAACTTTCATATAATATCACGCTATTCAAATAAATTTACATGAATATAAAATGTTCTCATATATGTACATCACCCACCATTAACATTATCGGTTTCATGTTGCCTTTTAGAATTAATTAATTACTCGAACATAAGATTATCTTATTTTAACTTTAAACAAGAAGAAACGAATGTGCAGCCGATTAAATAAAATTTAAAACTATTTCACATTTAGGAAGGAAGACCAGTTCAAGTAAGAAACAGATATCATATACGATTATACTTGATTTTTGTTTCACTCTAAGTCTAAAAGGAATGATCGTTGTATGAAATACTAATCCGTAGACAGTGTTTCAGTTTTAGTTTCATCAAAATTGCCTTAAGGAGAAAAGATATAAATAACTGGATGATTTGTGACCTCATCATGGGATGCTTGTATGCAGACGTGTGATGGTCGTCATTATTATTTCCGGTTTTTAGTTCCCATAAAACAATATCCATTAAACCAACAAAACCTATGAAGAAGACGATCTAATTAGGTAGTAAAATATCATGATTAATAGTTGTACGAATATTTTAGTTACACTAAAACTTTGTGCGGTTTTAATTTTTTTTTTTTTTTAATTAAATGAAACGTGTTCATTACTGACGATATCTTTTACCTCACTGACCTTGAAAAATTATTTGCCCCCTTTAAACTCACTTTAATATAAAGGTAAAGTATAAGTTCTTTGAAAAATAAACTCAAATGAGAAGTGGTGTACCTACTCTTTTTTTTTGGAAAATCTTTATGTTTGTATAAAAATATATTGTTAGATGTGTTTTTTTGCTAAAATATATAAAATAATTGGCATGCTAAATACAACAACAATTCGTCTGAGTTAGTGTAGCGGCGATAAATATCTTCGCTTATGAATGAAGCGTATATAAAACAGTGCTTCTAAACTCTTCTTTTTGTTGAATTTCATAAATTCATTCAAAAATTCATCCTTCTGACATATAACGATATGTAAAAAAATGTCTGAACAAAAAACAAACAGTTCGGTTATTTGGATAAAACTCAATAAAATAAATGAATTTTAAACGAATATATGTACTTGCACAAAAAACACACCTACAATCACAAAAAAAAAGTTCCTACAACATTATACAAAAAACTTTGTCTTTATAAAACAAAATAACAATTTATTTTATGAAACTGGTATCTTATTGTTTTCTTAAATAGAGAAAAAATAGAGCTGCTAAAATTGTATAAACATTTAAAATACATTTTCTAAAAAGTAAAAGTTTTTTTTAACGTTTTAAACAGAAAACTATTAAGGAAAATATTTTTGGAATTACTTCTTATAATATTTCACTTCGTTGATATCAACCTCATCTAACCATAACCTTGATCCATAAAAGTAAGTACGTACGACTAAGCCCTGTATTTATTTTATTCAGAAAAAATCAAATTGATGCTTTTCCTTTCACTTCATTGTATCTCACAAATGTATTTAAAAGAATAAAATAAGAACAGGTAAGTTGTGTATTTCTCTCTGTATTCATGTGCATCTTGATGCTTGCTGGTCTTACATAATCGCTTAAGACAACAAAACAATTGAACAAGTTTTATGAAATAAAAATTTCAGCGTGCGACAAGTGTGTGATTCATTTAGTTATATATGTATGTAGGTACTTTTTCAAATATAAGAAAGCAAACTCAATATAGCTGCCATCACATTTAGACTAAAAAAGCGTTTTGGTGTGGTGGAATCAACGGTCGATATTTCTTTGAAAATGAAGCTATATGTAACTTTGAATGCACCCGTTATCGCGCCATGATAACGGATTAACGGAGTTATCACATATCCCGTGAAATCACGGCGTGGCGTGATTGCGAGAAGACTTTGGTGAACAGTTAATTTCATGTTTTGGACCGGTAAAGACTGCTTAAAACATGTCAAACGACTAGACTTCTCTCTTTGGTGCTGTATTAAGTACAAAGTCTACATGGATATTCAATACAAAAATACAAACTATACAATACCTTATCAGACAATCATGCAGCTTCTAAAGCCATCATCCTGTAAAATGTTGCCAACCAAGAAACAAATTGAAAGCTCATTAAGCTTATGAAGGATAATATAATTTTCGATATACATAAGGTGGGGAAAAAAAATGTCATAAATTGGTGTTACAAAATCTCAATCGGTTCCCGTGTGAGCATTTGCTCCGTTTCGTCCTGCTCGAACCAAAAAATTTTCGAGACCCAACTCAGCAAACTTGCGGCAAAAAAAATAAATCGTTTAGACAGTTGATGCCATTTATAAAAAATGATGGCTCATTCACATTATGACATTTCTTTTGCCCCACCTTGTACCTACAGAAATATTTCTAATTATAAATCCCAGACAAAGAATCTGATATGCATACTCAGGCAAGACATGACGAACGTTGCAACCTGTTCTATGTACTTACCAATAGGATGCTTACACGTACATATGTACATAGTTGTGGAGATCAAGGGGAAAAGGAAACAGTGCCAATGTCCTATTCTGGCGTGAACTAAACAACAAAGAAAACAAATATAGGAATTGGAATTTATCAAGATTTTTATTTGCATTTTAATTCAAACTGACCAAAAAAAATCTGCATAATAACTGTTCGCAAAATATATTCATACATATAATGATATAGAATTGTTTATATTACAATTATTAATTGATGAAGACTAACTTATAATGCGCTAAAATTACATTAAAAAAACAATGAATAGAAAAGAATGGTTTACAATAATAATAAATATAATTATAAATTAAATATTATAAAGAGCAATCTTTCGAAGGCGTAGAAAACGTAATACAACTGCAAATAAAAATACATTGTATGTATAGGTATATGAGACTGCACATGAAAATAAAAATCTTTTTTTCAGGGGTACTGGGTCTTGCGATGAAGTGAAAAATGTATGTACGAATTCAACACATGTCAAAATGTATAAAAATTAAATTATTTATTATTTTGCGAAAGTAAAAAAAAATATACATGTATACAAATTACATAATCATGATGGACTTGTTACCTTATATCAATATCATAGATAATCGGATCAAACCTTGTAGTAAACATATTTTTGGTCGTAATCGGAGAACTAGTTGTTGTTGAAAATGGTTGACTTGTTCTTGTTTTAAAATTTTTTAAATATGGTACTGTTGTAGAAAGTTCCAGTTCATTTTTTTTATTTGAGTTCCAGTCCCAATGAATTTGAAGCAGTTTCTCGTTCTGATATTTTTTCTGTAAAGGTCTTCGCATATTAGATCGATGATGGTTTAAGATCCGTCGTATGTTTGACAATTGTGGTTTTTTGGAAAACAATGTTCTTACAAATCGTAGCTGAAGTGCTGACGAATTTTCTTCTGCATTTTTGTTGCTCAATTTTTTTAGTGATAAACTAAAAAATATAATATAATGATAACATAAATCCAATATTTAGTGATTAATTTTCCGCAATAATAGTATAGATCTTTAAAAATTACTTCTGGTCTTTTTGATTGGTAATCCGGAAGAAATTTAACCGATAGAACACCAGACGAGAACAACTTGATTGGTTTAGAAGTAGCAAATATCTGTATTTGTGTTAAAAACATTTATTCGCAAATAAATGCTTCACATGGCTGTGTGCCGAAGTATGCCCACCGGCGACGGACCTTGACCCATATCTTTTATAAAGAAAACTGTTATAAATCGATATATAGGTTTAGTCACTTCTACATTTTGATACATAAATCATTTTGGGCCTTGAACTTGAAAACAATTACGAAAAATAAATAAAACAGTAAAAAATGCGAGATTTTGGATGAGAATAACGAGAAATATAAAATAATATAACCAAATGTTAATTGATATCAAATTCAATTTTAAAATACAAACAAATTACAATACTTAAAAGTGTTTGAATTTGAAAGCAATGTTCAAACGTTGGGTATGACATAGTTTTTCTTCATTAAACAAATCTATTTTGTAGATATATTCTGGACGACCAATCAAAAATGCCATGAATTAAATTTTAAACTGCATGAATTCATTATTGTAGAAATTGTGAATGACATTATTTGTTTTAGATTCAAACGATTACCTTTGGAAATGTCCATTATCAACTGCATCTGCTGGTACCAATGTAATAACCAAAAAATATATCTGAAGAGAATTTTTTAAATATTTAATCACTGATGGTTTAATGATTTCTAAAAGAATTTTAAAGTTTTTATTCAAAATTGAAATGTGTTGAGTACACACAAAATCAAGCAAACTAACATAGCTTTCAGCTGTCACTTGCTTAAAAGAACGTTGCAAACTTCATTTTATACAGAACTCTTCACTTAACGGCAAACTAATAGCGAATTTCATTCAAATTTTAAATAATTGCTCTCAAAATCGGGAATTGTTCTTTTCAATGAAAATTTTTTCAGTAGTTTTCAATTAAGCACTAGCTGACACAAGTTCACAATAAACAACAAAATATTTTTCGTTTGACAAAAAAATTTGTGTATTTAGATCAATCTCTCACCCCATGAGAGAGCTCGAAACTCTTAAAATAAGAACTGAGAGTTCTTTGTATCATTTTGTATACAAAAAAAAAGTTTTTAATTGTCTAGCATAATATTCTTGTGAAATATTAGGTAATAAAGTATTAGGCACAAAATATTATGTTTAAAAAAAATTTCAGAAGAATTATATACATAGATACATTTAATAAAAATAAATATGACATGAATTCATGTGATTTTGAAAAAATGATACTAAACAAATAATGTTGACTTATTATCAGGGATTTAATTTTATTATAATTTAACACTGCGCTGTTAATTCTTTATCTCTTGTAAGTTAATATACTATATCAGTTTTAATAAAAATGTAAAATAGAAATTATCACAGAAATATTTATGAAAAACGAAAAGAAATATAGAAGTAAACAATTGAATTGAAATTTTATAAAAATGTGAAATTTAAAAGTTAAATTAAAACTTACCATAAATAACTGTAACTTCATTATATTTTTTTGTATTGTTCAAAATATTTGTATTTTTAAATTTTATGTATTTATACCTATTGTACTTTCAGTCAGTGCTTGGACAAAAAAAAATATTTTCAATGATGTGCAACTCACGAAGGTCTAATCTTTTCTGTGCCATAATAAAAGAAAGAACTCAAACTCAAAGACTCGTTTCAAAAATGCAAAAGAGTGCATATACCTACCATTTTACAACCACTAGGCTATTTTTATTAGTTTGACCTTTTGTAAAGTAATTATTATAATCTATTCAGGTAGTTTAAGGAGTAATCTTTACGGTTTTTCAACAGTTGATATTTCCTGGGGAGTGTTTACCAAAAATATAATATGTTTTTAAACAATAAATAAATTAATGAAAAATATTTTAGTCCTGTTTTTGAAAATATAAGCTAATGTTTATGGATGCTAGCGGCATTTCCTGAGCTTATAATAAAATAAGAAGCTGACCAATAAAAGCCCCAAACTAACTATTAAAAATATAAAAAAAAACAAATGGATTACAAAAAAATATATTACATATTCATACATATGTATTATTTACTATTAATTTTTGAGTATTTTTAATTATGAACTTCGAACATCAATGTCATATATGAAACCATTGCTATTCGTAGTCGATGGTGGAACGGTACTCGTTCCAATTACATTCGACTGACCATTACTATCATTCACACCGGCAAATATTGATTCGATTAAATCGTTGTTAGCTTTCATTTCAGCACTCATTTCAGTTGTTGGCTGGATATTGTTTCCTGAATTTCCTAATGGTGTCTGAATTCCAATTCCTGGAAAAACACCCTCGATTAAATCATTTCCGCCAGATTGAGGTTTTTCAATAGGTAAGCCAGCAAATGTACTGCTTATTAAGTCATTGTTTCCATTTTGATTAGAATGTTGTGTTTGAGGTTGTGTTTGTGTTTGAGGAATAGGAATTCCATTCGTGCCAAAGCCTGTCGATATAGGATTTTGTTGGTTGTCCACCTGAGGTCGCTGAGTAGAACCAAAGATGGAACTTACAAGACCATCATTTTCTGATGGTTTGGCTGGTTGGAGCTGGGATTGTTGCTGTCCAGGTTCAAAACCTGAAAATGTGGATTGAATCAAATCACCACCGTTGTTTTGTCCGTTTTGAGTTGCAGGAGCATTATTTACCGGTGGCCACTGAGGCTGTGGCTGAGTTTGGGGATTCAAACCTCCAAATGTAGTTTGGACCAAGCCGTTATTATTAGCTTGAGGCGTATTAGATGAACTACCAATGGAACCACCACTTCCAAATTGATTTGTTGACGGATATTGAGGTGTTTGATTTCCATCAGTTCCAAAACCACCAAATGTTGATGCAATCAACCCATTTTCCTGCGATGGTGGTCTGTTTTGTGTTCCAAAGCCGTTATCAGTTTGAGCATTATTGGAGGAGCCACCAAAGTTATTGCCATCAAAACCATTATTTCCAAATTGATTTGGTCGCTGTGATTGTGACTGGGGTGGTTCACAAAAGCCAATGCATCCATTGTTTCCGACATTTTTGTCATTTGTGTTCGAGTTTGCGTTTCCTGGATAATTTGAAAATCCTGGCTTTGGATAATTCTGACCCAATGAAAAGTTAGGGCTTTGAGGAAATTGACCTTGGGAAAATTGTGAACCAGGTTGTCTTGGAAATTCTGAATTAGTATTTTTATTTAAAAATGGATTTTGTGGGTTGATGTTTATAAACCCATTGTTAAATTGTTCTCGAGATGGTGAAATATTCAAATATGAAGGAATCGGTGGTTGAGGTGGTGGTGGTGGTGGATATTGAAAAGCGTTGTGTTGTTGTTGTCCATGATGTCCGTGGTTCCCACGGTGACCATGTGGTCTATGGTGAGGAGGAGGTGGTCCATAATGACCAGGCGGTCCATGATGACCAGGAGGTCCATAATGACCAGGAGGTCCCTGGTGTCCAGGCGGACCATAACCAGCATTAAATTGTTGACCTCCGGGTTGTCTGGTTAAGCGATCGGTCAAAATATTCAGAGGAGCCGAAATAGCATCAATAATATTGGTTAAGGGCGATGCAGGGGCTGATGTTTGAAACGTTTGAATTTCATAGTGTTCAAAACTAAAAGTAAAGAACATGGTAAATTTATGAAACTAATAATAAACTATAATATAGTTAAAAATTCTTACTTTTGCTGATGAGGATTAGAGCGCTTTGTGATGACTGCATTAGAATATCGAAATAATGTTAACCATATCTAAAAACAAAAGAAAAAACAGAGGCTAAAGTAAAACAATTTATTTAACAAACTGATTAAATTAAAGTAATTCTTTAATGAAGTTCCATATCAATTTATTGTTTGTAGGTACTTGTAAAATTTCAATGCAATACTAATACATTTTTCATGATTGTGATTCTTAAAGATATCCATAAAGCTCAAAATCACGAAAATGGAAAATCATAAATTTGTAAATCTAGTAAATCCAAAATCCCGTAAATAATTCTTCAAATTGTAAAAAGTGTATGTTGTCCAATTTGTCTTCTCAGTAAAATTTCTATTAACAAATAAAGAAAACTTCAAATATGTAAAGAAAACATATAATTCAGTATAAATTATTTATTAAATGATATTTAAGATAAATTAAATTGGAATTTTAGTTAACTGAAATCTTTTTATTCACACCTAAGGAAATTAGAACACGATCTAAAGCTCAAAGCCCTGGTAGGTAGAGTTAAAAACTTAGTTATTTATATTATAATTTATTTATGTATCAATAAAGTTATAATAATAATAATAGAACACAATAATAATTGCAGATAATAAATAAAAAACAACAACTACCTATATGCGACGAGAATGGATCTTCTTATTAAATCTCGTTAGTTTGCACCTTTTTTTATTTTATAAAAAAAATTTTCGCGAAACATTTTTTTTGGGATAATAACTCTTCGGGATTTTCGATTTCATGGATTGTGGGGTTTTCGGATTTTCGGGTTTTCAGGATTTTATATTTTTCGGGAGTTTGGTTTTCGGAATCCTGAAACCAACGTTATGATATGAAAATGTCTATTAAACTTAGAAAAAATTTGTATCTTTAAATTTGTTCAGATTTTCTTATATACCTGCTAATAAATTAATTCACACAAATTTGTATTGTTTTCTTTTGCTTATTGTAACAAGTAAGTATTATAATTCATAAGACACCGAGAGATTAAATAATATACAACATGATTGTATTTTAAATGTAGAATCAACTTCAATATATAAATAATACAATCTTTTATTAATTTTTGTTTATTTAAAATTATAAACGTTAAAACTTTTTTTGAAGCGAAAAAATTTAGTTTTCAAATTGATATAATTGTAACAAATGACGATAATATCTAAATCGGTTATTGACCTGTTGTTTATAATATTTGTTTTCTTTATCATCACTTATTAACATACGAGTTTATAAAAGGCCTTTGTAAATGACATGTATTTATTAGCATTTATATTCATTTTACAAAAATTAAAAAAAATTAACTTTAGAAAATGTAAATTTGTAAATAATAAAACCTGTTTGTCCATAAATCATATAAAAATACATCCCCCTTTGCTTGCTGTTTATTTATTTATTTATTTATCATTTTTTTTTTCGTTAAGGCCCGTATAGATGCAAAACCTTTTTTTATTGTACTGCGTTGTTTAGTTTTTTTTTAAAACCATTTTTCAACAATAGAAAAAGTAAATACATACTCATACAAGCGGAATCTGACAACTTGTAAAAAAAACGTACAACAAAATGTGACTTGTGCTATATGCACAAGTAAGAAATTGATTCATTTCTTTATTTCTGTCTATATTACTACCTGACGATTAATCTCAATACTTGTCAATATGAATTGTTTTATGGCACGTGGATTGAGAATTGTCGAAAGAAGACAGGTGTAAAACTGCAAATAAAACTATATAAAAATTGTAAATATTTAAATATGCTTGTAAGTCGTTAAGTTGTTTAAATACAACTTGTATTGCGCGGAGAATGGCTCCACTATTTTTGTTCAAACTTTATATTATGTACTACCACACATTCAAGCATATCAAAATTTTCAAAAACTTTTTTTATGAAGCAATAATAACCATTTTTATTTCTTTTTTCTCATTTATTCATTAGCTTTAGATACTATTCAAATAGGTACCTTGAATGCATAATACAATTGAATGTGTAATACAATTTGTTACTTATTTTCTTTTAAATAAATATAAATTACGTAATATTGTGTACCTACGTTAAACTTAATTTTTAGAACACGTATTTTATGCAACAATCTACTGCTTCAATTTCACTTAAATTAAAACGAAACGACGAAATCAAAGGAAAAAGCTACCTTAAAGCTTTTTCATTTGATTCAGAGCTACTGAAATCAATCTAATATATGAAAATGAGATCTTATGTCGAGTTGCTGTCAACAAAAAATCGAATTGGTAAAAAAATCTGATCTCCAGATTACTGGACAATTAAATGATCTGAAAAATTCAATTAGCTCAATAATAACGCAGGGTCATAAGACCTTGGAAAAAATGTCCACAATGGGTGAAAAATCCACAATGAATTGGGTAAATATTCCCTAATTTTAGAAAGGAAGTGGGTCATAAGTTCTCAACAAATACTTGTGAAATGAACATTTTTTCCACTCCATATTATAGATATTTTTACACGATTTAACCTAGCACCGTATGTTACTCTATAATTTCAAAAATAAAGTATTGCAAGTATTCAATATGTTAACGTTCATTTCACTTTTTTATTTACTTTAATTAGCCTTTTCCACTATGTTTTGACACAATATGACAATATAACAATATGACACAATATGAATGTCCCGTTACCATCAGGGAAATGTAAAAAAATTTGTTCCATATCGCCGATCTCTTAAAAGTTTTTGTATTTATTAAATAACAAATCAATTCTTTATTAAGTCAAATAAAACTTGTGTAAACTTCAGGTAACGTTTCATTATCCACACGATGAAAATAATATTTTAATTAAA
The DNA here is from genome assembly GCA_951394125.1 of Epistrophe eligans. Lineage (NCBI taxonomy): Eukaryota > Metazoa > Arthropoda > Insecta > Diptera > Syrphidae > Epistrophe > Epistrophe eligans. The sequence goes on from OX596028.1 coordinate 56,628,105, forward strand.
TTAAATTCTTTGTTGTGTTTTGGACATAATTTTTTCGTTTAGTCAGGAGTTCCTCCCGGCAATCAAGACGCAACGAAATTCAATAGCGCGGTCAAATGTTAGTTAGGAGTTTCCTCCAGACAACATTGCCGTAGCCAATAGTGTTTTTTTAGTTTGTATTATTCCTCATTCTCACAACGATAGGTTCTGAATTAATTTATGTTAATATATGTTAATTATATATTATATATTTAATTATTATTTTATTTCTTCATAACATATACTAATTGCAATTTTGTTTAGAACAAGAACAATTGGAACATTTTTACTTGCCACCAATTTCTTCTCTCATCTTATTATATCTGAATAGATGTAAGTCATTGGTCTGAATACATTTACTTGTTCTTATTTTTTGTTTTGAAAATGTTCTTACCAATAAAATTTCAATAAATTTCATATCATATATAACTATGAAAATTGTGCAAGTTAAATATTACATTGAAAACAAAGTAATGTCTTTTTTAAGTTTATTAAAGATAGTAATGATACTTAAAAATTTTAGTGTCAACTCTTATAAAACAATTTACGTTTTTTCCGTGCAAAAAAATGACTAATAAAACATTTCATAAATCATTCTTTATGTGAAATAAATTATTTTTTTGTTCAGCCTTTATTTTCTTTGTATTTAAAAAGATGCCTTGACCTTTTAATTAATTATAATATGTAATAACAAAGTATTCAGATTCACAATCAATAAACACTTGAAATTTAAAACTTACCAGAACTAGATACCAAGTCATGTTTGTAATTATGTATTGTTAAAATAAAATATCAACGAAATTAACCACAAACAAATCTTGATCAAATCAGCAGATTTATAAAAATGTCGAAGATATGTATGTTAGAAAAATTAATAATGAATTCGATTAGAGCTTATTTTTATAATTTAATCAACGAAGTAAATATACAACCTGTTTATTAAGTAGTATATTTAAATATAAGAATTCTATTAGACTCAAATGTGGAATTATGAAGAGAAAAAATTAATTACAATAACAAACAGGGCTTGAGATAAGAATAAGTAATAAACTCATAACACACCGACACGACAACGACGGACAATCTCTCACGGCCAGCTCACATATTCGATTGGAAATCTCGAACTCAGAGATTCATCTGGAAAGCATCAATGGTAGTAGAATTTTGCTTTATTAACTTATTGAATGTTCTTTTTTGATAATTTTGTTCCTGTATAATATTGTGAGGCCAAATGTTTCGTAAAGAACTTCTGTCCTGTTAACATGCTTGTTTAGTTTAAAGCTTAAATGTAAACTGTGAAAGATATTTGAGAATGAGAATGATAATGATAAGTTGCATTGTGTTAACATGTTAGGCCATGGTTGCCACTAGAAAATTTTAAATGGCAAATTTATAGCACTAATACTGGATTCTTTTTTAAGAAAGAAAGTTAAGGCGACTCTAAAAGATCAACAGTCGTATTTATTAAATTTTTGTCTACTTAGACACTGTCTAACTATTTTCAAATTTGTGGAAATATGCTTTATTTATTTGATTTTGTTCGAAAAAGCATCGCCGTGTAGAACAAGATAATAATATAACGAGTACTCAAAGATTGGGTTTTCTTTTGAAAGATCGTCCGCATAAATTGAATACTTTGAATACTTTAATAAATGTGGTAAGTCATAAATAAAATTAAAAGGACGGGTCCTAAATGGCTACCTTGAAGTATTTTAGAATTAATATTTAACTTATTTGATTCCCAACCGTTGAAAATTACCGCGTAAGACATATCAAATAAATAACATTGGAACCATGTTATAAAATGTTCTCTTAATCCTATTTTCTTTAATTTAAATAAATGCGAGAGTTTGTTAAACGGCTTACCGAAGTCTGTGAAGAAAAATAATATACTTGTTTTCTATTTTTAAATGAGTTAATACAAATGTCAATTCCATTGAAAAGGTCACAGTAGATAGGGCTTTTATAAAACGAGGTTGAATTGGAGCAATAAATGAAAATAAAAACATAGTGATTCATAAATAATAGCGTCAAAAAGTTCTTATGTATTTGTTATTTTTTGTGTTTCGAAAATCACCACTCCACAATACACCACACAAGAGGATTGTGATTCCGGCTTTAGTCTTACTTAGTCTCCAGTCTATACTTTTATTTTATTTAAAAAAAAATGATTCATTTAAACAAAGATTCATAATTTTTGAAAACAATATAAGTATTTTAAAATTTGTAAATTTATAAAACTCTAAAATTGTATACAATTAATTGCGAGTTTGGAATTTAAGATTTAGGCCAAATTTCAAATGGCACTTTATTAAAAGACTAAGGTCCACTTTCTCAGTGTAAACTTACTCAGACTAAATAACTGGGTTTAAAGTAACAGTATGGTAGTATTAAGTTATAATTATTACGGTTAGTATTCACTATGGTGCTAACTGTTCAATTTTAAGTAAAACCTTTAAGACTAAATTTTTTAAATTCGTATGCATTTTACATTTTACTATAACTACATACGTGTAGCATCACATTTATGGATTTCATTTTCCATTGTAGTTATTAATTTTATTTTCAATAATATGAATTTTACATTTCACAGTAAATATGCCAAATTGGTATTTCTAAGTATCTAAGTGCTTTAATGGACATTATTTACCATAAATGTATTTATTAGCAGTGGCAACATAACTTCAGCATTCTCACAGTCTGTTGAGTTAAAAAAAAAATGATAGGCAGACGAAGAGTACAATTTCTTACTCTCCTACTCCAACATTATTATTAGTAATTTCATTTTGTTCATGGGAGTTTTTTGCCGGAGTCTTGGTTTTCTGGTCATTTCCTTTATATTTTACGTTAAAAGATACTGAGGTATAGATGCTGGTTGATTCATGTTCATATGTGAATTTGATTTCAATGGGGTTTTCCCCTTGATATATTGATTAAACGATTTGGGTTTTTAAAGTTTGCTTCAAACTTAAAATTATTTCCCCGTTGTTACTCACACTTAAAGCTTTATATAAAAAAAACTTGACAAGTATACAATAATCCAATAGAAGTGGCTAAACCTTAAACATGCATAACCAAAAGTTATTTCAATAATTCTGCACCTACATTTATTTAAACATCAGATAAATAGTTGTTATAATGGCAAGTGTGGCATTGATGAAATACCCACTAGTATTATGGCACTGCGATGGTAAACTAAAGAAATGAGCCTCGAAATTCGGCGTGTCTGTAGGTGTGTTTTAGTGGTCAAGTAAAGCTTAAAAACCTGAGTCAATTGTATTTAAACTTAGCACTTTTAATTTTTTGAGTGGGTAGCATATTACATTATATTAGAAATTTTATTTATTTAAAAAGAGTTCAATGGTTATTAAATTTTATATTTAATAAACAATTCATATAGTGTAGTAGTACATGGGATTGGAAATTTGGAATGCCGGAGGCCTGAATTCAAATTTCAACAGCGTATCTTTTTCTTTTTCGGGTGCACTTATAGGTATGGAAGAAATCAAACACGTAAAATACGACGCTGCATTTTGGGTGGTACCCTTTTATTACACGAATTCTGAACTCATAGCTTCGCACCTTAACATTTTGCTCTTGCTTAGTCTTCTCTATACTGTGTTTTAATTGTTCAAGAATCATTAATTATTTCGATGCCAATATTTTAGAAACCTTCAGAAACACGATAGTCATATTTAAAAAAAAATGTTTAATTCCAAAAAATTATTTTTTTTAGCATAAAATTGATGCTTGCGACTTCTTTATATAATTTTTAAAATCTAAAAAAATGAAATTAGTATTTTTGGAACCAAGGAAACTTAATTCCAAAATCGAACAAAACAAGGGAAATTATGGACCACCCCATTACATACAAATGTACTTTAAATTTTACATATTTTTCATAAAAAGATAAATCTTGAAAAAAAATTGTGCGACCTTATCGTGCATTTTACTTTAAGTATACAAAATCAGTAAATAAAGTTTTGTATGGTGCCCAAATTTGACTTTGTACCAGTTATTATGAATTTAATGAATTTAAAACGCAAATGACAAATCACATACTTACAAAAGTTCCAAAATTTGTTCAAAAACATAAGAAATTTTTTTTGTTTTGTTTTTTATTTCAAATATTATTGTCTATAAGTATGTATATTGCAGCTTATATAAGTACAAACTTATTTATTTATAGATACAACTTTCTAAATTATATACAATATTTTTAGATGTCAGTGCATAAATTCATCATCGTAAGTAGTTACATTATTTAATTAAATAAAAAAAAACAATTACATTTATTACAACTTAATACAAAACAAAATTCGAATTTAATTTAAAAAAAGCTTAACATTTGGTATTTATTTCGTATAAAATTATACGAAAATCGATAAATTTACAAGTCACTGGTATTGTCACGGAAATTTGTTTTGATTAATATTGGCTTATTATTATATAAAATTAAGTCTCATTAATTTTTAATTTAAAATTATAAACAAAATTTGTATCTATGACTTTGTTTTTTTTGTAAAAAAAAAATAAATAAAACCTATATTCTATTCATGTGCCTACCTACCATATCTTAAGTAAATCGTTTAAGAAACAAGCTTTTGACTTAGAATGTATTATTTTAATTTCTGTTTTTAAAATCTAAAATATTAAATTAATTTAAATTCTTTACCTATACAATCTTTAATTCCATTTTAATATTTTATCACAGTTTCACCGTGGAATTGTATATAATTACAATAACATATTATTAACAAAGATGAAACAAGAGATAAGAAATAAATTCAATATATTAAATAAACAATACTAAACATTTTGTCACAATAACAAAAAAACTACCCCTTTACAGCCCGCCCTTAAAATATGAGGTTTATAATTAAAAGAAACCTAAACAGCACACTGTTATACTAAATCGTTTTCTGTTATTTTACGATACGATCCATTATTTTGATCTAGATGTGACGAAAATTTATTGACGTCTGAAACATTTGAATTTACTTCTTGTGTATCAATTACTGAGTTCGACGCCACTGTTGTTGTACTTCCATATGGAATATTTGTTAACTTAACTTCCAATGGAAGGGGCTTGTCTTTGCTAGATGATCGAAGATCATAACCATCTGCATTCGTGGGTGCTTCGAAGCCATGGTTTATTTGTGCAGTATTTTTCGCTGATTTTTTTTCAGTATTTGAGGTTGTTGTTCCAACGGTTGATGTACTAACTGGAATTGGTTCTTTGATGTAGTAAGGTTTGGGTCCAGAGAAACTTTCAGACCATTTGAATACAAGTGGATGTAACAGTTTGTTGTCGTAACGGTTTTCTGCGTCATCACGTGTCATATAGCTGACAATTACACCAATAACAACAGTTAAAACTGTGCCCAAAAAACTGTAGAACATAAAACTAAGCGAATAGATCGACTGCAGGAATGTTCTAAAATTAAAAAAAAAAATACAATAATGTTATTAGTGTTTGTTCTTATGAATCATGATTATTTATTAGAAAAACTTTGTACTATGATGCTCGTAACTTTTTTAATATTTAATTCATTTACATGAGAGTTCTAAATTTGTTTTGTTTTCCTGTAATTCTGTTAAATTCTCAAACAAGTTTTAAAAATTGATGATTTAATTTTTATTCTTAAAATACATGAACTGATAAAGTATGATAACATGTCATAGTTCTCTGACAGATAAGCAATTATAATGTTTTACTTAATTTGCAAGTAGAACTGTTGATGTTGTTTTTTTCAAGCAAATTTTCGACTTACGTTTGAATTTCTGGCAGCGGTGTTGTACTGTAAGGGTATGATGTAATATTTATCTCCACTGGTTCTGTTTGAAGCAGCCATAAGGAGTGAGGCTTTGAAATCTCTTGTGAAAACGAATGATTGGAACAACCCTTTAATAAAGAAGTGAGATTTATTTTATAATAATTTAAAGTTGCAAAGAAAAATCTTACATCTGTTGATGTTGGTAACATTTCTTTTGTCTTGTTAATTGTAAAGCCACCAAAGACAATCCAAAGTACAATAACACTAGAACTGATCATACCAGCAGCTGCTCCCTGTTTTGATTAATATTAATTTTTATATAGAACCATCGATTTTTGATAAGTATTAGGAAACTCACCTTCCAGTTAGCGACTGGCACCAACATAGCTAAAATGAAAACTCCTAACAGTGGTCCAGATGTAGCTGAAAATGCCAACATTGAAGATTCTATGACGCCCGTTAATAAGCCAACACAGAATGCAACACCCATTATTATGATGCCAAAAATAACAGTTACAACTTTTATAACACTCAACTGTTGCTTATCGGTAAGTCCTTTGAATTGGGGCAATTGAGATAGGAAATCCTCCCACAAAACAGTTGCAAGTGAATTTAAATTTGAAACGTTCATACTATATTTTGATGAGATTTAAGTCTTAGAGAGAGGTTATTTATTAGTTTTGCTAATTTTTTCTTACCACAATGCTCCATTGAATAAAGTTGCCATAAATATTCCCAAAAATCCAGGAATAAAAGCCATTTGATCTTCAACGAAAAATGGTAAGATTTCATCTTGTTTTCCAATGTATCCTTCTTTGAGAGGATCACAGACAGCATAAGTTGAATAAATCACCATTCCAGCAACCCAAGCCAAAGAAAAGAACATAATTATTATGGGAATGTTTGACATCATCGCTCTATGGGGATAAATAAATATTGTTAAAGGTTGGTATGTGCATATTTTTCTAAGTTGATATATTTTACTTTTTGACATCCTTAAGCGACTTCAAACTGACATAACGCTGCATAAAATTTTGTTGACAACCAAATTGGGACAACGATACAAATAATTGGCCTAACCATGCTGAAAATGTGTCAACGCGAACTGTTAAATCTCCAGTGAAATTAAAGAATTGTAGACGACCTGAAAAATTAAAAAAACATATTTATATTTGTGCATTAAGAGAAAAGCATAATCTGTGTTGTTTTAACAAATTGGTTCCTAAAACGTTTTTAGAAGTAGTTAAGTTTTTTTAAAAAACTAATTCCATGTTTTTATAACATTTTGTCAAGTTTTTTATTTCTTGTTATATAAATACATTAAAATTTACAAACTTCTTGTTCGATAAAAGTACTTGACAAATCGGGAATTACCTGCTGACTTCGAGAGTTACATATAATTTTATATTAAAAATGTTAATAAAACTAAATTCGTTTGTTAAATGTTATTCCAATAAAAATTAACTATAAAATGAACACTTCCACTTTCCAATTGGTAATATTTTGGCATGTGACATTAGGTCGGTTCAATTTATTAAGTCCGATCATTTTAAAATAATTTGTGCGTCTTTTATTTTAATGTTATTGTGAAAATTCTCGCAGGGGTAGGCTAGTCATTTGAAAAAATGCATATTCCACATACGCCCGAGACCCCCTCATTTGAAAACATTTTTTTGTATATTTTTAATAAAATCTTGCATTAATTTTGCATTAATTTTGAATTCTTTTTCTTTCAATAGGTATTAGCTGATTTTTTGTTTAGTAAAGGAGAGTGATTGGTTTCGTTTAACGGTATTTTATATCTTTAAAAGAAAACCACTCACCATTATCTCGATTGACTTCAAAAACGTTGGTTGGCCCTCCACTAGAATAGGCTCCTTTTATTATCACAGCAATTGTTAAAGCAGCTATTGTAACTGTTTGGATCACATCAGCATTAATGGCGGCTTTAAGACCTCCCTGTAAAACACATTTTTATTTAATATTTTCAGCATTATTTTAAATAATTTTTGACTGCAGGTATATATGAGTAAACCTATTAGTTGTCAAGCTTTATTTTGCTTATATGTTTTGCTATTTAAAGGTTTAAATTTTACATAGAATTATAATAATAAAACCATTCCATTTATATTTTATATTAATTATAAAACTTATTTGATTTTATACGAAAATATAAGCAAGACACACTATAAAGTAAAGACAAATAATTTGAACAACTGCACCAAAAAATAAAAATACAAAAAATAATACAAAACTAACCATTATTGTAAAAAATATGCAAATTATGGACATAGCTACAATTGATATCCAATATGGTATTCCAATGACTGTGGACAGAGCAATGCTTGGTGTGTAAATTGTAATTCCAAGATTACAAATTTGTCTGACAACATATGTGCCAGATGCTAGACATCTTACTAATCGGCTTTTAAATCTAAAACAAAAATAAAAAATAAATACAAGTTAGACCTATTACGTATTTTTTTTAAAGAGTATACTTACAAATTCGTATGTAAGTATTTATTTTTTTTATTTCACAAAACTTACCTTAAATCTAGATACTGATATACTGAAGTTATTCCTAAATTAAAATATACAGGAACAAAAACAAAACATACAATAGGGTATGCATTCACCATGCCATACATTGTTTCCCACATTGCTGAACCACGGTAGAATAACTCACTGGGATATCCTGTCAAATATTAAAATTTTATGATCAAATTGATTTTTTGAGAGCAATGATATATTTTTTTCTATTGGGCAAAAGAAGCAATTTTTTTTGTATCGTATTTTAAAGCTTAAACTAATCCAGATTAAAACTTACTTGGACTTAAATCATTTGACACATCGTTATATCAGTTAGGACGATATTTTTTGCATGCAATAGTTTTTCAAAAAAATTGAAAATACCTATATATATTGCCTTTATGATTTACATTAGTGAAATCAGAGAATTATTTTAAACTTTTAAAGAGTATATTAAAATAAAAAATAATATTTGCTAGAACCTTAGTGCAAAATCTTATGTGCCCAATGGAAAAACAACATTTATCTATATAAAATTAATATTCTCACCTAGAACTGATCTGATTCCCAAAGTTCCTCTTGCTATGGAGAGCATAATTGCTATCATTGAAACACCACCTGTAGCAAACACATAATCAGCTTTACTGCGTTGTTTCTTTTTGCCAAAAATTCTACTCCAAAGAGGGGCAAATATTGAAAAAGCTATAAATGCCACAAACGTCAGGTAGTCCCAACCCAAAGATTTGAAATCCTTTGCCATCTGGAAAATATACAAAATATATATATATATTTTTTAAATAAAATGTTTAAAATATTAAGAATATAAGAGTTAGATTGTATTTAATTGATTTTATCTGATACGTATTAATTTTTTTTTAAGTGATGAATTTTTGTTTTTAAATACAAACAAAACCAATTTAAAATTATATTTTATTAAAAAAAGTATTGTCAAATTTTCTTTTTTAATAATAATTGTACGAAGTTTTAAGCAACCTGATAAGGGTATTAGCGTGATATAACTAACCTTAAAATTTGACTAATTTAAAAGCATTTTACTAAAATTATTTTCATTTTAAACATTTTTTAACTGAAGGGTGTCCCAATTTCCCAAGTTATGTGCCTGTAAGATCTATAAAGTCTATAAAATGCAGCTCAAATTGTACGGCACTTGTTAGAAGGAATAGAAGGATAAAAAGAGGTTTTTTATTGGCATATAGTTTATATTTACTATTCTGTTTTACAGTTCCCCAAATTTAATAGGTACAAGGTACAAGAGGGGTTATTTAGTCAAAATAATTTTGCACAAAAAAAAGTTAAAAAAAATGTTTGGATTTAAGGTCCTTAATTTTGGAAAACGTGAGTTTATCAAAACTATTAGTTTAAGCGGGAAGTTTTTTTTAGAACTAGTGAGTGGTTTCGTAATTTGTACAGTAATTGTAAAAGTCTAAAAATACCATGGCGTCGTTGTCAGGTTTTTAAAAACCACCCACAGTGATATGATTTATAGCAAAATTTTGAATATTTCTGAAAATGGCTATTTAGATTTTGACACGTTTGTGCAATTTGTAAACAATGTAAACCATGCCATATAAATTCAACCCCTGAAGAAACAAATAAAAATTGTATTCGCATGTGAATATTTAAACTTCATTAATCTTCCACTCATTTAAGTATTTAAGAATGGGGACTTTTTGCGATTCTTCAACTCTCTTAATATAGGAGAGATTTTAACAGAATATTAATTTGCATATAAGTTATATTATTTTTTAAACAATTAATAATGTTCAATGTTTAATTTTGCAGTCAAAGTAACCGCAAAGCTATCATATTCCCAACTCATTTATATAACCTCATTGAGAACTGTTTAATTAGACAAGTGGCGCTTCCAAGATTTCATTGAGAATCTTTCGATGATAAATTATATAGCGGGGACCAATTAATTGACACATTGAGGTGAATAAAATAAATAAAGATGCAAATCGTACAACAAAAAAAAATACTTAAGCTTCAAAGATATTAGGTACTGGTTATATTTAATATAAGCATAGGACTTACTTTGTGCTGGAAATTTCCGAGATGATTACTTCTTAATAAACAATTTGTACTTCAACTAATTAGATGTAGGTATAGTATGCACTTTAAAAGACGTTTGAAATAATAAATCTTTACTTTCTAAGTCAGCTTGTATTTTATTTTAATAACGTTGGGTTAATTAATAAATATCTAGCTACTCCTGCTATTTATTTACAGACTCTTGCTATGGATTTTTTTGATGAGTTGATTTATTCTGTAATGAGAGAAAAAAAAATTAATTTATTAGACAAATCGAATGTAGAGTTGAGGTTGAAAATAGCAAAAACACGAAGGTAATTTAAAAAGATTAAAACTAAATTTCTTGACTTCGTGACTTCAAACAGAATCAAGCAAAAGGAAATTTTAATTGATTATTTATAGGTATAGCGAAATGAAAAAAAGGAGAATAGTTGAAACTCTCTCAAGTGCAAATTTATAACGCAATTAAGATGACACAAACAAAATAATTTGAACTGATAATATAATTAACTCAAGATGAATTTTCAATAAGATATTATGCATTTCATTTCAGAGCAAACAAAACTTAGAGTACTCACAGCATGAGGCCACTTATGGAGCTATTGATAAGAAGGGTTGTGTCGTCTCTCAGTATTAAAAAAAAAACTAGCGTAGTGTAATGCTGAAACCGCCATTTAAAAAGTGAACTTGTTTTACCAATATCTCGAGAACGACTATGATTATCTTGTTATTTGACATACACTTCTTTTTATAGGAAAAGTATTTAAATAAAACAAAGGACAACATTTGATTCTTGTATCATATTACTAGCAGATCCGTGCTAGCGTTGCTTCGAAAAATTTGAAGAATATTTTTGTTTAACTATTAATATTAGCATGGCTATCAAATTAATGCTCAATAGGGCTAAAAGTTACTTTTCATTAATTAAAAAATATGCTTACGTTTTGAGCGAAAAATAATGCATTTTCTTAAAAAAATACTTTTTGTAATATTTCTACGCTACGTAGGTTCATGTTCGACAGTCAAACAGAAATCAAACTATATATGAATTCAGTGTGTAAAAGACATATTAAAATTTTGAGAATCAAACAGGTGCGGGTTAACCTCAAAGAAAAATTTGATAAAAGATAAAAAAAGTATTATTCTGATTTAAAAAAATAATAGTGAATTTACATTTATTTTTATGCATAAAGACGAAAATGTTTATCTCTCTTTTACACATTCGTATTTTTGGCATGAGTCTGTTCTGCTCTACTTTTCTTCAAATCTGCAGATGAAGATGAATATAAATTCATCATTAAGGGAAAAAAAGTATACCCAAATATTATTATAAATATAAAGAGTAGTATAACATCATATTATAACGTTATTGTTTCAAGTAAATTAATTAAATACTTTCTAAACTTGCACTTGACAAACTATTATTGTTTTGTTTTCAATATAGTAATACTAAAATTAAATAGGTAACGGTCTATCAACGATAACTTAATTATTAAAAGTGAGTTATTTCATCATTTCAATATTATAGTCGGCATCATTATCATTTTGGTAAATTGCCTTGTTAAATTTGTGAAGCATATCTATCGGATGAAAATTATTTAATTCTTGTCGTATATTAATAAAAAAAAAACTCTGATTACACGCGTGCTATACCTACGTTAATTTAAGTTTTCATTCCTCTTTGGACTTTTTGTGAAAGAATAGTTATGCAAAATAAAAATATGGGTGCCTACTTTTATTCAATTATTGTTATGTAAATTTTCCACCAAACTAAATTAAACGCATTTATACTACAACCACTATAGATGTTACAGTACCCGAACCTACGTGAGTACCGTTTTCGAGAACATTTTAAAAAATTGTTCACCATCGCTTTAGTACGATGTTAAAGCATATTTTAACATTTTATAAAAATTAAAATAATTAATACATATTTTATCTTTTTTGTATCATACAATATGCCACTTTGTAATTCACAAATGTTAAAAAAGTTTATGTTTGTGTTGATTTTTTTTTTAACTGTCACAGCCACATTAATAAAAAAACGCTTATTCCACTTTTATTCCAAGACTTTACTAAATCAGGGAATAAGATTTAAGCTATGGATTAAAATTTTCCATGAATAAAACCAAAATGTTCGTGGAATAGTAAAGTAACGTTTACCAAAAATCCCTTCAGAAAATCTACTACAATAAATAAGATGCCTGCTTGGTAACTTGAAATGTTCACCATGTTTTGCAAACTTGGGTTTTTTTTCATATGAGTTTTGACAAGGTCAAATTGTGATAATTTCTAAAAAAAAAGGTAAACGTTACCAAACACACCTAGGAATTCTCTTGTTAATATATTTATGTCAAAATAATTATGATTTTGCAATAATTGTTTGTGTTGTTGGAAAATTTAAATAAAAAAGAAAAAGGAGTGAGAACTGGAGTACAAAGTAAGTAAATAAAGTAGACCATTTCTAAATTACGTTTTCCATTAATTTCTTCATCATTGTGCATGGAAAAAAATAGGCACAATAGAAAATAAATCTGTTGACACCAACACAAATGTAAAAATTATATTTCCTTCTGAAATCCTCCTCACTTAGCACTTGCGTTGGATACCCGGTTTTTGTATGTTTTTGTAATGGCTGGTTGTCCAATAATTGGAAATGGTTTTAAAAACTCAAGAAATCTAGCAGAAATTATTATTTTTATTCAAAATTAAATTAGCAATTTTCACTTATTTTTTTTTTTATTTCAGAATAAATTTGACGCATAGATTTGGTATGATACTACGATAGTTATACATAAAAAATAACATATGTCTAATAAATTTATCATATTCGGTTCCAATAAGTTGAAAATTAGTTCTTAAGAACTTGTTATTGTTACTAACTAACAATTAGGTAGAAGATAATCTTCGTCGTTTCGACGAACATTTGAGCAATTTATCGATTAAAACTATGCCTTTCCCAATTAGATACGTCACCAAAAATGTTAACACTAATATAAAACTAAGACTTGGCTATAGAGCTACATATATAAAGATATAATTTAATCGAAAAAAAAACTATTAAAAGATATTTAAAAAATAAATATTGATGTTCGTTGAATCGACAAAGAGTTTCTTAAATTTTTCGATTATTAATGATAAAAAATAATAATAAGCAACCGATATTAAAAATTATATTCTTCTCGAAAATAACTCAAAGGATTTTGATACATTTTTAATTTGGACTCTTTTATTAGCTTAATCAAATATTTTTGTTTACAGTTAATATATCAATGTAAATATTTTTATATGTCAAACTTCAAAAATCTTAAGAGAATGGAACGAGAGTAATTTTTACGTTAGTGTGCATTTGTAGATTTGAATACTTGGAACAAAATGTTATTTCAAATTTCGATGAGCAAACTCATAGTGTGATAGTGTGCTGTAACTAAGTCCAAGAGTCGGTACTTCTTATAAAACTAGATATCAACGTTTATATAATTATGAATCAGCGATTGGAAATCACATCAGAACACTAATCATTTTTTAATTTTAATTAAAATAATTGATATATTAAATACCAGTTAAAATGATGCATTCACTGTAATTATAGCTGATTGAATTGTTTAAAAAATACGAAATCTTTAATAGAAACTAAAGATTCTTGGAATAAAGTGTTCCTATTGCAAAGTTCAATGATGACAACATGACTTTAACAGCATATAACAATATAAGGGGCGTTTTTGTACTTTTCAAGTTTTATCTCGCTGTATAAAATATTTATTTCGACTAAGGGTATAAATTGTGCTACAAACTTGGTTGTATAATTTTGTTCTTGCTGTGTTAATTCCCGGAGATTGAAAAACAATCCGGAAATACTGTTCTTTTAATAATATTTTCCTATTAACAAGAATATTATTTTCTTAATTTTAATTATACATAAGATGTGAATTGTTTTAAGCAAAAAAAAAAGTTATTATAATAAAAAAATCCACTTAGCTAGCGACGGAAAACATCTGCACGTAGGACTTGAGCAAATTTTTTTTTTTAATGAAATTTCTTCAATTTATTTGTCAGTTTGTCAATATGATTGTGATTAAAAATGTCTGAAAAAATGAGCTACGGAATTCGGATATAGAATTCAACCAAATAAAATACATTTTTATAACTTTTATTATTTTATTGTCTGAATTGAAGCTATCGTCTTCCTGTTTTTTTGTTCTAATTGTATAATTCATTCACGTCAAAACCATATTTATATTCTTATTTGATTAATATTGCAAACAAACAAACATAGGAAAGATAATTTTTAAAACAAATTAACAGAAAATATTTGTTTGGTTGATTTTATTTCTACATTTATCATTTAAGATGGATTATTCTGGACTCAAAAAAAAGCATAAAAAATCGATGTTATATAATGTTATTAAATTTTTTTTTCAAGAAACAAATACTTTCACTCTAAAGCAAGTTTCAGAAATCTTTAAGGTAATAAAATAGCAAAACGCGTGCATTATAAAGCTGCAAATCCACATTATAATACTAATTAAAGCACTTAAATAAAGATCGACGCTTGGAGAAGGAATGACGTCAATTTTCAACAATTTTATTGATAAGTCGGGCATCAAATTTAATGTACGAAGTTTTTTAGATTACTGGCCAACATTATGCAATACAAATAATTCCGGTTCCACTGCAATCGTTGAATTGAAATAGTATTTACATCTAATTAATATTGTCACGAGAAATATTTTTATTCTGATAATTAATTAATTGAAGGATCAGTAAGTTGTTTTTGCTGCATGTTGTTTTTGATGAATGTGTAATAATGTTTAAACAGTTGTTATAATTCTGGAAGCTGTTTTGATGTAGGTATAATATTAATTTCCTGTTTGGTATGAAGTTTTATTCAGCAGGTTTTTCTGTTTAATACATAAATCAATAGAATAGTTTTTTTCAAGTTGATAAAAAAAGAGGATTTTTAGGGGTAGTGTGGAAGGGTTTGTTCCGGGATATAAGCACCTCATTTGTGTAATTATAAAAAAATTAAGTATTTTATCTCAAAGGTCATGAAAGGTCAACAAGTACCTGTAATTGGTCAACCATAGACATTTTTTTGTATGAATTTTAAAATATTTTAGTTTCATTAGGTGTTGTTAGCACCTCATTTATGGAATGGTCAGACAAAGAAAATTTCGTATGAGGTATTTTGTTAAATCATTAAAGACAGCAAACCTCCTTTTCTTATATTTCTTTATCAACAGTTCTAGAAAACTCAGCTTTTGAAATAAAATATCAAGGTCCTATACAACATGATACTATGTATTTTTTGAAATTCGCCCTAAGCCACGCCTACTTTTTATATGTTTGAGGATTCTACTTATTATTATTGTTATTAGAATTTGTTTATTAATTAAAAACCAAAAAAAAAAATGTTACAAACTTAGAAATAATACAAATTACAAATTACAAGCATGGCAAAATACCGTCTGCCGGAATTAATATTCTGCAATGATTTATCTGAGATAGTGGAGTAATTAATATAAAAATTTGTAATTTACAATAATTATAAATAAAATAAATCTCAAAAAAAGATTAACAATATAAATGTTAAACATATTGATAAAAAAATTCTCTTAAAAATATAACGTTAGATAACTTTCATTTCATCAAGTTGCTGACAACCGAATACTTCATTTGCGTAGCAAAAACAACTTTTTACTGTTGCATCGAACACTACAACTTTATTATTGAAAAAATTCGATCACATGGAGTTGATTGCAGCCTTGGCTGTAGCTAGTTTATCCTTAACATGAGAACGAAGTCTAACATTGTCGGTTATAATGTAACCAAGGTACTTGAACTCCTTCACAACTTCAATGTTAAACCCGGTAAGAGTCCAAACCCGGTCGTTATGAGATGAACGAGAACGGAAAATCACTTGAGGGTTCTAATTACTTATTGAAAAATTTTGGAAAGCTTATATTTTTTTTTTTTTGGTAAAGTGTAGAAATCTGTCCAACTTTTCTTATATTTAATTTTTTTTTAACAATTCAAAATTACTTGAGGGTTAGAGTATTTTTTTATTATATTTATTTTACAGAGCTTAAAATATATATAGCATATAAAAACAATGTAAATAACGCAGTGTAAATGAATGCCTTTAAAAAGACAAAAATAATACTATCAATTTAATTTACATGTCCTTAGATATATTTGAATTGCATTCGAATTTCGACGGCTTCAGTTTGCTATTACTTAGTGAAAAATATTAAGCGACAAGCTAAATTTAATTTATTTTATTTTATGTACCTACGTCCTACGTCCTACATATACATATAATATTTTTATGAATTGTATGTATAAGTACTGATGAAAACAACATTTACTGTGTGAAATACAAATATGGGAAGCATAACTCATTTTCTACAAAGTTTTACGAGTTTGTTTTTGGACCTAGTTTTCATTTAGAATTATAATGTCTGTAATAAAAAATTCCATGCACGTTTTATTTCCAATAAAACTTGTTTCACAAATAAATTCTGACTGATTTTAATGATACAAAATACCCAAAACCAGAAGCTTCAATCAGAAAAGTTTCATAATTCGGCGTGTAGATATCAACAAAGTAGCAAACTACTAAAATTAACAGGAACTATAAATTTTTAATCTTTTCAATCTTTAGTAATAATAATTTCGGTAATTAAAATTGTTGACTTACATTAAGATGTTATTTCAAAATTATTATCTTAATAAAATCAAATGACACATAAATATAATGAAATAAAAATCAATAATATTCTTATTACCTAGCTGTATTTGCTTGGACTAAAGTTATCTGTAAAAAATCATACGGTTGGCTTCCTTTACATTCCTTCAATTCTCTAGATTTACAGCACGCACACATAAAGTGATTGAGATAGAGCTTCCGAAAATTATACTACTATTAGAAAAAACGCCTTAAAAATTGATATAACTAGAAGCCAGAAATATTTTTGGAAAATAAGACAAAAATATTGGAAATTATGCCAGAGGGACATGGGAAAAAATCCAGAAATTAAATTGGAAACTACACCACAATTTATTTTCCAAAAAGTCAGAATATATTCAAATTAAGATCTTCAATAAATAGTTTTCACCTGCGCTCAAAATCACTATCTTAAGAATTTGTATACGGCATTAAACAAACTTGTTTTCACCTGATGATGAGGTGTATATTCGATAATTTAAATTTAAACGACAATATTAGTGTTTTGCATGCAAACTCGTATTTTGTAAACATATATGTAAATACAGAAATATAGGACTATACAAATACAAAAAGATAGATATGTAGTTGTTATATGTTTGTATATTTAAAGAAATCGATTCATCACAATGTCTTTTGTCTTTTAAAATTGTTCTTATTATTATACAATTACTATTCTAAGCACATAATGTGATAAATTGTTGAGTGTTCTCGTACATTTACCTATAACATGATTTAACTAACTAATGTTTTATTATTTTTAATTTTTGGTACTGTGATCTCTCTGCGTGAGAAATGTTTCTAATTCTAGTAAATGTTGGAAGTAAAAATGTTCGTATATGTAGATGAGTCAGTTATTTATGTATTATTAATATTAATGTATGTATACTGAATCTGTCAGAAAAAAACTATAGCAAATGCAAAGTTGAAAGGTTAAACTATAAATACATTTTTGAAGTCACTTTTCAAAAAGGAATAATTATGCATACATATATTAGTATGTACGTTAGACTGATTCGAAAAAATTAAAATGTCTTCGATTTTCAATGCCAGTAGCTTTTAATTGAGTTTGGTGAAATATTTATATATATTAGTCTTGCCGCGCACAGATTTTAAAATGATAGCAACTAATAAATTGAACCGAATTAATGTCACAGGTTAAAATATTACCGATTGGAAAGTGGAAGTGTTAATTTTTTTTGGAATAATATACCATTTTTGAACAAAATATTAGCAGGTAATTCCACTTCTTTTGACATTTGTCAAAATCAGTGTAGTATATAAATGAAATAAATAAAATACAAAAATAAATGTATTATTATAATAGTTATTTTATTTAACAACAGTCTTTTATTTACAAAACTTTATTTTTAAATTATTGGCAACTTGTTTCGGAATAATATTCCATCTTTGGGCTTGTCAAACTGAATGATCATCACAACTGGAGACGAAACCCAGCAATATATGTACTCTTCAGTGTAGTATGAGAATCTGAAAAATAATTAACTACGAGTATAACTAACTTAAGTAAAAATTACTGCAAAGTAATAATCGAAACGTATTTTTAAAGGAAATCGTCGCCTTTAACTGTTTTAAATAGCAATTATTTTTTAAGCGAAATATGCAAATGGTCAAAAAACATACCTTTTATTATTCTTTTTTTTCAAGTCTTATAAAAAAATAGTTTGGAAATACGTGGTTAATGCAGCCAATATTTCAAAAATGTTCATTCTTTTTTAACCGGGTATATTCTCAAGACACACAAAATGTGATATAAGTGTTTTTTACAGGCTGACACATTACCTAGATTTTGATTTTTTTTTGGTAACGTAGAAATAAAGCAGTAAAATCGCGCGTTCGCTTTTACGTATTGCCAAATTCACTACTTCCAAATCTTCTGTTTGTGATTTTCTCTTGGGGATTTTTTCTAAACAGCCTAATTTCAATACGCTTATCAGGTTTAATCAACACATTATGGCTATATCATAAAGTCATGACAAATGCAAATATATTTCTGAGTGAAGGTTGGAAAAATCTTAATAAATTCTCCACTGATCAGACTAAAACTTATGAACAAAAATATTTTGCTTTTATTTTTGTTATCATTTTTATTTTTTATTTAACTTCTAACTAACTGAAAGCATACCTATACTTATGTATTAATATAAATTCTATAAGGACTCTTTTCAAAGAGTATAATCAATTATCAGAAATATGTGAAATAAAATCATATTGCATCTTCAATACGGAAAAAAATGAGGCAGTTTCGTTGAAAATTTGCTAATTCGATTCCAAATCAACTCAGTTCTCAGTTCTCATTTTAAGATAATATAATTTCAACCAAATTTGCACGAAAAAAATATTGAACGAACCCAACGAATTTGATGAGTTTACTCCGGATTCACTACAAAGATATTTCTGACAGATGCGTGTAAAAGCCCAATCGAAATAGAGATGGCGAAACTATTTGAAATCGCTCTTCTATATTTACCATAGTGTTGCCATGTCTATTTCAATAGCAAAAGCGTCACACATTAATTTCGATTGATTTTTGACAAATGAAACTTAAAGTTAGCTCAGGCACTAAAAAACTAGGCATTAGAAGTACTAACAATTTTTTGCTCCAATTTGAATTTGACAATTTTCTGCTTTTGTAAAAATATTCTTTATATTTTTTTATATTTCAACAATGCGTATAGCCTTGGACTGCAAGAGCAAACTCGCTCAATCCATTGACAGTCATGCATTATACATACATACATATTTCTCTTTAATTTAATGTATGTACAAATTTCCCAATGGGAATGTTTAAATGAATGCATTATATTTTTCTTTAGTTGAATAAATTGAGAACCTTATACCATTTCTGTGCATAATACTAATGTAGAAGTATTACTTACTATATACTAACATATTACACAATATGCTCTGCACCTGCCTCAACTTAAAGTAAGTTATTCTTTAACGGCATATTATGTTCTGAATTCAGAAAACAATAAAATGTGCATGAGTAAGCAGAAATTAAGATAAGAATTGAGTTTATCACTGAAGGAAGTTCAAAGACGTTTTTAATACACAATGATGACAGGGCTGTACCGACCGACTAAGATCAACGTGCGTCGTCAGTGCCTTTATGCAAAATTTATATGTATATTTTAATGTTTCTATATTGTATTGAATATTGTATTGGTATTGAAACTTTCTATTAGTAGGATGCATGGGGTAAACCTCCCAATCATATTGCCACTGAATATTTACTTGCATCATAATTTATCATAGTTATAATACAGTTAATGGATAAACGCAATGGTTTAATTTTTTTTAAAACAAATAAAAATCCCATATAAAGCTATATTTTTGACAGTGATTGATTTAGTTTACCATTTTATTGGAATCGTCAGCCCAATAATTATTGACACATTATATTTTATAATTTTTAAAGCTTCATAATATTTACCAAATATAAAATAAATAAATTATTATGTTTAAAATTGATTTTTCTTGTTTTCAGTAATTTTAAAGTCGGGGTTAGAATTTAAATAATTAATAAAAAAGTGCAGTAACATCTAAAGAAAAACTTTCGAGTTTGAAAATCTGTAATTTGAATTCATGACCTACGATTGGCTTGGCATTGTGCCAATCAATCCAATGATTGCCACTTTTACCTGGATGTCAATATGTAATTGATAGGACGTGCCAATCATTCAAATGATTTACACTTTTACCAATGATTAACATTGGCTGAAATTGTAATATTTAAAAAAAATCGATTCTATCCTCTCCTCATTGTTTTAATTGCTTGTAAAAAATTAAACGTTATAATTTGTCTCCATATATTTTTGTATTTTTATTGCACCACTCTCTTCCTGTTCACTTGCTAAATTTGTCTTCGAAAATGGAGCGAACTCAAGGTTGAATTTTTAAAACGCATTTTTCCACTGTTATGAATTGTTATGAAAAAGTAAAAAAAGTGATGCCAAACTATCCAGAATTAGCTTGCACAAATATTCTTGATAAAAACTGTTAAAACTAACTTCAATATTCCGGAGTTTTATCGTCCTACGACCCCAAGTTGTATTGTTCACTATATAAACTTCATATTTGCCAATCATTGTAGAGTGCAACAATAGAGCTATTTTTCTTCCATTTGATTATACATATTTAAGTATGTGTGTACATATGTATACAATATCTTATTGAAATAATTTCTATTTGATAGAAATTTAAATTCAATCAATAAATTCTGATCGACTTTATTTGTTGAGTAGACTCTCACAACAAGTTACATATTATGTATTGCCTTGACTTTAAGATGAATTCAATTTTATTTCGTTTGTAACTATTCACTTTTATTTGATCATCATGATAGAGAAGTCAAAAAATTAGGGTAGAGAAGTTCTAGTTATTTGTCTGATACTTTACGTATAAGAGAAGACATAGCTTTTGCGTAAACGACTGGGTCAATTTTTTTCAAACTTGAACTTAACTTTTTATGAAAAGGAATTTTCGAATCTTTAAGATCTAAAAACAACGATACCTGCCTTTAAGGAACATCTTACTTTTCTCAAAAACAGTTCCTATATGATTTTGATAAAAGAAATAATGTCTCTCCACTGTAATAGAACTATTGTTGGTTAGGTAATGTTTAATCTTTTCTTTAATAAAAATCGATTTTAGAAAACTCTTATCAACGGTTTAGAAAATTTGCTTTGTTTTTGTTCTAAATAATTTGTTTTGATTAAATTAAGACAGAAGTTTATAAATAGTGCAATTAATATTAATATCAAAATTATCGAACTAATATATATTTTATTTTTTATTAAGAAAAAAAAACAAAATTTCTGTTGCTCTGGCGCCTATTTGTCCATCTGATTTTACAAACTGCCACTGACAATAGCAATTTGAATACCTAATGGTTTCTTTAAAACAAAAAGATTTGCCAAAATAATATTTTTGTACATAATTGAAAGGAAATGTTCCAATTTTTGATTTAATACTTGCCTCTATTCCATCATGAGATAAGGTTTAAAAAAAAAAAAAACAACACAGATGGTTATATGTTTATCACCATATTTGTTTTGTGCGCATTTAAAGGTTAAAGCAATAAAAACAATCATTAGATATGTCAAACCATTTTCATTCATGATAGAAAAGCTTGATTTGACAAGAAAAAAAAAACGTGCTGGATGTTATTACCACTTCATGTATCACGTGATTTTCAATTAACAAACAAATCTTAAAAAAAATAAACAAATCAACTTTTAAGTGTTCAACAATTCAACTAGAAAATATTAACTTGTCAACTGGATTGTTTAAAATGTATGATTAATGAATGATTCATTGAGAAAAAAACGCATTAAATTTAAATGAAATTAAAGATTTAGTCGTACATACTTGCTCTTCCTAAAAACAAAAATTATTAATTAATTCTGAATGCCAATATTATTTTAACATTTTTGAAGATCTTATCAAGAACTGGATTGAAATCGATTTATAGTTGTTTACGAGAAAATCGAAAATCCAAAGAATACATTTTTGGTAATTTTTGTTTTATCAAAAGGGATACTATATTCCTATAGATGGAAAAAGGGTTATAAAAATTGTTAAGACTCTACTTCGAGGAAAATAATGAATTTATCAGTAACCATTGTGTAGTAAGTTTACTGTTATTCTAAGAGTTCAGAAAATATCATTCCCTACTCCCCTCATTATTGACCTAAAAACCCAAAGTTTCAAGCTCAAGAAAATCACTTTAAGTATCAAGTTTGATTAAAATCCCTCGATTTTTTTAAGAAACCAAAACTTGTCCTTAACAAGTATACAGATAAAATGTACTGGAAGTAAAAAGGCAGTTATAATTTTATTACTTTCATAATAGATAATTATAAAGATTCAACTTTTCAACAACAACTTTTTAAAATTTCTATTCATTCGTTTTTTGTTTCCCTTTAATAGAATATATTCGGAAAATGGTTTCCCCTTGACAAACTTGCTATATTATAGAACATCTATATGGCAATTAAATGTTAACAAAGTTTTTTATTGAGTACATACTTGTTTTTTATTTTATTATAAGTGAAAGAAAAATACATCAATTATCGAAATATATTGAATTAATGAACCCCAATTACTAAACCCAGCGCCGTCGTGGCGAGGGGTGTGAGACAAACTTCTATAATATATTTTAATAAAAATAACAAGGTATTAAATTTTTTTTAATGGGCTAAACAATTTGTTGGAGCACTCACTTTGAATTAATTTTTAGTGAAAATAAGTAAATTAGTATACAGTTTACAAAATGTTATGACATTAGATAAGTATAGGGTAAATTATTCAAAAGTGAATCAGTTTTATTTTTTTAATTTTGGTTAAAATTTCTGCGGCTTAAAAGGCACATAATATTTGGTTTATTAATTTTGTATTTCTTGGTAAACATTTTTTTCTAGTTCAACTGATTTGTAAAATATCTTAATTAATTCATTGTGTACAAGGGGTAGAAACAACGAATCACCTAGTCGCCTCTATTAGTAAACTGAAAAGCCATATACATATTAAGTGTCAAATCTTACAAATAAGACAAAATTGAATTTTTCCAATCAAAATTCAAAAAATATATGGATTGGTCACATTAAGTTACTTTTGTGGTTCAAGCCTGTTAAGCATTAACCTAAACATTTTTTTGTTGCAATAGTCACATAATTTAAACCATTCTTTTTTATAAATGTCTGAATTCAATACCTCTTGAACTACTTACATTCGAGTATCACTTTACAAAATTTCAACAAAATTTCTGAAGCTATTGACGAAAAAATATGGAAATAGAAAAATAGAAAACAAGAAATACCATACCGTTACTTGTATTTTCATCCAACAATTTTGAACATTAAAGATTGTTTTAGAAGTTTTTACAAAAAAATATTGAAAAACGATAAAATCAATTGTACAGTGTGTTTTTTAAGCCAGTACAAACTTTGATTTTAAATCAAACAAATGAAATTTTATTAAATAGCCATTTATTTGTTTTTATCAAAATAATACATTCTGTGAAATTAGTTTTAAATCAAAAATTTTTGCCCAGCGCATTGCGCCACCGCGGTTGGATCATCGGTGACTTTTCAATAACTTTTTCAAGTATTTGTGACAATATATGTTCTCAATAACACGAATAATGTTGGCTTTCAATGCTTGTATTGTGATAGGTTTGTCAGCGGTAGATCAGTGACTTTATACGGAGCCCCAAAGAAAATAATCAAGAGGCGTCAAATCACAAGATCTTAATGATCAATTTATAAGTTGATTGTTCGTTTGCTGTATGGAACTTAGTGCCATCCCGCTGGGAACATATCTATTTCACATTAATGTCATTAAATCGGGGGACTAAAATGTCATTAATCATAGCTTTATAGCTAACACCGTTGATCGTAACACGCTGATTAACCTTATTTCTGAGAAAAAAAAATGGTTCAATGACTCCACCAGCCCAAAGAACGCACAAAACTGTGCATATTCGGTATGTACTAGTTAATGTTACGGAGTTTCGTTAATATTTTCAAATATGCGAACATTTGGCTTATGTATATCTTACCCATTTAGACCAGTTGATTTTAAGGTCAAAGTATACCAAGTTGTTGTGAACAACGTAAAATTTTTAAAATTTGCTGATATTATTGAAGCGTGTATGTCATCTCATCACGATAAAATTGCAAAAAAAAAATACTGTTTTCAAAATGACACTGAAAATTTGCAATTTGACAATTAGATTGGCAGATATAACTGTCTTAAGTCAGAACTGGGCTAAGAAAAACACCCTACTTTAAAATTATAAATTAATCTGTTTAAATTTATCATCTAGACATATGGTCAACCAGGTTTATATCTGGGTTTATTTTAGGGATCCAACAATTAGATTCAAATCTGACGGGTAAATGGCTTTTCAGTTTTTCAAATGTTATAAGTAAATATATGGAGGTGGGTATATACATTACATACATATAAAAATAATTTCATTGCTGTCGTTTTATTTTCATGGGAAGATCTAGATATATATGGGTTATTATAGCAATAATAAAACATAGCTAAAAGCGTTTCCATGTGTCATCTGTAGCCGTAAGGTAACACTCGATTATTTTATCTTTCTTAAACCATAAACAATTTTATTGTAATTGTATGCATTTTATTAATACCGTTATAGAGTCAAAATAAGTACCTATTTTACTTTAAAACTTTTTTTCGTGAAAAGATTGAGCATTTAACCCACATAATGAGGATGAAATTTAAATCAATTTAAACTATTTTTTAGTAAAAAAGGGATTGATGGATTAGGTACATTTGTACACAGCGATCAAAATTACAACTACATAATATAAAAGAATGAACACAGAAAAAAACCATTCTGTCGTTTAACGACTTAACGACTACACGGGCTCTATCATAAAATTTGTCGCCTACCATTCATTCATGAGTAGCCTTACCTTAGCTTTTTAATGCCAGGTTTTACATAACGAGATTATCCGGATTCTGTGTTAAAGTCGAACTAATTTGGAGTTAACTGATATATATGTATATATTTTTGACATATAATTAAATTAACACTATAGGGACCGTCTTCACAGCCGCTTGCTAAACCAGTGTTTTTCTAAACTGTACATATAGTTAATGATAAAAAAGCTGAATTGGTACAGTTCCTTTTCATAATTGCAAACATAGTCGTGACATACCATAAAAGAATTAAAACTAATTTAAGAATATTCAGTCTGGCAGTCGTCAAATAGCTATATAACTCTAGCCTATAAAATCTTGGTGGTAGCTCACCCAATTGTTGTTGTTTTATTCAAACCTTCAAAATTAAATTTTATTTATTTAATTAATATCAAAGTAACTATATGTATATTGTAGGTAAATAATGCCTTATAATGAGATAGAATAAAAAGAGGCAAAAGAATTTAAATGATGACTTAAAATTGCTTAAATTGTATAATGTATGCTACACAACACACGTGTTTTATGGTAAAAATGTCAATTATTGTAAATTCAACATGATGTGTGCCGAGAAAATCAATAATTACATAAAATATTTATTGGGGATTAAATTAATCTAGATAACTTACTGATGGATGACCCATCTTTAATTTGAACTTTCTCATAGGGCCGTGAGTTTTTATTAAATTATAAAATCTAAAAGGTGATGAACTTTTAGGCTACTGACTGAATATGTTCATAGATACCTACAATCAACTGTGTGGAAATTTTTTAATTTGGAATTTGTTTAAGATTTCGCAATTCCGCATCAGTAATACATCACTTTTTATTATGTTTTTATTTTTGTGAAAAAGATGTAAGATGTAGCACATGGTTTGATAACAGAATATTATCGTTCATATGGGAATTTGTGACCAAAGACAGCGCACCTTGGTAATAATTTGTATTTGTTTTACAAGAAAGTGACAGATTTGTTGTTTTGCTATCTACCTACATACATATACAATGTGCTTTGAGTGTATAAGTTTGTACAGTTGCCAGACAAAATAACCAGTCCCTTTTGATTATTTTATTTTTGTTTCTTCTTGATTAATATAATAATTATAAATTCGTCAATAAGGAAGTAAAAAATGTTTTTAAGCATTTGCCTATGTAATTAATAATTTGATAACTTATTGGAAATGTTAATTAAGTAGGAATAAAAATCAGTTGTAAAAGTAAAAGCGGTATCCAATATTTATTTCTTTTGCTTGATAATAGGTTTTAGCAGAGACAACCAAGATAAAGGAGTCTTTGAAGAATGGATTCGTATCACTTGCTATATGAAATAGTTTGGATAAAGTGAAAAATAATAAAATATTTGATATTGAAAATATAATTATATGTATTAAAAAAAATTGTTTCAATTATTGTTATTATTTTAGTATTTAGTATTATTTAGGGTTTAAACCTTTATTAAAAGTAAAATATTTAGCCTATTTTCTTTAAATGAACACTTTTAAAACAGTGATAGTTCGAGCAAATAAAAACTATAGCAAAATTTATTTTTGACGTTTCTAAATATCAAAGTGGCAGCATTAAAATTACAAGACAAAGTATAGGTGATTGTGGAAAAAGTAGGGGGTGACATTTTTAATGCTGCTATTTCACGTAAATTTCTAGTTTTCTAACTATAATTTAAATTTAAGTTAACTAAATATAATTTTTGTACTTTAGTTTTTAAATGAAAAATGAGTGCTGAAAATTGTTTTAAGTGTATATTTGAAACTAAATATTTTGTAATAATCCTGTAAGTTTTTTATTTTGTTGATGTCAATTTCGACAACTAATGTATATTGTTTTAATGTATTTTGTAATAAAGGCCTGATGATGAGCGTAAACATGCTCGAAACGTCGCATAAAAACAAATAAATAACATCTTTAACTTGACCTATAGCCCACTTAAAATATAAAAATTAAAAAAGTATTTAGTTAAATTCTGGAATTGAAATGAAATGAAATGAGTTAATACAAGGGTGATCTGCGAAGCATTACAAATATCTGTACACATCTGCACCGATATAGTGTTTTGAGTGAAAAATAATACATTACTTTTGTACGCAAATGTCTTAAACAAGTGCGAAAAGTCTTTGAGTAAAATGTTGCAGATTCCATAATCCGAACGACTATCTTAATAAAAGTCTTTCTATAACAAATAAAATAACGCTCGTGTCAAGTAATATATGTAATTACTTAGAATAACGTGTATAGATAAAAATTTTATCAATGCGGATTTCGTAAGAATGAGGCTACGATTAAACGGTCAATGCCTTTAAACGCTCTTTCCTACCTAATAGTATATGTAGGCTGTGTGTGCAATGAAAACTTGAAATTCGTTATTTAACAGGAAGTTATCATATCATTTTGTATTGGAATAAGAGTAGTATTAAATTTAAAAAAAAACATCCGACCAACAATTGTTTTTGGTTTTTTCTGTTTGCGACTTATCTAATTTTATTTGCTTTTATCAATGAATAACACATCAACTCGAATTTCCTTTGCATCGCACACTAAAAAAGAAGCCCAATTCACTCTGAAAACTCGTCATTAATTTTTAGATATTTGAATTCTTATTTGTTGGGCAAAAAGTATTTTTGTTGTTTTTATGGATCATAATTACCTTGAAAAACACTCGCTGATAAAAAAAAAGTTAAATAAGCATATATTTTTGCGCAATAAGTTTAAATTTTGTATGTAACGTATGTAGAACTGAAACGTCTTTTTTAATTGGGAACTTAACAAAAAAAAAAAAAAAAAACAATTTGAACCAATCGAAGTATTGAGAAGAAGTTTGATCGTCTTTTATACCAGCCACCCACCGATATCAGAACGCATGATATAAATGAACAATTCGACTGAGTCGACTTTTATTTTTATTTCGTCGTCTTTATAGTTCACACTATGTCGTAGAAGCAAGTATAACAAGAAGAGGAAAAAAAATGTCAACTTGTCTTAAGTCTTGAATGTCAACAATTCGAAGCTTATAGAATCATGATTTTCTTGTTTTTGAATTAGAGGAGCAGAGAATATATTTCAAAACTGATTTCTGTTTGTAGAAACTGTAATAGCTTAGATTTATTTTCTGGGCCAACTCGTGTATCAGCAAAGTTAAATCTTTCTAGTCCTATAAAGAACTCTAGCCACCTACTATATTCTTCCCTTTTGATTTGATTGAATTTTGAGTTGAAATAAAATGACTACAGTTACCTACTCCTATCATACTTTTTTAGTAACCAGTGAGCTTTTCTTCGAATTAGAATTTAAAACTGTGGTAGAACCAGATTTCTACCGTTTTTCCCATTTTCCCGGTCCACTTCTTCTAAGTTAATCTCGTGGGAATAGTTTTGTGATGTAGCTTTTGTTTATTATTTTTATTTATTTTTTATATGTAGATACTAAGGTATTCATGCAACGTCGTTAAGTCCTCGTAAACGTGGTAAACTGCGCAAACCTGTCAAATTTCCATACAAATTTGACAGGTTTACTTAGTTTACAACATTTACAACGGCTTAACGCCATTGCATGAATACCCCTACCTTATTTTTTTTTTACACTACAATTTGCACTACCTTACCATTTACAAAACTGAAAAAGCCATCTACCCGCCAGAATAAACACTTATTTCTGGATCCATAAAGGAAACCCCGATAGAAACCTAGATCCAATGTTGTTTTTGCAATATGTGTTAAAAGATAACCCAGACCCGTAGATAATAAAACGCGGCTAATAATATAGGGTTGATAATGCAAAACTAATTATTTCCTAGAAAAATTAAAAGCTTTAGTAAAATTAAGGAAGGTCAGAGGTTAATTTAAAATTAGGGAGACATTATGAATAAAAATCTATGATTAATGTATAAATATTTTGGCCAAAATTATGTACATTTTGTCCGTTTACCCTTTGAACGACCCGCGCATTAAAAAAAAAAACAAATAGATGACACGTTCTGTCAACGTGCAAAACATATTAAAAACCGCTTCAAAAATTATAAACAAAAACAATCTTCGTCCATTGGACTTTGTTTCATTCTATCTACTTATAGAAAGATACATAGGTACACATTTGTTTTGCTATTCTAAACTTATTTGCGTACCTCTAGCTAGCTCCCATTTAATACATTTAAACATTTTCACTAAAATAAATTCCCAACAAAAGACAAATTTTGCTATGATCATTATAATCTCTGTGGAAAATTCCCAAAAAAAAATCAAAACATACAAAAATTCTCTCTTCGTACCAAGCAAACAGATGCTCATCACCACTGTGCACGATAAGCAAGTAAAATATGTTTTGTCTGAGTTCGATTTTGTTGACAGTAATTCAGGCGTTAATAATATATTTAAATATACAAACAAATGATATATACAATTAACTACTAAAAATAGCACTTCTTACGAATTATATGTGTCTGTTGGTCAAAATTTCAAAAATATTTAAATATTTAATAAAACAGATTTCGATATCACCTAAATTAATTTGCATTAATTAAGTAAGCTCATAACAGGTATATGTAAATCTGTAACATTTTCAGTGCCATCGAAAACTTTAGGAAAATAATATTAATTAATCTGAATCATTTAATTTAATTTTCGAAAGGTCTATAATAGAAATACATTGACTGCCTATATAATCACAGAAGCTTGCTCGAAATTATTGGATAGAAACGCAAATGCATTTTTCCTACCAACTGCGTGACGAAGGCCATGAACTTGCTCTTCTTTTGAACGACCGACTGACTAATCGACAGATGTAATTAGCATGAAAAAAAACCAAAACAAAACGTAAAAATAGGTACGAAATTTATAAATAAAAATAAAAACAATATTTACTATGTGTTGTGGTAATTAAGTTCTCACGCAGACATCACGTTCTACTGGGAGCATGTTTTGCTCACGCACAAAGCCGCGTAGTCAATAGTAAAGATTACGATTCACAATCAGATGCAGATTTTTTTTCGTAAATCGATCGTAAGCTGCGAGTGGCATGGCGGTGGCGGCGGCGCGGCGTTATTGGTTGGAGAATTGTATCAAGAAAAAGATGCTATTTGTTTCAAAGAATTGTAATAGGGTGACAAAAATGTAACTCAAATAATAAAAACAAAAACAAAATAAAATAATTTGTATGAAATTAACAATATATTTTTTTCGATCTACATTTGCTAAAAACTAATTTTCGGGAAATTTTTCACCCGCTATCTTTTCGGGCACTAACTACAAAAAGTTGAAATTTTATATGTATGAAATGAAATGTTAAAGATTTAAATTTTCTCTCCGATCGATTTAAAAACTAAATTGACAAAGTGATGGGAAGTCCGAAGAATTGAGACGAATAAAACAACTATTTCATGCTTAGATTATGCAAAGTGCAGCCTGTTAAAAAATTTTGTGATTTACCCCCATTTACGGCACTTGCGATATTTTTGTTTGGTTTGACTGGTTTTAATTTACTAATTCAAAAAGTTAATTTCAACTTTATTGTATCTTTATATACCTATATAATTCGTTATAGTTGGCTAGACCAATAAGCCAACAAAAGTCTGTCCAACCAATGAATTCGTATGGAAGGCAGTCTTAGGTTTCATTTCGATACCTCATTTATAGAAATTCCTTATGGGAAAGGTATTCTTATTTTAAAATTTAAAGAATCCAAAATTGCACCATTTATAAGAACCAAATCGGGATAAATTGTCAATCGAAATTTTAAGGAGTTATTACAAAATTTGAGACCAATTGCCGATAAATAGCCCGTTCTGGAAACAAGTTTTCGTCAATGATAAAACGTTCGCGGTGTAACTATTTTTTCTTATCTACCAGTATGTTTTTTGTTTGTAATAAAATTGCATGAAAGAGAAAGTACTATTGAAAAGCAAGCATAAATGTCAAAATCCAGATTCAGTAATGTCAGTATTTGCGTGAAAAAAAATTGTGGTGAATGTAATTTTTTTTGTGGTTGGTTCACAGTTCGATACAAACAATTAAACGTAAAATTTTTTTTTCGCAAAAAGACTCACATGTCAATTTAAGAATTTGAGAAAATTGCAAATTACGAAAACTAATTTTTTTTTGTCAAAACATTTTGTTTGTTTGTATAAGTACATACATAGTTAGTACATACATTAAAACCGTAACTTTTAATAAAAAAAAAAATATAAAAAATACATAAAAATATAAAATATCGAATTTCTAGGTATGTATACCTCCTCCCGCAGAACTTAACAAAATGTTGGCCATTTGTTGTTGACCGATTTATTAACTTCCTTGGATTTATTAACTTGGAAGTTATTGTAATTAGTCCGATTTGTCGAATCAAAAAACATATCTCTACGTTTCGAGGTCCCACGAATCCGCATCCATTTTTTTTTAGAGAATATGTATGTGTACGTATCTACGTTACATGTTCGTGATAAATTCTTTTGTTCACCGTATTTCAAACCAATAAAGATATCGACTTCAAATAAATTAATAATAACGTCATAAAGTGCAGAAAAGGTTTTTAAGCAAATTCAAAAAGGAAAGAATTTTTTTAAAAATCAACAGACAGTTTTTTTTTTTTAATCAAAAAAAGGTTGAAAAAGGTTTTTCGGTTCTAATATTTTGAGAACAAAAAACTATATTGGAGAAGGCTAATTTTATTCTATATGCCATATTTGATTACTGATATCATTTAAAAAAAAATCAACTGACTGTTATTTTTGTTTAAAGCATAAAAACTTCAAGAAAATACTAAAAATATTTGAAAAACATTTTTCGGCTGGAATATTTTGAGAACAAAAAATTTTATCTATTATCGATTGTATTTTATTCATAATGTTGTAACTAAGAATTAATAAAGCTTGTAAAAAAATTAATTTACCATTTTTTAATCAAAAAAATCTGCCAAAATTAAAATGTTTTGGAATAAGAGATTGAATTTAAAACAGATGGCGCTTATTTTTTAAATTTTTGTTTATTGCTTAAAATTTGTTACAGAATGTTTGTGATTACAAAATCTGGTTTGATCAATTCTATTTTACGTTAATAATTTAAATGCAGTTCTTCAGATTTTAAGCGTGCGTTAATATTGAAAAAACCAATAAATGCAACGCTATTATTAAAATCAGACGTATTTGCTTTTTTTTGGCAAACCTCCAATGGAATTCCCTGTAACTGCAATAAACATAGTATATCTTTCCCAAGGCCGGACCAGAAAAATATTTTTTTTACTTTTCTTGTTTATATTTTTCGTTTCGTAACTTCTTCAATAAATTATTAAAACTTACCACTTTTATATGTTTATCGCTGTTCTTCTCTTTCGTGATAGAATTATTTTTCTTTGATTTTGTTTTAACCGAAATCCTACACAATAAACTTGAATAACTTAAACCGGCTTCGTAGTTCGCGACAATAATTATATGTATATTCTATTCTATTTGATTAGGTAAAAAAATTCATTCAATAGATAACAATAAATAATTCGCTGCTGTTTTTGTCAACTGTGACAGCTCAGCACTTTTTCTACTCATATAGAAAAACTATAAAAAAGGGTTTTTGTGTTTTTATTTATCTTTTATTGAATTAACACAAACTAACACTCTGAAATCGCGGAAATTAATTCAAACTCACATTTAAAAAAAAGGGTCCGATAAGCACCCGAAACAATGTCAATTATAATTGCAACCGATTAAGCTGCCCGCGACCTTTTTTTTTTAATTTTAAATAGAAATATTATTTTGTTTTACCAAGTCAAGCACATGACTAAAAATACCTCACAATATCAAATAGAAAAACTTTGTTTTTTTTTTAATGCTACCTATTCACACACGCGAGCGAAACGTTCTTCCTGTTTAAAAAACTATAGCAAATAGTGTATAGAAGTGACTGTTTTTGGGGTTTAATACTTAGTGTTGCTTCGCTTCGCAACCATCAAAATTTTGGCACTGTTTTTGGCTTTTTGTTGGCAATCAGACAACTCAGACAACACTTTGGCTCGGTATCTACGAGATTCTCTTTAAATAATGTCTAAAATCTCTGCGAAAACTTTCTTGATAAAATATCAAAACAAAACTATTACGTTATATTTATTACGGAAGTGTAAGCGGCTTCAATCTTCGGCAGTGACCAACAAAGACCAAACTCTCAAATTTATTTTTTATCAATCAATCTTTTTCTAGGTCAAAAGCTGACTGAATGAGAATCTTGCAGAAGATGATAAAGATGAAAAGAAACGTTCTAGATCACCACCTAACAAGATCGGTGGTTGCTTGAAGACTACCTCAGCTTGTAACCGTTTTAACAATATAAAGTGTACCTACAACAACTGATCGGAACAGCTGATGACACTATATGACTTATTTGCCGGTTTTGCTCGGAACGAGTTCCCTTTGCGAACGTTTTGTGAACTAACAACAACAGTGAACAGGGCGATCGCGATGATGTCGGGGAAGCTCAGTGATGTAATATATGGAGAAATTAAAAAGGCGACAAAAATTACTCTCATTTGTGACGTTTCATGATCATGAACAAAGAGTTGTTAGAAAGGTATTCAGTCCTGAGAATGTTTTTTTTAGAACAGTGGGATTTTTATCAATTACTCAATTAAAATTAGTGTTCGATTTCGCTTATTTTAAGTAATGTGTATAGTTATAGCATATTTTATGAATTTTATTTGATTATGTTTTATTATCTTTACTTAAAAGTATATAGAGTGAAGATTTAAAATGTTTGTAATAAATTCTATTTAATTAAAATGTTTTTAAGTAAAATGTTTTTAAAAAATATCGTCGCAATATACAAAGGCTAAGTGATGCTTTAGAAGATAGGGAATGCAGCTCTCAATTTAAATGTGAGTTCTTGGGGGTTGATTCGCTAACCACTGTGTATTTAAAGAAAATAGTGTGGCCTCTATTTGGAAAACACGTCATAACCAATGTATCGATATCGGCCTATTAGACCGAAAATTTGTTAACATCTTTTCTATGTAAAATGTAATTAACTTAATTTTTTACAGTCGATATTTTCTGGTAAGATTATGATTTATTTATTTATATATTTATTTACTTCTTGACTATTTGAAAAATTAGAATTTTAAAAAATAATATCTTGAAAGAATTAAGTGATTTGCTTTTACAAATTAAGTTCTTTATAAACTTAAAATTGGCATACAATTTTTTTTTGATTCGAAGAAATTTTATATAAATAATAATTATTTTTTTAAGAAATCCGCTTTAACGATTTTATTTTTTTTTATAGATTTATATTTTTTTCAGAATTCACCAGTAACTCATATTGGATTTTTTGATTACAAAAATCACAACTCTTGAACGAACTTTTTTTCGCTTAAAGAAAATTTCCAAAATT
The DNA here is from genome assembly GCA_951394125.1 of Epistrophe eligans. Lineage (NCBI taxonomy): Eukaryota > Metazoa > Arthropoda > Insecta > Diptera > Syrphidae > Epistrophe > Epistrophe eligans. The sequence goes on from OX596028.1 coordinate 56,663,060, forward strand.
ATAAAATTTAACTTAAGTAATAGAAGGGTGTCTAAGGGTCAAGCAAAGCTAATTCAAACGATGCAGTGGTGAACTAAACGAACAACAAACATTTAGTTAAAATATGTTATGCGGGTGTATCAAGTCTTTTTTTTAAATTTTGGTCCAAATAAAATGTTTTAGAAATATATTTCATTACAAGCTGCTTAATGGAATAAAATTAATAAAAAATACTTGACAGGGTGTTTCAGTATCTCCTTTCTACCTTAAGAAATGGAAATAATATTTTACTTCAAAATAAAATTCAAACGTTTATGGTTGAAGTAGCAGTATAGTGTTTTAAAAGTAATTTCAGGGAAACAGTGGAGGCAAAAATAAAGAACCATTTTGAAAATGATTTTTTTTTGTATCGTTAAAGTTAATGTTAAGTTAAGTTAAAAAAAAAGTAAAAGCACCAAAAATGTAAATAAAAAACTTTCATAAAAATCCGATAATCATTTCTGGAGAGTATTGTTATTTGCGGTCTTTTTAAATTGTGATGTGGGTCCTATGAGGCTGCAAATATGTGTCAGGATCAATGTGTCAGGATCAATGTGTCAGGATCAGAACATATTTTTTCATCTAATATACCAAACAAAATAAAAAAACGAATGTGTTTTTAACTACTTTACCAAAACTTACTTTAACAAAAAATAACAACACAAATTTATTTTTCGTTTTTATTAAAACTTACAGATCTTTTCATGCCTGTATTCATTAAATAATTGCCCCTAAATTAATATATATAATAAGCAACTTGGACCCCAAGAGCAAATTCATGCGATCCAGTCGTGTATTTTTTTTTTTGTAAAACTGTTTTTAGATATATTTTGCACGTTCAGAAATGTTCAAGAAGGGACTTGCAACTATGTAATTATAATTATTTGAATGTTACTATAAAGATACTTATGAAGAATATTATTTTTTTCCACAGCAAATTTTATCATAGAATGCGACAAAACACAAGAACATTTAGGTTAATTCCATACAAGAGAAAAATAGTTTTAGGTCCCTCTTTTAGAAGAGAGGACAATTTTTATTAAATATACTTAAAATAAAAAAAAATAATAGTTAAAAACAACGTCATTTAATCTATAGTTTTTCTTAAAGTCAGGTTTTCATTAATTGTTTTTGAAAAACTTAATTTAATACTGAAAATTAAAAAAGTAAAACACAAAATTGTATATTGACTGTTTTCAAAGGTAATTGAGGTAGTGCGCTTTGTGAATACGCACCGAACGTGTCCATATCCCAGCGTTAATTTCACTAATTTTAATATTGTGTATCTCTCCTATATCATAAATCCCCAAATTTGTAATAATATTCATAAACTGTAAAATTCAGTTGGTATTTCAACAAAAAAAGAAAAGTCTTATTCTTCCTGAATAAAATTCCTAGAATAAATAAAATGTGTGACTGGATCGCACCAACTTGTTCTTATTATTCAAATGGTACATTTTTACTGTCGGGTGTTCGGTTTAAGTATATCTAGTAAAAAGAAACTACAAGAAAATGCTTAACGTATTAATATATATTAATTTCACTACCAAGTAGGTACCTTTTATTTTGTGTTTAATTTTTAATAAATCTAAAAGTGAACATGTTGTTAGAATATATAAAATATATATATATACATATTGTTAAATAGTAAACTTGTCATAGTTATGCATAGGACAACTAAAAATATGCTCTAAAATATATATTAAAAGCGCCTATAGTATGGTTTAAAAATTATATTCTCCGTCCAAGAAATGTGCTCAATAAATTAGTATGCTTTAAAAAAATGTATTTTTAAATCAAAATTAATAAAAATTTTAATTCTTTATCATTCTAGTTCATAATTATATATATAATTATAATTATATTATATAAATTATATAATACTTTATTAATATTAATTAAAAATAATAAACAGTTTGAAATCAGAAAAATGAATGAAAAATAATTACATATTTTAATATCATAAATAGGTATTGAAAAATGATAAGAGTCTCCACATATCCAACTCAAAAAATAACTTTGGAAATTATTTATATTGAGATAAATTGCAGTTAGTGCAAAGATTGATTTTCACGACTCAGCTTCAATGATTATAAAAAAAAATCGCTGTAAACTGTTCCTTTTCAAGGAAAAAGTATATTAGTCGAAGTGCTAAATATTTAAAAAGGATGTAAATGAAAAAAAAAACTCGCTTAATGCCACTTCCAAAGAGATGAGCTTTTAGTTCTTTTCATATGTGAAAACCGAATGGAGGGTTGAAAGGGGACATGCTATGCTACTAAATAATTTTGTTTATAGAAATCAGTTCAGCCTTTGACGAGAAAGTCAAAAAGAAAAAAAGGCAGATACCGTTAGTAATATAGTTTTTTGGTATCCAATTTTTTGCCGAAGTTACAATAATATGCGCACAGAAAAATTTGTATCATTGTCGTTAGAGCCGTTTACGAGAAAAATAAGCTCTTTCATAAAAAGTTACATGGAAGTGGTTAATTTTTTTGAAGCTACAATTTTTTCAAAAAAAATGCACGACTGGGCCGCACGAACTTTCTCTAATGTGCAATCACACTGTTGTTTTAAAGTATGCATGGTACACTTACACTTTAGACTGAAAAATTGTTTACAAATCAATATAATTAGAAAGAAATGGATTAAAAAACTTCTGAAACTGTTTTGACACCAACGCAATGTATACCATCTGATTTCGTAAACAAATTTCAATTTATGAGAAAAAAAATTAAAAATCTTTGGAGAGTTTTTTTCAAAAAAAATATTTTTTAAATATAAAATTTTAAAAACATTTTTAGGAATAAAATTGGAAGGCAATTTTTTTAGTATTCATTAATGCGGAGTTTAAAAATTAATTTTGAAAGAAATCATCAATCCATTTTCGAAATATCGAGTTTTCAAAAAAAAATTAAATTTTTTTTTTTAATTCAAAATTAGTTTTTTATTTATTAGATTTTTATATTCAAATTTATTAGAAGATCTTGTGTAAATTAAATTAAATTAAATTAAATTCGGTTTAACACATAATGAGATAATAGAAAATCAAAAAAATCAAAAACGTAAGAGCCGTTTTTGAGAAAAATGATATTTTCCTTACCGGTTTTTAAACACTTGTATGGGAGGTACGGTTATTTGTAGTCATAAGAATAATTTTTATTTAAACTCTGCTAGATAATGTTACAAAACTGCCAAATATGTTCTCAAAAAAAATTTCGAAGCTTTAAAAAAAAAAAAAAAATTGAAAATTTGGTTATACAAAACTTTTTGAAAGATCTTCTATAAAAAAAAATTGCAAAAACCAAAAAATTGTTCTATAGGAGGTACCACTTATAACGATTGTTGGGGGGAATGCCCAAAAACCACTAGGTACCAAGTTTAAACAAAATCGACCCACCCGTTTAGGCTACAGCCGAAAGGAAAGGACAGACACAGAGACAAACAGAATTGCGAGACCCACTTTTTCGAACTCATCGTAATGTCAAGTTTGAACAAAATCTCACTTTCGATTTTTTTTTTACGAATCCATAACTAAATTAGATTCGCATACAAATTTACATCTAGGTTCTTTTGTCAGACATAAAAGATTGGTATTGTATTTGTTTATATTTTCATTTTTGTTTAACTGTAGTTCTGTTTCTAAATTATTTGAATTATTTTCTGTAATATTTATATTAACCAATAAATTATTACGGATTAAGTGGATGGAAAATCAAAGACAGACTTTTGTTTATATATATACATACATACATATATATGCATAATATATATGATGAAAAAATCGAAATGAAATTTTAACGATACAAAAGCGAAGCAACAGAAAAAAAAAACGAATTGTCATATTTTCTTGATTATCCTGATTTTTTGTATTAGTTACACAACTTTGGACAGAACACTAATTACGAAATTATACTATGTAATATGGAAACGGGTCGTTATTCTGTATTCCAAAATTCTGTAAAATCATAGCTCCTAAATGAATTGAAAATTCTATATGAATATAATTCTGTATTCTATTCTAAAAAGTGCGCATTTATAGTGAAAAGATTATCAAAACAATTTGTCTTTTATAATTTACAGAATTTTAGATTTACAGAATTTGGAAATACCGAATTTTGGAAATAAAATACAATTATGACTCCAACCCAAATAATAATATTATAATTTTAAGATTTTTTGAAATACAAAATGTTTTATATCCCTGTATGTAGCTATTATATTTGTGAAAGGAAGTGAAGCATATCAGTCATACTTTTAATCATTGACTAAATCACCCGGAAGAAACTATTATGAGTCGAATGCAAACTTTGCGGCAAAAATGTATTTTTAGCCTCCACCAAACATTCTAAAACTAAATAGCAAGATCTCATGAAATCGATAATTATTGGAGTAACGTTTTTGAGTGATCGTCGATGTCCGGCCTCAAGAGTTAATTTTCTTGAAAATTTCAAAATTCACATTTAGAAAAATAATAATTTCAACCAAATTTTCATGAAATTATATTATTAGATATTAGATTATAAGAACTATTTTTAACATTGTTAACGTTAGATTTTAACGAAATAAATAAATAAATGAAATTTCCTAGGAAATTATTTTTAAAGCTTACGAACACACTAAGTTGAACAAGTGGAATTCATTGAAAATGTCAAAATTCGATGCAAACTAAATTAAATCGTTAAAATTTTAAACAAATTAAATGAAATAAATATTAAGAGGATTCAAGTTTCGTTTTAAAACTTTTTCAGTTACATTGACCCTACTATTAAATCAAATCAAATTTATTTAATGACAGTAGGTTGTGTGCCAAATGAATCAAACTGCTGTCACCAATTTTTTTAAAAATAATGAGTTTATTTTGTATGTTGACATTAAATTTACTTAATTATATACAATTTTTAAACTAATGCCATAAGTAAATTAAATATTTTAAAAAGTTTGGAGCACAAAAAAATACTCACTAACAACTCAATATATAAAAATCCTGAGCTTAACTAGTAGGTAATTATCATTTATTCATGAATCATGTGAAATTGGGCATTAAATTTAATTTTGAACTAGGTTTCGCATTTCCGTTGTATTTTTCATTTAGAATGTTAAAAAAAAAAACGAGACAGTTTAAAATATAATTTTATTGGTCTAATATAAGCATGATTAATAGAAATAAAATTATGAAGCATGAAGAAATTTATTAACCAGATTAATTTTAATAAATAAATTCATGACAGCCGTAACGGAAAAAACAGGTATATCAAATATTTAAAAAATGCAGAAGATCAATTTCAATGTTTAATATCAAAGGCACAAAATAATGTAATGTTTTTTTTATGAGGGTAAAATTTCGTTTTCTATTTATTAAATAATAATTATTATAATTATAATTTAATCATCTTACCTGGTTGCCTTACGATCGCAATGGAAATAAACTTGAACATAGTTTATTATTACCAAGTACAAAATAAATAATGTTATTTTGTTGGTCCATGTATCCCACTTTGTAAAAAAAACGCAACTTTAGAGCGTCCATAACACCATGTTGTTTTTCAAACTTATTTGGTAATACTTTCTCCATTTTAAGAAGTGATATACCCGTATTCATTTTATTTTAAATTATTCAGCTAGCATGTCACTTTTTGGTTGACCTAGTATAACGATATATCAGCTGAACTACCATCTCACCAGTATCGATTGAAAAACTTTTGACAGCAAGATGAGGTTAAAATTTGCAGATGTGTTTTTTTTTTTTTGTCAAGGATGTTGTTATACATGTATATGATTTTATTATTCCTTTAAGGATATATTAATAATAAGAATTAAAAAAAAAAGTTTTTATTGTCATGTGTTGTTCTTTCGCAAGAAATAGGCTTGAGCCTCCTCTTAAGTCATTAATTTATGTGTGCAATTCACAGCACAGTATATTGGCGATCTCTTGTCTTGAAATAAATAAAAGTTTTATTTCACTAACTTAGAAATTACTTCGTATGCTGGTATGAGACTGATGGGATAGGGATCGGGAGGTATTCTTTTTTCAAAGGCCAGGAAGTGTTTAATCAAAAAACAAAACAAAAGTGCACATACCTAAATTTACTAATAAAACGAAATTAAATCGGAAGGACAGAAAGCTACTTTGTTTTTGGTGACAGATGCTACGTCACATGAGATGCACTTTGCTTATTGCTTATTGCAGTTTCCACCAAGAAATATTTTTCTTTGTGCTTTTTCCTTTGGCTTTTGAATAAACAGTGATTTTTAAATTTATTTTATTAAGAGCGATTTAAAAAAAATATCCTGAAAGTATGCAAACACAAACTTCCCGTCGCTATAATGGGTGAATTTCAGAATATGTTCCTAATAAAAATTTAAATAAATTAATATTTAACTTTTCTGTTTCAGGGAATTTGAATGGACAAAGTATTACTGTTAAACGACTTTCGACCGTTAAACGTTTGAACGTTTTCCTAAAAAATTCCAAACAATTTTCAGTGTAGAATGATAAACTTCCTTATGATTCTAAACAACTGAAAAGAGTGTCAATATATGTATGTATACATAATATATGAATAGAAATGAACTCTTGTCATCAGAGCTGCCAGTAAAAAGGTGGTAATTCTTAATTTGAGGGACGTGTATAGTGTCAAGTACGTATACGCCACAGTGAACTATTGTTTAACAATTGCTATTTTAAAAGAAAAACCAAATAATATAATGCTATATAATAGATTGTAAGGTACTTACCCTGTTATCGCTTGTCATCAAAAGATGTAAATTTATCTAAAAACTATAAACTTGCTGATAGTACATAATGTTTTTGTTGCAATTTATTTAACATTAAGTTTAAAATATGTCTAATTTTGTTTTTTAATATTTTGTAATAAAAAAAATTATGTTAGAACAATATTTCCAAAGTGAAATCTATATGTTGAAAAAATGTGTATTACACTCCATTAAATTTAAAAAAAAATCAGTAACAATTAAAATCTGTTAACAAAATTTTTATAATGCGCAATTAACAACCACCAAGAAAAAATGAAGTCATAAATAAATTTGCAGAAGGATTAAAACGAATCCGTCTTTGTTTAGATAATTTATAATGATAATTTTATAAAAAATAAATCACATTGTATTGAAGAGTTAAAAAAAGATATTAAATATTTACTTATTATAGAGATCTCAAAGCTTTGCCGTTGTAATTTCCCCATAGTGTAAATAATATACGTTTGTTAGGGGTGTCTGCTAGATGGCTTTTGACATATCCGAAAATTTTCCATAATTAAAGTCTTTTAAAAATAAATTGCGCAACAGGGTGCTACGTACATATGTATGTTTGGTTTTAAGACGAAACCCAAACCACAAAACCACTGACTTATTTGGAATGGCTTAACATAAGAATCTATATATACCTAAGATGGTTCAATATTGTAATAGTTATTATTTATAATTATGATTTATATATTTTTTTTTTGTTAATAAGATGCTCATGCCGTTGTCGTGTTTAGTTTGTGATTTCAGAGGACAAAGTTGACTTTTCGGAAAGCTTTGATTTTAAGGCAAGAATAAAGAAGGGTATTTGACGGATAATTATTTAAATTGAAGACAAAAGTTTAGATTTTGTTTAAAAAATGGGTAAAACGTCTTTTGTAATCAGTGCCTCCTATGCTCTGCCTGCTTTGGAATAATTTCGTTCCTTCGCATTATATCAGTATAAAATTTGATTCATAGTGAGTTATTTAACATTAAAATTCTACAAAATTTTGACTTTTTCCACACTCTCTCTCCAACAATATCATAACCACTACCATGAAGTGTCATTATTTTAAACACATAAGAGCAAGTTCATGCGATTCAATCGTGTATTTTAAACAAAGCCAGCATTGAGCAAGCAAACAATTATATTTATTTTTCATCGTCATTTAGAAAATATCCGGTTTCCCGGATACGCCAACCGCTTTTATTATTTACTATTTTGAAGACAATTTAATTCTCTTAATGAATCATAATAACAAAAAACACAACAAATCTTAATTCACATGCTTGAAAAACATGAGATCAAGTGAAACGTGATATCTTCAATTTGAACTTTACAATCGCGCGACTGATTTCAAAAGAAATTTGTTAATCTTATACATATATGTATAGCTGTGACGTTGGAGTAAATTATAAAAAAATTGTTTGAGATATAAAATAAATAAAAGATTCCTTAATATTTGCAATTATATACCTTAGTCAAAATAACAGTTCCCCATAGGCAGATGAAACAGCTTATATACAAGCTGAATCAGCTTTTATTTATAACTTCTGGCCGTAAAATAAAAAATATGTATGATTAAGTGCATATTTATTTTGGACTTAATCTTTAAACCAATTTTTCATAAAACGTGCCGTATGAATGAAGGTTAAAAACATGAAATAGCTAAATTTTATACAAAAACTGCAAATCTTTACAAGAAAGTGTTATCACATTGAGTTTTCTAAATGCCGTACCCACATCAGATTGATTGTAATATTGTAGGATTGTGACTGAGCAGACTAATCACGAATGATAACCTATTTGCTATCTTCTTGTTTTAATATAAACAACTGCAATCATTTGGAACTCAAATAACAGAGCATCATGATCTATTTAATGATAATTAGGCACGTGATTTCGATAACGATTTTTTTTATGACTTAAGAGATTATTTTTGTTATAAAAGTTTCAAGAAGATAATTACATATATGAGTCAATTTAAATAATGACATAATTTTGTCATAAAGTAATGCAACTGGTTGTTATACTGAATTCACAAATGTTCAAGATGCCTCCTGAACAGGAGCACTACATTTCTACATTTCACACATTTAATATCACCTGCTAATCGTTTCATTCACAAAGTAAAGATTCAGTAAAATAATTCCAGTTGCAATTATGCAAAATAAAAGTCATAATCTAAACGTCATTTTATCTTAAGAGACATGTAAATTTTGATTTCGGCATAACTTTTTTTTTTGTTATATTATTGTTCGTAATATAATATTCTAAACTGAAATTTATCTTAATTAGTTTCATTTTTCAGAGAAAAACAAAATAAAGTGTTTCCTCTACTATTTGCATTTTGTTGCTTACGATAAATTGGCAATTAGGGGTCGTTGTACATAGATACTACAAACAACAAAGTGCACCAATCCAAAAAGTAAAAATACGAAATTGCCGTAAAAAAGAATTTTTGTTTATATCTTTCATCAAATCAAAAGATTTTAAAATTAAATATTTTTTTAAATTTCAAGTTATATTTCAAAAACGTATAATGGAAAAAGTATTTTGACAAAATTAAACAGACTTACAATTTTTGGTTAACTTTTTTATAGGGGCAGACAAGAGTAATTATGGACGTTGAACTTGAATCCGCCATCATTGGTTTTTCACCATCAGATCGGGTTTTTGAGATAAGCCTGTTTGAAAATGATGAAAAGGTTTTTTTTCTATTTTCTCAAGGTGATTAAAAAAAGCGAGATAAAGTCTAAGTTCAAGTCTCTAGAATAAAAGTTCAGTTTAAATCTTTCCAATATATCTTTTATCCCTTTTTATCCCTTTCAGGATGGTAATTGCGTCGCACTGTCATACCTGAGGAGGGATCAAATACCAGCTTTTATACATACATAACATATGATATACTTTATAAAATTGTCTCTACTTTTTTCAAGGACACTGCTTCTTGTGAAGAATTAAAAAAATCTCTAACAGTTGCCTTTATGATAAAACGCCTACTTTTTAAGCCGTTCAAATTTGGCAGAAAATGTAAGGTCCCCTCCATTGCTAAACTAATAAAAAAATTGTGAAAATAAGTTTTTCTTAAATTAAAATAAATAAATACAAAAAAAATAGTTTTTAATTTGCATTATTATTATTTAATTACATTTTTTAATTTAACACAAAACTTGGAGACAAAACGCCAAAAAATACACTACACAGAATGCTTTATGTAAATTGTTTTTTTGCCAATATATCTGAGATTAAAAATAATAATGTGGAATTCTTTTCAATTAAAGATTCAATTCTGTTTAGAAATTTTCCTGAGCAGAATCAAATTTTGTCTGTCAAAACAAATCTACCACATTTTTCAAAATTTCAAAAACAATTTACACCGATTTGCACACACTAGTGAGTGTAATTTGACATTTTTAAAATGTTAAATTGAATTTCGGGGTGTTTTAAGAAGACAAATTTTATTTTTCGTTGCAACTAAATTAAATTTCATTAAAATATATACATATGTATATTAAATATTTGTGCATTCTTTTTCAATAAATAAAAAATATATTTCGCGATAATAACAATAAGAGGTTTCGTTTACTGTATATAAATACAAATAAGGTACATAATATAATTATTTTCGTCAACGTATCTTCCAAAATCCGATCCGATATCTCGGTGAATTGAAATGCAAAAATGCATCGAAAACCGATCAACATGAGTGATTCTGCTGTTCATGAGTAAAGAATATTGTTTTGGAATCTTTGCAAGAGCACTCCATTACACAAGAATTCTCAAGTCGCGATGTAGACCAATAGGCCAACCAATTTTGTATTGCATCAAAATCAGTTGAAAATTACCACAAACACAATCAGCAAAAAAAAATCGATTCTTTACAATTCGATTCTGTTTAGAAAAAAATTTATATTTTTGCTGAAAGGAATTCGACATAATTCAACTGCTTACAATATGTGATGTTGAAATTCCTGATGATGATCCTTTAAATTCATCTTCAATATAAACCCAACTAAATTAATATATTTATCACTTTGCTGTCATATAAACCAACAATCGCATTTAGTTATTTTTATTCTATCAATGTGTAATAATTTGAATAAAATTTCTGCGTTCCCCTTCAAAAGCAGTTAGAAAGCTAGAAATGTTTATACAACTTTTTAACGAGAAAACACATCGAATTGATTATGTTTAATAATTCAATTACTACCAATGAAACATTGTCACTCAAGTCAATTATCACAATCACAACAAAATTTATAGAGAATCATTAAATCTTCCCACGACATTTCGTGGCTTAAATTTGAATTGTTTGTCAATAACAGAGGTCACGTGTGATAACTGAAAGGTTAAGATTAAAGTTCCTCAAAATTAATATTTTGTTTTTACACAGTTTAAAAAAAGTTTTTTATCAAAACAAAAAGACAAAATGTTCTTAACAACAATGAACTATTGTTCTATCTTTCGGTAGAAAATTTTATTTGCAATACCTTCATATTAATATAAAATTTTAATTTGTCTTCCAATGAATGGCATTTGTAAATAAATTATTAATAATTCAATTTTCACATTTCACATTTAAAATTGAATGAATTTGCATGTGCAAGCACTACACATATTTACATACAATTTTAAGCTTCTATCATTTTGTGCAGAGTGTAAAGATGAAGAATAAAATAATAATAATTAATTAAGTGAATTTTGGTTGCAGTGAGGTTAAACTACACATCTACCTTTTTGTAAATCTAGCTTCGAGTTAAAATGAACAGTAAATCAAATGACTTGTCTACATAGACACCAATGAGTTGAAAGACTTATAAATTAACTTGAACAAATCGAAAATCTTTTGACTTTCTTCAAATCAATCGTAAATCGTTAAATTGATCAAATGACAAGCCCGCATACGAGTTTATTTGATCAATATAACCCAATGTGTTGATACCTATAAGTTGAATCGCGTATGGTATGCTTTAGTGATTCAACTGGCCATTTGATTTATTTATCTGTAGCTTAATACAAGCATGCAATTAAATCTAAGCTTAGCCCCCCCAAACTCTTGACTTTTTATCGGCCGATGGTTTGGTCGGGTGGTTAGTTGACGTACGAAAATCAATTGGATCAACAATAGCAAAGTAGAATACACTTTTAAGAATTTCAATTTATTTTATGCGCGGGCCTTTTTTTTTATTTCTTTTTTCATGTTTAAAGTTGACGTTTCGACAAAAAGTGATGGACAAAGGCAGTTCCATGATGTTAAATATGTACATAAAAATATCAAGAACTAAGAATAAACTGAATTTAAGTTCACAGGAAAATGAGGTATTCATAGGTATAGTCGGCCGACTAAATAATCGATTCAATAATCGAATCAAGACCTAGTAACTTTGAACTCTCAACCATTCCTGTGTGCGTGTTGTTAGGCAGAAATAAAAGGGAAAAGGGAAATCTGATTTTCTCCCGAATCCGAACGGCTAAGGTGAGAAGCATTTTTTATGATAAGAGATATTCTTAGAGAATTCGTCATTTCATTGCCCTGAAAAAATCATTTATGTTTTTGGGTGGAAGAGGCTGGGAATCGATCCCAGGATATGATAGTCTAAAGAACCTAAGTTTTTATTGAGAAATCCTTAAATATAAATTATTTTCTAAGATTCTGAAATGCAAAAATTTATACAAATTTAAGCCAATTGGAAATAATCTCCCAATTTTAATAATAACTTAGTTTGAACTATTAATTTGTTTAATAAATTATGTATACTTGGTTAATTTAAACAAATAGTTAAAAAACATGAAGTTACCTGTCGTTTATTTTGACGTTGAGTCCCTCATTTCAAGAAATGACGGAAATACTTTTTTCACATTTCAAAAATATAAATCCTATATTAAACAAACAAATATAAAAAAATTGTTTACATCACAACATAATTCAAAACATTTTTCTAAAATATTAGAAAAATAGTTTGTTATATTAGCTGTATTTTTTGAAATAGTAACAAGTTTACGTAAACAATAGCAAAAAAACAAGTGATTATAAAATACTTTATTGTTGTTTATACAAAAAAATTATTGTAAAATTAGCTAAACTGACTTCTGGCTACTCACTTTTTCGAAAAACACCGCCATTAAATATGTTTTAAAACTCAGTTCAATTGAACTGCTCGCAGAATTGAAATTGAAATATTAAGGGCACCTAAATGCTTAAATTTTTATTAAGTGTAATTTTATTGCCAGTTACTGGAAACAAAATCTAAAATAAATAACTATTTATGATATCTGCTAACATGTTTTGCCGCAGTTAAATCGTATAATTAATACAATATTTTTCTCAATCAATTGATTTTTTTAAAATCTGTTTAACGTTCAGTTGAGTAATATATTTTCTTATGGCTTTTATAAGAAAAAAACCCTTTACATGTGACATCACCATAATAATAAGGTTCAATTTAAAATCATCACTTACAGTGTTGTTGGCAAGAAAAAGTATACTTTTCTCACAAATTTATTTGGATCTAATCATTTGCCTGGTTTAGTTAATCCTGAAAAAAAAAATTCAAATACGAGTCAATACTTGTAAGCTAAACTGTAGGTGCAGATTTTAAACTGCAAGTTATTATAAAAATGATATCACATGATGTTTGTTAGGGCTATTACACATGTCAGCTACTTAGATATAAAATCTATTAATACAAACATTTAAGGCATCTATAAAAAAAAAATAAATTAATTAAGTTCTATGACTCATGCGTATATCATGACCATTAGTACAATTTCACATTGACTTTAAAAAAGTTTAAGGACAAATTATATTCATTTAAATTGTCTATACTTCATACTATATTTTAAATTCAGTCAGATCAATTTTAGAAATATATGCATAATGGCATGCATTCAGTCGTTTACTAAACTGCAGTATAAGACCTATTCGATCGATCAATTAATATAGACCTTGCATGTATGACCAAATCCGATTCTGTGTTTAGGTATCAAAGTATAAATTCTTAATATTGAATTATTGTACCAAACCATACAAATTGAAATAAATGTAATTCAATTGAACCTATCTATTTTTGACTCAAAAACAGTTTAAAAATGAATATGAGTGCGTCCCAATAAATATAACAAAAAAAAAAAAACGAAATGACAAATACTTAACTAGCTATATTACCATACACCATACATATAACCTAAATTCAAAGAAACCATTTCCATACTTTTCTACATTCTATATTTTTTGACATCAGTTGTCAATAATAGGCTTGTCCCATGACTAGAATGCAAATAAATTCGTGCAAATTAAAGATGTCAAAAAAACGCAACGGATTCTATGATTCGGCCCCTTCATCTATCCAGTAAGAAACGTCATCAACAGCTGACTTGCGTTCAGAAACATACATGTACATATACTGAAGTATCTTTTACATAGACTATCCTTGCGTTCGAGAAACTATCCCAAAAATTTTCATATACCTATGTTATGTTGTTTGTGCATCAGCTGTTTTTTTACAACGTATTACAACAACACAAACCTATCCTAGTCCAAACAATCATTTGGTAAAAAAAAAAAATTTAAATGGATATTCCTATGCATCTATAATTTTTTTGATTTTCTCGAAAAGTTTTCAACTGATTTTTATTGTATAGCAACATTTAAGTTTTGAATAACTTAATATGTACTTCGAAAACGCTAGATTATTTTTTCTGAAAGTTGGCACAGCATTTTTACAATAGCTTTTAAATGGCAGAATAATTGCACTTTCGACTTAAAACCTGTATTGAGGGACGGTTTTCTTCTGGCTCTACTATATGTCATTCATTCAATTATAAATATATACTACTACCTGTAAGTTTAATTTAAGTCTGTAGCACATCAACGTATATAACTTACAAGTTTTTGCAACGACTTATTAAATTTTCACGCTTTACAAATTAATTTGTAAAATCAATTAGTATAGATTTAAAAATTTCGTGTTTTTCCGGGTTACCTAAAATGGGAATTGATTTTAATTTAAACTACAATTAGCACTATAACCAAGTTCAATAAAAAAATGCAATAATAATTAAAAATGAATTTATTTGTCTTATTTATTAGAGTTCATTTAAGGTCAATATATAATTAACTATATAAGGTTATAGAACTTTTTCATAATTTCTTCATGAATATTCGCCAAAAGTTTGTGTGACCACTTAACAGTTGTTTAAACAAAAAAAAAAAGTTACGATGCAAATCAATTTGTTTGTGTAATTATTATAATATAAAAAAATTTCTTTGAATCTATCTAAAATTGTTTAAATTTTTCATGCTATATGATTCTATAATATTCAGCTTAAAATTGTGTGCAAGTTAGAATACGTAATAACCATTTTATTTTTGATAAAAAAATACAATACTGAAAAGAACATTGCCAGATTTTTGTATAGATGCTTCTACACACCAAACACAACCGTAATTATTATAAACGTACATCAATGTGTAAACATCAGAATGGCAGTGAAATGAATATGTAACCAAGAGGGTGCATTTTCTATTCCTAAATATTTTGTAATGAAATGGATCTCAACTTCAATGATCGCAATCAATTTTCAGGCCTTCAATCTCGCATCGCACGTATGAGAATCGACTCAAAAAAACAAACAATGCTAAATTATACATATAGTACCTTCTAACGATAATAGTTCCTTTCCCAGTGTATTTTTTCAATTAATAAAATGAACGAATGGGTTGCATTTTAGAATTGTTGGAATTGGTTATTTATAGTTAGTTTTTTATAGCTTTGTATATTTTTTACATTTTTAGGAGAAAAACACAAATCAGTTTCCTCTCTAAAAAATAACTTGAAAATTTAAAAGTTCTAAGAAAATTACATTCAGCGATTAACAATGTATTCATGCAGAATTACAGCTCCCTATTTTTGTATTTTCTGTATCAAAGTAATGTCATGTTTTATTTAAAGTGCAAATTTAAGCAAACCCAAATTTCTTTTCTTCTTTTTTTTTGCAAATAAAATCCTTTGCATCTCTCCCGCATCTCTTACCGTTTTTAGAATAAAAAATAGGATGATAATTTTTATTTAATGAATTAAAAAAAATATTAAAAAAACATATTTTTTATGTTAATAAAAAAAATTCATACCAATCTAACAACTTTAAGCCAATTATTAAAAAAAAAACGAACTCTTTCCAAAAGTGGGAACTATGATGGTTGTGCAAACTGTAAAGAATGATTTCATTCAAATATATTTATTTCGAGTGACTTAACATTTCTTTTTGATTCTAGAAAAATCAATAGACGACAACGTGATAGATGTTATTGCTATGTTATGTGTTGAATTTCTGTATTTAACACTAAATATGCACTTTAAAACATTAAATAAATATTATAACTTACCTGAGAGTTATTTTGCCAAATCTTGTTATTTTCTTCAATTATAACATATTATTTGAAGCCTTGAAGATACAAATTTTCTGCTTTTTAGATGAATAAATGTGATGTAGATAAATTTGTTTTTCATTTAATTATATATTTTTTTGTCATTATTAAATCACTTTAAAGTAAAACAGAACTAAGTTAACAATTAGTATTCAAAACCGTTAAACTGTCTTAAATAAATATCATTGTCTAACTCAAATATCTACTTCCCGACACGAACACACGCAATTAAAAAAAAAAATGATAACTGCTTTTGACATTAGAGGGTGTAAACTAGAACACTTGTTGATTCAAAATAAGACATATTATGGAAAAAGGTAAATGGAGGAACGGTATGAGGTGGGGATGGAGCAGTAAATGATGATGTAATGAATTTAGAAGGGTTGAAAAGGGGATAACGTTAAAGTTTTATTTTTATTAAACTCCAGTTATCGCTTGTAGACCCATGTCGTTTTGGCAAAACAACATCTGTTATAATGGTGAATAAATTCCATTTCCCAATATGCTGTCCAAGAATTGGTTTCAAAAATCATGTCAGTTTTTTTTTAATCTTTTTTTTGAGGCTTGTTTTCATACTCTTGTATTTACCCTTTAATTAATAAACGACAAACAAAGGCTAAATGGTGCTTACACATCTGCTAACTTTTAATTCTAATTAATAAATGTGTAATGACCTGTGGTTTGTGGTAGCTGGGAGAGAAGATAAAAATTCGTTTCACAGTGGCTCATTTTATTTTTTTATTTACCTACAAAAAACATAACTTTTGAAAGAATCAAGATTAAGAAAACTTCCAAAGCTAAACAAATTGTGAATTTAAAAAAAAAGCATTTACAGAGTGTTTTCAATATTTTTTGAATATTTTACGTTAAAAATTGTCCACAAATCAAACTAGTGACACAGTGGTGAATACAAGTAAACAAACGATAATCCAATTCTAACATTTTTGCAGGTTTATTAAAAGTTTTTGACTAGTATTACTTATCTTTTTCATTTAAGAATCCTGATTAAGAAAAAAAACAAACCTTAAGGATTGAAGTAACAAAATAGTGTTTTCAAACTTATTCGAACGAAACAGTGGAGGACAACAAAAAGGACCTTAATAATGGTTTTTGTTTGATGTGTTTTAAAAATAATTATTTTAGTCACGTAGGTAAACAATAAAAAATCTTTTTTTTTGTTTACCTACAAACAATCGTACAAACCCGTCGTTTGGCATACGCTTAAGGAAACCCCACAAAAAGTTTAACGGGATCAAATCGTAAGATCTTCGTGAACAGTTTGAGTTGGCGCTGCATAAGATAGCCAGAGTGTCTTTTTTGGTGTCGACTCTGTGGCCCATAGCCCTTTTCTGCTGGAACCACATGTCGTTTATATTCATATCATCAAATTTGACGACACCGAGATCCGCTTCCAAAAACATTTAGAAAACACTCGATGCACGTTGTCCATGGCCGTTTTTGTTAAGCCATGATTTGACATTAGAATATGAAATATAAAGGAAAACCAACAAATCCAAATCTATCCGTCCCTATTGGAAAACTATTGATTTAAAAAAAGCTTCACACGTTTCACGTGTTTTGTAATTAAATTCTGCTGCTGCCAGAAATTAAAATCAAATGTCAAAATTTCATGAACATGATAAGTTTTTATCACATAAAAAGAACTAAGCGCGTGCCAAACACATCGTGCTGAATTCGTACTAAACGTTGAATTAAATTAAGGAATGGCTTTTTATCTTCATGAATAATTTTGATGCTATAGGTACATATTTACTGTACATTACATATGTACATATATATTTATGTACATATTTATGTACGGAATTTTATTAGTTTATTCTTAAGAAAAATAAATATTTTTTCTTCAAGACAAGGCCACAAAAGTAAATAATGTTTGTTTATTATGACGTATTAATTTTATTAAAACTTAACAGAAAAATAATAAAAAATAAAAAAAGAAGAAAACACAAATATGACAGACAAAGCGAGACAAATAAATAATCATTTTTTTAACTAAGAACAAGAAATTGTTTGTCTCTATTAAACGCGCTCATGTGAGATAGGTTTTATAATTTAGTTTGTTTTAGAAAACACTTTTACTGCTTTTATCACAATGAGAATGGCATATTAAGGCATGTTCGTGCAGTCAAACAATGGAAAATTCTCGTTAAACATGTGCCACAGTCCACAATGGTTAGGAATTGAACTCGTGCAATAAGACCCGCGGAAAAAAAGTCCGTGCGTTTTATTTCCTATAATAAAAGGAAATAATACCTGGGGGCTTTTTTTCCTTTTTGGGGTGGCAATACTTAAATGTGATTCAATAATTCAATAATATGTATTTACTTAACTATATTTTAAATGCGTCAATATTAATATCGTCAATTGTATTTTACTTCCATTATGTTTGTAATCCTACGCACAGAAGTTCGATATGGCTAAATATGGAACATAAAAGAATATAACTCGAGATTTAGAAAAAAACAGTATTTTTTGGATTTGAAAAAAATTTTAATACCTAATTGTGTTTAAGAAATAAATACAAAATATCTCAATACGTAGTGGTTTTTTTTTTTTTTTTAACTTAAAATAGAAGTTTATAAAAAAAATAATTTCATATATGTAAACAACATTATGTGGTACTGTTCATTAATAGATAATATATGAACCTACTCTCAGTTGACGCAACATTATTAATCTTTAGCATATACAACAAATGCAGTGCCAGGCAATCAGATATTAATCACGATCTTTTTATTTTTAGCAACTTAGCCGCCAAGCATACCTATGGACTGATTGGGGGGGATTTCAATGCCCAACACCCACTTCTTCCTGGTTTCATCCAACTTAATCCCGAGTTACAAAATTACTCCTGCAGGACCCTTACTGGAGATGGGACCACGAGCCAGTGGAGGTTCACATCCAACTGGGCCAACCGATTGTGACAAAAGATCGACAAGTCGAGTTTTACATCAACTACAACCAACTGGATATTGAACGATTCCAAAAAAAGCCAGGAGACAATACTGTTGCCAGATGCCAACCAGAACCATAAAAAACGCCTTGGAAGAGCAGAAGAGATAGAAGGCCTGGAGAGACAGATACCAGTTTCTTCCAGAAGGGATTGTTCGACTGTATGATCATCGACAGCGATTAAGAAAGCGATTGCAAATGATGCAACAAAGGGATTGGAACACTGAACACAGCTAAAAGCAACTACCAAAAGGTGCAGAGTGAACTACAATGTACGCAAATTAAGTTAAAGAACGCTCTTCAACATTTTAACAACAACCAGTTCCAAAAAAGGCTGCAAGCCATCAAACCGAGACCCGATGCATTTACATATTTTTATGAAAATAAACAGGATGGCCGAATCCCTTAACGCAAATTTGCAGAGCAAAACTCAAGCAAAGCAAATGCACAAAGCAACATATTTTTTACATTTGCAAAAACAAAAATCTACTACATTTTGGAACAATCTGCTTTGCAGAGATGTTAACGATGGCATTTTGAAACTGTTGGCTTAGTATAGTTTGCGCAAGTTTTGCGTTTAGGAATTCGGACGATTATCGGAAGAAGACAAAAGACAAAACATTAATACCAGCAAAGGGAAGTCACCACAGCTCAGGATAAAGCGGAAGCATTAATTTGCCAAATATTTCGTGCAAAAGCCACCCGTCGAGTCAACAATAGAGCAGCTAAAACAGATTAACACTGAAATTACAATTTTTAACAATGGCATTCCAGCCAGCTGACAACCAAACCATCGGTGCAATACCTGGGTATAAACCTCGACGAGAGGTTACGTTTCAACCCACACGTAACCGCTATTTTGAAAAGAGCCAATTTTGCATTCCACCGCATCCACCCCCTTATGCGGAAAAGGAATGGTAAGCAACTTCTCAGACCGATCATCGCATACTGTTTTCCTACCTGGTTTATAATTTCGAAAACAAGCATGAGAAAGCTTGGAGTGTTTGAGAGTAAAATCCTACGGATCTGCACGGGACTCCACTTTGACCAATAACGAAGAAAACACTTCAGCAACAAGCGACTGTACGAGGCATCCGGAATAATACCCCTGGATAATTAAACATATGATCAGTGTTGCCAAAAGATTGACGACAAACCTTAACAATCATCCGTATCCGATCCGAGCCATGATACCTATACAATCTACATACATACATGTGACAGCACTAGGGCGAATTTCTACGAGGACGCATCGTCAAATTATCACCGTGGCTAGAAGCCATCCTTACCCCACATCCCATGTATATAAATGCACTTTTGCCCAAATGTGTTTTTGCTGCAATTACCCTCAATGCGGTGATAACTTTGATGTTCCGCTAAGTCTGCTACATACTGAAAAGTGGGCTCTGTCTTTCTGAAGAGTTGATAAAACTATAAATGGCACAAGTCTAGAACTATTTTGGCAAAATTAGAAAATAATATTTTGAATGATCCTTTAACCAAAATAACTCCAATGTGATTAAAACGTATTTTTTCAATTTTTTAGTTTTTAATGTTTCAATAAATTAAAAAAAAAATATTCTTGAATACTTATTTGTTTTAGTGTCTTTTAGGTTCTCGAAAATCTTTTAAAAAAAATATTGATTTTGTAGTTTAAACTCAACTTTAGTATGCATCTGATACTGACCTCTAGACCAAAAACCATGAAAGAATTACTAATTCGTTAAATTTCAAAGATGTTTTGGAAATAACATCGTAATTTCTGTATGTACATCTTGTATAATGATTTATTAAATGGAACTGAACTATTTGCTCATTAAAAATCATTCAAAAACCAAAAAAGAGTTTAGGTATAAAAAAACAACACATTTATTAGGTAAAACTACATATATACATAAATGCACTTAATGTTCAAATTCTATTTCATCCGTTCTATCTAGTTTTTCTTCAAGCTCCCTGGCTTCAATTGCAAATGAAGAATGTCTTGAATATATTGAACCAGTGTTTTGAACAATTTTGGTATAATTAGAAAATTCTATAACAACTTGCAATTCTTCTTTAAGTGCATCTGTGAAAGCAACCTAAATATACAATAAAGATATTATAGAAATCGTTTAAAATAAATATATGTAATTTGAAACTAACTCTATAGCGTCTTGCTTTTCTATACACAAAGAAAAGCCAATCCAAAATGCCACTCGCTGCAGCTATGAGACTTCCAACCAGAAGAACAAAATAAATTCCACCTACATTGGGCATTCCCATTTCAGCGGCTTCAGTCGTTTCTTTTTTTTTCTGCAATCAAATAATTTTTGTTAAGTTATGAAAACTGTAATAGAAAGAATCAACTGAGAAACTTAACTTACTGTACAACCAGCTGTCCCTACTTCATTCCACCATTTAGATTTCATTTTCGAGAGAACTCCAGATTCCTGAAGATGTAGAAGAGCATTGTTTATCTTATCCCGATAAGGCCAATCTAAAAAAAATTATGTTTAAATTGATTAAAATCTTATTTAAATACGCCACCGTCCATCTTAAACTTTCTTACTCTTTCTCATTGCAACGCCGTAACTTTTTTCATCCAATAACCTTCCGACTTGTGTTAAATTACAATTTCTCGCCACATTGTATTCGATTGTTGTCGATTCCATCAAAAATGCATAATTTCCAGTAAGGACTTTTTTAACACCTTCTTCATTGGTATTGGTCAGATATTGCGGATTTTTAGTCATGTATTTGTTCATCTTCTTATAAGTATCTTCATCAGAGTACTACAATTAATAACCCTGTTAGAACGATTTTGAATGTTTGTCTACGGAAAAGTTATTAATTTTTAAGAAACTATTTCTTTGCATTACAACTTAAAAAACACATCGTTCAAATAAGTTATTTATGTAACTAAAATTTTGTTGTCAGAGCTTATTTTTTTAAGATTTTTATCATTAAGATATTTTGTTTATTTTTCAAAAATTCAAACTAATATGTACCTACTGTACATAGTTGATTAAGTACAAAATACAATATAGGTTCCTATAACTTAACATAACATATTCATGTCAAGGATAATACTTACTTCAAAGAAGTTTCTAGTGCTTCCTTTTCTCTTAGCTCCATATTTGACACCACCCTTTTCCATCGCCAAGTCATTAACATCATCAATAAGGCTTATGGGCGTTTCGACTGTTAAACAAGCTGCCAAATTAGCTGTATAAGATGAAACAACAATAAGGGTGAAAAGCCATAGTACGCAAGCCACGAGTCTCGTCGAAAAAGCCCTGCAGAATTTTAATTATTATGGTTGAAATATTTCAATAGTTATTACTTTTAGAAAAGCTCTTTTATTTTGGCTTTATAAGGAATATATACTTCGGTGCAATCTCCGACCCTTGCTGCAACAAAGATCCTGTTGTAAACCAGAGTGAATTTCCAAAACTCAGTTGATTTTCCAATTCTGTTGGTTCTTCTATACATGGATATGGATTTTCCCACTCATACGGTGATATTCGACCAATAATAAATAAACTTAAGGATACTCCAAAGTAGGCGATTCCCAAATAAACCCAAACTTCTCCAGAAAATGGGTCCATGAAGGAGAACAGCTTAGGTGGATCCTTGCGAGGTTTTTGGTATAGAATTGAAATTCCTATTTAAAAAGTAGTAATAATTTAAAAATATGTACATATGTAAGAATGAGCTTATGTGTGATAATTTACAAACCTAAATTCATAAATGGAATGGTGAAGTCAACTCCAGCTTCACGCTCAGATGTTATTGTCAAATCAGTAACACCCAAATCAGCATTCTAAAATAAAATAAAAGATATGTCTACTTCCTTCTAATTCGTTAAAAAGAGAAAACTATATAGACTTACCCCTACCATAATTTCATGGACCATTCCTGTTGAAATATTGGTTTTTGGATTATACCATCCGTAATTATCATCAATATGAATTTTGAACGTAAAGTTAAATCCAAGTTTTTCAGCCAATTCCTTAATGAGTTCGACTCCAAATCCTTCATAGCGATCGTTTCCATTTAATTTATCCGTTGACTGTTTGAGCATTGCATAGGGTGGATTCTTAAATGGCATTTTATTAATTTTTATTAGGTTAAAACAAAAAATTTTAGCCACTATAAATTAATTGTTGGATGTAAAATATTTCAAAAACATAAAAAAGATACATATGTATGTATATAAGAATATTATAAACTCGAAAATAAGTTTAAATGTTTGTCAGATCCCTTATTGCAATCGCAATGCAATTCGGGCAATATCCTTGTCAATGATTTTCATAAAGATGTTCATTAAAAAGTACATTTAACTTTGAATTCTTCTAAATATTAATGTTAACCCGACCCCAAGACGAAGAAAGTTTCATATGGGAAAAACACATGTGATTTTTAACATCAAAAGCCAAAAGATGACTTGGTATAATAACTGAGAAAATAGATATTTTCTTTGATTTTATGCTTTTAGGTGTCAGTTATAGCTTTCATTGAAAACGATCATTGAAAATTTTAATAGTGAATTTTGAGGCTTAAGTGTCAAAGACAAAATCAATAAAAACAAAAATCGTTCTGACCCAATCTTCCACATGACATGAATTTCTTTATTTCAATGATTGAACTAATCAAAATAATCACTGATTTCGCTTTTAAAGAGCCTCAAAATTAACAATTAAAATTCAAAATGATGAGTTTCAATGAGTAATAGAACTGGTCGCTTACTCTATGGTAGAAGTAATTAAAAGTACTTCAATAATGTAGTCACGCACTGTATCTCCGCCAGAAAGCGACATCGTCAGTAAAAAAAATTATGCATATAGTAAAATTATTGTCGTTGATGTTTCTCTAATGAAAAAAAAAAAAAAATAAAAATACAAGCAACTATAATTACATTTATATATAGTATAGATACTGTACAGTACATATATATATATATATTGAGGTTAGATTTTACTTTTAAGCCCCAATGGAACACACCTATAATAAATACTTTTATTAGTGAACTAATTTTTGATCAACGTTTTAGTGGATCTATTATGATTAAGATTGTTTTGCTTGCTAGGAATATGAAAGTTCCAATATAATAGATTACTGACAAACAAAAAATCCTATAAACACAAGATGGGGCAGAAGTAATATCATAATTAAGTGAGTCATAATTTTTACAAATGGCGTCAAATGTTTAAAGGCAGTGGCGCAAAATTTTAAACGATTTAGTAAAATGTTAAAGCCATTTTAGTAAGTTACTAAGTTAAAAAGAAGATTTTGCTAATTTTAAACGATTTTAGCAACTTACTATCTCTTAACATTTTACTAAAGTTAAAATCACAAAATGGCTACTTTAACTTTTAGTAACTTGCTAAATCCATATGAAATCTGTCATTTTCCTCGAAAAAAAATTGTTGGCAAAGAGTTAAATTGTGTTTTTTTTATGATTCGTGTGCTAATCTTTTTCAAAGTAAATAAAATAAAAAAAATGTTTTCGGAAGACATCAAGAGTTACTGAAGCTAATGGAGGTGCTGATTCCAAAATGGTATCAACCATCCCTGAACGGTTTATGGTTGGTCAGGTACACTCCAAAATGATTTAAATTTTTCTTCATGATGGCAAAAATTAAGAAAATTGAAAAAGGTTTTGGAGTGTATCTGGCCAACGATAAATCAAATTATTAGGTCCGTTCCCTAGGTTTAGGTTTGTTTACTTTGTTTTTCTTTCACGAACTGTCATTATTTGGACGTGTTTAGATGCACCATTTTTAATAAAAGGGAGTTAGTATTTTACTAGTTAGTAAAACGAAAAAAAGGGTTAAAATTTCCGAAGAGCTAGTAAATTACTAAATGTTTAGCAAATTGCTAACTAGTAATATGCTAAGCCCTTAACAATAGGTTGTTTAAAATTTTGCGCCAGTGATGTCAAAAGATTTTTTTGCCGCATGTTTTTGAATTAGCATTCTTGGTTCCAAGCAAGAGGGAGCAACCGCTCGAAAAACTCGGGCCACCAAGAAGATTTTGAAATACCAATTTATGATATTTGACTTTTGTCCTACTTTGTATAATGGAACGATCCGACTTCAGGGTAAATCTATGATTAAATGCGATGTTTATTACCAAATAGATATGTCATAAATGCTACAATCAAAAGTACTGGTAATTTTGTTCCGTTTTTGGCCATAATAGCGGCGTTTTATTATCTATGAGTCTGGGTCTGGGTTAATTTTGAACACGTAATAGGTTTCTATCGGGGTTTCCTTTAAGGATCCAGAAATTAGTTTTTACTCTGACGGGTAGATGGATTTTTCAGTTTTTAAATGGAAAGAGAGTGCAAATTGTAGCGTAAAGAAAAAAGACAGTATTTACATGAAAAATAAATAACATAAGAAAAAAAAGAGATGAGCATGCAATTATACTGTTTTCATTTGGACCCGTATAGTTTTATTTTATCGGTGATAACCATATGACGTAATTAGCGATAATAAAAACCGGCTAATAGTTAATTGTACCCAAACATTAAAATGGAACTATAATTAGGCATCACTAACTTTAAAGAAGAAAAAAAGGATGTTTTGTCCTATATAATTAAGGATGTTTTGTCCTATATAATTAATATTACTATCTATTATTACTCAAATTAGTAATTTTATTCATTTCAATGTTTCACACCAAAACAAAATGAGAAATAAAATGTTGGTTTCTTAATCTTACCAAAGCCAAAAGTACTGTGAACGTTTTGTTTACTAATGTCAATTCTCCAGTATCGAAAATGATATTAGATGGCGCATATCTACTGAAACTTATATTTTTATGAGTATGCCAATAACCAACAGTTCCAAAGCCAGATGCTGTAAGTTCGATAATTTCAAATGTGTAATTAGCACGCCTCTGTCCATTAAAAAGAATTTTTCCAGTTAATCCCTCAGCTTCACTCTGAATATAGAATCTTAAGTTAAGCAAAGAGGTTAAATCAAACAAAGCTTCATTTTCTTTACCACAGCCAAATGGTTAGTGAAAGTAAAACCGTGATCCAAAACGTTCTCATCACCACAATTCAAAGGAGCTGATTTAATTTCTAATGACTTGATACATTCAGCAAAAAGCTTAACTCCATCGTAAAGCAATGCCATTTCGATAGTTATAGGGCAGGAAACTATAATAGGAGAGGAGTTTTCATTACGTAAAAAATAAAAATATTTGTTTTTTTAATGTTTTAACTGTTTCTTTCAAGATCATCTTCTGGGTATCCTAAAGCTGTAATCAGTTGTTTAACTTCAGGATGATTCGGAGAAAACATTCGAATGCCGGTAATGTTGGCTTCACTGTATTTTAATTCTTCCAAATCCAGAGTTTGTAGATCTAAATTTGCAATTATGTATTTGTAGTCTTCCGTTATTATTCCGATTTGTTGCGCCTGTATTATGGAAAAAGTGAATGTTTTAAATGATTATACAAAAAAAAAAAAAAAAAAAACATGTAAGTATGGACGAACAAGCATATTGTATAAAATTAAAAACAAATAAAATAGATTTGTAGTGCCCAGCAGCGTTGTGCTAAAGTGCCCAATTGGGCCATTTGGCCCCAAGATTTTTATTTTGGCCCCGTGCCCCGGGCCATCACGAAATGGCCCCAAAATCGTCAAATTCACAAACCAAAGTAACTAATTTTGAACAGCATAATAAAACATAATTTAAAAATTTTAGAAATCGGTAATTTCAAAGTAATCGATATTTACTATCATCCATATGCTAATTTTGCAGAACGCAATCAATTCAATTTAACGAGATTCTATTAAACAAATTTCCTAGTTTATTTGAATGTTCTTGGTTTTAGAGCTTCAGAATATAATAGAAGAAATAGATTTCTCCGAGGAACAATTAGATTCTGTTAAATTATGGGCCAGTCTTAAAAACAAGAAAAATTTTAATGAAATTTTTTTATATAAAATAAATAATATTTTAAGTTTACCTCCTAATAATATTAAAACAGACAATCGAAATAGACTCAGCTATGAAGTTATTACTGCTCTTATGAGCTTTAAAGGTTATCTAAAAAATGTTACCTGTGGACATTTTATTCCGCCTACAGAATTATTAAAAAAATTATTTTTTATGTTGTACATCTACAATAAAAAAATAGGTACCATTTAAAAGTTAATATTAATTAGAAGTGCCATAAGAAGAGAGTATGTGAATCGGTCGACTACATTGTGTAAAAATAGCCATATGTGAAATCATATTTTATCGCTCAGATGATCGAATTTCGATATCAGTTTTATTAAATACGGAAAAAGTAAGTGGCCCCAAAAATGTTAAAATGGCCCCAAAAATGGCCCCAACATTTTTTTTCCCAGGAACAACGCTGGTGCCCAGCCTTCAATTTATTTATTTTAAAGCATTTAAAGTAGGTACCTATAACTATAACCATTAATTTTTTTTAAAGAATAGCTTGTCATCTTCCAAGCAACCAATTGCAAATCCTTGGAAATTTTGTTTCTTGGAAACGTCAAGTTAAATACCTCGGCATTCATCTTGACGCCAAATTAACTTTCAGCCATCATATAACACAAACAATAAAACAAAGTCAACATTATGTTGTATGTTATGTTTAAAAATGCTATTCCCTTTCATTAATAGAAAGTCCTCACTGGAAGTCATTTTTAAAGAAATTCTTTTGTATAGTTATCCCGTTTGAAAAATTGGAGCTAAATGTCATATAAAAAAGTTGCAGATTTCTCAAAATAAACTATTAAAAATTATGCTTCACCTTCCTTGGCATTACTCGACTTCCGATCTCCATGAAAGAGCAAATTTTGAATTGATTTCGGAACGAATTCAAAAATTAATAATTTAATTTTTTAATCGGCTAGATCTTACTGAAAATATACCAACCAATTTAATAATTATCAGTCTTAGTATAATTGTTCAAGATAAATAACCTGTTATCATTTTTTTTTTTATCTTTAATTGTTAATTAATATTTGTTACTATAGCATATTTATTTGTTTATCTATGTACATATTTGCTTGTTCTTTTTTTTTAAATTATTTATGTATGTATTTATTTATTAATGTGTGTATTTATTTATTTGTTTTTTATTTATTTACTTGTGTATTTGTGTATTTACTATTTACTATTTACTATTTTGTTTTTTTTTTTGTTTAAATTTTATTATAAATTTATTGATTTATTTGTTTACGTAATTATTTATTTATTTATTTATTTGTGCACTTATTTATTTTTTATTATTATTATTTTCTTTTTAATTTGTTTAAAATATATATTTATTTCGTGTGTTAATTTAATTTTATATTTTTGTTATCGAAATGTTAATTTATTTATATTAGTATTGTTTTTATTGATTCATTCCTGCATGTATCAATGTTAATTTATTTATTGCTTAAAAAATATTTATTTATTTCTTTTAATTGTAATTTCTATTTATTTTTTTTTCTAGTCATTAGTCTTAAGTTTTCTTAAGTTATTTAAATCATATACATTTTCTTTTCTAATAGAGATTTTTTCGTGTTTCTGCCAAATTTAATGTTTAAATTGAAAAATGTCCTTAAAGAAGCTCTTTTGAAAGATATATTGTATCGAATCTCTTATATGTTAAATGTGCGGTAACAATCCATTGTAAAACTTATAACGAATTACTCCTAGCTGATTTAATTTTGTTTTGTATTTTATGGATGCATTTATGTTGATTAATTTGTATTTTAAACTAATTTTTGGATTCTACAGATTTATAAATTAATTGTAGGACATTAATAACTCTATTAATAAAAAAAAAATCATTATTTTTTTATTCAAATCAAATCAACTAAGATATTGATCAAAAAAAGTATTTTAAACTTCATTGATTTTTTCCATTTTTAGCGACGTTCAAATGAAACAGAAAACGATTTTTTTAAATAATGTTATGATGTCGGACGAAGCGCATTTTCATTTAAGTTGCTATGTCAATAGATATACTGTAGATTGTATGGAGCTCCGAAAATCCAAGGGCAACACACAAACATCAGTTACACACATTGAAATGCACTGATTGGATTGGTGCAATGTTATGCCCGAAAAAGTTAAAAAGTTCCAGAGCTTCTGCTTTACCGGAAAACTAGTAAATAAATTAATTGGCCTTTTCCAAAATCTATTATATCCTTATTCTCTAAAAACAATGTAAAATAGTTAAGTTTTCTGACCTGCGCTAGAAGATCTGGAATTGTTTCTTTTGAACCCACTACAACGATGAAATTATCGTCTGATTTTCGAATTTTTCGCAGCACTCCTCTATAATCTCCTTCTGATTCCGTACCATATCGACGGACCGATATATAAGGTCCATTATCTTCAGCATACAATTCGATTAATTCATTTAAAATTTGAAGAAAACCTATACCGAAAGAAGAAAATAAATTTTTATATTTAATTTAAAAAATATGCGATAGGTTTTTTCGAACCTGATTCATAAAGAAACGTGAAACTTTTCCATTCAAACACTTTTATAAGATCATACAAACATTGTGCCATGTCTTTTGGTATAGGATGCAAATTGATTCCCGGTTTATGTGGATCAAACTCCTTGTGCGAGTAAATATATGGAATTTCTTTTGAATCACACACATTCATCATATGCAAAGCGGAGCTTTTTGAAGTTGTTCCAAAAATTCCACCAACTCCACCCTAAAAAATAAAAAAAAAAGAATATATTATTGATGAGAAAACAATATTATAAAATCTCTAAATTTACCCTCATAATTTCGCATAGTTTTTGTGATGCTTCAAATGCATTTCCAAATTCCACCTCAGCCTCGGTAGCTACAAGAGGGGTGCTTAATTCAAGATTAGCCCTTGCTATTGAACTTTCAAAAATTATTGACATCTCTGCTGAATTTTTGTCAGACACCAAACCTGTTGACCAAACACATTTTTGTAGTTTTATTTTCTAAAAATAATCATAATGGAGAGTTTGAGACACTCACCCACCTTAATATCAACAAAAAAAAAAAATGTGGTCACCCAAAGAGTTTTATTTTTGGAAAATAAATAGTATGAATTTTAATATTACGTTTTAAATCTATTTTCAAAATACGGTAGACAACACTTGTCAAATTTAAAAATCACTATTTACCAATTCGAATACCATCTGATTGTCCCCGATAATTTGCATAAGTCATGCCCATACAAAATGACGTCAGCAAAATGACAGTCAATGGAGACACACTTTTAATTTTCATTTTATAAGAAAAAAAAAATCGAAAAAAATAAATAATTTATTTTGTATTCATCATAAAAATCTATTCATATATCAAAATAAAATACAAATGATGCGCGATTTAATTCGATTGATCTTATTCAGGAGAATGGAGAAAAACAACTGAAAAGTGTTTTGTTTACGAACGCATGGAAAAGCTTGATTGGAAGGTACTTTTGAAGTTTTCCTCAAGATGTTGGTCTATAAGCCGAAATTCCATTCACTAGAAAATGCCTACATAACAAAATATTGCTTTTTTCAAATCTATAAAAAAAACACAAAAATAGACACGGAGCAGACAATAATGACTCGGCATTTTTTATTCGATATTCAGAACAATGAGATATTTTAAGAGTTCGAAAAAACAAGACAAGACACAGTAGCGTAGACACTAGACATCAGCTCTTGGACTTGAGTAAAACAAAATATATGTATTATGTATATAGTTTTTTTAGATGACGAATGAGAACAGATTTGGTGGATTCAAATTTTTGAAATATCTAATAACTTTATGGATGATTAGGCGAAGAAAATTAAATTCAATTTATCATCAAATAATTAAAATAACAATATTTTTATTTATTTCAAGCGACAAAAATTAATTGAGCAAAAGTAGTTAAGTTCAAAAAATAGACAGAATAAATTGTAGACCCACCTTTTTTATAGACACTTCAAAAATAATTACGGAGTTTAGCACACTAACGCTCAAGAAATCTGTAAATGTAGTTCCATAGATAATCTTTTCTACACGTTTGTTTTTTTTTTACTTTTTCATAAACATTTTTAAAAATTTGATAAGATTTTTGAAGAAATTAAAATCGTTTGTACATTATTTTATGGAAATTGTTTTTTAAATTTTCTTTTAGCTCACTTACTTTACCAACCAAAAAATATATAAAGTCAAGTCAGTTCGTTAGGTAATGGTTTGTAAACGTCTTTTATTTTTTTCTCGTTTTTGCATATCCCAATTTTTTTTACGTATGTAGGTACATTTTTTTTTAATTTATAAATTTAAAAAAAAACGATGCTTTTTACATTAGTGTTAATGATTTTGCATGGTTTTTAAAATTTTATTTTATTTCCATAAATAAATTTTTCAAAATGTAGCTGGAAAAATTCCTACGTCCCAATTTTGTTTTGTGTAAATAAATTAAAAATTGTTTTGAAATTTTGAAATCTTATATTGATTCTACATGATTTTCATTTTTCTTTTCTATTTTGAAATATTCAGGCATGAATCTAGTTCGTGTACTTTCAAATTTAAAAAAAATTATTAAATCAATAAGATCTTTTCTTCATATCTGTATACTTTTGTTTTCATTTTGTCCTTAAAATTAAAAGTATATGAAACTAGATACATTAAATGTTTTCATAAGTTTCCATTTCTACATAGGCTTTAAAAAGTAATACATACATATAATCACTTCAATCAGTTTGCGCACGCATCAAAAAAAATAAAATAATAA
Organism: Epistrophe eligans; assembly: GCA_951394125.1. Lineage (NCBI taxonomy): Eukaryota > Metazoa > Arthropoda > Insecta > Diptera > Syrphidae > Epistrophe > Epistrophe eligans. Next base: position 56,694,942 of record OX596028.1, read on the forward strand.
TATACAGATTAATTTTTGTGTTAAAGGGGCTAACTTTTTTTTTAAGTTAGCTACATTATTTATTTGTTCTAAACAATTTTGGGACATTGGCTTTAGACATAATTGAAAACTACTGGTCTCACGCAACATGTTGCATATTAAAAATTATTAAACAACAATATGATATGACATACATACTTAAGCCAATCAATCAAGATTTTAAATGCAAATGTTTTCTTCCTCCTCCTTATGCCTCTTTTTAAATATGCGAACAATGAAATCGTTTTCCAAATTGTTTTTGTACTAAAAGGCCTTAAATTTTTACAAAAATGTGTAAAACTGGGACGCGTACCTGGACGTGTAAAAACGATTATTTGTTTCCAGATTTTTCTTGCGACATATCAAATGAGTCAAATACCGTTTTTTTGTCCCAAACATTTCGAAAAATTGAATAAAAATAGGAATGAAATAAAACTAAATAGACTAATTCCATGTAAAATCATTAAAACTAATGTTTAACTTTCAGGTAAGTTCTCATGAAAATAAAACTAAGTATTTTACATACATAGGCTGTAGAAAAAATATTTATGTTCTCATTTTTCTATTAAATGCGTCTTTTTTCCACCCAAATATCATGAACAACTAAAAGATTTTTTTTTATTTTTGAATTTTTCAGTTTTTTCTCCGGATAAATTTTTAAGAGTGTGCATATATATAAAATAAACCTAAAGCTTTTCCATGCCGATGCCACCATAAGAAAAAAAAAACTTTTCAGTCTTTCAGTCAGTCTGTTGAATACATACACATCTTCGAGGAAATTTTATTTTTTTTTTGCTTTCTTAAAATTTTTGAAAATTTATTGAATTTATTTTAAAACATGTTAAAGCAATTAAATTCAATTAATATTTCTACAATATGAAGCTTTTAAGTGTGTTCCAAGTAATTATTTTCGGTCTTCTTGCATTGATTCAATTAATAACAACATATGAGGACTCTTACTATCCAATTGATACAAATAGTATTCAAATCGGTATATGATGTGAAAAATTTCGAAATTTAAATATATCATTGACGTTTAAAATGACGAAAATAACTTATATATTTTTTGCCCAATATTTTGTGTTTTATTCTCCAGGTTTAATATCCGACCAAAATGTCCCAGAGATGAATACACTTTTTGAAAGTGCTATTAAGACGGCAAATGCAGATTTAGAAATACATCTTCAGCCTTTGACAAAAGAAATAGTGTATGGTAATTCATTCGATGCTTACACAACTTTGTGCCGAATGTTGATGGTAAAATTTGTTATATCTACTTATACTATAATTATAGCTAATTCTAATTTATTTGTTAGTGTTAAGAAGAATAAGATTTTAAAGTGTTTTTGTTAAAACTTTGTAAACGTGTGTTATCAAACCGGCGCGCTGCAGGGTTAATTGGGTCACTTATCTAGGTCCTGCTCGGGGACGTAATTTCTACCTTGTAAATTTCCGCAGTCAATTCTTTGAAAACATTAAGCCTATCACTATATACATATTTCGTTTTATAATTTGAATGAATTTTCAGTGTCATTCTTTCCACATGCTCTTCTGGCTCATAGATATTAAGTAAAAGCTAAATTTTGGCTTATATAATATTATACGGTTAAGACTCGAGACATCCCAACAGTGTATCGGGGATCTTCGAGTGTGTTACAGTGGCACTTTTCCGGATATATTAGTTGTTTTAAGAGCGACAATAAACAGTGGGCCGTTGTGAGATTGTGGAAGTAAATTAAAATTATTTAAAAATATTAAACAAATCAATTTTAAGTCAGTGAAAATTTAAAAGATTTACAGGTGCAACTTTGCCAGAACGTCGCGTCGCAAGAATCGAAAGACAAAATAATATAATATTAAATTAAAAAAAATATAAACAAATATTTTTTTGTATTACCTATTATTATTTTTTCTTCTAGGAAGGAGTTGGTGCAGTTTTCGGGCCTTCAGCGAAGAATTCGGCTTTGCATACGATGACTACTTGCGACCGTAAGGAAATTCCATATATTTACTCTCATATGAATATTGATGTTTCAAAAACAATGATAAACTTGCATCCTCATGCTAAGTATATTGCCAATGTAATACATGACATCGCAGATGCATACGGTTGGACAAGTTTTACGTTCCTTTATGAATCAGGTAAATACATATGTATGTATGTCTACTTAAAATTTAAAACAGAAACAAGTAAATAACTCATAAAGAGCTCAGGAAATTTGTACACGCAAACAATAAAAAATCAATGTTTTGTTTTGTGCATATATAAGCAATAACAAAATTTTTAGAATAACTGTTTTTGTTATTGTCTGCGTGTAAGAATTTATTATGCAGTCTAATCAATATTTTCCAAAAAACACTGTTAAGATAAAATCTACTTGTTGTTTTTTAATACAGGCGAATTTCTTCCCATTCTCAATGAGTTGATGGAATTATATAAACTTAGGGGTCCTTTTATGACAGTTCGACGATATGATTTACAATTGAATGGCAATTATAGAGCTGTTTTACGAAGAGTGCGAAAATCAGACGATAGTAATGTTGTCATTGTCGGATCTACACAATCGCTTGCAGAAGTTCTGCGTCAGGTATAAGCAACGTTTATATAATTTTTTTTTTCTTTTGCATTTGATTTTTTTTTGTTGAGAAGGCAAAACAAGTTGGCATTATAACCGAGGACTATAACTTCATTATTGGAAATTTAGATCTGCAGACTATCGATTTAGAAGAATTTCGACATAGTGAAGCGAACATCACAAGTTTCCGCATGTTTTCTCCAGATCAACCCGAAGTAAAAAGCCTTATTCAAGAATTAGGATATCCGGAGGATGACGGTAAAAGAAATAGTGAGTAAAAAACAAATCTTCGGATTATATAGGAAATATACATATATATAAGTTTCACCAAAATTTTTTGAATAGTAAATAGGTAAAGTACACGTTAGTTTTTTCATACAATTTTTTTAGATAGTTTCTATCTATTGAAAGTGTTCTTAACACTTTCCGAGTAGATGGAAAACAATATTTATAGCCTTCCAGTCCTTAAAAAAGGTTAGCCTTCTTCAAAATCTTATTATTGGACAATCTTGCACTAACGTCCCTTTTTTAAGGTCATTGAACCGCTGGCGCTGATTAATCGTAACGGCATTTTAAAAAAATTATATAAATGGATGTTGTTTCTTTTGTTAATTTAGGAAGAAAGTAAATTAGAAAAAAAATAAATAAATTTAATGAAAAAACAACCTTTAACCTCCACAAGCAAAGAAAAATATCTTATAGAAATTTTGAAAACTGCTCTTGAGTCTCCTAATATTGTTATTATAACTTAAAATCTACCCGAAAACCAATGATTTCAATTGGACAGAGGCGTAGCCGTTAAATGTAAAACAAAATTGTATATTTTAAAACTGGAAAAAATTTGAATACAGCAGTATTCATTATTGAATGTTCAGCAAAATTTGTTAAATATATAAAACTATATGTGTATAAATAGAAGAGTTGTTGAGTTAACCACTTTTTGTGCCAAAAAATGTAATGTAATGTAATTGACGGATGACTAATGAATTGAATGCCCACTAGTTCACGTAGGCATAATGGCAAATTACGTATGCACCTTACGTTTACGAACATACGCTCGCGTAATTCACGATCCTTAACTGCTACATTCCGTTAACGCCATTCGACGAATTTCGGCCCCTGACTGAATTTGGAAAAACGGCTAGAGTTTTCTTTGAATAACTCAGAAAAATGTGTATAGACAAACAATAACAAATTATATTTTGTTTTGTGTACATAAAATAACAAAGAATACTTATAAACACTCTATAAATACTAATTTGCTGAAATGCTACTCACTTTCACCAAAAACCGGCTCGTATATTTGTAACAAAAAAATTAGTTTACAAAATTCAACTGATAATTTAAATAAATTTTAACTTTAGGGACAAATCATATTTTAAAAGGTTTTTAAGTTCGATTTTTAAGTTTTTAATTTATCTTCAATATTTTTCGCTTTTTATTTTTGAAATATAAATAATGAAGATATGGATAAATTAATTCTTTTCTTTGCAGTTACATGTCCCATAACATTAGAAATGGCTTTGCTCTATGATGCTGTTCGACTTTATGCAGACATTACGAATATAATTCAATTTCCAACAATTCCTTTGAACTGTTCAGATAACAGCGTTTGGAACAAAGGTGAAACATTTGGAAACTACTTGTCTATGGTATGAAAAATGTTTAGATTATAATTAATCAATGTTAGATAATCTTCAAGAAAAGTTTTTTTTTTTTTTAAAGACTGATAAAATAGGTATTACGGGACATATATTTTTTGAAGGAGGCACCCGTACGGATTTTAATTTTGAAATTGTAGAATTAACATCATCGGGTCTTGGTAAAGTCGGTGTTTGGCATTCGGAAAAAGGCCTTACAACAACCCGACCTATATCGTCCAGTGAATTAGATAATACGGGTGAATTGTCATTGGTAAATAAAACTTTCACTGTTCTATTGGCATTGGTAAGTAAAAACAGAAACAAAAACTCTTGATAGCTATTTTACTCATTTCAATATTTTTTTTTCCAGAATGCACCTCATGCCATGTTGAAGCAGTCAACATTAAAATTATCCGGAAACAATCGTTATGAAGGATTTGGAGTTGATCTAATTAAGGAATTAGCTGATAAGCTTGGATTCAATTTTACATTCAATATGCACGTAGATGATAACTATGGATCTTATGATCCCGTACTAAATGTATCCACTGGAATGGTGCATGAAATTATGGAAGGTGTAAGTAAGTTAGCTTAAATTTGGTTCAGCTAGTGAAAAATGAAATTCTTCAGCTCATACTCCAAATTTGTTTCTTAAAGAAACTTCAAGAGTATTTGAAGTACTTCTAGAGAGTTCTTTTATCTGGTAATTTCCCAGACGCTTGGGTCTTTTGTGCACAAGTATTACTTTCCTAATGCAGGAGCATATAACAACGCCAAATTTGTTTAGATCTTAAATCCATCCATCAACCTCCAGCTGAAGTCATTTTTGGATATTTTCTAAGGAAGTGAGTTAAGAAATGCCAATTAATAACAATTTTGTTTATGAAAAAAAGGCACTTTTAATGCAGCCCTGCAGGCTCATTTCGCTTCGCCAAGCTAGTGGTGGGCATAATTCGGGCACCCAGAGTAGCGCCAAGCGCGTTTATGCACACCTTTTTAAACTATTATTATATTAATTGACATTTATCTAGTCTCGTCAAAATACAGTCTGAGATAGCAGACGTCACTAACTAACTACTTTAAACCTGGATTTCCACTCACCAAGTACCTGTTTTTGATTGGTACTATTTTCTTAATATGTTAAAGCTCGATTTTCCTTTTTTTTATATAATATAATATTACATTTTAGTATTTTTAATTTGTGTTGGCACATGAGTGGCCTAACTTTATACATTGTTTTATTTTTTTATAAAAAAATATTTGTATAGACAAAGCTATTTAAATTTCGTTTTTATTTTAGAGAGCTGATCTTGGAGTGACTGATCTTACAATCACATCTGAACGTGAAACTGGAGTTGATTTCACCATCCCATTTATGAATTTAGGTGAATTTTAGCGTTTCATTAATTATTTTGTTTATCGGTTTAACTCGTAAATCTATCGCAGGAATTTCAATATTATTCCAAAAGCCACACAAGGATTCACCCAAACTGTTTTCTTTCATGGATCCATTTTCTGGAGATGTTTGGGTTTATTTGGGTATAGCCTATTTTGGTGTATCACTTAGTTTATTTATTTTGGGGCGATTGGCACCACCCGAATGGGATAATCCCTTTCCATGTATTGAAGATCCATCCGAATTGGATAACCAATTAAGTTTGGGAAATTCCGTGTGGTTTTGTACAGGATCCCTACTGCAAGAAGGTTCTGAGATTGCACCGAAGTAAAATGAAAATACTTAATTAAATCAAATATAATATGTATATATAACTATGTTTCAGAGCCTTATCGACAAGGGTGTTGGCCTCATTTTTTTGGCTATTTACAAATATAGTTGTTTCAAGTTATACTGCAAATTTAGCAGCTTGTCTTACTGTTGAAACACCCACTAGTCTAATTAATGATGTCACGGACCTTGCAGAGAGAAAGGGTGGTATTAACTACGGGGCTAAAAGTAAAGGAAGCACAAGGGATTTTTTTAAGGTTCTTATAATTTATATAAATGATATGATTGATAAATTGTAAAAAAATTCTTTCCAGACCTCCGAAGATATTAATTACAAAATAATGAATGAATACATGAATGCGCATCCGGAACAATTGACCAGCACCAATGCTGAAGGTGTCCAAAAAGTTATCGGTGGAAATTATGCCTTTTTGATGGAATCAACGTCTATTGAATACAATGTGGCAAGGATATGCAATCTGACACAAGTCGGCAAATTGCTAGATGAGAAGAGTTATGGCATTGCCATGAGAAAAAGTAGGGGAATAATTGAAAACCTTTAATAATAATAATTATTAAAAAAGCCGCATTTTATTTTAAATAGATTGGCCGTATCGTGATAAAATTAACGACGCCCTTCTTAAGCTTCAAGAGGCGGGAACGTTGTCGAAAATGAAAAATAAATGGTGGAATGAAGTCGGAACTAGCGGTTGCACAGTAAAATTTCCTCTTTATTTAAATAAGGTTTTATTTGTAACCAATTGAAAAAAATTGTTTTCTAGACTAAACAAGAACAATCGGAAGCAAAAGAGCTGGGAATGGAAAATTTAGGTGGCGTGTACTATGTGCTTCTGGTTGGGAGTTTAATAGCGGTGGGTTGTAGCATATTAGATTGGTTGTTCTTTGTATTCAGGAAAGCAGCGCATTATCAGGTAAGCGACATAATATGACCAACAACTACTCATTGTTTTTTTTTTAAATATATGAAGTTATTTTAACAAAGGGTTAATTATTTCATCCATACATGTGAACAAAAAATAAGTAGAAAGTAAGTCGGAAACTTTTCAAATTTTTAAATTGGTATTCCATTAATCTGGATGTGTACATTGTTTTCCAATAACACGTAGTATTCAAACTTTGTTAAAATTTTAATTTATTTCCAGTAAAAGATATTTTCCTTTTATAGTTAAATTTATCTTTGTATTTCGAATTGTTGCTCAATGCCATAATAGCACATAAGGCCTTGTGTCGTGAATTTAGCTAAATCCCACTTTTGAATGAGTTTCCTTACCTGATAAATAGGACCATTATGCCGATAAATAAAAAACTGAAATCATTGAAATAACAATAAATTACAAATATTTTTAATAGAAAAACATTTTGTATGTAGATTTAAAACTTAATAGTATTTTTTTTATTTTATATTGAAGGTTCCTTTTACCGAAGCACTGAAAGAAGAATTCAAGATTGTGGTCGATTTTTCAAGTGATACTAAAGTTGTTCGAAGTACTGGATCAATATATTCTAAAAACTCTAATTCAACAATAGAAGCAAATGATTCCGATGAAAGTAGCGAACATTAAGCTTGATATACTTGTATAAATATGATGTTATTACCTCTGATAAAATATATGTAATTGTTATTTTAAATAATAAAAATAACTAAGAATATTATTTGAGAATACAATTTTATTATTTTGAAATTTGTAATTGTCAAAGTGGAATGGGTACAAAGTAAGGCACAAAGTCATAAGTCCACTAGAGCAAAAACCACTGTTTTCTTGTGACCCGACGGAAGGAGTTATAAATCCACAAATAATTTTTTTTGCACTATGATTTTGGCCACCACTAATTTTTGCCGCACATAATTTATAAAATTTGATAAAGTTATTGAAGCGTTTGGGCAATCACGATCAAATTGCAAGAAATGCTCAATAAAAATACAGCCTTGGTAAATGTACTGCATTATTTAGAAAGATTGTTTGTGGAGAGGCAACAAAAATTCTATCAACCGAAGGTTAAACTATCATAAGCTTAGCAGTGCCTATTTACAATTATTGATAAAAAGACCAATAACAATCAATAGTATCAGTAGTATGGCCGTACAGGTGATTTTGTTGTGATATGGAAAGTCATTTTCTTATCGTTATACCAGCTTATTTAAAATTAAATCTTAATGTAAGACATACTTACCTACTTACAAACCTTTACTTTTGATCTAATTTTTGTACTAACTTATTTACATATGTACATAGGTAGTTCCTTTCAAATTAATATTTTCGTTGGTTGAACTTTACCCAGAGGTTTTCTTGACCAGCCCAAAAATTGTCGAAAATCTTTGGTTTTCGGTTTCAAAAACACCCGAGGGTTATAAATTATGTTGCTGAATTTTAAAGCAAGACAAAAAAGCTCAGTGCTGATAATTAAAATATAAAATTTGTTTTAAATTAGTTTTAAAATTTAATTGAAACAACTTAAAGCCGGATCCACACTTATCTCGTAAGGTGTGTTGTCGAGTCGTGTGTCGCTATCGTTTCAATGTATTTAATAGGCGTAGAGCCATATTTTTCTCGTGTGATGTGTTGTGATGTGGTGTGTTGTGTCGGAATCAGTCTTTTACCGATTGCGTCATACCACGCTGTGTCGGAAACATATTTTTCAGTGGGAAAGATAAGAGAGTATTCGGGGAAGAGAATAAGTAAATAGCGAAACAAAAAATGAAAGTTTGCAAAACTAAATTCTGATTATTGTTCTCTTTTTTATTTCTATTTATTTTTTTTCAATTAAATGTTCGTACTCTTTAAATTTCTATTTCAAAAGCAAGCGAAAAAATTGCGTAGGAAAATTGATAATTTCAGAAAACATAAAAACTAAAACATAATGACTATTGATACAAATAATTTAATTTAAATGAAGGATTAAAGAACAGACTTCTGGCTTTTAAAACCGTTATTGTTTTGCATTTTAAGTATTTTCGTTGTGTTTTAATATATGTTTTCCCTTTTAAGTCGTTTTTTATTTCGAAAATCATCTCTACCTCCTAAACGGGCTGAGATAGACCTCCCTCCCATAGTAAAAATACTTGTAATTGACACTTCTACAAAAATCCGTTATCAATTTTCGGCGCCAAAGTTATCGTTCTCTCCCCGAAAATAGTTAGACAGTGTCGAAGTAGACAAAAATCTAATAAATACGACTGACTTTATTATTTATTTTTATACATACATTATATTAAATACTATTGTTAAAAATAAATCACATGGAATTGAGATATGTAATAGATGCTTGACAGCTCAATTAAATACAACTTATTGTTATTATAGCGAAATGTATTTTTTTGTTTAATTAAAAAGAGCTCACAAATATTTAATATATTATAATAAATTAAAATAATCACTGAAATTAAAATTTGTTGGAACCAAAATAAAGTTTACCTTCTGAAAACACAGCGAAATTAAATTTGAGATTTTAGAAATGTCAAATCTTGCTAGTGTGTGTGCAAATGGGTGTAAATTCAAAATATGCAAGATTTGTTTAAGAGAAAAAAATCGATTCTTTTTCTAAACAGAATCGAATCTTTGGTTGAAAGGAATTCCACATAAACCTTCTTCCTATTCTTTCTTTTCACAAATCCAATGGCAGTATTTGATGAGCTCGCTAAATACATATAGTTTTTGGCCCAAAAATGTGGCAAGAATTCAGCGAAATATTTAATTTATTTCATTTTGAAAATAATCTCAGCTGACAAATTTTTCCCTGACCGTGAATTTCAAACTGACTTTTCCTGACTCTCCCTGACTTTCCATCAGTTGAGTGGCAACTATGCTTGAGAAAGTGTTTGTTATTCGCAGTAAGTTCAAGGTCTGTCGCCTGTTTCCGTAACAGAAAACAATCAAAATTATTTATTTACGCGCCAAAAAACAGGACAACGTTTATCGGGCATGGAACATGACAATGGACATAAAATAAAAAATGATACCATAGTTGCCTGTTTGTTTTGGATGGAATGATTTGCTACACTCGGGGGTATACGCACTTTTTTATTCTTCAAAAATTAAGACTCAAAGCTCAATAGTTTTTTTTAATTTTTTCCTTAAATAGTTTCCACATACATACAAAATGTATATTAATTGTACCATAATATCAATATTATGTGCATATAAGATATTGGAATTAGTAAAATACAATTAGATGTAAGTATAATGTATACATTTTGCTTATAGGTATGAGGTATAAACAAAATGTGTTTACATATGGCGGTAATATCAATAGAATAAAAAGTTTATTCATGAAAATGGGATCCCCAACAGATGGCGTTACGCTCTCAGACTGCTACATTTGTGTATAAAAACTATTGAGGCAGTGCAAAAAACACCATTGCTCTATAATTTGTATTTTAACTTATTTTTAAAATTATAAAATTGGTGAAATTCCGTGCGAAGCCGGGTGGTCCAGCTAGTGTTGTAGATTAGATTTTTAGATTAGATAAGATTTTTATTGGTTCATATGTTTAAGAGATTGAATACAATATTTATGATACATTAAATTTGAGCATGGCATTTGCCGTCTGACAATCCAATATAAACTCTATATGTGTTTGATAAAATTTATTTTTAATTTAATAGTTCGGTCATTGTTTTAATTAAGGATTAAGTTTTTAATTTGTATTTCTTTATTTTTTTTTTATACTATAAGCACTAAAAATTTCAAAAATCACCATTTTCAATTATGTTCCTATATCTAAGAGCAATTTTTAGGAATTCATATGTACAATATTTCAACATGTTTATGTTGTTTTTATCTTTGAAGTAGTTATTTTCGTGGAGAGTGTAATCCAGGCGATTATATATAGTTCGGTGAAGAGATCTTATTTAATTTGGTTTTAATTACAAATAAGAGTCCTGGTGAAGAGCATAAACAATAAATATGCTTGAAACATCAACATAAAACAATAGCTTAGTTTCGCTATTCTAATCTATCTAATTTATCTAGTTTAGTTTCGGTATTCAAAGTCATATAAAGAAAATAATTTTCGATTCAAAACACAATAAAGATTTCGAGAATTTCAAAAGCTCATTTTTTGCATCTCCAAATCTTTAAAAAGAGATACAAATAAAACCATTCTAGAGTGAAAATAAGTATTTACTCTCTACTGGACTATACTTTGGGACTCTATCCGATTTCCATATTTTCATTTGTTCTCATTGTATAGGTATAAAAAACTAGAACACTTCTCAGTAGTTTTTCTTCTTTCCTCAGTAAAAGTTCTACGTCCACGTTGTGTACATTAATAATTTTATTTTTAAAAATAGATTTATTAAAAAGAAAATATTCACATGGAAAATAAATGAGTTAAAAAAAAAAAAACAATAACAACAAACCATTCGATCTGACATTCAATCAATAATATGAATCTTAAAAGTGTTATTCTTCAATTCATCACTGTCATTGCTATAGGATGTAAATTGGTCTTTTCGAGTGGCATAAGAGTTGGTAATTTAGTTAAAAGAAAATTTTAATTTCTGAAAATTCCATAGAATATTTGAGAAATGTCAAGGTTTCTATATAATATACTTCTCCAACACTGACATGCATTTAAAAATAAACTCAAATTTATGAGGAAATGGAACATGACAGAAATATTTGTTTATTTTGTTTAGTTTGTTTTTTAATAATTCAAAAAATAACTCATCAGTTAAAAAATGTCTCCTTTCCTCAGGACTGATATGCGATCGGAATGTTGCAGAAATGCAAACAGTTTTTCAAATAGCAATAGAAGTTGCAAACTCTAAATTAGGAGTACATCTTTGGCCTACACAGAGCGAGGTGGCTCTTGATGATTCATACGAAGCACATAAAGCTATATGTGACATGTTGATGGTGAGATATAATTATTGTAAGATTGTGTTAAATCCTCAGCAATTTCAAGATGTCTTTATATTTTCCAGATGGGCGTGGGAGGAGTTTTCGGACCTTCGTCGAAGAATACAGCACTTCATTTGATGAGTATTTGTGATGCAAAAGAAATTCCATTTATGAGTTCTCATATGGATTTAGAGAAAGCTGAAATGACAAACTTGTATCCAAATCCAAAAGATATTGCAAAAGTCATTCACGATCTAATAGATGCTTACGAATGGACTAGCTTAACGTTTCTGTATGAGTCAGGTAATAGACATAAATAAGGGTTTCATGAATTTATAACGCCATTCGTAGAGGTGTCACCGTTTTCTATTTTTCAAGTGTCGAACCTCAAAAATTTGGCAAACAAAAAATAATAAATAGTTCATACTGTACCGCGTATTTATTTATAAAATAGTTATTTGCTCTGTATAGAAGCTTCTGTAGGTATAAACATTATGAGCGAAATCCGTTAAACATCTAACGATAAATATAAAAATCAAAAAAACATTTCGATGAGATGAGATAGGTTGGAATGTTTTTTGTTGTACTTTTTTTTTTGCTTTTAATTTGTTTTCCAAAGAAGAATATTACACAAGATATTGCACCAAATAGGTGAACACTTGTTTTAAAAAGTTAATAAATAATTTATACGAAGAAGAAAAACCAAAACAAAATAAAATATTGTTTTTGTTTTTGTATTTAGTGGACTAAAAAAACGCATATATATATTGGACAGTAAATAAATAATACATAATTGCAAATTAATTTAAGAAAATAAAACGTTGACTTCTTAAAGTTTTCAAAAAAAATGTTTCGACATTAACGAATAAAATGTCCATTTTCTAGGTGACTATCTTAGTATATTGAATGAATTGGTAAGTTTATACGAATACGGAGGACCATACATTACGGTTCGGCGATATGATTTACAACTTAATGGAAACTACAAAAGTATTCTTCGAAGAGTAAGAAAATCGGATGACAGTTATGTGGTAATTGTTGGTTCAATAGAAACACTACCAGAAGTTCTCAGACAAGTGAGTAAAATATAAAGTGCTCCTAAATTGAAGTGCAGAACCTCGTTAGTCGTTTTTGCACGTTTTTTAGAATTAAAAAAAATTCCAAATTTTATGTGAAACTATAGTACCAAGTTTTTTTCCTTTTGCTGAAAAACTTGCAGAACAACATTGTTACGCTGAAATTGTCAAAGGTGGCTTCTGTTGATTTTTTTGCATTTATAATATTGGAATTTTTTCACTTACGAGGTCCTGCAATTTAACCGTTGATTAGGTATACAAATACCTACATATTTATTTTGATTATTTTCGTTCTAACGTTTATTATTTATTTATAACAGAAACCAAAACTTTGAAATTTGTGAAAAAATATTAAATAAGTTCATTTATTTATATTTTTGTAAACTTTTGCTTAAAATTTCATAAAATTTCAGGAAGGCTTTTAGTTGGTTTATAAAAATACAAATCTTAAATCTTAATTCAGAGAATTAGGGTTCTATAAAGATCCTTTCGTACTAAAATATTTTAATTAATTAAAGATAGAAATTAACCTGGCTTACGCCGCCGGTTTGAACTCAAATCATGGAAGTTTTTTTCGACTCTCCATTTTCAAGTATCCACTTAACAGCTATTGCTAACTATATAGACTTTGTTTACCTACATTTACTATTATTAAATTGTTTGTTTATTCCATATATGTATAGGCACAGCAAGTAGGTATTATAACTGAAGATTACAGTTATATTATCGGAAGCTTTGACATGCAAGCTATTGATTTGGAGGAATTCAAACATAGCGAAGTTAACATAACTACCTTCCGAATGTTTTCCCCAGATCAACCAGAAGTCAAAACATTGATTACAGCACTTGGATATCCGGAAGATGATGAGGAGCGAAATAGTAAGGAGTACCTTTACAAAGAGGCTGAACGCTGAATTTAAAATAAAATTTAATTTTTTCTAAAGTTACATGTCCTATTACTATGGAAATGGCTTTACTTTACGATGCTATTCAACTTTATGGTGAATCTACAAAAGCAATGAGATATAAACCAATTCCGATGAACTGCTCGGATAAGAATATTGTTTGGAAAAAAGGTTCTTCTATTGGAAATTCCTTGCACTGGGCAAGCTGAAGTTTCTATTTGAATTTCATATTTTTGTTATCACAGTCCTTCTCTTTAGGCCGTTATACATGGTTTAACTGGAAAAATATTCTTGGAAGAAGGTGTTCGTAAGGATTATAATATAGAACTTGTTGAATTAACATCGGAGGGCCTTCAGAAAATAGGAGATTGGCATACAGATAAAGGATTAAATATAAATCGCTATATACCTCCGGAAGCTACTTTGTTAACAGATTCTTTATCTTTGGCTAATAAAAGTTTGATTGTTCTTTTAGCAATGGTAATCGAATTTATGTTTGAAGGGGATAGTTGTTATTTTTTTTTTATTGTACTGTTTGTTTTTTAGAATGCACCACATGTTAATTTGAAGCAATCAACTATGAAGCTTTCAGGAAATAACCGTTATGAAGGATTTGGAGTTGAACTTATTCAGCGATTGGCTGAGAAGCTTGGCTTTAATTTTACATTTCACATGCATGTAGATGGTAATTATGGTTCATTTAATTCTACAAGTAATATATCAACAGGAATGGTGCGGGAGATCATGGAAGGGGTGAGTAAAAGAACTTACTTTTTTATACATCATTGTTTTTCTTTTCAATAAAAAACAAAGAACGTCTCGTCATAACAAACTTCAAAATAAGTTTCGATTATCTAACAACTTCAACAATTGATTCAGACCAAATTACATATATGTATGCTTTGCTTTTGATCGAACTTTATTTCCAAAATTGAGGAAATTGTTTCATAACATATCAAATGATTAAAAGAAACATACACTTTTTGCACAGAGAGCAGATCTAGGAATTACTGACTTCACAATTACTTCTGAACGAGAAGCTGGAGTTGACTTTACAATTCCATTTATGAATCTAGGTAAACAGTACAGTTTCTTTTTTTTTTTTAATATTTAATACTTTATCAAAACAAATATTAATACAACTGTTCTAGGAATTTCAATCTTATACCAAAAACCAAAAAAGGCCCAACCTGAAATGTTTTCTTTCATGGACCCGTTTTCAGGAACAGTTTGGGTTGGGTTGGGCCTATCGTTTTTTGGTGTATCGTTTGCATTTTTCATTTTGGGTCGAATTGCCCCAGGTGAGTGGGACAATCCATATCCCTGTATAGATGAACCAGAGGAATTGGAAAATCAGATGAGTATAGAAAACTCAATTTGGTTTGCCACCGGAGCTCTCTTGCAGCAGGGAAGTGAAATCGCACCGAAGTGGGATAGTATAAATAGTCGCTTTAATTTTAATCAATTATCAATCATGTTGTTTTTTTTTTTTATTCCAGAGCTCTATCGACCAGGCTTCTAGCTTCAATTTGGTGGTTTTTCACTCTTATTATGGTGGCATCTTATACGGCTAATTTGACAGCTTTTCTCACAGTTGAGAATCCTTTAAGTCTCATTGATGAAGTAAAAGATTTGGCTGAAAACAAAGGTGGAGTCAAGTATGGGGCCAAGAGCAGTGGAAGTACAAGAACATTTTTTAAGGTATACCTATACTTACAACTTTCGGTTTATGTAAATTATGTTAGGGCAAAATTAATCGATTGAAATTTACAATAGAACTCTGAAGATGAGACTTACAAATTAATGAATGAATATATGAATAGAAATCCAGATTTTTTAACTAGCACAAACTCCGAAGGAGTTGAAAGAGTTCTCAACGATAACTATGCTTTTTTAATGGAATCCACATCTATAGAATACAACGTGGCACGGATATGTAATCTGACACAAGTTGGAGGTTTGTTAGATGAAAAAAGCTATGGTATCGCCATGAAAAAGAGTAAGACGTATTAAAATAAATATATTTTTTTTTTATTAATTTTAAAATTTCGTATTAAGACTGGCCTTATCGAGATATACTTAATAATGCTCTTCTCGAGTTTCAAGAGTCGGGTGTTTTAGCTAAGATGAAGTCAAAATGGTGGTTCGAACTTGGAGCAGGAAGTTGCACAGTAAGTTAAACAACGTTGTTGTGCTGAAATGCTTTTGATTACGAAATTTTTTTTAAATTTTATTTTCATTTGTTTTTTTTTTTGTTTTAATTTAATTCCGAATTCGGAATATTGTTTCTGAATCTGGTTCACGGTTCCAATACCTACTTTGGGAATCAGTTTAATTTTATCAATGATCACAAGTTTTTGCAAGTTAACATTCTCTTATGGAACTTTTTATTTGGTGTTGGGAGAAAATCAGAATCTATACCTGGACCCTATTTCGTGGAAATACATCACATACAATGTATTTAACGTAAAATAGGACATTAAGTTTTTTTTTCTAATTTGACGCTGTTTTTTTTAAATTCAAAAATGTTCACTGATCCATTTACTTTGAGGTACATACAATGTATGTGATATAATCCTGTGAAAAAGGGCCCCCCAGCATCGAATTGATGTTGCGGGTTACCCGGAACCGCATATATCTCGTGTAGCGTATCGGAATCATTTTGTTCCGGTTGCGCCATACGGGATTCACGATAATTTTCGAGGACACAGAATATTTTGAGGGCAATAAAATTTTCTTCGAAATCCCCGATAGGGACCATTTTTTTTAAGTTATTCCGGTTTGGAGTACAAATTCTGACTTCTATTCAAAATGTTCAGCTTCCCTTTGTTATGTATTGTCATGTATTTTTAATTCATCTCTTTCAACTGGTGTATTCCTGGATGAATTTTCTTCATAGATCCTGTTTTTAAAAGAGGTCTTAAACATTTAGTGAAGAATTATAGTAGGTACCTAAGGTTACTCAAAGATCTTACTTCAGTTAAGGAATCATTATCTCCGTATCAACATGGCTTCCTAAAAGGTAGATCGACTAGCACTTGTATATATTTTTGTTATTTGTAGCAATCAATTAGAAAATGGGAAGCAAATGTTGATGTCCTTTATAGAGTTTGTAAAAGCATTTGACTTGACCGCATACATCATTGTCTTCTCCTGAAAAAATTAACAAGGTTGAGATTAATGCATTTTCCATTAAATATTTAAAATCACATCTATCCAATAGAAAGCAAATTGTAAAAATAGATGGCTGGCTGCACCTCAAATACTATCGAAGTTATATCGGGTCTTGCACAATGAAGTCATTTGGGCCCATTGCTTTCCATAATTTTTACAAATGACTTACCTATTGTGTTAAGAAACTGCAACCGTTTGATATATACAGTGATGTCAAAATTTTCCTTTAACGTCTTCACTTACAGATTGTTTATTTCTGCAGTTGGACAAAGTTAACAAATTGTTGTAGCTATAATCATCTGGAACTGAACTATTCAAAATTTTTAGGGCGACAAGATCTCCATCTCTTATAAATTTTTTAATAAAAACTCCATGATTTTAGCCTTCTTAAATCCGGATGTATTTACATTAGGTGCATTTTATTATCGACATGATGATCTGATCCGGATCAAATTTTAACACGTAAATACAAAAACAACATGTTATCCTCTTTTTTATCTGGAACTATTCCAATTATCTTAAAACTAGTAGGTTAACTTTTTTATCATAATTATAGTAAGGTAGTGTGAACTACAGTGCAAAGAAAAAAGCCAACAAACATATGGAAAATATACAGACACGATGAAAAAAAGATATGGTTATATACCACTGGCTGTCACTGTGACCCTGTTTGTTTTGTTATGAGGATCTGATCCAGATCAGATCATGTGGATAATAAAATGCAGCTATTGAATTTATATCCGGGATTAAGTTTTAAACCACGAATCGAGTGAATAATATGACGGTTAGATTCAATGTTTTAAATGATCGTGGAGTGGAGTCCATTTTGATACCAAATTGGACTTTAGAATACGCATTGATTATGTTCAGCCTTATTGTGAGTTTCACCCAACCAACATTCCACCCGAAAAATTTGACAGTTCACTTTTCGCCTATAGTGAGTTTCACCCGAAATTTCACATTCATTTCAGTCGGAATGTAATGCCATTGACAGACAAAATGTTCACTTATTTTTAGTAGGCGAACGAAATTTCGTTCGGGCCAAACTTACAATAGCTTTTAAAATTCCGGGCGAACAAAAAAATTTAAACTGAAATATTTTTCGCGTGAAACTCACAATAAGGCTGGTTGTCTCTTAAGATAATTCCTTGTTAGGGTTTTTAAAACGGAATTCAAACGGTTTTAAGAATGCTTACTGTTTAGGTATACGTTAAAGACCTTATTAATGTCTTTAGTTTTACGTGTTTTAAAATATTGTTGTTGTTTGGTCACCATTTTATTAAAATAATATTTTGAGAATTAAAAGTGTTAAAGAGAGATTCACCACTTATCCCTTGAGGAAATTAAATTGGGTTGGATCCTTAAAAATGCTTAAATGTAAATGTGCAGGGAAATAAATGCATTTTATATTTTAGATTCGATTATCTTTTATGGAATTGCTTTCCTTAATTCCCTTTAATGCACCTGTACGAATACTTCGAAAACAGAAGTGGATTTTTCTACATAAATTTTTCCTCATAGAACTAACTACGGGTTAAATTAACCGATAACCCGTTCTTTAAAACTAATGGAGTATGTAATAAAATCGATCTTTGTATCAAGAGGGATTTTTAAAGAAAAAATACTTCAGTTATGAAATTGATTTTTTGTTCGTTTTGTTTGTAATTTTGATTGTATATATTTTGTACATAAACCAAACTATTATTCTTTATTCTTTTTTTAATTTTTGTATTCAGCAGATCATTGTTATTAATTGATGAAATAAATTTTTTAAAAATGAAAAAAAGAAAAATTAGTTTTTTTTTAAATTTTGCTTATGTATAATAAAATCAAAGTTTTGTTAATATTGCACGCACTTTTGTAGTGTATTGCTTTGATTGGGGTTTTGACCTCCGACAACATAAAATTTTTAAATTATAAGCAAAGCATTCACATACAGCCCTATTCTGCTATACGATTCAATCGAAACATTCTTTTCACGCGGATGTTTCATTCAACTTGCTTCACATTATTTTTTAAAACCTGCTGTCTTTTGGGTGAAATTCTCAGGAGAATCTAATTATTTAAATTTTATTTTTATCACAATTAATACTCATTCTAAAGCAATCGTTTCCCTCCGGTGGATAGCAGGATAAAAATTTTCACGCGAACGTTTACAGAATAGGGCTAATAATGTTTTGCAACAATAGATTGCGAATGAAAATTTTGAATAATATTCACGATACCAATTTTGAAACATTTGTAGGGACTTAATATTTTACCTTAAATATTTTTTTGACTTGATTTGTATAGGTAGACTTTTTAGGCCAAATAGAAAAATACTGAATTTGATTAAGTGAAGACAAAATTTTGTGTTGCAAATATTTTGTAAAACCTATTACGAATCTATATAAACTAAAATTTTTATTTTCAGAACAAAAAGGAACAATCTGAAGCTACTAAAATGGGAATGCCAAATTTGGGAGGAATTTATCTTGTGCTTCTAATTGGGAGTTTGGTAGCCGCAGCCTGTGGATTGATTGATTGGCTATTCTTTATATTTATGAAAGCAAGGCGCTATAAGGTAAGAATTCTTAAAACTTTATATTGCAAAAATAGTTGTTGGTGTAATTTGTTCACTAAAATTGCTTTCTTATCTCTTAAATTTGATATATGTACATGTATAAATATACTAAACGTATTTAAAGCCAAGTTTACAGTTCGAATGCCAAAAAAAATCAAGTTTCAAACAATTGTCCAAATGACAGCCAAATTCTTTAATTCGCGATACCAATAAATTCAGATGGAATCTTTCAAGTATTTTCAGGTTCCCAATTTTCAAAGCGGGAAAACATTCTCATGGTTATTTTTATTAGCGATAATCGCTATTATGTCTGTTCCTTCTTTCTATGACTACTTGAACCATCGTCATGTGTTTTGCACTACTGAAAATCAGTATAAAGCATACGCATCATTTTAGATTCTATTTTATTGAGTTTATTTTTCCAAGAAATCTTAGATCAAACAAGCAAGAGGCCAAGTTATTTTTATTATATGTATGTAACATAATATTTCTTTTTTTATATTTACGTAAGCAAGAACCATAACTTTTTTTTTTTTATTTTCAGGTTCGCTTTACAGATGCATTTAAAGAGGAGTTCTTAGTGGTTATACATTTTTCAAACAATACCAAAATTGTTAGCAGTACAGGATCCATATATTCGAGAAATTCTTCCTTAACTGTTGACTCGAATGAACTCGAATGATAAATGAAAAATGCTTTGTTTGGATAAAGTTAACATATCAATTAAAGCCGAAAAATAAAATTCTCCCCTGTCTCATAAACCAATGAAACATGGAAATTTCGTGAAGCCATTTTTTTTTTGTCCCAAGAAAAAGTTAGCCATTTTCAAATCAACGCATATAACCTGATCATGTTATTTCAGCTTTTCTAAAACAAGAGATACAGTCTGATACTTGTTCCTTATTTTAGTGGAATGAACTAGTAAAACAGTACCATACTTATTTCCAATATGTAATAGGCTTTTTAGTTTTTTTACTGTGAATTCACTTAAACATCATTTAAGCATCTTCTCTTTAAAGAGATATATCAAAAACTTTAATTTAAATCGTTTAAAATAGAAGAAATGACCTAAAAAAATGTAGGTACGTAGTTTTAACTTCAAAATAGGTTCGTTCAAAGAGCCTGTTTCCGAACAGTTTAGAACACTTTAGAACAGAAAAGTACAAGTGTTTGCTGTTCAATGAGCAATTTTCTGTTCTAAAGTGTTCTAGATTGCTGTTCAATGAGTCTGTTTGGAACACTTTAGAACAGGATTTTCTACACTTGAATTTTAGGTAAAACAAGTTAGAACAGATTTGTGCAAACTGTAAAAATCAGCTGTTGTCGAAACTCTAGTTCTTATAAAAGTGTATTTTAATCAGTTTCTATTATAATCAGATTCTATTATAATAAAAAAGCTTTAATTTTAAAGACATGTACATACATACATATTTGTACATTTTAAACCAGTGCTGTTCTATTCTGTTCTAACTTTTTTCTCACTAAACAAATCTAATACCGTTTTTCGTATTCAGTGACAGTGGACAACAAAAAATGATATCATTTACATATGGCGGTTCCAATTTTATTTTATTTTGTAGGCCTGTGTTATATGAAAATATACTGCCTGCATGTTATAGGGTACGTTTAGGAGACATTTTATACATATGTAGTCCAACTACATTCATTAAACGTAAATTTTATTAAGGAAACTAGTTACTTCTTAAGATGTCAAACATATCAAACTTGGAAGTTTACTTAAAATCTTTAAATTCATTCACATAACGGAAAGTACTTACATATAATAATCAAATCGATTATGGAATCCGCAGTGATTTGCAGTGCAGGGCTCTCTTTTCTCTTTACTCATTTGTAGTGAAAATTAAAGAGAACACTATACTGCGAATCACTGCGGAAATTTCCAAATGTTTTCTTGAATTTTATTTTGCGCAGTTTTATTGAAGTTTGCAAAAGTTGAACACGTTACACAAACTATGAACACGCGAAAATATGGGCATTCCAGCTCAGAAAAATTAGGAGTAGCAGTAAAACCTTTTTGTTTTTTATAATTATAAAAAGTAAACAAATATGAACACTAATAATTAAAAATTTATATTCACTGGTATACAATATAATAAGAAACATAACATTAAACAACAAAATAAAAAAATTATTGATTTTTTCCAATTCCAGTTAATTCTTTCAAGCTGTTAATCAAATATTTGTTGTATTCTTTGTGATTAATGGGACTTGCACCAACTGCAGTTAGTTTATTTCGTGGAGTATCCTAATTAATAAATATTTGGTTTAAATTAAAAAAAAAAAAAAACAAATAACAGAAAACACTTACGCCATAAGTTTCAACTTTAGATCTCAATTTAAAAACAAATTCGTGGAAATTAATTGACGAAAATATCTGTTCAGCTTCCTGTGGATCATTTTCAAGAGCTTCGCCAATTTCCTTAGATGTTTTTCCCAACAATTGTTCACCCAAGTCACTGAAACATGTCACCCAACGGCTTGATGTCCAGTCGCCGATTTCCATCTTAAAATAAACAAATTCACATAAAATACAAAATATTTTGATATTTTTAATTTAAAAAAAATACTAGCAACTAAAACACTCACATTTATCAATAGTCTGTACTTGAAGTCGGGGAACATTGCGTTACACTTTTCACAGCGGTAATGACCGTTATTTTCATCAATTACTTTTTTATTACAATCCGGTTGTGGACATGCTTTGTAGGTAGAGTTGGTGCTTCGAATCAATCTAACTACAGCTTTACACTGGAAATAGTCTGGTTTTTCACCAGAACCTAGGTTTTTAGCACGTGCTTCATAAAATGATACCCAATCGGTGTTGTATGATCCGCCACCAGTTCTTTAATTGTAAAATTCTATTAAATATTGTCTGGGTATATTGATGAAATTCAAAAGTACCTAGTAGAAACGCTGCTCGAAATGTTGGCACCACCACCATTATCAAACCATCCGCGAAGCTTGTGACCTTCTGGAATGTCTGGATTTATCTTCATAACCGAACCGGCTCCCATGCTCAAACTTTTGCCACCGCCAAATTCGGTAACACGGGCTCCTTTAATTAGAATAACATGTTGCGATCCACTTTCGAATTTTTCTGCTTCATCACCCCATAGAGTCAATTGTACCTTTATTATCAGAAATGTGAACTTATTTATTTTACCAAAACCCAACAGAAATTAATGTTAAAAAAGATACAAAATATCAAGCAATGTCTGTTTATTAATTATTATTTTCACATCCGAATTCGTCAACTTGGTGGGTTTGCAAACTTCATGAATTGAATTATCTACTGTTCACTACGAAAGCTTTTTTTCAAATGTAGTATTCTTTATCAGAATCTAAGAAAAGTGTCGAAGTTCGAGTTTTAAGCGATTTGAACCACCTTGGAAAAGAAATGATTTATTTCGACTCCAATTTAGCTTTTTAAAACAAATAATTAATATGCCGAAAAGTATTGGTAAAGGCAGTCGAAAAGTAGAACAAATATTTCTCAGAAGAAACTAGAGGACCTATTAATACTGATTATTGGTTAAGTGGTTTTTCTTGATTAAACGTAAACTGTAAACATATAGGTATGTATAATGAGTACAACCAAAGTAATATGATTTATGTGTTTTGGGCATACTTTTCATACTTTTAACGGGCCTCTATGTGGTATGCATTTTTTTTATTGGATTTTTTGCATGTGATAATATGGTTGACCCAGAAGTTATGACTCAGACTCACTCTCATGATGAGAATTTAAAAACAAAAGTAACAAGAAAAAACCTTAAGGCATCGATAACTAAATTCCCTTCATAAATTCATTGAATTAAGTTAATTTTGGGTAAAACAAAAATATAGAAACTACTTACCGCAGCATTGCTTATATCAACGAGAGTTAGTTCTCGTTTCTTGAATTCCTTATTTGCTCTTGAAGTAAATGTTAATAGTTCCCCAACATCTCGACAAACACCAATAGTGTCTAAAATGAATAATTCACAAATGAGGGTTTTTAGTTTCAACAACAATTTCCTTGGTTCTTAAATTCTTACCAACAGCAGCTTTGGGTTCAATATTAGCAATTTGTGAAATAGGTACTAGATTATATTGAACTTGCGGAATGCCATCGTTTTCATCTTCGCAAGGCTGAACCAATGTTTCTGAAGTAAATGTCATCTCATAATCGTTTTTAAGTGTAGAAAATTGCTTATTGGCCGGTTTAAGTTGACATTTGGAAAAATAATAAACTTTGTCGACTTCAAGCATATCATAATAGCGATCACACTGCTCCTTGAATGCAGTGGCACGAATTTCTCCAGATTCATCTAATAGATCCATACTGAAGAGTTTCCCTTCACCTTTAGCATTGCTCCAGGTACGAATTGAGGACTTGGATGTAACTCGAGCTTTGATAACCCATTTATTTTGATATGGCGTTAAACTAGCTATGGGAGCAGTCATCGAAGGATTCATGGATTGATTCATTGAAGTGTTATTATTGTAGGTCATTACATTGCTTGTTGAGCTATTATAGTTTCCATTAGTTGGTTTTGGTGCGTATGTCGATTCACTTGCCATTTTTGGAAGCGCAGCAGGAGCTGCTGCAGGTTTGCTAGATACACTTGGTTCACCAGTGAATTGTACAGGATTTCCGATTTTCTTGCCGACTTCGGCTCCATGATTCATAACAGTTAATTCGAGAATAATGAGCACTCGCCTGTTGAATAGGAAATTGAAACAATATTGTTTTACAATGTTTAAATTTTGTTTTTCGTGAAATCATAAGTTCTTAGCAAGATGCAATTTTTCTTCTATAAGTACAGGTGGGGCCATTTTGAACAATTTTTGTAAAAAAGAACAAAATAGAACAGAAATTCAAGAAAATGATAGTAAAATTCCCCTGGCAAATGAAGAATGTACGGTGGTATTACAAATAACCAGGATATCTAAACACTTGAATTTGACAAGGTCGGCTCAGTTAACTAAAAGTGCAGACATATTATTTGTGACTTGATCATATTGGAACAAAGGAATACAAAAAGAACAAGAGCAAAGGTAGGTTGACAGTTTTTTAGACTCTTTGTCTAAAAACACCAACTATTGACGGGTCTACGTGACAATTATGATTGTTATTTTATCAATTTGTATAATGCAAAATTGAATTTCTGTTAATAAATAAACAAAAAAGCCGCATTTACTTACTTATCAACTTTATCAGACTTGTTAACCATTGAAGTGATATATCTATCCACACGAATAATAGTGTACTCCACAAGGTTTCCTTCTTTGTACAGATCATTCAATTGAGTGGCCAGCATGGCGAAACTATTCAAGTATTTTCCATCCGATACGAGAAGCCGGTAACGTTCATTGTCACCTCCAGATATTTTTTTGGTTCCTAAAATCTGGAGAACCGGCTTTTCACAATCTCCACCAGTCATAATCATCTCAAGGAATACAAAATGTTGAGTGAAGAAAATTATCAATTTGAAATAAATTGTTTTACCTCCATGCATCCTGTTGATAACTCTGAGATAGAAGGCATCTTTCGTTATTTGTTGTATCTTTAAAGTTCTTACAAATTTGTTTATTAAAAGGAAACAATTATCGCTATTTCACAAGAGTACGACTTTAATTCAGCGAATTTGTAATTTGCGTCTTTTTTCGGATTCAGATTTCGGAATTCATTTTTTGTGTATTTTTCGAGCGCGCAAAATTTTGACAGCAAGCAATTTGTGTACCTCTATGCGTGAAAAAAAGAACTAAAATGTGTTTCAAAAGGCAGCGTTTGAGGTTACTTTCATTATTTAATGCTCAACATTAGTTAAAAGATGTCACTAGTGAGAAAATGATTTTACTGCTTGATTTTAATTTCTCTTTTCGTGTCTTTTCGGTTGCAAAGATGCTTAGAAATTGAAATACTTAACAATTTCAACAAAATGAGATGTCGGAGACCTCAGCAATCTTATTTACATGAAGAGAATTCCTCGGCAAAATTTCTCGAGTTTTGCTGTCAAAATACTGAGGAAAAAAAATTGGATTCGCCTAAAAATAGGCGTTCTCAGGAAAATGAGATCTCAGCATTCTAAGTACATAAAATCTAAGGTAATATAAGTCGGTTGTTTTTGCAAGCCCAGGAGAATTTGAATTTGAAACGACGCGCCTCAAATCAAAAAAATGTATTACCTCACACCTCACTCAAAACAAAAACAAATCTTCTCTTTACTAGTTTTTGTCTTCGTCATTGAATTTGTTATTGTATTAACATCAGCGGAGAAAAGAGAAGCAGAAATAATGAAACACATCGCTCCTCGTCCTCGTACTGCAACTGCATACTCTACTCACTACAGTAACACAATCCCTCTATCTTTCACCTAGGACATTTGTCTTATAACTACAAATGAATAAATGAGTGAGGAATTGTACTACAAGTACAAAACAACCCAAATGTCCCAATCACCTCAAATTTCCCAGCCAACTTAAAAGTCCCAGCCACCTCAAATGTCCCAGCCAACTCAAAAATGTCCAGCTACCTCAAATGTCCCAGTGTAACAAAATTCGTAACAATGTCTTAGGTTGTGAAATTTGAAATATGTATGTGAGGAGATGAAATGAGGAGAGAAAATGAAAAAGACACACGATTGTTACCAAAAGGAAAGGATCGAATATTGAAATGAAGGAGTAGGAGACTTGTAAGTGTATGTTTGAAGAATGTTTTTTTACGACTGCGAAAGCATTCATTTTTTTAATCATGGTTTTTTTCTAAATAAATGTTAAAACTACAGAAAAGAATATATTGATGTTAATGTTTTTTATTTAATTTTCGTCAGAAATCAATATTTTATTTGAATTTTACAAACTCATTGCGTGTCCTACCCATCAGTACCTACTGTAGTCAAAGTTGAAATTGAGAGCACTTCAATAAGTAACAAGGTAAGGCCCTAAACGGGGAACATGCTCGCCGAACTTGCTCGTGCTCGCCGCATTTTTTTTCGTGTATGGGCTGGTTAGCGAGCCGCTCGCTGTTGGCGAAAAATTTAGATTTTATCGTGTTCGTTGGCTTTGATGTTCGCCGTGTAGGGCCATGTTCGCGACCACACCTCATTTTTGCTGTAAAAATAAAATTGAAAAAAAAAAATAAATCGCAACCACTTGCGCTTCCCTATCAACATGTTGACGGTTTGAAGAAAAAACACGAAATTAATGTTCACCAAATGTGTTCGCCGTGTAGGGGATAGATATTGCTGTTAATGTTTCTCTAATCAAAATTAAAATACAAATGTACAAACAACAAAAATTACAGGTTAGTTTTTTTTTTTTTTGGCAAAATTAAAGCGGTTCCTTTCATCATCTATTGGAAAGTACTAAAAAGTACTTTGCAAGTCCCAAAGGAACACATCTATTAAAGGTATCTACCTCGATACTGAATATTCAGTATCTTAGGATGGGTTAAATGGGATTTTTAGTTAAAATTCCCGCAAGATTAAAAAAATTTTCTTAATCACAAATGTTTTATTATTCCAGAAAATAAATATTTTATACAAAAAACAAGCTTAAAATGTATCAAAATAAAAATTCGACGCGAATAAAGTACTTTCTTAATTTCATTTACTTTGAAAGGTTTTGCATCGATTATATCCCCAAACATTACGGAAAAAATCCTATTGTGTATTGCTTGATTATGCAGTCTGCGAACACTAGTTCACGGATGTCAACAAACTAAAAAAAAAAAACAAAACAACCAATTGACATTAATTTTGCAAGATGAATAACAATTTGAGGAAATATTTTATATTAATTCTTTTATATTTTTTAAAATATCAGCGTAGATATTATTACGAGGACTGCAATAACACAGCAACGACTACGTAAGGTATGTGTACATGCACATGAAAATTCAAAATTCATAACAATTATTATTTTTGCAGAATATTAGCTAGTATTCGCGTTTTTTCCGAAGATTGTTGCACTTTTAAAAATAATGTCAAATTCAATTTTCTCCTTTTCTTGAGAAACGTCAAAATTTAAACACTAGTGTCAATTTTTAACCCATTTTATTCACCACGCTAGTGTCAAACTTTAATCAAACGTCAAGTTTTAACCAACCAACGCAATTCGGACACGGCCTTAATAGGTTTACAGTGATATCTACCATTAGCGTTTTTATTTTTGTTCAGTTCCGCGCATCTGACAAAACCAAGGTACTATGGTGGGAAAATGGTGGATCCAGTGTCCATTTACTTGTCTTATTTTAATATTTTGTTATTGTATCTAATGATGCGTGTTAAGTTCCTGTGGGCACTAGAACAGCCATTTTTAATTTTTTGACACTTACAACTTTGACAACCTGCGCAATATATTACCACCTTAGATACTTATGAAAAAATTTAATCATGTTTTATGTTTTTTTTTATTGGCTTAACGCGATTACCCTTAAAAGAATGCTTTTTATGAATATAATTTATTTCGTATGATTTTGTAATTTGTAACCTAATAAATAAAAGTTAAACTCTTGATGAAGCCCCCCCCCCCCAAAGAAACTGGGGAAACTTTGGAAAAGAATGTGATCATCTGAAACACTATGGTGAGCTTTATTTATTATTCACTTGATTAATTCAGATTGAAACTTAAATACAGATGTAAATTAATTTTAATATAAAATTTGATTCCATTTTTATATTATTCATTCATTAAATCCACACTTTAATCCAAAGGGTTTTTGTTTTTCGGTAGATATAGATACATTTATTTAGATAAATATTTTTATTTCTTAAAATCTAATTAAAATATATCATATACATATGTATGTTCCTACCTATAAGTACTTAGACAATTTATGGATTCGTAAACAATCTTAACATTTTGATCAAACTTGACATTACGATGATGGCGAAGTCGAAAAAAGTGGGTCTCCTAATTCTGATACAGCCAAAAAAAAATTTTGGACATTCCCGCAATATATTTTTATAAATGGAACAGTAACATAATAATATATTTAAATGATTCAACTGAATGTTGACGAAGTTTAAATAAATAAAACTTTAAAAAATGCTGGGATTCATTAAACGATTTTCTCGCAATATCTACATATATGATCCATATGTCCTCAAGCTTCTCTCTGTATCTAGATCTTCATATTAAAAGACTTAAGAGGCCTCCACCCGAAACTCAGAATCAAAGATCAGTAATTTCGAATCCGAAAAAAAAAAAAAAAATATTCACTCATCATCCAAGTTCAAAAGTATTCAATTGGAGAAGTGATCACGAACCAAAAACAAAAGAAATAAATAGGTACCTACACACTGGGAAACTTTCATTTTTTTTGTTGTTCTTTTGCTTTGTTTGAAGCGGCGCGGTGGCGGGGGAAGGAAAGATTTGTGTGTAACTGCTTAATATGTACCGAGTATTTTGTGCAGTAGGTATTTTTTCATTCATAAGGAAAACCAGTTGAACAAGAGTACATCAAAACTGGTTATTTGAATGTACATATGTAAATGTTGTTCTTTTTGTTTTTAGAATCAAAACCAGTTGAGTAAGGGCACGGCAGTGTGCAGCCAAGTGCTGGGGCACTGAACCCCATTTACAGGAACAATTCATGCGATTATCGATCCCCCTTTAACTTCAGTACCAATAAAGTCAGACACTTCAAATTTGGAATATTTGTTAGGCTTGCCAAGCACAGGCGCCTCACCAAGTGGTTCTTGAGATATACATAGAACATCAAAAATCGGTACAGCCCCGTAACTGACTCATCTACTAACTCACTCCGGACAGATCATCAAAATTATGGAACACTTCCCGACACCGCAGAATGTTGATATTTCGCATAGCAGTTTAGGTCTTGTGGTACATACAAAGGAAAATATTTCATGTTTTCCATTCAGAGGCGTGGTATTCGCCCACATAAAGCTCAAATCGTTAAACATTATATTTTAATTTTTAAATAAAAAATCTATTTGGGAAAGGTGCAATGCAATACGCAAATTTTTTTCGAAGTTTGGGTTTCACATAATGTACTTTTTATTTGCGCGTTTTCGAAAGCCATCTTGTAGCAAATAGGTAAACTTAAAATGTGTGAGATCATGAGAAAACGATATTTTGAAGAAAAAACAGAGCCTTATAAAATATTATTTTTTTTAAAAATTAGTCACATTTCGATTAATTTTTTTATTCAATCTATTGAAGAAAACATATAAATATGTACGCCATATTGCAAAAGTTATATTAAATTCTTATTTTTTTAATGTTAAAAAAACCCATTTGGAAATGACAAATTCTATGAACTTTCAAGCCTGGATTAAAAAAAATTAGGTTAAAAATAAAAAAATTACCTGTAGCAAATTGAATATCTGTCATTACCTTTAAAATGACATAAAAAAAATCTAATTTTAACTTCTATTTCACATTCTATAAGCATTTTGAGTAATTTTGCGAAAGAGCTCACCGAAATATTGAAGTAAAACAAAAATAAACTCAAAAATTAAAAAAAAAGCCTCAAGCGATTAAAAACTGAAACGCCATTATTGGATACACAATTAAAATTTTTGTAATATTATTAACTCCGGACGTATCCATTTATGCAATTCCTCGTTTTTTTTTTTTTTTGCAAAATTATGTACGGCTCAGTCTCCCTGTATTTAAAGACACAAGTTTATTAATCTTCGCTTGCTCTGGAAACTTAGGCAGTACCTTCAGCTATGTTACATTTTTGGGATAGTCAATGGTTCTATAACTTATGTATTTATCAGCTCTAGAGCAATTGAAATCAGCTATAGTCAAACTACCTTTATGTCCTTTGTTCATAAGATCAAACTATGGTTAAAAGTCCTCTGAATCAATTGATTTCAGTTTTCAATAAATATTATTTCTTAATATCATTAAGTAATGAAAATTTAAAATAACTTTTTTCAACACAATATTACTACTACTACTTAGGTATAAGATTTAAAGGTTAATATTTAACGGATTAAATAAATGAATAAATAAATTGATTTGAAAAATTTTCAGAAGATGATTATTCAATTTTTTTTTTTAATATTAAGTCAGTCTCACGTACGATTTTCTTTTCCCGTCTCCACCCGAACACACGGCTTAGCTTTTTATGCGAATTAAATCTTTCATTTCATTAAATTTTTTTTACTAAATTTCTCCACCTGAATGGGTTAATATTCGTGCTGTGATCATCGCAAAAAAATTCGCTGTTTATTTTAGTACCTAAAATAATAGAATTAATTTTGAACATTTAATGATGCAATTTAATAAAAACAAATACAGTATTATTTATATTAGAACAATTTATCGAAGATTCAATTAAACAAAACATAAGAGCTGGGACTTTGTCGTTGCTAGAATCGCTGTTCGATTCATTTTTCATTTTTAAGCTCCAATAATATCACCCTGGATCGTGGTGTGGCGTTGCTAGGCAACAACCAACACATTTTTTTATAGGTATGTATGGAAATATGTATTTATGTTTAATAGTCATTTCAACTTAAATGTAGAGCACAGAAATACAACTCTTATTTATCATATTATACGTATACTTAACCAAAGGGGTCGGAGAACACAATTAATTTTTCCGGAAATGGTTTCCTCTAATAATGGTGCTACTATCTCCAAATCATCGCCCCAAACGCGAGTTAAGTATCCAAAATCTACACCAACTGTCGGTCATTTGGGAAAGCACTTTCGTATACATAAACCATAGTCCATAGTCCATGGGTGAATCGTGAATGAACGCACGGATTGTTCGTATCATATCGTCCCAAAACACTTAAACTATATTCCGCCCTACATCAAGGATTCTAAAATCCTTATGGACCATAAAGAATATATTTGGTCTGCGTTAATGTCAAGTTTACAAGTGTAACATACATAGTTCTGAAGCTGGACCTAAAACTTTCACTTAATTCAACTATACATATAGATGTTTAGAGAAGACACCCAGGAAAAAAGTAATAAAAATAATAAAATTAACGAGCAAACGTGAAATTGAAATTAATTAAAGAAAGAATAAGTTTTTCCAATTAATTCCCTGCCTGACGTTTCCCAGTGCAGTGACAGGGCAGTTTAAGTACCGGTATTGGTTTTATTTATATTGCATATTTCAGTGTCTTAAGTGCATCTTATTGTTTTTTTTTTTTTTTTTGAGAAAGAAGATTTGTCTTTCGACGATCGGTTGCATTTGCAAATTTAGTATTGTTTCGCAGTCGATAGTAACTCGGTTGTATACTTTCAATTAATTCCTTTTGATAAGATAGAGTGGAGTGCAGTGGAATTCGAGAAAATTTTTAAAAACGGCGAATGCGTCTATTTCTTTTATTTTAGGGTAAGTATATGAATCTAATTGAATTGATTATATGTACATATATGTACATTATGTTATTGTTATTAATACTAAATTGTAAACGCTGGTTTTATTGATATTCAATGGGCTTAAATATTAGATAATTCTTTCAAATTTCTTTCGTTATAAACATAAACACGATTCGATAATTCCCAATGGTGTCATTATCATCACGAACCTAATCAATTGATAAAAAGTTGTTTTTTGTTTTAATGCAATTTACAGAAAGTTATTTTAAAAATATCTTGTTCATCCGTTAAAGGTTTGAAATTGTTAAAATGATTTTCTATTTTTTATTTTGATTCATAAATCTCATTTGCGTGACGAAATTCAATGTAGAACAACTTTTTTTTAAATCGTAATCAAAGAATTTCATAAATAAATGTGATAAATCATTTCATCAATCTAGAATACTCAACTTAATGTGTTGAATAAATAAAATTTCAAATTCACATTTTTAAGAAAAGAATTTTTTGTGACGCTAATGATATAATACAATATTTTGCAAAACTCATAGATCTTTTGGGTGAAATAAATATATTGGAAAAAGTTGGAAAAGGTATAAGTACTTAGTGTTTTCAAATGCATTAGCTTTAATAAAGAAAAACAATTTTGAGATGTAGCGTTATTACCTAGAATTTAGGTAAAACCGTTTTTTTTCTTGTATTCTTAGATTGAAATATATCGTAAAGCATGCGTATTGTTACATTTTTGTCAAGTTTATTTACACCCTTATCCCGTAAGGCATTTTTCGAGAACGACAGTAAAACGACACGGCTCTAGAAGCACCAATTAGAGTTTTTGTAAAAAGACTATCGTTTTAATGGTTAAAAGGGTAAAGAAAGAAGAGAACGGTAAAGTTTTATATT
Source organism: Epistrophe eligans (assembly GCA_951394125.1). Classification (NCBI taxonomy): domain Eukaryota; kingdom Metazoa; phylum Arthropoda; class Insecta; order Diptera; family Syrphidae; genus Epistrophe; species Epistrophe eligans. Next base: position 56,727,709 of record OX596028.1, read on the forward strand.
TTTACTTAAACGCTAATTAACGCGCTTCTAGAACCCTGTCGTTTTCGTCGCGTTTTCAAAAAACGCCTTACGGAACAAGGGTGATAGACTTATTCAGCGCATCGAAAACCTTAAAAAATAAAGTATACCTATAAATAAAAAAAAAAATAAAAGAATACTTTGTGATATTGAAACACACTTGAAATATATGTATGTAGATAAACGATGATTTGTTTGCACTTTTACGTAACAAACAATTTCGTTTACACCATTTCACAGTCAAGATTATCAGAAATGGATTTAAATATGTTAACATCATCAGCATACCTATATGTATGTATACATATAAGACAATAATTAGAGTACTTGAAAACTGACGGGAGAAAATTAACAAATAATATAAAAAGAGTTGGACCCAAATGGCTTACTTGTGGAACTCCAAAATTTACAACAAACTTTTTTGCATGATAGCCATTAAAATAAATTTAAAGTTAAACATTATGTGACAGTTTGTGAAATATCTTACTAAAATGTGTTAAACATAATCCGTTTGTTTTTAGTTTTAAGGGAATTAACCCTGTTAATTCTATTACAAAAGTGCCTTGCTTGGAAATATTGTTATAGTTAAGAATGAACGGATACAGACTAGATTTTCGTTTGCTATTTATAAAACTCCAGAAAAATTTTGTATTTATTTTTAAAATACTTTAAACTTAATACTCTGGCTGTAGCATAACAGAGAGACACGTCAGCTAAAAGTGCAAAAAATTACATATTTGAAAAAAATATATACATTCCTTATTATGTATTTAAGAAAGGAATTTGGTTATGTATTGTATTTTATATGAATTATTGAAAAAAATTTGTAATGATCAAAATAAAGATAGTCTTTTTAGCTTCTTTTTACCCTTAGATAACTTTAATGGGTATTTTTTTTTAATACATTTGTTTTTCTGAAATTCGATATTATAAGCACTTGTGAAAAGCATCTGCTAGCATTCTTACCGTTAAATCGGTTAATCAATTTAACAATATAAAGGTTTCGTAATTGGTACGTAATCGTTAAGCAAAAGTCTACTTCTATGCAGTAAATTAATAAAGTACGAATTTTTTTTATTAATTTTGATAGTAAATGAAATTATTTATCCGTTTTATAGTGAAACGTGCATAGTTACGAATAAATATAAACTTAAATTCATCATATAATATTTTTTTTTTTATCTTTAGTAAAAATCTAAAGCTGATGCGTACATAAGCTTATTTAATTTTGTTTTAGTGTTCCTTAACATACATCATAATTAAAATAAAAGTCTGACTAACTTATCATGAGTCGTAAAAAAGTATTCCGAACAAGGTGGGGATCATAATTTGCTGAACAGAATTGAATTTATTTTGTCGACACACACATGTTACATCTTAAAAAGCTACCTTCTATTAAACGATTAAATGGCACGACACTCTTATGAGAACGGAGGTATTAATTAAATAAAATTGGGGCAGCTAAGCTGTGACGAAAAATTCCTCCGAAATATAATTCGGTTATTTTTTTCATATTTAATTTTTGATTAGGTAAGTTGTTTGTTTTCGAAATACGTACGTATATGTACAATGTACATATGTATGTATGTAATATGTATACTTTCATTATATACCTACAAATAGAAAATATTCAACGTTATGAACCCTTTATTTTGAATGTGGACTAAGAGTCCTTTTAAATAACATCGATTAATTTGATGATTGCAGTTGTACAATATATCTCTTCCTATCCTATGACAATTAAAATTGCAATCGATATAATTATACCTAAATAGAAATATTACAAAAAAAAAACATTTAAACATAAATACTTTACCGTTAATTCGTTACTTTGTTATCGAGAGTTTGTATACAAAAGTCAACTGCTTTCGTTGCTGTTATTGTCGCTAAAGAACTTACAAAAAAAAAAACTTGCCTAATGTTGTCCTAAAATTTCCTGTTGTCAATTAAAATTCACTCATTCATTCTAGCTTCGATTTTAAACTTTTCATTTCAAAGAAGAACTATCTTTCGATGGTAATATGGAAAGTTTCTTTCTTATATTGACTTGTGAGAGCACTACACACTCTATAATAGATAATAATTTTCTTATTTTGCTATAAAAATAAAATCACTTTCATCATAATCTCAAACAGCGGTGTTGCCACATTTCCTGAAAAACTGTGAAAATCTCAATTTATGAGAAAAAATTTTTAAAAATCGTTGGAGCGGTTTTAAAAAAATAAAATAATTTTTAATACATAAAACTTTAAATATATTTTAAGAGAAAAAATTGGTACGCCAATTTTTAGTAGGTACTTATTTATTTCAAGTTTAAAAATTAATTAAAAAAAAAAATCATCCACCTAAATCGAATTTTCAAAAAATTATTTTGATATTTTTTTTTTTAAATCCAAAATATGGTCTTTTGAAAATTTTGATATGCAATATTATTTAAACTTATTAATAGCTTTTGTGTAAAAAATTTCATTAAAATTGATTAAAGAGATAATGAGATAGTCGAAAACCCAAAAAATGGTTCTATGAGAGGTACCATTTTTAAACGATAGATACATTTTTTTCCCACTATTAGTTCCCACAAAAATTTTAACCAAAATCGTGGGAGCTGTTTTCGAGAAAAATGAGATTTTTAATACCGGTTTTTAAAAATTTGCATGGAAGGTACCGTTATTTTTGGTTATGTCAAAAACAGCTGGGTGCTTAGTTTAATAGAAATCGACGAAGCCGTTTTCAAATTATTTCGTTCTCAGAAAAAAAAAATTGAAACTTTTTTAAAAATAAAAAAAATTAAAAATTTTGGTAGGTACACAATATTCTAAAAATTATTGTAAACATTCTTTATAAAAAAATTATTAAAATCAGTTGAATCGTTTTTGAGAAAAACCATTTTTTCGTTTTTTTTTTTTTTATAAAATGGTAGCATTTTTGTAAAAAAAAATTACTGAATTAAAAAAAAAAAAGTTGTGGGCACGTTTTTGAAAAAAATTAGATTTTTATTTTTTGCTAAAAAAAACCGTTATTTTTGGTCTAAAAAAAATTAAAAAAAGTTTTGGGGGAATGCCTAAAATACGCTAGCTACCAAGTTAAAAGAAAATTGACCCACCCGTTTAGGCTTGAGCCGAACAGACAGACAGAATTGCGAGACCCACTTTATTCGAGTTCGATTTTTTTACAAATGCATAAGTTGCCATATAGTACCATATATCGCAAGTAAAAATTAAGAGAGATAATTTTCTTTATTCGTGTATTGTCAAAAACTAAGAGTCTCTGTTAACTTTTTATGCCGCATTTGGAGAAATTTTGTTTATCAAATTTCGTCAAAATTCGTTTTTTATAGTAAAATAATTGGTATAAGAAAATTAAATTAAATTTGTTCTTGCCACCGTGTCACAAGCAAATTGTCGTATGTATTGAAAGCGAAAAGTATTTCAAAGCACCTAAAGTTTGAAAACGATAGGATTTTATAACCGATCGGAATTCAGAACAGGGGTGAATGATTATAAATAAAATGCACGACCGGAACGCACAAAAAAATCTCTTTTTCAAGGCTTTTTTGCGGTTAAGTATTGAAAACATACCAAATGTGACTTTATTAATACAATATTGAATAATATTCTGCAAAAACAAAAACCTTATATTTTGTTCTTTGCGATCAAATAATAATTTTCGTAAAGTAAAAGTAAAAGTAAAAGTTAGTTGACAAACTACATTTTTTTTTTTAATTTTAATTAACACTTCATTATCATCAATATCACATTCTCTTCAAAGAATGAAATGATTAAACCCATAACAAAAAAGTACCATTACAGGACCAATGACTCCACTTTGTGCTGAAATAATATTTATATAAATATTATGTACATATGTATTTGTTTAATGTTCCGCAAAAATAACTTTGTATATCATTAAATTATTTAAGTACTTATAAACTTATATCCAAGCCATTTGTGTCACGGCTAAGGTCCTAAGTGACCTTAAACTAATAAACATTAGAAATGATCATCACCTACTGAAAAAAATTATTTAATCTAATAGAAGTGCTGTTTGAAATCAAAGCTCAACAACGTAGTCTACATATATCTAAAGCATCTTTTTTTTTGCTTGAACGACAACAATACGATTCCATTAGGGAAACCAAAAAAATTTTTTTTTTTACAGAATCATCATGCAGAATTAACTTAAATTGGTTCAACGAGTTCAAATTTGTTGTCATTTAGTTGATATTTTGCTGTTTTTTTGTTTCATTCTTTCTCCCTGCAACTTCTCGTTCATGTTGTTAGTGTCACGGCCGTACCAACTCAAGGGGAATTATAAATATCATCGATGGTCTGAAGCGATATTTTTAGGTATCTTTCAGCAGTTCAGAGATATATAATCAATTTAAGAAAAATTTGTAAATCTCTTAGGATATTTTAATCTTTGAATTTATTTTCTTTAATTTAGGCACTATATTTGCCAGATTTTGGACATCGTCTCATTTAAAATATATTTCATGTAAGAAAATAATTAAATTAGTTTTTACAAGCATAAAATAAAAAATCCGCAAAGTCCATATTCATAGATTTGATTTTTGTGAGATAGGAACCCTAGTATAGGTACTCAGTTCGAGTGAAAAATTAAATCTTCATAACAAGAAGTCAGTACCAATATATTAATATGAACTGGTTCTTCAATCAATTACACGCGATTATTTTCAACACTATAGGTATTAGTACAAAATGTAAGTAGTCCTGGAAAACTACTTGGTCAAAATAGGAATTCTGAATTAAAATAAATACTTTGGATTAAACTATTGTAATTTTAAATCGTTTTTTGTCTCTTCTCAGAAATTTGACCTGTTCGCCTCTTAGGAGGTTTTGAATGAAAGGCAACGATATTTACATGTTAATTAAAATCCTAAATTGTAAAAAATTAAATACATTTCTTACTTTAAGCAATGTTGTTATTTCTAATTTTACCAACCGTTTTTCTTATCCACTGGTAAATTTCACGCTTCCAGTGAGCTATTTGCGGGTGGTGGGCTATAATAGCACAACTATTATAGCCCTTCAAAATATTTCACTGACTACTGCCTTTGCTAGAGCACTAGGAATGATGATGGAGCATAACAAAATATCTACATTCATTAAAAAAAAAACTTAAATGCACATCCCACAGAGAGATGGAATGGATGATGCCCTCATCATCATATCTGTTGATTCCATTAAACAAAAATCGCGCACTGATTTCTTTTTCAGTATGAAATACGTGCGCGATCACAACAGATTTGACCAAACGATACAGTTCTTAGTTTTGAATGCTAAAAGTATATTATCTTTAAGTAAACAATTTATTGATCCTTAATGATTGGAAATTCATCGTTAGTTTTAAAGATATGAAAGCCCTTAAGGGAAAGCAATTGAATATCAATAAAATCAATGACAGCGATCAATGCATTTGCAAGCTCGGTGTTAATCAAAAAACTGGTCGCGTTCAATGGTGTCCTGGTTTTACATGTTGTAATTTTTTAATACTTCTTCCAGTGATCATGCTTCCAATTACTCTGGTTCTATTCTTGTTCGTGCGGGTTAATGGCATGATGTATGAATTAAATATTCAAAAGACCATCGACGACAACGAGGACAACTTTATTCTGCAATCAGAATTGGATGAAGTTGAAAGGGTATCTCGATGTATGTCGCTTAAATTTGGACTTAGCGAGGCTCAGGATATCGAAGAACTGGATATAATGAGGGATGCCCGAACTTCATTTATTCCACGAGACACCGCTGCCATACCTTGGGAGTGCTTAGATGTTAATTTTGAGAGCGTTTCTAGTAGCCGTTCAAAGCGGGCGTCAAATTATAGCTTCCATAGTCTTCGCCATAGTTCCATAGCACCACGAAGCAGCAGTGATAAAATTGAGTCAATGGGATTGCATTTCATATGGAAAGCTCAAGATTCCAAGGAGAACATTAGGCGAGCTCAGGCTGAAACTATGATAAAGTACATGGACATGACTGTAGATCCCTGTAATGATTTCTACAAATTCGCATGTGGCAACTGGGAAAAAATTAATCCAATTCCAAAAGATAAAGCTGGTTTTGATACTTTTGAAATGCTAAGAGAAAATCTGGATGTTGTATTGGAGCAGCTTCTACAAGAACAAAACACAAAACCAGAAGTGGTTCAGATAAGCAATAATTATTACCAAGATCCAGAGGCCAAATCAGATATTGTATCACCCGGACAAGACACAAGGGAGACTTTGAGCCAAGTTTTAAAATCAACCCATATTCGAAAGCACATAATCAAACGTCGGAAAATTTTGGATACTATCTTGGAGAGGTACAAACGTGGTGTATTAAGTCTTCCCGACAATCGAACTGATAGATTATCTCGACAGTCAAATGAAATTGATGCTGAGACAAAAGCCAAACTCCTCTACCAGTCCTGTATAAATAGTATTCTTTTGGAAAAACGTGGGATAACTCCGTTGCTTAATCTTATCCGATCACTTGGAGGTTGGCCAGTCTTGGATAAAAATTGGTCTGCAAATGGATTTGATTGGTTGAATTTGACAGCACAGTTGCGCCTCTTTAACAATGATATTTTAATTGTTGAATGGGTTGGACCAGATCTCAAAAATTCCAACGAGAATATCATTCATTTTGATCAAACCAGTCTTGGGCTTCCAACACGGGAATATTTTCTCGAGGATGCCCAAAGCAAGTATCTAAAGGCATATCAAGATTTTATGAAAACGGTCATGCATCTTTTGGGAGCTAGTGAAGCTGAAGCAACAAAAACTTCGGAAGAACTTATCGCTTTTGAATCCTTGTTAGCTGCGATAACATCTCCAGCTGAAGAGAGAGTTAATGTTACAAAGCTGTATAAAAAGATGAGCATACACGAATTGAGTAAAGCGGTTCCCAAAATAGACTGGAAGACATATTTAAGCATTGTTCAAGAACGACCGGTTGATGAATCTGAAAATGTTGTAATATTCGCTTTGGACTACATGAACGACTTAGTGAATCTTATTTCTGAAACCCAAACTCGGATAGTGGCAAATTACCTTATGTGGCGCTTTGTCCGCCATCGCATTAACAACGTCGATGATCGTTTCGAAGAATCCAAGCAAAAGTTCTTCCATGCACTCTTCGGGCGGGAAGAAAGTCCCTCTCGATGGAAGGTGTGTATTGCTCAGGTAAATTCAAACATGGGAATGGCATTGGGTGCCATGTTTGTGCGAAAGTACTTTGACGAAAACAGCAAAGAGGATACACTAAAAATGACTCATGAACTGCAACAGGCTTTCCGCGATATTCTTCAAACAACCGATTGGATAGATGAAACCACAAAGCAGCTGGCTGAGGAGAAAGTCAATATGATGTCCTTGAAAATCGGTTATCCTGATGATATTTTGGTGCCTAGTGAATTAACTGAGAAATACAGGGGTATCGATATTCATCCGGACAAATACTTCGAAAATACTTTGAATGTCCTACGTCACACAGCACGAACAGAGCAGCAAAAGATGCTGGAACCTGTCAACAAAACCATGTGGCAGACACCACCGGCTATTGTTAATGCTTACTACAGTCGTAATAAAAATCAAATTATGTTCCCGGCGGGAATTCTGCAGCCACCGTTCTACCATCGTCATTTTCCGCGGTCACTTAATTTCGGAGGAATTGGGGTTGTCATAGGTCATGAGCTCACCCATGGCTTCGATGATAAGGGGCGACTGTTTGACAGCAATGGCAGCATTCATAAGTGGTGGACGGATTCAGCAGTGCAGGGCTTTGACGAACGAGCCCGCTGCCTAATTGCCCAATACGGCAACTACACGGTGAGTGAAGTTGGCATCACATTGAATGGTGAAAGTACCCAGGGTGAGAATATTGCTGATAACGGTGGAATAAGACAGGCATTCCATGCCTATCAGAGCTGGCTGAAAAAGAGCAGTCCGGTCGAGCGGAAAGAGGAAATACTGCCTGGTGTGAATATGACGGGCGCACAGTTGTTCTTTTTGAATTTTGCACAGGTCTGGTGTGGAGCTATGCGACCAGAGGCAACTAGAAATAAGCTGAATACTGCAATTCATAGTCCGGGACGGTTTCGTGTCATCGGGACGCTATCAAATTCAGACGATTTTGCTAGAGAATTCCAATGCGAAAGAGGCTCGCCCATGAATCCAGCCCAGAAGTGCGGAGTATGGTGAAGAGGGGGCATCGAGGCGATTTGTAAAATTATAATGTATGGAGAAATGTGCATCCTAGGAGTATAGTTGTTATTATCAATACCATCATCGTCGTCATCGGAGTCGTTGTCTCGTTAAATTAGAGTTAATTGAATCAATGCGTGGTGACGTAGGTCGGTAAGTGCTCACTTTCATTATTTTTTACAATAATTAACATTGTTGTCGCTATATACAATATACATACATATACACACATTTATAGTGCAATTTTTTTTTTTTTTTTTTTTATTATTTTTAATTGAACGATGAGATGGGATGATGTTATGAAGATGATAAATTGAAGAGTATATGTGTATAAAATGTTTTGATACGATTAGCTAGCAAATACTTAAAATATAACGGGAGCCAAAGAGAAAGTTGAGGAGTTGTATCGATTGAATAAATCGATGGTTGAACTTTGGTTATTTTTATAAGGACAAATAATAAGTTAAGATATATTGAAGATTAGAATTTGTAATCATTGGGTGATCTGATATAAGAAGAACAAATGACCATCATCCAGGTGTATTGCAGATCTTAACTTTGTTAAACAAAATATAAGTGCTAAACAAACGAGCAATTTCCTTTCTACAAAAGCCAAAAGCCAAAAGCCAACATAATTAATAACATATAACTGGAAAAGAAAATTCAAAAATCTCAAACAAATGAAAGAATTTATCATTTAGTGCTTTCAAGTACCTACACAATTTGATAGATATTTATCTAGAATTCATTAAAAATTTAATACTTACCCTCACTCACATGTATGTGATGTACATATGTATGTATAAATGTATGTGTGTGCCGTGAAATAGGGCCGAGGTCCTAAAAAATACATATTATCCTAAATTCATAGGCATTATTCTCAAAAAAGGAAAAAGAGGCACGAACGAACATTTCAAAAAGAGACACTTTTTAATAAAGAAAAACCAGCTGACAAAATAGGCAAAGTGGCACTTTAGAGACAGCAAGGTAGCCCTGGTGTCAACAAAGAGAACATGTTTTCTTTCAAAAGAGATCAAGTACGGTCAACATAGGTTTTATTTATTTATTTAATCCGTTATAAATACTTACGTTAATAGCTTATACTTAGGTAATTATAATGTTGTTTTTAAAAAAGGTAACTTTAAAATTATATAAGGAATAATATTTTTATTGAAAACTGAAATCAGTTGATTTAGGGGACTTTTAACAATATAGTCTGATCTATATAGTAGCTTGACTATAACCAAATTTTAATCGACCTAGAGCTGATGAAGATGCAGGTTCGAATATAAAAATAATTTGTAAAATGCTGAACTTTGAATTAGTTCCTTTCCTTAAAGTTTAGGGCATGCAAACAGACTTTGGCCCACCCGTCCAGCAGTTTCCCCCCATTTTGCCCCTTTTATTTGTTTTTCGTTTTTTATGTTAGACCCACTGCTATTACTATCAAAAAAAGATAGAAAGTATAATCACAGTGTGTCTGACACTTTTTGCCTATGCACAATGCCGGAAGGAAAATAAGCAAACATTTTGTTTTATGCTTTATTATATGAAACAGTAATTGCATTCTGTTAGATTTAATTTTTTCCGGTAATGTTCCGACTTTCTTCTAACTAGATTCTGTAAAAAAAGTTTTCTGTTGACATTTAAAATTGATAAATTTAATAATAAAATTATAAAATAAAACTCAAATTATTATATTATGCACAAGCTGAACATTTCCACGCTTCGGACCGCAACTGAGTGAACCGAACTAAAAAAATTTAAAATAAATAAATTTTAATTTAATAAAATTATTTTTCTAGAGATGTTAAGTAAGGAGGAATTTCAGATTTAGGTAAGAAAAGTGGGCGTGTTATGTTTTTGGCTCGAAAGAGATTTATTCTAAACATGATTATAAAATTCTAATTTAGTAAAATTGGGAGTGGTAATAGACAAAAAATATGATAATGGATAAAATATTATAAAAGTGGGTGTGGCAGTGGGAGAATTTACTCAAACCACTTTCTAGACCATCTCGTTGTTAATACAAACTAGCCTTCAAAATTTCAGCGAAATTGGTTCAGTAATTTTCCGGTCTATAAGCGTTATACAGATAAACATTTATTTTTATATATTATGTACTATGACTATAATAACCTACTACCTAGTTATCATTACAAAATTTAAAAAAAAATTATTTCTTTTATTTGCAGATTGTTGAAACATGCTGCTATAAACCATCATTTGACGATACGAGTTTTTCCTCCTTAGTTATAAATGCAATAAATTTATCGTTGTGATATTTAAGTTCTTTCCAAACTAACAAACAGTATATATTAAATTAGTGTAAATTTATATATATTTTTTTTTTACATTTGTATAAGATTTTTTTTATAAATATTTAAAATGATCCCGAAAATATATAGAACTACAAATCCTTTATAATGAATAAAAAATAATATTAATAAATAAAAAATATGAGTTTTGGAAGAACATTATTTTAAAATATATATATTATGAATTTGCAATATTTAATAGAAAGATTGTACAAGAAATTTAGAAAATAATATCCGTTTTGCTAATGAAATAAAGGTTGAGTTTTTCTATATTTGAAAGAAGGCTATTGGATAGGTTTGGTATACAGGTTTTTGTATTATGGGCTTATGCAATCAGCTTCTGTCGATATGAGTGTTTTGGAAACCTGACCACACCTTGTTTATTTTTGAATGTTTGTAGAAATCTAGCTTAATTGTGTCAGATGTTTGGGCCATTTTCGAAAATTTTCAACATTTTGGTGTCAATTGCGGTATGACTGTTTTTTTTTTTTAATTGATGACGCTTTTATAATTTTTGAGTGTAGTATTGTACCATTGATAGGAATAATAATTTTTTCAGATATGAAAAAAAATCATACTCTCAATAATTTTGTTCCACAAAAAGTCTACCTATATTTCCAGTATTATGATGAACTTTCTCATTGATACCTACTTAATCGACAGATAGAAAGATTCAAAATGAACTCAATGCACATAGTTGTAAACAACTTTAACAATTTTGATTAAACTTTGTACCTGTAATGCCAAAGTAATTGTTTCACATAACGGTAATAGCCATTCCACGATTTTTTATTCGCTTTATCTTTTCAATAGTTTGACCGATTTCGTTATAATTTTTGGTGTTTTGGTGTTTGTGAATGGTTCAAGTATATTAGTTCATTTAATATTTTGCATACAAATTTTGTTAACATATATAAAAAATTTTTAAAAAACACTTGGTCGATCTAAGGGGTCTTTTATTTGTTTATTTTTATTTATAAAACATTAAAAATAAATTAAAATATATCATCAACATTTTCTTTATGACTTTCAGATCTATGGGTTATTTTAATATTATCCACCCAATTAAAAAAAATGACTTTACTTTGCATAAAATTGCTTCAAAACCGTTAAAGAAAATCTTAATTTTCTCGGCTTTATTTCCTGTGCATTAATATTAGTACGATCTATTATTTAATAGGAACTCATTTTATATTAAACCATTATTAAAAAATGTATCTATAAGTGCTACTTACTTATTTTTATTTTCGTTGGACTATCCCATTATCTCTTTAACCGATTTAGATAGATTTTTTTTGTACTTCAAATAAGTTTAAATAATAAATATATGTTTTAAAAACAAACAATTTTTGGATTGAAAAAAAAAAAATTAATAATTTTGCGAAAATTCGATATTTCAAAAATTGTTTGATGAATCCAGATCAGATCATAAAAATAAAACAACCCATATCAGGATTTTTTTTTCCATTTGTTTTTTTTTTTTTCGTTTTCTTTTGAATACATTTGCAAATTTGGTCTGGTCTGGAGAAAAAGAATACACCTCTATTACTGACTTCTTAAATCATAAGACGATATCAGAATTGGAGAAAACTTCTTATCTATCTACATATAGTATTTTTTAGTGGCCGATTTTAGGGAGGGATTAGCACTTTTAAAGAATCCTTACGCATCACAGCGTTGAATTTCTGTGGTTGTTATCTCAGACACTGTCTAAAAAACTTGTTAGGTTAGTGGATTGGTATACAGGAACATTAATTTTAATTTGTCAAGTTTAAGATTAATAAAAATAACGAATAGTTTGTCAGCATATGATACTCCTGTACATATTTGTTAACTCGAAACATTAATACCCCTCGTTATATTCAAAAAATCTGGTGGCCTTTCGGTTTGACTTAAGCCCGTATGATACTACATTTTTACTTTGTTTCAGTTCAATTAATCATGATTAAGTGCCAGCCGAAAGGAAAGGAGAAATTTAGTGTTTTTAAAAAATGTACTTGTTTGTGAAAAAACAGTAATGATTGTCAAAATTTTTGAAAACTAAAAGTGTGGAATATTTCTTATTTTTTTTAAGTGAATGAGTAAATTTATATTAACCACACCACAAAATAAGATCCCAATATATTTCGTCAAAAATTAATTTTCAATGTTTTTTTGAAATAAGTTTCCATTTTCAAACTTGAAATGCCAAAAAAACTGCTAGTAGATGAAAAAAAAAATCGAATCATATTTTTAATAATTTTTTTGTGACATTTTCACATTTATTTGGGGTTTAATGTTTAGGCACTCACTCATTTTAGGATTTTCAGTACCTAATAATTTTTTGGTATTGATATGGTTTTTTATTTTTTATTTAATTTAATTAAAATTTTTTAATAAATTTACTATCATGCGGGCTTTCGTTAAGGTAATTAACTATCAAAACAAGTTTTCTAGCGAGGCATAGAGTTTTGAATTCGCTTGTATTTATCAATTTTTCAAACCAAAGTCGTAAGATGTTCTCCAAGTTCTCAAAAGGGATAATAAATGATTCTTTTCTTTCATTTAAACAGTTTTTGTCTAATCATTTCTTCTCTAACCATTTCTATTTAAATGATGTTTTTATGTTTAAAATTGTATTCGAAGTTGCATTACTTTTTATGTAACATTTTATAATTGGTTTTTAAATTTGTCTGATGAGATGGAAGCTTGTAATCTGTGAAACTACTAGATTTTCGTGCTCGTGAAGGTATATAACAAGTCATTTGATTTCGTTTATCGTGAACAAAATCTGTGGTTTTTGCATTTTTATTTTTTCCCGAAGCAGGTATGTACATACATACATACATCGAGTTCATTTTAAGTATTAATGAAAAATCATTGCATAATTAGGGGAGTTCTACCGATGGTTCAGGGTTTGTTTCAATTTTAGTGAAGATATAGAATCGCGACTACACACTTTAAAATAAAATTAAATAGCAACACACATAACCATGAAGAACCACTAACACAATATGGTGATGGTCTATTTATGCCCATAAGAAATTTAATCGTCAAACAATAAAAATTTAATTGTCGTCCCGTCCATGCCACCACAACACAATATCCATAAAACTTCTTAAAAGAGGCAATTAATTAACCACAAAATAAGACATCGAAACTTTTTGCATTGTTCATTCAAATAACTCTTCCTCTAGCCTAGCACGCAACAATTCTCAGTTATCTCTCATTGCAAACATACGAACAGTGTCTTTTATTTTAATTACAATCTTTATCGCGAATGCCACAGTTAAAAACATGATGTAGTTCAGGCACTTGTCGTTGTCACAAAAAATTCAAAGCGGCAAACTTCTCTTTCCTTCTTGAAACAAATAAAACTTTCCATCAACATTTCTGTTTCATGCTTACTTTTATTGCTCGGGTGGAATCACTGCTAAGCAAACTTTAACGATAAATCAACGATTTTGAGGATACAACTTTACAAACAGAAGAGTTACTTTTTCGAACTTTGAAGTTTTTGCGAGATTTCTTGTTGAAAGTTTTCTTGGATGCGATTCGGTGGTTGCATATTTATTATAGAATATACAGCAAAGAATTATGAAGAAATGGTGGATGCAGCGCTCGGGATTGTTTAGAAATTATATACATACATAATATAAGGACACTTTCAATTGATTATAGTTTTAGCTAGTTCAAGAAGTTACCTGTGTGTCCTTGATATGTATGTATGTTTATTGAAACTTATTTATGATTTATGAAGTAATGTGATATCTGATATGAAACAAGAATATGCTCGTTTAGTTTGTCAAATTTATATTCGAAAATCTTTTCCATATTTTTCTTCCACACTTCCATCGAGACAATTGAATTTTAACATAAACTCATGATTATTGCCTAACACAGAAATTATAATGTACCAATAACGAATTTAGTTAAGTAATTTTTAAGGAGGTGACTAATGACCTTCTCACACCAAATCCAAAACGGGGGTTTCAGCAAAAAGTCGTAATTGTTTACACCGAATATTTGGCATTTCAATTGTTTTGAAATCAGCTGCTATCTGAATCTGAATTTGAATTTAACGAAATAAACAACTAGAGCCACTTGTTTCATGGTTGTCGGTATTCAGTTAAAAAGTTTTTTTCTTCTTTTAACCCAGTTTACAAGCCTTAGTAGTTTGATGCATCTTATGCCAAAGACCCTAAATTTGTTATTATTCTGTTTTTTATACTATACCTACTTGTTGTTATTAAGCAATTATTACTAATTTTTGAGAAGCTATATTTTGAAAACTGTAGGGTCCGCAGACACAATTTATATCTCAAATTATAGCAAATTTAGTGAGTTTGAAATCGTAGAACAATGTTAAAATCGAAAACTAGTCCTTTAGGGTTAAAATCACCAATAACTATATAAAAAACGTGAAAATGTCGAGGTTTTTTTTTCGATTTTTGACCATGATGCGTTGAGAGCTCGAGGTCGAAAACTTGGTTTCTTCATTAGGACAACATCATAAACAACTCAGCAAAAAATCAGAACTACCGGATTTGACGCAAGGCTTCCTCATATGAGACAACAAAGGACTATCAGTTGAATTACTTTTTTTTTTACGATTTTAAAGAACCGGTTATAGGGTTTATAACTTTTACTTTACGTCTGCTATGAATTTTTTGTTATAAATCATAAAAGATTTTCACCGTGAAATATTTTTTATAATTATGTATTTAGATGCTCGATCTTTTATAACATTCTGTTATGAAACTTCAAAAACAAAACAACTAAGGGAAACGGAACTAAAATCTGTTGTCAGAATCAGCTGTTCTGAATAAAAAAAATCATAACAATGACAAATGAATTATAGTTGTTGCTTACGAATAAATCTTTTTTATCTTTGTGACAACTCGAGATCCAATGCTAAAAAAGCTGAAAGAATCGCACATCCAGAAGAGCAATGGGACTACATTTTACTCTTTAGCTCAAACAAAAATGACTGAAAAACCGAAAAAATTTAATTTTATTTTAATTAGGTATCTCATTTGTGTGTCACTAGCGCAGGTCTTCTTTTAAAGGCTTGTAGTTGGAAAAATATCCTAGGTATTTAAACTTAATTACTTGGTTAAATTAGCTAATTAACATGAATTAATTTCAATTTTGTTTAATTAATTGATTAAAAATAATTTATGTTTCATTTGGGTTTTTCATAAGGGTGTTCATATCAAAACCTTAAATGATATTATCTTCTTGGAGTAATTTTTTGTTTTGTACTAAGGGAATGGTTGTATTTAGTAAGAATTATCTCCACAAAAAAAGGAATTAAAATCCACATCCTTTGTTGCTAGTTCAAAATGCAAAAAAGGCCAGTTTATGTTATTTCTTTTGATTAAAGAAAAAAGACTCACGGGGTCCAATTAAATTGGCGCAACAAACCGCCGTCATTTTAAAAAAGCACACCCACACTCAGTCTAATAAAATGTTTTATTTAAATCTAAATTAAATGGTTTGCTATCAACAGATTATATTATGCTGCAAACATGTGATTTTACATAATATATATACCGGTTTTAGCAATTTAATATCGATTTAAAATCAAACCAATTAATTAATAAATGCGTACCTACATTTAAATAACATTTTAATCGTTTTCCGTTTGAGGCCATAAAACAGTGGGGGGTGTACACTTCTAGCAGGCACACTGGAAACAAGCTGGCTGCCATTGCACTTAGATTAACATGTTAAATGTTTTTAAGCTGATTTTCCGGTGCTTTCTAGCAGAAAAGGGCATACCTAATTATGCATTGATACTGCTGTTTAAATTATTCAATTATATTTGCTACATTGCTGTAGGTAATAATAAAATGGGGAGTACGAAAGAAAGGAATAGCTTCCATGTAATTACATACAGGTTATATATACATACTGTGGTAAATTCTATTGCACAGATTAATTTATCAGTGGTCAATCTAACTCGGTGTGAAGAACATAAACAGCCACTTTTGACTTAAGTCGACATAAAACAATAAAATATCTATTTAACGATATACTTGAATGCGACCGGATCAAGTGCAAAGATTTTTTTCTTTTTTCAATCGTATAAAACCTTGAAATACCCCATTTGGCAATAAATGTGGAATCTGGAATAATTAAAAGGAAAGATTGCGACAGAACACGATGGGCAGTAGGTGATATAAATTGTGAAACGAAGTTTTATATTAGGTAACTACTTTGATTTTTTTTTTATGGGAGTGGGAGCTTTTAAGTAAGACTCTGTTCTTAAACAATTAGCAATGTTGAAATGTGGGAGCATATTATGTGATTCCTTTAGTTGAAATGGTAAATGTGGCGAACAAAAATTGTACTAGAACAGGTTTAATCCATTGTACACATTAAACATGTTAAGTACTCAAAACCTTTCTTACAGAGAAGAGAGAAGATGGATTTCAGTAGATCTAATTTCCATGACTTAGGAAAAAATATCAAAAATATTTTTAAAAACGGCAGAGCCAGGGAATATGATGATGGAAGAGGAACAATAAACTTTTAAGTAATTATGGAACTGGATTTTTAAAACGAGCTGACTGCTACATACATACATAGTGATATGGCTTTATCTTAATCAATTGTTTGAATTAAATATAAATTTCTTAGGCCTATTTGTAGAAACAAAACTTACAAAATTAAGTTTAACATATGTAAGCGCTTTTGTTTATCACTTTTTCCTCATAAACTATCAAAAACATATGTAAGCTCTTATGTTGAAATTATATATACATATAAGTTTTTTTTCAACAAATGAGCCTAAATGTATAACGGGCAACGGTAAAAAGAAACTGTACCTAATTTTTGTGGCTTCAACTTACATTTTAAATTACATATGCAAGTCGATATTTCATAAAAAGTATTGAATTGGAAGTATATTTTGACGCAATTCAAATTTTTCATAGTTTTTTTTCTTCAATTTTTCGAAGGTAGATATGTAGGTACAACTCTATAAGGTCTTCCAATCTTGTAGAATAATCCATTTACCCTCTCTCCTTGTAAGCTCAGTTTTAGTAGGTAGAGGTAGATGCAAATGTATTTTTTCCTTTGTTAATATAATTCCTTTTCTTACGATTGCCGCAAAAAGTTTACAAATCTGAAAGTTTTCAACTCCATTCATCCCAAAATTTTATTACCAACATGATCATTAACCTATTTTCATTGTTTGAAAGATATTTCCCAGGAGTTGTTAACACAATTATATACCTACCTATACACCTTCATTAAATGGTCTGATACTTTGACTGATATTTAGATGGCGCTACTAACGAAAGGTCCGCATGATGTAGGCGTGAACTAAGCTATCGGCCAACACGTGCCCACCCAACAAGTTTCAGACCACTAAGTTGCATAAAGACTGATAAAAACCTCCGGTGTATAAAAAAAAAACTCATTATTTATTCAAAGCATTCTGAAGCAAAAAAAAAAAAACCCTTCTCAGGGACAACAACATCCTTTATATACAACAATACACCTATACAAATATTCTTTTAACTACCATGATAATCTTTATAAAGACAGCTTCATCAAATGCAAATACATCTTTATAGAGATCTTCACTTACAATGCCTGAGGTGGGATTTGGCCTCAAATCCAATAAATAACACACGCCTAATCCTTGATTTCATGCTTCATGCGTTTACCTCCATTGCATACTTAATGAAACAAAAATACCTTCTCCCCGAAAAAAAAAAATAAGGAAAGACCAAATAAATGTTTTCAACTTATTTATTTTCCTCTTTCTCTGTTTCTCGCACTTATCCATGACCTGGCAGAATATATTGTGAGATCTTTAAGTACCTATGAGATACTATACAGTCACGAAAATATTCAGGGTTGCCATGTAGAGATTTTAAAATTTTGCAGATAATTAAATTTAATTTAATTAAATTAAAAGTAAGAGTAATGTGAAATAATTTTTTTTTACATACGTACTATATTCATTGTTGTATTTGAACCAAAGAGAAGAGGAACATATTTGTAAAAAAAATTTATCTACTTATTTTTTTTTAAATTGTGTTCACTAAACTTTAATGCTTCGTCTTAAATTTCCACCTTCATAAAAGAGTGCAGAATCATAAGAATTTATGGCGTCATATCGGCTGAGGGGATAGGTATGTGTTACCACCATATTAATAAAATTTATTGTTTATATTTTTAAATTTACACAAAGGTAACCATATATAGAGAACCTTTTTTCATTTTAGGCAGGAGGGTGGTTATTTCTGTTCATATCCATATACATACATTCTTTTGTCCCTCAAAAATTCTTACCCTAAGAATAAACAACATTTGAATTCAGGGCACAATCCCGATCCAATTGTTCCTGTGATTTCGCATCATTCACATGAGGCTTGAGTATTTCATCTCCTATATACATAACGTATATCTCATCCAAAGCCATGTGATTCATCGAGCAGTTTATTGAGTGTCATGGCAACAGCTTCCAAGATATATTTTTGAAAGGTTCAAACGAATCGATAATACATATATTCCCAGCCTTCAATATTAAAGATACAGAAATTAAATAGACCAAAAAAGTGACCATTACGGTTTACCCGAATATACAATCCGGTCCGGTATAGGTATTAGGTAACCTTTAAATAAACCTTCGTCTCACAAATTGAGTCAACCTTGATATACATATATATAACATTAAAGAGCTTTATCACACCCATCACTTGATATCTTTAAATATTTTGATATTTTTTTTGCAACAAATAAGGGAGCTAATTTATTCAGAATATAAAAAAAAATATATTTATGATTGGAGGATTTATAGAGGCACGTTTAATTAAAAAAAGGAAGCACGTTGAATTGAAATTTCAAGCTTTCACATTATGTATATATCTGCATAAAATTACAAAAATTTTTCACAGGGCAACGGAAATTCAAAATCCTTGAGAAGCAACTTTTTTCTAAAAGGTAGGGGAGAGTGAGTACGAAAGTAACACTTTTGATACTCCGCGTACCATAAATTTATAACCGATAAACATAACAAAGTGAAACATACTGAATATTAAGGAATGAACATTTAGCTACCTTAAAAAAGAAGCTAAGAACAAATGTTACAACCGTCCTTCTTTTATCAACCATCATATTAAATGGCGATGTCTTGTATAACTTTATTTCGACTTTGTTCGTAAAAATCTTATTCTTATCTAATACCCAGCTGCTGAGTAAGTCAATGCACCAAGAACTGTGTGTGGACGGTTGTAACACAAATAAATATATAAGCATTTCTGCTTGTATTATGTTACAACCGTCCTCAAGAAAAATGTTACAACCGTCTACCTCACACTTTTTTATAAAAAAAAATCATATTAAAAAAAAACAAGAATTGTGATCGAAAAAATATTTACTCCATTCGATTGAAGAGATTTTAACATTTTTTAACTTTTGTTGGCACATTGAACTATACAGCCATTTGGATTTTTGTGGGCGCATTCAGAACATAATTGCTAATAATTTTGCATTCAAAAATGAAAAACATACAGATCTAGTTTTTTTGTAAAAAATTAATGTTACAACCGACCCACTGTTACTTTCGTACTCCCTCTCCCCTATTGTTATATATAATCAGTACGAACTTGTTGTTTTAAATAATATGACCAATGAACAAAAAAAACAATCTTCGGAAAAAGCCTAAGTAAAGAATTTTAAATATTATTATTATTCCGGTAAAAATAGAAAAAATCAATTATAAAAGCCGCATAGAGTTTAAAATTGTACAGACCTTTGATTCATCATTAAAAATAAATTTTAAAACTCTCCATAAATCCGACATCATTTAAAAAAGTTATTCCAGGTTTAATTTAGAAAGCATCGTTTTTCGTATTTTACTTTTAAACGGTGGATGTTATAACACAAAGTAGTTTACGTATAGTTAATAGGTTATGTGATTCTCTAAAAATAATATTATGACATTTTTGTCATTATGAAAAAAATGTCAATTGTCGAAAATAACCGTTTTTAGCATATAATTCGGAAAAGTTAAGTGCTATCGAAAAGTGGTTTATAAACATAGCTCCTTGAAAAAAAAACAGTATTTTTCATTATTTTTGTATAAGAAATATTGCCTCAAGAGTCTATTAGCAAATCTGGGTTGCATTAAAAATGACATTTTGGTTTTTCGAACATACTTTTTAAACGGTAAAAGCTTTAGAAAAGTACATGATACAGAGCTTGTAGATCATGTAATTTTCTACAAAATATGTTGCATAACATTCTTCTTCTTGAGACTAATCTTTTAGAAGATATGACCAGACCATTGCAATCAACTAAAAATGACGAAAATGTCACGTTTATGTACCTTCTAAACCAGTGTGACAAAACTCTTAAGCTAGAAGTGAAATTGACTGCGTTTACATAGATTTCTCTAAAGCATTTGATCAACTAAGTCACAACATTATTGTTTACAATTTTAAAGGTTTCGGTTTTACACCTTTTTTATAACAGTAATAAGTAAAGTAAAATTCCGAAATTCTCTTTCAAACCCATTTACTGCTCACTCAGAGGAGCCATCTGGGACTATTTTTATTCATTCTTGCTATAAATGATGTACTATCACGTATATGCGCTCTAGTGAAATTCTCATATTTTCTATTGATAAGAAGATTTTTAAGACAATAAAGGCTTGCCATGATCATATTTTTCTACAGGCCGATGTTGATAACTTTACTGTTTGGTGTGGGAAAAACGGTCTCTCAACCCTTCCAAATGCCAAACAATTACGTTCTCAAGAAAACGTGTCCCAAGTGCTTTTTGATTATTCTATTTCACAGCACAAACTTGACCGTGTCTCTAGCTTTAAGGATTTCGATGCTCACTTTAGCTCGAATTTAGAATTAACTGAACTACATCATTAGGAAAGCAAGCTCCATGCTCGAATTTATAAAACGTTGGGCAAAGGAATTTAACGATCCTTATGTTACTCTTTCCTTATACAATTGTTATGTACGACCTCATCTTGAGTACGCCTCACAAGTATGGAATCCTTTCTATGAAATTCAGAAAAGTCGAATTGAATCAATGTACAACATACATTTATTCTCTATACTCTGAAAGGTCTTCCTTGGGCCGATCCAGTCAACCTACCACCATATGAACATCGGATAAAGCTTCTGCAGTTCCAAACCTTACGTCAAAGGTGTGTAAACCTAAATTATTTATTTTCATTTAAAAACAAATTGCCAAAGTCGAAAAAACTGTTATTTTTATCTCTGTGTGCTTTAATGGTGGAATAAATTTACAATTACTTTATGGGTTTCATATTATTCACTGCAAGAAATATTAATTTACCTTTATCCATACGTGGCATCAATTAGGAGATATTACGACTTAAAAAATGGTCAAATGGTGAATTTATATGCAGAAGCCCGATATTTTCTACTTTTGACCTTGAACATTTTTGTTTCCCAGCCAAATTTGGCAATAGGATTTCTAGACAGCAATTTTTTATGTCAAAACTAAGATGCATGCGTTAAGAATATTCTTCATTCGAAATGTTTCCGCAGTAAAATAAGGTACATGAAGGAAGTAGATAAAATACAAGTTGACTTCGAAAGTGTTTATCTATTATAAAAACTTCAAGAAAACTTCTGATAAAAAGAAAACAGCTGAAATAATGAAAAATTTTAACTGTGTCTCAAATTTGAGGCCGTATATTAAATTGGATTAAAAAGAGTTAAATTTTATCTAAAGTTAAAAGCGCAAAATTTTAAACGATTTAGTACGATGTTAAAGCCATTTTGTCATAATAAAAATGCTTTAACATCGTACTAAATCGTTTAAAATTTTGCGCTAAAGTTTTTACACTAATGATGTTAATTTGTATGTTTAATTTTAATCTTGGATAAAATTTAATCGAAATTTTAATCTAGTTCACACATGGTAAAAAACTAATTTAAAATAATTAGAAATAAAATATGTATATCATTACATTAATTTACTGACAAATTGCCTTAAACTAAATTTTATTCAAATCTCAAGAACAGAATCCACCTTCCAATATATTTAGAAATGCATTATTAACTCCCACTGACATCAATCATCATACAATTTTTCATTATAATATTTAATTAATGCAGCCTGTATATATAAATATTCTGAAAATTGCACAAAATTCCTGATAAGTGTATCTATTTATCATGCATAGATTTTCAACATCATTATTCATCTATTCTAAAAAAAAAACACATACCCAAGTCGACGCATACAAATCAATCATTTTGCAACTATCACTAATTACGATCGCAGCTCCCCAATGAATTTATTACAGAGACACCTGGTGGTAAAAAGTATCGCAACCAATGAGACATCCTGCATTAATATGTATGACCCTGAGCCCCCTTACCGTATAAAAGAAACCCATTAAAACCAAGTATAAATAAATACAACGATAATAAAGGTAAATAAATAAATATGGAAGTAAGTATAATCCTTAATTATTGGTGTGGCTCTATGAGATAAAAGTGCAAATTAATTTTAATAAGTGTTATTACAAAGTTATGTTAAATATCAATCTTAAACAAGCCACTCAACTTGTGCAGAGCACGACGACACGGTTGAAATTTTCTCGGTATATATGTAGATGGTTACGGTGCACCCTGCGGCACAACGACGACAACTTCTGCGGTTGATGCTTCCAAGTATTTCATTGTTTTTTTTTTTTTTTTTGTGGGAGCGTAGAAATCTAAACAACAATGGCAGTTTGACTTTGACCTAAACGTTGCAACGAGAAAGCGCCCTCTAGTTTTATTAAATCAGGAAAAAAAACTGTCAAATAAAAGCAGAAAGTTAGGTTCTTGAGCGACGCGACGACGCGACGGTGGCTTCAACTTTTTGCAGAGCAAGAAAATAGCCAGGTTTGCTTGGGTCGTCATTTTCTGGTACTCGACACTCGTTCCCATTTATGTGAAGTTACCTCGTACTCGTACCTGCACAGAATCATTCTAGTTGCTATGGAAATTTGAGACTGTTTACTATGCATTCATGAAATATTAATCTACAACAAAAGTTTTTAAGTGTTTCCACTTGCTTGACTCTCGGCTGCTAAGACATTTAGCCCTAGAGGTGTAGATTGTGTTTATTGAAATTTTGAAGAGGAAGCTTTTGGTCTCCGTTCGAAGTTATTTTAATGAAAGCATATAAAAGAATTGTAAGATTTATGGGGATTTCTTTTCTGGTAATATCAACTTCTACAACTATTGCAGTATCGTTAAGGGTTTGTTTGTTAGTAAAGAATTTCACACCGTAACCAATTTTTGGGAGTAATGAGCACCAATTTTTACTATAGTTATTATATTTAAATAATATTTGGAAAAAATCTTTATAATTTATTTTTAAAGTAGAAGTGGGCAATATATTTTAGAGCTATAATTATGTATAATTAGTTAAATGAATAGAAATTGTTAATTTAATTTCTTGGATAGAATAATACAAACAAATAACGGAACTTTTTTTCGATTCTGTTAAACGGATCGGGTTTTAATGAAAGTTTTTACACAAGAGCATCTAATAAGTTTAAATATTATTGTTTATCAAAATTAAAAAAAAAAAGGAAAAAATTAATTTTGAATTTAAGAAAAAAAATCGATAGTTTTTTGAAAATTCGATATTTTAAAATTTAAAAATGTTTTAAAAATTTTATATACATGTATGTTTAAAAACTTATTTTTTTTTAAAACGGCTCCAAGAATTAAAAAACAAAATTTTCTCATAAATTTAGTTTTGCTTTGTAGCTTAGAACATTATAACATCAAAAGATGCGATTTTCTTTAAGTCTTATCATTCAATTCCTTTCGTACCCCTCAAAGCAATAACCATTATTCATCGCCACATGAAATCAGCTCCCACTCTGCGTTTGCCCTCGCCCCTTTCCCCGCTTTGACAAAAAACTAATTTTTGATTTTGTTTTACTTTTTTAATAAAACAAAATATGCGTTAACCTCCATCACCACTCACAGCCAACACGCGTCCCGGTTCCTTATCTGAAATTCATTGCAAATTCACTTCCACTATGCGTAACCACAACACATTTTCAAGTTATGAGTCGTATCTAATGTACAAATTCAGACAGCATTTTCATCCACTTACTACCGTCTATGACTAGTCAACTTCCATTCAGTACAAAACACTGATAAAAAACACACACACCCATGTAAATACTCAGCTTGGAATACCTTCCTAACCGCAACAAAATTTCCACGGTCAGGTCCGTAAATACCTCTAACTCATATTCAAATTTAAAAACAGAATATTTTTATAGTTTAATCACAGATAATAAACTATACAGATGTAGCATCCCCATAGAAAAAAATGTCCCAATTTTTTTTTACAACAGGCAGACGATCAACAGGCAAGAAAGCTCTTTGCCTGTTAATCGTAAAGCACAGAAAGAAAGCTATTTGTCTTTTGCAAAAAGTTCTCTCTTGCGTGCTCGCTCATATGTTTTCCCTCTTGCTCTGTTATTCAGGATATAGGAATAAATGGGGAAAATTAGCAACGATCGAGAGGAAGGCGAAAGACAATGCGATGATGTTTTTTTTTTACTGTGTTGCATATGTACGTTTTATTTTTAAGGTCGTCTGAGGCTGACGACAAAGAAAAAAAAGTATATGAACTCTTTCTTCTTTGAATTGATCCATGGATATTGAATATATTTTCTTTAGGTGGGTAGGTAGAGATTTTTTTGAGTGGTGGAGGATATTTTTTTAATTACGGAAAAAATATCTTTTTTTTTTTTTTTCGGTTGTTGTAAGGTTTCTTATGAATAATGATTATGAATGAGCGTGGAGTTTGTAGTTTTGTACTCTATTCTAGATTCGTTAGATCGGAGTATTTTTTGATTAAATAGCTAAATATCATTTTATTTAAATAATCATTTTCCAGTTTCTTATACCAACAAATTTATTTCTGGGGATTATTAATACATTTCAACATTTTGAACCTGTAGAAAACAATTATAAAATAATTTGAAAATATGATATTATTATAAAATATTTATAATTTGATCTGATAGGTAGGTTAGGTAGGTAAGGTATACATACATACCTACAAATAAAAAAGTAATTAGGTACGAAAAATAACTGCGTAGACCTAGGTAGGTATGTTAAAGAAAATGTTATTAGGTCCCAAATTAGGTACCTACATTAAATTGGATATTATTGTAAATATTGATTTTTATATTTTATATTTTGTATTTGTGTTATTTGTAATTTTTAATTTTTTTAAAAAGGGTAATTCGCACAAGATGCGACATAAAACGAAGAACTTTTTTAAGTATTTTAAGACCAGATAAGAAAAAAAACTTATGGGACGGAGGTTCTATTTTCACCGGTTTAAGAGCAATTTACTAAGAATTTTTTTTTATTGTTTAAAAACAACGGTCAAAGAACACGCTTTCTTAAAGTCAGGAATTCGTTTGAGTAATTTTCAAATCAAGTTTTTTTTTTAACACAGATAGACATATAAAAAAGAGGTTGGGTGCTACCCACACTGGTAACTTAACTTCTTATTGGTGCCCGTGGCAATTGGACACCCAATGTTATTTTGTTATAAGGAAATTCCTAATTCAAAATCTTAAAAGACCTTATCAAATTTTCAATATGCGATCAAGTGAAAACAAAAGTTTGGGCGTACTATAGTTTTCAACTGTTTAAGTTGTATTTTTGGCAAATGTTTTTGCTTAAAAAAAAAACTATCAACTTAATTTTTTAACAAACCCCACCATTTCATAGCTACAGCATTTTGTGTAAAATAAAAATATTCCGGAGACGATAGCTTTGTTTGTTTACGAGATTTTTTTTTAGTGGTTTGAGTTTGAAAATTTGTTGATTTAAAAAAAAAGGCCAATTAAATAATCCTACAAATCTTATCAGTTATTGACTAAGTTACTATATATAGAATAAAATTGGCCTGGCTTCTAAGCTGGTGTTTGTTTTCAAAATATTCGAGCTGAAAAACGTTTTTCAAAGATTTTTAGTATTTTCTTGTAGTTTTTTTGCTTAAAAAAATTGATTTTTTTTTTTAATTTATATCAATAACCAAATTATGGCATCGTGTATAGAATAAAATTATCCCGTTTGTTCTCAAAATATTACAACCGAAACACGTTTTTCACAAAATTTTAGCATGTTTTTGATCTAAATTAAATACAAACTGAAACTGCGTAAAATATATATATCCATTGCATTTACTGATTGACAGCGAAGCTAGTACAAAGTTCGAAATTTTAAGTGATTTTGTTTTGTTTTGTTTTGATTCAAATAAAATAATATTTTAACTGATTTTTTCCTTACCTATACATACAAATATCTCATTACCAATTGAACCAATTTTAATGAAATTTTTTATACAAAAGCTACTAATAAGTTTAAAAAATATTCCATATCAACATTTTTTGGATTTAAAAAAAAAAATTAATTCAATTTAATTCGATATTTCGAAAATAGGTGGATCATTTTATTCAAAATTAATGTTTAACTCTGCATAAAAAAGTACTAAAAATTGGTACGCCAATTTTTTTTTCTTAAAAACATATTTAAAATCTTGTATCACTCCAACGATTTTTTTTTAATTTGTTCTCATAAATTGAGATTTGTGTAAGAAATCACTTGGTGTACATTGCATTTGTGTCAAATCAATTTCAGATATTTTTTAATCAATTTATTTCTAATTTTATTGATTTTTTTAAACTTTATTCAGTCTAAACTGCAAAGTTCATGCATATGTGCGAAGTGCTAGACAGCACGGTGCTATATTGTTCATATTAATGTACTTACATAATACTTTCTTACACTAGACTATATTTTTGGCAGGTGGCATAAAATATAGTCTAATAAATTTCTTTTATCAAATGAAAAGTTTTAAAAATTATTAAGACTTTAAAACCTGGCGACCTAATGTTGTAAGACATTATCATATTAAAAATCGAAATATTTTTTGATAAGTATCTATACATATACAAAGTATAGTGCAGCTTATGCTTCTTCCTAAACTTCAAACCTACCTTTACTAAAACCCCCTATTAAATCCCCAAAATTAAAAATCCACAAAAATTAACCTCAACAAATAAATATTTGGTGACGTGAAATAACGCCAAACGAAATAAGACCAAATTCTAATTTTTCGTTTTTGAAAACGTAATAAGACCAAATTCGGAGTTTGGCCTTATTTCAATAAACAAATCGAAATAAAGTCAATTTGGCGTTATTTGGCGTTTTCGTTAAATCTTCAAACAAAAAAACAAAAAAGGAATAAAAAGACATACATCCACACATTTACTTACATATAATACATTTATTTATAATAAACACAAAACAAATAGGAGTTAATGAATGATTATACAAAAAATTAAATTGTAATCTCAAAAATGTACCTATATAAAGTACAAAAAATAGTATAAGCATTTAGTCAAGAAATAATATTTAATATTTAATAAACGAATTTCTAAATTTTAACAAAATATATTTCAGCAAAATATAGTTGTCGAATTTTGTACAATTTGCCTGCAAATGTTCTATTAGCTAGTTTTTAAATCAAGTGAAATAATGCATAGTTTTTGAAAAAATTAGTTTTGAACTCAAAATTTGGGGAAAAAAAACATGAAAAAAGTTTAATGTGTAGTTTTTTCAGGAATGTTAAGTTATATATATTATTTTTTTTCTAAAATTCGTTGCTCTAATTAATTTCTAATCAAAAACTGAAAACTATATGATTTTTTGTCTTTTAATTCTTGAGAAAAATAAAAATTACTGAAAATTTTTTTTTATGAGATTTTTGTTTTTTTGCTTGCTTACATAAATATAGTGTTTTAGCAACCAGCATTACGAGGTATAAACAGTGAGGTATGTAACCCCCCTGCTTGGGCACACTATAGGATTTGGTGTAGGTGCGAGGTTGGGTGTATGTAAAATTGTAAAGTTTCAATTATTTTTTACAAAATTATGATCAATTTGGCCTTATTTCCATTATCGAAGCGAAATAAAGCCGAAAAAAACTAAAATTTGGTTTTGTTTCTATTTTGAAAGCGTAATAGTGCCAAAAATAATCTATATTTTTTAAATTTTGTCTTGTTTCCTTTTTATTTTTGGTATTATTTTATTATGGCTAACAAAATAAAGCCAAATTGCGGTTATTTCGTTTTGAAAACGAAATAAGACCAAATTTCAAATTTGGTTTTATTTCGTTTGGCGTTATTTCACGTCACCTAAATATTTTTCAAAACAACACCAAATTAAAATAAATATAAATTAAAATAAAATTTACAAATTTACCTAAATCAAACATCACCCTGATATATGGCGCATAATGAATTGAATCTTGGCAATATTTAATCGATCTTCCATCAATTCTAGAAGAAAATAATTGCAAATATGCAAAATCAATAGCTAACCGACTTCCACTTAACTACTCTCATTAAATGTATTAAAAATAATACATAATTCAAAAAACGTCTTCTCTGTGCAAACTGATATAAAATTTCCTTAAATGAAAAAATCAAAAAATCAATTTCAATATTTTTTAAACAATATGCATAAATAATGAAGCACACATATGTAAATATAAGTCTTACGACGATTTTCATCTTCGATTTGAAAACCGCATACCAGACTCGGATTTTTGTATTTACTTTCAATAGAAAGTCACAAATTGACCTGCGGTAGCACATAGCAAGTAAGGATCATGAAAACAAAAACAATAAACACACGATTCTTAAAAAAGAGTCACCCAAACAGGTTTTTTCGGTTCGTTTTTTCTCATAGCTCTTGAAGGGGTAGAAGCAATAAAAAAAAAAAACAAGAACAAAATTGTGCCTTTTTTTCTGTCTGTAGCTCTCCCATATGTTAGAGTAGTAGAGAAAATAAATTGAAATGTTGTCCCTTCTCAAAGAAGTTGAACTTTTAAGGAAGCTTTTTTTTTGGACGAATTTCGTTTTCATGGACATCTTTTCCCATATGGATGCTACATCTGTATAATTTATTATTTGTGGTTTAATGTTTAAAGAACTTTTCAAAATAAGAGCTTTAGGTGTATAATATTAAATACTTAAAATTGGCATATTGGCGAAGCCCATTTCGCTTCTCATAATTGAAAGCAGTAGTTTATTAAAAGTATGGTTCTTTTTAAAATATGTTTATTGAACGTTAAAACAAAGCTCAGTTTTGTCGAAATTCTTTCGAAGTCAAAATATAATTTAACTGAATTATATTGATAGTATGAGTTGGAGTTACTGTTTTTTTTTTTGTATGTTTTTTTTCTAAGGAAAAAAATTAAGCCCGGTATAAATTAAGATTTATTTTTAAGATTTTCAAGACAAAAATAAATAAAGCTCCATATACTGAAATTCAGCTTTGTATAATTTTTTCAGGGCATTGAATACATAGAATTCAATATAGATCCGAAACCTTCAAACTTACTGAATTATTTGCTCCCATTATATGTAGGTGCTGCGGGTTATTCCTGTTGTAAATTGTTTACTCATTTTTATATTAGAAAACTTTCATTAATATTGCTAGACTAGTTTTATTTTTCGAAGTTTCTGTGCTATCAAATGGAATCACTGCCTATAAAAGATGAACTAACAGGAACAACTAATCAACACATAACTAGCACCATCAATGCAATGCGAACATTAATTAAGTTCCAAAATGCTCTTGTAGTTTAAGCCCAATATTTCAAAAAGCTTTACGTTTATTCAAAATTCCAAATCGATTTGTTTTCAATACAAATATGTATACATCTACGAGTAGATGGAATTTTTCCGTGCAAACAAAAATAGAATTCATGTCGGAACTGAATTTCACTGCACATATTCACGTCAAAACCTCAATCGTTAAGCATAAGCAAAGCACTCAACATTCAACAATCAATGAAAGACTTCTATACAATATCGTACCATATATACCTACTTATACGAGTAAATTTGCATAAACCTACATATATTGGGCAATTAATTTCGGTTATATGTACCTAGGCAAAAGGCAAAAAGTATTTCCAGCCTAACAACAGAAATACGTTTTGACACTCCTTCATTGTGTGTGTTTAATAAATAGTCAGGTTCGTATTCAATGGGGGGATTGTTGAGGAACAGAACCATACTTTCCCCAAATGAATTATATATACAAGTAAAAGGCCCATTTGATGAAATAAAACATAAATAAGAGGGTGCAGTGCAATAACCCACACGGAAATAAAGTCCGTGGGTCTTATTTCCCAAAATAAAGTAAAGTACATATATGAATTATTGAATCACAATTTAAGTGTGGGTCTTAATTCCATTTCAGAAAGGCAATAACTCCCATGGGTCTTAATGCTTTTTGTGGTGGTTCTTATTTCTAACCAAAAAATAAAAAAAAAATAAAAGAAAATAAATAGAACTCACGGGCGTTATTTCCACGAGTCTTATTGCACCAAATAAGAGCTAAAGGCAGCTTACGCTGAGAAAAAGTAAATATTTAAGTTTCATTTCAGCACAAATGGGTCTAAGTTAAATACGTGTACCTTATATCAAAGATCAAAGGGTAACTAGAAACCCAGAGCTTGGATAAAATATATTTCTATACTATCATCTAATAAATATGCCAGCAGTGACATAATCTTTTCGACGATCCTTTTGAACTATTAAATGTAGATTTAGATAAAGTTATTGCTGTAATTTCGAACTAAATTTAGTCGATTCTTATGCTCTAGCTCATTAATAAAAATTAAGAAGTAGTTTTTTTTTTTTAAATTGTATAAGTACCCCCTTTTGTTATCGTTAGGGGGTAAACCTAGCCATACGAAATATTATACATTTCTGGCTACGAACCTGCATAAATTTCATGCATATAATGTGCATTGCCTTAAGCATTGTGCTTTCACTCTATTCAATGGTTTTCAGCAACGATACGAAGCCCACTACTATGTCGAATCATGTGCTGGTGGCTTAGGCTGCCTGCAATTTTATAATAGAAAGATGGCAGGGCAAGGGTATAAGCGACTTTGTCAAATGCCATCATTATCGAGGTGCGGTTTTGATTTTTACTATCCCCATGACATTCATAAATGTTTCTATTAATGTTTTGACCACTGACGTTGGTTTTGATATACAGGGGAAGGGAGAGTTTTTGTATATATTACTCTTACAAAATTTCCACCTCTGGTTGCTAAATACAATTAGAAAGATGTAATTTAAAGAAAGAATATTGTAGCGCTTTAATTGCCACCACGAAAGGAAATTCCTTCACCGATTTTTCATCATAGTTGCAACCATAACCTTGTTATTAATTGTAATAAATTTTATGTAGGTACATACATTAGTTTCATTTGTCTCAAATCACGTGCCCGATGATCGATTTTTTATTAAAGGAAACAAATTGTCACTGTCATTGTGCAGTCGATGTCATTGTCGATATTAGTTGGAGGGTGATATGATATGCAACTGAAAACCCAACCTTAAATGTATCGAAGAACTGACATTTTCTTTCATAAATGAAATGAAAATTTAAAAAAAAAAACATAAAAGAATTTGTTAAGTTCAATGTTGTATTCTGGGATTGTTACGGGAAGGTTACCTATCTCATCGCGGCTATTGAAAAGTTGCACACTAACCGATGGCTCAAGTTCAAAAATTTACGAAATCAGAAGTTGGATAAGTTTTTTTCCAGATTGATATGGTTGCATTTTTGACCAAGCATATCTCGTTGTGTATTTCAATATATGGGGTACCTATCAAATGACTGCCAAACCTTTTTCGCATGAACTTTCAAACTAACAAAATTTTCTTGCGTATTTTAGCTTTATAATTGTTAAAAAACATACAAATATTCCAACAACTTATCTTTATTCATAGGCATTAGAAATAGGGAGGGGGGGCACGTTTGAATGCGGGGTACCTTTGAACATGGCTAATCAAATCTTAACAAATAAATATTTCAAAGTGCGAACTTAATTTTAAACATGGGAATACTGATATCTTTACACGTCAACGATTTTGAGGAGCCTCTCTTATGTTCATCTGACAGTAGCTGTTTATGCAGTTTTTATGCGTAAATTGATTTTTTGAAATATTTTGTTTGTAAAGGTTTAAAATTTTTTTGCTAAGGTTTCCGTTTTTGAAAAATAAATATTAAGTTCACACCTTCATTTTGATTAAAACAAAGGTACAGTTCTTGGGGCAGTTTTGAACGAAACAGGCGGGGCACCTTTGAACGGGTTTAAAACTAGTTATTGAAAAAAAAATTTAATTTTTTCTTCGTAGGACCGATGGAATGTTAAGGGCATTAAGATTTAAGCTTAAATGAGACTTTTTGCTTCAAAAATTTTGTTTTAATCTTTTTATTTTCAAAAGTCTACTTCTTAACTAGTGATTTACACCCTTAAAAAGATTTTAAATCTTATTAAAGTTTTTTGTATATTCAGCTTCTACATAATTAATTTATTCATACAGTGTATTCTTTCCTTTAATGATAAGCTCTAATACTCACATTATTAACTTTTGAAAATAATTATAAATACTTCCGTTCAAAAGTGCCCCAGGTAAATTCAAACCTACCCCACATGTGGGGTACCTTTGAACATAAGGACCTACTTTGTATTTTAATAAAAATAGAATATAAATCTTTATTAAATTTAATTAAAAATAGATTTAAATTAAACTTTAAATACATATCTCGAAGTGCCAATATCTTACAGGCCAATAATTTTATCACACTGGGTTTTTGGAGACTCTAAACCAAAAAGTGTTCAAAGGTGCCCCCCTCTCCCCTATTGTTTTGAAATTCGAGATCTTTTGCGCCAAAAAAAAAATCAAGATTAAATTCAAAAGTATGCGTATATTTATCGGTTAATGCTGTCAATATAGATATAGCCGTTTAAAAAAAAACGCAAATGACAAAAATATCGCTTATGCATTTTGAATAATGGGGGATTTTTATTGAAAGCAATTTTGCTCAAAAATTAAAAATTTGTGAAAGTGAAAACAAATGAAATTAATGCGCTAAGATTGGTGCAATGATTGGTGAAATTCGCGCCATGTTCACTCTTTATGAAAATTTAATTTTGAAAACACAACCAGTTGAAGCATCAAAGTCAGTGACATGATATTTATGTTTCAGATTTGGGGATTGTTAAGTGTACCTGCACATTCCATTCATTTATTTACATTAAACATCCATATAACACTTTGTATTTGATTCCTCAATATGAAATACATATAACTTTCTAAATGACTTCAATCTCGTTATCTATGTATAATTCATTGTTTCGACCGGACTTTATTATTACCTATTGCTACGGATACATAAAAACACACAATGTGTTAATTGCATTTCTTAAACAATTAACTAATAGTTTTATTAGACAAGTTACGTGAATAATGAAAAGACCTTACAACCATTTTACAAACATTAACAACATTTCTCATATTGTGTCATAAACTGATGTTAATAAACCAAAAACAATATTAATGTCATCGTCGAAGTGCAGCTATAACAGCTGTCACTGTCCGTCATAAATTACCCGTAAGCTATATTAACATTGTAGAAAATAAACAACGGTATGTTTCCGCACACTATTTCCTCTCAGGTACAAAACTTTAAGCCCAAACGTATATAATAGTGCTTTAAATGTTTCACGTGTCTTTTAAGCTTTTAAGACCACTTAATAAGTCAACACTGGGAATTAAAACATATTAAAGTTTCTAAAGAAATTCCTTGATAGATTCAAATTTAATAATAATATGTTGGCGCTGGCAGGTGAGTTCACCCCTTCCGATAATTTTAAAATTTTGGCTTGGATGTCGGGGTAAAATATAACTGTCACATCACCCAGAGACCCGCACCCAGTCCAACATACAAGCATTATGCTAATAATAATTGTTAATTTTTTAAATCCGATTCGATTAAGACAGCAGCTTTTAAATTATGGGAATGTTTGTTATTTTATAAAGCGCACTTACAGTATTTAAAATCCGCCATTGAATTGAAAATTGACATACATTATAGTATGACGCCAAAGTCAATTATAATTTCAAAATTTTTTATTACCACTTGATTGCTGTAAATCAATTCAAACGGCATTTGGCATTATTGTTGACGCTTAGCTTGTTTATATACGTATTTTAGCGTTTTGACGGTGCTGTGCGGGACACATTGCAGAGAGCGAGTGTAATTATGATAAAAGCGCCAGTAAATCGCAATCCAAAGCCAACCACACCTACCCACTCACTCGAATGTTTAAAATCTTGGCAATTCGCAAGTTATCGCCCTCGTTGTCATGTCAGTGACAATGGTTTCTGTCGCGGTTTGTTATGTCAATCAGCACCAATGTATATCTGTGACAATCTGTCTATTTACAACAATTTAACATTTGCTATAAACTGAGAATGTCATGTCATATTATGTTGTTGAATAGTTTCGTATTACATTTTGTTTCCGGCATTTTTGTTTTAAATATATCTACATAAGTACATATATTTGCTTTATTTTTAGCAACAAATGCATAGTTCGGTAGGATCAAACACATTGGAGACTTAAAGGCAATGGTGCAAAATTATTAGCATGATACAACTTAAAAATTTGGTATCTTTGAAACTCTTTACAAAAATGTTCTTAGTTTTAAACATATTTTGACTAGTATCATACTAAACCTATCTCAGCTGAACAGTTGAAAAAAGTGACAGTTCGTTCAAACAAGTAAGCAAACATACCATTTTCACATTTTTAATTGTCAAAGTGACATTTGAATTTTGTATGATACTAAAAATTTAAGATGATTTTAGCTTTTATAAAATGTTAAAAAGATAGCATGATGCTAACTCGTTTAAATTTTGGAAAATCATGTTTTTAACCTAGCATCATACATGCTTTAAAAATGTTATAGTCTAAAATTTGTCTTTAATATTTTTTGAGCTATTGATTTGATTTGAAAATTATAAAAAAAAATTGTTTAAGGCATTAAGACTGTTTCAAATGGCAACACTGGCCATTCATGTCGGAGAACAAATATGTATATATAAACTTATATATTTAAATTTTGTTATAAAAGATAGTTATAAAATGAAGATAGTGTTGTTCGGTCCTTCAGACTGACGAGTCATGTTTTTGAACCTTTTAAAACCGGAGATAGTATATGTGGGTTTTTTTTTATATAGTTTTTCCCACAATAAAAGTCGTACCGTGTTTTTATTTATAAAGGATCGAAACAAAGACGATATACTTAAATTTTCTCGTTAGAATAAAACCCGCTTAAGAGAAACGGCAAAATGTCAGTATTTCATTCACTTAAGCGGGTTCTTCACTTAACCAAACTCCGCTTAAGTGAAAAAGATAAGTGAAAAACAAATTTCACTTAAGCGGAAATTTAAAGCTAGAAATTTATCTTTTGGAGTTGCCTAGAAAAAATTTAAATAAAACAGATAATAAATAGACAAAATAAAATGGTTGTGAAAAATAAAAAAAAGATGTGAAAGCGTTCAGCAAATTTTCTGTTTTGTTCGATTCAATTTTTTTTTATTTAAGAGAGTTTTTTGTTCATGTAAAATATAAAATTTTACTGAAAATATGTTTAGGTAAGCGGGTTTTTCACTTAAGCGTGTTTCGCCAATTTAAAGTTCTCTGACTCTAAAAAAAATAACCTGACTCTAAAAAAATAACCCTTTCTTAAATTATCTTAAGGATAAAATTAAATAAATATAACAAAAGTAGCTGCAATTTCCATAATTCTATATAAGACTGGGTGTATTTTTTCAACTTAATACAAACATTTCCTCTTCCGTTCTATTAATTTTAAAATGGAGACTTGAACCGAATTTGCTGATTGTTGACTAAATCCATAATACCCTACAACTCGAGTACCATCAAAGTTATTTACTATTTCCTTGAATAGTATTAACAAGTCACACCCTTATAGATTTCTATAATAATTATCTCCCCATGCACCTATTTCCATACATAACTTTCTAAAATTTAAATCAAAGAATTCCAGATTGACATGTTTTTTTATTATTTTTTTTTAAGTCACCATAAAGTAATTTCCTTGTCACAAGTTATTCACTCCTTTTAAAGACTATCTAAACCCAAAGGCCGTGTCCACTGACGACGACAAGGACTGCGGTGATAGCGCACCATGTGGTGGCGTTATGAGCCATTTCCACACAACCGGGAATGGTATTTAAATACCAACATGCATTCCAATTCTTGGCGTTGGCCAACTGTCCAAATGTCAAAACTTTTAATTTCGAAACAAAACGAACAAAAAAAAAAGACTTTTGCGTCCTATATTTTTTGGCTAAGCTCAGAGCTTTTGTGAAGTAGTCACCTGCAAACTCATTCAACATAGACGTACAATGTACAGTACATACATATACATTTGTTCACTTCTAATACTGTATTCCTGAATGTTCCAAACCACAAGTGCCTTTTGTAATTGAAACAACTTTGTCGCAAGTAGTTGCTCAATTGTTTTGTAGCTACTTTAAGGATTTATGTTACTGTAAATCCGCAAATTAGTCTAAAACCTATGTTTGGCCAAAAAAATTAAGCGTTTACAATCAAATATGCGTGCAAAACACAACTCCATTATGCCAGTTCTGTCGAAATTATACTTATATGTATATGTTTTAAAATTTGCGCAAAGCATACTGGTAAAAAAATGACCCAAATGAAGATCAATTTAGTGGTGAAAATTAAAAATTGGCGAGAATTTTAAATTTTACACCAGAAATTGATTTTTCTTTGCGAAATCTACCACACAATTTCAACATTCTTTAACAGATTTCAAAAAATCCTTATACCTATGTACATCACCAAAAAATGTTTCACGACCTTTAAGCGTTTTTCCTTTTATCTAAAAGAATTTCATCTCCTATCGTTAATATTTGAGAAGTTGGTAATTTTAGTGCAGAAAAAGTATGGAACAATCCTTAAGAGACATGATGCGTATGCCGATTTGAAGTAACGAGAATGGATATCCGCAGATTATTTCATCTTTCCAATAATTACCCTTAAAGTTGTATAAAAAACATTCACCCAACACCTCCTTCCATCATCAGAGGATAGTAATATAGTTTGCTTTTGTGTTTACCACGGACATGAGACCCTCGGACCTCGTAAATTGAGCTCCATAAAATAAAAACACACCTTCGCTGCATTTTCGTTTAGGCCATTTAATCAAAATCGATATGAACGAATGCTCTGGTGTTGTTGGTGGTGGTGGAGTCGACCAACATGCGAATGAAGATAATTGGAGTATGACTTTGTTTTGATTGCGTTGCCTGTTGATGTTGTTTTTTTGCCCACCTTGCCACAAAGCTGATGGCTATTTCCAGATAATCTGCTCTCTTAACTATAAAGGGGTATAGCCAAAGGAGGCAAGGAGTTGACGGTTCTACGGTGCTCCATTAACGGACACTCGGAACCAATGCACAGATGGTTGCTTATACTCGATTGCGAAAGTAAATTCTATGAAGTAATAGGTGAACGTACCTAATCTGGTCTACTAATTCATAAGACCTGTCTTGGAACGCGCCGCGTCGTTAATGCAATCAATGGATTGCATTGACGTTCGACGGCGGCGGTGGTGTTTGTTGCAGTGGCACGACGCGGCATGCATTCAATTCAAACAGGTGTTTAATGTGTATAACGTTTGGTTGTTGTTGGTTGCAGTCAGTGCGTATGCGTGGCCTAGACATTGAAGTCGGATGAACCATCAGGAATTATAGAGGTTATGGTGGGCTGACGATGATTGAATTTCATTACAGGTATCTTTGTTTTGGGAGCTGCGATTGGATGTCAAGTATATCTTATCGCACATACCATCTTTGAGGTGCGTTGTTGACATTGACAACGACTGGTTATTCTTTGAAAGTGATGTTGATGCTGAATTGGAATCAATATGTTAGATGTTTACTGGAAATTTTTCTTGCTACTGGCGAAGTTCTCCGAATAAAACTAACGTGACTGGAATCACTATTTGCCACTTTTGATGCTGGCCTATGGAACAGCAGTTCAAGATGTTACGGGCGAAAAACCGACTTTGCTAATTAATGGCCATGAAATTCGTCTCCCTGCTGAAAATCTCTTGGCACCAATTCAACAGGAAATAGCGTGAATGCCAACGAGTTCTTGAAAAAAGATTCGCGATCGGCTTAAAGAAACACACAACATCATTCATTATAGATGGCAGACGAAAAATGAAGCATCGTAATGGCTTACGGAGGCACTAAACAAGTTTTTGACCCTGGGACGTTTGTTTTACTTCATAATCCTTTAAGAAAAAAAGGTGAAAGTCCGAAGTTACAATAACATTGGGATAGTCCATAGATCCTTCAAAGGATTTCTGACGTTGTCCACTGTATTCAAAAAGTAAGGACTCAAAAATCATTCATTTTTCAAACCGCTTGAAACAGTTTCACTAGCTTAGTTCGGAACCTTAAGGCGAAAAGGAGACGAAACATAAAAAAATCAGATCTTTTTGTCAGCATCAACTTGTCAACTGACAAATAAAAACGAGAAGCGTCATAATTGTTTGGATTTCAAGCAGCGTGGTATTCTAAGCTATAAAGTAAATTTAAATATTGGATTAAAATAAAGCTCTTTAATTAATTTGTTACATATCTTCCGATTTTTTTGTTATGATAGTTTTCAATTCTTTTGTGGTGAAGCATAATATTTTATTTTCGTCTTTTGGCTATATTCATTTATTGGCAGAAAATAGTAGTTTCTACCCAAGTTTTTACATTGTTCTTGTTGAAAAACATTTTTTTTTAAATTTTTTTTATTTGGTTTTAGTTTGAAAATTCGTTGATTTAAAAAAAAAACTGTCAATTGAATAATTCTACAAACATTATCAGTTATTGACTACGTCACTATATATAGAAAAAAATTGGCATGGCTTCTAAGCTAGAAATTGTTTTCAAAATATTCGAGCCGAAAACGTTTTTCAACGATTTTTAGTATTTAATTGTAGTTTTTTTGCTTTACAAAAAACGGTAATCAGTAATCAAATATGTGTATAGAATAAAATTATCCCGAAGTTAATATTGTTGTCAAAATATTACAACCGAAACACGTTTTTCATAAAATTTTAATATGTTTTTTTTTATCTAAAAAAAAACTGTCCGTTGATTTTTTTTAAATTCTTTTCAATTTTTTATTATATGTAGAATAAAATTAACCTGAAGTCGATGAGATTTTTTGTTTTGAGACGAAACATTTTTTACAACTTTTTTTTTTTAAATTGCTGTATAAAAAAAACCGCTAATTGTATTCTTTTGGGAACCCTTTCTGCACTTTGTGATATTATTATCTGTAAAATAACATTCATTCGAGGTCGATAATCGATATCTCTATTCGTTCTCGAGATACAGTGAACAATAAAAAGGCTCACGGACGTACGAACGTATACATACACACACACATACAGACATCTCTCTAAAAATGATGGATTCGGATTCCTGGGACCTCGAAACGTCGAGAAATGTCAAAATTTTCAATTCGACAAATCGGACCAATTACATTAACTTCCAATGGAAAGTTAAACACATGTTTGACAGCTGACATTTTACGGTTAGTAAAAATGCAGAATTACACGAGAGAACAACGTGTTTTCACTATCGAATAATATTTCAAAAATAATGAAATGTATACCTATTCGTTTGACCTGTAGATGAAAAGTATAAATTCTTGAGAGAGATATCTAAGATATTCCTTTCTGGCTCAGAGATATGTTTTAATTCCTCATGGGGATCGTCCAGTTACATATTTTTCAATGAGCCTAATTGTTTGCTCATTCCCCACGAGGCAACGACATGCCCAAATAACATTTTTGCTCTCATAAGATGCTCCAAGAGTTTAACTAGACTAATGTAAGGGAGCTAAAAGTAATCTTGAAGACTACTACTAGATTGTTAAAATACTGTTAAAAGCGTTAAATGGCCTAGTTATGGGAGGCTCTCCCCTCAACTTAGTCTTGCTATGAGAATGCGTCTCTTCTAATGAGATGCGCTCAAAAGAGAACAATATTTGTATTTGTATTTGTAAACTTTAAAAAATTATGTATCCTTCTCTTAGAATAATACAGTGTTGCCGAAAGTACTCCCATAGGAGTATTGTACTCCTTTCAACACCTCCGTACTCCTGTACTCCTCCTTTTACATTCGTACTCCTATTTTTTTTAAAGACCTAAAATATTTTACACTTGC
Source organism: Epistrophe eligans (assembly GCA_951394125.1). Taxonomy (NCBI): domain Eukaryota; kingdom Metazoa; phylum Arthropoda; class Insecta; order Diptera; family Syrphidae; genus Epistrophe; species Epistrophe eligans. Next base: position 56,768,453 of record OX596028.1, read on the forward strand.
AGCAAAGTGTAATGTTAACCTTAATAAATTTAATTCGCTTCAAATTTAAATCAAATTTGTCAGCATTTTAATCTTCCAAACTGTCGTCAAAAAGGGAGTTTCCCTATTGTTTGTTTTTGTTTTTCGTTGGCGTGGACAACTACGTTCAATTTACATCTGTCAGTTCGGTATTTATTTTATGGTTACCTCATTACCTGAAATTTTGGTTTGGTGGTTGTTTTTTTTTTTGAGCTCTGTAAATTTGTATGTATAGTTCAATAAAATGAAAAGGTTTATTAATTAATGTTTGAAATATTGTAATTCCTGTTAGGAAAATTCAAAGTAAACTTTTATTGTATAGATATTTAGTGAAATTGGATTCCTTGGAGCAGGTAAAGGCAAAAAAAGGCAAATATAAATATGCATTACGCTATCTGCCACAAGACAGATTTTGTGTGATAGAAAAGATATTTACTTATTTTTGTTCTTAGAATTAATAATTTATTTATTTATGTTTTTTTTGTAGGTAACTGATTTTTTTTCTTGATGATTTTTTTTAATAAAGTTTGAAGACTAAAAAATGTCTGTACTACTATTTTTTTTCAAAATACTCCTCTTTTTTGGCTTCAGTACTACCTTGAAATATTTCTTCCCGGCAACACTGGAATAATATTTTCTTTCTCATTTTCTCAGAGAGCAACAAACTACTTTTTTATTTTGTGTGTATGTCGCATGTCAAAAAACTGATAGGATTGTGTGAGAATTTATTTTGTAAGTCAATTAATTATATTTTTATGCGTTATAATGGCGAAACTTTATATTTATTATTTTTCACACATGGGAACCAAAATATGTATGCGGTTGAAAATGTATCTACTAATTTGAGCTTTTACCTCGAAAAACAACAACGCGCCTCTAAAATAATGCATATTTAAATTATTTTATTTATAATTTTTAAATATTAATGATCTCATTAGCATCCTATTGCAAAGCTTTTGGTATTTCAACTCCCGATATTCTTGATATAGGAGGTATTATACTCAGATCCTGTAAGCGTTTTCATAGTAGTATAGAATGACTAAAACTCTTATAATTGTGTTGTTGTGGGATCATGAAGTCTTCGAACATATGTTTAGAGGTGAAGTTTCACAAAAGGATTATTATAAGACTATAAGTTTATAAAATCCTCTTTCAAGAAGAGAAATTTATTTAGATATAAGATTTGAGAATTTTGAAGAGAGAAAAGTGTTTGACTCTCAAAATAAAAACGCTACGAGACTATTTTAAGTTTCATAACAAGATAATAGTTCTTATGTATAGCAATGGGATATAAAAGAGTCTTAGAGAAAAGAGATCTAATCTTGATCTTCGGAACGGAAAGTTCGTTTAGGTCGTCGAAGAATTGCTTTGCAAATGACTCTAATCTCATTCTGCCAAGAACGGGGCATTTCTAGAGCAAATGAACGATTTTTTCCTTTTTCTGCTGGTGGTAGTGTAGTTTGTGAAACTGCCCCACCTGTGATTGGATTAGTTAAGAAAGACTGAGAATATATTGTTGACTTTTTCCGCAAAATGAGCTATGAAGGGTTGGCCAGTTTGTCAAATCGCTCGTTTCCTTCAATAGCACACTGATCTGAAACCCAGATAAGAGTGACCTTGAGTTTAAAATTCAGGCTCTTAAGTATTTTGGGTAGGTCCACTTTTCTATTTTTCATATATGTGTTAATGTTTTGGATTTGCCCAATTTCATTGCAGTTGAACCAGTTCTGATGTGATTTCTGCTGACTTTCTTGTATGACAGTGTTTGTGGTCTTGTGCTTCAATGATTTTAACCATAGTTAGATGCATTTCAAGGCTATGCTATGCCGTTTTAAATCCACTGGGCTTTATTTGGTTTACCTGTACTTACCTTAAATATAAACAAAATCATCTAAAACAATAACCAAATTTAAAATTCATTCGTGCTGAGCATCATCTATGAATACTTTCTATCTAAACTTAAAGTAGATTTAATGATTTTTTAGTATTTTGCTAGGTAAACTGTACTATATAGAAAACAGACATACGGGCTTAGGATTACGAAAGCCAAGCAGCTTTGCTTTCATCCCCCCAGCATACAAAAATATATACACAAAGAGACTACGATGACTTTTGTAATCAGATAATTATAAACTTTTTTATATGAATTCTGAATTCGTATTGCGTAGCATCAACGCAGCCAAAACATTAAGACAACATCAGCATTCTCTGTTGGTTCATATACATATAATAATATTTGTATAAAACAGGAGTCTGGGATTTTCATCCCAACCGCACACGAATGCTCCATTTATGATAATGAAATCTGATTTCATAGCGCCAGAATGTCTGAATGATTGTGCCAGTTGTTGTCTCGGAGTGTTTGTATTCTGGCATGGCATGGCATGGCATGGCATGACGAGGCTCATGATATGGTGCTGTTCCTGTGCTGGCACAACGCACAAACCACTCGGCACGGACACACAAATTTTATCAAATAATTTAGCTTTAAATCTATGGAATACTTAGACATGTGCCATCCAGCTTCCAGCACACTTGACATATGTATTTGTATATATGTACATTGTATATGTGTTCGTCGTCATCCTCGTCGAGCACATTTATAGGAGGCACTCTTGTTAATCCAAAAGGAAGACACTAAAATCCTCATCTGACATTTTTAAACAATTTATGCATAATGCCGAATGATGGCTTCGGTTCCCGTTTTGGCCTTTTATTGTCTTACATATTATACACAGAAGCTGAAGCTGAAGCAGGAGCCAGCAGAATATATGACATACGACGACATACACACAATAACAAAAAAAAAAAAAATCACCATCACAGGCTCTGTGGGGTAGGTATTGTTTGTTAATGCTCTCTGTTGTGGAACAGCAGCATGGCACGATGATTAGCTTTTCATAAGTTGAATTATTGTTGGAATATTTCTATCACGTAGGTAGGTAGATATATCGTATTGAAGACACAATATTTAGGATGCTGCTCATATGGTTCTACCAAAGTAGATAGATAAAGGTAAAAGCTGGAATCGATTTTTATTTAACGTTATAGAGGTTTCTTGTTTCGTGTTTACACAACACAGTCAACACACCAAGTCTTGTACATAGGTAGGTAGGATCGAAATATAGAATAAATGGGTCTTACATACCGAAAGGTTACCACAATGATGGCAATAATGGGATCCTATAATCATCATCATAAATAAAGCATATGTATAGGTAGGTATGTATTTAGGGTATCCTTTAATAGTCACTTAAAGTGTGAATAAACATTTTGAAGGGAAATAATAAAATATGTTAGGTATAGGTATTTTAGCTGATACCTATCATTGTCGTTTTTAACAAAGTTTTAGATTTAAATCGAAATCAATTTACACTTTGATCAGTCAATAAAAATTTAATCACACATCAGCAGTATTTTTAGTGACAAATGGAGTATTTTTTTTTTTATGTACATATGTATGTATGTAGATATTTATGTAAATTATGGGCTATAAAAATTACTTATATACTTTATTGATATTTGGCACCCAAGGGTTTTAAATGAGCCATCGAGGGATTTAAAATCTGTTTTGTTTTATCAGTATACATTAAATGATGAATATTTGGTTAAAATGTACATTCTCAACTTGTGGTTAAAAACTGTAGGAATGGATAGTGCAAATCCATTTTAATGGTTTAAAACGCGCAAGGACATAAGTTCCTAGACCTTAGGTTCCCTTTCATCTCATTTGAGTGGGACATCGGTCCTAAATCTATTTCGGATCTTTTGTACCTACCAGTCAAAAGGTACATACATACATAAATCTCATTTTTTTTATCGAAGATTAAAAGTTCGGTATGTTTTCTTTTGGTAATTAGAAATAGATTTGGAACTTATGTCCCACTCAAATGAAATAAAGATACCTTTGAAATTTCTGGCCTTGGGACTCATGTCACTGGACCACTGAATATTGAATAACCTTATGATTATGATAAATCGTCAGAGAGAAAGTCAAAGTCAAAAGTACTAAAAATGAATGTAATCTTGTTCGAACAAAGTTGGAAGCACTGCAGCAGATAAGACCTAGCGGAATGATCCAAAAATAAGGTAATCAAAAAGAGCAATGTGAATTTTTTTTTCCAAAAACCTGAAGCGTAGTTTTCTTTAAATCAAAATTTGGCTATAGCAGGTACGATGTTAAAAAAAGAACAAATCATTGTCTTATTAGATCTCGTTATTGTTAAAATAAAAATTTCAATTTTCTTCTAGAATCACATTTAAATACTCTGTACCAAATTCGAAGCAAATTGGATCATCGTTTCGGATCAAACTCAAATAAGTTGCAAACGCACAAACTTACGGCGCGCCGCCGCAGTGTTAATTTTGATTAAAATTTTGAATTTTTTTTTTATAAGAAGAAACGAATAGTATCTAGCTATTCAAAACATCACCTTGTTTATTGTTGTCTTATAGTTGCCTAACTTAGACACAAGAATAGATTGTATACTAACCGTGAATAATGTTATATTTATATTTATTAAATAAAGCATATTTCCACCAATTTGAAAATAGTAAGACAGTGTGTAAGTAGACAAAAATCTAATAAATACGACTGTTTAAGTTCAACAGAGCTTAACAACACATACTCAGCTTTCTACGACATTAAGTAACAAGACAATTTAAGTATACAGATCGGTCAAGTCATTCAGAACAAAACAGACGTAGCAATGAAATAGTTAAAAACTTGACCACACTGCCATCTATCAGTTACAATAGACTAGACATACATTGATAATATGAGCGACTTTGATCTATAAGGGTATTCATGCAACGAGATAAGTTTACCAATTGTGTAAAAAGATAAGTTTACGCAAAAGTTTGCGTGAACGTCCTTTTTATTTATTTGGATAAATGCTGCGTAATTGAATCAGCTGTTCGTTAAACGTCACGTTAAAAGTCACAATGACGTTTGTATAAGTTTATCCAAATAAATTTGTATAAGTTTCCGCAACAAAATCCTTAGATAATTTTATCCAATTTGCGTAAACCATTTCCCATACAAAATTTGACAGTTCATTTACAAAAAGATAAATTTATCCAAAAGATAAACTTATCTAGTGTTTTACGACGTTGCATGAATCCCCCTTATATAAAATTCTATAGAGATTATTTAACAGATGTATTTATACCTATAGTATAAGTTGATATGCTCCAGCGCTATCTAGCGGCGAATTACAACAAGGCGCATAAAACCCTTTTGGGGGAAAACAACATATAGATACATATTAGGTAATAAAACACTTTTCTCGAAATTGCACCGATGAACAAGAATCCGCACACACAAGAAATTACAACCCAATACTTTTGTATATATATGTACCTAATAGTTGTGAATTTGTTTCCCTCATTGAAAACACTTAAGTCAGATATACGTATAAAAAACACAAGTTATGTACATATCTAAGCCAGTCACATACCTTTAATTTGTCTTGTCCGTCATTCATTTTCACCTGCCTGCATTATTCAGCTTTAGAAACATGTTAATTGAGTATACTTTGTGCAGTTATCTTAAAATCAATGAATAAATTAAAAACAAAAAAAAATATCAACTTAGCGCGCCTTTATTACCAAAGCCCAATTAAATCCACCTTGATGCCATCCAGATATTATCTATCATAGAAATACTAGGTTTAACAACGCATTTGCACCATTAAAAAAAAATACTCTATATTTTTATATGAACATACCTTATAACTACACACATACATAAGTATACATATATTAAAGTGATTTTCCGCACTTTTCGACCTTAAAAACGGATTAAACTTAAATTAAATTAATACCTTGCCTAGTTCTTGTCATTCATGGGGGTCGGACTTTTCTTGTTGACAGTTTATAATAATTCGTATAAACCAATCTTAATTGCATGTTTCAATTAGCATTATAGACTTTAAGTTGAACCAACAAACTTGCTTAAAGTTGTTTTAGACTTAACCTGTATCTGAAGTCAGCTACTATTGGTTTCCATTTCAAAATCAAGAACATTTTATTTTAATAGCCCATTAGCTAATATACTAATAATTGTAAGCTAAAACACTCTTTGATTTCTTGACTTTAATTAGTATTGTGAGGCCAAGTGGGACATTTTTATGGAACATATCTCTGCAGGATATATACTATTATTGCAATTAAAATCATAAAGACTAGGTACTTTGTTGATTTGAAACTGTTCTTTTTTTAAGGTAAAATAAAATAAAATGCCCAATTGGGTCGCACGTATTTGCTTGTTTATAGTTTAAGTGGCATAGATTAGGATTTATTGTATATGCTACCCAACCCACAATTTAAAAAATTAGGTGTTTTCTATATAATTCAATTGCTAGTCTGAATAAATGAGTGACAGAATTGCCACACCTTGACAGACGCGATCAAACGTTTACATAATGGATCTGGATGTAATTGGTTTGTATCCCTCAAAATATATCTGAATGACTTAATATAAGTCTCACTTAAAACATAAACAGATTAAGTACTTAATTTATTATCGAAATCTTAACAACAATTTTTGATGTGCAAGTTGAGATTTTTAAACAATTCAACAATGAATAATTGTAAACTCTTGTGAACACTTGTAACTTTGTGGCACAGAATGTAGGGAAATTTCAAATTTCCCAATAGTTAAAATATGTTGTGTATGTTTGTACAATATTGTTAAGTAAAAAGTTTACAACACAAATCTTGTGATAGGTACACAAACAATACATAGGTATGCAGGTATATTGCAAAAGCCAAATCGTGAAATTGACGTGGTTTTTACATTCAAAATGAAATAAGTTAAAGTTTTGATAATTGGCTTGATTTCGTTCGGCGAAATAATAACCTACATACTTGATATTAAATTAATAGGTATGTATATGAACCCACTACCTACATATGTATAAAATAAAACAAAAAAATTGTTATAAAAAGTTTAACTAGCACATCAGCACTCGTATCCATGAAGTTATTTTTTTTTAAGTATTATTCAGAACAACAAAATCAACGTTCAAAGAGAAATGCAGCTTTACTTGTTTTGAAGAGGATGTGCATATATATTATTCATGGACTCAGATTATTTTTGTTTTCGTTGTTAAGGTAGGAAAAGAGTTTATCTTTCATTCACTCAATTATTTTTAGCTCTGATGAAGTAAGTTTACACGAGCATGTCCGTTGAAGTTGGATATTGTGTGCACACACTTTAAGTAAAGGAAACCTTATCTATACGATTTAAATTTATGAAACAAATGAAAAAAAAAATATTATATCCTACAAGGTATTATTTCTAGGATTTAAAGAGTGAAGTCCTATTTTGTATACGGGTATACCTACCTTGGTGGGAAGTAGAAGGCTCAATGTTGATGTTATTTTATAATGGATTTGTTTTTTCAAAATTTTGAAACAACTTTTACGGTTTAGATTCAAGAGAAAAAAAATAGAAACATAGCTTTAAATCGAGATAGGAACATTTAAAAGTAATCAAATGGGAAAGTAGACGCTTAAGAAATTATTTGCTTTCCTAAAAGATTACTTAGATATTTAAGGGTGATTTACATTCCACAACTGAGACAACCAGATTTGAACAACCTGAGATAAAGTATCTAAAAATAAATAAAAAAAAAACAAATAAAATTTCAATACAAACATTTTATAAAATAGAATTAAGACCCAATTTTTTGTATATAAGTACATGTATATTTAAATTAAATAAATAATAAATTATTTTATTAATTCTGTATTTTAGGGGAGGTTAATTTTATTATATTTCATATATATATAAAAGAAATGAAGAATTGTTTGACTTATTGTCTTTTTTTTAAATCTTTTTTATTGGTAGTTTTGAGGAATGATGGAAATGTTTTAAAATATGCGCATGTACAATGCGACAAAGATTAACTTTTTTTTAACAGATTATTGTTCAATTTTTACCGTTACAAATATTTCGTAATATAAAAATAAGTTTGTTCCACACTTTGACAAAATTTACCAATTGTCACGAATTGTCATTATCTTTTGCCAAATCAGGTTTCGAACTTCACAAATTGGGTTGTTTTTAGGAGAAGGGAGTAAAGTATTACGTCCAAACCTGACAATTTCTGCTCTAGAAAATTCAGATTTTTTTATAGTTTTGGGCAGAAAATTACAGTGTTTCAAAGTAAAGAAACGAACCTATTATTTTAGTTTTCTGTAGATTTGAATTTTTTTCAAATTATTTTATCAACTAATTTTCATAACATTTATTTTTCGTTAAGCAAAAGAAAATACATATATTTACATCAATTCATGAATCTCTTGTATAAACATTTATATTGTATGTAGAAACCAGAATTATTTTAAGTTTTATAATTGAATGTCAAATAAAAGATAATTTGGTTTTTATTACAATAATTTCTAAAGCGTATACATTTTCAACATTTTTCGTCTTTGGTTCTGATTTTTTGATAATTTTGAAATTCATTTATTATAGATCTGTGCCAACTCCGTTTTATGACGTTTAAAAACTGACATATTTTAAATGTATTTTTCAGTAGTTTTTTTTTTTCTCTTATGAGAGAATTTCACTCCTCAAAATTTGACAAACTGCTAACTTCTGTCCAAAAAAAGTCTGGAAAAAGTCTATTGATACCAACCTGAAATCTTGAATTTGAAAAAAATGCACTCAAAACGGTATTCGTTATGAATACCTTTTAAAGCGAAATTTTTATTCTTAAAAATAATATTTTGTTCATAATAATATGCAGTTCCAAAAATTACTGGCCACGACATATGCAATGTTAACGATTGAAATAGTGGAGTAAAAGCGTAAGATTTCAATCACTTGCGAACACACTCAATAGAAATCTTGAATTCACTTTGAAATTATTTATTTAAAAATTCAATGGCTTGAAGTCTGACGCCATTATAAATAAAATCAATGGACTTAAATAAATGGAAGTTTCAAAAGTCCATATGAAAGTTGATTTGTTAATCTATTGAGTAAATTAAAGCCAGCATAATCTCAATTTATTTTTAAGAAGCTAAATTAGAATAAGATTTTTTGGATTTATTCTTGAAATTGAAGGTAGGAACTAAAAAGATTTGAGGGATAAAATTTGAAGGAAATGAAGATAAAAAACTATGTTCTGAGGTTATTGTAAATCTTAACGTATGTCTTAAAAGTTCACTGTTTCTATTCCGAACCATCAAATAAAGCTGACTTAAATAACGGATCAAAGATTTTAGTGAAATTCAATTTCCTCAAAACGGTTTCTATCCGATTCTATCTAAATGAGAATGAAAACCCAGAATGAAAAGGTCAAAGACTAAAACAAATTTCATTTTCAGAAACTAATTCTTACCTCCTCTTTAAATAAACAAGACAAAAAAATAGTTTTACAAATGAAATATCTGGAAAAACTATACTATAGGTATAGCCTTACAGGCTACATATATAAGGATTCCTCGAAATCGAGAATAAAAACCTTAACACGCCTTCATATAAATGAGCCATTAAGGAATCAAATTTAAAACTCTTCGACCGTAATCTGCCAACACCCTCTTTACGTATAATATAAATACAATATCCCAATTTTAAAACTCACTCTCCCTTCTCTATGTATAGAGAAGGGAGAGTGAGTTTAGGATACCCAAAAAGACATCGATAAGGAAATTGAAATAAAAAAGGGCTACCTATACCAATATTCGTACATCTAAAAAAAAATCAATCTATATATATAGCCCAAACCAAAATTGTGAAGCTTGTCTGGGCGGAAATGTACACATTTGTTCGCTCTTGATTAGGAACAAAAAGTCAAGAAACACCCAAACTCCTTCCTCTTTTAAAAATGAAAAAAATTGTAAGGGTTTAACACTTTTGGCAGTTTTTTATTGATGCGGTTTTATTTATTCAAAAATATTCCTCATTAATCAAAAGTGATTGAAATTGAAGATTAACCTTTTTTCGGATCAAAACCCTCGTGAAACTTAAAAATACAAAAATGAATAAATCATCACAAATAATCCGCAAATGAACCGCCAGTATATCAAAATGAATTTCATCCTGATGGGTGCGTTGTTCGAGAAGGATATACTTGCTCTTCTGGCTCAAGGTTAAAGTAAAACAAATACATACATATGTATAATAAAAGTACTTTTTACTGAGATTTTTATCTTGGGGTAAGTACCTATAGTTTTAGTGAAAAAGTTGTATTTTGGGTTGCGATTCTATAACGATTTTTACTTGTGGATTCTTTATAGAAACTCTATAAAGCTTAGATATACACTTTATCAGCTCTTTCACTTCAGAGATAATGGGTCGTATGAATAAAATTAAGGAAGTGGTCAGAGCGGGTGCTCAACGCACAATTTTAATTTTACGTGGAAAGTTTTCCGGGAGTTTTAAAAATTGGCAATTTTATATATTTCGATGTTGCCACCTCTTATATTTGCTGCTCCGCCATATTGGAAAAATAGGGGGTTGAAGGCCCCCTAAAATAATTTTTCAGGAATAACTACCGAATGGTTGTTGTAGAAAAAAAATGTCAAGGACTAATTTGTAGCTTAGTAAATTTCCTACAAAAAACATTGACATAATTTTTTTCATAAAAACAACCGTTTTCGAAATAAAATCCTCAACTCTTCCGATTAGTTTATTTCGAAAACGGTTGTTTTTATGAAAATGTTTCTTGTAGGAAATTTTCTAAGCTACAAATTAGTCCTTGACATTTTTTTTTTACAACTAACCATTCAGAATTATTCCTGAAAAACTATTTTGGAGGGCCTTTAACTCCCCATTTGATTAAACAACAACCCGCTTTTTTTTTATCCATTTTGACGAAAATATTACAATTTTTAAAAAAGCGAGTGTGGCAGCGGATCGAAAATGAATTTTGTTGATTTTTCATTCCATTCATTTCATCAAAATCGGTCAAGTGGTTCAGTTTTGTATGTTTTTTCCCATATGCGAATTGCACTACTGTGTTCCGTTTACTAGAGTTGGGCGCATTTAGACAGTTAGACAATTTTTGTTATGTTCATCAGTTTAAAAGATTTGATTTGATTTACAGAGCTTTGTCTACTTGTTATTTAATACATTAACATACTAAAACTTAAAAAAAATCAGTCAATAACCAAACTTTTCTCCGTCATCATTTTCATGATCATTTCATAATGTCAACTTTGGTTGAAATCCCTAGTTTGAAATGTTATAATATGACATTTTCCATCCTCATTATAATGGAAATAAAATAAGAACTTCTTCCTGTAAAATGTTTAGGAATTTCATATTTCATGACCAACAGAAAAAAGGATTTATTGCAATTTGAGTTTAAATTTATATATTTTATTTCAGCTACGTAAAGCGTAGGCTGTAAAGATAAATGTACAAGTAATCACTCATATAGTCAGAGCTTTAAATTCTGTCATTTACATTTCTGGGGTTAGGTATACATTTTGCCAACCTACGCAGTGTAGCACTAAGCCATATGAATTTGCGGATTCTATTTGTGTATACATATATGTCACAAAAGGTATAATCGTATGAATAAAAAAATAAATAAAAATAAATGTCAACCCTCATATTGACCTTAGCTTAGGGTTAAACGTTTTCCTTCAAATATCGATAACAATATAATGTAGGAAGGATTTTTTGTGTTGATGTTAGTATAACTACCTAATACTAATTCAAATGTTAAAGGTCGAATTCCGAGGTTAAGACTGGAAGCCAATTCCGTTTCTGAATAGAAAACAAGAAACAACACAGGGGATTATTAAGTTTTCATGTGACTAATTGTGTCCGTGCGTTTTATAAGGAATCGTACCTTTTCATTCACAAAAGTATTTATAAGTATAAAAAGGAAGGAAGGAAGTCTGCAGTAATTAATTCAAATGATTTATTAGAACCATTAAAGGAAAATTAACGAATCACGTTCAGGTGTAAAACAAGGTGCAAAACGAGTTATGTAAACACTCATGTTCGTTTATTTTACTTGTATAAAGCAGAAATATCGTGTAACATTTGACTCCCATCTTGGCGGGTCGCGTATAAAACGATTTTATTGTAAGTTTTTGACACGAGGTAATTAATGAGGCCCATGTCATAAATGAAATAAAAAGGTGTGGACTATGTGACATACTACAATATACTTGATAAGCTCAAAGGGTATATTGACGGTTAAAAATAGTTTTTGTAACTTGAGCTGGATTATAACGGACCTGTCGACAACTCAAATATTATCGTGGCTGGAAAACGAATCACGCATTGAATGCTATATGGACATGGTATAGGTATTTAGTGATAAATGCGAATTCCACGACTTATATAGGTAGAACCTTCTTGTTAAAAGTGTTTATGGTATTATATACATACGTATATTATAGTCCCATAAAATAGTGAGGTTGTATTTTTCTTATTATTTTGCTGGAAATGTATTAGCTACGTTTTATTTACCTTGTGAATAAATTTAAAAAAAAATTCTTGGTCAGGTGATGAGATTTAAAAGTCTCGAAAACGTTAACTAGATATAATAAATTAAATATTTTTTACGTGAATAAGAAGTTTTTTTTAATCTATCCATCATAGACATAATAGATATATGGACTGCTAGGAGCCATCTTCACGTTGGTTCCAACTTTAATTATAAACGACACGAGCGCTTTTGGTCTAAAAGCGGAAAATATGGTGTAACTTTTGACACTTTGGTTTGACGTTTGTTTTGAGCGGTTGTTTGTCTAATGTTGAAAGAAGAAAATTGCTGTAAACAACTTTAAAGTGTAACAATTAAGAACTAAAAACATCTTACGACTTGCCAAGAGTTTGAATTTTCAGATTCTGTGCTTTCATCGTCCTGATTGTCATCCTCCTTTTTGAGCTGTTTACCTTGTTAGTGCTCGTACTAATAGTAGTCGTTTTAATAATTAATTAAATCTAAACTAATAATTTTTACTTTATAATTGACACGAAATGAAAGTTACTGAAGAATGTTGTAAAAAAATAAAAAAATTGCACCCAAACGTCGAACAATTAAATTCAATCAAAGCAGATGGCTTTGTTATTAAAATATTATAATAATAGATGTCCTTAGTTCCTATGGCAAAAATATTTGCTAAAGCCAAGTGCCAAGATATGGCCTTAAGAATATTTATTTTTTTTGCCACTATTAGACCAAAAGTGTTTATGTCGCTAATTAAATAAGGAACTGCTTCCATTGATACTTTTGTATGGAAATTAGTATAGACTAGCAGTCCATATCTGGTATGTCTATTCTATCCGTAATATAAAAACCCGTGCAGTAGTTCTCCCTGATTAATTTTGTTTAACTCTTCCTTAGTTATATTATGCTTCGTCGCTTCCATCATGGCACTTCTTTTGTGTTGACTTTGACTCTCAATTCCAATTATACTTGTCCTAATGACAACAGTCATGTATGCTCTTTCCTTTTCCTTATGTTTGTTTTCTTTTCATGTATTTGTTTTTTTTTTCTTTGCACTACAGTTTAAACTGCCTTACCATTTTCTGAATAGTCATCTAGCCGCTAGAGTAAAACTTATTTTGGGATCTTTAAAATTGATCCAGATATAGAGCAGGATCCCAAGACGTTGTTACATTACGTGTTAAAATATGATCCTGATCCAGATCCGTAGATAATAAAACACGGCTATTAAATCCACTTTTAAACCGTCGCGTCGTAAAGTTGATATCTATGTTATTTGAGAACAAAATAGAAATTAAATTGGAATAAAATGTGCATTTTATTTGGACTATTATTCTTGTGCCTTTATTAATATAATTTTTATAATTTTTTTATATTTACTTTCCATTTTATACTATTTAGAATCCTCATTGGTTGATTCTTTTCATTGAAATAGTTACTATATATAAGTTATATGCAAAAATATTGTTTTTCTTGTATATCAAGTTGAATTAGAGTAAATGGTTAAATGCAGGTTGAGTTGAATTTGTGTTGAGTACCTATTAAAAATATTAAAAGTTTGAAATGACGAAAAAAAAAGCATCTAGGTGTTTTTTTTAACATTTTATTTCCATATAATAAAACCAACATTTGCTTCAAGTATTAAAAAATAATATTTTTGACAACTCACGTTGCTTGCGCTATTAATGCAAAAGATTGTTTTTTAGTAAACAATTGTGTTGATGTTATTTCGTTTATTTTGCATTTTCAGACTTTCCTTTATTTTCTCTTAATTTACAAAACAGATAGTTTTATCGCAATATTTACACATCGCAACGGGATTTAAGTGTTATGTGTAGGTTAAACGTCAGTGTCACCTGTCAGTGTATAGACAATGGAAGAAATTGTGAAACTTGTCAGTTGTCTAAATCTGGTGTTAGTGTTATTGTTGGGAATGACATTTTGGTAATTTCTGCCGCTTTTGCTAAAACTTTGTCAGACTTTTAACTTTCCTATGTAGAGAGTTAATAGAAGAATAACGCCATTATTATCGTCTATTTTAGAAATTGACACTTTTGCTTGACTGAAAAGGAACAAACTTGACTATTTTAAAGTGAATAGGTATTTGGTTCCAAATCCCACCGTAAAGCACTTAATGGCTTTTTTCGAAGGCGAAAAGTATTAAAATGACATTTTTTTTTGAATTTTTCATTTACATTTTAGCCATCCTACGATAGAATAGTCCCACTCTTATTTGACAGATGGGGAACCAACTGCATATTTAATATGAACTGTCAGCAGAAACAGAAAGTATTATTGGTGTTCTCGATTGGTTATCGAATCTTTTTTTTTTTGAAAAGAATAGAAAATGCAGTGTAGTTTTCCTAAGACAATGATTTAAGGAGACTTTTTTGACATAAACATTCCTTTTCACACACGCATTATGAAAGTATGAAATTGAAAAACATCGAACACATCCCTAAATATTCAAAGCCTGCCAACATTGAATGTAAATTTTCGTGTAATGCGATTATGTCAAACTATTCCAGACATTCCAAAACTTTATCTAAACTATCTCACTTTCTTTACTGAATAAGTTATCCACACTTGTTGTTGTTTTTGTTTACTGTGTAAAATTATACACTTACAAATAAAATATGCCTATAAATAGAATAGTAAAATTGGAGTTAAGTCCTATTTTACTACGCTGAGTATTTTTCGTAATTTCAAGATAATTCTTTTAACCATAACGTCTCGATAATAAGGCGTAAAGTTATTCGATAATTTTTAATTTTTAAAAGTAGTTTTTCCTTCAAATAAAATTTCAATTCATTTAAAAATTAAAAAAAATAAATATATAATTAACATTAGTAAGGTAGAATATAACCATATCTATGTAAATTGTGCAATTCAGCCACATTGTATAAAAAATGAACACTTTTGCTACAATAAATATAAACAATAAACAGTATAAAATTTTTAAGAGATCATAAGAAACTCAATTGTAATTAGAAACACGTCCTTTTTAACTAAGTAAAATAATAAAAGTTTATACGACGAACCAAATAGATATGCGCTCATGTCATAATTTTGTACATTTATTTTGTCTGAGTGTATCTAGCTACTTCCTCATTGTACATATTTATAATATTATTTATGTTTTTTCATAGAATGCAATTATGTAATGAAGTTTATTTGAAATAGGTGATTAAACAAAATTAATGTTCTCGTAAGGAGGTAAGATCCAAACTACATACAACTATCTAGATTCATGATAATTTTTTTTTTTTAAAGAAAAATGCTCATGTTATGATTGCTTTTATATTCTTTTATTTAAAAACAACAAAAAAACACCAAAGCTTTGTCCGTGCAACAAACGAATTAACTGGAACGTATCCGTTCTGACTCCATGCCATGTCTCCCCGAAAGAGCAATCCACTCAACTTTAAATTTTGCTTTGCTGTTATAACAAAATAGCCTTAACAATTCCGATCTTGTGTTTCTTTGTGGTTTATTTTTATTGCTTTATCCAAATCTAATACACAAAATTTCAAGGTATGTCCGTTGCCGAATTTCCACACTCGCCTCCGTCCGACCGTTTGAAATAACATATCTACGAAATTGCTGGTATTAATTTAATTTCGTACGCTTTCCGAAGCCTGCACACATTCTTGTCCAAAACCAACAAAAAAACAATATGCTACAATTGCGCGGATACTTGTTCTGCAACGAGTGCACTGCCCTAATGGCACGATCCGATTTGACTGCACTAGCATCAAGCGCGATCACCCCCACGATGGTGCTGCCGCCAGGCTAGGCTTACAGTGCCTCAATTAAGCGCCGCCGTAAAAAAAATGCAAACCTAAGAACAACAACAGAAACAAAACCAAGACATTAGGCTTGTAGAGCACATACAAACGAATATCGTAGATCGTTGCGTCGTCGTCGAGCGGCTCCCTCTATCTGTCGAGTCGTCGCGTCATCGTCGGTCGCTGTTGTCGATTGCTACACAATGTGCGATCCAGTCTATTGATTAGGCTCTGCAACGCCCAACAAATTGTCCACAACTGAGTTTGGCGATTAAAGCAAGTCAACATAGCTTAGTTATGAAGCTCGAAATGTAAAAACTTGCCCAGCAAATTCAAAGGCGGAACGAAAATCAAATGTAAGAATGACAAAAACTATTTGGATGTTGTAAGTACAGTGAGCCAATGCGAATTATTTAGAACAAATTGAATTCATTAAAAGTTTTTTTTTTTGTAACTATTCAGCTCCATGCACTCACAGAGCTGGACTGGAAACCTTGAAGTTTTTTGTTGAGTTGTTAGCTTAAATTTGGAAAATAAGTTTACATAACTCAAAATGCAAAGGAACTGATAACTTTCTAAAAATAAGTTCAGGTTACTCACTTTTAAGATGCATTATTCAATATTCATGAAAATATACTGAATGCTTGCAATTCATATGGGTTATTCGCAAAAATCAAATTGTACTTACATTAAATTTAATCGATTATGCTTATCGATGATTAATAGAATAACCATGCCTGATCGATACATCGACCACTTAAAAATAAAAATAAATATATTGATGGCGCGACAGCTGGTGCATGGAGAGCCCAGGGCCTGGTGACTTACAACTTTCAACAATTCACGTGTATGAATTTGTCCAAAAAAGATAGACGACAAGTTTAACGTAAAACGTCTCTCTTATTAAGATTGTAATAACTAAGAAACACTACTTAAAGTCGTCTTTATATATAATGAAATAGGTATTTTTTAATTAAAATTTCGGTTTCAATCAAATCAAATCAAATCAAATATTTTGCATACGGGCTGGAATTGTTACTGAAATACCGTGCGTTGAAGCTTTTAACCAAAATAAAAAGTAGTGGTTTACCTAACTTTGTAATTCATGAGCACACTGACCTTAGTATTACTTTTTAGAAACTGCATTCATATAGCAATTGTATAAATAATAATGCGTGAAGAAACATTTTCCTCATTAAATCATTTTCCTCAGTTAAATGAATGCAGTTAACATATTGCAGAATTTTTTAATTTGATTAGATAAAAGTATGCAAGCATGACGATGAATTAAATTGTGTTTAGTGACGCACAATTTTATGAAAATGATCTGCAAAGTGGATTTTTATGGATTTATGTTTCACGATACAATTGAGAAAATTTAACTGATGCGCTTGGATAATCAAGATTTAAGAAAATTAATTCAAAAATATTAATTCAACGGAAGATATTAAATTACTATAATGTGAGTACATAATATGTGTAATAACAATTATTCACAAAACCAAATCTATACCTTATCATTGAAGTTTGAAATATAATGCCCAATTAGTTACACGTACTTGTACCTAAACAAAACTTTTAAAATTGTTCAAATAATTGTAAATTTAATAAATTTATAATAAATAATTATTAATTAAAAAAGAAATTTCTAAAAAAATGTATTTTGTTGATGAACTAAACCATTTGATGATTGCATTCATTCGAGTTTAAAGTTAAGACAGTTGAACTTTCACTTAATTTGAATCACTGATTTAAAAAGATTGATTGATTCAGCATGTAGAATTTGCATTAAATTACACATAGAATAAAATAAAAATTCTGTATATGTACATATAGATATTTACTTTTGAAATAAATTAGACAAGTAGAATATTTAATTGGACTTGTTGAATTGTTGAAAAGCTATTTTGAAGAAAAAATAAAAAAGTTATTATTTTATTTTAATTTAAAAACAAAGAAAAAATATATATACAATATATAATTAAAATTAAAAATCTCCAAACACCTTTTCCTAAGAATGTGCAAAGGCGAAACGCATCGGCTAAACTATTAAAATAAAACTAGAAGTATAAAATACCGTAGATCAAAAAAACCAAGTCTTTTTAATATCTTTTATTCCAAGAAAAAAATTTAATGTAATATTATTATATTAATTAATTAATTTGTTATTAATTATTAATAACAAAAAATCAACAACCTATTTCCGCGAAATGTTTTAGTTTAAATATTGTAGGTTCGAAAATTTATCAAAATCGCTGGAATTGTTTTCGGAAAAAAATGTTTAAAACGGATGTCATTGTATGGTAGCTACCTGTTCTATTTAAAACTCCTTTTTACTTAATTTAGACCAAATCTGCCCATCCCCTTAATGTACACCTGCTTCAACATGGCTGCCATAATTTTGCTAAAGATTTATGATCAGGTATCTTAAGGTTTTTCAAAATAATTACCTACATATATCACTTGCGAAACGTAGTAGTGCACTAATTGGCGGGCACACCAAAGCAATTTAACTCGAAGAAATCAAGTTTGTAGGCAAGGGAGCTGAAGAGTGTGGAATGAAACGGGCAAATCGTTCCTTCTTGTTTCGAGTGGAATATCAAATCTAGGCGAAACAAAATATGTTGTCATGAGCACTTCAATTTTTATTTTTGTAAAAGCCGTTATAGTCCAGTAACTATATAGAGCAGATCTTGCGTCAAATCCGGTAGTTCTCAATTTTAGCTGAGTTGTCTATGATGTTGGCCTTACGAATAACCCAAGTTTTCGACCGCTGAACGCATCATGGTAAAAAATTCAAAAAAACCTGACTGACCAAAATGATAAAATTTCGTTTAATTTGCGCCAAAATCCGTGTCTGTACAGAACATCCAATAGTTTCTATGATACAGCTTCCAAAAATATAGCAATAACTTTTTTTTATTTTCTAAAAATGTGACAAAAATCTAGTGCGTTTAGGTTGGGTCAAGATAAAAAAAATAGTACAGGTGGGGGGTCTATTCCCACTGTTGGGACAATTTTCTAAAAAAAAATTTACTTTAAACAGAAAAAAAATCGTTAAAACAAACGGTAGCACTAACAATCCCATACTTTACCTTTTTGAAAAATTAATTTTTAAAACCAAAGTTTAAAAAAAAATTGAAACTAATATTTTTAAAATTTTACTTAATTAAGTACTACTTTTGTTTTCAAAATTCAAATTACTTTATTTTAAGTCAAAAACAAAAGTACCTACTTAATTTTTAGAAAAAAAATTATTTCAAAATTCTTCTTTTTTTTAAATTTTTGAAATTATTCATTTTTAAAAGTACTATATACGAATTACAATTAAAAATGTTTTCATTGAACCATTATTGACAGTACCTTTCATAAAGCATTTTTTTTTTATTTTTGAGGTTCTCATTATCTGTTTAAACGATTTTAATTACGGTTTTTATACAGAAGGACCTCATAACGTTAAATAACTTAATAAATCAAACAAATATCTTTTCAATAAAAAAAAATCAAAATATTAAAAAAAATTAATAGATATTTTCTAAACGGGTATATGATTTTTTTTTTCGAAAAAAAAAAAATAAAACTTATTAAAAATGGAACGCAAAAATTTTTAAGAAAAAATTTTTGCGTTCCATTTTTCGAACAAATTGTTTGTTTTGCTTAAAATAGTGTCCAAAGAGTTGCTAGATTTATAAAAAGTGTCCAAATCGACTTATTTTTGAAAAGAGGTGTCCTGGTGTCCGAACGCTGAAAAGGTGTCAAAATGACACTAAAATGTCCCCAAAGGTAACCCTGACTGAAATACCTTGTGTCGAAGCTTTTAACCAAAATGGAAAATATTGGTTTACCTAACTAATTCATGAGCACACTGACCTTAGCATTACTTTTTAGAAACTGCATTCATATAGCAATTGTATACCTAAATAATAATGCGTGAAGAAACATTTTCCTCATTAAATCATTTTTACCCAATTTGTATACATAATTTATATAAAATAATTATTTTTTAAAACCCGCTCCAACTATTTGAAAAACTTGGTTCTCATAAATTAAGATTTACTTTTATTTTAATTTTATACAATTTTTAACAATAATTTTCAGACTAAACAGTAAGTTCATTCATGTAAATTAGTATATGTGCAACACGGTGCTTTATTTTTTTTATTTTTGTATACTTTAATAATAAAATATTAGTCATATAAAATCATCAAAATTACTTTATAATAAAATTTCAAAATTACAGTGTGATCGTACATAAAAGCAAGTAGTGCGACCCATTTGCAAAACTTTAAAGCCATCTACCTGCAAGGGTTAAAACTAATATATCTATGTAATATCTTTGAAATAAACCTAGATAGAACCCAGGATCATAGGTTTTGTATTTGTATTGTTAAAAAAAAATAGCCCTAATTCAGATCCGTGAATAATAAAACGCGGCTATAAAATACTTGGCAACCTTGAAATAATAAATTAAAACTTATATACATATTTTAAAATGCATCTATGGCAATTATATAAAAAGAAAAGTTAATTAGGGATAAGTACCTTCACAACCTACATTGTTATACCTTCCCAACATAACATACCTCATACAAAAATCATTATTTATTTTATTTCTAATTGTTTGTCAACTAATAAGTCTAACTGATTTTTTTTTCTTGTTATGCAACTGCAGTTGGTATTTCTTTTATAAATCCTGCTCTATGGAATTAATCTTAATCTTAAATTAAATCCATCATAAAACATTTTTTTGTCAAAAGTGTCATACATTGTCTTACAAACAAGTTCCGTTACCTTGATATTTTCATTATCAAAATGGCTTGCACCAATATAATAGGTACCTACTTACATAACTTCTCAAATTAAAACCCATAAAAAGCAACTGTCTTTAAGCAAAAAGGCACCCCAACAAAATTTAAATTAAACCCGACGGCAAAAAAAAAAAAAAAATTCAAAGGGTCGCGGACTTTGCGTCATATTCAATAAGTTACTCAATGAAACTGCACTGTCAGAGCAATTATACCTGCGCTACGCCTTATCAACTTAAAACCAGTCTACAATCAAAACCTTAAGTTACAGACCAAAACTCTACTGGTGGTTACTTAAAATTCAAGAAGTAATCGAGCAAGTCTTAAAGTAATGACCGCCTCTGGAATGCCATTAAGAAATTACCAATTAACTGTTTTTTTGTTTAATAACTTGCATCAAGGTTTTTTTTCTCGTTTTCCTTTATGTAGTTCAATTAGTATTATAGTTCATATAAAATCTATTTCGGGTTTTTTTCTTCTATTTCTGGCTCGCACAGGTGGAAAAGCAAGAGAAAAAAAAAAGTATAAATCTATCTCCGGTTAGTGTATATACTCACTGTACTTACATATAAATTGTTTCCACAATCGATTGTAATGTGTCCATCATGTTCAAGTTTAGTTCCTTAATATCATAAAGAGTATATCGGACTGTTTGAGTATCTATAAATATCTTTACCTTATTGATGCCTCTTAAATTTAACAATTTGAAAAGAACAACAGTAACAACAACAAATAGCAATCCAAAAAAGGGGGTTGGGCAAGAAAATGCGGTTCAGCACCGCGAAAGCAAGGTCATGGGTTGGATCACTATACCAACAATCCTATAAGCAAGTTAAGAATTTAGTTGTGTGTTTTTGTTTTTTTTTTTTTTCGGCTACGACTACGACGACGCCAATGTTAACGAATCCCCTTCCCCATCAAGATCGAAGCGCGGCGGCGCAACTTGATTCCACGCACCAAATGCAATTAAATTCCAAAGTGGTGCAAGTCAGCGCACACAAAGAAGCAAGTGCCTAACTGACTTATATAGTTACCAAAAGGGGTTATGTAGGATGCCGGGCACGGCACAGCCACCCCACCATATAACCACTTACCATCACCACCACCACCGGCAACACCTTCTTTATCTGGGGGGAAAGACAAAACAATTCGTATTCTTCGTAGCAAGCGGTTTGTATCTTGTCCGTATATATTGAGGCCCCTCTCAGGTGATCAGCACAGTTTGTTAACAGTCCTAGTCGATTCTAGGAGGTTTCAACTAATTCCGATCGTTAAATTAACTTTAACAGCTAACCTATATCCCGAGTGTTAGAGTGTTTCATTCAGTGTCGCGTGTTGTGTCCTTGCCGTACATTTTCAAAAAATAATCCATTAATCTTCCTTTGAAAGTTTAAAAAAAAAATCACAATGAAACCATTCGTAAGTATCACGTCTATCGCCCTGTGATATATCAACGGTAACATCTTTCGGAGCAAATTCCAGCCAGTGGGTTATTTGCGTGTGAACGACAAAAACATATTCCATATTGTTATGTGTGATTGATGTTGTTGCAGTATCCCATCATGTCACATATTGAACCCCAGTGGTCTCTTTCGGTATATATGTCTGTCCGTTAGCGAATTAAGCATTTGCCGTTATAATATACCTAGGTATATGGCTTTCTGCGATTGTGCTTGGATTTCTTGCGAAATCGTAACGCGTTACGGTTGAATAAGTTTGTTATCAAATTACACAGTTAAGCGGGAAAAAAGAGTTATTAGTGCAATCTGCATCGAGATTGCCACTGGCTATACTTTGGGGGCACAACCTGTTGATGGAGTCCGTTTGGGTGCAGGCATGCGGTTGCACCATGAGTGAGTGCATTGGTTGCGAAATTTAGAGTTATGTATTTCATTCCCGTTTTTTTGTTGTTGTTTTGTTTTATATTTCTGTCCGATTTTCTGTGGCTTACCACCACATTTGGTTCACAATAAAAGACCAACAAAAAGTGTTTTGTTGGCTGAAAGTGACATTTGACATTTTATGTCTCAATATTTTTTTTTGTTTTGCTATAAAATAAAAAAAAATGTGGATAATAATGTTTAATAAAAAGCTGTTTACTTCCATTTTTATTTACTTGATGGGCAATTTAAAGTGAAACAATTTTAATTAAAACCCCACTTGGCGAACATCGTGGTATGCGGATTAAACCAAATAAAAAATGTTGAAGTGTTTTAATACCTAAGTTAATTTTTTGTAATTATTATTATTATTTGTACGGCTATTAGTAGAATCGTTATGACATTAAATCAGATTGACAGCTTAATGTAGTTTTACCTGCCTCCGATAAATAGTTAGGTAGATCTGTGTACATTTTTTTTATTATAATTATGACATGTTTTGCATTCATAAAAATATTGAACTCAAAATAAAATCAAACTTGGCATTAATTTTATTTCGAAAAAAAAAAAATGTACATATGTATAATCAGCTACAACTTAAAAGTCTGACAATTATTGTTATAATCCGCACTTGGTACATTGCAGATTCTCAAAAATGTTTAATAATTTGAAACTTTTTTTTTCAAGACTTTGAAATATTTAAGAATAAAAACAATGGCGCAAAATTTAAAACAGCGTGATGTTAAGGTTTAAACATAATACTACCTATTTTCTATTTTCTAGCCTTAAAGCTATTTACTAAAATGTTCTAAGTTTGAAACTAGTATCATAGGTACTTATCCTATTTTCTTAATAAAGTTCTGAACACGCTTAAAAAAAGTGACAGTTCGTGCAGAAAATGAAGCAAACATATCATTTTCAAATTTCTAAATGTCAAAGTGACTTTTAGAGCTGATATGATATACTAGAATGATGAAATAGGCATTTAGTGATTTTAACTTTAATTAAAGTTTAAAATTTGATTTTAATCCTGTTTTTCCGCCAATATTTTTTTTAAAAACCTATAAAGCAGGATTCAAAACATTTTCAAAATTTATTATTTTTTAAGAAATTAATGATGAGATCTGAAGATAAACGTAACCGAAAATGTACGTCGTCGAATCATACAGAAATAATATAAAGTAAAATTTAAATTTTCTTACAAATTCAAGAAACTTTAGCCTCATGAGCAAACATTTGCGACTCACTTGCCTGTTTTATTTTATAAAATGTTAAAATCGAAAAAAATATTCAGATTGACATGCAATTAAAATTGCGAGAATGAAGTTAATAAAAGACTCTGTGTTTGGTGGTGTCATAGTATACCTACCATTGATGTGTGCTATTTGTTAGAGGTAATTTAATCATTATTTGACAGGAAAGGTTAAGGATAGGTCTTTTTGACTTATTTGGGCTTGATGTGGTTAGATTTTGCGCGAATTAAATTTGCATTTCAATATGGATGTTAATTTAAAAAAAACCTACCTAAGCGTCCTATATGAAATTAACTGGGTTTAATACGTTTGGAATTTCAACAGTTTTTTTTTAAATCAATGAATATCGGAATTCATTCCACAAGATTTATATTATAATCCTCAATTTCTCAGCAATCTTGGTTTCTTATTAAAAGCGATTTTATAGGTTAAATCATTCTGCACATGAAACTGTCAAGTAATTGACGATGACGCTTACAAAATTCTTCATTTCTACTTCGGACTTCTGCAGTAGAAATATCTCGTTTGAAGACAACATATCGATAACTTTAAAAAAAAAATTCACCAATCATAGAAAAATTCTAAAAATTTTACCACTTGCGGACTGGAAGCGACTGACACTGCTGTAGGTACGCCACAGATTTGCTGATTTTGTTTTTTTACTGCGACGAAAATGGGCTTCCTAAGTTTTTTGTGAAACTTAAGTGAAATACACACAAGACGCATCAGCTGGCAAAAAATCTAATGCTGCATAAGTTGCACGTATTCGTCGAATAAAACAAGCTGCAAACTGATGCCAGGCGTACACAAACTGTCCGTCACAAAAAAAAAAACACGAAGCTTCTCGTCATACACGCGTACTTCGATTGTTTGCAGATTATGTGCAGATTTTGTCTTTATCACGTGTGTTTCAATAGACAACCGCACACGAGGCGAATATTGCACTTATTCGATACATCACACAAGCTGCACTTTACCATGCGTACAGCAATGTCAGTCGCCAGGCCAGGCGTACACTTGGAAGTATTTACTTAACATCTGGGTGAAAAGTTGATGTCAATTTTTCGCCACATTTATCGCACGATATCGTAGATGCCTACAATTGACGTCATATAATGTTCAAACATTTATTTGGATGTAAATTAGTATTTGCAACGCATGAAGAATTCAACACACACACAGCAAATAATAATCGTGGGAGCGTGAGACTGCCCAACCCAGGCAGTTAAAATCGAAAATGTGATACAATATCAATAAATATGGGGCGCCATTTATACTTTACCTTTTTTCTCCATCTGTCTTTCGTTCAATTATTTGGTTCAGAATTTGGAACTAAAAAAAAAAAATCAGACCATACCACATAAGTAGGTACAATAAGCTTTTATTAAAATCTCTATTCTACTCAAAGTAGAAGCTCAGAGTAAAAACTTATCTCACCGATTATTTTCATGTGAAAATATTAATATTAATTTAATTAATTAGATAGACGTAATTCCCCTTAAAATAGCTATAACTCATTCAATTATAGCTGTAACAATTCATTCTGATAATGTATTTCCAATATCTTCGTGATTAACTTGTTTGAATGAAACAAACTACAATATATGTTTGTGATACCACCAAGTTTCTAACCCGGAGTTATAGCTACTTCACGATTGCCACACTCCGATCACCAAACTCCTTTTCTGGTGCTTAGCTTATTACATATTAAATTTAATTGAAAAACTTTTGCGATAATTGAAAATAGATCGATCGTCTTCAGAGGCTTTATGGACTATGCGTTGTGCTACCAAAGTCACGTGGTCATAAAGATCAACTTCAAAATAGGTTTTACACAAGCTTATTCTTGTGCAATCGGTTTCTTTTTTTTCCCAGTACTTGATTTTGTAGACAACAATTCGTTTGGGATATTACATGGTGGGAGATTGTATCAAACATTTAACAATGGTCATTAAATATTATCCATGGAAATGCTTTTTTCGTACGATAACAGTGGTTCGAAAAGCTATATATAGCCTTTGCCATGCGATCATGTTTTTCATATAAGGAAATGTCTTTCATTCTGATATCAATTTTAACAAGTAATTCTGACACTAACCATTAGTTACTGTTTTCGAAGTGAAGTTCCAAGAATTAAGCTACTTTGAGAATATCCTTAATTAAATAAAGTTGACTACTTTATTTTTGAACTTCATAGAGCAGAAAACAAAATTGTTCGAACTATACAATGTTCCTTTTCGGTTAGTTATAAAGAAATTTTTGTTTTTTTGAACTTCTAGTAATTTACTTGGAAATTTAAATAAATTTAAAAGAAACTTAAAATTTCAGAAGAAATGTCACAACGCATTGGCAATTTTATTTTATTTAAGAGTGAAATTCAAATGCTATGAGTAACTTTATTCTATGAACTCTTTTGCACAAAAAGTGTATTTTGTTGATGCATTGCAGCAAGAAATATTACTTAAGGCATCTATCTATACTTTTTCCAAATAATATAACAACTTCATCATCATGCTTATACACTTCACTTTGCAAACATTTTCCTTATGCAATACATAATTATTTCAAATTAATTATACTGAGATGTTTGTATAGAAAACTTTTTGATTTGCTTCAATAAATTTGAAATTATTAGGTTGAATGATATAGAAAATGTATGCCTTCATTTGACTTAGTTAAAGTAAATGTTAATTAAATGTTGGTGAACTAAGTTAAATAAATAGAGCATGGAATTAAGAGAATTTTGATATTTTTTGTTTCTGTAAATTTTATTAATTTGAGCAACATATTCAATATGAATTGCGAAAGAAACAGCTTACAAATTGATCTAAAATGGGTTGACTAAGAAAATTGCTTGCCTTTTTTGAGTATTGCTTCTTTGGTTTTAAGGAACAATTCAATTCAATTCAATTTTGGTATAAGATGTTACTGTAAAGTTAGCCATACACGATCGAGCTATTTTGTTTGGAGCTAAGTTACCTCATGTAATTTTGCCATTTGCTGGAAATCCAAATGGCTCAGTCGAACTCAATCACACGATGCAATATGGCTCTATCGTGAAGGGCTGGATCGATAACTTGAGAATTGTTTTTAATAATATAGTACTTAGCAAACTTGTTTTTTTTTTTCTTATTTTCAGATGATTTTGGCTGCATTTTTGGTATCAACCTGCTCTGCTTCGCTATACGGTGCCCTTTCAACTCAATATCATACTCAAGATAAATTAGGACAATATTCATATGGCTATGCGGATCCAAATTCACAAAAGAATGAAGTTCGTTTGCATGATGGTGTGACACGTGGTTCATATTCTTATGTCGATGCTAATGGTCATGTACAATCGGTGTCATATGTTGCTGATCCTCATACAGGATTTAATGCTGTCGGAACAAATTTCCCTCAAGGACCAGCACCCGGACCAGTAGCTCATGCTGCTCCATTGGCTTATGCTGTTCAAGCTCATGCTCCAGTTGCGCTACATAATGGTGTGCCAATCGATACACCTGAAGTACAATTGGCTAAGGCAGCTCATTTTGCTGCTCATGCTGCTGCACGTTCTGGTCATCATCTCTATAAAAGATCTCTTTACGCCGGACCATGGGCTTATGCTCCACAACATGTGCCAGTCATTGTCAATGGTGTCCCTGTCGAAACTGCTGAAGTTCAACATGCCAAGGCTGCTCATTTTGCAGCTCACGCTGAAGCTCGTGGTCATTCTTTGTCAAATGGAGCTCCCATTGATACTCCTGAAGTTCAACACGCTAAGGCTGCTCATTTTGCTGCTCACAGTGCCGCTCGCGCTGGACTCCCAGTTGTGCCACAATCTTATCATGTGCCAATCATCCACAATGGCGTTCCTGTAGACACCCCTGAAGTACAACACGCCCGGTCTGCCCATTATGCTGCTCTTGCGGAAGCATCTGCCCGTGCTGGAAGTGGAGGAGCTCCTCACTACGCCCCAAGTTATAACCACGGACCAATCCACATTCCTGTGATTCAAAATGGAGTACCTGTTGACACACCTGAAGTACAACATGCAAGAGCTGCCCATCTCAATGCTTTGGCTGCTGCCAGTCATGGAAGCGCCCCAGCTGGTTACGGAGAAGACGACGGACAATACCGTGAACATTACAGCCAATGGTAACGACCTAAAAACACCGAAAGTTCATCTAACACTGCCACAGCAGGAGAGGACCCTCTGAACTAAAGGGTCTTGCCTGGATATTCGCATAAGGACGTATCCCTCTTTTCTCCCTACTCTGGTCTGATTCAAAACATATAATCTCTCATCAATCATTGTCACATCAAAAGCCCGAGCATTTGACTTCTATAAATGAATGTTACGGTATCGAATTTAACTAATGTAATAATCTTAGTCAAAACAGGCTACAAACAGACACACACACATACACATGTACATACAAATAATTATATAAATGTAAACATTTTTTTTATTATTATTATATACATACATAAAGCAAATGAAATAAAAAGAATCATAAAAAATAATACAAAAAAATTATTAAAATTAATTACCATGTTGTTTTTTTATTAATCATCATTAATTGGAGAACCGCCCACATATATAGCTCAGTCGATCCGGTTGTATGGAAAGATCGTTCAAATTCAATTCAACATCTGAACAACTTAACAATTAATTTAAATTAACGCCCAGTAACACGACCATTTTATTTAATTGAAAACGGTTCAATATATGTATGTACTTCATATGCTATGGGTTTTTTTAAAGAATGTAGAGCAGAAATAAAGTTTGCTTAAAACAAACTTTAAATCTAAATACATATAAAAAAAACGAATTTGTTTTTTTTGGTTGTACGAATGTACATACATACGTGCATAACTCGGCTGAATATCATCTGATTTACATGGGAATTTTTTCGTTGGAAATTTCCATATTTGCATACTTTCAGGGTTGGATGGTGGTTGGATATTTGAAAGTTCAATTTTGTATGGGAAGAAAAAAATATTGATCCTAAGGAATAACAAACACTACCGAATTGACAATCGCATAATTTTGTCCCTCACAAAAATAGTATCCCCAATAGATGGCGTTACGGCCTCAGAATTGCGTAGAAAAACTATTGGAGCTTGCCAAAAAATTCATTGAAAAGGGCTGTTTGAAATCAGTCAAGCCGTTAACGAGAACATCGAAAATAATGTTGGTAATTTTTTTGCACCATATACCTACAGTAATATACACAAAATTATTAATCAAAATCGTTAAAGCCGTTTTCGAAATAGATAACCTCTTTTATAACAGTTGTATTCCAGGTACTGTTATTATTTAAGCTAAAAACAAGCGACCTTCGCATCTTCTGCAAATTCGATATTGGGCTCAGTAAGTCAAGCTACCAATTCTTCTTTCTTCATATGCGATGGCGTCATAATGATTCAGAATTATTTTGAAAAAAGAAGTTCCAAATTCAGATTTCAATCGGAATTTATTTATTTTTCTTTTAGGTCTGACCCACTTCTGAAGTTGAAAACAGGATTTTTATATAAAGGTTTTATTTATAAATTAACTAGCCAAACCCCCAACCCGCTTCGCAGGGCGTTAAAAAAAATGTTTTTTTTTTTAGCAAATTTCATTTCTTTTTTAACAGATTTTCTTTATTTTTTTATAATTTTTTTTCCTAAACCTTCTACCCTTATTCCTCTTTAATTAAAAACAAAAATTAAGAAAATCGGTCAACCGGTTTGGCTGGTTAGCGAATGTACACAAAACCAAACTTTGATTTATATATATAGATAACTGTTTAATGTTACAAATATATCTTAGAATTAATTTATTTTGTATTGACTTTTGTTTTATATTTTTTGTTCTTTGAAAATAAAAATTGTTTAATAAGGTTGATACTAAATAAGTCAAAACTGAACAAGTGAATAATTCTTATTTACAAAATCATCTAAGGATCTCAAGTTCCAAGTTTGAAGAAAATCGCTACAGTGCAGTAGTTTGGGCTATAGGTCGTGCTGCAGACAGACCGAAATTTTTATAGGACCCACATTTTTTTCAAGTTTGAATTTTGTACGTTCCCTAACGTACCATGAACCGCAAAAGTTTTTTAATTTTTAATTAGTTTCTGTTTAGCTAATTTAAAACATTTTGATAAGAAACTAATACGGCAATTTTTTTTTAAATAACGGTGTTTATTGGAACGACAGTGGTTATTTGCATCCTAAAAATTGGTAATTAGCTTATTTACGTAGATTAATGTTATAAATAAAGTGCTAGTAGGTAATTTTTTTTTATTAATTCCGAAAATTTGTATGGAAATGATAAGTTATCTGTCAGGCTTATGATATTTCAAGAAAATTTATTAATCTAAAGATGATCCAATTTAATATCAACATTTCTCTTCATATATTAATTCATAGTAATACATATATATAGCTGTTTATTTTGCCAGACAATCGTTCAAGGAAGAGAATTTATTTTATGGTAAATAACCTTCGAGTTTTAAATAAAATGGACATTCAAATCTGGAGGGGCAGTTTTTGTTTTCTTCAAATCTGTTTAATATTATTTTATACTAAAAATGTTACCTACCGAAATCTGTTTAATATTATTTGATACTAAAAATGTTACCTACCGAAAAAAACACCGAATTATGTATGTATAAAATGTTCCAAGCTAAAAAAAAAATAAAAAAAAAAACAAAAACAAAATAAAAACTGCCCATTTGCATATATTTTAAATAAATCAAATATCTATTAAATCAAAGCTCCAATGATTATAAAAATAGCTTTATAATAAAGCATACACCTGCAACTGAATTTTTAATAACAAATAACTCTATAAGTATGATTCAAAATGCAGTTTACGATCGATGATTTAAAACTGATAGTGTAGCGAAAGGTGTGTATAAACATTTAAATCAACTACAGTAGATACATTGTTTTATTGGTATATAACTTGAGCTAAGAAAAACTTACTTCTCAACTCTACATTTTAGAACTTGATAACTGGGTAAAAATCGCATTCGTATAAAAAAGTGAAACGTCAAAATTTATTGCCTCAGCGATTGAAATCAATAATTGCCTTACATCTGTCAAGTAATATTGCCATTGCCAAAGTGTCTCTATACAAAGTGTCTCTATAGGCAATATTCAAGACTATGGCAATGAGTCAAGCAATGAATTTTTCCAATATTACCAATGGAACCGCTAGGTTAAAATCGCAGTCTTCTAAAAGCAGCTTTAGTTCGGCCGGGTGCGGTCTTACCTTAATCGTTGAATTTTTGTTATTGAACGAACAACGTAACATAAGTGCACAGCATAACGTAATATGCTACAGAAATTTCCACGTTAAGCAGAGATTATGAGTTATAAAGATATGAATCCTTCGTACGTTCCACCCTCTAAAACCCATTTGTTTACATTGTTGTTTTTGTAATTTTATCTCGTGTCGATGAATAGATGTGTTTCAACAACAACTTATGAAGTGGTGAATTCATATGTTTGCACTATTGTGCATTAAAACATGGACACTATAGTGCAAAAAAATTAATTCACACCATCCGACATTTAACACTAAAGCGTCAGGTTATTTATTTTAGTTCCATCTGATTTATTTACTTTTTATTCCGTATGCACTCAGTATGTACCTTAACTATAATTTAATTTTTTGTTAGGGGGAGTGATATATGTTAAATTTGATCACGCATTACAATTATATCTACTACTACACAACTAATAAGCTTTAAACGCTTTATAAATAAAATAAATAGCCAAATACGGTAGCTGGGTAAACCTAAATGCGTGTGTTAAATGTTGTTAGCAATTAATGTATCAACCATGTGAAATCAAAACATCATGAAAGGTGTAAGCAGATTAAGCTATAAGGTATGCAATTACTCAGCCAGCAGTAATTAGTTATTTTAATTAATTCAATTAAGTCACACACTTAGTTCACTACATACATATGTGTATATTGGTGTGTTTTTGTATATGTTTTGTGCGTGGTAAAAAATCATTCATTTTGCAAAGGAATAAATTATTTTTCCGTTTTATTCATTTGAATGAAATGATAAATTATTTACATAAAAAAATTTACAAGTCCACAGTAAGAGAACAGATGGAATGTTTGTTATGGGCGTGTAAGATTTTTGTGCTATAACATATTTTGCGCTACTTATACATGTATACTCGTATTTTACTGGCGTGGAAATTTTTTAAGTGAATAATTATTCATCTTCAATCTGGTTTATATTAATTGGAGTGCTAGGTAAGTGGAATCCATTACAATCTGATCGTATTCAAAATGAAAAATAATACTATGTATATGTATTTATGTGCACAACACACTGTACAATGTACATAGTTAAAATTATTATTATTATATGATTACCTTGTATGATATTGCATAAACCTCCAATTCTGCCCAATGGCGTCATTGAATGGGACCAATTTTGTTTTTGCTGAATATAGAAATCCAGGTCTCATATCTTCATATACACATAACAAAGATTGTCTTTCCTTATTGCTTACTTTATTCCGAGGTTTTTATCAAAATTGATAAATGCGTCTGTGTCTCTGTGGGTCGGTGCGTTCACTGTAAGTTGAGATAATATATGAACCTTCAAACTAATTAACTTAAAATTTGGTACAGTAAATTTGTGTGTGCTTCTCTAGAATTAACAACAGTGTTGCTGGGAAGAAATATTTCAAGGTAGTACTGAAGCCAAAAAAGAGGAGTATTTTGAAAAAAATAGTAGTACAGATCAAGAAAAAAAATCAGTTACAAAAAAAAAACATAAATAAATAAATTAATAATTCTAAGAACAAAAATAAGTAAATATCTTTTCTATCACACAAAACCTGTCTTGTGGCAGATAGCGTAGTGCATAGTTATATTTGCCTTTTTTTGCCTTTACCTGCTCCAAAGAATCCAATTTCACTAAATATCTGTACAATAAAAGTTTACTTTGAATTTTCCTAACAGGAATTACAATATTTCAAACATTAATTAACAAACCTTTTCATTTTATTGAACTATACATACAAATTTACGGAGCTCAAAAAAAAAAAAACAACCACCAAACCAAAATTTCAGGTAATGAGGTAACCATAAAATAAATACCGAACTGACAGATGTAAATTGAACGTAGACGTCCACGCCAACGAAAAACAAAAACAAACAATAGGGAAATTCCCTTTTTGACGACAGTTTGGAAGATTAAAATGCTGCCAAATTTTATTTAAATTTGAAGTGAATAAAATTTATTAAGGTTAACATTACACTTTGCTGCAAGTGTAAAATATTTTAGGTCTTTAAAAAAAATAGGAGTACGAATATTAAAGGAGGAGTACAGGAGTACGGAGGTGTTGAAAGGAGTACAATACTCCTATGGGAGTACTTTCGGCAACACTGATTAACAATATAATTCTTGTTTTATATCATCTATAAGGGTTCCAATACCACGATATTGCGGCTTTTTCTAATTTTTCTTGAGAATAGCTAAAATGATTTTGATTGCACCTCCTACTTACAAATTTGAAGGGAACCTCGTTTTAGATTTTTGGTCAAAAATTCATGTACCTAACGGAAATAGGTTTTTTTTTTAAGAAAATAGATCTAAATTTTTAGGGTTATTTCTGTTTATATTTTGTATGGTTAAACCGATTTTTATTATTTTACAATTCGGTGCTTTTAATAACTTCTTATGTTTTTGTATATACTGCAAGTTTTGAATACAAAAATTGACGCCGGGATTTTAATAAAATCTGACATTGCGATGATAGATATCACGAAAAAAGTGGGCCACTCAATTCTGTCTGTCTGTCTATTTTTCAGTACATCTTACCTTTTCGGTATATCGTACGGTGATGCATAGGTTTTTTGGTTTTGTAGTTATTTTTAATACAATATAAAAGTTAAACTTTGTTATCTGCCATACAACCGTTATGAAAGACGGTGCAAGTTATGGATTCGTAAACAAAAATCTAATTCGATATTTTGATCATATTTGACATTACGATGATAGCTTCGCTATGATAAAAGTTATGTCTTCCCTAAACGGATTAGTCGATTTTCTTTGTACTTAGTACCTAACTTTTTGGGCATACACCTGACACGTTTTTTTAGTTTTTTTTTAAGGACCAAAAATATACATTAAAATACCCGCCGCGCATTCTTATTTTTATTTTTCTCAAAATCATCCTCAGAGATTTAAAAAAAATCAGAAATTTTTAATACATAGGTACGTTACGTACATGCTACTTTTTGGTTAAACAATTTCGAAAAATGTTTATTAATGACACCTCCCATAACGATTATCTTAAAATTTTTTTGTTTGGAGTATGTTTTAATAATTTTGTACATGAAAAGTAAAATATTATTTGGATTTAAAAAAAAAACAGCTTCGGTTTTTTTTTTTGTTGAAAACTTCACACTCTTCTAATTTTCATAAAACTTGACACCAAGCGGGTTTTTGAAACGAAAACTAACTCGTACCTACATACAACCCGTTTTCGAAAATTTTGTTAGTTTCTCGAAAACGACTCCTAGAATTTATTAAATTTTTTCTGTGACCTAATGTAAGTAGGTACGGACTAACATTTAACAGGAACAAATTTAACATTAAGTCATTATTAACAGTACCTCTCATAAAACCATTTCTATACAAATAATATTGCATATTATACAAATTTTCAAAATAAAAACTAACTTTGGATTTTAATTTTTTTTTAAATTCAAAAATGGGTGAACGTTAATTTTTTTCGAAATTAATTTTGTGTATATACTCACAAAATACTCCTTTAAACAGAACTATGGTTTTGCATTTTGGCAGGAGCCATAAAATATAGCTAATTAATTTTTTTGAAACTAGTTAAATGGGTTTTTACAATATTAAGAAAATTTTAAACCCACCAGTGGTATCGTATATAAGTAAAAGTTCATGGATCCCAGTTGTGCATTTTATTTAAATTGCAAGGAGGAAAAATGAATTATTTTTCACACTCATATATTGGTTGATCATCATCACCTAATTACGTGTTTTTTCTCGACAAAGTATTTATGGAGACAGACACACTGTTTCCGCATCCGCTAGAAATAACCTCCATGTTCCATGGACATTATGTAATTTCACCGTTAAATCAGCGCTCATAAAGTAGAAGCGAGTTCTTTCCTTATATTTTCTTCACGATCTAAATCTAGATTAACATTATTACTAACTATGTTTTAACTTAGAGTTAATTCAACTAAAACAAAACTGGGCCACATAATATAACTGCTTATTTCTAACACTGGTGTTTTAACAATAACAAGTTTGCACGTTGCTTAGTATTACATTCAATAATTTTTTGTAAAAATATAATTTACAAAGCACTATTACTATACAATTAAAAAAATAAGACGCCCAGTTCAACAGTCGAAGTAAGTAGTATTTAAATGGCTAATATAGAAAATTAATGACTAATTTCTCAGTGCTAACTCACCTGAATAAGAGATAATTAAATCTTCCATGTTGTCCATTTACTCAGATAGTAAAAGTGCTCCTAAATTTCGAATGGAAACTTAAGTACCTATACCATAATTATTTTGTTAAATGTGCATTTTTAAACTAGCCCTCAATCTATAGTTGAGTTCATTGTAAGTCTTAAATTCTTCAAAATCGAGTTTTTGTGGCTTTCTTTTATACCGAAAAAATTCCCCTTCTGCTTATATGAACCTTAAAGCATTTGATTTGTTTAGCTATAGTCCTAGTAAATAAAGTCCAAGGTTTTGATTGCGTGTTTGAGGAAGTTGACTTAGGAGACCATCATATCAAAAGTATCGTTGTATTAAATTTTTCCGCAGGATTATTGTTGGCAATAGGAATTTATATTTGAAATCGATAAATAGATCAAACCTCTACAACACGTAAGGCTAAGGATGAGTTAAGGTAAGGTAAAAGTACACAAAGTTCAAGGAATGTCCGATGATTAGGTAACGGCATTCGAATTGGATACCTACATATACAATACACTAATAAAAGAAACCAAAATTATGTGTTTCAAATTCTTCTAGAGCTATATAGTAAGAGTCGTAAGTAAAACAGCGTATAGGTAATAGCGGCCAAGGAATGATTGGAAAATTGCGTGATGGTTGTAAGTTCAAAAGGTTTTGGAACTATGAAAAGTTTATGGTATTGTTGTGTTTTGTTATGCCACATGCTACGCATTACTTTTTACTATTAGTGCATCGTGAGATTAAACATCAAAATTATAGGTAGGTAACTAAAAAAAAAAATCAATAAAGTAGGCAATAAATAACGGAACTCATTTTTAATATTACAAGCCAGAGATATGAAAATAACTATGGCATTTGTTGCGTTGCGGGGTTGAGAAAATCAAAATTGATGACATCATCTGTGGGGTTTGCTGGTTTGGGACAAGCTAAGGTAATTTGTGATGAGTGAGAGTCCAAATCAAACATAGTGATATAACATTTATGATAGCTAAAGAGCTATATAGTGGCAGAAAAAATGTAAATTGTCACTTTTTCTCAAATTTGAACTTTATGTCGCAGTATGTTTAGAGTATACTATATTCTATAAAAACGCTACTACTTCTTTTGAGTTCTTTTCTTTTAATTAGTAGAATAAACATTTCTCTTATAACAAGAATATAATAAGAGCTAAAATAAAATTGCCTTTGTCTAACTCAATTTTCCACACAAAATACCGAAAGTTTCTCATGGCCAACAATAAGTACAATTTATTTTTTTAAAAATCATGATTATGCTTACTTTTACTTTTAAAGTAGCTAAAACTATACTGTACAAGCGCAATATTTAAAATAAATACACGATCCCATCTTCAATTTTTAATATTATGTAATCAAGTCTACACTTCAGGAAAAATGATATGCAACTTAAAAAAAAGGGTCAGTTTGACAAAAAGCCATTTTTTTAGGAGTACTAAACACTTGAGTTTATTATTTTGAAAATAGAAAACGATGCTATATATATATGTATGTATGTTTAAAGGCTTTAGTTTCAACAATCTAAAACTTTAAGGGACTTAATAAGTAGTTTATTTCTTTCAAAGAAAAGCCAATAAGTTTCACTGGAAAATTTATATCTTGAGTTTTATTAATCGGATTAGCAATCACAAAATGATATTACTTATTTTCATTTTCTCTAAATAAAAAAATTATGTGCTAACATTTTTTTTTTCAAATCACAATTTCTATATCTACTACAGGCTGAGGACCACAATGTGAGATTGTTAAAAGCAGGATTATTAATTCGCGAAATTTCTTTTCCAGTATTAAAAAAGGCTGCAATATTTTGTTATTAAATATTTTGGTTTGTTGAATATCTTAACACTAGTTAAAAATCCAATAAAATATTTTTAAAAAAATTGCACATACGCCCGAGTGAACTGTCATTTTCAGTAAGTTACTTCCCTCGTAAGAAATGAAAATATTATGTGATTCTCAGGGCATAAGACGATTTTTGAAAGAAAATTTGATCGATTAAACACGACGTAAGGTAAGCATGACTAAATCGTTTTTGAAAAAATACTCCAATAACTTTTCTATCTGTTTTCGGGAAAAAGTTGCTTTAAACTAGAAATTCATAATCTACCGACATGAACAAAATATGTGAAAATTCTGTGCGATAATAAGCCGATAACATTGAAGTCTCTCTCCAAAGTGGCCACATCAATTATTTTTATTGAGCTGCGGCTGGTCCGCGAGGCGATTGAAACTAAGCGCCATCAAAATTTAAAACGGGACGATAGTTTTAAGCTAGACCGATCTTGGGATCCAGTCATCAGCACCTTAGAGTTATCCCAGATCAAACTTAAAACACCCTGCGATATAACAAGCATTGTTTGCTCCTAACAACTTGCACCTCAACAACAACAACAACAACATCATGAGATAGAACCGCCTACGTACCGCTACAGCCTGCGCAACCAATCTAATATATAACTTTCACAAGGCAGTTTTCCGGTGACCACGCTCAATGAAACTTGATGCGAAACATTCGGGGTGAGTACAAAAGTGGACTCTTAATAATTTAATAACGCGGCTAATCCGAAAACAAATACCTCATTATAATAATTGTTGCTTAAGTTTAGATAACAATTTTCAACCATAATTTGCGAATTTATTAGGATCAATTTTATTAATTTAAGAGTGTTCGCTAATGTCAAATACGATTGGAAGAAAATTTAACTGACCTTGATCATATAAATTTTTACAAGCAGAAAGATTGCATTTTTGAAGTTTGCAATATTTCTAAGTACTTCAAAAAATGCAAAAAATGACAATCTTCGTCGAGATCAAAATTCATGTTTATTTGACTATTTCGAAAACGGCCAGGAAAAAATAAGCAGCTTTTAACTATATCTATATAGATGCAGACTTTAATTCAATAATTGTATGTTTCACAAAAATAAAATACAAAATGCCGAGATGAGATAAGCGAAACCCATTCCAAGACGATACTGAAATATGTACTTTTAAACGAGACCAAGATTTACCTAACCTACTCACTTTAGTCCTCCTTATTCTATTTTTTTTTTAAATATGGATATTCAAATAGTTTTGAGAAATAGATAAACTTCTGAAATGATTTAGATACATTTTAGTACTTTTTCTACGTTTAGTTTATGTTTATCATTACAAAGTTTGTTCAAATTTTTCCCTTGTCAATTTTTATGAAGCAAACTTTTTTTCTAGTTAACATCCATTTTATACAAAAGCACAACGAAATGAAATGAAGGATTGAATTTACGAAAAGCCAATTTATTTCTATGCCAAATATTTTCAAAGAATAGGTTCCTACCTTTATTATTCTGTTTGCACA
The DNA here is from genome assembly GCA_951394125.1 of Epistrophe eligans. NCBI lineage: Eukaryota > Metazoa > Arthropoda > Insecta > Diptera > Syrphidae > Epistrophe > Epistrophe eligans. The sequence continues at coordinate 56,807,452 of OX596028.1, forward strand.
TCATTAAGAATATATGTATTTACAATTTATATGTATTTCATCCGCCACAAAAGTGATTTACGGAATTTCAGCAAACATGTCTTTTTCATTTTCCATTTTATTTGCCATTGCATAAAATGGAAATGTCAATTCACTGACTGTCACGATTTTTCTTATCCCAAACAATCTTGTCGTTTAACGAAAATGAGAAAAGCATGGTGTTCCCTTGGGTTTTTCTTTCAAAATAAAATGTAGGTACTCGTACAATGTATGCAAAGTTTTACTAGAACTTTATACAATTGAGTATATGCAAGGCAATCTATATACATACATATTATGTACAGTACTAACATATTATGGTTTCTCTAAAAATTGTATTCTTAATCTGTTAACACTCTCAAACTCAATAAATGCTAAATGTTTTTGCTACAAGTACTTCTATGAATTCCCAAAACAAACGAAAGAAACATTTTGTCTTTAAAAATATTTATTCCGGTTAAAACGTGGAAAATTCTTTTATTTATGATTAACGAGGAAATGGTTTCATACAACAAAAAATCGGGAGTACAGAAAAAGAACCAAAGAAATAAACACCTGGGACGATACCAGGTGGATGAGAGTAACTTATCCTCTCTGAAAATACCCCAAATATTCAAATTCCTCAGAGAAATAGGTTTGGAGGAAGAGTTGTAAGGTGAGTAACCTCGTCCAGCTCCATATGGGGGCACAATAGATCTATAGGTCGCAGTGCAATTACCCCCACAATATATTCATTCATTGGTCGCCCTATCTAGAGAACCATAAGTTCTCCAAACAAAATTTTACCTTTGAATTTTACCTCAAATTGAATTCTTTACAATTTTGCTATACAAAGTTTTACTGAGAAATCAGAAATATTGCTATTTCGCAAAAAAATATTAATTAAAAGAAAAATATCGGAAATAAAAAAAGAGAACAAATAAGCCCGTGATGGTTGTTTTTTTTTTTTAAATATACAAAAAGCTTTAAAGCTGCATTGTGGTTACCTACGACACTTGTTCACAGCTGTTGCAGCTCCAGTTGCAGCATTCTTTTGTTTCCAGGCAGTTTGTTGAAGAAATATCTTTAGACTGTAATATCACTAAGAAAAATACTCATTTATGTTTTGATTGACGAATTAAAATATTTATTAATAAACAATTAAATGAAAATATTAACGAAAGATTCATTCAATAAAACTGCTATCGCAAAGAGTATTATTGTCTGGACACATATTTTCTCACAAAGTGTGATCTTTTCACACATACTTTCTTGTAAATTTATATGTGTGAACTGAGTTTGTTTCCTTTTTGTCTTTTAAAACTGTTTTAGATATTTTCAACTTACCTACTCTTTAATCTAGGTACTTGGACAAATTATCTAATTAACATAGTTTAACTTTTTATTTGCTTTATTGATAAGATTTTGCACTTACTTAACTGGTTAAAAATAATTCATGTTTGACTTGAGTTCATTAATAGGAGTCCTTGTCGTTTATTTTTGTATTTATTATTAGTAGATATTTTCTATATAAAATGGCTAAATGAATTATCATTGGTTTTCACCAACAGGGGTATATTTCGCAAGAATTGTCTGATGACAAACTTACGTTTCGCAGGGGTTCATTTCACTATTTTTTGTTTCGCATGTTTTTGTTGAACATTTTGTTATTTCGCCTTCTAACGTTTTGCAGATTACGTTTTGTTTTTTAAATGATATGATAAATTATGCTTTAGCATTTTTCATTTCGCTATTTTCATGATATTTTTTATTTGGATTGGATTTTTTAAGTTTTGCAACTTTTTATCTGGATTTTTGTTGTTTAACTTTTTTTGTTTGGCATTCAATCGGTTTCCACTTTTTTCGCATCCATTAAATTACATGTCTTCCACTCAAAATTCAACAAGAATTCATATAAAAAGTACGAAAAGCTAAAAAAAATTAATTAAATGCCTTATTTGTTGTTAAAAAATGAGAATTTAAAATAATTTACATAATATGAAAAATACTAAAAAAAAATAATTTAATTTAATTTTTATTTTGAACGAGAATCGGAATATACGTTATGTTTTCAAATAAATATATATATATAAATACTTCTCAAAAACATACCTAGTTGTTAATTATCAAAACAACTTTAAACGGCAAATTGATCTATCAGCGAAAATGAAGCGGCGAAACTTTATTTTGGGAAAATCAAAAATAAACAACAATTTGTTGTTTATTTTTTTTTCAAATTATTTTTGAAATTGACCCACTTAGGTGGGTCAAAAGTCCACAATTTTTCACCCACCTTAGTGGGCCGGAAATCTACAGAAAATTCTTGTGGACTTCTGGCCTATCGATTGTGGATTTCTGACTCACTTTGGAGGTTTTAAAAATTTTCATTTATATAATTTTATTTTTATAAAAAACAATTTCTTTTACCTTTTTTAAGCTTAAGATGACTCTTAAGATTTCAAAAGGTAATAATATTTGTTTGCCTTAATCATAGAGAACCGCTCAAGTTTGATGTGCTCGATGCATTTTCTTGGAAAACCAGTACATCTTCGGGGGGCTTTGTACCGCTCACGCAACTCCGTTTTTCTGCTTAGGGTATATCCAGTCGTCAGGCAGGCGCCAATGACAACACTTTTTTTTTTAATAAACAGTACCTTGAGTATCTGATTTTAAAAAATTCCAGAAACTATATGTGTAGTTATGACCCAATTCCTTTTAAAAATTATGGAATATTGACCCATTTTGTTTGTGGACTTCCGGCTCATAAGGGTGGGATATAAGTCCACAATTGATTTGTCCATTGTGGACTTTTGGCCTGTGGAGTGTGGACTTATGAACCTGCTCCGATTTTCCCGTGGAGTTAAAGAGTCATTGACATTCTCCTCCAAAAAAATTAATTCATCTTAAACTTAAAACTTGCTTTGATAGTTCCATACCAATATATGAAGGTATTTTTAATAATACAAATTCTATATACTACTGAAATACATCAGCCAAGTAGAAGACTTAGCACTAGTTTAATTGGACTTTGTTGAATTATTGATTTAAAAAAGCTTTTAACGGCCTTTAGTCCACAAAAATTTTGGCGTTTCGTCCCGGCGTTCTCACTTGGACTCATCAGTTGACTAGTGAGGACCTTGTCAATACGCAATTTTTGTTAAGTTCAGTTCATCTTCCATACCAATACTAAAGTACAGCTATCATATACTTCATTTAAGTTTATTAAATTAAAGGTTTTTATAGATTATGTAAATTTTTGTATACCTCTCACCTCAAACATAAAGTCATAACCGAAAAATCTAAATTTTTGTTTCCTTCATCGTTAACTTTGAAAGGTAAAGTTCAATGTTTACATTCTTTTGGTTCAAAGTCAAAGGGATTTAATATTTGAATATTAATATTTCAAAAAAAAAAAACCAACAAAGCCAACAAAAAGCTTGTAAACAACAACCTGTTGAAATCGGAATCCTTGTGATGATACGAGTATAGGTACACATGAAAATCTAAGAGTAAGCCCAACACCCATATGCATGCAACATTGGTTATGATATAACATACAGGTTCACCCACTGGAAAAACAAATATTTATCCTCATTTTTCAACAGATACATATTATTACATACATATAACATCAGTTTTATATCCTCTTTCATACAATCTATATAAAACGAAAATGATTGCGGTAGGTAAATTCCAACATATTGAGAACACTCACAGCAATAAGTCTTGGCTGATGTATACGCAATATTTGGCCCATAATTCAGATACACATATTATATATTATATAGGAACCACAATATCGATTTTATCCAGCAACAGGCAGTTAGTTCCCTGGGGGCAAATTATTATTATACCAGGGTACGAGGGTATGATGAAAATCTATACACGCGGAACGAGGTCGAACAAGTTCATAATCGACTTTGAGTTAGTCAATTTATCAAATACAAATTGGTTATATGTATCCATTGGGTATACATAGTTTAGTTATATACATAAACATTCCTGGCATATTATCTTGATTACCAGGATTTGAGTTAAATAACTTTGTCGAGAAGGATAACTATTTTCGAACATTTTGTTGTTTGCAGGTATAAGTATATAGGGAACTGGGAATTGGGGATGCAAGACAATTAAGGTAGAATATTAAATCAGTATTTTTAAATTGTTATTACATTAAAGCAATTCATGCTTCATAGAAAATAGAATAAAATTCAGAAAGAGAATTAACAATTTTAGATACGGATAGGGATCATTATGGTTATGATTTTAATGGCTGTGTTTTACTTCGTATTAATATTTTCGAAATTTTGATTTCTCTCCATTTAATTGTTTGCTTACTTTTCATTTCGCCGAGGTATTATTTGCCGAAATCATAACTTCCCATTTTTTACCTCAAAATTCTGATCTCGCATTTAATTATTTCGCTTGTGGAGTCAAATTTGGTACAGAGCATTTTTTAAGGTGATTTAGTAGAGAGGAAGTACGTTTTTGGTTACGATTTCATTTCAACTTTTTACCTATAATGAACAAAGTAATTATAAGAAAACTGCGTTTAAGGTTTCAAAGAAAAAATCGAATTATGAAATTAGGGATTTGTAGTTTTTTGAAAAAAAAATAAAATAATAACTAAATTATACACGTTTATTTTTTTTTATTGGCTTAACGAATTTCGTTTGCAATCTGGTGCTTCTTAATTATTCAATTAATATTTAATTTAAACATTTGAAAAATAAATTTATTTTAAGCAAAATAAAAATCAAATTTTGGTACTTTTGAATTTTTTAAATTTGTTTTTCTAATGATATAATAATGATATATGGCAAGTTTAAGTTAAAAAAGTCGGACTCGAGATTTTAATCAAACTTTACATTACGATGATAACGAAGTCGATAAAAGTGGGTTTCGCAATTCTGTCCTTTTGACTGCAGCCTAAACTGGTGAGTCGATTTTCTTTAAACTTGTTATCTAGAATTTTTTGAGCTTTCTTCCGAATGTTTTTTTTTTCGTTTTTTTTTTTGACCAGGAATAACGGTAGGTACTTTTTTAACAATTAATAAAAGTCTTATTTTTCTCAAAAACGTGCCCACTACTTTTTTACAAAAAGGCTACTACATATTGTTATAAATGGTACCTCCCATAGAACCATTTTGTTTTTTAATTTTTGATTTTTTCAAAAACAGTTACCTAATTTTGATCATTTTTTTTTAGAAAATGTTTCAAAAAGTTTTAAAAGTATTGTAGGTATACCAAAATTTTATTTTTTTTTAATTTAAAAAAAAAGTTTCATCGTTTGTTTTTGGGAACTTAATATGTAATTATAAAAGGACTTGTTCGATTTTTATTAAAATTACAACTCAACTGTTTTTTTTACATTATAAATTTTTAACAAAAATTATTCTTAGAAAACCAATAATAACGGTACCTACAACACAAGTGTTTAAAATCTCATTATTCTTAAAAAAACTTCTACGAGTTTGATTAAAATTTGTACGTTTTCTAAAATCATTACGATCTACACATTGGAACAATTTTTTTTTTATTAATTCATTATTAACTGTATCTCTCATTGAACTATTTCTTTGGGTTTCAATCATCGCTTATCAGTTGAATCGGTTTTAAATAAATTTTTTACACGAAGCTAAGTTTTAATAATATCGCATATCAAATCAATATCGCATAAAAAAAAAAAAAAACAAATTAATTTTTTAACTCCCCATTAATAAATATCAAAAAACGGCTTACCAATTTTTTTTCTTTAAAATAATTTTGTTATAAAACCTCTAGAACGATTTTTAAAATATTATTCTCATAAATTGAGATTTGTTTCCGAAATCAGATAATGAACATCGGATTGGTGGTTTCTATATCATATTGATTTTTTAACAATTTGACAGTTACATGCATATGTGCAAAAAAAAAACAAAACATGGTATGCTATTTTGAAGCATTTGTTACTAAACACTTTTCTAGTTAATTTTAAAAAAAATCACTACCCCGTTTTTAAAAAAAATTGAATTTTCAAAAAAAAAATTGAATTTAATATTTTTTTTTTTCATTTCAACAAAGATGGAATCTTAACATTTGAAAATGCGGGACATTTTTCGAAACGCTCATTGATGCGAGCACCTATGAAAGTATATGTGTACATATATGTATGATTGTATGTATAAGTATATGGCATTCTTACCGTATCTGGACTTCATCAGAAAACTATTTTTTATTCATTAAATAATTTGTCGTTCAATAAAGATTTTTATAATGGCCAACAGCAAAAGTGGTTTGATTTTAATTCTTGATAATTATTATGTATGTAAATGTGTACATGTGTAATTTAAGGCTTAATTCACATTATGTAAGTATATTCTCATTTACAAGAGAAAACCTTTTGTGTGTTTTTTTTTCAACTCTCAATATACATAATATGTACATATGTATGTATGAATTATCAATTTAATTGCAATTGTCAACTACTGCCCTCATTAAATTTATGATTTATGTCTCACTTGTTCTTTTATACACTGTTCTATATAATTAATGGCATCAATTATTGCATGTGATTCATTTGTTCTGAGTTTACTTTATGTATATGTCCGTTCCTACAAGTATTTTACGCTATTGAATAATTAATAAAATGTTTATCTAAGCGATATTATTTACTATGATCATTCATAATAATTAAAATCGTATTTGTCTTTTAGAATACCTACGTAGATATATGTTAAATGTTCATATGTACATATATGCAAGTTGTATAGAAAAATAATTTGTCTTCTTTTGTGAACAAAAAAGACTACATAAAGGCTGATACCTGTCTGCATAAGAAAATAATGCATATTTAATTAAGTACTTTGCATAAAGTATGATCTAAAAGAGTGGGTTATATTACACCAATACTTTTTTATAGTTTATAAGATTTTTTTAAAGGTTTAGTATTGGTATTGAAAAAGTTTTTATGAAGCTGGGCTGGGTAGAAATTAATTCAAATTAAATTCTTTCGGAAATCTCGGAAATTAAAATATCGCATTACGATATATGAGAGAAACTGTTAATAATGTCTTTATGTATAGAGCTTTTTCCCGTAAGTGGGTATAGACCGTGCATAAATTTGATCACGGAGTTGGAATTTTTTTTTAACGAACATTCATAACTTGCCATATAGAATCTATACAGAGTGATTGAGCTTTTTAAATCAAGATGTAAATTAATCAAAAACTATCGATTTTTTTTTTAGTATTTTTTTTACTTTTCGATTTTAAAATTCAATTCTCCAATTGTAAGTTAAACAAAAGACCAGATGCCTTATAATTTTTTGAGATATAAAATTAAATTTTTGAAAAAATCAGTTTGAACAATTATTTTTTAATATATTATGCGATTAATTTTTTTATCTTTTATATTCTGAATATTTATGCAGGCTTTTTTGGTTTAAAAGTAAATAAAACAAACTTTATTCCATCTTCTTCCTAACGTTTTGTCGTTATTCACGGCTTCTTGAGGGGATTTATTCGAAAGTAAGTTTTAGTTTAAATGATTTTAAATTATAATTACCTACAAACTTCCTAAAAAATTGTTAATACATTTTTTTTCTTAATTTTAAGTACGAAAATTATTTTTTTTTTAAATCTACTAAATTGATCAAGTTGATTTAAAATATGAATCTGAAAGAAAGGATTTCTGTCTTTTTGAAAATGGTATATAGCATTAGATCTACATATATACCATGTAAGTGTTGCAGTTGTTTTTCAATCTTTTTTTTTTTAATTTTAGATCTAAGATTTTTCCTTCCCCATGAATGAGGGGAAATAGATACCCCATCTCATATTATTAAATTTATACTAAACACAAAAATTGGAATGACAAAATTCTCAAACATTTCAAAATCTCGAATCACATAGCCTCGAAAACAAAATTCTAGACTCCGAAAAATATTCGACTTTTAGTTTTTCTTTTTATTACATGTATTGCTAGACAGATGGATTGTTATATTTTGTAACCAAACCAATAAAGTTTAGAAATTATTTTAAGACATTTTTATTATTTCTTTTAAAATATGAACCTTACCTACATATACCTTTCTTATAAATATAAAATCATGGCGAATGATGAATTGTTTTTATACCTTGACAAAAAAAAAAATAAAAACTAATCTTAACCCAGATCAAGGAAACATCATTGCGTGATTACCTATGAAGCTAAAAATATTCAATTATTCTCAATCATTGTCGCACGATAATTTGCTCATAATTTGCATATTACAATGCGATTTTATCAGTTCATCCTGTGCACGCATTGTTAAAATGAAAAATGAAAATTATCTCGCCAATTTTCTGGTTAGATTTTTGTTCCTCCCCATTAAGTCGAACTATACCTATAACCTACCTCCTGCTCATGCCAAGCTTTATTCATTCCAATGTCAATTAGTTGGCAAAGAGGATTACTATCACAATCGTCTATCACACACATATACTTGAGTCAAAGTGCACTTGAACAAACTCTCGCGGTCATTGAAGAATATTCACGTCTTCGAAATCTACTCTAAACAAAATGTCGTCCTTGCTTGCCAAGAGTTGGATAATAGGTAGAGGTATGTATTGTGCTTATAGGTACTCCTGAGCTTTGAAAGGGAAGGCAAGGCACATATTCAATGTCAAATATATATCGCGCGCTATTATTTGTACCTTATTGTGACCTTCGCGTGTTAAAAAGGATTAATTTTTCCTTATATCATCGTATAGGCATGCCATGCGTGATTTAATTTTTCAAAACGAGCCCAAACAATTTTCAATGTTTGAAGTGAACTTACAAGTTTTAGAGGGTATTGTATAGCAGCTTTGATAAAATGTCTGCATATTTGTAACGTCTATGTATATGCGGTGGATTTCTTTAGCTAATTTAATTTTTATTTATGAGTAAATTAAATTAGGTTTAATTTTAGTTATGTGGTAATTTCTACTCTTTAGTTTTTCTATTTTTGTTTCAAAATGGAATGAATGGCTTGGATACCTTTTACAAGAAAAATAAATAAATTTGGAACACAAGGGCCTAGGGACATACAAATGTTTCACTACTCAAGTTTGTTTGATGCTTGTTGGCAAAAATGGAAGGGAAAATTTTCTTCCGAATACAAAAAGCTATGATGAGAGGTGCAATTTTTCATGAAAAGAGATACTCGAGGAGGATTTGTTAATTTCTTTAGAAAGGTATAGTAGCTATGAAAAAAGAAATATTTTTTTTTTAGTGGAAGAAGTTGAGATTTTATCCCCTAACTTTCTCCTTCGCCCTAACCATTTCGTCAAGGGCTACTATGGTCTGAATAATAGACTATACCTACTTAAAATTTACACGTCAAAATCTAATTATCATCATAAACGATTTAAAACATTTCATATATCTTTTTCAATTTATTAGTTAAATAGATATTTGATATTTATCACTGAAAAAAATTGTTTGTAATATATCCTTAAGCACCGTTTATTGACTGCATTTTCATTGACTCAATAAAATGTTTTTTTATATTACGAACTTTTTTTTTTATTTTAATAAACGATTTTTTGGCTGAGTTATAAACTCCATTTACCGAGGATTTAAATTTAAAAATTAATAACCATTTGCTTGTATTAATAATTTTTTTTGAACACAATAAACTCATACATTGCGCCAACATTTTTTTTTTTAAATTACTTTTTTACTTTGATAAATGCATTTATTTGCAAAATAAGCAAGTTATTAAATGCCAATACAAATTTTAATTGATTTTCACATTTTTTTTCTTATCATCGTCATAAACTGTGTTTTGACCCAATAAATTATTGTCTCAATGCCAAATGCTTTTTTTTCAAATTAAAGTCGATGCTTAACAATTATCATAAAATTCACAGTATGTTCATGCAGTGTTTTTGATATAAAAAAAATCTTATTTCAATAAAAAGCTAGGAAAGATATTTTTTGTAAAAAAATAAATACTTCAAAATATTTGATTTAAAAAACTAACTTAAAAGCCTTAGAGTAGTCAGACTTTAGAAGAGACACAAAATGTTCGTTCTCTCCAGAGTATATCCATCTACTTCCTGTGAGTTGTGAAACTTGTGAGTTGTGTGTGAATAGTAATCTATACTGCTCTTCTCTCTGCTATTTGTTTTTAGGTAGATGCAAATGCTAGCCGAGAAGGAAGATCGCTATTGCAACAGAAAACTTGAAACATATTATTATTTTTTTTTAATGGCGAAAGAAGAACGAAAAATTGTTCCTCTCTTATTGAGACATTTTGTGTCATTGGTGGTTCGGCCAAATAATTTTTTTTTGAGTTATGAATTTTTAGTAAGAAAAAAAAAACTTGGAGGAAAAGTTTCGGTTATGTTAAAAATAATATTTTCCCCCATAAATAAGCTTTTCAAATATTTTCCCGCCATAAATCCCACCATCAATTTTTTCCCACCATTATTCCCACCAAAGAGATTTTTTCCCCCCATTTTGGTGGGAAAAACCACCAATCTGGGAACACTGCATCTAACTGATTACCCCAACTGCCGAAAACAAACGAAATTTTACAATTCAATAAACTATTTCATTGTTTGTTCTCACAAATTCGTTCCTTCAAACAACAGAAAAAGTACATTGCCGCAACAAACCAATTTTGTAAAAGATAAATAAATAAATAAACACGATCACTAAACTTTAGCTTGTATTAATAAAAGTTTATTGGGCCAATAAATGGATTAAAATTCATACCCAATAAACTTTTTTATTGTATCTACAAACGTAGAAGTGTACGTTTCAGTGTACTTACTCTAAATTGTGAAATTATTATTAATTCATTTGTGTCCATTTACCTACTTTATTTATCGTCACAGAGCTATTTTAAATTTAAAGGAATAATTTAAGGGTAATATTTAAATTAACAACTTTATTATGATTCATTTTAAATCAATAACTTGTAGGAATCCCTATTTGACCTTTTAAACCCTGTCAAACCCAATCTGGCGATGGCATTGTGGGTAAGATGTCAATTTGAACACCGCCAATACTAGCACAAGGGTTAATTTTGCAGCAATAGAGAGATTTTAAAACTAAACATCTGGTTTGTTTTTGTACATAAGGAATAACACCAGTTCATTGTTTATGTAATAATTTACGTATACATATATCTAAATATATGTAGTGAATTTAATAAATAAAGAAAGGGTATTTTTTAATTACCTAAATAAAATATCTAAATTAAGAAAATATTTTATTTAATAGAGTCAGTTTTTTTTTTCATAAATTTGACTTTAAATGCCACAAAAAGTGGAAGAAGTTTTGAAGAAAAAAGTGAAGTAGATTAAGAAAAATTAAATTAGATTTCTAAGGGGATTTTGTGTGATAACACACTTACAGTTAGGCTGCCAAGCTTTCGCACCATCATCATATTAATATTGAAGGTTTAAATGAAACAACAACAATTGGGTGAGCTACCATCAAGATTTTATAGGCTGGAGTTATAGCTAGCTAAATTTCACAAATTTAACCATCATTCGATAAAATAATGTCAAAAAAAAAAAATAATGAAATTTATGTAAATGGTTGTGCTTTATTTTCCATCCGAAAATCTTAAGTTAGACAAAAACAAAAAATGATATTATTACATATAATAATAATAATATATACTTGTTATCGATAGTTTGTATGAAAACTCCATTTTGTTTCTGTGATGCTGTCGCTAATTCCTGTGGTCGTTTTTTTCGTGCAATTCCCCTTGGGCTTGCAAAAAAACACGCATAATTATATCAAAAAGAAAATCTATCATGGTTGATGTCACAGACGTCAGTGCAATGTGTAGTACTCAAGTACAAATGGCAACTCACTTATTTTGACATTTTCAGTGACAACATCGAATTCAGAAAGAAAAAAAATATCTTTGGCCCTATAAACATAAAAGATATGCATTAGATTATATGCTGGTTGTGACCTTTACCTTATTTACTGCATACGTATATCTACTAAACATATACATGCAAACATATAAAAGGACCCGTTTGTGTAAATACTGTCAGCAAGATAAACATTAAAAGAAGTTTTAATTAAAAGTGACAAACTTTTCTTTGTTTCATTTTCCATTCCCTCGGTTTTTGTTGACATGAAAAAAGAATCGTTCCAATTCGATTTGCTCGTCTTTGGTTTCAGATAGATATATATGTATAAGGTTGGCTTTTATGAAGTTTAAAAAGTGATGGGTGTGTCCAAAGGTATGTTTCTATGAATAATACGGATATAAGTAGAAATTGAGTTAAGAAAACAAAATAGAATGCGACACGTTTTGACTAAAATTACCTATATTGATAAACCCAAAGATAAAGGAACTACAAGGCTTGTTGAATAATTGCTCATTTCGTTTGTCAAAATAGGAATCAATTGAAATTTTTTTATTCGGAATAGAAAATGCTTTTTTAACTTTTATCCGATGAATCTTATTCAATTGGACACATGCTTTTAATTGTTGTTGTTTTTTTATAACCTTACAAATTTAAGCGTCCGTTTAGAATTTTAAGCATTTTTTGTTTCAGATTATTCTGCTCGATGTTTCTATCACTTTGCCGCTTTTCCAATTTGTCGCTTTGCCATGTTGTCGCTTTAATGCTGCCGCTTTATAACTTAACCGCTTTGTTGCTTTGTCGTTGTCGCTTTATGACTAACCACTTTGTCACACTGTAGCTTTGTCACTTTGTCGCTTTACCGCTTTGTTTCTACCATTATTTAGCTTTGCCGCTTTGTCACCTTGTTGCGGCAACATAACAAAAGTCGATGGTTGCCCTCATATGAGCTAGAATCGTTCCTTTTTGTTCGTTTATTGATTTTAGACCCATTATATTTTTTCTATACCTAAACGAAAAAGATTCAATATAAACATCTTAAATTTTAAAATCTCTGAACGCGCCGAATCAGATATATCTCCTTAGGCTAACCTATTTTCCAGCATGTTACGCATAATTCAATGCTCTCTACTCCAATTATCAATTTTTCTAATCAAGACCATTTTTCAACATTTGGCTTTATTTCACTTTTGCCAGTAGGCCATATTTGGTATAATTTAACAAATTAGTTTTGGCCCTAATTCTCTTTACCAAAGTGAGATTAAGTCAAAATGTTGAAATATGGCCAACTTAGAAATTTGCCAAATTTAAAAATTTGTCCTTAGAACACTTGGCGTTATTTGAAGGCATCGAAATAATGCCAACATAAGATATGTTTGTGTGCAGTGAGGAGTTAAAAACAGCGAAGAATTTAATGCAGAGAAAAATCAGAGCTATAGTTATTGAATAATATTTTAATATTTTGTTTATATTAAAAAGTTACTGACCAAGAAAGTTCACAAATTTTATTTTGTTTAAGTAACTTTGAAAATTTAGCACATTTCATCAAAACATCAAAATTAAAAACAAAAATAAATTAGTTAGTCTTTATTTTCTGCAAACAAAATTAACGATAAGGCCCATTTCTTTAAAAAAAAAATCTTGTAGTCAACGATATATATTTACATACGTATTTTCAATTTTATATTTATCTATAACCATTCAATCATATACATAAAAAAAAAACATCTAAAGAACTTTCGCAAAGAGCAACACTTTGCCTATTTTTGCCTTTTGTCAATGTGGGACTTGTTAATTGTATCTATATCATCAAGCTGGGATGGTTTGTTTTCTTATTCTCAGACAGAAGTGCTACTTCAAAGAATTGATTCTTTATCTGATAAAGTGCTCGGTGTCTTTTAACAACATTAGCTCGACAGAAGTATCATAAAGAGGCGATATAAAGTAGCAGCAATAAAAAGACGAACGAATTCCATTAAGAGGTCTATTTAAATTTGAAAAAAAAATAGCACAATTGAACTTTCATGATAGATGGCCTGCTTTGCTACGAAGGCAGCTCGAAAGAGGAAAGTTTTAAATTTCCCATATTTAGATTCAAGTCAAGGGTGAATGAGAAACCAATTAAAATTCAGACTTTTTTTTCTATTATTTGAAAGTGGTGGGCGAAGGCATAAAGTAGAATATTTTTGTTTTTAATTATATTATATGATGGATGAAATGGGAGGTATAGAGATGAATACTTTTTTTTTTTTTTTAATATTTCCCAAAATAAAATCCCGGGTGAGTTGTTTAAGTTCGATAACTATTAAACTGAGATGCTTTTTTGTCAAGGCTGAGGTAGACTCGTTGGTGTCCAGGGTTTTCCCCAAAGAAAGCACAAAACTTTGGTTAAGAAGTCCAAACTCCGAGTTAAAATATAATTATAACGTAAACTTTGTGTAATCTCAATCAATATATAACAATACAATTTAATCCTTATTGACTACACTTTTGTTATCAATAAAAAATAAAATACAAAAACAAAAATTGAAGTTAATTTTATTTTCAATTAATTTACCTCGAACGCGTTTCGATAGAACTTGTCTATCATCATCAGCGAACACGACTGATGATAAAGAGTGTCATCTTCATCTTTTTGGTTATGCAGCATCAAATAAAGTCCAAAAATGCAAGTCATTGTTTTTCAAAGTTAATTGTGTACGGACAAGAGAACAAAACAAAACACGAAAAATTAACTTGTGCAATCGATGCACTCGTCAGCGCGAGATGAAAGCTAAGTTTACACCAATTGGAACAAAAAGGAAGTTATATTTCCATTATCGGCGTTGATAGATTTGTCATCTTTTTGGATGAAATAGCTTTCGTATGCATCTAACCGTCTTGCATCATTCACTTGTCGAACTAATTTTAAATTGTCTTTTGTTATGTTAAAGTGGTCGTTAGTTAGTACATGATTAGCTAGAGCTGAAGGTCTACAGTTGTTTGTTTTTATGTAGGTAGTATGTTCTTTAAAACGCGTTTCAATATTTCTTTTTGTTTGGCCGTAGTACACTTTTTCACAATCACCACATTGTACCGAATAAATTCCTGATTTTTTTAAAGGTTCGCTTTTATCTTTCGTTGAACCTAAGATATTCTTTAATTTATTGTTGCTCGAAAAAACCATTTTCATATTGTTGCGATTGAATGTACTTTTTAATTTATTTGTTAGGACCGGGTTGTATGACAAACATACCCTTTTCGGTTCATCTTTCCGATCAATTTTCTTATTTTGTGCGTAAAAAGTAGTTAGATTCGAGTTTTTTATTTTTCGCATGTGTTTTAAGATGAGATCATCGACCATTTTTTGACTGTATCCATTTAAGTTGGCGATATCCGTAATATGCTCATACTCTTTTTTGTAGTCAGCAATTGAGAGTGGCAATTTGCATAAACGATGGATATATGAATGAAATGCAGCTTTCTTGTGTTGAATGGGACAATGCGAGTTACTTGGGATGCAGCGTTTGGTATTTGTTGGTTTGTGGTACACAGCAAAACTTAAATTTCTTTCTTTTCTGCGTACTGTAAGGTCTAAAAATGGTATTTTATGATCTATTTCTTCTTCGACTGTAAAGTTTATTTCTTCATATTGAGTGTTAAGTAGGGTTAGTAGATTTTGAACTTCCGATTTCTTAACTATCGCGAAAATATCATCTACATAACGTAACCAAATCCGTGGTAGATCACCTGAATTTTTTAAATTAATTTCAAACTTCGACATAAATAGTTCGGCAATCAAAGGTGAAAGGGGGTTGCCCATACTTGTTCCGTGTTCTATTACATAAAACAAACCGCGGAATTGAAAATAATTTTGTTCCATACATTTTTTCGCAACACTCATATAAATCAATTTCTTTTCCGTGGGTATTTCGTTTAATTCTAAATATTCATCAAATGCTTTAAAAGCTTGTTCAATTGGAATACTCGGAAATAAAGATACTACATCAAAGGACACCATCATTTCTTCTTCTTCTACTTTAATGTCTTTTAGTTTGTTGACAAATTCAAAAGAATTCTTTACTGAAGCACTTTCTATTGGTGGTAGGTTTTTTATCTCATTTACGAGCCATTTTGCCAAGTAGTAACATGGTGAGTTAATATTTGAGACTATTGGCCTCATCTTTTTTCCTGGTTTGTGTATCTTTGGCAGACCATATAACTTTGGTACTTCAGGGTTAGATACGTGTAATGTTCGTTTTAAATGATAGCCGAAGGTCTCACTTACTTCCTTTTTCA
The DNA here is from genome assembly GCA_951394125.1 of Epistrophe eligans. Taxonomy (NCBI): domain Eukaryota; kingdom Metazoa; phylum Arthropoda; class Insecta; order Diptera; family Syrphidae; genus Epistrophe; species Epistrophe eligans. Next base: position 56,823,573 of record OX596028.1, read on the forward strand.
TGGCTGTGGTTAATTTAATCATTTTTGGTAATGGATTCTTAGTTATTCGTTTGTACGAACCATCTTCAATTAATTTTGTCATTCTATCTTCATATTCAGTCTTGTCTAGAATTACTAATTTATTGCCTTTATCTGCTTTTACATAAAAACAATCTTTTTCTTTTAAGACGGTTAGATGCATACGAAAGCTATTTCATCCAAAAAGATGACAAATCTATGAACGCCGATAATGGAAATATAACTTCCTTTTTGTTCCAATTGGTGTAAACTTAGCTTTCATCTCGCGCTGACGAGTGCATCGATTGCACAAGTTAATTTTTCGTGTTTTGTTTTGTTCTCTTGTCCGTACACAATTAACTTTGAAAAACAATGACTTGCATTTTTGGACTTTATTTGATGCTGCATAACCAAAAAGATGAAGATGACACTCTTTATCATCAGTCGTGTTCGCTGATGATGATAGACAAGTTCTATCGAAACGCGTTCGAGGTAAATTAATTGAAAATAAAATTAACTTCAATTTTTGTTTTTGTATTTTATTTTTTATTGATAACAAAAGTGTAGTCAATAAGGATTAAATTGTATTGTTATATATCCGAGTTAAAGTATTTTTATTTGGTTGCAAGTATTATTATGTACAAATTTTAACTACAATCAAAACAACTTAGTTTATATAAATAAAATGGTATTTCGTATAATTCTTACAAAGTATCAGCTTAACTAATAAAATTCAAATGCGGCTTGTGTTACAATACTCCTCGCCTTCAGCGGCAAGTTGAAGGATAAACAAGTGCGTCTACTGTGTGTCTTTAGAAGAAACACCTAGCAGAATGATCAGGTTATGATTCTCTCCCCGCCTCTAGCCGCGGTAAACAATTTAATATAACAAAATTAAAAACGGAGTTGCCTCAATAAAACAGGTAGAGGTTTTGCTTCTGTTCCGACGCCATATGCGCCTCACAGTCACAGCGTGTCTCGGTTCGTTTAATAATCTAGTCCGTTCCAGAATAGATTAATCGATGAGTTTGGTTTCCTCCTTGTAGTACACTGGTTTTTTACTCAACAACAATAAAGGCAGAAGATGAATTTGCACTGAAATTGTAGGTACCTCCCTTTAGCACATTTGCTGACAGCAGCAAGTGTGAACTCAATGATGGCTAAAGTCCAACACAAAAATAAAACATATTATGTTTCCTTCCTTTTTGTAGTATACTTTGAGGAATCGGTAATGGGGCTGTATTCTGTTGCATACTTCACAGGCAGGTTCGGTAGCGGAGTTGTGAAAGGTGTAACGCTTCGCTACAAAACATCAACTAAAAATGTTTATCTATATAACTTGGATGGCTGTCCAAAGATAAGCAACGTTTATAAATAACATACTGTCATTTCTTCAATGGATCTCCTGAACGTTAGTTCAATTTCTAGATCTCAGTTTTAAACTGCAATATCTGTTAATCTTGTTTAGGAGACTTTTTTTTAGAGCTTGTCTCAAATTAATTGCATAAATTGTTATATTAACTGAATTTACTTCTATAAGTCATACAATATATGAATATAAAAGCAACTATATACTGACATTGAATGAATCGAATTAATTGCATCAACATCTGAGTCAACCTATAGCTGCAGGGAGAGAGACACTCATATTAAATTCACTCATCCAGCATTATGAAATATATACATGTTTATTATATGGCTCCACTATACCTAATGTTAACATCTACCAGATTTATTGTTTCCATAATCATTCTCTTTGATAGGCAGTAGCAATAGCAGCAGAAACTTTTCTTGTTCTTGTTTTGAATGTCGCACTGGTTGTTAATGGCGTAGCTTGTACTATTTTGCATGCATCTGGAACATCATATATTCATATATCAATTCCCAGTGTAGTATATCCATATTATGCATTAACATATTCATTTATATACACATTCTCAACCTCCTCTTGTTCTAGCCAATCATATCTCCTTCAACTAAATGTGAACTATGATATATCTTTCCCATCAACCATCACTGTCGTCCTTGATGCTGGAGACTCCCTTGAAATATGCTACTGCCGACCGACGAAGACGACGACGACGTCGTCGTTGCCTTAGACGATGATGATGATGATGCCAGTGAGAGCGACAACGAAATGAAATCTAAGGAAATGCCAGGCAATCAATCATCAGCTGAACCACCTACTGCATTTGGAGAATGGGCATCATTGCTTGATTCTCCTTGTCTATAACAGCAACAACGGAATCAACTTTCTTAGAACAAACTCCCTCTACAGCTTTAGGGAAGCCAAAACCAACCCCAACAAAGGGATCAGATAAGCTAAAATATTACTATCCAAGGTGAGTCTAAGAGAACATGATTGAAGATCGCAAGCACTATACATGTATAAAAAACGAGTACACAGGGTGTTCCAACTTAAAAATTATATTGTTAATTTACACGAAAGAAAAATTAATTTCTGAAATGTTCTGATTTTGCTTTTCATTCAAAAAATGAAAGTATTGTTGTCTTTGCTTATTTTTGTCTACTTTACTTTGTCAAAATTTTAATCAATTATTTCTTTAACACAATGCTTTCAACGACACAGCGCTGCTAAAATGTAGTCCAACTTGTGCAAGTATAAGCATCACAAAATCTACACTCAGCTTTAACAGTTCGCATGTATCCTATAAGTCCGATTGGAATATGAAGTGTTAAGTTTAATCAAGTCAAGTTATAGCCATTTTCACGAAGAATTGAAAAAAGTCTAATCCTTTCTATAGATAAGGCAGAGGCTAAACAAAAAATCGGTGCCATGAATTGAAGGTCTTATTCAATTAGGGCCAAGCTGAATATACAGTGATCGCACAAATCTATAATTTTAACCAATAACCACTTAGAGCCAGTGAATACTAAAAAAATTGGGTTTCTTGTAAAATAAGCATGTTGAAGTTCAAAAAAATTGGACTAAGGATTCAAAATTTAAATTTTAAATTCTAAAATTTAATTTACATGTTTTCAGAACACCCTTTTCGTGTACCAAAAATATATAGGTACACCTTTTTCTTTTCTTTTATGTATCCATATAATCTATATACAGTTATTTTACCTTTTATTTTCAGTCTTCCCGTCACGTTTACTTTTCCCAAACCACTGGTATGGCCAACGACATATCCCATAGTTCCATGTTCTGGATGGATTTGGCCATTATGACTATGGCTATGTCAACGAGCATAGTTCAAAGCAAGAATTCAAACTCCTGGATATGGGATAACAACACGGGGTGCATATAATTACATAGACACTGAACTGAAGGAAAACTACAGACCATATCGTATGTCTCTTTGGATGGTGAAGGAATTCGGGTGGCAGCAAAAAATTTGCATCATCCATGCAGTTATTCCAGTGGAAATACCAGATTCGCCCGAAGTTGCCACAGCCAAAGCCGCTCATTTGCAGGCATAGTTCGAAGCTGTGGCAAATGTGAATAGAGCCAACAATGTTCCTGGTGTTGCTGGTTCTAATGCAAATGCAAGTGGTGACAATGTGGCTAGTGCGGCTGTAATGAGACCTCTGAGGTTAAAAGATAGTCGTATAGCAGTTGTAGGTACCTATACTTATATATACGTAGTGTCCCACCAAACGAAATGTGAACCACAAATGTCATTAAAACTTTATTCTGTTATCTCCATCTCTATCTGTATATATTTCTATCTCTATTCCAAAGGATTTTTATTTCTAAGTTTTGTTTTATTTTTTGCCGCATAGGATGTGAGTTGGTCCTTTAATTTCAATATACATACATATAAAACTTAGCTTTTCTTCAATAATTAAAGTTGTTCGTGTGGGGTTGAAAGTTTTAAATGCATTTTGCTAGAAGTTGAACAACGTAAAAGGGAAATAAATGCATTTCAAGTTTGACGTTCTTAGAGTACTTCTTACCTGGAATTCTAATGTTATGTGTGTCTTTACTTGGTTCAAGGAATATAATATATTGCGTGTGACTTGGTCTGTCTTCTTTAAAACTTGCATAACTCGAACAGGTTTTTAGCATTTTGCGTTTAAATATCATTTCAAGTCAGTTCTGAAATCTAGAATCTCTCAGCCAATCCAAATGTGTCCAGTCCAAGAAAAAAAATAATTTCGAAGATAAATACGTTCATTTATTTAATCAAACAAAATAATTTTATTTAAATTAATTTGAATTTCAATATGAATCTTAAAATAACGGGATGTACTTTCTTTTTCTTTGAAATAAGTATAGAAAGGTTGGTTTCTGTTATGCTTGTAATAAGGCTATTAAAGCTTATCGAGGTCGAGGTCGAGGTTTCCGATATTCCATGCCTCTACGAAATTCACTATAATAATTATATTGGAAAACCATCTTGTCAATACCCAAGTTGTAGGCATTAAAATAATTTTTTATTTGTACATATTGTGCATATTTTTCTCTGCGAAATTAATTTATTTTTAAATTTAAGGATGATGGTTTAATGAACGAGACAAAATAAAAAAAAAATAGATTTAATAAAATTCGCCCAGTGTCACGCCCACTATCATGTCCATTTTTCTTATTTATTGGTGTATCGGAAACGACTTAATTGATTTTGATGAAATTTTCATAGTTTATTCTTATGAATGAGAAACAAATTAATAAAATAAATTTTAAATATTGAAAATAATTAGTTTTTTTCTTTTATCGTAGAGTTTATTAAAAAAAAACGCTGATGTCTAAAATAAAGTACGTATACGTCACAGTGTACACATTTGTTGTTTTTTGGTGTTGTTCCAAATCAACCTACTCGCTCTTATTTTGATGTATTCATAATTTTAAATGCCTTGCATAATGATTCAGCACCTGATTCCTAGCAAGGATCGTATCGATATTTAATGATTTCGGCATTTTTAAACAAAAAAAGTATCCCATTTCCATATAGGTAAATGAAATACAAAAAACAATTTCAATAACATTTTTATGACCGTTTCACGAAATCTCAAAAACCAAATAGGGCTTGCTCCCTTAAAATATCGTCTCTTAAAATCCCAATCATAAATTAACTGTAAAATACAGGCATTGTAAGTTAAAAATATTATATAAATAGCTTTAAATGTTTTTTAAGCTTAAAGCTCTTATGGGTACAAAAATTGCAAAGGCATAATTTCGTATATTTGTCTCTTGATTTCCACCATCTGATTGCGATATAGCCTGTTACTTATACCTACAATGCCATCGACCGCCTAATGCGGCTAGACATTTTTAAGAATCCAAATAACTCCAGGGCCATTTTGAACATCCCTTAAACCAGATTTTCGTTTTCAATTCTCTTGTAACGAAGGTCAAGCCTATTATTGTTTGATTAGCCTGTGTAAAGCTATTAAGCTTATCTATAAGACAATATTTATTGTCTCGCATCGCAATCTTTTTTATGGTTATTTGGATTATAATTCCATTAACCTTTTTACACTTTCCATAACATTTTATTTTATTCAGATATAAATACTAAAAGTATTCTATAGTAACTAAATTAAAAAGCAGGAAAAATTACGCCCGATAGTCGCATAGAAGCCTAAGAGTTAAAACCATGTTGTCCTTAATATTCATAATTTGGTCAACAAAAAATATGTGTAAGTGAGTTTGGGTTTCGTAGTTAGCAATTTGCACAAAAATAAAAGTTTATCCTTTTAAAACGACGATAATTTTCCGGTTTCACTTAAGAACAGATGCCTAACTTTTTACTCATATATAGCTCAGATGCTTCAAAAACAAAACTCTATCCAAGTTTCCGGCGTACAACTAACTTTCCTTAAATAGTAATTAACGTTCTGAAACTAAAAATAAAAGCATCTTTTATATGAAGGACGAATTTATGTAGGCTCTTGTACTCTTGAAGAAGGATTCATTTTGAACGTAATTCTGTTTACAAAAAAAAAGAAAAATAAATAACTTTGCGACAAAAAGTAAATAAATTCATTTATTTAATCGCATTTTTTGTGGTCAGTTTTAATTGGTGTAGTTAATTTTGCAACAGAAGTTGAATTAATGACACTTCCTTTTCCATCCCCATTTATATTTAAGTTCACATTAAGATTGGTAATAATTTGGGACTTGGAGTCTTTTATGGTACCGGATAGTGGTAGTTCTGGAATAATTACTGGAACTGATTCACCACCGAAATTAGAGATATCTCCAACGGTGACGTTCATGTCATCCCCACCCGTTAGTAAAGCCGCTTGCATTTGAAGTTTCCCTTCTTCTGCGTTGATGGTTATTTTGCCGACACTATTCTTAGATATGACTTTAGGATGCCAGGGTTCTTCTTGTTCTGGAGCTATCGGAGTTTGAGGAACAGAGCTCTGACTTGTTAATCCTTCGGACATAGTTTGAGGAACTAGTAAATCTACAACAGTTGGTGACTTATGAATTTTTGTTTGTATAGACGAAGGCAAAATTATTTCTATTCCCGTCGAAGTTATTCCTTCTTCGCTTGCATTACTACCTTCTGACGATCTTGAATTCTGTCTAAAAATTTGCTTGAATAACTGTTCTTGTGTAATGGACTTGTTTCTGTTAATTTCTGATGAAGTTTCAGCAACCGGCGTGGAAGAAAGTTCTTCGCCATTTCTAGGAAGGGTTTCATCAGCCGGGGCAGCAGATATTCCTTGTAAATTTTCAGGAACTGTAAGGGCCCCATTAATCAGAGAAGGAGATTGTCCTTGTCCATTTTCATGAACTGTAAGGGCTTCATCAACCAAGGGACGAGATTGCCGTTGTCCATTTTCAGGAACTTCAAGGGTCTGTCCAACCAGGGGACGAGATTGCCCTTGCTCATTTTCTGAAACTCCAAGGGCTTGGTCAACGAGAGGAGGAGATATTCCTTGTATATTTTCCAGAATTCTAAGGGCTTCATCTGACACAGGAGGAGATTGTCGTTGTCCATTTTCAATAACTGCAAGGGTCTGATCAACCAGGGGACGAGATTGCCCTTGTTTATTTTCAAAAATTTTAAGAGGTTCACCAAACACGGAAGAAGATTGTTTTTGTCCATTTTCAGGAAATTTAAAGCCTTCATCAACCAGTCCTTGTTCATTTGCGGAAAGACCAAGAGCTTCATCAATTCTCAGGCTATGCAGTTGTGATAAATCGTGTGGTAAATGGACATTGGAATAGAATAATTCATGAGGTATCCACTGAATATAACCTGGTCCACCTACAACTTGATGATGCAAAACACTGCCATCAATTCCCGATGAAAATATTGTTACGCCAACTGCCAGAAGTGCTACCTGCCAAATAGGGTAATTTAAATCTAGTGTTTGGCTATTGTGGTCATCAGGTTGTCGCATTCCATACCCAAAACTGTTCCATTGTGCTGTTGTAATAGAAACAATTAAAAAATGGTTCTCTTTCTATGATCACGTTAGATTTAAGAATATAACTGATAGAATAACTGTTCGATGCGTGTCTTTTATATTGCCGTAAATTTTCTTTTAAGGAAAAGAAAAGAAAAATGTTGATTAATTATAAGAGTATTATATGTATTGTTGATACCCTTGGTATAATTGACTCCAAGACTGGATTGACCAGTTTCTGTACAGAAATAATAAATTAAATAAATCCACTTATTCCGTGGGATGTTGTTTGTTTGAACTTCATCTGAAAAAGACTATTTACTAATTGCAGTGTTGCATTTAAATTAATTTCTTAGCCAAGTATTGGGTCTGTACTAAAATAAATTAGAGGTATTAAATATTACGATGATGAATCAGATAGATAGAAATCGTTAAGCATTTATAGCGTTTAGTCGAAAAAGTTTTTTTTTACCATAAAATGGTGCAGGTACCTAATGGTCTACTAGTCCCTAAACAGAAAACATTTGGCAAACATTTTTGAAGCTGTTTTTTCATAAGAAGGAGCTTTGCGTTTATTTTTTAGTACCCAAACCCAAAACAAATAACGCAACAAATCTAATAAATTCAAATGTCTCTATACTCTTACTTTCTTTAATAAATTGTCAGTATCTAAGTACCTGTGTATATGAACGACTGGACTTTTGCCACTTAAGAAAATCTCAAACTTTTGCCATACAATAAACCGTTTCTAGGGAAATTACGAGTATAACTTCTAAAAACTAAATTAAAATACAATATTAGCTCAATCTGCAGATTTTATCAATTTTATGGTTATTCTGAATGTGTAAATAAAATCACAAATTTCTTCTTCCTCTCGATTCACATAATATTTTTCAAGGCCAGCTCTCTCAATCGTTTAATCTTTTTCTCCCCCTTAAATAAACTTACGGAAAAAGTGCGTGCTTATTGCTTAACGGATTATATCTGACTCATTGCATTCGTACACAAGAAACATACACTTTGTTTGTATTTTCTTGTCAAAATAGGACTATATAGGCATTTGGTTGGTTATAAATATACAACTAAATATTTAAACAGTTCGATTGACACGATTTCCACGACCAAAAATATATTACATACTTTCATCTCTGTCTTTTCAATAAAATCCTGTTTTTGTTTGTATTGGTTCGAAAGGCATTGAAATGGATTATTTGGAATAAGAAACAAAAAAGGATTGTTTATTCTCGGATCGTATTGATTTGTGAGGCATAGGCAATAGGCATTATTGTCACAAACTAACTATGGGCTAAGGGAAGAAGTCTCTCTCCTTTAATATCAGTCGAAAAGAAGGTCAAATAAACGAACTATACCATCAAGCGATTGTTAAGAGTGGTATGAAACGTGCGTTGACATTAATAGTGAAAGAAGACTAATTGGATTTGAAGAGTATGCCAAATTGACCAAGTATATTTATCTAACTAAAACTAAATTTTGTTCGTTAACTTCTGAGAAATATTTAATGGGAAAGGACTAAGGGCCTCTACTTTATAGCTCATGACATCGTACACGAGGTTTTGTTAATTTATCAAGAATACAATGTTTCTGCTTTAACCATATCGTTGCGTATCTTAGTCAACGAAAGAAGTTGTATTGAATGACTAGGAAAATAGGAACAAAACTTTCGCACATTTGAAACATGCATCACACTTTCATCAATTTTTTTTTTTTTGATTTTTGACTCGCTCACGCTATAAATTCTTCGTTACAAATAGGTAAGTCCCGAAAACTATAGAAACTAGACTGAACTGATACAAAATGTGTATAATTGTGTATGTACATTGTACATGCAGCACACACCCTACGTCTTTACATTTATACTGATGATAATAATAACATAATATACAAATTATTGTCCCATTAGTTATGTTATGAATAATAAAACGACCTAATGGTTAAAACCTTTGTTAGAAATGTTTTTGTTTAGGTGAAAGAAAAAACATTACCTACGTAATTCATAAATTTGTATTTTATTGAAGCAGTTTACAAAAACAGAATAATTGGTGAACATAAATATTAAGCCATTACTGTCCATATAATTAGTTATAAAATAATTTTAATTATGTCGTGCAATGTTTTCTATTTTTTTTTAACTCGAAACATAGAAAAGATATCCCGAAAAAATTAAAATTCTCACAACAAATTGAGAGTGCTTTTATAACTTCATATGAATTTAGCAACAAAAAAAAAAAAACGAAAATAATCATTGTCGTACAAAGTTGTCTATGTTTTTTTAGAATGGAAATTTTCAGAAATTATAAACGGCAAAATAATAAGCAATAAACTATTCAGTATACATATATGGAGTGTTCACTTCCTGTTCGCTTACTGGATTTCAATTTAGCAAATAAAAAAAATATAGAAAACACTGCACGACGAAAATGAAACTGTCAGACAAAAATCAAATTATTAAGCATACAAAAATGTTCCCCTCTTTTTTTTTCGACCAATAGGAGTTTAAATAAATTGATTTAATTAATTAAAGAAGCAAAATGGGGGAAGCATTGAGGAATACACCAAACATTTGTTACTTTACAAAGTCCAGCCTATTATACAATTTTAATGTTTTGCTAAGATTAACTATACTACTTAGCAACAGTAAAACATCATAAACATTTTTAACTAAGCTATAACCCGATTAATAATTAAAATAAAATAATAATAGAAAAATACTTACAAATATAACTTACACCACCCTCGAACAAAGTATGTACATACATACTTCTGTTACAAATGAACAATTAATATTTCAGGTTCTTTGCCGGATTAAAACTCATTCATTTGAGTAATATGAAAATAAAATAATTACTGGACGAAAATAGAAACAAGCCCTATCTAATCTCGACATCAAGAAGATGTTTAGAAATGAAATTTATGTATATCATATATAGATATTATATAAGCATCAGCATATACATATACATATGTATAATTTAACGACTTGAAATAGCAATAGAATATACCCTATAGTGTAACCTAACCTAATCCAATAACGATGTCTTTTAATGAAACACTTTGTGCTACGATATACAAAATTCCATTTGAATATGCTAACAAGATTGTGATGTTTTTTTTAAATAAAAAGATTTTCGATTGGGAGCTGTGGAGTATCGGGAGGACAATGTTGGTGAATATGGCGCATTACTATATCCTTGCAGTCTTTATAACATTGAAAAAGTTACCTCTGACTTCCATCAATGATGAACTGTGGATAAGGCGTTCATTCTGTGTATTTATACGAGTGGTGGCCAGTAAATTCAGGTTTTCTGAGAACGACATCGAGTGTTGTCTAAGTAAACTTAAGGTTGTGAAACTGAAGTGCTATGGAAGATCTCGAAAGTAGGAGTTAAATTGAGGGGGACATTTTATTGGAGTGTCATTGAACAGTCAATGGCAGCAGCAAAGGATGTTTCCAATCAATTAATTTGAGAAGTGGCTTTGATAACGAATTATTTATGAGTTTTAAAACGTTAATGGTTGTGTGGCTTTCGCATTTAGAATGGATTAAGGATATTTTTGTTGTTGTTGTTGTTGTTTTGTGTAATCTATATGTAACTTGAAGTGAAGTTCTTGCTGACAGTGGACAACAACTTAATTTTATATTTATAATATCTAAGAAGTGGTTGTAAAAATGGAAGATAACAATGAAATATTCAAAAGGGAAAGAATCGTATTTTTTTCAGGGTATTAAAATGAAATCTGTCAATGAAGTAAGAAATATAAAAATACATTTAGTAGCGCGGCAGTTGGTGTAGAACCAGTTCATAGTGACTTACTACTCTCAAACATTCCTGTGTGTGTTTGTGTGTGTGTGTGTTATTGGCAGGAATTAAGGAGACCTATAATTTTTTGCTGATTCCGAAAAGCTAAGTTGATAGCCAACTATAAAATTTTCTTGTCAAAAGCTACTCTTGGAGAATTTGTCAATGTCCAAAAATTGAATTGGGTCTGTTTGGATCTAAATGTTTCCAATTTTAAAATTTTCGATAAGCTATAGAGACTTAAAAGTTAAAAATTTAGATCTAAATGACAACATCTTTTTTTTTTTTAATCTCAAGTCCTTGATTCAATTTAAAAGTTCAAGTGACCTCAACTCCAAAATGCGTTTTACCCAGGTACGACAGTCTTATAGGTCACTTGAACCTTTAAATTGAATTATATTCAACAGCTATACCTAAACAGAAGTAGTTTTCTAATTTTGACAATCTTCGTTATTCAAGATGTAGCTTATCGAGAAGTATAATCTTTTAATCGACTGTAAATTTTGTTCCTCTGTTTTTTCAATAAAATTTTTGCATAATTCTTATGGGGAGATACGGTGCCCTCTAAACATATTAAGATATAACATTATGTAACTGTCCTGTCTACAGACTCCTAAACATTTCTGGATATCAAAACCTCCTTTTCTTTATCGTTAGGGATAACATTTATTTAATAAACACATTTAGGGCATTAAAAAATATTTATATATTGACAAAACCAACAAAATTCAAAAACGCTTTAATAAAAGACTAATTCAACCTTTTTGTATATTGTATATAAAATCTCGGTCTTCAAAAATACAAAAAAATAAATTAATGAATTCCACAATTCCACGTCAATATAACAAGGTGAGTAAAATGATAATTGTTCGTTTAGGAAATAACTCAGTATACAAGCTCCCATTTTCTCGAAATTCCTAGGCGAGAAATAAAAATAAGGGTACTCTAATTATCTATCCTTTTTTTTTCCTTTTTCAAGTGGAATGAACCACTTTTGTTTGCATTCCAATTTTCTGGAATCGCACCCTTTACAATTTCAGGAATTGTTGTTGTTCTGAGTAATTGGATATTTTTCTTTTTATTGTTGATATTCCTTTAATGTGTGTGTGTGTGTTTTTCGTATCCTTCAAATTCCTTAAGAAATCCTAAAAAAAAGGGTTTATATACTTTTCTTTTAAACATTTTTTTTTTTTGTGAAGGAAGTCTTTAGTTGTAAGTTCTTATCCAAACATTTTTTTTTTTGTTCCGGTATTTATTGAATTCGGCTAATTAGTTAAAATTTTCTTGCGAAACTTTTTTTAACTTTATATATAGTCTGCTTAATAGGAAGTACATTTTTCAACAAAAAATTATTAACGAGCACTAAGTAATACTAACAATCAGTGCTCGTTTCACGATCTCTGAGTAAGCAAATCAGAACTTTACTTGATAATTTTCCTACAATTTTATGTCAAAAAAGTTCTAATTAGCTTACTTAGAACTTAAATCAGAGATGTTGAAACAGACTCTTAGTGTACCAATTTTTTTCTTCTTAAAAATAGTTGTAAAAATGCAGTTAAAGTGGCCATTTTGATTAATTCTTGTAAATTATATGTAAGAACAAATTCGCGCCAGTAAATAAATTCGGTGTAGAAAAGTTACTAAATTATTAGACACCATGACCTGGCATATTACCAGTTTTAGTTTGGATTATTGATTATATGGGACACCGATTTTATTAATTTAATTTAATTTTTAAACAAAAATCATTTATTAAGATTTGTTAAATAATTCAGATGATTTATATCGCGATGGTGTCAAAACGTTTTCAGAATTTTATTCACTTTAACCCCCTACACTTAAGAAAAACTTGTTCTATCACAAAATGCAAATGTAAAGTTCGACAAAGTTCTAATCGTCTGAAAATAATATAAGTTGTTTATAAAGACGACTGTCTCGTACCTGACAATTTCATTGTAAGCTGATCTTTTGACAATAACTTTTCTGACAATATTGCGAGATAAAGTTGTTTGTTAGCGGTTGTAACACATTTGGAATACGTTTTTTACTGTCAAGTCTGTTAATTTTTTAACGCTATCTATCAGTATTGCTTAATGCAAGCATTTGTAACATTGTTGTGAGATATCAACTTGTCATAGTCATCATTTAGCGTTGTGTAAGTTGCTTGTAAAAATATATAAATTAAGCCTACCAAAACTGCTGAACTAATTAGACAGGAAAATATACAACTTTATAGAGCGTAAGTTTCAAGTAATTTATGTCCAAAACATCTATATTTTTGTTTATCCTTTTTTAACCTTATAATACTCCGAATAAAAAATCCCGCAATAATAAACTTTTAAATAAAATTTCCTTTCAAAAGATATCTTTTATATCACTAAATCCTATACCAAATGAGCTGGGTTAGATAATTGAATTAATCCCACAATTGATCTTTAAAGCATGGGAACCCTATTCCCATCCGCAAGTTGTTTGTTCAAACATTGCCTTTAAAACTGCATATCTCTGATCTGGTAACTTGATCTTCTACTAAAGTGCTCTTTAAAACCTTGAATGAAAATGCGATCGTAATATAAATAATAAGTACAATTATTGTACAGTACGTTCTTTTAATATGAGTAATGATGACGTCGAACAACTTTATGAGTTGTTTTTTTTTTTTTTACTTTATTTTCATGAAAGAATGAACGACGTGAAAGTATTAAAGTGGACAGTTACCGAATGTGCCGCAGTTTGCCTTAATTGTGCATTAAATGAAACAGAATCCATTTGTTAAAAATAAAAATAAAATCATTTACTTCATTATTCAATGTTTTATTCATAAATCCATTAGATTCAAAGCCGTTTTTAAACCAGAATCAGAAGTTTCGTTCTTTGTTCGATGATGCTATAGCTATAGTATCTAAGTCTGAAGGTGGATGTTCGTTGTACAGCACGATGGAATCAGGGAGGCTACTCATAGCAGGTATATCCATACTTAGATGCTGTAACCATCAACTGTAGGTATACCTCGAAACTAAAATGAATTCGCATCCAACAACTACGAGTACGACCGACGTCGAGACGAGTCGCAAGGCGAGGCGATTATCACAAAATCGAAATGAATAGTTTGCTCGAGAGTTGGCTTCGTTATTTCAAATGCACACACCGACGACGACGACACTACCAACGTTTCTTCTAACTGGATGATGCAAAGCAATGTAATAACTTCTGGTAGTTGCTATTGTTAGTAGAGCTCTAGCTATGTACTAAACACAACTGCTGCCTGTGTTGGCCTGGCGCACTGCCTGCGCCACCGATGGTGACAATGACGTTCTATAAATAACTTAAATTGTACAAAGTCGTAGGTACCTACTTCGTTTAATACCTTTGTAGCTATATACATTTTTTTGTACATTCTTCTATTACAATTAAAAAAAAAAAAAAAACACTTGCAAAATGATTGTCTACGTAAGAGATTACATTTTAAACAGATGTCCTTCTTGTGCTGACACTTAAAGTGTAAGGTTGGCAACAGTGTTATATACATACCTAACTTATACCTACTCCTTCTAAGCTTGGGAATAGTTTTAATTAAAAAATTATGTTTTTATATTAAAGAAGAAGAAAATATTGGAATGTGTGGATTGAGGAGAAAATCAATAGGGGAGTGCAGTTGTCCAGCTGGTAGAACTTTTTGTATATATATTGTTCTGATGAAACGGCAAGTAACGAGGCTATTTCGTTTTATTGCAAGAGTCAGAGTGGATAAAGGCCATCATTTGAAATTCTGCTCCTGAAGAGGATATTAATTCTTTTAACCGAAAGTAGTGATAGTGATAGTAGGTACCTACTTTTTTTGTAACATTTTTGAGGGACAACAATATCTTTGAAGGGGTATACTGTAAGAAGAATGGATTTAAATTTTTCAAAATGACATAAATTCGTGGGAATGGAATTACATTCAAACGATATCCCTCTTCGCTTTGTCCTTGAAAAAAGAAATAGCCTCTTCAGCTGATTAAATTTCTTATTTTAGGCAAGTAAATTAATTTGTGTCTTCTATCCATTTCTTTAAACCTTTCAGATTTGTGAGTGATTTAAGCCTTCCTCTAATAGAATGTTCTATTTATATCCCCCTGATTGCGATTTCCATTAAATAATGATAGACTTAAATTACAAAAGTAAAAGTCAAAGCAAAAGAATATACATATACCTACATAAAACCATAATCATGGTGAAATAAAATCTGCCCACGATAGTGTACTGTATCTAACTATTTGCATTAATCATAATCCGGATTAGGTAGCACTAACCGTGTGCCGTGCTTTGTACAATCCTTTTGAAACCTCATTAGCAAGAGAATAAGCAATAAGGAAGGATTTCAATTCTACGAGAGTTTTACCCGCATCCTATACACATATAACTGCTCACAAACAAATTTGATTTTTATAGAAAATATCTGCCGTTCGTGGTTTTTATCTGAATTTGCGTCTTCGTCCTTCTATAAATTGTTTAGACCACTCAACTTAATTTCTTTTCCCTAATAAGCCGAGAAAAACAAGAAACTTTTGAATGAAATTATAAACTTTTACCTACAGCAGGCAGGAACAGTTTTATTGAATGTAAAAAAAAAAAAGTGAGAATATAGTCTTCCTTCTGATGCCTTTTGTTAGTAAAAGGGACCTTCAAGGTCATGCAAAACCAAAACCCATACTTATAATATTTATGCCTATATATTCATTAGGTTTTAACGTTGAATGGATGGCATTTAAACAATTTTTGATAAATATTATAAATTATATGAAACATTGCCGTTTATTAAAATGTCTTGTACGTATTGAACTAAAAAGTTTTTCATTCGAATTTGAACGGGTTGATTCAAAAATAGACTAAGGCGTGTAGATTGGGCCAAGACAAAAAAAAATCGGAGGAGGGTTCATTTCCCCATGTTTGAGCAGGAGGGACAATTTTCTAAAAAACTGACTTCAAAAAGAAAAATATTTCAAAATCGACCGCAACACAATATCATGTTAGGGGAGAAGAAAAAGACTTGATCCTCTCGATCCTGGGAGACTTGATCCAACGATATCAATGAAGTGTCTCAACATGATGTCACTAAAAAATTGGCTAATATAACTTCCACTGCACACAGCAAGCACGTGGGATTTTTTCTTTCCTCAAACACACTGTTTTATTAAACTTAAAATAATTCATTATTTTTTAGCAACAATTGATGCTAAAATGTCTTATTGTTTTTGAAAAAAATTGAAATTAACTTTTAAATTGACTTTAATCCGTTGTTTAAGGACTAGGTGACCAATTTTTCATTGATGGCTTAACCAATTTGAATATATATTTTTTATAACAGAAGTTCCTAAAATAAATTTAAATGATAATTCGTATGAAAAAAGACGCGTCAAAAAAGACGTTTGCAAGTATTAGAAAAATTTCTATAATTGTAAGGTCTATACATAATTTTGGTATGTACGTTTTTTAGTGTTAATTTATTTTTTAAGTTTTACATACGAAGGTTTTTTTTTTTTTTTAATAATACAAATTCTATATACTATTCAAAATGAAATACATCACCCAAGTAGAAGTCTTAGAACTTTTTAATTGGACTTGTTTTTAAGATCCACTATTTTTCAAAGAAAATATTAAAATACAATTAGTAACAAATGCTAAATTGAAAAGAGGCTGGGTGCGACCCACACTGGTAACTTCCTATTGGTGCCCGTGGCAACTGAACACTCAATGTTATTTTGTTATAAGGAAATTCCTAATTCAAAATCTTAAAAGACCTTATCAAATGTTCAATATGCCATCAAGTGAAAACCAAAGTTGGGGCGTATTATATTTTTCAACTATTTTAGTTGTATTTTTTGGCGGATGCTTTTGCTTTAAAAAAAACTGTCAATTGAATTTTTTAAAATTTATATCATGTAATCAAATTTGGCATCGTGTATAGAATAAAATTATCTATTGTTGTCAAAATATTTCAACCGAAACACGTTTTTCATAAAATTTTAGCATGTTTTTTTATCTAAAAAAAATGTGTCCGTTGATTTTGTTTTCAATTCTTTTCAATTTTTTATTACGTCATTATGTGTAAAATAAAATTAACCTGCAGTCGATGGCATTTTTTGTTTCGAGACGAAACTTTTTTTTAAATTGCTGTAGTAAAAAAACCGCTAATTGAATATTTTTGGGAACCCTTTCTGCACTTTGTGATGTTATTATCTGTAAAATAGAATTTATTCAAGGTCGGTATCTCTATTCGTTCTCGAGATACAGGGAACGATAGAAAGGCTGACGGACGTACGAACGTACAAACGTACATACACACACGTACAGACATCTCTCTAAAGATGAAGGATTCGGATTCTTAAGACCTCGAAACGTCGAGAAATGTCAAAATTTTCAACTCGACAAATCGGACCAATTACAATAACTTCCAATGGAAAGTTAATACTACAATATTTCTTATGATGTTTTTCGTTTGAAAAGTTAAATATACCAAGGTTAATTTAAAAATATTTGTTTTGATTTTAATGGGGGTAATTTTTTAAGATTGACTCGTATAGCCGTTTGTAACTCAATATCAGGATATATATAGGTCCATAATAAAAAATTCTCATTGAATAAATACTCATCGCAATACACTTAAATATGATAACCTATCAAAATGAATAGCTTTTTTTTTGCAGAATAAATGGTTTTCGATTTTATTTTTTTTTTTTTTTTTTAAGAATTCAAATAAAGGATATTAATTTTGATTACAAAACGTGCCACAAAATAAAATAGACCAATGCCTATTGTGTTGTGCCAGTGCCGGAGTTAAATAATATGGCGGAGAAGGTTATTGCCTATTATAGCATAGCTATATGGGTGTTGCAACTTAAATTACTTACTTTGCTCAAACAATTTTAGATTTCTTAACCTATAGAAATCTTTTGTTACACTTATATTTTTCTATATTCTTTAAGCTCGGAAAAATCTGGAAAGTCTGCCACTATATAGAAGGCCATGACAAGATACAAAGAATACTTTTAATAGCTCACATGAAAAATAACATAAAAGAAAAAATCTTTCGTTCAAAGAGTACGAGAAATAAGTATTGTAGCTTAACTCTTCGTAACGTAATACAACGTAACATAAGACTTTTATTAACGCACTGAAAATAGTTTTGGCTCAATATTAAATAAGATAACTTCCTTTCTTGTGGAAAAAGTAGGAATACCGATAGCCTAAACCCTTAAACAAAATTTTGGTTGGTATGAATAAAACGGAGCACCTGCTCCCTTATTTTAATTATTTTTTTTTATTATTTTAATAGCAAATAATTGTTCCATAAATCTTTATAAAATAAATAAATCCCAAGTTTTCTAATTTCATTTCTCATTATTGGCTCAAGTGATTTAAGTTATATTTTTTATACAGATGCTCCTAAAAAAATAATAATATCATGTTTTGTTTTTTAAAATCATATTTCAAAAATGATGAATTTTCTTTGATATATAATTTTAACTTACCCATAAATACTTGAAACTTTTTCTTAAAAATTTGTTACATATTATATTCTAGTTGCTTTTATTTATACAGAATAATTTGTATATTTGCGCCCGTGAATCCGAAAGCATAATTCTTTAGTTTTCTAAATAATAAATACGGCCTTGTGTTATTGTTTAATATTATATCGATCTCCTTGCGTGCGTACGAGCTATTTTTACTAACTGAACTGATATTCTTGGTTTATTTTTCATTTGTTGTTCTGCAAGAAAGTCGTCAATGCGCTATTTTTGTTTTAATTTCACACTCCATAGAGTTGTTTTTAGTATTTAAGTTTTTTTTGCGAGATGACATTAACTTATTGTGATGCGGAGTTTTAACTTATACGTGGTTTGTTCTAAATTGCTTTTCAAACATTTTTGGTTTATTTTTAAATAATGGAGCTTTAAGGGATAATATAAAATAAAAATGATGGATTCATTAAAAAAATCGATTATATCACAATTTTTATCACAAAAATAAATTGCTGCACGAAAATGATTTTCTACCAAAGAGAAAAATACAAAACATTAAATTTCTGAATTTCTCATATTGATTCTCTTGGAAAATCGTATTTTATTTTTTTTTAAAGCAATGGTCATAAAAAACTATTGAAACACTAGAAATCATTAGGCTTACATTTTTTTCTAGTTTTTGAGAAAATTACAATATGTAAAAGAATCTTTTTAACGACTTTATTTGGAGCAACAACGGATTGAAGTTTTTTTTAATAATGCAAAGAATATAAATTCTATATACTACTAAAATATATCAGCCAAGTAGAAGACTTAGCACTATTTGACTATTTGAAAATTGATTCAACTTATTTGCGTTAGCTAAAGCTAGTTATTTATATGTATTATACAATGTACATATCTCTCGTCATTATTTTTGACTTTTCCACAATATTCAACTTATATTTATAATATATCGCACGCTGAGAATAGTAACATCACAAGTCATATTCGAGTTCGCAAATTTCAGATCTCAGTTTGTGAAAAACAGCTGCGTCCCTCTATCTGAATTGAGAATTGAATTGAGAGTTGAAGTTTCATTACTAGAGTACAATGAACTTATTTTCGATTAATTTAATCTCTCATGAACTAAACAGTTCTATTTTAAAGTCCGTCCTTGTAGTGAAAAATTAGTATAAGTCCGTGATTATTAATGATATAAGTGGAATTATGACATTCTTTTCAAACAAATTGAAAGGAAAAAAGTCTTAACACGAAATATCTGGATTTTTTCTTATGCAGGGCGGATACATACCTCATTTTGAACTTTGCTATTATGTATTGTAGGTTTTGACATAACAAAATTCAAATCAAATATTTGAATCGAAAACATTAAACGAATTAGATATACATGATAAACTACATAAGTTCACAATACTGCTTACAACTCGTATCTTCTGAAAAATTTTATAAATCTAAAAAGTCTCCCAAAAAAGACTTTACAAATAAAAAAAAAATTGTCTGCATTTTATGTGTTGAACTATAAAAACGTTGCGACATCTAAAAGCAGAAATTTTCCTATATAAAAGCACGTTGTATACATTTTCCCTTTAAGCATCGAAATTGGGATTTCATGTGGAAACAAGGAGCGAGTCAAGTAGCGGAACAACCCTTAATATAAAAAATAACTTAAATAGATTGCAATAAGCACGCGTTCTTGGAGGATATGCATCAACATCAACAGATGTGATGCCACTGTGCTGTGCATCAGCTATACAAATCATTATGGCTGATAGTTGAAGCTTATGCTTATGGTACTTGACACGATAATTTTTAAGTAAGATGTTATGGCTTTTTGGATGTGTTTTGAATTTGAGGTTCTCTCATTCGTATATTTTTGATGGTAAAATGGTAAAACTCACTTTTTTTTTATGGTTTAATTTTTTTTTTCGTATATCACGATGCCGTCGGTAATGAGTTATTTAAAAGTTAGGATGTTTTAAGATAAAATTTGTTAACTCTTTTCCTCGTTTTAGGTCTCCTTTTTGTCTGAAGTTTTCCCATTTTTACTTGTTCATAGGGAAAGTATTGGTTTCATGTGAAAACAAAAAATCAAAACCAACATTATACGATGTGATTTTCGTCATCCTCTCCATCGATCTATTTGTATGTTCGTTCAGGCGTGGATTGATCTAGAGTCTAAGTGGATGGACGAATTTGATTTAAATCAGAGCATTTTCTTAACTAACTCCCCAGAGAAATAACTCGAAATTTTGATTTAGCTCATCATGAATGGTTATAGAACGATTTTTGTTTTTTTTTTTTAAATTAAATTTCTCAAAAACCGACCAAACGATTTTGATTAAACTTCGTATTTGTTATATGACAATAATACGTTTAATGGTTTTACCATGAAATAGGAAATAGAATTTTGTCTTTTTTTGCGAAAATTGCGAACATTTCGGTTTATTTCCGTTAATAAATCTTGTTTATGGCTTGACAGATTTTGTTTTAAGTTTGTAGCTCGTGGTACTTCTAAATATATAGTTCAAATAACATTGAATAATAATAAAATGTAAATATAAATTAATTTTTTCTTTAACTTTTGAATTTAATTCACATTTTCTCTTTAAAATATGATTTTATTACTAAACTATTGTTATACACATGTTCAAGGTCTTCGTTATAGCTTTAAATCCCTAGGGCAAGTTCGTGCAATTCTGTGGTACATTTTATTTCATTTAGAAATGTACTCGTACCTTTGTATGTAAGTCTCTTCTTGGTAAAGTGTCTATTGATTAATGATACTTTCTTGTTAGAAGACCCTGATTGACTCGTTAAAAAATAGTGTTTCGCAGAGAATATTGGCCTAAAGTTATTGAAAATATTTATTACATTTAAAACTTGGAATTTTTCGTATAAGCAATGGTGTCACTTTTAAAGTTTTCCACCCACATTCTCAACCTTCAAGGGACAAATATTTGAATTGCTTGATAAAATTGAAAATTAATTCATACAATAAGTCTACAAAGACATAAAATCATAACGTATAATAATTTAAATTGTGGTAAAGGAGAAGTTTCGAGAAATTCATTGTAATGGATTCTTTTATGGTACTAACTAAATGTGGCTTCAGATATTTCTTAATTACCCGATTTAAAGTGGCATCCTATAATAAAGCATCATAGGTAGGTATATATAACTACTTAGAAGTAGAAGGCTTTCGAGACTCTCGCATTGCATTTATATCTCTTAGCCGAGAAATCTTCAACAATTTAATTTTATTTATTTAAGTTTGGAGGAACAGGATCCTTAATTTGCATCTGTATTGTTCGGTGTCTTTAATGTGTGTGCAACTTTATTGTTTGCGACAACAACTTTTATGTAGTTATATATAACCTATACAATATACATTTCTGAGCTCGGATCGGGTGGATACACTATACTTACTATATGAGTAAATGTGAGTTTATCATTGAACACACAATCGCAAAAAAAAAATATTTTTTTTTTCGAAACGAATGAAAGTTGCAATGCAATTTTGGCAAAATATCAGGATAGAGTAACGAAATGTTATGTGAGGACTGTTGCTTCTACTGGTCATGGTCGGAGATGTTGGCGATGTATGGCTATCATCCGGTGCCGTTTGTCTTTTTTTGAACCTAATTGTATATGCAGCTGTGGGATTATGGAGATTTGTATGCATTGGGGGCAACAAACAATTGACTGCTTCAACTGGAACTCAGGAAAAAAAAAAAACTTGTATTAAAGCTACCTCTATTCACATGATGTATATGGCGAAATATATTTTTTTTTACATATATGTACTGTACATACATTATATATGTATGTATGAATAAGCGTAATTGATTCCTTAATTAAAAGTGAAAATATATAACTGAAATTTAAAGCGATTATTATTTATAATATTGTGTGTCAGTTCGACGTTCTTTTTGTTACTTAATTGATTTTGAAAAATGTGCAAACCATTGCAAATTTGTTGGTAAAAAAAAACTGAATGGAATTTTTGAAAGGAATCGAATGAAAGGCGCGTTCTTGATATTTTATTTACATATCAAGAATGCGCCTTTCATTCGATTCCTTTCAAAAATTCCACATAGTTCACATATTTACATGAATATACATACCTATTACCTACATACAGACGTACCTAAGTAGAGTAGGTAAGAGTTCGACTCTTTTTGGATATTAACTCGCAACTTGTCGAATTATGAAGATTATAAGGGTTAAATTCTCGTAAACAAAAAAATTAAAAAAAAAATTCTGGGACTGAAATTCATTCATAAGTGAAATTTTGTTGTAACCCTCAAGCTATATATATTTTTTAAGCAACATTTAAATTGAAATTTTTAAAGACAAAAATAAGAAAGTTCTAGAATATGGACCTATTTTTTTCGACTTCCCTATGATTGTAATGTAAAGTTTGGTCAAAATATAAATATTGTTTCTGATAAAAAGGTTAACAATTTGCGCACTTAATTTACGACATTTAAAAGCTCTGTATCAAAAAAATTGTTTCGAGCCTGCGAAGTCTTAAGAACACTCTACTTGTCTACATTCTAGTAAAAGAAAATACCAAAATATGATATTAGTACATATAACCTAGTATATATAAATCCAGTTTTTTAACTTTCGACTTTTTCTGTAACGGATTCAACTATTTCGATAAAATTTTTTTCTGCAAAAGTTCTTTCAAATTCAAAATAATATTGCAAACCAAAACCTTCCAAGAAAATATTTTTGTTTGATTTTTGGAAAAAAAAATGTTATCCCTTCTTTCTAAATGTTTTGCTTCAATTACATCAGCAATAAAATTTTTCTCTCCAAGCCACTTGAATATTAAAGCAAAAACGTGTGATCCAGTCCTGCTTTTTATTTCTATATATGTATATCCTTGTGTACTGTGTATAGGTGGTGTATAATTTAGGTATAAATATCATACAAATAGACCCAACATACAGTTTATATGTCTACGGTCTTATTTACTTCCCTCATTTTCTTATTTTTACCTTAACCATTGTATTTTTTTTTGACAAAGCTTATATTTAGACATAATATCTTAGTTAACTAACTACGATCATTTTCTTTTCTGTATCTTTTTCGCTTATTATCATAAACAGTCTCTAGGAAAGAAGCGAATTACGAATACATTTTCGATATTAAGCCATCAGACGTCAGGCTTTGACTAAGCATACCTTTACATACCTATATATATATACATATTTTTGTTTTCCAAGTTAAGGTAAATCTTAAAGAACATTATGAAATTTCAAAGAAAAGTGAAATTTAAAATCCAAATCAAAAGTTTATATTTTCCTGAATTCCTTTATGAATTTAGATTTTTTTCCTTTTTAGAGACAAAGGATACCTCTATATTCTATTTATGAGATAATAATGAGGTATAATAAAATATTTCTGAAGCTATTTAATCGTTTAGGAGATAAATAATTACTTCTGTTTTGCCATTTGCCACGTTACTCAGAGTCAGAAGTCTCAACTTTCAACACACAAAAACAGTTTGCTTCTGACGCATACCAAATTAATGATATTTTATCGTGAATAATAATTTCACTTATATAATAACAGTGAAACAGGAACACATTTCAACATCCGGTATCAAAATAAATGAGCAGAACTAAGAGAATTAATTTCGCATGTCTGCTTTTAGTGTTTTATTGCTATCTTCCACACCTTGCATACCATTTTATTTCGTTCTTATAAATGTCCGTCTCGTGAGCGTTGTGTCGGTCAAATATACAAAAGCTGGAATACATATCCTTTGGGTTTGTAAATATATATAGACGCACTGTTCGTTCACACCTGTCTGCATTTCAGATTGATTGCATTTATCTGACCAGAATGAGATTAACTTTCATTTCAGAAAAAATAACCAAACAGAAATAAAAATTAATTAAACACACAGAGAGTTGTTCTATATGAATTATGTATTGTATAGAACTTCAATGTTAAATGATAACTACAACATTTAAAAGGCACAGGCTAAACCAAGGTCATTTAACCAATGGCTCCTGGAAGAACAACATTTATTTCAGCGTACACAGATGTAGGTACCTACATTTCCTCTTTTACATTATAACATTTTTTTTTTTTTCAACGAGGACTAAATATAAATATTGAAGAATAAAAATAAAAAAGAAGTTGCACCTTCTCCTCAAAACCTTCCCATTTTTGTTTCACTAAAGGAGTCCGTTTAAGTATCGCGGTCCATAAAGAAAGATTCTTCACGTATAAGCCCTTTAAGGATTAAAGCTCATAACACGTGGCGACTATTTGCTTTCGTTCGCTTTATATAGGTAAGCTCGTTTAGAATCTCCGCCTAAAGCCAAGTCAGTCGCTAATGCGAAAGTAATGGCGCAAAGTAAAGGTGCCCCTACAATACTTAACTAACACCTTAATCGAAATGATACCACAAACGGTGTCTTAAATTTTATGAGTGTAAAAACATCTGGAAGAAACTGGTCTAGACAATTATGGTGCTGGTCCTTCGATGCTATGCCATGCTATGGATGGATGGAAGCCCTTAAGAACTTACTGTGAAGTATCTTATTAGCTTCCGATGGGAATACTTTACCAATTTAATGGAAACATTTGTGCCACATTTAAGAAAAGCAAGAGAAAAAGAAATTATACTCTCCACATCAAGCTACGGGTTAGTGTCGATCCTTTAGGTGATTGTGCGCTGTAAGTGTTAGTGTTTAGGTAGGTACCTATACTTTACATACATTCGTTCTTTTATAAAATTTCACGTCGAAGAAATTACCTACATTATTGAATGTTGCTTCCTTTATAACACAATTATATAAAGTTTACATTTTTTTCTTTAATAAAATAAAATAAAATAAAATTCAAGTGATGTTCAATATATTAAAGAAATAAACTTGTTAGGCATCAGGCAAGTATTGAAGTGCTTTGTTTAAATTAAAATATAAGCTGTTTTATTTTTAATTCTAAATAAATAAATTGGAGACAAAGGGATTTGCTGAAGAAAAGCTTTTAAGCAAAATTGTTTGCTCTAAATTACCTATGTATGTAATTTGCATTTAAAGTTTTCCGAGATTTCCGAAAGAAGATTATGAAATTGGATTTTGTTCAATTTAATTAAATGATATTCAAGGAACTTGTATACTGATATTTGCGAACCTAGTTAACTTCTTAAGAATTAAGAATAATTGGAATGTGGATGAAATATTTTTTAAACTTTTTTTTTATGTATATATTTATATAATAATGTGCTTATAATATTACTAAAACAATGGTATTGTATTTTATTTGAAGGAATCATACAAATCATACCATGAGCTGAGCTCTAAGGTTTATTTTGGAAACAACCAGATTTTGCGGTCAAAATTTATATTTTAGATTAGAAAAAGAATTTTTTGTACATTTTAAAATCTCATTACATAACCTATTTTTATAAAAATAATGAAGCAACACTAGATATTGACAAACATAGTAATGTATATACCTAATATAAATTTAGTTACTTACACATTATCAGCTTTATTAATAAAAATGTTTAATTATCTCCTTATTCAAAAATAAGTTAAAATGTTGATCAAAAATTAATTGACAAATTGAAACATTTATTAATAAACATGCAGCTGCTAATTCACGTTAAGTATCAAATCATAACTAAACAAGTACTCCATGTCGACATGTCACAAAAGGTGAGCTTTTGAACCCTCTTATTGCTTGTTGTTATATTTACAAACGTTCATGTGAAGTTTAATGTGGTTTAAATATGTAGTTATAATTAATTAAAGTTAAAATAAATAAATTAAAGTTAAAATTATGGTATAGAATAATAGTTCAATTTAAGTTAAAGTTTTAAGTAAGTGGGTATATATTATGAAAAGTAGGTATAAAGTAAAAGATAATTCGTAGATGTTGCTGGATCGATGGTGGTTGGCAATCAAAGAAACCTCAGTATTGTTCTATTTTAAGTTCATCGTCTCCAATCATCGATACTGAAACCTAATTGTGATTTAAATATATGTAGTTAATAGGTTAAATGGCCTTTTCGTTAACTTTCAGGAAAAGTGTAAAAGTAGGATTTGCCAAGTAGGTACTAGTTTCCTACATACATGTTTAAACATTTGAGAGTTTTTATATGTTTACTTTATCTAAAGTTTAACATAAATGTTCCCGTTTTGACTTGTATCTTGTTAGATTTAACTGGATTTCATTGTTATTAACTGAAAATGAAATAAAAATCCAGCAGGCGGGTTGGCTTTTTTATAAAATAGTCCAACTTTGGAAAATGTTTTCAAAAACCTTGTTTATTGTTGTCTTATAGCTGCCTAACTTGGACACAAGAGTAGATTTTCTTAACCGTGAATAATGTGTTATTTATTTGTATTAAATAAAGCATATTTCCCCCATGAAAATACTTAGACATTGTCTAAGTAGACAGAAATCTAAAGTTTAAAACAGCTTTTGTGGTACTTTTGGTCTAATTCACTTCTCCACTTCTCTCTGAGAATTGAAATTGGACCTGTCCCATTATCATCTATAATATGTTCTTTCTCTCTCCAATCCCCTTAATAAAAAATCCTTTAAATAAAAAACTTAATAGGTTAGATACCTAATATAGCTATATCTAATATCTACACTCTATGTTATTTACGTGAGAACATTTAAGAGACACTTAAGAAGATCAAAATATTCAATATACAATAACAAACATAAAATAACGGAGGCGTCTCATTGGTAATTATGTGAGTAAGAATTTGTTTCAAAGTCAAAATAACATTGTAGATATAATGTATAGTTATGTCTTATGTACTTCGGTACTTGAAATGCATTTAACGAGAAAGACTACCCACGCTAACTTCTCTTCTCACTCACAAAATTACTGTAAGCTCTTGCTTCATATAACACACATCAATAATTTTTATGATGAACCTACATTGTATTAATATCCTGTGCTAGAGTAATATTAGAAATCTGACACAAAAATCATTTTAAAAATTTCCCGCAGAGAAAAATATTTTCCAAATGATAATCATAAATTTAACCCTTTTTTCTCTCGACGGAAAAGAATATTCTTGATTTTTTTTTTGGTGATGTGCTGCAAAAGAGGATGACGGGAAGAGAAGAAATCATTTTCCAGCAGCAAACAATAATGGCAGTACAGATACAGGCACACCTAGAGTCAAGGTTCGGATAATAACAATAGCCTGACATATTTCACAGCGTGACTCACATAAAGAAGGGAGGCATAAAGTTAACATTTCCTCCTTCATCGGTTGATGGGGGCGTTTTCCCTTATTGTCAAACCAAATCCCCCCCCCCCCCTCTGCCATCGTGATCATTGATGGCGCAAAGCTAGCGTTGAAAACATCAATTTTATGCCATTTTATGAGGAATATATTTAACGGTAGGTAGATATACCGTGTGCTTTGTTCAGAATACGGCATATAGTATCCGTGTCAGAAGAGCGAGGAGCCACTTAAGCATAGATTAAGTGCCTTTTCCTTGCTGTGCGCGTTTAATAAATCCTTCTCTTAGTTCCATTTTGTCTTCGTGTTGTGGTTTTAAAGCGCAAAATAAGAGGCAAACACCAGCAATTCCATAAAAGAATGTCTACGGATTTATATACAAAATACATCGCAACACAAAAGGTGCTGCGAGTTAACACCTTATTTAATATGTTCTCAAGAATTTTGTTACCATTTGTTTGATATTGGTTTTCTTTTTGACTGTGTAGGCATCTATAGGTTAGGTAGGTGTAAAGATAAAAAATAAACTAAACTTTCAATTACAAAGAAATCTTTTTCAATATTTTCTCTATACCTTCCTAAGGATAATATGAGTAGGTATCCGCATACAAGTTTAGAAACTACAAACTTCTTGTTTAAACATTCGAGACTTTAATTTTAAAACAACTAAAAAATTAAATAAGCTGGCTGAACACTCTGGTGAAGGTGCACGTGAAGTTGTTGTTCGTATATTACTAACTGTCAAAATTAAAAGGTACGATATTATAAAAAAATTATTTAGTTAGGTATCTTTTAAATCATGAATCAACTTAAACAGTGATCAAAATTATTTATTGATATTTATTGAGTTATTATTGTATTTAAAAAAAAGAAAACTTTTTTTTTCAATCTGAACTATGTACATAGGTACATAACACATCTTTCTATAAAGTCCGGCAAAATAATTTTGAATGTTTTTTTCTGGCCATAATCTTAATGGAAAATTCATAAAAATAATACTTACTATATCAAAAAGCTCTTACTTTATATAACTACATACGTAGTTATTTTTTTTAAAATGAATATTATTTTTCATAGACTTCCCTAAGGGTTGTTTATGAATATGATAAATTCTCCTACACACTACCAATCCCCAAATGAAAACAAAAAAAGGAAATTGTATCTTGGAGAGGAAAAGTCATTTTACCCACAGGATATAAAGGAAATGTATCCAGAGCTCAAATATACGGTACCAAGAAAACAATAATTTATCATTCCGTTATGACAGTGAATTCTAATTAAATTGTTCTTCAAAAGTTTATTATATTTTTTTTTTATTCTTTTACTGACCAGTTTCTGTTTTTTCACAAACGTATAACCAGTAACTGTATAGTATAGGTATTTAGATAGAAGAAGGAGTCTCCATTATGAGGCTTCCCTTTTTTTCCTAGCGCAATGTTTGCTTGTGGATCTTCCATTTTTTGTCAGCGAAATGTACAAGAATTTAAAATGGATAAACAGGAAGATTTTGCTTAATTTTCTTCGAATGTAATTAGTTTTCTATTCGTGCTTTTGAAATAATTTATCTTAGCCAAGCTTTTTTTTTTTTTTTTCTAATTTTTTTTATTTATGATTCAGACCTTTAGTAGCGTTATACATACATGCCATATTATTAAGTTGGAGTTTTATTGCCTCAAAAAGCTTGTATAAAGTAAATTGTTCGTAAATTTGTCATTATTTTTGTTTAAAATTAATGTAAGCAATTAAAAAATATTTTAACTCTATATTTATAATATTAATATCAAAAGGCACTGTAGTGTCAAGCCAAGTACTGTTACTACACCCTTTTTGCAGGATCAGGCTAAGCATTTTCCTTTTTTGATTTTATTTTTTGGAGATGTTATCTTCTTGGTGGCTTAAAACGGAAAAGAAAGATTATCGTCTATTTAATCTGAGTTAAGCTTCATATTATCCTTTTTATTTCATATAGGTAGCCTGTTAGAATTAGAGTAAGTACCTATTTACGACGTTGTTCATCTCTTGCTGCAAGGTAAACATAATCAATTGTATGGTTAAATTAATTCGCTTAAAAATATTTTTATATACATGGATTTTAATTTTCTTATAATTATGTAATAGTTGTTCGACTTTCTTGTTTTTCAATTGTGTTACAGTTAAAAATGAATTTAATGAACTCTTTTCAAATCTCCGTTATTTTTAAATGTGTCCCTTTCCCAATTGTCTGCATTTTACCAAACTCAAAATACTAATTTTAAATAATGCAACACGCTCTTACATAAAATTTCTAATTTTAAACAATTTATATTAAGTTTATATATTCTATAGTATAAGGTATGTGCATTATGTGTCCTTTTTTCAAGAGTGTCAAGTTAGCAAAACAGCATTTGTGGATCGAAAGTTGGTAAGGGTGAATAATTGTTCGTTAATTACATGTTATAATTTCGACTTTGTCGTTGAATGTTTCCCACCATTTTTTTTGCTGCTTTGCTAAGTTGATCAAGTTAGCGAAGCACCTTCCCAAAAAGCGGTAAATACTTGTTAAAGATAAATGTTTATTGCATTGCAATTCGCCATTCATTCGTTGTTAATTAAAAAAATAAACAAATAAATTG
This sequence comes from Epistrophe eligans, assembly GCA_951394125.1. Taxonomy (NCBI): domain Eukaryota; kingdom Metazoa; phylum Arthropoda; class Insecta; order Diptera; family Syrphidae; genus Epistrophe; species Epistrophe eligans. Next base: position 56,854,079 of record OX596028.1, read on the forward strand.
GTCGGCGTGACAGCTCGTCTAGAAGAAGGACCTAGTGACTTACAGCTCTCAACCATTCCTGTGTGTGAGTTATTGGCAGGAATGGAGAGGACCTACAATTTTCTGCCCAATCCAAGGGTCCAAAGTGAGATGCACTTTTTAATTTTTGTTTACCCTTGGAGGATTTTACATTTCCTCGCAAGAGGTAGTGACCCGTGAAAAACATTTCTGTTTTTGGGATGGCAAAGGCTAGGAATCAAAGCCGACACCTTTGGCGTAGCACTCCTCCGCACTATCCATTACCTAGTTTTTATAATAAGAATTTCGTCGTGCAATTTTTTCTGTTTTTTTTTTTTTCTTTAAATTTATTTAAAAAGAAGAACATAGAAAACAATGCATGATAAAATTGTTATAATCAAAACTAATTAACGGCAAATTACCTACCTAAGCAATATTATCGATCCGCTATTGTTCCTTCGCTAACTTCCCTTTCATGTTCATTTTACTTTCTTGTCGTAAAATCAACGAATATATCGATTGTGTCCCCCCTTATATTTTTTGTAATCATTTTGTACCATATTTTTCTTATAACCTATAAATATTTTCAATGTTAAACAAAGATTAATTTCATACTCCCAAGGTTAGGGACATAAATGCTTTCCTTAAAATATATTGATTTATATATAACATCAATGTTTCTTTTACATACTTATACTTATTTTACAACTTATAGCTTGCAATTATGTGTTTCCAATATGTTTGATCGATTTGTTTTTTTTTCATATAAATTCAATTCACAATCCATCAAAAGAAAAGTCAAGAAAAAAATAAATAAATTGCATTGCTTCCAGCTTATCATGACTTCAATAACATGGCATTATATCAAATAACTGAATCTATACATCCTCGGGAATATTCACTTTGTCATTTTCTTTTACTTGTTTTTGTACCGAGCTATATGTATAAAATAAAATATAAAATATAAAAAAAAATATGTGAAAATATGATACGGCTTTATAACTCAAAAGATTATTGACTATGCCATATTATATGTTAAATATTTTTTTAACTCCAATAAATCTTATTATAATGTAAAAGTACAAAAATAAATGCACATATAATATGTACATTCATGCAATATATAATACCCTTTTTAACTTCTAGTACATACATACATACATACTTCTATACTTAGCAAACGCCAACTCATTCCTAAACGTTGTCGAAGAGAATTTTAAATAAATACCTTGTCTCTATTTTTCGTGTAGAAATATAATAATATCAAATCAGGTCAATACTCAACCATTTAATATAAAAAGTGCGATTTAGTTTTTAACCTTTCTTCATAATTTCATTTTGTTTCTGAGACTTCATTTTTTTATGTGAGAAGGAAGGTTATGGTTAGGACGTTTTTCAAAGCTAAATCAGGTTAAGTCCTCCCCGGCTCCACAGGACATCATTTCTCCCCAGACGGCTAATCGAAGAACATGAAATATTAAAAATGAAAATACAAATTTTATGTCACCCCTAATTCAGTATTAAAAAAATCCGTCTTTGGTTTTATTTCAACAAGAAAACAGTAACGTGGAGTTTGGGCTGCGCTGATAGTCTGCAAATGACATAGTTTTCTCATTTTCTTTTTAATTCTGACTTTCCATCAATGTTCGGATCGCGCTTGCAAATGTTTCTATAAGTACCTAATCACTGTAAATAATACTGTTTTAGTGTGTTTGTTGATTATATCCGTAAGAATTTTTATACAAACATGTGTATTTAGTTTATCAGAAACGCTCATTTCTTGCATCTCTCCTATTTCGCTTACTAAGGCCCTTTTTTGGTACATATTACATACGTGTTCCTTTGTACATTATGTAGTATAGTATATGTAGCACATTATGATAGTATACCTATATAGTATTGATGAATCAATTGATGAGCCATGGATAGCTCTCAGGTGTTTCTCTTGATTAATTTTATATTTTCGTGGGGACAACCCACGTGGGGATAGCCCAAGAAAATTAGAGTTAGACTTCGAAAAAATCCCGAAAAAACTGAATTTCGGTGGATAGTTTTATTTTTATTATTAAACCATTTTTATAAATAAAATAATTAAATTTAAAACAGGGATTTTGTTTTTATGCTGTGAAAGGAGTTAATTTTTTTTTTAAATTGCTGGAAAACCATACATTTTTTTAATACCCCTAGTACGGTTGGCGAATCGAACGTTCGAAGTGAGATGTTTTCATTGGCGAACTAACACATTCGACATACCACGGTTGGCGAAATTTACAATTCGAGTTCGAAATTCAGTGCTACCACACAAAAAAAAATAACAGACATTTAAGTCGAATCAAAGGTTCGCCAACCGTAATACTAATTTCTCGCACTCACACGTTTATTCATTCGACTCGCCAGTGGTAATAGGGGTATAAGGCTTCCAAGTCTTTAATGTGGGATCTCGTTTATCAGCGTTGACATATGCGACTTAACATTTAAGTAACTACATAGAGAAAATAATCTAATTGTGTTAAATCGCACGAACGGGGTGGATAGTTCTATTTCATTTCGTCAAATTAATCGTTTGTCAAATGTATCTTTCAGTAAATTAATTGCGCGTTGTCTGTGATGAGGCAACGCCGCCGCCGCCGCTGAAACCCCATGTGCAACATTATAGGTAGGGGGAAAGCGGGAGACTTGATCATACGGGAGACTTGAGCCACTCTCAATAATTCTCTAAAGATCCACTCAAATCTTTCATGAGTAAAGCCAAACGTTGCATACAGTGATCCGTTACTTGCACACAAAAATAATTCTACGTCGTCTGTTGACTTTAGCTGGTGAAATTAAAATGGTGTTTTTTGGTGCAAAAAGTTAAAACAAAAAAAAAATGTTTTTTCGTGGTAGAAAGTTTCTTTGACTTGGTAATTAAAAATAGTTAACATTATCTTATAAAACAATTATTCTAGTTTGTTAATATTAGAACAAAATAATGCTAGCTAGTGTTTCACAAAAGTTATTAATTTTTAATAGTGAAAAAACGTGAACGGGAGACTTGAGCCAGTTTCTTAGGGGAGACTTGATCAGTGGTTCAAGTCTTCCTTTTGCTGCGATTTATTGTCAGGTATGTTATAAATGCAGGAGTTTCTTTCTTTTTCAGCTATTGAAAATGCCATTTGTAACAAAAGAAAAGAAGAAGCAGCAAAAAAGAATGTGGTTCCCAAAGATATCATTGAGGCTGCATTAAAAGAAATAAATCAAGCTTCAATAAAAAAAATGTTTCTGATTTTTTACAAATTTGAAAGAAGTCCGTGAAAAGTTTGGTTTCGAACCCCAGAACATTTATAACTGCGACGAAACTGGATGCACAACTGTCCAAAAATGTCCAAAGGTTCTGGCAGCAAAAAAAAATCATCAGGTTGGACAGGCAATCTCTGTAGAGAGGGGAACACTTGTTACCGTGTGTTTCGCAATCAATGCAATCGAAAATAGTATTCCTCCATTCTTGGTTTTTCCCAGAGTTAAGTTCAATGAAGGTTTTGTTTCAAATTGACCTGAAGGATCTGGGGGGGATGCCTACCCAACGGCGTGGATGACGTCGAATGGATTCCTCAAATATCTTCATCACTTCTAAAATATAATAAAAATGAATTCTAATAAGATATGAACTGATTACATTATTTGTTTTGTCGTTTTACTTGAAGAATTTAAGTATGATCAAGTCTCCCCAAGGCGGTGGTCAAGTCTCCCGGCTAGGCGGGAGACTTGAGCCAAAAATCTGTTCCCAATCATTTAACATTTGGAAAAAATCAGTCCGGTGTATATAAAGTTTGTGAGATTATTCTTAAAATAGATAAATGTATCTTTAAAAAGGTGTATCCAACATGTGGCTAAGATGAGTAGAAAAGTTTTTATGAACGATTTAACAAAAAGTGGCTCAAGTCTCCCGCCTTCCCCCTATATAATGTATGTAGCTTTTTAACCAAAAGTGAACAAAATTTTCAAATTAAATGACCGATGAGTTTCTTGAAATGATTTTCAAAACATTTTTGCGGCGCGGCGTGTGTCTATTCATAACGAAATACCAAACCACAAACGTCAAAACAACCACAGAAAACAGTGTTTCCAATTGAATTTTTGCAGTGAATTTTCATGTTATCATATATAGGGTCTGTTTCACAATGTCTGACTAAAGTCTAATTAGTTATCCGAAAATTAAATCCTTTTATTAAAATGCATTTCACAATGTTCGATTAGCTAATCAATCGTTATTCCAGTTTTCTAGAAAAATTAAATTTGACTGATGTGTCGAAAGTATTGTTTTGTTTTGCTAATCGGCACTTCATCTGGCCAGAAACTCTTCAGATATTGTGAAACGTAAATGAGGTTGTTAACTGTCGAATTACTTCCATGTAGCTTCTTTGGAACTTTAATCAAATATTGTGAAACAGTTCCTCAAAAGTAAAATAAAATAATAGGTTTTCAAACTATATTTCTTACTTGACAAATTAATTTAACTTATATCTTGGTAATACTTCGTGGTTCATTAAAAAAAACTGATACAAATGTTCCCCTATTAATAAACGACGAAAAACGGCGAAATAGAACTTATTAATAAGTGTAATGGACTGTGAAATATCATAACGAGCGGATTAATTTAACTCGACGAGTAACTTCTGAACACACATTATTCATACATCTCAAAGAACCGTTTACTTTTGCATAATTTTCATAAATCAGTGCATACATGTGTAAAATATATAAGAATGTTGCTACAAGGTTTGTCGTTCTTCCAGTGATAAAGACTGCGGATAGATATCATAAGGCAAAAATATATTTATTTATTAAGTTCTCAAACGGACAAATGACGTTTGGCACGTGTAAAATTTCATAAACAAAATAAGCTACTGTCAAAGTGGTAGTGGCCTTAAAATATGCGGTTTGTAACGTCTTTTGGCAAAAAATTTCCTCTGAGTTGTATTATTCCTCAGATCCATTAAGATTTATTCCTATTTGATAAAGCTATTATCAAAAAAAGTAAACTAAACAAACAAAGTTCTTTAATATAATTTCTTAAAAAAATGAAGCACGAAATAAGAATTTTTATTAGCATAATTTAAAAAAACTCCTCCACATCGAAATATACAATTCTTAAAATGAGCATTACCAAGAAAAAAAAAAAAAAAAACCTCACAGACGAACCAAACACTCAATTTTTATTTTTCTTACTTTTATTTTATATTTAAGCTGAGCAAATACGGAATGTCATCCCTCGGGCTAAGCATTCAGCAATTGCGGAGTAGAGTAAAAATGCGGCTAAAAGAAAGCAATTAAATTGCCTAGAATTAATGAATACTAATGCCACTTGGGTTTGTATTTTATTTGTATAGGTAGGTATCATAATATAATGCTGCTGCTCTTCCTTGAACTGATGTAAAATGCAGAGATAGGCAGCTATATGTTTCGTTAACTACCATAAGGATATACATTAACATTTAACAAAAGTCATGGTCGTGTTTTTTTTTTTTTTTTTTTTTTTGAACTTCAAATTGAACCGTATGTGCTACTCATCAGTCAAGGTTTGGTAAGTGCGCTTCAGGGATCAACTCTCATCCTTAGGAAACATTTTGAATTACGTAATCTTTGCGAATGTTCTGACGCCCAAAGGTATAAGAACGAAAATCTAAACCGTTAAACACGTGGTCCCATCAACGACTGAATCAACAATAAATCTCTTCGAACGCACAAACAGCAACCAGTTGGCGGGATTCTGGTTCATCCATCCCATTAGGCGTTCATCCTTCATTCAAAATGCATCCAAGGTTTGCGCATGTACCATTTTCATTCAATTCAATACCAAAGATGTTTATTTTGAATTCTCTGAGAAGCTTGGAGCCCAAAAAGGAGAATTAAAAAAAACATAGAAAATCTCCCCATTTTCGAAAATTGGGCTTCAAAGCTTTTAAAAACCTCCTTCATCGCACATCTGTGTTTTATTTTTTTGGGTTGTTAAGTATTTTTGTAAAAGTTTTATCCTGGCTAAAGGAAAGTTATGCAATTCAAAAAGTTTTCAAAGGATTTGCTGAGCAACCATATGTTCTATGAACTTATCTTGTTGAATTTAACAGTTCATGAAAAAATGCAAGAAAACAAAAATAAAGCAATAGACAAGGACTCGATAAAAGAACTTAAGGTGGCTACAAATGCAAATGCTTGCGGATAAGGAGTCTTAAGTAGGGGTGACTTAAGGCTGTGTGCACTTAAAAGATTGTTTGTCTTTCAAATTTCAAAATGTTCTCTGATGCATTTCTGTTGCAGAAGTTTCGTTCTCCATATTTAAATACTTACCTTGACATTTTGTTTTCTGTGAAAAGCCCTCTTTCCAACAAAAACATATTTTTGTTGTTTACTGATTTATTTGTTTTGTCAGAAACCTAATTTTTTTAGGAAACTTTTTAAATTGTTTCCATATGGCAAATAAATACTTACTTTGTATAAAGTTGATGGGGCTATATAAATAAAGGAAGTATGAAGAGAAGGTATATGGTTATTTTTATGTTCTGTTGTTGGGAAGGCAACTGTGTTTTCTTTATTTAAAAAGCTTTTAAGAGGTTTGTGTTCTTTTGTTGGTCAATGTGTTATATTTACTTCTTAATTAAGATTTTTCTGAAGATATTCCACTACAGCTGAAAATTGTATCCTTCTATTTGTACTCGTTTCAACAAATATTTGTATTATTTCGCCACATTAATGGCATGTGAAAAATCTCAAAAAAATTAATTTTTCATATAAAAAAAATAAAATTTTTTAAATTTAATAAAATATTTCTGTTTCTACTATAAAGAAATACTGCAAACATTTGAACAAAGTTGGTTGAGGAAATAACGAAATATGTACATGCATATATGTATACATACATATATATGTATGTATATGTATATGTACACAAAGTTATGAAATGTAGCGACATATTCAATATTTATAAAAGTCAAAAGTAGGTACTAAAAAATTGATTTTTGTGTCTTGTTTTTTCTTTCAATATTAAAAAAAAATTTAAATACAATAGCTATTGTTAAAACTTTTTAGAAGCACCCCATAGCAAAGTTTTAACTTAAATGGGTGAAGCCATTGAAAAATTATAAATGATGAATCAATTTTTGATCTATAACCTTAGCCGCTGTTGTATTTTCCTAAAATTTTGAAAAACGTCAAACAAAAAGTTTTGATGCAGTTAAATTAAATTATTCATGTATGCAAAGCATCCGTGATGCGTTTCATATGTTTTACTTTCCCGCATCAGTTCGATATTACGAAACACATTTAATTAATGCAGGTTAAAAATAAAGAGTGGTAAGATGTTGTTTAAGTAAAATAAAACCGTTATAAGGGTGAATAACAAACTACATATTATAATCAACGAAGCAAAACAATAACATTAAAAATAAAATAAAATAAACTTTGCTCGAAACTCCATGTTTATGTTTCACTTTCAGATCAAATTGTCAAATTGCTGCTCTGATTATGCGCATCTTAACAAAATTGTTTTCTTGAAATAAAATAATATTGGATGTTTTTAGTTCTGCACTCCTTTTTTTATTACAATTTCTTCAGGATTTTAAATCTCGATAGCTTCTTTAATCAAAACATTTCTTGCAGTCTTAACAGAAACTAACTATGGTTTTTATAGGTACAATACAATAAAATAATTTATTTCTTTTAAAATTCGGTGTAAAGGTTTACATTTAGATTTTAATGTCACTGTTCGACCCTACATAACAACAAATACGTGAACCTAGTAGCGAACTTTAATTTTCTTTAAATACATATAGGTATTTCTTTTTTCATTGTGCTCTATCGGGAATTTCGCGAGGAGAATTTTGTTTCCCTGGAATATTTTATTGCCTCGGAAATTTTTCTGCCATCGTTGATCTCCCCGCAATAAATTTCCCTCGAGCAAATGCAATCAACACCCAAATCATCCTGGAAAATGTATCCCCGATACCAATAAATTCGAAAAGAAACTTTCAAGCATCATCCATGTTCCCAATGTTTTCATAAGGAAAACATTCCGATGGAAATTTTTTCACGATAGAAAAACTGAAAAAGTATTGGGCATTTAAATTTGAAAACATACTTGAAAATTTAATTTAATTTTAATTTGCAAAGCAAACAAAAAACATGCATACAGAACATCAGAGGCAGGAGATCACAGACAGAAAAATTGTAATTGAAGAAGAAAACAGAATTTGTAGACATCATCGGGCAGTCCTTGACTACTCCTTAATCGCATTTATGCAATTTATTCTCAGCCTTTTTCAGCCAGTATATGACTACTATTTATCCTTGTGCCATTCTTTTTTCTAACAAATATAACTACGAGTATATAACCCAATTTAGAAAGTACTAATTATCTTAAGAACCAATTAGATTTGCTTTATCCATTTCACCGGGCTTCTCTTGTCCGGAAAGCAGACTTTACAGAATACACTATGATGTTCATCATAGCTTGCTCCTTATGTTCGTACACCCTACAACAGCTGCAAGAAATATATAGCAACACCAAGTTGTATACTTCTCTTAAATGTACAGCCATTATCCTAGATCTCAGGCAGGGTGCATTAAGTGAATCCTCTTAAGGCAAATTTATTTCTCCATCGTATCATCATCTACATAGCGCGTCCAACGCAAAAGAAAAGTACATCGCGGTGTGGCGCGGCTATCTACCTATATTCCATACAATAATAATTAGAAGAATGGGCGAAATGTTTTTGTTTTACTCCTTTCCCTGTATTTCTTAGAATATTAACAATTGGCGGCTTTGGATAACAATTTCTGTTACTATGAGAAGAAAAGTGATACAATTAAAATATTTTGTACATTTAATTTACTTATCAAGTTTTTGTGTTGCCATGGCAGTAGAATTTAAGACGAGGATCAAAGTATATATCAAAAACAAAAAATTGAAATGTGATTTACTTAAAGGTAAGGTTTAGCTATAGACAAGATTAAAAACTGTAAGTTTAAGGGCCAGTTTGCTCACAGTGGGTTAAACCTATAACACAATGACTTTCAAAGGTTCTAACTTAATAACATTAATCAACCAAAATTGGCTGATTAGCATTTGCCACGACTAAGAACTCGAATAATGGATTTCATTATAAACATTTTGGTCAACATGCACATTCGAGGACTTACCAGTTGTTATAATCCTTGGTTAAAGATGATCAGCTATGAAAAAACTGGCCCTAAGTATAAAACAAAGCTCTTCGAGCTACTTTGGTGGGGTATTGTGTTGAAAAATGTGTTGTTTTTTTTTGATAAATAAATAAACTTTCAAAATGATGTTTCTTTCGAAAATTTGTTGAATTGAGATTTTTTGGAAATCCAATATTTTGAGGTCGCACTTTTTTAACTCAAGAAAAGTCATAAAAAAAGAAAGTTATATTTTAAAATAGATTCGCTGCCATTTCTATAATTACCGCTTGAAAGGTAAGATTAAAGTACTGCATAGCGTTTTCAAAGAATTTTTCATCGAGTGTTTCGTATTAACGTTTATCTACATAACAATCGGTGCATTTTTAGAAGTTTTTTATAAAAATGTTTCTTCGTTTTTTTTTTAGGTCTACGATTTTCAATGTTCTTATAGGCGTACAATACCTACATCGAATTGCGGACAAACAACGTACATTAGTTGTATTGCTTAGTTCTTATATTATTCAATATTTAATAGCGTAGTCTTGACGATTTTCAACTTATTTATAAATTTAATTTTAAAAATCTTAAATCGTAGCTTAACTCCTTTTACAATTGTCAATTATTAATAAATAGTAGATTAATATTGAAAATAAATATTTAACAACTCTATTGATAAAAATTTTGATCATTTGATCACTTTTTTAGTAAATTCAGCTTTAATGTTCCAGATTTCAAGATTTATCAACTATCAGTTGATAATTGACAATAGTTATAGAGGTGTTTTTCATCTTAAGGTTCTTGATACAAATTTGAGAACAGAAATGGAATATCGATTTTTGTTTTTGACATCGACTGAAATTTTGCCTTACCCAAATTTAACTCCCATCAACTTCCTACATTGCCATCCAATGCACATGAACCAACATGATCCAACCAAAATATACGAGCCTCCCACCACCTACAGAAATCATAATGAATCATTTATAAAATTTAAGGAAGTCGACATAGCTAATTACTCTAAACTAATACATCATGACGTAGCAGAAAAATATAACAAGAGGATGAAAGAAATCTAAACAATTAGAAGTTTTTATCGACTCATGATTTTCTTGTTTTCGATTTCGAATAAGTTTTCAGTTTATTTCAGTTTGTATACCAGCTGTAATATATTTAAATTCCTTCTTTGGGGACATACCAGAAAAGTTAAACCCTTAATGTCCTAAAAAAAACCTTAACGGCCGATATTGTATTTGTAACTATTCTCTTACTTTTGTGCGTTGTGGGCTGAAATCAGATTCTTACATTTTGGGAAAAAATAAAAACATTCCCCGTACTTAATACCGCGGCCGTATAAAATGTAAAAGAAAGAATGTATTTAAGAAATATGTAATTTTAACATCTATTTACGATTTAATATTTATTTTATAAAAAAAATCAGCGAAAACTTTATTTACCTACAAAAGCTACAATTTCTTGTTTAACATCTCTTCAAAATATTAAAATTTCGAGGGTATGATTAAAATTTGAAATAGATTCTTATTTATAAAAAAAATTAAATAAATTGGTGACTTCGTTACCGCGTTACCATTTTCGAACGCTTGTTTTGAGGATTTTGTTTGCTTTTTTTTTTTTTTTAAATGAACCAACAAAGTTATAGCACAGATAATAAATTATACAGATGTAGCATCCATATGGGAAAAGATGTCCATGAAAACGAAATTCGTCCAAAAAAAAAGCTTTCTTAAAAGTTCAACTTCTTTGAGAAGGGACAACATTTCAATTTATTTTCTCTACTACTCCAACATATGGGAGAGCTAGAGACAGAAAAAAAGGCACAATTTTGTTCTTGTTTTTTTTTTTATTGCTTCTACCCCTTCAAGAGCTATGAGAAAAAACGAACCGAAAAAACCTGTTTGGGTGACTCTTTTTAAGAATCGTGTGTTTATTGTTTTTGTTTTCATGATCCTTACTTGCTATGTGCTACCGCAGGTCAATTTGTGAATTTCTATTGAAAGTAAATACAAAAATCCGAGTCTGGTATGCGGTTTTCAAATCGAAGATGAAAATCGTCGTAAGATTTATATTTACATATGTGTGCTTCATTATTTATGCATATTGTTTAAAAAATATTGAAATTGATTTTTTGATTTTTTCATTTAAGGAAATTTTATATCAGTTTGCACAGAGAAGACGTTTTTTGAATTATGTATTATTTTTAATACATTTAATGAGAGTAGTTAAGTGGAAGTCGGTTAGCTATTGATTTTGCATATTTGCAATTATTTTCTTCTAGATTTGATGGAAGATCGATTAGATATTGCCAAGATTCATTTCATTATTCGCCATATATCAGGGTGATGTTTGATTTAGGTAAATTTGTAAATTTGTAAATTTTATTTTAATTTATATTTATTTTAATTTGGTGTTGTTTTGAAAAATATTTAGGTGACGTGAAATAACGCCAAATGAAATAAAACCAAATTTGGTCTTATTTCGTTTTCAAAACGAAATAACCGCAATTTGGCTTTATTTCGTTAGCCATAATAAAATAATACCAAAAATAAAAAGGAAACAAGACAAAATTTAAAAAATAGATTATTTTTGGCACTATTACGCTTTCAAAATAGAAATAAAACCAAATTTTAGTTTTTTTCGGCTTTATTTCGCTTCGATAATGGAAATAAGGCCAAATTGATCATAATTGTGTAAAAAATAATTGAAACTTTACAATTTTACATACACCCAACCTCGCACCTACACCAAATCCTACAGTGTGCCCAAGCAGGAGGGTTACATACCTCACTGTTTATACCTCGTAAAGCTGGTTGCTAAAGCACTATATTTATGTAAGCAAGCAAAAAACAAAAATCTCATAAAAAAATATTTTCAGTAATTTTTATTTTTCTTAAGAATTAAAAGACAAAAAATCATATAGTTTTCAGTTTTTGATTAGAAATTAATTAGAGCAACGAATTTTAGAAAAAAAAATAATATATATAACTTAACATTCCTGAAAAACTACACATTAAACTTTTTTTCCCCAAATTTTGAGTTCAAAACCAATTTTTTCAAAAACTATGCATTATTTCACTTGATTTAAAAACTAGCTAATAGAACATTTGCAGGCAAATTGTACAAAATTCGACAACTATATTTTGCTGAAATATATTTTGTTAAAATTTAGAAATTCGTTTATTAAATATTAAATATTATTTCTTGACTAAATGCTTATACTATTTTTTGTACTTTATATAGGTACATTTTTGAGATTGCAATTTAATTTTTTGTTTAATCATTCATTAACTCCTATTTGTTTTGTGTTTATTATAAATAAATGTATTATAATAAATGTGTGGATGTATGTCTTTTTATTCCTTTTTTTGTTGTGTTTTTGCAGAAGATTTAACGAAAACGCCAAATAACGCCAAATTGACTTTATTTCGATTTGTTTATTGAAATAAGGCCAAACTCCGAATTTGGTCTTATTACGTTTTCAAAAACGAAAAATTAGAATATTTCGTTTGGCGTTATTTCACGTCACCAAATATTTATTTGTTGAGGTTAATTTTTGTTGATTTTTAATTTTGGGGATCTAATAGGGGGATTTAATAGGGGGTTTTAGTAAAGGTAGGTTTGAAGTTTAGGAAGAAGCATAAGCTGCACAATTTTGCTCTATACTTTGTACCTATATGTATAGATACTTATAAAAAAATTTTTCGATTTTTAATATGATAATGTCTTACAACATTAGGTCGCCAGAACTTGCTCTTATGTACGATCACACTGTGGTTTTAAAGTCTTAATAATTTTTAAAACTTTTCATTTGATAAAAGAAATTTATTAGACTATATTTTATGCCACCTGCCAAAAATATAGTCTAGTGTAAGAAAGTATTATGTAAGTACATTAATATGAACAATATAGCACCGTTCTGTCTAGCACTTCGCACATATGCATGAACTTTACAGTTTAGACTGAATAAAGTTTAAAAAATCAATAAAATTAGAAATAAATTGATTAAAAAATATCTGAAATTGATTTGACACAAATGCAATGTACACCAAGTGATTTCTTACACAAATTTCAATTTATGAGAACAAATTAAAAAAAAATCGTTGGAGTGATTTAAAAAAAAAAAAATAATTTTGTATATACTTACAAGATTTTAAATATGTGTTTAAGAAAAAAAAATTGGTACGCCAATTTTTAGTACTTTTTTATGCAGAGATAAACATTAATTTTGAATAAAATGATCCACCTATTTTCGAAATATCGAATTAAATTGAATTAATTTTTTTTTTTAAATCCAAAAAATGTTGATATGGAATATTTTTTAAACTTATTAGTAGCTTTTGTATACAAAATTTCATTAAAATTGGTTCAATTGGTAATGAGATATTTGTATGTATAGGTAAAGAAAAAATCAGTTAAAATATTATTTTATTTGAATCACTCAAAACAAAACAAAATCACTTAAAATTTCGAACTTTGTACTAGCTTCGCTGTCAATCAGTAAATGCAATGGATATATATATTTTACGCAGTTTCAGTTTGTATTTAATTTAGATCAAAAACAAGCTAAAATTTTGTGAAAAACGTGTTTCGGTTGTAATATTTTGAGAACAAACGGGATAATTTTATTCTATACACGATGCCATAATTTGGTTACTGATATAAATTTAAAAAATAGTAACTTAGTCAATAACTGATAAGATTTGTAGGATTATTTAATTGGCCTTTATTTTTTTTAAATCAACAAATTTTCAAACTCAAAACACTAAAAAAAATCTCGTAAACAAACAAAGCTATCGTCTCCGAAATAATTTTATTTTACACAAAATGCTTTAGCTATGAAATGGTGGGGTTTGTTAAAAAATTAAGTTGATAGTTTTTTTTTTAAGCAAAAACATTTGCCAAAAATACAACTTAAACAGTTGAAAACTATAATACGCCCCAACTTTTGTTTTCACTTGATCGCATATTGAAAATTTGATAAGGTCTTTTAAGATTTTGAATTAGGAATTTTCTTATAACAAAATAACATTGGGCGTCCAATTGCCACGGTCACCAATAAGAAGTTAAGTTACCAGTGTGGGTAGCACCCAACCTCTTTTTTAAATGTCTATCTGTGTTAAAAAAAACTGGATTTGAAAATTACTCAAACGAATTCCTGACTTTAAGAAAGCGTGTTCTTTGACCGTTGTTTTTAAACAATAAAAAAAAATTCTTAGTAAATTGCTCATTCCTCTTAAACCGGTGAAAATAAGTTTTTTTTTCTTATCTGGTCTTAAACTACTTAAAAAAGTTCTTCGTTTTATGTCGCATCTTGAGCGAATTACCCTTTTTAAAAAAATTCAAAATTACAAATAACACAAATACAAAATATAAAATATAAAAATCAATATGTACAATAATATCCAATTTAATGTAGGTACCTAATTTGGGACCTAATAACATTTTCCAATAACATTTCCTACCAAGGTCTACGCAGTTATTTTTCGTACCTAATTATTTTTTTATTTGTAGGTATGTTTTCTATAGGTTCAAAATGTTGAAATGTATTAATAATCCCCAGAAATAAATTTGTTGGTATAAGAAACTGGAAAATGATTATCTAAATAAAATTATATTTAGCTATTTAATCAAAAAATACTCCGATCTAACGAATCTAGAATAGAGTACAAAACTACAAACTTCACGCTCATTCATAATCATTATTCATAAGAAACCTTAAACAACCGAAAAAAAGAAGATATTTTTTCCGTCATTAAAAAAATATCCTCTACCACTCAAAAAAATCTCTACCTACCCACATAAAGAATATATCCAATATCCATGGATCAATGCAAAGAAGAAAAAGAGTTCATATACTTTTTTTTCTTTGTCGTCAGCCTCAGACGACCTTAAAAAAAAACGTACATATACAACACAGTAAAAAAAAACATCATCGTATTGTCTTTCGCCTTCCTCTCGATCGTTGCTGATTTTCCCCATTCATTCCTATATCCTGAATAACAGAGCAAGAGGGAAAACATATGAGCGAGCACGCAAGAGAGAACTTTTTGCAATAGATAAATAGCTTTCTGTGCTTTACGATTAACAGGCAAAGAGCTTTCTTGCCTGTTGATCGTCTGCCTGTTGTAAAAAAAAATTGGGACATTTTTTTCTATGGGGATGCTACATCTGTATAGTTTATTATCTGTGGTTATAGGTAACACTAAGCTGAATTTAAAACAAGGAAATGTCGACTATTTCAAAACTATGCCGAAACTTAACATTAATAATTAATAATTTTAATTCTTGTTTAATCAAATTTTATTTTCAGGCATACGTTTGAAAATATTCCTACAAATATATGGTCTTATTTATAAACGTTGTCTAAATTTAGACAACTGTCCAACTATGGAAAATGTGTTTAAAATCCTTGTTTATTATAGCTGTCTTATAGCTGCCTAACTTAGACACAAGAGTAGATTGTCTTTACCGTGAATAATGTGATATTTATTTTTATTAAATAAAGAATATTTCCACCAATTTGAAAATAGTTAGACAGTGTCTAAAAAAATCTAATAAATAAGACAGATAGAATTCACAAATCAATTGCTTATACAGTTATAGTACTTACTCAGTTCTAGTGGAAATTAATGTTCATATAAAAAGTGACGCCTAGTATGAAATTCACAATAAAAAGTGAGTACCACAATATAAAATTGAAATATGAATCGGTTCTTCAATAAATTTCAGGCAACTACCTACTTTTATTTCCCAACGTACAGCCATCAGAAAAAAATCTAAGGTGTTGTTGAAAAATGTGAAATTTTTCAATTATGTTATTTATTTTGCTCAAAATATAAGTTCTGAAATGAAAAATTAATTATTTCGGATTAAAATGATTGTGTTTTTTAGCCTCACCAAGGAGGAAAAAAAACAAAACCAGAATTTAAATAATATTTTATTATTTTCGTTCATTCAAATTGTATGAGCATCAATAAATTCATGTGAGGAATTCAAATGAATTTTGAAACGTTCTTATTTTTCATTAACGGACAATAGTATTGAAATAACGAAATTCAATTACCTGAAAAACTGAGCACATTTTTTAAACTGTTCATTTGAATTTTAAATAAAGAAATTGCTCTACCTTACCTTCATTGCTTGCAACAGAATTTTTGTGAACAAAATTGAATATAATGTAACGGTTATTTCCTTGTTGCGTGTCCTAAATTTAATATTCAAACCATCACTACGTGCGATTTTTGAAACATTCAACTTAAATTTTTTTCTGTTATTTTTCATTTATGTACATATATAGTTTTGGATGCTTCCATCAAGTACTAAATGTTGGATTGTTGTCTAGGATTTACTTAAAATTAAATCTTACAACCAAACACTAAAAGAAAATTCCGGTTGTTGTATTCGCTTATTTCGATTACGGCACCGAAGACACATTACATCGGCATTTTGTATTTAAAGTTTATTTTGAATTCAAATTATTGGTCATCTGTGCGTCGAACAAAGGAATCAAACTTACATCTCTCACTGCTAATTTGTAAGAATTTTTTTTTGCCATTCAAAAAGCTCTCTGTCTTCTATTTAAAATTGTGTCTTGTTAAACTACCTTCAGAAGTTATTCTTAGTTCTCGTTTCGTTACTTGCTTTATATTCATTTTCTGGATGCAGATCCAACCACTCATTATCCAGATTTATTTCAATATTTTTAATCAATTAAGCCTTTTCGATTGGTAATCCAAAAGAACAAAAGATATCTGCGTGTGAATTCTTCTGGCGCGATTCTGAAAACAAATCTAGAAACAAATTTATCTTCTTTTAAGAAGAATAACTGTCGTTTCGATAATAATCGATACTCTTTTTAGAAGTGTGTTGGGTATGTGAGAAAAATAATTACTTACTCATCTTAAAAACCTTTGAACTGATTTTATATAATCTTTCAAAAAACTTGGTAAAGATGCTTCCATATAATTTGCTTGCAAAAGGTATTTCCTGTTTCTTTAGTTATTCCCAAGCTGCTGCTTCCCAGCTTCTTAAACAAATATGCGTGAAAAAAAAAAACAATATGTAATTTCAATTTTTAATTTTTTTTTTAATTTCTTCACCCAAGTCTATATGAGAAATTACATTTGTTTTTTTTTTTTTTTTTTTTTTGAAAAAGTGAGACACTTTTTCATTCATAATAATTCTGGTGGCTCTGGCAATCTTTTTAAAATTTCTGGAATTATTTACCAAAAAGTTTTTTAGCGTTTTGTCCATAGTTTTCAGAAATTAAAAAAGGGCCAGAAACAATTGTTTGAAAAAAATTAATATGAACGCCTATATATATTCATCAACACGTGTTCTCTGTTAGACGAAAACCAATAAATTTGAACTCCATTTGGACGACTGTTTAATTTAATACATATTTCAATAAATTTATAATACGCAAAGTATGTAACATAAGTACGGTGACCATTTTTTCAAATTGAAAATAATGAACAAATGAAAAAAGAAACAGAATTCAATTTTAAATTTAATAAAAAATATATCTACAGACTTAGGTTAAAAAAGAAGGTACAGAAATTAAGTTTTTGTTGGCATAAAGCTTCAAATTAAAAACAAAATAACTCTTAACACTCTTAAAAGTCTGACAAAAAAAAAACCTAAAATTTAAATTAACACAGTTCATTTTTAAGGATTGTGATATTTTCCTTCACTTAGTCATTCCGCAATTTTCTAAACGATTATTGTCAAAACGATAACCGTCGACGAGATCGTCCATGATTTGCTTCACGTAACTCGACCACTATCGTCTCGTTTAGCGTTCGCAGTTTGAGAGCGTTTGGTGCATTTTAAAAGTCAAATTGGCTGTCATAATTGTCATTAAAATGCAATTTTAGTGTTTCTTGTTTTGTGTTAGGTGCCGATTGAAACTATAGGGAAATCATTTTAGGATGCAAGTTGATTTTTTATATTTTTTACAAATTAATATATGTAAATGTAAATACTTAATAGGGCAGTCATGCAATTTCAAATTGCGATTTTAACTTCGTTTATGAATGAACATCCTGATTTGACCTGGGTAGGGGATATGAGCGGAACTCCGTCCAAGGCAAAAATGAAATCAACAAACTGTGGGCTGATCGCCATACTTATAACATATGACTTGGAAGCATTGTTGCCGCTGGGCTTCACGAAAGTGTAACACATTTTTTTAAAAAACGTAACAAAAGCGAAAAAAATGTAACAAATTGAAAAAATGATTTAAATGCAAAGAATGCTCTTGAACTCAATTTTTTATTTTTAATAGGAACATAAGTTTTCTTCATCACAGTTTTTAAATTCAGTACAAAACTATACATTAAATAATAAGTTAATAAATTATTTTTTTGGAATGTGGAAACTGGAATACTTTGAGCAATGGATATCTAACCATGTTTATATACTGGATCGAGAGATCGAGTTTCAATTTGAAGTGAAAGATAGCAAGATTTCGACTAAACTGTAACTGAACGAGTTCGATCGAGTCGAATGAAGGTGATTTCAACTCAATTTAGGACGTAGGTGTACAAATAGGTGGAAGTGTTGTTTAAGCGCACTTCACACTGATTAAAAAAATGATAAAGTAAAATTTTAAAGAAACAAAAATTTGGAGAAAAAAGTGTAACAAAAAGAAAAAAAAAGTAACATAGTAACAAATACAAAAAAATTAAGAAAAGTGTAACACTTTTGTTACACTTGTAACATTGTGGCAACGCTGCTTGGAAGAGATAAGGGATTTGATTTATCTCTCAATTGTCGTCGCATGCGCAAAGGTTATATTTTGTTTTCATTTTCATTTTCTACAATAAGAAAATTAATTCGCCGAAACATTTTAAATTTAATTTGTAAATGCAACAATAACAGCACATGTTGTCAAATTACTGTGGCAACTCCATCATTCAACTACAGTCACCTACAAAGTAGAAAATAAAGGCAAGACGATACCAATTTAGCTATCGTCGAAACTCTATCGTTTTGACGATAGCGTTTCGAAGATTATCGACTTACGTGAAGCCACTAAAGGCAACACTATCGCTCAAACGATATCGTCTGACGATAATCGAGTTACGGAATGACCCATGTATTTAGTACGTAGGACTGTCACGCCGAAAGTATTGGGATCTAATCCCCCTACATATGTCACCTAAAAACAGAAATGGTTTTTTTTTGGGGAAATAATAATATGCCTCTTGCGAAGAATTGAAAGCTTCTCTTGTACTATTTCATATCATAAAAAAGTGCTTTTCACCTAAATCCGTTTGGCTTTGGCGGTATAGAAAATTGAAGATCCTCTCTATTCCGGCCGAAAAAAAAAAACACTGTGTACCTCAGCAAGTTTTTTGTAAAAAATATTTGACATAATTTTGAAAAAAAAAAAATCATTAAAATCAGCATGTTTCTGCATCTGGAATTTTTTTTTCTATTAAATAAAACATCAATTTAAAAATACAACAATTTATTTTTTTTTTATTTTATGTTTAATACATTAAGAAGAGGAATATTTATTTTTTTTTTGTTTGTTTTGTAAAGTATTTAATGCTTGTTTTAAGTTACAATAAATCCATGGGTTTATTTTTGTTATGTTTACACTAACACATTTAAAGCTCTTCTTTTATTTTTATTTTTATTTTTAACATGCTTAACATACAAATAAATACATAATGTATGTAATGTATGTATGTACCTAGTTTAAAATTTACTAATACAATTTATTTGTATGCAAAATACAAAAATGCTGTTAAGTTTTATTCAATTTGTTTTCTTCTTAAAGTGAACTTAAGTTAATATTTCCTTCTGTTTTATGTTACTTAAATTATGTTACTCAAACTAATAAAAACTTAAATATATAATATTGCAAGAAATGGACGGCTTTTTCCGCTTTTCCTGTGTACCTAAATAAAAAAATACAAATAATATTAGGGTTAACTTTCGACGACGCGATCGAACGATTAAATTATATGTAGCTATGTAGATTACAGATACAAACTCTACAAAAGTACCAAATTTACACTGATGTCACTATTAAAAGTGAGCTCTTAAATTCAATATGGTGAGGTGAGGACCAAAAAAATATTTAAACAAAATTGAGCTACACATAACATGCACTCGATCTACGATGGGCGTTCTAGGTAAGTTCAAGTTATAAAAAAAAAGAACGTATTTTTCCCTTGAATTGAGGAAATCCTGATATCCCAAAGATCTCATTCTGAACGCATCAGAATCACCAATCGCAAAGGCCATAACTGAAGGGCGAGGCTAGAAAAATGTCAATTTATAACATTTTATCGGCATTTAATTCGCGCGAGCCCTGTGCAATCTCACTTCGATGGAAGGTGGAACACCAACAGCTTAACATAATTTTTCGATTTGACAGACAAAAAGGCTTTTGAAGTGAATGCAGATGCAGAATTGTAGATTAAATCTACCAAACCAGAGTGAGTGCATTTAATTCTATAGAGAATACAAAATAGATTGGTTTCACATAATTTAATAAACGCTATTTTGCATCAGTTATTATTTTTTAAAATATTTATTAACCCACTTTCTTTCCGTTTAAAAAAAAATTGAAAGCGATGAGTTTCAAAAAAATCTTAAAACGAACTTGTTGTCATCGAATTCTGACCTAAGTTTACAGTTTCAAAGACTTAAGAACTTAGTTTTAAATCAATAGCAAAATTTGTACTGAACAGAACAAAATTTTAATATAAAAAGTTTTTTGTTTTTAAATGAATTAATAAGTATAAAATAATTTTTCCTATGTATAGCCCCATAATTTTAAAACGCTATTTATTTATAGTAAGGAGTATATAGAGAATAGCCCGCATGCACCCCATGTTTTTCATTTTTAATTTATGGAGATAGGAAAAATTGTTTTATATTTTTGAGTTAAAAAATGTGAGTTTTATTAAAAAATTATTTGTATTTAATTAATTTATTATTGTTTGCTTATTTAGGTATATTTTATTTACTCAACAAAAATTTACCTAGGTTTTATTTATTTATTCATTAGGTCCGACGTCCTACAAAATTAAAAATAAATTCGAGCAAATTAACGTTATATTTTTGACATTTAAATAATGGTGTTGCGTTAAGCTTCTGGTTTTTATTTTGAAATACAGAAACATTCAGCATTCAAAGAAAATCTTATCCGATTTGTTTGATAAAAAAAAATAACACACTTATACGCAATGCAACACACACTATCATTAAATTAAGAGACTTTTGACAGCTGTGCGTTTAATTTCTTCCAACGGTCTCCGATATGAAATGTAATATGCATGCTGAATTAACATGGAAATATCTTCAAATTGCAAGTTAAAACTAATAAACTAACTTTCCCGTGAGAGAATTCTCGCAATTACATAAAAATGAAAGATGCACAAATTATTTTAAAATAAACAGATCGACTTAATTGAACCGACCTAATGTCACATGCCAAAACATTACCTATTTGAAAGTGGAAGTTTTCATTTTAGAGTTCATTTTTACTGGAGTAATGTTACATAAACAAATGAAGTTTTGGAACAAATTATTAACATTTTGAAAATAAAATTATAATTAAAAAAATCCGCTCCGTTTGACAGGAGTCAGCACGTCGAACCTGGTTAAGGTTAATTATTTTTAAGTTAGAAAATAACATTTCTAATACGCAGATAGTTAAATCTAAATTAGTATATAGGAAATCTTCTTTTTCTTAAGCGTTAGTAATAATTCATTCTTTTTAGCAAATCTATAGTTGTTTGATTTTGCTAAATTATAAAAATAAAAATACAAAATCATTTTTATTATTTCTTTCATAAATTAAAATATTATTTCTAAGGTTATATGTATAAAATCTTAATCTTGAAACAAAATTTTTAAATAGTAACAGAGTTTTTTTTTTATTTAGGAATAAGAAGATGTTATTTAAGGTAAAAGTTGAAAATGCATTCTTTAATATTAAGTTGGTCTTATAGTTGTATGATTTATGAGTTTTGTTTTGTGGTGGATAAGTTCGGTGGGTGTATTGTTCACAATTTATTTTTTGTTTAAGTTTTTTTTTGTTTAAGTTGTATAGTGTATTTGTAACCAAAATATTTATGTTTGTTTATATCAAATATATTATTAAATAGTTTTTTTTTTTATTTTTATTCTGTTACAGTTATAGAATATTGTTTTTTTTTCTTTTTTTTTATATCAAATTTCTTATGGTGTTTTTCTTTATATGAAAAGCATTTTAATTTTGTTCTTAATATATTTTGATGTTGTACAGTTGTATATTTTATTATTTGTATAAGTTATTTTTTTTAGAGGCTTGAAGCATTTTTAATAAATATAATTTTATATTATTTTAAATTGTTACTCAAAATTAAATATGTATTTTAAATGGTTATAATATTTTAAGTAAACATTATTTGACATAAATGTAAAGCTGGAATGACTATAGAAAGGGAGGATGAATTGACATCAATAGTTAAATAAAAAATTAGCGTTTGGAAACACTTTGACTTATATATGATGAAATAATATACATAACATACATATATTAAGATTTCTTTTTTACGAGTATAAGTAGTTAAACCTATTTAACTAATGATAGATAATAAATTTAGATGAGATGGGACAATTTTAGTGGACTTATTAATATTAAATAAAGTAAGTTTTATGTATGTAGGTATATTATAAACTATTATTAAACTATTCAATTTTCAAAATTCAATGGATGTCAACGAAAGAAATCGGAGGGGCTACGAAAAGAAATGATAAAACCTTACAAATGCTAGTTTATTGACTAAAACCCTACAAATGCAAAAGGTTAGAAATCAAATCAAGCCCTACAAATGCAAGAGTTTAGTTTGTTTATTTTTAACAAAAATAATGCAAATGCTGTAGAGAAAATGAAAAAACTTCGTATATAGGTAGATACCGCGGTATCTAGTCTACTCCCCTACTTTTACTCATTCCAAAACAGTTTTTATTATGTTTCCACCGAAAGTTAATCTGGTTTAAGTTTAATATATCCAAGGTAGTGTTTCCACCGCAAAAAAAGATTTAAAAGTGGATTAACTGGCAGCTTCAACCTGATGTGCAAGATTCCCCGTGCTTTGATTGTAGGACCTATGTGGGTTATAAACAATGATCCAGGATTAAGCACCTCTTCTTAAGCCCTTTTAAATGCAAACTTAGATAATACTTGTATTTACAGAATACAACATTTTAAGGTTGCGGCGATTTTCCTTCAGAAACAATGGGAAATCAATAATAAACTAATTCTTTGAAAGGATTAAAAAAAGGCTTTATGGGTAACTTAAACCAAAGTGATAGGTTTTGTTGAAATAAAGACATTTTAAAGCTGCTTAGTTTTAAGATACGCATATTTTCGAAAAATAAAAAAGCTAGTGTCAAAGCATCCTGACCTTGCATATGAATAGGTAAGGTATAGATAAATATTGGACTAAAAGAAATAAAATTTAAATTTTGATTACATTTATGCTTTATGACAATTTTCGCCCAATTTAAACTAAAGCTACATTTTCGGGAATGAATCTCCCATTATATTGTCTAACTATTGGCTTATAAAGCATGCGTTATACTTTCGATTAAATAATGATTTTAAATAACTGTATAAACATTTTATTAATTTATGTATATATATAATAATGTTTAAAATAATGTCGATTTTGTTTATCTATTAAAATAACGATATGATGATTTATTTTTTATATTATCTGATGCATGCGTCATTAATGTGAATATTTAGGAATAATCCAAAAATAAAAATAGTTTTGCCTATCTAATGCAATCTTGATATAATATCAATTTTTATATAGCTTGTATAGACATTATTTGTATGTATATATTTATTTGTATAATATATTTCCATAGCGATATGTAATGTTTTTTTTTTTTTGTTTTGTTGTTGTTCAAAGTTTTAATGAAGATGATGTTTGGTTATAAGTGCTGGTGGTTTTAATTCTCAGTTTAGGAAGTTGGTTTGAAAATTATTAGTTGTTAACTTCGTGACAAACTTCCATGTAATCGGGATCATGCATAATGCCTTTTATCATATCCTTCAGCATTGTGTAACGTGGAATTATTGGATACATTTTCGAGCTACCATATTCATCCTTAAATAAAAAAGAATTATTTTAAATATCTCAATTACTTGACAAAAAAAAAAAAAAAAAAAAAAAAACAAACTTACTTTTAAAACTCGTATTAAATGTCGCAATCCTAGATATTTCTTAAGAAGTCTGTATAAATCATTGATGAGTTGAGTGTTCTCCAGTTCAATTTGTGCTGTCGTCATATCTTTAGATAAACAAAGGAAATGAAAATAATTTAGGTGACAAACAAGAATGTTTCTGAATCTTTTAACAAAATGTATACATACGTTCAAGACGCTCCATTCGTTCCCTCCTCTCGGCAGCTTCCTCGGCTAGCTTTGCGGATGTCTTGACGCCCTCGCCTGATTTCTGTGTTTTCTCCATTATCGAGCAAGCTCTCATTACATACGAAGGAACTGTTTCCTGTTTTTCTTGGCGTGGAATGTCTATAAGCGTCCAATACTGTGTTTCAAGCCTTATGACGTCCTTATTAATATTAAAATCATTAAAAATTGTTCACTATTGATCAGAAACTATAAATTCATATATAAGCCGTATAGTTTCTTGAAAAAGTGAATTACCAATTCTACAAATTTTTACACGCCATTATTCACTTTTTCAAAAACACGACTATAATATCTATGTTTTTACCTTTATCATAAGTTTTAACATCGGATATCGCTGAAACATATTACGCTGGCTTTTCGAGTCCCCGTATTTGTTCATCAAAGTGACAAGAGATCCTTTAGCAGTATCATAAGATTCTTCCAAGCGCAGTCGCAACGCTCGTAGTCTCTCATTTGTTTCGATAACTTCTTCCCGACTCATGCCACCTATTATAAAAATATTTAAATTAAATACAAATAAAACATCATTAGATGTAAAGTTTTACTCGGAGCTCCTTCATCTTTGACATCTTGCACAATACGACGAACACTTTGGGTGAATTTCCCCACAAAGTTTGACGTAGCTGCAAGTAAAAATAGAAAAAAGCCTATATCTTTGAAAAATTAATTTATTATTTATGAATAAGTTTATTTTATAAAGAAATATTGTTGTTATAAATTGAAGAAAAATTACCGACGTTGATATTATATTTATCTATGAGAAAAAAACGTCAAAGAAAATGTATGGTAAAATTTGCGAAATACATTTTTTAATAGTAAATTTTAAAATTAAGATTAAAATTATTTTATATATTTTTAATAAATTTCAAATTAAATTGTAAATTTGATTACATCCATTTGAGAATCAGACTTATTAAATAATTTAATTTATGTTTTTTCGTAAACCCATTCAGATTATGTAGTAGTTCCAACATATCATGAAAACATTTAATTCTTAAGTGTTTTAAGATTAACATCGAAAGTTTTAAAAGTTGGAATGAGTTAAGGTTTAACATTAGCCTAGACACTTACAGTCGTATTTATTAGATTTTCATAGAACACTCTTGGAATAGACAGGTGTCCCGCTGGCCTTTGTCTAATTAGTTGGACATATCTCCTTATTTTATAAACTCATTATTTATAAACTAATTTATTTATAAACTAATTTCAACAATTGTCTAAATATGTCCTCATATATTCAATGACATCTCTGTAATCTGTGAATTTGGGTAACTTTTGGATACCTTCATTCAATTAAGATGGCTGACAAGACGTCCTCTTTAAAGAGGACAAAGTACCTACTCTTTTCAACCATAGTACTCTTTTCAACCAAAGAATCTTTTGTCCCGTATCTTCTTGAAAAAATAAACAAAATTACAATAAAAAATTATTTTGGTTGAACACGGTTTAAAAGCGTTAATATATACGAAATTAAATTGTCTGAGCCATTTTGTAAATTAAAAAACGTTTTTAGAAGAAGAAAATAATAATGCTAATTTTGCAAATGCACGAAAAAAGGCTAAAGAATATTTCAAAAATATGTAATTGCAATCTAGAATAACAGCGAACTTTTGATAATTACAAAGTTTGCATTTGTGATTCCTGCTTATAATGCCTACGTTGAGCGCATATTTTCATTAATAAAAACCCAATAGATTGGGGAACGAAATTGAATAAAAGTCGAAATTAAGGCAATTCTTTTTTGCAAATGCAATTTATAAAATACCTTTTTTAAAAAAAAAACACTACGTATGTAGTGTTTGACATTTTTTTGCAAGAACTCTTTTCAATGAGGATAGATCCTGTCACCGTAAATGAACATCATTTCATTAATTTCGAGATAACTTTTAAGATATTTACCTCATTCCGCCACGTTCAATATAAATGACATTTTCCATCTGAAAATTCAGATTTCTGAATTTTTCTGGCTAAGTGGGCAGCTGCCATGAAGAGTTAGATGACTTTTGAAGTCATTTTCAGATTGTCATGATTGTACTGAACCGCGCGGATTTACAGCCCTAAAATCACATTGGACTATAACTCCTCCGACTGAACAATAAAAAAGTCGGCTTTCACGTAAAATAGAAGCAAAATGTACGATCATCTCTCAGAACACTGTTAGTATGGGAGGCGACCGTAAAAGTACCTACCTCATCGAGTCAATGGAAAATTTAGCCATTAACGAATAGTAAATGTCACGAAGTTTACAAAACTGCTGGTCGGACAGACATTTTCCGGGCCTTTTGGCGGAAAAATGGTCACTTCCGGTTGCATTTTTGGGTGTTAAGTTATACCATAGAGTCAATGGAAAATTTAAGTACAAGGTAAAAGAGATTTGATCGTAGATTTCAAATCAGTTGGTCGGACAGTCAAAATCCGGGCCATACCCTCTGTCCGACCAACTCAAAAAACGGTATTTTTGGTGTCGGCCTACCTCATCGAGTCAATGGACAAATGGGGTATCAAATGAAAGCTTAGACTGTCTACATTAAGAATCTACTGGTCGGACAAACTTATGATGGGCCAAACATGTGTCCGACCACTTTAAAAAAAAAAATATGTTATACATTTCTTTAATATTTTTTAACTCAATATCAACATTTTTTAAGTCAAATTTAAATAAAATTAGTACCAAATGAAAGCTTTAACTGTAAAATAAATGACAAAAATAACTGCAGTGCAAAAAACCCCACTAAAATTGATCATCAAAGTTTTTGATCATTTATTTTATAGAAAATTAACATTTTTGTATATAAATAAAAAAAAATCATAATTAAGAATTTAAAAAACGATGTTTTTATACCAACAAATGACAGCAGGTACCTACTTATAAAAATTATAGTTTATTGGTTGTAATAGTAATTATAAGAATTTTATTTTATAGTACAGTAACTTTGTCGTCTCATAGGAGGAAGACCCTGCGTCAAATCCGGTAGTTCTGATTTTTTGCTGAGTTGTTTATGATGTTGGCCTAATGAAGAAACCAATTTATCGACCTCGAGCGCCGAACGCATCATGGTCAAAAATTGAAAAACCGCGAAATTTTCGCGTTTTTTATAGTTATTGGTGATTTTAACCCTAAAGCACTAGTTTGCGATTGAAACTTTGCTTATACGATTTCAAACTCACTAAATTTTCTTTAATTTGAGCTTTGAATCGTGTCTGTAGACCCAACAGTTTCCAAAATACAGCTTCTCAAAAATTAGCAATATTTTTTTTTTTAAATAACAACAACTAGCAAAAAACAGATTTAGGGTCTTTGGCATAAGATGCATCAAACTTCTAAGGCTTGTAGACTGGGTAAAAAGAAGAAAAAAAAAATTTATGGGAGGGGATGCCTATCTCTCCCCGTTTCGATGGAAGGGGCAATTTAAAAAAAAAAACTTGAAATATAAAAATCATCATACATAAGTATTGGCACAACCTACAAATCCTATAGCTTTCCTTAAATCCAGAAATCTATTCTTGTATTTTCTTTTTAAATAAAGTTGTTTTAATCAATAGTTCTGGAAAAAATTATTTTTTAACACAAAATTAAAAACAAAACAAAAACAGGCATTTGTTTCTAAACTAATTTTTTTCCAAAATTTACGTTACTGAGCAATATTTTTGTGTTTAATATTTAATGCTCTTACCAGTTTATAGTCAAACACCGAAAACCAGATGCCTGTATGTCTTCTAGTTTTGAAAAAAAGCTAAAATACCAAAATCTACTTTGATAAATACAGTCGAGTAGCCTTGCCGCCTTAAAGAGGACAGCCTTGCGTTAAATTCGGTAGTTCTGATTTTTCGCTGAGTTGTTTATGATGTTGGCCTAGTAAAGTATCCAAGTTTTTGACCTCGAGCGCCAAAGACAGCATTGTCAAAAATCGAAAAAACGCCAAATTTTCGAGTTTTTTTCAGTTAGTGGCACTTTTAACCTTAAACGACCAGCTTTCGATTATATCTTCATTCTACAATTTAAAATTGACGATATTGCCTTCCATTTGAGCCCAAAAACGTCTCTGTAAACCCAAATGTTTCTAAAATACAGCTTTTTTAAAGGAACAACACAAATAATATTTCATTTAATTTTTTTTTCCAAGTGCTTAATTTTAATTTACCTTATAATTTTAATTTACTTTATAATGTTTTTTTTTAACTTTCACAATATTATTTGTGTTGTTCCTTTAAAAAAGCTGTATTTTAGAAACATTTGGGTTTACAGAGACGTTTTTGGGCTCAAATGGAAGGCAATATCGTCAATTTTAAATTGTAGAATGAAGATATAATCGAAAGCTGGTCGTTTAAGGTTAAAAGTGCCACTAACTGAAAAAAACTCGAAAATTTGGCGTTTTTTCGATTTTTGACAATGCTGTCTTTGGCGCTCGAGGTCAAAAACTTGGATACTTTACTAGGCCAACATCATAAACAACTCAGCGAAAAATCAGAACTACCGAATTTAACGCAAGGCTGTCCTCTTTAAGGCGGCAAGGCTACTCGACTGTATTTATCAAAGTAGATTTTGGTATTTTAGCTTTTTTTCAAAACTAGAAGACATACAGGCATCTGGTTTTCGGTGTTTGACTATAAACTGGTAAGAGCATTAAATATTAAACACAAAAATATTGCTCAGTAACGTAAATTTTGGAAAAAAATTAGTTTAGAAACAAATGCCTGTTTTTGTTTTGTTTTTAATTTTGTGTTAAAAAATAATTTTTTCCAAAACTATTGATTAAAACAACTTTATTTAAAAAGAAAATACAAGAATAGATTTCTGGATTTAAGGAAAGCTATAGGATTTGTAGGTTGTGCCAATACTTATGTATGATGATTTTTATATTTCAAGTTTTTTTTTTTAAATTGCCCCTTCCATCGAAACGGGGAGAGATAGGCATCCCCTCCCATAAATTTTTTTTTTCTTCTTTTTACCCAGTCTACAAGCCTTAGAAGTTTGATGCATCTTATGCCAAAGACCCTAAATCTGTTTTTTGCTAGTTGTTGTTATTTAAAAAAAAAAATATTGCTAATTTTTGAGAAGCTGTATTTTGGAAACTGTTGGGTCTACAGACACGATTCAAAGCTCAAATTAAAGAAAATTTAGTGAGTTTGAAATCGTATAAGCAAAGTTTCAATCGCAAACTAGTGCTTTAGGGTTAAAATCACCAATAACTATAAAAAACGCGAAAATTTCGCGGTTTTTCAATTTTTGACCATGATGCGTTCGGCGCTCGAGGTCGATAAATTGGTTTCTTCATTAGGCCAACATCATAAACAACTCAGCAAAAAATCAGAACTACCGGATTTGACGCAGGGTCTTCCTCCTATGAGACGACAAAGTTACTGTACTATAAAATAAAATTCTTATAATTACTATTACAACCAATAAACTATAATTTTTATAAGTAGGTACCTGCTGTCATTTGTTGGTATAAAAACATCGTTTTTTAAATTCTTAATTATGATTTTTTTTTATTTATATACAAAAATGTTAATTTTCTATAAAATAAATGATCAAAAACTTTGATGATCAATTTTAGTGGGGTTTTTTGCACTGCAGTTATTTTTGTCATTTATTTTACAGTTAAAGCTTTCATTTGGTACTAATTTTATTTAAATTTGACTTAAAAAATGTTGATATTGAGTTAAAAAATATTAAAGAAATGTATAACATATTTTTTTTTTTAAAGTGGTCGGACACATGTTTGGCCCATCATAAGTTTGTCCGACCAGTAGATTCTTAATGTAGACAGTCTAAGCTTTCATTTGATACCCCATTTGTCCATTGACTCGATGAGGTAGGCCGACACCAAAAATACCGTTTTTTGAGTTGGTCGGACAGAGGGTATGGCCCGGATTTTGACTGTCCGACCAACTGATTTGAAATCTACGATCAAATCTCTTTTACCTTGTACTTAAATTTTCCATTGACTCTATGGTATAACTTAACACCCAAAAATGCAACCGGAAGTGACCATTTTTCCGCCAAAAGGCCCGGAAAATGTCTGTCCGACCAGCAGTTTTGTAAACTTCGTGACATTTACTATTCGTTAATGGCTAAATTTTCCATTGACTCGATGAGGTAGGTACTTTTACGGTCGGCTCCCGGACTATGTCATTCATGTGATGAATGTAGCATATTTGAGAAATTACCAACTTTTCTGCGATTTAATCGGAAATGAGCTGTCTATTTAAAGAGGCTGATCATTATGCCTTGATAAATCACATTTTTAATTTACATTAAACGGAAAAAAACATTCTTGTATATTTTGGGATTTGAACTGAGAACTATCAAATCAAAAACTCCGCGCACGAACCAACCAAGCTATGGCAGAGCATCAATATTTAACCCAATGTCGTACTCATATACGCTATAATGTATGTATGTATAATTCTTGTGAGTTAAAACCGTACAAATGCAAATGGAGTGTTGGGTGAAGAAGAATGTGATGGAAAAAAATGTTCCTTGTAAGTAATTAATTTTTTTTTATTTTCTATATAAAACTAGGGCAGCGTTGCTGTTAAACATTTTTAAAAGGCAGCATAACTAGTTGCACTCAGAAAAGTAGGTCGCAAAGCTAAATATTATTAAACAAAAAGTAGCATTTTTAAAAATTAATTTTAATTTTAGTTTAGAAAGTAAAATTAAAATAAAGCTGATGGCTTATTCTTATTTTAGTGAAAAATAAAATATAATATTTTAATAATTGAAATTTTTTACCTATACGACAATTGAAAAATTAAAAGTCGTATATGTAAAAGTTTGGGCCACAAAAAATAATAGTTAATTTCGTAAGCTTTATTTTGGCACCAAAATAATCACTTTTATTTCGCTTTTTAAACGACTTAAAATGAGTTAATGAAATTTTCAATGAATCCTGTAACTGAAACAATATTTTTAATTTTGTAAATAAAAACACTCAACAATTTATTTTTAACAAAAATAGTCTCATAATAATAAATACTTTATAACTTTTTAAAAATTGTATTGTTTGTCTGTCTTCTGTATAAGGCATTGAATAACTGGAATATTAAGGGAAGGATGAAACATAAGCAGTTTTCAGTTTTGTGTATTTCTTGAAAAATGAATAAAATTTAAAAATTTTCGTGGAAAAAAAGTTTTTTTTTATATAAAAATTGATTGTTTACTGAAATTGTAAACAATTCAAGCAGAAAAAGTAAAGGCTCACACCTATAAATTTTTATCTGGGCTAATATCATTGGAACATATATTAGTCCTTTATTTAAGGTATTTCTCAAAGAACCATTTTTTTATTTTTTTTATAATAAAGTTTTTTTAGTGAATAGTTTTTGAAAAATTATTTTTCAAACTCAAAATTTTGAAAAAAAATTCAAACAGAAAATCGGATATTAAATTGACTTATAGTTTTTAAGAAAATTTAAAATAACTAAATCCACTTAATTAGTGACATAAAGCCACTTGAACAACGAATTTAAGTCAAACAGGCCAAACTTATTTTTGTTATTTTCTATTTTCTCACAAATTAAAAAATATTTTAGCAACCATTTTCCTGTTATTGACTGAAAATTAATAAGAGCTTTGAATTTTGAAAACAAGAAAAGTACTTAATTTGAAATTCAGCTTTAATTTTTTTCTTCAAAATATTGAGTTTAAAAATTAATTTCAAACTTTTCAAACTAAGAGATTTCTAGCTTTATAAAAATTAGCATGCCACTGGCTGGAGAGGCTTGTTGGTTGAGGCCGTAGTCCATCCTGGACTGTGAGCGCCATCTAAAGTAAAGTAAAAGTAAGTATAGCATGCCATTGTAGGTAATACCGTTTTTTATATACATATTTTTTTTTTTCTGAATTTTTAAGAATTTACAAGTTATTATTCGCTTTGCTCTTAAAGGTCATTCTTGGGCCGATCCGTTCAATTTACCACCATGAGAAATATTTGGGCGTATTATCTATTTTTATTATTTGCATAAATAAAATGTATAGTGCTTTAGCTTTTTTTTTTTTACTAAATATAAACATCAAAATTAAAATGAAGATTTAAAAAAAAGTCACACATATTATGATTCAGCCGGCAACGCTTTCAACTAGTGTACTGTACCACTTTTTTTTACAGATCCAAATGTAATTAATTGTGATACATACTAGTTGTATCACTTCAATCTTCATCAATATTTTAATAATTATTTAATGACGGTTGTACAAATTAAATGATTGTATATTCTGTTTCTAAAATTCTAGCATTAAAATATTGCAATGCATATAAAGTGCAATTTTAATTGCGATATCTATAAATATATTTTACACATATATAGATAAGATATAGCAATAAAACTGAATCCAAAATATTAAGTGAAAATGTAAATATAAATGTAAATTGAGTTTATATTAGTTTTAAGCTATCTGTAAGAGGTAACTCGATAGATGAATGAATAAATAAATAAATAAAAATTAAATCTATACCCGAAAGGTAACTTTGTGGTCAAATTATTAACAAATTCAATATTTACTGAGCAAAATAACTCGTATTAGCAATATAAGTTGGTTTGTGGTGTCAAAAAAGTAAACCAATGAACGGATGGAGCCTTTTGAGGGTATACATACATACATTTGCTTAAAAATTTTACTATCATTCTAACTTCAACTTTAACTTACACCAGCATTAAATAATAACGTAAATATGTCGTAGTTTTACTTTCTCTGAGACTAACGATAAAAAGTGGGATAAGTATACTCGGGCGTATACGCACTTATTTTATTTTATTTAATTTTTAACAAATTTTCCTTTATTGTGCATGTCAATAAATATTATTATTTAAAGTAATCTCAGGATTGATTAGTTCACTTGTTCCTTTTTTCTCACATTATCATGTTTGGAAAAAGTGTTTGATGTTTTATGTAAATTGGGCTCAAAAACGATTTATGGCTAGCTTTAAATTTGCCATAAACTACTTCTAAATATGATGTACAAACATTTGCCAAACGGTAGCTCTAAGGTTTACTTATTAAAAAAACTATATTTACGCTGTAAAATATTATGGGCTAAACACGGATAAAAACAGATAGTACATATATGCTGAATAATGCGTAGTCAACCTAGATTCTTTATTCGAAGCCAGGGAAAATGATCATAAACGGAATTTCCGTTGATCATCATATTTTTTATGCAAAAGCTTTCTAGAAAATAATATATTAAACTTAAAAAATGAATATTGTGGACAAAATTATTTTATATACCTACCTACATATAGCTGTTAAAAACCGTTAAAGAAAATCTTATTATAATTGAAAACAAATTGAAAAAAAAGTGTGAGTGGTAGGACTCACGGTTAAGATGTGTAAACATCAAATTAAATATTCAAGTGCTGTGGTTTTACATCGCAGAATGCGGCGAGTTCAAACTGTCAACCAAATTTCAACTCAAACTCAATTCTACTATTCAATTTAGTTTGAGCTGCGAAGGAACATACCCAATAAAAGAAGTTGAATTATCATTTTAAAGAATGAATTTTTATTTTTTTTATTTGTTTTTTATTAGGTACTATCTACAAAAATTTTATAAACATACCTATTTTTATTTTGTATTGTATTCTAAGAAACTTAAATTATAAGAGGAAGTTACAGATTTTTAAGTCGTAGAAGTAGGTACTCGTGCGCAGAGACGACATGAGAAATAGAAATGTACAACAAAATAAATTTTTCGATTAGATTCTTTTTTTTTCTTTTTATTTGGTCAGTTTTTTTTTTATTTTTTAGCCATAATTATTATTTTTTTGATTTAGAATAACCTTTTTTATCTGATTACAAAAATTAAATATAGGAGGTAATTAAGGGAAAATGATTCATTGGTTGAATATCGCTTTAACAAAATTTAAAAAAAGTATAATTTGTTTTTAGATTATCATCTATAAAACATGATAATTGTCAGAAAAACTGCATTAATTAATAAACTAATAGTAATGAGTTTACTCTTCCATAAAACGTTAATTGTTTACAAAACTAAATTGGGAACAAAATTGAAACTATCTTCTGAATATTTTGAAGGTAGGTACCTACAACTATCTACAAACCTACAATTATTAATAAATTTGGTGTAATAAGTTTAATAAAACTAAAGAAGATCCAACGAAGTGATCCAACCACCATGGAAATATATTTGGTTTTGCTTATACATATTTCAATTAGGTAATGTGTGCAAAAGCACAAAATTTGTCTGACGAATTGTTAGTTAATTTTATTTGGATTTACCAAAGCTTTATGTGGTAAAACAAAAATAAAAGTTCAAGTTCAATATGCAAAAAAGCTTTCATTTTTTTAGCAAACATAATTTATCTTTAAGTGGCCTTCGAAACGTTTAAGAAGCAACAAAAAGAATGATCATATCTCATCTTTTTATTTTACCATAGGTAAATTAACTTATCTATGAACAAAATTGCAAAGAAATATATAACTGAGAATAGTTAGATATCTTTTGAATACAAAATGTCAAAGACTGTAAATAAAGACTTATCAGCATCACACATCACGTTTAGCTAAT
The DNA here is from genome assembly GCA_951394125.1 of Epistrophe eligans. Taxonomy (NCBI): domain Eukaryota; kingdom Metazoa; phylum Arthropoda; class Insecta; order Diptera; family Syrphidae; genus Epistrophe; species Epistrophe eligans. The sequence goes on from OX596028.1 coordinate 56,889,251, forward strand.
TTTGAAATTAAATCAAACCTTATTTCTTGTTTTGATTTTAAAACTTGTTTTTCGATCAGATCCCGGTTGTTTGACTCAAGTTCTCTATACATACACAATTGTATAGATATATCTAACTATTATAATTGGAATTTGACAAAAAATTAATTTTCGATAACAATCAGCTTAGATATATAGGTACATAATATACGATTTTATAAATCTCGTTATCATGGCATTCCCTTATTCTGTGGCGTAAAAATGATGGGAAAATCCAAAATATGAATGAACAAAATAATACTTAATATATTTATAGTCAATTAAAATGTTAGGGAGAAAGTGGGAGTCTTTAATATATATATAGACGGCTTGAACCACCCATAATATTGTACTAAGATTAAACATGAGACCTTTAAGTATTGGTGATGTAGAAGTGACCCTTTACATACAGACAGATAAAAAGATTTTTACAATTTTCTGTTTTTGTTTTTTTTTTTTTAGTGAGTTTTACTTGTGATAAGAAGTCGCTTAGGTAAATCTTTTTCCAGGACTACAGAATTTTATCAATTAATTTTTTTATTTTCGCTTTTCTTAAAAACAGTACATCTCATTATCATCAAATAAATGCTTCTAAAAAGTATATATGTAAATATATCAGGTTATTAAATGTTTGGTAAACTTTAAATTGAGATTTTTTTTTGGTTGGCAACCTTTGAGTGCCAAGGTTAATAAAAATCGATGAGTCGTTTTTCTAATTATTAAGTTTTAAGAAAAATATCTTAAATTTTTGGTAAACAAAACTTTTTAAAATATACATACAAAATCGAAACCAAGAAAGCGGAGCTCTTTTAAAATCTTGCCTATATATAAAAAATTACAACTTTTTTCAAAGTTGTGGGCACATTTATGAGAAAAATTAGATTTTCATTAATTGGTAAAAATAATTTGTACCGCATGTACCGTTAATTTTGGTCCAAATAAATTTGAAAAAAAAACTTTTCGGGGGAACGCCCAAAAACATTATTTCGTTCTTTATAAACTTGGAAAAAATTAAAAATGTAATTTCCTTTGAATTTGACAAAAAATTTGACAAATTTATTCTATTATATAAACAAATTGCTTAAGTAAAATTGTCTAATTCTTAAAGTAACAAAATGACGTTTGGTTAAGTTTATCAAACAAATTTGGTTAATTTTCCGTAGCAAAATCCTTGAGTAATTTTAACCAAATTGTGTAAATTATTTCACATACAAAATTTGACAGTTCATTAACCAAATGGTAAACTTATCTAGTCTTTAATATCATTGCATGAATACCCTTATACATCCAATATTTAAACCTTAATAGCCAAAACGTAAACACCAATCTTTCCAGCCTGTTATTTTTATTAATAAATTATCCACGACGATAGGCAAAAGTTTAACATATATAATTTAAAAACCTTCATATAAACAAAATGGGAATATTACCTAAATAAGGAACACCCTAATGGTGTAGTTCGATTTTTAATTTAAGTATAATTAAAACTCAAAGTTAACATCCTCCGATCACGATTTTAACATTAAATCCGTTGGTAAATTCTAGTTTAAACAACACTATAGAAAAAAAGTGAAAATTCCTTACTTAAAAGTTACATGCATACATGGAAAAAGTAATTTTTTTAAGTCAAGGTTTTACTTAATAAAAATTTAATATATTATATTTAATCAATAAAAACGATATAAAAATGTACGTGGTCATGCACGGTACGAGCAGTGCAGGTGGGTGCCTAAAAACTCAACGCGCGCCGCGCGCCGCCGCTCTGCGGAAAATCGCGTTCAATAATCTTAAAAATAAAGGTTTATGGAAATAATCTAATAACTCCTATTACATTTATAAAATATTTATTTATGTATTTCAATTGTATCAGGCTTTTTATTTCTATCAGACTTAGGGAAGAAAGTTTTGAACGTTAATAATCCAATCTCACTGCAGAAAATCGTTCTAAATTCAAATAAGTCATACCTATTCGAAAGTCGGAAATTCACAATATTAAAGCTGGTGTGCTTCAAGGATGCATTTTGTTTCCGACCCTGGTCCTTATATTCATAAATGATCTTTTTTCTGAAACTTCTAGTTCATCATACTGTTTCGATGATGACAAAACCCTCAACATTTTATAGGTTTTAGGTATTAGTTTCTAGATAAACATCCTTGCTCTTCGGATGTGGAACTATATAATGACGTCATTCTTGTTTGACGTCGGCAGCATTATTCATGTTCAGTGAGAAATAAAAAACCGTATCTTCTGTCGTTAAAGTGGAACGCATCTTCATGCAGCTTTATCCACTTGTGGCACTTACATCGACGAAACAGAACAGATTTCAGTTCTCAGTTATGGAATAGCCACATATTTGACGTCACCAAAAGTACAAATGTTTATTTTATATCTCCTTGTGATTTGAATGTTTCTAATCTATATAAGGTATTGAGTATAACTCTCAAATTTAGGCAGGTGATCCTTTCTGTATCTCATTCGTGGATAGGATTCAAAACAGAGCTTTTGAAATGAGCGCAATGAACAATAGAAATATAACGGAAACATTTGCTTCGGCTTCAAAACCACTACAATATATTTCATGTCTCTCGCTACTTTATTGATTTTTTTTAAACAGTGTTCTAGTGAAATAGCCAGATGTGCATTTCTTCTTTAACAACTCCACCACTAAAGCCCAATTTCGAACGTACAGGGATTCTTTCTTTATTTGAACTACCTATATGAATGTGGATAATGATGATACCTAACTCTATTCTTCCTCCCATTTGATATTTAAAAATTTAAATTTGCATCGGTATCTCCTTTCTTCTTTGCCTAATGCTCGGAATGTGTTCATTATTATTAAGGGAAGTCAACAAAACCCTTTCAGAAACCAAAAATGATCGTGCCAAAGAAGTGGATCAAGTACATTTAAGTACTATAATAACATCACACGATTTCATGATACCAAAGCCAACACAGCAACACTATAACATATCTTATTATTTATTTACTTAAAAAACCTGCTTAACAGCACTCCAAGCATCAGCAGAACCATTTGCTTCAGTATGCCAAGCAAACAACAGCACTGACCAAAACAAGCCACAAGCTCAAACTCTAAGTGAATGCTGAGGTTTATTCTGCTGACAGAGAAAAAATAAAGTTGAGACACTAGACACAAAATTCAGCATACAGCTTTTTCTTTTTATTATTTTTTATTTTTTTTTCTGAAAAAGTTCACCAACTAAGTATTTTATTTTCTGAATTTCAGTTGTATTCGGGAGATACATGACGTTGAACGATGTTTCGTGCCGCTATCGCCACTGTCTCCGCCGCATTCGCTTAATCGAGTTTCTGCGATCTTTTTTATATTTGTTTGCCTTAATATATCTTTAAGATCGTTGTTGTTTTTGTAGATAAACTATAGGTACACCAACAACACAACCTTTTGCTTCCTTTGTAACACAACTATTCAAGTGCTATAGCCTTAATTTGTTTCTAATTTATAATTTATTTTCATTTAATTTGTTTTCTATAAGCGCAAGTGCTTTATTAATCGGTCCAATAAATAGCAACTCTAAACCTCTCTTAACCTCCCTCGATATAGTGAAGTATATCAAAGTGTAAAAAAAACTTTGTTTATTCTAATTAGTCCTTCAAGTTGCTGCTGTTTCTGTTTCTTTTTTTTTTGTCTATAGATATTAGTATTGCTGCTGCTGCTACTGCTGTTTGCTTACATTGCAGGTAAATTAAAAAAAAGTATCTTGTGTCTAATGTCTTGTCTATATTATTACACTATGATGTTACATTTCTCATAAGGGCATGAGTTGAGTGTCTTTGAAGTTTGTCTCTCCTTATTGAATAATGAAAATCCATACAACGAGAGAATAAAGAAACAAAAGACAATGAAAATTAGCCAGAAAAAAAAAAATAATGAATCTTTTATTTATGTTCCTATATGTTTTTCATAGATACATTTAAGGCAGATACATAATGTTTACTTAAGTGATTCAAAAATTCTAATAAAACAAAACACAAAATCAGCTATCGCTATATACATTTATATACTCTATCGACTTATGCAAATGAATCAGAATCATGTGGCTATAAATAGGTATCTTGAATATTTTTTTAGTTATTTTTGTTGTTGTTTTTTGTTTGAATCTCCGGAAGAATATAGAGAATGCTATTGCTAATTCATAATACATACAGTTTTTTTTTTTGATAACTGTAGCGCTGAAAATATAATGATACAATTTTCAAGATCGATAAGAATTTAAGCAATTTCACTGAATCTAACAGTTTGTTCTAACAAAGTGGGAAACATTATTGCTCATAGAGTGAACCTAACTTTTATCAAAGCGCTTAACATTTAGCCTGAACTACAAAGCTTAGTTCAAAACAAAAAGATCGTCACCTTTACGGTAAATAAAAAAAATACTTGTTTAGAGCATATTTATAGTATTTACAATTTTTTTACCTATAGATTATGTTAATTTAAAATATAATCTTGGACTAACATTGAGGATCATCTTTTTTTTTTCTAAAAGAAATAATGCTGGTATTCATTAAGAAATTTTATTAAAAAATTTTATATATATAAAAATAAAATACGAATAGCGTGAACGTGAACTACAGACCTGTTCACAGTAGATTATTTTTATATTAAGAAATAAAATGGTAGTTAATTGAAAACCATGATTTAATTCTCACATTTGTTTATATTGATTACGACCCTCTACAGTACAATATGAACGTGTTTTTTATAAACTAAAGATAAAGATTTTGATGTGAAACATCTTAGTTATCGGTATGGAGCATTTTTATGGGGAGTAATTAGGTGAAGCACGATTTCCGTAACACATTCCTATCTGTTAGAACTAAATAATTGTTAAAATTTGAAATTTTATCATTTAAATTTAACAAGTATTTGATTTTTATCTCTTTAAGGGGTATACCTACATAGATGATAAAAATTATATATTTTGGAAATCAAGAACTTGATCTTTTTAAGAAATAAAATCTATATTTTCATATTTAATATTTAAAATTGAAAAAACAGTCAAAAGTACTAAGAAAATATTTTTTGTTGTTTAAAAAAATATGTTTTAAAAGTTTTACATGCAATATTGCTTGAATTATCAGAAACAACAAATTGCAAAATTGTAACAATATGGGTCAAGCCTTTGAAAATTTATACGTAAATAACAGTAGGTAACAGTTTTATTTAAATTTTAAATTTAGTTAAAAGGAACTCATTTAAAAATAACAACATTTTAAAGTCCCTTCCCGACCAGCTTTTTAATTTCTTCTTCGCATCGCTCGGTCGATATGGGCGCTGTTATACTCGTTTGCTAAAAGATGTAAAAGTTATTGCAATTATTATAGCAAATTAAGAAAATGTTTTTCCATCTTAATTATACCTATCGTTTCGTCTCGATTTTTTAGCGTTTTGTTTGATCTAAGAAGCTTCAAAATTTTTACATTGAAAAATTTAATTTAATTTTTACATTGAAAAATTCAATTTCATGATTTTTTTACAAATTTAATTCTTCTTCTTATGGATTCGTAAAAAAATCAAAATTGACATTATCCACGACAGAAGGGAAGATGAAAAAATGATTTTTCATTTTTTAAGGTGAAAAATAACCGTAACTGGCGATATAATTTTTTCAAGTTTTGGAAATATGGCTTCACAGATAATTTATGTAGGTAAATTGGCTGTGTAATGTGTTATTTCCACTTTTTGCGAAAAGATTTCCTAAATGGAAAATGTTTTAAAAAGTAATTATTATATTCTGAACTAAAATTATCAAAAAAAATTTGAATTTTTTTTTGAAAGCTCAGTATTTCGAAAACAACTTGGTTGATTTTTATTAAATTTGGCACCAGGATATTTTTTAAATATTATCTAGCAGATTTAAAATATGTACAAAAATAATCGTATAGCCAAATTAACCGTAGGTACTTTCAATACAACTTTTAAAAATCTATTTAAGAAAATATTGTTTTTTTTTTTTTAAAAAGAAAACGTCGACGATTTTTATTAAAATTTGTCACATTAGTATGACCACCATTTAAGAGGAAGGAATAATTTGCCTAAAATATAGGTTCAAATATAAATAATTTATTTCTTTTAAAATCAGATGAATAGTTTCATATTCAGGAATTATCGTGTTATCATACAAAAGAGCAAGTTCGTGCGATCCCTTTTTGTAGACATTTTTGACACAATTATTTTTTTTTAACACAACAATTTTAAACAGAAATTCAAGATTTTTAAATCAATTTCAATTTTTAAAATTTCGTGGGAATCCAAAATTGCACTTAAAAAATGTTCCTTTCCAAAAACAGTCTCGTAAAATTCCCTTTAATTTCTTAAATGGCAGCATTGACCGAGTAAACACTTGCATTTCATTTGCAAATAAATCTTTCAAAGATAATCCAAATAAATTATATCTACATATGTACATAATTCTCATTATTATTTTTATTCATAAAAGATTATGACCTACCCCAACCACCACGATAATAATAAAAACATTTTTACACATTTTGTGTTGGCCTCGAACTATTATCTGCCTTTCAAAGTCAGATAATAAATAAAATTAATTTATAGTTTGAAAATAAATTGAAAATTCCTCAAAGTATAGAGTAGATCGAGTGAATAAATGTATATACAAGTAAGTAACTATGTATATGTATCTTCTATTAAAGTGAGTGAAATCGCAGTGTAAACGTTTTTTTTTTATAAAAAAATGTTAAGTATTTTTCTTTTTTTAATTTATTTAAGGTTGAGCTGTCGATACAAAGTGGATTTTAATTTTAAGGATAGATAATTTAGTCAGCACTTTGCTCAAAATCAAAATGAAAGTGAATTTATATTAATATTAATAATGCCTTTTTGAGTGGCATGAACAATATTATATATTGATGGGGGTTATCTTCGGACATTGAATCAGTGGCCCCTTTGAAAATCTCGAGATGAGATGAAAGATAAAATATTAAACCAAATAATCGATTTTTCCGCATTATCCATCCATTAATCTCCTCAAAATATTCGTAGGTATATATATAATATGTAAGTATACACCTATACAGTTATTTTTGCCTTTGTTATAAATTAATTTTAAAAATATAACTAAACTTAATTTTGATTTGATTTGATTTGGGAATGAAATATTTTCGATTTTGTTTATAACAAAATATTGTTTAGGTATGTAAATGTTGTGATATGTTTACATTAAGAATCAGGAAAGTATCGATTTTAAATAAAATTTAAACAAAAGAATCAACTTGCGCAAGAGAGCTTTTATTTTGATTGTGTTAAATGGACCTTTTGTGAGCTAACTATACAAAAATAATGATGTTTTTAAAGTTTCATTTTTCAGGTTATGTTTATATGGAAGTCAAAAATTTCTATATGTCCAATTCAAAAACAACTTCGAAAACTATGAATCAATTCTTTAAAAACAACAAGCTCCTTGGTTCTTTTTATTTGCCATGTAAATGAAGGTAATATATGGCAAGTTATGGATTCGTTAAAAAACGAACTCGAAATTTTAATCAAATTTGAATTTATACGCAGAAAGCCAAAAAAGGGCGTATCGAAATTCTGACCTTGTTTGTTCGGCTGTTGCATAAATGAGTGGGTCGATTTCCTTAAAGATTGCTATATAGAGTTTTTGTTGGATATTTCCCCAACCCATTTCTTTAATTATTTTTAGACTAAAAATGACGGAATCTGTCATATAATTTTGTTAGCATTTTTGGAAGACCTTATTTTATTCAAAAATGGCTTCGAAGACAAAAAAATGCAGTGAATTAATTTTGTTTAATTTTTAGTTTTATAAAAAATGGTTCAGCTGCTTTTTATCCATTCGTTTTGAAAAATTTAAATAGTAGGTAATACAGGCGAAATTAATGCTACTTTCCGTACAAGTGTTAAAAACCGTTACATAAAATCTTATTTTTCACGAAAATGACTTCTACGATTTTTATTAAAATCTATATATTTGCTTATATTAATAGTAAAATTTAACAGAAACAATTTTTACATTAAGCCGGTACTACTCATAACACAATTTTTTTTTTAATTTGAACTATATCATTATTTGTGCAACTGACTGGATATATGTAAATTTTGTATGTGTACATGATCTTATTTACAAAATAAAGTAAATTTTGGGTTTAAAAAATAAAATTATTTTTAATTTTGATATTTCAAAAATGTGTACCTAGATGATTTTTCGAAATTAATTTTTTAGCTTCACATTAATAAATATGTACTACGATTGGGGTACTAATTTATTTACTAAACATATTTACAAAATTATACCAATAAAAAACAATCGCACCATGGATTTTTAATAATCTTAATCTTAAATCACACCTTAAAAAAAAAAAAAAAACGATTTGCTTCAAATTTAGTACAAAGCATTTTTTGTGAACTCAAATACAACGATTATGTTTATTTTTTTTATATTATCGATTTTTATCTTTTAGAGTGCTTGAACGAAAACTACTTTTTCAGGTTTTTGTAAAAATAAATTTACATAGGTAACTAAATTATGGTCGCTTTTTGAGGAAATTGCAATAATTTTGGATTATTCCCATATATCTTCTTAAACGCTAGACCAATTTTGTTATAATTTTGCAATCCAATGTTAAAATAATATTGTATATTAAAATTAAAAATATGTAAGCAAAAACAAATTGAAAAAAAAAATCCATTTTGTTTAATAGATATTTTTGCCTTTTGACTTTTTTTCATAAGGTTATTAAATTTAACCATTACCATATAAAATTTGCAATATCTGGCATCATACAATAAAGTTTTGAACTCTAACCCTAAGAGCAAGTTCGTGCGATCCATGCAGTCGTGCATACTTTTTTATTTTATTTTGAATTATAATTCCGATTTTTATTTTGCTTGTTAAAGAAGGTTACTCTCAGAATCCAGTCTTGTAACAGCAACCTAAACAATCTAAAATTATTTATGCAGACTGCCTTCAGTTCCTTAGTTTGTTATTTCAGCACGAAATATCTTTCTATAACCGACAAACAGATACCTACTCACATTAATATTCTTTACGAGCGCACGTACCACGTCGTCGTCGTCGGTTGTCGTATCTATAATTGTTTAGAGGTGTGACAGAAACATGTTTGGTGAATGCATTGCAATTTACAATACATTGCTTAGAAATAATATAATAATTGGTATTGACATATAAAGCTTAGCTCTTAAAATAACATGCTGGCTCTTTTGATGTCACATAAATATTTTTGTACCTATACCTAACCTACTTATATCTTCAAATTCGTTACAAGGTTCCCGCTTTTTTTTCATCTAAATTTTGTGACAAGACTGTTTTGTTTCTCATTATTCGTCGGCAAAAGATAATCATTTTTGTATGTGATGTCTTCTGACATTGGCAATCGCTGTGCAGGAAATTACTCTGTGACAAACGATAAAATCTTCTATATATATACAAAAAGTATCTATATCAGTAGGTATATATTTATATAACCCGCATCTTTATACTATCTGCCTGAAATCATCTAAAGATAAGCTCGTTATCATAAACTCTTTTTTTTTTGTTGAGGTAAAATACTCAGTTTACGAAGCATGTAAAAATTAATTTATATGCATATATACTGTACATACAAGTAAATAATATACATTACAACCCTGCAGTCGAAAACCTATCTTATTCTTATCTTCATAATGGAATCACCTTATTTGCCGGGTGCTGACAAGCGAAAATATTGTGCATGACGAACAAAACACCTTCCGGAGTAAATTTAGTGTGGTTGTTATTTTGTGTTAATATAATGATGGAAAAGATTGGAATCTATGGCACTTTATGTCATTTTAGTGACCATTTTGTCGTCTCTTTATATAGATATATGTACAGTGTCTTCAAAGGTAACCGCATAGATTACACACTTAACACTTGATATACAAGATTATCTGACAGGATGGAGGTCAAAAGCTTATACAGAAGGTGCTTTGCTTATTGTTTGGTACCTCCTACATATATAAATTTGAACATATTGCGGCATCCATTAAAAAAGATACTGATTCACTGGGTATGTGCAAAAAATATTATACCTACTTTTGATAAAATAACTTTTTGTTAGGCTGTTAACTGAAGCGCTTCAAAAGAAGTCAATTTGTAAGTATATTGTTTTCGTTAACAACTAACGTTTATTAGGTAGGCACATATCAAAAGGTATTGATGCCTATAGTTAAAAAAAAAAAATTGATGTAGATAAATTTAATTACACAGAAATTTAATTCAATTTTCGATGATATTATGTTGACTATTTAGGAAGTAAAGTTGGTATGTACCTCGTTCTCAGGCTGAACACATACTGTGCTATGAGCAGAGAGTTGATCATTGATAGTCAATTTTATGAAATGTAAAACTAAAAAGATGCATTCGTATCTTTTTGAAAGTTCTTCGCTTTGAAAACAACAGGATTTTTATATAAAGGTTTTATTTATAAATTAATAACTGTTTAAAGTTACATGTATTATCTTAGAATTAATTTATTTTGTATTGACTTTTGTTTTATATTTTTTGTTCTTTGAAAATAAAAATTGATTAATAAGGTTGATACTAAATAAGTGAAAACTGAACAAGTGAATAATTCTTATTTAAAGCTTAATAATTTGTACTTATTAAAAATGCAGTGTCCATTCCAGTCCATGCCTTGAACAAAAGTAAGGCATAGCATGGATGAAGTCCGTGCCCAAATCCATTAAATATTATTAATTTAAAACCTTTTTTAAATCGTTTTACTTCATTTATCTTAAAATATCTCTTTAATTTCTGTGTTCATTCATATTCCTCATGAAACTTACTTAGATAAGAGTGGAGGAAATTTTTCAGAAGGCGTCGCCGTAATAACATTTTGTGAAAAATTAATATGTACTCATCTCGTCGGCCTGGGCGCTTGTGTCTTCACTTTATTTGAAGTAGAGCCCAAACGGGATGACTGATTTGTTTCAAATTTAGTACAAAGAATTTTTATGTTATTTTATACATCAGGAGAAATTCAAGTTTTTATTTTATCTCATTTGAAACGGGTTTGTCGGTTTTTCCAAATTTAATCCAAAACGAGCCCATTGATTTTTTTTTTTTTCAACTTCGTATTTGTAATCTAAATAACCAAAGGAAAGGAGAACTGAGTTTTTGACAAAAACAAAATTAAGAAAAAAAATTCTTTTTATTTGTATACTTTTCTTTTTTTTGTTAAAGTATAGCTTAGCTACATACATATGTATGTATATTAAAGTTGTCAACCACAAGACCAAGTCCGTACTTCCTGCGAAACATCATTCAGCAAATACAAATTGATTAAATCATATTAGACTTATAAACCATTATTCAGGAATAAAAGCGAGAAAAGTGTAGTTTTAGAAATTGTTTAAAAGTATTTATTAACAGTGAATAATATTTTAGAATTCTGACTAATAAATACAACACTTGAGTGTCATACTCAAATAAACAGCGAGGATAGAGTTACTCTTAACCCCCGCATTCCCATCTTATACTATATGTTGTTCCAATTTTTTTTTTATCATTATGTAAATTCGCTTTCTTGTTTTGGATATTTTTAAATTTATAAATGGAATGGAATCTCTCAACATGTTTCAAGGAATTTCCTATCCCACCAGACTAATTTGTATAGAAACTGAATGGCGCGACTAAATGGAAAAATGCCATTCATGAATTGTACTCACGCACCCACTTACCGGCCTCAACCTATCATAACAATTAAAAGTCTAGTCACCAAAAATATTATAGGCATAGAGGTATTAAACAAGTAAATAACTTCACAGCTATAATTACAACCTGAAACACAAATCGATATAACTTTAAATTAATGCCGCATGATGGTGTATATGTTATGTATGTACATAATCGTTTTCAACATCGAATTTATGGAAGTCTCAGACAATAATGTCTTCGGCTTACGTCATTCCAATATCAAAACAGTCATCATCTTTTGGGAAATAAATTGAATACATATATATTTTTCATGCAAAATGGTTTAAATGGCTTTAATTTAAATATGTATGCTTGAAACAATATTTATGAATGTGCAAAAATTATACGACTCTTTGTCGCACGCAGTTGCTGCTATAAAGTGGTTAAGCATTTAATTATGGCATTATTATACTCGTTGTTGATATTGTTACAAGTGAATGTGTGAAAATAACCAAAGTTATGTTGGTGCAAAATTTGTGATTTTCACACCTTAAATTTGTTATTTGCCCAAGGGGGATCAATTAGTAGTGTGAACGAAATCCACACATATAATCATTAAATCACAATCCAATTGATCTTCCCTTGGGCAAATTTTTTTACACTACACTATATTTCTATTTCTTTAACAATGCGTCGATGGCACTGGCACAATATGGAGTACAGATTGTGTGATTGCGAGCAGAACAGTATCTTATAGTTCGAAATTAAATATGAAATTAAAATATTCAAACCTACGTATTGGACCAATTGAGGGACTTCACAGATCCATATGTGTAATAATTCAACTTCAAGATAATTCAATAAGATTGTTTCATATACCAACCATATAAAAACCAACTCCTTTTTAAATTATTTATCGGATTAATTGTGGGAATTGGAAGCAAAATAATTGACCAATTGACAATGTTTTACATACGTCGCTTTTAATAAACTCAAATCAAGCAGGAATTATTTTTATCAGCGCATGTTAGTGCCAAATCTTATAAATAAAATGAACAAAATTTAATTCATGTTAGTTAAATATTTAAAAATACTTAAGATATTTTTACTAACGACAGGTACATGGAAAACAAACGCTATACTAGGACGTTTGCCTCTCACTCTGGTTGCATTGGCTTGCATAAATCTGTCCCTATTTAATGCTTTCACAGTTTTAATCGCAGCAAATCGGTGTTTCCTCGAAGGCTTCAAAAAACTACATAACGCGAAGCTCTTTTATACAAACCATTAAAATAGCTCTAATAATGGTAACTCTCTTTGGATATGCAATTATGCGTATTTTCAACACAAACAGCGATCAGGGATGCAGAAGTCTCATAATGATGTGTACGCAATCAACGGAGAATTACTATAACAATTCCTGTACGTAATTCAGTGGTTTGACGTTTTTTACAATTTAGTATGTAGCAATACACAGGCGTAACTGTTTTGAAAAAAGCTCTCCTATTAGAAGCCCTGTACTCACAATTTTTGTTAAACAGAGTAAAGACACAATTATTTAATTCCGCGCGATGGCAATTTAAATCTGAAAATACAGGGGTGGAATCGTGTAAGGGGATTTGCGATAAGTGATTGTCACAATCAACCAAATTCATCTGTGTAAGATGATATCACATTTGATAGCTAAAGAGCTATCACATCAAAAATGTGATTATCATTTTCCAAAACATTTGACGTTTCTGCCGCAGTACAACTAGAGTTACCACCAGCCGACAAAAATTGTACAACTTTTTCTGATTTTTTTTTTTAAACATTCATAATAAATAAAAATAGACATTCCTATGAACGAACAATTTTCCTACATCCCAGAATATGAAGAAAATATAAGAAAGACGTCATTTTCGTTCTACAACTTCAATAGCTTATAACAAATATTTGAAAACTTCACTATGGCAACCATGTTTTTGACAAATATCATTCGAAAGTATTCAATTGAATTGAATTGAGTTGAATCACCTTACCTAGATGGAAAACTCAATGACGATCACATGTGACTATGGTTGATTTGACAATCACTTATCACCTTAGCCCATTCAACCCAGATTTTTTTTCTGGCTTCTGATTGGGCAGCTGTCATAAAAAGTTAGATGACTTTTCAGAAATCTCAATTTCCATATGTAAATTGTCATAATATGTTGAAGGCGCGGATTTATACAAGCTAAAATGAGAATGTTTGTATGTACTTTGTCAGAAAGTGTATTAAGGCAGACTAAATAAAATAGTCATTGGCGATATCAGATTTCTTGTTAAAAATGTAGTAGATTTTTGTTAAGATTTGCTACTTAGCGTGAACTAGCAGTTAATCGTTTATTAATAAGATATTTTATTTCCTTTATTTAGTTGATTTGTGAATTCGAAGATGACGAACCGATTTTTATTAATAGGGGTAATGTTAATTATGTTTTTGGCTACCACGACCACCTGATGGGCAAAAATATTCAATTTTTTGGTTCTTAAACAATTCCATGACCTTGCGCTTTTTTAAAATTCACCGAAATTAGGAAAGCAGTTTTTAGCAAAAAATATATATTTTTACATGAATTGTAATTTATAACGTTTTACATTTTTGTAAAAATTACAGGATATTTTGAGAAGAAAATTTTGTAAGACCATTTAATGCCAAGAATTATTTCTAAAAAAAATCTTGAATTCTTAAAAAAAAAAATTCATATGAATACAAAAAAAAGACAAAACAATATCTCCTTTTTTAAAAAATGCATTTGTATTCGATTTTCCTTTTTTCCGATTTTTCTTTTCTTCCAAGCAGTGTGAAAATCTCGATTTTTGTTCACATAAAACCAATAACTTGCCTTATATTTATTTAGAGCAAGTAACAAAATGAATTATTAAAATAAATTAATATTGAAAAGGACATATGTATCATACGAATACGAAAGACAAATGTCGTTGTATATTTTTGATTGAATTATGACCTAATCTCTTATGTAGAACGTATGAGATTATCGTTCGATTTTAAAAAGTATATACATACATACCTATACTTACATTGTGTAAAGGCGGGTGAAATGGCGCAACGGGGGAGATGTCGTACAGACATTTATATTATTCAATCATCATGTAGTTACATTTAAATCATTTTTCTCTTTGTTTTGTCATTTCAAGTCGAAATAACGACAGTATGTGTATATTTATAGCAATGTGCTTAATACAAAGGAGACAAAATGTCAATTCAAAATTATTTGCTTTTTTTTGTCGAAAAATGTTTTTTTTTATTGTTTTTTTCTTCTCGGTGTGTTGTGTGGGGGTGTATTAGTGCATAAATGAGTGCGTTCAATTTTCAACACATAAGAAAAAAAATGTTGTATGATAACTTATTGTAACCCAGGCTGAGTCACCCAGTTTTCAATGCGATTAAAAATACAAGTTTTTCACTTCTTCAAAAGAAGCTAGAATTTGATCCAATGCACTAACGCATACCCCAAGAAGTACTACCAATTTAAAAGAAACTTGACCCAAATTGAACTTGAAGTTGCACGACATGCGATCGCAAGAGAAAGACACTATATGTGTCACACATCTGATGCCACAATATAGACAGTCTGCACGAGCGATTTGAGGGCATGGTTATCGCATGCAGAATAGGCAACCGATATTGTGCGATTTGATATTATTAGACTATTTCTTTTGGTGTTTCCTTTAATCTAAGGGTTATGTTAATAAGCAGTAATCAATATAACCCGTGCCATCACTAAAATTCACAGTTTGATCTGTGCCCCAGAAAATCATCGAAAACGAGACCTCTATATGATGCGCCTCATCCAGTGAAGCGGCAGCCATTAGAACGATGTCATATTTCACACATACATAATGTCATTAATAGGCCTTTCAAATAAAAAAAAAAATGGTTAATATCGAATACACAACTTGTTATATTTTTGATTTATGTACATCTATCCGCCCCATATGGATAGCCCTTCATTTATTACCGATCGTCCATAGCCAATTGCTCTTTAGTTTTTTTTCTGAATGAAGGGACAACAAAATTTATAAAAAATAGGATGAAATTCATTTAAATATTTAAAAACTATTTAAAAAAAAAAATCATTTCCTAAATAAAATAATTATAAAACATACACCCGCTAATTCAAGGTTCTATCCCCTTAACAAGTTATTTTTTTCTGAGTCACTCTCTATTATAAATTATTTGAAATCAATATTATCGGAGTCGTGGGTAATTATTATTCATAACAGCTGCACAATATGAAGTTTAATTAATTTACCTCAAACATTTTTTTGGTTTTAATTAAGTTTATTAATTTTTGTTTATAGTACATTGGTAGAAAGATTCACATGAATGACCAATAATCACATTTATTATGTAGATACAAAGTAAGCACATGATGCATAATTCGTTTATACATAAATTATATAACTAAAATCGAAATGCAAAAAACATATTTTCAACCTTACACTGTGTGAATTGAATGGAATAATTAACTATATATGGTTTATTTTTTTACCAACATCTTAAAATTATTATTTTTATAGCATTAATTTTTCATCGATTATGAGGCCAATAAATTGTGCGGTAGGATACATGTATATACACAAATTACAAGGGTAGAATTCCAAAGCAATTATTTCGTGCTTCGCATTTTATATGAATCGGATTTTTTTTTTAAATTTTCCGGTGAATTATAAAATTTATTCCTCTATATTAATGTTTTATAATGACTTAAAATAAAATTCGATTTTTAATGTAAATTTCTTTTCGAAAATTATATTTATTGAATTTTGTAGAAGTCATTCATTAAACCCCAGCAGCGCAGATAATGCTTTTAAAGTTTAAGTGAAACATTATACACATCTGTTCAATTGGGAAAAGGGGACTATTTTATTAAATTACAGTTATTTTTCGATTTTATACAGAATTATTTATTAAAGGTATAAGATTTCTGTTTATTTAAACGCAAGGTTGGCCATGAAAATAAGCAAAGAAAAATAAACGAGTTTATCCGATTCAATAAAAATATAAAATATTATTTTTTTTTATTTAGTAGCAAAATTGAAAATGTTCTAATATCTTCCTATCAGTTCAAAAACCAAACGAACATTTTTCGTCAGCCTTAATGCTTCATGTAGAACTATATTTTCGAAACTTTCCTTTTGCGTTTTGAATTGGACTTGTTTGTTGAAAGATTTTGTATGCATTATTAAAAATGCGGCCTATAACAGGTCTCCCAAACTATTGACAGTTAATTTAAAAATAAAATAATTCAACAAATCCAATTAAAATAGTGCTAAGTCTTCTACTTGGGTGATGTATTTCAGTAGTATATAGAATTTGTATTATTAAAAAAAAAATGCTCATTTAATTAAAGTTTATTAAAACTTTGGGGTCAGTATAAATTAATTTAAAAAATAAAAAAGAAATTAACTAAAATATTGCACTTTCATGACAAAATCTCTTTGTCAAGTATATTCTTTTTCTACAAAACAGAAGCATCATTGTTTTGATGTCTAAAATTATATTAATTAAAATTGTTGCTAAAATAAACTTCCCAAAAGACTATAAGATTAGGATTAAAAATTAAAACACAAAAAAAAAACAAAAACTTTCTCTCGCTCAGCCTTTAGCTATTTTTTAAGGATTAACATGATTTCACCTACCCTATGGTATAACTAAAGTTTAGATAAGGGTTAATCTATCAAAGTTTTTCTTTTTTTTTTCTTTTTCTTAGCCTGAAAGCTTAAAGTAGGTTTTCCTTTCTCGCACAAATTATTTAAAACACTTAAATATAGTTTGAAATAAGCATTAAGGTTTTAAATCCAAATTTCCAGCGAAAAGAGAATTAAATCTCACTTGACCTCAACAAAAACACCCATTATATCAAAGAGGAGAGAAGAAACATTTTTATATACGTATTTATTTACTGTCCAACCCAGCCAGATTATCTTTGTCCAACAAACCCTTTTGTGTTTTCAACCGTAGAATTAAATGTCAGTCTCGTAATGGTTGCTCTATATAACTCATCAACGACGAATTGTATTCACTATATACATATTTACATACCTACTGTACCTACGAAACATTCAAATGGATTAAACAAATGTCCGGCTACATCCAGCTTTGTTCCTGTTTAAGGGTGTATAGGTAAAGTTTAAGCCACACCACAAATATACTCGTATAACTGCAGATGATTTTGATTTTTCAAGCAAAATTGAGACCCAAAAACTTAAACACTTATATTTGTTTTTAAATTAATTTTGGTAACCATGTGTGTTTTTAAGGCAAAATAAAGATGTATAGGTAAATTCTGAACTTTCGTTAGTATTAACTTTCATATAACCACCCTTTTAATAAACATAAATCAAACATGAATAATCTTTAATCAGTGAAGTAAGTGTGAAATCTTATCAATAAAAAAAACGAAACGTTAATTGCTGTAAATAAGCTAATTCACTTAAGCAGTAATTAAGTTAAAAGTACCTTCAGTATTTTTGCCAACAACTAGATATCAGAAGAAAAGAAACGCTAGTTACACAGTGTTGTTTACAAAGCTCAAATGAGAAGGCATGCATGCAGACAGAGTTTTGTTGATTGTAGTAGATTTTCTCTACGATTAGCTACTTAACGTGAATTAGCAGTTGATTTCTTATTAAGAAGACTTTTTAATTCTTGAATTGATTTTTGTAAATTAGAAGATTAAAGCATTTTTTTTTATCAATAATAGGCTATTATTATATATGAATGTATGCTTTATGATGTCTTAAACTGATTGCTCACAATGAAATTGAAATGAAATAAAATGCACGACTAAATCGCACGTACTTGCTCTTGTGGTTTAAATTGCATAGAATTTCTATTAGAAAATATATGCAAAACTAATTTTAATTAGAGAAAATTGTGAAAACGCATGAAACTTATTCTTTACATAAAATAACTCCTAAAAAGTTTTGAGTTCAACAAGTAAAGTATGTATTTTGGTAAACCTTTTATACCAAAATGCAGACCACGCCAAAAGCATATACGCCAATTTAAAAATATCGTTTTAGTAGTTTCCCAGAAAAATACACCCCTATTACGATTGTCAACTATAAATTTTAAGTTGATAAATATTTAAAATTCATATATTATAGCAACCCAACTGATACAAGTTTTAATCATTGAGAATGGTGCAGACCACTGTGAATTACTAGAAAATTTATAATTAGTAGATAGTTGGTCAGGTTTTAATGACCCAAATGTCCCAAACTTTATCAACTATTAATTGAAAATTGCTAAATGTGATAACCTCTTTCAGATATACCATTACAATCAAATTATCAAATTTAATGAAAAACTCTTCAGTGGTTACCTAAAGCTGTAGGTGAAGGAATTGCGGGACCCACTTTTTCCGTATTCTCTTTAATCACAATACCATGTTTTATTGAAATTTCAAGTTGAAAACTTGTCCTGAATTTCGCATTCACTGCAAGCCAAAAAGCTTAAAATTTGGTGGTTAAATGTTATTTTTATTGTTGTTTGGTAAAATGATAAATTTAATTGAAATACAAATTCACAGCTTCAAACTTTTATTGTTATAAAAACTGAGGGTTGTACACTCTTACACACGTAACAGTCTTGACCTAACTTTGAGGTAAAATTTATCAAAACGAATTGATGTGGTTTGTTCCTTAAATATAGGGCTACAAAAGTGTAAAATAAACAATCTTACCCCAAACGACTCTAACTTTTATTATTAAAAATCCTATTTCCTCCTACATTTTCTTGAATATCTAAACTTTAAAGCTGACACAACCATTTTGAAAATATAATTGCAAGCAAAAATTTAGGTTATACCACTGTTACACTCACACCCTCATATTTAAAGCTGTTGTTTAAAATTAAAAACAAAAAAACGACAAATCTTTTGAATATACAATTGTTGAAATGAATGGTCATCTTAAGACTAACGGGGATGTGTAGTGTTGAAGCAATTG
The DNA here is from genome assembly GCA_951394125.1 of Epistrophe eligans. Lineage (NCBI taxonomy): Eukaryota > Metazoa > Arthropoda > Insecta > Diptera > Syrphidae > Epistrophe > Epistrophe eligans. The sequence continues at coordinate 56,908,970 of OX596028.1, forward strand.
GCACACATTTGACACATTGCCCTTACAGAGACTTTCTTTTTTGTTTCGTTGTGTGTTTTGAATGAGAGCGTGGGAGGTGGAAGTGGGTGCTGATGAAAATAAAGATGGTATGAGAAAATGAGCAAAATTAAAGAATACAGTCGTATATCTGGGTTGATGTCTGTGGGGGTTCTGTTCCGCTATTATGGGGGTGACATCAATGTTATCAAATAATGATCTCTGGCTGCCGAAGGTGCCTCTGTATGCATAATTCATTCACTTCCTGACAATAAGCAATTAAAACACTCAAATTACATTTTACGCACATACCTACATTCGGATAGAACTTTAATATTGAATATAATTTAATTATGCTTGGCCAGCCATGCGCAAAGAGCCACAACACCAAATTTTTGTGGGCATAGTTATTTTTTTATTTTAGAGGAATTTAGCCTGACGAGCAAACTTCTAAGAAACCAGATCTTTCCTTCATGTAGCTGGCATGGGAAATTGTATACGTGATGACATTTAAGTTTATAGTGACTAAGAAGTTTTGGATTTAGGGTGTGAGCTTATAGGAGGAAGAAAAAAATAAATGTGAATGATGCGATATTATTCAAAGTGTCTACCTATGTAGGCAAAGGCATATACACATTAAATTGAATGACATCTTTTGGTTTTGGTTGGGATAACTCTCTGATTCGTAAGTGGGAAAATCTGATGAAATGACAGTCGTGACATTGATACAAATTCAGCCTTATATATTAAGTGGATTGCAATGAAAAACCAATACGTCCTACGTGAATGATGTAAGAATTATTATAATATAACAACGATGCTGTCAAATCGATTGAGAACCTATATACCTAGAGCTGGAAAAGTTGAAGTTTTCAAGCAAGACTATAATATCTTAGCTACATACATAATGATTTTGAGTACCGCATGAAAGGCATTGTTCTCGAATTGTTCTCAAGGTATGAGAAAATGTAACATCGTGTTTCATTGGTTCGTTGATACTGAGGAAATTTCCCATAACGTCATGAACTTATTGTTGTCAAGGTTACCTCTATGTGTCTGGATATTATAATGACTATGAGTTCACCTGTATATAGTCTGTGTAACACCTGATGCCATAAAATAAATCATATGATTAGAGAGATAGTCAGCTTATTAGGCTATAATATACAAATGCTAACATACATGCCTACAAGATATTTTAGAACCATACTAAATACCATTGTGAAATCACAACATTATATAGGCCAGTCGGCAGAGACAGATAAGGTCTTTTATAAGAGAAAACTATAGCTGTCAAATTTTGTGGTTGGAATTGGTGGGTGGATCGTCTCTGAGTACTGAAAAAAATTCTGTGGTTGCTAATTTTGAATACTTCAGGAGCAATTTTGAAATTGCTATTGGCAAACAAAAATTTTCCAGAATAATGGGTGATATGGTCCTATATCTATTCAGGAACGCATTCTTTTCTTCTATATCCACAGCTTTAAATAAACGTCAGTAGTCCCTTAGTATTAAACCACTGCGTCAATAAAAATACTTCTATTCCATCCTATTGAATAACGGTACGAGGAAATAAGTACCTTTGAACTAAATCCACTGCGTCACTCAGTTCCCATTTAATGGGAAATAAATTCATTTTCTGAAGTGTACTAGGTTTGTTTTTTGGAGCAGATAAAGGGATAGCGTTTTTTCATATCCTACTTTTTAGTTTTTGATTTAAAAAAATACAATTTTAATTTTTAATTTAATATTGAAAAAAAATATGTACTTTAAAATGTTTTGTCAAAAATTATTTTACAGTCAATCGGGTTGCAGACAAATATTTTTTAGTGAAAGTTGTCATGCTTCTATTATTTAAGAATATGTTCTCTGATATTTTTTAATTTTATGCTGTATTTTCACTTGAACCATAATTAGGTTGTTTGGAAAATTAAGCTACAGTTAGACGTTCAACTATTCAATGTATAACCTCATCAGAATATTTATCAGTATAAACACAATTTTGTCCCTAGATGCGTTGGCTTCGATTTCAAAATCAAATCCAGATGCATTTTCTATTATTTTCAGAATGACCATTCTATAACTAAAAGAAACCAACTGTGGTACTTTCTGTTGACAGAGTTTGCATTAAAAACTGTATGTAAGTATCCCAATAATGCAATTCCCTATCTGTCACGTAACTCTGTAAACACAAATTAGTGCAGCAACTGGAACTGGAGTAGCTGTCAAAAAGTAGGTACTATTTTGTGTGTGCCCACAATGTAGCTGTAAGCTTTTTGTGTAATTTAAGGAAAAAAAAATCAAGCACAGGCTAAGAAACTACATTTTTGTTCCGGTATATATTTTTTTTTAAATTTATAATCATACAAATAAGCACTGAGAGCTAAAATATTTTTTGCTAGTTTCGTTTTCTGTCTGACAGTTTCAAACGTCAAAAGTGTTCTACGTGATAAGTCAAAAGTTGGCCAACGCATCCAGATCCCATTGAAGCTACGTTGCGTGTTGTTCTTAACAATAAATTTATGTGTATTCAATATTACGGCTCTAGTTCAATTTACAGCTCCGTCTCTATTGTGTTCAGGCAGTAAGAGTGTGAAAATATATCGTAAGATGGCTACGATGTAAATGGAATATCCAAAAAAAATGTATGCTTTACTTTTTGCTTCGGACAAAAAAAAATTGAGTTTGGAACAAAATACTTTATACATGTAAAAATCAATTAAAGGTCGAATAATGATTATGATTTCCTTGTTCTATATCTATAAAATGTCGAAATAAAAGAGTGAAAAGTTAGATATATTTACGTAGTTTTATTAATAGCGACGCTTTGCAAAGAAATAATTTTAAATGTCATTTTCAACGAAAACACACAAAGTTCAAACAAAGTGAAATTTGAGAAAAATATTATTTTTTACTACTCGAAGAAAAAATAAGTCTTGTTATGTATTTGGAAATAAAACGTTTAAAAAAAATGGTGTTTTTATTTTTCATCATTTCAGTCTTTTCATCAGAAATATTATTTCAATAATATTTCTGATGAAATTATTTCAACTCGAATTATTAATTTCAATTCTTATTGACATTCTAAAACAACATTTTTCCAACACATCCTTTAACTTTGTTAATTAAAACTAAAATGGATATTAGTAGTTGTATAGGTATTTAATGTTTCGTTTTGTAATAGAAATATAGAAATGTTTGGCTTTTTACGATAAAAAGACCCTTTAAAATAAATTTTTACACAATTTATGATGATTGTGGAATGACTGTCATTTAAGAATGTCATACATATTGAATATAATGTAGGTACTACAAAATCTTATTTTTAAAGATATTTAAATAATATAATAAGTTAATTGTGCGCGAAATCGAGCTCCCCATAATAATACATTATATTTATATTCGCAATGAATAAACACTGTTTTGAATACTAATGCTTCAACATGAATAATACGCACACAATACACCATCCAACATTGTTTTCCTTATTATAGGTACTGAGTTTATAAAAGAAAACATTAAATTAAAAAGCTTTTCGTTTAAATATAAATTTCATAGAAGTGTATATAATGCGAAGCCAACCACCTTCAAATTTAATACTTTATATGGATTCAAGGTCTTCAAGCCCACCATTAAATTTTTTGTTTGTTTTTTTTTTTTTTAACATCAAAAATTTTTTCGCGGACATAAAACTTAAAATTAAATATTAAGGTGACGGAAGTCAAATATATTCAATATACAGTCGACTCTGCTTAAATAGAAAACTATTATCATTTGTATCGATTATGCGGAGTTCGCACTTTACATCTAAAACGGGTTGTTGCCAAAAATATACAACAACTTACATGTACCTTTAATGACTAAAGTTTTTGCCAAAAAAAAATGTTTTTGAGTTATTTCAGCTAGCTTAATCGATTTTGTTATAATTTTGCAGTCTGGTGGTTCTAAATATTTTAAACAATATTGCATTTCAAAATTTTGATTTTTTTTTACAAAAAGAATAAAATAAATAAATCATTTTTTGTAAGAATTTTGTATTCTTTTTACATTTTTTTTTAATATATCAATACATTATTAAACCAATATCTAATATGCATCGTAAATTTTGTGTGTTCCAGTAGTGAATATTTTTTCAGTTAAGTGGAGTGCAGTTAAGTAAATTCGACTGTATACTTGAAATTCTATTAATTTTTATAACAGTATAAACAATATTAGGATCATTTTGTTTTTGTTTTGATTTAAGAAGGTGACATAAAATATACTTTCAATTTTTCAATTTATTACATAGCACAAACAAGCTCTGTAGGTACGTTAATAAAATAATACAAACATACAAAATAAAAAATTAAATTAAATTAATACAAATGTTGCCACCAGTTTTTCAACCCGATTAATAGAATGTGTTTGTTCTTTTCTTTCAGGAGTGCTAGTTTATAGCCAAGCCAGCAACTGAATAAAGGTAAGGAAACTGGAAGTTTACATTGAGAATTGAATGATTTGAATGCTTAGCTTAACATAAACATTTTAAGTCTTAAACTAAAATCGATTTTTATATATGTAATTCATAAATTTCTTGTCACTTTTTATGTTGGTGTTGTTTTTAGCCAATAATCAAGGACTAATTAGTAAAAGGAAACTCAAATATTTAAGTTTGAGTTAAACTTAAATATTAAAGTGTCATTTCAGAAAATGGTCCTTCTAATTTATATAGAATTTTTAAATATTTTTAACACTTTGATTGATTTGATGTGCAAAGTGCGAACACTCATTAAATTTGGATTATTTTTTTTTTAGATTAAAGGGATGTAATTTTATGTAAACTCGACTACTGATAGAAAAATCAAAGCGAAAATTCCATAGTTTTTTTCAAAATACTGTTCTACCACGTGGCTGAAATATTGCCATAGGTAATGTCAACTCATGCAAATTATAATGTTTTTCATCATAACGTTACAAAAAAATTCATAGAATAATAGCTTTCGTTTCCTTGTCTTTACAATCAAACCGTATCTTCTGTCTAGACATTTTAATAAATTTCATTAAGGTGATCAATCAATCGAAAGTCTGTCTTATTTGATTCAATGTTGGGATTTTTCAAGCATGGTACACGATTATTGATATGTACGATTACGTGCTCAGGTTATTTTATGTTATAATCAATTTTCAGATTCTAGAGGTTCTTGATACCCCTGGGGTGAAATTGTAAGGGATAGAGAAAATAACTTCTTAAAAAAAAAATTGATACACCAGGTAATTAATTTGATATATTTACACTCGTTTGTAATCAAGAAAAGATGTTTGAATGATTCTTATTCTTTTTTTGTTTTCTAGGAGGCTCTTGATTTTTCTAATTACATATTTCAATCATGAAACTTTTTCTGCTCATTAGTCATTAACTTTGGGGTTGTTACTGATAGTTGTTCAGTGTTGCATTTATAAATCAAAAAGGCCTTGAGTTCAATTTGGCGAAAAAAGCATTGAAAAGAGCTGAACGCATAAAACGTGTGATGAACTGATTTACGAGGAAACATATTTAAAATTTGTTTTGGGCAATTAAAAAAGATTTATCAATGAACAACCTTTTTAGAATTTGAATAATTTAACTGCTAAGCTATAAGCGTAGACAAAAGGCATACTTTATTATATTATATTTTATGTCTCTATGAATAAAAAATAAAATATACGTCTGATGTGGCACGTACAATAAGCCAAAAAATACTTTAAAATAAGTAACAGTGTACTTATCCTAAAGTATTAAAGTACACGCAGATAAAACTTATGTTTCCAAAATTGGCCTTCTGAACTGGATGACTGAACCACAATCTCCCTTTAAAATATGACATCTCTGGAAAAACTTGGTATTTTGTATTTCTACACCAACTTCTGGTTCTTAAAACTAAAATTCTGTCAATTCTTAGAAACTGCAACTCTCGAAACTCTGATATTTTTATTTATACTGAATTAAAATTCAGCATCTTTACTTTTAGCACTTGTCACTTTTTTATTGTTTTTTGTTTATACTAAAATTCCATATTTTATTAATAGCCATGTTCTTTTTTTATAAGTGTGTATACCCAACGGCAAACGCACTAGATTTTTACTCTTTGCAAACAATAACAAAGTTTTGATATTAACTTTTTGTTTTGAAGGCGAACAGAGTATTTTTTAAACACTTTGTTGTGTTATTGTTTGTGTTTGATGTTCTAGAATTTTTGAAAAAAAATCACAGCCAATGTAATGTTTGAGTAATAATTTTGCTTTTGGAAATATTTGTATAGTTTTGCGCTCTTTTTTTAACCATCCAGTCTTTTGATAACGGTTTTGCTTTATTCAGTATCTATATAGTGCTGAAAAAAGAAATAATATTAAAAATTCTTGCACAAAGCAGTATTGATAGCTATTATTTTGAACGTGATCTATAGTTAAGATATCGAGTAGTGTATTTTATTATTATTGTCGAAAACGCATGCAAAAGAAAATGCATCCTTATTTTATAAAGAAATGTCGACAGTCTTCTTTTGGCTCTGCAAGCGGCAAGATCGGCGAGTTATAGTAATATAAATTAATATTGGGGTTTTTAGAATGTTTTTTCCCAATCAAAATTTATCGCGTTTTATTTAAAATAAAGATTCTGTTTTCCACCTTTTTGGTGAGTGTTTAACTTCGGTTAATACAGTTTTCATCTTTTATTCCCTAAAGTGCATTTAATTAAATTTAAAAATAAAATTTAATTTTGAGGAAGAAATCTTGTGAACTTTATTAGGTAATATGATTTGCAAAAAATCAATCATGAGACTGTAAATTCACACAAAAGGCGCTATCACAGTATCGTATTCTTTATCAATTCTTATGTTGTACAAAAAAAATATACCCTTTAAGCTCAAAGGGCCCTAAAGGCCTATACGGGTTGTAAATTGATCCACTACTGAGTTTATTTAAAATTGATATTGTGAGAGCATTCTTGGTTTCCGGTATGACATTATTATACATGTAATTATTCTATTTAGACGTTGATGTGTATAAATAAACCAAAATAATAGTAATTTCGTTTTGATTGGGGTATTTCCAGATTCATGTTGTTGAACTTATATTATAAGTTGATTGTGTTGTTTACAAGTTATAAGAAAGCATTTAATAACGTTATTAATTGCCAATTAATAATGTATTTACAATTTAAATATCGTCGCGAAATAAATTGTTAAAATGATTAATATGTAATCATATAAATCTAATTATAAACACAAAGCTTTCTATATATGTATATGTACTTAATATATCATTATAAGTATCACTTTTATAATAAATTCTGTAAGAAAAGTTCAAGGAAAATAGAACGATGAGATTAAAAATTAATTTTCTTAATTTCTTTTAATAGTCTTAGCAAGCAGTGGGCGTTGAAGCACTTAACTTTTATGTGGTTAGTGATTTTAATATCAATCATTTGAATTTTATGTTATTTTACAAACTAAAAGAAAGCTGATAAACTGTAGAGAATTAATAAAATTCCTAGAAGTCATTGAATAATGCCAAGGATTTGATGAAAAAAGTTTATGACATAAACTTTTTAGTTTTTTTTTTATCTTAAAAAAAATATATTCTCTAAATAGGGCGCAGTTTCATATGATGTAATGAAAACATATACAAATTTATATAAAACTTTCTGTAAAAATTTTCAGAATTTGAGATTTGTTCATAAACCAAAATTATTTGTTTAAAATTTCCTCATTGCCCAATTCCTTTGAAGAACATTTCTATAAGTATCTAAATAATAACCTTTACTATGAACTATTCAACAATTGTTAATGCACAAGTAATAGTTCAAGAAAAAAATTAAATAATTATCAAGATTTAACAAGATAATTACAAGCTAAGCAGATATAATTAATGTAGTTTTAAACGTCTATTTTAATTTGTTGGATGACAAATCGTTGTGTGGGAGAGTGGGGCAAAATAGAATACGGGAAGAATGTTCAAAATTATCTGTGGCTATGTTTTTAAATGCATCTTATTTTTAACAATTAGAAGTGACCTACTTTTTCTTTAGATTAAGTGGTCTTACTTGTCCCCTTCTCCCCTGCAAATTAACGTATTATTTTATTTTGCTGTAATCTACGGATAGAATACAAAAATGCTTTAGGCCACTCTCTGCACCGTTATTAATGCTAATATAATAAAATACATTAAAATTTACACGTTACTATGAGTTTACTTTTTTACTTGCTTAGAGGACAAGTATTGGTTTCGGAAAAATAAAAAATCGAGGTTTTAATCGAACTCAACATTACTGAAGAAGTCTACAAAAACGGTTTTCGTCATATCGTCCCTCATCGGTAGATTTTTATACCTACCCAGGGGTGGAAAATTTGTTTTAATGTATAATGGCTCATTATATGATGAATGATGTATATCATTAAACTTTTTAAACAGTGAATAACAAAAAATAATAGTTGGCAGAAAAAGCTCCGGGCAAAAACCAAATACAATAAACTTCTAATTCTAATTTTGTTGAATATAGAACGCTAGATATTCGTCATGAAATCTATGAACTTAACATAAATTGCGTATTGACAAGCCCCTCACTAGTCAACTGACTAAAGGTCGTTAAAAGCTTTTATTAAACTTCGAAGAAAAAGAGAAGCTATTTATGTAATAATGGCTCTTAATTCTACTTATAAGAAATTGCAGTAGGTATATTAAGAAGATAAAAAAATTTGCTTAAAATTTTGTACAGAGAATTTTTATGTAATTCCCTTATATTAAAATTTGAATGTATATTGTAATGAATCTAGAATATTTGGCTTCCATATAATAATTTTGGTTTTTCAAATTTTCTGGAAAATGACTCAACCGATTTTTATTAAACTATGAAACTAAAATAGGATAGTGCGAATCTTTGCATTATTTTTGAGTTAATTTTTATTTATAATCATGTTAATGGAAAACAGAGTTTTATTCGAATTATTCATAATAATATTTCTTAAAATTATAAATAATTTTGCTTTTAAAAGTAAGGTAAGAAATTTTGTAGTCCATAACAAAATAGCTTAATCAGTGCTTCATATTTTCAATTCCAGTCCAAAAGACATAATGGATTTAACCACAAGAGTTCGGTCGTGACAATTTTTTCTTTTTTTTTCAAAATATGTCTATATTTATTTATTTCTGTGTATAAGGAAGATTTTTCTCCTACGCAATTCAGGGTCAAATTTTGTGAATGCAATTTTTTTTCTAAAATAATATTTTATTGTTTTATTTTATCTTTTTGGATAACACTCAACAAAAGCATATCCCACCAAATATCTAAACTAACCTAAATATTATATTATATTATTTTGATCTTCCAATGATTGTGAATAAATATTATTTTTAAATTTGAATGTTATAGGTTATTGGAACCAAAAAACTATTAAAGAAAATAAGGTCTTCTTTGAAATTCCTTTTTTTTTCAATAAACTATTTTTTTTAATTATGCAGTCACGAGAAATATATTTTGCAATATCATACAGACAAAAAAAAAATTTTCCTGTGAAATAAGGAATTATATTTGGTTTTCGCAAAATTATAATTTTGCGCTCTTATATACTGTTCTTCCATTCACTGACTCAATTGTATGAGCAGAAGCAACCTTCTTTATAATAAATACAAACAAAGTCCTTTTGCAAAAGCAAATCTACATATATATAAAAAATGATTTATAACAACAATTTCTGAATACCCATATGTTCGCCCTCAGCCCAGCGTTTCCTTTTTATAACGTAACATAAAATTGCAATGCCTATATATGTACCAATTCCTATTATTCTGGTAAAATTCACTTAAACTGACCGTAAATTGATTTAATATTCTGTTTTACTCAGCATGAAGTCGACCAACCCATTTTTTAATAAAAGTAGGCGCCCTCAAGCGGATAATAAAAATATTATATGAAATATTTATAATGTGAAGGTTTTGGCCATAAAAAAACTTTTTTTTTTTATGCATATCCATCTGAGATATCTATACCATAGATATTCATAGAAATACATAGTTATGTATATATATATATTATATTTATTGTTTTGAGTATATATACATACCTGCCATACACATATTTTAGGTTAAGAGTGGAAAAATGGATATTCTCTTGTTAGATTTTCCATTTCGAATTCCGTTAGCTTTAAAGGACTTTGCAGTTTTACTTAAAATATCTGTTATGCATCATTCAAAATTAAATTTCTATTGAATTATAATATTATGAAAAAAATCTTCTATTTGTTCATAAAATTAAATAAAAAAAATAATGAAGAAAAGAGAACATTTCTTTGATACCTACAGAGAGGTGCAATAATATTAAGTCGAACTGTTGGCCTATCCAAAATCTTTTGCCTTGGCAATTGGAAGTGCGCTTAGTAAGTTTTTACTTTCAATGAGGTGAAATAAGGTTGGGTGAGATATCCATTAAATAAAATTTACAGATTTCACTCATAGAGTAACTATGGGGACATTGAAAATGACTTATATTACGTCGATAAAACAAAAACATGTCTAATCTTTGTAATTTTTATTTTGTATACTATTGTTGCATTATAATTTCACAAACTGTCTTAGAAACCATTTTACAGTCTGAAGTTCCAATTTGTAAATTTAATGTCACTTCCCAGTTGGCGGTTAAATTAATGTTGTTAATTTTTTTAATAAGGTGAATCTTAGTTTTAATTGTAGCTTAACTCGCAATTATACAATCATACTCATTTTCATCCGCTCCGGTACAGCACTTATACACGAAATTAAAGTTACATACTATCTATCTTAACGTAAATCTAGGTATTTGAAATTTTTGCATTTAACAATATCGAGTCGCGTAATTTTTTTTAGACAAAAATAATGTTTTTGACACTTGGAGCTGTATTCTTTTAACTGAGTTTATGAAATGTGTGGCCGAGCGGCGAGCATCAATTTAGTTGACAACCGAATTGAATAATTTATGGTCTACTTTAAGATGAAGCCTAAAATTTTATTTGCATTTGAGGACCTTAAACTTGAAGATCTGACCATTAGGGCTTAAGTTATAAGTTTATTAAAGAGGTTCAAGTAGGTAGCTATGCAATATGCATGTTCTAGGTTAAAAAATAAAATTGATTTAGAAGTTAGTAAAGTTTGTCCCCAAACGTTGTCTAGGTTCTTTAGGTTGACTTAGAAAAAAATCAACTTTTGTCATATTTTACCTTAATTTTGAGACTTTAACCTCAAAGATCCGATGATTAGAACAGAATATATAAGCTTACAAAATTGACCCTTTTCGATTACAATATTTGAGTTGTTTAGCTAAGTTAATTCTACCTCTTGCCTGATTTACCTAAACATATCTTAACCTTGAGCATCTGGCCCTTAGAACTTAAGTTATAATTTTGTGTAAGAGGTTCAAGTAGGTACCTATACATATTCTAGGTTAAACAATTAACTGATTCAAAAGTAAGTTAAGTTTTGTCAAATAGATAATTAGATCAGAATATATCAACTTACAACATCGACCCTTTTTGAATATACTATTTAAGTTGCTTAGCTAAGTTGATTTTCCCTCTAGCTTGATTTACCTTAGTTTAAATACCTTAACCTCTCGCATCTGGCCCTTAGAACTAAAGTTATAAGTTTATTAAAGGGGTTCAAGTAGGTACCTATTATGCATATCTATTATAGGTTCAACAATCGATTGATTTAAAAGAAAGTCAACTTTTGTCACATAATTTCTTTAGACTGACATTTTACCTTAATTTTAAGACTTTAACCTCAAACATCCGATTATTAGCACAGAAGTTATAATCCAAACAAACCAACCAAATCCAAACTTTACGATTTTATTATTTGTAAAATACCTACTAAAAATAATGTTCATGCACATACCTACATACCTACATATGTACATACATGCATATCTACATACCTACATAATGTATATCATTTTTGTGCCCGATGCAAAGCCAGTTTTGTTTGCCACGTGGTGTTTTTTTTTTATTGCACACACTCCACCGTCTTCTCCCTTCTATCAATACATTCTTTGTTGGTACGTACCTACATACATATGTACTTGTACATATTTTGTTTGTTTTTTTTTCTTTTGCCGTGAAGAAATTAGTTCTAAAAAGACAATTTTTCAAGTTTCTAGTATGAATTTTTTTACGCCTTTGCAAAATTTTTTATGCAGATTTGTAGCTTGCCATTTAAGCTTTAATTATCTAGCTTAATATCGAACATCCAATAATTTTAACTAAAGTTATAGGCTTCTAAGTGGGCTCAAATGGAGCATTTTTCGAATTTTACATTCCTCCACTGAATCTCGTCCGTTGGCGATGATCAAAATTTATGTACGCTGGCTGAAATTCATCACTTGTGTTTTTTGCTTCATTTTATTCATTTTGGTAGTTTCTTTGGTAACACCAACCAAAAATTCAATCTTTCTCCCCCTATACGCTAGAGTTCATTCTATATCTTTGTTCATTTTGGTAACACCATACTTTTATCAAAACGACCCTATAAACATTTTCAATGTTAAAATTGTGAAAAAACTATAGAAATAAAAGTTCAACATGCGAAATGGGTTCTCATTATAAGATAATAATGATTAATTAATGCGTATAGGACTGTTACACCTTAGCCATATATGGTTTCAGCAGAAAATTGTAAGTTCCCTCCCCTCCTGCCAATAATACGCACACAGGAATAGTTAAGATTTGTAGATACCTAGACTCTGGTTCTAAACGAGCTGTCATGCCACTCAATTTATTTTTTTTTTTTTGTATTAAAGATGACTTCGACAAGTAAAAAACTCCCTTACAAATCTTAAACCACATTAGCTTTCTTTCACTATATTTACAATAGAGCTTATTGTATTATCCAGAATTACAGAAACTTGTCGTCTTTTTAAACTTTGTTTTTTTACCGCTTAAATTATAAAAAAAAAAATGGCTTTTGTTATTAAAATATTTTCTCCAAAATACCATCATCAAACTTCGTCCCATCGACCTACCCTAGCAAGTAACAAAACATTGAGACAATGTGTTTTGAGATTTTCTTTTTTATTGACGAACTGGAGGTAGTACCTAGAGCTATATACAATTTATATAAAAACAGGACGAAAAAAAATATACACGTAGAGGTACTGGTCCGACATAATAATACTAACCAAACAAAAACTTTATCCACAAAAAATATTTGGGAGCCCTCAAATAGACATGAACTGGACTGGACATTAGAGAAGTGTGGTGGATGGAATACATGGCTAAGCGTAATTTATTCAAAATACAAAACTGAAAGTCCTGATTTGTAGAACTTTTCTTTTTGTCTCGCTCCTAATTCATGTGTTGAATCTGTAACAGAGACATTGTTCCTCTATTTTTTTCTGCCTCCAACGAAAAACGAAAGAAAAGTTTTCTTCTTTTTACTTTTCTGGGAAAAAAAAACAACATATTGAGTTGAGAGGGATGCGCCATGTCGTCGAGGAAAAACACTTTTCCTAGTAAAAACGGTCGAGATGATAGGATTTTGGAATAGCTGTGGAAGGGACTGGGAGGACCAAGAGTATTCAACTCATCAATTTTGTGGATATAAAATGGCTCACAATACAAGGATCATTATTTGTTTTGATTTCGGAAGTTTGTCGCTGAGTCGGTTTAAGTTATTTTTATCCTCATTTTGCCTGCGGACATGAAGGATTCAATTTGATGGATTTTGTTTTTGTTTTTTTTTTGTCAGTTCCTGAAAAATTGCCAGCTTTACAGTAAAAGAGTCCTTATTTTCCCAATCGCAGTCCAAACCCAATCAAATAAGTTGTCTTGTTTTATTTTTGGTTCTATTTATAGGTAGGGTATTAGGTACTTATTTACTTGTTGAGACAGAGTTGAAGTTACTTCCTGATTTATGTTAAAAATCAGGGGAATCACGATGAATTGGCAAATGATTGAAACTTTCAAGTGCAGAGTGAATTTAAAAGTTTTTTTGGTTAATGTGAGTGTGTTTTTGTTGTTTGTTTTATTTTTTTTTTCTTTAACGGAAACACCTGTAGCGAAAAAGTTTTTTTTTCATTCAAATTTTGATAAAAAAAGAAAAAGTTTTTTAAAGTACGATTTGTATTTATGTGCCAATATATCTAGCAAATTATGAAAATTTTCAAAATTAATTATAATATAAAATAGTATTTTATAAAAATCTTTCATAAAAAAATATCTACTGGCCCTGATGAAATGATCTTGCTGCAAGAAGTTTACAAATTCCTGTCAATATTCTAAATGACTAAAAAGATGCAAGTAGTGCGGTTTCTTAACCCAAAGTACTCTTTTAATTGTGATTTTTGTCGTTGCGATTAAAATATCGTAATCGCAACAAATTGTCACTTGCGGTTTTGAGTCGCGCGATTTTTTAATTGCAAACAAATGCAGCATATACATTTGTAATAAAAATACAAGCATTTGCTAGATTTCGCGATTGAGCCACTTTTCATTCACATTGAAACTCATATCGTCTAATTTTGGCAACTGAATCGAACTAGCAATGAGATGAGGCAAAACTTTTCAGGTTTAATAAACCCGTATTCTTTACTTTTATTTCACTGTCCATTGATTTTTTTACACCAGTTTGTCACCTTTCCAGCCATTTCGTTACATTTTACGTATTTTAGTTTTTAGATTTACTCACTCTTATTTAAATTGTAAAAATTTCAATATGATTTTTTGTAATTCAAGTACAAATTCAAGAATAAACTGTGAAAAAATTACTTTTTTTTTCATTAAGATGAACATTTTTTTAGAATCATACAACTTGTTTCTTAAATAATACGTGTGTTCGTAAAATTTTGAAAATTTGCTTCCAAAACGGAAATGATCGATTTGAAAAATAATACAAATTTAGTGGTCTATAAGTTCGGAAACTTTCAGATACTTTTGCGATCAATATTTGCAAAGAAGCAATTTAAGCAAAAAATTGATAATAATCCACAGTGTTTGTGAGACAGTTTAATCAACTTGTTTGACTTAGATGGCAGACAAATCGTTTGATTAGAGTCCAACTTATATGTAGCGGAAAAGAAGAAATTGTGTCCGACGAATTAATGCATGCAAAAGATTATGTTATATTCTTAGATTCTATATGGCTGCTTGTGGTGCGAAATTCGATGCCCCGTAGGCCGTAGCTGACAAGCAGTGGTAGATGCTAATATGAATAATGAATAATTCACTTAATTTATTACAAATTATTCTTTAAACTCTTTAATCTTTCGAGTTCAAAGCTCTATCAACAATTAATTTTGAAGTTCTTGAGAGAATCTAATTGTAAAAATTTTACTTTTATCGCAATTTATATGCTTTTTAGAACATTTGTTTTACTCCGACGGATAGCAGAATACGAAAATTCACGTGAACGTTTAGCAGAATAGGCCTGTATATTTCGTTGTCTAATAAGTCTTTTTTATACATTTTTCTTCTAACATATTAAAAGTATTCAATAGGAAATAAAAACAATTACCTTACATATTTTCAGCCGTTTTATCAAAGCAAAAGAGCAATTATTACATTTTAAGTCCAACAATCGTTTAACTAAGGACGCTCTAAACAATTTGTTCCCTCGAACAAAATAACAATTTCGGGTGAAATATTCTTAAATAAAATTTAAGACGTAAAATTCTCAATATATGTAATAATAATAATTTCTTTGTTTCATGAGAAAAACTCTGTATTTTTAAAAATAAAAAATCGATTAATTTTTGTCTGAATAACCTGGGAAATAGCTTTTTGGTATAGGTACCTTCGTGTAATTTATTTTCATTTATTCTGTCTTGTATAATTTATTTTCTACTGCTAATGGGTACGACGAACCTAAACAAGTTTATTATAAAATATAAAAAAATAGATGTAATGCAAATTCACACAATTTTTTAGTTTAATTCAAATTTAATTGCTACTATGTATATCTTTATTAAAACATCAACAAAACCAACCAGCGTTACAAAAAACTTTTGACTTTAATTTATTGTTTGAAGGAAATAATTATATTTATTCTATCTCTATTGAGTTTAATAGTGGGATATTCCAATCCCATCACAATATTATATACATATCTATAAAGTACTTAAAATTTGTTTTGAAATATAGTTTTCTTTTACGTTCTTTGAATGTGCATGTATTCTTTTTTTTGTTTTTTTTTTTGTCTACGCCAGAAGTCAGTCAGATCAAATCTGATATCTGAAGTCTGATTGAACTGGTCACGTCCGAAGAGTTAAACAACAAAAAAAAAAGTTTAATCGAAAACTATTTGGTATTCTCTCGTTTTCGTACTCAAAAACACAGTGCAAACTTTTATCAGCAAGCAAAAACTTTTCAGGAGTGAAATGCCAATCAATTTGTTTTTTTTTTTTTTTCAGAAAGGAAGCAAAATATCCTGGCGTAGGTATACATATGTATGTAAGTATGTATATTTTTTTTTATAGATAACGAGTTTCGAATCGTTTCCGCCACGTTCCCATCTTTACTTATTGATTTGTCGGAAAATGAGACTTTATTTATTTTACTTTTATATCGCAGGTTATTCTTAATAAATGTACATAGGTGCATACGTTGTAAAATTGTAACAGAAAACAAAATACATATATGTAAATATATAAAAAAAAACATTTATCCTGAATAATCTTGTACTTTTAAACTTTTCGTGGAGGAATAATTAACACCGTTTCAATACAAATTCAAGGAGGTATAAAATGTATTTCCAATTTTACCAACGAAAAAAAGGTGATCGTAAAAATTATAATCATCATATTTCTATAGTCCCTTTGAATAATTTTTCTAACTCTCATACTTCACTGATTTTAACTAATGAGGTCGCAGACGAAGCGACCAAATTATAATTTCCTTCAAAAACTGCATTTGTCTGTTAAATATTATTCTAATAAAAATTAACTCTAAAATGAACACTTTCACTTTCCAATTGGTAATATTTTGGCATGTCACATTGGGTCAGTTCAATTTATTATGTTCGTTCATTTTAAAATAATTTGTGCGTCTTTTATTTTTATATAATTGCAAGAATTCTTGCACGAGTAGGTTAGTAGGTACTTAACTTATAGTTGCATTTCAAAGTTTTTCCTCTTTCGTTAGTAGAGAGAAGGGAGCTGATCGATTAAAATAAATTTGTTAGTTTAAAAATATGCATATCTCTGTCATATTTTTGCGCTTTTCGCTTTTTTATATACAAATGTGTGAGAGATATCCTTCCTAGTCGGGTTTAAATAAAAAGAAAAGAGACTTTTTTGAAGAAATCGGTACATCGTATATTCATTTACCATTGTTGGTATGGACAAACCCATAAACGCCACACCTTATAGAATAGAATAAGTGTTTTCTTTTCCAAATAACCCCGAAAGAATAAAAAATTGTTTTTCAGGCACGGTTATCACCTCTTTGATAACGATTGTTTTGTAAAAGGAAACGTGCTATGATGACGTCGTTAATGTCAATTTTTTATCCAGTTCCTGACGGGATTGAAAAAAACACGTCTATTGCCTTCCTTGCCAGTAGATAATACTTATAATCTATACCAAGTGATATAAAAATTCTCCATTTGCAAAGTTAAAAAATAAGAACAATAGTTGTGTGAAAAATTATTTAAACAATCAACGATTTAAATTTTTGTCTACTTTGTAAACTATTGTGCAAACATTACTCTGTAAGCCATATTCCGTCAGCTTGACAATAATTTTAAATTATCCAATTGTTTATTAAAAATGATTAATCGTATATATACATTATGATGGCTGATGATGTTTTTTTATTCTATTGCACATAGTAGGAAGTAATCCAGTTGAACAAATAAACAAATAAATAAAATGTTCAATATCGCATTCATCATTTCAAACATCATTATACTGACTGTTATATACGTAGATGCATACCTATTTAAAAATATTGACACAGACTTTTTGCCACTTACATATATGGTAACAATCGCTCTACGTCAAATAAAGAGAAACCAAGTGATTCGTAACGATGTAAGAATATCCTCTGCACTGTTATCAGTCATTGGTAAGATAATATAGTTCGAGACGAAGAGTTATAGAATATTGTGGGTTGAGAATGATTTTATGCTGATTTGTATTCATAAAGTTTTAGTAAAATGATAAAAATAAAAAAAAAATAGTGTTAAAGTCACATAATAGTAAGCGTAAAATGGGTTACATGGTACATCGTAAGAACAAACAAGAAAAAAATTTATAAAAATCGACTGAACAGATATAATAAGATATTTAAAAATCAGAAAAGTGGTTCTTTTAGAACTACCTAACATTAATAATAATTTAATTAATAATTTTTTTCAATAATTTGATATATCAGACCAATGTAAGCTCACAAAAATTTTTTTAATCAAAATCGTAGGAGTCGTTTTCGAGAAAAATATGTTAGGTTTTTTGTAATGAACATAATTTGATAATACATATGTATGTATATTGTATATGATACGTATATCAATAACATTGCTAATTTTAAAAGAATTTAAGCTCGGAACTCAATATTTGTAATTATTTTACTTTACTTTTATACGTTTACCGGAACTTTACAAAAAATAAAACAAAATTGTTTTTACTTTTTGTAGAAAGATAAATAGATACAATAAAATAAATAAAAAAAATTAGTCGGAATCTCTAGCAAAAAAAAAACGTTTTTCTGAAAGTATATTTATCATAATTTATTTTTAAATTGCTAGAAAACAGTTGAGATATAACAAAAACCTTCCTTTATGCTTGCTGTTACTATCACCATTGGCGATGATTTGGGTTACACCTATCTATACGTTTTACCGTTTATATCTTTTACGAATATCATAAGTTAATAAAGTAAAATATACTTCGTCATAAACAGCTCTACTTCATTGACTATTGTATTTTAACATAAAAACCTCTTTCTGACTTGTTAAAAAGTTTAATTGGTAAAATGTAATTGCATTTTTATCTTTTGTTAGCATTATATTATTGTTGATAATTGTGTTTTGCAGATACCTAAATTCCTAGCATAAGGTTTTTTAAAAGTACGAACTGGGCTTTGAGTCATTGGCAATGCTAAATATAATATCTGTGATTCAAGAAGGAAGTTCTAAAGTCCACAAATATGACGTAGTTATGGGAAAAAGCGCGCTATCATCATCATCAACTTCGCTATTTTTAAGATATATATAATGGGGGTGAGAACTTGTAGCAGTGTCAGTATTAAAGAATATTCTATCTATCGCGTGTCTTAAGAATTTTAAATTGTAGATACAATTTCTTATTTGCTAAGTTTTTTTTTTTTAAATTTATTTCTTGTTTAATATTTTTTGTTGTGTGAGAGAAATTATAAATATACCTACAGGTACTTAAAATAAATTGACTGCTGCGGTTTCTGTTTGGGCAATTCCGATAATTAGTGGTTTTGCGAATATAATTTTGCACGGTCGATTTTTTTTTTAGATAATTAAATGAGAAAACTTGAAATTTTGGAAAAGATTTATTGGAAAAATGAAGATTTTTTTTTTTTAAATTTGATTCGCATAAAATATTTCATAAATTGCAAATTTGTGCGCGTTGTGAAGGTTTCAATATTGAGAGATAATATACCTATATTCAAAATATAATCAATCGACTATACCTAACCACTGCACGGATTATACTTTTAGTGCTTTGCATCAAGCCTTCTAGCTTGTTTAAATTAGTCACAGGGAATTGTGATATGATTCAATTCTATATGTAATCAGAGTGCAAAAAGATTATTTGTCGTGTCAAAATTCAGTTTTAAAAATTCTGGTTGGAGATATTTCTGAAGAGCGCTCTTTAAAAAAAATAATACAGATTTAGAAGTACTCAAAATTTTGTACAGAGTGTGTGTTATTTTTAAATTTTCGTGTCGGTTTATACAAAATTAAGAAGGTAGCAGCAAGGATATTTGCGTTTAAATGAAAAAAAAAAAGTATTTTGTGTCTTTTTCATTAAAAAAAAATAATTAAATTTGAAATTTGAAAAATATGTAAAAAAAATATTTAACACACTATAACTGAGTGCCTAATTGTAATTGTATTTTTTAAATTATACGGGTTGGTGTCATTATTATGTAAATGCCAAAATCCGGTTCCCAAATTCTGTATTTCAAAATTCTGTATTTCAAAATTTTGTATTCCAAAGTTTTGTAAATGATAAAACAAAAAATTGTCAATTATAGTTCCTCATTCTAACTGAGCATTACCAAGGAATCGGCTGCTTTAAACTTACAGTTATTGTATTGAAATTTAAAACCTTGATAACACATGTTCTGAGTTATGTTCTAGTTAAGCGTGATAAGAAGTGAAAACAAATTATGACGAGTATTAAACTGTTAAAATTCAATAGAGGAAAAAATAAATTGCGTGTCGATTATTTAACTTGTATAAAATAGCTTGCTTTAAACTTTACAGAATTTTGTATGTTAAAAGCAAAATTATGTATTTACAGAATTGTTAAATACAAAATTATAAATTTACGGAATTTTGAAATACAGAATTATGAATTTACAAAATTTTAGAATACAGAATAATAGATTTAAAGAATAATGGATAACAGAATTTTGTTCATACAGAATTTTCAATTCATTTATAGAATTTTGGTCATACAAAATTTTGGAATACAGAAAAACGAAAAAAAGAAAAATGAATTCATTTTTACCAAAATATTTTTTTTGTCGGAAAGTAACTATCTTATTTCGTTTGAAAGGAAAGGAGGCCTAGTTTAATATTTTCTATTTCATTTATTAACATTTCTTAAGACTTACGCCTCGATTATGGAGTCCAATTTTATGATTTCTATGATGTCCTTATATAAGGTTCTTTTCAAAATACATATATTCATAAACATTATAAATGGTATTACGAGTACGACCTTTCGGTCTCCATACCTGATTAATTTTTCATACAATTCGCAGTCCTTCCATTATTTGAAAAAAAAAAGAAATGAGATCAGACTCAACTGTATAAATGCCCTTAAACCTTTACAAGTACATATATACATTTACTGAATTCATTTTTAGGAGGCTTGTCCAAAAGTGCCTTAGGTATTACGTGTGAAAGCTGGCTGGTCTAGTGTTGAGGCTTAAGTCCGGATATTGAAGTCCAGAATTATTATATCTGTCCTTGGCTTCTTTTCAAAATAAATATATTCAAAAATATTCCAAATAGCATTATGAGCTTTCGATCTCAATATTTTTTTTTTTTCAATTCACAGTCCAAAAAAATCAAAAACAAACCCGGGGGTACAAACGCAACCTTTACCCAGCGAAATCTATATGGTATCATCTACTACACCCTTTCCTGAGATTTACCTTAACATAAACATAAATTTATTTAATTAATTTTTACCAAAATATTTTGTCCGAAAGTGTCATATATTATATGGAAAGGATATATGAAGCCTAGTTCAATAATTTTAGGTCACTGAAGTTCTGATATTGAAATCCAAAAATATAATATACATATCTAGGTCTTTAGCTTCTTTTCAAAATATATACAAAAGTATTCTCGACGGTATTATAGGCTTTCGATCTCAATATTTAATTTTTCATCAATTCACACACAGTCCTTCCATCATTCGAAACAAAAAATACAAACAAAAATTGACCCAGGAGAATTAATGCAACCTTTCTCCATCAAAAATTGTATCTTTGTATAAAATCCCTTTTGTAATTTCTGTTATTAATCCGACAATTCCATTTTGTATTTTTTAGTATACCAACAATAATGAAAATGAACTCGTTCAACACAAATGCACATGACTTCCGGTCGTCGAAACGGATATGTTCTTCTCTCACTGGTTGTTTGATATTTGTCCTTTTGATGTCACAGACTTCCTGTCGGCCATCCGAGACCGACAGTGACAATGGTAGCAGCGAAGCTCTCACATACAATGACAAAGACTACATGGATCCTGATGAAATCGATGTACGTATATACATATACATAATATACAACAGCATATTCTTTTTCCCTTTTCCTAAATGCTTATTTTTGTTTTTTTTGTTATTTTTGTTTATGATTTTTTTTTTATTTCCATTACGCATAGTGGCAAACCTTTGCAGCTGTCGAAACCACATCGAAAGTCCATCCGATTATATTCTACAAGGAGGACATTGTCAGCGAGGATTATGGCATGTCATCACAATGATTTGTGTTTTCTGTTATTTCATTTCATAAAAGTTATATTTCTTTCCCTACATAGATCCGAGTAAGGAGAAGAAAAAGACGACCAAACAGCATCATGTGAAAGAAATTAAACCACACCACAGGCGAAAGTACAAAGAAATATCTCGACATCACAGACATCGCAATCAAACTGAAAGCTTTCAATATATAAAACCGGAAAAGGTATATTTTGATATTAATCCAATTGAGCACCATGTCAAAGAAGGAGCCAGCAACGAAGATGATAGCAGCTTCAACGACGATGATATTCATGTTGAAGTTATATCTTTGGTTAATGAGGACAATAATTCCAATACGAATAACAATGCTGAGCCAGCTAACGATTCCAAATATTTACTCAATAAAAATCCAAAAAAAGTCAATCATCGATATCGTCGCGATGTCAAAGAAGAAACTGCAGATTCGACAAGTAGTGTTAGCTTGCGTCACAAACGTAACCCTTATTTCTACCAAGGAAACTCACACTATTCCAATCAATTTCCATACTACCGAGGAGTGTTCTTCCATCCTCAACTAGTTATCTACCCCACCAAAAGCAGCGGTTATGTAAAGTGAGTTTGAATAATAAATATCTACGGGAGTACCTGTATTTAATCTTATATGTTTTTTTTTTTTTTTCAATTTATAGGCATCCAATTAAATCGCCAAATTACTACAATGCATATTCCCCTGCTGGTGGTAATGTTGTTAATAGAGGACCAAAACCGATTCCCGATGGAGTTCCCACTGATTTTTCACAGCGTTTCGACGATAGTGACAGACCAGTTTGGCCAATAGAAGCAAATACCAATCGCAGACCTGGTATGTATGATTTATATGGTTTATAATAGTTAAAGCCTAAAAGGTGTCGTTGCATACGTTGCATATATTGTAAAGGGAAATTATTGATTTCATACCAAACCTAAATGAGTAAAAATGTATACTGTTTGGGTTTAAGAAAGCTACTTATACGTTTATGATTGCGCCTTGGGGCTTAAAGTGACAGAGATATTAATTATGTGTTTAGCAAACCTTCATAGGATTGAACGAATATTCGGACTTTGCAACTTGTAAGAACAATAGTTTCAAAGCTTAACGTATTCGATCTACAGCGACGATATGGTCTACTGAAATGCGATTTTCATTACGTTTTCACGTTTTGTTTTTCTAAAATGTTTCTATAATAATTTTGCTACCTTTCTACGTCTACGTTCTTCACGAGTTCCAAATATGAACGGTCTAAAATTCATGTTTTTAAAAAATAAAAATAGTGACCAGACAAGGTGTTAAGCCTTAGCTATTAGAAAAACTTAACTTCAGGTTTTCGGGATGCCATCTACCCTTAAAAAGCAGACATTTTTGAAAACGCAAATACCTTAACATACAACTATCTTCCAAGCTATTGATTTTAGCTGAAAAAGTTGACAGGACAAAAGTTGGAGAAAATGAAATAATCCTATATTTGTATGTGTAAATTTTTATCTACACTTGCAACTTCTTTGAATTTATTTTGATATCTTTACTTTTTAGCATTTTTTTCGTTCTCTTAGAAGCTTAAAAATAGAACATTGAAATTTCCAACATATTGATATATTTTTGAAGATGATGCCATATCGTAGTGTTAAATTTAAATAAATTTGACAAAACAACTTGCCCATTTTATTTTGATAATAAAACCAATTTTAATTTAAGGCCTTGTCTCAATTACAATAAATTAAATCCCTAATATAGGTTTATGAGGTGGGAAGATTTTTGAAAACTTCAAGGTTCTAGGGTTCTAAATTACGGTAGATACAAGATACGCTTAGCTACAACCTAAAATACACACCTACATGAAAATATCGGTACAAAAATTACATAGGTTTAAAGAAACTTATCTACCTTTAAGATTTTCAATTTTTTTTTTAAACAAATAATTGTATTTTCAGTCACTAAGGCCCCACCTCTGAGAACCGTTCCAACAAGGCCAGCACTACCACCAAGAAGAACACAACCACCAATTCTTCAATTTGGGGATGAGGACTATGTTACTCCATCTCCAGTTGAAAATCGAAGCTCAAGGCCGGCGGCGGCGTCTTCAGCAGCGAATGCAGGTAATTTTTCATGAGACATGGTAACGCAAAAGTTCTGACTCATAATTCACTTTGTCCAAGACTTCACGAAATTTCTGCCCATAACTAATATCAACCGTTTTTTTTTTTTTTTTTGTTTAATTTTTCCTCTATATATAGCTGCATTTTCCAATTCAGCTCCTCAAACAACTCCACGTCCATCAGTACGAGTAACATCAAGACCACCAGTAACATCAGCAACATCATCACCACCAGCAACTCGTGGAATTTCTGCGTGTATTTGGGCGATATCATCATGCTGTACAAGAAATGAAGAAATTCGCTATCAATGTTTTGAACGATTAGGCTGTTCTGGTGCTTTCTGGGACCTTAATCCTTGTGCTGATGAAATTTTCCGAATTGCCGTCCAAGCTGCTGATCAATACCTCGAATAGGAAACACTATATTCTTTTTTGTTTACATACATATTTGTTTCTAATTTGAAACATGGAATCGTTACTTATTTATTAAAAAAAAAAAGAACAAAACGTATTTCTCTTTTCAGCGAAATTAAGAATCAAAGAGTTAATAATTGTTGTTACCAAAACGATGCATTTAAAGATATTTCAATATTTTAATTCTAAAATAATTATAAATCACGTGATGAGCTTAAGTGTGATGTTTTATTTTAATATTAATAATAATAATATTTTTTTTTATCGAATAAAATATTTCTTAAATTTTTTTTTGTACAAAATAGGCCTGATTTTTTTTAAAACATTTTTAATGATATGTATAACTATAAATATATTTAAAAGAATTAAATTCAATAATTTTTTCATCAAATTCACAAAAAAAAACGACAAAAGGTTATTTCAATTAAACAAGTTGGCGGAAAAGTTTTCATCCGATTGCAAATGGCGGCAAATGTCAATTCTACTTCGAAGTTTTTGAAATAAATAGATTGTATATCTACATGACATGGATAACTATACTCAGAGTCATAAGGAGCTCGGATTAATTTTTTTGAATTGACATTTCTCGCTATTTGCAAGTTACAACCAGTAACAACTTTTGCGTCACTTTGAGTACCTTCAGTACAACTGGCGCATTCAGAAAAATTAGATCTCAGAGTTTTGACAGCAAAACTGAGAAAATTTGCTGAGGAATCCTGTTTATGTAACTGAGATTGCTAAGATCTCCGAGATCTCATTTTCCTGAACACGCATAATAATATCCATTTTGTGGAAGGCTGATTTAAAAAAAAATTATTTAGGGTCTGTTTCACAATTTCTGATTAAAGTTCTAAGTAAGCTAATTAGAACTTTTTTAACATAAAATTGTAGGAAAATCTATCAAGTAAAGTTCTGATTTGCTTACTCAGAGATTGTGAAACGAGCACTTAGTAATAATGTTTTAAAAGTACCTATATAGGTACACTTTCATAGAAAATTCGAATGTTTCAAAAATCTGTCTTTTTTTCCTACGGTGTAGTTTTCAAACCAAAAATCCCTACGTGTGGGAATTGAGTGATAGCTGTTAGTGCTAACACAAATAACAAACTTCTGGTACTTCTGGTTCTCCCTTCACGATTCTCTTTCGAATCTCACTGCTTGTATAGAGTGGGCTGGCTGAGTACAAAAAATCATGCGACTGATTTCGGACGATGAATTGAGATATCTCGAGATGTTGCATGAATCGATTATAATCGATGAAATTCGAATGCGCTCATCACAATACCATAAGCAGTGATAAAGAACAATCGTGATTAGGTGTACCTAATTTTGCGGAGAATATTACAACAATTCTTGTCCGCAATTTGGTGGGTTGCTATGTTTTTCAGTGGCAATTTTTTCAATTCAATAGCATGATAATATACACAGGCACTACTTTTTTTGAAAAAAGCTATCCCATAAGCCCTGTAATGACAATTTTTGTTAAACAGAGGAGGTTTATAGAATGTCATAAAAAGCCAACCAAACGAAAGTTCATATCTACCTATTAGTTCTCTTAAATGCTTTATATTCTGTTTTTTGAGTCCCAGAACAAATGAATGACTCTATGATTAATTTAATTGAAATTTCGGTTACAGTTAAATATATTAAAATAAATTCAAAAACCAATATTGAATGCATTAAGGGAACCACATATCGTTACCTCAGTGCAAGAACTAGCTAACTCGATTTTTTCATTTTTGAGATAATTTGGGTTTGCTGCTTCGTTGAAACGATTTGCTTTAACTGTATAAGCAGATAACTAGTTTTCTGGACTTGCATCCATTTTTTTTTTTTTTATTTTTATCAGTAATTTCAGGAAAAAAAGGAGACTGAACAACAGGTGAATACGTTTTTTGCAATTTTATCAAAACTACGAAAATCAAGTTAGCTGGTTCTTGCATTCAGGTGACGATATTATATAATTTACGAAGAATTATTATGTTTTGAATTCGAATCAATTCAGATTTCCGAGATATTATAGGAAAACTTTTATTTAAAAGTAAAATTTGGTAAACATGTAAATTCTCAGTACAAAAAGCTCGTTACAGAAACTAAAAGAACTACTTAATCTTACTTTTGAAAATCCATATTTCTATTTCTTTTGGAGAAATCCAAAAATCCTCAAAAGAGTACCGTCTGGTTTTTGGGAAACAAAAATTTTGACTTAATTTTGAAATCCATTTTTATCTCGAAAGTGAGATGTGATAGAAAAATTTAATAAAAATATATTCGTTTTTCGTATAAGGAGTAGGTTAGTAATAATATTAATCACATATGTATGTACATATAATAAGACCTCGGATAAATTTAAAAGATTTAAACTTTTGAGTATGTACTGTACATAGTATTTATTAGTGTTATTAGAGCATTTTAACGGCTGCATCAAGTTTCATGTGCAAGAGCTCTCACATCTCACGGCTCCATAATTGAAAAAAAAATACAGGGTGGTTGTTATTTTATCGGCTATTATTTCTTCAAAAGCTTTCTTTAAAAAAGCTTTTCCTCTTAAGTTGAACATTTTATTAGCTAATATTATTTTAATCATTTAAAACTAATATTATTCATTTAAAACTAAAATAATTTTATAGAATAATTTTCATTAAATTTTTAAATTAGATGTAAAAAGCAAATTAAATTTGAACATATATACTATAATTTAGTAGGTATATAAAAATTGTTTTGACTAAATTCTAAATTTGACCATGATAACTTTCAAGAAACGCTTAAAAATTCTATTTGTTGTACCTATGTATATAACTTTTGAAAATAGTGTGTAAACTCATAAACGCATCGTTGCAGAGATGATTGAACATCTATTGCGTTTAATGTTTATAATAACATCAAACCTTTAGCATGACTTTTTGTGCATAGTCAAATCAATATCGTTTTGGCAATAGCTGCCCTATCTTTCTCTTTAGATCTGGTAGAGATGGGTTTTGCCAAAACGATATCGTTCGATCGTTTACATTCTATGGAATTACCATCACAAACAGAAAAGTCACCGTTTGATGCGCTTTTTAGGCCGGTGGAACCATTAGCAGTATTTTTTTTATCTTCGGATCTGGGATCAGGATTTTTAACACGTAATACAGTAATATAATAACAACTTGAAATCTTGCTCTCTATCTGGATCTCTAGCCGCGTTTTATTATCTACGGATCTGAATCGGGATCATACGTGATACACAAGGCGTGTTTTTTTGTAAGCCCAGAGGGAATTGGTCGAAAAAACAACGTCGGTTCT
This sequence comes from Epistrophe eligans, assembly GCA_951394125.1. Classification (NCBI taxonomy): domain Eukaryota; kingdom Metazoa; phylum Arthropoda; class Insecta; order Diptera; family Syrphidae; genus Epistrophe; species Epistrophe eligans. Next base: position 56,936,949 of record OX596028.1, read on the forward strand.
TAACAATCACCATGTTAAATAAAACAACAACTAATCCCCTACGGGCTAAGCTATGAAAACTCCATTTTGTTTCTGTGTTGCTGTCACTAATCCCACTGTGGTCGTTTTTTTCCTGCAATTGCCACCGGGCTTGCAAAAAAACACGCCTACAATCAACTTGGGATCCTGCTCTGTGCCTGGGTCTATTTTACAAAACCAAAAATAAGTTCTTACTCTGGTGTGTAGATGGCGTTTCAAATTTGAAAATCGGTAAAGTAGTGTAAAGAAAAAAGATAGTATCTAACATGGAAAATAAACAAACGTAAGAAAAAAAAAGAGATGAGCATACAACACTGTTGTCATAATGACCCGTAAAGTTTTATTTTCATGGGATGATTCATATGAATCTTCGTTGATAATAAAACGCGGCTTTTTTTTAAAATCCAAAAATAAGTTTTTACTCTGGTGGGTAGGTAGATTTTCAGATTTAAAAATGGTAAGGTAGTTCAAATTAATTAATGAAAAATAAACAAACTTAAGGAAAAAACAGATGAACATACAACAATGGTGTTATTAAGAATCGTATTTTATTGATATGAGATGATTAATATGGATCAGAACGTTACAGACTACCTACGGCGAGCGGTACAGAGATTATGATTTCTAACTTTTTCGTGCCACAATAGCCGCCTTTTACTATCGCCAATAACCCGTATGGTTCACCCCGTTAAAATAAAACGAAAAGGATCCTAATGAGAACAGTGTTTGTATACTTATCTCTTTTTTTTAAGATTTGTTTTTTTTTTTTTTTTTTTGTATGTAGACACTAGCCGTGTTTTTTTGGGAATCTATACATAGTACAGTAAGAAATTCCCAAAAAAACGCATCGGCAGTAGCCTGATTTTTATATTTCACGTTTGGCACTACCGAATAACAGCTGTTAGAATAATTAAAAAAAAATACAAATAAAAGAAAGTTTGCTACAAATGAAAAGGAAAACAAAAAATAACTTGAGCCAAAAATTAATTATAGTTACATAAAATGGACAATTTTTCAAAAGATATGGTAAGAAAACATAGAAAAAGATATTCTTTCTTAAATATTTCATGAAATAATTGTAGATTTTGCGTGAACTGTTGGAGTCCAGTGAAAGTGGAAACGAAGCTGAAACTCTTCGGCCCTCGCCGCATAAAAATCCAATAACGCTTCAGTTCTTTCTTTTGTCCAGTTCGTTCTAGGTTCTAACCTTACTACATACTGATAAGAATTGTTTAATCATATAATTTATATTAATTTTCTTTTTACCTTTTTCCTTTGTAAGACATTTCGGTTTCAGAAATAAAAATAAATTCTTCAGGAAAAGGCAGCGATAAACATATGTTTCCGGAAAGGGGTTTGTTCGTAGATTATGGTCGAAGTAAGTTGTCGTTTATGTATCATGTAGTAGATGACGTCATCGGAAATCATTTTTGTTAGATCATATAATGATTTTTTAACTGAATTCTATGTAGTTCTTCAATCAGAAGTTCATTTAAATGCATTTTTCTTTAAACAAGTTTTAAAAAAACCGATAACGAATAAAATCAATTGATTTTTTTGGTTGAATCGAAAATGATGGATTGATTTTTTTGGTCAATGGAAAAACAGCCATGAAAAACACACAACTACTTTATAAACACAGCCATCGAGATGCAAATGATAATCAATCGCACCAACATCTGAAAACAAAACCACCAAAAATCCATTCGATACTCGAATAAACGTCACAAACCTATCCGCAGTAGGATTCTACTTCTGCTTTTATTGGCAGTAATTCTACTGTGGATGTTGTATTTGTAACTCGTGTAAAATCCTACTGTACTGTGAATAGCTTTTCCAAAAAAACACGACTACTGTCTTTATTTACGCTACCTTACTATTTGCAAAACCTGAAAGCCATCTGCCCGCCAGAGTACAAATTAATTTCTGGACACATAAATAGGGGTGATCCTTTGGGTCTGGTAAAATACTTTTTAGTACTTCCCAGAAGATGATAAATGAAACGCTTTATTTTTGCTAAAAGAAAAGTCTAACCTAAATTTCGATGTAATTTTTGTTGTTTGTATTTGTATTTTATTTTAGAATAGATGAACATCAACAACAAGAATTAACTTTAATTTTTTTGTTATACTGTGGTGTCGCTTTCTGGCGTGGATTTATTTCGTTGCCAAATTATTGAAGTGCTTTGAACTACTTTGACCACAGAGTAGAAGTAGTTGACTGCAGCCAGAAGTAGGTACTCGCCAGTAGATGCTGCAGCCCAAGGGAATACGCCTAATGAAACCTACATTCAATGTTGTTTTTGTATTACATGTTAAAAGATAACCCCGACCCAGACCCGTAGATAATAAAACGCGGCTTATGTTGCAGACATATGGGTGGAGCATGAATGAATGGGGGAAAAATAATTTTTGCGCGCTTGAATTGAAATCAAGCTCATTGGTTTTTTGTTTTGTTTTTTTTGCAAAAATTAATCAGAGTATGAAGGCTTCAAGCCCGGAACGCAATAACTAAGTAAAGTAGGTATAATAGATTTAACCGCCGGTCGTCGTCGTAGGGAAACCATTTTTGTTAGGAATTTCAAACCAAACAATTTTTTAAAAATTCTGTTGCAATAACTTTAAAACTTTTTGAACCTTTGTTTTTTTTTTAAATAAAGGAAACATCCTGTATTTGGGATATATTCCTGCTTCTGTTCTGTAGCTTTAGGGTAAACAAATACTACGAGCTAAAGAGAACCGGAAAAATGTTACACACATGATATCCTCTACGATATAAAAATAAATTTTCAAAAAAACAAAAACAAAAATGCACCGCACAAAACTTACCGCTTGAGTTATCGTAGGACTTCGGGACGTTCGTGTTGGCCCGCTTAATCTCTCGCCTGCCCATGACTGATGCTATTGTTGCTGACGTAGTTGCGCTTGCGATGGTCGCTGTTGATGATGGCGGAGTACCGTTATTGGTGGTAGCGCCTGCTGATTCCAGGTAAGAGCTGGAAGTGCTTGTGATGGGAGGAGGTTGGTAGCCTTCAAGGGGTTGAACCACCGATTCTCGGGAGTGAAATGAATTTGTGGCGACTGCGGAGGAGGAATGAGGAGATTGAGTGTGATGATGTTGATGAGGATGCGGATGCGGATGAGGATGGTGTTGTTGGGGATGCGCTGCTGCCGATGATGAGGTTGATGGTGAAGACGTGGAGGAGGCGACGGCTGCTGCTGCTGCTGTTGTTTGTGGTGACGAGGGTGCGGATTGTTGTGATGTTGGATGGTGGGCAGCACTCGCCGAGAACGATGGTTTACGTATTGATGCTGGTCTCAAACCCTTGACCGGGTACAACGGGTACTATCGTCCAGCAACTCGTACCCAATCGCGGTTTTCACTATTATACCAAATACCTGTAACGATGGCTTTATTTAATTGGGTTTTTATCTTTGAGGAAAGGTATTCAGCAGGCCCCTGCAAGGATCCTCCCTGCAGGGAATTAGGGATACACTCATGGGTACATACAGGTGCATGAAAAAGCACTAATCGAATACAATTGAATTTCGATCCTGGCACAACCCTATTAACCATATGAGTGGATGCAGCATGCATCAAGGCCGGGAAACAAATTTATATTGAATTTAAATTACACACACAGGACATCAGTATGTAGGTATTTATTATTTTGATGTTGATGCTATAGTGCCTTTATGTTTGAGTAAGTTTCTGTAGGATTAGGACTGAATTTATTAATTTGAATTTGAATTTGTTTGTGTTGTGATTGTTGTTGGTGATGTGTTTTGTTTAAGTTTCAAAATAGCAGTACGTTATATATCCAATTTATATTCAATTTTTGACTCAACGATACAAATTAAGGATGTTATTATTTATCTAGGTATTATTTAATAAATCAACTTTACTTCAAACCCTATATTGCAGGACCTGAATTCCCTTTTAGCCTAGAAATATCCTAAACTGCTAGTTAATGTACGGTTAAATAAACCGTCATATAACCAAAAAGCAAACAATAATTTCATATTCATGAAATCAAGCAAGTTTTCATGGTAATAACTTGTGGATTGGCTATGTATGCAAAGTAGATATTTATGTAGGTTGTAGTTTTACATAGTTCGTATTTACTTAATGTATTCTTCGTTATGGCCGATGGTAACAACAAAAAAAAAAAAAAAGATTTTTATTTGCATATAAATTGAAAATTTTGTAGATTTTTCTTCTGTCCAACGAATTTAATTCTAAAATGCCAAGTATCCAGATCTGTTTTTGAATTGAAAATTTTATTTGTTTTATAGCAATAAGCAGTTGCTGTTGCAAGTTTTTCATTAAATTACCATTTAACGATGCCACCCGCCGTCGTCGTCGTCGTATCGTGCGTTTACCTTCTGTTTGGTCTAGTCATTGAAATGTAGGAATTTCTAAGATGTTGGAATCTTATAGGCCTTTAAAGTTTTGTCATTTAAGCATATTTTGCATTAACCATTACACCCGATGCAATTTAACACAGGATATACCTTCATTAGAAAAATATAAAATATGTTGCTGTTTTTTTTTTTTTTTTTTTTTTTTTTTTTTGACAAGCCCCTAACATGGACCAAAAACTGAAATTGGTGCAGAAATGCTATCACAGCCACTAAACAGATTGAAAATTAAAATATAAAAAATTAAATTAAAACAAAAACATGCAAAGATACAATTCAATTTCAAAAGAGGTACTTATTGCCATTTGTGGGGCGTGAGGTAATGGTTATTGGTTAGTGCATATATGACTGTTACGCTAAAGATCTTGGGTTTGATTCCAGTTTATGGCACCCGGTAACTGCTTCTTGCAAGGAATCCAAAAATTTCATATCATGAATAAGTATACTTTTCACATTAGCCGTTCGGACTAGGCTGAAAATTGTAGGTCCTCTCCATTCCTGCCAATAATACCCTACGCATACAGGAATGGTTAATAGTTGCAAGTCATTGGGCTCTGTTTCTACTCGAGCTGTCGCGCCACGCAATTCATTATTTTGTATTGCCCTTTTCAAATCGTTTATTCTGACTTTTCCAGCAACAACCAGGTGCAAATATACATATATTATTGTTAAATTTGACATGTTAATCAATTAGCCCCTTTTTCTTTTCGAGCTTAGAGACAAAAAAAAAGATAAATCTTTTTTGAATAAATGTTGGAAATGATGCCGTTTTCTAAAACGTCAAAAATGTAATCGAAAGCGATGTTCTTATGAGCCAGAGAGCGAACAAGCTCTTTACATCTTTAAATCCGTTTGCAAGAAAAAGACTGACGTTGATCAATTACATTTTATGGAAAAAGGACGACTGGATATTTAACAAAAGCAATATCTATGTCAAAAAATTACGATCATTAGTCGATCAAATTGACGCCGATTTGAAGTTTTCAAAAGGGTCGTTCTCTTTTTTTTTAAATTCACATTATCGACACCTTTGTTTAATCTCTTATTTGTTATATCTCGCTAAATATATAAATTCCTCAAGTAAATCCTAAAACACAATGCAGACGTAGCTGCAATTTGAAATTGAGCTGGAATAACGGTCAAAATATTGAATACACAAAAATTCAAAGTTACGAAAATACGTAAACAACTCAACGGAGCTGCAATCGGAGTTCGCCAAATTTTCACGTACAACACTTTAAAGAGTGATAACCGTTACCCGACTACGTGCTTAAAAAACGCAGTGGGTAATTGCAGCGTTTAAATGCAGTCTTAGACGTTTCGAATTGTTATAAAAAAAAAAAAACAGCAAAAAATATTGTACCTCTCCCTCAGTTTTTATTTGTGTCGCAAAAAAAAAATAATAAATTAACAGAAAAATATCGGAGATGTAAAATTATCTTCCTTTTTTAGGTTTCTTTAAAATACATACATACGAAAAGCTTACAGCTGCATTTTGGTTACGTTGAAAAAAACACGTATGACAGTTTTTGACAGCTATTGTCAATCCTTGAAATAAATTAATACCTACCTATAACTAGCTCAAAAAGTAGTTTTCAGTGGAAATTTAACTTGAAATTTTTGTTGTCCCGTAAACAAATTGATTTTCATGACCCAGCATTATAGTTATTGATATATTTTTAGAATTTCAAGTAACTGTCACAGTCCCAAATTAACAAAAGGAAAAACAAAAACCAAATGAAGTTTAAGAAAGTAACATTTTCATAAGTTCTAACGGTGCGATAGGATACGGGTATACGGTATGTGTTTTGTTTATTTTGTGTAGGTACTTGGTTTGTGTGATGGTCTACCATATTGATAATTGACATAACACTATATTTCAAATAAACGCACATTTCCTATAAGTTTTCAAGTTAATTAAGCGTACTTTAATCATATATAACAGTAAAAAAAAAAAGAAACACTTACCGTGCATTAAAATAGGAAAAAACTGTTTTAGTTTTTCCAAATATTTTGTTTATAATATCTACTTGATTTATATACACGCTGGATATCTTTTAAAGTGATGCGTGGTATTTATAGATTTCCTTTGAACTCTATCCAATCTGAAAATAAATCAAAAAAGATTCAAATCATTCAAAATGTATTTAAGTAAATAAAGGTACCTATGAACATTATATGTATTGTATAATGTATACCTACGTAAAAAGAATCTTCATAGACACTATTTAAGATCGATTTACTTTTTTATGGATACCTATAATATTTATATTTCATATCAATCAGAGTCAAACAAAATTGTATTACAACAAAGGTTCCTATTGTTAAGAATTTTCAATTCAAATCTAAAACAACATCATGAAAACTTTCATCTTTGAAGAATAAATCCAAGAAACATAAAACGCTATTTACTGCTGGACCATTATAATTTCAATAGCAAAATGATCTCTCGTATATACGCTCGTGTGCACAGAAAAAACATGCATTATCTTCTCAGGTATCAAATACATGCCTGAACTCTATTGAACACAAACCCCACCTTCTATAGATATGATGTGTAAACAAAACACAAATTGCAGCGCACGTTTTACTCCTGTTGATTCTGAGAGAATAGCTTTACACATATACATACATAGATACCCCTGAACAAAAATATAAAAGGGCAAAAAAATATCCTTTAAAAAAAAAAAGCCTCTAATGCATTTTAGTATTTTCTTTCTTATCTTGTTCCTGGGAGGATTCATTTCGTATCCAATAGATACAAAAAAATTTTCTTCCTTCAGTTATTCGAGACTTCATTTTTTCAAAGTATCTTTGAATGGAAAAAATGCTTTCTAGGTATTTATCTAATGTGCTTCTTTACACGTTCATCTAGAAAATAAATCTTACTTGGTGTGTTTTTTTTTCCTTGCGATGTCTGTTTTCAAAGATAAGGCACCAACTTGAAAGAATTTCCAATTTCACTTAATAAATAAAATTTGTGAATGAGTACCACGTACCTTCTCTTATAAATCATATTTTAAAGTTTATATATAGGTACCTTTTGCCAAAACTATTTTTAAAAATAGATTTCAGTTACTCAGAAACTCGTAGATTATTTTTTTGAGTACATTTTTAAATAAATTTTATGAGTAATATTTTTAAAATTTATAAAAATACAGCGGCCAAAATTTAAGAAACTACAGAAAAAGATGAATCAATTGATGTTGAGAAACTATGCCGCTATCTATCTATTTAGCCATTAAATATAGAGTGTTTGACCAGACACAACAAATGGCCAAAGTTGCGAACCTAATAATTTTTGTTCACAAACTTTTCTATCCGCATACCTAATAGAAAATTTTATAAATCGATTTGAAAAATAAAATGGAAAAAATCAGGCGAAGTTTTACGAGAGGGGAATACACCAATTTTCTTTTTAATTCTTTAGACTTTGATTATTTAAGTAGGCATAAATATCAAACTAGAAAATTAACAAAACAATAAAATATATTGGACTAATTAAATTTTTGTTGATGACAATAATTACTATAACCTATTATTTTTGAAAAGTTTGTAGCCAATTTATTGTCGTCGGTAATCTTAAAATAACCTAGAAATTTTCTTTTGAGAATTCATACCCTTAAAGGACCTACAATAAAGGACCTACCTACAATAAAAGAAATATATTTTGTAAAGATCTTTTATACATTTCAGGTGATTTTTTGAAATTTAAAGGGAAAATACAAGACGACCTATATATTTGATATTTATTTTCAACAATAGTTTTGCTAAAAGCACTTTTCTAAAGTTCTTTTCTAGTTGCAAAATATCAAAGAAAACTAAGTACATATTCTAAATCCAGCCAACAAAATCTGTGAATATCGATATTCGTTGGTTTATACCAAATAATATTACAAGAATATTGTCCTTAAACATTATCTGTGTGATATTATTCTTTTATATATGCATGTCAAAATGCAAACACTCATACTACGTATATAACTCTCTCAAACACAATGCAATAGAAATTCACTGCAAAATGTTTTATACATCACTATCACCTCTTCATGCTCTCAACAGCACTTGAAGATTTCCCCTTTCTTCAAGTACTCTTACTGCACTCGATTGTAAATTCGTTGACAAGTTCATAACATTGCACATCTGGAGGAATATTTTATATTTCTATATATTATGTACTGTACAACATCATATCAATTTCAACAGGAGTGTATTTGTGTATCAGAATTAAGCGGGATAGTTTTAAACAGAAATCCTTATATTATGATATATGCACCTTGTAACTTCTTAGTTACATATTAAATGTGATTCTTTATTCATTCAGAATAATTTCGAATGCATTTTTTATTCATTGTGAAGAGAATATTTAAAAGGGATGTTAGGTTCATTTAATTTTTGACTATTTTCATAAATGCCGAAGTTAAAAAAAGATCCCACTCCTGAAGTAATAGTCATTTAGGTAATCCAAATATTCATATATTTTGCAAATAAATAAATGCGCACAAAGCATAAGCACAAATAAAACTTTGAAGAGGTTTTGTTTAGCTTTGTTCGTTAAGTCATAAGGTCACACTATGGTCATCCAAAAGGTTTTTATAAAAACCCGAGTTAATCCTGGCGTGAAAATTCTGTGTCCTGCATGGGCGGAAATCAAGCCAGTGGGTTTTATTTCCAAAATAAACGGGAATAAAACCTACGGGCTTTCTCTTCTTTTTGGAGGGGCAATAAGACCCATCACAAAAAACCATTAAGACTAGCGGCAGTTATTGCCTTTCTAAATTGGGAGCCTATTAAAATCCCGTTTTTCAAAAACCCCGAAAAAAAGTTTTAATATCCCATCTACTAAAATAGAGTATCTTCTGAACTGGCATAAAGCTTTTTTCTTAAAGTGTGATTCCATAATTTCATATAATACCTACTTTACTTATACGTTATACTGTTTTCCAAGAAAATTGTTGACATTGGCGCCGGTGTGTTGACTGAACATACCCTAAGCGGAGTAACGGAGTTGTGTGAGCAGGGTAAAGGATCTGAAAAGGGTGTTAAAACCCGTTGTTGGATGAAATAAAATTATCTAAGGATTTTGCTGCGGAAACTTATACAAACTTATTTGGATAAACTTATACAAACGTCATTGTGACTTTTATAATTAGACGTATTCAGATATAAGATATATAAGGTATATCGGAGAACTAAAATAAACTCTGCCCGTGTTCTATAACTATCGCATTGAGATTAACTGGCGATAAAAGTTGTGAATAAAAACGTAGTTTATACAAAAAAAATAATTAGTACGTCTACATTTTCTGACTATTATTGATCAGCATTGTTTATTTACACAAATCCATATAATGGGTCATATCGATAAACAAAAGATAAACGAATCGTAATCGAAGTGAAAGGAACTATTTATTTTAATGAATCTTCTTTCACCAATTTTCATTGGAGCTGAGCTCGGGATAACTTTTACTAACGAAAACTAAAGTGAAAACTGGGCGCGCCATTCTCTCATTCTCGTTCGATCACTGCCGTGAGTTTGCGACTATTACAGTTCTACATTTGGCCTCGAAATCGTTTTCCCGTCGGGATTAAAAAAAGTGACTTCTGTGTTGGATCTTACATTTTTTTTAGTTCCAAGACATTCGGCTCCTATTTCAAGTTGGTTTGGTTCTCCATTTGAAAAAAACTTTGAAATCTGAACACGCTTATTTGTATAATTACATATTTTGAAAATTATTTGACGTTTAAGGAATATAGCTAATGCAAAATAGCATTTGATATAAAATTTGGCCAGTCGTAGGGGTATGAACTAAATTTGTTTGTAAACGCAATCTTTCTAAAATTAGTCAAAATCATTTATTCTAAACAAAATCTAATTTTTTTGTTGAAAAGAATTCAACATTTGCTTGCTTTTCATTCTTTTTGTTCTAGTTTTGTTTCCTATACAACTCATTCCATTCTTGAATATTGTGGAAAAACTTTATTCTTTTATGTTTTCTGCTCCTTATGCGGAATAAAAGAAAAATCCTTTTACACTACAATTCAAGCGTATAAGAACATATCAAAAATGTGTAAAAAAAAAACGTGTTTCAAACAACTTGTCAGTCCATATCAACGCAATTTGACATGTGTTTCTACATGAAATTTTTCTTCAGGATCTGAAACCATTATAATATTCTATCACATTTGTGATTGAGGTATAATAGTGAAACTGATATACAACTATACTTTAGAAAAAAAAACAAAAAAAACAAACATAAATTGTTAGAATTTAAATGTATCATTTTATTATTTTAAATAGGTATTGTTATAGTATTGTTATTGTTAAATAGGTTTATTGTTAAAAATAGTAATATGTAACTGTAAACCCCATTGATAGCACCCTTAAGCAATTGCTTTCATCAGGGCTTAATATTCTTAAGTATTTTTTTATTTTTTTTTTTTTTTTCAAAAAAAAAAATTATTTAATGTAGGTACCTACATACATTTCGATGTTAAACTATATATGTATACAACACTTTAAAAATGGTAAACAGTTTGATATGATTCCCTTTATAACAATTCACAAAATACACGTCATCCTCAACACCTTGAAACCTAAATAAATCGTCCATCCTATGCTACAACTCAACGAATTCCCAAAACAAAGCACCAGCAATTTAAAATTATTTTGGAGAGAGGTTTCATGAAATATTTTATGAGCTTACCTCAAAAGGATAGATATTTCTTCAATTCAACCGGGGACGACGACGGCAAGGTTCGAAAAAATGAACGGTAGATGGGTATATCTTTTGTAGTAACATTGCAATTAATAAATTTTTTCAAAGTATGCATAGCATATCCATCCAAATTCTTAGTTGAACCTCCAGAAATGTAAAGAAACCGTTAAAAAGTCCTTGCATACCTACTACGGGCAAATGAAGTGTATTCTTCTTCTAAGGTATGTTTAAAAATAAAGTTTAAAAACTAGACATGAATCTTATATGATTTTGAAAATCCGAGACTGTGTTATTAAAACATCCTCCGAATCAAAGTTACTTGATCACCTGGTCTTGTTTATATAGTAGGAACGAATTCGCTGGCCAAACTTCAATCCCTAATTTTTCAACATTTATGTTTGATCATTTTACCAGAAAAGATTTTCGAAAAGAGAAGTGGTATCATTATAAACATCATTACTTAACAATTAACACCAACTGAGTCTGTCCAGTTTTCGCTCAAAATGTGTCCAATTTCAATCAATTCAACCAACCAACCAATAGGTACTACACAATTGGTTTACCTTTAAAAAAAGGAGGAACCTCTTAGGTATCATCGGAGGTCGCATCATCTCTTGGAATCACTATCATTATGAGAATATATTTTAAAAAATCCTATATTAAGACTAGGACGAGACTAGAGACGATCCCATATACAACAGTTTAACCATTAAATGTATGAATTATTCAACGTGCTTCGCGTATCTTAATTTTTCGTTAACTCATAAGTACAAACAAGAATTAACTATTAAGTGTTAACTATTTAAGTGTTACACATTTATTAATAAGTCATTATATATTATATATATATACCAAGCATTATAAATTTTATTGATTTTTCAATTTTAACGAGCTTAAAAAAGTCATTTTCAATGTCCCCATAGCTACTCATATAAGCGAAATCTGTAGATTTTAAATTTATTTAATTGAAATATTTTTACAATTACAGGAGCGTATTCCTTTTAAGGTTCTCTCAAATCTCTCCAAAAATGTGGACGAATATGAAAAGACCGTTGTTCAAAGATTTACTTCGCGATAATGTGAGTAATCTCAATAATCACCATGTAAATTAATTAAAACAGTCGAAAGTTTGGTTGTTGTTCCGAAGTATTCGCGATTGGTTGGAAAGGCCTTTATATGGTCTAACTATTTTGGCTAAACTCCCTACCTGTAATGACGGAAGCGATTGTAAGAAAACTGCCTTTCATGTTTTTGTCAAAAAGTTCGTATTGCACGGAACGAAAATATGGTTTTGATGGTTTTTGAGAAAATTGACTTATTTTTAAGTTATTTACGTATAACTTTTCAATACTTGACTAATTAAATGATATTGCATTTAAAAATTTTTAAAATATTTTTTTTAACACAAATTAAGCAAAAACTTTTGGTTTTCCAACATTTTTTCCAACACCCCAATTAATAAACTCGAAGCAAATATGAATTGTTTTAATTTAGTAAAATAATTGCGAAAGAAAACAAAATTGATATTAATTCATATTAATTAGATAATTTACTTAAGTAGGTGGATTATTGAGTAATAAATTTAAAAATACCTCAGATATTTTCTCCAACGACTAGAGATAAAAAGACAACACATACTAGTGACATAAACAAGCTAAAATGAGAAAGTACCTGTGCAAAAGACACACTTTAAGCGAAGGTGTACGTGTCCAGACAAACAAAATATACTTTGGTGTAAGCAGAAATCTTGTTGAATGTAGTAGATTTTTGTTAAGATTTGCTACTTAATGTGAATAAGAAGTAGATAGTAGATATTTTATTTCGTGATTAATTTATATTTGATCAACGTTTTACTTGATTTATAAACTAGAATTAGTACGATTCAGTGGTGCGTATTTTTTTAAATTTCCCCTCACCTGAAATAAAATGAATAAAAAAGGACAAGCTGAGTTTTGTTTTAACTTAAACAAAATCACTAAGTGAAGAAAATAATTCTAAAAAATAAACTAACCAGTCATAGCTATATTTATTGAAAGTGATCATTGAAAATTTTAATTGTTAATTTTGAAACATTTAGAAGGAAAAATCAGTGATTATTTTGTGGCATATAGTTATAAAGCTCTTAACTTAATTACCTATTACTTGTAGTCAACAAACTTTTGGATTTCTAAAAAAATCGAACTTGAGATATTAATCAAACACGATATTACGATGATGTTAGAAAACACGTTAAAAGTGGGGACCCAATTCTTTTTGCCTTATAGTATGTATGTCTGAAATTCGACTAACCTAAATCACTAAAAGGATTTTCTTCAAACGATTTTGATTAATACTATATTTACTACCGGTACTTGCCATTAATATGGGTTTCCAAGGTTGATACTTGCTTGGATTCAATCATATCTAAGGAATCGTACGCAGTATGTTAACTATAAGAGACAGTTGTCTAAAAAATTTAACTTATTGTCCGGTGTACCAGAAGGGAGTCATATTGGACCACTATTATTTTTATGTCTTAAAGTTTCTATATCGCTTCACCAATCCAAGTGGATACCTACTTGCTTTTACAACATGATATTGACAGAGTTTTTAAAATGGAATGCAAATTAATAAAAATAAATGTAAACAAGTCATGTCATACTTTAGAAGAAAAGAACCCTTATTGTCTTATTATTTTATCCTTTTTAATCATAATAATATTGTATATACAATTTTTCAAAAAAAATAAATTAAAATATTTAAAAAAAAATAATTTTTTTGGTTTGAGTATCTTGAAAAAGGGTTAATAAATTTTTTAGAAGTAAGGCATTTTAATTTTTTTGTTAATTACTTAATACCTACTTAAAATTATGAAACTAATTTTTTGTTTTAAATTTTAAAGAAATATATAAACAAATTTTTTTTTAAGAAAGACGTTATACCGATTTTTATTTTTTTACATAAATTCAGATGTCTTTCTTTATTCCGAGCTAAACACTTTTCTAAGAACTGTTTAACCTATTTAAAAATCAATGTTTCATGCCATTTTACAACTTTATAAGCACGTTTTAAAATATAAAACTTTTAAAATTCTAAGCAACTTGAACCGCAAGAGCAAGTTCGTATGATCTAGTCGTGCATTTTATTAACATTGAAAAGAGCAAACACATATGTATATAGTTCAAAATTATTAGATTGGAATTGGACATATGTGGATTGCACAGATATTTGCTTAAACATGTATAAACTATTATGGTAAAGATTTCTTTGAAAGTGGTTCATACACTTCACAATACACAAATCAAAAGTTAAAGTGTCGGAAACTAAAAATAGCTGCTCGAATCGAATACCCACAAAAATTGCCTACCGCATTATTACAAACAAAAACATTAAAATATTGATATTCGGCAATAGGCATGTTAATTGAATGGGCACTGGAACCGCAATTTTATTCGATTTTGACAGATGCGCAAAGCTGAAGAAAAATTCAAACGCTTTAAAAGTGCTCCACAGCATCTAACTGATGAGTTCACTATCTCATATCTGCGTGATACCCACTTTGGAGTTGAGGGCAAGAGAATTAAACTTTTTAATTAAATTATGCATAATTAATAACTCCACTTAAACAGAACAAATTTTCTTTCATCTTTTGATGTTTCTCTAAAAGGTCCCAATAACCTTATGAGCCCAGTTTTAGATTTAAAAAAAAAGATTCATTTTTTTTTCAATGCTCTTATTCATTTTTAGTTAAAAACAGGAAACCTAGTTCTCAAATGTCTTGTAGGTATGTATATTTTTTAAAAAAATAATTAAATTTACTTAACTAGTTTTTATTTAGTGAAATAGAATATTTAAAGCAACTTAAACAACGTATTGAATTCAAACTAAAGGAAAATTATTTTTGTAATTTTCAATTTTCTCAAAAACTAAAAGGCATTTTAACATTTTTGTTTTTGACTAAAAATTAATAAAAACATTATTAAGAGCTACTCAGTTTTATTCTAAGGCTTTGTGATCGTGTATATGAGCAAGTACGCAAGTACTCGTGCAATTAATTTTCTTTAATATATTCAAACTTTTCTCTATATACTTGGAAATGATCCACTGCTACGCCTTGACGTTTTGAAAAGTAAGTACGACTCTGTTGTTAATCGACTAGAGTCCTTGTCATCCTGCTACATTGCTAGTAGGTGCTGGGATATAGATGGTAGGTAATGTAGCTATAGCAGATACACACTGTATTGTATGTATGTGTGGTTTCACTTTATCGGGTTTAATCAAGAAGGATGGGTTCATGGATTGCAAAATTGAACAAAGTGAGAAAAAGGAAACAAAAACATGGAAATGTCCCGTACTCGATTTTAGAGCAAAAAAAAAAAATGCAATGAAGTGAAGTGCCAGAATTACATTAGCTTTGGTGGGCAGGTCAAGGGTGTTTGGGTTAATGATGGGTTAAGACTTCGATTATCAGATTTGCGTTGGGACTATGGCCTTAAGGCAAACGAAAATTACCTCCTCCTCTTCAGAAAATTGAAAAATTCAATTATGATAAATTGAATTTAAACAAAAAATCGAAAAAGAAACTTACCGATCATTTATTGAGTTGATTATTACAAAATGTGTTAGAATGGTATCCTTCAAAATCGAAATATTTTTTTTTAATTTGATTTTCTTAAAAATTATAGAATTATACACCGAAATTTTTCGAAATTCACTATTTTCTTTGAAATACCAAAATTCAACCCGACCGAGTATAGATACGATACAACCTTATTTATTTTTTTCCGAACACAAAAAAGATTTTTTTTTTCTTTTCAAAAGATTCACAAATAAAAATTGCTATCTTGTGATACCAAAAAAAGGTTTGTTATTTCCGTAAACAACGTCCTTTTCGGCCCGGCGAGAGAGATTAAACTGGTAGCTGGAGCAAAAAGCCAAACTGATAAGAGACCTATCCTTTGAATATTTTTGGGGTGTTGATATTGAAGCTTTTCACCATGAAAGCCCATTGAGGTACCGGAAAAATAAGGACTTCTGTATTATATTTGTATGCGCAGTGCGCGTTTGAAACACTTAAAGGTTAGGTTTTAAAGTAAGGTATGCCGAGTACAAGCAACAAATTGTTGCTTTTCCTTGTTTCCTTTGTATGGCTGGCTATAGAAAATGGTTGCAAGGACGAATTTTAATGCTCAATGGATAAGAGTCTTTGCACTGTTGCCGATGTAGCTTTGAGGTTGAATACACTATTCCATCATTCATACCGAACTCATTGGTATACCTACTGATATACTTATAGATGGAATAAAAGTTGGAATAAATTAGAGATGTTGCCCACTGATGTATGTCGTCTTATTGAATATTATCCATAAGAAGGAGCGCTACAAAAAGCACACGGTGTGGATAGCTGTCTTCTTGAGCATGGACTTAGATACACATCGGAGGTTAGCATAAGATACAGGGTATTTCTTTAAAAAATATAACATTTTTTTATATAATTTGGAATAACAATATTCACAAACTTATTCTTTATTTTTTTGAACCAAAAAGAGTGGATGCTTTATGTACATCATTTTTCATAAGTATTCTCGGGAAGTATAGCGTCAGAAAAAGCTTATCGGTTGTTTTGCTAGCAAGAGAAAATAGGGCAAAATTTAAAATTTTTAGGCTTAATTCCTTGCGTTACTTCTAAATTTTTTACTAAAATTTTCTTAGTTTCAGACGTTTTTAAACTATATAGTTACAATGTTCAGTAATGTGTGAACTGTAGGCGTGTTATTTTTTGTATGTGCAATTTGTTAATACATATCTATGTTATTTATAAAAAAAATTGCTAAAATGTGTTAATAATTAATGTTTATTAGTTTGCTTAATTTTTTTATTTTTGAGTATATTCAAAATTAAAAAAACAAAAAAAAAATAAAATATAAGACTATAAAAAATATCTAACTTAATCTTCTAAAATTTTATTTATTTACAGCTGGATTATTCGATCGAGGTCGAAAAGAATTTAGAATAGAAAGAATGTGGAAAAAAAATTGAACAATTTAAGTTTAGCTTAAGTAAATTAAAACCATAATTTCAAGAGAAGGCAAACATTATATTTGTGTAGAAAGAAAAATGCGAGAAGAACTTTGAGGCAAAGGAAAAGAAAAATCCTGTAGAGGGAAAACTCATAGAGGAGAAGGTATAGTGCTAGTGCTACATTGGTTGGAGTATTTTACGTTATTGAGCTATTTTTCAAGTTCAGTCGGCTTTTGTTCCGAAAGAAAAAAATATGCGTGCACCTTTAGGCACGACTTGATCGCACGAGCGATCACACTGTGGTTTTAAAGTACACATACACTTTAGACTGAAAAATTGTTAAAAAATCAATAATAAGAAATAAATAAACTTTTTTGACAACAACAGATTTTTTACACAAGTTTCAATTTATGAGAAAAAAATTTAAAAAGTCGTTGGAGCTTTTTTTAAAAATATAATTTTTTATACATATACCTACCTTCCTACAATTTTGAAAACATTTTTAGGAAAAAAATTGATACGTCGTTGTATTTATTAATGCGGAGTTTCATAATTAATTTGGAAAAAAAATCATGCACCCATTTTCGATATATTGAATTTTCAAAAATAATTTTGAAATTTTTTAAAAATCCAAAATTTATTTTTTGAAAATTTTGATATGGAATATTATTCTAACATATTAGAAGCTCTTCTGTAAAATCGGTTGGACAGATAATGAGGTAGTCGAAAACCGAAAAAAATGTTCTATGACAGATACCATTTTTAATCGATAGATAATTTTTTTTACAATAATATATTAAGACATATACTAATATCATTTCACATAAAAAATTTAATCAAAATAGTAGCAGCCGTTTTCGAGAAAAATGTGATTTTTCTTGCCGGTTTTTAAATATTTGTATCGCAGGTATACAGATCATAAAAATAATTTGTATTTAAAATCTACTAGAAGTGTCCAGTTTAATCAAAATCGACCGAGTCATTAAGTTTTCAAACAAAAATTTTTAAACTTTTTTTTAAAAATCCAAAGAAAATTTTTTAAAACTGCTAGACCCACTTTTCCATCGTTATGTCAAGTTTGATCATAATCACGAGTTCAATTTTTTTCGAATCCATAACTTGCCATATACTCCCTATATATCGCAATTAAAAAAAAAGAAAATAAGAGAAATAAAAATGACCTCTAAGGTCGCGAGCATCAATTTTATGAAAAAAATTAAATTAAGTGAGTTTTTAATTTAAATTTAATTAAAAAAAAAAACAATGTTGATTTTAACAATGTTTCTTTTAATCATTTGAAAAACAGGAAAAACATCTTTCATTATGGTTAATCTTTAATGCATCAGAAAAAGAAATTAACAACAACAATTTCGTTTTTAACACATTTCAAGAATCTGAACGTTTTCTAAATGTTGTATAAATAAATAAATTAATAAATTCATTTCAGAAATCTAACAACAAATTGAAATTTTTTTGTAGTATACCAGGCGCAAATTTAATTCCAATAAAAGTCAAAAATCGAAACAAAATATTAAATTGCGTGGACTACCCTAGTATTAGGGTATTATTATCATTAACACATTCTGATGAGAACAGTTTTTATATGTACTGTAAAATGATAAAATGGCAACTTTGTTATATTTTGTTGAACACAACTTTTATCCATACGTCAATATATCTTGAAGTAAAATTACGACATAATCAAAAAAAAAAAGAGTTAAAACTTAAGAGAAGCTTAACCTAAGAAAAAAATTAAATTAAAATGAATTGAAGTTTAAATAAATATAATTTCTTATTTAATATCAATTTATAATAATATATATACTTTTACACTCACTATACATATTTATGTTATATGAATCCATAAAGTTCTTGCGTGTACCACCTGACTTCCGATTTTTTTCTGCGCGCGCTGTTCCTGGGAGGTATAGAATTAAAACTTTTACAACCCGTATCGACCAACCGCTCTACACGATTTAAGATACTTAGTCGATGTGCTTTTATTCTTTTACCTCAAGGTTGCAGAATATACTGGTTTTTGTCATATTTTAGAAAAAAAAGTATGCTTAGCTTATTGGTAAAAGAAATTAACACCCCATGTTCTAAATTCCCTTCGAATAGAAAACCGTTTTATGTATTTTCCATTTCTAGCTTTTTAAATATAATTCTTTTTTGAAAAAATAACTTTGTTCATGCGTTACTATGGGACGATAACATAGCTTTACAATATGAACTAATCTGACTGACATTTTATTTTTAATAAGTCAATTGCTATTGAAAATATATCCAAATTTATTCGGAGTGGGTGCCCTCTACAAAGGACAATGTTAAATTTGTTAAGTAGGTACGTATAAAGTCGCAATCGTAAGTCATTTTATAAAATCCGCATAAAATCGACAATGCGTGTAAAGACTGCTTCTCCCATCCGAATTCTCCACCGATGGGTATATTTCAGGAACCCATAGTAGGTACTTTTTCATAATTTTTATAAAACTTTAAAATTTATAATTGTAACTTTTAGAAAGTGGCATGTGGAATGTATGGTCAATTTCAATTATATAATTATTGTTAAATTATTTATTTATTTAGTCATTAGTCATAGCTTGAAGTAAGAAGTTTGAACACCCTATAAATGTAATGTATTCCCTCCCAATTGTTTAACTGGTACCTATATTATACTCAAATCGGACTCACGACTGCTGTTAAATAAATGGTATCAAGGGTATCATCCCTTTATGGTTGAGGTTGTGTTAATTCTTTTCTTTTTGTTTACTGCTTCCTTCTTACCTTCTTTTGTTTTTCTCAACTCGAACTTAATCTTATATAAATACAAAAAAATTTTATATTATATGTATGCGTGTACCTTTAGGTAGTTATATATGTATATACCAATAAATATCTGATGTTTGTATAAAATGTATATGCATACAAATTCTATTGTAAAAATAAAATGTACGACTAGGTGGCACGAACATGCTCTTCTGATTGAAAAATATAAAAATATGGATGCATGGAATAATAAAAATATAATTGTGATATTACTCACGAGACAATATGAAAAAAAAAGTCAAAAGTACTATAAACAAAGGATTTTCCCTTTGATTTAATAAAAATCGATAGAACCGTTTTCAAGAAATGAATTGAATCGAAATGTACGCGTTTAAGATAAGCTTAAATAAAATTCACATAGAAATCCTCTGATGTAAAACAAATAGGATTCTAGCTCAATGTGAGCAGTGATGCCACACGTGTGGAAAAATCTCTACACATAGGAATTTTCGGTTTGAAAACTACTTGAACAAAGGACGTATTTTTGAAATTTTTGAATTTTCCATGAAAACATAGGTACATAATTTTAAAATTTTATTAGTATATATTTTTTTTTTTAGATCGTTTCACAAAACCTTAATTCAGTAATCTGTTTCCACCTTTTTTATCTCGTATGTCAGATTCGAAGTAACACAGTACCTCATGACTCTCTTAATTGGAGTGAGAATATAGATCGGATTTTACCTTTTATGCATTTGATGGGTGTAGGGAAATTGTAGGGATTTTTTGTCTATGATGTAGGTACTTCTTTTGTTTTCGCATGTGGCATCACTGAATGTGAGTCTTTAGATGCACAGACAAACAGGGATGGTATAGTGATGAAAAAAACTTTTTCTGACTCCTCCATCATAGTAATGATTGAAACCTCGAAATTTTTATTTGGTTTTTGTGTGTATGGAAAATATTTCCATATGCAAGTAAAATACATAAATACTAACAATTGGTTCCTTTCATAGTAAAACAGAAATCGAAGTCTTAATCAGAATAAACAATATGTTCAGAAAAGTTCTTTTCATCATATCTTCTGTGTGGGTTTTACAAAACATATTGCATACAATTTTTTTTATATGTAAACGAAGGAAATAAAAAAAAAAATACAATTACATAGTACTTTTACCTTTTTCATATTAATTCGTAAATAAGATTATTACACAAATGAAACATCACCACACATCTTCAATTTCTGGCCATGTAATACCTTAGATTTGAATTCCAAAATTCGTGTGATCCAGTCAAGCAATTTATTTATTTACACGAAACCAATACTTGCAAGTAAGTAAATTTATATGAAGCAGTGGAGTTCATCTTGCCCCTGATTTTCTTACCAATACATACAAAAATAAATTCTCGAAGGATATAGTAACTTTGTCGTTGTATTCGCTTATATATGTACAATAAATATAAAATTTTCTTTTCAGTTCGAAAACTTTTTTACTTAAAGTTGAAACATCATTACACCTGTTGAACCATGAATAAGGCAACTGGTGGTGTTGATGGGCTTCACAAAGCACAAAGAAAAAGTTTCATATAATGTGTATCGAGTGTGTCATATACTCATATAGATATAAAGAGGTAGGGTATTAAGGTTTATCTTCGATGAAACTTGTAATCAGCGAATTTTCTTTGCATTTTCAAAGCAATATAGGTGAATAGATAAAGTCATATTCTCATATAATGTACTGAGATCTTTATTAAAGTGATGAAAGTCTTTATTATATCCTATACCTTAAGTCTTTCACATGCAACTTAAATTGAACGGCGTTATTTAGAAGGAATAGAAGGATAGGAAAGAATTTGTTTGGTGGACATTTGGCAGGCATTACAGACATACAGGCATATGACCTTGAGAATGTATGTATACAGACCATTTTATGTAATTCTCTTTAGGCATGGGTCCGAAGAGCAGCGGAGGGGTGGGTGCGGTGCGTCATGGGATTCCGTAAAATTGAATATAAAATTAAGAATAAAGGCACCGAAAATCCCAGAAGTGGGGCGCATAATTTAAGATGGGGTTTTGTAATAAAAACCAATATCTTAGATTTTGTATGCTTATGTACCGACACGACATGCCTATACCAATACCTACCTAACATATTTGGTGAAAAAAAGATTTAAATTAGGTACACATTAAACTTGTCCTAAAAAATCGTATGTCTTATTTTAAAATAATTTACTCATCAAAAGGCGTATCCATTCACAAGGACCATCAGCAGCGAGTCAAACAAAACAACCAACTACAAAACTTGTGCCCCTTTGAAATATAATCCTTATCTAGTTTATCGCAAGAACATGGTGATGTTTGTGTTCAATTTAAAAATACAACCAGCCTTCCCATCCCAGTGGTGCAGTGAAACAGATCAGAGATGACATCATGGCCGGTTTAAACTTTTCAACTGGATGCAAACAGCAAAAAACTAAAAAGTTTGCAAACAAAAGTTCATTAAACGAAAGAAAGTTTTTCGCATTTGTTCTGGCTGAAAAGTGGCGTACTTCCTCGATATGCATTCATAACACATCACCAGCCATAGCAAAGTCAAAGTAT
Organism: Epistrophe eligans; assembly: GCA_951394125.1. NCBI lineage: Eukaryota > Metazoa > Arthropoda > Insecta > Diptera > Syrphidae > Epistrophe > Epistrophe eligans. The sequence continues at coordinate 56,959,478 of OX596028.1, forward strand.
GGCTATCTTGTATTTGTATTTCTCTGTCTGTTGAAGGTGGACCTATTGTCGCCACGCAGAGACACCGCTAACGTGGCCCGCTTGTACAAACTTTTTATTCCAGCATGCGGGACATTGCAGTTTAAAGACAATTTAATATTTCTTCTTTTATTTATATTTTTCAATGCTTCATTAGATCCAAAGATTGGTCTTGGTATTTAATTTAAAAAAAAGAGCACGTCGAATTTCTAATGAATAACTTAGTTGCAATTGCGGAACGGAACTTAAATATTTAAGATCAAAATAATCACTTTAGGTAGATATGTGACAGTTTATGTATTACGGAAAAATAGCATGGCAACAAGTAAATAAGCGTTTAAATTGATTATAAATATTTAACTTTCTTATCAGAAAACGCGACTTAAACGTCGAGGTATATAAGAATTGATTTTAGGCAACATCATTATGTACATATGAGTAAAACATACATACCTACATAAATTAAACTGGTTGCGTACCTATATATTATCATGTAATCTATAGCAACAGTGATGGCTTTCCTTTTGTTGAGTTAATAATGTGCATTCAGTTTATATTAGATCTGTTCCAGACCCTGTTTAAAACAGTTTCAATTCAAACCATCAAATTTAGTCATTTTCGGTTCAAATCTGTTTTACACTTAAAAAATTGTGCTATTTCTTGCAAAAGAGACTGCTCACGAAGGAGTAAAATATTTTCTCTTGTTGCCAGTTTTGGTCCGAGGAATTTCTTCTGGCTATTTCTGACTGGTTGTCAAATGCCAGGTTGCCTTCTGTAAGATGACAGAATTTGTCAATTGAATTCAAATATCAATGTCGACCAAATGTTTCCCAAGTATTCATTTTGTTTTGATAGGTTAACATATTTTTTATGATTTTATTTTTATTTTAACTAAACAAATAATTAAAAAAAATTATATCAATTAGCAAAACTATTTTTAAAGGAGAAAATATAGAATTGACAACTGAGTATTTCTTATAAAATCTTATAAAAATATAGTCAATTTTGAAGAAAAACAGACTTAAGCTTTATAATTTAATGCACAATTAAAGTTTTTTTTTGTTTTTATATTAATAAACTTGATATAAGCAACTACGTTCACATTTTTGTTAACATTTTATTTAATCGCATTGATCTACCGCAACTCTATAGTCGAGTATATTTCTTGACGTTGAAAAAGTGGTCCGAATAAGTGCAAAAACCTTATTAGACAGTTTTCTTTCGCTTTGAGAGCATTTCATCCCCACTCTTCAAATTTGACATTTAAACCAGAGTTAGTGCGAGAAATTTTGGAAACAAAGCTATTAAGTAGGTAAGTATGTACGTTTTTGAAATCCGTAAAATCATGTGTTGAACCACAGCGATGTTTTTAGTTAAGTGATTTTGTATAGTGCGTTTTGAAAATAAGTTTCAACAATTTTCATTTCTATTGCACTATGAAAAATGGTTAAATCCATCTCAAAAACGGTTTAGAGTAATCACGGCTTGTTTCGTAAAACAAAAATTATGGTTGTTAATAGTTATTACTTTAAAAGGGTACGTTAGGACAAAATAAGATTTTTTATTATACATATTTGTTTTATTGTCTAGGTACCTAAAACCAACCCTCAACATCACATTTCGATATTTCACATTTTTCTTTACAAGTGAGAGTTTTAAGTTAGCGTGTTGTTTGAATAAGTGAATAGCCAGCTTAGTGAATTTTTACAAGCTGTGGACGAATGGACAGATTTTTAAGTGATTAATGGTTTGATAAGTCAGTTGACAGTTTAAAATGAATAAGCAAGTTGTTGTAAAAGTTATCAACGGTTGCAAATGGCGGAAAATGTCAATTCTACTTTGACTTTCCGCGTTATTTTGGGTTATATTACCTATAGTATCTATAGGCATTTTCAGGAAAATGCCTTGTTGACGTGTATTTTATGTTTGTTTATTTTAAGAATGTCAAAGTAGAATTTAAATTGTCCGGCGGTGACAACGTTAGACAAAATAATTTATTACTTTAAATCATATAACTTTTTATTTTAAATTTCTGTCAGAAGTTTACAAAGAAGTTTACTGTTTACAAATATTTTCAATGCATCTTTTTATACATCATATAAATTTCACCAGGCATACGAGTTTTTGTTCCAAAATTAAAATTCATGTATTAATTATATTAACAAAGCAAAAGTAGGTATATTAGGGGTAACCGTTGCTAACTGCGTAAACTTGTCAAATTTGTATGATAATTTGACATGCAACAGGACGTTACATGAATATATTGTATTTAAAAATCAGCTTTTGATTACGAAAATTATTTAGATTTGTGTTTTATGTACAATAAGTATATGTTATGCATATTATATTGTATAAAATGCATAAAACTTTCCTCGTCTTGGTGGGTCAGGTTAAAATTACCCAACATTGAGAGCTACAAATTTGTAGGATTATTTTTATTAATTTGAAGCACACCGAAGGTTGGTGTTACTCTTAATAAAAGCGAGTACCTACATGGAAATAATCACTATATCTATTAATTACTTGCTAGCATTAAAACTGTAGAGAGGTGTATACATAAAGGAAGATGCATCGAATTCACCATAAGTTCTGCCATTGAGTTGTATATAAACTCAACTCAATGGTGCTACTAAGTTCTTAGTTTGCTAGGAATATTGTAATGTACATAGAATATAGATACATCGTAATTCTACAAATTCTTTATAAATCATTACTATTCAGCGCCTCTAACATTTATATAATTTAAAATTTAAATATATTTACCTATATATATAGTGATTACTTTTATTAGCTTTTTATAAGTTTTGACCATCTCAAGGGCTTTTATTAAGTTCTAGGTTAAGCTTATAGGTAACTTTCCAAAGTTCATTTTATTAAACTTATTCAAAAAGTTAATGGATATCTAAATGCTTTCACGATAAGGAGCTTTAAAGCTCCTATAAAATAGTTCTTTCATTTTATATTCTATAATAATGCATTCCAACATTTTATCACAAATAATTATAAGTAAAACTATAGAACCATTTATTTTGTTCAGACTATGTTTAGCTAAACCGCTATTTTAATGGAATTTTTTACACAAGAGCTTCTAATAAGCCTAAATACTAAATAATATTACATATAAAAATTAAAAAAAAAAAAACAAATTTGGATTTAAAAAAAAAATCAAAAATATATTGTTTGAGAATATCGAATATTTTAAAATTAGGTTATGATACATAATAAAAATTAATTTTTTAACTCCGCATTAAGAAATATAAAATAAAATGCACGACTGGCTCGCACGAACTTGCTTTTCTTTTATGTACGATCACAAATGTGGTTTTAAAGTCTTAATAATTTTAATAACTTTTCATCTGATCAAAGAAATTCATTAGCCACCTGCCATATAGTCAAGTTTAAGGAAGCATTATGTTAGTACATAAATATAAACAATATAGCACCGTGCTGTCTTGCATTTCGCGCATACATATATGCGTGAAGTTTATAGTTTATAGACTGTAAAAATGTTAAAAAAATCAATAAAACTAGAATTGATTAAAAAAATATCTGAAATTGATTTGACACTAATGCAATAACGTGATTTCTTACACAAATTTCAAATAATGAGAAAAAAAAATTTAATATATTTTAAAGAAAAAATTGGTACGCCAATTTTTAGTACTATGCGGAGTTAAAATATTAATTTTGAAAAAAAAAAACATCCACCTATTTTCGAAATATCGAATTTCCAGAAAATAATTTTGAAAATTTTTTTAAAAATCCAAAACTTGATTTTATGCAAATTTTTATATATGCAATATTATTCAAGCTTTTGTGTAAAAAATTGTGGTACATACCTAACATTGTTAATAACTTTAACAAACAAACATTCTCCATAAAAAAATTGATAAAAATCAGTTGAACCGTTTTTGAGAAAATCGAAAATCAAAAAATGGTTCTATGGGAGGTATCATATTTTCGAAAAAAACGTTTTTATTAAATGGTAGCCTTTTTGTAAAAAAATTACTGATGTTTTTTTTTTTTTAAGGTTGTGGGCAAGTTTTTGAGAAAAATTATATTTTAACTTTTTGCTAAACAAAATTTTTCGGCAGACCTCCGTTATTTTTGGTCTTTAAAAAAATGAAAAAAAAAAAAAACTCGTGTGGGTATTCCCAAAAACCTCTAGGATCCACCCGTTTAGGCTACAGCCGAAAGGACAAATAGACACCAAGCCAGATAGATAGACAGAATTTCGAGACCAGCACTTTTTTCGACTTCGCTATCATCGTAATTTCAACTTTGTTCAAAATCTCGAGTTCAATTTTTTTTACGAATGCATAATTTGCCATATACATAGTACCTACATATATATCGCAAGTAAAAATGGATAACCTAACTTTTTTTTGTTTTCGAAATATCGTTTCAAAAAATTGTTTTGATATTTTTATTTAAATTTGAAAAAGTAATAGCAATTTAATAGTAATATTAAAGATAAGATTAAAATCGAAGCTATTGAGTAAAAAATATCGTGTCAACAAATAATGAGACAGTCTTTCAATGAAAAAAACAAATGTTTTATGATAGATACCGTTAATAACGTGTTAATAAAAAAATTATTCAAATAATATGGTAGATCGTACTGACATAAAAAATTTAATCAAAAACGTGGCAGTCGTTTTAGAGAAAGAAGAGTTTTGCCTTAATGTTATTTTTGCTAACATGAGTTTAAAATCTGCTAGATAATGTTAAAATACAGCTCGGTACCAAGTTTAAGAAAAATCGACCAAGTTCTTTTGGAATTTATAAGTTTTCAAAAAAAAAAAAAAAGAATTTTAAAATTGTTTTTAAGAAAATTGCGAAAGAAAATGATTGTATGGTTACTAATTTTTTCCAAATTAACGTGATACGTTCAGAGAAAAACATGTCTTGTACTGTTTCAAAGGTGCACTATCTCAAATAAAGTTGCAGAATACTTACAAACTTACACGATTTTGATAACATTAATAAATATATTCATGGTTAAATTCACACAGTACTATTTTGATAAATTGTAGAAGATAAAATAAATGTCATTCATTCTATTTCAATTGATATTTCGTATTATGAACTCAATTTTCTTTAAATTTAGCTTAAAAAAAAAGAATAGTTTTCAGGGAGCAGGTTTCACAGATAAGTTGTGCGAGGGTGATTCATTCTGATTCACATGGAAGCGAAACAGGACCACAATATGGTTCAATATGACAAGAAGGGACCAGGTAAACTACAAGATAGAAAACATTGAAGGAAAAAACTTACATAATTTGCCACAACTTATAATAAACGACTAATTAATGAAAAATTATCCACCTAACCAATTTTCGATTAGCCAATGTTACTTTGTCAAACTTGACATTTACATATATTAAAAAAAAAGTTCAAACAATAATTGTGATATGTAATAATTACAATATGTACATACGTACATACCTACATTATGTACATATGTAGATCTTTACTTCAAGTATACAACTGACCCGCACACAGAAATATATGTACAAAGGCTTTCGCACTTAATATGTATATTTTTTCACAAAAAAAAAAAAAAAAATTCTTGCTCTCTTGATTCTTTGCAATATTAAAATAAAAAAAAAAACCTATCCATCACCATTGAAATGGTAGTCCTTTTTGCAAGTTGATTTCTCTAATCCAGTCTGTGAGCGAAAATATAAAAATGTCCTTTTAAGCAGCCTCTCAGCTCCAGATAAGAATAAGTATCAATTTATATGTAGATTCTTGATACTTATTTGCGCCTATTAAATGACATCGGATTGGAAATGTCTCGACTTGAGGGTTGGGTTAGTTACCACTAGTTTCCGCGCTAATACTTTATTAGAGCGCCTCACCAATCTCCAAAAGTATAATATTCGCATGTTATTATATGACAATGTTCTAGCTATCTATACGAGTATATGCCTGATTGTTATAGGGATGAAGAGAGTGTTGCAAAATGTGTGATCACAGGGACGCGATAAGTTGTCTTTTTATTGGTCGTAAGCTAAGTTCACAGCTCCAGGGTAATTGAATTTTATGATAAGATTTAAATGGAAAATTCGTCTAGATATCAAGCGACGCTATGGTGAATGGATGGCATAATTTTTAGAAAAAAATTTCCTGAAACCCAACAAGATTCTTTTTTTTTTTTTTGCGAGGACATTTTGAGTCATTTGATGGCCCTTTTTTAGGAAGGAAAGTATTTTACTATGGTTTAGTTTGTCACCAATGCTATGTCATTAAAAATATTCATGTTATATACAATAATAGTTCAAATGAAGAAAACTATACCTAACCAGCAAAGTTGTGAAATGGTTTTTATTGAATTAAAAAATGATTTTTTGAATTTTTTAGTTGAAGTCAATAAAAGCATTTAAAAGAAATTAATGAATTTTTAAAAGTTTTTGGTAGTTTAGTTTTAGTTTTTTTTATATTTCATTGGGTAAGAATTTTTTGGATCTCATATTAAAGGGAAGCATAAAAGGAGCTTACCATACTCATTTTTTTATATTTCATTGGGTAAGAATTTTTTGGATCTCATATTAAAGGGAAGCATAAAAGGAGCTTACCATACACATTTTTGACATATTTGAATATTCGAGTACATTTTTGTTCAAAATTGGTAAATGGTAACCATAACTCACTGTTTAATTTAAGATGATGAAAACTCTACAAGGAGTTGAGAGTAGAAAATTTGGAACAAATTTAAAAAAATTTCTAATCGGTTCCATCAAAATTCCCCCATTCCTGCGAATAACACGCACACAGGAATAATTGAGAGTTGTAAGTAACTAGGCCCTGGTTCTACACGAGCCACCTAATTTTGTTTATTTTTTGGGTCAAAAAAAAAAAAAAAAAAAAAAAAAAAAAAGAACAAAATGCACGACTGGGTCGCACGATAACACTTTGGTTTTAAAGTCAAAATATTGTACACCTATATTCATCTGTTTAAGAAAAAATTGCTATGGGAGCCAGTGTTACCGTTAGGTCAAATTATGTATGAATTCCTTCGAATAAAGAAGTGTGTTGCTTTGGAAAATATATGCAAAAAATAAAAAAAATACGAATTTAAGGATTCCCAAATATTTTTAATTTTAGATAAAAAAACTATTGTAAAATAAATAAACTAAAAACATATAGCGACAAATAATAGAATACAATGTAGTTTCACATAAAAAAAAACAACTGTTTGGTATCTAGAAATACCTATTTTGGAATTGGAGGTCAAACTTCGGCAAACATGATTGAAACAAAAAATTTTCTCAAAGTAACTTGTTTCTGTTATATGGTACCTAATATCAGCACACACAACATTTTAATCAAAAAATAAGATTCTTATACACAGTAACTATGAGAATATTTTTTAATAAAAATTAATTAAATAATAATGTTCAAAAATTTGTTGGTGTCAAGATAGATAAAAATCCGACGTTGTCGTTTTCGAAATATTGAGTTTTCAAAAAACTGTAACTTTGTATTAAACTTAACATAATTAGTTTTTAAAAATTAAATTTAACTATTTTTGAGAAAAGCGTAAACTCAAAAACTAGTAAGCAGGTACTATGAGAGTTACGTAATAAACATTTTTCGGTATTTTTTTTTTAACCAAAAGCTAACAAATAGATCGATTTTCTTTAAATTTGGTTTTTATAGCGTTTTTGAACATTCCCGGACACATAATTTGTTCGATTAGTTTTAAGACAAACAATAAATATAAATAGTTTTAGTCTTGTAATTTTATTCTGTACCTGATCTATCCGTCTGTGTGTTGGTTCATCGCTGCAGCCTAAAAGGGTGGTGAGAGACCACAAAAAACGGTACCTACCTGCCGTACAATTTTTTTTAGCAATTATTAATGAAAATCTTATTTTGCTCGGTCATTTTTTTTTTTCAAAAAGCTATCTTTTTTAAAAAAGTTTCAGAAAAAGGGTTTGAAATTGTAGCTCCCAAAAAATTATTTTTCCGATTTTCGGTTTTCTCAAAACCGGTTCAACAGATTTTGATCAATTTTTTATGACGATTTTTTAATTTTTTTTATTTCTATTTTAAAATTAAAAAAAAAAAAAGTCGAATTTAAACAAAAAAATGTTTTTTATTTTTTTTGAAATTCGTAATAATAATGCGAAAATTACTTGAGTGATTCTTATTAATCTTGGTACCCAGATGATTTTAAATATTATCTACCAGATTTTAGGCAAAAATTATTCTTATAATTAAAAAATAACGGTACCTACCACCATACAAGAGTTTAAAAACGTTGATGAAAGATAGGCTCAATAGGGCAAGATTTCAACTTTTAAGGGGGGTAACAAGTAATTCCAAAGTTTCTAAAATTAGCACCACCCTAATATTATATGTCTTTATCAAGAAAAATTATTTGTGTATATATTTACTTCATTAGTATTTAAACAGTCACCATTTACATATATTTTCTTATAAGTATAGTCATTAAAGTAAAAATCAATGGCTGTAAATTGTAATCCAATATGCAGCGTTGCCTCCTTGGCTATTAGGATACTTCCTACAGGCCTAATTGAATAAAACTTGAAAAACCCTCAGCGCCTTATACAAAATCAACTTATCAATGTAAACTTGTTCGAATTACAAAATGCCAACGGTTAAATCGCACCCACCCGTAAAAATGGAAGAAAAACTCTGCGAATTATTTATGCCAAAGCGGGGAATGTGCAAGTAGCCAGCCAAAGTAGCTGTATAATATTGTACTTTCCTTAATAAATTCACTTGTGTTTCAGGGGAAGTTTAGCTGAATTAAGTGTCTGTCCATCTAAAACAAAAGTGACAATATACTGTGTATATAGCTACCCATGTTTTTGAAGGACACTGATTTTCTTCCCCCCTTGCACACATAACTTTTCGACCACGAAAATACCTTCAACCCCCGCAATATCACAAATTATTCATGCAGAATTTATTAATGACGCAAAATTTGGCATTAAAATTTAATCAGACACAAAAGTTGTCAACTCAAATTTAGCTGCGCTATCCCTGCATCACATCGTTGTATACCTATAACAAGAGTGGGAAGTTTTTTTTTTTATTTTGTTGAAAAAATCAGGGAGAAAAATTGGATTGAGTAGAAAGTTTAACTTTGCTCATGCCAACACCGTAAGCTATTTGATTGAATTATTAAAAAAAATCCCACAAGGACAAGAAGAAATCTCGGAGAGAAGCCAAAAGAATGAAAAAAGTTTTCGTCTTTATACATCCTGGAAGTGTCACACTTTGGCACTTTTCAACACCGCCATCATTGCCCACCACTGTCACCATTTGACATTTAGGTGAATTTATTCACGTCTATTAAAGTTGAATATGCGTAATAAATAAAAATGACATGTTCATCAAAATAGGCGTCAAAATATAGTTTGTTGCTTATATTCATGTCCAATTCAATTTAAGTATGGCTGTCGATGGTTTATGAAAAACTTTAGAAAATCAGAAATGTTTAATATTATAATAAAAGCAACCGCAGGCTACATTGATATTGTAAGAAAATCTGATTAAGATACAGTCAACGCACTCACAAGCAGTCTGTCAATGTGTCCTTCCTAACTACTTTGACAGGATGTTTACACGATCCTACGGGTCGAGTGTCAACGCACCCGGAAAAGCATTGACGGTATTCTACGTTGACGATCACACCAATTTGCAACTTTGGAACAGAAATTGACGTCATTTTGACTTTAATCGAAAACTTTATTTCTGTTCACTCCAAAAACATTTTGGCATGCGTCTCCAACCTGTTTTTAAACGCACATAGACAAAAATTATAATTGTATACAAATTACATATTCTTAATTTCCTTGCTAAACTTTTCTAACTGGTGAAATCCACCCCGATAAAAAGGATGATGAAGGTTGTTGATTTCTTATGCCAAGGGAACGGTATAAGTAGGTACATTGAACCTATATATGCTCACTGCTGCTTTTTTTTCTATTTTATTTTCTACACGGGGACACGGTCTTGTTTTATTATAATAAGATTGTGGTAAAATGTACCTATATTCCACACCTCTCCGTTATCATGTGCGGGAGGTTATAAGACGCATTGGGGGTAATAGCTTCGATGTGGTCTCTTTTTATTATGTGGCATATTTCCTATGCTACTTTCATTTTTTTTTGTGTAATACAAAAATGAATTTCAGAGCCTAGATTCAACGAATTAACTGATGTCATGGGGAACGAAATCACGGCAAAATCCAGGAGGGTTGGTGGTTCTAAAGGAAACCCTGACAAAGAGAACTTCCTTCATCCCATCCAAGGTGGAATATAACATTGGTGGCTAAATGGCAACCGTCATTTCACTTAATCACAATGTGTCAAGAGTGTTGATATACCTAACCATATTAAAAGACGACCAGTTTGTAATAGAAAATATATGAACATTCGTTACACGCATATAGGCAAGAAGAATCATGATGCTTCAAATGACGAATGAATTTCCTCAGATCTATGATGATTTATTCGAAAATGGAAAATATGAAAGATTTGATTGTAAACAAATTTCTATGATTTCAGTAGGAGTAACCTGTTTTCTTTAAAATCGTATCGTGCTTTAAACTTAAACGGGCCGGGTGTTTCAGACTTAAATGTCAAAACTTTGGGAAATGATTATTGGATATGTTGTTAGAAAACAAGATGCATAAACTTACTTGAGACTTGAAATGAAAGTATAAAAATAATTATATATACTCAAAGTTTATTTTATTTTTTATTTTAAACTGTCGGAAACACCCTGTACAGTAATTTTTGATTAGAAGCAGTTCTGAAAGTGCTATAATTAACTTTCTAAATTTTATTTTATTGGATCAAATAAAATTTTTGATAATAGAAAAAATATTTGTCAGTGTAGCAGTACGAGACAAAAATGTTCTTTTTTTTGAAGAGTGTTAATTTCTTTATATTTATTTTTGAGAGAGAGATACAGCTCTTCAAAAAATACTAAAATATGAAAACATTTTTGTTCCCTAAATTTTCTACTTATTATATTTAAGATCTATGAGCTTAAAACTTGCATACCACTCATAGTTATTTTACATACCAAAACAGCAATTAACAAATTATTATCAACTAATCGAACTTTATCAATCAACACCTATAAAACAATTAAGACATGTTTTGAACCCTTCAAAACTTTAAGATTTGTTGCAAATTCAAATTAAAATAACCGACAATATGCAATCTTCGCAGGAACATCTATACTAACTACTCTCTGTTTCACTTTCAATTCGCTTAAAATCACAACATTTAAGGGTTCAGGCACAAACGAGCAGGACTTCAAACACAACACACAACAGCTATTCCTCGAAACAACACTTAACATTACCAGAGTTTTAACCTACCCCATCATAAGGATGGTACTCGAATACACTTGAAACTAAAATGAATAGGTACTTTGGATGCAGGAATAAACAGCCACTTGTTGCAGAACTTGTTTGTAAAAGAAGCATAAAGGGTGAGCCGGTGAAACAAGATTTATGTATATGTATACGAACCTGCTTTGGTAAAAGAAATAAATAGATATTTTTGTGTAACAGTCTTTGTTAGATTTTTCAAGAAATATCGAGCAGAAACCTTGCAAAGCATGGATAGGTATTAACATTTTGACATAATATTCAATTAAATTATTTCATTAATTTATTAAAATCCATGAGAACATAAAATTACATTAAAATCATATCAGTCATTTTTGAGAGACCAATTTGTTTTCACCGGATTATCTACAATATATAAAAAAAAACTTATATAAAAACGACAAAATACCTATTAATAAACTTAAATCAAATTTGAATTATTTTTAATCAGTGAAGTTTTTGAATTAAAGTTAATTAACTCATACTCGAAAGTAGGTGGATTAACGAGTAATTATTAAGCTCAAAAAACTTAAAAATATTTTCGCCAACGACTGGTGACACATATCGTCGCTGTAGATCGAATACCTCGTAACCCAGAAAAGTACACTTTTTGGGTAATGAATAATGATGCACTTTTATAGTAAACAACTTTCCGGATTTAATGAAAAAACCTTGTAAGCCTAAGAACAATAGTTTCAAAGCCAAACGCATAAACAGCAATACGTCGTATCGCCCCATGAGTTTTTGTTGCTCATATACCAGTGCAATTCATGGTCCGCAGATGGTTCGTACAGAACGAGTACAGGCTTGTTCGTAAGACACTTTTCTAGATGGTCAAAAGCACTTTGTTCTTGATCGCCCCATTGAAATTTAGAATATACTTTTATATCAAGTTTTTTATTTCTCCTGAAAAATTCACTTTTCTGGGTTACAAGGTATTCGATCTATACAGCGACGATATGTTATTTATAAACAGCTTTTGCTAAGATTTCCCACTTCACGTTTTAATCAACATTTAAGTTGATTTGTGAATTAGAAGGTAACTAAACATTATTCATTAAGTATTAATGTACCGGAAAAGAATTTATAAATCGTCGGCATTTAGCGTAAGGCTATAAGTACACTTTTGGCAAAAAGTGGGATTTTGGTGTCATTATATTAAAAAAACACATTCCGCACAAATTTCTTTAATCACTTTCGTCTAAGATAACGTATTTATTAAAGAATCTTAATAGTATCTACAGTAACTTTATACATCAGACCTTGCGTTAAATCCGTTAGTTCTGATTTTTTGCTGAGTTGTTTATGATGTTGGCCTAATGAAGAAACCAAGTTTTCGACCTCGAGCGCCGAACGCATCATGGTCAAAAATCGAAAAAAAACCGCGAAATGTTGGCGTTTTTTATATAGTTATTGGCGATTTTTACCCTAAAGGACTAATTTTCGATTTAAACTTTGCTGATACGATTTCAAACTCACTAAATTTTCTTTAATTTGAGCTATGAATGGTGTCTGTAGATCCAACAGTTTCCAAAATACAGCTTCCAATAATTAGCAATATTTGCTTAATAACAACAAGTAGCAAAAAACACGAAAACTTAGTTTCTTCATTAGGCCAACAACATAAACAACTCAGCTTAAAATCAGAACTACCGGATTTGACAAGAGGTCTTCTTCCTATGAAACGACAAAGTTACTGTACCATAAAGAGAAAATCAATTTTTATATGAAGCGTTATGCAACTTTTTTTTGCTCTCCTACAGTTTAACGAATTTTGCCGATAAAATAAGTAATAATGCTGTGTTTTGTAGAGGCTATAATGGCTTGTTATACATAACAAATATATACAGTCGACTCTCTCTAAGTCGAATTTTCACGGGATACCAAGATTTGTTCGAGGAAGAGAGAGTTTTGGAAAAATTCGAGTTTGTTTGTAAATAAATCCATTGAAAAGCCTGTTTTAAATTCAACCAACAACACATAAAAGCATAACAATGTTTTATTGTTTGTTTTTGCGTTGCAACTTTTTAAAAATTGTATCTTTTAATGGAGGTACCAGGGATATGAATAGGAAGAAACACAACGAGCTGACGATGATGGCACACGCGATGCTACACATAAATATTAAGGGTATTGAAGTGTGGAGGTACTTGATGGTTCGTAGTTATATACCCAAATACGAATTGTGCAAGACAAAAATTCGATTTAAGGGGTGAAAAAAGAATGCTTTTGAGTTAGAGAGAGTTCCGACTTAGATGGAGCTCGACTTAGAGAATGTTTTTTGTATGGTTAATTGAAGAGAATGATAAAATATGGCGCTAAATTCAAGTTAGAGAGAAATTCGGCTTGGAGAGAATCGACTGTATACTTATCAGTTGTAGGTACCCATACCACATTGAAGTAGATCTACTTCTTTTCTTCAAAAATGCTTAAAATCTACTTCCTACTTCGCACCATCACCAAAATATTGAAATCTACTACATTTTAAAAATCTTTGTTTCAATCTACTCCAATTTTACAAAGAAAAGGCCAAATCTACTTCTTTTTCTATATTTTACTCGAGAATGTAGCCCAAAAAAATAAAAAATAAAATAAAAAAAATTAACAAATACCAATGCCAATTTAAAGTTTTTGTATTGATCCTAAAGACTTTTCAAAGTCTGAAATCTTTTTTATAGAACATACTATAATACAGTGAAACCTCCCTTGGGCGGACGGCGGCGGCAAAATCATAGAATGTATGGAATTTAAATCCAAGATCCACGGTCGTGAGAATTTGTCCGCTCAAGGGGATTGTCCGCTTAAGGGAGTTGTCCGCAATAAGAGGTTTCACTGTATAAAAAATTATACATGTAGAAATAATTTATATTTTTTGTTTTTATATTAGTTTAAAAATCTTATTAAACAATGTTCAATAATATTATGTAAACATATACATTTATTTTTTTGTTATTACTTTTTTTATCATATTTAATAATATTAATTTTAATGTTCTGATTTATAGAAAAGACAATAATTAAAGTAGCCAAACATGAAGTCTGATATTTTTTGTTCCAATGTTTTTTTTTTTTTTTTTTTTTTTTTTTGGTAAATTAATTTGATACTATTCAACAGTATATTAAATAATATAATGAATATATATTATGTAAATATGAATCCTGAAAATTAAATAAATAAATTTAATTAAACATTTTTTTAATACAGATTTATATAAAACAGGTCATTTTGAAATCTACTTCGATTTTTCTCAATCTACCTCGCTTTTCTCTATAATCTAATTCGATTTTTTCACCGCAAGAGATAACTCTAATACCTACATATATATCATTTTTCATTAGAGATTCACCCGTTTAGACTTGTTAAGGCAGTCCATAAGTTAGCTTAAAAAACCTTTACCACATGAAGTATGGAGATCAAGTACTTTCAACCCGTTCGCGCGTTTTATGTTTCTACACTTAATTATATTACATGAGTTTATTTTTCGTGTACTCACTCAAATCTAGTTTTGATAATAAGATTAATTCAAGTCACAAGAATAAATTTTTCATTTATTCAAAACAAAATCATGCATTGTATTTATGTATCTGAAATTTAATATATTACAAAAGTATAAATTTGCACATTCAATTACATTAAGCCAACTTACATTCCCAAACTTTTATGCTCAATTACACTTTCATGAGTTCAATTCATCTTCCGCTTCCGCTGTTTTTTTTTATCTTCCTATACCTACATCTTCTTTTATTTTATCTTTATCAATTCCTTTTTTGTTCTTTAATTTGAAGATTACTTCACGAATTCAAATTCAATTTTTGAATTAGGAACTTTTAACATTCTTTCAAACTAACCGAAGTTCTCGGCAAAAGTTTTCATTTTTTTCCTCACAAATTTAGCCTTTGGTTGGAAGTTTTAAACACATCCGTATATACAAAAAAAAAATTCCAAGAAAAAGAATTTTAAAATACCTGGAGAGGAAAAACTTTTTGAAAATCACTGTCCGTTAAAATTGTTTGTCGTAAATTAATTTTTAAAATCTGAATATTTTATGTGATGCGGAAATGCGGTTGGCGTGAGATGACGAACGTCGACGTCCAGTCGGTGTGGAACAAAGTTGGACAACATTCGGTGCTCCTATATAAAGTATGTATATTAGTCTTGGGTGAATCAGGATGATGTTGGAAAGCAGATTTTCTTATTCAAAGATTTTTTTTTCTCTAGGCACTTGAAGTGTTCGCTTGATTTGCTTGATGTTGGGCATATTTATAATTATTACTCCCTGAGATTATCCCTAAGGAGATAATTAATTTTGCGGAAGCTATCAAAGAAAGTCGAGTAAATGAATTTAAATTAGTCCCACGTCCTTGGGCAAAAAATTAGATGCTGGAAAAATTTGACCTTTCTTTGAATCCTTTTTATATAAGACGTCTTTTATAAAGATATTTATTAAAAATGTGGTGTCTGTTGAGGACAACATTGAAACTGCAGAAAAAAACCTAAGACCGCGATAAGGAACATAATATTTTTTTTTTTTTTAGTTTTGTTTAACTATGCATAGAATTATGTAAATATAACATTATCAAACGAAGACACATAAATAAGAATAAACAAACACGTACTTGAAGGCAGATATAAAAATACCATGTCCATGCAATGAAACAGATAACAGTTTTATTTTATTTTATTTCGTTAAATGCTAACGGTAGATACAATATAAGATAGTATACAAAGCTTAAATCTATATTACATTATTAATTCAATATATTTGAATCCTATTTCTGTGGGCTTCAGAAAAACATTACAATAAAAGAATGCTTATAGAAATGCTGCATATTTTAAAGACTGAAAATACAGTTAATAGACGATCGGACTTAAAAGGTCTTAGTAATATCTATGGCCAATTAATTGATAGATAGTTAATATTTTATGTTTAACTTTGTTTTTATTTATGAGTATTTTGAATAATTTGAAATTGTATTCAGAATTAAATATTATTATTTAAATTTTAATAATTTGAAACGTCTTTTTCAAGATATTCAAATTTAAAAAGATAAATATAATTTTATAATAGATTACTAAATAGATATAAACACAATTCTTTTTCCAAATAATTTTTAGGACAGAATGTAAGTATTATATATATATTAAGTAGAAATAAATATTCATTTTTAAAAAATTTTAGAGACCTGAAGAAGTACTTAAACAAGTACGAAACGTCGTCTATCAAAAAGTAGAAAAAGAAAGAAAGACCTGAAGCCCACAGAAATAGGATTCAAATATATATTGAATTAAGAAATAAAGGTCACGAAAAAGGAATAATTACATTATTAATAGTATTGTATAAAAAACCTATTCTTTAAGTTGTTTGATTTAACATTTTCATTAATCGAATTAATGAGATTATAATTATTTTTAAAAATATTAATTAGAAGATTTAGTGGACTATTTGTGCGGTAGTTTGATCTACTATAAATATTTTTCAGTTTTCAATCAAATCGGACATACTTTACTAGTCACCAGCAATAGACAAGTCTAATGATCGGTTTTTCAGCCATGATATAGGTATATAATAAAATCCTTTAATAACTTTACCTACAGCTTCAATTTTTAAATAAAATTTCTCAATCATAAAAAAATTCATACAAATTTTAATTTACTTACACTATAAGCTATTCAATGCAGAATTCTCCCCAGATAGGACTTACATTCATTTTGTATGTTCTTTTGTTCATTTTTATCATTTTGGTAATTTCTGTGGACACACCAATTTAAAATTTGATAGTTCTTGCACCTATACGCTGAAGTTCGTTTTTCATCTCTTAAATTAAATTGTTTATTTATTCATTTTGGTAAAACCACAATTTTCCCAAAACGATCCTATGAAAAGTTTCAATGTTTATTAATAAAACTTTTATTTATTTTAGTGTACTGACTTCAATTAAGATTTTTTTACTAAATGAACGGAACTCATTTAGACAACAAATAAATTTATTGAAACGAGATCTGTTAAGTGTTAACTATTTTAATCTATTTATTACCATAACTTATGCCAATAAATGTAGTCTTTGATTGAAAGTAAAGATAACATTGGGATAAAGAAGTTCTTTTATTTAAATAATAATAAAACAGTTAATTGATTTCAATGAACTTTTTCGTTGATTGAAAAAACCTAATCCGTTGGGACAACAAAATACTTGATCAAACTTATAAAATATTTAATTGAGTTTAATGTACTTGATTGTTGTGCCAGTGAACTATTTCATTGATTGAAAAGAATGAATTTGTTGTGACAATGTTAAATTTTATTGATATTTCAAAAAAATTGATAGTTTTCTATGCTTTGTTTAATAAAATGAGTAATTAATTGCTTAAAAGTTCAGTCCTTCCAAGTTTTATGAAATTATATATACTCCGGGATTGCTTCTTTAAGAGAAGTTTAGGTAAGATGAATAAAAGAACAAATATCAGAAATCATTTTACTTTTTATTCGTTAAGCGGCTAAGGGTAATTAGCAATAAATGTGTTTTTGCGTTTCAATAAAATTTCAAAACCTGGAAGATGGTTCTTCTGGCACAATAACTGTTGGAGTTTGTTGTATATTAGTTACCAGTTGTCTATAAAAGAGTTCAATAGGAACAGTCTGAAAAAGTTTTGAAGTGGTCAAAGTTTTAATGCAGTATTGTAGAAGGGGTTGATTTTAAGTCTAAAATTTTTAGTTTGTACGAAATTCTGGTTTGTAGAATTGCTGTCATCTTGAACAATTTTTTTTTTTTTTTATTTGTTCCCGTTTTTCTCCGTTTGTGCCACTTTTTATAAAAAAGAGACTTAATCCTTTTTTATTCCAATTTTTATTATCTACAAATCCCTATAAGATTTATATTTCTAGAGTAGGTGACTTCGGAGTTAATCAAATTCATTTTGAAAAAAAAAAAATCATTCACTCATTTTCGAAACATCGAATTTTCAAAAAATAATTTTGAATTTTTATATTAAAAAATCTCGTGCAAAAAAAAATTCATTAAAATCGGTTCAACAGATAATGAGATAGTAAAAAAAACAAAAAACTGGTTCCATGAGATACCTACCATTTTTAATCGATAGATAAAATTTTGTTCAAATAATACGGTAGATCGTTCTGATATTAGCTCACTTTTGAGGAAAATGAGATTTTTCTTACCGGTGTTTAAACACTTAATTATATTAGAATGAGAGGTACCGTTATTTTTGGTCAGAAATATAATTTTATTTTAAAATCTACTAGAAAATGTCTTAAAAACTGCGACGAAATGATCCATTCGTCATTAAAGAGTACCTTTAGATCCAAAAACTAGTATTTTTGACTTTTGACCAAATTTTTAAAATAAAGATATATGTACATATCTTTAAAATTATCAATGTAAGGAAAATACTGACAATATTTTCTTTTAGAGGGTAACAAAATGAACATTTATAACATGTACAACGATGACTCTGTTCGTTTAGGAATGCGTACAAATCGAAAATTTCTTTACTTTTTTTTTCGCAGATTGGAATTTTTTTGTACATTTTTCCTGGGCTAATCAATTTAGGTATGTAGTTATATGTATATAAAGAAGAAAACTTAAAAAAGCACACACCACTGGTCTTTACGGTTTTTATTTGTTGGAAATGTTTGTGGGCTTCATGTCAATAAATGAAACAAGTGTTTCTTTGTCTATTCTATAAAAACCAAAAATTTTCTAAATACCACACTCATTAAAAAAAAAAAACTTTCTTCAAGTTGCTATCGCAATGAAGTGGAAATTTTACTTTCGAATCGCATTAAGCCCTGGGAATCAAAAATCCATTCAAGTTGAAATAAAAATTAACTTAAAAAGAAAACGAATATATACAGAGATACCTATACATACCCACCTATTTTTCCTGGAGAACACGAGAAGAGCAAAAATATAGTATCTATCCTTATAATTGCCCTGCCGCGATTTTTTTGTTTCGTCGTAAACTCCCCCTTTTTAAAAGTGAAGTCCTTCGTCCATTATCATATAAAGAACCACTTATGCGCATTAAAATTAACAAAAAAAAAACAAACACCCTCTTGAAATCCTGTTGTATATTCATAAATAATTTGAAAATTACAGTATTAACATAATATATTCATAAACGTCACTTAAATTTCAGAGTTCTTATTGTGAAGTGGAAAGACGTTCAACATCTTAGCCGAAGATTGTATAGGAGCAAAGAAATCTGAAAATTATACTGAACGATGATGGAAATATATGTATGTATGAGATCAGGATGTCAAAAAAAATATGCCTTGTAGAGGTCAGAACTTAGAAATAATTAAATATACTGATGGGTTGTACGAAATTGCTCTCAAGGAATGATTATGACAACATTTTAGCTTCAATCTAGAATTGGTATTAGGACTACGACAACTTTTTTTTAAATATCATTAATTAATGATAATTTTTAAATATGCACTTTTATTTTTAGTTTAAGAATATCGAATACCTATTGGCGAGCTTTTAATACGTTTTATTGCTAAATGTTTAGCTACCACTGTAAAATTTTAATAACAAAGCCAATAGCTATCTACCAACTTATTTATCGACACTCCTTGCTTTATTGTTGTTGTTGTCTATTGAGGAAAATTGTACTTTTCAATAAAACACGCAATGAAAAAAATTATCATTTCAAGTTCGTCTGATAATTTTTTTTACAAATCCTTAACATGACCTTCAATATTTTTACCTAAGTACCTACATAAAACAGCGAATAAAAAAGTATCAATCAGTAGAACAGTGCACCTGTTGTGATTGTGTTTTCTTTTTTTATTGTTTTTTTTTTTTTTTAGATACAATTTTTGTGAGAGGTTTATTTTTTCTTTTGAATTACAAATTATAAAGGCAGTTTAGGACTTTTGTGGAAAACTGAGTTGTTTCCAAGGTTTTGTTTTCTATAAAAAAATTCCCTATACCATACTTTTGAGCTTAAATCATTTAATGCCAACTTCAATCAGTAACATTAAATAGGAATTAAATTACGTAAGATAAATGTGGTACAGATAACATACATAAGTACAATAAAAAGTGATACAAAATAATAATTTTAAATTATTAAATGTATACTTGAATCTCTTAAAAAAAACTCTTGTAATATTTCTTCATTTCTCATACCTATACCTACTTAATTCCTTATTCTTTATAAACATTTGGAATTACTTTGGAATAAATAGGAGGCGAGTGAAGGATAGTATTCCTAATTTAAAGGACTACTTTTTTTAGTGTTACAACACTGCTTTCAAATTTAAATTTTACAAATGTGGCAAGGCAATCCAAAATTCTTCTTTTTTGATAGCAAAGCCAAGAGAGGCGATTCTTCCACGGTTTCACGTTGCACGAACCGATCTAAGACTAAGTTGTGTGTGAGATATCAACGATTATTTTTTATTTGAAAGATCTATTAATGAAAATTCCCTTCGAAAGTTTAACTTGGAATTTATTGGAATCGGGAATAAATTTTCCAGGGAAATTTGATTGCCACTGGATTTTTTTTCAAGGGAAATGAAATTCCTCTTGAGGTTCCCGATAGGACCCATCAATTATGTATGAAATATGTATGGGTAGGTACCTACAAGTATGTACAAGGCCGAAAGTCATAAGGCCATAATACGAAATATGGACTTATAACGCTTTTCGCTTTGCAAAGAGCTATATTCGAACTCATGACCTTTTGTCGCTTTGATGAAAGGACATAATGCCATTTTTTTACGACTTTAAGCCTTATCTATAAAAAGGCCATATGTTTGAATTATGTCACTTTGACAAAGAGTCATTTAGCCACACATATTTCAAAATATGACATTACATTATGTCGCATGGATTTATTTCACGGCATCTGAAATATGACACCGTTTAAATGGCCGCTGCGGCTTCGCTGTGCAGTGCGCATCAGAGAGATCAATGACTCTTTCGCATAGATCAGGTTGGTGGACCTGCAAATTAAAGAAACTGCACAAGACTCTAAAGAAGTGAAACTTCAAGATCTCATTGGCATGTTCATGTCATCTGAATCACGTCATCTGAATCATGCCCTCAAATCACTCATGTACAATTTCCATTGTGGCATGAGCCGTGTGGCTTATAGCGCCATGCCGCGCCGCCGCCGCCACCGCCGGTCACCACTTGTCGTACACATCGGTAGCGCTCTCCTTTGGTGGTGATGGCAATGTAATCGACATTGTAAAATAATTATTGCGGGCCTCGGCCCTTGAACGCTGATTTTTTTTTACTAAAATTGGGGTCTGCTTACAACTGCCACAGAACGCAGTCAGTGAACAGACGGCGGCGGCGGCGGAGCAGCGGCGCGCTTTTTTTATTGTCCTCTTCCTTTAGTCATGCTAATTTGTGATTGTCTTAAATGCAATTTTTGATTTTAAGAATATATAGGCCAATTTGTCGCTTTTAATTTATCCATAATCGATTCGTTCCTTCTGAAACCGTAAAGAATTCCAACTAAAAGAATAAATTGCCCTTCAATCCGACTAAAGTGGAATTTTAAGACGCTTTGCTAAAAGTCAGTTTTAAGACGCTTTGCTAAGTCAGGATGATGCTCCTTCAACTCATCAAGGATTCACAATTGTCTGCTTTTAATTGAAAGCAAATATAGACAATAAATACTCACCTTGTCTTAAAAAAATGTGGAAAATATCCGATACCATCCGGTCTGGGAGTAAAATTTTGAGGATTCCATAATCAACATGAATAGACATACTTTTGTGAAAAATCAAAGGACTGAAGTTTTTATTCTTAACAAAATTTCAAACGAGGATAAGAAACTACATCGATTCAACTTCTTGGCTGTCTGTGGAATGCTTGACATAATTCCAGATATATATCACTTTTTTTTCTTATCCTATAATGTCATATTTTGGCCAAAAAAATGTTACAATATTTTAGAGAACTACGCAAGATTTAAATTAAATAGACTCTCTTTTTTTTCTTCAAATTTTTAAAATTCTTTAAATCGGAAAAATGGGTCCACGTTTCTTGTGGAAACGTCCTATGAACATTTTGCATAAATGTGGCTGAATTCCGTTGATGAAGGTGGTGAGCTTTTTGGCAAAGACCTTGAATTCAAAAAGCCATCACCAATTTATTCAGTCACTCTGAATTTTTCAATAACTCTCTTCACAGTTTACAAAGTTAAATTAATATTCCGAACATACTTTTGTACAAAATTTTAAAACTTTGCCCGCCAAACTTTCATTATTTTAAAAATATTGTTCAACATTATGAAAACACGTCGTTCTCTTGTGTAATGCTCCATTTCTACTAACCGTAAACTTTCAGCTGTCAATTTTTTTTGTTAAGGGGTTGCCTAAAATTCCTAAAAAAATAAAATTGTTTTTCAGGGGCTACTGCATTTTGCGAGGAATTTACAAATTTTCCAAGAATATCTCCTATCATCAAAAAGAGTTTCGTACCTTAGTCGTTCGGATTCGGCAAATTAACCCTCCGTTGTACAGCTTAGGCTTTCGGATGTAAAAGTTTTCGACCCTGGGTATAGTTCCAGTCAGCGAAGTCGATATCTTCTTCAACAACAATCACTGCATCTTACTGGATTTTTAATATGACACGTAATACTCAGTCACGTTCATATTGATCGCAAAATAAAAAGTGGTAGGTACATGAAATGTGTAGGTCATGAAATTCTCTAAGATTGATTCTGAAGACTATTGCTTCAAAATCAATTTTTAAAAAGTTATTACCTTATAAAGTGAACATTTTACGAAATACAAAATTTAAGCGTTTTTGGAGCTTTATAGCGTCGTTGTTATTGGTTGTAGATACAAAAATACTGTAAGGATCATATTTGTAGGATATTTTATTTTCTACTATAGTTGATATATGCAAAAAGTTATAAGCAAAAGTCTGAAAAAGTGCCAATTTTCGGTGAATGTCGAGGTTTCTTAAGGGGGCGGAAGAGGTGTGGTTGTAATTTTTGTTTTATCTATCAACCATACTAAAACAACATATCGAAAATTTAGAACTACAAGTCCTTTTTAAGGTAACCCATCTTTTTTTACCTCTATTTACTGGATAATACGCCCATTTGCTGAAACGAAAGTTAAACCTTTAAGTTCAAAAGTAACAGCGACAGAAAAGCAGAAAATACGCTTTTAAATTTAGCTTCACAACTTGCACCGCGTTGGTAATACTTTTTAGATATTCAAGTATATCTCACGAATCAAAATACACATAAATATTGTATAGATATAGATAACTTTCTTTTCAATTTACAACTTAGGCCTAAGACATTCATCTATGTAAATTTTTTCTTGTAGTTGTTAATGAAAGCTTTGATTATTCAAACCTCATAATTTTATAAATAAATTCTGTTTAAGTTTTTGAAGTTTTTATTCCATTACAATTTATATAGAAGTAGAAGCAGCCATGATTACAATAATTTTGTTTTTGTTCTTTTTTTAATTTTTTTATTATTCATTTATTTCTTTTGATTTATTGTTATACTTAAATTAAGTTAATTTTTCTATATGAAACTTTTAGCTAAATTCAATATAGATAGTAAATGGTTTTGATTTTTTGAATAGATTTTTTTTTATTATTTATTATTATTATTATCTTAATGCTAATTTATTTTTTTAAATTATTATTTTTTGTAACTTTTTATGTTTAATTTTTGTTTAATTAATTTTGTTTTATTTTTTAAGAGGAGTTTAAAAGATCAACAATAATAAAATTAATATTATTTATAATTTTTTTTAATGATTAATGAACCCATGATGGTGGTGTCACACTGGCTTGTGAATATTGTACCCTCGTGTGGTTGTTTGTTGATTGACTCTGAGGTAAATCGATGGATGATGAACCTGCATTGTTGTTGTTCGTTGGCTGATGATGATTTTGTTGCAGTGGAGTCGTTGTACTTTGTTGTGTGTTGAGTGTTGCCAACGGAATATTGATATCAAGGAGGCCATCGATACTCATTTCTTGTTGAAGTAACTGAAAACGAATGTGATAATTGAGGTTTTTTTTTTTTGTAAAATGTTGATTCTTAAGATTTTTAAATTTAAAAGAAAAGGAAATAGGTAGATATGACTGACATGAGACGGTTTAAATTAAGACAATAATTCAATAAACGATTTGATTATGCGCAATTTTTACCACCTGCAGATATAATGTTAACAATTTTTGTGAAGAAATAATTAAGTAAAACATCATCCCATTTGAAATGAAAAAAAAGGTCTTTGTAAGAGTCGATTGTATAGCTTGGGAATTTGTTGAAAAAAAAACTAAAATAAAATTTAAACATGAAATTTTTACTAATTAATGACGAGATATTTTGTAGGAAAACAATTTTTAGCGTTTCTAGTTAATTTGAGACAAAATCCTGACATGGGTCGGATATAAACTCTGCTTAATGGTTCAAAACCTTTTAGTGGTAATTTTAATAGAAACTGCTTAACATCAGATTAAGGCTTAACCGCCATTTAATGTTTTTCTGTTATTGTAAGCTTAGCTTTAAGTTGCTGTAATTGTTATGAAATTTGCAGTAGGCAAATTATCCTTTGTAGAAACCCTAAACTGTTAGTTTTTTTTTTAATTAAGTCAAAAACTGAAACACATTTTTTTTAATAATATTTAAAAAGAAAATTTAAAAAAAAAAACTAAAATTGTAATATGGGAAGTAAAACAGCTCTAGTAAAACAAAAATTATAATTTCTCAGAATTGTTTCTTTCTTTAAACAGAAATAACAGAAACATACTTCAAAAAATACATAAACATTATTTGTTTGATAATGGAAACCCTCATAAAGATATATTTGACTAATGACTAAAACCACAAATCCAATATGTTGTATCTCCAGAACCTATTAAAAGAAAAAAAAACATAGCATACAGATAAAACGAAGCGTAGAAATAAAGATATCGTGAAATATTGGAACTTTTGTATTAATTTTACTCTTAACCTTTAAATGCCAATCGATTCATTTCCTCGTTGAAATCATGTTTGATTACTTTTTTACGACTGTGGGGATAAAATTTCAATTCAAAACATCATAGCTTGATAAGTGCGATGAATAAAATGAATCAACTTATAATTCGACTTGCATTTGAAATCTAACCTTATTTTTAGGAAACTTCTGTCCAAAATTTATTCTCCCTCAACCACTTTTTTTAAAACTTCTCAGTCAATCGGGGAATAGCAAAAACATAATCTAAAACGTACAAAAAGCCCAAAAATAAACGTACATAAAAAAAAACGTAAAAAACAATAAGAATCTTTCGAAAACATTATTTAGATATACTAAATTAATTACCTCTTCAATATTGCACTCGATGCCACCATGAAAATTATCAATAGTAAATTCGTCAATTTGTGTTTGATTGTTCAATGCTTCCATGCATTGTCCTATTAGGGTTGAAGCACAGTTGTCTGAAAATTTAAAATAAATAAGAAGAATTTAAATAAAGCAGAAAAAATAAAAATAATATTAATAATAGTTTATGGATGTATCTATTACAATCTTTAACGAAATTGTTATAAATTTTGGAATCTTTATGGAGCATAATTCTGTTTAAAAAATTTTGTGTATTAAAATTCAGTTTTCAAAATTATTTTGGCTTTCCAAATTTCTGTATTTTAAAATGCTGGTAGCAAAAGGAAAATCATTCTGATAATGTAAAAATATATGTTACGAAGTAAGAAGTGCATGTAAAGTTCAAGTTTTCCGATAGATGGATGGCGGCGCGAACTGCGAACACCAAAATATAAAATTATGTAATTAAAAACTCAAAAACTCATGGAGCAAAAAACTTACATTATATATTTGGTTTAGGTATGAAGTGAGAAGATCATACTTTTAAAGCTTTCTGACAGATGGTGCTAGAACGTCAATATATGTTTCGTCAAGCGGCAGTTGATATATTGTCGCTATTCAAGAAAACTGGCATAACTCAAAAAACTCGATTTTTTAGTTAATGATGCCAATCGGCTACAAAAAAATTTCTGTTTTTTCTGTAAACTCGGCATAACTCTAACCCTTCAGAATCCCGAGAAACGGATTATTAAAAAAATTGATTTTTTGTAAAATTGGCTTAGTAAAAAACTTTAAATCAGTTTTCTGAAGATTTAAGTTTTTTGAGTTATGCCAGTTTTCTTGAATAGCGACGATATGTAGAATGCCAATCGTTAACAAACCAATGTATTTGTTTGTTTTTATTGGTTAATTTAACTTCAATTTTGTAATAAAAACATTTTTTGAATGGCAAATTAGAATTTAGCTGTCAAACACATTCTTCTTTCAACAATTTAATTTCCCTTTGGAGCGGTACGTACTGCGCACAGCTAGTACATTATAAATAATATTTAATAATCTTGTATCGACAAGAGCTTTTAATTTTTGCAAGTCTTGACGTTCGATGTATTGGATCCTATATGTATATACAAATCGTTGTATCCATTTTAACGAAAGACACTTATCGAAAGAATCTCACATATAAAAATTACAACGCGAGTTAAGGTAGAATTATAATAGTTACCTTCCAAAACGTCAAATGCACAAGTAACCCACACTCAAAGATACTCAACTTAAATTGTTGAATTTTTTGAACTTCTTCGGGTTGCTCTTCAGCCAAAATACGCCAATTTTGCTTTTTGACGTAGCCATTAAACTAGAAATTGCCCTTATCGATGAACAAAATTCTAGCAGAAAACAGTTTTCAACAACCACAAAGATTAACACACTGACGGTCTTTCCATGAAAAAATATAAAACAATACTGGATCTGGATAAAATAAAACAAACCATGGACAGGACCCACGCGGCAATACTTTTTACTTAAAAATAGTACCTCTAAATAAATTACCCATTATAAATGTCCATGTATGTACATTGTACAGTAGAATCTTAGAAAGATGAACGGTTCTATAAGATGAACAGTTCGGAAAGATGAACGAAATATTTTCACCCTCCAGTGCTCAAAAAGATGAACAAGTTGAAATTTTACACTCGAAAAGATGAACGAATTCCCAAATAAATTTTTTTTTTTTTTGGGCTTTTATCTCCTCGTATTATATTTATGTAACGTTATTCAGTTTGTTTTAACTTCATATGTAAATTATATTTTATTGTTTTTATTTATAACTAATCTTCTTCTTCAACCAAATGTTGATGCTTGAAAAGATGTACAATTTGAAAAGATGAACGGGCCCTGTTTTATATCTGTTCCTCTTTTCAAGATTCTACTGTATGTTTATATAAAAAAGATTGAGGTTCAATATATTTAAATATATGCAAGATAAATAAGGACATAATTCGATTTTCTTTCAGATTATGTTATTATAGGTACATACCTTCTAAGCTTGTGCTAAGTTGCTGCTGTTGTTGTTGCTGTTGCTGTCGCTGTTGACGCTGCAATTGTTGCTGTTGTTGTTGTGCACTCAATAAACCCGAGGTCTCTGTTGACCTGACACTCGGATCTAGCACTACAGAATTGTATGTATTCAAGGAATCTGAAGATGGTTCACTATTTGGATACGCAGGCGACATTCCAGTTCCAGACGATGGTGATAGCCCCTTTTTAATTGAACCAAGAAGTTTTGAAAGCACATACAAAATCATTAATATTATTTCAACCAAATAATCTACAACGCAACTAATTAAATTATTTAGTTTAATTATTTACTTCTCTTGAATTGTGCAAACAAGTGCAGGTCAGTGAGTGATGGAGTGGACATTGATTCTGTGGCATTCCATAGGATTGAGCGACTGCTGGATTAATTGAATAATTATTTTGCTGTGTTGGTTGGTACGGAGGTGGTGGTTGATTGGGTATGCCCGAAGCTGCACTAAACCTACTCCATCCGTATGATCGTTTGGTTTTAAAAAAATTAAAAAAGGAACAAAATTCTTTATGATAAAATCCATTCATGTTAAAAAAATAAATTATGCTTATAGATATTGTTTTGTTTTTTTTTTTTTCGAATGTATAATTTAATTTAACTTGCATTTTATGTAATTAGCATGCAACTATGTAATTTATTGCATGCATCAAAATAATTCAAATTCAAATTTATAAACAAAAAACAAATGAAAAAGTCAAAAAAAAAAGAATTCAAATTAAAAACGAAGTAAGAAATAAAAACACAAAAACACTGACCCCTGTAAGAAGTCCTTTTGTAGCGTCAAATCATCGGCCAGAGATCCCGCCAATTGGTCAAGAGTATTTGCTTGCGCTGGCGTTATGTTCGTATTGGAATAATCTGCCGAAAATCTCCAATCTGGTTCCAAACCCACCATCGCCGGTATGGGGCTCAGTCGGCCACAAGAACTCGCGTTTGACGATGCCCGTTGACGAAAATCAGGGGATAATTGAAATCCAGCACCACTGTTGTTTTACAAATTTATTTTGTGCGCATAGTTTAACGAATATTTGTTAAAAATAAACGAAAAAATAACAAAAAAGAGGCAAAAATTAAAAATAAAATTAAATAAAATGTTGATTTAAAAAATATATATATAATATAAATTAAATTTATAATTAAAATTAAAATTCAAACTATGTCATTGTATCTAACTACGTTGCAGTTTTAAATTATTTTAACTCATTTTGCGTGCGGTTGTAGGTAAAATAAAATTAAAAAAAAAACATGATAGAAGTCTTAAAGCCAATGCTGTGAAAACATTTTAAATTTCTAGAATCAAAAATATTTGTAATTTTTGCTTTTAACTTTGACAAAAATGCTAAAAATATCAAATAATAGTTTTTTGTGCTTTCAAGCAAAAAATTTAAAAAAACATATGTACGGTAAATTATTATAACACTACTTCTTAAGCATAACATAGCATATTTTCTTATATCAGCTTATGAAATAGCATTGTCGTTTTCATTAAAGTTTTCTTATTTGTGTCAAAATAAGTATAAACAACCATCGTTTTATACTTATGTTTCATCGTTTATTGATTTTATGAATACTACTTAAGAAAAAATGTAAAGTCTTAAATTTCTATTACAGTATTTAATAAACCCTTAGAGGTCTCCAGGAAATAAGTGTAAGTCCTGTTTGCATAAACTAAGTAAATACTTCGAACCAGCTGGTTTTAAAAACAAAAAGTAATTATTATGAATCATGTCTAATGTCTACATATGTATGTATATTTATATTCAAAAAAATTAAATCCATCTTAAATAGATTTGATTACTTTTTAAATGATTTTTCATGAACTAGTATAGATAAGAGAGAATACGAATAGGTATTATAGACGATTGCTGTCGCAACAAAATTGAACATCATAATCAGGAGTTGATATAATACAAATAAAACTTGACCACCATAGATTTTATTTTCTACAATCACTATATTATCATTTATCAAATAAATTTCTAAAATCATTTAGATAATAATTTTAATGATTTATGTATATGATAACAAAACCCGTTTTAAATTTATTTATTTCTAAGCAAAATTGGCTAAGCATGAAACTAGAAAAGTCTCGGTACGACTTCGGAATTTAAAACAAGGCCGAAACTTTACTACAGCCAAAGCATCTGCAAATTATTTTAAGTGATTTGGGGATAAAAGATTAAAAATAAAAAAGGCTGCATATTTATATTATAAAATTGAATTTTTCAGTTAAAATTTCTAGCGCCTTTTAAATTTAAACTCTACTTCCATATTTCTTTGAAAGATCCATTAAAAACTAACAAAAATTAAAATTGCTTTACCAAGCCAAAAAAAAAATTAAAACAAAAATCTCCGATCAGTGACAAATTTGGCACTATAATTCACTTGGTAACACATGTGTTGGCACAGTATACATTACATATTAAAAGTAATATCATTTAGCGTGTTCATTTTTGTTTAGTTCAGCGCATCTGTCAAAATCGAGGGAAATGGTGTACCTATCCAGTGTCCTTTTTCTGATCTAATTTCAATAATTTATTGTTGTTTCTACTAATGCGGCCAGTAGTTCTTGTGAGCACTCGAACAGCCATTTGTTATTTCTGACACTTCCAACTTTGACAACCTGCGCAATAAATTACCTTAGATTTTTGTATTGTGCTATGTTAGAACCTATAAGTGCCTTGAATATTAGACACGAAGAACGAATTGTAAAGTTGAAATGAATGTTTGAGCTTAAATTCAAACCAATTTTCTAATCAGTGTAGAAATTTAATATAATCCAGAAATCTACTTCGATAAAATCAGATCTACTGTACTTTTTTTCTTTTTTTATATATGTAAATGAATTGATTTATTAATCATTTATTATTTATCCACTTCGTTGACAAAAAAAAAGAAAATTTGATGCTTCAAAATATTTACTCGCAATTCGTAGGTTGAAGCTCATGTGCAATGTACTTAAGTAGAACTATTGGTGTCTTTTACTTAAGAATTTCTAAACTACAATTCTGAATACCTACATATGTATGTATATGAATTTAATAAAATTCACTTAACATTTTATCTAAATCTTTCAGGGTCCATGCATATCTAGTGTATCCCTCTTATTAAAAAAAAAACACCCTCACTACATATATGATTGTTACTATTTATAATTAAATTTCAACTTCAAAGCATTAAAATATAAAAAGGATAGATATAAAGTTATACGCCTAATAAAAACCACAATCCATAACTAAGAAACAAAAAAAAAATGGTTGTTTAAAAACGAAACACCACCGATCCAATACCATTGTATCATGGCAAATAAATTTAATAGTTACCTATGAAGAGGACTTTCTGGAAAAAGATCAAGTCCTTCACTAACACTACTACTCGGCGATGGGGTGGCATCATTCAAACCAGTAGCACCAGCATTTCGAAGTGCTTCGACGCGCTTTTTAGCACGTCCCCTTCGTTTCTCATACTTGGACGTCTCCATTGATGCTGCTCTCCGACGAACCGATTTTCCTGGTTTTGCATCTGGATTCAGCATCCACCATGACGATTTACCAGTACCCTCGTTTTGAACTCTCATAAAACGATTGTGCAGTGACAAATTATGTCGGATTGAGTTCTGAAAGAACGAAGAAAGAAAAAGATGAATATTATAAGAAGATTGGTAAATAAAAAGAAATTCAATAGATTGCATGTCGTTTGCCCTATAAGAGGTATCATTTAAGCTGTATATGTATATGAAGAAGATTTTTGTATCGACAATTTTATAAAGAAGAGAGTCACGAATCGCACTTTGCTGATTTAAAAGTTGAATGTACTCTCTGATGGTAATAGGCTATATTTGATGAATGAAAACAATAAGAGTTGTAAAAAGTTTAAGTTCTAGTCATCATAGTATTTTGCAATCAATAAAAATACAAAACTCAATTCGATTGAAATATGTATTATAAATAACTACATAGGTACTTAATAACGGGTGATTTTTTAGCTGGTTTGGTTTTGGCAACACTGGTTTTGACAGCTGACGTGTGTTTAGTACCTTGTGTCACTGTCAAACAGCTTCAGTTTGGTTTGCAATTTAACCATGGATCATCTTACAAATGAACAACGCTTGCAAATTATTGAATTTTACTATCAAAATTCGTGCTTGGTTCGAAATGTTCATCGCGCGCTGCTTCCATTTTATGGTCGGCATTCTCGACCTTCTGAGCAGTCTATTCGGAAGATTGTGACCAAATTTCGCACCAAATTTACTTTGTTGGACATTAAACCACCAACACGTTTACGTACTGTGCGTAGTGAAGAAAATATTGCGGCCGTATCAGCTAGTGTGACAGAAGACCGCGAAATGTCGATTCGGCGCCGTTCCCAGCAGTTAGGCCTTTGTTACAGCACTACGTGGAAAATTTTGCGGAAGGATTTGGGCGTAAAGCCTTTTAAGATACAGCTGGTGCAAGAACTAAAGCCAGCCGACCTACCACAACGCCGAATTTTTGGTGAATGGGCTCTTGGAAAGCTGGCCGAGGATCCGCTTTTTTATCGAAAAATTGTGTTCAGCGATGAGGCTCATTTTTGGTTGAATGGGTACGTAAATAAGCAAAATTGCCGCATTTGGAGTGAAGATCAGCCAGAAGCATTGCAACAGCTACCAATGCATCCCGAAAAAGCCACTGTTTGGTGCGGTTTATGGGCCGGCGGCATTATTGGGCCATATTTCTTCAAAGATGATGCGAATCGCAGCGTTACTGTCAATGGTGAACGCTACCGAGCGATGATAACAAACTTTTTTTTGCCCGAAATGGAAGTTCTTGACTTGCATGATATGTGGTTTCAACAAGACGGTGCCACATGCCACACAGCACGCGAAACAATGGCGCAATTGCGAGGCGAGTTTGGTGAACAGTTAATTTCACGTTTCGGGCCGGTCAATTGGCCGCCTAGATCGTGCGATTTGACACCATTAGATTATTTTTTGTGGGGGTATGTCAAGGCTAATGTCTATAGGGACAAGCCCGCTTCGATTGACGCACTGGAAGCCAACATCCATGCATTCATTCGTGAGATACCGGCCGATATGTGTGAAAGAGTATGCCAAAATTGGACTCAGCGGATGGGCTACCTGAGACGCAGCCGCGGTCAACATTTGCATGAAATTATCTTTAAACATTAAATTGCAAGGTTCAAACTATCGATTCAAATAAATATTTCATTCATTTTTTCGAATTTTTTGTTTTTTTTTTTTTTAAAGTTCTAAACCTCTTAAAAAATCACCCATTATAAGTAATTTTTGCGCTTTTACAATTAATATCTTATTTCTGAATAATAGTTTTCCAATTTTCCCGAAAAACTACACACATATGCTCCTAAGAATCCCTCATCTAACGAAAAGTGAAAAAAAATGTACAGTTAAATTTTTTCCTGGTCCGACTGGGCTAAGGTTGTTTATTTAATTTTCTGCTTCATCACACCGAACCAGCGTTGCCGATCGTGCTTTTTTGACACGAAAATTTCATGGTGGCACGGTGGTGGCACGAAAAAAAAACAATACGGCACCTTTTTCTTATTTCAATTATCTTTTGCTGTACTAAAGGAGAAAACCAAACCGTGGCAATTAATTTATTCTGGAACTGCTAAATTAATTATTAACAAACTCTCGATTCTAGAAACTCGGTGTCGCTATATGGTACGAAATACGAGGTGTGCCATCAGAAGTATAAGATTTTAGGTAAGAGGAAAGGACCTCTACTCTAACCCTTGCTTTAGGCGTGAAAAAAGCCCAAAATTATTATGTTGGGTAGGATAAGGGTTTAGGGTACTTCTTCTAAGTAAACAGTCTGTCTGTGCTGTGTATAAGCCCGGTCCAGATTTGTTGACTTTTGTGATTTGTTTTTATAATCACGTAAGCCTAAATATATTTAATATCCTGTAATATAGTAACGATGAATAAAACGAGTAGGTGTATCTCAGCCTTGACTTAATCTACCAAGCGGTCAAACCTATATAAGAAATGTTCAGAATTTTATTCTGTCTACACAATTTTCTGTTCGTGAGGAAGGAAAAATGAGGAAAAGCGCTAGGTTGAAGGAAACTACGCCAAATTTTTGTAATTTTAATACTTTATGGAACAATACAATATACAAAGTCCAGAATGTTACACATTTTTTTGATTCAACCCTCATTTTAACAACATGTAAAAACACACTATTAAAAACCTCAGAATTCACAGAATGTTAAGAAAATATGAATGCAACATGTTTTTTGTGCATTCAAAAAGAAGACCACACATCAATGTTTCTTTGAAGATACAATCCACAATACCTATCCCGTTTAAATAAACATTAAAGCAAACGGTTTCCTGCATTTTTTCTACCACGGCCAAGCCAACATCAAAAAGCTTCAACTCAGTAAAATCAGGTGGTGAGTCTTCCACGCGATTGGTATCAGACAATAAAATCACAAAGGACACAGAACTCTTTGAGTGCGATTTTTCTATTGCTGATTCAACTTCAAGTCGTGTGAACCCAACCAGATGTGACGCGAAACAAGCAAAAAAAAAACTTCATACACACTTAATCTTAATCGGGTTCGAGTTTGAGTATTTTAATATCTATATGAAACACACACACACAAATATTCATTGTTCATTATAAAAAAAATACTTTTTTTCCTGCGATAGATAGCAAATGTGAGATAGCCAAAGGATGTCATTAACTCACTGATTGTCAAAATGACTAACGGAGTGATTAAAATTTTAGCTCCTTTTTATTTTTTGTGTTTTGCCGTTGTCATAGTCTGTTTCTAGGTTAAAATTTATGATTTGCGTTTTAAGGTAGATTTTTTTTTTCATTTTTCTTTCTGAATTTATACAAAACGACCAAAATGTATACTTCAATTAGATAAACGAATGTGTTGGCAAGGGCATAAGCTATATACCTATTTATACACGAGCTTATAGGTAGCTCTATTTTGAATCAAATGTGAATTAGGAACGCTACCATCATTTATAATAAATTATATTAAATAAATACCTACCTACGAGCTACATACGTGCAGTTTGAGTTTTGTTAACATTAATTTTTTATTCTTGAAATTTTTAAATTGCATGACCAATGCAACATGCTTTTGGTTTCAATTAGTTCCAAAACTATAAAGTACCTTTGTTAGAGTATTTGTCATTATATACTTAGATTGTACAAAATTAATTTTTTTAGTTTAAATAGGATTGATTTATGTCCTCTTAACAGTTTTGATAAGTTTTTTTCTTCAATTTTTTTCCGCCATTTCTATCCCAAAAACCCCAAAATCGAAGAACTTTAACTGTAAAATATTTTTTGTCCGTAGGTTCAAAAGTAAAAGTCATTTAATTAACAAAATGCACTTTTATAGAAAATGAGATTAAAAAATATTTTCTTGAATCTAAAAAGTCGTGGCGTTTTTGTTTTTGTTTTTGATTTTATTTTTTGTTATTCGATTTTACCTTTTTAACATCAATCTGATCTACGGGTATATAATGACGAATTATTTTCCATACATTAGCGATGCTAATAGAACGCCTATTTTATGTTTTTAGTCTCATAGGTACTAACTTTATATGATCATATTCTTCTTTGACATTTACAAATGTCAGAAAGGCATGTTCGATTAATTTTTTGCATGAACTTTCACTGCTTTAGGCGTGTTCAGCTGAAGTTTATGAAAAAGATAGGTTAAGTATGGAACTAGTTAAAAAGTTAGAAACATGTGGTAAATAGATTTAAATTTTTAAAAATTAAAACATTCAAATATTTTTAAATTAAAATAAATATTTTTATAAACAAAAATAATTTTTTTCACACCAGCCTTTCCCCTTATTTGGCGAGATTTGCAGTTTACTTACAATAAAAAAAAATAGAAAAATAAAGAAAAATCTTAAGAGAATGTTCTCATATATACAGTTTTTTTTAATGAAATATTCATTCCTTTATTTTATTTTGAATGCAATTTAGCATGAAAAGTTTTGGTAAACAATATTTTCAAGCTAATAATATAAAACAAAATTATTTTTTTTAATTTTATGTTTTAATTACTGATTTTTCATTCTAATAAAGTTTTAGACGAATTCTTAATAATTCTTATTTCAATTTTTTTTAAATTTGTATTTAAAGAAAAAAAAAAAAACGTTTTTTTTTTTAAATATATTCAAGTCAGTAACTTGGCTTGAATAAAGTTAAAGAATTAAAGAAAAACTATAAAATAAATTCGTAAGTCTTGCCGTTGCTTTCTAAAAAATTAGTTTTTCCCTCTTTCCGTAATTTTTTTTTATTTAATTTAAATTTCCGTCTGGACTCAATTCTCACCTTCTAGTCTTTTTTTTCAAATGTTTTGTAAAAGAATGTTTGCGAGTTGACAAGAAATATCTACATGAAAAAATAAAGAATCATAAGGAAAATCGAGAATCAAAAATGTAATCGATAATTATTTTTATAAATGTTTCCTTTTTTTCAAAAAAATATTTATGATTAAAAATTCTATACTTAGTCCAAATGTATAGAAACATTGACTACATTACCACCGAGTCCAAAGTTTTTTGATTGAATCGAGAATAAAAAAAATTGAATAACAGAATGTCTGGTTCTGTGTATTTATTTTCAGACAGAACTTTAGTACCTACTTAAATATGTACCTAATTTTTAGGCATTTGATTAAATATAAAAGTGGCATGGCAGGGGGCAAGTAAGAAATTTCTTATAGGGTATTGATGAGTAGAGTAGTTTTTTTTATGAATTTTTGTCTGTCTCTAAGTTTATTACATACATTTGCATACATTTACAATAAAAATGAAGTACAAAGAAAAAAATTAATATTCGAAATAATTTTAATAAATGCAAAATAGTTAAACCCAGAGAAAAATTGAAAATAAAAAAAATACTTTTTAGTTCTCTCTCTTTTATCAGTTTTGAAAGGTTAAAAGTTTTAGTTGTCATTCGTAAGGAGTTAAGGGTTCCAAACTGGATAAGATTGAAAATACTGAGACAAAATTAGACAGCAAAAACAAAAGATAAAATTAATATTGCAACTTGCTGCTACTACTTAATCCTATTGGAAAATAGTTTACACGAACAAAAGTTACTTAAAATATTGATTAAGAAATAAAACAAAACTAAAAACAAAACCAAGGGAAACTTGAATCATTTCTTAAAAGAACAAAATCATTTTTTATAAGGAAAGGTACAAAATAATTTACTCGCCAAAGAAACAAAAAAAATAACTTTTTCAATATTTCTGGCGCCATCAGTTGGAAGTAATAAAATATCAAGATCATTCATCTATTTAGCATTGGAAATGGAAAAAACTTTTCTTTTCATATAGAAAGAACTTATTGACAGCTCAATTGTTCAATCGAACGAATTAATTCAAATATTAATCTCTTTTGACTTTCAATCATGTAAAAGTTACAAAAGCGATAGCGATGGATGGGATGGTCGATGGGGTTTTTTGTTTTTTTTTTTTTAAAGGCCAGATGAAATGCTCTGATTTTTTTCAATAAATATTCTTTATTTTTGATTTCTAAAATAGAAATTAAGAAAAAATGCATTCACTTGCTCTTATAGATAACAGACAATCGCTTAATTATTGAATTATCCCATAGTGAAAACAAAATAAGTATAATGATTTTATTTAAATTCTACGAATTACATAATACTTTGCATTTTTTTTTTAATTTATTGTTTGAATCAAATTAAAACCAAACAGTTACCTTCTTTAGAACCATCCTATAGGATAGGTACTATATGCTTGTAGTATCTTTTTAAATGTTTGAGTCCTTGCTCTCAATGCCCTTAGTTCTCCAATGACTGCTATCAGAGCACGTTTGATCGAATTCGAGTTTTCGACACACAAAATTCGATGTTTTCAAAAAAAAAAAAAAAAAACACAAATACCTAGAGTTCT
This sequence comes from Epistrophe eligans, assembly GCA_951394125.1. NCBI lineage: Eukaryota > Metazoa > Arthropoda > Insecta > Diptera > Syrphidae > Epistrophe > Epistrophe eligans. The sequence continues at coordinate 56,997,212 of OX596028.1, forward strand.
TAATAAATTGCCAGTGTGTTTTGAAATTTTTACAAGTTGGGCTTTTTGGAAGGTTTGTAAGTAATTGTTGCATCTGTGAGTTAAATCTGGGACTTTAAAAGCGAACAATATCAATCTTTAAGAAATAGAACAAAATATAAAGTTCATCTGAACTGCTTTTCTGAACTAATGTACTCAGTACTGATCGAAATTCTGTATCTATACACTATTGCCAAAGTTAACGCAAGAAAAAAAAAAAAAAACTTAATCCAACTTAAAGAAACAATATCTTTTATTTTTATCTTTAATCAATAAATCAAATCTCTTAGTTTAACCCATAAATCCAACAAATTGTGTAAAACACTTTAATTTAACCACAACTTGATTGGGTGATAAAAAAGAATCATAAAATAGTTTTTATTTGTGTCTTTTTTACATCTCATTTTTTTGTTTGTTTTGTGTATGGTATAGCTAGATAGATATTGTTAAAAGTGCCGAATTTGCAGACTTCCTTGTTCCTTAATTTTGAATATTCAAACAAGTTATTTCGTCTGATATGAGAGGAAAAAAAGGCAAGAGAACAATTTTAGAAGTTTAACCATCAATCAAATTACATACTTAGTCCAAATAAAAAAAGTTTTATATGTTAAGTTCCGAATAAGAAAATGATCTATAAAAGTGAGATTTATACAAATGAAATAGTCTATTTTAATACAAGGTTGACTAATGAATTTAAATTGCAAGAAGTAAAGTAAGTACATATTATGTAGCTAACCTATATATTATCTGTACGTTAATGGCATTAAAAGGCAAGGTTACACGAAATGTTATAAATAATTTTTAAAGTAATTTAAGATAAGATTTATAATTAAATAAAAACAAAAATTAGCGCAAAGTTTTAAACGATTTAGTACGATGTTAAAGCATTTTCAGCATGATAAAATGGCTTTAGCATCGTACTAATTCGTTTAAAATTTTGCGCCATTGTTTTTTTGAAATTGAAAAATTTAATGAGTAGAAAACCAACTGTACAAACAGTCTAAGCAAACGTTATATTTCCTTATTATACCGGTTTAAGGTATGAAAATATAAATACATAAAAAAGGTCTTACATTAACTTATTAGAAAATCGGGCATTATATAATTTAAAATTAAAAGCTGAATTTGTATGCCAAATTTTGAATCCAGTGATCTGATTTCTATTAAATGAAAGTTATAGTTAATAATAGAAAAAATAATATTATTAAATTAAATTCGAACATGAATTAAAAACAAAATTTTTTAGTATGCCAATCTTAAGTACATATTTATTAATGTGGATCAAAAACTACAATTTTGAAAAAAAATTTTTTGGCATAAAAATATGTTTTTTTTTATCAAAATTTCTAACCCAACTTTTTTTTTTGAAAAATTAGTTTAAATTATTTTATTTCGAAATATTAGTATGATATATCTAATCTTTAGTCGAATTTAGAAAAGCTGAACGAAAAAAATTGGTACATTATACAGAATCTGGAATTACAGAAAACATAATAGATTAAGATAATACAAGCTGTATCGAAGTACTTTAATTTATGAAAAAAATTAATTTAATTTCAAAATTGTAATTTTAAATATTCCTATATCTGTAACATAAAACTATTTTTACATATACCTATGTACAATTTGAAAAACAAAAGCTGATGGCTACAAATGCTAACGCTTTTTCTTTATTATTTGCTGTAATTTTATATTACATTAAATAAATTTATAATAATAATAATAATAAGAATATAGAGTTTTTAATACATTTACAGAATTATGGTTTTGCAGAATTTCGGAAAACAGAATAACGACCTGTTACTAAAACAAATAATAGTAAATACACAATGTTATATCATTGCAAACAGTATTTATCCGTATTTACAAATTCTAATGGAAAAGTTTTGTACCATTGTAATGACAGATTTTGGTTAAATTAAAATTTTTAAGTCAAATAGTCCAAAATTTTAAGGCAAATTAATTGAAGAATCGATTTTTAAGAGAAGACTAGTACTTTGAGGTGTCGTTACAAATTTTACCATCTTGTGTTTGTTATACATAACCCCAATAAACCGAAATTGTTGGTTTTCAAACGGTAACGAAACCCTTACCTGGGTGTCGATTCCCTTTCTGCGAAATGATAAATTTAAAATAAAAAAGGGGAATTAAAAATCAATGTTTCGTTGCTTTTTTATAATTTTGAAACTTGATTTCATTACTTTGCACCAGAATTGAATAATGTACGTTTGAAGTTTTTATAAATTTATTATACTTAATTATTACAATACACAATATGTGTATATGTATATAACAAAATTAAATAAACTATTAAACAAATACATACATAAACAAATAATTTAACAAATATAAATAAATAATAATAAATAAATAATTAAATACACCAATAAATATGTATATAAATAAATAAATTTAATATTATACAGATAATAAATAATTTAACAATTAAACGAACAAATGTATCACAGAAAAAAAAACTAAATAATGAGGAAGGATATTGTTTAAAGTAATAAGGGAAATTAAATATGAATCTATTTTCAGTACTTCTTTTAAGGATTCTGTATAAATAATCATTTTTAGAAACGAAGAATTCAAATATATAGTCATTATGTAGGTACAATTTTCTTGTTTAAGTTTTCATAATTACCATATAAATGTATTAGAAATAGAAAACAAATTATATGTCAAACCTTGGTCGTCTCCTTACAATACTTTTCATGAAAAATACAAATAAAAACGATTTTCAATATGTCCTCATACAAAGACTATAATTGGACATAAATAAATGAAGAGCCAATTCGATTGCCATTAATTTGCAATTTATTCTCAAACCTACAAAACTAATCGAAACGAAATAAATAGTCTCCAGATAGACATGTATATACTATAGTTCATATATAGAGGATATAACAGCCCATTCAATTATACTTGCTGCTTCCATAATGTCCTACAATCAGGATTGAACGCATCAATTTAGACAAATTTATATCACCAGCTCATTTGCTATGTCGGCGAATTTTTTCCGTTTTTTTTTTTTTTTTTTTCTAGCTCCTTGTTCACCAGAAACTATATGTTTATAGCTAGACAATATACCTTCCTTCTGATGATGGTGTTATCCTTTGTTACTGAAAAATTTCAATCCTTGTTAACATGTTCTATATACACATCGAACATTCGACAAACGGTGTCAGCGGCAGCGGCGGCGATAAACTCGATTTGATATTGTTCGTTTTGAAATTTAGTTTCGTAGTCTAAAGCGAAACAAACCAGATCGACCTTTAACATATCCCACTTGTTTTGTGTGTTTTCTTTATTATGATGAGGTTAGCATTTGGAAGATGTTCTTAATTTAAAATAAAATTCATTTTTACCTTTAGTATATAGGTAAGGTAAGACACATTGATACCGTGTGCAATTCCCTCTTATATGTATGTCTCTCAGCCTCTCACATGACAATTTCATACTTCATATTATATGAAAAGCAGTGTTCCAATGCGACGACGACGACGACGACAAGACACCACCGTCTTCGCAGTCGTTAGAGCCCCACCATCATCGGCAAGTTGGCGCCATTTATCACGGATACCAATATAAAAGGGATACATACGCGGGTTTTGAACATAATATACAACAAAAATTCTTAGTTGACTTTTCCTGGCGTCTGCTTGAATAGCTCGTTGAAGGTATACTTCCACTATATCGCCACCCGCAACCTCCACCCACTGTGACACACATCAGAATCAAAAAAAAAAAAAAAATGACTTTGCAAAGGAAGGATATGGAAAAAAATGAAAATTATTACACATATCCTGTAGTGATGAAACAAGATGAAGAAGCATTTCACTTATAGATAAGTTGATAGTACGAAGGAGGTAAAAATCCCCGTTCGTCGCCGCTGCCAACGAGATGACATCACCCTCATACCCATTCCATCATTATATCTCAGCCAGCACCCTTTTCAGTGAATTTGTATAGCATTTTATTCCCAAAACTGCTGCGGTATAGGATTCAAATCAATTACTTTATTTTATTTGCCGGTTCAATAGGGTTGCCATTTGTTAGTTATAATTATAATAAACATCTGAGCCGCAGTCGAATCACTTTTAAATGGGATTACTCTAAGTTTCACTTGTATCAAGGGTCTCGAACTCAACTTCTATTCAATTTCGCACTTTTTCTGTATCAATAAGTTAAAAGAGCTTAATTCGACATTAGCGAAAATCTTCTGGGTCACATTACTCTTAGACGACAAAAAATAGCCGTAAAACTAAAAAAAACAAAATATCTTATGATGGAATGAGCAAAAAATGAATTTGCAAAACATTCTATTTCTATATCTTGTCTTGAGATTAAAGCAATCAAAAAACGAAGAAGAATATATATATTTTTTTAAATGTATTAAGACATAAGATAAGCCCTTATTATTACTTGAGGAAAGCAAAAGAAATGATCGCTTATTAAGTTGACATGAGTTATTTTATTACATTTATTACATAAGTTTTAAATTTTAAGGCTTTTTTTTGAAAATGTTTAAGTTTTAAAAACACGTTTTTGTTAGCTCCATTATTGTTTTTTTTAAGGGTACTATAAGAAAGCGTCCTTAAAAGAATGTTCATTGCGTAAAAAAAAACAGTTCGGAACAATGTATTTGATCATAGTGAAAATGATAAAAAATTACTTAAGCTGTTTTAAGTTATTGGCACAATTTTATTAAATTTTCATCAACAATATCAAAAACCTAGAAGAAGATTTTTTAAAGTATATGTTATTTTGGTCTTCGTTAAAAGCTGTTCGATATTTACTTATACATATACTTGTAACCTATATAAAATGAAGTTTTTTTTTTTTTAAATATCAGAGCCACTAATATAATTTTTATTATTAAAAGTTCATAGCAAAGCAATTAAATTCCAAAAAAACGCAGCGGCAACCCTTTTACTAGAAATATTTTTGTAAGTTGATGCAAAGCTAAAAAACAAATACCTCTTTGCAATAAATATGCTGATAGTTTGCATTTATGCAAAAAAAAAAAAGAACGACCCACTTGAGGTAGGGAAAAAATCTCTGTTACAATATAATTTCTTTAAGTTACTGCCGGAGGGGTATTCGAGCTCTTAGACAAAATTGTTTCCCTTCCTTTTGAATTCCAAATGCTGTATTGATCTAATTACCAAGAATCAGCATGAATAGACAATGTTCTATTCATTAGCCTGGTGACATCCATACATATAATATGTACATTGTACAATACGTAGGTACATGAACCTACACACATTTTAAGTAAATCATATCAATCTGTATTTTTAAATTCAAGAACATTCCATGATGAGAGCTTATTACATACATTTTATAAGGTCCAATAATTCTATGTTTGACCATTCTATTAAGTTTTCTGCATGAGAAAGTATTTTGTTATATGCATATTAGTTACGCGTCCCAGGACGTCTGTAATGATGTTGAAAGGAAAACATCAACAAGTGAGAAGGACATGATGATGGATCTTATTTCTACATATTTATGTATCACATTTCGCATATAAAATCAGTGTATAATGTTTTCATCTTGTATTTGGAACCCATATATCTATTATAGAAGAAATTATCACCAAGGAGATGAAATAATTGGGTCTAATAGGAACAAAATAATGTTCTCTTTTATCGCACAAGAAAGTATATTGGCGGCGGCGGCGTTAATGTAGCTAATTGACATGTCCTGCTCCTGCAGTCCATGTGTGCGTGTGGTGGTGGTAGTGAAACTTACATTCACTGTTTACCTTCAAGGTTTTGGATTATATTTAATTTTTTTTTTAATGAAAATCTAAAATTATATAAAAATATTGAATGCTTGAATGACGGTTGTTAGCAGAACTCCAGAGGTAAAATATCTATTCACACTACAATGCAATGACTATTTCGAAGTTGTAGGTATTTAAATTTTATACATAAAAACAGAATATACTGTAACTGCTGTTATATGAAAACAAATTGTGTCTTTAAACAAACTGTATTCTATTGATTTATTTGTTGATGTTATGGTGTCTAAATAATAGCTCCTGACTTTCCTTCACTCCAAATCTGGCAGTTTTCTCTGACGTATAGTTTGCTGAATAAGATTTTGTGGTATTAATAAGGATCAAGAGTTTTCTGGTTTTCCGAACTGCACCACGTTTTCAAAATACATTTTGCACAAAAAAAATCAAAAATGGCAAGTCGAACTGAATAGAAATTAGCAATCAATTGTCAAAATGGTTATCCCTAGAAATACTGTTGCCAGCGTAAAAATCCAAACCTTTAAAAAAATCTTTTTTGCGTATTAAATGACTTTAAAAATTTAATAATTAGTTTTTAGATTACATATTTCAAAAGAGGTTCCAAGTGTAACCATACGTTGGAAAAGTTGTCAAATGTGTGGTTTTCGAGTCATCATTTCGCAAACAAATAAAAAGCAAAATTTTCTTTTAGTCAATACTTCAAAAAATATAAGACACAAAAAATTTGATACAAAAAAAAGTGAAACTTCGAAAAAGTTCCGACAAAACAAAATTTTGGTGGTGACATTTATTTGTATACTTCATGCATTTTCTAAAATGTATGTTTAGCACCATGTTCAAAGTTTTTTTTTTAGATTTCACCAACTTTATCCCCAGTTATTATTGTCCTTTTGTTTATCTCTAAAACTATCAGTTTTTTTTTAATTACATATATGGTAAAAATAGAAGCATATGCAATTCTACACAAAAAGAATTATATTTTTTTCGTAGGAGTAATAGATTCCGAGAAAAACATATATAGCTAGATATTTCTTAAAAAAAAAAAACACAAATTTTGGAGCAATTTAAATACTTAATTTAACCAACCAAAACCAAAATCAAAGTCCCCGGACCGAATTTAAGGCACTGTTTGGGAAATGCTTTACACATAGAAACAAATCCATCCACCAAAATTCAGCACTGTTGGAATTTTTCGAAGTGAAAATATATTTTTCATAGACTGTAAAAAAATTTTGAACCGAAAAAATTATTCCATCTGATTTCTTCAATTTATATAAATTTATAAAAACATAAAATATACGACTGGATCGCTTTATCCATCAATCCCTTGTAAGGTTTTCGTCATCTTAATTTTAAGAGTGAACTTGATTTCCGATATTTTCCAGAGAAATATTTGTTTTTTGTATAATTGATAAATTTTTAAAATAGCAGAAATTTGTACATATAGAAAGTTCGGGTAAAATTTAATACTAAGAATCGAGATATCAATTGTTAAAAGTCAAATTCACAAAAAGGTGAATTTGATGTTTTTTTTGGACAATTAATAAAAAAAAAATACCAACGTTTGAAGACACAGTTTTTAAGATCAATTTTCAATTGTTTTATTTTTAGAATAAAATGTAAAATTTTAGGGTTTGAAAGGAATTATTATTTTGGATTTTTAGTTTGAAATAAATTTGTAATCACAACATACCTTTGAGAGCAGAAAATCGTATGAAAATTGCTTAAATCCCATTATACAGACCAACTACATATTCTTTAAAAAAGCTGGTTCCCAAGATTTAAATTCAATATTAGTTGCTATAAATATACTGTGTTCAATTATTATCGTTCAACATTTTAATTTCATTATATATCTACCGTCCGAACCCAAAACACTTTTCAACTTAATTAAACACTCAAACATAACTATCAATAATAGCGATAACTCTTTATTGATTCAGCAAACGACTTTCAATAAATACAAAGATACTTAACAAAGTTATTCCAACTATTCAATTGTCATATGTGTGCGATAAAATCCATCTAATAAAAATAAAAAAAAATAAAAAAAAACTTCATCAAGTTGTAAACTTAAGCGATCAACAATTCACCTCCACTTCAAAACTGTCAGCGAAGATGGTGGTGTAATAATAAACATAAATTTGGATAAGAGAAACTCCTTCGCTTGTAAAAAAAAAAGGAAAGAAAAAAGCGGTCAAATGAGAAAAATGGTCAGTGTTATATAAATATGCACCCAACAAATAAACTTAAAACCTCAAACAAGCAGACATTCCAGTCAAAAGAACATTACGCGTGAAACGATTGGATCACCGGGAAAAAATAAGAACTAGAAAATCTTCTATTTATTTTACCAAACAAAAATCATACATTGGCAAAAATATAACAGGACAAGGATTTATTTTTTATATTTCACAAATAAATATAAAGGTTTTTGGCGATTTTTAAATATTTTTAAATTTTAATTTTCAGTTAATTTAATTAAAAAGCGTTTTAAGATTTAAATTTTTTTAAAGTGCTTTCAGCAAACAAATTGTTGAAACATGGGATACCTTGTTTCATATCTAAATTTTCATCATCTTATTGTGTTAGTCCAATTTAAACAATATATAATAATTTAGAAATTACAAAAAAAAAATATAAAAATGTCGAAATTGTGTAAATTTCTCTAACTTCCATCTTCAAAAAATTCAGACTTGTTTAGTGGCAAAATTGTTAAGACAATTTTAACCCCACTCTTCAAAATTTGTGATGTTTTTAAATCCTTGTATTCCCAAAAAAACTACTTAAAATTTTTTGAGTAGATTCATTTAAGTGACACGGAGTGTATATACTATTGAAGATTTTGGTATTGTCAGTTAAAAGTTCAGTCAAGTTTAGGGCATGAGTTTTGTAGTAGAGTTATAGTGACCAAAGTGGTTAAAAAGTATAAACTTATCTGGCATCGAAATAAAATGAATAACCGAATAAAAGTAGTTTTTGAAGGACATAATAAAAACGGTGTCCGGGGAGAATGTTGTAACTTCGTCGCTTTGAAGACAATTTGAGTTTTTTTATTTGCTTTTATTAGTTTCTTTTGAAGATTGAGCGGATGGTGTATTTGTATAATATTTCAACTGAATAGCGATAATAAAAGCATCAATGGTCATTGAATATCTTGTATTTTTTTTTTGTTGGCTTGTAATATATTAAGAAGATATACAAGAGAAAACTAAAGAGATAATAAGAGTTTGGAAGGAGGAAGTGTGGCGAAGGCGATATGGCATCAGGAATATCCTTTTTTTTTGTTAAAAGAACTCTTCATCTTTTATCCTCTTCTGTGTTTATAGTCCATTTTAAGTGGACGCCAAGAAAGAAAAGGACCATAAAAGAAGGCTTTCTACTAGAATGAACTGAAGAAATTTTTGTTCTTTCTTTTTTTTTTTGTATTAGGACATGCATAATTTTCATTGAATCTAATTTGGAAACAAAATGTTCAAGCCTAATTGAATAGTTAAATTGTTAACTTTGATTTCAAGTGGAGATTTTTTTGTGTTTTAAAAAGATAAGAATAAAATTTAATGTAAAATGAAATACAATTATTGTTACTTAACAATTTTTTGATTATGTTTGAGGAGTTTTTGATATTAGGTTTAAAAAATTTATTTTTTTTGTGATTTGGCATTTTAAAATAATAAACATTCGTTATTTTTGCTGTGCATGGAAGAATGTAGATATAATATTCGAATATAACACTTAAAACAAAATCTTTCGAGAATTTGATACTGTCATGATTACCCTTATAACTATTATAGTTTCTTGTAATATAAACAAAAAAAAAAAAAAAAAAACAAATATTATTAATCTATATCAAACTCAGGATTGACCTTATTTACATTATGAAACGTCAATGAATCAAAAAAAAAAAGTTTTGCTAATAAGAGTGATAAGAAGTCGTTCACAATCAGCCACGGGCTGTTGTGTTAGCCTCTAATATACAAGTGGTGTTAGCTTTGAGTACATACATTAATAGAGATAACCATTAATTTGTTCCCCCTCCCTTTTTTATTATTACCTAAGGACACATGTATTGCTGTTGAAAAAAAATAATGTTTAGTATAATCGTAATGCCAAGTACTTTGGCCTAATATGAATCAAAGAATCAAATCCCTAAAAAAAAAAATATATCATACATATGTTCAAATTAATAATACCTTAATAGTTAATACCTGAACATAACGTTTAACAAAATTAATTCTTTAATTAAGGGAAAATTGAAATATGGTGCCGAACGGATGAATTTAATGTAAAGAATGATGAAAGTCTTTGCAGAAGTAATGAAAAATTTTAATTTATCGGTTTACTTACTATCTCCCTTAAAGGTTCATATAATTTCATAGAGTATTAAAATGTTCAGTAATTCAATTGCAAAAGTTAAAATCGAATAAATTATTCAATTTCAAAAGATTGCACAGTAGATGACAGATATGAGAATGTAAAAAAATCCAAATAATTCCTTTCTTATATCCGTATTTTCTAATATAAAAAAATTATATAAGAAAGAATGGGTGGGTTCAGTAATTTCGTGAAAGTTTGACGCCGCATCATTTGGATGTTTACATGGGAAAATTTCTTATAAATGAAAATTGTTGAGAATCTAAGCATTTGTCTAAAAAATGTTTTTTTTCCTTGAGGCTAAAATTGACGACCCCATCGATCTAATATTTACAAACTTGCACTTTGTATGGATGAAAGGAACAAATTCCATAAAAACTAGACAACTTAACCGATTTTCATAAATAAATGAAAAAACAAATTAATGTAATAACTTATGCCGCTCACTGCCACGCCAAATTTAAAAAAAAATTAATTATCATCGCCACAACTGATGAATACTGGGATGTTGTCTAAATAAACTTTATTTAGAATGCTTTTTTAAGAAAATCGACCATATCTAAGGTTTTCCCACCCCTATTTTTTGTATTTTTTGGGCGTTTTTATTTTTACATTTTTTGTATGAAGGCAGTTTAAGTTAGTTACAAAATATTCAAAAATGTTAAATGATTGAAGGTCAAAGGAATAGCCAGAAGAAATTTTCGTATATGTCCAGACAAAAATTCATCCAAACCTTTTCGCTTTTAGGATTCTATGTGTTGACAACTGTACTCATACTGACGCTAAGGGGCAAATATGGATGATTGATTATTGTCTTAATGTGAACTTTAACATGTTAACTGCGCCCTGCGCGAAGAAACATTCCACTTTGCAGAGGAAAGCGGAGCTTAATTGTTCAAAAATACCGTTTTTCATTAGGTATCTACTGTTGTTTAATTTTCACATTTTAATCAATCAAAACCTTCAATAACCTTCAATAATTGGTTTTCTCTTATCTATGTAAGCAACTTCTTTGACCAAGTTAATTTGGAAATTTTAATAAAAAAAAAAACTCCAACAAAACCAAAAAGAACTACATATAGGTATATAGGTATTCCCCACCAAAATCTCAAAAACTATTTTCGACTCTAGCAATTACCTTTATATAAGTTACATTTTTTACTTCCTCTTGCACTGAATAGTTTCTATATCATATATCCACACAAACACGCGAATCATATCATAAGAACTTGAAAGAAGTTTACAGACTTTTCTTAACTGATGCTTTGGTATACTTTTTGGGCGCCACCTAGACGTTATAATTCCTATTAATCGATTGTACCATCCGCCGCCAATTCTTTTCGATTCTTTGCAAGAATTAAAAAAAAAAAATACAGAAATAGAAAACCCATAACCAGGAGTCATATCGCGATGTTTGGGGGATACATTTGTACAAAATTGTTTTGAGTATAAGACACAATTTCGATAACTATTTGCTTTATAGGGCGGCAGAGACATTATCTGGCAGTTGATATAAAACTTTCTGCAGAGTTCCCCCTCTATATTTAAATAAAACTCTATATGCCAACTCCCCTCATTCTGTAGGTACATAAGAGTTAACTTCAACTTCCAAATGACTTGGCTCAGATCGGAGGCAACCATCTTGACTATCCTATATATAATAAGGATGATCAACAAATACTTGGGCTAGTTATACAAAAATGCCCTTGTGACGCATTTTTATATTTTCACATATTATTATATTTAAATAGATGAACCTTTATACATCTATACATTAAACATACTTGAAGAGAAACGAACGAATAAACATTTCAAATGTGAAAACTTTTTACAATTTTCATTGGATTTCCATGAAAGTTTTTTTTTCTGTCCCCACTGCTTCTTGTCTTTCCCTTCAAAGACATTACTTTGATTTAGTCAAAGCTATAGTAGAAGAGGGTGAGGATAGAAACAAAGCGCACAGACGAATTGAGTCCTTGATGATAATCGGCAATTATATTGAACAGAATCTTTGGTGCTGAAAAGGCAACGACTACATACTTAAAATGACCCGGGAACCTAGAGTCTGAACTTTCGTAGTCAAAGAAATGTCATAACGAACAAGGGTATAATTGTTGTAGATACCTACCCTTAATAGATTAAGCGGTAAGGTTGCATTTTATGGTTTGGGAATTTACACAGAACAAAACACAGACTTCTATGCACTCAAAGCATCAGTAGACTGGAGTCTTTTTTAATTCACAAAATGTGAAATTGAATTATCTAGTTGAATAACACAACAATTCACGTAAAATAATTTTTTGGGAATTTTTTAATCAAAAACAATTTTACTTAACATGAATCTTTTGGGGCATCATTGAGTTTCTAATTACCTAGTGTTTGGTCAAACAAACACATATTCACTTACTTCGCAAGTAAGGAAAAAGCTAATTTTCTTCAGAACAGCAAAAGTAACATTTTTAAGATTTTTTTTTATTTAAAAAGGATCTCTTTAAAAGAAAATATTTTTAAAATTGAAACAACAACAAGAGAAATAGCTATTTCACTGGAAACTTGCGATGGCATACCATAGATAGGTGCTTAAATTGTTGTTGTTTCATGAAAAATTGTTTTAATACTAATCGCAGCTTGTACTGCAAGCAAACATACATACATATTATAATATTTACAAATTTAATTTTTTTTTTATGTCTCAGACTATGAGGGTGGGAGGTTTGATGGTATACTTTAACCATAGTTCGGTGTCATTTCATGTGCTTATCTTATGTGATAATCCTTCTAGACAGCCAAGCAACGGGATAAAAACATATATTGATTATATATTATGGAATATGGAAAATATTAAGAATTGTCTTGGGTAATAATCCCCCGGGATTTGTGTGAAAAGTTTGACTTAATTAATAATGAAGTGCTTGACACGGAGTAACCCACATGTAAGACGTCTTAATATACAAAAATGTTTCGATTATATTTGCGAAACTTATATGTATTATAAACAATAAAGGGTGTCATGGTGGTCTTCCATTTCATCGATCAATTCGTACATTTTCTTAAGTTGTAATAATAATAATTGTCAACTGTCGTTTTTTACTGTTTCACTGTTGGCAATATATTATGTATTTGATTAAACAGGTTATATGGATTCATTTCAACTATACCAGTCGTCAAAAATTTTATCAGCTTTATAAATATTATTTTTACGTGAAGTTATAATTTGTCGTAAATTTTTTTGGTGTTTGTATAATATGTAAAAACAATCGAGTCCTAAAGCAGTTGCAATAATGATGTGCAACATTTAATTTTGGGTGTTATACCTAACCAACCTAAAACTCCGTTACACTCAGATGAATTTTCACAGCTATAATTTTTTTTTTCGTATTCATTTTTGTGAAACTCTGTATATAGGAGTTTTTTAAACTGTATAGAATAAAAGTTGGCGTCCAGCGTTGCCGAAGTAGCACGATCGTGCCTTTTTGACACGAAAATTTTATCATGGCACGGTGGCACGAAAAAATTCAATATGGCACCCTTTTTTTGCTTCCATTTTTTACTTCAAATAAAGCGAATTTTGAAGAAATTTTGAGAAAATTGCTCCAAATGGAGGCCAGATGGAGAAAAAACTGGAAGAAACTCTTATTTTTATAGAACAAATTATTTCGTCTATTTTCTTTTGTTGTATTTCACCCCACAATTGATTTATATTTTTTTTTAAATATCTATGAATTTTTGGTTTTTTCATATAGCACGAAAATGACACGATTTTTTAGAAAATGTGGCACGGAAATTTTTTTGGGCGGCAACGCTGGTTGGCACATGCCAGTCTCATAGATCTTAACTTTTTGTGCAGTTGGTCTAAAACGACATTCATTATTGTATTTGAAACATTTTGTATAGAATTAGACGAAGAAAGGAGAAGATCGAGATGTTTTTTCAGATGTGAAATACATTGTATGAACAAAAATGCTCTTGTGCAATAACACCTATACCAGGTGGCGTAGTACGTTAGTACGTTGAACTGTGACTGGAGACCGAAACCTGGCCTATTTCTTCCTAAAAAACAAAACAAATAATTTTAAGGGTTACTTTCCTTGACAAATACTCCAAATGTATTCAGATTCGAGAGAAAATTGTATAAGTTATTTCTATTACTGCCGACTGACAACACCATCCACTCAGGAATGGTTGACAGTTGTAAGTCAATAAAATAGACTGTAGTTGCTGATTTTTCACGATTCACGAGTTGTCCCAACAATTTTTTTAATTATTACACAGAGAAGAGGGTACATAAAAGAATTGAAAAAGAGTCGCCTCACGAAATAAGTCCTATCAAATTTTAAACAATGTTCAACGACAGTGTTGGGCTCATCAGTTAATTGCTGTCATACGCATCTACATAGTAGTATTAGTAGTAGTGATAGTATAGTATTGTTCGAAATTGTTAAAAATTTGATAAAATGGTTTAACAAATTTTAAGGAAACAGCAGAATTGACTTTAAATGCAACTATTCAATTTTTATATAGCAAAGTGTCTGGACGTAAAAATCATTAAAAAAACATTTACGGAATTTTCTTTACAAAAAATTTCTGAAACTCTCAAAGAAAAATATTTTAACTAATTATTTTTTATTGCACAATTTTATATGAAGCTTATATTCGTTCTTTAAAGTTATAAGTCATAGGAACCTATTCTCTATCAAATACAAATACATTTTTTATCTTATATGTATTACCGAAGTATTTGTAATAATGTATCTAACCAAGTACACCGCACTGTAATATACTATTCAAAATATGAAACTAAGAAAACTAACAAAAAAAAATCATGGTTGGCACACATGCCAGCTAGTCTTTAGAATCTAATGTATGTAAATTCAACTTAAATTTAAATAAAATTTACTGGGTGTGTCTATTAATCTATAGCTTAAGTTTAAAGGGCATTGAGAATGATAGAATATTTATTTATCCCTCGAATATGTATATTGTGTGGTGTTTATTGAATTGCACGAATTAAAAAATGTTAAAACGCAATTGCAACTGCGCGAGAAATCAATGCTATACAAAGTTATACCTACGTATGGAGTAAAAACGGTTCATGCTTTTACAAATCTATTTTATTCGTTTAAAGCTTTAAGATATTCTAGTTGTTGACCTTAATTTAGTGGTTTAATAAAATTTAAATACTTGTAATATAACGTTTCTAATCCAAGATTGTACTATATATGTAACTATACTATATATGTATTAAAAAAAATAGCAAAACATGCTCCAAAGGAGGTTCTCGTTTTAAAATAAATGAAAAATTTAAAATTAAAATCCAAACATTGGGTACTTGCTTTCATAATTCCAGAAATCATTTAAGTACTCAGCGTTGTTATATTTTATTTTGCAGTTTTGTAGGAATCAATTAATAAAAAAATTTCACGTTTTGTATAGTAATTGGCGATGTTAACCCTAAAGGACTATAGTTTTGTTAAAAAACGAAAAACGTTTTTCGGTTCTAATATTTTGAGTTTTTCGGTTCTAATATTTTGAGAACAAACATTGATTTCGAAGCCAGGTTAATTTTATTCTACACACAATGACGTAGTCAATAACTCATAAATTTTGTAAAAACATTCAATTGCATGTTTTAACTTAAAACTTACTTAAACTACTAAAAATTATAAAAAAATGTTTTTCAGCTCGAATACCACGGAAACAAAGAATACTGTCGAATGCGGAATAATTTTACTTTACTCACAATGATGTTACTAAGAATTGGTGGGGTTTGTAAAAAAAAAATCATTTGATAGATTTTTCTTAAAGCAAAATTTGCCAAAAATACTACTAAAACGCCCCAACTTTGGTTTTCAATTGATCGCATATTGAACACCTGTCAAAGTCTTTTAAGATTTGGAATTAGAAATTTCCTTATAATTCATAAAATGTATCGACAGTTGCAAATGTATCGACAGTTGCAAATGTGAAGATGGTTTGTTAGCTTACTTTTTTGTATGATATGTCACTGATTAAGGCGTGTTTTTAGGCTATATTAAAGGGTCATTCATTTTTCGGTTTCGAAAGTGAAGCTAAATAAAACACACACACAGCGATTCATTTTTGATGAAAATTTTATTTCATTATAAAGTTTGGACTTTGCCATTAAGTGTGAAAAACAATATCAAAAAAAATCGGTTATCATTTGACAATATCGCTCCGAATCGACTATAACTGTCTGTCCATTGGGATCTTCGAAGAAATACGGACCAGTGCCTCCGTTCGACCATAGAGCATACCAAACAGTCGCTTTGTCTGGATACAACGGCAACTCTTCGATCACTTGTGGGTTTTCTGAGCCCCCATATGCGGCACTTTGTTTGTTAACATACCCACCGAGTGGGAAATCGCTAAAGAAAATGTTGTTCGAAAAATGCGTGAAAAGTGCTACGCTTGAGTAAGTTTTAATAATTTAAACGCGTTGTTCGATTGTTAAGCGATCCATTATCGTAAATGGCAAACATTTAACTAATATTATGACACTTCAAATGACAGCTAAATTTGTCAGGTGTCAAATGTCAGCGCTACCAACTTGAAACCACGAAATGAATAACCCTAATGACAAGTTTCATAATTACTCAACAATAGATACTAATAATAAACATAGGAAGAAACCGAAAATATTTCGCCCTGATGTCTAAGGCCGGCCCTATAATATGCATAATGAACTGGTCATTATAAAACGTAAGTTTATAAATAAAATAAATGGGTTCTATTGAATAGCAAACTGTAGTTTTAAATTCTATTGTAATTTACAAATACTTTTGTATACCTAACCTGTTTTGCAAACTGTATGTAATCTGCAGCAAGAAAGTACATAGGTATATAATATCTTTGCCAACTTGATATCCTGAATCTACAACATAGTTTGAAAAAAATCCGCATCTTTTCTTCTTGTTTTATTTTTAATGACACAGATGACATCGATGTTGTTCCACTAATCATTGGCTTTCACAATATAAAAATATAAAAGAACTTAAAATGCAAATTAATGCAAAAAAAAAACAAAAACATGATTCTTATAACAACACTGTAACCAAAATATCTACCTCTATTTACAGTCTGGTTAACCTTGTGTTAATTATTGCACACGGAAGCAGACAGATGAAATAGATGGACAGACTGTGTTTTTGTTTTGCTTAATCAAACATTGCCCACAACTACATACCTACCACTACTAGTAGTAGATATGGCATAGCTTATCTTCTTAAATAATTATACGTATACCACAGATGCTTTGTGGGTGTGGTTGTTAAAAAGCTATTTTTAAATTATGCCTATATATATATATGTAATTATATATATACATATATATATATATTGATAGTGAAAGCATGATCGCTCTGACTGAAAGATATATATTGTTATGGGCGTTTGTTCTGTGTAAATCTGACTGACAACTTTGTCACATATTATATATGGCTGAATAATTTAAAAAAATATAATAATAAGATAATCAGCAAGAATAAATCGATACCTGTGGATTAATAGAAAAGAACTGAAATATTTTTCTTCAAATATTTTATTGGCTTAAATGCAGGCATCAAAAGATTTAATAAATTTAACTTAATGCAACGTGAGCACATTTTAAAACAAAACTAAACTTAAACTAAATGGTAGGTAATTAAATTTAAAAAAATAAATTTACATTATGAGCGTAATGACATTGTTGAACGTCTTAGTTTTGTTCAGCAAAAAATTTCTGCATGTTCGGGAAGTTGAGAAGATGCATATCAAAAAACTGTAAGGGCTGTAGGTATAGCGTAAAAAGTCTACGACTTGGGTGGTTGTGGCCCGGAAAATCTTTGAATCCACCCCAGAGGGACGGCGGCGTGCCGCTCACGTGGAGCATGCAAGTGGAAAAAAGCCCAAACTTGAGATAGCTTATAAGCTAGTGATGAAGCTGGCTGGCTGGTAGAGGCTTGTTGTTCAAGGCCCTTGTTCACTCTGGAGTGAAGTGTACTGAATCTTAAGGAAGTATGTTTAATATCGATAACTTTTAAGAATTGATTTCTTATTAATTGCATGTAAAAGTTTTCTAAGTTGGCTATTCACTTTCTCAAAAAAAAAAAAAAAACTCTGCTGGGTTAGTTTTAAAATTAAAAAAAACACCTACCACAACTATTTGTCCAAAATTGCATCATTTTAATCATAAAGGTCCAATGTTTTTAGTGCGAGATGTCCTCAAATATGTTTTTCAATCAATTTGAATTTGGAGTTGCCTCTGATTTAATCCACATTTGGTGAATAAAATATGGATTAACTGAAGAGATATTTCTGACAAATGCTGTAATAGCAAATAATAATTAATAATAACTCAGTAAGCAAACTAACCAGCTCTATAGGTATATCTATTTAGCCAAGCATATAATATTATCTATCGTCTCATATTATCAAACGTATATCGAGTCCAAAATGCAGTTTACGTTTGATTTCTCATTTAAATTTTTTTTTTTTTTATTTCTGAGAGATTTCGGACCACCATGACATTTTAAGTCACATTCTCCGAATAACAGACTGAAAATGCGCCACGAGCTAGTATTTTATGCACTTTTTTTAAACAACGTTAAAATTCATCAGACGCCAAGGAAGCACGTTTCTTTGCTAATTTCACTAGCTACAGGTAGGTATCCAAAGTCATAAACTCACAGGTATAATATTTAAATTATGAAATTTAAATTAAATGGCACGCGTGTAGGCACTTAAAAGTCCACAAAGTCCGCCAAGTATGTATGTATAGAATTGATATTTTTAGACTTGCAAAGGAGTTTCCTGTCATAAATACATTATCAGCTGGGCTTAGAGGTTGAATATCAAATAAGTTATTGGAATAAAGAAAATTAAGTTTCTATCTCTGCATATACATTTACCTGCCTATCTATCTTTGTGTCCGTGGATAGATAAGGTTTAGATATACTACATATATTCAGATAGACGAAGACATGTTCGTAGCTAAAGGGGTGTTTATACAAACTTCAATTTTAAGTACAATATGTATCTACATACATAATAATGTGACCAAACATTTTTCTTCACAGATCATTTTGGTCGTACCAGACAATTTTAATTTATTAAAATATTTTTGTTTAAAGATTAAGATTGTTAAGCTTATCTAAATTAAATTAGAAAAAAGTACCTACATAGTTATAAGCTTCATTCCTTTAATTTGAATTTCTGTGATTTACTGGTACATCAATGTGATTGTGAATTATAGTCCAAAGGCTTTTCCGTAGTCAAAAATTTTGCACTTTTCTACAAATGATAAATACAAATTTCTCTCCTTATATTTTCAGTTGGCTTATAAATCGAGTATGGTACGGAGAAAAAAAAAGAAAGAAACCGAATGCACAACAAACAACTGGTGTGGTGGCTAGTAAAAAATGCTGGTTGATTAAGATCCGGTTGTCAAACAATAAAACCTAAATTGGGATGAACCTGATCATGTGACTTCGATAGCGCAATGCGAAGTGCATTTGCATATGACTCTGAAGGTAGGTTAGCTTGGCATAAAGTTTTTCAAATTAAATTGATCAAATGACCAAGCGCCACTCGCTATAACTCCAGCCTATAAAAACTTGGTGGTAGTTCACCCAATTGTTTGTTGTTCATTCAAATCTTTGATAAATTTCTTATTGAAGATAACTTCACTGTTCACCCTTGGGATTCAAAATTTGACATTTTCTGATTACAAATTAAAGGATTGGACCTAAGTAGATGTACCTAACCCTGATCCTGCTTAGGTATAACAGTTTTTATTTTTTAATAAAAGTAGACCATTTTCCGTCTTATTTTCTTTCTCGTGATATCTTCTTGTGTGTAGTGTATTGCTCGTTAAGAAAATGGTCATTGCTTTGGACTGTCATACTGGAGGCCTGGGTTCGAATCCCAATTTATGCCACATTTCTCAGGGACAAAGTCTCTTGCAATAAAGTGACAAATTCTCCCAGATTATGCATTTCATATTAAGCGTTCAGATTCTACAGAAAATTGTAGGCATTTTGCATTCCTGGAAACAATGCACGTGCATAGCAATGCATAACATTTGTATTAATCACTACATAGGCCCTGGGTTCTGCTGTTTGTGTTGATAGAAATCTTTAGCGAAAGCCGAAAATCTTTGTATTATAGACATAAATCTAATCTACCTACCAAAAACATTTTTCAATTATATACCTACTCTAAGGCTGGATAAGTAGGTAGAACGTTAATATTACTAACGTTGGGTAATACATATGTACATAGGTAGTGGCGGGCAAATTCATTTTTTTGTGTCTGTCAAATTCCAATACTTTTTATTGAAAGCATGTTTTCTCTACGTAACCGTTTTCTGCTTTTATTTTATTTTTTTTTTTTTGTTAAGTTATCTAATTGAATAACGGTTCCATAATGGTTGCGGCCAGTAAGTTGGTGACACATGTAGTGCGCGATGATGATGTTGACGCATTATACTTAACCGCCTCTATAGACCAATCGTGTGCGTCGCGTCATAGGTAATAGCACTACAGACAACAAAAAAAAACTCAAACTAAATAAATAAACAAACAAAACAATGGTGACTGCAACAACTAACGGTTCAAAAAAGCAAAACAAATGAAAACGAATACATAACCGGCCATGAACTTGACTGTAGAATGTAAACAAATAAATGGGAAACTATGTCGACGGCAGCGGCGGCGGTGGTGGTAATAATATTTTTTCGTGTTATGATTCCATTGAGAAACCGCATCGTCTCTAACTTCACCGTCGCGTCGCTCCCGCCACTATTCCACCCATTATAATATAGAAGCATGGCGAACAACACGAAAAGGGGGAAGCATGATGGAGAATAGAGATATCTATACGGGTCGAATTCGAATCGCGGATACATCTTGACATCTCGTTCATCGAAAGTTAGATTAGATGTTAGGTTAGGATATATGTACATACATATTTATATAAAGCACATCGAGAAAGCGTGAACTGGTTTTCCATTGATTTGGCGGTTTTCCATTGATACGCGTTGCTTGCAACATCATTATGGTATCTTAAGCTATAAAAATCATAAAGCCTTATATTTTATGGACTGAAGGGGTCTAACAGCAAGCGATTATAAACTGCATTCTTAAGCTCACGGAAGAGATGTTAGGTAGGTATTTTTCTTCGACTTTATGATTTTTTTAATGGTTGTGTTTTTTTTTTCATTCAATCAAGAAATGAGGATTGTTGATAATATGTATTAGAATGTATATAGGTAGGTACATATATGTACATACACATACACATATATTGCTTTATACTATGCACCGTATGAGATTTTTCAACGAACATTTTAAGCGTTCAAAAAATACAGTGCTTATATTAACCTCATTAGTTATACATAGGTGCGTTGGAAAAATAAAATCTGGAAATCATTATGGCTGGCCACGGGACGAGACAAGACAAGTCTTCTACCTTGAAAAGCAAAATCCGATGTATTAAAAATCAATGTTCATAACTGTATGTTTTTATCGGCGGCAGCGGTGTATCGTCTTGGTTTTGTTCTCTTCAGATCAAGCAGATCAAAAGAAGATGCCGATTAAACATGTACCATGTGTACATATTTACAAAATATATATCTCAATTTAATATGCCATCACCTCCCCCTTCTGTCTGTAAAAAAGCAACCTAAATATTTGCTTAGATATTTTTTTGGTTCATAATTCTTAATGGTAGGTATCAAGTGTATAGGTATAAGATTTAGCAAAATTTATTATAAACTTAAAACAAATGTAAATTTGTGTTAATATTTTTACAATTAGTTATATCGTATGATTTTTAATAATTAATGTTTAAATTTCTTTAAGTATTTTAATGTTTTTTTTTTGTCATAACATTTAAACAGTTCAATATTCTTATTAAATTCATGTTTATCTCAGATAAGTATAAGTAATAACGGACAGTAAACATACTCTTATTCGAGATTATTTTTTCCTCTTAATCCATCTTCAATTCACTCATACATATGCAAGAGATGGACACTGCAGAGAGTTTTTATAATATAAATATTTCTAAAAACACTCACCTTCCATCCAGCACTACTGTTTGAATCTCCTTTATCTTTAAAATATGGCACATTCTGAACCATCCATTCATATATTTGACTTAATGTCAATCTTTTATCCGTTGCTGATCCTATTGCATGTGTTATAAGATCTGCATATGATAAATTACCCCAGGCATTACGCCTTGATGAATTCTTTTTTGAAGCTCCAACATTTTGGGACACAGCTTGTTGAGAATCTATAATAAAATCTGAAATCAATAAAGTTTATTTTTTGAAATTAAAAATTAGTTTTTGAATTTGTTTTCGTTCATTCTCTTTGTATGTTACTGTAAAACAGCGAACTTATAGAAAAATTCTAAGAGTAACCGATAAATGTTAAGTATTATACCTATGAATACCAAGGTCCTTTTTTCATACCCCGAAGCTCTTTATATCATTGCTAATTTATATTCCGTTCCGCTGCTTCTTAATGGGTTTCGTGCTGTAACAAAGAATTTAAAGGTGTCTCGGTCTCCGGGTTTATCCTGATGGTCATGCGGGGTTGCATCCATGGTACTTTTTTTTTACAATACTTTGTTTAGTTACTTAAAGGAACTATTACCAATCGTCATTGGTAATACCTGAAAGTAATCGGTTACTCTTAATACTTTTTCCAGTTCGGGGTTTTTGGAGTAGATATACGATTCTTTTAAATTAAAATATTTAAGGTTTTCTGTGTGCCTTTAATTTTGCGGGTCTTTAACTCATTTTTTTTAATATGCTGTGATCTTAATTACTTTTTGTTTCTTGATTATCATAAAAAAATACAATATTATTGTTATAACTAAAATCTAAATTGCCAAAAAAAAATGTTTTTGTTGTGTCTGCCTAGGGGTTAAACTTCATTTAAAATACATATATTTCATGTAAAAATTAGCTATCATTAAGTCGAGGCCTTTAGGATAAGACGACTATTAAAAAATCACCCCAAGTCTAAAAATTTGAAATAAAATGATGAAATTTTAGCGTCTGTGGTTGGAAAGTTTTAATTTATTTCTGAAATATTTTTCAGTTTTCAGTATCTTGAAATGGAAATAAAATTTTTGGTCCAAAATTTTAAACAACCTGATGTTACGGTATTATCATGATACTATATTTACTTCACAATTTACTAACTTTAAAGCTCTTTAATCATATTTTTAAACAATTATTTACTAGGACTAAAGCTGAGCGTGTAAACTCGCCTAAAAAAGCGATAGTTCATATGCATACAAGTAAGATAACAAATCATTCCAAATTTGGTGTAGCTGTGATACTAAAAAGTTAAAAAAGGCATTTTATGAATTTAACTTAAATAAAATGTTTACAAAAATAGCACGATGCTAATTTGTTTAAAATTTAGAAAATCCTGTCATACTCCAGGGTCATACTGAAAATGCTTTAACATTTATCGCCTAAAATTTTGCGCCATTATTGTTTCTCAAGCTAAGAACATAAAGAAATATAAAGGGTTTTCCAATAAGAGCTTTAATTTTGATATTAAAAAACGAGTATTTTTTAGGAGAAATCAATTGATGTTTACTTCATTGCAAAGTACGCTGCTGATGCGGAACGAAATTTCCAAAATCTCCAACACGACAGCGAAATGCTTACGAAAACGACAACGAAAACAAACGAAAAAAGTTGCGGCTGTTTATCCTCGATAACTTCAGGAAGACCTTAAAGGTCTTGAATCGATTGTGGAGCATTGGCATAGACCTTAACTTTCACGTGGCCAAAAAGAAAAAAGTCTAAAGGTGTTAAGTAACAAAATTTCGGTGACCAATTGTGATCACCTCTTTGAGAAATAACACGATCAGGGTACTTTTCTTGCAAAATTGCGATTGTTTTGTTGCTTGTGTCGCACATAGCGACATTTTTTTAGATCTCGGAGTAATCTTAGTTACTTTGACAGGATTCCTCAGCTTTGATGTCAAAAAAACTTGCTCAATTTTTGTGTGAAAAAAAAAATCTCTTAGGTCTCATTTTTCTGATAGCGCCAATTTTTCTAAAAGCAAAACATTTTTTCTTGTTCGAAAATGTCATATTGAAAAAATAAAAAAAAAAATACTCCTACAATTAAAGCCTTTATATGTACACAACATTTTTCGATAGCTTTCTTTACTTCGTTTGGGATCGAAGCAAATATTACCCAGTGTGTGTTGGTCCAATTTTTAAAATAATGTTTGTATCTATAATACATTTTTATTAATTTAACTTTAAATTAAACTCGAATCTCACCAACAGCAGTTTTTTAATTATACCTATTCTATTTAAATCTGGAAAAATATTGATTTTTTGTGCATGTAGCAAATAACTAAAGTATCAAAAAGTCACTGTCGAGCTATAATGGTAGGTACAAAATATCTCCAACTCGGAATCTAATACTCAAAATGTATAAAAATTTAGCTATACTACTTTAATACGACCACTGTTTTCAATAATGAAAACATATTAATAAAATTATAAAAAAAAAAAAATAATAAACTTACCTCCGGATAATTGCTGATTACTAGCCTTTGTGCTCTCCAAATCATCTATTGGCTCAACGAAATTTTCTGGTCTTGGACATGGCCAAGTATTCGATCTTGCCCTAGTTTGTGGTTCAAAGCCACCATCATGTAATTCAGCAACTAAATCCATTTGTAAACTATCATCTGTTGGTCGTGGAGGCGTTGACCATTGATTGCTAAATGAGTCCATTTTTTTCCACAAAAAATTGTGAAAGAATCAAATATTATCAGCCGCGTTACCAACCACTTGGTCGTTTTTTTTTATCTGAAAAATGAAAATAAATAAGATAAATAATTTTTTAATTATTTATTAATTACAGTGAGTTGAGATTTTTGTTTAAGTAATCTGTATCTTGTTTTGTAACTCATGATTAAAAATTAAGTTATTACAAATGTCAAAAAAACGATGTTTCAGAAAAATAAGAATTATCATTTTTATCCCGGTCCTCTAGCCTATAAAGTTATACTTATTTAAAAATTGTAATTCGAAAAACCTGAGAGAGGGCTCTGTTTTAACGTCCTAAGCAGCTCGTCCCAGAAAATAGCATGAATTTTAACAACTGCTTTTCTTGGGCCGAATGGACAAAATTGAGTTTTTTTTTTTAAATTGATTAAAACTAAAAAAATCAAGGCAAAAATTGTAACCTATAAAATTCCTCATAAACAAAACATTATTATAAATAACACATAATTTCTAACAGCAAACACTTGAACAAACGCTTTCAGCAAATTCTTTGAATATCAAATATGAAGTGGTAAAATGATTCTCAACACACAATAATTACAACGAAGTCTTTTCCTGATCACAATCATTCTCTATACGGTTTTTAGTATTTCAAAGAACATAGCCTCGTCAACATTAGCATCGAATATTATAAAATCTGTACCTACTATTATCTTCATTGTATTAAAATGCACGCGTACTAATACTGAAGTATAGTGAATAGTTTTGCTGCAATTAATTATAATTAAATCTAGTTTTAATCATTTATTCAATATATCCAGTTTTGAAGGTGTGAGAATTGATCATGAGATAAACGAGTATTTTTTTATTTTTTTATCTTAACCGATATAGTACAAAAAATAAATAAAAATAACTTTATAAATTTTATTTAACTATTAAATAAGATTTTTTGTATTGCAGGAATGCTAACACTGTTTATACCTAACCAGAAATATTCAATATATATTTTAATAGTTCTATGGTTATATTTTTTAAATAATTTTTGAATTTGAATGACATAGACATAGGTACCTACTTAATAATTCTATATGACCACTATTGATGTAAAAATTATTTAACTCATCAAAATATAGTAAGTTATGCATAGCCATACACTCATTGAACACTGCTAAGGCACACTTAACTAGTTTTGAGATTGTAATTAAGAGTTAATTATTAAGATGTCAGTTGTAGTTTAAACGTGTGCTTTTTACCAATTACTGGTATTCCCAACAAATTTACAGCTGCGCAGATATTTTATAACTTCAAGTCTGGTTTTTTACGTCGTCATTGAATACTTATAGCAATTTTTATTTCTCTAATTAAATTAGAAACTGTTATGTAATTTTTGCATTCTTAATTCAGGTTTTATTTGATTATTATTAAATACAAGGCCGTAGTTGGTTGTGTTTGATCAGTGGCACGGCGGGGTGGCGTCAGTGTTGCCCGGTACATTAAATCTGTGTTGTTTATTTATTTTTTTTTTTATTTCAGAAACATGCGATAACTCCAAAAATATATTGCGTCTTCACGTTAACCTGTATATCGAGATAGAGCCTTAACAGGTGGACCGATTTGCTTTAAATTTGGTTACTACATTTATCTATGTTATCATGTTTCTCCCAAATACCGCGGAAATTATTTTTGCAAGTGCAAGTGGCAAGTTTGAGATACCTAAAACATTATTAGGGCTTTGCCCAAAGGGTTTCCCATATGATATCAAAAAATTATAAAAACTGTAAATAACTGTATAAATCCGTTGTGGAAAAATTTTTAGTATCAAAAATAAAACAACCACTACCTAAATAAACAGTAAAAATTTTACATTTCAGAATATAGAAACATCACATTTTCTTTATATTTTGCATTTAAAAATCCAAAATAGTACCTAATGAAATTCCATGATCTAAACAAAAACACACTATAAGCTCGGAGAAATGATGAAGTTCTAATTCTCCCTTCTTTGACTTAATTATTATACTGAACAGACAAAAATATTTTCACAATCGTAAAAAATCGATAAACTTTATTTAAATTCTGGTAAAAAAATGTTCAATAAAATAAGGTTTAACTTATCAAAGTACAGGGAGGAGTTACAGACGAAAAAGAAAACCTTTTATGAATAATAAATAATCTAACCCAAAAAAAAAAAAAAAAACTAAGTCAACTAAGCTACCAAACAGGTTCTTTAAAGTCTTGACAAGGTCAGCTAGCAAGTTGAATTAAGAATCAAAAAGCAATAATAATATAAACAAGCGCACGGAACATAATAATCAACCTAGACTATTTCTTTCTATCTTAAATGTGGCATAGTTTTTCATCGTCTTTGTCAACAAAATAGTATTTTAATAAGTCACGTTTCTTTTGATTTGTTTTGTGTTTTTGTTTTGCATTTCATATAACTTTATATCTTTTGTTACATAAAATAAAATTAAGTTAACATTTTATCATGGAACCAACATTCACAAGCTGATGATAGAATTCGAATGCGTAGTTGTTGGGAAAATTATTTTGCTTCAAGCTTGCAATTCAAAAGGACGTTTTGAAAGAATAATTTTTTTTTATTGTAAGAAACTTTGTACCTACATAGTTTTGTCGTTACGTTGTCTCTATATATTATGGATATTATCTGCTTTTAAAAACCTAGTACGCTACTAATGCGAAACGAAATTTTTCTGTGGGTTCCAACACGACATCGAAATGCTTACGGAGACAAAAACAAAAAAAAAATAAAAAAAAAAACTAAGAAATCACAGAAAACCACGCTGTCAAATGTCATATAATTATAACAAATTTCGTTCTGCTTTTCGTTTTGCATTTAGATACGCTGTTCGAAGACCGAAATTTATAATTGTAGCAGATTATTTGGAGAAGTCAGAGCCAATGGCATAGAGTACCTATATTATATAATATATATATAATATATATAATATAGGTACTCATTGGCCAATGGTCTCATCAGCTAAGCGCTATAATAATTGTATTACCCTTTAATTTAAATTACTTGTTAATAAATAATAATAATAATTACCATAATTGTAGGCGGAAAAGTGAGATTTGAGTTTATGTTTGCATTTGTTGTTGTTTTTTCATTATATTGTTGTATTCTATTGCAAAACGAAAAGCAGAACAAAATTTTTCGTTTTCAATTTCGTTGTGTCATATTCATATGGAATTTTTCGTTTCGCATCAGCAGAGTACTAGACTTTTTTTGAAGGCTAAGGCTGGGAATAGTCTCGCGATTTTCTTCGTTTCTTTTTTTTTTCAGTCGATATCGCAAAAAAACGTATGATGCTTGTGATTTTCTGTCGCTCGATTTTTTAATCGCAAAACAAAAGTAACATAATTTGTGCATTTCTGTGAATTTCTACACAATTTGTTTTTTTTTTTTTTATATATGAACTTTTGACAGACAGAAATTAACGCAAATGCACAGAGTTTCAAAGTAAAGGAACTAGGCTAATTATTTTAGTAAAAATGCTACAAATAAAAAGCAAAGTCTAAAAAGAAAAGAAATTATAAGTTCCTTATGAAAACCTGAAAAATTTGTAAATTCAATAAATTCTTTCATTATATTCCATTGATTCCATTATTCCACAAACGAAAGCTAAAAACAAAAACAAATTGTTTTAATATTTTGAAAATAATACATACGATAACGATTAGTACGAAAATTCAAAAACTATAATTTACATTTAATTCGTTTGATGCGCACGTTTATTTAATAGATATTGTATCTATACGTGTGTATACGTGGATCAAATTGTTAAAAAACGTTCAGTAATTTGTACCTACCAATTATCGTTTGACTTGAAAGTATCTACCGTTTTAACATTTCCCGAAATTGACCAATTTGGTTAATTTTTACGATTGCCATAATTAATAAATAATTTTAATTGCATTTAAAATGTTAATAAATAATTATGCTTTGGTATAACCATAAAGTATTTAGGTACCTATGTTTTTTTTTAACTCATATTGGGCACAAAATCCGAAAAATACAAATCAACCCATACAAATTCTTACTATAGTAAAATTAATATTAAAAGCTTTTTATCATAAATAAACATTTTTTTAAGGCGGTGTGGTATGTTTGTTACAATTAACATATTTATTATTAACTTCGTCATCATTTTATATACATTACATATGTATATGTTTGTGTGTTCCTCAATTGAGTTCACAAAACTTAAACATGCGCACTGCTCATTTGTGGACTTTGCTCGATCTTGAGTGAATCAATAAGCTATACAATGTATGAGTGAGTGTATATTCATGCAGTTACTTAATGAGAACTTTTCAACTTATGGATACAAAATAAACTCAAACAATTTGAAAACGTTACGCACGTGGCAGCAATAATTTGTTTAACTCTCGCGATCTTTTAATTAAAAGAAAAAGAAAAAAAAAAAAAAAAAAAACAATTCAATGGGTGTGTCTTGTTTTGGTGTTTTTTTTATTCAAGTTATGCGTCAATTATTCTATACTTTATAAATGTATAACAGTTATACATAAAAGGTAGGTATCTTGATACAAAAACATGCGCGGATCTATCTATTATCTATGCTTTTAATGAAAATTATGTAACTAGCTTAATTGTTATCTATGTATACCTAGTTCCATAAGCTTTTTTGGCACGCATAGTATTTCAAGTTTAAATACAATTTCTTACAAAAAAACGAATCAAAAGCTTTTTTAATTCTTTTCAAAATTCTGCCCTGTTTTAAAATTATATTTTTTTCTGTTTCAAGGAAAATTAATTTGAGTGTAAAAATTAAAAATTAGCACGATTTTTTTTTTCACACCCCAAATTAGATCCTTCTTTGTGGCAATTTTTTATTTTCGCACCTCAAATTAATCTTGACTTTTGAAACTTTGTTCTCCACTTCGCAGATTTCAAAACATTACAGGAGCAAATATTTATACCAAGACTGATTTAAAATTTCTTATACTAAAAATAATTTTTGCAAATTTTATTTTCTTTATTTTATCTATATGTACATATTTTAACTATGACCTAGAGCAATCAGGACATGATTTTTTTTTTAAATGTTGAAGAAAATATTACTAAAAATTTTAAGAAGCCTCTGTTATCTGCATACAAAAAAATGAATTGAAATCGATTAAGTCAATAATGAAGTCGAAAACTAAATAAACAGTTCAATGGAAGGTTGGTATGCTCTTAATAATAACCTATGGTAAACTCAATTGCTACTTAAGCACCTACGTATCAACGTATGATTAAAATCTCGAATTCAATTCCTTATAACTTGCTATAGAAATAGTACTTATAGATTCAAAATAGTTTTACCGGCCTTTAGTCCACAAAAACTTTGGCGTTTCGTCCCGGCGATCTCACAGTTGACTAGTGAGGACCTTGTCAATACGCATTTTTTTTAAGTTCAGTTCATCTTACATAGATTTCATGACGAATATCTAGTGTGAACTATATCCAACAAGACTAGAATTCCTAATCAGTTTCTCCAAATACTTGGCTGATGTATTTCAGTTGTATATAAAATTTGTATTATTAAAGAAAAACCTTCATATATATAGTACTTCAATTAGTCTGATATACCTAACCTACCTACATATTTATCTCAATAGAAATAGAGCTGAATTGTCATATTTTTTTATAATTTTATCTGTTCTCTTTCCTTCGTATTTAATAATTCGATTTAGATTAATTCTAAATTTATTTGAATACAAAATCCTTTTACTTTCAAAATCAGTTTTTTTTTTATTTTGTTTCAAATATTCGGGCAAGCATTACTCATTTCATTTTCTGATTTCGTTTCGGTTTTGTTTTGGTGATTGAGATAGAAAGCATTATATATGTACGTACATAGGTAGGTACTTGTTTGTGTACTATTTGAATTCTGGACCATTTTAATAAATTAGTATAAAAATCTTTTTTGTTTACGAATTCATTTATCACCGAGAATTAGAACAGGGTTTTTTTTTAGGCGTGCGTCGTTGCTTCACAAGATAACCATGACGACGTTCAAATACTCAGATATTTGTAGCATTATCATGCCCAATTTAAAAATACACTCTGTGCGCCACCTTATTAAAGAAGAGGTATTTTTTTTTTTTTGTAAACAGTCCGATTTTTTTAAATTCATTCAATAATCCAAGAAAAACTTTAACTAAGGGAGGATTTACATAAAAAAACAATTTTAATGGGATCCTTTTGGAATTAAGCAAATAAATTCAAACTTAAATGTTAGTTAAATGCGCCGCATTTTTTTACTTGTGTTAGACACTCGCAAATTAATAATCCCGCTTTTTATAATCTTGCAAACGCAAACAAAATTCCAAACTGATTTTTTTGTTAATTGTAGGTACGTCATTTTTTAATGGTTTTTTTAACTAAGGTATATTCAATGCTCTTATCAATTTTTAGTCGAACAAACCTAGATGTTTTCTAGTTTTTGAGAAAATTGCATACATACACCTCGGTGTACAGTTATTTTAAAATAAATTCCAATGCAATTTACGTCCAAATCCAAATTATTGAAGTTCTTGACCTTTTAAGATTAGATTGATATTAAGTTTCCTATTTATCTTTACTATAATGATGCTTTATATCGATGAATCAAAAAAAAAATCAAGGAGAGAGGCTCTTACAAAAGCCATTAGCTCCCAAGTAATTTAGTCTTCAATTTTTGTTTGTTATAATTTCTTAGTTTAGTAATATTATAGCTTATATCGTAAATAAAAAAAAAAAAAATAATCACGTGAAGAGTTTTAAAATCCCGATATATTAATATTTTTCTTTTTATTCTATAATTTGTCATCTCCCAGTTGAAAAGGTCTAAAGTTTTGTTGTAAATTTTGTAGTTATCTTCGTACAAAACTTAAGCAGATGCAAAAACAAAAAAAAATAAAAAGCGTTATTTTATAGTTTTAGTTATTCTTTTTATGACAAATTTTATTTTGTTCATACAACAATTTTGGTGGCGCGGATCCTCTCTCAACAAAAAAAAAATCAATTTATATTCAATAATTATTTTTGATGAAAAAGAATATTAAAAAACACAATAAAACAACATCACATCTATGTAGATAAATTCACGCCCAACACAATGCTCTTTAATTTTTATTTTAAATCTTTTCAATATATCTACAGAATTTCTCCTTAAAAAAATTGCTTCTTTCCATGCAGCGATCTTCAGTTTCATTTACTATAACATTTTGTTCTTTTTACGACATATCTAGAAAATAAAAACTTAACAAAACTTTTCTATCACAATTGCCTGCTGATTATTTTAAACGTCACACTACTTTTTGATAAGAACAACCAACAACGTTGTATATATTAGTATTTATATTGTAGACTTTTATAAGTAGTTTTTATTTTAATAGAAAAAAAGTACCTAGCTAATAATAAAAAAAAAATACCTAGAACGTAGTTTGCTAGCTATTAGATTCCTGCTGTAACAACGTTTTAATCTGATACGTAATAGCATTACAGAGATATATCTTTTGGAATATAAACTTTTGCCATTTGCCAATATTCCGATGGTCTTATAAAAATATTAGTTCATTTGATTATTTAAATAACTTGAAGTACTTGTTCTTATAAAAAAAAATTGTGTACCTACATATACCTACATACATATTTCGTTTTTTTTTCTGCCTTTTGTTTATTTAATCAAACACGAGCACAGAATAAAAATATGCTGATCTGGATTACTTCTAGCTTTGACGCATACCTTGAAAGTATTCTCGTTTATATTTAAAAGCAGAGTATATTTTATTTTAAGATCTTAGGAATAAAAATGGTTGATTTTGTCCCAGAATAGACGCAGAGATGCAAAAATTTTAAAACTGATGATCAATTAAAAATAAATTGTGAGTTGATTTCTGCTTTCGGAATGAAAAGGCAACAACTGAGTGAGTATACAAAAAAAAAAAAAAAAAAAAAAAACAATTCCATTCTACTAGTTTTTGTTTTTATTCCTAGAAATTAAAGACCTAATGGATCTTTCCAATATAACTCACGTTATTTTACACTTCATCATGTGATAACATTATTAACCTTAGACTCTAGCGCATTTTATATTAACTGCTTTTGCTAATATTATAAGTGTAATTAACAGTGCAAATGTTATTTAAAAGTATCGTCTCTACGAGGGGTGGACGGATAACGAAAGAAAAAAGAAAAAAAAATATGAAAATATCAAGTGCAATTTAAATTCTGTTGTCCGAGCAAAAGTGATATGGTTTATCACAATTTAAAATTGTATATTATATAAACATATATGTACGTAAATATGTACTTTGATGACTCTTACCAAATACTCGTATATAACCGCAAAGTCAAGTGATGCGATTAGTGATTAGGAAATTGTTGTTAATTTAATTACAATGGAATTTTATTTGCGTCCTTGCTCCCAATGTAACAGATTTGATCAATCTTATTATTACTATATTATTTTTTGATGATTTAAAGGGTGATTCATAAAAAATCAAACAAAAAATGTTAGTAGGGCCAAGTCTGAAAAATAATTATATGATGGGATTCTATTTACCCCCTTCGGTAGGCGTACACTTGACTCTATTTATCTAACACACAATCGTTCCAACTGCGAACCGATTTCACATTTAAATAATATGTTGAAATTGTATAACTATAATAATAATATTTATAAATTAATTTTTGCAATGTACCAAATATTGACTTTAAAAGAACATTTTATAATTTATAATATACATATTGTACGCTAGATATTAGATAGGTTGATTCCAATAAATTAATAAAAAAAAAAGAGTTGCATTTCTGAAAAATTGACCTTAAGTTGAAAAATATATACCTAAAGGTATTTTGGTATTTTATAAAAACAACGGCAGCAATTTAATCGCTAAGATGTATATTTTTTTTTAAACCAGGAATGTAGTATTTTATGGTAGGTAGGTACTTGTTCTAAAAAAGTTTTTATAATGAAAACTTTTTGACAAAAAAAAAAAATTAAAAACTTCAAATTTTATGTAATGGAAGAAAAATTTAGTTTGTATAGTGGTTTTATCAATTTTTAATTGCCAGTGAATTATCTAAGCAATATCCCTTTAAAGACATTTTAAATTGTACTGAAGAAGGTGCAAGTAATATTATAACTTAAAACAACAGCATCCCTTTTTACCAAAATACTATTGGAGATTGGCAAGGCGTTTAAAAATGTTTATGTTTATGTTGAAATTATTTTAAGTATTTCATTTTAATTGTGATATTATGATGGCAATATAAAAAATGTTGAATTCGCATATTTACATTATTCACATTTACTTAGCGAAATAAAAAAAAAAACAACAGTAATCTTTAAACAGGTATTTCTACAGCTAATTTATAATTAATTCAAACAATAAATTTTACATTTTTAGCACGTATTCAACCTTGTATCGAAAAAGCCTAAATATTTACGAAATAATTATCAAAAAAGAAACCGTATACTTAACCTATATACTAAGGTGTTTCACTTTCAGTTAAAAGTGAAAATACACGTCTGTTAAAATTTGAGCACTTATTAACAATATTTATAGTCTGAGAGTTTGTGAATGATTATACCTCAAAGTATTTTACATACATACCTCTACAACTTTTGTTTACGTACAATTTGTATTTTTCCAAAGTGAATTCTATTAACCTAGCAGTGATTAAGTAGCTCAAAGACCTTTATAATAGACTTTCAAAATCCAACCAAAGAACTGTTACAAATTGGTTTTACTTGGTAAATTTGGTAATTGTCAAAAATAATGACCATCAAGCTGACTTTAAGTTTTTTAGAACTTCTTAGGTATTATATTTTTTTTTATAAAAATGGCTCCACTGATTTTTTTTTTAATCATTTAATTTATATATTTGTACAAATATTTTTCGTACCTATAGGTATCTAAAATTTGAAGCAACTTCAGTACAACAACTGTTTAAAAAGCATTAACAAAAATCGAATTGTTCTCGAAAACGACTCCTACGACTTTGATGGAAATTTTGTATTAAATAGTTATTTTTTGAAAAAACCGCTCCAACGGTTTTAATTTTTTTTTCTCATAAATAAAAATTTCAGATAAATTTCCAATTTATTTAACAATTTCTCAATTTAAAGCATGGTACGCAGCTGAAGTAAAACAAAAATTTCCCTACTAAAATGACACAACGAAATATTAAACGAAACATTTCGTTCTGCTCTATACGTTTTGCAGTACGCTGTTCAATGAGCGAAATTGATAATTATAGCAGATTATTTGGAGAAGTCTCCTCTTCTTTTTTCGACCGAATTATTTACACGAGCGATTAATAATTGTGTGCTGAATAGTAAGACCAGAAACAAATTTCATTAAACATCATCTGATAAAACTCTCCATTAATATTTGTCCGTAGTCTTTTTGTGTACGTTTTCCCTGTTGATTTGGAGACTAGAGAACATTTTCGTTTCGCTTAAGCTGCGTAATAGGCTTAAATGGTAAGTTCATGCATGCATGTTTTTTGCAACACGATGCTATATTTTGTTTCTAAATAATTTACTATTTATTATGTATATTAAGTGTACCATAAACAAAACTATTTTTTGGCAGATGGCACAAAAAAGCTCCCTTAACTAAAAATCTGCGATTATTAATATTTAAACCTAACTTTTTAATAAAGACGTCTTTTTTGATTTCACCGAAGTTTTTGAACCTGTTTCGAAAACAAAACAAAATTATTTTTTTAACACCCTGATATAGGTATAAATAAGGTATACATAGAATAATATATCAATTAAGTAACTTTATTTCCTCACACACCATCATAAAGTGGCAAAAGATAAACAAATATTTTAATGACAAATCGCGTTTGAATAAAATCTTTGCCTCCGAATCCGGTTTCGGATAAATGATATTATATTTTTTCTTATAAAATTATATTAGCTTATCTTACAATCTTATTATGGTATAAAAAAATTGTTTCGATCTGAAGGGGAATTCATATCATATTTTATGTCTGCCTATTTTTAGGCCTGTCTGATTTCTTGACCTACCCATATTCAAAATTTCTACAGCGTTTTTTTCCAAACTTGAACTTGTTTTTTTTTTTTTTGTTTTTAGAAGATTGACGATAGCTGCCATTAAATCATTTAGAAAAAGCGCATTTTTCAACGAACAGTATCAACAAATAACAGTACCCCCACTAGAAATATTTTTATTATTTTGAAAATAATGACTTAAGCGACCTCGTTTGTCTTGTAAAATATAAAAATTACAAGAAGTAATTTACATATCGTCGGCTTAAGGTTCAAATCAGTTCAAGAATAAATTCATTTTTATTTGTGTCATTAGAAATTCCTTAAAAAATTCAAATACAATTAATCATCGAATTCTTTTTTATTAAGTATTAAAGACTGTATACGACTTACTTCTTATATTTTTAGATTTATTAAAATATTCCGAACACGTTTTATTTTATTTTATTTTGTAAAAATATGTTAAATTGTAACCCCGAGAAAATATTAACCTAGGGTTATAAAAGCGCTACATAAAACATCGCAGAGCAGGGCACTAACATCGAACAAACCTGTTGTTATCAGCTGTTTTATTTACCGGAATCAGTACTCTATAGGGGACTTTTTTTGAGAACCTCTAAGTTTTGATACATTTTTGTACTGGGCTATAAATCCACAGACCAATTTTAGTGGAACTTATGATTATCCATAAAAAGTTATGTGCCAAATATCTTCTCAAAACTTGGCCTAAACATTGACTTAAACCTATTTTGAGTTTTTATTTAATTAGAAAATGCATACACAATACACATGTCCAACTAACTAAAATTGTTGAACTATGTAAATCTAATAAGTTTGACTGTTTCTAATCAACATCAATATTTGCAACTGTAAGCCACTTAAACATTAAGAGCAATTACGTACGCCCCAGTCGTGCAATTTATTTTGTTTTAATAATTTCTAAAATAAAAAACCGCCACTTTTTTTAGGTATGTGCATAAGGTAGTAGAGAAATATTCTTGAGTGGTGATGTTTGTACGAAATGACAGAATTTTGCTTCATGAAAAGTGTATCCAAATTTTTGTTTTTTTTTTTATTTATTTTTTATTCTCGTTTGAGTACATATTTGATGAGTGAGCAACTTTGGGCGCCATTGGCTTTGATTATTATTATTTTTGAACGATGGGTATAATACATTATGTGGTTTTTTTGGTTTTTCAAGGTTATACATATGAATGGGAGGAATTTATATTGAAAGAGCTTTTAGTAATACTTGAGATATACCATTGAAATAATAATAATTTTAATGACGATTCAAATTCATACAAAAGCTCAGTCAGCTGCGCAAATTCTATTTTCTTAACTCACTTAAATATTGTATAGGAAGCAATTACAAAATAAAATTGTATATTCTGTTAAAATAATACTACCTTTCTTAAGGTATTCCTATTCCTATTTCCACACTAAAGCTGCAATAGTATTTGTGTTTTATAAATGCATTCCCATAATTTGTTCTAAAAATAAACATTGTCGTTAGCAAAGGTGAAAGTGGGCAAGGTCTTGATTTGCTGCGCGCTGGAAACTTATCTCACTTGAAGTTCGCTTGTGCCATTTATAATACAGTAAAGGCTATCGATGTTGATCTTGAACAAAAAAAATCGTACATTATGTACACATGTATATCTGATGTAAATATAGGTTTTAAAGGACATAAGTCTATGTCAGTAAAGTATTTTAATTTTGATCCTATTTTAATAAAAGTTATATTCAAGACTTGAAATATTAAGATCGATTTACCTTATGCCCCATACGGAATATGCTTTGCTTTAAACCTAGCAAGGCCAGTGGTTCTGATGGCTTACCAGGTTGATTCTTTAAACATGATGATGATGTGTTGGAAGAGACGCATGAATCAAATCATCAACCATATATGAGTGGAAGGAGTTCAGAGATGCTATTGGGGCTACAGTTGAATAAATGTTCTATCTACAAAAATCTATGACATGCAGGAACTATTGAGTTGAGGCATTATCTATCACTTCAAAACGTTGCAGATGAGATCATATTTAACATACTGTGTAAGCAGGTATCACAGCGGCCTTTGGTTTGGCAGATTAGCCAACTATAGAAAAATTCGTCACACTGAAAGAAATTCTGGAAAAAACAAATGAATTTCAAGTCGAAACTTACCATTTTTTTTCATAGT
Source organism: Epistrophe eligans (assembly GCA_951394125.1). NCBI lineage: Eukaryota > Metazoa > Arthropoda > Insecta > Diptera > Syrphidae > Epistrophe > Epistrophe eligans. The sequence continues at coordinate 57,035,371 of OX596028.1, forward strand.
TTACAAAAAAGCATATGATAGCGTTTATCGTCAAAAGCTCGATATACAGTGATGGCAAAACTCAAGACCCCGGGAAAACTGATATGTAGATACATCTGTATCATTAGACGTACATTAGAAAACAAGCGGTGAAATGTGTAACTTTTGAATAGCTCATTGCTTTCAGCAATGAATTCCCTATCATGTGATTTCTTCAATCATGTTCGGGAGCAGATATTGCCCAGACGACAGGCGTTAACACCTAGAAAGCACTATCTATTCAACTATTATGCTATGGGGGCGATATTGAGATCATCGATTGCTCTAAACGTGTCGCAGTTGTACAATATCTTTACAGGCTGCCATTAAAATAAAACAGCTGAAACTAAGTTGCCTTTGTAGTAGTAGACGTGTGTGTCCTGTTCTATGCCCGAATAAAAAGTTTTTATTTCTATAATGCAGTCAAACTTGATCTCTACCGATAGGTCATTACAGCTTTGAAATAATAGGGGACAAGGAATAACGAGTTGATATACATATACATATATGCTATCAATAAACCGCTAATATTTGTCACAGCTCATGAAAAATGGCTCATTTTATTGCCAGTTGGACCTTATCTAACCCGGAGTAAACATATAGCAATTTATTAGGTGTCTCAAGCTCACTGACATCTCAGCAAGCTCAGAAATCTGAACGTAATTCCTCAGTGAGATTTTTCACTTTTGTTGTCAAAAAGTTGAAACTGATATTTTTTGGATTCGCTTGCTCAATTTTTTTTTGTCGCAGCTGATCAATTTATAAAAAAAGAGAGATTGAGAGTGATTTTAAATTCTAGCGGAGAAATCTTATTCAGTTATTTCCCTCTTCTCAGTGAAGCTGACAGAAGTTTTCTAAGTGAGATCTCAGAAACTTTAACTGGCTAATTCAATATTTGGAAAATGGCATCTAATACCCATCGAGAGAAAAAAAATTATTTAAAAAAATTTTATATTTCATTGTGGTTTGTTAATACATACATCAATATTGCAGATATCTTTCAAGAATTTGACAGTATATTGCTTGACAGTCTATATTAGACGCAAAAAAGTCGCATTAACTTAACATTTTAATGTCGTGTGATCGTTAATGCGAAAAATGATTAGTTTTTAGTCTTTTTAATTCCACTTCAACTGTGGCTGTGGTCAAGTCGCGTAAGTGTGAGTTTATGATCTCAATGCGTCCGTCCCAAAGGCGTTTTAAAACAGTATTTATTGATTGGCGTCATTAGTATATGATCGTCAACATTTTATGCATTGACACAGTCTACGCTGTCCGTCTGTTCGTAGTTTTAAACTAAAAAATTGAAGTGAGTTCTGCACATTTAAAAACAGTATGGATTTTAAATAGAAATTTCGTTCGGAATAAAACAAAACTCAGTTGCTCTACAAATTTGTTTGAAGAAATTCTGTGAATCTGGTTTACTGATTTTTCATCTAAACGCTAAATGAAGAATATTTTAGCTGTTGTGGTTTTAAGAGTGCCGGAATTATTGGGCCATTTTTCTCCTAAGACGACGATGGAAGAAAGGATTATTGGAGATAACTACCGAGGCATAATAACTGATTTTTATTGATTATTTGGACTTGGACTTGTTTTATGTTCTACTTGTTTTATGGGTTTACATTATATATCAATGCTTTATGCAGAGAATCCACAGAATATTAAACCACTGGAGAATAATATCGAGCTATCTTGGAAATAGGCGCCATCGGAAATGTATTGAAAAAATGGATTAACGGAATGTCAAGCCAACCGAGGTAGTAATTTGAATGAAATAAAATTCAGTAATTGGTCGCAGGGTTTACTCTTTTCAAAAAAGCAACAATCGTTGAAAAATATTGAATAATGTTTTTTTACATAGCCTTTTCAAAAAGAAGCCAACAGATGGTCAGCCTGATATTTTATTTCTTTTAGTATTTGCTTTCTTACAACTTATCTACCTAGATCTTTTCACAACACAAAATTAGGATCGTTGAACTTGATATCTTGATATATGAATTAATTGGCCAAATGCACCTGGAATCCGTTGAGTAAGGGTATAAGAATTCTATAATGTTGAGAGTCTTTTTTTTTTCTTCTGTAACCACATAATATTATATTTTATTGTTGACAGGTTTAGGTCGAGTGAAGATGTTTATAAGTTTGAGTGCATATTTCAATCACTCTACACGCATAAAGTATTTGATTGGTACGCATAACATTAAGTGTTTCCTGCCCACGAAATTCTTCTTTAATTCAAATATACACTATATGCACATGCGTACACAAGTGTTTTTTTTTTTAAGGGTCTTCAATATTTATTAAGTGTTTGTTGCTTTCTTCCGAAACGCGTTTTTATGTGACACTATAGGTGATAGTAAAAATTATACAATTTTAAAGTTTAAAATAAAAAGTATAACTGCAACCTTAAATATTTTACCAATCAAAAAAAAAAATCTGTAATACACTATAATACCATCATATACCATCACATTAATTTTGTTTTTAAAATAAAAACAATTAAGTGATGCCTTATAATCATAGCTAAAGTTGATCACGACCACAAAAGCCAGTTCAGTTTTGGAAAACTTCTTGAAATACAAAGTGACAGTCTACGACAAGGTTCTTTCTCATGGAACACACTATCCTATACTTTTTCTATGCAGAACGGATTCATTAAACACACCTAATATTTCTTAATATTGTCAATCGATCTAACATTAAGGATCGTCTAAATACTACGATTCTAAAATAAAGCTGCAAATACTCTCTGTGAACTGAAACTGAAAATTGTTTTATAAGTCTCATGAACTGTTTTTTAACACCTTCTATTCTTATGATATGAACCGTCCAAAACCGGAAAGCTATATTTAAGAAATAATCTAACACATACCTTCACTACATACCTATATGAATATGACTTCCGGAATTATCTTTTTATACAATCAAAACCAACCGTTTATCTCTTTTTACAATATAAATATAAATTGATGATGATAAGATATAAATAAATATGTTTGTCAATGTTATACAAACGATTACTATTGCATCATTTTCAAAACTGCTGCAAGTCGTATTGCAGCAATTTGCAATTCTTTAGGGGCCCGTTTTTCAATCCTGAATTAACTAAAATCAGAGTTTGTTAATCATGGAAATAAATCATCATGTTTTAGTGGAGCATTATTTTTAACATTTTATATCATTTTTTCAACTTTTCTATAATTAATTACTCCACCAAATATAAGCTTTCTTTTGAGCTCAAGGTTGTGTGAGAAAGAAAAAATTCAATCACATGCTATAATTCCTTTATCAAAAATATAACTATCCAAATCTCATGATTTTAAAACATTTGAATTCCATTATTTTGGGAACAAAATTTTTATATAAAGGATAATGTTTATAAAATCATAAATCACTGACTAAGCATAAGCAAAACCTAAACCTTTAGCATTATACAATTATCACGGTTTGAGATCAATCTAAAGTCACGAATCGAATTTTCTAAAATTATGGATAAGATTGCAAACCCAGCGACTTTTAACTGCTGAACTACTAAATTACGTTCAGAATAATAATGATCTAGGTTAGGATTGCTATAAAGCCAATTTAGCTAACCTAAAACAATAGGGTTAAATTCTAATACTTAAGAGGATAAAATCTTATTAAAATAAAGGAAAACCACGGACAAAAACTAGATTTAGAAATTAAATACAAATTTTGTATATTTCTTAACGTTGATGTTATATATGGTTCGTTACTTTATTAAGATATAAACTAATTCTTTTAGGCATAGTTTTTAAAAAAATTCAGCAAAAAAATAATTCATAAAAATAATTTGAACTTGGAATCTGCATCCTAAGCTAAGATCACGCAAAATTTTAGCTTCCATCAAAAATTCTATCCAAAATTTAGCCAAGCATAGCCGAAAAGATTTCAGCTACAAAAATTAAATTTCTTTGTGTACATCACTTATCTGGCAAAATTTAGAGCATAAATATTTGTTCGGCACATTAATCTTCTAGATAAATTTTAACATAAGTATGTATTCTAAAATTATTGAACTTTGTGTGTGTTTTTTTTTTTTTTTTTGTAAAACTAAAAGTCGAAATGAAGGAATATATTGTATTTGTCTCAGACAGAGTAAAATAATATCAAAAAAGATAATATTTAAATATCAAGACCACAAAAAATACGAGTGCAACATTTTTAGACAGTCTGATGTTTAAGTATTGCTATGATACTATATAACAATTCTGTTGGGTTAAAGCTCTTCATTAAAATGTTTAACATATTTTGGTAATAAAATCCAGCTAAACATGCCGTAAAAGTGACAGCTCTTGCGAAAAATTAAGCAAACATACACTTTTTAACATTTACAAACATGTCAAAATGACATACATATGGAGCTATTATAATTCGAAAAACATAAAACTCGCTTTTGGTGATTTTTACTTTAATAAAATGTCAAAAAGATAATAGGTACTATTTTAAATTTGAAAAATTCTTTTTTCAACCTAGTACCTATGAAACTAAAAATGCATCGTACTTAATCTATTAAAAATTTTCCGCCAATATTCGTAAAAAAAAATGATTGATAATAATAATTAAGGATTACGAAAAAGGTGTAAAACAACTAAAGTGAAATAAACAAATGAATTTTGCTAAAAAAGGAAAACCGGTAGGTGCACGCTTCGGAGTTTAAAAAAAAAAGAAAACAAATAATAAATACGTTTTATGACAGCATCAAAATTTTCTTCAGGTTTGGTTTTGGTTAGGAATTTTGTTTTTTATTATAATCTTGGGGTAGGTACTTTTTTGTTCAAAGTATATTTTATATTATCTTTTAAAAAATTGTCTTAATTGTCTTTCTATATTTTGCCTTCACATATGTTGGTATGTCTATTATTTTAAACAAATGTCATTGGCTGTTTCGTTGAACTTATTTAAAATTCATTTAATAACTGAAATTTCTTCCCACTCATCATCTTCATCATCTCACTTCAACCATCACTAATACACTCACAGCCAAAAACAGAAAAAAATACTAAATAAAAACAGAAAGAATATTTAAAAAAGTTGGTTCGCGAAAAAAAAAGCTTTTTTAAAAAAAAAAAAAAAAAAAAATTAGAATAAAGCATACGATGACAACGATGACTTACTTTCTTGGGGCGCGTTGTTGATTTCCTTCTATTTCTTCTCTCTTCTTGATGGGACTCCTGTACTCCTGATAGATTCCTTAGCACCAATAATGAATTGATAAATCTTTCACTGATAATGCACACACTGATAATCACACACTATCACTGTTTACAATCGTAAGTAAGCAAGAAAGATAGTAGATAAGGAAAAAAACACACATTGATATTCAGCAAAATAACTTATTTCGAAATTTGAAGTGTATGTGTATTATTTTTTTCTGTGCTTTTTCTGTTTCCGCGTTTTTTATCTTCAATCCCGAAAGAGACCAATATTTCGCAATATATTAAGGTATATTATATTCTGTATTAAATTCACAAATACTACGATCATTTTATCACTAACCACAAACTCAAATTTACATTTATGTGGGGGTTCTTAAGAGTATTTTTTTTTTAATTCACCAATACTCACAAGTGACGATCACTTTGCTGATACTATTTGATTTCTTCTCACTTCTTCTTTTCACTTTGAGTAATTTTTCTCTGAATATTTTTTTTATTGCGTACTTTATTTTTTGCGTTTTCTTTTTGGTTCTGTAAATAAGTTTTTTTTTGTTACTTTTTGATGTGGAGCAAAAAAAACGCGCACTTTGGGGAATTCAAGTTTAATTGTTCAGCTGAACTTAACATTGTTGAACTAATTTTTGAGTCGAGTTCCGAGGATCACGATAGAGACTTTTAAAATAATCTTCAATATAAAGTTTCATCAATTAAAATAAAGCTTTTTTCGATAGAACAAAATACAAAGCATATTCGACATGATCGGAAAAATTCCATACGGACCGGGTTATCAACAAGAGCTAGTCACAATGGCATAATAAGAATCAGCAAGCAAAATTAAAAAAAAAAGAAAAAAAAAAAGAACTACTCTCTCAGACACACGGTATCATCAACGGGTAGAAAAATGGCCTCTCTGTGAGGGCCACTCTCAACTAAGTAGAGGGCGGAGACCGGAGAGGTAAAATTTGCTTCTTCTAACGGCGAAAAATGTTAAATCAACGAATAAATTCCTCTCCGGTGATCATGGCCATCATAGTAGAGCGCGGCAGCAACTTGACGTCTCGAGTGCAATATTTTAACTCACGATTTGATTTACCAAATCACGATCATTGATCGTCGGTCGGCTCGTTGTCGATTCAAGTTTTAAAAAAATCACTCAATTAAAGTCTCCAAAGTGAATACATTGCCAGATTAACTTCAAGAACGAGATGACAAAGAGGAGAAGACAAATAATTTTTTTTTTTTTTTTTCAAAGTCGTATTTCAGCTTTTTCTGGTTGTGTTTGATCTCAACTCATATTTGTTTCTCTTTCTTTGTCTCTTCCGCCCCTTAAGCGTCTAAGTATGTATGTATGTAGAGTGTGGGGTGGTTGTATTAACTATGAGATAGAGATGGACAAAACGTCTCCATCTACCTCGAAAACACGATCACAGCAAACGAATACAAATTACGGATAGCAAAGATGAAACAAAAACAAAATAAAGAAAAGAAATATCCACACAAATGACACTTGTTACGTAAGTGTAAATAGTTTCTCGGTTCACTATTTACTTTTGATTACTTTCGTGATAGTCTCAATCGATTTTATTTAAAAAAAAAGAGCTTTATTAAAATGGTTTTGATATTCTACTTTTTTAAAGAACAACGAAATTATAAAAATAATGAAAATATTATTTACAAAGGTTAAACTTTGTGCTCTGTTTTTGCGAGTCTTTCTAGTGCCGTATGTGGTGCGGCGTATTAAAGCTTGAAGAGGAAGCACAAAAAATAATATGACGGACACGAAATCAAAAAAAAAAAAAACTCGTCAAACGAGGTTACAGGTAAAATTAATATACTAAGTGTTCCGCGTATAATCCGCACACAGAACAACTTTACTACATTAACATTTCAGTGTATGTTGTCCGGAGGAGAGTAGATATGTGGTTCTTTTTGCTAAAAAAATTAAACTACGTATTTATACTCGTCACGTCATCATTCTCAAATTCATATAAAATTTAAATACAGCAATGAGAAAGACTCCAACAAAAAAAAGGACAAACAATTAATAAAGTTCGTTCTTTCTTTAATTTTCCCACGTTAATTTAATATGCGTACCTAATTTATTTGTGTAAAATTCAAAATAAAAAGTAGTAATCTTTTTTTTTTAACAAAACCGAAGCAATAATTTGTTTGCAGGTAAAAAAAAAATAATAATAAATCGTGATTACGTGCAAAACGACGACCTCGTGGCTCAGTTCTTGAGTGAGTATGACTATAGCACGGACTCGGTACTTGTTATCTAGTTGGATGCGGACTGACAACTAAAGTGGAGGCACGGAATATGGGATTAGCTTTCGCAGTTTGTGTTGAATTTGCTGGTGGTTGGTATTTTTTTGTATTATTCTTTGAAGTCTCCATCGTTTTATAGGTAGCGTAAAGTAGAGAGAGGCCTATATGACACGATGATGTAGGATTGGGGCTTTGGGGCTTATTACATGAGAGGGTGTGTGTTTTGGGGTGGAAGACGGGCGACAAAATCTATGCACGAATACCCAAGAGCACAATCTTATATTTATTGAATTGTATCTGTTGAATTTACGTTCCACACAATATGAATACACTCAAAGAACAAATTTGAGTGGAGTATTTTTTGTTCCTCTTATTCAGATTATGAGATTGAAGGGATGTATACATTTTACTATACAAAATACAGCCAAGAACCATTACAAGTAGATTTGTATTTTATTCATTCACTTTCTATTCTAAGTCTGTAAATGATATACTTTGAGTAATTGAAGAGCAAATTACACGCTGTTCATAACTCATTTAAACGGTCAGTTACATTCTGTCGTCAAGTGTTGGATTAAATATTTAGGTTGCATGATAGTTTGTTTATATTAATGATAGGATGAGATTCAAAACAAGGGTTGATAGGGAATTTATTTGAAGATAGCTACAGAAGATCTGGAAGCTACTTATGTACTTACAGACTTTAAAATATTGATTTAGAAAAAGATATTTTGGTACAATCAGAGCAAAATTGTAGGAAACTACATACATATGATACATACATATGTACATGTACAATGTACATAGGTATGTTTGTATCTAAACAAATGTTAAGTTACAATTTTTATTTTACATGCTCTAGGGCAAGTATCTTTTAGTTTTATACAAAAAAAATTTAATTTAATTCTAAACTAAGAAATATGTTTTCGTCATACCGTTTATCGGTTCCTATTTTACAAATATGTATGAACATATTATAAACAAACAAATATATAAGAAAAGTAAGCAAGTACGTATTTATTTTATACTTTTCCACTTTTTATTGGTATTAAATATGTTGTTACAGCTTTAAACAATTTTTTTTATTTTTTCTAAGATATTTATTTATTTTATTCAAATGATCATACTTTAGACTTTACGATACAATTTCTTATAAAATAGTGAACCATGCAGTTGTGTATTTTATTTATCTTGTTGTGTTTAAATTCATTATAAGGATTAATTTTTCATTTGTATATCAGAGCCAGTAAGTATGCACTGTGTTTTAGAAAAAATTGAAAATTAGGAAAACTACTCTTGCCTACCTTACCCACCTAAGCGGGGTAATAGACCCCTTCCTATAAAAATTTTGTCCCGTCTTGATCCAAGAATCCTGCAATCCAAATACGTATTAACTAAAAATTGCATTTATTTGCCTGTCAAAATTAATTTTATTTTAAGTTGATATTCTAAAGGGAAAATTTTCTGCATCCTTTAGATTAAGCTTTGAAAATGAAAACAAATTTGAAAATAACAATAAAGTATTTTTCCCTGTACGAGGTAGTTACATCTATTTACTTATATTAATGGTCTGTGTATTTGAAATAACTTCGGGACACGGTGTCGTATACGTACTTTTTTTGAACAAATAACCTCGACATTTGAATAAAATACTTTCATATATGTACATTTACTTAGTCAATAAATTAATAGTTTATGGCGATATGGAAATAAATGAGTCGTTTTGAGGCAGAAGGGTTAAAGAAATTAAAAAGCTGGTATGTATTAAAATGTATAACCTAGTGATTTTATTAAAAAATCAAAACTTTAAACTATGAGAATATTGTAAATGAAAAAAATCCATAGAAGAAAAATTACACAACACACAACACTGTTCCTCTACTGACGTCCATTGAACAAGCTCCTTATATGTACATCTAAAGAAGAAGATCATCTTCAAGTACTCAAATAATAGAAACATTGGCATTTTTGCCAACAAAAAAAATTAAATAATTTTATGTAAAGTTGATATTGTAACATCGATAGCTTTTGCAACATTTAGATAGAGCTTTGAATATCTTAATAAATAAACAAAAATAATTAAATATTACTTTCTCATCAACGATCAAATTATATGGAGTTTGAAACAAATAAATGAATGTGGGCCACGATGTCGTATACATACTTTTTTTGGAGAATTAAGTAAACTCGTGAATGTAATCAAGGGCCACGTCCTTTTAGTATACCGATAGGATGTCTCCAAAACAGATGCCTGGAATGCGCTCTTAAGCTTTAAGCGTGGAAGGGCAGGCTTAATTAATATAAATTTCCTTCAAAAATCCCTCGTGATTTCGTGTCCTCGACATTTATATTTAAATATCATATTTTGTGATTTTTTGAAAGTCGACATTTAGGATAGGATTTAGGCAAAAAAACAAAAAAATATGCACTTAAAGAGGTTAATTAAAGCTCTATAAAGAGACAATAACAAATGCAATTGACGCTAATCAACCAAAAGAAATTTCGATGATGGCTAATCCAAAATTATGGACTCTTCAATTAAAATTTTTCAATGATTTAACAATTACAATAATAATAATTGATAAAAAAAATATGACCCTAAATGTTTCGAATTACCTACATTAACAAAGCATGTTAACTTCACAGTCACAAGTTTTAAATGTTAGATAGCGACATCTGGTCAAACATTGTAGCAGAATTTAGATTTTTCATCGGAATTTGTAGTAGATTAGCATAATATTTGAGGTGTTTTTTTTTTCTAATAAATGCAAAAGTACTCAAATCAAATGCGCAGTATTGAAATCAAAATACAAAGTTGAGATAGTTGTACAAAACTTTTTTAAAAAGAGCGAACGAGCATTTTTCTTTCCAAAAAAGTCTCCACCGCTACACCGGTAGTAAAATGCTCTCTGAGAGTTCAAATTGTGGATTGTATTTACAAAAACACTTATACCACGTGGTTCGTAGCCCTCGATAGCTGCTGTTTCTTGTTGATTTATAATTTTTGGGAACGGGAAGGTGTGTAACTGATATGTAGATTCAAAGCTATATTGTACAAATGTAGGTGACACATGCGCATCACACGTTTCTGACATGCTGTTGCTTTTCTCTTAGAGGGTGGAAATGGTTTCTTGTGGTATCGCGGTTTGTTTTGGGGCAAGGACGGTTATTTTTTTTTTGATGGTTTACTTGGTTTTGCCTTTGTTAGTTATAGAGTGAACGAGAGGAATGCGAGTTTCTTAGAGGATATACAATTTCCTTAGATTGTTGCCTTTGCATTCGCGAAGAAAATATCTAGGAGGAAAAATTTGTAAGCTAAGATTATACTGACGTAGTTGTCGTCGTCACTCTCGTGCATTGGGGGTGTTGACAATCTGGAATGCAGGATTCTGCGCTGAGATTTTATTACAATAGGTGATTTTGTTTATAGGCTCCTTTTAATCATTTTTTGGTTGTATTTAGGATCCAACAATTTGTCGGTAGGGAAGTGATTTTTATGCGGTTGGTCAGTTTTCTATTGGAAGTCAATGAAGCAGGATGCTTCTGGCATAAGACTTAAATAAACTTTGAACTTAGGTATGCACACGATATGAACTTATTTTGTTGTAATTTTTCTTATAGGAATTATGTGTAGGTTCATAAGTATTTTATTTTCGTCGTTATAATTTAGTATTTTTGAATATAAAATTTCACCACACAAAAGGAGTACAAATTAATTAATATCTACCTACCGATTTTTTTTTCTTCAATTTATTCTTCCTAATTTACTTACTAAGAAAACATAGGTACATTACTTTACAAGATATTATTATAGATATTCAACACATTAAAATTTTTGTTATTATTCACAAACCATAGAAACAAATTTAGATAAGTAAAAAGTATTAAATTTAGTTTAAAGCTTGTCATAAAAAAAACATAACGACATTCCAAATTAATCTTATCTATATAATAAAAGAATTTTTGATGTGTATACCGAAATTACAATATTATTTTGCTGTTTGTAAATATTTTAAAGAAAAACAACTAAATGCTAGCTACTAAAGTCTCTATGAATAAGAAGAGATTAAACAAGAATTATTTATCTATTCACATAACCACCGACAAGGAAACTATACCTTAGGCTTAATACTTTCTTTTTTATGTAGATAAAGAACAAAATAGAATTTAAAGAACTGTTACGGAATTCAACATTTACTATTTAAAATACCTACTAAAATTATAAATATAAAAATAAGAAAAAAAGTCAAACTTGCAATTTCTAAACAACTGAAGAGAATACAACGAAATAAAATTTTATTGATTCTGTTAGGTAATTTAATTAAATAAAACAATAAATAGAATACAAATATTCTTTATTTAAGCGCCTTTACTTCTAAAAAATAAAATTGGGCCACTTTGAAAATAAATACAAAATTATTGAATATGGTACCCGTTTAGGTAGAAGACGCAATTTTTTTTAAATTTGTTGAAATGGAAAACAAGTTAAGTATTAAACTATTTAAAACACCAAAAGTACCTTTACTATTTAGCTAGCTGTGGAAGGTTTTTAATTCAGAAATTTAATCTACTCACAAATTTAGAGGCGTAAAATCAAATAACCTCCTCTTGGTCAGTTACAAAATAGGCGCCTTTTCAAAAAAAAATTCTTTGTATGAATGAGGTTTATCATTCATACAAAGAATTTTTTTTTTGAATATTAGAAAACCAACTAGCTTCGTTTTGTTTTTTATGTTGCACACATAGTGAAGCGATATTTGGTGCTTGATATCGTACGGTATGACGAAATCACTCATAATAATTGATGCTAAGACCTTAGTCGACTAGTCGACGAGAGTCGATGAATTTTCAATTTTTTTTTTGTCACAAATATTTTCTAACTTAATTTGGAATTTTTAGTACTTTATTCGGAATTCGTATTTCCCACACTTAATATTTAGTTATTAAGTTCAGTAGTTCAGAATTCTTATTTCATTTATTCGGAATTCATAATTACCATAATTTAAAATTCGGGTTTTGTAATTAAGAATTCCGATTCTGTTTTTTTGTTATCGTTGTTTAGAATTCGTTATTCGGTAATTGAAAGTAAAACAACAACAACAATTCATTCAAAATCGCATATATTTAAGAAAATAATTAATCAAAAACATAAATAAAATTTTTCCAAGAATTTATTAAAAATTATATTACTTAGTGATTTTAAGTAAGTTTGCAGGAAAAAAGTTAAGTTTTAGAAGTTTTATTTGAACGAACTACAATATATTTAATTTCCTTTCCTTATTATTTCATACTAATAATAACCATCTGATTATCGGCATGCCAGTCGTGAAATAGCTATAACTACAGCCAATACAAATTTGGTGGTAGCTCACTCAATTGTTTGTTTTTCATTCAAATCTTCAATATTAATATGATGGTGCGAAATCTTGGCAGCCTTACTGCGAGTGTGTTATCACACAAAAACTCCTTTCTAACCAACTTAATTAGCCAATGTTTATAACAATTTGCAAAATAGATAATAAAGAACATAATAAAATAAAAAAAATTGTTTTGACCAAAATTTATAAATAAACAATTGATTATATCTGTATTACAGATTTATTACCTCAAATTAAAACCTTTGTAATAATAAAAAAAATTGTAGGAGCACTCCAAAATCTAAATATAAATCAGAATTCGGAATCGCAAATGAATCCCTGTTTTTTTTGGTCATGCCATAAATTGAGAACGACTTTATCGATTTCATCTTTTTTTTAAGTTTTCTAATACTTTGCTAAAAGGTTCTTACGGTGCGTTGAAAACTGAATTATTTCAGAAAACTTAACAACTATATTTTACTTGCGATATATACGTAGGTAAGGTACTATACATACTTACATATAATTATGCATTCGTAAACAAAATGATAGCGAAGTCGAAAAAAGCGGATCTCGCAATTCTGTCTGTCTGTCTCTCTGTTCAGCTAAAGCCTAAACGGGTGGGTCGATTTTCTTTAAACAATTGGCACCTAGCGTTTTTTAGGCATTCCCCTAACACATTTTTTTCATTTTTTTTAAGACCAACAAAACCCGGTACCTGCCGTACAATTTTTGTTAGCAAAAAATTAAAATCTTATTTTTCTCAAAAACGTGCCCACAACTTAAAAATACAAATTCATTGTTTTTTTTACAAAAAGGCTACCATTTTATAAAAAAAAATCCGAAAAATGCTTATAAATGGTACGTCCCATAGAACGATTTTTTTTGATTTTCGATTTTCTCAAAAAAGGTTCAACTGATTTTGATCAAATTTTAAACATTACAATAATTTCAAAAACAAAAATTTTGAATTTTCTTTTTTTGATTTTTAAAAAAAGTTTCGACATTTTTTTTTCAGAACTTAATATTCGAAAACAACTTGGTCGATTTTTATTAAATTTAGCAACCACTAGTTTTTTGACATTATTTAACAGATTTTAAATAAATGTTGTTCTTATAACCAAAAATAACGGTACCTCAAATACAAATATTTAAAAACCGTTATTGAATATCTCAGTTTTCTCAAAAATGGCTCGAACGATTTTGATTAAAATTTTTGTGAGGACTCAGAACGATCTACCATATTATTGGAAAAAAAAGGTATCTATCGTTTAAAAATTGTACCTCTTATAGAACCATTGTTTCGGTTTTCGACTATCTCATTATCTGTTGAATAAATTTTTATGAAATTTTTTACACAAAAACTACTAAAAAGTTTGAATAATATTCTGTATCACAATTTTCAAAAATGAAAATTTGGATTTTAAGGGATTCGTTAGAATAGGTAAACACACAACTTGAAATTTTGACAGGAAAAGTCTGAAAATCGTGAGAACCCGAAATTGCATACTTTCAGGGATAGACGATGTCTATATCTGGAATTCAATTTGGTGCTCAGGAATGACAAACAAAATCAAATAATTTTGTCCATGATGAAAATGGGCGTCATGCTCTCAAACTGTATTTGTGTATAAAAATTATTGGAGAGATTTTAAAATTATAAAATTGATGCAATTCCGTGCGAAGCCGAGTGGTCCAGCTAGTTATTTAAAAAATTTCAAAAAATATGTTATTCAAAAAAAATTTAGAATTACAAAATCCGAATAACGGATTCCAAGTTAAGAAACGCTTAAAATACGAACTAAGAATTTTAAATTACAAAACTTCCAAATTCCGAAAAATCAAATTTCTAACTCTGGAATATAAACTCCGAATTTAAAATTCCAATAATGAATTTCGCTATTGAATTCCGAACAACGAATTCTTTACTTCAGGAATAAGGATTCTCCAATACGAGTTCAGTATTATCATTTACGAATTCAAAAAATCCAAACAACGAATTCCAAATTAAAGATTTCGAATCAAGAGCATTTAATTACGAATGACAAAATCCGATTTACCAAAATGAATTACGAATTTCTGATTTCGGAATTTCTTTCTTTGGCACTTAAAATGTATTTTTTGCAAAATTGTAAATAAGAACACTTTTACCGAAAATGTTGTAAAAAATCGCTGATAATCAAAAATATTTTGTCCAATTAACAATTTTCATTTCTTAATCATGGTAAATTGCACTCAACCTAAAACAATCCTTCTATTTTAAGCGATATCACTATATTGAATTAATATTTCCCAAGCTCTTAATAATATCCTTTCAATATGTAAAATGACTTTAACTGTTTGACTTTTATTTCTTAAACCATAAAAAAAACCCAATTGATGATCACAAAAATAGTTTGCACCCAATAGGCTAGAAAACTCAATCAATAGACCAAAAGCCGATTAGTTGCAAATAAAAACATTCAATCACCATTCAGTTTATAGTCAATCATATATTTTATTGAAGACATTCGGGGGACCTTGTTGGGCTGTTAACCTCGTTCAGCGTAGGATTTTTATCATTTCTGAAACATTTTTAAATATATGTATGTTTGTATGTACATACGTTTGCAAAATGAAGAAGTTGAATCGCTTAAATCTCTTATCAGCTGCTATGATATGTACGAGTACGTCGTCGTATATCGAGCACATAAACCACGAGAAGTCTAATCGTTACCTAGAGCACGTTTGTTTGGTTTTACTTTATGTCTGATTTCTTAAATGATTTTTTTTCATTCTTTTTTATATGTATGATGAATCAGTCAAACAATCTATAATTGACAACTTTGACATCTTCGTCAATAGGTAAATTTAATGGGAATATTTCCAACTTGAAATAGATAATATGTATAAATGTTCTCAACGACATCTTTGGCGTCCTCTTCATTCATTTTCTTCAGTGTCATCACCCCAACAATCATCATCTTCATCGTCGTCTGATTCCGTCTAAAAGTTCTTTACGTATCGGATAAAAGTTCGGAGACCAAAATGGTTATATAATCCATTAGAATACTGACGGAGTCACCGGGTTTGGCGCCAACAATCTTTTCCTGATGCGTTCAGAAACAAAAAGTGCCAAAGGTATCACACAAGCTATAATTTATATCTTTACTCGATGTTTAAAGTTTCTCCTGTGTTTCTGATGTCGACGAGCGCGTTATACCTATGTACTATACCTAGTGTGCCGTTTGAATCTTAAACGATTTACAAAAAAGAGAAATCCCTTCAGTATCCTTTAAAAAAAAAAGTGCCAAAGATGGTAAAAGCAACCCTTTCTCATTTGCAAAACTTTTCCTTCCGAACAAGGATTTTCACAACTTCGTCGCACAATAGGACATAATAGCATTTATATTGGAAAAAATTTAAATTAACGTTATGTCGGTCAAACTAAAATAAAAATATAGTAAAAGACTCTAATTTAACTATCAAAATATCCTTTTAATGTCAAATACCTATAAGGAACATGAACCAAAGAAATTTCGTTTGTAATGCTGTGATCAAATTGAGGGAGATATTTAAAAAAAAAAATTGGTATTAACACTCGAGCCTCTAAAAGATGGAACTGGCTTAGATATTATAAATTAATTTTATATAAATACAATTTTATCATTTTATAAGTCAAATTTAATAAAATTACTTTTCTTCTTTTTGGATAATTTAAAATTTGATATTTGTAAATAGCACTTTAAATATAGAATTAATTGAAATGTTTCCTAATAGGACATATAAGTTTTCCCATTGTAATTTTTCAAAGAAATTCACGAGGACGAAAGTGGCAGTAAAGACACAGTGCTTTGGCGACGAACTAACTTATATTCAGGGATATTCCTCAGGTTTTGCATTCCATTTTCCGCCCACAATTTGGTTTCCTGTGATGTTAGTTGTGCAAGGGGACATCCAATTTCCGGTTCTGCGTGCATTTTTCGTTTCCCAAAGTAACGTTCATTTAAGTTGTTCAACAGAAAAAAAAAAACTTCTTCTCGTGAAAACTTTTACATTATAAGTTAAGGTTTAGATTATTGGTTTCTTTTTATTTTTTTTTTTTTTTGTTACAATGGACCCACCCAAATGAGGACTGATTGTGCATTATCTGCTGCATGAGAATGTATATGTATATTGTATATGAGAAAACGTTTTTGGAAAATAGTTAGCGTTAGTATTTTATTGTTTATGGACTTGTTAAAAATATGTGGTTTGTTGCAAAGAGTTTTGGAATTTGTTTGCTAGATAAAATGCTGTAGTTGTTATAAAGGAAAGTGTTTGACACTTACATATGGGGCGTCCGGAGAAAATAAGAATACTGTTATACTTGCCTTCAAATTCTGGTACAAGTTTACTTGGATTCATGATATCTCTTGTTTAAACCATCATAAACAAATAATCAGAGCAAATAGGAATGTTATACATTTTAAATTAATTATATGTTCTGTAGTTGGATACGAGGTAGATGTGTAATAGTAAGTACATAAAGCACTGTGACGCCGAAGGGCTGGGGGCTAGTATCCCATATAAAATTAAAAATGTTTTTACTTGTGTGGAATTGACAAATCAAGACCGAAGAGTATCTCTTGTCGTAAAAAAAAGCCTCTTACATTAGCTTTTCTGATTCGGCTAAAAATTGAAGGCCCCCTCCATTCCTGCCAATAACATGGTTGGGAGTTATAAGTTATATTGGCCCTAAGAACCCTTTGTATAAACGTGGCTTAACTTCAAATAAAATTTTTAATCCACTGATTGTGCCAGATTAAATGACGTTTAGCACTGGTTTAAGCAGGTTATGGGCTTTTAACACATACTTGAACCCTAAACCGTGGCTGAACCTCAGTTAAGTCATCAAAACCAGTAGGTTAAAATTAAGAAGTTGAACTTTATGCTTCTGGTTTCGAATTCAAATTTAAGACCATAATCATAATCACTTGAGTTCAGTCGACTAATCAAAACGCTGATTAATTTATTGACATTATAGCCATCCTCAAATTGATTTGACACTGCGTCTCTTGACAGATATGGAAAAAAAACTATATACTTTTCATATTTACATAAATAGAGTAATAAGTGCGAGCTGTCGTCAAAAAGCTATAATGGCACTTTTTTCTTATATGAAAAGAAGAACATATGCTTATGAATTAAATTTCAGAAACGAAGCCAGAAATATTCACACATAATTTATTAGGACATAAGCCGAAAGAAATTGGACGAAAAAAAAAGTAAAAAAAAAAATGTTGACATAAAGGTTTAAACGATTTTTATGATTGCAAATGTAAGACTATTATAATTAATAAATGCATTAATTGAATAGCTAGAGAAGAGTAATTAAAATGAAAGCTAGATGTCAAAAGTTAATGGTTAGAATTGTTTCCATGTGAGCAAAGCATATTAATGCAATGACTAAATTCAAAGCCATAAGATATGAGATTATTAGACTTTTGAATGAAATGTGTAATTCAATACAATTCATTAGGAAGTCCACTTATACGTCCAATAATAATGTGGACAACTTTCTAAAAGAAATTGATACAATAGATACTTCCCCAAACAGTTGCTAATTAACAAGCATTTATGTACATAGTTCTCTTTTATAACCATTCTCTAAATGGACTTAGAACCAGAAGAAGAGATTTCCATCTTGAAATACTATCAACAAGTTGCCGCTAGTGTCAACATGATTAAATTACACCTTTCAGAAAACATCCTCCCCCCAAAAACCATTATATACCTTACCTACTTTCACACCGAAGAGAAACAACATCATCATTGTATTCCTACGTGTAACACAAAATCAGTGCCGCAGTTAACAATGTCGGCGCCCAGTAACAAAAATAAAATATTATGAAATGATAATGGAAATGTTCATATTTAAACTGTTGTCCTATATTCAGAATGCAGTTTTCAGGAGTTTTCAGGCAAGTCAGGTAGGTTCAGGTTAAAATTATGTAGACCAGCAGCTCTTTCGGAAATTAAATGCTTCCAAGTGATTGAAGTTTTGGAGTTATTTTTTTCTTCTCTAAAGTTCAGTAAAGCATAAGCATCTTATATTGATTTTGTTCTTAAGCATTTTATAAAAATAATTTTTTATTGATTTTTCCGGTTGAAGAGATCAACTGATATTTTTTTTTAAATTGCTAGAGTTTTTTTGTAAAAACTAGGACTGTTTGGTTACTTGAAGTTTCTTTGGAATTTTCAGCATTTGTTTTGTTCAATATTATTCCTAAAATGAACACTTCAATTTTTTCTAATTGGTAATATTTTTGCATGTGACATTAGGTCGGTTCAATTGATTATGCCCGATCATTTTCAATTATTTTTGTTAATTAATTAATTAATTGTTTGAACATAAATACAAAATTATTTATTGTTTTTTTTTGCGTGAAAGCATTTTGCTGAATTGCAATAGGCACACTTTCATCAAAACACGGCTTTATATAAGGAAATGTCTTACAAAAATAAAATATGTACTTAAATTTAATTTACAATTTTGCTACTGTTTTTTTTTTATATTAACAAAAATATATATGATTTGGATAGCTATTACTTTACTTAACTTTTTAATACAACCGACATTTTTCACATCGAACATCGTACGAACCTTGCAATAAACACCTTATTTAAAGGCGCCTGAAATATCGCATTACTTTGCTTACATAATCGACATGCCCTGTTAATAACTGCCCCATAATTTGTGTCTCCATGGGGTGGATGAAGTTTGGGCAGGTTGAGTGCCTATCCTCCTTAATTTACACTTTAATGGTTCGGATCAGTGCCTATCAGTTGAACAATTACTGACAACAATGTTATCATTAACAAAGAGTAATCTATAACAGATGTTGTTACAAAACAGTCCTAATTTTGTACCGATTGTAATTTTGCAACGAAATACACGAATGTCTCTGCTGGTGGCTTCTTTGTAGAAATGGCTTTACTCCAATGACGAACACATGTTCTTCCTGAATACTCTGTTAGTCCCACTCTTTTGCAACACACCACAACCGAAGTGCATATCATTCATGGGAATTTAGAAAACTTGTGTTGTAAGTATGTACATATATTCATATACGGATATTGAGATATATGTATGAAGTTGGAGAGAGGGGAAAGGGAAAAGATCCATTGATACTGTTTTCGATAGATATATGAATTTCTATTTCTTTTTTCAGCTTCTGGGATAATTTTGAGCATTTTGTGCAAAAATGAATTATTTGCAGAACACTCGCGGGATGGATGTGATTGGAAGGATAGAAGATGGTGCGGAAGAAACGAAACGGGCATCCGACAGCAACCAAATGTCACCCAGATAGAGGATTTTAGAGAAAAAAAAGCAGCCAACGTTCATCTCCAGCAATGGAAATAGATAAGATTTATTTTTATCGCTTCGAATACAATTTTCTTGAGGAATATGTGCGCGTAGAGAAGATGTACGGCCATATGAGTCAGCAAGTCAACACCAAGAACAAGACTAAATCGAAATACGTATACGAATTACGAGTATATATATCTTGCTGTTCCGGACGACAACTTTTCAATTTGAACAGTTCTTCGACAGAAAAGACAGTTCTCATATTCATCGGCAGTCGGGTTGGTATAAATCGAATTTATTGTAATTTACTCTGCTCCCTGGAAATCTAGTTTTGGATTGCCGTTATATAGAAGAAATTGGTTGAGGTTCAACATTGTGTATAATGCGGCCGCATTGGAATATTCTTAAATCAGTTTTAATAATTTTCTTATACTGCCAGATATCAACCCCTTTTTATTTGCCTTGCAAACGGGGATCATTTTTTTTTCCTTCCTTTTGCGCGACCATACATTGAGGCAATCGGATTAAATTAAGCATTTCACATGGAACATTTGTCCTTTGGTTATGAAATTCATATAAATATTTTTTTTTACTCAGAGTTTGTTATTAGATACATTTAAGTGAATTAGTGCGATTGAATTGATAATATGACTATTTGGGAAGAATGTTTATTGCCATCGGGAGGAACTTTGAGTTTTTTGCAACCTTATTATACGAGTGCGAAAAAATTAAATACCTACATTTAAATAAAATAATAAGAGGATTGATGCGGCATTTATACAAAATAAATACGCGAATATGGGTGACACGAACTCGTTCTTATATCTCAATTGACCTTGAATGTTTAAGATAGTTCATATAATTCGGAAGTAGGTACATTCAAAATTACAATAAAGTGGGGTGCTGCGGTAGTGTTTCCAAAAAAAGAGAGTAATGAAATAGGTCACCACTTTTCGAACAATGGAATACGTAAAAAAACGAAAATACCTTTACCCCGGATACGTGTACCTATTATAACAAATTCTCATAAAACGGAAAGGGGAAAAGTAGCTGTTTTCCTAAGCCGAAGACGTTGGTCCACAAATAGCTCAAGCCTTGATAAATGATTGTTCTGCCGCTAAAGTACAATCAAGCGTGACTTGAAGTTCCATCCGTATAAGTTGACAATCGTCTAAAAGTTGTAACCTGCTGACGGCCGACTATTTCTTCACTATTGATTAATTGATTATTTTTAACGAATTCTTCGTACGTGAATTACATTACAATTGTCTAAAAATTCGACTTGAAATTAAAAAAAAAATCACAAAAATTAACGGCAACACTTACAATGTTATGTTTTATCTTTTTTAAAGCCAAAAATACATTTTTTAATTCTCCTTTTTAAATGGCTTTGAAATAAATAATTTTAAAGCTTAAAATTAAAAAAAAATATTTACTTTTATAACTTTGCTCAAAATTTTACTATTATACCTACGTATATTTAATGTAATAATTAATATTCAATGCTCTTATCAATTTTTGGTCAAACATTTAAAACTACATAGTTGCTCAAATTTCTTCCAGTTTTTGAGAAAATTGAAAATAATACTTTTATCAGGAGTTCCGCAGGGGACAATTCTTGGTCCCTTGCTTTCACCATTTTTATAAATCTGAGATCATTTATAAAAATGGTGAAAAGCAGATGTCCAACATTATCCTCATTAGATTTCAATGCTTAGTTCAAATAAGATTGAGCTGGAGCTTAGCGGTGCAGATTTAAGTACATAATATGTAATATGTAGGTATGCGTAAAAATTAACTCATATACCTAAAAAAAAATAGATTTGTGACAGCCAGACATGGAAATATTTAAACATTCATTGAAAAAAAATTATTTCACAAATTTTGGAAGTTCCCATCCGGAATTTATCATTAACAGAATATAAATGTTTAAAACATATTACAAGAAGTTCCCGTTTATTTTAACACTTAAGGAAGTCCAACCACTGCAATTTATTTCTGTTCCACACTCTCATTTTAAAAACTATAAATCAAATCATTAACTTATACAAAATATTATTCGAAGACCTCATTTTAATGTTAGTTTAATGTTTTTTTTTTTAAAATGTAGATATTTGCATGTAAGAAGCAATTGCATTCAAAGTCAATCTCCGATGATAAGTAAACCAGATAAGGGTGAAAATTTAATCGCATTTAGAGTGGCTGCTCCAAAGTGGAAAATTCCCACCTTTTATTAGTTTTATATACATACATACATAATTATTTATATTATGCAAGGTTCTTATAATATATATGTAGTTATGGAAAAAATAAATTTTTTTTTTAATATTAATCTGAGAGACAGTGGTTAGTTTTTCATTCGATAAGCTTATAATTTTTGATTTTATTTTTCGTTAATCTTTTAGAAATAATTCTGTTTTGTTTTAAGAACCATGCCCGAAGTTATTTTTGAGTTTTATAAATCGTTCAAGGAGGATGATACATATATTTGAAATATTTTTGGTTGTTTATATTAATTTTTCAAATGAATGGTAAATGGTCAATTGGATGTAGTGACTGCTTTCTTAAAGTTGTAGATTTGAGCCTCACTCTAGACAGCATTCTTTTCTTCATCTTCATCTTTACGGAAATTTAATTTATTTTCTTTTTAGATAAAATAATGTAAACATCAAAATGCATTATTATATATATTTTATAAATGAATATAGCTACAGAAAGAAAAAATGTTACGGATATAGACTTTACATATTATGTTAAGTGTATTCAATAAAGTGATTATTATAACTATATTAATTTTTAGGGATTATGTGTGTGATACCACACTTGCAGTTAGGCTGCCAAGCTTTCGCACCATCATATTAATATTGAAGGTTTATACAATTATCTACTTAAGTTCCAAAATCACTTATACATATGCGGGATTATCGAAATCTTATAAATTTTTAAAACACTTGGCTGATTTTTTTTAATAATTTTTTTTTCTATGTTAAGTATTTTTTTTTTTTAATGTTCCCCTCCCGGTTAAAAGGGGAGAGAAAGATCCTCTCCTATACGTTTTGTTTTAGCCAAACATACAACCTTTTGTCTCATTTAATGCAAAACACCCTGTAAATAATATCTATAGTTTCGATATTAAAATTAATAAAATGTGTTTATTCGATTCGGCTTGGCCATCTATGGGTCGTGCCGTAAACCGTGGGAAATATTGTGATTAATCGCAAAACCTGCGATCGTTTTTAGGTTTTTCTGTGTTTTCTTAATTTGTTGTGGCTTTTCCGATATTAGTTTTGATTAGATTAGTTATTATTTGTAACGTTAAAAAAAAA
Source organism: Epistrophe eligans (assembly GCA_951394125.1). Taxonomy (NCBI): domain Eukaryota; kingdom Metazoa; phylum Arthropoda; class Insecta; order Diptera; family Syrphidae; genus Epistrophe; species Epistrophe eligans. The sequence goes on from OX596028.1 coordinate 57,058,856, forward strand.
ATGTGGTGAATGGTTTTTTTTTGTAATAATTTAGTGAAAAACTCAAAACCGAGAATTTATAAAGGGTTTTTCTTTAAAAATATATATAAAATCCATCTGGTTTTCGATTAATTACGATTTTGCGATATTTTTCAATATTTTTTGTAATGTTTTGTGATAAATTTTAAGCTAAACACAAAAAAATTAAGTCGGTGTTAAAAAAATTCAAAACCTGGAGTTTTATTTTAAAATAACAATAAAAATGTATGTAACGAGTGTTTTTTTTAGAGTTATAGAACTTTAAGTTGGCAACATTATTTTAACTGGCGGCCATTTTGTCAGCTGTCAAGTGATTTATTTTTAGTTTTGTTTGGCATTTCAACATGAATAGACTGACGCCTAAACAACGCATGCAAATTGTTGTGAATGGACTCGAAACAAGATTGCTGTTGATCGCCATATTCTCAAGAATTTTGTTCAACGATGAAGCTCATTTTTGATTGAATGGCCCCGTGAATTGGCCTCCAAGATCGTGCGATTTAACGCCGCTTGACTATTTTCTGTGGGGATATGTGAAGTCGCTAGTCTAAGCCGATAAGCCCGAAACGAATGCCAATTGGAGGAAAACATTCGCCATGTTATTGCCAATATACGGTCACAACTGTTGTCAAAAGTCATCGAAAATTGAACCACCAGATTAGACTACGTCCGAGCCAGTCGTGGCGGTCATATGCCAGAAATTATATTTAAATTATAATGCCAGAAGATTATCTCTCGAATAAAGTAAATTTCATGTCAATTTAAAAAAAATCATCTTTGCTTTATTCCATTTCAAAGTTCTATACCTCTATAAAAAACACCCTTTATATGTATGTTATTCAAAATCCAAGTATGGGTAACACAAACCAATAAATTTATATTTCAAAAAAATTAAACACAATACTTTGCTTAATCGAGTTGCCAACTTCACCTCCAATATACTTTTAAAAAATCCCTTTTTTTATTTTTTATGAATACCTACATTATATGTATGTACATATATTAGGTAGGTGTTGTATATATATTTTATATGTTAAATTGTATTAAACTATAAAAAAAATTTACCCGATTTGCCATTCCAGCATAGTTGAGGAACATTAGAAATGAAAAAAGCTTTATGTATTTATGTATGTACATACATTGAATGTCAAATTTAAATGTTGAGCAACTTTTCTGAACATAAGTAGGTACCAACATCATAACTTTCCTAAAAAGAGTCAAATACATGTGGTTTAAAAAATTATTGTTTTGTATTAAATTTTTGTTTCTATTAAATATGCAATTTAATAAGGTTTTTCATATATAGTTTTATGTGACTGTGAAATGATATAATACAAAAAATGTAGTCCGATATTCTAGCTACCAGAACCGAAGTTATAAGCAAGCCAAACCAAACACAATGTACATATCTTTACAATTATTATACCGACTACAAATGTGTACCTACATTTCGCATTTTTTTCCGACGCGAAGCAAATTTGCCACGATTGTGATTTTTTATTGCACAAACTACGCCGCCGCCGCCGCTGGCTTTAGAATACTATCTCCCTCTTGCCAATTGGTGGTTGAAAGTATTTTAATGCTTTTTTTGTTTTTATCAACTTCCTCATCGAATTAAATTATTTGTCCGATATTTATTTTCATGTTTTTAGTATAAAATTTTGAATGATTGTAACGATCCCAAATGAGAGAATGGGACCACTATACAGTAGTATACAAATAATACTGTGCTGCAATTGTCATGTGGATAAAATTCAATCTTGTGTCGACCGCGAACTGTGAAGTAACTAACTACATAAGTCTACTATTTACAGTCCTTAAATAAAGTCTTGTTAACGTATTTAATCGTTTGTATTTATTTATTTTGATAAATTAGTAATTTATTAAACCCGTTCTCAAGGAAGTTAAATGATTTGAACATTTTTCGCCAGTCATTTTTCCTTTAATTATATACATTAATATTGAAAATCGGATAATTGGATCGAAAGATATAAGCATTTAAGTAAACGCAAATCGGGTATTTTTCGGATTTCGCAAAAATCCTCATCAAAAACGTAGCCATTTTTTTCCTACGAACATTTCTCCTTTTTTTCTGTCCGTTTTATCATCTTCTTCGTTTTCTGTTTCCTCAAACTAGTAACAACAAAGCATGAACGAAATAATTTTGTTTATTTTGTTTAGTTTGTTTATTTTTTTTACTTTGTTGACTGTTTATTTTGTTTATTCCCCTCACGTTTCGCCCCCTTTGTCTACTAGGCGTTTCATATTTTTGAAATTCTGTTGATTTTTTTATATTGTATGCCTCCGTTTAAACATTTCTAATGTTAAAAATGTATTTAGCAATTAAAAAAACTGTATTTATGAAATTATTTTTCTTTGATTCTTCTTCTTTGTATTTTTAACAAAAAAAAAATATTTAAAAAAATTAGTCGACGAGGATGGGATTCGAACCCACGCGTGCAGAGCACATTGGATTAGCAGTCCAACGCCTTAACCACTCGGCCACCTCGTCGTGTTGAACTCGTTGTGTCAAAAAAGTGTTTTGATATTTTCAGTAACTTTGAAGTGTTTTTGATAAACATTTCCATGCATTTAACATTATTTTATTAAAATATGTAAATAAATTAAAGCCATTATTCTGCGCTTACAATAAAAACTCTTTTGAAGTTAGAATGGTTTTATAACCGAAATATGTAAATCTTTAAAACGCTAGGTATAATAGAAGTAGAAATGTTTAAATTTAAAAGTAAACAATGGATCAACTACTTATGCAATAAAATAAATAGATTAAGGATGAGTATTATTCCTAACGATTTTTGGAAAATTTTTAGTTATACATATTTTCAAAAACAAAATATTTACTGGGGGATTTCGTGCTTTTGGGTGCCTTTGCCCATATTGATTTTTTTTTCTTGTAGGATTACATTTTTCTTGTCCGAATGAGTTATTATATTTCCATTTTTCTTGTTAATGACTTGACCGATTTATCGTAAAAATAACAACAATCATTTTTTTTAATAAACAGAAAAGCATTTATTTCATTGCTTTATCTTAACTAAATGAATTCCTTAAGTCCTGATTGCTAAGCCACTTCATTTAACCTTCTTTATCATATAAGAGCGTACTGGGATTCAATTTAAAGAGTTAAATTTATTAATTTTATTATTTGTCATGTATATAAGTATGTCCGAAAGATTAGTTGATTTACCTTATGACGATTTTTTAGCTGTGTCCTAATTTCTATGCAAATATTTTCTTTCTCAAATCAACATAATAACGAATTCATTAAATTATTTATAAACAAGTATATAATAAAAAACTATGTAGATATGTATTATTCATAAATGGTTATGGATATGTTAGAATATTAAGAAAAATCTTAGGATAAAATGTTTTGTTTTTTCAATGAGAATAAATCTAGTTATTGTATTTTACTTTGTTTTAAATAAAAATACAACCATTACACAGAATGGAACGAAGAATATAGGTATTGCGTTCCATCAGGGACTGGTTCAAGACATAACTGCCAACGAAGACGAAGACGAGGGGCGCGGCGACGCGACGGAAAAAACAACATTTAAGGAAATTGAATAAATTTGTATACTTTCAGAAACTTCAACTAAAAGGATTTGATACTAATAGGCTTAAATAAAACATATGAAGGGTCCAGGGAAAAACAACTTAAACCCATTCAGATTCAGTTTGATTCAGAGAAAATCGAATTTCAAAGAAAAATTAATTAAACAAATGAAATATTTAGTTTAAAAACATAAATTTATTTTAATTTAAAGTTATAAGTTAATAGGGTCTGACTTATTTGAGGAAAAATTTCGTAGGTACGTTTTTTTTTAAAGGTTCCTTGAGATGGAGCTAGACTAGAGATGATAATTAGAAACGGTATTATTGCTTTTTATTTACATATGTAACGGGTGATTTTTAAGCTGGTTTGGTTTTGGCAACACTGGTTTTGACAGCTGACGTGTGTTTAGTACCTTGTGTCACTGTCAAACAGCTTCAGTTTGGTTTGCAATTTAACCATGGATCGTCTTACAAATGAACAACGCTTGCAAATTATTGAATTTTACTATCAAAATTCGTGCTCGGTTCGAAATGTTGTTTATCGAAAAATTGTGTTCAGCGATGAGGCTCATTTTTGGTTGAATGGGTACGTAAATAAGCAAAATTGACGCATTTGGAGTGAAGATCAGCCAGAAGCATTGCAACAGCTACCAATGCATCCCGAAAAAGCCACTGTTTGGTGCGGTTTATGGGCCGGCGGCATTATTGGGCCATATTTCTTCAAAGATGATGCGAATCGCAGCGTTACTGTCAATGGTGAACGCTACCGAGCGATGATAACAAACTTTTTTTTGCCCGAAATGGAAGTTCTTGACTTGCATGATATGTGGTTTCAACAAGACGGTGCCACATGCCACACAGCACGCGAAACAATGGCGCAATTGCGAGGCGAGTTTGGTGAACAGTTAATTTCACGTTTCGGGCCGGTCAATTGGCTGCCTAGATCGTGCGATTTGACACCATTAGATTATTTTTTGTGGGGGTTTGTCAAGGCTAATGTCTATAGGGACAAGCCCGCTTCGATTGACGCACTGGAAGCCAACATCCATGCATTCATTCGTGAGATACCGGCCGATATGTGTGAAAGAGTATGCCAAAATTGGACTCAGCGGATGGGCTACCTGAGACGCAGCCGCGGTCAACATTTGCATGAAATTATCTTTAAACATTAAATTGCAAGGTTCAAACTATCGATTCAAATAAATATTTCATTCATTTTTTCGAATTTTTTGTGTTTTTTTTTTTTTTAAAGTTCTAAACCTCTTAAAAAATCACCCATTATATAGGTATATGTATATTCTTCGAGCTTTAAAATATTCTTTTGAAAAAAAATTAATTTCCACAACCACGACCTTGGACCAAATCGTATTTTTTTAATTTGTTTTTTGCTTTTTATCTGCAGTCAATTTTAGTTTTAAATTGTTTGTCTGACATGTAACTAGGTCTAGATTAGACACATGCTTTTTTAACGCGTCAATTATAATTAAGACCAATCCAATAAATGACTGGGCCACCACGTACTCCCTCTTTTAACTCAATTCGTTTTGAATTTTTAAGATCTTATGTGTAATGTAATATATGAATAAAAAAATTCGTTCTTTAAACCGATTTAACCTTTAAGATCTGATTTCTTAAAAAAAAAATTCCCAACTTGGTCGGGCACGATATACATTTTATATACAATACATACATACATATGCATATACATACATATATTTTTAAGATAAAATTGGAATATCAATTGTTAGTAATTACTAATATAGAGTTAAAAATTAAATTTCGAAAGAATCAAGGTATCCGTTTTTTAATATCGGATTACAAAAATAATAATTTTGCATACAAAAATTAATTAAAATCCATATTAAACAGATAATGAAATATGTAATCGTTAAAAAAAAATCGAACTCGGGATTTTGATCAAACTTGATGTTACTGTCATACCATTTCTGTGTCATTGATTTGAGCCATTAAATTAAATTCTTAAGGTTAACATTTAAATTACTTAAGCGTAACACTTATAGGTAGACGATTGAACATTTAAGATTTTCTATATTAATGTCATGTAAATTGACGAGAAGATTTTCAGCAAATAAAGTCTCGCGAGTTAATCCTGTACGACTCTAAATACTTCCACTTTAACACTAATCACTGTTTGAGTTCTTATTTCTTTAAACCTGAACATTAATATACCTAGATACAATCTACTCTCCCTAAGTCAAATTTTCATGAGAAACCAAGATTTGTTCGAGTTAGAGAGAGTTTTGGCAAAATTCGAGGTTAAGAGAGAAATATTTTTTTTTTATTTTAAAAGGTTTCTTTAATAAAAAAAAATATTTATTTTTGCTTAGTTAAAAAAAATAATAGTGAAATAAGGACTCATGAATCCATCGAAAGAGAACAAAAATATAAAACAATAAAATATATGCTTAGATACTTAAAATTAAATAACATTACCTACTTAAAAAAAATTTCGTTGTTACACGAATTCGAAATGGGTTATGTTTTTTTATTTTGTTTTGTGCTAAACAAAATTCGACTTAAAGGGTTCATCAGATGTCAGTAATCTACAGAATGTGTTCGAGTTAGACTTAGAGGGAGTTCGACTTAGAGAATATGGTTTTTGTATATGCAAAATTGAAGGGAATGATTAAATATGGCAGCAAAATTCGAGTTAGAGAGAAATTCGGCTTAGAGAGAGAGTACGACTTAGGGAGTCGACTGTATATATGTAGGTACCTACTCACCCGATTATTTAATTATAGGTTCAGCATTTGACCGTTGCGTATTATGTTTAATCTATCGAGTTGTTTTGAATGTTTTTCCCTGCAAATTATTTTAAAATCATCATTTAATATTATTTTAAAACTCAATTTTCATGCCCAAAGTGTATTGTTTTCTCTGATAATGTCATGCAACTTTAGCTTTTTTCTCCTAAAAAGTAAAATCTAACGAGTTTTTATACATACTAACACATACTTAGAAATTAGAATAAATTAGAACCTATTCAAATGAACAAGATTGTTATATTAAATTAGACTTTAAAAATCATCAGGTTGTCATTGCTGATGGATACAATATTCATTTGATTCTTTAATACATAGATATACATATGTATTTATATTATAGGTATCCCTTGGATCATAAGTTGACTTTAAATTGCCGGAAAAAGAGGTAAACGATTGAAAAATTGCTGCTTATACTCTTTGCTGACCACCATCGTTCAAAGAAGGGCGGAGAAAAAGCAAATTTGGTATTTTTTTCAATAAGTTAGAAAGAGTTTCACTCTAAAACACATGACGTTAAGTTCCGAATACCCTGCAACGAAGGACCTTTGTCAGCCAATATATCAAACTTGAACCGAACAACGGAATCGACTCATTTATTCGATGTCTACAAGTTTGCGATATTTTACCTTTTTGCACGCTTTAATACACACTCTTACAACAAACGTGAAGGACGAATAGATGTATGAGAATATATATAGCTATAGGTATGCCGTATGCGTCTATATCGACAAGGCTATAACGGATTTTCATCGGCTAACGGTGGCGCCAAGTAGACGTTGAAATCCCGTTTAATCGATTATATTTATCCAAAGCATAGATAGAGCTACTCAGTTTCTTTCATGCATGTGCGGATAGATGGTGGTGGATGTGTGGGCTGTGGGGTTCCGCACATTGCCCGACCTTACGAACTTATAAATGCTTGTGAGACTGATTGTGATTGGATTTATTTCCCAAGTATCCTCTTAAACCTCGTTTGACTCCTGTGTGTTTATACCTATTTTGCTCAAAATTATCCTCTTTTCTATTATGGATAGATGTTTCCTTGCGCTTCTTATAAGTAAAAGAAAATACGTTTTCATTCGAAGAAAACTTTTGTAAGCGGCTGTTAATAGTTATGGTAGTGTTTTTTGGATGAGGTATGTTTAATTACATTATTATATCCTACATTTTTTGCAGAAGTGTGTAACCAACTGTGTGTAACCAACTGCAACGTTGAAATTACGAATGGCCTTTTCTTGGTAAATTGAAACCGAGAAGAGAACATTCCAGAACTTTGATTGATTGGGCATTTGATGAATGAATATTATTTCTCATAGAAAAAACACACTAATTTAACGTGTATATTATCTATAATTACCTATACTTATATCTACTAAACATTATAGCAAATAATTTAATTAATTTAAATTGTTAAAGAAAAAACTGCATGAAATTCATGTGAGAATAGGACAGTGTTGATATTTTGCTAAATTTGTTTAGTGCAAAAATATACCTTATCTTTAATTCTAATTATTTGTGATATTTTTTCCGCAAAGAAGTTTTAGAAAGTTGATGTCAACTTATAGCAGCAGATTTCAGAAGAAAAAAAAAAACTAGATTAAATATTAGTATACGCTTCAAAATCAGTTAATTAATTAATAAGTTTATAAATTGCTATAACAACACTGATCAACACTGAACAAATATTAATAGTTTTTATAACTGAAACTAGACCATCAATTTCCGAAGGTTTTTCATATGTATCCTTAACTCGAATCCAAGGTAAGAATTGCTCCAATAGTTAAGGTTTTAAAAAATGAAAAAATTTACATATTTTTCTAAATTTTCAGGTTATATCTGAATGTCAACCTACAGCCAAAATCGCCAAAGAAATTTGTCATCTAGTTTTTCAGAAAACTAATAAGAAAATTAAATATTAAAAACAAAAATACTATAGGTACTAAAGAACTAAAATTTTGAACTAAACTAGATTGAACAAAATGTTGTTATTTTTTTTTTTTAATTTTAAGTTTGAAAATTAATTTTTCTAAAACTGTTCTTTAAACCCATTTTTTTATAAAACTTCCTCTCCAGCCTAAAAAGGGAGGAATAGACCCATTCTCTTCCTTCGATTTCTTTCTTTTCTTGGCCCAACCTACACGCCACAGCCTTTTGTCGCATCTTAGGAAAAATACCCTGTAGGTACATATGTAATAATAATTGAAATATTAAATGCACAATTTTTTATTTGAAATGCTAAAATATTCTTTGTATAATGTCCCTTCTTATTCCCAGAAAACTTCTTCCTAGTTCTTATTCTTGCTGATCCAATGGTTTTCCAATCATATCAACTAAAATAAAAATTCTTAATCCCTATTTTAACAAGCGCACCCACTTCCTATTCTTTGGTTAAATAGAGTAAAAATTAAACAATCGATTTCTCATGATAATACATAAATCTCATTTTTTTTTCAATGGATGTGGAAATTTATTGTGAGAATTAGACCCCATATGGCATGTGTGTCGACAGAGTGCTAAGCAACATCTATGTATGTTTCTTATGATGCACCAAGTTGAAACTTGGATCGAAACCATGGAATCATAGAGTTCTATATTTTATCTTTAGTATATAATGGTTCTTTGAATTTAAGACGTTCCAATTAGTGCATCGGAATTTAAAAGTTAAAGTAAAAAGACACAATTAAATAGATGTGATGGAGACAAGCAAAACAGTGCCATTGCGCTATTGCAGGCAAATTAAAAAAAAAAAAAAAAAACAATAAAAATTTGTAGGTCTAAATATTTCTTTTGTCAACAAAAAATTTGTTTAACTAAATATTATAGTCATTCAAAAATGTTATATCATAAAAATAAATTAATTTTCGAAGTTACCTATATGTATGTAGGTATATCTGGTTTTTCTTAAAAGTATATGTATATGATTTGGCACTCTTATTATTCTTCCTTCTACTCACCGATTCAATTTAATTTACATTCGAATGTATCCTAGTTAAACTTCCATAACAGTCAGAGTTGGAGAAGAGTAAAAAGTACACTCCAGATAACTTGATTAAATTCACATCAGTTTACAATCGTTTTCCGCAAAATATTCGTCCCCTAAATAAGAACATTCCATAAAAATTGATTATGAATTAAGAATAATTATTTCCAAAAAACACTTTGACAAAAAAATATTGTTCCTAGTGAATATTTTTTTTAGATTCCTTAACGTTAATCTTTAAATATTTCACAATTCTAAAAGTTTTTCAGTCGTGATATAAAGTGGATAGTAAGTTAACTCTGAACAAATAATTATTCACAGTTAACTCAAAAGAAGCAATTTTTCAGTAAAGAATTTATGGATCGACCTAAAAATATTAGAACTGACTAAAACAACAAAGGTGAATCCAGAGTTGATTCAAAATAGTGAGATAACTTCTGCCGTTTTCGAAAACGTCAAACCAACGCCTATTTTATCGTCAAATGATCGTCATTTCTTGACACAGATATTTCATCAAATATGCAATCGTCCTGCTTGCACAAAATATGTTTGATACTTGTCAATTGGACGTTTACGGATACGCTTTTTGGCTTTGTAATATTTTTGTCGTCAACTCGATTTTTTTTACTGCTGAGTTGGGCCGAAACGATGTTATCGAACATATGTATGTATGACTTTAGAAAACTTCGTTATCGAAAATAATGTTTTTGCATACAAATTTCGTTTTGAATTAACTTTTACGTTTAAGAACATCTTGGAATTGCTTTTTTGACGCAAATAACGTTTTCGAAAACGGCCTCTGGTTTAATTTTAATCTGCGATGTTCGGTTTTTATTTTACTTAACAAAAATATTCCAAAATATTAAAACTTTCCTATCATGCAGCTTTCTAATTTTAATAAATATATTTTTTTTCGTAGACAATTCATTCATTAAAAGTGACATCAATTAGGTATCATCAAGTGTGCACCATATACTGGTATTTAATTTTATGAATTTCAAACAATATGTTGAAGTTCCGATGAAAATTAACGTTGCCTGGACCTAGTAAAATGGTGGGTAATGATTTTTCAGCACAATATATGACTCAGAAGTTAATGCATTTTTGATGAAAAACAGACGAGAACTTATACTCTTCCTTGGAAAATGTGTGCATCCACATCAGAGCATGAAAAGGATTGTCATGTTTTCATATAAGTATATGTACATACCTATAGAGTATACATGTGTTAACTCCTGTTGATTCCTATGCGTATAATTTGTCGGAAATCAGGGTACATTTAATTTGAATTTGAATTATGAATTCTGTTCGCGTGCTTCAGTAAGCTCATTAATTTCCGAGGGTTTTTCGCAAAATGTAATGCAATTTGTAGACATTTGGAGCGGTATACATTTGTGCATGGTTTTGAGACTTTAATTTGGCAACTGAAGTTAAATAAGTTTTAAATGATTTTAATGAAATCTGTACACGCTATAACACGTATAACAATTTATAATCATTGTTTTGCTTATGATAAGACTAAACTCAACACTAAGAGCGTTTTTGAAATAAATCAATGCATTGCATGAAAACACAGTTAAAACGCCGCCGTATTATTTGGGAAGGAATTATGAGATTCTGGCCATCTTAGAATTGTTAAACTTTCAGTAAACTTAAACTTCTGACAGATAGTTAAAAAATTATAAATGTATAAAATTAAAACAATCATTACAACTAGGCTTGAACAAAAATGTCATATTAATTTCACCTGTGTTTATATAAAATAAACCTAAGTTCACTATTTCATTCAATTTAAAAACAAATCCGTTATTATCGACAAAACCAAAATGACCAATGTATATAAAAACATTCTTGACCGTAAACATAAAACCAGAAAAAATAAACTAAAGCCTCAAAACTAATTAAAAACTTTAGAAAACTCTTCTTTTTTTCCAAACATTGTGTACCTATACTTGTCCTTATAAGCTCTTCTCTTGCATGTTTATACAAATAAAGATTCTTCAATTAATTTATTTTTGTGTCAACCGCAACTGATTTCCCAAAACACATTTTATTTTCGCAAAGCTTTTGAGTATGGTTCATGTTTATCATCACTTTGTTTCCTGTGTTTGTGGTTATTATTTTTTTTTTTACTTTCAACTTTAAAGGAAGAATATTAAAAAAAATATATATATACGAAATCCTTTGCATAATTTGTAATGGTTTTTTAATAGAATGATTTCCAGACTTCATTAATTGCCCTCTTCTTTTTTATATATCTTTTAATTTATAAACAAAAAAGTGTTATAAATAATCTGGTTCCAATGTGAAAATGGTTCTAAAGATAAATACTAAAAAAAAAAATATTCAAAGCCAAAGAAATTTCTCAATATATAGGACATAGACCAACTGTAAAATCCTTGACGAAATTAATTGAGGCTCTTTATAAAATAAATGAATGACCTCCTAATTGGGGGATTGACAACGCCAGCAAAATGGAGATTAATTATTATCGTATAGTCAACTTGGCAACGCCAACGGACGGACGAGGACAAGTCTCCCATAGAGATGTCACATTGGCCTTTCGTTGCGTCATAGGTATACACATTGTGTTCTATTGTGATGTGCATTTACATTGACATCCCCCTCATTAACGGTTTCTTTTTATATTGGCACGGGGGTTACCGTACCTACACTGTATAGTATACCATCATCCCTGTATGTTCTGGAGACTTTTTTTTTTCTTAGTTACATATTATAGCAACTTGAATGCTGACCACTTTCTCTCAGAGCCATATACAGGGTAATACGCATTTGATTAAAAAAAAAAGCTGGATCGCTTAGGGTAGGTTGAGACAGTAAAAAAGTCTTATGGGAGACTTGTCTATTGTATATTTCCACCCGCTCAAAACCAGAAGGCTCTATGCATTTTATAGTTTTTGAGAAATTAGAAAAATTCTATTTAGGTATTTATTGGCTACATAAACCGTCATTTTTGAGGAGGGAATACACTTTTAGAACAACATGAACAATTATGGTTTGAAGATACATACTTAATTCCCAAGTAAAAAATATTTGTAAAAAAATTAATAAATTAATTTATCTAGTTTATTATATTTAATATAAGCATTGAAAACTTTAAACAAAATTTTTACATACATACTTAACTAATAAACATTTCGAAAAAATAAAATTAATCCTTTTACCTTATTTTTTCCAAAAACTATGAATTTGAAAATCATTTTTTTCGATAATTATAAAAAAAAGTAATATTTAAAGATAAAATAAGTGCATAAAGATTCTGCTTTAAAAAAGCTTTAGCAAAATACATATTGTCATTGCTGCCATTGTTTATTTTTTTTAATAATGTTATATTTTTGTCTGAAAATTATTCCTCAAGAACAAATCTTATTTTAACGCAATCTATACGCTCACATATTATGCGAATCACCCTGTATATGTACATAATCGACTTTGTTAATTATAGTTGATTAAGTAAGCAACACCAATGGTTAGTGTTGATAGTAGGTACCGTAAGTAATTTGGTGCAAGGATACATTACATAAATGACAACAAAGAGGTTGTCCGTAAATATTGGATGGTATTTTTACTTAAAATATAAATACACATATGTATGCGTGATATCTATACCTACAATAGAGCAAGTTTTGAATTCGTAAAAAAGTTGTTTGATAGAAGATAGAGTCATCCAAATAAGGAGAACTGACATACAGTGGCCAGACCACACAATTTTTCTGGAAACAATAAACTGCAAACTGAAGACTAAAGACGAATAAAGATTTTAATAAAAATAATACAAAAACGGGAAAAACATTAGTTTATAAAAAAAATTTCTAAGAAAAAAATCTTATCCTAATGGAACTTTATAAGAACGAAAAATTTAAAAAGATCATCAGAATGGCTAATAAATAAATATAGCCGCGTGAAATCAAACGGAGCGGTAGATATATAGTTATAGTGAAACCTCCAATTATGGACAAATTCCTTATAAGTGAACAATTCCCTGGAACTGAAAAATTCCCCACGATTGATGTGGATCTTGGATTAAATACATTTTATATGCCTTACCCGGATGCGGACAAGAATATCAGTCGTTATTTTGTTTAATTTAATTCTCTTAGGCGGACGAAAATATTGTTTGTAATTTCTAGATCGCAATCCTTATTTTCAGCAATACTTTTCCATATCTTCTTCTGTATTGAAAAAACTAATATTAGTACGATCTACGATTAAACAGAACCTATCATTATTTTGATTTTCGACTTTCTCAGTATCTGTTCAATAGATTTTAATTAAATATTTTATGCAAAAATCTTATAAGTTTTAATAATCTTACATATCACAATTATAATAAAAAAAAAAAGTTTCGGATTTTTAAAAATATTTCAAAACTATCGATATTTCGATAATGGGTAAATGATTTTTTTCCAAATTGAATTTTAAACTCCACATTTATAGGTATTTACCATAACCTGGAATACCAATTTTTTCCTTACAAAAAATATTTACAAAATACCTATTCTTTTTCGTTTTTTGAAAAATAATGAAAAAGCTTTCTCAAAATGACCTCGGAAATTCTACCTTGTTCTTAAAAATTGAAGTGCCAAGTGAAAGATATTATAACAGAGATAATACTGAAACTAAACAAAATTGTTTCTAACTTTATTAGTATAGGTACACATTTTATTATGTTACAAATGTTAGGTAATACAGACATTATTGGTGACTAGACTATACTCTTAGACTCTCGCTTTTGAAAAAGTAGGACTTTATACCTACCTACTTTAAGCAAATTAAATACCAATAATCTATAGGATACATACGTACCTATTTATATAAAAAAAAAATAGTATATCTAAGAGATTGGAAAGAAAAGCCAACGAAACATTGGGAAGAATCGAAAAAGTGTATATATGCAATTTTGTCTTCCCTTCATAGGGGTACATGTCTTTTACAGTTAGACGGTATATCAGCAGTGTGTGGGAGTGTGCTATTGCACGAGTAATCGAGGGGGTAAAGGTGTATTGTCGCCTTCAAGTCTCACAATATAGTAATGGGTAATATTTCTTTTTTATAACCATCGTCTTCCTGTTGGATTTCTGCGTCCTGCTTTGACAAGTAAACTACATACATATATGTATGTATATTGTATATGCCTTGCCGTCTACTCCGTGCATTATAAATCACTTGAAATGATAACTTTTCTTTTATTTTAAATTTTTTTTTTTTTTTTTTTCAAATGCATGTCAAAATATTGAAGAGAATACATATTACTTAAGTGAAGTTGTATAAAGATGTTTTAATGTTAAAACAAAATATTAAAGTTTAAAACTAAGGATTCTAGCTGCCCCGCGCCACCCCTACCTTGCATTAGTGAGACTTTATAACAAAAGATCTTGGACTGGAAAAGATACATTTTCGACTAAAGTGTAAAATTTTATAATTATAAAAGTTCTTTATTTGAAGCCTTTAAAAACCAAATAAAATAAAAGTGCCGAGCCGACCTGCGATTTCTGATTTAATTTGATTTGTATGAATAAAAATGTAGAAGAAAAATTAAAAAAGTATTGTAGGTATACTCTTTATACCCACTTCAGGTTTACGAAATGACGATTTTCAGTGAAATTGCAATCGAAATCGAAAGACAGTCTCCTGATTTTAAGGGAATACAGATTCATGGAATAAGTAAAACTTTTTCTCGTATTCTACACCATGTAGGTATGGATATCTGATTGGAATTTTCAGACGCATCATATTACAGTTGCTGCAATACATACATAAATTTGCATATGAAATAACTCATTTTGTCGTTGGGCAAGGCTGTAGAATCGATGGAAGGTTTTGGTAAAGATATAGATACCTATAATGTAGGTATACATAAATAAAAATGCAATTTATTGTTTCATTTCATTTGAATTTTATTTATATGTACATAGCTAAAATCTAGGTTTTACTCCGCTTTATTTATTAAAGATATATTTGTATGTACATAATCTAGGTACATAAAGGTAAATATATGTACAGTGTATTCATACATATGTATAGAATGTATAGTTAATTTATTATTTTGAGGCACAACGCCAAGATGTACATTAAAAAAATGAATATTTGTATGCATTACATTGCATACGAAGGTTTTTGTTAATAATACAAATTCTATTACTACTGAAATACATCAGCCAAGTTGAATTATTGATTAAAAAAAGCTTTTAACGGCCTTCAGTCCACACAATATTGTAAAATTGTAACCAAAAATTGAAAAAAAGTTGGTCCCCTACTTATAATTTAATTTTTTTTTTATTTTGGTGTTGGATATACACTGCGCGTCATCAGGTTAGCACACACTCTCTCGTAACTGATTCCAACCAAACTAAATGAGCTAAGATTTTTATATTATTTTTTATTTATGGCCGATTCGATTTTAAGTTAAATAAAACAAACATTTTTGTTTTTCCGTTTTTTAATACTGTTTTAATTTTTTTTTTTTGAAAATAACACAAAAAATAACAATTCAATTTGAGTCATCAGGTTAGCACATATCACTTTTTCATTTTTTTTAAAGCTTTTAAGCTTTGAACTTATTTCTAAACTTATACATTAAGTAATTAAAACATTGTTTAATAAATTTATAAGTGTGTAGATCCTCTCTTGTTGACAATGACCTCATAGATTCGATTGGGAAGCGACTCGTACAATTTTTCAATATAATCCAAGGAAATGGATGACCAAGCGCGTTTAATGCCTTCGATTAGTTCTGGTTTGTTGGAATATTGTTTTCCAGACTCGTAAATTTAACGAACAAACCACCCCCACATGTTTTCTATTATATTAATGTCAGGTGAGTAAGGCGGCCACTGAATTAAACTTACATTTTGGCCCTCAATCCATGTCTTAACGACCCGGGATGTGTGGATCGGAGCGTTGTCGTGTTGAAAATGCCATGGTAAGTTTCCAAACAAATTTTGAAAATGGGGAAAAGCATTTTCAAGTACGTTTTTGTAAGTATTTCCATTCATATTTGCCGTCAAAAACTGTAAGTCGCACGTACCATAGTAGGAGATGGCTCCCCACACCATCACACCCCCCACCCGACTATGAAGGCGATCCAACTGGTGTTACTCCTTGCGAAGATCATGAAAATAGAAATTGTATCCGTCTGGACCTTCCAAATTAAATTTATTTTCATCAGAAAAGAAAACGTAGTTCCAATCAGAACTCCATGACATGTGCACTCGTGCAAAATTCAATCACTTTGCCTTTCGAGCCGCGTTAAGTGGGGGTTTCTTCTTCAGTTTAAGTCGTTTTAAGTGTGGAGCATTCCTTATCACTCTTTGGGTTGTAGATAAACTCGCTTCAACGCCAACATTTGCTCTGATCTTTGCTGCCGAGTTATGAGAGTTCGATGCTTCTCTCAATATAGCTCTTTTATCAGTGTTGGAAATCACTCTATTATTACCGCCTTTATTGTTTTGTCCATATCCTGATTTATTACTCAAGAATGCGGATATAACTTTACGACTTCTACCGATTTTTTTCGAATTGCACTTATTGACAGCCTTGACTCCCTGTAGGCTTCAATTTTTTATTTCTCTTCCACAGATAACGATTTTCCTCTACCCATATTAATTTAAATACACCACTCGAGCAGCAACAAAAATTCGGTTGGTCTACGCGTTTAACTCTTGAAGATAAACTAAAAACAATTTGCATGTGCTAACCTGATGACGCAAAAATAAAGGACACTTTTCCATCAAAAATAACATAAACAATAAAAACCGTATAACGGGATGAGAAAAATAGGATACACAAAGTGAGCTGCATGTTGAAAACAACAAAGACCAGATCAGTTCTATTAAGCTTATGGGGGATGTGCTAACCTGATGACGAGCAGTGTATGTATGTATGCATTGAATCCATTCAATTTTATTGTTTGTACGTACCAACCTAACCTACTTACGCGATGTATGTATGTAACACTTTCCGATTTTTTTAAAAGATCTTAAATATTTATAAGAACAAGAAGCGGTCTGATTAAATGCGTGGCAGTTGTGAAAAGCTATAATTCCAGCCTATAAAAAAAATTGGTGGTAGCTCACTCAAGTGTGTGTTGTTCATTCAAATCTTCAATATTTAAATGATGGTGCGAAAGCTTGGCAGCCTAACTGCGAGTGTGTTATCATCCAAAAACTCCTTTCATAACCCAAAGAGATAATCGAATCACCGCTGCTCCCCTCCGCTGCCGCTGCGTTTCAAAATTTGCGTTTGGAAAACTTAATAGCCATCTTTCAGCCAGAGTAAAAAAACTGAATTTATACATCGTGAATCGTGATCCCGATAGAATTCAGGATGCCTTATGTTGTAGTGCATGTTTTTTCGATCTATGTATGTATATGGTTCAGTTCTGAAAGTAAAACTGCTTAGAGACCGCAGTATCTCTGATCATCAAAAGAGAATTTGATATGTCTTTTTTGGTTGCTGTAAAAAGTCATACGATGTGCGTTAATGCACATGCACTGCACACCCACTGCGGGGCACTGAATTGTTACTTTTTAGCTCAGAGAACGCTCTGAGTTTTCAACTTGCATTTCTTGTTTTTTAGCTCTGAGCTCGGAAAAACATGACCGTGACCGAGCACATCGAACAAAAAGCTAAGCGCTGCCAACTTCACCCATTTTTCATTAATTTGACAGATTTCTAATAATATATGACAGTTCAGTGCTGAAATGTGTTTCTCAAATAAATCAGAGTGCTCAGGTCA
This sequence comes from Epistrophe eligans, assembly GCA_951394125.1. Classification (NCBI taxonomy): domain Eukaryota; kingdom Metazoa; phylum Arthropoda; class Insecta; order Diptera; family Syrphidae; genus Epistrophe; species Epistrophe eligans. Next base: position 57,076,977 of record OX596028.1, read on the forward strand.
CGCTCGGTTCGGAGCGAGCTCTATTCGCTCAGGGTCAGGCCCCTCACTGTGCTAAAAAAGAAAAACTTCCAATGGCAACAACCTGATCTTTTTGTTATAAAATGTCTCAAATTAACCTTTTTGTACAAGTAAAGACTTGCCGTTAAGAACTAAAATACCTTTGAATAAGTGCTTGTCTGGTATACCAATATTAGATCAATGAACAATATATGAAAATTTGAGAGAAAATATAGATTAAATCAATCCTTTTTTGATACCTTCAAGGCTAAACATTAAGGCTTTATTGAGTGTGGCGGAGTGTATAATACTGACTGACTAATTTGATGACCCTGAATCCCCTGCTAATACGAGGTACATAGGTAAATCCTTTGCTATGATTGCATGGTCTATTAATAATAATAAAACAAAACCGAAATACCTATATGCGATTCAAGTTATAAATGTATATATGTTCATACATATGTACCTTTCTATGGTGCATTATTTACATTATTTTGTATTAAAATATTTTAATAAAATTTAACTCATGTTATTAAAAAGTTCTTTACAAAAATGTAAATACAAATATAGACAATACAAAAAAGTGCGCACCAAGAATGAGAATAATTGCAATACTGAACAATATTGTTTAATTGACTTCATCAAATAAATCGAAATAAATGAATATTTCTGATTTAATAAAATTGTCAACTCAGGACATAATAAACTTACACATTTCTCCATGTTGGTATAGCAAATAAAATGTACGACCATATAGGTCACTGTTTGTCTCCATGATCGTAATATAAAGTTTGATTGAAGCTTCTCGGTTTTTTTTGGTTTTTTTATGAAGTAAGTAAAAATCAGCCAATTGCCTTGAGGTTCAGTGCTGCTTTTAAAAAGTTTTTTTTTTTTTTTTTGTATAGATTTGTATGTAAATACGTTAATACATTCTTACGTTCATACATTACACATGGTTTATATTGGAGGTAGGAAAACATAAATATAATGGAAGTGTAAAATCCCCCATTGATTTAAATTCCTGGATATGGTATCCTCATACAAAAGGAATGTCATCTAGTATCCCCTTAGAATTGAAATTAAGTGAAACAGATGTCCCCATATATTGTGATTGATAGTTCGCAATTGATTGGTGCCTGATGATGCTGTGACTGTGACTGTGACACTGTGAGGAGTCAAATAATTTCATTACTGAGATTTAGACAAATTACCTCCTAGGTCATGCCCATGAGAAGGGTCAACCTTGAGAATAAAGTGTGTCTATTTTGGTGTCAATATAGATAATCTTCGATTGGCATCTCTGATGTGTTGTTTGATTACTTTTTGACCAGACTTTTTGAGAATAAAGGATTTTCTATATAAGATTTATATAGGTAGTCATTGTAGGTAAGTTATATAAAGAGAAAAGATAAAATAAGAAAATTTTACGCCCTCAACTTGTAGTTAAAAAGACTTTTCATTTTATCTATAACTAGGCACAATAGGTGATGCGGTTTGAGAAAGAAGGTACCTACTAGGTACACCATTAGAAAGTTACCAAGAAATAGAAAATAATATCAATGTACAACAAAGGTAACATTATATAGAAAACATTATTATATTCAAGGAATTTCAGCAATTTTAAATTAATTTTGAATTGATTCCTTAAATATTACATGGATTATCATGTTTGACAACAAAGTATTACAACCATAAACTTTAAACTCAAGAAACAACCGCTTGATAGACCATGTCGTATGACGGTTTTAAAAATATTTCGAAAACTTGTATATACCGATTGCATTAAGCTAATTCATCTTAACCCCTCTGTTTGTATCGACATCAGCATTTTCAAAGCCCCCAAAATTCCCAAATTCCAAATTGGGTTTTTGTATACCTAGTCGTTTCTCAAACTGGAATATTTATTTTGGTACATTCACTAAGTACGTTATCCTACTTACTTGCGGTACCTACATATGTACATATGTATGTAGGTACTACATACATACCTACATACATAACATGTGGCAAAAAGGGATTTTGAACAAACTTTACAATATACGATGTCTTCAGCCTAAACGGGTGGGTCGTTTTTCTTTATTTATCGTTTATTAAGGATACTCTTATATTGCAAAGAAAAATTTACAAGATAACAAATTTCAGTTTATTATAAAATTGCAAAGATACTTATTTTTTGAAATTCGATATTTCGAAATTGGTAGAAGATTATTTTTCAAAATTAACTCTGCATTAATAAATATGTAGGTACCTATTACAAAATGGTGTATTTATTTTTGTCTTAAAAATGTTTATTAAATTTTATATAATAAAAAATTAACAGTTTATGAAATTTTTTTTCTTATAAACTAATATCGAATTCCTTTCAACAAAAAAATCGATTTTTGTTCTAAACAGAATCGAATCTTGTTTGTCGTTAAAAGGAATTTGGGTATAAATATAATAAAAATTTTTGTTGTAGTTGTGTGTGTGGTACTTGACAGCTGATTTTAAAGCACAACAATATCGGTTGGCCTATTGGGCTACATCGTGACTCAATTTCAAAATTTCATAAGAATTCTCTTTTGAAATGGAATTCTCTTGCAAAGATTCCAGAACAATATTCTTTGTTTATGAACAGAAGAATCACTCGGTGAATTGAAATGCAAAAATGCACTAAAAGGAAAAGTGGAAATGTTTTTCTTGAAAAACGATCAACATGTTTTCGAGAAAAACATTTTCACTTTTCCTTTAAGTGCATTTTTGCATTTCAATTCACCGAGTGATTTGACGCGAACGAGTGGGACGTGGGAAAAATACATTGACGAAAATAATTATATTATGGCCTTAGGGGTATTCTTGCAATAGCATAAAGTCGTTGGGCGCATTCACTTATTTAGTCACTACGTAGTCGAAATTCAACTAGCTTTGTGAATGCAAAATTGCACTACAAAGGTAGTCAATCCTAAACTGTCATATTAATGACAGATGTAAACACACACGAAATAAGAAACATTTGTGTTTTGAGAACTTTAAATTATCTTTTCTTTTTAAATTAAATAATATCAAATATAAGATAAAATATGAGTGATTCGGAAGAAGATGGAGTCATAGGTATGCAAAATAATTTTACTGTGGTCAAGTTTCATTTTGAATAGTTTGAATCTTTTGTATCTTTACCGAACAGCTGATTGTGAAACGTCAAAATCATTCTCCACTAACTTTGATGCCGAAATTTGTACACTACGTCGTCGGAGGGGAAATTTCAACTCTTTTGTAGTATGTAGCCAAATCAGAATGACTTGACTACGTAGTGACTACATTAGTGAATGCGCCCATTGTAAACGTTGTAAACTGCTGAAACCTGTCAAATTTATGTGAAAATTTGACATGTTTACCAGTTTACCACGTTTACGAGGACTTTACGATGTTGTATGAATACGCCTATTATGTACCTTATTTGGTAAATTAAACGAAACTTATAAGTTATTATTTTGTTTATCGAAAAAGAAAGCACAACTATTTAATATTCGTTGCAACCAAAAACACAATATTTCTTCTTAAAACACGTTAATTTTAGAAATGTGGAATCTTAGTGGTGTGTGTGCTAATCGGTTTAAATTCTTTCTGAAATCATGCAAAATATCCAAGATTTGTTTTGACAGACAAAATTCGATTCTATTTAAAAAAGTTTCTAAACAGAATTGAATCTTTGGTTGAAAGAAATTCGAAATAAGATTTGTTAAATAAATAAGATGGAGTATGTAGATTGTAGATACATCGTACATAGCGTTGGTGACAATTTTAGAAATGTTTAATTAATTTTTTTTTAAATTATATACTAATTTAACAATTACTCATATGAATATGTTCATCTCTTTTTCGCACATTCGTATTTTTGGCGTGAATCTGTCCCGCTCTACTTTTCCTCAAATCTGCAGATAAAGATTAATGTAAATCTGCCATAATTAAATTAACTGCCAAACAGATTATACAAGGTGGCACAAAAATTATCTATCACCCTATCGAAGGATGCTATTATAATTTTGTAAATGGAGGCAAAAATGTTAATTCTACTTTGTGAAGTAAACAGAAACAAAATACATGAATATCGCTATACTCCTAAAGAACGCGGAATAATTATTGTTTCGGTTGTTTTTTGCCGCCATTTTTACAAAAAATATAGTATCTCCCATCTCAACCAACGTGGTGAAAGTTTTTGCGCCGTCCTTTATTTCACCGTACATATATTTTATCCAACAGAATATTATATTCCATTAAGGATTATATCTACAATGAACAGATCAATTATGCAATGTATAACATGCGAATGTGCTTGCAGTTTGTGTGGCCGGATTAAATCTTTTGCTTTTCACTCATCTGAACTGGTTAATAGGATATTGATATCTTTATTGACAGTCAGGCTACAATTAAAACTTTTGATCGATAATCACAAAGCCAATATTTTTGAACCGTTAGCGCAACTACGAACTGAGATTGCTCAAGATGACAAATGCAGTTATCCTTCGATGGGTGACTTATTTTTCTAAAACCTCTTTTACCTTTCCAATGAGGAAGTAGCTTGGTTGAACATCGACTATTGTATTGCGTGTAAAGAAGTTTGTCAAAAAAATCTCCTCAAATGGTTGAAAAAGATATTTCATTCATTCATCTAAAATCTTAAAGTTACTGGCAAATCAGATTCCTCATGTGAAAAGGGACCAAGATAAGTCTTTGAAAACATAGAATAAACTTTTTCATGGGCGCTGACCCTTAACTTTTCGATATTTTCATAATGCACTGAATCAATCCACAAAGTGCATTTCACGCACCATCCCGCTCAACAATTTTTTTCTAAAAACTTCAAGCCTGAACTCTGCCATCAACCAACTGTCATTCCTAGGGTGTTTAGTTTAGCGAGTGACATTTTCATTTTCATTTTGGATAAAAGGAGTAAAAAAGTCTCCTTATTTAATTTTTATTTTATTTAATAAGTTTTCCAACGGAAAGTAGTTATTCTTCCAATTAATGCAAAGAGCGAAAATTGTTGGTTAACAAATTCACAAGAAAACAGTACAAATTGTTTAAACTAAAACTCAACAAATCCATTTGAGGAACATTAAAAAAAAGGTAAATCAAAAACAGATCGGTGCCAGCCAAAGGCGAGGTTTATCGTCACTGGCGTAGTGCAGTGTGCTACATCTACCTGCGTCTTCATAAATTCGAAATAGGGAGGAAAATTATTATTGCTTTGTTTGGGACACAAGACAGCTGCAGGCGTTGTCATTATTTTTGCAATATAATTTGTTAATTTTGTCCAAAAGATAATATACAAAATTCTTTAATTTTAATTCATTGGCTATCTTGAAAATGTTCTTTTAATTGCAGCTATGAATGTGTATTATTTCCTTTTCTAGTAATCGACGATGAAATGGGAGCGCCGCCCTAGCAGTAGAATAAAAAAAAATGACTTAATTGACTATTTATATCCATAACGTCAACACCCGCATCAAATTCCTAAGAAATGAAGTTGCAAATTTTGAATTAATTGCAATAGTTCATTCTTCTTTCCTTTTTTAAATTAAATTAATAATTGTGAGGTTTTCTTGGGTTGGATGATTAGCCATCGGTCAAGTCAAAAAAACCAGTGGCGGATTAATATCTTTCAAGGGCCTTTTATATATCAATCAAACTTGTATCCTTGTGTGTTAGCTTAGATTTGAGACTTTTAGTCAAGGGGCTTTGTAACTTTTCATTTTTTGTTATAATAAGCTGTTTTGCATTATTGCTAAAGAGAAGTTCATAAATTGTTTTAAGTATACAGGTGAAGCAGAAATTTCATGGTAATCGAAAAGGTTACTAATCTCCAAAAAAAAAACGTATACAATATGTCATTCTCATTAAACACGAATTCGGTGAAAGTTTCTTTAAGATTTCGATTCCGATTCCTATAGTTCGTTTTATTCCTAACATAACATAAAAGGTGATACTAATTTGATTCATTTATGAATGTTTGACGAAAGTAATTAAGCATTATTCATGGTCATGTTGAGACGATCTCACCACGGCAGGGATGTTCCTCGAAAGATTCTATATAACTACTTCCTTTATAAGTCAAACTATTCTGGAAAAGTATTGAATGTTGTTCATAAAAATTTAACATACATGCAATCGATTTCGCCCGTTGACAAGCCCTATAATTCAAAAAGGTTAATCTAACTTAAAAGGTTTTATGTTGATAACACAAACTGTTTAAAGGTTTATAAAAACTAGAGCTCTAGTTTATGTCTAACCTTATTCATTCGGGTAAATAGTAAATAGTAAATCTAATTAACTTTAGGTAAATGAAAAAAAAATAGAACCGCTAGATTCAACTATCTTAATCAGTTAAAAATTGTAAATTTTTGTCTATACAGAGAAAATAAATTTAACAATTTTTGTTACAACCATTATCCACGTAATGTAGATGATAATAATTTTTAGGACTTAGCGGAAACCTAATTTCGATTTTCCTGGACATATACAAACAATTCAGAAAATAAAATAAAAAATCAATAAAATCAACGGATTTATTACCTCTTTTTAAAATAATAAATTACATACTTTGAATTAAACCACTAAATTGTCGATGCCAATTAGGAATTAGTACTTCTTTCAAAAAAGAAATATGTGCTAGTTGATTTTGGCGAATTAGAAAGTACTGAGGCCTTCTAATACCTTGTACTAAATTGACAGGACTAGGACTTGGTAATCTGAATTCTCTTCACTTTACACTCCACTTTAAAAAATCACCTATCAGGTATTTGGCTCAACAAAACTACATTATAAATACACAAAAAAAATATAATATAAGGCCCTTTAAGGGGACTTCATGGCCGTTGATATCTTTGAAAATTTGATAATACAGCATTGTAAGTAGATGCTCATGCTCATGTGCCCAAATCGGGTCTCAGTCTTAGCTAAGCTAAATAATATATATGTATTTACATAATTCAATTTGTCTTTCTTTCGTTTTACATTCTAGATGTCAACAGGAAGACCAATTAAGTGCGTTGTCGTTGGTGATGGCACAGTCGGGAAGACATGTATGTTAATATCATATACAACGGATAGTTTTCCAGGGGAATACGTGCCTACAGTGTAAGTTGTTGACTTCGGTTTTAGCTTAACTCGTAACTATTTTTTTTTTGAATAAATTATAAAAAATACAAATACATTTTTGTCTTGTCTTGAAAATATAGATTTGATAATTACTCAGCGCCAATGCAGGTAGACACAATTCAAGTGTCACTTGGATTATGGGATACTGCAGGTCAGGAGGATTACGATAGATTAAGGCCGTTGTCATATCCACAGACGGACGTTTTTCTGATATGTTTCAGTGTGGCCAGTCCGTCATCGTTTGAAAATGTCACATCGAAATGGTATCCAGAAATAAAACATCACTGTCCGGATGCGCCTATCATTTTAGTTGGTGAGTTTTGTTTTAAATTTTTATAAAACTTTTCTGTATGTACAAATTCCAAGTTATTCCTTACTGTTCTAATTTTTTTTGTATCTCTAATAGATTTGTATCTTTGTGATATTCAAGCAAAAATACTTTATTGTTGAAAAATTAAAATGATAGGTAAATGTTTTCAGGCCACATTTTAGTTTTGGATTTATTGAGACCTCCATCAGAACAATGGGACCACCCTACAAAATTGTTTCGCTTATTTTTACGTTAGAATGACTGTTCTTAGAACAAGAGGTAGATATGCACTACTAAAAACCTTTGAAAGGAAAGGTATATTGATCAAACTTGGGAGAGGTGTTTTATTTGTCTTCATGACTGAAAATCAAAAGAGTTTATAATGGGTGGGTCAAATACAAGTTTCTTTTTAAAAATGCAATTTAATAATGGTTTCGGGCTGTAGCTCACGGTTTGCTTGGATGAAATTGGCCTCAAGTGCTTGAATCGTTTCCGGATTGTTGGAATAACATCGGTCCTTCAAGGTTCCCCACAAAAAAAACTCCAAAGGGGTCAAATCGCAGCTCCGCTAATTGACATCGCCTTGTGTAATGTGTTTCTAATTCTTATAAATTTTAACAGTCGTATATATTAGATTTTTGCCTACTTAGTCACTGTCTAACTATTTTCAAATTGGTGGAAGTATGCTTTATTTAATAAAAATAAATATCACATTATTCACGGTTAAGACAATCTACTCTTGCGCTAAAGTTAGGCAGCTATAAAACAATAAACAAGGTTTTTAAACACATTTTCCAAAGTTGGACAACGTTTATAAATAAGACCATAAGTGTTTAACAATAAAATTTTATAAACAATTTTTTTTTATTTTTTAAGGTACAAAAATTGATTTGCGAGACGATAGGGAAACACTTAGTGGTTTGGCTGAACAAGGACTATCACCATTAAAAAGGGAACAAGGCCAAAAATTAGCTAACAAAATCAGGGCTGTGAAATATATGGAATGTTCGGCATTAACTCAACGAGGGCTCAAACAAGTATATTTTATATAATAAAAAAAAAAAACTTGCCTAAATTAATTGTATTGCTATTTAGGTCTTTGAAGAAGCAGTACGAGCAGTTCTAAGACCAGAACCTCAAAAACGACGTCAGCGAAAGTGTATAGTTATGTAAGTAAAAGAATAAAAAAAATATTTATGATAAAAAAAAAACAATTACAAAGAAAATCTATAAAACTCATAAAATATAAAATAAAAACAAATCAAAATGACATACACAATCTGAACTCACATTAACAACAGATTTTATTCATATATATATATATATACATTATATACAAACACACATACATAATTTTATTTGTTATATTTTTTTAAGTTAATATTGACTTAGGTTATTAAACAATTTTTTCCAACACAATTAAAAAAAAAAAAACATTATTGTAGGAAACTCGAATACTAATTTTTAAAAAAAAAGTTTGTTTTCTTTGAACATCACAACTATTATTGTAAAAAATATAATTGAAAAATAAAACTTCCGTCAAAAAGACTGAGTTGTGCAGCAAAAAAATTAAAAAAATTGCAGCAAGCGTTTTGTTAAATTTTATTTAAAAAAAAAAACTAAATATTAATATTTCATATTTCATTGCATCAACTCATATTCGAGCAGAATCGACAAAATGTAGAATTTTTTAATATCTCAAAAGATTCTCGCTATTGTTTCATACTTGTTTTTTGCTGATTGTATTTAAATAAAAAAAAAATTAAATAATAAATAGATTATATAATTTAGACAGTTTTAGTACCAAAGTTAAAGAAGGCAAAGTATGTGAAAGAGCTCAAAAAATCAGATTTAAATCTCAACACGGCGAGAAGAAAATTTAACCGCGTGGGTTGAAATTAGATTTATCTAGTCAATTGAATTGAAAATGTGAGAATACAAATTAATGAATTAAAATCATGTGAAAGAAAGAGAGCAAAATAGTTACCTAATGACGGATTATAATACGAGTATAATTTAAAAGAAAAATTAAATCAAAACTAAAAGAAGAGACTAGTGAATCTCTCAAAAAAACAGTTTAAAAGTTAAAGCAGCTTAATAGTATTACAATTTTTATAATTTTTAATTATTTTATAAATATTAAATGTCACTAAAGTTTTAAATTATGTTCTGATAACAAGCTGACTTAATTACATAATAAATCATCTAAGGTCTGTTCCGAAATCTGGTAGTAAACTAAAAATTCATGGAGCGTTTAAACTGAAATGTGAAAGTATTATGATCGTGTTTAAAATGAGCACCTATTTAGCTACATAAGTTGAGTTTTTTAATCAATGTAATCTGATTTAGATCAATTATTTGTCATAAGTAAAACAAACAGTACTAAAGTGATTTTTCCTTATTAAAAAAATAAATAGTTACCCCCTCTTCAGAGTTAGAATTTATTTTTATATGATTGAAATAGACCATTACAGAGATAGGATTGAATTATTTTTATTGCTGAGTTCAAATTGATCCCGATCAGATGATAAAACCATTACTTAAGATTGCGCTACAATCGGTAGTGTATTCGTACAAAAGCCTCAGCGAAAATTTTCTTCAAGACAGCTCGGTCCCTAGCTATCGGCCTCCATTTTCGCGCGCCAAGTTAGTTTAGGTCCTCTTTTACCTCTCTTATCTTACTCATACTCAGTCAGTGGTTTTAACAGCAAATTTTATGATTTTCAATAGTTTCATTATTCAAAAGTTATGATTGTAAGGGGTATCGGTATTGGGATTTATTTTATATATATACAGACCAGCGCGGCACACGCTTTGGAATAAATTAAATCAAAGGCAATTTATAAGCTGTTTTTGAACCAGAACAGTTTTTTTTTATTATTTCCATATAGCACAACATTGGTAATTTGAGTTTAAACCAGTCGGAAAAATGGAGTGGTTCCGATTTTTGTGTCGAAACCCACTTTGCGTTACCTCGAATCAGTATTATCATTTTCATTGACAAGGCATATTTTCACCTCAGTGGATGTGTTAACCAACATAATATGCGTTATTAAAGTGAAACTAGGAGCTTCCGCAAAGTCTGCCTCAGGATTAGGGATCATCGGACTTTACTTTTTTGATGAAAATGATCGGTGGGCACGGTGACTTCAGCAGGTTACCTAGCCAAGATCTATGATATATTGGAGGAGTATAGCTATTATAACCATTAATACGGTAGTAAAACATTCTCTCGTTCTAGGGTGTTATTTTACTAGATGGTACTAGAATATCATGCTATCTTTTACTTAACATTCAAGATATGAATCAGTTTCGACTGTTTAACGATTTGAGCTTATTATGTGCTGTACTATGCACGAAACGCCAAATTAGGTCGGCCCAACCTGTTCATATCTGCAAATGTTTAGTCAATTAAGCCAAATTCTATTGTAGAATTTACAAATTGCCGAACAGAGCTCATAAGCGCAAAGTTTTGTAGACTGTGCTGCATATTTGAAAGCTTTTCACTTTGCTCGATGCAAGTGTCGCCCATAGATAGTGGCATGGAGAATAGGTTGCACTTTAAACACAGGAGTCAGCATTGAGTATTTGAAGTATAAAATTCAACACGGTTTTCGATTTATCATTGGACATGGTTGTCAAGATTAGAATTGAATGAGCTTATAATTCGCTGCCGTTCTATTCCACTTTCGAATGATTATTTAGAAACGGATATATAATTTGCGAATACAAAGAAGAGATTTGGAGACAAAATGGGGCCTTGGGCCATACCGGCATTTACATATTTTAGAATATTTTTTGTGTTCATTTTGATAAACTTTGCATGCGTACGTTTAAAATTTGTAAACATTCGTTTGCTTTGGTTTAAATTTTTTTTTTATTAGAATTTTTAATAGATCTGCAGCCACTCTTCCAGACTTTTTCCCAGTTTCACTTCTCTCTGGTAGAATTTCAACTCTACTCTTTCAAATGTCAACTTAAGTGCATACAAATTCTGCAACAGATTTATCCTGTTCGTATCTAAGGTGTCCCGGTCAATTTATTTATAAAATAAAAATAACGCAAACCTATTCAATTTAAATATTAAATCATCTAAAGATAACGTGTTTCAGTTAAATTTAAGAATAAAAATAAAAAATAATACACAAGGTCAACTACACATACTTACTTCTCAAAATTGATTGGTCAAGTCACTAATTATTTGTGCATCTGCCTGGCAAAGTTACTTCGCGAAGTTTACATTTTTTAGATTTATTTTGATCTAAAAATATTCTTCAATGTTGCGGTGCTCTTCTCTTTTCTTATACTTTTGATCAACGAATATATTTATTGCTTCCAGATTTCGAGACTAGGCATTTTAAATACTTGTCACTAACCTTATGCTGGATTTATACGACTGATAAAATTACCATATTGTTTGTCATTTTGTACCCACTGTATGTCACGAATCACAATTATGACAGTAAATGGTGTTTTGTCAGACGTGCGAATCCAAAATTATAGCTTATACTAACTTGCAAAAAAAGAAAGCACAAACAATCAAATTTTGTAAACAAATTAAAATTAAATGTAGAAAAAGGCAATCCAAACGAATCAAATGAGATACAAACTGAAGTTTATGTTGCACACAAATTTTATGTTTCTATTTATTATTAAAGTTTCATAGATACTTTCAATAGCTATAGATTTTTTTTTATGTAATTAAAATATAAATTTGTTTGCAGCAAAAAACCAAATATGTATTTTCTTTACGAACAAAATCTACGTTTTAATATTAAAAAAATAAAAAAACAATGTAATAAAATAAATACTAACGAATCTTTCATAAGATATTTTTCTATGCATACAATCCAAAAGAACTAATTATTATTATTGTTTTGTTTTTAATTAATATTTAGATTTTTACAACTATTACTATGAATGAGGTTTTTGTATTTCATATAATTTCGTAAAAAAAATAATAATAAGAAAATTATGTAGTTCAGAAAAAAAAAACAAAACAAAAACAAAACGAATAAACAAAGAATCATTATAATATAGATAATGGCAACTAAAAAAAACACGTATTATAATTTTTTTCTTTTTTTAATAATATTTATTGTAATTCAACCTTAGAACTTAAAAACAAAATAAAACAAAAAATGCATTTAAACATCAAATAAAATTAAAAGTGAATTTAAAAGAAATCAACTAAAAATTGCGTGTGTAAGAAAAATTTACTTTTTAAAAGTCTATTAAATAAGAATAAAGTTAAAAATATAAATTAAAATCAAACAAATGCTTTATATTCAATTATTTAATTTTTTTTAATGATCAAAGAAGGTTCTTCATTTATTATTATAGATGCAAGTATCTACAAAATTCGGTGATTTTCCAGCAAATAATCATTTTCGTGCTGGGGAGGCGGGGACTTTTCACATTTAAGACATTTTTGCAATGGATGGCCCTTGAATTCGGGAACATTAGTCTGAGTCTAAATCTAACTCTAACTTGATAAACACGAAAAAATTGGGTCTAGATTTTCTTGGAACCTAAGATTTTTAGATGGTTCCTTAGAAAGGAAATCAAAATTTTGTTTTATCTCAAAAAATAACGGGACAGTACCTGCCATACAACCGTTAAGATGTAATTTATTTCGGAAACGGATTGAACGATTTTTTTTCTGAAAAATCAATATTTTGAAAACGTGGTTTTAGGTCTACATAATATATATATTTTCAGGAACTAACTATAAATTCATATTTTATCAAGAATTTAGACAGCGTTCTTTATTTTTACATTCATGCTTATTTCCATATTTTCCTATATATTATAAAGGGTGGTTAAATTTTAAGGGCCGATGTTGATTTTGAATAAAACACAAATTATTTAGGAAATTACTGTCATTTCTTTTTATTATGATAATATTGGTATGGTTCAATTATGTATGAAACAAAATATCGGCCAAATGGCCGCCGCACCTCCACCCGATTGTCCAAATTTTCGATGACGCTGAGGCATAATTGAGGTTCTATGCCGTTAATGTGCCGAATTATCTCATCCTTTAGCTCTTGAATTGTTGCTGGCTTATCGACGTACACCTTTTCTTTCAAATAACCCCAAAGAAAGAAAACCAACGGTGTCAAATCACATGATTTGGCGGCCAATCGACATCGCCACCACGTGAGATTACACGGCCAATGAATTTGTCGCGCAAAAGAGCCATTGTTTCGTTAGCTGTGTGGCAAGTGGCACCCTCCTGTTGAAACCACATATTGTCCACATCCATATCTTCAATTCGGGCCATAAAAAATTCGTTATCATCTCACGATAGCGAACACCATTCACAGTAACTGCCTGACCGGCCTCATTTTGGTAAAAATACGGCGCGATGATGCCGCCAGCCCATAACCCGCACCAAACAGTCAGTCTTTGTGGGTGCATTAGTTTTTCGACAATCGCTCTTGGATTATCATTCGCCCAAATGCGGCAATTCTGCTTATTGTCGAATCCACTAAGGTGAAAATGTGCCTCATCACTGAAGATGATTTTCTTCGAAAATTGATCATCCACTGTTGCCATTTCTTGCCACCATTCTGACCGTTGCTCGACTGTGTATCTTTCCATGGTTCAAATTGAGTTAGTCTGAAATTGAGAAACGTCAAATGAAATGCAGAAAAAAACTTGATGTTTAGGTGAGGTTCACATTCAACATCGGCCCTTAAAATTTAACCACCCGTTATAAATTATAATATATAAAGTTACTACACATTCCTACCTACAAAACAGCCTTTGTTTTGCCTAAACAGCTTTAATGTATTTTAGTGAGAGTAATAGCATATTTAACAGTTTGGTTTTGGTACAGTGTTGACATCAGTTATGAAGAAATTATCACAATGTCTACATCACAGAAAAGTTGTTTAAATAATCCGCAGTGTTTTTGTTAAATTTGGGAGTTAAGAATTTTAGAAAATCGGTGACAGGAGACGTTAAAAGAGCTTATTTTGATAACTTTAAAGTGCAAATGTTTAATTTAGATAAGCCGTGGGTGACTTCTTGTCAAAACTATGTTGTAAGTTTGCAACAATGTTCAAGTGGAACAAGAGGTTCTTTGAAGCTCAAAACCCCCGATGATCTGGCGAGAACCAAAAAATCATCTTGGTGATTTTTATTTAATGTTAATGTAAATGGCATTAGATTAAATAACCCCAATAAATGAGTGTACCATCTGTCAAACGACCAAGTTTCTAGGAAGCCCAGCTCAAGAGCTCTCTGGCAGTTCCTTGCCACATCGAAATTACAGGCAGAGAAAATGAAGGTAAAAAACTAAAGCTGATTAGATAATGGATGTCATTTTTAAATTCATGTTGCCGAATATCTATAGAATATCTACGGAAAAAATGTTTGTAATTATGTGTTATTAAATAGTTATATGTATAATATAAATTCTTTAGAAGTCTTAGCAACTCGAAGCACCAAAAGGGTCTGAGGCTTGCATTTTATTCAGGTTCATTTTTGTGTGAATCTCCTTTCAATATTTTCTGTGGTGTTTCTGGTAAATCATTTAAATAATTATTAAAACGTTATACAAAAAATTTCCGAAATAATAGAATAAATTATTTTAATTCATGTCTACTTTTACCAAATCTGTGAATCTCCTTTCAATATTTTCTGTGGTGTTTCTGGTAAATCATTTAAATAATTATTAAAACGTTAAACAAAAAATTTCCGAAATAATAGAATAATTTATTTTAATTCATGTCTACTTTTACCAAATTTTAAGCAAGTCGGTTCACCCGTTTTGGAGTGGACATCTAGAGTTATCCCGTTTGTACTAAACACCAGACTTACATAAATATGTAAACATGTCGTGTATGTCTTCCTAAAATAAAATTTAAAAAACCGCTACTCAATATACCTACCCAATAATTTTTTCCGTGATGCGTGATTATGTGTTCGCAAAAACATGTTAAAAAAATTGTTTACCCCAGTTCATGAAGCGAAAAGCTAAAATACTCGTATTAGGCAACTTTGTAGAAATGTCAACTATTAATCAAGAAATTCAACCAAGTAAAACTCAAAACTTTTAAGTAGGTACTTTTAGTTTTTAATTGTTTATTTTACTCGATTTATCAACTACTTTTTAATGTGCGCAAAATCTATACTTTTTATTCATACATTCAAAAAAGTACATTATAAAATTTAAAATTTTATTTATCATTTCCACCGATGATGATGAAGGTTTTTTAAACAAAGTGAAAGACATATGAATATAATTTTCTATTAAAATAATCGAAAAGGTTTCGGATGTATAGCCTGTCCTGGCTTTCTGGCGCTCTTTGGTCCTGCGCTTTTTGGCCGTTTTTCATTATTTAATGATGGCATTGATACAGATAGAACCAAACATTCAGCGGGCAAAGACATTGATGATGTAAGTGTTGTGGCTCGTGTAACTTTTGGCGCTTTCCAAAACTAAACAATTCCAAAGACAAAAAAATTTAGAATAATTTAATTTAATTATTCGGCTGAATTTTATATTAATATAATAATAAAAGTTAATCTATAGCATAAATGTTACGATATATAAAAAAATAAAATAAAAAAATAATAATAAAACTTACGAATGATGATAATATTTCAATTGAGTCACCAATTCTACTGCCGATGCTGCTGTTGGCTTTGCTTTACTGCTCAGTGTGATTAATATCGTTCAATATTTGAATCGTATGTGCGATGAGAAAAAAATTGTCACTAAAATATATAAATTCTATAAAGTGTGTTCTATATTTTATGTAGCTTATTACTCTTAAATTAACTAAGCTATTAGCTCGAAAAAAGCCTTGATGAAACTCTACCTTTATAGTGTCAGAAGAAAATAACAGCTGAGTGACTTTTTTTTATGTTTTATTGATGCCAAGTGATTTTTATTTTATTGATAATAAAATTTTAATAATATTAAATTTTCTAAATATACAGTGTACTTTATTTAAGGTATATAAAACAAACTTAATATAATAGCGTTTACGAAATGCTTCAGATATAAATTTGTTTCTAGTTTAACAAACAAAAATGAAAATAAAGAAACGTTAAATTTCAATTACTGTCTTTTTTAACTATCCATATGCAGAGATACATTACATAGTTTAAGGTGGGTACTAAAACAAATATGTATTGTTAACTTTTATTCATAGAAATCATAAAATGTGAATTTTGCGCCATAATGTAAGTTTTTATCAAGCAATCCCGTTATCGTCTTTCATAGCATTAAAACTGACAAAACCTTGTTTTGAATATTTTAAACAATTTAAAAGTTTTATAAATACATTATATGTATGTACATATTTTTGGATTCGATTCTTAGATGCATTATTATGTATTTATGATTTGTTTTTATTTTAAATATAAATCATTTTAAAGAGCTTGTAGTTAAAAGAGTTCTTATATTTCAGATATTTAAGTCACCCGTTTCGGAAAAAGCATTAAAAATCAACAAGTTCTTTGTTTCAGTTTAAAACTCAATAATTAGAACTTTTGTTATTTTGACAAAATATTTATATATTTAATTTTTTGTTCCCTTGAAAAGTGATGTTTGTTGAGTTTCTGTTAGGGGATTCTCTTGGATATGCAGAAAACTTTGGTTCAATTTTGAATACCATAGTGAATATTATTTTTTGTTCGTTAATTGTCTGTAAGGTTTTAATTTATGGTATTTATGTAATATATACCAATATCCCAGAATCGCCAAATATACGTCATTATATCAAAGCAAAGGAGGCAGAATAGAAGGTAAGAACCATGGCACATTCAGAAACTTGAATCAGGGGCCCTTTTGGAAGGTATTTACCAATTTTAAAATATCGACTAAACGATTAAAAAATCATACATATGTATGTATGTATGAACGTATGTACATACATACACTTCAATGTTTGCCCCATATCCACGTTGTTTATGTTTTTCAAGCCGATGTTATAACGTGTAGTTCTTCATAAGATATTTTCAAAAAATAGACTCGAAATTTTGAGCCAACAATGAAAGAACTCCTTAACCTCCTTTATTAATAAATTTTGTTCAAAGAAGCTCCCAGAATCCCCAATCTCGTCGAGAAGAGCTATATGTTGTAGCAATCATTACTATTTCACTATCATACAAATTTTAAAATAACAAAAACATTTTGCATGATTGTTACATAAGGTCAATGATCCCTAAATTTACTTCTTATCCTGAAACATGAATCTTAATACAGGTACTAATTCTTGAACGGAGAATATATTTGTATATTCTTATAAAATATTTATAAACTTAATAAAAATTTACTAAAGCAAAAATTATAAGGTTTGCGATATTTTGTTCCACATTTTTGACCTTTACTTCAAAAGATTTTTCTATATTAAATTTCAGACTAAAACATTTATGTAATTATATGTATATAAGTTTCCGATGTAGTAATGTATGATTCTTTTTTTAGATGCAGAAATATAGTATAAGTTGTATGCATATATTGTTTTGTGTACTTGTTTATATTTGTATGCTTAAATTTTGTTTGTATCATTTGTGTAAATATGTTAATATATATGGTTTTCTTTTACAATAAACGTTTTGGTACTATAAATGTACATACATATTCGTATATTTATGTACTATATAAGATCTTATAAAATAAATAAATTTTATTAATTCTGTTACTATTAATTTTTTTTTTTATAAAATGTGTATGAAAAATTTCGTTTTATTCAATATACTTTTTGAAAGCTGTTTAAAAAAAATAAATAGGTACATGTTTTTATAAAATTAAACAATAAATTAAAGTGTTAAATGTGTTTTATTTAATTAAAAAAAAAAAAACAATAATGAGTATGTAATTTAAAGAAAATTATAACAATTTTAATTAATAGCTTCTTGTGCTATAGGTGAATTAGAAGAAACTAAATATTTTATTTCATTATTAAAGTAGGAATAATTATTATTAATTTTGGTTGATAGCTGTTGTTGTTTGATGCTGCTGATTTAGATTTTCATCGGCACCAGTGGTTGATGTTGTCATGGACGAAGGTGGAGGAGTCTGTTTGATTTTGAATTTAGAAAAAAAATATGAAATAAAAATAAAATATAAAATTTAAATTAAAAAAAAAAAACAAGAATCATTTGATTTTTATAAAAAGTAATTATAAATTCAAACTGGATATACAACAAACGTTGGAAGTGAATAGTAGATGATTTTTTTTTTCAAAATCTTAAATTTGCATCAGATACACCGAATTATGACGACAGCTTGAAGCTTATTTTCAAAAGTTTTATAATTTGTATATCATATTAATAAGATTTTATGAAGTAAGCTTTTGCAATTGTACTATTTATTTTTTGACCTTACGCTTCTTATGTCAATATCTGTGATGGGGAGTTCAACGTGTTTTCTATAACTTTGGCTGAAGCAAAACACTTACAACCTTTGTCGAAATGGCCTGTATGTGTATCATCACAAGCCCTTGTATACAATAATAAGGGATCATGATTAAGCAAAAAAATAAACAGTGAGTAGTTTAGTTTAGTTTTTTTTGGTAATAAACAAATTTAGGACGAATGAAAAGTCCAGTTAAATTTATTGACACTAAAAGTTATATTGATTCTGAATTGCAATTCAAATTCAAGTTCCTTGAATTTAAATATTAATTAAAAAAACGAAAGGATTTTATTATTTTTTGCTGTTTCTGTTTTGTTATAATTTTCAATTACATTAGTTTCAATACTCTAAATATCGTCATCATCATCACAATTATAGGACACGTTTCGTGTAAATTAGTTATAGATAGAATCAAATTAATAGTTGATTTTGGTGTAGTAGAAAAAACTGTCGTCAGAACTTTATCTGTGTGTGTTAGCAAATTTAAAATATCTCTTCCAATATTCTTTGAATAGCAAAGCATTTTCAATGTATAAACTATAATTTTTAATGGTCAGAAGTGGAATTGGCTGAGTTGATAGTTAATCGTGACTTGTTTCATGTAATATAGTGCGTTTTTACTCATTCAAAAATCAAATTTGACAATACAGAAATCAACACATTAAGGGCTTGTTTCACAATGCCTTAGTAAAATTCTGATAAGTTACTCAACACAAATATTGCCACACTGTCTTTTATATGCCGAAAGATAATAAAAGTATAAAGGTTAAGTTTTTGATCTGAAGACAAATTCTTAATTGTTGTTTACTTTCGATATTTATTTGTGCATGAATACAGTAAAAAAAATACTATACCGGCCGTAGTATTAACTCATTGTTCCCAACCCTAGTACACAGTATAGTGAAACGGTTGAGATGCTTATGATAAAAATTTAAAATTAACTATTTTCCGTGATCTATTTTAAAATGTTTCTTTATAAATACAAACTTCAAAAACCAAACGCTCAATTCTAACCTTTTAGTGTTTTTAACCAATTGTAGTTTGAAAACTACATAAAATAAAAAAAAAACTGGTTTACTATCAAACATAAATCGACAACCAACCATCAGTTTTTATCCAATTCCACCCCCAGGGCACACCACACATTAGTTTTTATTATAAGGGCATCAACACGTATGCGGATATGATAAAGCAGAAAAAGGCGAAGGTTCACACAGTACGTCTTCATCCCTCATGAAAACTACTTACAATTAATGGAATTTGAACAAATCTTCAATTCTTCTAATAATACGTATAAAGATATTCCTAAAATACAAATATTTTTTTGTGTAATTAAAATGTAAATCATATCATGAAGGATATTCATAAGAAGCATTTAAGCAATTAACGCTTAATTAATTTTCCATGCTTTGCTAAAGCATTGCCTAGTGTTTTGTGCAGTTAGTTTTTTTTTTATTATTTTTTTGAATTTTTGAAATTTTGGTGTAGGAATATTTGCAATGCAATAATATTGGTAATACACACATTATTGTAATGACAATGGCAATGACCAATTTCAATGCGTATCGACGCACAAAGATGCCCATTGCAGAGCTAAAATTAATTAAACGAAAATGAAATTATATACATGACATATTAGTTTAAGAATAAGAAATATTTTAGTAAAATATTAATTGTATGTTATTAATGATTTTGTTTTTCAAACAGGAATCGACAGAGATGTTGGTTTTCTTCTGACGATTTTTTTTTACCAAAAGTGCGGTTTTTCTACCAAGCTAACTTTTGTTAAAAATTTATTTTTAACTTTAGTTCAAGATCTTGACATTTTTTAACACCAAGACAAAAATAATTACTAAACCAAAATTGTTTTTATTAAATATTGTTTAAGCTTTATCGATATCGGTTGAACGTTAGGCTTTAAGAAGAAGACCAAGTTGATATTGAAAGCAATTCGGTCATAAGATTATGATTATCAATAATAATATTATGATCCTAATCATATGTATTTTAACAAAAGGGAAATATGAAAAATTAAACTAAGCAAAAAGTTCTTTAGTTTTAATTTCAAAATTTATTTTATATGTTTTAAAATGTGCTGAACACGAGACGAAAAACGTCTTGATCACAGAAAATCAAGACCCAGACGAATTTAAGCTGGACAGTAAAAATTAAAAATGAATTAAATGAATGAATGAATGAATGAATGAATGAATGAATGAATGAATGAATGAATGAATGAATGAATGAATGAATGAATGAATGAATGAATGAATGAATTAATGAATGAATGAATGAATGAATGAATGAATGAATGAATGAATGAATGAATGAATGAATGAATGAATGAATGAATGAATGAATGAATGAATGAATGAATGAATGAATGAATGAATGAATGAATGAATGAATGAATGAATGAATGAATGAATGAATGAATGAATGAATGAATGAATGAATGAATGAATGAATGAAATTAAAAATAAAATGAATTGAATTTTTTAAATTATAAAATTGAATTTTTTTGTTGTAAAGTATTTTGCTTCTATTAGATTCATTCGTTATTTCTTCCATAAAAACATAAATATTTTTGCTAGACCAAGATGAGAGTTATCAAATTGCGTCTCGTGGTCAGCCCTACAGTTTTTTTTTTTAACTATAAAATTTTGTACGCCTAGGATATTAAAAAGCATTGAATTTTGTTAGTTTGTTTGATACTGTTATTATTAACAATTAGGTATACGTGTGAATTATAATTTGTGCTGATAATGTGCGATATGCTAATATGATATATTGTTAAACCATTAATTCATGGTTTGAATTACAAACACAAGACTATATAAAATATTAATTAATGAGAAAATTTATCTTTTTTTAAGTTTTTGGGGTTATACCTGTGAAGGTGAAGTCAGTGCAACAGGGTGATCAACATTTTTTAAATAATCCTTATCATCAAATATTTTCTTATCCCCTCCACCTGGTTTGTGCTTTACATTATCCAAAGATCCAATTTTGCTTTGAGCTTTAATTTCTAGTTTATGGGTTTGGATCTGAAAATGTGATTATGATTAGTAATAGAAATATGTACACCATGATTTAGTATTTTTTTTTAAATAATAAAATTAAATTAACTAACTAAAATAGAATTTGATATAGAATAAAATAGAAACATACAAAAATATTAAGTTAAATTTCGGTTTTCATGGACATATATAAAATTTTTTTAAAAACTAAAAAAATACAGGCAACATATTTTTTTTCGAATGCGATGTTTAGTTGTGCAATTGAGTTTAGTTATATAGGTAAATACAAAAATATCATATGAACTTTATTTTAAGAAACCATAGTGCTTGTCGCATAAATGATTTCGGTTATTTTTATGATCTACTTACGTCCTTTTGAACATCTTCCTTCTGATAAATGAAATGCCAAATGAAAATTAAAAATATAAATATTCAGAGAGAACAAACAATTTATGCAATACGTTTTACGATATAAAGGTGTTTATAATAACATAAAAAGATACATAGTTTATGTTACAAAAAAAAAAAATGATTTTATTTAAAGAAAATTGGTTACGTGTTTTTTTTTTTTTTTTGTGTTTATCAGGTCATGCTTCAGACTAAAAAAAAAATTCAGTAACCTACCTACATATATCAATGAATATTTGTCATATAAATCAAAAAGTGTAGATTTTTTAATCATTTTATTGCAACTAAATACTAAAGATGCTTTATCTATACCTACTAATTTACTACAAAGCTGTGAATATTTTCGTACTTTTGTGTTTTTTTTTTAATGTTAATATCATTGAAGTGTTTCGGAGGTCATGCATGTTTTTTAGTGTTTCTATAAAAATTCGTATTATTAAGTTGAACAGAGTTTGAATACCTATGTTGTATAAAATTCATAATTGAAGAATTGTTTAAATAATAATAATTTCAAGATGTAATGTCGGTTAGCTGCTCCATAATAAAATGTTATCGACGACTTTTAACTATATTGTTAAATCAAATGTCAGCTGACAAATGCCATCCCAAATCGAAATGGCGGCGAAACAAAATCGACCTAGCACGTAAAAAATCTGATGATGTCCATAGGTGTCCAATCAGTTTTATATTTAAAAAAAATAGGATTAGGAAAAACCTGTGGTATGAAAAGCTCAGACATTTATTTGTTCAAAAAACAAAGATGAGTATTGTTACAATTTGAAAATGCCTGGCAACCCTGCTGACAGCAAATTCGTTTTGTATATACATACTACGAAATATTTGTTCGAATAAAAGCTTAAGTTAAAAGAAATTATACTAAAACTGCCTTTATAAAAAAAACATTAAATCGTTTTCGACAGTTCGTGGATAAATAGAACAGGGACAACTTTTAATCATTCATGTGTAGGTGTTGTTAGTTTGCAGGAATTGATAAGGCATACAATTTTTTGGTGAATCTGAACGGAATTCGCAAATCTTTTCTAATAATATAGTTTTCTGTCAATCTTTATAGTTTTCAAAAAGACACATTTCCAAGACCCATCTTTCTTTTATTATACATCAGGAGCTTGTTTCTTGTTTGTATGCTTCATACCTATTCTGTAGTCGCAATTGTTGAAAAACATCTCAAAATTGTGAATTGTGAATTCTGGTTTTAATAACATTATGACTTTCTATAACATTATTGATTTTTGTTTATCATGTATAGATACATATTATATTGTATATAATTACAAAGTTCAATAATAACCTTACTTCTTATTTTGTGAGTAAATATTAAAAACTTTTGTAGAATTTTCATTAAAAATTATGTATGTGTAGTGTAGTAGCTAACAATCATTAAATAAATTGAGACTTAGGTATAGGTACCAACTTTTTTTTAAATTCATGCACATTCAAAATGCACAAACATGCTATAGATTTAAAACATGTAGGTTAAGTACATATAATTTGAAGTAGGAACAAAAAACTTAATGTACAGGAATATTCTCTAAAACTTCTGATTTTTTTTTGATCCCAACCTTTTTCTGCCAATTCGGTATAAGTAGGTATAATTTGACTAATGCTATTTAATTTCTTCACATAGGATTCCCGCTGAAATAATTCTTTAAATTCTTACCTTAATATCACCACCCCCTGGAGCATATTTAACATTATCCTTAGAACCAACTTTTGGCTTAGCCTTGTCCTTAAAGTCCGCTTTAATTGTATCAATTTTTTTATCACCACCACCAGGCTTATGATTGGCGTTCTCTAGAGATCCGATTTTAGATTTTGCATTCCATTGTAATTTCGTTGAAACTATCTACAATAATTTATTAGGTACATATCGAAATTAAATAATAATGTGTGATGTCAATGTTTGTGTTTTAAGAGTGTATTTTGTTTTCGCGAGTAAGGTATACATACATACATATTTAAAATTTTTTTCGCTGGCATTGAATTTGGAAAGATATGTTATTGTTTTTTTTTTATATACATATAAATTGAGTGAAAAGTTCTTACAAAAAAAAATACCTACTTTACTCTACTTTATACATCAAGATACAACAAAACTAATATGAATTTAATTCTTCTTTTTTTACTATCTGAAGTGAACCGTGAAATTACTTTCAATTTTTATGACGGTGCACATGATGAGTGCATTGCAAAGAAATTTTCTTTTTCAATTTAGGATTGTTGTGGTTTCGTTAATTAAATTTTGAAATAATTGCAATATAATATTATTTGGCGATGTTATTTTTTTGTAAACAAAAAAATTTGCTATACTTTGCCAAAAAAAATGGTTATGTCACTTTCCATTGGTTCCCCTAATTAATATTTACTTCACAGAATCTTCAAAAGCTTCTATTTTGTTTGCCATTGGAATGATTTCAAAGAAGTTTATTTTTTTTATTTCAAACGCTTTCGGATTTCCAATGGAAAAAGACATAAGCACAAACTTATGTAAGTGTGAGATTATTATAATCATTTTCAAGAACCTAAGGTCCACATAGCTTACCTTTTTATCTCCGCCCTTGGGAGTGTATTTCTCATTTTTCGCCTCGATCCTTGGAGCGGCTTTAATCTCAATTTTCTTGCTTTCGATTTTGATTTTACCTCCGCCAGGCTTATAGGTGGCATTGTCAAGTGATCCTATTTTTGAACGAACAGCCTTGAGATTGGGCGAAGGTGCATTTCCCACTTGAATCTTATTCATTGGAACTGTTGAAATGTAAAAATGTAGAATTTAGTAGAGTTAAATATATAAAAATGTAGGTACATAGGTATTGTAAGGATTATATAACATTGCAAAGGTTTATAATAAGATATTTATTAAATAGGTAATAATAATAATATGGAGCAATCAATTTTCTCGGCAATTTTTTTTTGTTACTAAGTTGTCAAGTGGTTATGGCACATCCTTATACTGTGACGTTGTTCAATAATGGAAGCAGAAGAAGTCCATTTTTTAATTACACGTGTTCACTTTAATTCGAAGAAACGAATAATTTTAAAAATAAATTTAGTAGAGCTTTGGACCTTTTTGGGTTTATCTTCAATGCCACCGTTGAGGATTACGACAGGATTACGAATTAAAAAGAACTGATTCCCAATGAAGAGAACGAATAAAACTTTTCGTGTTAGAGATGGTATTCTTCTACTTATATGAATCATGCATGTATTTTCGCGATGACTTGTACGTATCGTTTTCATGGGTAGGTACCTATATATGTACATTTTCGTGCTTTCATTGAAGACAAATTAGATTAAGTTAAAAAAAAAAACCTATGCGAACATTACTCTTGTGCCTATTTGGATGTGACATTTAGAGAAAACAGCTATTCAATGAAAAACAAAAAACACTCTTATTTAAATGTGTAGGCCAATAATTTATATAGACCATTTATCAAGACATTATATAGGTAGACTCTTCAGAATTTACGTTTTTGTTTTTGCCATAAAAAAAATTAAAGAATTTTATGAGATCAATAGAATATGGAACAAGAAATTAAACAAATTAGATTTGTTCAGCATAATTTTAAATTTTGATAAATTATCTCACCGGAAGCTATATGTAGGTATATTGTATAGGTACCGTGTCCAGAGTTAAATAAAATAAAATTCATTTTTAGTTAAGTTTAAATTTTATTCAAAAAATATAGGCTTTATTCAACTGGTTTCCTTTACCTTATTTACATATACCCCCATGTTATGTCTTGCAAACAAAATCGAATTGAAATCGATCTCAATTTCAAATTCTATTCTTTGTTCTATGTTCGTTTTCCAAAATTTTCGAAAAATTCTCAATTGCTTCAAAGTTTCAAAATTAAAGGGTCATTAATTTTTAATTGTTTTAAAAATTGAAATTACACTGCGGATGAAAATAGAGGCAATATTATTTGGAAAAAGAGAAAGCGAAACTCTATAAAACAACTTAGACGAGCAATTTTGCGAAATTAAATATTACTTGTTGCATTTGCTGTTATGGCTTATATTTGTTCACAACTGTTATTTATACCAACTCGATTGATTTTTTTTTGTATCTACTACATCAATTTCAGTTTTCAATGCTGTGTCTATGTGGGAAGTTTTCCAAAAGGGAATCGAGGGAGTATCTATACCCACTACTTACTAATCGGATAAATATAGCATGAATAAGGGTAATTTTTTTCTGTTTTTTTGTCCAAATAGTTGGTAGATATGTAATATGTACTATATAACAAATTGAAAAACATTTTGTGTCATCGGACATTCAATACCTAATTGTTTTTTTCACCAATAAAAATATGGCTTTTAGCCTTTTAATATTTATCCTCCGTTTATAATGTTTATAATTCTGCAACATTCTTACTGATCAAAACTTTCATCAATGGCGTTGTTAAATATAGATTTTAAGGAGATTCCAAAACTGATTTAAAGTATTTTTTGTATATGTATTCCAATGATTATTGAGGGCTGTCAGCAATAAAATAAATTTAATTTTCATATCTCATTGCAAATATGTATTACATATTACGAGTAAGCAAGACCTCAAGCCCACAAAAAAAGGATTCAAATAGTAAACAAATTGCCTTTTAAAATAAAAAATTAACTTGAAAATTTAGTTTTGCCAACAGCAATTTTTGTTATTTCTTATTATCACGACTACAACCCCACTGTAATTAAGCTTACACATTTTGCAATATAAACGAAAACGAAATTTATTTTTATTGCTAATTTTGAAATTTTAAAGTCTCGATTGAAACCAACACATCTGCATATACGTATTTTCAAAACTAAAATAAATTCTTTGATATGCCCCAACAATCAAATTGCTTTTCAAGATTCTAAACATTTTATTAACTGAGTTGAAAAAAAAGTAATTTTTTAATAAAAGTAAATTTTAATTTTTGCTGGCTGTAAGTTTTCACAAAAAGAAAAAACATAATGAATTTACCTTTCTTTGCTAAGTCTGGTTCTGGTGTCTTAAGAGCTAGCCTTGATCTAGAAGCGCTTCGTGATTTATTGGACTTATTCGATGGTGTTGCACTTGGGGGTCTTGAAATGCCTGAGGTAGGCTTAGTTGGTGTCTTGGCGGGAGAGCTTGGTGACGTTGGTCCGTTTCTATCCTGAAATATCAAAGAAAATTAATTTAAAAAACCTCTTTGATAAAATTAATAATTATACCATTAAAAGAATTTATTGCACATGTTTTTATTATTATATGAAAATGATTTTTTTTTTGGGATATAACAAACCGTTTGACAAAGGAAATATTTAAAAGGACAAAAATGTATTATTTCTTTGTAGAAATTTATAATTTTTCGGATAGGCTTTTAAAACATGAGTATCTTTTTGGTCGCCTGTGGCAAAACTGATTGTTTGTTCAATCGAATGCGACTTATGAGGCTCTATCAACCGTGGATATGAATATTGGGGATGGGTTGAGGTGGGTTGTTCAAGTTGACTGTGTGTATTGTATTTCAAAAAGAAACAAAAAAAAAACATAGACCCCCTTTCCAGATAATTATATGCAAGGTAGGAGCAAATAAAACAATTCAGATACAAAAAAAAAAAAGAAACTTTGCCCCCGCAAGAAGTTTTGTGTCGTTGTTCTGGTTTTTGTGTGACTCGATTCGTATTTTCTCCTCCTTCTTTTGTTGCCTTTGAAAGTTTTGTAGTTTTTGCGCAAAAACAAAATGTTTTAATGTGTATGTCAATTGATATATTTGTATTTGGCTATATTCCTATTTGAACACGATAATAATAATAATAATTGTTGGGTTTTGTTTCTTTTGGAGATATTCGTATCATCATTGAAGCGAAAATAGATTAGATACAATTAAATAGTTTATATATGGGTGATACAAAAATAAAGTTAAAGGTGTGCGATTGTCTGTATAATTGAGTGTCCTTGCATTCATTTGAAATAGTCATTCAGAACATACATACCTGCGTATTAAAATTTTATTCAGTATATGTTTTGTGTTTATTGTTTTGTAAGCTTGTGTCCCTACCCAATACCTAAGGATTTAATTGTGTCTTGCAGGTGTATAGATGGAAATTAGGAAGTGCAACAATACTATACATAGACTGTTGTCATTTATATTTAAAGCAGTATACAAGGCATCGGGGTTGATTAAAATTCGTAAATCAAAGACCCCCATTGCCAAAATCAAAGTCCACAATTAAAGATTTGAAAATTTTGGGCTTATAAGAATTTTTAAAATTTTGTGATTACAAATTTTTAAATTTAAGGATTTTTTAAAGAAAAAAGAGATAACTCTCGAGGGAGTTTCTAGAGATGTGGAAGTAACGTTCAAATAATGCTATAAAAAGCGAGAAAATTCGACAAATAATGAATAGTAAAAGGAAATGACGATCAAATAATACAAGGAACGAGACAAAGGACGCACCCACCAAGAAGTATGAACTGTTAAGCTATCATAGATGTATTTCACAGTAAAAAGTGGAGTCCTGATAAAACAAAAACTTTTGTGTAGACTTTTTATTCGCACGCGACCTAGAAATCAGTATATTATTAATAGCTATTGAAAAACCATGAACAATGTTAACTTAGGAAAATAGATAGTTTTAACATAATTTTGTTTTGGAAGAACAGAATTCGGACCGTTCATTCAAGAGGGATGAGAATGTTTTCACAAACTAATGGTGTTTTTAGGAGGACGTTCCTTGTCTAAGCTTAAGAGAATAAAGAGATTAATGAGACGTTTACCTGAGATTATAGAATAAATACACGTGGCAAATCTTGCAAAGTGGAATTGGCGTTTTGTTAATAGCAATAGCAAAAGCAGTCTTACGATTTACATTTTATGTGCAGAAAAAGAACAAGGAAACACTGAGTTGAATAAAAGGATTTGTTTTTGTTTAGGATTAAAAATAAAAAATAATTGGCTAACTAATGTGTAATAGAAAAAAATACGGCTATAGTCCGTGTGGTGTGTAACCAGAAAAACTGTTAAATCATACAATTATCGTGTAACTCTCATTTCTTATGTTTCCTAACTATTAAAAAAATCGAGTAAACTTTTTATTATTATTTTACTTTTACGTCATTCATATGTGTGACTAGACTATTTGTGTCTTGTGCTTCATTATAGTCGTATTAATGGGTTGATTTCTCACCAAAGTATGTTTTGGCTGATTGACCGCATTCGAAAACAAGATTCAATCTTAATTACTATATTGAGCTAATTGACTTGCTAATTTTTTGTTTTCTGGTGACGAAAACAAACATTTTTCGAGACAATTTGGTAAATAGTATACAATTTTTTCCAAACACTTGTTTGAAATAGACGGCAGGCCTGTGGAAAAGCAAACACAATAATGCTAAACTCTATACAGTTTTTTGCACAAACAATTTCATGTCAGTGAGATTGTTTTCTGGGAAATTTTTTTTGTGTTAATTTACAGTTCGATTAAGAATTTTTCACCCCAAATATTATTTTTGGGGATGTCTTAGTAATAAATGATTTTTTTATCAATAAAATAAAACATTATTATAACAAAACAAAATGCACAAAATAAAATGAGATTAATCTTACGTACATCACTGTGGTTTTTAAGTCTTACAGCCATATTATTGACTCACTGGGCGTTTCGAGTTTCAAGTTTTGAACAAATCGGTATTACCTATTAAAAAAAATTGACATCTAATACTCGAAATCATAAAACTAGATTTTGATAAAACTAGAAATTGATAAATATCAAATATCTAGTTTTAAGGACTTTAAAACTAGTTTTGAGGCCTTTTTCTATTATTCATCACAAAATAAAGTCGGAAAAGTCAACAAAACTAATTAACTTACGAAACGTCACCAAATAATTCGGCATATTAAATAATTTTAACGATGGCGCGTAAAAGGATATTCCGTGAATTGGAGGTCAAGAACTTTTTAGAAGAAGAAGACGATTGGCTTTTTGACGATTTTTCTAATAGTGATAACGAAGAGACATACACATTGCCGGAAATATGCAGAGGTGAAAGAGTGGGACGATTTGGCTTTTTATCAGCGCTTCAGAATGACAATGTACTCTTTTCAATGTGTTGTTGATTTGGTGGAACCGCATATATGTCAAACCCACGAAGACGGTAAGGCAGCTACTTCGATAAAACTAGTTTTATATACATATGTAGTCAAAACGAGAAACTGGTTTCAAAACCTAAACTAGTTTTATCCCCAGAAATTAATAGGTAATGCGGAATTTTTTTTTAACTTAAAACTAGTTTCATTTCTAGTTTTACAAATTCTCAATAATTAGGCTGTTAATATTTTAAAATCTATTCACCTGATAAAAGAAATAAATAAGTTAGGGGAGTTTATATTTTATGCTACCTGCCAAAAACGTAGTTTAAAGGCAGTATTATGTGAGTACATAAATATGAACAATATAGCCCCGTGTTGAAGTTGTATATATGCATGGAACTTACAGTTTGGAGGAAAAATTGAAAAAAAAATCAATATAATAAGAAATAAATTGCTTATACACTATTTGATTTCAAAAACAAATCTCAATTTATGAGAACAAAATTTTTAAAATCGTTAGAACGGTATTTTTGTTTAAATAATTTTTTATATGTGAACATTTTTAAGAAAAAATTGCCATTTTTTAGTACTTTTTAATGCGAGTTAAAAACTAAATTTTGAAACAAAATTATCTACTCATTTTCAAAATATCGAATATTCAAAAAAAAAAAAAAATAATTTAATTTTAATTTAAAATCAAAAATATAAATGGCTGTATGGGAGGTATCATTTTATAAATTTTTCTGATTTTTTTTAATGGTAGCCTTTTTGAAAATCAGGCAATTAGAACAAAATTATTATAAAATAAAACTTATCAGTTGGTAGAAATAGCATTCAGATATACAAAATTTATAAGCTAGGTATATAACTTGAAAAGTTTTCTTACATGTTTTCTTCCTGGTCTAACTAGGAACATTTTAATAAAGAGCTTTAAAGTTAGTAAATTTTATATTTTTATATGGTTAACTTGCATGTTAACGGTATTTTAAGTGTATCTACTTATTCATTGTTTTTTTCTAAACACCTCATTTCTTTTACAAACTTTTAATAAGAAAACATAACAGTATATTTCATTTTTGTCCAAAAAAACTTTAGTTTATTAATATTCGATTCATTTAACCAAAACTATGCTTATTTGAAAATGAAAATAAAATTTGTTTGAAATTAAAAATTTTTTGGTTAGGTAGATATAATCTTTTCGGAAATAGAATAGGTAGTCTTTTCTAACTTCAAATTTAACTCAAAAGTAGCAAAGATATGTTGCTTTCGAAAAATACGAACATTTTTTTTTTTTATCGAGTTAAGTTTTATACGATAAAAATAAATTTTAAATATAACTACAAAATTAAATATTTAAGTTATAATATCTTGTTTTTTAGAGAAATTATTTTGTTTCATTTTTCAATTTTTTTCGATTTTTTTTGATGTTGCATAGAGTTTTAAATTTTTGTCTGACGACTTTATTCGATTTTCTATATGGTATTTTATTCGTTTCGATTATTGAATCTGCAACATTTAACAAATTTATAAATTATATTAAAAAAAATAAGAGAAATATGATAATAAGACGCAAAAAATAGGAAATGAAAATTTCAGTAATTGCTAAGTACCTAGTCAATTTGGGCTCAAACATTATGGAAATATTAAGTCCTCGAGGAGAAATTAAATATTTTTAATTAAATAATTACAATTCTAGTCAAAAGCTTTACAGAAAAAAATTTGAATGATAACTGACCCGTTAGATTTTTTTTTACGTTTTCTTTTGGGATTTTCGCTCTTTTGGAATGATTTAAAATGTAGAAAAAATTGTTTAGACTTTATTTTCTAGAATTCTGCTAGTAATCTATGTTCTCCGAAAAATAAAAAAAATATATGAATATTTTTTTCAATCTTAAAAACTAGTTTTTTACTAGGTCTATATTGCTTTTCAAAAACTTTAAAACCATGGCGGAAAATCTTATAAGCTTTTCTCTTCGCCCAATAACATTTTCAAGTTGAAAAAGTTTCATCTGACATAGCTTAAAAAAAAATTCCGACACCTTTTGCTTTTCGTACTAAAAACCGCTTTGTTATAAACTGACTCAGCAGTTTGGTTAGGCCAGAAAAAATTTCAGACCAAAATTTGGTACAAGCCTCGAAATTTAGGGAATCATAAATACCATACATAATATTGTACAGTAAAGAAACAGAACATGAAATCATGCTGGATGCAAATGCAACTGATCAAAAATACAAGAACTTCAAGAATATTTCTGCAATAAAGTAAACTACTAGATAGCTTAAACGGATGACTCCACTGGAACGGATTTAAAAATTCTTTTTAAATACTGTTTTATGAGAAATAATAAACTCTTGTATGTATATATTAAAGGAATTTTTTTGAAATTTCAGCTTTCAGAATTATGGTTATTTTTATACACTCAAATGGAACTAGTGCTATTCAAGGAATAAATATTAAGCATTAGACCAGTTCAGAAAAATGAGATTTCATAAATTTTTCTCCGTCAAAAACCTAGCAAGCTACAAAGTGCATACCAGACTAGAATATAAGAGGAAAGTTTCTTGGATTTTCAGAGTTTCTTATATCTATATCCGCGTTGTACCTACTGCAGTGGCAAATTAAACATTTTACATAAGTTAGCTTTTAGTGTTTGTGTTTTAATTTTTGATTGCTACTGGTTATTACAGATAAAGAAAATAATAAATTGTGATTTATTATGGGTTATCATGCAAATATGTAAAACACTAGAAAAGTTTACAATAAATTTACGTAAGTTTACAATTTCGTAAACTAACTTCAAAATTTGTATGGCAAATGATTAACAAATTCAAATTAAAATTCTCGAACGAATTTGTGTTAGGTAATATCCCAATACTATCGAGATTAGTTGGCGACGATAAACGTTGTGGATTGAAAAAAAGTTCATATAAAATAAAATAAAAAAAAAAAAAACTTGTGTAATTAATTAAATATTTCTTTAAAAAAGCTTTTTATTTTTTCGTTTATTTGTTTGTTTATTTGCTGTTTACTTTTTCCAGATGAACCTGTTTCTATTAACTCAATAGAAACAGGTTCATCTGGAACAAGTGATGCAACAGAGATCTTGCATGAAAAAGAAACGTCTGCCAGAATAATAGCATCAAATCAGTTAACGAAAATAATTTAGAATTAGATGTATGTAGGTGTTTTAAGAAAGAAACTAATTTTTCCATAAATTTTCAATTATATAAAAAGTTTCTATTATTTCTTTCTTTGTGAAACACTTGGAATGCTGAACAATTATGAAGAGTTTGAGAAGTTTTTCATAGGCTTTAAATTATACTGGATCCCAGCAACACGGGTACAACATACTCGTGAGCAGGAGTTACGTGTGCAACATAGTTGGCAACCACGTTATGCTGACCAGATGGACCAGATATGTTCAAAGTACATCTTTATGAGAAGAATTCGTGATCCTTTGTGTTCAAAAAAATATATTTAGGGACCTCAACCACCGGTCCTGTTAGGAAATGAAACAAAAGTTTTAATTATAAGTTACGTTTATTGTGCTTGGCGGTACAATCAGAAGGCCATTACTAATTCCAGTTTACATTGAAGAAGCTTATAATATGATATTCAATAAATGCTACGTATGCTAAATGCAGTTCCCATGTATTAGCTCGCTTCAAATTTCCCGGTGGGAACGACTGCCGACGATCATGGCTCGTGTGCAACGTATGCACTTTTTTACAGTTGGGTCAATGCCTAACCGTGATAACTTATATAATCCCTTTCATTATTATTATTGTTTATTGTTGTCTTGCAATTTGCAAGTTGCAGATTTATTATGAATAGAAATTTAGTCTTAAGTTGAATATTATACAGTAAAGTTCAAATAAAGAAAATTCCCTTAACTCTCTTTTATTTTCTGCAAATGTTATTCGGTTAATTGGTGGATATCTTTTTGGGTATAAGTCAGTTAATACAAACTGTAGTTTTATAACCATTGAAAACTAAATAGCCTTAAGAATAACCATTTTGGATGAATTCTATCACATTTTTCCAATATATTTAAATTGCAATAATTGAGAGCAAGATTTTTCAAGTTTAAATAACTTATTAAATAATTTAAATAGCACTAATATAATGCTAATTGGTGATTTTAATGCACGAATGGGAAATGAAGTGATACCATGTTTTTCAATAAACAATTTAAACTTAACTTACAAGACATTTAAAAGATAATCTTTCAAAATTTTGATATTTTAATACTAATTTGTTCAATTAACGGGGACATTTTAGGAGATCTGACCTTTGTTGGAGGCGTCTGTGCGTCTGTTACGGACCACTGTGGCGTGTACGGTAAATGGTTTAAAAAAATATTAGATTTCAATGTGGGTATATTAACTTTCTCGGACCATATGCCTATAACATGAGAATAAGAAAAGTCAGGCCAGAAGACGATATTAATCTTTTGCTGAGGCTTTTTTGGAGGAAGCAGGATAAGGATAATTATCAAGCGAGATTGGGTGAATTTACTTTACAAACTGATTTGAGTCCAGAAAGCAACATCCGTAACGGAAAAAAGGTACCTAGCCCGAGGAAAATAAAAATGGTTAGATACAGATTGTGAGGAAGCTAGAGTTAAGTCGCTCAAACTCGTAAATCATATGTTCAAACGCACGTTATACAAAGAACTTTGTAAAACCAAAAAACTGAGTACTTTTTGGGTATTGCAAATAATTTAAATAGTGTAAGGGAATCTGCTTAATTCTGGAAAATTGTTGAACAACTGAATGAAAATAAATTTAAAATAGGCAAAAATTTGCATGCCAACATACAGGCTGATTATTTTAAGAATCTTTTGAATCCTAAACTTATCCCAAAACCAGTACAGTTTGCTGACAACTTAGTGAGTATAAATGTGATAGATCAGGATAGGATATAACCTTAGATGAGATATGCATAGCCTTAAACAAAGGCAAAGACAAAAAAGCACCAGGAGACGAAAGAATTCCTTACGAATTTTTCAAAAACCCTCCCAATACCTTTTAGGAAAATCCAGCGAAAGCGTATTCACAAATAATAGATACAGCTGAAGTACCGCAAAGTTTTAAAAAATCAATCATTTTTCCATTACACAAAAAAGGTGCAAAAAGGTAATGTTGAAAATTATAGGGGCATTTCTTTCATGAATGTTATTACCAAAATATTTACAGGAATAATCTTAAATAGGCTTGAAGCTTGGGTAAAAGAAAACAAATTACTCAACGAATTTCAAGCTGGTTTCCGTCGAATGATCACTTTTTTGCCTTACAAAACATAGTCGACTAATATCTTGAAAACGGAAAAAAGTTGTATGCTATATTTATCGACTTCAAAGCGGCTTTTGACAGCATTGATCAAGGAGCATTGTTTTATATTTTTAAATTGAGCATACTAGGAATATCGTCCAAAGTTTTAAATGTATTAAAAATAATGTATGAGAATATGCTTTGACAGCGGTATCGGATGGCGAAAAAATATCAGAATGGTTCAGAACTAACGGGTGATTTTTAAGCTGGTTTGGTTTTGGCAACACTGGTTTTGACAGCTGACGTGTGTTTAGTACCTTGTGTCACTGTCAAACAGCTTCAGTTTGGTTTGCAATTTAACCATGGATCGTCTTACAAATGAACAACGCTTGCAAATTATTGAATTTTACTATCAAAATTCGTGCTCGGTTCGAAATGTTGTTTATCGAAAAATTGTGTTCAGCGATGAGGCTCATTTTTGGTTGAATGGGTACGTAAATAAGCAAAATTGCCGCATTTGGAGTGAAGATCAGCCAGAAGCATTGCAACAGCTACCAATGCATCCCGAAAAAGCCACTGTTTGGTGCGGTTTATGGGCTGGCGGCATTATTGGGCCATATTTCTTCAAAGATGATGCGAATCGCAGCGTTACTGTCAATGGTGAACGCTACCGAGCGTTGATAACAAACTTTTTTTTGCCCGAAATGGAAGTTCTTGACTTGCATGATATGTGGTTTCAACAAGACGGTGCCACATGCCACACAGCACGCGAAACAATGGCGCAATTGCGAGGCGAGTTTGGTGAACAGTTAATTTCACGTTTCGGGCCGGTCAATTGGCCGCCTAGATCGTGCGATTTGACACCATTAGATTATTTTTTGTGGGGGTATGTCAAGGCTAATGTCTATGGGGACAAGCCCGCTTCGATTGACGCACTGGAAGCCAACAACAGCATTCATTCGTGAGATACCGGCCGATATGTGTGAAAGAGTATGCCAAAATTGGACTCAGCGGATGGGCTACCTGAGACGCAGCCGCGGTCAACATTTGCATGAAATTATCTTTAAACATTAAATTGCAAGGTTCAAACTATCGATTCAAATAAATATTTCATTCATTTTTTCGAATTTTTTGTGTTTTTTTTTTTTTTTTTAAAGTTCTAAACCTCTTAAAAAATCACCCATTATAAGAGGAGTTCGGCAAGGATGCTTAATCTGGGGAAGGTAGGCATTGTAGTAATTAAAGATGGGTATTGAATAGAGAAAATATTGAAGTTGTTGATGAGTACAAATGCCAGGATATGTTTTTCACAGTCCGAACAAACCTCAACCCAAAATAACACTTCAAGATGAAGGTTAAAAAATCAATAGGTGCTACAAACTCAAGGATGTGGCGCATAGCGTTAAATTTAAATTCTATTGAAGCTTCTTTAAGATCGATAATGACGTATGGCTGTCAAGTATGGGGGTATCAGCAGGTAGAAAAGTTGCAACGGTTTTTGCAAAAAAAAAAAAAAAAAATAGCACAGTCAACCCCAAATTACATGCTCTTACTTGGAACCGGTCTGCCGCCTATATATTTATTTAAAAAATGGGAGCTTATATTCTTATTATGTGGGGTTTCATTGCACTTGGTAAATATTCAGGCTATTCTAGGCATGTTTTTATGCAAACCCGGTAAGAAGAATTAAACGAAAAAAAAACGACCATGGGGATCAGCGAGACCATCACAGATACAAAATGGAGTTTTCATACAAACTATCGATAACATGTATATTCACGCCGGTGACACAGTTTTTATGTGCGCTTAAGTTAAGCCCGGAGAATTCTCTAGGTTTAGCTTAGCCCGCTGGGGATTATTTGTTGTTGCATTTAACATTGTGATTGTTTAGCGTTTATACGTCGTTTTTTTTGTCCAGTTCCTCCCGGGCTTGCATAAAAACTCGCCTTATATCATTAAAGGAAACAGTAATAAATAACCTTGAATTAATAATTAGATACGTGTATAAGATTGGATTTAACAGAAGAAGTTAAAAACTCATCGCGACCGCTACGATCACTGTACCCTACAGCTTGAATATAATTTGAACCTGATTGAAATATTTTACATCTTCCTTATTAGGGGGAGCTTCTTGATTTAAATTATAGACCATATTTTAATGACCGAGGAACGATGTGTTCATTGCAAGAACATCTTAACACTTTTTATCTGTGTGTCCCATTCTAAAAGAATTAAGATTTGTATACTTTCAAAAATCAACACTAAGTGAAGCTGAATCCATAAGTATGTATTTTAAATGGACAGAACTAAAAACTTCTTGCCCAATTTTACATGGAAACCATTACTACCGAAAAGACTTATTGGATTATTAAGAGATTTTTCAATTATTTTCTTTTTTTTTAAATATGTACGCACTTACATATTTAAAAAAAAAACAAAATTATTTGTGTTCAAGCAAGCAATAAGCAGTAGGTATACTATACATACTATGTAGACAAGATGAATCATTTATTGTATACATTTTTTAATAACAATAATTTCAATTTTATTTCAAATCTACATACATATGTATATACCTACGCCTTAAAAATTCACATATGTAAATGTTATTTGATTTTTTTAGCGTTTTTTTTTTTCTTTATTTTTTATCATAAGAATGTTAAAAAGCTAAATGTTCTTAATAAAAAATTTTAAACTTTTTATATATAATATAATGACGAAATTAAACAAGTAAAAATGAGTTGTCATCTGGCAGACGGTTTCAAATCAAGGCCAAATTTAATTTATTATTATTGTAACTTTTATATTTGAATACAAAAAATAAACTAACATTCTTTTTGGTGCCTATTTTTGGTATCTAGGAATTAATCTTTTTTAAATTTCACGATCAATTTATTAAAAACGAAATAATTTTTTCTCAAAAATAACGTAACGTTTAATCTTCGAAGTTTAACGAAAAGCTGATTCAATTACACAGCATTTACCGAAATGATAAAAGTCGTTAATAGAAACAATACAAAATAATTAAAATCAGTTAGTTAAAAAAGACAATAATTATTTATTTATTCATTGCGGCTTCTGCAAGTTAGTATTTTTTTCTGGAAAACAATTTGAGCACCTTATAAATATTCAGTGGTTATAGTAATAGACGTGTAGGGGGTCACAGTTCTGAAGTACGAATTTAATTGGGGTATTGAAATTTGTATTGATATGTATAAACAAGAAAAGCTATAAATTAATAATAATCAAAGCAATCTTACCTTTTCCTGTGTAGATTCGTCAACGCCACTATCATTATCACCTTCTGTAAACAAAGGAATATGTTAAATTGAATCTTCGACATATATGTACATATATTAAATTAAAATATTTTTTTCAAGCAAAATAAGGCTTTTTTTATCTTAGCAACTTAGTAAAAAATGAAACCTTTGCGAAACAGATATACCAATACTAACTTATATCCTTATTGAATGTTGCTTCTTTTGGCGAATTGTCAGGCTTTCTTAAATTTTCGATTTTAGTTGGTTTTTCAGGCTTATTTGTATTTTCCGGAGTGTCTCCGCTTATTTTTTGGAAGTTAGTCAGTTTAACTGAAGTGGAACTAGTTTCGGAAGGTCCGAGAGCAGGTTCATTCATTTTTGACTCTTCTGGACGGTTACGGTCAATACTTGCTTCTTGTTCAATATCCTTAAGTAGGTGCTTCTTGCCATTTAGATCACTAAATGATGTATTCTTTGAATTCATATTATTCTCCGCATTTGGTAACCCCTCGGGAATTGTTTTTACATCATCAACTCCTTGATTGGGTTTCACAGGTAGTGGTACTGCTGGTGTTGTTCTAACCGGAGTAACTGCCTGTCCAAATACAACATCACTGTCGTCATCATCGTGACTGTTAGTTTTGCTCATTGGGACACCAGATTGTGCTGCTCCCTGTGGTACAAATGGTCTTTGTTGGACTTGTGGGGGCAGTTGTTGCGGCATTCCTGGATATTGTTGTTGTAGATTTTGGGGTTGGTATGGTGGTCGAAACTGTGGCTGGCCACCTGCTCCACCAGGCCCCGGACGTGGAAATGGCCTACCCCCTTGGTTTGGAGGTTGGTTACCAAAGGTATTAGGTGGACGATTTTGCTGACCGCCAGGGGGCCCAGCCCAGGGGAAGGCACCTTGAGGCCTGGGACCTAGACCACCTTGCCCAGGTGGACTCGTTGTTCCTCCACTGGATGGTGGACGAACTTGCTGTTGTATTCCAGGTCTCGGTGGTTGTCCGGGATTGGGCAACACATTTCCTTGACTATCTACCCTCCTTAATGGTGGCGCCATTTGCCTCTGTTGATTCATTCCCTGACCTAGGTTCATAGGCTGTCTAGGGGATGGAGATCCAGGAGCAGGGGCACCCATTTGAGGTCTCATTTGTTGTGACGGAGCAAAAGGCGGCCTTGGTGCAGAAGACATCGTTTGAATCTATTTAAAGATATATAGCATAACCAAGAAAGTTGTAAAATTATGAAGGGTTAAGATACACAAAATAGTTATTCCACCCTACAATGCGACTTCTAATGCCACAACCCTTTAGAACCTTTACATATATGTACATATATTACTTTTTACCCTTCAAAATACACCAAGAAATGAAGTTAAGTTGGCTTTATTAAAATCCAATGATATTAAATACCGCTCCGATATACAAGATTGTGTCGGGAGGGTAAACATATTTCTTATGGAATACCGCCGCGCCGCCGAGCTTACATTTTGTATCTACATATATAATTTTTCTGTAATACGACCTAGATTTTTGAAATCACTTATTGATTATACAATTCATGTTGTCGTATCACCGATGGTTTGAGGAATTTTTATTGAAAATGAAATAATTGCACATTTTTGATGTCCCAACATAAATTTTTGTGTTGTTCTTAGACAGCTGAAGGTCTTCGATTGATAGAATCGAATTAGTTTTTATTTTACTTTCTTAATAATGCTATTAAATTGGCTATAACTTCAAACGCAGGTATAGGTAGAAGGTGAATTTAAAATTGCATTAGTTGCAATAAAAAACCATAATAAAAAGCTTCTACTTTTAATTTGGGAATATAAAGGAATCGAAGGTATATTCTGGGTATAAAAAACTGAATTCTGACAAATAAGATGATGAATTAAAAATAAATGCGAATTGAGTGGCGCGAAAGCTCGTGTATAGTTATACAACTCTCAAACAATTCTTTATGCGTGTTATTGGCAGGAAAGGAGGGAATCTACAACATTCTGCCCAATCCTAACGGGTTAAGGTGAGCAGCACTTTTTCATGACAAAAGATACTCTTGGAGGATTTGGTAATTCTTCGCAAGCGGCAGTAAACTGTTAAAAACATTTCTGTTGTTGTAAGCTGGAAATCGAACCCACGACCTTCGTCGTAGAAGTTTTACAAAAAACATGAGTGGATTTCGGTGTTCCCATTCACCCTTTATTCGTAACCATAAAATATGTAAAAATATACATTATATTATGTAGATATGTATGCAATATTATTAAATTTTTTTTTAAATCTCCTTGTTAAAAAATGTTATACGAGTCGGTAAAGTCGTAATAAAGAAAATCGAAAAAATGGATTTGTGGGATGTTCTGTTAACAAATTTCTATGAGAATTTTTTTTTCTGCCAAGCAATATGGCTAAGTTTTTTTGGTATAAAAAAGTTGGAGACGTTTTTGACAAAGACAAAGGGTAAAATATGTATGCATCGTTGCTCTGTTCCAATACCTACTGATGCGCAACACACCTGATGTTGCAAAATGTATTATTAATGTTTTACGAAAGTTATTATGCATCATTTCTTCAAACAATTCGTTTCTGATTTTACATTTATAAACCGAATTAAATTGACTGCCATGTATCAAGTCGATTTTAAGGTCATAGCGAATACCGAGCTCTAGCTAATACTGGGTACCTATTTGACAAGACTATGCCCTAGTACTTCTATGAACAAATCAGCTGGTACCGTTTTGCGTACTTACAACTTGTATACTAACTAGTTGAGTTACTAACTGGTTTCGATGAGTTACCGAGTCCTAACTAAATTGACAGGACTTAGTACTTGTATACAGAAATTATTCTATATTTTTGTATAAGTACTAACTTTAGGACCAGTACGACTAGTACCGATACTAGATTTAGTATTGTGAAGAAATAGGTATAATTTTCATATTTATTTACGCTAGTGTAAAATCGTATAGAATTCATTTTTTCAAGAATTTAATTGCTCAATTGGGCAGGTAAAAACAAACTGGTTTGACCATTGGTTCCCATAAGTAACATATGTAACCATCTTCGTGCGATCGCGTTTTTGTATTATAAATATTTCGCTCTTCTTTGAACCAATCATATCCCCCTCAATATGTGGTTGCACTATATGAGTGCAAATAAATCCACATCATATTGACTGTTGAATGAAAACAAAAATAGCTAAAAACTCTTTCGTTTCGATGTTTGCACTGATAATTTTTCACATCTTAGCTCATCAATTATCACCATATTCTTTACGCAACATCTGTAAGGCATTATCTACAACTTTTCCAAATGGGAAAAAATGTGCAGATAAAAAATGTCTAATGCTTATATACGAGTAGGTAGGTATGTGTTTTAATGTTATATGCCATTGAAAACATGTTTGTACGTGATTTTATCCTATAGAAACTGTCCCAGTACGGGGATTTTGTGTATGGTAATATAAATACAACTTAGAAAGGTATGTATAGCACATAATTATCTTTATTAAATCTTAAAAACTTTTATAATTTAAAATTTATAATATAAGATAAAGAACGCAAGACCTATTCGTACCCTTTATTTTACTTTTCTATCTTTTTATTTTTAATTTTATATTGAATGAAAGTTTCACTTTTTCATGTAGAACTTGTTCTTATACTCCTATAGCACCTTTATCCAAAGTCAAAAGCTCAAATTTACTTTGAAATCAAAAACCACAAACTGTTACCTACTATTGTTTTGAAAAAAATGTGTCGACGGAAAACAATTAGTTTGGATGGTAATAGCTAACTTTTCTGGTCAAACATATCCTTTTTGCCAGGAGCTATTAACCTCGTGCAAGCTCAGTGATGTTGTCGGGCAACTCATTGCTCTTTCACATGCAAATTTTTGCAAACGCGGTGTTGCTCGCTGAGCACTTTCTGCTTGCTGGCGCATTGTGATGTGCAAATTGATTTCTTAATACAAATACTGCCATTCATTCACTTCTAAGGTTCTAAGGTATTTAGGACTTGGAAGCTCTATTTAATGCATGCAAGTTGTTGCTTTATATGATGGTGTTTGATTTATAGTTCCTGATTACTTTCTTGTTTTGTATAACATTTTAAGTAATGTCTGTCTAATTGATTGCTAGGTGTTTTGTATTTGCACGTTTTTGCGGTAAGTATTTTGTCGGAATAAAATAGATGTTGTATTATAATAATGTTTTTATACTCGAACAGAAGGGCTATCGCGATTTTGAATTTTTTGGGTTGAACTGAATTTTTCTGAGAAAGTGAGTAAATGTGCCAAATTGCAGATATCATTTACAACTATAATGCCGTCGTAAGGTTACTATTTTAACTATGTATATATGTAGATCGTTGAAATAACCTCGTGTGTCTAATTTTGTAAAACTTTCGAGGTTGAAATCAAAACTAACACTATACCATAATGAAAATCTGTCTTAATCAGATCTGACCATATCGGTCTGTGCGTGCGTGCGTCCACGGGCTAGAGCCTAACGGGTGTACCAATTCGCTATAAATTTGGTACAGAGCATTTTAATGCGATTCCCTGGGGGGTAAATTCGAATGGTTTTTTAGGTCATCTAAAAAGCGTATAGCTGTCATATAACAATTTCCTTTTTTCTACTAATTTTATCGAAAACGTCTCTATCGATATTGATTAAACTTCATACCTGTCATGAAGAAAGTCATTGAAGGAAAACTGCGTTTCAAGTTTTTGGAAAAAAAAAATTTGTAGTTTTTAGAGAAAATCGTCTTATTTTTTAGTTATTGACGTATGTATACCTTTTTAATGGCTTGACCGATTTTGTTATAATTTTGCTTTTGAAAAATTTAAATTAGTTTTTCTAATACAAAAAAAATTAAACAATAATACCATTTTATTGGGACTGCTAAATTCAGATGCTCATTCGCAAGCCCTTT
Source organism: Epistrophe eligans (assembly GCA_951394125.1). Classification (NCBI taxonomy): domain Eukaryota; kingdom Metazoa; phylum Arthropoda; class Insecta; order Diptera; family Syrphidae; genus Epistrophe; species Epistrophe eligans. The sequence goes on from OX596028.1 coordinate 57,120,768, forward strand.
CACTGCCTAATAAAGAGTTCCTTAGGGTTTCACAATGATTATTTTACATTGTAATTATTTTATATTTTCCCGACAACGTCTTAACTGATTTCGATCAAATTTTAAACAGTAGGTACAAGTTTTAATAATATGGGATAACAACATTTTCAAAAAAATGTTTTCTGGGTTGTTACAAAACTTTAATAAAAAAATTTTAAAGTTCAATATTCTGAACACATATAAATATACAATTTTTGAAATATGATGATATTTTTGGATTTAAAAAATTTTATATATCGTTTAATAAAAATGACTCCAATGATTTTGGTTGCATTTCATAATTTTTAAGGGTTTCAGACGGCTTTTGAACTCAAAACTATTTGAAAATATTTTAGTAGTTTATTCAGTGAGTTTAATGCTGTTTAAATTTGTATATTTTAATAATTTTTAGTTTGTATGTACATCATTTTTACATCATTTAAACTATACTTGCGACTCAGGCGTCTTAAGTTAAAACTCTCAACACATATATATGTACATATATTCCAATTTATGATTGTGAGATTTTTGTAGAGGAAAAGATTATCCCTTACGAATAAGTTTTCTATACCAATTTAGAGGAACAGAAACTAAAGCAAATAAGAAATCAATTAATTTTGTATTGTAACTGTCTTGGTATCTATGAATTTACATATATTATGTACCTATTCCTACATATGAAAAAACTAAAATATAATTGATATTAAATAAAACGGAGTTAAGCTTAACGTCATTATTTTTAATGATATTTCATTATAATCTTGATTTGAAAATTGATCAAACACTTACATTTAAATGACGAAGTAATTGTATTTGGTGTCTTTTTTATCAACGCATTAGATGTAATAAACCACTATTCAACACAAACAAAACTATAATTGGAAGTTTAATTATTTATTGAAACTTCTGCAGTTTTTTTTATCGATTTGTAGTTTCAATTGAGGACATTAACACTTCATCAATAAAATTGTCATAAGAACAAAATAAAGTTCAAATTTAATTAAAATAAAACTTGCAATCGAACTTTTACCAAAAACAAGTTTTATTTATTGATTAAAAACATCTAAACTATATAATTTAGAAAAATATTAATCCTTTAAAATAAATTTCTTTGTTTCCCGAATATTGGTCGTAAGGGTACAGGTGATAGAATTCAACTGTTTGGGATTTTTCCTTTGCTTTGGGCATACCAAGAAGTTTTTCGTTACAAGAAATAGTATGAACAACTATAAAGAACAACTAAGTCCTTGCGCAGTGTGAATATATTGGAGAACACATTTTTATTGTTTTGACTGCCACTGTTTATGTCCCATTGGGGAAGTTACTGTTATTTTATAAGTTTTTTATTCAACGTTGCACGATACAGTATCTATAAAAATATGTATTTATATATCGAATCCTGGCAACGTCATTGTGAATTCTTTATAAGCAAGCAAATGGCGCGTAATTTTTGAGGTCATTGGGTTAAAGACTTTGAACTAGACAAGTTTCTTGTGGAGAAGTAGATCAACGTTTAACTGCTTAATTTCTTCAAAAAAATATACTTTAAGAAAGGTATACCTACCTACATATGTTTACAAATTATTGTTCTTGTTCTTTGCCTTACTCACTGTAAATCACTCTTAAATTAGAATAAAATTCAAATGTAGATGTTCTGCAAAATAATTCAGGACATATGGCTCATATACCTATACTCGTATATATAGATGTTTTTGATTATTAATTTTTACAAGTTACTAGTAGTTAAGCTTTGAATAACTATAGACTAATATATTATATTGAAAGACGAACCCTTTATTGGTAAGATTTGTGTATGTATTTAGTAGATAATGACACGCAACTATAAAATACACAAAGTTTTGATTTTGCTATATCTATATATGCAAAGTAATTGCCTTTACCTTATAGATTAGTATCGGAATAAGTTCAGATATATTATTATAAGAAGACTAACTAGCTAGGTTAGGTATACCTATGAATTTTATATATCTACTCATTTATGTGTATTGGAAAATATTGCTAAAAAGGGTTTGACAACCATATAACCTTCAATAAGTTTAGTGTTACGGTGTCCAAGAACGACTGACATTTTTGTCTAACAGTTGTTTTATAGCATAGTTTACACATTAATGCAAGGTTAGATTATATTCACTTTATATATACATATGTAGTTTTTTATTTTGCTTACGTATTTCCTTTGTTTAGGCTTTAGGTAACTATATTTTTCTGTAAATGAAAGATTTGACTTTTTTTTAAATAATATCCATTTTCCCATGGTAATAAATATAATATTACAAAATATTTCTCATAAGTCAAATGGTTATAGGAATTTTTTAAATTTTACACCGGCTATTAATAAACTCTTATCAAACATGAATTATTTTTAATCGGTAAAATAAGTGTGAAATCTTATTAATAAAACCATCAAAATGTTATTTAATGTGAATTAGTTGATTCAACCTAGTAGGTGGTTTGTCGATTAATTAAGTTATACTATATATACCTACCTACCTTTAATATGTTTGCCTAATAATTGAAAAGAAACACATGTTATGTAATTTGCATGCTCAAATGATAAAGTTCCTTTGTGAAAAAAAAAAAAAATAGTTAGAATTTGCTACTTAACGTGAATTAGCAGTTAATTCTTTTTTAATAAACATTTCAATTCGTGAATTAATTTTTTATCAATATTTTAAATGATTTGTAAATTAGAATATAACTTAGCATTTATTATTAATAGAGCTGTTAAAGTTCAAACCATTTTATCAATGCAATTGCATTAGAAACAAATTTTTTTCATCGTAAAAATTGGTTTAGCGATGAAACTCACTTAACTATTTCATACCGTTTAATACAATTTCCAATTTTAAACAAATAGTTGGTAAGTGCTTTTTTAACTCGAAATTTTTGTCCCTCAGATGATTTTCATCAATCATCAGATCCAGCCGTGGTGGGCATATGCATATGAAGTTGTGTTAAAAAAGCTAATTTTACAAATTATTCTTTTAATTTACAAAAATAAATTGCTATTTCATAAAATTTCACATTTTTTTCAAAATCAAAGTTAGTAAGTTAGTTAGTAAAAAGAAGCACTTTTTATTTCCCCTTCTTTTTTTCACACGGGTACCGCATGTCTCGAGGAATTAATAAATTCTCCAAGCTTTTTAGGTCACCTCCATTTCTGCCAAAAACTCGCACACGGGAATGGTTGGGTTTGTAAGTCACTAAGCCTGGGTTCTCTAACTTTAATTTTCTACTGAAGATAGTAACGAAGAAACTACAACTTTTGCTTGAACCTTGAGGTGACAGAAATACATATACAAACAAATATCAACACTTCCTCCTAAAGTCCTTATCTGATAAAGTTAAGCTTTTTTAATAAGCAAACAAATATTATCGAATCGAGGGAAATCATGAGAATTTCCCTTACTTCGAATTAAATTTATTTCTACAAAATTAATATTGGATCAGAAAATGTTGTTTACCGACATTACCAGATAGAAGAGAACGAATTAACTTCTCTAAAAGTAGGTGCTCCAAATACTCAAGTTAAGCAACAAATTTTAAGGAAGAGCTGTGAATGAAAAATATAAATAGCTCTAAATAGTTGCACAATACATTTACCTATTAGTCACAATGCAAATAAACCTCGATATAACTCAATATAAATTTATTCAACATCCTTTTCCATAAAATTTAATTGCGGATAACTACCTCCTGCCGATTTTCCTAATAATATTCCTTTTTTATTTGTTCATATTTTAGTCCTAGTTGGGACTAATACCATAGGTTTCTACTTTTCTTTTGAAACTGCTAAAATAAGTATCTTGACATAGCAGGGTGATTGAAACTAAAAAAGAAGCTAATCTTTTCTTGATTAATTTTATCAATTTGTTAAACAACGTTATATCTATTAATAACTACTGGTGCTTAATTGATCAGAAATACGAAATAATTTACACACATGTATCTAAATAATGTCAAAATTTAAACTTTCAGTGATTATTGTTTACGTTTTGTACTGAACGATATTGCTTGTAGTCTGAAAATAACAACCCACAAATATTTTGACATTTTTAAGATTTTGTCGCCTGAAACGTCACCATGGATGACTTAAAAATTGAACCGGATATAGACTTTCATAAAATTCCTCTGCAAGATCTGATCAAAAATTTTGGTACACATCCAAAAAATGGGTTGACACATGCGAAAGCAAATGCAATATTCGACCGTGATGGACCAAATACATTAACACCCCCGGATCATACACCCGAATGGATAAAATTCATACATCATCTTTGTGGCGGTTTCGCAATTCTTTTGTGGGCTGGAGCTTTTCTATGCTTCCTTGCCTATGCCATTCAAGCTTTTAATTCATCTATTCCAAGTGACACAGAAAATCTCTACTTGGGTTTGGTCTTGGCTATTGTTGTTATTGTATCTGGAGTTTTCTCATACTATCAAGAATCGAAAAGTACTAAAATTATGGATTCCTTTAAAAAGATGATCCCACAATATGCGAATGTTGTTCGTGAAGGTGAGATGCTACATATTAGTTCAGCTTTTCTTGTAGTTGGTGATTTGGTACAGGTGAAATCTGGTGATCGTGTTCCAGCAGATATACGAATAATAGAGTCTCAAGGATTTAAAATAGACAATTCATCGTTGACTGGTGAATCTGAGCCTCAATCAAGGAGCCCGAAATTCACCCATGAAAATCCATTGGAAACTAAGAATTTGGCGTTTTACTCGACGAATGCTATTGAAGGAATCGCCAGAGGCATAGTCATTAGCTGTGGAGATAAGACTGTGATGGGGCGTATTGCTCATTTAACATCTGGACTTCAGACCACAGAAACTCCTATTGCCAAGGAAATCGGTCACTTTATTAATTTAATCACGGGTTTATCCGTTTTTGTTGGAATTGTATTTTTCATAGCTACATGGGCAATGGGCTATTATTGGCTCGATTCAGTGATCTTTTTGATTGCTATTATCGTTGCAAATGTTCCAGAAGGTCTTTTGGCCACGGTAACTGTAACCTTAACTTTGACCGCTAAACGTATGGCTTCGAGGAATTGCTTGGTTAAGAATCTTGAAGCTGTTGAAACTTTAGGTTCCACTTCGACAATATGCTCTGACAAAACTGGAACCCTCACACAAAACCGTATGACTGTCGCACACATGTGGTATAACAATAACATTTTCAATTTTGACACGAATGAAAGTCGAACTGCTAGAAACAATCCGGAGTGCAACAATGTAGGATTCCAGATTTTGGCCCGATGTGCTATACTCTGCAGTCGAGCAGAATTCAAAAAAGGTCAGGAAAATGTTCCGATTTCGAAGAAACAAGTTATTGGAGATGCTTCTGAAGCTGCCATATTAAAGTGCATGGAACTGGAAGTCAGTGAAGCGACAACGATTCGTATGCAGAATAAAAAAATAGCGGAAGTACCTTTCAATTCAACAAATAAATATCAGGTCTCTATACACGAAACTCAAGAACCAATTAACTCACAATATCTGCTCGTTATGAAAGGCGCTCCTGAAAGAATCTTAGAACGCTGCTCTACGATATTTGTAAATGGCGAGGAAAAGTCCCTGGATGCCGAAATGGTTTCCGAGTTCACTAAGGCATATGATGAGTTAGGAAGCCTTGGTGAACGTGTATTGGGGTTTTGTGATTGCATCCTGCCATCTAATGAATACCCTCCCAACTATGAATTCGATGTTGAAAATATTAATTTCCCCGTTGAAAATCTTCGGTTCGTTGGTCTTATTTCAATGATTGATCCTCCACGAGCTTCTGTACCCGACGCAGTTGCAAAATGTCGTTCAGCTGGTATTAAAGTTATCATGGTGACTGGCGACCATCCTATTACGGCCAAAGCCATTGCTCAAAAAGTAGGAATTCTATCTAATGATACCGAGACCGTAGAAGATATTGCTAGAAGACTTCAAATTCCTTCCTCTGAAGTAGATCCACGTAATGCCAAGGCTATCATTGTGCATGGCTCGGACTTGAAAAAAATGTCTACCGATGAGTTGGATGATACTTTAAGAAATCACGTGGAAATAGTATTTGCCCGAACTTCTCCACAACAAAAGTTAATAATTGTAGAAGGTGTTCAGAGAACGGGTGCTATAGTTGCTGTGACCGGTGATGGTGTGAATGACTCACCAGCATTAAAAAAGGCTGACATAGGTATAGCAATGGGAATTAGTGGATCGGATGTGTCCAAGGAAGCAGCTGATATGATTTTGCTTGACGATAACTTTGCCTCTATAATCACTGGTATCGAAGAAGGCCGACTGATCTTTGATAATCTGAAAAAATCCATAGCATACACACTGACATCGAACATTCCCGAAATAACACCATTTCTGGCCTATATCCTCATAAACATTCCACTTCCTCTGGGAACAGTTACGATTTTGTGCATTGATTTAGGAAGCGATATGGTGCCAGCGATTTCGTTGGCTTATGAAAAGCCTGAAAGCGATATCATGCAACGTGGTCCAAGAAATCCATCCACTGATAAATTGGTTAACGAAAAACTTATTTCAATGGCTTACGGACAAATTGGTTTCATTCAAGCAGCTGCCGGGTTTTACACTTACTTCGTTGTTATGGCTGAAAATGGTTTCTTCCCATTGAGGCTCTTCGATCTGCGACACGAGTGGGATTCTGCAGCGATTAACGATCTCGAGGACTCGTTTGGCCAAGAATGGACTTATAGAGATAGAAAAATTTTAGAATACACATGTCAAACTGCGTTTTTTGTTGCAATTGTAATTGTACAGTGGACAGATCTTATAATCTGCAAGACTCGTCGAAACTCTATAATACAACAAGGAATGAGTAATTGGGTATTAAATTTTTCTCTAGTCTTTGAGACTGCACTAGCGTTATTCCTTTGCTATGGACCCGGCATGGGCAAGGCTCTACACATGTATCCCATTAAGTTTAGTTGGTGGCTTCCGGCTGTACCATTCAGTTTGCTTATTTTGGCGTATGATGAGGGACGCCGTTATTTAATACGAAGGATGCCTGGTGGATGGGTGGAAAAGGAGACGTATTACTAGTATACTTTTATTTTGATAAAATAATAACCATTGTTACTTTTTATTTTTTTTTATAAAATAAAACGAAGTTACTTTTTTTCGTAATAATTAGAAATTTAAATAAGACTTAACAATTTTTGTCATTCGCTTGTCGCATCTAAGTTGTATATTTTCGTAAGACTGAAACTTACGACTACAGATGCTGCAAACATTTTTAGCCTGTATTGATTTCCTCAATTGAGCTACCTAATAAGTTTTATTGGTTATGAAATTTATGAAATATCATATTCACATACGCCACCGCATCAAAAAAAGCCTTATTTGTGTGTCCTTTAGCATGTTACTAACCTGAAAATAAATAAAAAAAACAAATTAAGGTTAGAAAACTTAAATTAGAGAATAAAATTCAAAGAGTGTTTGTTTTTTAATTATTATAACTTTTAAAAAAGATTTTGGTATAACAACTTATAAGTTTTATTTAATGAATGAGGCCTTTAGAAGTTGTAGAATTTCATCATACAATATTCCAACTCAATCCTCGATAAGAGCTTCGAAAATACAGGGGATCATGATTTTGTATGCCACATTCGCTACTGAAATTGTTTATAGAAGGTCTAACATGAAGGTACCCATAGTATAGCTGTAGAGTTTCAAATCAAATCCTAGTTCGTTTTAAATGATTTTTAATTCGAACTTAAAATGTAAAAGAGCAACCTGGGACGGAAGTGCGCGATTCAGGCTGCACTCCATGGCACTTTTTTATTATTATTTTCCGCGTCGAACAGTTTCGTGGAGTGCTGTCCTATTTGGATGTTAATGGGATTTAAAAAAAAAATACAAGTTTGCCATTTAGACCTTCTGCACACGAAGCGGCTCGTCATGGACGCGTACTACGATTGTTTGTGGCTCGAGTGCAGCTTGTATGTTTCAATAGACAACCTCACACGAAGCGTAAGTTGAACTTAGTCGTCACAGCACTCAAGAAACAAATCCTCTGTCGTACAGCAATGTCAGTCGCCAAGGGTATTTGCTGAACATTTTGGTGAAAATTCAATGTCAACTTTCAATACATGCCAAAATTGTGTGGAAATGTTCAGTGTTTTATCTATGACGTGAAGATTCGTATGCAGAAGTCTAGTCATAGTGGAATGGTTGTTGCGTCTCGAATTTTGTACGCGTCTGTGACGAGGCGATTCGTGTGCAGAAGGCCTTAAGAGATCACAGACCACAGTACACGTCATATTAAATTTAATATCATTAGCATTTTCATTTTTGTTCAGTTCTGCGTATCTGTCAAAATCGAGAAAAATGTGCCCGAGTGCCCATTCTCTTGTCTAATTACAAAAAGGTACGAATCAACTCTTATTTTTAAAAGTTTCAATAAATGTTGTGAAAAAAGTACTTTTTTTTAATAAAATGTACAACAACACGAACTTGCTCTTGAAAATATTTTTGTTAATAAAATGTAGTTTAGATATTAATGTATGTAGTTTAAAGTGATAAAGTGTGATAAACTTTATAACTATTAATGACATTTCTATCGTTCGAAAATAAAACCTTTGTTGGCTCAACTTCATATATCTGGTTACAATTATAATTTTCATATGCATTTTTCTATGCATTTTCTTTATTGTAAACGTGCTCGTTGCCTGATGATGGGCGTGGCAGTCTTGAAATAGCTATAACTTCAACCTATAAAAACTTGGTGGTAGTTCACCCAAGTATTTGTTTTTCAATCAAACCTTAAAAAAACTGTTGTTAATGGGGGGGGGGGCGTTCAATCCATTATATGTCATCCGAATTTAAAGAATTTTGAATTTTTAGAACTTCTGATTGGCCAGCTGTTACAAAAAGTTAGATGACTTTTAGTATTAGTTACGTTTCAACTGAATTTTCAGACAAGAAATTCTCATCCTAAAATTCAGATGAAAGTTATTCGTGGTGGGGAAAATGTCAAAACAATTAAAGTAGGTACTACACATAAAGTTCAACTTTATAATTTTCTTTGTGGTTGGTGTGTGATTTGTTAAGTTTTGGTCATGAAAATTCAATGTTTATTTCAATGAACGAACTTTTTGTTTATTGTTTAGTGAGTTTTTAAAAAAAAATATTCCCAGAATTTCGCATACATTGTGGAACAATTATATTGAAATTTGGATAGTTCTGCTATATTTTTTTGGCCATATTATACATAGGTACAAAACAAAACAATTTGTGGCATTCTTTGCAAACACTTTTAATGAAATTAATAAAATCTGTTGCTGATTTAATTAATTTTACATATAATTTCATCCTCACAACTACTCACGCTTAATGTTCATTTTACGAATTTAATTAAAGTTCTATTTTATTTTGATTCAATGTAAATCCTATAGGTAAATTCAAGAATTTGACACAACGACGTTTAAATGAAATTCCAGATTTTTTTTTGCGTTCAACGACATAAATTTGAAAATTCAGATATAAAACGTTATCCCTTGAACCCGTCTAATATGTTAATCGCAAATATCCCGTATTGTTTACCTACATGCTTAACATTACGTTAAATATTTGTGTCTTCGCTAGAAGCTTTCTTCCAATCAACACCATCTTGCACCAAAAAAATATTTCTCTTTTTCTGTAAGCTTGTTTTTATTTACACTGTATCGGTTTTTCCAATAAAACTTTTGGTTCTAAAAAAGCTTTTTTCCAATTTTCGATTCCAGGAGGAGAAATCTTTTCAGAAACTTTCTTAGGGTGGGATGGTAATTTGAAGGCGAAAGTGGGTAGTTTTTTTTCTAGCAGTATATGTACTACTCCCAGAATGTATCTTTAGGCAGTCAAAGTTCTCATTACTTTATAATACTTTTATTTAACTATCTATTAAAATTAACTGCATAATGGAAATAGGTCTATAGGTTTATACGTATACAATTAAATTTGGACTATTAAATTTGAGCGACTATACCTACTGCAACAACAACAATATTTTTAAAGACTTTTTAACCTTAAAGGTTATTTATTTGTTTTTTTTTATTATTATTATCTGCCTACCGGTTGTTTGGATTAATTAAAACATTCATATGAGTTGGTAGGTATTTTGTATATCGTGATGCACAAATAATAGAATGAATACTCCTGTGGTAGTAAAAGCTCAGCGCGATAAGTAATTTTTGATTGTGAAAAGATTTTACATTTTACTGTAACTCGATTTTTTTGCAGCATTATTTATGTTTCACAGATAAACTTATTATAAGAATCTTTGGAACACCTCCGATTTTTACAAAATTCTAAATTCTTTATTTTTCTCATAAACGAAAACAGAATAAAAAATCGTTTTTCGATTTTGATATCTGTATCGGGTTTTGCCTTTATAGAATAAAAGACTTAGAATAATCTTATTACGACCGCGGACGCACTCATTTCTTTCCCTCATGAAACTTGGTAAAAACTAAGAGAAGTCTCCATACAAATAACTATGCAAGGAGGAACGGTAAAAAAGTGTTAATATTGATAAAATCATTTTGGTACCTATAAAATCTATACATACTCTATTTTAAGATACTTTTTAGGTATATGTACTATGTATATATGATAATCTTGGATCATTCTAAACAGATGAAAAGAGGATTAGTGTAAATCTAAGTGTAAGCGTTTTGAAACAAAATGATACGTTGGTTGAAATTGATGAAACTTGACAAAACTGTTATATTGTGTATTTTCAAGATGATGGGAAAGTCTGGGATTATTAAAAAAAAAACTCGGACAAAATGTTACCTTCACATTGCTTCGCAAACGTTTAAAATATCATCTATGGTAGAGCCATGGTTTTTTTTCTTGGGGGGCTAATATTTGACCTCTTCTACGGAAAATTAAGTTGGAAAGTCTGCATTTAAAAAGACTATTAATTTTTGTATCTTGTATCTCAGATTTTTCATACTAAAATAAAGGTCTTAAAATTTTATATAAATATAAGCCACATACATATTATTCTTTTATCAGCAAAGCAAACTCAATGAGGCCTTATGAAAACAAAATTTAAGAGTTTTAAGATTTTTTTTTTTTCAATATATGTATGTACACATATGTATATTTATGTTTGGTTCTTGAAAAACTGGTTTTATGCTTATAGTAAAATTTATATTAAATGATATATTATTATTCATAACATACATATGTACATATCCGTAATACAGTAGGTATAATTTAATTTTTTCCCTTTAAGCTCCTGTGTTCTATCTTCAGCTAGAAATACGCTCTACCACCCGCTAGTTTAATAACCTAGAGTATTCTATACAACCATACAAACTTAATGTACATGTATGTGACAGTAGTTTAGTAGCATATGCAATAACCACACCGCGATTCCCCTTTGTCATGAAAAAAAAAAAACAAAAAAAAAGAGAATATGAACAATGTCTGATGGCTTTCTTTTTTTATAAAAAAATTAAATTTCTCGAGAAGGTTTAATGTCCTCCTAGTACATGCGTAGAGCGAAAACAAATAAAGAGCACCCAATGTTTTACGTATTTGCAAATAATAAAAATAAACAGTGAAATGAAAATCTTTAATGTTATTAAATGAAATGAAATCAAATTTCAATAAATTAAATTTTGTATACAAAACTTAATAAATATTGATAAATTAAAGCTTAAAATTAAAGAAGAAAATAAAAATTAAGTAGATACATATCTACATTATACATATGTTGGTATATGTATTATAAAAAAAAACATTAACGTTAATAATTGTATCATTTATTGAATGTACCTAATATTTTTAAATAGTTTAAAAACAAAAAAATCCTTTAAATTTGCTACTTATTTTTAAAATTAATTAAATTAATATTGTTCGATTTTTTCGATTCATTGATTTTTAGCTCTTTCCCAGGGGAAGGGATAAATTGTACTCACAACGTGCGTTGAATTGACTCAATGCATTTAAATTGTTTTCTGGATATCGCAAGTATGTAGTGCAGGTACTACAATAAAGAAATCCAGAAATAATAGATACTAAATTTTTTTCGTTTCCTCTGTCATCTCATTGTACATATAATATACATGTAAATATATATGTAGTTTGAAAATATATACATATTCAAAATCCACATTTATCTTGAATGTTTCTTCGATTCCATTACTTGTCCTTATACTATACATGGATACCTAATTAATGTTCTTTCTCTTTTAGCAATATATATGTATGTACATATGTATAATAATTTAAAAATAAAAAGAATTTTTTTAATTAGGTATTGTATAACCGATGAAAATGACATATATGTACATATAGTATATGCGTCAAATTAAAATACAAATTTTAAATTTTAATTGCTCTTCAACAAACTTTTTTTTTAATATTGAAACAAGGATCATAAATTTGGAGAAAACAAGAACGCTATAACTAACGGTTTGATCGATAAATTTTAAATTAAAAATTTGCGTGCATCTTACAGTGATGGACAGTTATGTGCCTTAAAGGAAGACTTTAACAGTTCTGAGTAATTAAAAGTTTATAGAGTTGGTTTTTTTTTTGAAAAAATAAAAGTCTTTTGTTATGAAAGAATGATGCTTGCTATATGTTTTTAGTTTAATTCTATGAATGTGATTAAATGAGAAATGTATGTATGTTCACAAATATTCGATGGGAATAAAATAGGTCAGGGTTGATTACTTTTCAAGTACATTTTCAATTGCATTTAAAGTGTATAGATACATACCTATTCATATGTTATGGCATTTCGTGAAGAATCTTTTTGTTTTATTAATTTTTATATTTTTTGGCAAACAAACCATTACATATTAAAAGTTGTTTTTTAAACCTCTACATCTTAATCTTATTAAGTATTATTATTGCGAAAGTATTTTTTGCTTAGATGTTTGTCCTTTAATTACTCTTTAATAATTGATTGTAGTGACATTTGATTGAGAAGGACCTTTAATAGTTTTTTAATAAATAAGGATCTTGTAAATAGTATATGCGAAGAAAGAAGAAAATATAATTTGAATTAGGATTTTTTTCATAGAATCAGAGCATATAGATTTTGATATTTAGTTCTAGGTACATATTATAACATTATTTCAAGATTCTATTAAACGACGATGAAAACTCGATTCTGTCTGTATCTAAAACTGAAACTATAATGGTAGTCTTCAATATTCAAATGCTCGTTGAACCAGGAACATAAATTGTTTTTTTTTTTTTAGGCAATTAATGACAATAAAAAAAACATTATTACAAAATGCCATATAAGTGTGCAAGCAGAAATTAATACCAAATATGTAAATGAAGAATGTATTTTTATTTCTTTTTATTTAAGTGCTTTATGTGTATGGCAGAATGTTTAAATAGCAGATATGTATATAGCAACTCACCATATCTCTGTATGAATAAAGTTTTTTTTGTAATACCAGAGAAATTAAATAACTCGAGGTGACAAACCCCTTTTTGACATGTAGTAAATTTCATTACTTTCTGCGTCATTAGGTCATAGATTTTATTGAAGAAACGATATCATTTTAAAGAGATTCCGTTATAGACACTCGTTATGCTGAATTGAATGTAGTTACACATCATTTAGATTATTGTTAGGTACCTAGCTAACCTAATTGAATTTTTTTCTTAAATGGCAAATTTAAATAAATAATTACGGTAGAATATTCTTTAAGAAAATGCTTTTTACCATATGGTACTTTTATAATTGAATACGTATAATATGTAGGTACATTTTTTATTTGCCATTCCAAAAATAAGCAAAATACCTAAATAAGGCTTCAACATTAAATATTTATTTTTTAATTATTATTTTATTATTAAAAAAAAATTTATTTTTGTATTTATTTCGGAAATGAATAACGTTTACTCCACCCGTCCAATATCCTGAAAAAAAAAAAAACACAGAAAATCGGCACTTATTTATTTATTGGAGACCGTTAAATGCTAACGTTACATATTATCTCTTAAATTTATGTAGTTATAATCTATTGCTCTTAAAAACATAAGCGCAAAATTTTAAACGATTTAGTACGATGTTAAAGCCATTTTGTCATAGTAAAAATGCTTTAACATCGTACTAAATCGTTTAAAATTTTGCGCTATAGTCTTGAACTTTATACTTTTCAAGTTGTCATTTACAGAATATATAAGAAAGTAAAATTTATTATATTTTGCAATCAATTAATTCAAAGGACTATTAGCACCATAGTTTGACCTACTAAAAATTTGGCACAAAGGTTGCCGTAATCTCAAGCTTGTGTGGCTAAAGTTAAAATTCAGTCTGCAAAGAACTGAGGAAGATGAAATCTTTCCATTTAATAAACCATTAATGAAATAGAATTGGATATATTTTCGATGGTTTTCAAGAGATGGAAGATTTATTAAAACCAACCTAACCTATGAATATACAAGGGAAGTGCTGATTCCTGGGACCAAGGAAGAAAACGGAGACAGAATCGCAAAAACCTTCGCTGAACTGATTCAAGCCTTGATTTGTGAATAGAGTAGTGAGGTGCCCAGACCACACAGCCGTACTCAAGAATGGGTCGCACGAACGAAATAAACAGAAGCTTGAGAACATAGGGATCTTTAAAGTCACTTGAGAAACGTTTAATAAATCTCGTAATTTGGAATTCCTATACAAATATTATCCTAACAGTAATTTTGTTCAACCAAAACCAACGACGCTTACGCTATGGCCTATGACGCTCCAAAAAAAGACTAAAAATCCGTATTTTCTTAAAATTGGAATTTCTTCTCGACCCCCTATTGCACGTGTAACTAAATTATTCGTGTAAGAACACGTGTATTTATATTTACACGTGTATTTATTTTTACATGTCTATTAGGCAATACCTAACATCATTCTTTTGCACAGTCAGCGCGGCCGGCGGCGGCGCACAGTGGGCCCAAATGGCCTTACGCGTCTCAAAAATCTGTAACTTTTTTGTTTCTCGGAATAATTAAGTCAAATTTGGAATATATCATCTTTGATATCAACGCTATCATTTGAATAACTTTTTTTTTAAACCAGATTTGTTTTTAATACTAAAATTTGTTTCAAAGTTAGGAAATACACGTTTTTGGCATGATTTGCACATTTAAAACTTCTGTAACTCTTTCGTTTCTTTGAATAATTAAGTGAAATTTGGAATATATCATCTCTGGTATTCATTTAATCATTTAAACCTCTTTTTCTTTAAATAATAAGCTTTTAGTACTAAAATTTTACCCTAGTTAAGAAATTCGAGATTTTTGCATTAATTAAATGTTCAAAAATTCTGTAAATATCTTGTTCTAAATTTTTTTTTAATTTTTCAACTTATATCTTAAATTTCAGGTTTGGATCCTGTTGAAAAACATATTTTTTTGTTATTTTTCATAATTTCTTTTTCTCTATCATTTCTTTCACTGAAAATCTTATTTCCTAGGTTACCTATGCAATTAGATATCATACCTGTTAACTGGAAGTTGTTTTCTAAATAGCTGATAAGTTCTGACCTATCGGTCCCATTGCTTATAAAAAAATCACTCAACATTAATTTTGAAATTTTAAATTCGCTCATATTTTAATTTTGTTTGCACTTTTCACAGAATTAAGAACTTGACTTAACAAAACCCTTTTTTTTTTACTAAACAAAGGTAATCAAAAATAAAATTTCAAAATTAAAAAAAATAAAATAGGAAATAGAATAATACAATGCAAGCCAGATCTACAGAAAAATTAAATAAATGTATGTAGTGTGAAAATTACAATAAAAACCCCAAAAAACACATCATTACATACGATGCGGTAGAAAGGGAAGCAAGGTCCCCCTTTCCATCACCTACGCCACTGGCTTCTTCTTAACAAATATTTATTTGAGAAACATGGGGATTATAACGGCAGTATCAATTGCGGCTGTAAAAACAAAGCTTATAAGAAAAAAAAAATGTAAAGCTATTTGAATTTTTTTTACCATGCACCTACGCTATGAAAATTGACATTTCTCAAAAAGGGGCAAGATTTTTTTTCTGCTGCCAAGTACCAATATGCAAAGGAACAAAATGCAATATGAAAGAAAACAGCGCAAGACAGCGCAACTATTTAAAACCTTAATCGAATATAGGAAACAGGTAAACAAAATATGTTGACAAAAATTATTAAATTTAGTAAATAAAACAACTTTTTTAACATTTAATTTTTATTTTTTTAGAAACCTTACAACATTACCTTTCCAACGATATATAATACTTAGAGGTCTAATTCAAGAAGAAGTTAAAAAAAAAAAAACAATTATAATCGGCCTCAATTTCGCAAATTTTTTAAGATTAAGCCTTGCGTGCACTTTAGGTGGCCATATAACAAATCGTGCCAATGTTTTTTATAAAATTTTTGTTGTTTAACAAAATTTGACATTTTCTTAAAAATTTTTCATAGAAATCCAGGCTGGAAAAGTACTTTCGGAAAAACCATTTATGAGACGCAAAAGGCATTTTGGGCCCACTGTGCGGCGGCGTGGAGTTCGTTAGAACAAATCCAATTTTTAAATTAATTTTTTTCAAGCGGCTGAACTGATGGCGGACAATGACAATTAATAGAATCTGTATTTTAAAATTAAGTGTTTAAGCAATTTTCAACGCATTCATTCCTGCTTCTAAATAACTTTCCTAAAAAATACGTCTGAATATTTATTTGTCAGTTTATACGCATTTATTGCAACCGTATCCTTGAAAATTATCAATTCGATTTTATATAGAAATATCTGTTATAGGTTAATAATTGTTTTCTTAAGCGCAGGGATGGTTTTTTTTATGCACTTTTTTTCAGCGTAAATGCCCATACCAAAAAATATGGTTTGTAAACGAAAACTAGGAATTAATGGTTTTTTAAATTTTATTTTGAACTTTTGTATATACGGTATCACATCCTAACTACAGATTTATGTATGTATCTACATTCGAAGCTAATTTGACAAAAATAAATTCAAAAATGAACACACACATCACTTAAATGATTCTCTGCACTCAGACAATGTCTATCCTCCTTACATTGAGCTTGAAAAACATTTTCACTCGACAAAAAAAAAAAAGAAATATCACTCTAATGGGGACATTTGAATTGGACATGATAACTTTGGAACACGTGTCTTCAATTATTCTCATACACATACATATATATTAGTGGACATGTTGGGTGGGGCTCATTTAGCATCCTATACTTACTTCTATCTATTTCCTTATCTTTTAAATTTGATAAAAATACAAAAATTAAAATAATATGATTTAACAGGATTGAGAGTCTTCAATTTAATTTATAGAAACTCATATCACAAGCACTATAAACGTCAGAATAATCAAAGACTTAAATATGCATCTTATAGTCATTTTCATACATTGTATTGGAACTGCAGTCAGGTTAAAAATTAGAAGAGATTTGCGTCATAATAATATTATAGGTAGGTACATATTAAATTACCAAACAGTCTATTTCATAAACCAGGGGAAGTTAGGAACAGTGGCGTTCAAAGGTTTTATTATTATAATGTTTGTGTGGCGCTTTGAAATTATAAAACCAAAATGTGCTACCAAATTTACCGATGCATTTTTAAGCCGAGGTATTGTCATTACTCATTACTCTTGATATATTGATGAGTGACAAAGCTTTTTGTATATAAAATAAGGTCCTATTGAAATGGAAGATTATTTTTGTTATAATTTGAAGGAAATATTTACAAAAAAAAAGAATTATTTTTGGACTGATGATGACTTTTAAGGTTTCCGCAGTTGTTTACACAAGACATTTTTAAATTACTCGGCTTAGCCACGTTATAAATATTAAATATTTAGCGAGGTCAATGT
The DNA here is from genome assembly GCA_951394125.1 of Epistrophe eligans. Lineage (NCBI taxonomy): Eukaryota > Metazoa > Arthropoda > Insecta > Diptera > Syrphidae > Epistrophe > Epistrophe eligans. The sequence continues at coordinate 57,138,669 of OX596028.1, forward strand.
TTCGAACGTTTCGCTTCAAATTGTATTGAGCGTGGGCGTGGTCACGGTGACCACGCTAAATGCAATTTGAAGCGAAACGTTCGAGGTGAGTACTACATTGAACTCGCTAAATATTTAATATTTATAACGCGGCTAATCCGAGTAATTTAAAAATGTCTGATAATGACTGATGACTAATTACTGAAATCCCAGACTATTCCACCTATACAGACAGTATAGAAGTGATACATCGTACAAGAGTATCTATTTACATCAAAAAGTGCCTTTCATCTTAGCCGTTCGGATTTGGTAGAAAATTTAAGTTGTCCTCTAGTTCTCTAACAACACGCACACATGAACAGTTGAGAGTTTATTATAAATAGGTACTTAAGCGCTTTCAAATTTTTAACTTTTTTCTTAGGTTTATGTTCATATATCTTTGATTTTTGTGAAAAAAAAAGACAATAAAGGTCGTTGTTTAATTTTTATAAACATCCCTACCCCTATAAGTCTGCAGTAGCCTAGTAAATGAGGCGTATTTCCAATAGCATCATGTAGAGCGAGTAATAGTTGTAGAAGAGTACCCATTTCAAGTTCAACAATTCGGCATATGCAACGGAGGCGGTGATTAAAGAACAGGCGAAACTTGTTTTTCATTTCATTCATTCATTGTATTTTCTTTTCAATTATCATTTAAATAGGTTAATTATACTGGATTGTTCAATTAAAATCTCCAATGCACCTGTGTGCAGATGTAGTATTACTTTTGAATCATCCTGTAAAAATAATTCAAAAATTACCACTTTAAGACTCGCCTATATAAACAAAAAATAAGATGCGTAATGTACCTATAACGTTGACATTTGAACAGCATTTTTTTTGTATTTGCTGATTGTATGTCAACAGGCAATCTGATATGGAGCTGCTCGATTAAGTCATGCAGTATAGAAGAAGAGTACTTCGGTACAAACCACAATGGCACGAAGTCCGAAGTTAAACTAAATTAGGTAATCAGCGCTATAAAAGTCTGATGTCATTTAGTTAATATTAAATATCTACACTGAAAATAAAATTAAGGGGGACATTAATAAAAAAAAAAATTTAAATTAAATTTAAACTACTCGTTTATTATGATTAATTAATTCGTTTTACTTTGGCCAAATCGATTAAAAATCTATTGATGCACTTATCAAACTGGTTGCTGATGTATCTCAGGGTTATCTGTTGGGTCTTAGATGAAAAAATTGCTTTAAAATACGCTTCTTTACTTGTAAATGTGCTTATATGTACATTTGCTAGACAAGAACTCATTACACAAGAACTTAAACTATTTGTAAAAATTAAAAAAAATATGTCAAATTGTGTATTTCTCGTTATTTTTTGATAAACCAAGTTTTTAGAAGACACCCAAAAGTTTCTCATGGTTGTTTTAGATTGAATTTATTAATAATTTAAAATATCAAGGAATACTTTTTAAATAATGTCCATACTTTTATCGATTTTAAATCGAAGCAGATGCTTAAAATTGTATAGTTTTTAAGAAAATTAAAACAACGTAAATAGGGTTTAAGTTACTTTAAAGATCCTATTTCCACTTAGTAAAAGTAGTAAAGTAGATTTTGTTATTTTCAATTTTTTGTAAAACCTCAAACATTAACTTGGTGAAATAGACCCCTCATATACATACAATTTCGATCCAACACGCACCTTTTGTCACATCTTCTAAAAAATAAAAAATTAAATTTTTGTCTGTGTATCCCCTATAGACACAAAAACTAATGAACTGAATTAGCTGAAATTTTCAGAGTTTATTTCTACATTATAGCACAATCTGCTCATTTTTATAATATTTTTATTTTTTCCTTATTCAAAATCTTTAAAAAAAAAATTTGCCACTACGCTCTTTTTAAACTTAGGTATATAACGTTTCCCTCCCAATGCAACACCTACTTTTCCCATAATTGCATTTTTTCCTTTTTAATTTATGACATGACATGACGTGAGTATAATTTTTTTGAAATTTTGATCATTGCCACGCCCACTTTTGTATTGTTAAATTTTTTTCTCGTTACATAACGTCCTTTGAAAGTTAAATTTTTTTTTTTAAGCGAGGAGAAGAGGGAGCGACACTAAACTTTCCAAGGATTTAAGAAATACCGACAATTTTTAGTTTCTATATTTAGGTAATTTGTCTTTTTTTAATAAAATTTTCCAATATTAGCCATGTTAATAATGTTTTTATAATATAGGTCATGAATACCTATCTAACTTTATTCTTCTTATTCTTAAAGAAATAAGTTCCCACGATAATAATTGTGTCCCTGTAGTTACTTTCAATTTTAAAGAAAATGAAACTTCTTGGCCACAAAATTCTAAAAAAGTAATTTGGCAGGAATGTTTACCTTGATTAGTGGTTTTAACAATACACCAGTTTTAGACCCCGTGCAGCCAGAATTTGATAGGCAACATTTTGGTTCTCTTGGAAATCAAACTAAAATATATCAACTTAATGGCATTCAAATCTCATGAATTAAGTGATTCGGCAATTGGCCCTCTGCCTATCTCTGTACTACATAAAAATTTATTAGTAAAATATAAAAATATTGTTACTGTTGAAAAAATAAAGTAAGCATTAAGCTAGAAAACAATTATTTATTTGTGTAGGTATGTGTTACATTTTGAATTCAGATTGTGGTTAGCAGTTCAGTTTTTTCTTCCTATCTCGTAAGGTGTGAAAATATCGGAAGTTACTGGGTGATTTGCATTAGATGTGGCAAAAAGCTTGTATGTATGTACCAAATTTTGGCTCAATTTTTTTTTATGAGCTACCTTAAGCTATGTGCTTACATAATATGTATATAATCTAATACATTAAAGCACCAAGTGGAAAAATTATACAAAACATGACCTTTAAAGTTCCACCACAAAACTTTTAACACAGCCTAATTCCTTATGAAAAATACTATCAGAAAAATATATCACAACATCAAAATAAGCACCTTGAAAAATTGGATTTTTCCACCTCGGCCCCACTGTGCAGCGTAACCGGTGACATTCTAATGAACTAATTATTATGTCATGTGTTACAATTAACAACTTTAATACTCAATGAACTTATCAGTTTTAAGTCAGCCGTTTACAAAAATAGCTTTTGACTGAGAAAATTCAAAACTACAAAAACTTATTTTTTTTATATCTTATTCGCATAGTATCTAAATTATGTTTTTCCAACTGTTACTTATATGCCCGAAGATCATTTCTGACAAAAATTAATGCACTTATTCCTTGTGTGCGATGATTAAAAAATCGACCTAACTGCATTCTAAATTAGTTTATTATGATATAAAAAAGTTTTAATTTCAGTGTATGCCACATTAAAAGGCAACGGATTTATACCTTAGTTCCAAGGGTCCATCAAATACAGTTTTTCTTTCATACTTGCGTGAGAATACAGAGCAAGTTCCTAAATGATTCTAAAAGCTTATTATTTTGATAAATTAAGAACTTGCATGTTAATATTGGTTGTTTTTTATTTTTTTTTTTTTCTTGAAAAAGAAACATTTTGTCTCTCAAAATAATTAGGTGGTGTCTTTGGGTGTGTGGTATTTACATGATGCCATCCACGGTTCGTGATATTTTCAATTGCTCAAAGTGAATTTCGACTGACACTTTTTCTTCGGAGCTATTTTTATAATAAAAAGCTTATTTTTGCGTGATTCATTTGCTCTTTTTTATTTTTTTTTTGTAATGGACTTGTGTTTTGATTATAGTTTGCAAGGTTATCTCATAGAATTATGGGTATAATAAAGAGAGTCATGACACTTTTTAATATAATTAAAAAAATATATAAACTTATCTACTTTGTTTTGCATCAAAACACCTGTTTGATAACTGAATGTGAAGCGAGAGATAAGAACTATATTGATAAGTCGATTGAACCATGCCAATTCCAATATTAGTTCAACATTACGAAATAAGAATATACAATTCATTTTTCGAGCTAAAAGTTTTTTCTATCTTGTGGAATTATGACGATGTTTTATATTCTAAAAATTATCTATGAAATATTTTATTGTCATTGATCAAAAAAAAAATTGAAATTAAAAAAACATCCATGTGTGATTTTATGTTTTAACTTTTTATTTACTATTTTGGTTAAGCCAAGTCAATAAAAGTTTTTACTTCGAGCTTCTAAATATATATTTTTACATACCTATTTGATGTGATTTTTTGTAATAAATAATTAAAATAATAATTTTTGGCCGCACTAATATTTTAATGATATTTTTTTGTTCAAGCTTTACTTACTTTAATTCATATTAAATACTCCGTTAAAAATTCATTTACCAAAAAAAAAAAAACAAACCAAGAGTGGATATTTAATCGCGAAGGAAATTTTTGGCTTCATAAAATAATTTTTATCACCAAGTAGGGGGTTGTTGGAAAATTTGAAGAAATCTTCAAATATAAACGCGACGAAAACACTCGGTCTTTTTATGTATTCTTACAAAACTTTCAAAACCTTAATTCGACTAAGGAGGAAGTTGCCCCGTTGCCGAGAGTTGTGTCAAATTTATTTCTGAAACATGTTTTCCTGTCTGTTTAAACCTCTGGTTAATTCAAAAAATTCGGTGAATTAACTCTGGATAGACGAGGATATAATTTTGACATAAATTGCTGAAACAGTAAATAATAATAAATTTATATTCAGTGTTCAACTTACAGTTTACTTCAGTAATCAAAAACTAGACCTTAAGGAATTTGTTCGTTAAATAACAAAAATGCGTCACTTTAACCACTTTTACGCTTTGATTAACTGTCGAAATATCATACCTACTCATTTTAAATAGTGGAGAATTGGTGTAAAAGTTAAGTGAAAATTGTTTGGAATTGTTGTTAAAGGCTTTATCATTGCATTGGTCATTATCATTATGAATACCGAAGAAAACTTTATGCCGAATATATTTAAGGAAAACAAAAACACCAAATATAAGATAAGTGAGCGTGGCAGTGGACTGTCTTTAAAGGTTCAATAGATTTCAATTACAAAATTTCATTATTCTAGAGATATAAAGTAAGGAGGAATCTTAGATATAAGGAAAATGATCGCAGTAGCAGTTTATTTCAACCTTCTTAGGATGTATGTTAGGATAAAATTGCAATATGTATAAGAAAAATTTTCCTGGTAGTGGGCGGGACAAATAACAAATGTTTTGATTTAGGTTGAAGAGAGCTAAATTACAAAATGTTAAAGTTCTAAGGACATTCAATAACGAGAAAACTATAATATGATAAAAAAGGGCGTGACAGTGCAGTGGGTGGATCCTATATACAACCTACTTTCTTAACCATCTTTTTGCTTATAGGGCCAAAATTTTAAGATTTCAGCGAAATTGATTCAGTATATAGTTCAGTATATTATATAAGCACATAGACAATTATTATTATTGACGGATTGGAGCGAACGCACCAAATAGCTCGACCAAGGCAAGCTTTATAATCCAAACATTTACAAAACTACTATTCCGAAAACCTTTTTATGTAGCTCAGTCCAGCCATTTAGTTCAGTAAGTCGGAAATCCACGAGCCAAATGGCTTGGCTCTAATTACATTGAATTTTAATGCGAGGTCATTAAACATTTCTTTATTTTCAAACTTTTATTCTGGTAAGATTTGTTTCAATGAAACAAAAAAAAATATATATGTACAATGTACATAGGTACATATTGTTTATTTTAAGTTTCAGTTTAAAAGGAATAGAGGTAGGTAGGTATATCATATCATATATCATCCTACCTTCAACCGATAACATTAAAATTCGAATTTTTCTGCACAAACAAATTAAACCAACACAGACAAAACACAACACCTCCTCAGTTATATACCTAAGTATACTTATAAAAGGTCTTTGAACTAAAAATTAATTAAAGCTATTTTAAAGCTACATCCGATATGAAATTTATCCCTTGCATGTATCTACTTTTCTGTATCCATTTTCCATTAAACGGTCGGTCGGTCGGAAAACATAACTGGATATCGATTTTAAGTTAATAACTCAATGGTGAAACCTGGAAAATTGTCCTGTTCATACCTTTTTGTTGTTGTTCTTGCTGCTTTTCCTCCTGCAGCTGTTGTGGTTGTTGTTGTTGCTGTTGTTGTTGTTGTTGTTGTTGAAGCTGCAAGGGCTTTTGTTGTGTTTCAACTGGTTCACATGTTTGAGGAGATGCTAAAGTTGTTGTTACATTAGCAGGAGCAATCTTTGGAGCCTCCGTAGATGAGCTTTCTAACATATCCGCCATTTTTTACAATTTTCCAATAAGAAAACTAAGTACAAATTTGACTAAAAGGATAATCCTTTCTTTGATTAAAAAAATCACTCAAATTTGTGGTAGCTATTGTAAAATCTCACAAATTGTTATTTCGTTTTCATTAATTTCAAAAGATTTTTTAAAACACTTCTAGAATTAACATAGGCGGTATAACAGAGAAACCTTAAATTCGGTTGTTCTTTTTTTAAACGACACGGCACGCAGTCTTAAGTGCAATTACCAATTAAAAAGTAAAAAAAAGGTGGCAACAACCCACTTCCGGATGAAATAGCGAAGAAAAGTTTAGGAAGGGAGGTGTTTTTTTGTTTCTATTTTTAATGATAAATTTACTTAAAAGAAATAATGGTACTCGCACGAAACAACACTGCTCGGCTGTTATCTCAAAATGGACTGATTTCGGACATAGTTTGTTACTGATGGACTTTCGAGAAGATTATACCTGCTCTAGAGTGGGGAACGTTATTAAAAGCTTATTTTAGTACACATAAATTAAATAAGCTTTGAGTTGTAGTCTATACTATATAAGCTTACCACTTCTTGGTGACATCTACCGGAAAAAACGAAAGTTTAATATGAAAAAAAAATACAAACGATTTATTTAAATTCGATTATACAGGGTGATTCGCTCAGAAGATGAAACAAATAGCTATAGGACATTTAGGTTGATTAAAAATATTTTATGGAAAAATATTACAAGACAACAACAGCATAACTTCAAACTCGCAATATTATGCTATAATCCTTTTTTAAAGCCAAAGATTTATTCTTTTATATTGTTTTCAAATCAAATTTTTTCAATGAAAAGTTTTTGGACAAAATGTTTTATGTAGTACGTTGTAGGTTTTTTCAGCTAGAGTTTATGAAGAAAATAGGTTTTAACTATGATACTAGTTGAAAAGTATAAATATTTCAAAATTTTAGTAAAATAGCTTTAAAGTTAGAGTTGTTAAGTAGGTATACATCAACGTATCATCCTAATAAGTTAAAATCATGCTGTTTAAAATTTGGTCTGACAGTTTCTGTTTACTAGTTAAGAACCGGTTTATGTTTATGTACCTACTACTGTTTGGGCTTTACTAATTTGACAAAGAAAAGGGTTCTATACTGTTAAATTCTCTCCCCTATACATTAAAAACAAAAGATACTAAATATCACTGGATTTTTTTGTTCTTAAAAGGGTTAAGGATAAAAGATGTATGTATTTGCTGTTGCCCTCTTATGAGCGCTTATCCCTTATCATGGGTTTTTTAAATTGATTTGTTTCGTTCCTATTGGCTCACGAGAAAATGGTAACATTCGGCTTGAAATACTGAATATTTCTATTTCCATTTCCATTACAGTATCCAAATAGTGTTCGTCTTTTGTTTAACTGAAAATAAAAATAACAAAACACAACATGTTGTTAGCTTACATGCCTAACTATGAATGCTCTTATTATTTTCCTTGTATATTTTTATGAAAATTGTTCGAAAATGTATAATGTGTATAGCATAGGCTGTTTTCCTAAATGTCAAATAAATGCGCATTGTGAATGCGCATTGCATTTGTTTCATGAATTATGTGATGCTTTCTCACTTTGTTGCTTTAAAAGTTGCTTTTTGTCAGTTGACATTTTGCAACGATTATGATGATGATCGTATCCTGACGATGTATTTTTTTCCCATTTTCGGATGAATAGAAAAACATTCTCAGTAAGTTTTAAATTTTAAAGCTAGGTGAGTTCTACACTACAATAGTCACTTCATTGCAATTTTCAAGCTACAGAATCTTTAAAAGAATCTTTCGAGCTATATTAACTCTCAAAAACAAAACAATAAAATGGCCAAAATCATTAGAATTTCAAAGAAAAATAGCAACTGGATTTGAAGAAAAACGAAATTGTTATTTTATTTGGGATTTAAACCATTTTTTCCTGTAGATACATATATAAAAATTAAAACAATTCAACTTAAAAATTTAATAATATGTACTTGCTTTGTCGAGGAATTACCCATCTTCCAAACAAAATAAATGCACAAAAACTGACGTCTGCATCGCGACTATTCCTGATGCGCTGTTTGCTTTTGCCTGCGCATTAAGATCTGTTCACAATGCATTTCGGAACGTGACCTAATGTAACGCTGCCTAGGTTTGCATTAAGGAATGGTTGCAAATGCACAATGAAGGCAGCGTTGCATTTAGGAAAACAGCCATACTTACTCCTTTGGCTAATTTGTATTAAATTTGATAGGACCAAGACCACGCACGTTGCACAATAGCACAGGGGTCAGAAATGCTCGCATATTTTAAAATGCAGTGTTCTGTATACTTTTCTTACAGTGTTTTTCATAAGAAATTAGTCTGTTTTTATTTACAAAATTTGCTTTCAGAATAAAAAAGTATTAGAACCGAAACTTTAAAATGTTAAACCTACTTAAAAGTCCTGCTTTAAATAATTCCTCCACATGCATGGATTTGTAATTAAAAATCGGTCTTTTAATGTATTATATTGGCTCCTACATAACTGGAAGCATTTTTTTTTTTAATATTTTTGGATTATACGCGCATTTCAGACTTGAGTATAGCTGTAGTTACAAAAAAAAGTTCCACCTTCCAGGGTCTAGTTCGTTTTTTACCTCGTAGATAGTATTGCTAGTAATTAAGATTCTATCAAAATGTCATTATCATTTTTGGTCAGTTTTGGGCTTAACGAATAAGGACTCATTACAAAAAATAAGAAAATACTTCGGATTAAAGAATAACCGGTTCAGTATAAAAGTAACTTTTCTTCACAAATGTCTATATGGTATCTTAATTATTTCCTTCATTTCCTCTTCAAAATTAATTCAAAAACTTTCAAATCCTTTCTCTCATTTTCAAGAATGTCAGTTAGTGGTAAGTCTTCGTCTGATCTCTTAAAAATGTATACATCAAAAATAAACATCACGTATACGCCATAGTAAACATTTTTTAAGGAAATCATTTTAAAATGATTAAATGAGGAATTACTCCGAAATGCCACTTGTAACAGTATCTTATAGAAGCCGGTAAATTTTTGTGTCTACTACGGAGTGATGACAGTGGCGCAGTAGAGGAAGAACGTAAATTCCGTGGCACACGCAAGAAAAAGGGGATCTCGATCAAATTCGTGTGCAAAAATTAAGATAACCATGCAGGCAACGAGGTGCTTGGAGAGAAACTATAGAGGGGCTTATGTCCCCACTGGAATGTATATTGTCACCTTAATTTTCTAAATTCCGAAAAATATTTACTGTCGATTTCACTTAGCAAATTAATCGATTTTTTGGTAAAACTTAATTATTATTTACCTCAATCAAAATTAAATAAATACTAAGATTTAATTTTTTTAAATAAATAAATAAAAATAATGTTAAAAATTCTACAATCAAAATTTTATTTTAAAAATTACTTTCCACTAATGTAACAGATAATATATAATTTAATGAATACGGATTTAATTTTAATCAATACGGACACTTCGATCCGCCACCAGGATTCAGAAATGCATCGCGGCTTATTAAACGACACATGTCTTTATAGTTGCGAGTGGATTGACGCTGCGGTTGATTATTCCGTGGACGGTAATAAATTCCATTTCCAGTATTTGGTCTCTGATATTGATTTTGATATTGAACGTTGCTATTTTGTCTGTTTTCGTGTTGAACGTTATTAGAACTTAAACCAAATAATGTTTCAAAAACCGGATTTGCAACAACTAAAGCTGTTTCGATACAAATTAACACAATAATCGTCAAAATTAATTTCATTTTCATATAATGATTAGATGCTTTCGTTGGTTCTCTGGTAATAAAATGACAAGCATTACTTTATTTATAGGAAGAAAAATTATAAATTTACCGAAAGCTGATAACAAGTCCAAGGGCCGGTTAAGTTATGTGAATACTATATTCATCCCGTGTTTTTTTTTTTGCTGTTTTAAAAACAATTGATTTTGACCTTGTAACAGTTGCGGAAAAAAGATTATTTTATATGTTGATATTGAGTTCTCTGACATGTTCAAGGTGAATTTCTAATAATTTCGCATAATTTACATATGTACATTAATATTATTATATGTACTACTTTTTAATCAGTAGGTCAGGAATTCATGGGACTAATCCACATGTTATAATTTTTTTTTCTTTGGGTGAGTATTGCAGCCATTCAAAAGACTCTATGACGACAGAAAAAAACTTGGTAAGGAGTATGAGATTATATATAAACTTGTCTTAAAAAACCTCCTCCAACCAATTGTTACTAAGTTAAAACTTATCTAGCAATTAATTTTAAATAAAATTAAGCTCGGTGTTGCAGGTAATTTAAGAAGATTATTTCTACGTATAAAATTGTACCTAAACACTTCCTTGTGGTACCTCAGCCAGAAGTGTCAACATTCATTCCGTGTGTTATACGAAAGAGTATGTTCTCTAAATATTCTTTAAGAATCGTATAATGTACAAAAGACGTGTTTTAATTTGAATTTCAGACGAAGACCTGACACGCAAAATATTTTTTTTGACAGATTGTGAATAACTTGCTATAAATTCATCTATTTTGCTTTATAGCGTTTTTATAAAGAGATGTGGTATCCTTGTTTCTAGCATACTCATAATAACCTAGTTACACGTGTTCAGCGGAAGATAAATTATTCTCTTCACATTGGTATTTACTTCAGTTAAAATATTGTTTTGTTATGATTTAGTAAACATATCTCCAATGACTAAAGAATTTAAAAATCATTACCAACATAAAAATAATAAATGATGCATTGAAAAAGAAAATGTTTAACATTCTGATCTAGTTTCAATTCAATAGTAAATGTAAAGGAAATTAAACTGAATTAGAGGCATCTTGGTTTCTACTTTTGTTAAATAACCTCCAACTTCGTATACTTTACTTAAATACAAAACTTATAATTAGGTATTCGGTTTGAGTTGCGGTTCTTGTCTTTTAATTTGTCTTATAAATATTTTGTCTTTAACAAATTCCTTATATTTTTAAACAAGTTTCTGGTTTCAATATGACTTGACTTGTATAATACATGATAGAGAAATCAACCGCAAAAAAAAAAAACACACTTTTTGATGCTTAGAAAATCATTTATTTTGTTAGCCAACAAAACTCTTTTAAATAGCAAAACACTTTTCTGTAAGTACTCAATTTATTTTTTAACACATTTATACCGCCAATATTCTGGCATCATATTGAAATTAACAGTTCCTCAAATTTGTATATGTCATCTCGGCTTTTATAGAAGCTCCTGTTTTTAAACACAAGCAGAGTTTTACTTTAAAATCAGCCCTTATTAGCAAACAAGGGTGGAATTATCGCATCTGGACCATAACCCCCCCTAGCAAATTGTATTCCAATATTTTTTCTAATTGAAAGCTTTGATGCAGTACCTTTTATATTAAGTTGGTTAAAACTGGCGGCATCAGGTAACTTCTTTTGCTGAGAGTTATTGGTTACTTCTTTATTCGAAGTGGTTTCTGCATATTTTCCAGCTTTTTCAATATTTTTTTCAGAAACATATAACATATGATGGCTGAACTCATTTTCTCCAAAAGGTTTTGGAATTGGTGGTAGTCTACCGTAAGGATGAAATTCAGAAAAATGCGTTTGGTCGAAGGGAACTGGAAATGGTTGATTATAAGGATTAAAATGATGAACTTGGCTTGTAGTTTCAATCAATCCAGGAACGTAATCTGTGCTTTTTGTTAAACCGATATCACTTGGTACACGAAATCCAAACTCCAATGGTATATTTCGTTTTATTTGTTCCTCATTCTCAATAAATGGGGAATGGTAATGACTATGCGTTGTCGGTAAAAAATGCTGCACTGCATGGGCTATTGGTTTAGGGCTTTGTTCAAATCCAAAATACATAAATTCATTTAGATGATTTTTTGAGCCTGGTTGATAAAAATTATTGTAGAAGTTATTAAATTTTGAATCACTTGCACTTGTTGATGAAACCAATGAGAATATCAAAAAAGATAACCGCAACATAATAATCTTAGAACTTCAAAATGTATACTAACTATTTTTTGTCTGCACGATATGTCTTTATACCTTCTTTAAAAGATTAAATTAATTTTGACGCAAATCGAATATTGGTAATCTGTGGTTTTTTGTTTAAAAAAAAACATGTTTTTATGTAAATTTACAAGAATCTGGTAAAACAAAACAAATTTCTAATTAAGTGACTCAGTTCATGCGTTCTGGAAAATTTCTTCTACACAGAGCTTGATGGTATGTATGTTTATTATGTTTTCATCGCCTAAGCAAGGAATTCTCCGATTTTATTGGGGTCAAAGACAGTGGTTAATTAACAGGAAAAAAATACTATTAACAATGTTGACAAAAAAAAACGGGTTTTCCCTCGTCATACATAGAGGAATTGTTTATATTATTAGATATCAAAAGTATGGTTTTTTTCTTTATAAATTGATTTAAAACAGAATACATAGAAAACTTGCGTTATTTATTTAAAACCTTCATCTACGTCTTGATTTAAGTTGATTCTTAAAAACTTAAAACTGAAATTATTGATGGGACAGGTCTAACTTAATTTTTAATCGATTATACGCCCTCATATTCAAAACATGTTTTCAAGCTTTATTCATAAATTATATAGGAAAGATAGACCTTTTCGTGAAAAGAAAAACAGAAGGGAAAGAGGGCTACTATAGAAAAGTTACAGTCCAGTTACGTTTCCCACCATCATATAACAATAATATTGTAAAGCACAACGTTTTGATACACATTAGGGGTATTCATGCAATGGCGTAAAGTCGCTGTAATTAAATGTTGTAAACTACGTAAAGCTCTCAAATTTGTATGACAATTTGACAGATTTACGCAGTTTACCACGATTACGAGGACTTTACGACGTTGCATGAAATACCTCTATTGCTTTGATGATGATGCGATATTGCAGTTCAAAAATGACAGCTCTAATTTTGTGGAAATTAGTGGTTTTAGAAAGCTCATTTTAAATACTTTTAATATAGTATGCATAGGCAAGTTAAAAAAAATATTAATATTTAAGACATTGTGGCAATTAGGTTAAGAAGTGCTTAAGATTTGATGCCTATCTACTCTAATTTTGTACAGTGGAAACAAAGTTACACATTATTTAATCTCACTATGAAGTCTTTTCATTAAAGGGATGAGAATTAAAATCTTAGTACTTTAAAATATGTACATATATTGACGCAAGTAACCCCCCTCACTTATCGCCTCTCCAACCATAATGGCATAATCAATAAAATTACGAATTTATCCCAACAAATAATCTTTTTTCTAGTGGATAAGCAATGAAATACAACTTCCATTTTCGGCACCCAAAATAGTGCCGTAATGAGTTCATTCGAAACTCATTGGAGAGGGCCAATTGCTGAAATATCTCCCAAAGTTTTTCATCAGCGTATTCGAAATCCTAGAAAGCATTTAAATTAATTTTGTGTCTTAAAATTATATAGGCTCATATAAAAGATGAGTCCTTTAAATCCTTAACAGGATTTTTTTGGAGACAGCCTGAAAATTTAAAAATCTAGTGCTATTTCAACTCTTTTTTTATAATAAACGGCTTTTTTGGAGTTACATTTTGGCTTTTACTATCCTAACCCTGGCTAAATTCTTCCTTTACCATTTTCTCAATTTCAAAATTAAATTTATACTAAGAAATAATTGTATGTTTTATATTAATCTAATTAATAAATATTGACAGTTTATATCAACTCATCAAAACAAGCTTTAATCGTTTAGAAGTTACTAACATAAATGATCCCTTTTTATAATATTATACTCTTAAATCCTGCTAGCTCTACTATGTATGTACAATGTACATATTTGTAATATTTCCTATAGCTATAAACAAAAAAAATATTGTATACATTATTGTAAAGTTATTAAGATCCACCACCTGGATTTACTTAAGATGTTGTACCAAACGTTGTATAGAATCTGAACCTTGTTTAGTTTTTACTTTTATGAATGTTCGTCCGTTTATAACTACACAATTAAATTTAAAACCAAAAACATTTTAAAAACGGAATATTCTGGAGGTCGTTTTCGATGCGCACTTCCTATTTATAGCTAATCAACAATCTCCCTACTTTTCTTGACCTACTTAGGAAGATTATGATTATCAGTATAAAAGACTTTACATTCAGTAGATAGGATTCAGTATTCGTTGACACATTAACAAGAGAAATATATAAAAACAAAAATGTATAAGTTTAAGTATTTAATTATTTACCTTTTTGCAGTTGTATCTTCGATAAATGCAAAGCCAACATTTGACTTGATATATAAAATTGCTCAAGGCATAGAAGATGGTTTGATAGCTGAATCTAAAGATCCATATGGGCTTGGAAATCAAGGCTATGGTTATGGTCCAGCGCCTCCACCAAACAGCATTAGTTATCCTGTATATTCTGAACAAATGTATCCAGGACCTTACAACAACCTTGCTGCCAACCCTTCAGTACCAATCTTTACAGGACCTCATTCACAAAATGGACCATATCCTTCATATAATAACCACATCCAATACGGACCGTATCCTTCGAATTATAACCACATCCATCAAGGTCAATATAATCCTTATCAAGATCCAGTTCAATATGGGAACAATGGCTATGGACAAGTGAGTGGTTCTAATTCATATGTCTACGGAACCAAGTCAGGGTACAAAAATATGGGCTACTAAATTCCAAATCGATGGATATACCTCTTAATGGTATGCATATGTGTTTAAATGTTAACTTATAACCTTAAATAGCATATTTTGTTTTTTTTTTTATTTCGTTATTTATCAAAAAAAACCTTTTATAATGTGATACAAATGTGATGTGTTGAATTCCTTTGTAAATAAATTGAAAATCTTGACAATATCAAATAATAATTTTATTAATAATCTAATTTTATAATAAGCGGCGCGGTGGGAGAACCGATTGGTGTCGGAATTACAGTTTTTCTTATGAAATAAAAATAAAAAAAAAATAAAAAAGCCGCTCAATTGGCTTTTGAAATTTTGTTTGCATAAATTTATATTTTTGTTAAAGAGTTCAGACAAGATTCTCTATTTAGGCTTCAAAACGTTTTAGGATTTAAATTAAAGTACGAGTTTCATTTAAGCCTTAACTATACATTGACCACTTTTTGCAAAATTACAAAATTAAGAATATGTTTTCCCCGCTAGCGCAGTTATTTTGTGAAAAAGAATATATAATTTTTTTTTTTAATCCGGAATTTAAGCTTTTTGCATCATTTTTCACTTTTGTACTTTTTTGGCCAATGTAGTTAAGGCTTAAAAAGCATCTTTGCAACCGAAAGACTGCTTTTAAGGGGCATATTAAGCTGCATATACATACATGGGTCAAACACTTTGGAAACGTATCGTTTTATAATCAAACGCGGCTTTTAGTAAGACGAGCCTAATGCCACCTCAGCAACGCCACCTCTTGGTCATCACATCAATCATTGAAAACGAATCAACACGAACTTGCCGTAGAACATAAACATATTCAAATTATAAAGTTCAACTTTATGTGTAGTACTTCAGCTTCTTTGACATTTCCCCCACCACAAATAACTTTCATCTGAATTTTCAGATGAGAATCCACGCGTTCAAAAAATGACAATTTACATCTGAAAATTCAGTTTTATGAATTTTTCGGACTTCTGATTGGGCAGCTGTCACATAATAAATAAAGTTAGATGACTTTTAACAGTCATCTGACAAACGATCAATCAAGTAGCTTGAAAAATGCCGAAATCTGAATTTTCAGATGTAAACTTTTATGTGTTGAACGCGCGTAATTTCTTGTCTAAAAATTCAGATGAAACGTAACTAAAAGTTATCTAATTTTGTATGACAGCTGGCCAATCAGAAACTGTAAAAATTCGGAATTCTGAAAATTCAAATGACATACTAAGGGGATTGAACGCCCTCAATGACTTTTAGTTACGTTTAGTTACGTCTCATCAGAATTTTCAGGCAAGAAAAATTTACTCGTGTGAAAGGTAACAGCTTTGGAATTGTATTCGGACGCAGCCATTCAAAATGCTCCACACATTTTTTTTAATGAACTTCCTTTTATCCAATACTTAAACCTTTTCTAATGTCATTTATTCCACGGTGTTCATCCTGTTCATCCAGCTGTCAATTTGACATTCCGTTTTTTTTTCGTTTTTTGCTGAAGAAAACTCGCGTCTTTTTTACTCAAATCTTTAAAAAAAACCTCGAATTACGCACAAATTTAAGTAATTGTATTGTGTTTCAACCGATAAAATATTCAATTTGTTTTATTTGAATCGCCTGAAAATGGACAAATCAAAGGAATTAAACGGCTCGGAAAACGACGCCACCGGTTCCAGCAGTGATGGTATGTAATGAAAAAACAATTTTTTTCCTATTTAAATTGAATTTACTTTTTTCCCTGCATATAATATTTTATTTTAAAGTAAAAGTGTTAAGTGTTGAATCATCAAACCTTTTATACCTTGATAATTAAAAAAAAAAAAAGTAAATCTCATCTCAAGTCAAGATTTTAGGCTAAAACAACAAAAAACAATAAAAATAACTTCTAAGGTATGCTTGAAACAAATTTTTCATTAATTTCCCAACCCATTCATCATTTTTTCTTTTTAGTTAAATCCGTCAGAGAGGACAAAAATGACAATGAACCTAAAAAAAAAATTCCAAAACTAGATACCGCCGAAGAATCAAATTACGAAGAAGACGAAGATGAAGATCAACTTGAAATTACAATGAACGAACTTTACCGTGATCCAATTCTCTTTGACAAATTGAAATCTAGTTGGAGAGACGGACAACAGCTTTCTGAGGACAATCCAGATGTGAAATTGTATGCTGAACCCTTCCGGATCGCAATTCTACAAGATTTTCTCTCTGACAAGAAAATCACTGGACTTTTAGTCAATGAAATGGAAGAGGACGTCGATTGGTCACACAAACAGATGGATCTCTATGAATTCGACCAAACTGCTAGTTTGTCTGTTGTACCAACAATATATCTGAAAAAATTCTTCAAATTTCTAGAAACATCCGTTCAACCATGGCTAGAAGACCTTTGCAATCTGAAAATCAAATCTGTATCCGCATCCTGCTCAATGTACAATTGTGGTGACTACCTCCTCGTGCATGACGACCTCCTGAAAGACCGACAAATAGCATTTGTGTACTACCTATCTCCATGGGAAGAAGTTGACCAATGGACGGATGAAATGGGTGGTTGCTTGGAGATTTTCAAGACTGACGACAATTGTTTCCCTAATTTCCCCGTAGTGAGGAAGATCAATCCACGAAACAATCAATTTGTCTTCTTTAAAGTTGGGTCGAAGTCTTTCCATCAAGTGGGTGAAGTGACAACGAGTGATTATCCTCGGATGACAATCAATGGGTGGTTTCATGGGGAGTTGAACACTGACTCTGTAGAGGACTCCATGAGACCACACAGTAAAATGGAATTTTCCGTGCCCCAGGCAAAGTCAGTTGATCTAGAAAAAGTGATCAATGGTACGTATCTAAAGGAAGATTGTAAAAATCACATTCAGAAACACATTGAGGACAATTCCGAAATTTGTCTGGTGGAATTCTTAAAGGCTGAGATTTTTGAAAAAATTTGCCAGGAGCTGAGGACGAATGATTCACTTGTTTGGACGATCAAAGGTCCTGCCAGCGGACAGCGTTACGAAACTCTTGATCTTCACACTATCTCTGAACCTGTTGCCTTGCTCATTGACACTTTCAAAAGTACGCAGATGTTTAAGTTGCTTCAAGAATACACAGATCTGGACTTGGCAGAACCAAGGGCGGTGGCACCTAGTATTAGTCTGGAATTACAACGTTGGTCACCCGGATGCTATACAGTTCTCGGCGATGGTGCGCTTTGTGATGAAAATACTTTGGATTTAATGTTTTTCTTGAATGCGGCTGAGGATGTTGGTGTTATTACATATTTGTCGCCCGAAGAAGAAAACGATTCGGATTATGATGAATCAGTATTACTGACTATAAAACCGAAAGATAACGCACTGAATATTGTGTATCGCTGTGAGGGAACGACGAAATTTACGAAATATGTTTCAAAACTGACGCCGATCGAAAAAGGACCGGTGTTTATTTTGTGTTGTAGTTACAAGGAATAACGTCAAAATGTCGGCCAGTAAATGAAATTAAATTTTTAAATAAATAAAATTGAAAATTGTGCAAATCTGTTTATGTTTTACTTTTTTCATACGCGTGTAGTGTAAATATAATTTCTATATCCATATGAATTAATAATTTGTGTAAATTAATAAAATTGCAATTATGTAGGAAAAATAATTTGCTTTGTATAAGATCTTAAAAAAAACCACATGGTTTGCTTTAAATTCGTATACCTATCTTGAGTTTTATTTATCACATCGTTAAATTTAAGGGAAAATCCCAGAGCATTATAATATATAGTAAATATTAAAACCTATAGTTTTTAATTCCCACCTATGGCTTATATAATATGTACCTTTAAACTCACGTACTCATATTTTTGTTACACATCCATTACCAATATTTGCTGTTGGGAATGACGGCTTTTTGGTAGAGACGTTTCCAATAACTACCATTATTTTAAATCACGATCTGACGAACAAAATCAGATTGATTCGAACAATGAATCTCTTCTAACGAACGCGTGAATCCAAACTGCTCGCTCTTATAAGCCCCGGAATGGGTAAATAGTTAAAATTGTGATTAGCAATGGCGCTATTAATATGTGTAAGTACCAGTACTAATGTTTCAGTACCGGATAGTTAACTATGAGTTAGAACAATGTTTATTAACTCGGCATACATATATATTGATTATTAAATTGCTATTTCAACATTTTATTTATATGTCAAGAACTATGTATTCAATTGAACCAGGCAAACTATGCTAGGTTAGCTAGAGTTTAAAATTGATTGAAAACCAATTTCATGAGATAATTTTTTAGGAGTTAAGTCTCGAATCATATCGCATTGAAATACACGGCCTTTTTATCAATTATTAATTAGGGCGAATAATTATGTGTGAATACATTTCTTTTATATTTTTTCAGACAAATATAGAATTTATGCTTCCGTAGCTTTTATGGTAGTCGTATTAGTTATTGGCGTACCGATGTGGTGGAAAACAACCGAAGTTTATAGGTAAACTAATTCTTAACAATAATGTTTTACAAAATAATTGCAATTGTTAACTCCTAGAGTAAGTCTCCCATATTCTGATATTCGCGACCTAAGCGAATCATTAATTCAAATCAACATGACAGTTGGAATCTTTACCTTCAAACCGGAACGATCTGTCCTTCTTATTGAAGAATTGAGTAAATCTTTCAAAAATAACGGTAATTAAAACTTATATATTTTTAAACAGATTTATTAAAAATACTTTCTTAGATCTTTGGAATATTCAATTCGAGCGAATTCCGCACATTGAAAATGCTGACAAAATTAAAACTCCTGCTGCTTTAGAAGCAATGATACTGAAACATTATCCAATCAAAACGGGTGATTTTATATTCATTGAATGGACAAACTTGCAAGACGATGTTCTTCTTACAACAGATCGTTCGGCATTCATTAAATCTGATACAAGTAGAAGGATTAATTTTTGTTAAGGTTTTAAACTATTTAAAATTTTAAAAATTCTCGTTTTTCTAAGGCGCTTCAAAACTTCAAAATGTCCTCAATGTAAACATTCTTCAAACACATCGGATCAGAGCTATTCTAGCCGATGATGAAGACGAACGTCGCACCGTGACAAAAAATTCTCCACCACAATTGCAATATGATGTTATCGTATCCATCCTAAATCCTCGTCCGGACTTAATGGATGTCAAGTGGAATGTCCAATTGGCTACTAAAAGTAGGTGCTTTATACTTTGCAGTACTTAAACTATTTGCTATCAATACATATTTTCAGCTTATATTCAACCCTTTCTTGATGCCGTTAGTAAAATTTCAAACTTCACTCTGAAAACCCAGTGGAAATATCAACTTCCTATTGATGGAAATTTAAAACAAGTCCGTGATGAAAGTTCGCTTGGTCGTCATTATGCTTTGCACGAGACATCAATGCCACATATTATTACTTCAATTGAAAAGAACCTAGGGGCTGGCATTACGGATAACTCTGTAATTAACATGATTGTGTATGTGCCTCCTTGTGATATAGCTCCTGTTCACATTTACAAAGGCAAAGATGTTATTGCGACACGCAATAAGGTTGACTCATTTATTTCACCAAAGTGGGGTGGTGTTATAATATCAAACCCATCTGAAGAAGCTTGCCGTTCTTATAATGAGAACTTAGAAAAAGTCAGTTTCTATGTAAATACCAATGATGTCATGCAGATTATGTTGTATCAGCTCCACAAACTTTTGGATATTCATGTCGAAGTGAGATCAACTAAAGCACAAAATAGAGAATAGAATTAAAGTTTCTTCATTGACAGGTCACTCTGGCAGGAGTGAAAGCTGATGATGTAGACCAAATAAGTCCAAGAACTTGGGAATACGATGCTTTCATACGAAGAAGTGTTGTTAATCATATTATAACATCAACTCACACATTGCAAAGCTTAATACAATTGTTAGGTTTGTATTTTATTATTATTCATTTTCTTTAACTCATACAAATTTGAAATTGAAACAATAAAATAGATGAAATAAGTTACATTGTGATCAATGATGATGTCGGCCTTGCTGTCAATGAAGCTTATGAACAAATTTTGGAAGCAAAATTGTATTTACAAAGAGGTGATCTACTCACAGCTTCCGCACATGCAAAGAAAGCTTTTGCATCATCAGAAAAGGCTTTCTTTGATGCAAGTCTTCTGGCGCAATTATATTTCCCTGACGAACAAAAGTATGTATTTTCTTTTAAAAGTGTATTTAACAAAAATTATACCTCTTATTTTGCAGATATGCCATATACATTCCATTATTTTTACCAATCATGGTGCCTGTGATAAGTTCGCTGTCCATGTTAAAGAAATACTATGCAGCTACAAAGTCTGCTTCAAAGCTGAAGACAAACTAAAACATTTAAACAAATATAGCATTCATTGTGAAGTACATATTAATAATAAAAAACTTAAATTATATTATATTTAATTATTCTCTGTATAAGAAGTTAAATTTTAAACTTAAAAGATGTGTAAAAACCGATTGGAAATGATACAAGAAGTGGTTATTTTTAATAGCTGGCGTTAATCAGGATTTTATGGTGGATTTACGTTTAACTTCATGCGAGTTCTGCAAAAAAAAAGGGATGTAAGATATTACATTTATATTTGTTGAATTGAGAGAAAAAACCGAAATGCAGAGATCTTCATTATAGGAAGATTATAGGAAGTGCCATAGTGCAGATATAAAGACGAACATATTCATCTCTCTTTCACATATTCATTCTATTCATATGAATCTGCCCCGCTCTACTTTGCTTTAAAAATGCAAATAAAGATGAATGTAAATTCAACATTAATGTTTCAAACCGTATAAGAAATATTATAGGTACACATGGCCAGGGCCGGACCAACCTTATGTGCAAATGCACAGGGCGCATTACCAGGAACAAAAAAATGAATTCTGATCTTGCGCAAACAAATAAGTGCTGCCATTTGCATTTTAACCACAAAACTTTTTCAAAAAATCCCAAAATATCATACATCACAACTGTGTTAAGTTATTTCTTCCACACTAACTAACATCACCTACCGCAGATACCTCAATAAAAAACGCATTGAAAGTCTTCCTCATAATTAATGTGGAAAAGTCTTATGCATGTGTATCAGTGTATGTACATACATATGTATGTATGTGCGCAAGTTTGGATGGAGCCGGCCCTGCACATGGCATACTGTAAAGGGAGATCTGTATTTGCCCAGAAACGCACACACATTTATGAAAATATAAGGAGTTACATAATGTATAAAGAAACATAATTTTTTTTTATTTTTTAACAATTTGATAGATACTGTTATTTTTGGTTATAAGATGCATTTTTTTAAAATCTTTATTATTTTTTTAAGAACCGCTAAGCTGCCAAGTTTAAATGGTAAACACAAATTTACAGAGCATCATTTCCTATTTTTAAATAATTAATTTAAGTGATAATACTCATGGTAAAAATTATGAAAAATTGCCATTTTTTAACCACCACCACCAAAAGCTTACGAAAAAAACATGCCAGACGTTTGTATTCGATATCATGATGAAACATGTACATACCTACCTTAGGGTTTCCAGAACATCACTTTTAAAGACAACATGTTCTCCTTTTTTTTATCCCTATCTATTTTCATAAAATTCTTTTTTTGTTCTTTTTTTTGCATGTCCTTTTTTTAGTGTCTTTTTGTATTTTTCTCCATAGCTTTTCCACAAATTAACAACTAACTTCCAAATCAATTGTATTTCTTAAAAAAATTACATTTTTACCTTTGAAAATAATTCACAATTAATTAAAGTTTCAACAATTTTATATTCTCTCCAGTCTTTTCTTCCACTCAACACAAAATCAATCCTTAACACAATAAAAACTTTTTCGAAAGTGAAGTAGAATGCTTTAAAGAAGAATGCTATAACGGTTACGAAAACTGTTTTAAGTTCATTTAAAGAGTTTACTTAAGCTCGGAAAAAAACAGTTACATATCTCTGAAACTAAATGTGCTAATAGATCAATAAATTATTTTGAAAACGAGTTATTATTTTATTTTCCTTTTTGGTTCAGGTTTTTTTGAGGGGGGTAGTGTTTCAATATTTGAATATTGGAAATGTTCTCTTTTTTTTCATTTACATTATGGACACCCTAATGTACCTATAAACTCTACAGCCTTAACCACTGAACCATTTTTCTTCTTCTTCTAAGAACTTAAGTTTATAACTTCGATTTAAAATGACGTTATGAGTGTAAAAATTTTTATATCGAAATCGATAAAAGTAAAAAATCAAATAAACGGTTCTAAGGCGATACCGTTAATAATAACAGTTTTTGATCTAATAAAATACATAGCAGAACTATTTTTTTTATTAAAATCGTTAGAGATGTTTCTTCCAAATAACCTCTTCATAACGGTTCTTATACCAGGTAGAGTTTTTTTTGGAGCTACAAAAATTTTCCCTCTATGAAATCACCTGAAATCTTAAGTTCCAAGT
The DNA here is from genome assembly GCA_951394125.1 of Epistrophe eligans. NCBI lineage: Eukaryota > Metazoa > Arthropoda > Insecta > Diptera > Syrphidae > Epistrophe > Epistrophe eligans. The sequence goes on from OX596028.1 coordinate 57,162,185, forward strand.
TTGAAAAAATCTCGTCAGTAGTTTAGGCTGTAGATCGAGGTACAGACAGCCGGGAAGACATACAGAAATACAAAAAGACAATTTGTTAATTATACTTTTATTTTAATGTGGCATTGATCAATATATTTTGTTTTGTTGCATATGAGTTATAATCATAGTACAAATGCATAGTTTCAAGTTCAACTGAAATCAATTTTGAAAGTAAAATCGATCAACAAGAGGACGCATGCGCAGGCCCATGGGACAAAAAATAACAAAAAGTAAATTCTTCTTCTATTACTGTAAATTTTGTTTTTTTTTTTTAAATTGAGAATAGTTAGTATAAATTGAATTTTTACTGCTTATTTTAATATGATATTATTATTATAAAAACAAAATATAATTAAGACTATAACTGGACCGGAGACGTCACAATTAAAAAACATCCTGATGTTGCTCTTAGTAGGTAAAGGTCAACAAGTTTTATGTTCCGGTTACTAACCAGATTCAAACAACAAAGAATGTAATTTTGAATTGGTCCCCTTTAAAAGCATACCTACTTGTGCAGCTAACATTAAGCTTAAGATACATACTGATTCTATGTGTAAATGTCATCCACCGGATCCAACACGAATTACTCGACTGTACCGCGACTCTAGCTTCATACAACTTAAAGTTGTAAGTCTGGTTTTTGCATCAAAAATTGCAACGGATTATATATGGAAAACTCATGATTAATATGCGATTGTTAAATCTTATTTATTATTGAAACCCGCAGGCGCAAGTTATATGTATTGTGAGGATTTCACGATGTGCATATCTATTGTTATTGTGATAAAAATGTAATTAGCATCGGAAAGCAAACAATTAGCCTGCAATTGCATTGCGTATTTGATAATTCGCTTAGCCTTTTAAAGTTGATATATATATGTAGGTATGTATGTAGTTGAAGATATCATTTAGTTCAACAAAATCGTTGACAGCCGAGTTGCCTTTAAGCAGATATGTAAGTAAGGTGTGCATTGAGCAATGCAATTAATTTGGGGTGCCATTAGCTTTTGTTTTTACGGCATTATGTTATCTTAATAATATTATAATATTAATAAGTATAATTTACTTTTAAGGATGTTCAAAGTACCTATACCATGAAAAAATTATTCTTACAGAAAATAAAAGGAAATCAATTTATATAGGCTTGAATTTACTTAAAAATGTTTGTCTTCCCCACTAAATGAGACCAAAAGTCTACAGCTCTGTTTTAAGAAGATGTTACATAACAAAAAAACAAGGTTAATTAAATGTGAATTACACTCTAGACAACAAATAAAATATGGGACCGTATTGCAGGTTAGGTACTAGCTTACATAGCTTCAACATCTTATATAGTTTTTACACTGAAATTAATTCAAATCAAAATCAACAGGACAAATTCAAATGGTAGGTACATCTTTAGATAGACATTAATCAATAATTTGCTTTTAATAGATTTTGATAAATATATCAGTGGGAAATTCAAAAAGCACTTACTTACATACATACATTATGTTTAAATCGTGTTCTTCGAGAATATATGTACATAATTACGATCTCTCAAGTAAGTATGTAGGTAATATCCCAGAAAGTAGATGGTGAAAATTTTGTTTCATAATAATTCATAATTTAAACATGATCATTTTTAAATATTATAAGTTTAATCAAAATCTTTAGAGCCGTTTTCGAAAAAATAAAATCATTGTATGGCAGCCACCAGTTAAGGAAAAACAAAAATTCAAGTTTTCCTTAGGACATTAATTGCTCTGTACCAAATTTGAAATAAATTGGTTTATCCGTTTAGGATTTAGCTGTAAAATGTATGTATACAGTGGACGTATTTTTTAAACCTCGATTTTTTTCTACATGAAAGTAGTAAGTAGGTATTATGTACTCGCCCTCTAGAGTAGTAAAAATGAGATTTTAGAATTTTTATCCAAATTGTAACGTTCTGTAAACATAAGTTAATTATATCAGAGACAGAAGACGGATTCAAAAGTCCATAAGTACTAAAATTATTATCAGGCTCTACAAATGCCACTTTTAAAATATCTAAATAAGAATTTCAATAAACCAAAAAATATCTGGTAGTGACTTTTGGAAATATTATCTCCCAGACTATTAGGCAAATGATGTACGATGCATTTGAAGTCGACAGCCCTCTTTTTTGTCGTGGCGTGGTTTTGGCTTGGGCCATCTTAGATACACCATACTCTTTCACATTTAATGAGCATCTATGATGCTCATCCCAGAGTCATCACACAATCCACCAAAGTTATGCAATACTATAGTGGCAGCGTCGCGTTCAGAGGTTCGTTGGCGGGACTGTCTAAGTTTTGGGTAAAAAAATTATTTTTATCTTGTCTGCCAAAACGAAGATGAGACTGTGCGACTCATCCCATTGAATCTAAGATATTATGTTATGGCATTCATGCGAGCCGGTGGCAAATTGCTAATGTCGAGTCAACTGCTTGGTGCCTACAAACTTGTGAGCCGCAGTTTTATTTTCATAGAATTTCGAAGATTAACTAGGTATAGGTGCTTTGCTGAATAATTTCGCTGCAAATGTCATTATATAATTTTTTTTTTTTTGGAAAATATAAAATAAATAACAGGGGAACCTTAAAGCTGTTAAAGGGCAAAAGCAGGTTTGAAGCTTTGGTTAAGGTTTGAGCTTCTTAAATAAACGATAAAATTAATACTTACCCTGTCTCTTACACTCGACTGCTGGAACACAAGAGTCGCGACACGTAAGAATGCTCATACTTGCTACATAAACGAACCTGGCGGCTTCCGAAATAAATTGAACATGTAATATGTTAGACGCATCGCATCTTCTGTGTTCAACCAGTGAGGCGTTGGCGTATACATTTTTGCGACCTACTTCATTATTGAAGAATTTCCTACAAATTTTATAGAGAGCATAAGTGCATTTCATATAGAAGTTTAAATTTAGCTTGTTAAGATCGGTTTAAAAATAAAGTCATTGTTTGGGAGAAAGTGTGAGAAAAGTCATAAATACTAAAAAATTTATTGTTTTGTTGGTTCTTATGGAATATTTCTCTAACTGTTTAAAAGTTAGTCCGGGTCGTTTGATAAAAAATCGTTTCGGAGAGTTTGCTTCCTTTGATCTTTGAATTAGCTCACAAATCATTGAATCAATGGAGCCAGTTATTAGATTTGTCTGTTAATCTCATTAACCGGAAATAGTTCCTTTTTTGTAGTAACATCCCCACTGTTTATTCAATATTCTTATTATTGGGAGTTTGAAGCCCAAGAATAACATATCAGTTTTTTTTTTTTTTACAATTAAAACGTGGATATCTGTGTATCCTATCAAGAGTTCACCAAGCCACCTCTGTTGTAACTTTTTGTGTTATTATATCTTCTTTTTTTAATAATATAATTATTTTACTATTAATGGCTCTGAATGGCGGCCGGCTGTCATATCTTTTTATCATGGTTGATAAATCTTAAAACTGCTTTTTATAATGAAAATCATTATAGAAGATTCGTCCTCCTGCTATAAGGCTCAACCAGCTGTCCCTCAGTGTCTGTTTTTTTATTTTTTTGAACTGTAAATTATCCATTAGCAGTTTAAATTATTATTTTGATCATCAACGTTATTTGGTAATCAATCAGTTATGTAGCCCGATGATATTTTGTTAGGTAATGTGTCGTTGGGCTGAGCATTAATATGAAAGCTTTTCGTACGAGTTTCCGCGAAAAAAAATACGGTCTTTCAATTTTACTTAAAGTAGATAAAGTAACATATCAGTCTTTGCATTCGAGAAACTATTAGACAGGCAGGGCAACCTATCCCAAAAATTTTCAGAAACGTTGGGTTATTGGTGTATCACCTGTTTTGTCGTAAGGGATAGGTTTGAATAGTTACTTAAACGCCAGCAGTATCCCATGGCGTAATGGTTATTTCGTATGGTAGGGCTGTAACGTGAAAGGTTTGGGGATCAAACGCACAAAGTTGCTCAAGTTGCTTAAAGTTCTCGAGTTAACTTATACCAAATTTGTTGAAGTAACTCAGGATCTAAATTCAAAGACAATAACATGTTTTAATGACGGTTAACCTCAAAGTTTAGCTATCTAGGTCCAATTAAAAAAATACTAAAAATACTTAATTCGACACCATTAAATTTTAATGGTGTGTCATTTTGAAGTTATTTTCAACATGTCCCTTTGACCAACTTTCCCCGGCCAACCCTATTTCACAACGATAAAAACGAATATTTGGTCCAAATTATAAGAATTTTATTATTTTCTTTCTTTATAAAAACCGCGGAACAGTTTAAGAGAAATCTGGAAGAAACATAAGCCTAATACGCTATACATGTTCTATTACAAAAGTTGTCTCGTTAGAGAGTTAAAATTTCTTCGAAGAAAAATAACAAATTATTTACAATAGTAAAATAAAAAATTTTGTGTGGCAATTAAAGATATATTTTTGCTTGAATGTGTAATACATTCAATTAAATTTGCTATAGGATATTGAAGTGATATGATACCTTCATTATACAATCAACAATGAATACAACTAGATATCTTGGTATCTTTGTCAATTTTCAATATTTGTCAATTAATTGGTTAAGTGCACATAAATAATAATTGTCCTATAAATTTTCTAATATCAGCAAAAGCATTATGCAACTAGATAAATAAATAAGGTAAATTTATTAACAATCAAGTGTAAAGCTTGTCAATATCATAAAATTATTATACAGGCCTAATTTTTTTAGAAATACAATTATAAAATTTATAGCTTTTCTAATAACAAATAACATCTGTTTCTATTGGTATTAAAATAATAATATTTTAGATTGAGGAAATTAACCTTTGAACATTTATAGCTGTAGTCGCTGCTTTTTATCTAAAATAATCGATTTGCTGTTCCTTAACGGTTGTGAAGAACTAATTGACCGAACTGGAGTGGTGGACTCTGTTTGATGGCCATGCATTTTTCTGTGGCGAAAGGTTTTTCATCATCCCAATTAACCAAAAGGTGCAGGGTTCACCAAATTTTCCGTTGCAGTTCATTTTATATATTACAACAGAAATTATTGTCCTTGTCAGGGTTATACCACTATTTAGATGGAAAGATGTACATCTGTTTTTATAGACTTAAATGCCAAGTGAAAATCTTTCACCTTTTAAAAATGTAGTTATTATCTCTTCAAAGTTTTCGGTCAAACTTGGAGCATAAACACCAATTTCGAGGAAGTCAAAAATAAACTTGGTCACGTATTTGGTGAGAGATTTTGCGGTGATATTTCAAAATCAAACCCGGATGACTGCAGCAGGGTATCAAGTAGATATGTAGTATCACTTAAAATGTTGGCAACTCTATAGCTCGATAGCTTCAGGAAGACTTATCAACTGTCAAACAAAGCATAATCAATAATCTGCTCGATTACCGACTCAAACTCATTTTTGCAATATGCACGATTACCCAATCATTTCTAGATCAAATAAACTCCATTAGTTTGCAAGCATCGTAAAATAAAGGTAACAAATTCCCGACTCACCGAGAGTTCGCGGATTCTATATAATAGGCCATATGTATTTTGATTTTAGAAATATTTTATGGATGACAGAAACCAATCTTTGAGGTGACGAGACGACGAGAAACGCTTCATTGTGTACATTTATATCCTCGTATACTTTCATTGTTAAAAATTGGTTTTACAACTAATACAAGATCTCTTCACGTTCTGGTATCGTTTATTTTTTTTTTTTTTAATTAGGCTTCCAGCGTGTTGTGTTGCAAACTGTAATTTTTGCTTTCGCTATTTTTTGAACATATTTATTTCTCTTTCCTACAAACAGACGAAAACGTCTGCGAAACGTCGTGATTTTGTGGCATGGCGCAATTCGAACAAGATTGATTCCGACACAACACACCACATCACAACACATCACACGAAGCAAATATGGTTTTACTGTTGTACGCATTTAAAATACATTGTAATGTAACGATAGCGACACACCAGGACCAGACCAGACACTACTCCACACCAAATCACACGAAATAAGTGTGGTTTTGTCCTAATATACAGCCCAGTTTAAATTTTTTAATTGCACTTATGGCAGGTATTGGTTTTAATAATATTTTATAAAACAAAGAGTTTAAAAAATACTTTTTATTATTTTAAAATATAGGTATTTAATGTGCTTTTACGACTTATTTTAATAAAACCAATACTGAATTTTAGCATGAAATTAGTTTTAAGGCCGAAAAGCATCAGTATCAAGATATTATATGTACCGTACATAGTTTAACTTAGAGCGGCCGTTTAGGGCCAGTAAGTTAGTTGTAAGATATTGATAAGTAGGCTAGTTTTTCATGAGTTTTTGTCTATTAATTAAAAAATGAATTAAAAAAAAATTGTGGATAAAGATTTGGTACATACATTTTTATTAATGGCGTTTTCTTATTTTTTAAGAAAAAGATGTTATTCTGACACCCTATCGAAAAGAATGGGCATTTTGGTATTTACAGTATTACATATTTGTATTTCAATAGTATGTCCAACTTAAGACAGCTGTCCAACACCAAACCCTTACTTATAAAAATTTTCGATTTTTTAACTTATATACACTGAAATTAGTGAGTACATCCAATTAACAACGTAAAGGTAAGTTTCTAGTTGCGAATTAAAAAGTTGTCTTGGAATGAAGGAAATATTTCTTGAACAGAACATATCCAAAAGTTCACTCAAATTAATTATTTCATTCGAAATTGACAAATTACATATCTGTTAATGAATATATGAGAACAAATTTAGACTATTTTGGCATGTGTGCATAAATAAGGAGATGTCCAACACCAACTATTTAGGCAGTGACTAGCTGGACAAATGTTCCACAGTGTTGTATTGAATACAACTGCTATAGTCAGAAACAAAAATAAAAGTAAGTAGATACGTGCGACGCAGTTGTGTATTTTATTGTTTTTGACTTAGATGGCTTGCGGCAACGGCAAGCTAAGCTGCTGCTACTGCTAGACTGCTACTGCTACTGTTTCTTTTGTAGGTATTGTTTTTGTCCGTTAACCATTCATTCAATGATTCGAGAAGCTTATTTGATCGGTTTAATGACCAAGAATGAAACTGAAAGTATACCTTCGTTACCTTGAATTTGAGATTTCGTGCTGAAAAAAGTCAAATGAAATTGATGATGTGAAAATTGTACTTATTTTTTTTTTTTGTTGTTGTTGATGGTGATTTATAGCATAAATTTGGAAAGAATATAATATTATTGTTCAGATTACTGAATTTAAGTAGTGTTTTCTTTAAGGAATTTGGACTTGGAGTAGGTAATGCTGGGTAATGCTCACCTACAGAAGTTGCTCTTCGCTTGGAATTTTTAATGTGTGTGAACTTACTGTCACTATTCCACAAAAATTAATCTTTTCTTAATTTAAATCGAGTACGGTTTAAGTTGTAAATACAAAAATTAGATACCTCTTAAAATTATCCATCAGCTAAATCAAAATTTGTCAACATTTCATTCTCAGAAGAAAGCGAATGTTTGAAGCATTTTGTATTGTAGCTAATTCCATTAGGTAAGGTAATAAAGACATGGCATATATAGTACATAGATAACATTATAATTTAATTACATCATAAAATTTGTAAGGTAATAATTTAATTTCATTGTTAACTGACATTGATGTTGGTTCAATTTTTTTTTGTACACACATAGCCTTACCATTAAGTAATATGAAGCGTTTTAACGTCAGCATTGCCTTTAATGCACCGAGTGAAACCTTTATAAGTGCTGAGCTAAAAAAAATAATTTAAAGACAACAAAAATTTGTTATTCATTAATTATTATTATTTGTTATTAGTAAGATGAATGAGAAAATATTTTTCGCTATCGATCGTTGGACCTTCAACGGAGCTGAATCATTCATTTGTCAAAGTTACATGGGCAGACAGCAAAACAAATGCATCAGTCAAATAATGTGCGCATCGACCGACAATGGATAAATATACAAAGGTTCAAAGGCATGCTTGTTGCAAAGCCAGACTCTGTCCGATACCACAGACTGGAACATAAAAATCGGTGACAGATCTTTCTATTCAAAACCGAGATTATGTCTTTCGGGAAACCAAGTCAAGCCATTTGCATTTCCCTTACATAGCCGTTTACCGTAGTTAACATTTTGCCTCAAAAGAGTCGAAGTATTATTTAAAGGTTCAATATGGCAATCGAAGATGCTTGCTTTGCATTAGGAAGCATTTAGGAAAATTTGCTTCTAATACCCATTTGGCATTGGCATAAGGTTCGGCTGTGCCTCTGACGATGGATACAAAGTGGCTCGAGCATTATTTAATGGAAACCGATTGTGATCGAGCTTGAGCCAGGGCATATGATCGGGTTCATGAGATGCAACATGTGCCGGAAGAGACCTTGCGTGGGAAGAAGAATCCATGATATAATAATAGATGGGTATATGCGCTTTGTGATAATGTAAAAATAATAATACGATTTTTTGTACTACTTTTTTTCACTGCTTTAAAAATATCATCGCACACGAAGCGTGAATATTTATTTTTTTCTTATTATTTTATAAGGAAGTGTAAATGGCACACTGAGATTTCATGATTGAAGAGCTCATTATGCGAAGGAGACAAAAATTAAGTAGGTATATCACGTGAATATAGTGAGTGCCTATATTTTTTGTGACACTTTCACAGTGGAGTATCATCATTTAAATAACATATTTCTTATATGAAATTACACTAACGAAGAGGAAATAAGATATACATTATACATATGTAGTTAAGTTTCAGAGCTGCGTGTATTTGCATTCAGGTAAAATAATTAATTTATAAATAGAAATTGATTTTTTCTCTATCAAAATATAGGTTTATTAACATTATTTCTTTATTTATAATTTCACTTCTCCATAGAAAATACCGTTAAAGGCTAATAAAAGAGAAAAAAAAAATACTAGCTGACAGCTGTAAGTGTACCTACATTTAGACAACTAATTATCAAACATTGCAATTATTAAAAATAATTCACCTAAACAAATTGTTTTCTTTTAAATTTCAGTTTTGTCTTATATATTTAGCAACAAGAAGCAACAAAAGAAAAGATTAGTTACATCTCACCATCTGAGGAAAAAAGAATTGTTTTTAAAGATTAACTTTTTCTTTTTATAAAAAAATACTTTTAGTTTTTTTTTAAATTGTTTTTATTTTAATTAAATAATTTTTGAAGAACACTACTCAAATCCCACACGATTTATAACAGATACTGTCATCTGATGTCTATAAATAATATCAGGGTTCTATAATTTTCCGCTAGAATACTGCCTCCAGTCGTTAATGGCGGCCATTTCGGTATGTCTGGAGAGGGTACTTTTATTTGCCACCAGGTATCGAATTTTGACTTTTCTCGTCGTCAATCAATCATTACTACATTAAAAAGGCGGTAGAGGGCAAACCATCGGCTTCGTGAACGTCATGTGGGTCGATTTTTTCTCCCCAATTATTTTTTTACCAAACATATTTTTATTCCCGATTAACATACATATACATATGTACCTACATATTACATTACATTATAACATAACATTATGCATAAGGTTAGCGATTTGGTAAACAAAATTGAACTCGAGATTTTGATTGATATCATTGGTTAAATTTGTATAAAACTTGCTATGTCCACTTTGACAAATTTAGCATAAAGTAATAATCCATTGGACAAAAGTTATTAGACCAATTTTTGCCGAATGTGTTTCTTTGCGCATTTAATTTAGCTAATGATAAGGAAGACGAAAAAAGTAGGGGTCTTAATTCTGTCCTCGTGTTTCTTTAGCTGTGAATTGTTTGGATTGTTTTTTTTTTTTTTTTAATATTTCTGCCAGATATTTTTTTCAATTTTTTAAGACCAAAACTATCTATAATATATTATTTTTTAGTCGTTGAAAATTTTTTATTTTCACAAAAACGTATCCCCCAGATTGTCGAAAAAATTCAGTTCGTTGTAATAGGACCTATATAAAATATGTCTTTAATTAAAACAAGCCTGATACCATAAGTTTAAAGAAAACCAGCCCATCCTGTAGGCTGTAGTTAAGCAGATAAACAGAAGTCAAATTTAAAAAAAAAGTTATTATTTTGTTTGTTTTTTGATTTTACCCACAAACTAGAAGACATTTAAGTATCTGGGTTTAAGTGTTTGACTTAAAACTTATAAGAGCATTGTTCGTACAAAAACACTACAAAAATAAACAGAAATAAATGAATTTCTAACTTTTCAAGTGTTGCCGTTGATTTTTTTTCTTTTCAAGTCAATACCGCCTCAAAAGGGGGACATAACTCCCCTTTATCCCATACGATTTTTTGTTCTTGTCTTGATCCAACTTACACGCTCTAGTCATCGCATCCTATGCAAGACGACCTGTATGTGTAAATATGTATGTATGTATGTATATGCAATTATGAATAAATATGGATAACTTCGAGGTTTTAGGAAAATCTCACTTAAAAGATTGTTTGAAACAATAATCATCATTTTAAATTTCCAAACCCTAAATATCTTGTAATTAAATTTGTGTATAGACATAATTAAAATTTGCATTGCTTTCATCACATTTCTTTGAACAATTACAAAATGAAAAGAAGAGAGCTTTAATAATGAACCGTTTTTTTTGTCTATATGCCAATAAAATATTTGAAATTTATTTTTCAGCTTTCAAAATGAAACACGCAGCGATATGATGAAGAGTGGTTTATGTAACTATTTAATTACATGATACGAAAACAACCAATCCACATCAATTTAAGATGATCCAGCAGATGATTAAAATCTAATTCACTCTTCATTTCTTGCCACGCCTTACGCCTAGGCCGATTTTAACAATAAACGGTTGGCATTATTCAAATATAAGAGATCTCACATTAAAATTGTAGGCAGGTATACGGATACGATACGCGTGTAAATCATGAAGTGCAGTTTTGTTAAAAATATTAAATAGCACTTTGCGTTTGATACCTGTCAAGATCATTCAACATAAAATATTATTCATTTTTTTTTTCATTTACCTAACTTCACAAAAATGTGAAATGTTTGGAAATGTTTTTTACCTTCAGCAATTTTCCCATAACCTAGCTTCTTCATCATTGGTAATGCGCCAAAAATGTATATTGTATAAATGATAATGATTATGAAATCTTATTGTAAAAAAAACTCAAGTTATTTGTTTTATTACAAGATGCTGCCCCCATTGCTGTGAATCTAAAATTGAAATCTTAAGGTTGTTGTTTGTTTATTGTAATAAACTTCTTTATGTCATTTCAACGCAAAGCTTATTGTTTTAGTTTAAAAGAATATTCAAAACTGGTCGCAGTTACATGCTCTTAGGTGTTTACTCAAATGTACATTTACATATACAAAGCGACTTACATACATATATACCCCTTTGAATAAACTGAATTTGAACGTGAATTATTTGAAATCAATTAAGTAAGTGCAAATGGACGGAGTATTTTCTTGGAGGTATGGACCATCGATAGTTGACTTTAATCATTTTTGGTAAAACAATTGAAATAAATGTAAGTACTCGATGACCCACATAACAATCACTGCTCGTCGCCCTGTATTACTGTGTAGTGTGTATCATCTTTATTTATTGATTAAAATGTTATTTTTTTTACACGAAACCAATAAGTACCCTCTTAGGCAGGTTAAAATGCTGTTGACCTTTTAATGATTTCATTGCATGGTATTTCGGGGCATAACGAATAGGTACCTACTTACATTAAATCGGCATAACTTGACATTGTCAATGTAAATTGATGACTTGCCTGATTATAGCCGATGAGAATTTCATTCTTTTGACAATAAATTCAGGAATTGGGTTTGTCAGACATTTGATTGAATCTTTTGTTTTTTTTTCTTCGAGTAGGTATACATTGCAAATAAGAATGTGGGAGTGGTTTTGATGTTTGAAGGTATCAAGTGAGTTTTTTTTCTTAATTTAGACATTTGAATAGATTAGGGCTGCGAATAAGTAGCATTGTTAAGTAGAAGGTATACCTACAAACCCTGTATAATTTATGTAGTGGATTTATTGTTTAATTATGAAATGATATTTTATAAAGATTAAAAGTTTACAATTAATGATGATGGATGCGATTTACTTTTATACTCTTTGGAAATTTTGTAGAAATGTGTTGGCACGAATTCACGATCTTTTTTTTTTTAAATGAAAAACTGCTCTATGAGCTTATTGGAATTTATTTGCAGGATTTAAATTAAATTTAACTAAGATTTAACTCAGTACTGATAAATAAAATAGAAAAAATCACATTTTTACTATAACAAACTTACCTAACTATTAATACAAATTGACGTAAAAAATGCGCGCTTAGTTTTTAAAAGCAGAATTGAATTATGTATTATTTTTTAAAACTATTTTCAAAATCTAATTTTTAATTTTTCTGATTATTGCATATCATACGTAAAAAATTACGCCGTGGAATTACTACAAGAGTTTAATAAATTACGAAAAAATTAAAAACTTTTTATTCTTTTTTTTAATAATTTAAAAGTAAACGTTTTTGAGATTTGATCATTTATGATCAACAATAATCATGTCTTTGATGGTTTTCGTTTATAGTACAGTAACTTTATACATCAGACCTTGCGTTAAATCGAGTAGTTCTGATTTTTATCTGAGTTGTTTATGATGTTGGCCCAATGAAGAAACCAAGTTTTCGACCTCGAGCGCCGAACGCACCATGGTCAAAAATCGAAAAAAACGGAAATTTTCGAGTTTTTATAGTTATTGGCGATTTTAACCCTAAAGGACTAGTTTTCGATTTAAACTTTGCTAATACAAACTCACTAAATTTTCTTTAATTTGAGGTATGAATCGTGTCTGTAGACCCAACAGTTTCCAAAATATAGCTTCTCAAAAATTACTAATAATTGTTTGATAACCAGTAGCAAAAAACAGAATTATTATAATTTAATAGTCTTTGGCATAAGATGCATTAAACTACTAATGCTTGTAGACTGGGTTAAAAGAAGAAAAAAATTGTATTGGAGGGGGTGCCTATCTCTCCCTGTTTCGATGAGAGGGGCAATTTTATTAAAAAAAAAACTTGAAATATTAAAAGCACCATACATAAATAATGACACAACCTACAAAAAAATCCTATAGCTTTTCTTAAAGCTAGAATTCCATTCTTGTATTTTATTTTTAAATAAAGTTGTTTTAATCAATAATTTTGGAATTTTAATACAAAATAAAAAACAAAAATAAAAAACAGGCATTTGTTTTTAATATATATTTTTTTTTTAATTTACGTTACTAAGTAATATATTTGTGTTTAATATTCAATGCTCTTATCAATTTATGGTCAAACACCGAAAACCAGATGCCTGGATGTCTTCTAGTTTATTGCATTTGACTAACTATTTAATATATTTATAGAGGAAAGTTCGGGTAATAACTGTGTAGTGTATAATGTAAGCACTGTTGTTCAAATTTTTAAAAATTTACATTTTTTCACTGAAACTCACCTGCAGGGCAGGTATTATTTTTTTTAAACATTTTCTATAATTTGTATATTCTTTTCAAGAGAATATTTTTTTTTTACAAAATTTCAACTTCTTTTTTAAATCTAAATACCAAAATTCATATTTTCATTCAACCGTAAAAAATTCAGTGTTTTTGAACCACCCATTAAAAAAATTGTAGGTCAACTTTTTCTCACTATGTACATAACTACAACTATACCTACAATAATCTACTTTGTTAAATAATTGTGATAATGTCACGTACTAACAAATAAAACATACATATATGTATGTATATAAAAAAGGCAATAAAAACCTTTTAATATTTTGGATCAATAATGTAAAAAAAAATCTTCTATTTAATTTTTGACATCAAAATAACCTTTTGTGAATTATAGCTCACACATTTTCATCTTAAAAGATAAACGTTTAATAGCAGCGTTTTATTCATTTTGCTCATCTCCAAAATTTTCTGCAAATATGGAAAAGTGGCCACCGCTACCAAAATGTAAAATTTTCTCAACATGGTATTATTGTCCTCATATGCACCCTAAGCATATTTTGACACCAGAAGAGGAACCTCACACAAGCTTATAAAGTTAAGTCATAACCTAAGAGCATCTCCGTGACTGCAAAGATCCCACACTCACACAAAACACGATGCAAATATGTAACTTATTGCATTCTCAGACTATATCGCACCAACGACGACGACGACGCCACGCCAACATCGACGAAAGACCTTCTATCGCCATATTGTCGAAGTTTCTTCCTGTTAGGTATTTTTTGCATCTCGAAGTCGTCTTTTTCATCCACATTAGCTATTTTTGTATACCCTTCATCTTAGAGAGGTATAGGCTAAAGACCCAAAAATGTTCTTTTTTTGCAGCTGACTTAAATCACAAGTGAATGTTTCTCACTCGATTGTCCTCGGTGTATGCGCGATTGTTCTTCAAGTGACTTCCAAAATTCATGCGCCTCTACACAAACAATGCGCCACAATTGGAATGATGTAAGCAGCATGGAAAACGACAGCCATATAGCGAAGAGGAAAACCGACTTAAGTGTTAAATCCATCACCCGCACTCTCCAGACGACGGGGTCGCATTAGGAAAAAATCGGGCCCTACCTTAATTCTAATAAAATTATAAAATTATCCAAACCTTAAATCAAATATTTAACAATATTTTGTACAAGTTAACAAAAACAAAAAAAAGTAATTATAAATACTTTGGCGCAAAATTTAAGACGATTAAGTAAAATGTTAAAGAATTTTTAGTATGATTAAAAATTAAAATCATCAAAAGCCTATTTTAACAAATATTCAACAATATTTTAATAATAAAAAATATATATTTCGGAATTGACTATTTTTAAATCATATATTAATTTGTGTTCATATAGCACTATAGCAGGTAGTTAGTTTTAAGATCTATCAATGTAAAAAATTTATATGTCCATTAAACTTCAAACCAACCCTGTATAGATGTACCACTCACGAATTGTTGCCACTTAAAAACGAGATGCTCGGTGCTCCATTCGAAGACGAGGAAGAAAAAGATGACCACATTTCCCAAAGATACCACATACACGAAGAGCAACAGAGAAATCTCATAAGGCACGTCTTATATGTAGGCATACGGTACACATTTGACAAAGAATCTTAAAAGGTAACCATCATTAGATGTATGTATAGCTAACAATGCAAAAGGCTGCGAAAAAAAGATATAAACACGAATCTATAATGAAAAACCCCACTCTACTGCATCTATACCGAAACAAGGTTCTCTATAGCATTTTGAAGACGCTTACATCCCAAGACCTCGATTATGGTGCAAAGATATTGCTACTAAACGACGACGACGACGATGAGAACGACAATGATGATGAGCACAGAGGTTTTCCTTTCGATCTTACAATTTCATTTCGCGTCGAGTCGGTAACTGATGAGGTTTGAAGCTTTGAGCATTCGCGCATTGCATTGCTTGGCTTATATACATAGAAGACGCTTCAAAGATTGTTTTCCCTTTTTGACTTTTTTCTTTATAATTTAATTGCCTTGAACTTAATGATTTTTCTTTGAATAAAGTACATAAAGAAAAACACCTTTTTTGTTCTTAAAACTCGTGCTTGGAATAAATATTTAACACTTGATTCGGCCCCTATACGTGTGCTAAATTCATATAAAGATACCTAATACCCATTAAGATAAAAGTGCATAGAATTTTCTTGAAAAAAGTGGAAACAAGCTGATTTAACTTAATTTAAAAAGATTAAGTGACAAAAAAATAAGTTAAAAAAACAGCTATGGGGATAACACGACTGTACATATGTGGATCAATTCTATTCGGTAAGCTTCAAGGAGTTCCTTTTTTATAACCGTACGGTTAAATAATAATTTTTGGAAATGTTAATAATTTTTATTGTATTTTGGTGACCGTCGCCGCCACCGCCGTGAAATTGTTTAACTTTGTAACAATATATTTATTACAAACACTGCCGTCATGATTCTAAAAAAATCATACATTTTTAAGTTGAAACCTCCCCTGCCAACATTTTTAATTTTTGAGGTTATCTTTTCCAATAGTGTGATTTTGGGATTTTAACAAATATTCATTGCAAAGCTTTGCCCTCAAAGGGCAAAGTCCGTATCACGGAGTGAAATAAAAACCAATATTAGTTTGAAGATTTGTTTTTTTTTTACTATAGTTTCCTTTGGTTTTGTATAAAGGAACAAAGGTGTTCCTTATTGATCACACAGAGAGTTGTGAGGAGGGATGGTTTATTTAATTTAATATTCAGGACATTATCACTTTGCTCAAATAGACTTTTATTGTACAAATCAAAACTTTTAAACCTACAATCCAAGATCAAAAAATTTGGGTATAATTTCGTAAAAATAAGTCTCGTTTCGATCTACTTACGTTTTTTTGGTACTGTTGAAAAAATATCGGACTAGACTTTAAATATAAAAGCTACTTAATATTAGCTTTGAAAAAATTGATTTTACGATTTAAAAATAAAATTTTTTATGAGTCTAATCTTTTATGCTGAGACAACCTAGACCGCAGATAGTCTTGGTAAATTTAAAAAAATGCGGTCTCATCTCGCATGCTTTGGAGGTAATATCGTGCTTGGTTCGCTTAGCTTTATTATCCAAAATTATTATCCAAAAGTCAAAACTTTGAGAGTTTATGTAAATATAATATTTATATAGGAGTGTTGAACTCCAAAATGTAGAAATTCTAGAGTTTTTTGGGAAAACTATTAATTTTTGAGCAACATTAGTAAAAGACTGAAATTTTTGGTTTTCATAATTCTTGGTTTTCTTGGTCAGTAGCTTGTGTAGATCGCTTCGCGTGATTTAAACTACCTTTTCGGGACATCTGTTTTACTAATGCAACTCCATTGCTCCGTTATGGGTATTTGCACTTTTGCAGTTGCCAGGCAGGCGCCAATTTTGACAGAACAACAGTATACCTTAGTTGGCCCGGTTACCAAATGCATGGTATTAAAAGTCTGGATGCCTCATTTTAGACATTCGGAATCGAAAAAAAAATTGCAAAATACAGGAATGGTTGAGAGCTGTAAGTCATTAGGCCCTGGTTCCCCACGTGCTATTTCCTACTATTTTTTTTTTATTTTAGTATAATGAAGCCGTATTCCCCTTCTCCTCATTACATTTACATTTGTGTACCTCAATAATTTCGCATTGTAATAAAATATGGACTGATGATTCCACAAGCCCATATACCCACACCAAATAGTTTTAATAGATGCAATGACAGCTCTTGAATATTATCGGGTTATTCTGGAGTCCAAATACGTCAACTTTTAAAAGAAATAATCTTTAAATAAATTGCACTAATGGATCGCATGATCTTGCTCTTGTGGTTCAAATGGCTTTGAATTTAATAGATTATTATAATAAATAATATTGCATTAAAATCTATAAAGAGGAAGTTTTTTAAATTGCTGGAACGACCCCATACGACATACGAAAATAAAAAAAAAACCGTTCTATGATGGTAGGTATGTAACATACATATGTACATACCATCAAAATCTTTTATTTAAAGCCGTTTGCTAGACAAATAACCTATTTAAAAACAGTTATATTGGAGGTGCAGTTATTTTTGGAGCTTAAAAATTTGAATTTGAACTTGGGTCCAAAATTTGGAGAAAATCGCTTCAGTCATTCAGACTGTATGTAGGTCAAATATGAGACATATTCATACAGGAAGACATATCTACAGACAAACAAAAAAAAAATCCCTAGAACGAGTTTTTTTGCAAACCCAAAAATGTGTCCTGAAGTTCTAAAATAAACATGTAAATATAAAGAATGGTTCTTAAGTAAGATAATAATCACCGATAAAATTTAGTTTTTTAATTTTTCAAATAATACATCTAATTGAATTACTTAAACTTACAGAAATGAAGTGTGTTACGACTTTATTTATATAAAATTAAATAAAGTTGTACTGACTACGGGCCAATGGGTACCAATAACAATTAACACAAATTCTATGCCCTTCCCTTTCACATCAAGGTATTATTAGGTGAGGAATGAGGATAAAAACATTTACCAATATAATTCACCTTCATTTAAATATGTAGTCATGATTTATATACTTTATATGATATTCATAATCGAAGTGCCTATAGAAAGAGGTATACCTACAAGTCAATGATTTAGTACACGATAAGTGTGTTTTGTCCTTGAAAACGTTATATCTCATTGCTTTCTTTATAATATAAAAAAATTAATAATTCTTCGTCTAAAGAATAGATAAATCAAATTTTCCGTCTATATTAGCACAGGAAACATCATGGTTTGTGGTTTTTCGTTTCCACTTGCGACACACCATAAAAATATTCTTTATGAGTTCAGAAATGGTTCCGCCCAGAAAAGAAAACCACTCAACTGTTAAAGGTTGTGAATTATGACAGAGAAGTATGGGTAATAGCAGAGATTTCTCATTTGGAAGCCGACATTTATGCAAATGACTGGTAACATCCTTTTTGTGAAATGACAAGAATAAAAATAACCCACCTGTGTGATCAAATCGAACAATATAAAACGTATTAATGCCGACGCCGACGTTTACACCATGTTAACACTTTAACAGGTATCTTTATTTTAGCGGTATGGCGATCATACAGAATTAAAATAGGTATACCCAACCATATTAATACAACTTAGACTTTTAATAAATTGTTGAGGCAGTGCGTGGTTTGTTGAAAAAGATAATTTTAGTCCGAATTTGGTTCTTTTTTTTTACGGAAATTGTTGCAGTTGTAGTTGATAGATTTTATTGAATATTATGGTTTAGGTTATCATTTTATTTATACCATGAGCATGAACACAAAAGCATTAGATATACCTTTTAATGTTTTTAATAGATGTGGAGGAATTTTAATTATAGATCACTGATTTACACCAAACAAATTCTGAGCCGTTGAGGCAGGTATAGCGCCATTTGAATTTTTTGTGCTTTTTTATTATAACCTAATCCATTAATCCAGTCAAAAGAGACAACAAATGTGAAAACTTAGACATAACTCACATATACATATAGCTGTAAAGTGGTAAAAACTTTGATTTATCAATAAAAAAAGTAATTCAAGATTAAATATCGAAAACATCTGATTTTTTCGTATATGTACAACTTTTTAAGGGTGAAAGCTATCAAAAAGTTGTTTTTATAAGGAGAACGGGGACATAAGTAACACGTCATGAAAGTAACAAGCCCATTTGTATGTAGTTTTGTAAACAACTTAACTCTTCTCATACTAGCCACTTTTTATCGATCAGCCGTGAGATCAGATGGACACATGCCACAGTAAAAAGATAGAAAAAGTTCATCATTTGAAATTTGTTTGGCTGGCGGGTTTTTATATAAAAAAATGATTCAATCTCAATATTTTGACTCAAGTATTCAAGCATTCTTTAATATATTGTTTTTTTTTTATGTCTGGTTATTATTTAAAAAAATCTAATAATCTGATTAAATTATTTACTTTTTTCGAAAAATTCGAGTATGTGGACAAAAGCAACACTAAACAACGGGAATATATTATATATTATATATTATATATTATATACATATATATTTATATTTTTTTTTTTAAATTGCGACTTTCCGTAGATACTTAACAAATTTAGTTTTTTAAGGTACCCTCTTTCATTTAGATTTAGAAGATATTGGGTTCCAAAACAATACCTTATATCGAAAATATAGTTTTTTTTTTTTGTATATAATTGTTATCGAAAGTTTTTGTAGAAAACCAAATTTTCTTTTTTAAAAGCTATAATTAAAAAGGAATAATCAATATTAAAAGTAAAAAACTACGGGTTTTCGTTCTTAACTCTTAAAAAAAAATTGTTTTTGTAAACAAAATTTCAATTCGCTACATTGATTATTATATGATATTTTATGTATGAAACAGCTCTAGGTATCCTTTTTTCCTACAAGCGATCATGTAATGTACCTAAAATTTTGAAAAAATTGACTTAAAAATATTTGTTTGTCTGAAAAATATAATGAGGAGAAAAAAAAAACTAATAAAATCAAAAATCGTTAAATATTAAGGACAGCGGTTTTATTTTTTACTAGCAGACCCGTTCTTGCCTTGCTTCGCGGCGCCGCCGTTTAAATTATTGCTCTGTTAATTGATTTAATGCCAAATGTCCGATCACTCATTTCGTAAAGTGAATAATCTTAGGTTTCATTTGATATACCATTTTTATACCTAAGTCCCCTATAAAATATAGATATTTTTTATTTATTTATTTGTTTATTTGACATCTTTTACAATAGACTTGAAGCCTTTAAAAGCAAAAGTTATATTGAACATAAATCAGAATTAAATGCGGCTCACTATCGAAACAGAGGGTGACACTATATAGCATTATGGAAATGGCGATTTCCATAGTGTCAAACATCTTTTCAGAAATATTTATTCCCTATCTATTCTATTCTATTAAACCAGAGTTAACTCACCAAATTCGATAAGTTAACTCGGTATCGAAAATTACTGAAAAAAACATTTTTTAAGGAGTAAACTAGGGCTTAACTCCGAAACTGGACCTCATTCTCAGTGGTGTGAACAATGTAGAAATGTAGATTGTATCTATTCAAAATATAGAGATTTAGAGAAATATGTAAATATTTGCGTTTCAACAGTTCAGTCAAAAATCTTTCTAGATGCTAAGGATTTCCACCCTAAATTTTTCTAATTTCAGTATAACTACATATTAATTTTCTGTTGCTAAACCTTTCCTTAAATGTTCGCATAAAATAATCTTATGCAATCATTCACTTTTTGGCCATTAAATTCTTATATTGGGAGTGGTGGCTATTTATTCTTTTTTGAAATTTATATAAACCCACAATGAAACATGAATGACTCCTACAAAAACATCACAGCGACGGAAATAATAATCATGTAGTTTTTAAAAAATTACCTACACAAAGCTTATGGTAAAATTCATAACAAACAGGAACAATAAAAGTTAGAAAGCACAAATACAATGACTACTTCTGTACCTACATCTATAATCTGAACTCGCATGAGCAAATGCTAAAACCTTTCATACTATGTGCTACGACAAGGACCCCTACGTAACTCATTGACATAACTCTAAAATTTATCATAGAGCTCCATCTTAAAGCTTATGCTGGATTTCAAGAAATTTTTTTTTATGAGTTTTGATTAATTACCTCATCGCTGCATCATCTGCATAATGCCGTGTGAAAATGCACTATCTTGGTTTTCCACCTCAAACCTCTAGGCCACCAATACCACCGCCACCGCCGCCAACCAAAGGCATCAGCAACAGATACATTTTTCTGCACATCTGAAACTAAGGTGTGCATTAAAATTCCTCCCATTGTTGAACACGCCATGAAAATACAACCCAACTATCCACAAACCCACCTCCGCCAAAAGCCAAAACAGCAGCAGTAAAAAAACAACAACATAGTCAAACTTCACATTTGTAAGAATGCTAGAAAATATTCAAAGTCGGGAAAAAAATATACAAATGCATTCACTATAGTTTGAGATGTAATCACAAGAAAACACAAACAAAATTCACAATTGGAGTTGCACAACCAATTCAGCGATTGCACCTCTGAGTGACGTCCTACGGTTGGCAACATCATTGCCACGACGACGACGACGACGCCGCCGCCGCCGCGCCGACGAAGACTTGAAGAACGGCCTTACTCTTCTTCTTCTTCTTCCTCGGCTTCGATTTCATCTTCTTTTTAGGCACGGATTTAGACATGTAGGGGCCCTGCACCTCCGTGTGTTGGATTTCCTTTTTATTGACAATTCTTGTTGTTGTTTTCTAAATGAGCTCGAAAATCTTTTGTAGTTTGAATTTGTGCGAATAAAATAGGTCTGTGTGTTTTTAAAATATATTACTGCTCTGTAACTGTAACAAGTGGCAATTTTGCACCACTTCCAAAAAAATTACGCAAGATTTTAAAAAATCTGGTTTATATTACCATGGTATTATTTATTTTTTTTTCTAATTTTGAAGGTCTTTGTAAAAATGGCCTCAGTTTTTAGATACTTTTTTTAACTAAACCTATTTCCTTAATAAAATCCTGCTGAACGCGCCATTGACAGTTCATGCAAAAAAAGAATAAGCAAACATACCATTTTCACCTTTTGTAATTGTCAAAGTGACATTTGGAGTTAGTATGATACTAAAATGACAAAATAGGCATTTTATGCGGTTTTACTTTAACAAAATAAAAAAAAAAAGAAAATTCGATGTTAAAATCATTTTTCAACCTACCATCATACTAAAAATGCTATAGCGTTGTACTAAAATTTTGCGGCAAAAGTCTTTGGCGACAGCAGAGTTCTTATTGAATTAGATTTGCTACTTGACGTAAATTAGCAGTTAACTGTTTATTAATAAATATTTTGATAAACGTTTTAGTTAATCTGTGAATGAGAACATAAGAAGGAATTTTTTATTAATAGGATGTATGTTTTAATAGACATAAAAAAAGCTGTGTGAGGCCCATAGGAAATTATATAGTTTACGCTGTGGATGATCCATCTCTGTCAGTTTTGCTGCCTAACACAGATTTCATGTGGATACATCTTTATGTTGATCCAAAGACCAGCAAACCAGCTCGTCTTCTTCTTTATACTAACTAAATACATACTATACTCTTTAGTCTTTATTGTGCTCTTCCTATAGACGAAATGCTTAGCTTAGTTGGTCGATTGTGCTTGTGCCTCGGTCGGTGGGTCTTCGGTGCACTTGATATGGGTGAATGGGCTATCTTGAAAATCGTTCAGTAGTGTTTTATTTGTTGGTAGCAGTATTATAAAAGCAGCAAAGGTATTTAATACCTTTCTCTTTTTTATTCGTATCTAAAAATGTGAGGTAGCATAAGCATAAGCGATTTTTTTTCTTGAAATTTTTAGGTCGACCTTTTAACTACTTTTTGCACTAATGTGCTCTATTGATCAAAGAAGCGTAATTAAGACCCTATATAGCAAGTTAAGTTTGTAAAAAACTTATAGCATGTGTACGGGGCGTGCGATTAAAAAAAAAGGTATGGATTATGATTGATCAAACAAGGTCAAGAAGATATTTTGATTAATCGCAATTAAGAGTTGCAGTTACAAATCTCATAGTTCATCGGTCTTATTAGGTAATTTTTTTTAGTCATAATTATGGTGTTGACATACAAATCTAATAAAAATAAAAGAATTGCATATGTATTACGTATATATAGTAAAAATATTGAGATCATAATATTATAACTTGATCATTATGTAATGTTAAAATAATGAGAATTTATTTAATGAAAGGAGTTATTTGAAATATTCGAAAAATTGACATTTAACTGAGCTAACACCTCGATATTTTGAATACAATTGCAAATTGAAAAATTTTGGAAAACGTTTTATTCTTATATAAGAACCTACAACATTGCAATCATATCATCATCATGTGTACATGTTGGAGAACAACAATAAACACTTAAATTTGTACTGTCTTATCTCCAAATAAATTGTTTTCATTTTAATATGGAATTTCGGATTATGTTTGCACCTACACATTTATATATACAACATTGTATATATTCTTGCACTATCATTAAATTTTTTTCAAATCTTTTATATTATATTGGTGCGGGATCCGTGAAATAACTCTTCAATCAAATAATTCCTAAACAAAAAATGGAATAAAACCCAAAAATTTTTATGGAATTTGGGAGTTATTTCATTGGTTTTTGAGGACTTTTTCATTTTAAAATTGATGGTTTTATTTTGTAATAAAATAAATTCACAACTTGAACTATTCCGAAATTTGGGGAATTATTTCAATTTTCGATTTTTCAACGATTTCTGAATTTTAAGTCCCTTCTCCAGCCCGCTGTCCTACAGACGCTCATGTTTACAGTTTCCAAAATGTTAAGTTAAAAATAAAAAAGATACTTTTTTTAAAAATCCAAAAGAAAAATTAATTTTTTTTAATAGACGGTCGAAAGCAACAACGGCACGCTATACACAAATCTTTTTGATTTTCTTCAACTCAATTGTGAACCGTTAAATTGATCAAATTACTAGCCCAAATAAGGGTTGATTTGATCAACAACCGACTGAGTTGACAACTAAGTTGGATCATAAATAGGGTGCTTTAGACTAGGACCAATGGAAAAATCTTCGGATGGCTATATATTTTTGTATATTTTTATGCGCATATCTAGCAATAAAATAAATTAATAATTTGAACAAAGAAAAAAATAGATCAGCATCAACATAATACATTACCTGTTCATTGTAATCAATACATCCAAGCAAATAAATTATACAAAAATGTAATTATAAAATAGATTCTTTCTTTTCTTGATAAGATAAGTATATGGCACCTACTCTAATACTAGGATAGTTATTATTAGGTACTAACTGAACTCAACATCATTCAATGCCAACATAATGTTTTGCCAAATGAAAGAAATTTGATAAAATCAATTAAGAGATGACTAAAGATCATTTTAATTTATCTCCAGTATGATTGATGATGACGTTATATGTTAGACAAACGACCGCCGATCGATGAGACGCCGCGCCACCTGGGTCTCAGCTAATTGCGAACGATTGTTTGCGGACATAGTTCATAACATCTTTGCTCAATATTTTGATTACGTTTTACATGTTTGGACATAAACACAAAGCTGCTTACATTTGCATACAAAACCAATTAACAAGGTCATTCTTTTGTTCTCCTATAAAATATAAGATGCTGCTATAGTTTGATTGTTATCTGTTTTATAGATGATGAAATATATTTGTATAAATGAAAAAAACGAATATGATCAGGTTACGCTCGCACATGATGTATAATTATAATATAATTACAATTCACATATGTATGTAGGGTTTTATTATTAGGTAATATTAATGGCGGAAAAGTTTAATTTAAACAGCTTGATGTTAAGATATAAGCATGATACTGCTTAACAATTTACAAACTTTACAGTTCTTTGCACAAAATGTTCTTAGTTTCAAACATTTTGTAACTAGTGTCATACTAAAGCTATTTTCTTAAAAATCTTCTACTGAACATCCCTAAAAAAATGTCAGTTCGTGAGAACAAGTAAACAAACATACAATTTTCACATTTTTAACTGTCAAAGTGACATTTGGAGCTAGTATGATACTAAAAAAGTAAAAAGTTAAAATAGGCATTTGCTGATTGTAGGTAAATTTAATAAAATGCTTAAAGATAGCACGATGTTAACTCCTAATTTGGAAAATCCTGTTTTTACGTACAAAACTGCTTTAAGATCATA
Organism: Epistrophe eligans; assembly: GCA_951394125.1. Taxonomy (NCBI): domain Eukaryota; kingdom Metazoa; phylum Arthropoda; class Insecta; order Diptera; family Syrphidae; genus Epistrophe; species Epistrophe eligans. The sequence continues at coordinate 57,187,585 of OX596028.1, forward strand.
CTTAATCGTCTAAAATTCGGGCCAATGTTTATTTACTTTAACTATTTACTAAACATGTGTTCATTCGGATTATGTTTTGATTAAAACCGATTCAACTGAAGGTAGGGTAACAGTAGCATTTCAAAAACAACAAAACAAAAATATATAAAAATCTCTTCTAAAATAAAATACTTATAAGGTTATTGGTTTGATGACACAATTATTTAAAACAAATCTGAGTTTCTCTGTAATTAAAGTCTCTATGGGTTTTGATTAAAATAAAATAATTGATTAGAATAATCCTTAGTTTTGACAGTCAATTGCACATGTTATAAGTCCACCCATCATGTTGACGTTTTGGAGGTTCACAGGGTGATAAAGAAAATTAATACATTTTCTTTACATACTTATTAATTCAAAACCAAAGTAGCGATATGCCATTTTTCGATGATTGTTCTTACTAGACCCTCTTTACCAAAATACCACCTCTCGTTTGCGCAATACCCTGAACAATGCACATTGCACATGCACATATTTTCATAGGCTATGTGCCTCTTTAAGATGCATCTGTTTTATAATTTATAATAATTTTGTGTTTCATTTTATTTTTTAGTTCTGATACTCACAGCTTGCAACTCACTTGGACAATTTACTAATAAAAAGCCATGGCCAACGTATAGCCTACAAAATATGCCACAGACGGGATTCACATGCCACGATAAGATTCTCGGCGGCTACTATGCAGATCCAGAGGCCCAATGTCAGATGTTCCATGTTTGCGTTAAAGTTGCCGGAGTTGGGGTAAGAGCCATTGATGCATCAATTGAAATTGAATCTTACTTATTGCTGAATTAGGTATATATATAGTGCATAGCTAACTACAAAGTCTAAGAGGTAGTGTTTAAAATATAAAAATTGATGTTTTTTTAGTCTGATTTCGGTCTTAACTATATTTTTGAGAGCTATTGCTTGAGTTTAAACCCAGTTTATTTCACAATTTGAAATGTTTTATTTTGCGAGGAAGTGACAACTCCTCTAGGCCCCAATTTTTCAGTGCTAGATTATCAAAGTTTCTGAGTTAAGCCCGAGTTAACTCCTGAAAAATGTTCTTCATTCAATTTCGAAAACGTTCTTCTCATTGTACCACAATAGTGTCGCCTTCTATGTTTTGATAGTGGAAGCACTTTGATTACGATCCATTCTTCACAACTAAACTTAAAGTTAATCCTACACTTAAAAACAGTTTCTCAGTTAACTCGGGTTTAATTATTCGCATGATTGAAAAATTCTTATTTAACTCAAAATTAACTCAGGCACTGAAAAAGTATTTCTTCATGATCTCTTATCTAAGCCCTTTAGATTTTTGCCGAATAACAATACGCACACCAGCAATGATTGAAAATGTAATTTCTTAGACTATAGTTATTCACTAGAATGAAAAAATCGACTAGTATTGAATATCTACCTTATAAATACAACATAACGATTCTAGACTATAATAGATACAAAACAGAAGAGTCAAGACCGTAAATTCAATGAACCAGTCTAATTGATCTTTGGATATGCATTCCAACCAAGAACGTGAATTGCCTTCGAGCATCAATAGTGCGCGACTCTTGTTAGTTTCTGAAGTTGTTTAAATTATATTTATATTTTTTTGTCAGATTTTTTTAATACAGCATAGGCATACCTACGTACATATATTTGATATCACTTCATCCATACTCTTATGCAAATATATATATATATATTACATATATATATATATATTACATATATATATATTATATAGGTATATATATGTATATTTTTTTAAATGGCAAACGAGCTCTTCGTGACTGAACATCTGCAGTTAATATATGTATGCTGCAAGAACGAGAGACAATAGTGACCTTTACGTGAGATGATAGTTAAGGTATGAATGTGGAGATCTGGAGATGGTAGTATGTGGTTGTGCTTGGGGTAATACTTTCGATTTAATAGCATAAAAGGTTTTGTCTATTTGATCTTGTATAACAGCCTGAAGGTGAAGATGTATCGGCTTCAAAAGTGTTTTTATAGGCTCATTATTTTCATATTCATAAAATAAAAAATATATTAATGACTTTTCTCAATATCTAACGAAATAATTATACGGTGCTATATTTATTTGACCTTAGAAGTCGAGCCAAACATTTTTTTTTCTGTGTAACCAAAGGTGTTGAATAACAGTTTTAGACTTCGTCAATCTTACTTAGAAGAAAAAGTTTAGTTTTATTCCTCTTTCTACATATATATGTACATATGTAAACGATTTTCACAACTTCAGGCGTAGCTAGAATTTTTCACACATACCTACTAAGTGTGAAAAATTTAATTGTCAAAACTCCTTCACGTGATTTTATCACAGCCAAACTTTTGTGTGAAAAATTATGAAGAAAATCAATTCAAAAGTAAAAATAAAAATTAAAAAATCCTGAATGGAATACTTAAATATGTCAGACAAATAGTAGAACAATTGAAATTTATTTTCGGACACAATTTTTTGGAATATTAAAGTAGGTATATGTGACAGTGGATAACATCTAATGTTTTTCCAAAAAGTTAAATATTTCTAATTTTTTAATATTTTTTTTGTTTAAGGTCCAAGACTTCCGATTTCTTTGTCCAAATGGAACGGCATTCGATCAAGAAGTACAAATCTGTGCCAACTGGGGCGATGTTGATTGTGAAGAAGCCGTTCTTTATTATGGAAGTGATAATTTTGACTTATATCGCCTAGGATCTGGTTTCGAAAGTAAACGAGCACCACTAGCCGAAGAAGAAGAATCAACCTTCCATTTACAACGTGCTGAGACAAGTGAGTTTATAATATTCAATTATTAAATAAACTTAAAATTATTTTTCAAGGTGATATTCGTCGTTCAAAGGAAACTCAAGTCGACCAAAAACTTCGCCCAGAATCTTTAGCTTATACGAAAAAGTATGACAGCACAACAAAAAATTCATTTTATGAACGGGATTCCGATAATCGAAAGAGCAATTATGATCAGAATAAAGATTTCAATAAAATTACACCAAAATCGAATTTCCCTAAAAAAACGACGTCAAGCTATTACACAACACCAAGAGGGAATGATATTAATTCAGAATCTAAACGTAAGTTGGGTGTACCTATTATTTTTGTAAGTAAGGTTTCATTATAGCTATTTTTGCAGAAGACGTTGATGACCTTTTTAAGGGATCACATAGCTCAAATTTCTTCAGCAATCGAAATGGTGGTCGAGAAGATGATTTTTATGATAAGCCAGTGACTTCTAGCACAACTTCGACATCAAAACAATACATTAACGAAAACGGTCCTCAGAATGTCATCAACGATTTTAATTATTTTACCGATAAAACAACCAAACGTCCACACAGAAGCCGCCGTCCCAATCAGAGCAACCAAAATATTTTGACTGCAACTCCAACCATCACCACAGCTTTCCCCACAACTAAACGTCTCACCTTAGAAACTTCTTTCAATGCAGGTTTTGACCATGACAATCATCCTTATTCATCAACTACTACAACAACTACTACCCAACGTCCTACAAGTAAACAACCGGCTAAATTCGCTTTTGGACCCAATGACTACCAACAGAATATTCAGCCAACTACATACAACCCAAGTGGTGCTTTTCGGTACAAATCAACTACCAGCAAGTATGACGAAATTAATGAAACTGCACTTCGGGGTGAAAAACCGGGACAAAGTACATTCTTAAACTCCCAATACGAGAATCAGAACGATGTGTTCAATAAAGTATCAAATCGAAAGTCATCGAACTCTGAGAATAACTTCGAGAAGCAACAATCCAAAAATACAACCTTTGCAAATAGGAATGAATTCACAGATTTCACAAAAAACAAGACTCCCAGTGGTTTCCAAGTCTCACCAAAACTTCAACAAGATAACTCTGTCCAAAGACCAGTCAATTTAAATGCACAGCTATTAGATCCAAATAGTTTGAACTCCGAACTTAGAAGCTTTAATCAAACTCAGCTGAACCAACGTCGAACATCTAATAATCGGTATAACGAACGGCAACAAACTGAACCCCAGTATTTTCGATCAAGAACTCTTGAGACTCCAGCACCATTCGCAGTTCCAAGGAATCAACAAGAGACGAATACACAGACCAACGAAAACTTCAATGGATCTCCTCAAAAAGATTTTAATCGACTAAAAGTAGAATCGAGTACACCAAACGGAAACAATGTTGATCCATTGCAAAAGCCTAAACAACAACAAATTCCGAAAACCTTTGATGGTAGAAATCACGGATATCTCCCTCTGAAAGGTGGAATTCAAACAAAATCAGAACAAAAAAAGAATCTGGATGTATCAGGAAATTCCGAATTTGATGGATTATACCCTCCTCAGAGAGAAAGTTCTAGGACTCGACCTAACAAAGGAAGTGTCATTGATACGCACGGTAGTTTTGATGGAAATAATGCTAGAAACTTTGCTCCTCGATCACAATCAAAGCAAAATCAGCAATCAAGTTCCAACGGAAATACAAATCAACAAGTCAATTCAAGAGCAGAACAGCGAACAGGAATAGTTGAACAAGTAGATTCCTTCCCGCAAACTCAAGGAACAAGTCAATTCGATTCCGAATTTCAACGATCAAATTTACCACTACAAGAAGTAAGACGCATCAAACCCAGAACTCGAACTGGATCAGTATCTAATGTAATTATTCCAAAAGATTCATTCCAACAAAGTAATATAACCTCAACTACCGTTCAACCAAGTCCTAAGCCAGGAAGAGGCCGAGGCAGGGTTAATTATAAGTCAACGACTCAACAACAATCACAGTACCAGGACAATATCATTCAATCGACAACAACTGGCCTTAAAAAATTCTCTACCCTTGTAACTAACGACCAGTTTAATCCCACGACCTTCAGACCAACTACCTATAAAAAGGCATTCGAACAGAAGCCCACCAAGTACGTTGATCCCAAGCAACGGGGAACACCATATACAACAACTACTACTCCCTTACCCAGTATAGCATCTCAGTCCTTCAACAATACCCCCGATGAAGATGATGGTCAATATCATCCCGAGCTATATGAAGTCGATGATTCACAAAACTATGATTTCCCTCAAAAACAGCAATCACATTCGGTGCCATCTTCGATCACTTTACCCCAGCAAAAACCTCTACTAAAGCCCAATTCACAAACCATTCATTCCCCTCAATCGCATTTGCAATCACAGCAACAGACCGCTTTTCAGAAACAGTCATATCAATCTCAAAACAATAATAATTATCAACCTAACCGACAAGATCAAAACTCCCATGCCATTCCAACAGATCTCAGCGATGAAGAAGAACTCTTCAAGACCGCACATTCTCTTAATCTTGGTGCTGCCAGCATAAATAAATTACGTTCTGATACTTTCAAGACTTCTGACAAAACAACACAACAATCTAGTAGTTCAAGTTTCGGGTTCGATAGATCAACCTATCCTACAAAAATATCATCAGCATCTTCAACAACAACAACAACTTGGAGGCCAACAACAAAGTATATTGCTTCTTCCACAACAATACCTCGAACATCATCGATTTCGAAAAAGCCGAAGAAGTCATCGAGTTCTAAAAGACCACCACATGCAGATGCTGATACAAGCTATGATTATGCTTACTACGATTCGTTAAGCGAAACGCCACAAGAATACTCAGAATACGATGTCATATCGGAATTTAGAAAGACAACGAAAAAGCAATAGTTCCCAAATATGGGAATCAGCTTTTCATTGTATTTTAGGTTAGAGAATTATTCTGTTTTCATTTTTGTTGTATTTGGTCAGTTTATATTCCAGAGTCCTTACTAATTTTTCACCTTCAAAAATTTAGCCAGTGAATCATTTTTTTTTTCAGTAGTTTAGGGAGCAACCATGTTTATATAATGCTGACATCTGGGAAATGTAAATTGACCAATTTATTTTTTCATTTTATTATTTTTGTATATACTTATACATTATGTACTTAAATGAAATCTATTGCCAGTGCTTTTTTATTTTTATTTAATTATATTACCTTACAAATTTTAAAAGGATGCATATAAATTATGTTCTATAAATGCGAGTACATACTAGGAAAAACTTTGTTCACAAAATATATTTTTCTTAACATACAATAATGTTGCAGCCCGAAGAAAACGCTCACAAAATACATATGCTTCTTGTTAATTTATTTCATTAAAAAATTCGGTGCTCTTTCAAAAAATTTAAAATTTTCCTTAAATAAAAAACTATTTATTTCTCAATTAATATTTTTATTTAGAATGCTAACAAAAAACATTATCATATTTTTTGTTTTGTTATAAATGAAACTTATTCTAGTTTACAAAAAAAAAGTTCTTTTGAACTCATGAACATTGTAGTATTATAATAACATAAAAATGTTTGTAAATAATTATTGAATAAAAATTTTAAAAATATAAAGGAAATATTATGATTATGAATTCTGAGCTTTCAGAATTTCATCAGTAAATATTCTCTTTCAGCATATCAAAAATATCTCTTCAGTTGACCAAAATAAAGACTAAAGATATCTTTAGCTAGAGACGACTTGGATGGAAGAAGTCCACATTGGAATTAAACGCGAGCGCCACCTTAAGTAACTATAAGTAAGTCCTAAGTAATTACGTAATTTTGTGCCTGACTCCGAGTTTGCCCAAGATTTTAGATAACCGAGAAACATGTTAAAGATGCTCACTCAAGTTTAACCCGAAACTTTTTGAACTGAAAAACTGGGTCTCAGCCTCTATTTTATAGAATAGCGCTATCTTTTACTGTAGTTGAACAAAAATCAAAACAATACAAATTTAAACTTTAAATTAATTTTTTTAATAAATCATAATCTTGTATTTTCCTAGGTTGTACTGTTGTACCAGCCGAACTTAAGAAAGATAGTTTGTCTGGATTGAATATGTGGAAATGACAATGTAATTTATAAAAATGGCGGGCAGACTTAAATTTATCCCTTCTTCAAAGTATTTTGAGACGACATCCATGTAAAGATTTTCATGTTTAAGAGAATATAAACATTCTCATCGATGTTTTTTCAGAAGTTTCGGCACTTAAAGAAAAAAAATTAATTTATCCTTAAGTGAGTGGAAAGTTGTGCTTTTAATACCACAATTTTCAACTGCACAACTTAAATTTCAACATTTTAGTTTTAAACACTTGTATATGGTAGGAAGGCACCTATATTAAGCTATTTTTAAATCATCCGGATAATGCTCAGAAATTACTATGAGCCAAGTTTTAATAATTCGACTAAGTCGTTTTCGAAATTTTTAGTTGTTTTTAAAAATATTTTTGTTTTGTTTAAATTTAAAAATATATTTTTTTTTATTGCGGCATTAAATCGAAATCGAAAAGATTCTATGAGGGGTACCAGTAGAATTGGTAATTTGAAGAATAAAACCAACACAAATTACCACATGCCTAGCCTATATTAATGAAGTTTTGAGGAAAATAAAATATTCCTTCACTGTTAATTAAATAGACGACAGCATCGTATGAGCTTTCTCTTGGAGTTCGACTGGCTTAGAATTTTAAAATTGAATGAATTTGATTTTAATTTCAGTATAAAGTTTAATAATTATATACAAAAATACATGTAGAATAAATAGATAATATAAATTAGAGGGAAGTACCTACTTTGGGTTGAATTACATAACAAATGATTAACAAGAACTAACTTGAATTAATTTAATTATTAATCGAAGTCCCTGGTAAGTCCATTTGTAGTTTTTTATAATGAGTCATTCAGTTTATTTATGTTTAAATACGACAAAAACCATCTATGATGTCTTTAAAAATTACGTACATATATTTGACTCAGCACCCACAGAAAATCCAATTAATAATTTTTATCCGAATCAAACGATCAGTAATTTCTCTCAATACATTACTACTTGCTATATAGTACTACGATGTTTCCACATTTTTACCCCGGCAATGGTACTCCCCATATTCACATATTTTACATGCAACACTCATCAAGTTGACATGTGTTCGATGATAAAGCCTTCTTGTCGCATTTATTCACGCTAAAGAAACTACCTTATAGTCCCATCTAATCACCTGAGTAGTTCACCTTATCTTGGGATTTTAACGTTCCGCAGTTCCACATATATTACCACTTTTCACCACCAGGAACCCAATGACAAACTGAAGTAAATAAATTGTTTCACCTTGATGAGCTTTTCAATTTGACGTTTTATCAAAAGCCCCCGAACAAAAGACTAAGTGAAGTAACCCCACTGAGTTTAACTAAAGATACCTTACCTATAGATAGATATTGGCACAAGAATGTGCATTTTTTGTAACACAGTGTGTCTGTCTGGCGGAAATAAAATGTTTCGCTGTCTTATACATTTTATTTGTTGGCACTCTCATCATCATCATCATCATCCCCTGAAAGCGCGACAACAGTTAGTTTGTTGATATAATGGACATGCATTTTTAATTTGTGTTCTACTAATTCGTATCTATGTGCAAAAAAAAGTTCATTATTTATTAGTAGGTATGCTAGTATGTTTGTATGCTTGAAGGCAACATTGAAAAGCAACCCCTTAGTTTGATCGAGAAATATCATTTTAATTTTACACATTGCAGACGTTTGAGAAAAAGGGGTAAGTATTTTTTAACTTAACATTTAAAAATAAAAATACTGCTTACTAGTGGATTAATAAGACTTTGTTTTTTTGTTTTTCACTTTTAATAAAAATGGTTTTGACAAAAATTAATAAGAATACAAGTACAATTAAAACAACACAAATTTAATGTCTACAAACTTCTGTCTATTGTATTGAAAACCCATTTTCATTGAAAATAACCAAGAAAATAAAATGCTCGACTGGCTCGCAGTTATATTGTAGATCGTAATAATATACATAAATGCACACAGAAAAATTTAAATCAAAATCGTAGGATATTTTCTTTACCAGGTGTATAGAAATAGAACAATTCTCTGTTTGCCTTGGACAACATTATAAAGTCTTACATTATAAAGTCAATTAAAATTTATTTCAATGAATTTTATTCTGTAGTTTAGTCTTTACTGTTTATCTCATTTTGTATTCTTTAACCAGCTACATTAGTTCTGTTCGAGTGACTGGCAACGATATTCATGGAATTAGAAGATATGTAGGCATGGCAAGGTGTACCAAAAAAAATCGAAATATTAAATTCGAATATAAAAACAGGGATCTATGTAAAATATTTTTATTGATATATAGAAACTGCGCAGTACAAATTTCTTTTTTTTTTTCCAAATAAAATATATGGAGACAAACATAGTGATGCGTTCTGATTTTAATATTTCTAAAACCAGTTAGTCAAATTGAAAATTTCTATTATGATTTTTATAGTAAATCAAAAAAAAAAACATTTTTGAAATAATATTATATTTTTTAAGATTATACAATATAATTTTGTAAGAGTAATCATTATTATGTTTTATATATATATTTATTATATATATATTTATATTTGAAGGAAGTTCTTTTATATTTAATCCAAATCGGTGTAATCAACAGTTTTTTTAAACTTCTTTACCATTTCCGTATCCGCAAACAGAAAAAAGAAAAACTTGTGGTTTATTTTATCGCGCATTTTTTTATTTTAAGCAATAACACAAAGTAAGATAACAAATGCGAGATAATAAATTTAAAAAAAAATTTAAATAAGTTCCTGTTAACTATGCGTACGCAGCTGAAGCGAAACGAAAATTTTATAAAAAAAATTGAAACAACGAAATCATAAACGAAAAATTTCATTCTCATTTTTGTTCTGCAGTACACTGTTCGATTAATATATGTAGCTTTTTTAATTTTTTTTGTTTGGAAATAAGTGAGACTTTCAATGGGTATTTTGGCGTTGTGGTTTCCGTTAGGATTTTACTTTAGTCTTGGATACCACAGACGAATTTCTTATCGCATCATCTGAGCAAACTCTCCATTAATATTTTTTCATTAACGTTTTTGCTATCGATTTGGAGACCTCAGAAAATTGTCCTTTCGCTTCAGCTGCGAACAAGGCTTAAACAATGAAAAGGTTATTACTAATTATTTATTAATAAGCAAAATGTGGAAATGTTTGCGAAATGATTAGTTTTAGTGGGGATGTAATTGAACTATTTTTACATCATTTCATATTTATATTTAGGTTACTTTATTATCATCTTTGATTTGCTTTTATTAGTTTCAGCTTTTACTTTTTTACACCTTTTCATCACAGATATTTTTAAAGGACTATTTTGATTTTTGTTTCTTATGACAAAAAAGAAACATTTATTCCAATTTTCATCTATATACCAATTAGGTTTTGTAATATTTCACTTGTTTCCCAAAAATACAGTCACCATTACATTATAAAAAGACTATAAATTTTTCCAAGGTGGCCGGTATCACGTTGGTTTTGGTCTCATTACACTCAGCCTTAAAAAAACCCTTAATTTATCTGTCATATGTTTGGATTGTATCAGTATTAGTATTAGTGTTTTAATTGATAAGCTTCGACCTCTCCCTCTATCCCTCTTTGAAAGCGAATTAAAAAAAAAAAAAAAAACGCGTAGTTCGCCGGACTTCCGACATGGTGTACAGTGTGAAATTCTGCTTCAACACCAATTTTTAGATTTTATAAATACATATGGATATATTAACATTCCTAGAAAGAGAGGGGTGAATCAATGATGCGGTCCTATATTTTCAAATGTGTTGAATCCAACCCTGACTGGTCTTTCGAAACCTGGTTCTCGATCCATAGCCCCACCAATAGCCCCACTATTTTGGACCTAATTCAAAATAGAAAGTAAATTCGCGAAATTATTGCGAGAAGATTAAACATCTTTTAATTTCATTCTGTAACCATATAAGTTACAATCTACTTCCAAAAATATCCCCTTTCTACCTTCATTGGCCCCAATGTTCAATGATAGATAATAATAATTATAATCGCATTGAGGGTTGCCATGTGTCAATTTGAAGAGCGTAGCCATATTATCTGATAGACATACATAATTCTATACTGGCAGCGCGCAAGATAAATCTAAAATAGTATCTGTGCTTATAAACATACAAATATTTTCCTATTTGTTTTTTGTATCCCACGTGTTGAGGAATTTATTGTTGTCTTTTCCCATTTAGTCATATAAACTAAACTATAAAAGTACTTTTACTATGACCACATGTAACATTATTCAGAAGTGGTGACCGATGATGACGATAAAATATTATTTTTTTTTTTTAGAAAAAAAAGCATGGCTACCGATGATGGTGGTGGTCTTTCTGATGGACGGTCGGTTCGTCGGTGGATCTCGGACGTTGGTTGTTGTCGTCGCCTACAAGGGACGTCTATGCTGAATATTGCAATTTTCCGTCGTCTCGTCGCTCACAATATAATTTTGATTACGTGAATAATAAAAAAAAAAAAAATAAGAAGAAAAAACTCAGCTGCTGCCATTCTTTCTGTTAGTTCTCTAATCTAGCTCAGTAAGCGTTTAGATTTTGACCGCTTCGGACTCATCACCATATTATATCCCCCTCCAATTAAACCATAGTATGTAAGTGCGAATACTAAGTTCAACAAGTTTTTGAACATACATAGTACATACCTCCTCAGTTCGCCAACTCTACCTCTTAAATACCTCCACTTTAAGCAGTCCAAGCCGAAGTGCGATATTTTGTTTGAGGGTGTGATAGTGAAGATATTGTATATTATGGTTTTTTAACTGAACGAGCTGCAGCCGAATAGGGGTAGATAATCAAACGCGCGGAAATACTTACTTTTAGTTTCACGTTTAAATTCATGAAAAAGAGTTCAAGTTCATTAGTGAGTGGTAACGAATAATTGTTGAAGGTTGTAATCTGTGATATCCTTATACTCGCAAATTTTCTAAAGGTTTCCTTTGAATTAAAGTTTCATTTGTTTTTTAATTGAAAGTGTGACTTGTTTTTAAATTTTAAACTCCTCAATATGTTTGACGCAAAATTGTTCCCTATTTTTGCCGGTAAGTGCTAAAATTTGAATTTGTATCTTTAAAGGAAAATGTATTTTTAGTTCTGTATTTTTAAAAGTATTTCATTTCTATGTATTAATTATTAAAGTTTTTACGAAGACCGTTTATGGTTTTTAGTAATAATTTTTATTTGCGTTCTAGTTTTCATTATGTGGAGATTTAAGCAGAAAGGTTTTAAGAAAATAGGTAAAATTTTTTTTTTTTAATATTTTTTTTATTAATATACACATTCAAATTTAGTACAATATTTTTTCTTCAAAATTTGAAGAAAAAGTTGTTATTAAATCAACTGATATAATGGAAAATAAATTAATACGTCGGTTTTGCTTTCTTAAATCTAAGTTTTGTCCACTGAAATAATATTTTTTGTTTTCCAATGTAAGAATAAAAATTCAATTCTAGTTTTAAAATTAGCAAAATATTTCCGTTTTTCCATTTATTTTAATTACATTTTTCTTGTTCTTACTCGTTTCTAAATTTAAATAACAAAATAAAATGCAATTGAATCAAGTGCTTTCCTTTTTTATCAATTTTGCATAAATATCTAGGCTAAAAGCATATTTAATGAATTTCAAGGTTTTTAAAAGCTCGAAATACTTTAAGGTGCAAGAGTTCCCTATCCCTAATCATTATAATATAAGAAAAGGACCTATAAAAATTTTATGTCAAGTAGGTAGAAAAATGCACTCAAAATTCTTAACCTTTTAATTTGTTGAAAATTAAAGTTTAAGAGAACTTGAACTTTTGGTTAAAATATCTGTTCACATAACAATAAATAATTTTCTTAAATTTTTAACAAATAAAATACAAAAAATTCAGGAGCCTAATTTTTCTCTGAACAAATTTTAGGATGAATTTAATTTTTTTTAAGTTTTGGTTGTATAAAAAAAGGTTAAACAAAATGTCTGCATATTGTACAACAAACTTTTAATTCCAGTTTAAAGAAATATCATCTCGAAAAATGTACAGTGGATTTCGTCATGTCGTTCGTCGGGCTGTGTATTTGGGCATCCGTGCGTATGTACGGATGCCGATTTTCTTAAAATTTGGTACAGATCATTTTTATGTGATTCCCTAGAGCGAATGTTCGAGTTTTTGTCGATTAAATTACGTACCTGTAATGTCCAAAAGAATTTTGAGAAAACTATCTTTTAGATTTTTGACAGCAAAATATCATTTTGCATAAGGGAAATATGATTTTTTGAGGATGACTTAATTTTCATGACTTGACCAATTTTGTTTTAATTTTTCAGTCTGGTACATCAGTTCAAAGAATATTTCATTTCAAAATTTGAGAAATATTTTTTTATCTAAAAATAAAATTCTTTTTAGTTCTTTTGGCTTTTTTTAAAATTTGTTTGGTGAAAATTAAATACCGAAATTTTCAAAAGTATCTAATAATTTTTGTTTTGGATTTTTTCATAATTTTTTTAAAACTCAGTATTTTTAAAACGTCTTGGTTGATTTTTTCTTTATCTGGTAGCTTGGCGCCTTTTTTCGCATAGGCTTTATTTTCGTGGTTCAAAAAAATTTCAGACCAATTTCAGAAGTATTTATTTATAATTATGTTAAATTTTAACCATTTTGCACTTTGTACTATGTACAAACATTCATAGTACTTGTGTGTTTTGTATGATTGCACAATATTCTTCTGTGGGGGCTTTCCAAAATTAATTTTTTTAGTTCTCCTGTATCAATTTTTACAAGACATGCTTTGGTGAAAGTTAATTATGCAGGAGAATACGAAAAAGTCACAAAATCAATTTGACGTCTTCATGTGACTTTTGTGATAACAGTGATGTTGGAAACAATCGGGCTGTATATCATCTAAAATTTTTCAAGAATAAATTTTTATTAAAATCGTATACTTCATTCATTAAAAAAAAATAAGAAGAAGATACAACTACTTGAAATTACACAGTGGTAAAGATCTTTTATTCAATGATTAGAAGGAAAACCCAAGTTCTAATGGTGATTTCCATGCCAGACAAATAACCAAGCGTATAAATTGAGTCATAAGTAAATTAATAAATACCTAAACTTATCTCTATGTTAAAAGAATTAACATATTCAATTACCTAATAATGATTCAATTAATTGAAGATTTAATAAATAATACTTTAACTTTATCATGTTGATCAGATTTAAATTTGATAAAAAGTTATCAGTGAATGTTAACTTGAAATTATTAAGCTTTTTGCAAGAATGTATTGTTCGTGCTTCTGAATAATGATATCAGTACTAGAAGTTTATAGAGCATGTATATGTATTATGTAGGTAAGGTATATACATTTATATGTTCCGTGTTTTCAGAATAAATAAATATAAGATTGAATCAAATATGCTTTAAATGAAAAAAAAAAAAAACGGTGTCTTTTGATATAATAATCGTTATGCAAATAAGTTTCAATGTCATTGCCGATTTTCCTTAAATTTCGACATAGATTTTATTATATGGAGATAGACAGTAATAGACAAATTTAAACATTGCTATAACTAACCAATCGCAGTAAGACAATGGCTTAACGCATTTTAATTAAAGTAAAACCTTAGTTAGAAGTTACGTAGGTTAGGTATACATAAATACCTAACCTACGTAACTTCAGACATATTTAGTATACTTAATTTTTGTCAATTTTCCATTATATTTACTATCTGAAATTTGATGGGTTGTTTATCTGTTTGAATGCTTATTTTATTTTACTTCGCTACCGCACTTGAAATCAATCTATATTATCTATTGAAACACACTCAGATTTTATGTCAGCAAATAGTTTAATCATCATTTTTGACGATATAAAAATCCATGTAATTACAACAACATAAAATATTGCAGACGTTGAAGTAGGAGGAAGTGACAGTATATTATGTTAGATTAGGAAATATGTGTAATTTTTCTGAATACGTTGTTTAACAATAAGAAAATAATAAGAAACCTATCTAGTAAAACTAATTTATAGAAATAAAGAATAAATATTTGAAAACTTTGATTGAAGCTCATACCAAACGGAAACTTAACGTGGTACTTTTTCTCAAAGTCAAATTAATTTAATTGTGTAAATTACTTGAAAGCTATACTTACGAGGTCCTAACGTTTATAGGAGCCAATATTTCGAATTTCAGCTGCGAAATGAAAAATCGGACTTTTTTTAAGTAATTCTTTTTCATTGCCAATCGTTAATGTAATGAATGCTAAATGTAGGATTGTATGTATGTATGTGTATTAAGTTTTTTAGTGCTTTTCTCTAAAAATTAATTATTGAAATTACATAGGTAACAATAACATAAATTTGTATCATGCGGAATTCATCGTGCCGGGGGTACTGACTGGGCCCATATGGCTTAAATTGCAATATGATATTAAATTCGATAAAAAAAGTAATGAATAGGTTTTTGCCGGAATATTTTAGAAGTAGAATATAAAGCCCTTGCACTCGATTAGCGATATATAAAATTCATTAATCATACATTTAAGCTTTTTTTGGGAACTCGCTTCACAGCTCCCAAAAAAAGCACGATTCAATTCGGCAAAAATATTCAATTTTCTTCCACAAAAATAACATAAACAAATATAATAATTACATATGCATGTATATTCATGCTTTTTTTATTATTATTATTTTTTTAATAATTTAAATGTTTTTCTTAACACATTTGGAGAATTTCAAAAAATTTCTTTGCTCATTAATTTCGAGTGGAAAACCCCATTAAAAAGTATTATTTTTTTTAGATCTCTCGCAGGTCATAAATATTAAAAAGAAGAATCGTAAATGTTGTTTGGAAATAACATGTTTGCTATTCCAAAATATTTTGCAGATGAAATCAACTTGAGTTTTTTTTTAACAAAAATCTAAATATATTAATGTAAGATACCTATATCTTGTTTATATGAAAAAAGTAACATCACATTGTTTTATTTATTAAATCTGTTTTCAATATTATTTTTTTTTTAATCTGTTAAGTAAAAATTTAATAAATTAATGTGTGAATGAGTATCTATATGTAGTAAATAGCTATGTACGTATTGTGTGCTTGTTACCATGATGAAAACAAAAATGGAGTCTTTTAGAAATAATCAAATGAAACGATAAAAGCCAAATATTTAGGCACTTTGACATTACCCCCTTATTTCAAGGAACCAATTCAGGTTATTTTCAATCCCTTCTAAACACTTTCCATCAGCAATATTTTTGAAATTCATAAACTTGTAAATGAATCGGGAAATGTAAATCTTTGAGACACATTGAATATAATCATCTTAGAAAAAGGGGCTTTGATCTCGATAAAACCCACACACTTTTCCATCATTAATGTGTTTTAAGAACAAAAAAATGCAAAGCTCAGTTTAGGTTTATATTAGTATATATAAAAATGAATCCCTATTTCCCTTGGTCACGCCATCACTTGAGAATGACTAACACTTTAATTCATTCTTTTTTCCTAATGTTTTGTAGAAGGTTCTTACGGAAAAAAGATTAAGGAGGAAAATTAATAATTTCAGAATACTTAAAAACTATCACTTAATAACTACTTTTTTTTATTTTCAAAAGACACAAATTTTAGATATTTGAAAAAAAAATATGAATGTAGGTATTCCATAAAATTATTACCCAAAAATCGCCATATCAATCAAAAAATTAGTACATTCATTTGATAGGGTGATTAAAAAAAAAAAACACTTTTCTCGAAATTATGGAGCCTAGTTGAAACGAAACGATTTAGACAAAATAATTAAAAATCGAACAAAATTTTGAGGTCGCTACCAGCGATTATTCGGTAAAACGTCTTAACCCAACTTAACTTAAACGTACTATTTTGTCGCAACTTCTGGTTATGCTTATAAAGTTCAATACCACAGACATTGAACGGAGCAGCCCCTAACATATATGATGAGTCAATGTGTACTCTGACTAGTTACGATAGGCATCAGGAAGGGACCATCGACTAATTTTAAATAAACTTCCTAAAACAATCAGTCGCGATCAATCGCCCTTGTCAATATCTATTTGAAGCGAAAAACCGCCCACCTGTGGTATCGAAATGCAAGTAAACTTTCTGGCAAAATTACTTAAAATAAGCACTTAACGGAAAAAAAAAACATCAAATGCTCAAAAAAATGAGAGAGTTAAAATGAAAATGCCGACACCGGTGTTATGTAATTTGCGGTCCCACTTGTGTTGTCAGGCATTTTATTTTTGTTTGCTTTTTTTTTATAAAAAAAATAAAAATAGCTTAAATTGTCAGTACACGTCACAAATAAAATAAACGGAATAAATTGAACATGAACTTGAGGTTTTCCGATTCCGACGCAAGAGAGAACTAAAAAAAAAAAAAACAAATTGCAAATGCAATGACCAGACAAGATTTTGTTTCCCATGCCCTCTAATTGAATGTATCGGAAGAAACATACATACATACATAACGTAAGCGATAGATAGCCAAAACTAATTCAGATAGTGTGAACAAAAAATACATACATACATACATACATATGTACATATAGTTGTAATAATTAAAATGTTTAACCTATTAATTTTTATAGCATCGTCTTTTATTTTGTAAATAATAACATAAGAGCATTATGAGTACCCAAATTTATTAAAACCGAACTTTCTAGCGCGGTGGTTTTTATTAAGGTGAACACTCATTAGTGACACGCTTAACACAGCGAACATATTTTCGCACCGGCTTACAGTGAGGCAGCCTATAAGATAAATCATAACAAAAAATAAAATGTTTTCTTGAGAAATAACTCCATAAAATCTAGCGATTTAAATAAAATAATTCTTAGATAATTTTAATTAAATTTTTCCACGACCCAAAACAGAAAATTAAAACGATCATCGATTCGACCGATTTTTTAAGAAAAATCTGATATTTGCAAGATTTGTAATTATGTGCATTTTAAAATTTAACACAGTTTAAATGATTTCTTAGCTTTATCAATTAGTACCTATTTTGGCATACATACCTAGGTAGGTACTTTTTTTTTTAAATAGTTACAAAAATATTAAGGTATTTAAATAAATGCAACAGGGTAATTAACATATGATGCTATAAATATAATTCTCCGGTATGTACATGGAATTTGTATTGAAAAACATTTTTAAAAATTAAAAAATAATAGTTATTTGAGAAAAACAAAAAATTGGCAATTATGTTTAAAGTTTTCTGCCAGTACGATAAATTTCGATCAACATATAATGTGGTGAAGATAGTTTTGATAATATTATTTAATAAATTTCAACATTTTTATTTCTTTTAATTGA
The DNA here is from genome assembly GCA_951394125.1 of Epistrophe eligans. Lineage (NCBI taxonomy): Eukaryota > Metazoa > Arthropoda > Insecta > Diptera > Syrphidae > Epistrophe > Epistrophe eligans. Next base: position 57,205,907 of record OX596028.1, read on the forward strand.
GCTCAAAATTAAATAAAAATTAAGTCCATTCCTGCCAATAACACCCAGAGTTATAAATTACTAGGCCTTGGTTCTACACGAACTGCCGCACCACCTAATTTATTTATATTTTTATAAACGAAAATAGTAAAAAAAACTGTTGAACCAATTATTATCTTTCGTGTGCCTATATTCTCTCTATTTTTATATAAAATTTCTAATTTAATAGCCATTCTGCCCCACTGTTTAATTTTTCGCTGTATTTCTATTAGAGGCTGATCTAAAAACGAATTCTAAGAATAGAGTTAAAAATTAATGTTTATTTCCCGGGATGTTTATTTAATTTTCTATAGATAAATATACATAAACTCATGCACACTTTTCAGAAGATTTTCTTGTAAATAATAGGAACCTACTTAAATCATTGATTGATGGGCAACTCAATTAGATGTAATTGTTAATAGCTAATTCATATCACATGTAAGAGTAAAATTAATGAAGGCATAATTTAATTACTCATTTTTGACAAGAATGAAAATGAGTGCATTGTCAGTAAGTTGTCACCACTTTCGCGGTCAAACAAATCAGTTCTGTCACAATTTATGTGGATTAAGAAAGCGTGAGGCTTTACTTCTATGTATTCTATTTTTCGATTTGATTTAATAATAATTGTATGATTGATTATCTGATTTTACTGACAAAACTTTTGTTTTTTGATGTTATCGGTTATGCCAGTTAAAAAAAAATTTTATTGAATTGATAATTTCACCCAGTAGGTATGTACTTCTATTTTAGGTCTGATGTCTTGAGGAATCGGTCTTATTCATTTTCTTATTTCGAATTAAATTTTCGAAAACTTATTTTGCCTCAATAACACTCGGAAATATGGAGATATTTTATTTTATATCAAACGAAGAATAAGCCCACACAGCAAAACGCAACCGAGACAACAAAAAAATAAACTCTTAGAATTTGTTTTTTATTTAAATAAAAAATTGAAAATAAAGCTATCTAGATGTGTTGTAGGTTTTATTTTGTTTATTTGATCACGGGAAAATTAAAATGAATACCCATCTGGAATTTTGTTCCAAATTAAAAAAATATATTTTCCGTCAGATATTTATCTACAATCTACCTACAACAATTGGAAAAAAATAAAAATACGTAATTGTTGTCTGAAAGATTATTACTACTTTTATCATAATCATAAATAACCAAATTAATTTGTCAATTTTAGTATTTTAATTCACCTTAAACTATCAATCATTTATTAATAAATAATTTTTATAGTTCAACAAATGTTTTATGTGCGAAAACAAATATTATATTTATGTAAATGTATTGGTATTATATCATTGTAAATAACTTGAAATTAGTATTTGTCAAGGCAGCGGTATTCTTAAGCTAAATTTCAAAATTATATTTATCTAATTAAATATTTATAGTCTTGTATTGACAATTGGATACCTACTTATAAATTTACTAATGATATTATCAGTTGATAACAATTTAAGATATGTACTCAACTTATGACTACGTTACTGTTAAGTAGGTATGAACCTATCTACAATGAAATAGTATTGAATAAAGCCTATCTTATGTTTTGCGCCCACTTGATTAAAAACAAAGTAGGTAAATAAACAAAACTTAAAGGGAATTTCCGATGGATTACTCGTTTAAAAAAATACAATCTTTTAAGTTTTTTTGGGATACTCAGAGGAGTTTTCATTTTATTTTATAATAAAAATCTTGCTTTAAGAACAGACATGGCATAATGCTGTAATATTGTAAAGGAAGCGTATCGGAATTAGATTCTTTATTTTGATAGTTTAAAAAAATTATTCATTATTTCATTTGTTTTAAATTTCTTATCATTCCACTTTTGCGAGCAAAACTAAAAAAAATCGCGCGATTTTTTAAAACAAAACAAATAGTTTTGATTGCAAAAGCAGGATTATAAAAAAACGAGATTATAAAAGACGGGATTATAGAAAGCAGCTTTTTAAAAAAGGGGGATTAAAAAGTGGGATTAATAAATCGGGATTTTAAAAAACGGGACAATAAAAAGCGGGATATAGAACCCAATCCTATTGTAAAGTGTTGCCGTTGTTTAAAAAATCAATTTTTTAGAAAATGTTTCATCCCAGGTTCTGAACCAACTTGTACTTGTAAGTTAAGAAAAATTATTTTATATTTTAAATACTATCAATATTAAAATCATAATTTTGAACAAACTTAAGGTCAATAAACGGAAGAAAAAGCGATTAAAATTAAATCAAATAAAAAAGTACGTATACGCCCGAGTACACAATTGTTTCACACATTTCATAAAGGTCCCTCTTTGAAATAATCTGATTAGAGCTATTTATCTTGCATACGTTGTGAATGTTTTATTTTTAAAATTCGTTATGAATTGTAAAATCCTATTATAAAAATTCCTAATGTTTGCATTTGAATTCCTAAAAAAAATTAACTCGAGTTTTTGACCAAACATGACATTGCGATAATAGGGAAGACACAAAAAGTGGGTTCCGCCATTCTATCTGTCTTTTTGTGTGTTCGAATATTCCCGGCACAAGATGACGGTACCTATCAAATATTTATATATTTTTAGCGTTTTATTTTTCTCCAAAATAGTTACAAAGATTTTTCCAAAAAAAAAAAAATAGATATCGAAAATAAAAAATAGTTACTATTCGAATCTCCCATAGAACCATTTCTTTTATATTTGAAATTTTTTTTACGAACAAAATTAACCGTTACTGCCATTCAAATTATCTTAGCTGTTTAGAAAAATATTATGTATTTTAAAAAAATATTTCACAGATTTAAAAAGGCAGTTCAATTTTATAGTTTTAGGCTTCGTTTAGTTATACAAATCCGGAAAATTGTTTTTAATGGCAAATATCACATAAAAGCTATTTTTCTCGAAAATGGTTTAACTGATTTTTATTAATTTTGTGTGGAGAATGTTTAAAAATAATTTAATAGTTTTTCCAACTATTAGGTCGTTTTTTTTAGTTAAGCATCTACCTGTTTTTTTTTTATGATTGTCTATGAGATTTTGAACAAAGCTATAAGAATTATAGCCCAAATAAGCAAAACAACAGGAATAAACTATTATTAACAGTAATATTATGACATATTTTTGGTAAATTTTAAATTAAAATCAAATTTATTATATTATTAAATATACATAATATAAGTTTAAATATAATTATAAATATAATTATATTTTTGGAGAATTCGAAATTTCAAAAATATGTGGAAATTTTTTTAAACTAAACTACTTCGCTTTACACTCAGGCCATACAATCACGGCGTTACCGTACATAAGATCGTACGATCGATCCATCATTCGTCAATTTTTTTTAAATAATTGCCAACAATTCCATTTTCAACGAAACTAATAAAATTAGTTTGACCTATTTTTTTTAAATAAACATTTTTTTAATTTCATTCGCTCTTCTTTAGTTTGTTTTCTATCAAAAAAAAATATTTATTTTTGTTTTAATTTTCAATTTTAAATAATATTTTCATTGAAACATCATACAGCTATTCATAATTCATATGGAATATGTTTATTTTTATTGAATATTCCTGCTCTTCTTTATTTTTAATTAATTTCTGCTAAACTGAAAAAGATATACGATGAAAGAATAAGGATATAAAAAAAAACGAATAAAAATATTCATTTTAATATTGTATTTGATTAAAAAATTTTTTCTTATGTTTAATTAAGTACTGAAAACTTATAAAATTACTCATTTTAAACTTTATTACAATCTTCAAAAAAAGATGGTTAAGTTCACAATATAACATATCCGCCATAGTTTATTTCAATAATTTAAAATTAAGATATCCATTAAGCAATAAATTACTCAAAAATTAAAAATAATGTGTATGTATGAGTAGATAGATACACTTTTTCCTTTAAATACATTTTTAAAAATTAATATACTCTCCTCGCCCAAATAGACTAATCAAACCACCGTTTTCATAGTGGATATTTTTTTTTTAAATCCCATCTCACTAACAAGGAAATTGTCTTATTTTATGAATTAATTTTGAAGATTATATTTATTTCTATTTTTTTCAGTGGTCCTACTTTTTCAATCTGTCATCGTAGCATCTGATCACTGGAGCTATCCTGACCGAAGCAATGACACAAGTGGTGAGTACCTTACCTACATATATAAATTAAAAAAATCAAAATGAGACTGCATTCTCTTCAGTTTGAATTTTTTATATATTTTTATTAAAGAAACACAATAGTTTAAGAACATTTTAATCTAACTATAGAATCTAGTTCAAAAGAACACTCCCATACCCCATAAAACATCAAGCCTCGTTCGAGCAATTACACTCACTCTCTGTGGGTTTGATGGAAGGCTGACCTCGCCTATTGTCTGCCATAATGCAAATGTTGGCAAATCTCAGGAATCTGGGCTCTAATCAACGATGGAATAATATAACTGTATTATCAAAATACAAAACACAGATTAGATGAATTGATAAATTGCCTACCTACTTGAATAATGTGACGATATATGTATGTACCTACGACATATGAGTTCCAAAGTTCTTACTTTACACCCAACAATTTGCAGTCAAAAGAATTTGCGTTGATACTACGCTATTTAGTTAGAGGTTTATACAAAAAAATTTACATGATATATGACAGACATTAGAGCTGATTAAGCCATAATGGAGGATCTTATTATTCACAAACGAATGATTATCAAACTTGTTCTCCTGAAAAAACAATTTATATGTGTGTATTATATTTTGTCTCAATTTCTAGTTAAATCTGTTTCTGTATAGCGTAGTAGCAGAGAGAATTAACTCCCATAATTTGTGGAAATTAAGGCATTATATATTGTTTCTTTAGTCTCTTTAATAAAAATGAGCAAGTTAATAATATTTGAATACTCCAATATACTTGGACCCTTATTGTTTTTCATTTTTAAAAAGCCTTGCTCCCAGTTCAGGTATGGAAAACACGATTATTCATCTTACTAACCGAAATGTGCGAGTAATCTAAAGTCAAAGTTTTTTGATAGCTAACAGAAGTTACAGAGGTCAGTTTTTTAGTGAAAAAAAATAACAATAAAATACAATAAACATGATGTCGTGTTGAAAAAAGTTAAGGGGTGGAATCGGCTAAGGTGATTTGTGATAGTTGACAGTTAAAATCAACCAATTCGGTCTGTGTAAGGTGATAGTCACCTGTGACAATCACAATTTTGTGACTATTTTCCGTGACAGCTATTTAGGTGTCACTTTCATATGAAATTGACTTTATTTTTTTATTGTCTGTTGTGTCTAGTCAAAATGAATGTTTCTGCCTTTGTCATTGGTTTTTCCATCTCGAAATGCTGAAAATGAATATATAAATCGTAATAGAAACGTCCGGATTTTGAAAATAAACCTCCTGAATAAATTTGACGTACTTGATATTCCAAATCCAAAGTAAGTGCACATTACATATATATTCCGTAACACTCAATTTTCTTGGAAGTGGTGCCTACCAAAGGCAAGTTGGTGCTGACTGGTCAGCTCCCAGAGTACAGTCTGTGAAGTCATCTCTTCTACATTGAAAAAAAATGGAGAGGATATTCTGTCCCCTCAAAATAAAATTTACCCTATCGAATTCGGAAGCAACCAAAACGTACTTTTATGAGAATACCTGGAGGTAGGTTTTTGTTAATTGTTAAAAAATATATTTAATTTTGCTATTTTCCTAGTAATCGGCTGCATAGATGGAAGTCATTTCTTCTAAAGTGATACCAAATTTAAAAAAACATTTTGGTGATCACCTTACACAGATGCAAAAATTCTTTTGATCACATTTGATTGTCACAAACGTGACAGTCACAAATCACCTTAGCCGATTCCACCCAAGGTTAGAATTTTAAGGAAGTCAGTTTTTTAGTGAAAAAAAAAAAAAATAATAACAATAAAAAAGTTTTGCGTTTGGCTTAAACCAAAACTAGCGGTATCTGCCATTTACATTTTTTAGCATTTTTTTTTAAATTTTATTTTTCTCAAAAATCACCCGCAGTTTAAAAAAATCAGTTATTTTTAATTAAATCCTTGTGGTAAAAAAAATATGAATAATAGTTATTAATGGCTCTCCCAATTTTTTTTATTTTCGCTCAATATAGATCAATTTATTTTTGAGAATGTTTTGAAAAGTTCAAGAAGTACTGCGTACTAAAATTTTCAAAAAAATATAATATGTAAGTTGTGAAAATATCATCAAACCTAAATAGATTTTAGATATGTTTTAATTTTTACATTGCGAAAAACATGTAAAATTTGTAATTAAAATTAAAATACTTTAAATATAATTATATCTTTTAAATTTTAGTATTTCCACAATGGGGTGGATTGTGTGACACCGGTAGGCGACAAAGTCCAATTGACCTAAGTATTTCTGGTGCGCTTAAAGGAAACTTTCCGGACTTTGAATTCCGTGACTACGATAAGACTTTAAATTCACCATCACTTCTTAACAATGGTCACACTGGTAAATAATAACAAATATTTTTCTTGCAAATGCAACAATATTTAATGAACATACGAAATTCTAGTTAAATTGTCTAAATTTAATGTTGAAATGACAATGACTGGCGGACCATTGTCTGACAAATTCATTGTCGAGGAACTTCATCTTCATTGGTGGTCTGAGCATACCATTGACAAAGTTAGGTAAGATGAATTTTAAAGTTTGGTATGTATTGAATTTTAATATAATATCTCAATAACTTCAAGATATCCAATGGAAGCCCATATCGTTCACCGAAATACTCGCTATTCTAATATTACTGAAGCTTCGAAACACAAGGACGGAATTGCTGTAGTCGGAGTTTTGTTCCATGCATCCAATGAAGCTAACGTTGGCATTGGAAAAATAGCTGAAAATATCGAATTCATCAGTTCAGCTGATGAAATTGATAAAGCCGTTACAATCGAACAAAAGCTTAACCTACGAGAACTATTTCCCAAACTATCAGGCGGTTATCTGAGCTACCCAGGTTCTCTTACGACTCCATCGTGTGCAGAAGCAGTAACCTGGATTGTACTCCTTGATACATCGCCAGTAACATTAGATCAGGTATGAGAATATTAAATTCAATTATTTTTGTTTTTTTTTTGGAATAACTATAATTGAATCCTCATATAGGTTAATAAATTCAAAGGAGTTGAGACCTATGGAGGGAAAAAACTGGCCGATAACTACCGTGATTTACAGAAAAAAAATAACCGCCCTGTTCTGGTAGTTCACCAAGAGTCTTCAAATGCCCCAGCTTCGATTAAAATTTCGGCATTGACCTTGTTAAGTTCTTTTGTTGTAGTGTACATCAGCAAATTCCTGGAGTAGTGCTGATAATAAGCTTTTAACACCTCGTCAAGAATAAAACGTATAATGTAATAATGTATCATCTTTCACATATTCAAGCCATATTTAACGTTCCTATACACATCTATATGTAACCCATGCCGTTTTATAACTTTCGCCAGCGTGGTCTTGTCTTACATAATACATAAGATGATATTTTACACTGCAAGCATATATTGCGGTTCTTTATAATAAAATATGTATATTTAGTATTTTTGTATGTATTTATGTATGTCTCTTTTTAAGTGCAACGTCTTAATGTTTATAAATTTTTATCTTTTATGTATTTATGTATGTAATTGATATAACAATTGTTCCAAAGTTTCCTAGTCAATTTATTTACGTTTTTTAAATAAAGTCCTTTTGTGTATCGAGTAAATTTTATTTGCTTTTTTTTATTTTAAAACAAAAAATAATGTGGAAATATTTATAAAAAGAAAATAAATTGAAATTGAATAAGATCTTTACAAAATTGGCTACAACACAAATTTGATAAAAATGTATTGTTTCTAAGATCTTAAGGCAATACAGAAATACGATATTAGTTTTTTTTTAACGATAACGAAAATTGAGTTTCTTATCGGTATTTTAAAAAATAAAAATATATAATAATGTTAAGAAAGTGTTGAGAGTTTTTATAGAAAAAGCACATAAATCATAGGAAAAACTACATTTTATTTCTATCAGGTTTTCTTAATGCGTATTTATGTATTTACAGAATAAACAACACATCTTATGTTCCATCAAAAATATGAACTATGTATTTGAACAAAAACCGAACTTTTGTACACCATGTGTATTGTGTAATGAGTGGGTAGAATTCAGTTTGTTATGATTATAAACTCAATATTATGTATGAGCCCAAATATTATGAACGAAATTTATTGAATTTCACTGATTTGCAGATCAAAAGAATCATTTGAGATATATTTTGTTTCTATTGCAGTGCTTGAAACAAATAATGCAATTTCCATTAACAGCCTGCTGCTATGTACATATTTCAATTTACAATTAACCAGTTCACGTTTCTGATATCTCACTTTTATCAAACCTAAAACTAAACAAGATTTCTCCGCTAGTAAGTCAAAAGCACTCTCCATTTTTTTTTTTATTATTTGATCAAATGCGACAAAAAATAATTGAGCAAGCGAATCCAACTAAATATCAGCCTCAGCTTTTTGGCAGCAAAAGTGAGGAATCTCACAGAGGAATTACGTTCAGATTTCTGAGTTTGCTGAGATCTCTGAAATCTCCTAAACCTTTGTTTTGTGCTTAAAAAGTATATAAATATGTACATATAATAGTTTTCACATCATAATTTTTAAACGTGACAAGAGGGATATTATACCCATTTACCTTATTAAAAGACCATTTTCAGCGGTAATCAAAATAATCCGATAATGTTAGAAAAATTATTTTACACGCTATCCAATTAGTATTCCTCGTTCTGATTCTGACATGAATTATTAAACTGTGTCCTGTTCTCTTTTGTCTCACGCTCACCCAACACACTCAACTCATGACATAATTCCTAATTTTTAGAATATATCGTTTGAAATTTGAATTTGAATTTTCATGAGAAATGAGATTTGAAATCGAACTTGAAAATTAAAAATAAGAAATATCTCATTTAATGAAAATGTGAAAACGTAGAATAGTAAACAACAACATCTCTTTTAGTTGCATACTTTTTGGCGATGAGAATTTATTTTAGATTACTCCTAAATTTATATAATAGTTTTAATATTACTTGACGATGAAAGCACACAGAAGAAATACCACAATTGAGGCGCACGTTGTAAGTACAAGGTGGAGCGCGAAGCAGACGCATTAGTTTTGAATTGGAATGAAAGTCAAAACGGTTGAATTTGAATTTGTTTTTATTTTTCCCGTATTAATTTTATTTTACAAACTCTAGATCAAATGAGACCCTCCAGAGTCACTCTAGAGCCGAAAAGCCTTTCAGAAGTTTTTGCAAACTCTTTCTAGCATTTTGATGATATAGGTGTGGATGTTACTTTTAAGGGCTGTTATCTTCGTCGGACGATTATTTAAAATGATAGATTATCGATAGCCCCACCGCAAAAATTAGTAAGGTGTCATATCAGGAGAGCGTGCAGCCTATTTGAGATGGACTCTCAGCGAGATGAGATAACCGGAAAATCTTTGGACTTTTTACTTTTCGGAATAAAACAAAGATCCGACTAAAACCTTTTGGAAGTTCTAAAATAAAAACTCTGGTAGCCGATATGATAAAGCCAATTATTATGCATTAAGTACGGGATATTCGCAAAAAAGTATATGACTTATGTATGTATGTATTTATATACATTTTTAATTAATGGTTAAACTTCTTCAAGGTCAGTAAAGATTTAAGGCACCTCATTTGTGAGATATTCGAAAAAATATACCATCTAAAAGCTACCAAACGAAGCGGAATTACCTGCTGGGGGCCAATTCCGGTTCTATGAAAAAGTGAATCGAAAAACATTTCACCCTTTCACACTAATTCCGATTCTCATTTTGCGAAAATATGAAATCAAACGTCAAAAACTTTCATATAAATAATTTGCTTTCACGCCGTCACTCGTCAGAGGTGTCATTTAAAAGTGAATCTTTGAAAAGAAAGGGTGAAAACGAGCAAACAATGCTCAACTAAACAACAATTTCTTCTCTTATCTGCCCCCCATGAAGAAAAAAATCTTTCTTTCTCATGGGTTTCTCTTTTCTCTTAAAAACAATAAGAAAAATTGAGCTGACTTCAGGGAAAATGATAAGGTGGTTCAGAATCGATAATATAGTTCGTCGGAGAGTTTTATTCACTGAACTAGAATCGCTTTTTTGCACGAAGTGAATCGGAAGAGTGAAAGCAATGCATAAGATTGAATGTGAAATACATTTACTCGATTCACTTTTTCAGAGAACCAGAATCGGCCCCCTGATTTGAAGAATTATAATTTTATTTAAAAAAATTTTAATAATTTGTTCAAAAAATAAATTTGTTTGTTAAACATTACTCCAATAAAAATGAACTCTAAAATTAACACTTCCACTTTCCAATTGGTAATAATTTGGAATGTCACATTAGGTTGGTTTAATTAGTTATTAGGTCCTTTCATTTTAAAATAATTTGTGCGTCTTCTATCTTTATGTAATTGCGAAAATTCTCGCACGGGTAGGCTAGTATGTATATTATTTTCTGTTATTATTATTATTCTTTGTGTTAATTAATTTAACGAATCACAAAAATTTTAAAAAATTGCTTGATCAATTTATTCTGTAGATAGAGTAGAGGTAAACGTGTACAGGTTGATAAACGTAATTCCTCGAACAACTTTGTAAGCTTTCTCTAACATCAGTTTTAATAAAAAATCACAAAAAAAATAAAAACAAAACCAAATTATAACTACGTATGTACATTACATACATATATTGTGAAGATAAAACAAAAAATGTCAAAAAAGGGGTATTAATGCAACGAGATAAGTTTACCAACTGTGTAAAAAGATAAGCTTACGCAAAAGTTTGCGTGAACGTCCTTTTTATTTATTTGGGTAAATACTGCGTAATTGAATCAGCTGTTCGTTAAACGTCAAATATTAAACGTGTGACGTTTGTATAAGTTTATCCAAATAAATTTGTATAAGTTTCCGCAACAAAATCCTTAGATAATTTTATCCACTTTGCATAAACCATTTCCCATACAAAATTTGACAGTTCACTTACCAAAAGATAAATTTTTCCAAAAAATAAACTTATCTAGTGTTTTACGACGTTGCATGAATCCCCCTAAAATCTCTTCATAGAAAACTATCCGCTCTAAGCCGAGCAAAGCTAGTAGCTTCCACGAACAATTTTTAAGCAAGATATTCAATGTAGTCTATGAAATATTTCTGGGGGAGACGCCATGTTACAAATATAATCAAATTGGCAAAACATTATGTACATATGTATGAATATTTCAAGAGCATCTATTGGCGATTCAGATAAATTGGATCAGTGGATTAAGTAACTGAAATAATAATAATATAAAAATAAAACCTGAGTTTAAATATTGCAAAGCTTTTGCATTTATTTATAAAATTAGCAACATTTTTTCACATGTTTGCATATTTATTGGCTTCAATTGATGGTCTATATACTGAGCTTTGTTTTTTAATTATTTTTTTTTTTTACGAAATTAGTTACCTACATACATAATATGTATAAGGTTAAAGCTACTGAATCAAATTCTTTTCGTTTAACATATTTGTCAGAAAAAAAAAATGCGCAACACAGTAGGGAAGTTTGTTACCGATTTGAAATTTCAATTGATATTGATATCTCATAGAATACAACAGTAACAAAGTAATTTATGTTCATCCATCATTGGCCATTTAAAATCAGTCTTAAAGAGCACATAATGATGGCCGGTTTTTTTAAAATTAACATAATTATGTATTTATTAATAAAATTTGACAAATGAGATTGAACAAAACTGAAAACTGGTAAAGATGACGAAAATTATAGATTATACTCAGCGCAAAGTTGTTGTATCTTCTGTCATTGATTGAATCAAGTTTAAGGTCAATCATTATCATGATTATAAGTTATGAGTCACAACTTAAATTTTAACCTGTTTTTTTTATTATTGACTTGTCATTTTTTGTCAATTCAACTATTTAGGTATATTGTGATGAAAATAATTAGGTCTTTCGATAGCCACAGTCGTATTTTGGCGCTGCTGGGAAAAAATTAAAGTTCTTCCGATCGTTAGTTAAATTAACATTTTATCAGTGAAGAGTTTTTTAAATTTTATTTTACCAACACCAATCATTGGCGTTATATATGAATGAATATTCAAAAGTTTGTGAAAATCGAAATCAAAAATTTAGGTTAATCTCAAAGTCCGATTTAGATGTATTGATTGTGGTCTCTGGATTGAATACAAACAGACGCGTTTATTTTGGTAATAATTTTAACAGAATAGCCAAGCTCGTGGGAAGATATGTTGTGGTCAATGGTTATTGGATTTTAATGATATATGCAAAACATTACTCAGACTTATGACCGGATATTGAATTTTATTACTGCTTGAGCCTTTTTAGTTATAGACATCAGTGTGTGCGATGCCAGTTGCCGCTGATAAGTTTTCACACCATTAATTTTTAAAGAAAGTGTAAGTTTTGATTTTGATGGACCATCCAGACGACACAGAAAAGGTTTTGGTTTTGCTTAAATAATTACCTTAATTGATACTTTGCAATCAATGACAATAACGATGCGACGTCGACTAGGGCTTGGTTCACACTAAAGGTTCGATGTAGGGCCGCCGCCGTAGCGTCCATTGGGGTAACCAGGGCAATGCCCCGGGGCCCCCGACCAGAGGGGATCCCCCAACGGAGATGTCATTATGTATCTTTCCAATCAGTTTTAACCTTGTAAAGTTAACTTCGTTCAACTCAATCTTACTTTCTTAGTTATTTTAACTCAACTTCAACTGACGAAAAAAATGTTTTCCTTCCCTAATTCAACTCTATTTTTAGAGATCCCATATACGAGTATATTAAACTCAGCATGTAGAAAATTCAATCAAAGATGTATTGCACCGTTTTGAACTGTGCCAACTCATATTCATCATATTCAAGGAATATTGTGTTTTCATTTTGTGTCCATTTGACGCATGAAATGTTCATTATTTGTGTTATAAAATAGTTTTCTTCACCCGTGTTTGTAAATGTCAGAAATAATCAGTCCAACCACACACAAGTTTGATTCCAAATTCCAGTGGAAAGATTATTATAGTCACACAGTAGGTACACACACAAACTCTTGGAATTCTATGCATCTCCGACTGTCTGTGCTGTGCCTAGTATACGGCTCGTGTTTTTGTTAACGATTTGCAGCAACTGCAATCTGAAAATAATTTTTAATTCACGAGCGTGAACCATCTGGTGTTTATTCTGTTATAAATATACCAATTTAAAAGGATTGAAGTACTGTTCATAAATATTTCAAGTCGCAAAATGAAACAAGTTTACCCGAGTGGTGCAGAGGCAGGAAAAAAACTTAAATCAAAAGAATTGATCAAAAACTACTTGCGAAGCAAAATGAAGGAGGAAAGACTCAGCAATTTATCGTTGATATCTATTGAAAATCAAAGAGCACGGAAAATAGATTTAAGTAAAGTAATTGATGGATTTGCTTCTGCCAAAGCGAAAATAAATATTTTAATAAGCTTTTATTTTCGTAAATAGGTATAATTTTGTCAACTTAACAAATACAAACATTAAAAGAATTTTTTTTTTGTTGAAATTCATTTAACCAATATATAGGAAGTAATTGAAAAATAGGGCCCCAAATTTGATCTTGCCCCGGGGCCCCACCAGCTCAAGCTATGGCCCTGGTTCGAAGTCAATTCTGTCTCGATATGCTCTCGCTTTCATAAAATATATTTAGATAAGAACCAATTACTATATTTGAATGACTATGATTGAATGCTTTGGATAAATGCTTAGATAAATGGTTTATATTTTGATGAACCATAAATAATACAGAGATGAAAGAATTTATAAGGCAAAACAAGCCTTCTTTGGTTTTATATATTAAATTAGAAGATACAAATTAAAATTCCAGTTTAGTGTAGAATTAGCTTTGATCCTTTTTAAAACAAATATCCAATTTAAAATACCTGTAGATTAATAGATTTCTTGAAAACTAATTTTGATGATATTTTTTAAAGGATAATGGTTTAATTTTTAAAAATTTTTAAATCTTTTAATGGCAATTATAAACCTTGGACCCAGAGATTTTTCAATATTATCTAGTAGATTTAATAAAATTTGTTTTTATAACCAAAAATAAGGGTACCTACATAAATACTTAAGAGTAGATGGCTTTTTTCGAAAATGAATTTTTACCCCCAATAGGTAAACACAGTGTTACTAATAAAATAAATTTTAAAAACAACAGTATTCGAAAGTTTACGTTAAAAGAACCGTACATTTTTGTTCAACTTTTTTGTTGTTGTACTTTTGGGAATACACTTTAGTAGATTATTTTGGGCTTTTGTAAAATATTAGATTATTTTAACGAAAACCAAAACACATTAGGTACATATATATATGTACATAACAAACGACAAGAAACATTTCAAATTGGTAATTGGTCTTTTTAGTAAGTTTAAGCAACAATTTTAAACAATCTGCTGTCAAAACCCATATGAAAAAAAAACAATTTACAAAATTGACATATTGTGATAATATAGTCAATGATACAGAAAATTCTAAACGTAAAAATTCATGTCGGTTGTTAGGTAAACATTTTGAAATAGGTGTGTCTTCATAAGAATGGCAAGAGTTTGTAAAACAAATACAATAAACAACAACCTTCAATGTTAACAAATGAACATAGATATACATAAATAAAAAGATTGTACAATTATTGCTAGGTATTTTGTGAAAGTGTACAATTTTGTACTAGATTTATTTTAAGACTGTGAAACGGAATTGTAATAGAAAATTAAACAAGTATACAAATTGGAATTACATTACTTCCAAAATAAAACCACAGATTTCCGCCCAGACATCTACTCCCGCCGTATTAGAATGTTGCAAAAACTGGAAAAGGATATCATAAGGCAAACATACATATGTATATTAATGGGACTATTTATCAAACGGACAATCGTCTTTTCAGCTAAACACGTGTGTTAAGGAGCGGGTAGTGATTTTTAATAAAAAAAATTTAAAATTTCTGTATTTAGTTGTGGAGCAAGAACTTTCGTAGGAACAGCTAGAAGAAATAGAAGGACAGAAAAGATTCAATTCAATTTCTCTTCTTGAAGATCATTTAAGAACCTAATTTTTAAGAAACAGATTTATTAATGAAACCAAGCCAGGTATTTTTTAACATTTTTCTATAAAACGCTCCTATCAACGAATATAATTTTGTATCCATGCTCCAGCTTTCGTACTTATTTGTTAAAAAAATGAAAAACCATCAAGGACTAACAAAATTTTATCATCGATGCTTTTATAGGTATCAAATTTTGCGAATTATTAAAAGTTTCGCAGCCATAT
Organism: Epistrophe eligans; assembly: GCA_951394125.1. Taxonomy (NCBI): domain Eukaryota; kingdom Metazoa; phylum Arthropoda; class Insecta; order Diptera; family Syrphidae; genus Epistrophe; species Epistrophe eligans. The sequence goes on from OX596028.1 coordinate 57,221,351, forward strand.
TCAAATTGGAAGATAAATTAAATTGAGATTTCAGATCTTTTCTTCACCTGCTGAAGGCTCTGCAGACACTACCTATTAAAACTCTAAAATACCTTCAATAATCAATCAGATATTAAATCAATTAGAGTAATAAAAAAGCACTGTAAATCAAAAACGACGTAACAAGGCTTTTAGTTTAACTAACCTGACTTAGGGTCACTCTTATCAATATTTAAGTTTGCTTTATTTGCAAATATTTTAACTTTCGCATTAAAAACCCTCTCACTTTAGAAAAGGTATGCAAAATCAAGTCATTAACATACCTTTATTTGACTAAAAAATTAATTTATATCATAAAATCGCATTTGAGTATTCAGATTTAAAATTGATTTACTATTGCTCATTTCAGGTCGATATCGGTATGTGATTACTTCGACAGCCAACTTTGCTACACATTAACACCACCGCATAAATATTCTCGATTTGAATATATTTTGGTATTAATTCGATTCATTTATGAATAAAATTATATTTTGTCTGAAAGAAAACTTAAACAAAAAAATATCACTAATTAATTCGATCTAAAATTGCGTTCTCATAATGTATGCGCAGAATAAAATTATGAAACTGTAGTCATTCGTTTAAATCTTTTGGTCGCAAAGTCCCATTCACTTCATTTACCCACACTCTTGACTCTATGGTCCGATAATAATATTGTGAGTTTGCCTTTTTTATCAGCTGATGTCAGGGACTGGCGTGGTCATCTATAAAATAGTTACTGGCTAACGAATTGTCATCAGTAAACCTCAACAATCTTTAGAAGCAACAGCATAACTTTCCCAAGCAAAACATGAAGATCTTTCTGGTACGAAAACTTTTGGATACAATAAAACATGGATTTAAACAAAACTTTATCAAATGGATATATATTTTTTTAATTTAATTTATTTTCCATTATAGAGCGTGTTCTTGGCATCGGTAGCCATGGTTTCGTCGCAAGGATATAACTATCAACAACTACCACAGCAACAATCACTGCAATATCAGCAGCCCGCCCAATTTTATCCACAACAACCTTTGGTCATGCAAATCACCCCATCCATTCAATTGCCATCGAGTTCGTTGAATCAGTTACCAATTTCTGCCCCAGCATTCCTGTCACAGCCCCAGATTAAGAACCAACAACCCTACCGCAGTTCTCGTCCTAGCATCCCCCGCATAAAAAAGCCAATTGTTTCGAAGAGCTTTTTCATCCACTCTGCGCCAGAAGAAACAGAAGAGGAGGTTGAGGAGGAGTTATCTCAACTAACTCAACAACCACGCAAACACTACAACGTCTTGTTCATTAAGTCACCTTCACAGACCAACAAGGCTGCCGCCTTGAACTTTGCTAAGTCACTGAACGAAGAAAAGACCGTCGTATACGTGTTAACCAAGAAAACAACTGCTGCTGATTTGCAGGAAGCTATCCGTGATGCTCCACAAAAGACCATCAAACCCGAGGTATTCTTCATCAAATATCGTACTCCAGAGGAAGCTGCCAATGCCCAAAGGCAAATTCAATCGCAGTACGATACTTTGGGAGGATCATCGACAATTTCAGATGAAGGATTTGCTCAAGTCACTTCTGTTATTGGTTCATTGGATCCCCAGGCTCAAGAAGAAGATATCTCCCAAAATCAAAACTTCGAAGAAGTAGGCGACAATTCGCTGTCGAACAATAATGGCTACTTGCCACCACAGTATTAGAATTATCTTCAGTGTAAGAAAGTGTAAAGTTAGAGCTAATAGTTCAAACTGATTGTTGTTAAATTTTTAGAAAATTCATTGTTATTAGTGTTTAAGGAATCATTTAAATAAAATTTTATAAAAAAAATAATTATTCCTTTTTCGTGACATTTTTAAATTAATAATAATTAAATCCTATGCGTAGACACGTACGAAACGTCATTGTCTAATTTAAAATTTAAAAAAAATACGAAAGACCTGAACATAGGATTAAATTATTAATAAAATTTTATATTAATTGAATTAATCAACGAAAATACGAAATCCAAGTTGAAAATGTTGTGTTTGATTAGAATTATGGGATTCAATTTTCACAAAATCGAGGTATTTATCGTGCTGGTTATGGAACCCAAAACAATTTAATCTTATAGGTTCTTATTTTGAAAAACCACAAAATAAAAATGTTTAAAAAACGACATCGGAGCTTAACGATTTACATCACATAAATATAATAACAACCCATATGGACTTATCTAAGTCTAGATAATTTTCGTGAGTTGACTCTAGTTCCGATAAAAACTGTTTTACCGACACGAATTTTCGTTTTGATATCGTTAGATTTATCCATACAAATTATAGTAAACTAACGTCAAAATATCTGAGCCATCAATAACAAAATGAGCGATCATTGTTATGGAATTTAGTTTGTTTCTCTACCAGTAACATGAAGTTAAGTTTTATATTATTCTGTAATTTTATTTCACTAAGCGAAATAATTTGAACTTTATGAGTTTTCTTTCTATTTTAATGTGGCATGATGTGTGTTCAACGAGGCAGTTTGGAACACTTTATAGAACAGGATTTTCTGCAGTTGCTTATAAAGTAGAACAAGTTAGAACTTCAGATTTTTGTAAACTGTCAAAATCAACTGTTGAAATTTTTTCAACGAAAATAGTGTTTTTTTGATGGATTTTTTTCCGAATCTCTACATGACTATTAAAAAACTGCACTTTAATATGTTCTAATTGTATCTATTATAGTGAAATTATTTTATTTTTAAGACTTGTCCAATTTCATAAACAAACTCTAAAAGCACTTTTATCAAAAACCCTCTTAAATTTTATCAGGCCCTTAAATATTTTTAGTTTCACCAATTTATAAAAGGGAAATTTCAGGTAAATTTTTGTTAAAATCGAGTTCTCTTCACATCCCTGGAAAAATAAATTGGTTTTTTCTTTCTAATAAGTGAAATGTATGAGAAAAAAGGAGAAAGCATTATGTATTGAAACAAATGCCGAAAATTGCAAAATAAACGGAAAACAGTTTATTTTAAAATGTTAAATATTATCTCAAACGCAGATTTGGAAAAATCCTGTGGCATAAAATCGCACATCGATAGGTTCTAAATCACGACCAAACAAACAACAACTGATCCACACAAGTTTGTTTACCTATTCATTTTGTATCTCCAAAAATTGAAAATTAAAATGTTTCAAAATTTATTCTGCAAATGTCAGCTGATATATTCACATGTTAACTGCATCTGATGACATTTCAATGACACTTTTAAAATTTAATGACCCAAAAATGGGCATTTAGTTTATAAGGGTGTTTAAAAGTTTGTTTAATTTAAAAGTGCTTGGTGAAACCAAAAAATCCCATTTTAAGGTTTAGAAGCCTGTTAAGCGTTTAAAAGCCCTTCATGAAATCGGCCATTATATTTATAAATTTGAAACCAGCATACATGCACGGGAAAATTGTTGTTGTTTTTTTACTGACAACTTAGGTAGGAATTTTCTGTTCTAACTTGTTCTGACATGTTTCACGAATCTGTGCTGTTCTGTTCTAACTTTTTCCTGAACAAAACTATGGCTGAAAAGATTTTCTTTTGCATGTTTGACTCAGAGGTAAAGATATTTTCGTCCAATTCTATCTGTAATATCAAAAAACACTACAAAATCTGTTTTCAATGGTTAATACCTATCAACACTTCTAAAACGATAACGAAAAAATTTTTATCAAAATGTAATACATAGTATCTTAATAATACTTATATGTACATACCTAATACGGTTTTTTTTTCCAGAAAGTACACTTTAGTTTTTAATAAAAATATGATTCGGTATTCGAGTAGAGGGTAATATTTTGTAGGCATACTTTTTAGCGTAATTTTATCATCTTTTGAGTTTTGAGCTTTGTAATAATTTGGCTTGAAAAAATTTTATTTTAATTCAGTGAGAAAAAGAAGTAGAGAGGGAGACCTCTTTAAATAATGTGCTACAATATTATGAATTTTCCTAATCGAACGGCGTACCTAACTATAGATATAGAATGGAAAAAATGGACGAAATTTGTCGGTTATAATTTCGTGGTGTCATTTTGGAATGGGATTTTTCATTTCGTATTAGCAGCGTATTGAGCTTTATGTAAAGGTGTCTTAATAAATCGATTTTTTTTAAAGACCCGAAATCGAGGGGATAAATTATAGAAATATTATGATTTGTTTTTAAATCAAAAATTAATTTTTTTTAAAAGTAGCTACCTAACTACACCTACTTCAGCCCATAAAGTACATACAGTTGGTGGAAGTACGCTGATAATTTATGATGATATACAACTTTATAACCTAAAACACGCATTTGTTAAAATACAAAAATTCCCTTTTATGTAATAAACTTTTCTGGAATTGTTTTTGTCAAAAAATTATGAATTATTGTGTTTTTGCTATCAGTAAGCCAACAGTGAAAGTATCAAAAATGCAGTGATGGGTGTCGAAACGTGCAATGAATTCCTATTTAACTAACATCTCCACCGATTTAGGTCAAACAATCCGACTGGCATTTAATCAGTATAAATAATCTTATAATATAGTGAGTGGAAACCACCTGTTTTTGTTTGATACTTTATTACTCCACCAGCAGGACTCCACACCATGTTGATTGCGAATGCGATGAATACATTAAATTATCTTCACTTCATTGTGACGTGATCAGACTACAAAATATTTCTAGAATTATATCAATATAAAAGAAAGCAGCGAAGGTGTAAGTTCTTAGTTGTATTTAAACACTTGCCATAATGCAAGTGCCATACTCATCGCTAGTTTTCGTCACGGCATTTTTGTTTTCTTTGGGAGGAGCTTCGGAGCCTCAAGCAATTTACCCACCACAATTTACAAAAGAGCGTATTGTTGGTGGAGAGGAGGCCTCTCCTGGTCTAGCACCATATCAAGTGTCTTTACAAACTCTTAAAGGGCAACATTTCTGCGGTGGAACAATTATTGATGAAAAATGGATTATTACCGCCTCGCACTGCGTTATTTCACAAACTCCGGACAAAATAATGATTCTAACAGGAACACAAGACCTAAAGAATAATGCTACAGCAACATACTACTATCCAGATAAAATTGTGATGCACTGCAACTACAACAATCCGGCTTATGCAAATGACATTGCTCTAATTCGTCTAAATGATTCTATTGCTTTTAATAACGTCACCTCCAAAATTGATTATGACTTTGCACCATTGGGTGAGGATGATGAATTGCTCTTGACTGGATGGGGGACATTGTCTCTTGGAGGAATGGTACCGTCTAAGCTGCAGACTCTCAAGGTAAAGTATGTACCCTACGAGATGTGTAAGGAGAAACACAATAACAGTTCATGGGTTGATATTGGTCATTTGTGTACATTCAATGACAAAGGCAAAGGAGCTTGCCATGGTGATTCTGGAGGACCATTGGTACACAATGGAAAGCTTGTGGCATTGGTTAATTGGGGAAGACCTTGTGCCCAAGGATATCCCGATGCACATGCTAAAATATCATACTACCATGACTTTATCAGAACAACTTTAAGTGACTGTGATAATAAAGATCCGGAGGAACAAGTTTAAGTTACTTCGTATTCCTAGAATTTAATATTTTTGTTTACCAATACAAGTGAAATACTTATAAATAATACATCAAAATACACAAAATTTGAATATGTAAATTGTGCATAACAAGTGAAGTGTACAGATTTATTGTAAGCAAAGGTAATTACATAAAAATTAACATTATAGCAATGTGTTTGACATATATACACATACATATATACATATATTATATGGAAGCATTAAACTTACAGTTTAAACTGAAAAATTGTTAGAAAACAACATAAATGTAATTAAAAATAAAATAAACAATTAATGTCTTATTTTATGAAAAACAAAAATATTGGAGTAGTTTCTTAAAGAATAATTTTGTATGCGGACGTGACTTAGCCGTGTTTTGGTGAGAGAAAATTATTTGTTATTGTTTGCGTTTAAAAATTTTGCTGAGTTGCAATGCATGTTCATGACAAAACGCAAAGTTTTTTCTTATAAAGGTGCTGTTTATGCGGCCCTCAGACCCAGGGCCCTCTATTAGTGCGCATATTCTGCGGCTAGCAAAATATTATTTTATTAAACTCGGTTGAAGCCAGAGAAACAAAAATAGTACTTATTAACGTAAAATTCTAAAAAAAAAATAATTTTGAACAATTTTTAATTTTTGATGTGCAAACATCTATTCATTAAAACAACTTAATTTAAAAAGAAATAATTGAATAGATTTCTGGGTTTGCAAAATATTACATGGCATTTAAGTGTTACCGTTGTTGTAAATATTTTATTTTTAAGTTTAAGTATAGGTATTTTTTTTTGGAAAATCGCCCCACTCTCTTGAATAGGGGGGCGAAAAACAAAATCTAAAAAGCCACAGGTCTGATGTTCAAAATTCTTTTTAAGTTTTAAGGGCTATATAAAGTAAAATAAAAAAACTAAAAGCAAACAGAAAATTAAAAAATTGCGAAAAACAAAATATTTGGCGACGAAAACCGAGATAGTTCACACAATTATATACGTTTTTATCCAAAACCAACGCAGCTCCAGAACCTAAACTAAACATTAGCAAAACAAATACTATACAACAAAACTATTAAATTCAATGTAAAACTATATACCTAATAATAAATGAGTTATAAATCCATTTATAAATCATTAATACATACATTATTTACTTTATACTATGGGTTCAATATCTTCAAACCGACAAATTAATTTATAAACCAATTAATTACTGCAATCTTATCAATGAAAAGGCCAATAGTTCGATTATAAAAGAAAATTTTGCAAGTTTTTCTTCTGAGATATGAAGTTTCTTTTAGTTGTGACAGTTCTTTGTTTGACGTTCAACGTTATTCCCGGAAAAAGGGTTAGAAATCATGGTGATGGACATTCCAAGAATAATTCATCATTTAATGTTGCAAATCGCATCATTGGAGGTGAAGTAGCCCCTGAGGGATTCGCTCCCTACCATGTGTCATTGCAGACTATCATTGGCAGTCATTTCTGCTCTGGAGCGATAATTAACGAGAATTGGATCTTAACCGCTGGTCATTGTGTCATGGGATGGAATCCTTCGAACTTTCTTATATCCTCTGGCAGTAATGATCTTTGGGAACCAGAAGCTTATTACTTTCCAGACAGAGTGTTTATTCATTGTAACTATGACAAACCGTTATATCATAATGATATTGCACTCGTGAGATTGGAAACACCAATTGAATTCGATGCTAAAACACAACCAATTGATATAGCGACGGAACTTCTTCCTAAAGGAAGCAAACTTCTGATAACTGGTTGGGGTAAATCAGAACTCAACGGTGAATATTCTCAGAAACTAATAAAGGTTGATGATGTAGATTACATCGAGTATACAAAATGCAAGGAAATGTACAAAGGTGATGCTGGAGTTGACATAGGTCATATTTGTTCGCTTTCAAAGAATGCTGCTGGGGTATGCCATGGTGATTCTGGAGCACCGCTGGTGAGTGCTGGAAAACTTGTGGGAATTGTTAACTGGGGCGAACCATGTGCTAAAGGTTTTCCCGATGTACATGCTAGCGTTTCATTCTATCACAATTGGATTAACACTACTATGAACGGATGCTAAATAAATTCTTTTGGTTGTTACTTGTTCAAAATATTATTTGCCTTTCATTTATTTAATATGAAATAATATTGTATTTGATATTTATAATAAAGACGAACGAACTATTAAGTTGGTGGCATCTATAAACTGTGTTTCATTTAGATGCGCTGCAGAGTTATAATATGCTAGGGAATTTTGTTTCTTTTAAGGAGAATAAAGACAATTCTAGGGTTTCTTAAATTTCTAACAAATTGATTTAATTTGTAATTAGGTAGGCGCAAGTGCAAGTTGAAAAGTTGTTTTGGAGTTTAATTCTACACTTAATCACAGGGTATAAACATAATATGTCAGAATAGTGTGAAAAAATCATTTATTATAGCTTAAAATTAATCAATGGCCAATTTAATGGCTAGTTTATATTTCCTACAAAAAAATTAGTTTGTGAAATATAGCCATTTAATTCGACTTCAGATTTGCAATGCACAAAAAAGAGCGGTTTTTATCATCTAGAGAATGATTTCTCTCTGTGGGATGTTGTAAATGTTCAAGAATTTTCGATAAAATATTGCTGCTGTTTTTTCCGACCCAAAAATTGTCTTTGAATTGAATAAATTAATGCAATAAAAATCATTATTTATACTCTGTTTAAAGTACCACTTTCACTTAAAAAATTATTATTAAACACGTCTACATCAAGTAGATAAATTTACTGCCAACACTTAGTGAATTACCTTTGCCTATCGCAACTGTCAACTAAATATTGAAAAATTTTTGTATGGAAAAAAATTCTACAAAATCGTGAAATAATTTCGTTTTTCCATCAATATATAATTTGACATTAAATAAACATAGTTTACTAAATTAAATTAAAAAAAAATTAATTCCCCTGCAGGAGTGGGAATAAAAAAACATCTATTCTTTGGCTCTTTTATAATACGAAAATGGTTTTTATTTGTTATCGATATAACATAGTCGCAATTACATACATACATATGCTTACTGTACCAAGTTAAGATATCATTTTTAATAAAAAAATACATATTTATTTATAAACTTTATTTATTGTTTTTACCACAATGCATGCCTTATATTTGGTGAAGGATTACTAACTCCTTTGTTTAAAAACGTTATATTATCCTGTATACGAATGAAAGTATATGAATGAAAATATAATGCAACTAAATAATTTTCGGCACAACCAATAAGCAAGTAATTAATATCTCATTAGAATTCAATTACCAAAATTTCATCTTCCTTTTTCATATGAGTTGTTTCGTTAAGTTAAACTAAAATAAAATAGCGCAGCTAAGTATTTTCCAGCCTTATATATTGTTGAATAACTACATAACATAAATTATTTAGTGAAGTTAGTGCGAAATCTTATCAATGAGTAAGTTATAAATTACTAAGATATTTTTTTTAATAGACTAGAGATAAAAAGATTGCTTTTTTTTGTAACACCTATATTATTTACAAGATGAAATGAGAAATTTTTTGTGTAAAAATTCAAACTTTGTAAGAAAGTGTATGTGTATAGTGACAGTAAAGTTCTAATTGAATGTAATAGATTTTTGTTGGAGCGTATCGGAATCCCGGTTTTTTAATTCCGTTTTTCAAAAATACTGAAAAAAAAGTTTTAAATACGGGACAGTAAAAAGTGGGATAACAAACCCAACCCGTTTTCGTTAAGACTTGCTAATTAATCTGAAAAAGCAGTAAATTGTTTATTAATAAGAAATTTTATTTTGTGAATTAACTTTTGATCAACGTTTTAATTTAACTTTATTTTATGCATTTACTAATACTAACGTATCTTCCTTTTTCGGAAAGCTCGTTCGTTATATTGACATCAACTTAGCAAATTCCATTTTTATCTACATAGGTAGGTAACGCTTTTCTAACTTATTTGCGTAATCGTCTATCTATATTTCAAATTTAATTTAGCGAAACACAAATCTAAGCGCTAATTTTAGGTATGTATGTTATTTTTATATGGAACCGTATATGCATTATGTATGTATCTAATATTGCAAGGTAATAATAAATGTTTTATCTTTAAAAATTGCTTCTAATTTAAAAATTTTGTCGGTTATTTTAATCTTATATACTTTCCACTTGTATTGGAAATGTATAGTACTCATTATCTTTATAGTAGGTATGAATTCAAATATTTAAAAGACATCATAAAGAACAGCCATAATCCTCTTATTGATTGTTTATCATAATTTACAAAAAAAAAAATTATAAAATCGAAATGCTCCAACCATTTCAATTTATTGGCATTAAAATGTTCTAACAGTTCTGCCATGAAAATGAGAGCCTTTATTATACTTTTAATTGTAACTGCCGTGCTGGCGAAACGCGTTAAGGAGCCTATTAGAAAAAATATCTTCGGACGAGACCGAATCGATAATCGCATCGTAGGAGGAGTGGCAGCTGAAGAAGGACAAGCTAAATATCAAGTTTCACTACAAGATCTAAGTGGTAATCATATGTGTGGTGGAGCTATACTAAATGAGGAATGGATTATCACAGCTGCTCACTGCGTCGAAGATATTGTTTTTGAACCTTCAAGTTTATTGGTGATAAGTGGGACACATAAATACAATCGTCCTGAACAAATATCCAAAGTAAGAGATATACATGTTCATTGCAACTACAACGTTATTCAATATATGAACGATATTGCTCTTATAAGGCTTCAATCACCGATTATTTTCAACAACAAGACAGAACCTATTAAACTTCCTGATGAGCCGTTACAATCTGGTGATCAACTTGTTTTAACAGGATGGGGAACTACTGAGCTTTTTGGTGAAACGCCAGAAGACTTGCAAACTCTTACTGTTAATTTTGTTCCTTTCAGTGAGTGCAAAGAAGCTATGGCCGAATATCCATTGGTTGGAATTTATCATATATGTACTTATACTCGTGAAGGAGAGGGAGCCTGTCATGGTGATTCAGGTGGGCCTTTAATTCATGATGGAAAGCTTTACGGAGTAGTGAACTGGGGTGTGCCGTGTGCTAAAGGGCTTCCAGATATGCAAGCCAATGTGTTTTATTATCATGACTGGATTCGAACAACAATTGGTGGTTGTACCAGTTCAAATAATTAGTTAAAGCTAGTTTAAGTGGTTCTTTATACATAATTAACGTTATGATTTCATTTCGTCGATTCGGTGTCATTTGGTATATTAAAAGATCAAAAGAAAATTTGTTTATATTTATTTGGTACGTATTGTGTTAGGCTCAGTTTTTCAGTACGAGATAATCCTAGTGTCAGGATTTAAACATAATAGTTAATCCCTGAAACATCTTTTCAGTCAATTTAACTCAACATTTCAACTCAATACATTTGGTAATTTAACTCTGACTAATTAACTGATCAGATTTTTCAGAAAGTGTGCCGCAATCTGATTTCGAAAGATTTCTATCAACAAAAAGTTGAAAAAACTGCTTCAAAAGTTAACTAGGGTTTAGTTTATTTTCAAAATAAACTAACTTCGATTTATCTCAGGGTAAACTAGCCACTAAAAATTATTCATTTGTCTTTTACTTTTAAGAGTTTCTAAAACTTTTAATCCACTGAAATGTTTCCCTGAAATAGAACCTTAAGCTTTAATATTCGTTTCCAGATTTGCAAAATCGCAACCCCCCTATTCAATCCAGAAATGCATATTTTTAGGCGTTTTAAATAGTATAATTCCTGTAAAACAATATTGTACACATCAAATTGAATTTCTTATCAGAAAAATCTTCAACATTACTTTCTACAATGAGGCGTTTTCGATATATTAAAATGCGTTTTACAAAATGACGGCTGAAGTCAAACACTTACAGCTGCACGTACCCCTGTATGTATGTACCCCTACACTACATATCTATTTATTATTTACGAAAATTAAGCAACAATCCAAAATTTTTATTTATTAGGTACATATGTACATACATATATCTTCATCGTCACTTTTAATTAAACTTATAAATTAATACGAAAGAAGTATAGAATTGCGTTTTGTTTGTTTGCTTATTATATGAGTTCAGAAACTCCTGTTCGAATGAACGAAGTTTCTCTTGAACTAAAAACGGATTTAAGATAAACAGTCGGCAGGATTGGATCAATGAAATTGTTGTATTTGTATTACATGCTTATTCCGACATTATCAACAAATATAATTTGTACAAATTGTTTAGATTGTCGAATCTCGTAAACGTTTACTATTAAGGTATAGATACTTCAATATTAATATGATGCTGCGAAAGCTTGGCAGCCTAACTACGAGTGTGTTATCACACAAAAAAAAACCTTTTCATATACAATTTATGTTAAGAGTTTTTTTCCCAAACTTTTGATTACGCAGTGAAATCTTTGCTTTTCACTTCTAAACGATTTTGTACTGGACCAGCTGAGTCCTTGGAAAATTCTTTTCGACATATTGGTCGATCTCTACCAAAGAACATCCCAAAATCATTCAAAACTATGGTTTATATCTTATTATCCCCTGATTACCTTCTGAGTTCTGTTTTACCTTTGACATCCGAATGCAATTATTGAAGTCATCATATCATTTTATTTGATTTAATTATATGGCGTTAAAAGAATGATTCTCCCAAAAAGTGCAAATTTGCCATGTCCAAAGTACCTACTAATGACTTTGTGACAATCTTGTTATTTTAAAACTCGTATATAATGATAGTGTAGAAAATAAATACTGAATGACTTTCGCCAATAAAATTCAGTACGTATATGTAGGTGGTAGGTATGAACGTAAAGATAAAAAAGCCGATTTTAAAGATATTTGCTAATTAATATATTACTGTTAATTGTTATCGAAAAGAATAAAAAGTGTAAATGTTTCTGTACATATGCAATAAATCAATGGAGTTTGCCTAGCGCAGATTAGAAACATTGACATTATAAAATGGTGAATACATGCATTCCGAGAATCATTGTTCATTTCCGATATTATATTCTCATATTAGTCCATACCTAGTTATTTTTTACAGTCAAACCCGAACATTGCAGGTTAAAAGAGATAATTCAAGCAATATTTTTTAATTTACACACTCTAAATTAATCTTTCCTTAGGCAAATTTTTGTCCGCTATATTAGGAAGTTTTTAATTTTTGAGTTTGGGGAGCCCCCTTTAAAAGTGTTCCAAAAACTGTATACTGATTTCGACAACACTGGCATAATTGAACTGTTATTTTTATTGAACTTAAGACGCAAAATATAAGTTGAAAATAAAATAACATTTTTAAGTTCTCCAAAACTGGCTGAACACAAAAGAGGCGCTTTATGACGAGACGGGTGTTCGCATGGGTGTGATTTTTAAAAGTAATTTAATCGCGTCTGCGGCTGCAGCTCACAGCAGTGTTCACTTTTATGTAAATATATTCTAACTTTGACAATTTAGAACGCCCGTCGCCGCCGTGAAACAAGTTTATTGTGCTCAGGTGTTCACCCATGTTATTTGAATTAAATTGTACTAATTTAAAGTCTCATTATCTTAAAGCAAACTGTAAATTCATTTCACGTCTTTAATTCTTTTACGCTTTTCAACAATTTCAGTTCGTTACAAATAGATACATATAAATATAATAAACATCATGTGGGTTTTACTATATTTGCCTCATGGGTATAGCCATGATTGTTGAACCAGTTTTGTTTTATAAACATTAGCTCTTTGTTATGGTCACCGGAATAAAAATTTATAAGTCAATAAACCCTGCTAAAACAATTTACGAATGAAATCTTATCAGAATAATCGATTTTCACGACAATTGCGAGATAAAAAAAATATCTGATATTTTGCTATAAAAATGAAAGCCTTAAAATGAAAGTTAAGAATATTATTAATTAAATTATTGTTATCGCAATTTGGCAATGTATATTGTAGCTCTGCTGCTAATACTTGTTGTGTGTTCTGCCCACACTATAAGGGACACTCAGATTAAAACCACCGGTCGAATTTTTGGCGGAGAAACAGCAGAACCAGGATTCGCTCCATATCAAGTTTCAATACAAACCTTATCGTTCGAACACATTTGTGGAGGATGCATAATCAGTGATAAATATATTCTAACTGCCGGACATTGCATACAAAGCTATATTCAAAAGCACAGAGAATCACAGTTGCAAATTGTTACAGGAACTAATCGTTATGGAAAACCTGGTGGTATATATAAAGTATCAAAGTTAATTGTCCACTGCAACTATAATAAACCAGATTTACATAACGATATTGGGTTAATTCGATTGAATTCGTCAATAGTGTTTAATAATGTCACACAAACCATTCTTCTTCCTAGTGAACCTTTGAAAGAAGGCGATGAAGTTGTACTCACTGGATGGGGTAACACAGATTTTGTCAATGATTTGCCTGACGATCTACAAAAAATAACACTTAACTATGTTCCACACAAAAAATGTTTAAAAGCTTTAGACAACAATCCTGGAGTTGATGTTGGACATATATGCACTTACACAAAAAAAGGAGAGGGACCTTGCTATGGTGATTCTGGAAGCCCATTGGTCAAGGGCGGCGCTGTTTATGGCTTGGTGAATTGGGGCTTTCCATGTGCAACTGGCAAACCTGATGTCCAGACTAATGTGTACTTTTTCATTGATTGGATTGTGACTCAAATGAACGGTTATTATAGCGTTCCAAATAAATCTTACCAAAACATACTTCACCAAATAAATAATAAAAACAATTATAATATATAATTATAAAGATGTAAATCACTATGACAAAAAAAAGAGATTGCACTGGTATGTTATGATACCTAAATGGTAAGTCAATAAGAAGTATACATACAACTTTAAAATAAAATATAACATACAGAAATAATGTTTATGTATTTATGCATCGACTTTTTTGAAAATATAATTTTTGATTCCTATTAGTTTTTAAAAATGTTTTCGAGCATAGGTGCCGCCGTGGCTACCTTGAAACGCAATCTAGAAGCCCAATTTTCGAACACTTAATCGAGCAACTGGACACACTTATCGGCAAATAAAATTTACAAGAGCTGTTCTAGCATATATAGAATTTCTATTCTCATCGTCAAAAATACAATCAACTTTCAACTGTAAAATTCACTTTCACCAGAAATAGTGTACCCAGTTTAAAAACCAAACCTTTATACAAAAAGAACATTTTTGAGTTGATCTTGATATCGAGTTCTAGAATGATAACACATACATAAACACTTTTTGTTCATCATATTTTGTTTTGCCTATACACTACACAGCTTAATTGTATTTGAAAGTAGTCCCACATTTTACAGTTTGGTACAGTGTTCACATCAGTTATGAAGAAATTATCACAATGTTGTTTTTGTGAACATAATATGTGTTAAAAATTTTTGAAGATCAATGACAGGATTCGTAAAAACAGCTTATTAATATTATGATAATTTTAAAATGCAAAAGTGTAATTTAGACAATCTGTGGGTGCCTAAAACTGTTTGTCACAACTATGTATATTGTTAGTTTGGAACAATGGTCAAGTGGAACAAGAGGTTCTTTGAAGCTTAAACCGCCGATGATCTGGCGAGACCCAACACATCATCACGACAATTGTTGTTTTTGCCTTGTTAATGTGAATGTTATTAGCTCAAATAATAGTATATTTATAGTGGAATGGCAAGCTTACATACAATACCAAAAAACATTAGATATTCCCAATTTCAAAACCAAACTTATATGTATTGAAATAAAATCACTCTTTACATTTGTATATAACAATGAAAAAGTTAAATAAATTACCAAACTTTTTTAATGCAGTCTGCTAAACTTAATACAATAATAAAAAATCTACGTTAGCCATAACATAACATAAAAAAAGAAAAAAAGTGTATTGTAGGGTACCTACATTAATTATATTTGACCAACTTGCCTTCAGAGAGGCGAAACATATGTTGTTGCTAAATAATTTTATTTCTTTAAGTTTGTTCCTAATTTCTCCCAGTATTTTAGCGTAGATTGTCGGTGCAGGGTCAATTTTAGATTGTGAACCCAACAAAATCCAAAAATCCATTATGAAGTAACCCAATATTCCCTAATTTTAAGAAGGAAGTGGGTCATAAGTTCACAACTATGTTTATAAGAATTAAGTACTATTAATTATTATATTATTAAAAAAAAAAAGAGTACCAACAAAAACTTGTATTGCTTTATTTATTTGTTTGGTTGAAAGTATTACAAAATTTTTGAAACAATCTTCACAGAACTTGATAGCAAGTGAAGAGAAGAGTGTCTCGTTAGTTTGGAAGCATATTGCGCAAATTAGGTCATTGGTTGAATTTTTTATTAAGCTTTGGTACTCGTTGCCTTCTTCTTCACTTTCATCATCGGTAAAATTATCGCATTTATAATCAAATATTTGCGTAACTGGTCTATTGCTTTAAATTGATGCAAGTTGTTGAATAAATTCGGTATAAGGGTAATTTCATCTTTTTTTAATTCTAAAGTAATGCTTTCTATTAACTGATTTTTTATTGAAATTTGAAAATAAGATTTCGGTTTTTAAAACATTTTAAATTGAATTGAACTTTTTCGAATTTGCCATTTTAGGCCTTGAGAATACTTGAGATTCGGAAATATTTTTTATACATTTAGAATTACCTTAAAACATCCTACAAAATTACATCTAAAGAACATTTTGAAAAATTATGATTATTTTACCTTTGCAACCCATTGATTTCGCAAATATCTGTTCATTTATGAATTATTTCAAAACCTCTCTGGATGTGTTCAGGTTTTAAAAATGGTAGCACAAAAAACTTTGTTAAGTTGATTTTCCTTCAGGAAATCTTGGAGAAAGTTTGGAATTCTTGGTGCTTTTCTTCTGACTGTCACGACAATAATGAAATCAGCAACCTTGAATTTCGGCAGCTGCAATAACTTTACTCAAAACCTTCCTTAGAGCTTGTTCAAAATCCGAAGTGAATGAGGTGAGGATAAATTAAAATAAATTAGCTTTAATATATTGGAAAGTGTGTGAATACGCTTTTCAAACTTTTTACTTAAAAGTAAAAAAAGAAGACCTGGGATTTACAAACATAAAACAATAATAAAAGCAAATAATTTATGTATAATATTTTCAAAAAGTATTTTTAAAAGCTCAATTTTGTTCAGTTAATTTAACAAATTTCCCAAATTCCCAGCTTATGCCACCTAAAAAACGCAATTTTTGTTCACTGCCTCTTGTAAGAAATTGACAAATCTTCCAATAGTATCCATTGTCATGAAAAATCTGACCAATAAAACTCACTTTCCATTTGTTGAGAGTTATAAGTTACTAGGCCTTGGTTCTATATGCAAGCCACCAAATTTATTTCATGCTTTGAATGTGCAATATATATACAACTATTAATTGCTACTAATAACCTAATAGAAATAGAAGTACACTAAACGTGTCGTCCACAAAATAATTCTGCTCAGAGCTTGTTATGAGCTTTATTTGCCGACAAATTTTCGTTGCCATGAAAATAAAGTAGCTGAAATCAGTTTCGCTTTTAGAAAATGTATAACTTGCGTCATATCGAGACATTCTATATCGAAGTAGAACATTTTGATTTAAGAATGTGTCTTCTTTTGCGTTAAGAGTTTTCATTTGTATCTTTATTTTCATTTAAAAAAAAAACTGTTTCGTCGCAGCGTCTGTACAGTCAATTTTAATGGCGTTCATAAACTGCATATTCTTATACTTATCCAATTGGTCAGGGTGTGGATGTATAGCTTCAAATAATTTTAAAATTTTATTTTATTTTATTATTTCGTGTAAGTTTTTTTTTTTAAATAATAGTTTTTCATTGTCTAAATACATAAAAACACTATTTTATTCAATTCAAATTCGAATTTAATATCGCTCTCCATTTTGAATTTATTCCATTTAATTTTTACTTTCTAGTAGAAAAAAATTAATAGTTCAACTGTTCAACAACTAACAGCTTCAACAATTTAGTTCTCAAAACTAACTTTACCGATATATTCTGTAATATTTAGACATCAGGCCAGGTTATCGCACTATAAGTTTACCGTTATAATCTCTCACTGAGGTAATAGAAATAGCCGTCTATAAGCTGAGATTTGTTTGTTTGTTTTAGTTTAAATTTTTACAACATTAGGCTGTCTATAAACTTTTACAATTTAAAGGACAATTATTTTTTAAAGAATACTTTTTTTTAAATTTATTCTAATACTTTTGGGCCTGTATGCTCATACGAATTCTAAAATTTTCAGAATAAGGGACACCCTAATGTATATTTATATATATACACATATGTAATTTTAATATTAGGAGAGTGTAACAGAGAATGAATTAAACTTTTTTTAAGTTTAAATTAATAAAAAAAAATCATACACAATTTATAACAAAACTTTAATCACCAAAATTATTCACACAACAAAAACTTAATTATTGTTCTACTATCATACAAAATTATATTATTCTATTTACAATAATATGAAAATAACTTCCATTTAGAATTGGGGTGGTAAGTATGCACTATTGACATGGCCAGTATGTTGTGAGCCATAGTTACCTGACTGTTGTCCGTGATGTTCAGCACTATTGCTGCCAAGTGATCCAATTACAGAAGTCACTGGAGCCAAACCTTCATCAGTTACCTGACTAGAGCCGCCCAAAGAATCGTATTGAGATTGAATTTGTTCCTGGGCATGTGCAGCTTCCTCAGGAGTCTTGTACTTGATGAAGTATACTTCTGGTTTGGTTGTAGAAGTGTGTGGCTCTTGAACTTCAGCATGAATATCAGCGGCATCAGTCTTTTTGCTCAGAACATAAATCACAGTCTTGTCTTCATTAACAGCAGGTGTAATCTTAACGACAGTCTTCTTGTTTGACTTAGCTGGAGCCTTAATGAAGACCACATTATAGTTCTTTCTTGGGGTTCCAACAGTTATGTGTTTCTCTCTGTATTCTTCATCGTTCTCTTCTGGGGCAGAGTGAATGAAAAACCGTTTGGAAACGATAGGTTCCTGTCTTTGTGGCTGTTGATGATGTGGTTGAAGGTAACTGCTTGATGGTGAACTATGGCCGAAAGAAGTTGCCGGTTGAAGTTGTTGATGGCTGCTTCCAAAATAGCTGGATGAAGAACCAACTGAGGTTGGTTGTCCGGAAGAAAATGATTGGTATGATCCTCCTAATCCTGTTCCAGCTGAAGAAATTTGCTGATTGTAATTGTATCCTTGAGGGATAGCTAAAGCTACAGCTGATAGGCATAAAACCTTTAAATAAATATTATTATAATAGATATTGCATAAAGATTGATCTAGATATAGATTGATTTAAAGAACAGAAACTTACAATAAATCCACGCATCTTCTTGCTTAGGTGAAGTTATCCTTAACGAAATTTAGTTTTTCTTGGTGAAGCTCTGTGATGGAACTGTTGATGACTTAGACCCTGAACATAGTTTATATACTCCAAATAATATCGCTCGAAGCTCAATTGAACGTAAGATAATTACCTAGCCTTCAAGAGTCGATCTCTCGCTCAAATCTTTCCCAATTCACTAGAAGAAGAGTCTCCCCTCATCTGTCAAAACCATTTCCCTCAAACGTTTCTGATTCAACATTCCAACACTCTTTTTTTATTCGATTGTCTATTCATTTCGTTAATCATTCAGTATAAAAATTATAGTAAAAGATACTTTCGCAATCGAAGTAAGTTGACCGAATGTCTGTTTTGGTTACCTTTCCTTTTCCCATTTTGTTTTATTTCATCTTTGACCAACAAACATATAATAAGACAAATGATGATCATTATTAATAACACCGTAACAAGACTACAATGGTTAGAGGGAAGTGGTAAGATGTATGCAAAGCTTAAACACTTTGCGCATCTTAAGCCTCTGAAGAATGAACAAAAAATCTCTCAATAAAATTTGGAAAATCCAAAAAAAGAAAAGGTGGCGTTTTTTTCAGGGAAGCGTAACACTAAAGTCAAGTGGGAGAGAATCAGTAAATTTTTCTTATACCTCTCTCCTACAAAAAAAGAAAAGAAAAAACAAATAACTAATTAATTGTTTAATTGCTCTTGGCAGCAGTTTTTTTTCCATTGTTTCTTTATCCGGTGGACTGGCCAAAATGCCAGCTCACAAAAATTTATTACATATTCGAAAATATTTTTTAGTAATGAAAAAGAAAAATGTAAAGACCCAATCATTAGAAACATGTTGATAAAAGTTGAAGCGTCTCGTCTCGATTCCATTACACAAAATTAAATAAGGGGAACATTTTCTTGAGTGGAATTTGGTTGCATGTTTATGAATGAAGAACGATATTTACATATTGTTACGAACCCTTTTGAAAAAAATATTTCCCATAGTAAAAAAAGAGACCATTGCGATCATTGCACATTACCACCTAATTGTAAAAATATTTAAATGCACGACTTGCACTTATGTACGATCACTCTGTGGATTTAAAGGTTAATATTTTAAAAACTTTTCACCTTATAAAAAATTAAATTAGGTGTGGGTGCCTATATTTTATGCCACCTGTCAAAAACAGGGTTAAACTTAAGGTAGTATTATGTGATTATATAACAATATAACAGTATGTGGACAAAATACCACCGTGTTGTACATATCCATGCATATCACACTTTAGACTGAAAAATTGTAAAAAATCGATATTAATTAGAAGTAAATTGATTACACAACTACTGAAATTGTTGTGATGTACTTCATCTAATATTTTACACAAATCTCAATTTATTTATAAGAAAAAAATTAAAAAATGGTTTTTAAAAAAAATTTTTTTTTAAATAAAATTTTTAAATCATTTTTAAGAAAAAAAAATGGTACGCTATTTTTTAGTACTTATTTATGTGGAATTTAAAAATTAATTTTGAAAAAAAAATTATCCACCCTATTTCGAAATGTCGAATTTTCAAAAAATTATTTTGAAATTTTTTTTAAAAATCCAAAATTTGATTTTTTGAAATTTTTGATATGCAATATTATTCAAACTTATTAGGATCTTTTGTGTAAAAAATTTCATTAAAATTGGTTCAACAGATAATGAGATAGTAAAAAACCAAAAAAAAAAATAATAATAATAATAATTTTTTTTTTTCAATAATAGAAATTTTTTTTTCAATAATATGGTAGATCGTTCTGAGAAAAATCAGGTTTTCAATACCGGTTTTTAAACATTTGTAGGTAGGGATCGAGGTACCGTTATTTCTGGTTATAAGAAAAAAAATAGCATTAAATTTGCTAGATAATGTCAAAAAACTACTAGGTTCTAAGTTTAATAAAAATCGACCAAGTCGTTTTCGAATTACTAAGTTCTCCAAAAAAAAATTAAAACTTTTTTTTTTTAATTTTTTGAAAATTTTGTAAAATTATTGTAACATTCTTTACAAAAAATTGATCAAAATCAATTGAACCATTTTTGAGAAAATCGAAAATCAAAAATATGGTTCTATGGGAGGTACCATTTAAAACCATTTTTCCAAAAATGGTAGCATTTTTGTAAGAAAAAATACAGAATTTTTCTTTTAAGTTGTGGCCACGTTCATAATTTGGTTAAAAAAATTTGTACGGCAAGTACCGTTGTTTTTGGTCTTAAAAAAAATTAAAAAAAAAAAGTGTGAGGGGGATGCCCAAAAACCGGTTGGTACCAAGTTTATAGAAAATCGATCCACCCGTTTAGGCTACAGCCTAAAGGACAGACAGATGACAGAATTGCGAGACCCACTTTTTTCGACTTCGCTATCATCCTAATGTCAACTTTGATCAAAATCTCGAGTTCAATTTTTTTTTACGAATACATAACTTATCATATAGTAGGGTAGAGTGAGTAAGTACTATAAATTGTTAACCGATAAACATAACAAAATGAAACATAGGTACTGAATAATAAGGAATTAACATTTAGCTACCCAAAAATGCTTATTTGGTTTCTAAATTTGACCTTGATGAGAATGTATGTATGATTTAAAAAAGAAGCTAAGAACAAACGTTACAACTGTCCTTCCCTTCCCGGTGTACCGGTTGTAACACAGTGCAAGGACAGTTGTAATACCATATAAATGTAAGAGAAGAAAACAAAAATGGTGCTTTAACTTCAAGTTTAATTTAAAAAAACAATAAATGTGTATTATTATTTTAAAAATAATTTAATTCCAATAAGAAGGATCTTTTATCAACTATCATATTAAATGACGATGTCTTATATAACTTTATTTCGACTTTATTCGTAAAAATCAGTTGAACCGATTTTGAACAAATCGAAAATTAAAGAAATAGTTCTATGGGAGGTACCATTTATAACCATTTTTCTAAAATTTTCTTTTAAATTGTAGCCGAATTTATAAACGCATTATAGCGAGTGCATAGAGTTGTATAATCTTTATCATGCCTCCATAAATGGAAAAAGGTTATTTAAAAAACTTATGCAACGTTGAATAGAGCCATTATAAGCTAAACTCGTTTGAGGGTTGAATTGTGCCTATATAAGGATATTTTAGTGTCGAAATGTCGCTTTGAATCAAACACAACAACAATACACAGATATTAGGATGGATAAAGCAAATATTTTTTGTTCTTACTTTTCTATCCTTTCCTAAAATTGATCAAGGTACGTTATGTACTTGTACAATGTACATACATGTACATATGTTTGAAAGCGGCGAAAGAGTCATGCCGAAGGTCTATTATAGGGATCGAATTTCCACCTCCGCTTCATTAAAGTAAAAAAAAAAAAAAATTTCCATAGGTACCTATAGGTAGCGCCACTCTTATAAGTTGATGTATATTCTTCTCAATAAAACCACGCTGGGAAGTGAATGAAAAATTTCTTTCAATAAATCAATAAACATACACATACATTCTTAAAGCACACAAACAACAATAATTAGAATATTATTCAAAGAAATTAAAAAGAATACAAGCGGTGGCGGCGGCGGCGGCGGCGGCGCAACAGAATTCCTTTATTTATTTTTCATGAACAGCTAAGATTTGTTAATCAGTTTGTGAAAGAAACGTAATAGATTTCCCCTTGTTGGTACTTTATTTGATATAATCCCTGTATAACTGTATAGAGTAGGCCAATGTTTTATAAAATAGAAGTTTTTGCAACGTTGAATAGAGCGTTCATAAAACCTACAGTGCATAGGTATTTATATGTTTAACGAAATCTAATAAAAAAGACATTTAGTATAATTTTGTTTTTAAGACAAAATGTAAGCACCGGGAACACGTTTTTTTGAAATTAAAATAGATATCTCCGAACATTTCAAGCAGCTGAAGTTACAATTTTGCATATGGTAATCTATGTTTCTAACATTACATCCGAAGTTCGTCTTACGGTTGAATTCTTTCAAAGGAAGGATGCAATTGGCTATTGTAATAGAACACTGTTTATAAAAAAGCGATTAAATACGTAATGAAAAACATAAAAAAAAATGCCGCGGTGTTTGAGGGATGTAAATGCTTCCATTAGTTATAGTTTTATCGTCATTGATTTTTAAACTTCTCTTTTAAATTTTATCCAATAGCTGCATTTTATTTTCCACATGATCTGATCCGGATTAAATCTTAACACGTAAATACAAAAACCATCTTATCCCGCTTTCTATCTCGATCTATTCAATGATCCAAAAATAGTACTTTTTTATTATTACTAAAGTTAGATAGTGTAAATTGTAGAGCAAAGAAAAAAGCCAACAAACACATTAAAAATATACAAAGACATTGAAAAAAGATAGGGTTATATATACGGTGACCATTTTTTCAGATGCAAAAAAGAGGAGAATTTTTAATTCAAAATATTTGTACTTCAGATTACATATGTACATCGATGAGGTCAGTTTTTTTAAAACAAAAAATTAAAATACTTATATAACAAAAAAAAAAAACAAAACAAAACAAAATAATAAATACTTAAGTAAATAGATACTTAATTTTAAAGATTAACTTAAGGGGAACTGTTAGTTTTTGTATTTTTGTTCGCAGTGTATTTTTTTTAAGATGTCATCCCGACTTCTTGAAAAAGTCTTAAAATCTCCAGTCTCCACAGTCTTAGTCATAATTGCACTTTGTTATCAACATTGCCTCCAGTGTATCAATTTTTAATTGCGATTTCTCAGATGTCCAAATGTTATTAGAAATTGAAAACACTCTTTCCGTAGGGGCATCATTCACAATAGCAAAGCCAGATGACAGAACTGAATTATTCAAACCAGTGCTGTCTACATTTTGTGAATAAGTAATTTAGTAGGTACTAAAGAAGAATCACAGAAAAAATATTTCAAAGAAAAAAAGGACATTAAGAGGACAATTAAGGAAAAAGAGGACAAATTTAAGAAAAATAAAAGAAGGACACAATACCAAAAAAGAGGACTGTCCTCTAAAAAAGAGGACGGATGGTCACCGTAGTTATATACCACTGACTGTCACTGTGATCGTGTTTGTTTTGTTATGAGGATCTGATCCATTTCAGTCGAATTTTTGGAAGAGTAGTAAACACAAAGGCGCAAAATTTTAAACGATTTAGTAAAATGTTAGAGCCATTTTAGTAAGTTACTAAGTTAAAAAGAAGATTTTGCTAATTTTAAACGATTTTAGTAACTTACTATCTCTTAACATTTTACTAAAGTTAAAATCACAAAATGGCTACTTTAACTTTTAATAACTTGCTAAATCCGTATGAAATCTATCATTTTCCTCGAAAAAAATTTGTTGGCAAAGAGTTAAATTGTGTTTTTTTTTTAATGATTCGTGTGCTAATTGTTTCTCAAATAAATAAAATTAAATGTTTTCGGAAGACATCAGGAGTTGCTGAAGATAATGGAGGTGCTGATTCCAAAAAGATATCAACCATCCCTGTACGCCGCCGTATAGTTTATGGTTGGTTAGATACACTCCCAAAATGTTTTTGATTTTTCATCATGATGGCAAAAATTAAGAAAATTGAAAAAAGTGTGTGGAGTGTATCTGGCCAACGGTAAATCAAATTATTAGGACGTTTCCTAGGTTTAGGTTTGTTTGCTTCGTTTTTCTTTCACGAACTGTCATTGTTTGGACGTATTGAGATGGACCCTTTTTTAAAAAAGGGAATTAGTATTTTACTAGTTAGTAAAACGAAAAAAAAAGGTTTAAAATTTCGGAAGAGCTAGTAGATTACTAAATGTTTAGCAAATTGCTAACTAGTAATATGCTAAGCCCTTAACAATAGGTTGTTTAAAATTTTGCGCCAAAGTCTTTATAGATTTCAGCCAGATCCGAAAAGTACAAATTTCTTGCAGATTCTACGTAGAAAACAGCATTTTTGGCTACATCAAATTTGGTCTATTATTGACACAAGGTGGTTGATGATGCGATGAAATTGCAGTTCATGGAGAGAGGTATTTGTGGTAGGTTTAGCGGAAGTTTGAGTTTTTGAAGCATTAAATGCTACGTGGTGTTTGATTCTTGATATGGACATGCAGTAGAGATCAGAATTTAGTGAACTGAACAAACGCATACTTTACATTTAGTTTTAAATTTAGAAACGAATATGAAAAGCTTAGGATATTGTCGTCAGCGAAACAGTTAAATGGATATCAGATAGATAATAATTGATTGATGAATATAAGGAAGCATATAGGAGACAAAACAGAACGCTGGAGCACACCATTTTATGAATTTCGGATTTGAGACCAATAAAACTTTTATTGATCGGTAAGAACTGGACAAGCTGACAATTAGTCAGCACTTTCATGACCTTGAAAAGAAGGTACGTACGTTTAATTGCAATAGAGGGAATAGAGGGGAGAAGATTCGCCTTTTTTAGGGACAGGGCTGCACAAATACTCTTTTTCATCCCAATAAAATAAAATAATGGACTTCTTTTATTCTGTAGCTAAAAGCCTTCCGCGAATGCGTATCTACAACTTTCTTATTTTCTGCGTAAAACCCAGTGAAAATGTATATCCTTCATATCCTATGATGTAAAAGAAAAGTCAATACTTCTACTTTATTATAATTTATTGTAATTATTTTGCCACCGTGAATAACAACTTGTATACTCTTTTACATTCTCTTTTAAGTAGTCGTACAACTAATTTTACCTTTGGATATTAGTGGTACATCTACAAAGCGATGATTAATTGACAATCCAAGAAATAACATGTTGCCTACTACTCGTAGCTAAGACCTCCCATTCGAATAACCTCAATGATCTATTCCCGCTCGTAACTTAAGTTGATTGATGTTAACTTAAAATTTTAGCTGTGAAATGAATGTGGTGCGAAATGTACAACTAAATATAATTTAGCGTTGCGTCTTCGTCGTTTGTTTTCTCTTTTTTTTTTTGCAAATTATTAGCAAATGTAGCATTGAGTTATTTAACGAATTGAACTCAACATAAACATAAATAATAAACTAAACTGCTAATAATTGATTCGAGGGCATTGGAAATGGAGGATGATAGTTCTTATCTTTTTTTTAAATCTTTTTTTTGTTGTTATGAGATAAGACCACGACTCGTGTTTCTAATTTGGAAATTGATGGATGTATATTTTAGTGTTTTACTCGAGAAAGTAAGCAATGGTAAAGAACAAACGTTGAGCAAAGGAAAGGGTTGGTAAAGTCAGCAGCGGCGTAAACAGGGGGCGTCACGGGGTCATGCTTCCATGAGAAGTCAATAGTGCCGCTAGTAATATTATGAGAAAATAATAAGCTGAATACATAATGTAAATGTGCTTTTATAATATTCTAATGTGCTGATTTTCCAAAAAAAAAATGTTGTAATGTAGAATAATATACACCACTGTGTCGAACGAACTTTCACTTTTGTACGATCACACTGTAGTATTGTTAACCTACCTATTCATTTTTTTGAATCCAATTTTTTTTTTTTTTTTTTTGATAATTAGAAGATTCTGCATAAAAAGTTAAATTCAAATCGGTTAAACAAATAATGAGATGAAACCGTTGATAGTGGCTGCATGTAATTTTTTTCCAATAATATGTTAGATCGTTCTGATATAAGCTCAAAGAAATATTTTAATAATAAATGAGAGATGAACTGAACTTAACAAAAATTGCGTATTGACAAGGTCCTCACTAGTCAACTGATGAGTCCAAGTGAGATCGCCGGGACGAAACGCCAACATTTTTGTGGAGTAAAGGCCGTTAAAAGCTATTTTGAATCAATAATTCAACAAATCCAATTAAAATAGTGCTAAGTCTTCTACTCGGCTGATGTATTTCAGTAGTATATAGAATTTGTATTATTAAAAAAACCTTTATATTTAATAATAATCATAGGAATTGTTTTCGAGAAAAATATAATATAATTCCAATACGAGGTTTAAAACTTGTATTTGTATTTTTGGTTATAACAATAATTTTTTTCGTAAAACTGATATATATCTAATTTTAAATAAGTTTAATAATAAGTTGCAAAAAACTAACCCTCATGTCCATTTATATGGGTGTTTTCAATACTAGTCACTCACTTATTTCATTGGTATGTATGGCTATGTAAAACTTATTTAATTAAATATTGTTGACTAGCTTTTGTAGTTATTTATATGTATCTTTGTTTTTTTTGCTGTCTAGTTTGTTCAGCATTTTTATATTTTTTACAAAATTTTTTACCCTTAATGATGACTGTGACAAGTTGATATCTCCCAGTATCTAAGGGTAAAAAAACCGAAAAGAAATAGTATTACAAATGATTGCATTAAGCAGTACTGATAGCGTAAAAAAACGAATAATGTATATTTATATAAAAATCAACCTGCTCGAAATATTACAATATTAAATATAAAATTTAAACATTTTGGGAAAAATTCAAAATTATTAAATTTTGCGAATTATTCCTTTCTCGTGACCTTTCCAAATTAATAATAATTGAATATTTCTCAATTTTTGTTTTTTTTTAGTATTCTAATTTAGACAAAGTTTCGTACGTGGCTACGCACTTCTCTCTACAAATTTGTAATTAAAATTTATTTCTATTAAATCTAATACCTTTTGTCAATTTTTTGAAAGTTTATAAAATAATATTGACCAACATTTTTTATGTTTAACTTGTTTTTTGATGCAAAAGTTTTTTTTAAAGTAAATGTTTTTCATTTATATTCAGAATAAAATATAATAATTAAAAAAAAAACGGTAATATTAGCAAATATACCTATTATAGAAAGATAATTAAAAAATGTTAATCTAAGTTATATTAAATAAATATTATTATTATATTTTAATTACATATTTTTAGAGACCTGCAAAAGTTCGTAACCACCTATGAAAGTCTTATTTAGAATATTGAAACAAAAATAAGAAAAACCCGAAGCCCACTTATTATAGGATTCAATTATTATAAATTTTCAGTTTAATCAGTTTACCTATAACCTATAAGATCTTTAGAAAAAAAAGGTGCTAGGTTAAAAAAAAAATTTGCATTATTTTGTAAATACCATTCAAAGAAGCTTAAAAAGGCAAATACAAACAAATTAAATTCTTTCCTGACACCTCTAGGTACTACGTGAGTTCGGAAGTTAAAAATTATTGTAGCACGATATGTTTCCTAAATGTATATTCTATTCATAATATGTAACCTAGTTCCACAGTGACCTATAAGTTCAGCGTCAGCAGAAGGGAATAAGGGATCCTTCTTCATTCTTTATAGTCAATTAAGAACTTGGCTGCGATAAACGAGTAATGCACATGTGGCGAAATTTTTGTTGGCTGTTTTTCATTTCGCAAAATCCTTGTTTTGCAATCTCATCATTTTACATTTAATTATTTGGTAAGATTTTATTCCGCTGCTAATATTAATTTATTAAAATCATCACTTGTTAATATTCGCGAAAAAGAATTTAAAAGCTTAATCATACTCATACTACGCACAATACATTTAAAATGTTTCAGCTTTGACTTGACTTAACAGCTTTTCAAAGGATTAATTTCGTAGAACATTAACGAGGAGATACTTATTTGATTTACGTATAAAAAATATTTATTCGGGATATACTACATACATAGAAACAAAATGTAAAAAGATACAATTTAACTTAACGAAAACAACAATATTATACTAAAAAAGAATACTATAACAATCACTGATGTGCTTCACTATTAATAGTAATAGTTTGGTGGCAAGTATCCATTATTTGTGTTCACTGAATTGCTAATAGACACTGATGCTCCTGGTGCTGATGGGAAATTACTCTCCTGTAGGGTATTGCTTCCGACTGGTGTGATTGAAGCAAGTTGGTGTTCAAGCTGTTGTTGCTCCTCTTGCTGTTGTTGTTGCCTAACCTTTTCTTCGATGGCACCAATAACTGATGTCACAGGGGCTATGCCTTCATTGGTGACCTGGCTGGTTCCACCCAAGTTATCATATTCAGCTAGAATGAAGAGTTTTTTGTTTTAATTTAATTCCCAAACAGTATCTTCCACTTACCTTGAATCTTTTCTTGAGCATGAGCTGCCTCCTCTGGGGTCTTGTACTTGATAAAGTACACCTCAGGTTTGGTTGTTGTCGAAGGCAATTCTTGGATTTGTGCATCAATATCAGCTGCATCGGTCTTCTTGCTCAGCACATAGATAACAGTCTTCTCTTCGTTGAGGGCTGGAGTGATCTTAATGGATTGTTTCTTGGAGGATTTAGCGGGTGCCTTGATAAAAACGACATTGTAATTCTTGCTAGGTGTTCCAACAGTTAAGTGTTTTTCCTTGTAGTCCTCTTCTTCTTCCTCGGGAGCAGAGTGAATGAAGAATCGCTTTGAAACACGAACTTCTGGCTTGGGGGCAGTTTGTTGCTGAACAGAACCAAAAGATGACGATGGAAGAGAAAGACTTTGTTGAGATTGAGATAAAAGTAACATCTGTGGACGGAATTGTTGCTGATTCAGGGAAGATTCCTGCTGACCTCCAACAATTGGAGCCAGGTATTGATTGTGCACTGAAAGTTGTTGTTGTCCATATCCTGATTGTTGATTGGAAGTCACGGGGTAGTTGTAACCTTGGGGAGCAGCAACAGCTAAAGCTGAGAAGCACAATACCTAAAAATAACGATTTTTGTTTTAGAAGAAGTCCTTTATCCTTGTTTCTAAGATTAGCTTACTATAAAACCACGCATGTTCTGGCTTAATGTGTTTGGGTTGATGAACAGGTGAGTTATACTACCGGAAATATTTCGGGTGGCAATTTATATACCAAAAATACAACCCGAACCTTCGGTGTTCATCTGCGAAGAAGAGTAACCTTCATAATGTTGTAGATATAGTAATTATTATTGGTTCTTCTTCGTTCCCTTTCATTTCAGTGGGAGAGTCGAGTCGCCATAGGTTTAGCTAGTGAAGATGTTTCCTCATGAAAAGAAAAGATAAAACGAGCACACATCACGCATCCCATAATGTAGGAGTTAATTAATTGTATCTCAGCAATTTTCGGACCACTGTTGATGGTGATGGTGACGGCGTTAGTTACATGGGTCAAGTAAGACACGTTTGATGGAAGCTCACATATAGGTATGTAGCTTCAACAAAGTGGGACACTCTTCATTCATCATCCGTGCTGATATATGTGTTAGTTATGCCTTATGGTCAAATGATTAGCTTGCGATTAAATGATATGACCGACACTAATCGACTCAATCCATCAAGTGCATCGTTTTGAGTGACCATTTCATCAATGGTTGCCTACAAATATGATTTTCTTTCAATCCATGAGAGTATATACAATACATATGTAGGTATCTTTACGGTTTGCTTCTTGATGAAATACAATAGAGATTATTTTACAAGCCTAAGCAGATAAGTTGTATTGCCGGTAATTTGTTTTTAAGTGGTTTTGTTCGGAATAAGGTTACAAGAACATAGTGTGATCAATGGGATATTGTTAGATAGCCAAACAAATATAATTATTTTTTTAAAGTGAAAGGAGGTTCAATTGTAATTGGAGAAATGATGGTTAGTATGAATTTTGAAAGTTTAGTTTGTTTTGACAGGTTCTAGAAAATGCCATACGCACGAACTTAATTAAATAATCCAAAAAATTAAAATTTCGGTCCTATAGCCCAAGTATGTTCAGTACATACATACATATATATTATTAGTAATAAATATAATAAATAATACTTAAAGTCAACTTGGTATTCTTGTCTTGGCCGACTTACATATATGTGTAGGTAATAGTTTTGAGTATGGACATTAGGTGTGGCAGCCAAAAAAAAAAATATATAAAACCAACAAAAATAAAAAAAAAATTATAAAATTTACAAAATCAAAAAAAAAATATAAAAGCAATAAAATTAAAAAAGATAAAACCGAATATGCTGCTGTGTATGCACTAGTTTTTAAGTAGTTTTAAGTAATTTTAAGTACTTTAAGTAATCTTACGTACATAGTTTTTATTAGTAGTAAGTATTTTAACATGGTTTTAAGTAGTTTTAAGTTTTAAATGAAATATAAAAATGATATACATACTAAGTTTTTTTATTGTCAGTTCTTTCTTGGTAAAAAATAAAACCGATAAAGAATCTAAGTACAAAATTAGTTTTAAGGTCGAAAGTTGTTAGTATTAAATATAAATATTAGATATAGTTTAACTTAGAGCGCACGCATGGGGCCAGAAAGTTAGTTGTAAGTTATTGATAATTAGGCTAGTTTTTATGGATCTTTGTCTAGCTTTAAGATAGTTATAAGTTTTTGGAAAAATAAAAATGAATATAAAGTGAAAATGAGAAAAAATTAGTAATAAATAAATATTTATTTTGGCGAAATCAAAGGTAGATACATTTTGTTTGGCTTGGCTGAATTAATTTTTTTAAAACATTCATCAAGGAAAAATAGTGATTTTGTAGTAGGAATGAATTTCGGAAGTTATTCAAAGCATGCTTAGGACAATTTCTAGATTTGCCATAGCTGCCAAACCCATATACAATGACGATATTGACCTAATCGGCCAACAAGAACAAAGAATGATGTCTGTTAGAGCTTTTGCGAGTACTGAAGCAGAGGTCAAGAATAAGAGTTAAACGCGTCAATGAAATTTTAAAGTTTTTTAAATCTATTAAGTACTATAAAAGTTGAAAAAATTCCAGGCTAAATTTAAAAAAAATACATACATATGATATGAATACCTGCGTATTTCTCATTTAAAATTTCCGTAGTCTTAGGGTCAGGTTAATATTAATGACTTGAAAATTACAATTATTTTATGAGCTTCATAAGATTTACTTATTAGGTAAATCTCACAAAACAGGGAAATAAAGTCTACTTAACGAGAAATGCCTGCATTGCATTAGCAAAAGAAGACGTGTAAATTTAATCATAAATGACACTAAAATAAGTTAGCTTTTACAACAACAAAAAGCTGGTAAAAATATAGGATCTCTAAAGTAAATTCATTACGTAAAGACAATTAAACTTTTATTTTCATCAAAGGTGAATCTTATTGGCTGAAGAACCTTTAGAAATAAGTTAGTAGTTCCAACACATTATATTGTGAAAAAAAAATGAAATTTAAGGAAATTTAGCGTGGTAGTACTGCATGAACACAATAGAATGCTGCAACTGGAACTGGACCTGGATCTGCAACAGCTGTGAAAAAGTATCGTACGTGCTTATTTTGTATGTGCCCACAAAGCAGCTGTATAGCTTTTTGTATATTTAAAAAAAAAAAAAAAAACAACCACGAGCTTATTTTTCACTTTTTTTTATTTCTGATATTTTTTTTTTATTAAGCATAAAAAGCTTCAGTATTTTTTTTCCGGCTCTTTTTTTCTTCATACAAATCGAAACGTCAAAAGCGCTGCACGTGAAAAGTTAAAAGTTGGTGAACTCTTGCAGCACCGTCTGCAGTTGCAGTATGTTGCGTTCGTAACATTGAATTTGTGTGTATTGAATATTTTGACAGTTATTCCAGCTGCAGTTCCAGTTGCAGCTCCGTATCCATTGTGTTCAGGCAGATAAGCGGATTTCAAAAAAAAAAAAGACGTTAAAAAAGAAGCAAATGCAAAGTAAAGAAAAGTGGGCGTAAAAATGGTTGGGATGTATATAATACGTTGTAGATTTAAAACAGCACTAAAACAGATGTTCAGCTCTCTAGTGACGTTAGATGCCTTGTTTGGCGGTGCAGGTGGTCTTTTTGTATACATTTTTACATTTCAGATAAAAATACCATTTTGGGCTCATAGTTTGAAAAGTATAGATTGCATTGCAATGTCTTTAATTCAACATTATACAAATTTTGTTTTAATTTGTATTTTAAACAATTCATTAACACTTATCATTTTGGGTACTTAATTAACTTTCTTTATTTTATGTAATTTTTTCATTGACAAAAAATGGGTGGGTCCACTACCGTTTAATTATCTGATTGTACCTACTTAAAAGTGCACAAACAAAATAAACTTCAACTGCCTCAGGGATCAATGTTTTGTTGTTAAAAAAAATATATTTCAACCTGCACCTACATACACACATAATTAGCATAAAATACCTTTCCCGTAGTTATGTATATCAAAATAAAACCTAACCGTTTTCGGTTGTTTCGGCAAAGGAAATATCTTTCATTTTGAGTTCTTTAGATTGATATCCATTGTTTGTTATTCCATGAATAAATAATTGTGATTCTTTCATTTGTTGTTTATAAAGAAAAGAAAAAAGACAAGAAAGAATCATTTATAAAAATGTGAAGTTTTTTCTTTCGCACGATCGGTCAGTGGGTTTCGTTCCTCGCAGACATCACAAGTTATGCAATGCATTAAAAGCAGTTCACCTATCATGTCTATTTTATCTGAAAGATGATGTATCACGATCACAAAGCTTTTGAAGGCCTATGATGTTGTATTTTTATTCGCCCCTCGGGCAATGGCCATTTCTATGGGGACCCCATTGTTAACGGTTGTAGATTCAAACTGTTAAAACTTAAAACTGGTGCAAACCAGCAAACCAGCACACCCATCACTTTTTATTTAAAAATGATTTATTTGAATTCGTGTTTTAGGAGAAGTTGTCTGAACGAGATAGATGTGTCTCTTTAATTGTTAAACTCTCAGTTAAAACTGTTACTTAATCGTGAGTGTTTGTTTATTGCTACTGCAGTAAATATTTAATATGAAATCGGTTGTCATTTAATTTCGATAAAAGTATAGTTTTTTTTAAGACTCATAAGTCATAACATTTAACTGAAATGAAAACTAGTATTTTTGTTAAAATTAAATCCCTATGGAAATGCAGTCAATAATTTTATCGGATATCTTATCAAAAATGCGTAAAAGAATCACAAAAATTAAAGTGAAGTTTTCAGTTCAGTTTTTTCTGCCTGGAATAGTTATTTTTGATAAATACAGTTGGAATTTTTCCATGTTGTATTCAGTAATCATTTAATATTTTTAATACCAGGGGTATTTTTTGGCGCAAAAAAAAATAAACAAAAAACTAACATTTTTTTTATATTTTTAGGCATATGACTTACTAAATTACGAAAGAGATAGACGTACGACTAGATTGCACAGCTTGTTTACAATTATAACTATAACAACTATGTATGTAGGTATGTACATAATGCAAGCTATTTATTTATTTAACTCAACTAAGTACTAGCTTTACAAAAAATGTATACACATGATTATGTAAATTAGCAAAAAAAGTTGACTTGACATCATCGGCATAAATGAGGCACTTAGAGTGCTTTAACACAGCCGGTAAATCGTTTATAAATAAAATGAAAAGGATAGGGCCTAAATGACTACCTTGTGGAATTCCAGAATTAACTTTGAACTTGAAAAGTATCGAGTAAGATCTATGTTACTGATTAAATAATAAAATTATATGTACCTATATCTTTTACAAGAAAGTTCAAACTTTTCAAATAAAAAACAAATTTTCAATCCAAAAAATATTTGTTGGATAATTTCTTGGTACATATATGCAATATTATTTTAACTTAAAATAACCTCTGGTATGAATTTTTTTTATCGGAATCGGTTAAGCCGGTAACGAAAAAGTAGAAAATAAAAAAAAAACGGCTCTGTGGAAATTTGCTGTTAATAACAGTGTTAGGTTAGGGAACGGGTCGTTATTCTGTATTCCAAAATTCTGTATGATCAAAATTCTGTATCTTTATGAACATAATTCTGTATTCCATAATTCTTCTTTTCTATTATTCTGTATTTCAAAATCCTGTAAATCCAAAATTCTGTAAATTCAAAATTCTGTAAATCCAAAATTCTGCAAATACATTATTCTGCTTTTCGAAATTCTGTAATTCCAAACTTCTACAATAAAACTCACAGTTATAAATAGGTTTTTTAATTCACTGTTGAACAATTTTTATTCATTTAACAAAGTAACACAGTATAATACAAAAATCTTTCAAAAAGAAACAAAAAAAAAAGCAAATAACATACTTATAGTTCTTGTAATAATATCACCTTATTGACCACAATTAATAAAAATAAAATAAAAATAAAAAATATAAAACCACTTTAGTTATTGAACATTTTTTTATATTTATTTTATTTTAAAAAAGATTGAATGCATTTCGAGTCATTTGCGACTCATCATCAGCAATACACAAAATAGTTTACAAAAAGTCAAAATAGAAAAAGAAATCAAAACAAAGTAAATGAAAAAACTATTATTATACAAAATAAGAGTGACAAGTAATGAAATCAGACTCAACAGTTAGTCAAAAAGAGGTTTATACAATTTTTTTTTAAAGCAAATTAAATAAATTTGAAACAATATTTCCATTGTCGCTGTTCATTAGGTTTCTTGTTTTATGTATGAACATACTTTCGTAGGCGTCGAGTTTTTTAGTGATGTTGACATTTTTTATAATTTTAAATTGATCAATGGAAATATTATTTATATGATTTTCTTGAAGGATTTGTTATGTTTAACGTGGCTAAAATGTTCGGCTAATCTAACTAAATCTAAAACAAAATGAATAACATATGTATGTACATATGTAATTTAATATATGTATTTAGATGAAGATTTTTGGCTAACCTTCTTAAATATTCTACGTAACTTAATAATCTTCGTTTTTTAACTAAACGTTTAATTTGTTTACATATTTTTAATTATAGTTTTCTTACTTTTAGGAATATATTCACCATTTTGAACTCTAGCTATTTGTGCTTTTGAACAAATAAGTTCCTTCCTAAGATCATCAATAAGCTTATAAATTCCGGCATTACTTTTTCCTACTATGACTTTAAGGCGTCTGTGCCATGCCTCGACACTATTTTGGGTTCTGGGAAAGGTTTCCGTCCTGCTGGATGGGTTGTCATAGACTGACCAAATTCCGGCGAATATTTTGGATTCGTTTTTTTGGTTTCCATAAATATAATTTTTTTCAAACCAGGTACATATTTTGATTGCGTCTTCATCTTCTTCAAGTAGTAAAGAGAGACTTCATCCGGTGGAACGAAAGCTAAACTCTTAAACATTCGAATTTGAAATGGAAATTCTTCAGAGTTTCCGTATCTCGTTACTAGTCTAAAATAATTAAAAAAAATGTTAAATAAGATACACAATAATGTAGATAATACAAAATTATAAATACTTTACCGTTCCCTTTGAACCCTTCGCCAAATGATTTGTCCGAAGTGAAAAAGACATCCCCGCAAATGAGTGTTGGGGAAGCATTTCTTCACTGCGGATATAATGCCCATTTCAAAGTCGCATATTATCCTTTGAGGTTGCAAACTAATTGAATAGCTGGAATGCTGGATGAAATTTTGATCAGCTTAAAAAAAAATGCTGTATATAGCGACAGGCTTTTTTTTGCTCATAAGGCTAAACACAAGAGGCACTATTTCACCTTCTATACTCTACCATGTATAGAAAAAAGCTGTCTCATTATTATAGGGACAACATCAAAGGTGCCATCCATAATCCAGCAGTCACTTGCATTTAATAGTTTTAGTGAAGACTTTGTTCCGAGCAATGTTATGTGTTCATCTCTTACCCATTTTTCAGAGAGGATGAACAGTTCCTTTTCAAAAGTGTCCAGAAGATATAAATAAAATTAATTTTGGATTTTTGGGCACTTTTGGAGGGAAATAGTCTCGGCTAAAATGAGGTGTATCAGAAACAGATTGCTGGATAATCTGACTAGAATTTAATTCACTTTTTTTAGCTGAGCACTTCACTGAAAAATTTGCGGCTACTGTATCACTCTCGCTTGCACATGACTCATGCGAATGATTACCAGATTGCTTAATCATACTGTGTACATTTTCAATTAATTTAGTAACAACACGAGCTTTACATTTATTTTTAATTCGCTTAGCGTACGCCCAGTTTTAACAATTTAATATTTGCCATTATTCTGTCTTCACTTTCTATCACGATGAACTTACTTAACTTCAGCTAATGAGCGTGAAATATGTTATCTAGGTATGTCATTCATTGCAATAGCTGTAAACCATATGCAAAGTGATTGGGGAGAGATCCGTTAGAATTGGAAACTTTACTTCAAAGTTCTGCAAACGAAAATATCAAAATTCTGTACTCCAAAATTCTGTAAATCAAAACAATTTTTCTTTTATCATTTACAGAATTTTGGAGTACAGAATTTTTGAATACAGAATTTTGATATCCAGAATTTTGTATTTACAGAATTTTAGAATACAGAATTTACAGAATTTTAAAATACAGAATTTTGGTATACAGAATTTTGGAATCCGAATTTTGGCTATACAGAATTTCGACCCCAACCCAGTTAATAAAAAATTGCATTTTTAAATTATTAAATTTTAATCCACACAAATATTGTTTTTTTTGTAAACACTATCAGTCTTATTTAGTAGAGTTCGCTTAACAGATGAATAGTTATGCACTGCATAAGGTTTTATGTATAAAACATTTTTCTACCCTGTACTGTACAGTTATACAGACCTTGTGTCAAATACAGTACCAAAAAGAGGAAATATGTTACAGTCAGATTTACAAAACTGACAAATCAAATATCAGTTAGGCTGGCTATTAATTTCACAATGTCTGAAATTATTCCACGTTCTCTCCTGAATGTAATCAAAAATCTTTAAATTTGGCACACATCTCAAGTACCTACTATTGAGAGTGT
This sequence comes from Epistrophe eligans, assembly GCA_951394125.1. Lineage (NCBI taxonomy): Eukaryota > Metazoa > Arthropoda > Insecta > Diptera > Syrphidae > Epistrophe > Epistrophe eligans. The sequence goes on from OX596028.1 coordinate 57,259,092, forward strand.
AAAAATTCAATTCCTCGATAGAGGTAGTTTTCATTAAAAATTAATTAATTTTTACATTGAAGGTGCAGAGAGGCTGGGATTCGATCCCTATAATAAACCTTCGGAGTGACTACGTTTGCCACTTTGAAAAAAGTACACAACAGTTTGTATGTAGATTGTACAAGTACATACAACTTTTAGGGGGTGGCAAAAAAACATTGCGTTTATAAATTTTGCTATTATACCTAAACAAAATTATACCTACATACCCAAATTTAAGAATCGCGTTAGAAGAATGTCAGTCAAATGGTGGTATGACAACAGTCTTAGATGACTTTATTTGTCACTGGTAATTATTTAAGTGAGCTTAATAGCTCTGAGCAAAACAAAAAACACAAAAATTCGAAGCTCTGAACTGAGAGCACTGATCTAACCGACTTTATTGACATCTTAAACATGAATTTTCGTCGTGCAGTTTCATCTAGTTTACTAAAACTTGTTTGTCAAACGAACAGCTGTATTGTTTAAAAAAGAATATTTAAAAATGAATTTAAAAAATGTTTGTCTTAAAAATATCTAAAAAAAATGTCAGCCCTCAGATTGTCACGACTATAATATCAACTAATGCAATAATATGTGGACAATTTCCAAAAAAATTACGCCTCAGTTAAATGCACCCGAACATATGTATGTTTTGGATAAAGTCTTTCACACAAGACCAAGAAACGCTAACGAATCTTATATTTATAAACACAGTCATAACCCTGAAATTTAATTTTGCTGAAAACAAAAATCAAATACAATACATATAGGTACTATACATATGTACATACTTCAATTGATTTACAAACGATGGATTTAAACAAATAATTCGATTTGTTACATGTTGTTGGGTTACAGTATATGACAGCTGAATTCACAGTACACATATGTTAAGGTAATATCATTACCGTTAATTTTTGCTCAGTTCTGCGCATCTGTTTAAATGAAGAAATGGAGTGCCCCTTTACTTACTCTGTTGTTGTTTCTAATGATGCGTGTTTAATTCCTGTGGGCACTCGAAATGCCATTTTTAATTTTTTGACACTTTCAACTTTGACAACCTGCGCAATATAATATTACCTTAGTGTACCTTTGTGTACTGTGAATTGAATCTACATTAACGAAAGCCTGAAGCTCATCCACACATTATACACATATATGCAGATGCGTCAACTCATCGCAAAAGCTTTCAAAATGTCTACACCCATAATGGAAAAAAATTCGTTTCTCACAACCTAGCCGAAAAGACGATCTTAACTTCTTCAATCGTAAGCTCGCAACAATTTGCCTATCACACCATTCCAATGAATGAAAAACTTTACCTTAATACGTTTGTTGCGATCAAAGCAGGGTTGTTATAAATTTAGTAATATAGTACCTATGTACATATATTTGAATCATAATATGTATCTTATTAAATTTTATTTTAATTAAGTTAATTTTTTTAATTAAAAAAACTTTTAACTTGCCGAAAAGGGCAAGCCTAAGCGGATGGGCCAATTTGGTCGCTAAAATTTGGCTTTATTAAATTTTTCATACTTTCACGGGCAAAACTAGAACGTAATAATACAATAGCCTACAACATTTTATTGAATCCTGTAACTGTGTAGTTTTAAACTTTTAGCTTAATATACGCAGAATATCGATACCGGCTTATCAACTCGGTGTATAGCTGGAAGTTTTAAGTACAATCAAAGCATGTTCATAATTATTTGATATCGTTTTAGATACACATTCAACATTTAAAATGCAAATTAAAGAAAATACCAATTTTTAGAAAAATGCGGTCGAACTCGAACTCGAACTAACTTGTCCCAACAGCAGCGATTGTGTAATTAGTATACTTGACCTATAGCTATCGGTTATTTTTTTATTTTTTTTACTAGCCATTAGACCAAGTAGTTGTTAAATATTGAGTATTGAAGATTTATATCTTCTTCGTCTTTTTTAAGAAAATAAGATTTTAAAGTTATATTTTTGCTGCCCCTACAATTTTTCCGCTCTTGACCAGAGCCCATAATTGTAAAAATAGCTCTGAATATATATTATATGAACTTAAATAAATTTATAGATTAAAATAATATCGGATAGGTAATCCGATCAATTTCCTGTTTAACTAATTTATGCTTCCTAAGTGCGATTGCGATCGCGGCCTCTAACAAAACATTCGTCAATAAAAGTGCAGATAAAATTTAGGTCACAAAAGAAAACCCCCAAGCTCTTCACAATCTCCAAAATCATTTCATAAAATAAAACAATTCTCAATTAAATACATCTTCCATTGCCATATTATACTTATAGATTCTCTCAGGCAATATTCATGTTTGCAAAATGTTTTCTATATACTAACAAGTAATTAACAACTTCATGTTATTCGAGGTTGTCGCTGAAGGCTTGCAAAACCAACTGATGACTAAATTAATATATTCAATTTTTGTATAATCAACTCACCATTCCCCATTGGAAACATTTCGATTCACTCCAAAATCATGCTTTGGGCGGCAAAATAAACATTTTGTTAATACATTTTTCTTAAATTATTTAATTTCATGTGAACATTTGTATACTTTGCGCATCAACTTTAATAATTTGAAACTTCTTTCTTTTAAGTTGGAATACAAAAGGGTGTGCCAGAAACAAAAAAATGAATACTATATGACAAGAAATATTGATTCGGTGAATTAGACGTATTTAAGTGTGGAATCAAAATTTAGCCCCCACCTTAAAGGACAAAATATGCTTCTCACACAATTTGTTACAGTGTTTAGACTTAGAGACTTAAAATTTTTTAAAAATAGTTATGATATATTTTATCAAATTTAAGTTTGTAATGTTATGTTCATGTAGTTGAACCCTACAAAGTTAGTGGGAAAATTAAAATAAACGCTTAAGTGATCTGATATACCTGAAACTCTGAACCTACATATACTAAAAGAATGAAATTAAACACATCGATGAATTAAACATTTATCAAAAATACTTCAAAACAACTTTTCCACAACATTAACAAACTTTCGCCCAAACTAAAATTCATGGCTTTTTTGAATCCGCAACATTTTACTAATTTTACATATACATTAATGAATTATTTTTAATCCAAACCGGACTAGGATATGCAACTTTTTATACGGAGAGAGATTGTAAAATTTTACTGGAAGGTAAATAAATTCTTGATATATTTACGTTGGTTGTTAAAATTTAATCTTTTTGTCTAGCTGTTGTTAGCTATCATTTTATTGCAACTATAAGCGGGTCCTACTGTTCATTGAAAGATCGAAAGTGTAAGATTGATTTTTTTTTTTAAATTCGCATTTTATCTCAACATCCAAGAAAGGTTACAACCAAAATATCAATTAAAATAAAATAATAATGTGTGTGGCACTTGGCGGCTATTTATGTATGTTAAGTCATGTTTTATTTATTTGAAGTTATTTAAGTAATAGAGCTTAAAAACTTAAATTCAACATTCAATGGTCATTAAATAAGGAAAAAACTCAATATTAAAATAATAGGCGTGGCAGTACATGTAAATTTACAAATAAAAACAAAATTTAGATGGAGAGTGTATTTGTGGAATTAAATTCTCGTTTTGTTCCACTTCCGCTGCTTCAAAATTCACCATTTTAATGGTTCATTCTTTTTTTATACATTTTTATACTGCTGTCCTCTCGTGCAGAATTTTGTTTCTGAATTCTATAGAAGCATCTAAACGATAAGAAGTCCCTCCTGCTTTCTGGCACTCAAAAAGAATCTCTCCGTTTTTTTTTAATTTTATTGCAACTTCATCTTCAATAATGTAAGCTGACCTCCACTATTTAGTACTTTAATTAACTAATTCAAATTAAATTTTTTACTTTAGAATTTAACGTCGTAAAGTATTATAATATTTGCACTTCTGGTAATTTTTTCCTATTTAATTGAAAACTGATACTGTACCGATTTCGATAATTTGGATTATCTTTTTATCATTGGCCAATTTTACGTATCCCATGTGGTTTTGTGACAAATTCTAAAATAAACAAAACAAATGTGCAAGGTATGTATGTATATTGTATATATACATATGAATCTCAACTATCTTTACCTTTTTAAACTTTAACTTTTAACTTCTATCAAATACATTGGATGATGTTTGGCAGAGATAACAACTTTTGAATGATTAATCCAATCCAGTCATAAACCTGTTTTGCTTGTTGCCCAAGTTCCAGCACTTCTTCGCTTTGTGACCTTTCTTTCACATCGCGACGACAGTGTTATAGTTAAATATAACTGTCGTCATCCATATTAAATAAAAAAAAGAAAAACTATATGATTGTAAAAATTAGACGTGTAAACATATGTATTTTATAAACTTGCCAACCGAGCTGATGACTTTATATTCATTAATAGGTACTTCTATCTAACTGAAGAATAGTTAAAATGTTAAATAAATGAATTTCATAACATACTTTCTTAGTCACTTTTTTAAATACTCTTGAATTTTCATATTATTTATTTTACATTTTTGACTTAGAATTTCCTTCACTATAAAGTTGATATTTTTTGAATAATCATCAATAAAATTAACTCGTACTTTTGATGCGTCGTTTCGCAAGATTTTCGTTTCATAAATCTGCGATTTCAAAAATTCAGTAAATCCAGAACTCTGCAAAAATAAAATTTACACAAATTTATACAGAATAACGGGAATAACTATAATAAATCAGAGATCTCCGTGACGAAACGCCAATTTCTGTGGACATTTTGAACCAATATTCCAACAAGCCGTATTAAATAGTGCTAAGTCTTTTACTTGGCTGGTTTATTTCAGTACAGTACGAAAGTGAGAGGAACCTTTCCATGATAAGCTGATTTGTCAAGGTCCAGAATATTTTTGATTTTAGCTGGCATGGGCTTCGATCCCCATGACAAACAAAACTAACACAAACATATATATATATGCCAGTAAGACCTAGGGTCTTATAAATTAGGCAATGGAAGGAATAGAAGGATAGGATAGATTTTTGTTGGGACAGTGGATTGAGAAATTAGGTTTTGATTTTTCTCATTAAATCCCAGGGGTGGCGTTCAGTTGAGGGAATATAGAAAAGAATGCTGCTTAGACTGAGGATCGAACCCACACATCCAAGTTAGCAGTCAAGCACTACTTCCACTGCGCCGGGGCCACCCCCATGACTTTTGGCGTGACAGTCATATGCACTAACCATTATGCAACAGGCTACTACTGCAGGAATGTAAAATTGGGCAGACAAAAAGTGATAGACATTTCTTATTATTTGTCAAACTAGCTGGTAACTAGCTACTTATGGTATACTGATATAGTCAGTTATAATACCCTGGTCACTAACCTTACCACCTCTTATAATTAAACTGTTATAGGAATTAAATACCTTACAAATATTGGACAACATCAGGAAGAGAGAGAGAGAGTGTCTCCTTTATCTTCTCTTCGCACCCATGGAAGCTGATATTTCTAATTATCTGCATATACTATACTAATGTATGACTCATTGATCCATTTAAATCTCCTATACCATCTATGCTTTTGTAAAAAAATAAATTATTATTGTTCATTTAATTATCAAAGATCTATGTTGGTAGCTCGGAGGGAGTAATAGCAACGTAACAAATTGTTTTATTCCCCAGATGAAATATTCGTAATACAAACCTACACTTCACATAAATACATTTTATCTGCCTATCCTATATTAAATCGATAAAATAATTTCTTTTATTCACACCACCTACACTCAATCGTGACACAGCAATAAACTGTCGGCAATATGATTTAACAATAAGTAAACCGAATAACTCAATTAAATACAAAAAAAAACAACAATACACCAGCAAATTATGTATTGCTCGCATGGTTGCCAATACGGATTTTAATAACTAATAAATAACCAAACGTCTGGCATAAATAAATAAAATAAGTGAAAAAAAAATAAATAAATTGGGCGCGCGATATCAGCTCATGTAGAATCAGAGCCTAATTACTACCTGAACACAATGTACACGGAGTTGCAACTGCAGCTGCAGCTGGAATAGGTGTCAAAATATTTAATAAACACAAATTCAATATTAAGAACACAACACAACGCAACTGCAATCGGTGCTGCAACAGTTGACCAACTTTTAACTTTTCACATACTGCTGTACGATGAAGAAAAAAGAGCCAGAAAAAATATTGAAACTTTTTATGATTATTTGTTTCGTAAAAAATATTATTAATTAAAAGAAAACTACATATTAGAAGTAAAAAAAGTGAAAAATAAGCTCGTGGTTGTTTTCTTTTTTCCTTTAAAATATACAAAAAGATGTACAGCTGCTTTGTGGGCACATACAAAATAAGCGCGTACGACACTTTTTCACAGCTGTTGCAGCTGCAGCTCCAGTTCCAGTTTCAGCATATTATTCTGTTCAGGTAGTAACTCACAACCGGGAAAAGTGAGAAGCTTACATATGTATATAAACGATTTTTCATATTCTGGCAAGAGACAATACAGTTACCCATGGAAAATATTTAAGCCCCATAGATAATTAAGTGTTAATTTAAAATTTAAAAAAAAAATGCGAAGATACTTAGGAAATAAAATAAGAACTAGATGACTGAGTGTAAATTTAAAAATTAAAAAAAATTACTCCTTTTTTAAAGTTCTTGTATGTTTTATTTTTAAATTCGAAATTCAAAATTAAAAAAATACCCTGAGTCATCTACATATGTATATATGTGGCCTACTTTAAGGAACATATTCAATATAATATGTGATAAAATTCTGTGAAATTAACCCCTGGTCATTTAGATCCCTATCCATTTTCTAGTTTAAAAGCACTTTACTAAAATCATTTTAATTTTAAATATTTTTAGAAGTAGGTATACAAAAAAATAATTATTATTTTACTGCACTGAAGGAACACGCCTAACGTGAGTGTTTATATAAAAAACTTAGCAAACACACATTTTAAAGTGTCAAATCAACAATTATGATACGTTTAAAAAATTTAAAATAAAAAAGGCGTTTGTTGAAAAGATAGTACGATGCTAAAGTTGCTTAAATAACAAAATCCTCTTTTTGACCAAGTACCATACATAAAATACATAAAGATTTTACTGAATTTTATTATATATTTCGTATTTCTTTCCCGAATTTTACGATGCACATGCACTGGTAAATTCTAGGCGTTTATCTCAGTGTAATCTTACAGCCGAAGACAGTGTTTTGCACACGCACACCTTAGTGATGCTTTCTCCAATGCTATCGAACATAGATTACTATAATCTAACCTCCCCAAATAATGATTTTGAAAAATAAAAACTTGTGTGTAGATTCATACATACATAATATGTACATATACTTACAAATATAAATAATTTTTAAATTTGCGCAAAACAAAATTTGCCAAGGGGAAGATAAATTTAAGATGTGAAAATTAAAAATTCAAACAAATTATAAAAGTCTAAAATTATTATTTAAAAAAATGTTTCTTTTTTTCTACATTTAGACATAATATGTCCAAAATGCTTTTGGAGGTTCTACAATTATTCAAATTACGTCCAACGAAACTGGTTGGCAACAATGATCATCAATGTGACGGTTCATTAGAAAGCTTAGACAAAAGTAATTTTCAATAATTATACCCACCCGATAAATTAAAAAGAAAATTTTGCAAAAAAGCATCAAAAGATCGGTATGCTATTAAGTATATGATGCAATAAAATAATTGGTTTGGTTTGGTTTCAAAAACAAGCGGAACCAAATATATAATCCCATTTCGAAAGACTTTTATACCTACATATGTACATTGATTTCAAATATCTAATGATTTCTGTCTGCCTTTTTAGCAATAACAGCCTGCATTACTTGAAATATTTTTTCTTCATGGCGCTTGAGGCAAATTTCTTATAATATATTGTTAAATCTTTAAAATAAAACGAAATGCTCTCCTGCGAAGCGTCTTCAAACTTCGCCAAAGATCTTATGCAATCGATATACACAACTTTTTGATTTGACTGACCTTTTCATGAGCGTGGCCAAACGCACTTCCCCCATCAAAATAGAAAGAAGTTCCGCCATCAAAGGTGATTAGCACTCTCACAATATTTGTGTTTATAATGTATTTTGGACGATTTAAACAAATCTGATTTCTGATTTGAGGGAATGATCAAAAAGAGTGGTTTTTCTTGGTCAGTTAGTGATGGTACGCTGACCAAGTATTCTTCTCCCCCTTCAAACATAGATATGTATTGTTTTTTTTTTTTTTTTTTATTGATATGATGCTGAATGCTAAGCTGAGGAAACATAATATTAAGATTAAACCGCTCGCTGACGCCGTAGCAGTGCGAAGGTGCTTTGAAATGTTTGTTAAGTTTGAGGTTGTTTATTACATATACATAACATTATAAGAAATTTGTATCTCGATATAAAAGTTAAGGTCGGAAGCTATTAGATATTTAGTTTGAATTAAGGTGTCAAAGTGAGTGCAATTGTTTGACCGAGTTGTCAAAGGAAAATAAAAAAAATAGTTCAAAAAATGCAATCGTTTTTTGTGAGTTAAAAATAATTTAAATTTGGTGCTCAGTCGGTTATAGTTTTGAAATATTTTGGTTTTTGTTTTTAGATAATTGCGTCTTTGGCATTTGCTGCTGCTAGCCCAGCATATAATTATCAGCCCCAACATTTAAACACAAACACCCTTGGTCTAACAATTTCCAATAATCAAGCTACATCTTTTCAAGGACACCAATTTCTACAGGATGCCTTGCAAAGTTCACAACTCTTCTCAGCCCATGCTGAATCGTCGATTCAAAACCAGCAACAACAATCATCAAATTTTAACCAACAACTTTTCGCTCCTAATAACCAAATTCAACAAAAACAATTTAACTATCAATCGGTTGCTCCAATAATCAGCAAAGATATTTACGTTCATGTTCCTCCAGTGGAGCCCGAGGAAGATTACCATGCTCAACAAGCACCAATTCTGCCTCCTAGGAAGCACTATCGAATTGTGTTTATTAAAGCGCCGACAGAAAAATTAAATACAGCATCTCTGAGAATTACTCAAGCGCCAACTGAGGAGAAGACCATTATTTATGTACTAAGCAAAAAACAAGATCCTTTGGACTTGGAAGCTGTGTTTAAGAATGTTGCACCGACTCAACCAAGTAAACCTGAAGTTTATTTCATCAAGTACAAGACACAAGAAGAAGCTGCACATGCGCAACAATCAATTCAAGGTACGTAACTAAAACATAAGTAAACCTTTAAAATGAGTGTAATTTCGTCATTTAATATGCCGGCCGCCTTTACTTGGTATGCACGATGCTCAGATTATGAAGATTTCTAGTGTCCATGTTGATGGAAATAATGTTGTTGATTGGATTTTACAGTTGTTGTGATATTGAGCATCGTTTATACTTACATATATTAGAGGCGGCATGTAACATAAAACAATCAGGCACATGTTTTGAAGTAATATTGCAATTAGCAATTAACACCCACTTTTGTTATTCAATTTATTATATGACAATGACATTGATGTGCCAACTTCATACCTGCCTACTTGCAAGAAGTTAACTGTCTAAATGTTATGAACTTAAATAGCCGATTAATATGTATTTTATGTGGGTGTGAATCTAAACAACGCAACAGAAACACTTCAATGGGATTAAGTCTAAAAAATTGGATGGCGTAAAAAAATATTTTTTTTATTGTAACTGGTGGTCTATAATTATGTTTTTTTGGTCATACTCCGACCGATATTTTTCAACAAAACGGCTAAACTTAGCGAAATTTCAACTACTTTGACATTATTCTTAAAATATCACTTAATCTTCAATGGTAACTTATTTCTCTCAATATCAAGACTAGAAGGGCAAAGCTCAATAAATTATGTAAGCTTAGGTAACACTCATATAACATAATACAAGTTGTTCCTACATAGTTAACATTTAACATGCTGATTGGACTTTATGGCGTTAACTAACATTAAACATCCTGATTGGACTTTATGGCGTTAATTGTTAATTGAACGAACTTCCCAAAAAGACTGTTAGGCAAAAATATTCAGTGCGAGAATTAGAGTAAAAATTCTAAAACCTGAGACATAAGTTTAACGGAGTTAACTTAAAAAAAGTTTAATTTTTAAAAATAAAGCTCTGCGTCGCAAATTTTAAGTTACAGTTTTAAAAGCCTACAAAAAATACAAATCAAATAAAATGCATGACCCGGTCGCACCGGCTTGACTCTATGTATTCAATATTCATGTCAGACTCAGAACTGATGGACATCTCGAGTTCACGGACTTATTTCAGTCCAAAAACAATATTTCCGTCGCGGATGGCCCAAGATTTTTCTCGTCTTGGGACCAGCCATAATGTTTGCAAATTCAATAATTCGAAAGCAATCTTAATAATTTTTTTTATAAAATTAAAAATAATTTCTTTTTCATACAACAAAAAATAACGATCCCTTACGCTTACATACAGCTGTTAAAAATCATTATAGCAAATCTTATTTTATTCGAATATGGGACCTACGATTTTAATAAAAAAGAGTGCTTTGTGTAGGTATGTGTTAAAATTAAAACGATCTATCTTTCCTAAGTAAAACGCCAGTTATAGCTACCACTGAAAATCATCATTTGAAATTTTAGTATAATTTTTTTTTATTACATATTTAAGTTTTGAGGCACTTAAAAAGCGAAATAAATGATTATTTTGATGCCAGTATAAAGCTGTTGACTTAATAATCAATTCTTGGTAAAAAAAAATAATTTTGATTCAATTTTCCACACAAAATGATTTTTAAAATTTCAATGATCATTGGTAAACTTGTTCTATCATTGAAAAAATGGAAGGTTACGTCAAAATTAATTTTTTTTTGGCTAGAAATAAGCTTTATATTGGCATCAAAATATTCACTGATTTTTCTTTCTAAATGTCTCGAAATTAACAATTAAATTTTTTTAATTTTTTAATCAATAAATACTAAAATTGAAAAATCTGGGAAAACAATTTTTACTAAAAATGTTAATACAACCTATCAAAATAAGTTATTGATTGCATCGTAAATTAAAGCAGTTTTAAATTAAAAAGTGAAATGCCCAGTCTACTGCCTTAAGTTGACCTTGAGCTTGAGTGATACAAAGTCTTTATATAATATTGTCTCACTGCTTCCGCTTTTAAAATGGGCTAAGAAAATTTAATTAATTAATACTAAAAATACCATAAAATAAAATTTAATATGAAAAATATTAAAATTAAAGTGTAGAAGACAAATAACAATTCTCCTCTCAGTCTTAACCGGTTTTTATATTTTTAATGTCTTTTAAACTAGGTTAAAAAAATTATAATTTATAATAGTTTGAAGTTTTTGTTTGGATACTATAACTCCGGTTGATGAATGTTCACTGTAAAAATCAAATAATAATAATAACATAATTTTTCTTTTTCAATTTGTCTAACAATAGAAGTGTTTTTTTTGGGAATGTATGTAATACATAGCGCAGTAAGAAATTCCAAAAAAACGTATCAGTAGTACGCTGGTGTTTATGTGTCACATTTGTTAAAAAAAAAATCTATCCATAGTAAGATAACTTTTATCGGCCTTAATCCTACTGGTAACGTTGTATTTGTAATGCATGTAAAATCGTAGTATAAAACGGACAGCTTTTGCAATAAAACATGCCTAATATGTAAAACTTAAATTTCTTTATCAGTTAACATTACCTAAATCATTGTTTAAAGGAGGTTACAGTTAATACGGTTCTTGAAAATATTATTCTTTTTTTTAGCGGGATTTAATAATGTTTAAGGTGACTTTTTGCCGAAAAAATCAAATTAATAGTATAAATTCAATTCATAAATAAATTCAAACACTTAATTTGAACACAACTTAACTTTTATAAACTATTCTAATTCAGTTCCGCTCTTTACGTAAATCTTCTTTTATAAACATATCCCTTAGAATTTATTTATTGAAGTACTTCTTTAATTACAGCTCAATACGATAAACTTGGCGGTACTTCCGAAATTTCTGATGAAGGTGTTGCTCCAGTAACTTCAGTAATCGGTTCTTTGCAAAACCAACAACATATTCCTCAAACGGAAAGTCAATTTGAACCATCATTGATTGGATCTTTATCGAATGGTCGGAATAATGAAGAGCCATCCAAATATTTGCCGCCAAATCATTGAGATTTATTAAATTTCCCTAAGAGGGCTGTGATTTGTTAAATATTTACTAAACTTTTAATTGTTAGTATTTGTTCGTTTTTTTTTTTTGTGCACATTTTGTATATTTATGGCATCATTTTTGTTAAGTTTGTTGTTTAGTTTTAGAAGTGTTTTTTTTATTCTTTAAAATCATTTAATCAAGATCATCAATAAAATATAGGTTATACAAATACTGAAATTAAAACTGAATTAATTTGTATTATGAATTATTTTCTTCAGGTATTTTAAGTCGAGTTAATACATACAAAAAATTGTATTACATTGTATATCATTTGCTTGGTCAAATACTTTTCTAACATGAAATTATTAAAATCTATCAACTTTTGCTGTAACAACTGATTTTGGCGTTTTAAGTTGAATTAGTATTAGTATCTAAAAGACGATTATTTAAATTTCAACAGAGTTTTGTTGAGGGCATCCAAAAAAAGGTGTATCTGAAATTGTCTATATTGCGTACGGAAAAGCGATGGAAGGTCATACAAGCTTGTGAGCGAATGGACAAATTCTAACAGGAAGATTTGAGACAAGCATAGAAGAAGAGCAAAGTAGTGAACAAATTTTTATGGGATTCATCTATGATCGCCATCTATAGGATGGTATATAAGGTTATATTCTCTTACCTACATTTCTTATGCATGTTTGTACACGACTGACATAATGTTATTATTTCTGTCATACTTAAGCCATTTACTGTTATTGTCATGATCTACAAGACTATAACAAGAAATACATAGGTATATAAGGTAGAATTCGATTTGTCAGTTGTGTTAATCTAGCATTTTGAATTTATAATAATAATAATAATAATAATAATAATAATATTTTATTTGTAATACAAGAACATAATTTACAAAAGTAATTGATACATTAAAGATCATTTATAATAATAACAACATTTGGAGTTTACTACAATTTAATGAAGATTTAGCATTACTTTTAAAAATAAATCAAAAAATATTATGACAATAACTGTTTGTTGTATGTCAGATTGGCAAGTTAAAAGTTTTATATTATTCTGCAAGAACAATTTAACTATATTCGTTTATAATTAAATATCTATAATTTAATGCATTTGATAGAAATAGGTAGAGACGCTCATAGTCCTGGCCATTCAGCAAGGTGTAAAATTCGTCCTTTGTTAACACTTCTTTTCCCAGGTGATTTTTACGCATAGCTTTGTAAATAGGACATCTCGCTGTTAGGTGGAATGTATTTTCAGGTTCATCAGTGTTGCAAATAGAACAAATTCCATCAGTGTTGCTTTTAAATGCTCGTGCATTTATGTTAAGAAGACCTCCTCTGGCTTTAAAAATGAGTGAAATCCATTTAGCTTTCAGCCTGTCATCAAAGTATAGTGAATCGTACCTTAAATTGGCGTATTCATCATGAAACTGTGATCTATGTGCCAAGCCAACATGATCATCCTAGTGTACTTTTACGAGTCCTTCAACAAATTCATTATGTTTAGAACACCAATCTATATTTGGCAGATGGAATTTCAAGTCATTCCTTTAAATAAGTGCTTCCCTCTTTACTCGATTGATAAATTGTCATTTTTTACGCGCTTTATTTGCACCTATTTTTCGTATTAAATCACGTTGTAATAGCTTTGAATCTTTTTAAATCACGTTTGTATTTCGTAGAAATTAACATCAGGTATCATTTGGAGGAGAAGAAGTATTTATGAGTATTTGGATAGCCACGAATGGTTGATAGCACTATATTATCACTACTCACTAACTCCAAATTAACCAAGCTTGCACAAAAATATGAGAAATAACTAGCTTCAATATGTTTCATTTCAGAATTAGAAATAATATTAGGTATGTTTAACTGAGCTTCAGTTACTGTGCCAATTCTGCAACTAACTAACTAAGACATTTAGTTACTAAAGAGCAAATTTGACGTTAACTTTTTGTTCATAGAATTAACATCATCATCTAGCATATCTCAATGTGCATACTAAGGAGCTCAAAAACAAAACACGCCTATGATATCATAACTTTAATTTGGTATCACTTATTCTATCACTTTCATAATCTTATCTTAAATCAGAGCAGTTAGAGTAATTTAATCATTCAGTAGCACAAAGACAAAGACTGCAAAATTTGACGGCGGCGTTTCTCTTTTGAGTTTCTTTCGGATTGCAACATTCATTTAAACGCTGCAAATTTAAATAGCTGCAATATTAAATGAGAAGGAAACATCTCTTTACTCTCTTTACTACAATAGGAAAAAGCACAAAGAAGAAAGAGCGATAACTCTGCAAATATTTCAACCTCTGCTTTTGCAAATTTGTTTACCCCGGCCACCGCATACGTGCTTAAAAATCGCAGGGTTACCCCCTGCAGCGTTTAAAAGTAGTCATACAATACAAGTGGCGATCATTTTTTTGGATGTGTCCATATAATTTAATACAGCTCCTCTTCATTATCAAATAGTTTTATCTTTTTTAAAATATGAGTCTATTGAATTTAGTACAATCAAACCAAGTTTTGACGTCACAACACGCAACCCACTCTAGGCAGCATTGTTTTCTATATACCCTTAGTTTCAACTGAACACCACCTGCGTTATTTCATGAGACAAATAAACACCTCATTTCTCAGTCCACTTGTGTCAGCAACAAATTTTTCTTATTCTTCTAACCTCAGGTGTTTCAGCTTTTAAACATTAGTTATAATATACTACCAATTTTATTTGTTTGTATGACTGACAGAACTTTGAGCTAAAATTTTTAAAAATTGGCTTTTTTTTGAAAATTCAATTAAACTAACTGTTTTTTTTTTGCATAGTTTAAGTTGCTATACGTTTCTGAATTTACTCTTATAGATATTGTTGCAGTTACGCTATACGCATCAACATCGCAGCAAAGCTGTGATACATACTAATATTTGACGTTTATGTTTATATAATTTATTGACCAATTGACAAACCCTGAATGCTAATTATTTTTTCATATTGACAGACAAAAAACTTTTTAGGAATACGAACGTTGCTGCCGTATTTTCATTTTTCATTTTACTAGGTTATCTTATTACCGCTGAAATAAAATATCAACCACTTTCCACCGAATTTTCAACGGCTTTTAACCAGTTTGCCAACGGCACAACATGACATTTTTCTTGAAAACGTTTTTCTTTTTTTTCCAAAAGTAATTACTTTTTGGCCTTGAGGTAAATTCGTTGAACATCAAAATCATCTAATTTCCTAAACAAAATTCAAATTCAAAAATACTGCGTTTTCAATAGAGAAAATTAGGGAATTTCATTGAAAATTTCCGAATTTGATTCCAAATTACCTCATTTTCCATACAAATTCACAATCATTAAACAGGTAATTTCAACCAAATTTACACGAAATACGCTAAGAACTTACGTTTAAACCTTATGAACACACCCAAAAAAGAATTAATTCAAAGTGGAATCCATTATAAATTCTAATATCGATGCATAAAAACAGAAATAGACGACAACAAAAACAAGCGATTAGCGAAATGAAATAATGATAATAATTATAATATACATAATAACAAAATTAGTTAGAAAATTATGAGCAAACCTTACGAACACACCCAAGTGGAATATATTCAAAGTGGAACCCATTGAAAATGTCAAAATTCAATGTAAAAAAACTGAAAGAAAAAACAAAAAAAATAACGGCCAAATCAAATTCAAAATGAAATGAGCTGTCAAATGATATTATCATATTTGAGATGAAAACACTTTGTCTGAAATTTACCTAATTTCATTTCTAATGAAAACCTTGTTTAAGATAATCTAGGGCAAATTTCTGATATTTTGGCAGAATCTCTTTTTTCTTTGTTGCATTTTATTTTCTAAAACCAAAAAAAAATCCTCTGTTGTAAAGAATTCTTTCCCAAGTATCATTAATCTCACAATAAAGAAAAAAATACAAATTACAAACTACAAAAGCAATAACACATCCCACCCAGCTGCTAGCTTCACTTTGGAGTCGTTTCAATCTCTTTATTTATAAGCTTATCATCATCAAAACATCATTTCATCTCCCTTTTGTATAAAAAGCACGAAACGAAGACGATTTACATTGTTGGCTGTCAAAACAATAAACAATAATTAAAAATTAAAAAAAAAACATCAACGATATGTGTTGCTTTAATCTTACTCTTCTCACACATTCTTCAGATTTGTAACAAAATCTATACCTTTCTTATTAATTATGTGCATAAATTTCGTGTTTTTGGTAAGATATTAAAATGTAAAAACATTTGTAACCCAACATCTCCGATCCAGTCATTGAGAAGAAATTCAAAATTGGTGGCATTTCACAAGCCTTGAATGGTTATGCTATATGGAAGTTGTATAACGGTTAAAGATGCATTTTAGGTTTGATTATGGACGGAGTAAGTCGACGTAACATATTAGATTATATGAATATAAAAGCACCTTAAATGCCGGCAACTTGTATTAGTTTAACAGTTTGACTTGCTGAATCAACAGACCGAAGAAGTACAATGGAGTCTTATTTAATATTAAAAGGATTTATGGTAAGGATATTTATAAACTTTTCGAATTTAAAATTATTCGTTACTATATGAATGTTACTTTTAGATCTATTTGATGATTGCCTCAGCTGCTACTCGACCACAGTACAACTATCAATCAAGTTCTCCTAGTCAATCGCTACCTTTGCCGTTAAATTTGGTTTCCAATTCTCATAATGCCCAGATTATGCAAATTATTCCTTCTCAGCCCTTGTCACATACATATCTTCCACCATCACCAGTTCAGCAAGTGCAGCAAGTTCAGCCACAGTTCCCACCAGCAGCTCCAGCGCTACAATACCTTCCGCCAACACAGTCTTTCTCGTCGTCATTTGTGGGTTCCGGACAACAGGTTTTTAGAGACGTTTCACAAATTCCGTTGCAAAACAGTCAGAGCCAAGCATTTTCAGGACAGTCAAACTCTTACCAGAGCTTAACAAGTCAAACGCCTATTTTGAGCGGACAAGCCCAAAGCATTTCAAGTGGGTTTAATGGACAGTCTCAAGGACTTTTGGGTGGATTTAATGGACAATCACAAGGCTTTTCTGGTGGATTCAATGGACAATCTCAAGGTTCCTCTGGTATATTTAATGGACAATCTCAAAGCTTTGCAAGTCCATCAAGCTCTCTGAATCAGCAAATCGCATTTAGACCACAACAAAAAACTATTGTTACCAAGGACATTTTCGTTCACACTGCTCCTCCAGATGCAGAGGATGAACAAGACTTCAACAAACAGCTTGCATCAATTCCAATCCGCAAGAACTACCGTATCATCTTTATTAAGGCTCCAACACAGAACCTCAGAGTTGCAGCAGAAGCCTTAAAACAAGCTCAAGTAATCAATGAGGAGAAAACCGTTATCTATGTACTCTCCAAAAAAAGTGATGCAGCAGATCTTCAAAGGGAAATCAGTCAAATCCAAGCTCCTCAAACAGTCAATCAGAAACCAGAGGTTTACTTCATCAAGTATAAAACTAACGAAGAAGCCCAAAGGGCTCAACAAGAGATCCAGGCACAATATGATAAGTTGGGGGGATCAACAAGTATATCAAATGAAGGAATAGCTCCAGTTGTTAGTGGCTTTGATTCTAGTAGTATTTCAGCAAGCAGTAGTGGGCAACAAGGAACAATCACTGCACCAGCTCGACAATATCTGCCTGCTAAGGTTTGATTAATAGAATTTATTCATTTTCATACGTGCCTTGCTCTTAGTCATTTTTTAGTCATAAATTATTTAAAGAAAATTATTAAAGCATTTGTTTTAAATTGCAATTATTATTATTATTATTTCGTTTCTTTTGATATTTGCGTTGTTAATTGAGTTTAGAGAATATCAAGTAGATCTATTAACTAATTTTTGTATTGTTGTATATCTGCTACCTATTTGGTACAACATATCATTTCTTCTCATGTCGAGTCCATTTTAATACAAATGTTCGGCGTAAACAAGTGCTTAGTTTAAGGCTTGTTAACAGATGATGACCACTGTGAGTATTATAATTGTATCATATCACAGACAGTTAATGCGTTAAAAATTAATTTTATGCATCTAATTCAGTCGAATTCATTCAACTACCAAGTGACCATCAGGATGAAACTTGTTTTATCGACAGAACTCCGCTTCTACTATAAAACTAGTTTTGGTTATCCGATGTTTGATTAACTGAGAACTCCGCTCAACGGAAATAATTTGTCTGCAATTTTAAATCTCCAGCTAAGCGAAATGGATTGTACCAACAGAAAGACAGCGGCTCATTTCACTAAAACTCTTACCAAGCAAAGAAAAATTTAATTTATGCATCTAATTCAGTCGAATTCATTCAACTACCAAGTGACCATCAGGATGAAACTTGTTTTATCGACAGAACTCCGCTTCTACTATAAAACTAGTTTTGGTTATCCGATGTTTGATTAACTGAGAACTCCGCTCAACGGAAATAATTTGTCTGCAATTTTAAATCTCCAGCTAAGCGAAATGGATTGTACCAACAGAAAGACAGCGGCTCATTTCACTAAAACTCTTACCAAGCAAAGAAAAATGTTAACAAGAATAAAAACAAAAAATTATCATAATTAAGTAGTTTATATTCGTAGGAAATATAAAAGTCAACAATAACTAACAGTCCAAATAAATAAAAATAGTACATAACAATCTTAAGAAACTTATTTTTTAACAGCTGGGGGAAGGTATTCATTTGTAGATTGAACAGCAACATTATTAGAAGACGTTCCAATGTTTCCCAAATCGACACTGCTTGAACTTTGTTCTAATGCCGAACCAAAGTCAACAACTGGAGAGCTGATACCCGATGCGGAGGAGCTGATTGACGAACCAGATGCAATCAGGTTGGAACCACCACTTATTCCATCTCCATGAGCATGTCCACTATGGTGAACAGCATAGGCGGGAGAAGCAAAGTTCAAAACTGGAGCAATACCTTCATTGGAGCTTTGAGAAGATCCACCCAAAGCCTCATACTGCTGCTGAATAGTACTTTGAGCATTGAGGGCATCCTGGTCTGTCCTGTACCTGATGAAACGGACTTCTGGTTTAGCACGAACATTTTCACTAATCTGTTGCACTTGGTTGGCAATCTCTGATACGTCAGGTTCCTTGCTCAACACATAAATGGCAGTTCTGTCTTCAGTTGCTTGTTTGGCTATTTGGAGGGCAGCGTTGTGGACTCCATTGTTTTCTGGGGCCTTGATGAAGATAACACGAAGGTTCTTCTTCAGATATGTGCTCACACTTTTAGTATTGTGTCCTTGTTGAACTTGTTCTTCTGGAGCAGAGAAGATAAAGTATTCCTTGCTAAGTCCACCATCTATTACACGATTTGTTGCAGGTTCATAACTTACACCACCTCCAACTGAACCAGACGATCCATAGTTGATTCCAGATCCCAGTCCTCCGCTGATACCTGATCCAATAGATCCACCGCCAACACTTAATCCAGATCCAAATGATTGGCCCGCAGATCCATAGTTGATTCCACCACCAAGACCTGACCCAATTGACCCACCTCCAAGTCCATAGCTGATACCAGATCCTTGAGCTTGTCCTCCAAATAATTGCCCCGCAGATCCGTAATTGAATCCACCACCGAGGCCTGATCCAATTGATCCACCTCCAAGTCCATAGCTGATACCAGATCCTTGAGCTTGTCCTCCGAATTCACTTCCAAATCTTGAGACAATATCGGCATCTGATCCTCCACTCAAGCCTTGTCCGCTTGCAAGAGCCAGCACAGGACTGATACCTGATCCAGAAGAAATGAAATCATTTGATCCAGATTCTCCTTGATGGTAATTGTATCCTAATCGTCCTGCAGATGCAACAACTATGACACTTAAAATCTTGAATGCAAAACAAACATTGTTAATACAAAAATATTTAATTTATTAGCCTTATTATTCTTACCACAAAAGCACGCATTTATTTTTCTTTATCTTCCTTCTCTTACTAAATCCTCTCGAAACTATACTCAGTAACTTGGAACGATTGTCTATTTATACACCCATCGAAAAGTTCAACTTGATTAAACTTATAGAAAAAAATACTAAGGTCACATAATAACATAATTATGGTCTTCCATACTGAAGAGCGTTAGCTATCTCTAGCCGTAGTAAATTTCGGTCATCAAAATATGCGAAGTTTTCCTTCCTTGAACGATAAAAATTACGGATATAAAATGATCAGTCGAATAGTATTTGTCATCCATTTGTTATTTGCCTTTGCCTTATTCAAGATATCTGAAACAGCTGACATTGATAGCATTAAATTGAGTGAATTTATTTAAATGTTGTGGTTTCATTCATGTTGATTAGTTTAATAATGTCTAAAGCAGTTTTTGTTTGTTTGTGCTTTTTCACCTTTGACTTTTAAAAATCAAACATCTTATACATAACTAATCTATTTTGAAACATTTGATCATTAAAAGTTCAACCTAGCAAAATTTAAAGTTATTGTAAACTTCGTTACGAGTTTTTCGATTTTGGATGACAATTCCCGTAGCGAAATTAAAGGCAAAAAATATTCCCGGATTTGTTTTGATGGTTTCAACAAATAATTTTGTTTCTTATTGATGGATAAGATCTTTATTCGGCTGCTAGCAGCAATGAAACAAAGTTGCTTTGATTTGTTCTCAACGTTTTAAAAGAGTTTAAAATAACAATTAATATTCACACAGAAATATAATTACAAAACAATGACAATGGCACGTTAAAATAGATCAAACAAACAAAGATAAGATAAAACAAATTAATATGCAAAGGTAAATAAAAAACAATAACTGTTTTAATCATCCATATCAGGCTTTTGCATTGCGAGATATCTGCAGTCTCGGAAACCTGAACGTAATTCCTCAACAAATTTTTTTACTGTTGCTGTCAAAAATCTAGACTGAAATAAAATTAAAATTGATTATTTTTGGCATATTGAAACATTAACGTTATTAACAAAATAATGCAATGCGAAATAACAAGGAGCGAAATAATAAAATGCAAATGGTTTTACATAACCAAATTTATATAGCGAAATGAATAAATGGTAATACAAGAAATCGCATAATAAAAAAGCAACAAACAAATACCGCTAGATAACTCCTACTCCCTACCCTTTTTAAGACTATTTGCTTACATTTCTAAGGTTTCAAATGCTCAAGGCTTTGATTGTATTTCAAAATAAAGTTTTACTAAAAAGAATTTCAACTGTTTTACTCTATACTATGTCTATAGGGTGTTTTTTTTAATGTTGGTTAAATATAAAAAATTGTTAAAAATACGAAATAAATCAATTATAGAATTTCTGAAATTTTTTATACACCAATGCAATGCACCATCTGATTTCTTTAACAAAATCAGAATTTATGTAAAAATGTTTGAATTGAAAAATAAATGTTATTAAATTGTTTAAAAAAAATGCACGTATGCACGTTTAAATAGTTTAATGATGTGGATTTAAAAATTCGATTTCGAAATTTTATGATATCAAATTTAACAAAAATACTTAAAAATTCTTTTTTTAGTCAAAATAATTTTTTTGTAATTTAAATCGGTTAAGCAGTTAATAAGAACCTCAAAAACCCAACAAAACACTGTTCTCTGTTTGAGAGGAACTGTTAATAATAGTTTATTGAAAAATAGTAAATGGTAGATACTAACAGTAACAATCAGAAAAAAAAAATTACAAACTAAATTTGCGACAAAAATAAGATTTTTTTAAGCAGTATTTAAAAAATTGTATGAAAGGTACCATTCTTTTTTTTCAAGTTTATTAAACATAAATGAAAAAAAAAATAATTACCATTTTTCGGGATAAAATTGTTCAGCAAAATATAACATATTGACTGACTTTTTCTTAAATCCTTACAACAAGTAGGTACTGCTATTTTTGGTCATATTAAAAAAATGTTTAAAAATGCTTCGGGGGAATATCCAAAAAACTAAGGTACCAAATAAAAAGAAAATTCACCTACCCGTGTAGGACGAAGCCGAACAGACAGACTAGGAGAATTAGAATTGAATTGAATAAATGTACGAAACCTTGAAGATGCCAGTGCAAAAGGAATAACATATTACGAGGTCAGAAATTTAAAACTTGTCCTGAAATACAGATAAATAAAAAAAAAAAGGTTTACAAAAATATTAGTTTTATTCGTAGTATATTTCAACTTCAACAATTCGTAGCCAAATAGATTATATAAATAGTACTCATTTCTTAACAGCTGGGGGCAGGTATTCGTTTGAAGATTTTACAACATTAGAAGACGATCCAATGTTTCCCAAATTGACAGCGCTGATACCCGATGTAGAGGGGCTGATTGATGAACCAGATGCAATTAGGTTAGAACCACCACTTATGGCTTGACCATGTCCATGAACATTTCCATGTTGAACGGCGGCGGCGGGAGAAGCAAAGTTCAAAACTGGAGCAACACCTTCATTAGAGCTTTGAGAAGTTCCACCCAAAGCCTCATACTGCTGCTGAATAGTACGTTGAGCATTAAGAGCATCCTGAGGTGTCCTGTACTTGATGAAACGAACTTCTGGTTTGGCGCGAACATTTTCACTAATCTGTTGCACTTGGTTGGCAATCTCTGATACATCAGGTTCCTTGCTCAACACATAAATGGCAGTTCTGTCTTCAGTTGCTTGTTTGGCTATTTGGAGGGCAGCGTTGTGGACTCCGTTGTTTTCTGGGGCCTTGATGAAGATAACACGAAGGTTCTTCTTCAGATATGTGCTTACACTTTTAGTGTTGTGTCCTTGTTGAACTTGTTCTTCTGGAGCAGAGTAAATAAAGTATTCCTTGCTGAGCCCACCATCAATAACACGATTTGTTTCAGGTTCATAACTGACACCACCTCCAACTGAACCAGACGATCCATAGTTGATTCCAGATCCCAGTCCACCACCGATACTTGAACCAATAGATCCACTGCCAATACCTAATCCAGATCCAAATGATTGACCCGCAGATCCAAAGTTGATTCCACTTCCAATACCTGATCCAATTGATCCACCTCCAAGTCCATAGCTTATACTAGATCCTTGAGCTTGTCCTCCGAATTGACTTCCAAATCCTGCGTTGCCAGAAATGAAATTTGAACCTGATTGTCCACTCAAGCCTTGTCCACCTCCAAGAGCCAGCACAGAGTTGATACCTGATCCGGAAGAAATGAAATCATTACCTCCAGATACTCCTTGTTGGTAATTGTATCCTAATCGTCCTGCAGATGCAACTGCGATGACACTTAAAATCTGCGAAAGCAAAAAGTTTGTAAGTATAAAATAAAATATATATATATACGCTTTTTTAGTCCTACCATAAAAGCACGCATTATTTTTCTTGTCTTCTCTTACTGAGTCCTCTTGAAATTATACTCTATGTTGTAGATTTGATGACTATTTATACATTATAGCGCTATTAAAGTTATTCATATTTCTATAACTTTATGTCTTGTTATTTGTAATTAAAAATAAGATTCACTAAGGTCATTGCCATAATGATATTGATATATGCCGTTTATTAAAAATCGGTCCTCAAAACATGCGGATACATTTCCTATCTTAGCAGATTAGCGGATATAAGATCTACACCCAAATTGTGTATGTGGTTTCTATTGTTGTTTTATATTTTTTGTTTTGTCTTCTTCATAAGATACCAAAAGCAGCTGACATTGGTTTTAATAAAATAATTAATTTATTAATATTTTCCCATTTCATTCATGCTGATTATGTTATTATGTTTTATAAAAATTTATATATCTATTCAAACTTAATGCATGCCCTCTCAAACTTTGATATTCAATTTCTCCATTAAAAATTGATAACTATTTAATCTATTTGAATGTAAATATTTATAAGTTTCAGATTGGGTTATATTCTCATAGCGAATAAGGGTTATAATTATAAGAATATAGTATTTTGTTATTTGGGATGAGTGAATATTAGACTTAAAGTAAACTTTTAAAGACAAAAAAATTTGTAGCCATACTAACATTTTCAAATTCAGATATGAATTACCTACTTATTTGGAAACCAGCACATAATTTTGGGAGAATCAAAAGCCTATAGTGCACCTCGTCGGTGGCAAGGAAAATTTGAATTGTTACATAAACATTCCAAGGTATGTCAAAATGAAGGATATTTTGGAAGATTTAAATAATTTTACTCAAATACCGTAGCCCGTGGTTATGCCGAAGGTCTTGGTTTCGATTCCCAGCGTATGCAACCTAAGAACAGAAATGTTTTTAACAGTTTATTGCCTCTTGCGACAAATCCTCCAAGAGTATCTCTTGTCATAAAAAAGTGCTTCTTAACTTAGCAGTACGGATTCGGCAGAAAAATGTACCTAGGTCCCCACCATTCCTTTGAATTCTATGCACACAGAAATGGTTGAGAGTTGTTAGTCACTAGGTTCAATACGAGCTGTCGCACCACCCAATTTATTTTTTTTATGTTGCTCGAATGCCAAATTCATGTTTCCAGTAAAATAAGCTTGAAGTAAGCGGGCAAAATCTAAAACTGATCCTGATCCTCCTTCTATTTCTTATCAGTTGAACGGTAGAGGGCTTAGTCTCACTCAGATTGATTCACTAAATTATAAGTTTCTTACTAATGAAATGCTTAGTTCAAGAAAAATTAAATGAAACCAAATATTGATATATAACTTGCTGAATTATACAAGCTAAATTGATTTTAACTTCTTGAATTATTATTATTCTAATTCTAATACCTAAAAAAAGTTATACATCCGTTAACGGTCAGCGTTTGAGCCACAATTTAAATTAAAATAATCTTTTAAAGCCATGTACATACATATGTACATATTTGATACATCAGAAAAATGTATTAATAAATTATAATTAACGTTATACAATTTGGAAGTTGAACTCTGTTTCTACAGTTGGTGTGGTACGATAGTGACAATAGGGTCAGGTAGACCTCTTAGATGAAATTTTTGAAAAAATCTAATGGTTTTGCTTTTATTCATACATCCCTCGGGATTAAAAAATTTTGTAAGAAAACAATAATTTTCACAACCTTTTGCTGAGTCGTGTTTTTGAATGATAGGTATAACAGAATTTAGAAGACCTAAACTGCGCACTTCTGTACATCAGTACAAAACTGCTTAGTAAAAAACTTCTAACAAGTAGTATACAAGCACTACTCCTCGTGACAAAACTTCGAAAATGGCATTCAATTTTTTTTAAATAATTAAAAAAAATATATTCTTGAGTACGTTTGTCCTTTTTTATTTTTTCTTTAAAATGAAGCTCAACAAGAGCAAGATCGTGCGATCCAATCGTGGATATTTTCTGTAAAATTTTTTCGTTAACGATATCATTTTATTATTAAACCATTAACATGCTAAACTAACATGTGTTGCTATACTACAGTGGTTAAACAAGAGGAAGTTCATGCGATCCAGTCGCGCATATTTCTTTATTTTACCAGAAGAATGTATGTATTTAGAATATCAGATTAGTTAGTGACTTATCTAGACACTGTTTTTTTAAAATTAGCATATGTATGTGTTTATTTAATATTTACGGTGAAATCAAAATTAAAAAAAAAACTACTTATTTACAAGTCTTTTGTTTAGAGAGTTACATAATGCGTGTCTTGTTCTCTTATCTATAGTCTTAGAAAACAGTTTAATGAAGCAAAAAAAACACATTAGTTAGACCTCTTGTTATTTATATTACCGTGCATTTTGTAACAAAGGTATAATGTAGCCGCACCGCAACTGGTGACGCGGCCGGTGGCGTAGCTACCTTGTGGCAGAAAAGAGGGACGTACCCCTAGGTCTTGGAACTCAAATTTAAATATCAGTCCCCAGAGTATAGGACAACAGGGTTTACAGGGTGTCCGCTTGGAAGGTATACAACTTTGTTTGTTTATAATTTTTGAAAAAATGAAACAGAATGGATCTTATATTGATAAATGTTTTATTTAATTTCGGCAATTATGTATGGAACACAATATCAGGTAAATGTCCGTTTCTGTTAGTTTCACAAATGCGAGCCCTTTTGAGCACATTTTTCATTACATTCTCACACATTTCACGCGGTATTTCATTAATTTCATCACGAATATTTTATTTGATTTGCTCAAGCGTTTCTGGTTTGTTTGCATAAACCTTGCTTTTCAGATATCCCCACAAAAAGAAGTCCGGAGCAGTCAAATCAGGCGACCGTGGGGGCCAATCAACATCAACATTTCTTGAAATAACTTGTTGTGGAAAGAAGTCTTGCAGTAATTCCATTATAATCCTGGCTGTATGCGATGTGGCACCGTCTTGTTGATACCACATGTTAATCAAGCCCAAACCATGCAGTTGTGGCGTTAAAAAGTTTTCAATCATATCACGATATAGCTCTCCATTCACAGTTACCGTTACGCCGTTTTCATTTTCATAGAAGTAAGGTCCAATGATTCCTCCTGACCAAATTACACACCAGACTGTAACTTTTAATGGATGCAAAGGTGACTGATGAATAATTTGAGGGTTTTTCATTGCCCAGAACCGACTATTCTGTTTATTCACATATCCATTCAAATGAAAATGTGCCTCGTCAAAAATTTCACCTAACTTTCTCATCATCACAGTAATCGATGATTGATTTTGATAAAATGATTTAACGATTAAAACACGTTTGTTTAATAAATTGCCACAATAAATTTGCCACGTGTCTACTTCACGACTGCCAAATATGAACTGTCAAGACTAATGTTTACCAAAATGGCGGCAACACAAAGTAGTATACCTTCCCGGCGGACACCCTGTATTTCCTTCTTTAGTTTCAGTTGCATAAAAAAAAAAAGTTTGAGTGCCGGGACTTACGGTTAAGATGTGTTAACATCAAATTAAATATTTAAGTACTGGATTTGCATCACAGAATGCGGCGAGTTCGAACTGTCAACAAAATGTCAACCAAAACTCCACTTGCCCTTTCGATTTAGTTTAAGCTACGAAGGAACGTACCCAATATTGAAAATATCCAATATACACCAACGTATCGTAACGTGTAACAGCACAACGTAATGTGCTACAGAAATTTCCACATTTTTAATTTACCCTACCGCCGCGCCGGCATAGAAGTTTACATATCAGAAACTCAGGATGAAATGACTATACCTTTAAAAACAAGCTTCAACACACCAACATCTAATAAGGTTACATTTTGCATCGATACCAGTATTAATATTTAAGAATTTTGTACACTTAAATCTATCTTCCATAAGCAAAGTTTATGGAGAAAATGTCCAAAATGAAATGTAACAGAAAATTGAAGCACTGAACGCACTTTAGGAAACCAAGAAAGAGTCATTTAACAGGACTCCAGAGCAAACACTTTGAATAAAAATTAAAATAAAAGAGATTTCTATATAAATAATATTTTGTATTTAAACCTTAATAATGAGCAATTCCTTACAATAAGAACTTATTTTTTAACAGCTGGGGGCAGGTATTCGTTTGATTTTACAGCTACGTTATTGGAAGATGATCCTATGTTGCCCAAATTTACGCTCTGTGAACTTTCCGATGCAGAACCAAAGTTAAGAGCTTGCGAATTAATACCGGATGTTGAAGAGCTGATTGATGATGAACCCGATGCAATCAAATTGGAGCTACCACTAATGGCTTGACCTTGTTCATGAGAATTTCCGCTGTGTTGAACGGTGGCGGCGGGAGAAGCAAAGTTCAAAACTGGAGCAACACCTTCATTAGAGCTTTGAGAAGTTCCACCTAAAGCCTCATACTGCTGCTGAATAGTACTTTGAGCATTAAGAGCATCCTGATCTGTCCTGTACTTGATGAAACGGACTTCTGGTTTAGCACGAACATTTTCACTTATCTGTTGCACTTGGTTGGCAATCTCTGATACATCAGGTTCCTTGCTCAACACATAAATGGCAGTTCTGTCTTCAGTTGCTTGTTTGGCTATTTGAAGGGCAGCATTGTGGACTCCGTTGTTTTCTGGGGCCTTGATGAAGATAACACGAAGGTTCTTCTTCAGATATGTGCTCACGCTTTTAGTATTGTGTCCTTGTTGAACTTGTTCCTCTGGAGCAGAGTAAATAAAGTATTCCTTGCTGAGCCCACCATCAATAACACGATTTGTTTCAGGTTCATAACTGACACCACCTCCAACTGAACCAGACGATCCGTAGTTGATTCCAGATCCCAATCCACCACCGATACCTGATCCAATAGATCCACTGCCAACACTTAATCCAGATCCAAATGATTGACCCGCAGATCCAAAGTTGATACCACCACCAAGGCCTGATCCAATTGATCCACCTCCAACTCCATAGTTAATGCCAGATCCTTGAGCTTGTCCACCAAATCCTCCTCCCAGTCCTGTATTGCCAGAGACAATACTGATACCTGATCCTCTGCTCACACCTTGTCCACCACCAAGAGCCAGCACAGGGTTGATGCCTGATCCGGAAGAAATGAAATCATTTGATCCAGATACCCCTTGTTGGTAATTGTAACCCAAACGTCCTGCAGATGCAATTGCAATAAAACTTAAAATCTAAGAAGATAGAAAGAGTGTTAGACAAATGTTTTAGAAATAAAAAGGATTTTTGTTTGTTCCTACCAAAAAAGCGCGCATTGTCTCTCTTGTGCACTTCTCTTTCTGGATCCTCTTGAAACTATACTCAAAATATTAATAGGTTTGACTATTTATACCGAATCCAAAAATAGTAACCAAGTGTATGTCTTACATCAACTAAGACACTAATACCAAATCGCCACAAAAGGTTATTGAAGGTTATTATCTTATACATTGTCTTTGATGCAGACATAAACTACAGAAGCACTTAATAATTTCTATCGGTTCTCAAAATATGCAGATGTATATTTTGGACTTACAAACATCGATCGGAGGTAAGATCTTCAAAACATATAGTATTTGGCATTTATCATTTAGGCGGCCTCCTTCAGATACGTGTTTAAGCTGACATTGATGTCAAATTAATTTAATTTATTAAAATCTTGGAGCTTCATGTTGATCAGTTTTGTTGTTTGAAATTCAATTTTGTGATTCAAATATCACAATGCATACACTTTTCGTGTAATTTTTTGCTCTTAATTGTCAAATAGTGCAAAGAGGCCAATCATTTCTCAAATTCATGTGCTTGCCTAGACAATGACGTGCTCTATATATTAACACACATTATAAGTATGGTCTTCATTATTGCTAAAACAAAATCTATTAATTTATGATGATTTCATTCAAAAAAACCTATATCAACATCATCGTTAGTGATTTTATGTTTTGATATATCTTTAAGACTGAATACCAATGTCCATGAACTTGAATAAATACAAGTGATTTTGGATTATAGTTTTATGCTAATTAGAATGATTTAAACATGAAAAAAAATAATATTCTTTGAGAATGTAAGTGTTTAAAGGTAAACTTCCGGAAATTCTATGAATTATGACCATACCCAGAGATTAAAAATTTTATTAGGTTTGACAACGAACCAAGCATCGAATAGAATCATGTCGTTGGCATTCTAACTAAAAAACATGTCATTCCAAAATTGCCTGTTGTTTTGACTGGTAATAATCAAGCCGCTTTTCTAAAAAATTATCCCTCCTCAACGCGTGTAAAGAAATATAAAGGCCCTCTCAAACTATCGCGAATAATTCGGAACGACAACGAATCTTTCGCCTGTCCAAAATAATAATTTACATGGTGATAAGGAGAGTTCCCACACTGACTCAATGCGAATCCTTGGACACTCTTCGGTCATCGCATGTTCGCTCCGAATGTTTCGCGATGGTTTGCAAGAGCTCGGTTTATTTATTTATTTGTAATACGGTACATAATGCATTCGTAAACTAACTTATAGTTGAAAAATTTAGCAAAATAGTCCTCATGCTGAATTTGTAAATCAAAAAAAAAAAAAAATGTTAGATGCCAAGCGTAAAAAAAATTGGCAAAAATTTAGATATGAAGGTTTTTTTTAAATAGGTAATACAGTTCAGATTATCTTACATAAATTTCATGACGAATATCTAGTGTTAACTATATCCAACAAGATTAAAATGCTATCATTACATTGCAAGTTTTTGTTTTTTGCCCGTGGCCTAGGATTGTTTATATATATAAAGGTATTTTTTTTAACAATACAAATTCTATATAATACTGAAATACATCAGCCAAGTAGAAGGCTTAGCCCTATTTTAACTGGCCTTGTTTAGATAGACAGATTTGCGAGAACAACTTTCTGCATCCTCCCTATTAGATAAGATAAGATATATGTCAAATAGGTAGGTATGTGTTGCTATGAAATTAAATGCGACACAATAATGTGCAAAGCAAAATGTTTGCCTTTATTGCACTTTTAAGAGACACCTATGCCAATAGTATACCTTGAAGGGATTTTACTAGCGAGATTATGCAAAGTGGGATTATTAATTTCCGAGATATCGTTTATATTGTGTTTCAAATAGTCGGACATTTTAGTAGTTCAGATATTCATATGTACTGTACATTAATACATATGTAGGTATCCCAAACCCTTAATTAAGATTTCAAGTTAAACTAACAATGAAGATAAAAAAAATGCAAGAACTTGTTTCATAAATTTTAACTTGTGTGTTATAATAACAAATTTAATTAATGCATAAATAAACAAAATAAATTAAATTTAAGATTATCTACTTTAAATTAACATGAAATAATAATTTTTCAAACTAGTTTGTTTAAAAAATTAATATTCTCTGGTTTTACAATAAAAATAAATTGATTAATTGTATAGGCTTTGTCCAGTTTACTACGCATGCTGTATAGCTCTTTAATTTCCATTTTGTTGAAATCGCCTATAACAAAAAATAAAAATTTATGAAAAAAAAAATTAATTAAAATCTCTTTACAAATTATGATTTACTTACTTGGAACGATATAAGCATTTTTTTGAGCTTTGACAATAAACATATCTTTGGAGTTAAGTTGCATTGCATCACTAGGATCAAACGTACTGAATCCATCAACCTTCGAAGAGGTAGAAGTATCTGCAGTTTCTTGTAAGAGCGATGTGGCCAATAATTTGGCAGCAAAGATTGTTTGATTTTGCGATGGTGTCAACACTTCCATTGAGTTGTCTACCATTACGATTGACGGAAATACGATGCTCTTATCGCTTAACGTTGAATCTAATAATGTTGAGCTATTTATTAACGACGGGAACGTTGTTGATGATGTGGATTTTAATTGTTTAAGAACAGTATTTGGTACCAATGATGGCAAAGGTGCCGGTGTTGGAGGAAGAACTACATTCTTTCCTGGAATGGAGAAAAACCAAAAACTAAATACATATAGAAAAACTATAGTTCCTGGTACCTGTTTCGTTGATACTTCCAATAAATTTATAATACAACTCTATAATGTATATCTTATTGAATTAACCTAAACAAATCTGTTAATATTATTTAAGGGGAGGGTTGGAGCACGAGCAACAATTGTATAGTATTTTTCACTACACCCCTGCAAATCTTTTTTTTTTGGGAAAATTTCTATTAAATTTCTGTACGTTGCTGTTATAAATTAAATAACGAGTTAAAAACAAAAAGTTAACTTTGAACCCATAGCAAATGGTATAATTTTTTAACTTTTGAGGTTCCGAGTAAACTTACCAACTCCTGAAGGCTGTGGTGAATATGAATTATAATACGTCCGACTATAACTAGATTCCGATTTTATTTGAGGACTTATCTTAAATCCATTTTGAGAGTTATGATTTGTTTTATACGATGTTGTGTATAAATTCAGAGACTTTAAGGTGTGATTTGTGTTAACTTGTGAAGAATGCAGCAAGTCGTTGTCATCTAATATTGATTCCGGTAATGGTGGTAAATATGTAGCACCACCTTGATGTTTAGATGAAACTGGAACAGCGTGTATGTAGCCGTTTTTTATGCCAAATATTACGGTAAACATCAAAAACATCTATTGCCAATTATTAATTTTTGACTTTAGCTTTTTTATTGAATAAAACATTTAAAAGATAATCTTCAATTATTAACTTTACCAATTTTCCCATGACAAAAATCTTATTGTTTGATTGCTGGTGATATAATATAAAAACTGAATTTGTAAGTAACGAATCAATACAATTTATAATAAAATTAAGACCATCTGTTATTGCGTTATTGAAAACCTATGAATGTAAATGCTGCAATGCTATTGAGATGGATGCTCCAGTTTCTTAACTCTTGCGTGAGTGAGAGGTTCATGGAAAGTTCTCATGTCTCTATGGTCAAGAGATCCCAATATAGAAGATAGAATTTTAAGGTTAATAGGTACTTTCATAAGTTTGGAATATACTTGAAGACTACTTCTGTCATTCATTTTTGACCAACTGATGCACCTCAGTGAACTATATTTGTTGACCTTTAAATGTTGAAGTATATGAAATCATAGTTACAAAATCTTTCACTGCCATCATTAGTTTCAATATGTTCAATGTTCATAGTCAAGAAACAATCGTAGGACTGAAATAATTGATGTCGCATTTTTTTTTACACCTTAAGTACATTATGAAATAAATATTTCACATACAATTTTTTAGTTTGTAATTGGGAACTTGCAGACCAATTGAAAAAGAAGAGGTCGCAGGCGTTATGATGGTCTCTTCAGTCGTGGTATGTTGTGGCGAAGAAAGTAAGCGCGATTTTATTACAATAATATTCATAGTCTGTGAGGACGAGTTATTGAAAACTTTCTGATGCTTGTATCTATTACAAGTCTACTCTACTTTTATAAAGAAACTGAAAAAAATTATAAATCCAAAAGAAAATATTCTGAACGCTAATTGAATTATTGAATTTTCAAAAAATTATTTTTAAGTTTTGTTCTAACCCAAAATATAATTTCTATTAAAAATAGAGAGTCATTGGGCCGTATTCAAAGTCAATTTTAAACATGGTTGCTAACCTAAAGTTGATCTTAATCTGTAGTTAAGTAAAACTTAAATTCAGCAAACAAATATAGAAAAAAAAGGTTTGTTTATTAGTCGAGCAATGCGTTTGTGGATTGATTCGATTGTACCTTAAAGCATAGTACGCAGCTGAAGGGAAACAAAAATGTCCATACAAATATGACACAACGAAATCATAAATGAAAAAATTGGTTCTGCAATCTGCACTACGCTTTGCAGTACGCTGTTCAACTAGCGAAATTGATATATACATAGCTAATTATTTGGAGAAGTCTCCTCTCCTTTTTCCCACTTGTGTGCGGATCACTGAAACCCAAACAAATTTCGCTGCGCATCTGATAAAAGTCTCCATTAATATTTATCCACGTTACGATGCGTTGATGTATGTATATTGGATGTATTCAATATTGGGTACGTTCCTTAGTAGCTTAAGCTAAATCGAAAGGTCTAGTTGAGTTTGGGTTGAAATTTGGTTGACAGTTTGCATTAGCCGCGCTCTGTGATGTAAAACCAGAACTTTAATATTTAATTTGATGTTTACACATCTTAACCGTAGGTCCCGGTACTCACAATTTAGTTTTATATACATTGGTCATGATTTTTGAAATTTAAATAGCTAACTAAGCTAATTTTTACAGCCAACAATAAAAAATCAATTTTTGTTCCGTGTTTCAACAATAAAAGAGTAATCATTATTTTAAATATAGACACCTTTTTTGTTATTTTTACGTAACAAGATTTGCTATTCACTTTAAAAAAAGATACGGCTATAGCGTTTATCATTTTTACGAATAAGAAAAAAACAAAACAGTAGAAATGTCTCATCGAATTAAATCTTCCCTTTTAGAAGGGTACGACAGAAATTAACTGATGAGTCCAACTTTTCTACCTGCGCAAAACGCGTTTGGACAAAAGGTCGTAAAAAACTTCCAATTAATTATTATCATTTTTACTTGCTTACGCCAAAGACGAATTTTCGAACAATCTCTGCGGCACAAGGCTTGTAATAGCGGTTCTTTCTTCGCGCAAATTTGAAGGTATATATACCTTACCTAGTTGTTTCCAATTCCTATTGTTCTTTACATAAGAACCTTTAAAGCCTAGTTTATGATTGGGACCATTGCTTTCAAAAAATTCAACCTATTTTGCGCATACATTTGCCGTTCATTAGCACAAAATTTTAAATGATTAAGTACGATGTTAAAGCATTTTAAGTATGATGCTAGGATCTTCCAAATTTTTAACTAATTAGCATGAAAGTTAAAACCACAAAATGCCTATTTTAACTTTTTAATACCATACTAACTTCAAATGTTTGCTTGCTTGTTTACACGAAATGTCACTTTTTTTTAAATTTGCGGCTATGTCATTAAATGTTGATGCCTTGTATACGTGCAAGCACATTTGAGTAAATATAGACGGTGAAATTTCAGAGAATTAATGAATTTTGCAATGAATCTAAGTTTTCACAAGAGTGCACTGTAAGCTAAGCTTTAAAGTGGACATATCTATGTAGGCAATGAAGAATTTGCGCAAACAACACATTAGGAAAATAAATCAAAGCAAATATTTTAAATTTAAGAATAGTTTAAAAAAGATTCAATATACATAAAACATAATTAAGTAAATATTTTTAAACAAAAACAACATTATTATTTAACACAAAACTAGAAAAATGCGTTATATCAACACTTAAAATGATACAAAATGCAAATTATTCCTTTTATGAAAATTGGTTTGATGACGGGATGTTATGAAACTCAGATGATCCACCTAGTTGCTGGTATTGGGCTGTAAAAAAATAAAATATTTCACATACGTCTATATTTTTTAAAAGTAAATTACTTTACCAATAATGCTTTGAATAATATTTTCTGCCTCTCCTTCATTTTTGTATTTAAGATAATTTACTTGTGGTTCAGCTGATTGTTGTTGAGGCTTAGCCGTAGAAAGAACAAATAAACCAACTAGAAAAACAACGAAACACTAAAAAAAACACTATTATTAAATTTTACAAAATTATTTATATTTTATTTGCAGTTTACCAAGAACCCCTTCATTTTGGGAACACAAATATATTCAGTCTCGTACTAGTCGAAAGATTGAAGTCAAATAAGAGGAAATTTTTATGCTTTTAGTCTTATAGCTATAGAACTTAAACATTACGTAAAACATATTAACACAATTAATGTATGCGAAAAATAAAAAAAAATCAATTAAGGAAACGTGTTTATTTCTCATTCATTTTGCAGATACAAAAAATTTAAATTAAATACATAAAAATAGAACAAGCAAAAATAGTATAAAGCTATGAATCTGTAGAATTAATCGTTCAAAATGTGGAAGGACTTTTTCGTTAAAAAAATAATAATAAATGAATTTTAAATAAATATAAAATGTTGTAAACTAATCGTGGATTAGATATATTCGTTAAAGTTCTACAAAAAAGGGGACGTGAGATATAAAATTGACTTTTGATAATTTTGCTCCTGTATCTACTTAACAGGAGACCAAACGCGAAGATCTTCATAAATGCACATTATATTGTATTATATTTTGGCATGTATCTGTCCAGCTCTACTTTTCTTGAGATTCGCAGATGTTTCAATTTCTTTATTCACCAGAATATTCCGGATAACCGATTCTATTTTTTTTTTGTATTTATTCTAGAATATTTGGAATGCATTGTTTTCATTCTATATATGAATAGTGGAATGAATGGAATATTTGGCGCGTTAAGTACAATAGGTGTATTCATGCAATGTCTTAAAGTCCTCGTAAACGTGATAAACTGCGTAAACCTATCAAATGTTCACCCAAATTTGACAGGTTTACGCAGTTTACAACAACTTAACGCTATTGCATGAAGACCCCTAATATAAATTATCTGATCTCTTGGTATATTTGGTATATTCCCATGCATTGGTGTTAATTATTTAGTAGCAGCAGAACAACAAGAATAAAAGTACCGCCGCCGCCGTAAGTGCTATACGCATTTACGCAATTTTCTCGTGTATGATATAAACTGTACTAACAATATTGTTACATTTTTCAGTAATCGAAAATTCTTTTGAACTTCGAATTTGTAAAACCTTTGGAGATTTGCATTCAACAAAATTCGAAACAGTAGCTTAATGTTGTAAGATTGTAAGTTAATAAGTTGATATGAGTGAGGGAAGCGTGAAAGACAAGCAGTAAGTAGTCATTAAAGCCAAAGGTGATATTTTTTATTTTAATAAAACCACATTTTCATCATTTTTTATTTTTTTTTTTGTTATCACTTTCCTGTGATAAATTTTTGAAATTTAGCTTAGGTACTTTTGATTATGAGTGTATTTTATCTTTTTGGTTAATTTGCGAAAAATATATCTGAATAGAAAAATGTTTATTTAAACCTGTTGTTACTACATAGATGACTAACGTCATGACAAACGTGTTTTTCCTGGTCGATTCACGATCAGTGATGACATTTTTACTAATTTGAACCACAAATAAATTATAGATACAATAATTGTGGTTTATTAAATTGGTATTGCTTCTAAAATCACCGCCGGTTTATTTGTGTTTAGACAAGTTTCTTGTTTTGTATCCAATTTTGTTATTGTACTTGGTGCCGGTTAGCCGGTTCACAGACAAAAATTAATTTATCTATACCTGTCCCTCATACTACCTATGTATATATTCAACCGACCATAGTTTTGGTTTTCCCAAAAAGATCTGGTAATCGATTCGATACCACGCCATGCACCGCGCACTGTGATGCCAAATGCCAATAATCCATAAAAAAGGATGATATCTGGCGGCATATTGGAACTAGAATTTAAAAAGCCGCTGAAAAGTTGACTGTACGAGAGGAAAAGTGTTTAATTTTAAAATATTCAATTCGCAATTTTGAATATTTGTGCTAACACAATTCGTAATTTCAAAATTGCCAATCGGAATTATGACAACAAATGTTAAAAATTGTAAGTTAATTTTTCTCTTCGGACTCCCGCCTATGGAAATTGAAAAAAAAAAAACGATTTTAAATATGAAAGCGGAAAAATGGGATAGATACGACATTTTTGTATCTACCTATGCTTTAGACTTTAAGAAGAAATAAAGTTCATGATCCAGTCTGTTACTAATCATTGTGATGTCAAAACCTAATTTGGCTGTACTTTAACTCGAAACCACTACTCAACTTCACTATGTATTTCCACTAGGTACCTACATCCAGTAGACATTGTTTTAATTTTGATGAATGAAACAAAAGCGGTGTCAATAAAAGTGAAATTCGTCATTAGTTTATTAGGCGCCTGTTATTGAAAGAAAAAATATTCACTTCACAAATGATATTATAATTTTGTGTAGTACCTAGATACCTACGACTACCAAACCAACCAAAAACCGGATTTCAGCTTGAATCCGAGTCAAAGAACTAAGGCGAAATTTAAGTATTTTTCCATATTAACAAGACTATCAATCCAGTAGCGGATTATGTAAGGTTATCTAAGTAGGGCCAAAAGGTCCCATGAATTGATAAATAATTTGAGGTATATAATAACTTCTTAAAGAATTAAAACAAAATGTTTTGTTAACAATAATAATCAATTTTGGTAACAAACATAAAATAGAACTTAATTCGATTAGATACCCAAGTGGAAAATTTTAAAATTTCAGGAGGATAGTGTTATGTTAACGATATTTTCCTGTGGGATACCTGAAATTACGAAATAGAGTATACATGACGAATATTAATCACAACTGGCAAACTTTTTCAGTGCTCAGGTTTATAGTATGTTCTTGTACAATTCAACCACAGTCTGATGACAAGATTTTTTGACAACTTGGTTAATCCATTTACCCTTAATTTGACTTGAAATAATTCATTAAAATTTACGACATTAATTTAGCTTTTTTTATGAGGAAAAAATTGAATGAAGGGCTTCAAGTTTGTAACTGCCCAAATCCGACCCTGCGCGAGTCGAACAATTTCATGTACATACCTTAATATTTCAAACAAGGTATACTTAAAACTAAAATCAAAATTTAATTATTTTGTTTTGTTTTCTTATCTGGTTGTAAGGTCTACGAATCATTAGTTAATTGATTGAGGAATTTGGGAATCACAAAGTACCTACAACAGTCTTACCATGATGATGGGTTTTGCTTACGTTTCGGGTCAGAGATAAGAAGTCTGACAGCATGCGTGTTTATCTATGTATTGAGATTAAAAGGCCAAAGCATAATTTCACCAATCTTCTTTCTGATGATTGCGGTTAGTGTTCGTTAAGACATTGTTTATAAAACATCGTTTTTGTTATGAATAACATCAGGAACCAAATTCAAATAGCATTTTTTGCTATCAGTTTGTTCGTGTTTTTGAATTCAAATGCTCAGCAAATCGGCTACGAGTATGACAATAGTAATTTTGGTGAGGGAAGTGTTGGTGTGCGTGGTAATGGAGGTCGGACAGCTTCCGTTACATCAACTCTATATAAATCAACAGTGAATCGAAATAATAACTATGAAAACAGTGCACAATTAAATCAGGGAAGACCAACAAACCAGGTTATATTAATTTATTTGTATTCATTCATCATATAAAGTATAGAAGTTAATCCATACAGTTAAGTACCGGGACATCAGGAGTGTATCAATCCAGCAATAAAGAGACCTTCAATAGGGAATATGTTACCTCCAGACCTTCACAACCCCTAGACGCAGATCTTAGTAGCAATGACTACTCTAATGGTTATCACAATAACATTGAACAATCGAATCAGAAACGACCAAACCAACAGGTCCCTATATAATATTAACTTCCAACTGAATTTTGATCATAATCCTTTGCAAATATTTTGTGTTCAGGCTCAAGGTGGCAGTATATACTCCAGTGCTAACAACGCTTTGCCCAGGCCTTCTCAAGTTCTAGAACAAAATACATGGACAAATGGAGCAAGTAATTCAAATCGGCCTATACTACCGTCCAATGATCGAAATTCCGTGTATAACAACAACAAAAATAATAATGGCATAAGTGATTTTCAAAACACCGGACAAGGTAACCAAAGACGACCAGTTCTGCAGGTAGGTCAACTGCTTCGTACATATATACTATAATTGCATGTACTAAAACGTGTTGGGATGTTTGCAGGATTCAAGCGAAAGTTTATATCCAAGTACTTCAAATTCATATCAAAGTCAACAAACCCTAGACCGGAATAAAAACTACAATATCAACCACAATAGTGACAGTCATTTTCAAAGTAATGGAAATGGACCATCAAATCAAGGAAGACCAACAAATAATCAGGTAATATTTTTCAACAAGATGACTGACACATTTGTAATTTATAAATAGCAGTACCTGCCTTACTTTTTCACACGTGTTCCTCAAATATAAATATAATTTGCTAATTCTACATAGATATATGTAGAAGAGTATACGGTGATCATTAACTTTTTTATTTATTTAATATTCTGACCCGTATTTGCATATCAATTTGAATAATAGGGTCAGTGTATGCATCTTTGAAATTTTAAGTTGTTTATCAAATTCCTGTTAATGCATGTGTCACTGTAAAACCTCGAAATGTGGAAATTCTAAAATTTAGCGTTAAACTTTGAATTAAAAAAAAATATTGGTAAAATTCCATAATATTTTCCAAAAACCGAGGATTCGGAGAAAGATAATATAGGTAGACTATTAGTGTGTGTCACTTTTTTTTTGTTAAAAGATTTCGTAGGTACCTTAATCCCCGAAAATTGGCAATTCGTTCGTGGTGAATTCCCCTGCTCCACTATTATTTTATTTTTTCCCTGGAGTCGATAACTTTTATCGGCAATCTTTCCCAGAAAATAATCACTTCTTAGAACCAGTCTGAAATATTTTTTTTCTTACCAAATTTATGAATTATAATTAGTCCTAGAA
This sequence comes from Epistrophe eligans, assembly GCA_951394125.1. NCBI lineage: Eukaryota > Metazoa > Arthropoda > Insecta > Diptera > Syrphidae > Epistrophe > Epistrophe eligans. The sequence goes on from OX596028.1 coordinate 57,299,268, forward strand.
ATGTCTTTATTATATTGTCCTATTTAAAATCAAAACATAAATATACAGGCACAAAAAATAAGTTTTAAAAAATGTAAATTACAAAATAATGAAGTAAATTTTTTATATGCGTACATTTTTAGTTTTGAATTAAGTATTCATGCATCAAAAATACTTTTTTTATGCGAGTTTCTTACATCCGTAAAATATTGTAGAAATAAAAGATGATTTACAACATTGATTTTAAAAACATTTCTGATAGTATATTATTATGACATCGTTTTTATTATTATATTCAACTCTATGAATGGCGGAGAAGCGAACAATTTTATAGTATTTTATTTATATATGAACTGAAATTATTTTGATAAAATTATTATGATTTCCATAAGCTTTAGGATTGATCTATTAATAACTGATTGTTTTAGTTTAACCCTAGCAATAACGGATATGATACCAGCACTAGCCAGAGGGCAACAACCCGATCTCCTCAGTTCTTGGAACGCGATATTGTTAATAACAATAATGGATTTGGCAATGATAATTATCATCAAAGTGGTGACCAATGGAACACAAAACCACCAACAAATGTAAGTTTCTATTAAAATAAATAAAAGACCAAACGGTTGCTCAAACTGAGTTTCTTTAATAAAACCTTGCCAGTTGGGAGGAAGTTCAACACTTGGAATAATAGCTTCTAACGATGGATATGTTCAATCTCGGCCTTCACAGGATCTAGATCGAAATATCAACGTTGATACAAACATTGGAATCAAAAACAATAATTACGAAGCCAATAGCCTATCTAATAACAAACATCATCAATCAGGTCAATCAGGAAGCCCAATTAATCGCGTAGGTATTTATAAATTATGGAGTTTCCGTTGAGAGCGTAATGTTTTTTTGTATGATCATACGCAGTTAGAAGGAAGTAATCACCAGAACAATGGAAATCAGTTTTTTAACTCTGAAAACTATGAGAATTCTCATGAGTCGAAACCAGTGCCGACATCTAATAGACAAAATAATAATAATGGCAATAACGCCAATAATAAAAACAAAAACAATAGCAATGTCAATAAACATAAAAACTTAAACGGAAACATAAACAGTAACGGAAACGGAAACCGAAACCGACATTCTAATGGTAACGGAAATAATATGAACAATAATGGCAACCAATCTGGAGAAAAACACTCCAATTCTAAATCAAATAACAGTCATTCTCAAACTACGTCAGTTGGTCACCAAGGAAATAAAACAGTTAAAAAACCCAACATTATAGGATTGATAAACAGTAACAAAAATAAGAATTCCAATAGTAATAAAAATGAAAGAGAGAAGAAAACTAGTGGAGGAAATACCAAAAAGAGAGTAAGTCAAATAAGTAAGTTTCAAATACGTAGTTAAGGTAAATTTTAAAGGTGGTTATTAAAAAAACATCTTTTTAGAATACGAACAATACCTAACAAGCATATTTCCTGATTTGGATAATGAAGACGTACAGGAGATTAAAGATTTTCAGGGAAGAAAATTGGCACGACCGGGACAATTTCCACACATGGTACGTATATAGTACTGTAAACTCAATAAAAAAAAAACTGTCTGCAAATTAGTTTATCCAATAGGTACTTATGAACTTGCATTAGTAGTTATTCTTATTGTTATTATTATTTTAATTAGTCACACAACTGAAAACTTCAAAACATCAAACCATCCAGGCAAACAATTCTAATTCGAAATTTTTCCGTCAACAGATTTAGCCAAAATTTTCTTCTTTCAATATGCCCAATATTTTGTCCCCTTCCTTTTTTAAAGACTTGTCTTTAGACAAAAAATCTGTAGGTATTACTATCGATGGATACACAAAAACACCATAAGCCGACAACAAATTTCAGAAGTGGATGTTAAACAATAAACGGTTTCTGTTGTTGGTGGGTTAAAAATAATGATTTTCGTTTTTTTTTTTTTTGTATTTCTGGTATTTTGAAATGTGACCATTATTTACAATTTTTTAAAGGGATTTCAAAGTCATTGAGACTGTTAGCAACTCATTTTTGGGATATTTTTTCGAATATCCCGAATATCGGTTTCAGTTTCAGTAAGTTAAAAAAAAAATTATTTAAAAAAATCTATGGCTGACCAATTAGGTACTAAAACTAATTGACTTTTTAGGTCCATTATTGTGGACCTTTCAAATTGTATACTGTTTCTGCGAATATCCCACAAATTAGGTACTAAAAATCTTTATAATGACTTTGAAAAACTTTCAAAATTGATTAAAAATTGTCTATATGGCTGATCAATTTTCGAAATTAGTTTAGCCTTTTTGACCAATTCCTGAAGTGCTTATATCCCGGAGCCTAAACCCACCGTGTGTTGTGAGTTTTATCCTTTCAAATAAATTATTTTTGTTCAACAACACTATTGGTTTTGATATGAAAAGAAAACAGAAGCATTTTTTATCTAAAACAATAACTTTCTCCAAATTTAACTTTTTTTTTTCTTTAAATAGGGTGCAATTGGGTTTAAGAACCATATTCTTAATAAGACTGAATACAAATGTGGAGCTAGTCTTATTAGCGACATATGGGCTATAACAACAGCACATTGCACAAAATACAATGAGTAAGTCTTCGGCATGCCATGTCATTGTTCTTGTTGTGTTTAAATAATTGAATATTTTTTTTAAGCTTAAAGCCTACTTACGTTCGATTTGGAGACCTAAACCTTAAAGCAGCTGAAGAAGACATCGATCCACAAACAAGAAAAATATCTATGATAGTAAATCATCCTTCATACAATGAAAATTCATTGTACAATGATATTGCCTTGTTACAGTTGAATAAAGTTGTAATGTGAGTTGTTTTTATATTAAAATATTCGCTATAAGCATATAGAAGTCAATTTTCTACATCCTTCGGACAAAGAAAATAGTCTTAATTTTTATTTAATTGCAGATTTACTGAATTTGTCCAACCAATTCGAATATGGTACCTAGATGATATTCCTTTTACAATGGCCTACGCTATGGGATTCGGGGCAGTTCAATTCGCAGGAGCACAAACTTACCGATTGACTCAACTTGAATTGACAATAATACCAAATGATGTTTGTGCTAGGCAAATGCCGAAGCAATCGAATGCCAAACAAGGAATTATCAGTAGCCAAATATGTGCAATTGACAACAAACAAACAGAAAGTGACACTTTTCAAGTAAGTATATTATAAACTTTGTGCTCTTTCAATCTGGAAACCGAAGTTTGTAGGCGACGGACCAGAAGAGTGTGGAATGAAACGAACAAAACGTAGAATAACGAAGTTGAAGGCGAAACAAAAATTTGTTGTCGTGAGCGGAGGACTTCAATTTATTGTTGTTCTAATTGTCAAAAAAAGGAAATACTCCCACAATCAAAGCCGTTAAATGTACACAAAGTTTCCGCCACTTGCTTTACTCCATGTGCGATTGAAGCAAAAGTTACCCAGGGTTTATAGTCTCGTTCGAAATTGACCCAGTGTGTGATGGCCCGTTGAGTTGACATTAAACATTTTAATTTTTCCAGGGTGATTCTGGAGGACCATTAGAAATAAGTTTCTACGTAGAAGAAGGTAGGCGTCAACGACAATATTTAATTGGACTAACATCTTTTGGTGTTGTGGGTTCTACTCGATTGCCAGGAGTTTACACAAGAGTTTCATCTTATGTCGATTGGATTGAAAAAACCGTTTGGAGTTCTGAATATGATGCTCTGCAGTAATGTAATTTCTTGAATATATTATGAATTATATTATATTTTTGTAATTGAAATTCATAATAAGCTCATAAAGAAATAACAAAACTATAATTTCATACTATATTTTTTTAGATTTTTGTACATACATATATTAAGTACCTGGTACCTATACTAATACCTATAGTTTTCAGAATCCCACCTTTTAGAAAACCTTTAAACTAGTCATAATAAAACATTTTCATAGTTACAGAAAATTTAATAAAAAGTTTACTTATTAAAGTTATTGGTTGTATATTATTCCATTTTAGTTATCTGTGTCAAATAATATTTTTGTTTAATATTTCTTTTCTTAACGTTTGCAAAAAAAGAGGTACTTTAGACCGAGAGCCCGCAACTTATTTTGGGTGTGAATGATAGCAAAAATATATTGGTATTTTTATATACCTTGCAGCAATACAATAGAAGTAAAACATTATGGTATGGAACCCATTTCTAAATAAATTGGAATTTAGAAATATTTTCTCACTGACAGAAACTTCCCCTTTGATATGGAAATCTAAGACTTTTTGCTGCTTGTCTGCCAGATGCGCTAAAATAATGCACTATTACCGACAAACGCCATTTTTGGCATTTTTTTAAATAAACCTTTATCGAAATTTGGTATTTGTGTTATATTACATTATCAAATTCTCTTATATCTTATTTTAAACATTTCTATCACAAATATCAAAACATCTCGAAAGCGCAGAAAATGTCCTAAAAATAAATTTTCATATTACGAGTATGTGTGTTTATTACTTTTCTATTTGAATTTGGAGTTAAGTACCTTACTACCTACAAACATATAGTACATTTTTATTTAATGTGTAAGTATTTATGTAATATAAATTATCTAATAAATATTTATTTTCAATACGAGAGATTATAGTTCTGAAGATTTTTTAATATTGCGAGGTTTTGTACCAGCAGAAATTTTTCAAATCCAAAATCGTACAAAACATAATTTATAATTACTTTTCCCCGAAAAGAAAGTTGCAAGTCTTCTCGAAATTTTGTTATTTTAATTTTTCATAATGTTTCACCATGATTGGTTCGAAAATAAAAAATATTTTTGTTTTTTAAACTTTATGTTTGAATCTTAGCTTAAAGCACAAACTAAGGGAAGGTAGGTCAACAGAATAAAAGCTTTAATATGCTTTCTATTCCCATTTGCAAGTTTTGGGTAAGCTTTTTTAGATACTACTTAATTTATTTAAACAAAAATAACTGTGAAAGATAACCGTTAAATTCTTAGAAAGGCACATACATATCTACCTGTGTACGAAAACGGCTAGTTTTTATTATTCTCTCTAATTTTACATGCGATTCGTAAGAAAATCGAACTCCATATTTCACATTTCCATAATTTTAGAAAACAAATTTTAAAGGCAAATCTCTATAAAGGCAAATCTCTATAGAGATGAAATTGATTTTTTTTTTGCTTTGAAAATAACCATAGCCATACTGCCGTTATGAAACAGGTTATTTATCTCTGAAACGGCTCTTACAATTGTGATACAAATGTACACTAGTAAATAGCAATGGTCTGCATTTTGGCGTATAATATTTTCAAACACTTTTATTTACTATTGCTGTTATAGAATAAATTTTTTTAATTTTCGAGTTTCTCGTTAACGAGTTAACCGATTTCAATCAAAATGTTTGTACAGGAGGTACCTACTAAAAAAAATAATATTCAACACATTCCAAATTGTATCTAGAAAAATAATATTTAGATTTTTTTTTTTTGGAAATTAGAACTTTAGATATATAATATTAAATTCTAAAAAATTCAATATTAAATTTAGTTTTTAAATATTAAAAAAATTTCATTTAAAAAAAAAACTGTTTTATAAAACAACAGCAACATTGATTAATTTGATTTTTAATTGAAAAACTTTTGAATGAATAAATCCAATTTGGTCTATGAACAATTTAGCAGTAAAAAAACAAGAAGCGAGACAGATCAAATTAGAAAATGTAACGAGAAGATAAACAAAATTAGAAAAGTTGAAACCAATTTTTTTTTATTTGAAAATTTACTCATTGAAAACGTAGTACATAAATTGATTTGATTTGATCTTTCAGATCAAATAGCAACAACAAATAGCCCTGGAAAATAAGACTTTTAATAAAAAAAATCGAAAAATACATATAATATTCCTACACATATTTGTTAAGCATTTCCTACTTTTTTGATTTTTGGAAAAGTGCTGCAGAATTAAGTGTTTTTAAATTTTTGGAAAGACAAAAATTTCTCTATTCCTAAAGAGAAAGAAAAAAACATTACCCCGTATGTGGGAAAAAAAAGTTACAATAAAACAAACAACTCTGATACTGTAACTTTTGCACAGGTTTTTCTCAAAATTGCTTTTACATACATAAAAAACTGTTTGTATAAACATTGCGATATGTAGAAACTAGGCTTAATTGTCACAGGACATAAATTAAATTCATTGAGAACTTGAATTTACTAAAAAACTGTTGGTAACAATAAATTTGAATTTTGAAATTCAACAAGACCAGACCTTCAACATCTAGTAAATCAATTGCAAAGTTCAAAATCAATGGAGCATATATGTAGATAGTGTAATTTTCCAATTAAAAAAAAATAGATTTTTAGATCTTACCTCACTTAAAAATATTACAGTAATTTAAATACAATAGGCAGAGTGCATACGTACAGAGCACAGACTAACCCACTATATGATCAGAGTAATTTTCTGGATTTCACTATCATCATGTTGGTTGGTATTATTGAATATTCAAAAAAATGTACCTAATATACAAAACTAATAAACTTGAAACTACATATGTATATTGTACATACATATCTTACATTATATACATATGTATATCTGCATTCTCTATTTTACCTTTCAAAACATTTTATTCCCAACAATAAAGAATTCATTCATATGGGTTCGGAGTTACACTTTTCAAACTATTAGTTTTGAAAATAACGAGAAATAAGGCTTGTTGTTTTTTCCGTCATCTCAATAAATTGGCGTTGTAGTCATCGGACTTGTTGCTTTAAGTTTCTCTCTTAACCATTCAATTTTCACTGCCCTTTTAAAATGAGTAATTGGGTTTGCAGCTTATTTGCAGTTTATGTCTGAACTCTCTTCAAACTACGAAAACTAAATCCTACCTACAATTTTTCTCAATAAAGCAACACAATTCCTGCGCAGAAAAAAACACATCTTTCACACAAATAATTTTAATTCTCCAACAATTCTTCGTCAAGTTCTCCTGAAGAGAATTGGGGAGGATGTATACGTTTTTTTTTTTTTAGATTCCACAAACGCAGAAAATGAGTTATTCCACTGCAGTCAGTGTAGCAGTAGGACATTAACATTCTACAGGTTGTACAGGCACAAAGATTTTGGAACGAGGTGGGGCGAAGTTCTATACCCCATTGATCCCAAGGAAACCACAACGCAGGACTAAGGTCATGAGCTCTTTAATGTACAACGATAACTCTTGCTCCGGCAAATATTGCTATACTATTTCTGTTTCAATTTAAATTTTGTATGAATTTGTTGTGTTGTCAAAGTGACTATGATAGCAATATTGCCAACAAAGGGATGCCTTTTCAAGGATTATTTCGACAGCAGCCGTACTCCATGCAAAGGTTAGAAAATACATAGGAACCTATATCTATACTCATGACAGATGTACGACGACGTACGTACGCCCTTACCCACAAGTGCTGAGTTTATATAGTATCCTTTGCATCGTGCACATCACGAGAAGAGGACTAAAAGAATGCGGATTATATTATTATTACAACTTATCAACTTTGGGGAAAGTTAATTAAATTTTAAGAACGCTGGGTTCGTTACAACCTTTCGTCGACTAAGAAGAACAATAAGATATAGGTTTATATTTAGGTATGTGTGAAAAAGTCCTTGCGGATGAGATTGAAGAATTATGGCACTTCCTATTGTTATTTTATTATTTACAAAAAGGAAAATGATGAATGCTCCTTTTATTATGAATATTTTGTATACACACGAAGGTCAAGACAAGAATAACTTGGTATAATAGAAGGGATCAGATTCACTGCCTAACAAACATTAATGCGGATGTTTGCTTAACATTCAGTAAAAATGAAAAATAAACATGCGATAAATATTCATTTCAGTGAATCAACTCTGAATGTGTTAAAAAATCCTATATTTCATAACTATAGGGAAGGGGTATGGAGAAAAAAAATATAGACATTTAAATGAACGCACACAAGTATTCTTCAAAAGAAGTATGAACTGATATCTTGAGTGCATCTTAAAAATGAAAATACTGGATTCATATTTAGATACATTCAATTATTTGAGCTATATTGGTATTTTTTATGAATACTCATAATTAATCAAAAACGATTCAATTCATATTCACTAAGAAATTGGCTTCATTTTAATGATTCACATTCGTCTCATCCAAATGATTTAAAATAGACTCATCTATTATTTATTTAAATGAATTAATTCTTAAGTGTATTTTTTATGTGCTAAAGGCATATAGTGAAGGATATAACTCATATGTTAAGTACCGTTACCCAAGATTCATATCGAATCATAAATTAATTCATATTCGAAAGTTCTTTTTAACATTGTGAATCATTCATGATTTATTTTTATTTTTATTAGTGAATAAAACCGATTCGATTCCTTAAATGCAAACTCTGGCATTACGATACTTCACTTATTAACCATATAAATTCATAAATTATTCATCTAAGTAAATGTTATCATGACGTTATTATTCATTTAAGATATGAATACTTTCTGAATTATTAAATTTTTTTAATGAGACGAATTAACTTAAAACTAAGAGAGAAATGACAAAGAAATAATAAAAAAATATAATAATCTTGGTCGTATATTTAATTATAAACATTGTCTAACTGTATTTAGCCGTCCAAGTTATAAATAAACACCTTAAATTGTTGTCTGAGAGTTATCTAACTTAGACAACGGAATTGGCTGTGTAAACCTTGACTAATGTGATATTTTTTTATTTAAATAGACCAATTTTAGGTATTTCGTACTGTTGAGACACTGCTTAAACCTAGTCAAAAATCTAATAAATATACGGTTGGCTGTCTTGCAATGCCTAGTAAAAAAAATATAGACGACTGGATCGTAAGAACTAGCTCTTGTGGTAAACACATAATAGGACATCTTAAACAATAAAATGTTTTAAAAAAGTCAAGAGTAGGTACTAAAAAAATATATATTTTAAAGATTTTTCCACTGTTTAAGGTGGGACGTGGGTGGGGCTATTTTCCAAAAAATACGTAAAATAGCGAAACAAATATTTAAAAAAAAAAACAATGACAACATTAACAATTTCACACTTTCTGGTGTATAACCAGCTAAAAATATCTTTAGATTTTTAGAAAATTGAACCATTTTTTCTTAATTCTTTGTTAAAAAATATATTTTTTCAAAAACCTATAACTGAAATAATTTAGTTTAAGATTGCAATACAAAGAAAGGATAAAGTTATAATGGAAAAATTATTGCATAATTTAATGCCACTGTAGGTTTTATAAATTTATAAAATTGACCCTTACTCGAACGTGGGAAATAGAACGCCGTTTCATACGAGTCAACTCGAAATATCAGCGTCATTTCCGCATTAAAAATTAATTAAGAACAAATTTCTGATACACATACATATGTTGCTGACTATCTTAAGCATTGTATAATATACGAACTTTAAAGGACCTCGTCTTTCACATGAAAGGTGACAAAAGCAATTTGTTTTTTTCGAAAGGTTCAACAACCGAGCCATAATGAGGTCATTAGACAAACCAATAAAAAAGATAATAATAACTATTCTAACAACTTCAGGTTTGCCAAAGTACATATTAAAAAAAAAAAAAAACAAAAGTACAAGAAGGTAAAAATCCAAGGCAACATAAACTTTTTCATCCCACCCTAATATTATATTTCTTCATTAAAATTGAAAAAACAAAGAAGTTTTCATGCCTTTTACAATTGTTCCTTATATATTGTTAGGCGAGCGAGCACCGGACCCGGACGTCTCCAATTTCAAATTTCTTATTAAATTGCATTTACAAATTCATTATTCTATTCTTAGATCACGTCATAGTTCCTCTTCCCGCATCCTTACATTTTGCCTGCCTGAATATGTATATTGTGCCTTTATATGTGTGTATAAGTATAAAATTTGTGCTCAACACAAGGTGAATGGGTATTCGAAAAGGGCTGGAGGATGGTTAGGCGGAAGATAGAAAGAAGAAAGGATTTTTGTGGTTTCAAGATGATGGTGAATGAAATAGCATCAACTATTTGAAATCCTATTGCATTGTTATGTACTCCTCCTTTGTCTTTAGATTTTGCCGATTAACGAGACTGGCAGGAGCACAAACAACGACCTAACCGAACGTGAACTTAACACAGATACAAATATATATTTATATCTACGTTCACCATCGATTGAAACCTAGGCGTTGGCGTTGGAAAGACGACAAAGTGAGCGACGACTACGACCGACTGTGAGGAAGCAAGGACATTATTGAGGAGCGCGAAATAAAAAGGATGACTTAAATTTTCTGCCATATCAGGAAGTTCTTGCGTTTATATTTCCTGCTTTTCTACTTCATTGGTTTTGATATTATTGTGGGAAATCCTGTTACGGATCATTATCAAGAATATAAACGAGCATCAAGATGACAGGCTGAAAGTTGTGACTATGATGGGGAATGGGCTAATGGAGAGGAGAAATTCAAGCCTAATCTGAGAAGGAGACCATTGAGCAGGCATTAAATTGATTTTTTTTTATAATTAGACGGAAGAGAGGTAGGTACTAGGTATAGAATAAAATGTTCAATGTTCTCAAAAACTATATAGAAGACATTTAACAATTTGGATTTGAGTGTTTAAAAATTGATAAGAACATTGAGTAAAAAAACAAAAATAGCAGATACCTACTCGATTTTGAACACTTTTAAAAAATAGATAAATAAAAGTACTTTTTTCAAAATTTATGTTTTAAAATTTATTTTTCAAGAATTATCAATTAAAACATGTTGATTTAGAAAGAAAATGAATAAGGGACTAATTTTTAACTTTGAACAAATTTGTATGCAAATTACTCTGTAAATTCTGATTTTGAAAGTTTGATTTTCAAAACTGACTTTCTACATTTTTAAAAAAAAATTTTATTATTCGCAGAATTTTTCAGTGTTTCGAGTTTTGAATTTGGTAAAAAACACTACTGAATTATTTTTTTATAATTTTATTCACTTTATTAGTATTTTTTTATGAAATTTGAGATACCACTCTTAATCAACTTTAAGTCATTTAGGCGTATTTTATTTAATAAGCTATCCTGCTACGATTTCCCGAAAAACGGTTTATCGCGTCATGTTTTCTCACATCACGTTTTCCCGCAGAACGATATCCCGAATCACAGTTTCCCGTGTATCGTTTGCACGCAGATTGCTACCTTTTCAATACAAAGTGGCGGCGGCGGCGCGGCGACGACGCATGAACAAAATTCATTCCCATAGTATATGGTGACACTAACCCATGAGAATCAACAAGACCGAAGTTTTCTACTTTTTGAGTGAATATTTGAGTGAATCATATGGCAGTAAGAGATATAGGCCTTTTTCATTTTGGTCGGTTTAGGTTGTATACGGTAAGTGGTCGGGATTGTTTGATGACTGGCTAAATTTGGGTGGGGTTGGGTTGGAACGCTTAAAAGCGTTATTTTTTTCCAGTCTGAGATTTTTCAAGCACGTAGGTAAAAAAATAAAAAAAAAGTTCTTTCAAGGACTACAAAAATTAATTAATTTAAGTATCATTTAAGCGTCTTTTTTTGACTTTTTAAAGGCTATTTTTAGGGCATTTTCTTTCTTTTTTCAAAGATTAAATGTCATTTTAAGCGTTTGATCCACAATCGAACAAACCCAACATCGTCGACTTATCGTCACCCAAACACCTAGCAAATCGGTACATATCTCCTTAAAGAAGAGGTCTTACCTCCACACTGGCGAAAGGACTATTGCTTAGTGCTTAAATACTTCGACGACCTATAAAAATATTATATATATGTATTAACAAATATAAAATATTAATTGCATAAATGCAAAATGGTATTTTTAAAAAGGATTGCCTTTCCCGTCGCCAATCCCGTGGAAAATTTGTACGGGAAATCGTTCTGCGGGATATCGTGCTGCGGGATTGTACCAAAAATACTACCTTTAAAATCAGCGGGCAAACGTTACACCAGCAACTGATTTACGGGAAAACGTATAGGTAGAACGAAAATCTCGACGAAATTCTAGAAGCTATTAAGAGAAAATAATAGAATCAGTTATAAAATAAGTACAGGATTATCTGCAGAAAGCTTGTGTGCTAAAAACTAAAAAATTATTTTTATGCAACAACTCAAACCTAGTGTTCTTCTAGGCGGAACCATCAACCCTTGATGAAACATTAGATGATCAATTTCGGAAATAAGAGTTGCATTGAAGAAATCAAAAAATTGAAACGGACCAGGCGAAGATGGGATTCCATAATTCAACACCTACATTTATAATTATGCAAAGACACTGTTCCTCAAAAATTCGGTTAATTTTCTAAAACACAAAATGGATGCATTTTAGACACTGCCGAAAACTATCGAGAAATATCTTTTATTTTGTTAGCTAAAATATTTTGCGATATTTTTGTGAAAAGACTGCAACAAATGGGTAGAGTGAAAGAACATTCTTTGGAATTTCCAAGCAGGTTTAAGAAAAAACTTTTCAGCTATTGACCCATGACCATATCTTTACACTTTTATCAATCATCAGAGATTTTCAAGCAAAAAACAAGAAAGTAAAATATTTATTCATAAAAGGGGGGAATCATTGAATCATTGAATCAAACAACAATTAATTATTATTTAGAATAATTACAAGCAAAAGAATATTAAGAAAACTTCATATTTGTATGAACACTGAAGCGCAAAATTTTCACTCTGATTTTGTTTTTAAACAATAATAACAATAATAAACTGTTTCTTATACCCGTTGTCAGGAAATTATAAGAAAATGTCGTGTTAAAGAAACAAATATTGTAAAATTTCTGTGTTTCTTATAAGCGTTATGTACTGTATACAATGTTAAAAAAAATTAACTTAAACCCCACCCAAATCTTTTTCTAACTACGGTTTTGACCAAATGCAGTCCGACTTTTTTTCAAATATTTAAAAAATATTTTTTTTTCTCATTTTGCATTTGCGTGGATTTTTGTATTTTGCATAGCTGGCAATGTTTTGTTCTATAGAGCACGACTGGAACAAGCATCTGAAGATAAAGAGATTTCCAAGGACTTAAACCTCCATACACTTTATCCAAATAAGATTTCCTTCGCCTTTTTGGTCCACCACCACCGACTCGGCAATTCAGCTAGAGGACAACGGGCTGTCCTTCTTATAGTCTGGCGGTCGTCGCACTATCTCCTCCAAACATCTTTATCGAAGTCGTTTGTTCCTTCTTTTGTCCGTTTGCGGTCTTTCATAGCGATGACTATGTTCACCGTCGTCGTCGTTATAGTCGGTCGTTGTCGCTCCTTCAAGTGCATCGTCCACGCTATGCATTTTTAATTACACCATTTTCGGTTCGTTGTTTCGGTTTAAAAATGCAAATGAGAACAGCAGAAATGCATTTAATTTGCATGGCGATATTTCGAATATACGTGAAAAGATTCGTACCGTTTCGTTCGCTATGGGTGTTCAAATGGACGGGACGGATGGACTAGTGGGCGTAAGCGATAGCAAATATAAATATAAAGTCATTTCGTTGCCCATTGAAATGGCACAAAAGGAAAAAAACCAGCAGTGTTTACTTAAAGAATACTTAAGATTTTCTCTGTAGAGACATTACTATGACTTTGAATAAAATACACGCCATTCCACCAGGACTTTTTAGTTAAATATAAAATATCTTTTAACTCATACCTCCATTCTTTTCCAACTCTAAGCCGATTAATATTACTTTTTTCTCTACTTAGGATTTCAAACTGAAAAATAACAGACGAAGAAATGAAAAGGCATTATCGCATATTATTTAAGTTTGGCGAATAGTTTGAAACATAGCGCAATAATTAAAGATGAAGGTTTTTTTCGGAGCTATAGAAAAAAACCATTGCGACGATCAGCCTATTAAGAAAACTATAAAAAGTTTAAATCTGCAAAATTTATTAAGATGAACTTAAAAAACGAACCCATACCTGCTGATAACATCAGCACACCAGGATATGGTTGAGAATTATAAAAGTCAGTATAGCTCAAAAAGCTTCACTAGTATACATTAGCCGCATTTTTATGGGATTTTTATATATAGAATAGTAAGAAATTTCCAAAAAACCCGTCCGCAGTAGCCTAGTTTTTATATTTCACATTTGGTACTACCGCGAATAACAGCTGTCAGAATAATTAAAAAAAAAAAAAACACAAATATAAGAAAGTTTGCTACAAATGAAAACCAAAACAAAAAATAACTTGAACCAAAAATTAATTTTAGTTTCATAAATGGACAACTCCATACGATACTCGAATAAATATCACAAAGCCATCCGTAGTAGGATTCTACTTAACTGCTTTTATTGGCAGTAATTCTACCGTGGATTTTGTATTTGTAACTCGTGTAAAAATCTACTGTTCTGTGAATAGCTTTTCCAAAAAAACACGAATATTGTTTTTTTTCACACATTTTTATTTTAATAGTATGACTTTCGTGTATACCTGGATGAAGAACTATGAATAAAAGTGAAGGCAATCCGCCATTTTGTAAAAGGCTATAGATAGGTTACATTTTGTAATATTTCGCAAACTCTCAAAATATATTCGGTTAAAAATGACACTCCATTTTTTGAATCCGAGAAGGCATTCGGTCTGAAATAAAAAAGCAGAGAACTGTTATCGCAAACTAATGGCTCGCGTACACCTAGTCCGTCATCGGCCGAAGTATTCTCGGCCGTTGTCGGTAGAACTCGGCCGATGGAACCTATACGTTTGAAAGGAAGGAGAGCGCGTACACCACTGAAAGCGACATCCGTTAATAAGCGATCAACCGGCATATCCCAACATGTTTGGATTTTTCGTCAGTTGTCCGGTTGATTCTTGATAAAGTTCGTACAAAAAAAAAGAAAAAAAAAAAGGATACTGAAAAGTTAATTAATTGCGTTCATAAAGGGCACCTTTCTGGGACAAATTTTCTATAAATTATAACAATAGAGAAAATTATCACTTTCACATCACAGTCAGACTTCAGACCGGCACCGTCCGAGATCGGAAGGAGTGTATGCAGACGAACGTCCGAGACAGTCGTCCGAATACCTCCCACCCGATATCGGCCGATGATTCGGTTTTAGTGTACGCGAACCGTAATTTCTGGGCACCATCCAGTTTTCTATTACAATGCAGTTAAGAAGTGTTTGCGTAAGCAATTTTTTTATTTTCCTTTGTTTTAATTTTTTGTGTGCGCTTTTAAGGTCTGGTGGCGAGATTTTTGGATACACACTATATATGTACATATGTACGGAGGACCGTGCATTCACGTTTATTCTAATCAATGGAAATCATTAAACGATCTGTTGTTCATGAGTCATCACCATGTAATTTTTTTTATTTCAATTTCATACGCCTAACGCTTCGAGTTTATGCAAAATTAGAGCATACTTAACTTACCCCGACCGGTGGCCAACTCACCCCGATGCCGTAGCTAGTTGGCCTACTTACTAGAGGTCAACTTGTAAAATTAAAATAAAAGAGTTTTGTCATTTATACAGGGTGTCCCGGACCTGGTTGAAGGTATTTTAGGGTGTGGTTCTTGGGTGTATTCTAAAAAAAATCATTCTAGAGTAAAGGACTATCTCCAATTTTGACATCATTTATCGTGGATTTAAGAAAACGCTTAGGTACTTTGGTTTACCCTGACCCATGTTAAAAAAAAGTGCTTTGCTAATTCTAGTTGTATAAACTTCGTTCAGGACTTTATTTTGATTAAAAATACTAGCCTTAAAAAGTGTTTTATGTTTATTGTTCCATTTTTCCCCAGTATCATAAGATCAGTGGGTTTTTCCACGATCTTGTTATTAAATTTTATTTTTATTTTTGTTACATTTACAAAAAAAAGGTTATGTTTATTACGCATTTTCTCGAGAAAATCGATCTCAAAGTCAAAAATTAGCATGGACAGGAAAAATGGAACAGGCTAGAAACTGGATATCTTATAAGACTGAGACAAGATATCAACTTTATTTAAACGCAAGTATTTTTTCTAAAAATAAAGTCCTATACAAAGTTTCTTCAACTAGAATTAGCAAAGCAATTTTTTTCACTAGTAAACACCTGATGTATTTAAAACAATTTTGTTTCACTATTTGTTAGAAATTTAGAAATATTGATTTAGAATTACAATACCTATATAATGTAATTGATTTCTATCTAATGAAGCAATTTAAAAATCTTTTAACAGTTTTTAACAGCTTTTACGTAGGTAATATACTTTTTATTTTCAAATCCTTACACACATCGTTTACGTTTTTTTTTGCATTCTTTAAAGCATACGACAACACATTCCAATTATCACTAACAGGTGGCCAAATTATAATAATCTTATTCATCTCCTTGCAGGTGTCCATTTAAACCGCTTCTTATGTCATTCAATTTATTGCGTTTAACAAGACAATTTGCTCTTTGTGTACACATTAATATTCAATTATCACCTACAGAGTTTCTTTGTAGAAGGCAATCAAGGCAAAAGCATACTCATTACATTACACAAGTTCATATATATACAAGTACACACTAGAGGTAGAATTTCACAACAGGACACTGTAATAAGGGAAGTTATAATATAACACATCACCACTATACCACCCATCTTAATAACCCCTCAGAGTCCAATGTGATTGATATTAATCGTCTGCGGAGAAAAAGGTTACCAGAGCGATACACTCATAAAAAGGATAAAGAGCGCAGATCAAAGCTTGAAAATAAATGAAAGCGAAGGATCCAGTGCAGTAACCAAACCACCATGCCACTCTGTTGAGTATCAAATACCACTTGAGTAGATTTTTTATTTTTATACTCTAACACTAACCAACGGGTTGTGGATACTCTGCGGAATCCCACAATCGATGTCCTTATTCCGAAAATTTGCAAAGCTGTGAGTTGCATCCTCTTTCTCCACACCTTTATACGCACACAAACCTACATCAATGATACCCAAGTCAGTAACATGGCTTTATGAGTAAACTTCTCGGATGTAGCTAGTGTAACAAAATTTTCAAAGTTTTTAATTAAGTTTCAGTCCATGTCGTCGAATATTAGTGCCACCCGGTGTGTTCTAGTCAAATCATACAACACTCCTTCTATAGTCTGGTAGATTGAGTTTATTTTTGGGTGAAAATGACTGATTGAATTGATAATTAAATGATAAGGAAATCAAATCAGCAATCAGTATGTGACAAGTTTAAATGCAGGTACTAGTTTTAAATTTTAGAAAAAAAAGATATTGAACGCCAACTATTTCAAGGCAAGTCTTAAAACTAATATGGAGGGCTCAAATTTTAACAGTCGTCCTTTTTTACTTAAGTAAAACTTTTAAGCTTTATGGGAGGAGCTTTTTTAACCACCATATAAATGAAAATTGAATTTTCAATTCAAAATAACAGCAAACTCATAGTTGTTTAATTGCTAATTTGCCACGCTAACTCCCGGAATATAGAAATTGCTAGCCACTTTCAAATCAGAAACCCGAAGGGTATTTCTTGATGTTATGTAAAAAATTGTTATAAGTTAGGTCGCTCTTTTGCTTTCTAAGTTATTTTCTCAACTTTCAGTCACCTTTTATCGTAGATGTAAATGTAACCGTGGGTCGGTACATGTCGGTTGTTTTATTTTTATGAAACACCATGGGATGTTATCGTTAGAAAAGCGTTGTAGTATGTCTGGTATACAGGAGCTTTTATTTGAATTGGTTCATTTTTTTTTTTTTATTTTGTTTATTAATTTTCCGTTTGATCAGTTAAGTTTTTATATTTAAATTGCGAACCGTTTAAGAGAGAAAATAAAAAAAATAAAAAATAAATCAAGAAAAGTTAGAAGAAAACATACAGACCATAGTTAATTGGTGGTTTGCTTGTATCAGTGATCCACTAACTTATTCGTAATATTATTCTTTTAGAATCAAAGCACAAGTCACTTTTCAATGCTATCCAATGTGCTTTCTTCTTGTTCGAACAAAATGCTGAAGTTTTAATTAATTCGAAAGAAACCACACCACCTCCAAACTTTAAATTATTGCACAAAAATTATGTAAAGTTGAAAGGTGCTTTTATGATAAGCATATATGTATGTACATATAAAATCTGAGCATAAAACGGCACAATAAACAAAATAAAAAAAAAGTAATACTTGAAAAAATAACAAAAAATTGGTACGTCATTTTTTGGTATTTATTAATATGAAGTTAAAAAGTAAATTTAAAAAAAAATCATTCACTTATTTTCTATATATCGAATTTTTGATATGCAATATTATTTAAACTTAATAGAAGCTCTTTGTAAACAAAATTTAATTAAAATTGGTCGCACAGATAATGAGATATTCGAAAACTAAAAAAAAAGGTTCTTTGAAAGATACCGTTAATAATCGATAAATAAATTTGTTTCCAATAAAATAATTTAATCAAAATCGTATGAGAAGTTTTTGAGAAAAAATGAATGAATTTCCTTACCGGTTTTTAAACACTTAAATTGTAGGTACAGTTATTTTTGGTTATAAGAACAATATAAAATCTGCTAGGTAATGTTAAAAACCTGCTGAGTTGGGTGGCAAGTATAATAAAAATGGATTGAGTCGTTTTCATATTATTAATTTTTCAAAAAAAAAAAAATTGGAACATTTTGGTTAACAAAACTTTTAAAACATATTCCATACAAAAATTGATCAAAATCAATTGAATCGGTTTTGAGAAAATCGAAAAAAAACTGTTTCCATGGGAACCATTTATAAACATTTCTTTTAAGTAGTTTGTGTAAAAAAAATTACTGTACGGCAAGTACCGTTATTTTAATAAAATAAAATAAAATAAAATAAAATAAAATAAAATAAAATAAAATAAAATAAAATAAAATAAAATAAAATAAAATAAAATAAAATAAAATAAAATAAAATAAAATAAAATAAAATAAAATAAAATAAAATAAAATAAAATAAAATAAAATAAAATAAAATAAAATAAAATAAAATAAAATAAAATAAAATAAAATAAAATAAAATAAAATAAAATAAAATAAAATAAAATAAAATAAAATAAAATAAAATAAAATAAAATAAAATAAAATAAAATAAAATAAAATAAAATAAAATAAAATAAAATAAAATAAAATAAAATAAAATAAAATAAAATAAAATAAAATAAAATAAAATAAAATAAAATAAAATAAAATAAAATAAAATAAAATAAAATAAAATAAAATAAAATAAAATAAAATAAAATAAAATAAAATAAAATAAAATAAAATAAAATAAAATAAAATAAAATAAAATAAAATAAAATAAAATAAAATAAAATAAAATAAAATAAAATAAAATAAAATAAAATAAAATAAAATAAAATAAAATAAAATAAAATAAAATAAAATAAAATAAAATAAAATAAAATAAAATAAAATAAAATAAAATAAAATAAAATAAAATAAAATAAAATAAAATAAAAAATGTATCGACCCACTCGCTTACGCTTGAGATGAACGGACAGACAGAGAGACAGACAGATAGGCGGACTGGCTCTGACAAAAGGCAAAAACGTTTTTGTGGAATCGAAACAAGAAATAAAAATCAGAAAAATGATTTATGGCTTCAAAAGTTGTTGCCGTAAGTTTGCCGTTTTTTTAACTAATTTAATGCCCCTCCTGCAGTAGAACCCCTTTCGTATAAGAGTTTGTTCTTGTTTCGATGTAACCGCTTTTACCATTTGTTGCATCCTATACAAAACACCCTTTACCTAAATTAAAATGTACCGTCTGATTGGGGTACTGGGCGCATAGAAGATATTATTTGACTGACTACAAGACGACACGAAACAAAGGAACCACAAGATTTGCCATCATAATGAATATTCACGAAGATTAAGAAACATTTTCTATTACCATTATTTTGTTATGTGTCTACATTGTGCTCTTTATCATCTATTCCTTTTTCCAGTCGAGCAGCGATACAAAAACCGGACGACGAAACGTCGCGAAGCAAAAAATATCTCGGCCTTGTGGTTGCAGGGGAATCCTGTCGTTCTGAAAAAAATATTTTTTTTTAATTCTATAATGGTTTTATTGGAAAATTTGTTTTGACTTTTAGTCTAAGGAGTGTTTTCATTTTGTTTCTCCTTTTCCGGTCGAGTCCTTCTAGTGGTCCTTTTATTGTCAGTGGCAATTGTTTTCTTAATGATTTTATTGGCTTGTTTTTAAGGACAGTTGAAAACATTTCATCATTTCTTTGTTTAGTTTTTCCGTTGCTGTCGCCTTACATATATAGACATTGGATTTTTTTATTATTATATTTTTTTTTTCTGTGAGCCTCAAGCAATAGAGACATCCAAAGTAGACGAAGGAATTTTGCGGGATATTTGGCTGTGTGGAGATTAAACTTCAACAAAACCATCGAGATATTTCATAAAAAATTGCTTAATTATACAATTTGTTTGTATATCTACCTATTATATTATGGGGGCCATCAACTTTTTCCACCCGCTACCGCCTGTCTTTAAAAAAATCTTTGTTTTGGAGGGTAACAAAATGATATTATGGGTCCTGCTTCGCTGTTTATACAACTTGAGACTTTATTTGCATCATTCATTTGATTAATGCAGACTTTAGATGGTCTGAAGCAGTAGATTTATGAATATTGGCACTATGCCAGAGAGAAATTTTGTTTTGCAACTTTTAGTTTCCTCAAGCTCTTTGATTTAAAAAAAAAGATTAAGATTATATGTGTTGTATAGCAACTTTTTTCTTCTTAGGTTATCTTAAATTTATGTTGTTAGGGACCTATTTAAATTTAAAAAATAAAATGTTTGAAGAAAAAGTTAAAGTGGGTATAGATAGGGGCGGTGACCATATTTTTAACTATCTCGTAAACCAACTTTTGAAAAACTGAACGCAAACCAATAGCCTAAGGTGCTTCATTTACAATGATCGCTGGTTATACAAGCTTTTTCATATGTGTCGTTTAGTCTGATAATGCGGAAAACACTTCCGCTTTCATTTTTGAATGACTATTATTTTACCCATATATGAGGAATTTTAATTTATGATTTTTTTTTTGAAAAATACATAATATTTATTAAAAATAAAAAAAGACTTTTCTTTATTTTAATCCTTATATGTATATGATGGTCTCATATAATCACATTGATTATGATGTTTGTTTTACGGGCTACAGGTCAGTTTTTTTCCAATTAAATGAAAATTAACAGTTAATTTGTTAAAATGTAAAGTATAGTACTGTGTGCAAGTAAAATGTAACTTTGTTTTCTTAATTTAAGTGCAATATATATGTATAATGTAATATGAATGTTTAAAAAAGTGCAATATTAATGTATATTTATTTCAAGTATATGTATATATGTACAATTTAAATGTTCACCACCAAAAAACACAAAAAAATAAAACCTGATGATGTTCATAATCATGAACGAAACGTCGTTTTAAACAACATTTTGTTTTTCATTTAATTGGAAAAAAACTGACCTGTAGCCCGTAAAACAAATATAATAATTTACAGAGGTCATAAAAACATACTAACACATTGATTATGGATATTACAAGACAACATCATTCAATTTGCATTTATTTTTCAAGCTTCTCATACTTAAACGACATTAACAGCTTAAAACTTATAATTATTATCATTTCGGGCAAACATTTCATAGATCCACCATCTGACTTGTTATTGTCATGTTAAGAAATAATACACACAAAAGTGTTTTGCCTCATAATTCCATCTAACACCAACCAATCGTATTAACGCCAAGGATTTTCCTAATTAGTGTTAACGAATGTCACTCCTTCTTAAGATTAGGTATATTCTCAGTATAAGAATACTGAATACAGTTTGAAGGAATAAAATAGTTTTTTATATTTACGTTCGTGTTTATATATACGCAAATGTTTAAAATTATTTTTTTGGATATTAATTTTGAAATTTGCATTATATGTACATTCGTACACCTGGGCGTATGCGTAATTTTTCCTTTTTTTTGTTCATACATAGTTTTAACAACCCATTTTTTATAAACTGATGATTGGTTAGTCAAAGTTTTTTTTTTATATCATTATTTTCGCTTATATGTATGTAGATAATTTTAAAATTCTGTAAATGCTAAATTCTGTATTTCAAAAGTCTGAGCATTAACGAGGAATCGGCTTCTTTAACTTACAGTTATTGTATTGAAATTACAAACCTTGATAACACAGTTCTGAGTTAGTTCCTGTTAAGCTTGATAAGAAGTTAAAAGAAATCATGACGAGTATTAAACTGTTAAAATTCAATAGAGGAAAAAATAAATTGCGTATGTCAAATGTCGATTAGATTATTTAACATGTACAAAATTGCATAAAACTTTACAGAATTGTTTATGTTAAAAGCAGAATATTGGATTTACAGAATTTTAAAATATGAAATTATAAATGAATTTTGAAATACAGAATTATGAATTTACAAAACTTGGAATACAGAATAATAAATTTACAGAATAATGGAAAACAGAATTATTTTTATACAGAATTTTCAATTCATTTACAAAATTTTAGTCATACAGAATTTTGGAATGCAGAAAAACGACCCCTTCTCAAATAAATTATTATCTTCCTGTCAAAGTAAAAACTTATTTTTGGATCATTGAAATTGATCCAGACAGAAAGCAGGATCCCAGGTTATTTTTGCATTACTTACGTGTCAAAAGGCGATCCTGATGAACGCAGGTAAGTTTAAAATGAAATCTTACTCGTAATATAAATATATAATATAAATATAAATATATTCGCGCTAAAAAACTGGGCCTATAGCAGTGCATCTTAACTGCAATTCGGAAAGGCAGTAAATCCCGTGGGTATTAATTCTTTTTTGTAGTAGTAGCTTATTGCCACTTCTAAATAAAAATATAAAAATAAGTTTTAGTACGCTGCACAATTCCTTCAACTTCAACCCAGAAAATTCCTCAGTTTTTCTTCTTATAATAAATATGTAGATGTTTACACATCAAAATCTCTAAATGCCAAGTTCGCTGTAAACACTAATAAACTGTCAACGCATAACCTTCAGGGCATTTTCAGTAATTCGAGCAAGACCAATTCTCTTGTTGAAATGCTGTTCCTTATTTTATTTTATATATTTTATTTTAAAAATATCTTCTACACGTAGTGCACTTTAATGCACATTTCCATCCTCGTCTTTAGTCATCGTATAGTTAGAAATAGTTCCCTCTTTTGAATACAGAAACTTCCTTATACCCTTATCGTTCAAGTTTTCCAATATTAACTTTTATCGAAGTTCATGGTTTATTTGAAATTTGTTTTTTTTTTATGTATTTGGATGAATATGAAAATATAAATTGAAAATATGGTTATAGTTTGGCTTGTATAGGTTTTGTTTTTGCTCAGTTTTTGTCGATATAAATATGTACATATAAGGAAATAAAGTGATTTTTGGTGTGTGTATTTAAGTTTTGTAAAAAAAAAGTTAAACTATATTCATCTTACAAGTTACAAGTACCTAACTACAAGTTAGTGTAGGAAAATATGATTTTTCTTCTTCAAGTTTGGCATTGTGAATAGAGACTTTAAAGAGAATTTAATTTTTGTTTACAGTAAAATGAGCAGATATTTTATAAATTAAACAACATCCAAGCAATCATTATGACACTATTAATGAATTCTTAAAAAGTGGTGAAAGAATAATTGAAATTTTTCTTCTTTCAGCTTTTCTACAAATTTTGTATTAATTATATATCACGATTCATTAATAACATTTTGATAAATTTAAGTTACCTACATATAACACAAATTTGTGATTATATATACATATTATCAGTCGTATTTATTAGATTTTTGTCTACTAAGACACTGTCTAACTATTTTCAAATTGGTGGAAATATGATTTATTTAATAAAAAAAAATATCATATTATTCACGGTTAAGACAATCTACTCTTGTGTCTAAGTTAGGCAGCTATAAGACAACAATAAACAAGGTTTTTGAAAACATTTTCCAAAGTTAGACAGTTGTCTAAAGTTAGACAACATTTATAAATAAGACCAAATATGAGCATATGTAGGTTAGGTACCTATGAATAAAGAAAAATGGAATTGGAGTCGACAGGAATTGGACCGAAATTAGAATTGTGCTCACGTGTATTTTAATAGAAAACCGCATGAGCAGTAAGCTAGTAAGCTGCAATTATTCATCACACAAGCTGTAAATTGCCAGGCGCATGTTACTAATGTTACATGTTACATTTTGGTGAAATGTCATTCGCATGACGTGATGGTTCGGTAGGGGAAGACTAGTGGAATATTTGCTGCATGTCGAATCTTGTACGCGTCTACTGCAAGAAGATTCGTGTGCAGAAGCCCTTAGTTTCTATTGATTTGGAATATAGGGATGTATGTACGAAACGCAGATTATACATATATTATACGGAACAAATGTTAAAATGTACTGCATACTTGATAACTTTTCATATGCAAATCATTTCCAAGAAACCGTACAAAAGACAAATTAAGAATAATCCGTCTCGTTCGTTGACTTTTTATAATCGAATGACTGCCTAGATTTATATGCATATTGAGTTAACTCAGATTTTGACTGTCTAAAAAGATTATTACATAGACTCCCACCATCTTGTTTTTTTCTTCTAATTTTCTATTGAAGTTCCAAAGTATAACTTAAAAGATTCAACAAACACAAGACACACATTCCATTTTACCTAACTACATATATAGGTATGACATTCTAAAACATTTCGAAGCACATCCCATAAGGTGCGCCTGTCATACTCGTCCTTCTTAACTCTATACATATAATATAGCATCCCTGTTTGCATTAGGAAGGTGAATGTATCTTTTCACACGATATGTTTCTATATACAGTGTGCAAAATATAGTATAATGGCGTCTTTCTCTAGAAGGTTGTTTTCCGCTGGGAAATGCGCTCATCATTAACATACGAATGCAATAAATAATTTTCAGTGAAATCAACATTTTGCACAGTTTTCCCGCTTTTGCCTCCTCAACCTCGTGATATTTATTGTTGTTGTTCATCTTTTATATGAGCTGAATGCACGTCTCCAAAGTTGTCACAAAAAATTAAGAAATTTCTGGGGAATTTGACATTTTTTTCTTTGTTGTGTGTTGTTTTGAAAATGTTCTTTATTTTCTTTTCTATCCGCTCCTTTGAGAATGAAAATTATTTTCCACTTCGAAGGGAATCAGAATCAGTGTGAGCCGGAACCCGTGAAAGCTAAAAGATGAATAATTATGAATGAACGAGCATGTTTTAAAAACAACAACAAAAATTGTTGAACGGTGTGTTAAAGTTTAAGTTATTTAATTATTTTTTTTTTGATAAAAATTAAATTGTACCAATAAAAATATTTGCCTTAAGAAATTGAAAACTAACTGACAAAATCACTCGAAATAAATTAGAAGTCATCGAGAAAACCAACACACTTAGACCATTTGGGTTGGTCCGTTGTGAATTGCGATACTACGTTAAGTGGATCAATGACTACCTTATTCGTTAAACCGTATAGATTATCTTGTTTTCCAAATCACTATAGGATGACTATTACTTGCACCTGAATTTCAAACATCTAATTTAGATTTTTTTTTGAAAATTTCAAGATTGTTGACTTAAAAGTTGTTTTGCAATTTGCGTTTATCAAATTTCTATCTAGGTATTTGCATTTCTAATTAAGCAGAAAAATAAAAAAAAATGATTTAAACTCAAAAAACAAATCAAGGTATAATAATTTTTTTTTTTTTGGGGGGGGGGGGAAGTATAACTAGTTAGGCTATCCTATTTGAAAAAAAAATCAAGTTTTAATCGTATTCAATTCGCCATAAAAAAATAAAGTTTTAAATTGAAATATGTATTCAACAATGGAAAATCCCGTAAGTGTACCAAATCAGAGTGGGAAATCATATTTGTCTGCAAAATTCAACAAAATAGAGACTGGGCGACGAGGGTGGCGTTTTTCATACGATTTTAAGCCAATAAAGCTTGTTTGACGAAATAGATTACGTTAACTACGATGCTGGAAAGACATTGAAAGAGGATGGAGGTGTTCCAAAATTTATTGGTATTGAATATAGGTATGTATAGACAAAAGTGAAAACTTTTCATGTGAGTAATATGATTTTACAAAATCTTCCACTAACTAACTTGCTCCTTTCAATACCCCTCTTTATACTTACGTTATCTGTATTCAATGTGAATTACCTTTAATATACATTTTTAAAATTGAAACTTACATACATCTAAAACTTTACAGTGACTAAAGCTGGAATCACATCTATCTCGTGTGGTGTGTTTTGTTGTGGAGTGATGTGTTGTGTCGCTGACTGTGCACAATAATCATAGTTTTTTGTTGCAAAAATGTAAACTTTACTTTTTAATTTCGCTATTTACCTAATCTCTTCTCCGAGCACTCTTTCATCTTTCCCACAGAAAAATATGGCTCCACACAACGTGGTATGGCAATGGCACAATCGGTAAAATATTGATTTCAACACAATACATCACACGAGACAAATATGGATCTACACAGCGATAAAGATACGCGACTAAGCAACACACCACAAGATATAAGTGTGGATCCGACTCAAAGATTACTATTGCCGTGTTTTGGTGAGAATGTTTAGGCAACTCAGCAAATTTTTTTATAAGTAAACAATAAAACAAAAAATTGATTAAAAATACTCTTTTATTTTTTGTACAAAAATAAAAATTATTTGTTATTGTTTTCGTGTAAAAATTTTGCTAAGTTACTATACACTTTCACAAAAATACGGTTTATATTATTTTTGTATCTATCTTATATCTAAATTTGATTATTTTTTCAATTTGTTTAAAAAATGGGGGCTACAAATGCAATTAAAATCAGGATAATATACATATTGAGCTCATCAAACTTCTTTAAAGTCTTTATTTCCAAATCATGTTTTCAATGGATTTAATTACTTATTTTTAATTCTACTATCCAATATTTATGGTATAAAGCAGGTAAATATATATATAGCTTATAATAATTGGAGATCGAAGATATTCGCATGATTTAGGTTACTTATTTTTATCACCTTAAAAGAAATAAATCACTTTTTATACATACATATATATGTTTATCCCAATCAAGAAAAACTTTATTTAAAAATGTGGTGTTCCCCTTTCACGGTGATACTTCTTCTTCTTTATATATACATATACATATGTAAGTAAAGCTCCGCCAGGCAACAAATATTTAAGGTGAAAATTAGATTTGAAATTTAAATTAACACTCCACATCCTTCAATTTGCTTGTGCTGAACACTGTTGTCGTTACATCTCCTCAAGGATATGTACCTACTAAACGTGTACAGTGCCTTATATACAGGTATATTATTCACTACAATTTTGAATCCACCAAGTAAGGTATGGTACATTTATAGTACTT
Source organism: Epistrophe eligans (assembly GCA_951394125.1). Classification (NCBI taxonomy): domain Eukaryota; kingdom Metazoa; phylum Arthropoda; class Insecta; order Diptera; family Syrphidae; genus Epistrophe; species Epistrophe eligans. The sequence continues at coordinate 57,326,759 of OX596028.1, forward strand.
TATGCCTATAAGCAAAATCTAGTAATTACATCGTCTTATGTCGCCTTCGTAAGGCTTAAATGCAGAATGATTCGGGTGGCCAAAGAGTTGAGGGAACGGGGTTTTGGAATCCTCATTTTTATTTCGCTGTGTATGTACTGTACATGTACCTACTAATTGCATTGTAAGGGTAAGACGAAGTGTTTGTGTATATTCTTGAGTATAAAGCAAGGAGAAAAGTTTTGTTGTTGCACTTGTCGTGTTTAGCTAGATGATGGCAACGACGACAACGGTGCGCGTTGAAGATGATGACGACAAAAGTTGACAACACAGAGTGCCCTGGGTGAGTGTCTTCTCATCTCGAATCTGGATGACAGCTTCAAAGACCTGACAAAAACGAAAAGAGATTTATTTTCAATTATGCTGCATATTGGTGAATTAATGGAGTTATAGGTACCTATGTGTATATTTGCCTTGAATGTATATATGCATTACACAACCATCTTTCATTGTGTACCACGGATTATAGTTAGATCAAAGTAATTTATATACAAGGTAATGAGCAATCCACACAAATATTGCTACTTAACGCAAAATTTTAACTCTAGTTCTATTTTTTTTATTTTCACCGAGTTTTTTTTTTAACTGGCTCCATTTTTCTCAAACTACGATATATAAATTAAAGTTCCACAACTCATTTATTTCCCTAGAATCAACAGTATCTGTTATAGGTATATGTATATTTTTTTCTATTTTCTACTTTCTCGATAACTGCTCAACCTATTTTGATTACATTTTTCTTACAGAAGCTTCTTAAAAAATAATATTTTAATATATTAAAATTGTTTTTATTTTATTTTGATTATAAAAATTTTAAATGGAGCAGGGACGTGCGACATTTTTGTTTTCCTTTACTTTATTTAAGGAGATGAAAATATGAAAATTGGTGAAAGTAATGGTGACTCCTTCATAATGCAATTCTCTTACAAAATAACTAAATTGTTAGAAGACAAAGTTCATTTTTGATCGAATAAAATAGCCTAGGAAATAAGTTGTTTCATGTTTTTAAATGAAAATTTTCATTTTAGATACACAGAATTTCTGTATTTTAGAGTATTGTTGTTGCGTCATACATTTTATATTCCTCATCAATGCCGTCATTATAGAGCTTCATCATCAGGACAATCTTCCTTATACACTGAAGGTTATATAGCAATTTTGTGATTGTAGATGTTGTTGAAAATTAAGTTGTTCTTTCTTTGTTTATCAATTATTACATCATTTCCGTTTTAAATTTTCTTTGATGACATTGACAGGAACCAGGAACAGTCGATATGAAAATTTTTAGTTAACGAGAATTTAAAATTAATTTTTGTATGTTTGAAAAGATGGATTTGGTTGTTGTGTTAATCGGAAGTGCAGTGATTGGCGTAAACATGATGATGTCCGGTACAGGTACGATAACTTCACATAAATTGTGCTTGCTAAGTAACGGGTACAAGTCTCGTCTACCCATACAAATAAAACTTATATTTATAGGCAGGTATGTATATGCTAATCAGAAGAAATAAGCAACACTATATATGTATTACTCTGTGGGAGGTGACTGGTAAAATTAGCCGTCAACAGTTATTTATATGGGTCAATACTTCAATAGATAGATAAAATTCTTTATAAAATTTATATTGTATACAATCACTTAAAACTAAGAATATAAGGACATGGCTTTGTTGCCGTCTGACTTTTTTTTAAATACTAGTTTATGTATAAAACAATGTGAAAGGTTTTTAAAAAATTAAAATAAATTCTCTTTTTAATTTTATAGATTTAAAATGTACAATTTTGTATGTTTATAAACATTAAATAGTATTAATAGTTCATTTTTTTATGATTTTATTCATAAATGGGTAAATGCTCGTTTTAATACAATTTTAAAATGATTTGAAACACAAAAATCTTAATACCTACCCATAACTGAAGAATTTTTAAATAGGTTAAAAGATATTGCGGGAGGTTAAGGCATGTTCCGTTTAGATTATCAAGAAGCTGATCCATATAGACAAAAAACTCATTTGGAAATGTAAACGCCATCCTTGGAATCGCATAGGGTGACAACTTTTGCGCCGCCTCGTACATACATACACAAATAAGACGCCAAAAATCAGTCTCTGTATTGCGATGTTATCAAAGATGGCAGTTTCTCTGAAAAAAACATTCTATGAGTGGAAAAGGCTGGTTTTGAATCCAGCCTGGTAGCCCAACAATGTTATAAATTTATTTTTAAGGTATCTACTGATTTGAAAAGATCCACTTCTGCCAACTAAGCTTTTTCCTCCTTCCGGTTGTAATCTGGAGGTTCTGAAGTCTTGCAGAATTATTTTATTGCATTTTCTGCAACTTTTAACATTCTAACCGTTTTCTGTTGTTGTCAAAGTTGATATACATATACAATAAATAGTATGCACCGCTACATTGGGATATGTATCTCTGGCAAGGTGTGAATGGCGTATTTGAAGTTCAGTAGACCAACTTTAATTTCTGCTACCGCAATATTTTACTGTGTTCATCCAGCGAAAGACTGTATAGGTAATTATTCCTTGCGTCACTCATCTCAGCAAGGAACACGTTAAGGTTAAGGCTAGTCATCAGGTGGGTCCAAGTTTCGACCCAAATTATAATCCTTTTATAATCTAACGTGTCTTTCGCTCTACACTTAACGCGGAGATAGTTTAAATTTCATATTTGGCTGTGGCACGATAAAAAGTTTGGGTTGGTTTTATCCAAGAGACTTTTGAAAACAATGCTTTTATGAAAGCACCCCGGGGCACGTTTTAAAATGATGTAAAAATTTTTACTCACATATACGTAGATAACGTATAGGTTCCTGCGAAGCGCCATAGATTGATGGTTATAATGACATGAAGTGATTACCCTAAATATTTAAATTGGAATGAAAAAAAAAAACATATACATACATACATACATACATAAATACGTCAAAAGTTTTAAGTGACGACTGACGACTGACGAGTGTCGAGACGACAAAGACTACATGATTACGAAATAGAATTAATTTTTAAAAACTTTTGCAATTATATATTCATGAAAAATTGGGGAGGGCTTCATTCTCAAGTTAATAATTTTAATAAGCTAATTAGGTATAATGGTTTTCTAAAAATAAATTAATTATTTAGAATAATAACTGTTAAAGTTACTGTAAAAGTTTATACAAATTCTGTTTTGAGTAGAATTAGAAATAAAGCTCTTTATACTTTAATAAAGTATTATGGAGGCTAATAGGAGAATTGATGTTTTCGATTAATAGGTACCTACAGGCAGGTTAATATATGTTTCTACATATTATATCGTATAAATATAAAGTGTTTTTTAGGACACGAATTTGCTTATATATGACAAAAATTTCAGTATAATATATAAGAGCCTAAAAAGACAGAAATAAACAAAGTTTCCAAAAAGTGTTTAGAAATTTTTCCGCTCTTTTTTTAGGAACTAACTACAATGAATCTGGCATTGTACATATAGCAACAAATGTTCAAAATTATAGATATTTTCGACATTTTCGTGTTGTGTTTTCAAATTGCTCTAAAAAAATGTATGTACATCTGCCTACGGAAACAAATATAGATTTTTCAATAAATCAACCTGTTAAATTAATGTAGCATTATGTACCTATAAGCTTTCGCTATGAGAAATTTTAAATACCAAACATGGTGATTTAAATTACAAATCTGATAACTATTATTCGTGGAATACTCCTATGCGGCATTTAAACTTATATCTACTTATGTGCAATTGTCTATATTTCAATGCAGTCAATCAGAAACAAAAAACATGATCGGGTTGAACATTACTCACACCGACTCTAAAACACCGAAAGCTACACTTTAAGGCTTAGGTATTTCATGGGCCATATGAATCCTTGACGAGAACAGACAATAAATTATTGTGTTGGTCCGTATAAACACTAAATATTGACGCTGCTTCCGTTTCCACACCGTTATTCATGACAAAACACTTTGCTTTGTATTTTCGCATCGTTATAAAAGCTTTAATTAAATGGAATCGCCATTTATGGCCTTCGAAAAACAATAATCATAATAACGTAGGAAAAGCTGGTGGGAGATTTGAAATGATGATGTTCAATTGAATAGAACTCGTTCTAATAAACCTCCGACTTGTATATACATACATACCCTCGCTTAATCAGAACAAAAGTATAGAATTCCCACTTTATGTGCATGTTTTGAATATTAATTTATCAGACACATTCTAAATAACAATTCTCGGAAAAATCTTTCCCTTTTCTATTATTCTAAATGAAAATTGTCTCGTGAAATTCGTTTCATTTCCCCTTAAACCGAAATACCCTAGACAAAAAAATAATAATTCAGTTATCGTATTCTCTGTATTGGGTAAAATCATATACCATACAATGTCAAATTGAAAACGGGCAATTTAAACGGTTCACCAAAAACAGCGACGCGAAAATTCAATCTGTAGTTTTTACAAAAGAAATGTTTAAAAAGTGTAGTCAAGACAGTTTTGAGGCATCCAAATGAAATAAAAAGTAGCTGAAATTATTTTTCGCCTTTTGCTATGCCTTCTTTTATAATCACCATCATAAAATTATCAAAATTCCTTTTAAACCCTATTATAAGTACCTGCATAATGTGCAATGAGAAAGGAAATTTCGGCTCGATAAAATTCGAACTACAAAGTCGTTTTTTATGCAATTTTCAGGTGTGTAAAAGGTAAAAATTCAATTTTATTTAAAAAAAAAACAGGCTATTTTTACAGAAACAGAGATTTAAGAGACATCATTTTCCTGAACATACCTATACTGTCTCCAATTTATTGAAAAAAATCAAAAATAGCAAAAACTCCTATTATTTCTAAGAAAAACCATTTATTTAATTTTATTAATTTTGTTTTCTGAAAAAAAAAACTACAAAATATTTATGTATGTACTTGGTTTTAACTGTTGGTCTATGGGAATATTGTTGGTTTTGTTATTTTTTTTTTTTTAATTTATTAAATGAGGAGCTATGATTCCGGAGATTATAAATATGCCTTTATTAAAATTTTTAACATTCAAAAAAAATTAATCCAAATTTATATGTTTTATTAAAAATTGGGAACTCCGTCCGAGCAGCATTCTGAATCCTTCTATACAGCAATTGGAACATCATCAACGAAAGTGTGGTGTTGTTTCAATGCTGAAGACTATTCCGTTCGGACAATGCATTATTTATTTTCTATATTGTTGTTTTGTAAAATTATGAATTGCATGCCGTTTTGAGTGGATAGGTGTAGGCGCCACATTATTTTCTAACATATCAACCGACTGAATCAAGTTTTGGACCGTTAGTGTTAGTTAGCGATGCCACAATTGGACTCAAAACTACCCTTCAACTCCAGATGTTGGCCTTGTACACGTCATTACGTGCTGCGTTGGATTCCATGCTTCATTGTTTTTGTTTGAAATAAATTGCAATGAATTCGGATGGTAAGGAGGCTGGGGCATGAAACATAATCATCCTTAATAAACAATTAGGTATTATTATAGTTTTATGAAACTCCTGGTCATTAGATGATTCTTATCAGAATATAAATTCCACTCGCCATCACCATTATAGGTACTAATTACCAAGATAACCTTGATAATTACAGTGCTTTCACTTAATCGGACCAACACAGAATTTTACAAAATATATTAACAAACAAAATTATCTTTGTTTTGTGTATGAGGGTATAAAATTTGAATTTTCTTAAAGAATTCTGCATTTTTGCATTCTGAATTCTTGATTTATTAACAATTTATTATAATGCATTAAACTGTATTGATTTAAGCTGAAAGCTTGAATGTAGTAGCCTGTGGCGTAATGATTAGTACGCAGGCCTGTCACGCCGAAGTTCTACGGTTTTAGTCAAGGTATAAATATGATACTAGTTCACTTATTTTACTAACTTTAAAGGTTTGTTTCACAATGTCTGATTAAAGTACGAATTAAGTTACTTGGAACTTGTTCGACATTTAAAAACCTCATTTACGTTTCTCAATATCTACTAACTAGCAATTAAAGTTCTAAGTATTTTTACTGGCCAGGTGAAGTGCCGATTAGCAATTAAAACATTCAAATCTGTCTTCACTCACACTCACACTTCTACACTCACCTGTTATTATCCAGAGCTCTTTGAAACGACTCTTTAAACAGCTACAATAAGACGACCAACAATGCAAAATGAACTATTTGATGATTATAAATAATTTTTTCTTAATGTTTGACATCAGTCAAATTAAATTTGTCTGGAAAACTGGAATACGGAACGAATAGCTAATTGATCATTGTGAAACGCAAAGTTTTTTAATGTAAGAATTTAATTTTCAAATAAATTAACTGTCAAATAACTAATTAGAACTTAAATGAAACAGGCCCTACGGCTCTTTACTTAAATTTTCTTAGTTTTAAATATCTTTTAACCTAGTGTTATACTATACCCATTTTCTCAATAAATTTCAGTTGAACACGCCTTTAAAAATGATAGTTCATCCAAACAAGTAGGGAAACATACCATTTTCACTTTGTTAATTGTCAAAATAAAATTTAAAGTAAGTATGATACTAAAATGTTAAAATATAGGCATTTGGTGAGATGTGAACTTTAATAAAATGTTAAAAATAGCATGATGCTAATTCATTTAAAATTTGGAATGTCCTATTTTTAACCTAGCATCATACTAAAAATGCTTTAACATCGTACTTAATAGTCTTACATTTTGCGCCATTGATTTTATATCCGTTGTAACTCATAAGTTAAGATGTTTATTGCCACCAATCAACGGGATATAATATAGGATATCGTTATTCCTGCGTCTTACATTCGAATTTTTAACGTTTAATACGTTTACCATCTACCCAGAATTTTGGTACAATAACACTAATAAAATTATTCATTTTATCAATGCATATTTGTATCACCTGTAAGAACATTTCTTTTTTGATAATTTAGCAACTATACCGCTTTCGATTTTGAATCAGAGTTTTAATAATTTAGTTTTGCTTCACCTGCGGTTAAAGGTTTCTTTCCCTATGACAAATCAATAAAATTCTCGGGAAAATAACTGTTTTTAAAAATACGTACTTAAAAAAGCATTTTGTTTCCATAAGCAAAACTTTTGAATTTTCCAAGCGTTTCTCGCACCTGATCCAAAGCATCTTCTCACCATCCCTCAGTTCTATCATGATTTACCAAGTGCTTTTATAAGCTTCTAAAACAACCAGAAAAAAAAAGAAGCAACTGCTGTGTGAAAAAATTTCTTCAACAGTTTATAAATAGTTAGAGGTGTGAGTGCATGTGTTCGAACAAGTATCTAATGGATAAATGAGTACTTTGCACTTGGCCGCCGTCATAGCCATACCAGCAGTCCACACTGAAGTTAAGACCATTCTCTGCTTTAGAGGAAGTTTCTTTGACTTCTCAGATAGTTTTTCCGGTATTTTTCACTTTTCCTGGCAGAGCCTTTTTTGTTGCTTGTTGCCTCCTACAACCATATCCCATCTACTATCCATGCTTTCGTCCTCATTTGGTATAGTAGCAAAATGCATTGCGCTGCAGCGCACAAGAAATACCAAAATTTATATCTTCGTTTCTTCTGCAGATTTAAAATTTAACACGAAACTGCTTTTAGGATAGTTTAACAATTTATTATTTTCTTTTATATTTTTTTTTTTTTTAGTTTCTCTTGTATTGTTTTTTTTTTTTAATGCTGTATGTATGGTCGGGTTCGGACTCAGGGCTCGGAAATAGTTGTTGGAACTCCCATCGCAGTAATGCTCGCTCAATTTGTTCCATTAATTGGAAATGCAATCGCAAGAGAAACAACAGAACAGACCGTCCGCTGGTGCTGTAAGCTGTAAGGTTTGTAGAATAGTCAGCATACGGAAAGAGCAGGAGTGCAACAATTTCGTGGTTAAGATTTAAGTGGTGTAAAACTCTTCTCTGTCATGGATAATGGGGTACATGAATTTTGAAGGAGGGATTTCAATGGAGCTGTGGCAGCTATGGCAGCTTATATTATAATAAAATAATGGAAATAAGGGGTTGCATGAAATCAGATTTCCAAATCTGTTTCAGTGAAATTTTAGCTTTGGGGTTAAAACTAATATTTTGATGGATATTAATTAACTCATACTACTTTTGAAAAATGAAAGGGAATGTATATTGTATTATTAAATGTATGTATATCATTTATTTTCAAAAAAAATTAACTGAACATATTTGTAAAACTTTAAAAAGATTCAATAATTTTCAATAGAACTTTTTAAAGTGAAATAATCTTAGCTACCCCATCTATCTATTATTAATTTAGGGCTCCAACTAAACTATCAGTCAAGTTAAGTAGGAAAAGTCAGTTTTTTTTACTTATAATTATGAACAGCTCCGTTAAAAATATACAGGGTGATTCGTATAAGGTGTGACAAAAAGCTGGACCATATAAGTTGAGTATGGAAGGGGGTCTATTCTGCTCCGTTCAGCTGGGAGGCGCAATTTTCTAAAAAGTGACTTAGAACTGTAAAAAAATTTAAAATCTACTTCCTACTTCGCACCATCGCCAAAATATTGAAATCTACTTCGTTTTAAAAATTTCTGTTTCAACTTACTTCAATTTTACTTCTACTACTTCTACTACCTACTTCTTTTTCTATATTTCACTCTAGAATGTAGTCCAACAAAATACAAAATCAAAACTAACCAATACCAATGCCAATTTAATTATCCCTTTTTCTGATTTATAGAAAAAAGGATAATTAAAGAACCCAAACATAAAGCCTGAGATAATTGTTTATTAAAACGTTTTTTTTTTTTTTTTTGTTAAATTAATTTGAAAAGTGCTTTTAAAACGTATATTAAATATTGTTGAACATAAGTATATTATGTAAATATGAAGTGTGAAAGAATTTTTATTTTTTTAATAATTTTTACAATTTTTTTTAAAAATACAATATATATATAATATAAAAAAAGGAAATTTAGAAATCTACTTCGATTTTTCTCAATCTACTTCGGTTTTTTCTTAAAATCTACTTCAACATTTTCTCCGGAAGTGGTATCGCTGGTGGAGACTCCTCCAAATAATCAACTTTAACTATCAATTTGGCTAGTCGAGCAGCAGAGTGGGAATTGTAGACCAAAAAGGATGTTTCTTTTTTTTGTATCGAACCCACGCAATCCAGGTACTAGGATTAATTGATAAAACTCTGTTATAATTTTTATCGCTTTTGGTAACCTACTTATTTATATTTTCTAATTAAAAAAGCTATATTAAAAATAAAAGAATCAGGTCACATCTTAAATAAACAACCTATTGAATTAATTGTTCAAGATGCTTCATTATTTTCTTAAGCTTCAAGTTCTTGTGAGTAATTAACAAACTACTATCTTAGTTTCGTTTTGCTGATATTAAAATAAAATTTAATTACGCAGCCGGTGCTCAAGTCTATACTACCAGTACGACTTGACAAGAATACCTTACCTCTTTGCCCACTTATTTCAACTATACCCTTCATCAGTGAGAAGATATGTATAGTTAAATCTAACGTAGATATACCTTCTGCAGTATATATTTCAGCGCTCTAGTGTATAGTTAACACTTTGTACCTACATATAAGCAAAGAGCCAAGAGAAGGATTATCTGATTAACACAGGAGCGTTTCAATTTTAAAGTAATTTTGACCCAAATATCAACCCTGCTGCACCGCTGAAGTTAGGAAATTTTCTGCAGACATGCACTCTGAACTTTTCGAGGTTAATTAAATTCATATCATGATGAAACCCTCCAAGGTCTGAGAAAGAGGAAAAAAGTAACATGATTTTTCCAAAGTGACTACAATATATAAGCACATCAACTACCTGCAGTGTTCACTGTTCAAGTCTGCAGGTTGTTGCCTTTGGTTATCGATGTCTTATGGTTATGGTACATTTTTAATCTATCTCCAGGAAGATAGGTTGACAAGGATTACTACAAAACGTCTGGAAGACCATTGGCACTTAATATGAACTATCTAAATGGGAGGTGAAAAACTAAAGCAATTTTCAGATCCAGTCTTGCAAAAACTCTTCGGTAATTAAAATTGTTTTCTCTAGTTGATTGCTTTAAAACAACAACCTTAACCAATTCAATCTTCAGAAGATTAACGAACAAGAACAAAAGCAGAATACTGGCCAAAGTATAAGCTTATATTATGATGAATTATATAAATACACTTAGTTTCAGAAAAATAACAGTTTAAACCATAGTTAAAAATATTTGTCAAACTCGGTCAAGGTTACGCATTAAAATATGAAACTTTGTTTGATTAAACAGAACCCACAAATTATAAATTAAAAGATGGTCCCGAAAATAAGGAAAGCTCTGATATCATCGATGAAACCAGTAAATTGTGACGAATATCAAGTTAGCAAAGTACCCTATTTTGTCGTTAAATTTTTGGTTATTGCCTTACCAACTTGACATCAAGCAAAGCATCTCACCGAAAAGTGGTTTTAACATCATAATTTAATTATTGATTTCTTCATTATAGTTGTCAATATTATTCTCTTATAAGCTGTGACAGTTTCAATTTGTTCGTTTAACTAATATTGTCTATGTTTTCTTTATATCTTTCAGTAAAATCATATCATTGTCATTTGAAATTGAAATGAATTGAATTGTTTTGTCCTAACTTTCGCTAAAACCATTACAGTTTTGGAGATTTACATAGGTAGATTAATTACGCGTTTTCCGATAAAGAATATATTATGAGCATAATGGCGTCCCAAAAATCTGGACTTTAGCTACCTATATAAAAATTGTCATATTGACAATTGTGACTGTCAGCTTGATGATTGCTTCTTGAGGATGTGTATTGACAACATTCGGTTCGAGAAAAGTATTAAAAAAATTAACTGTTAAAAAAAGGTGGACGCGATAAAAAATGTTGAAGTTTTTAAAAAGATCATTGTCTAAAAATTCTACAAAAAGCAACACATATTTTATCGTCTTCGTTTCTCATATTCAGAGTTTTACTATTGACAAGAAATAATTGGAATTTTAACTGAACATTCTAAATAAAATTTAACCCAGCCTGTTAAAGAAGATGTATTTTAAAATGTTCTTACTTAAATATTATCTTATATGATCAATTCAATGTAGGCCATCAAATAAATGAAAAGTTTGCGAACCAACATTAAAGTAAATACATTAAAAAGAACTGAAGGTTATAGTTATACCAAATGTCTGCAAAATTGAGTTTAAAAGAATCACAGAAATATAATATAAAAAAATAACTAAGAGATAGAATTAGGTTCGTATCCAAGGTAAAATCTTCTTAAGGCGACATTCGGTCAACTAATATCACTCGAAACAGAAACTGTCCCGGACAATTTATTTTAAATTATAATTTTATAAATGTCATAAACCATTTTACACAGAAGTAAGGAAGGAAAAAATATTTTGTGATCCTGACCAGACACAAAACAGCCTTTCCATTTTATCCTCACCAGCACAGCACAGCACAGCCTCTTATTCTTTGAACACACAAAAAAAATTCTACCCTCAGTCTTGAGAATACCTTGGTAAACATTTACAAAATGAAATAAATGAGAAACAAAGCAGCGTAAACAACTATGTGAAAATCGTTCCAAGGACTCTATAAGAGAAAGATGAAAAAAAAAAAAAAAAAACAGAAAGAAAATAGTACTCATTGGTCGCGTTGTTGCCTGTTGGTCTTACCATCAAGGGTTTTATTTTTCTTGCAGTATGAAGTACGCCTCCGGTTCTCGCCGCATACCCTAATAATCACCTTTGGGAAATTACGTGAAACAATATTCTGAACAATAATTTTTCCTGTATGCCATGTCAACGCGTTATAGTTGAATCTTTTCACTGTAACCAAGCCACCCATCGTTTTGTGCAGGGAATCTGGAATCTAGACATCACTTGCCCTCCTTTGCAGAGATATTATTGTGAGAATGTATTTCCATCATCTTCCGGAATCGGTGTTGTGATAGGAGTATATAGTTTTGATTGAAGGTGTACATTAGGGTGACCTTTTTAAAAATCAGTTGTGAATTTTAATAGATCCCTTAAAATTGCTCGAAATAATTTTTAAATAGTTTTTAACTCTCTTTAAATTAATATGAAACTGACCACCAAGACTATATTGAATTTTTAAAAGGGAAAACATATGCTATACAAGACAATTTTGAACTAATAAATATCATTTTTTTACTCTTGAGCTTTCTGATCATTCGTTTGTAGGAATAACATAAAACGAAATATGTCAACTTAAAGACAGGTGAGACTTATAAAGTTAAGTTTTAATAAATTGCCGAATTCACATAGCTGTTATCATTTTTCCAAGACTCTTCTCTTGTTTTCTTTTATCTTGTATATGTGCAGGACGAAAGTAACACGAAGTTAAGACTAATTTATATTACCGTATTTTATTGATGATTTAATCATATTATCTGATAAGTTATGGGTTTCGTTTATCCTACTATTTTGAGCAGTGAATTGTTAATTCACAGTAGTTAAAGATGAAAGAGGGGCCTTTGATTAAATGTTCAAATATAAATGTGTTTATGAATAGACGTGTCAATCGTTCCTCAAATAGTTCTTCTTAAATTAGTATGAGGCGTTCTAATTACGAAAAAGATATGATAACTTTCAGATAAACATTACATAATTTCTTGTAGGTGAAAGTATCTCGTTGCGTTCATCCCCGTGGTTAAGTATGTAAGTAATACTTTTGTCAACATGCTCTAGTTTGTCGAAAAAAAGTAAATAATTTATTCAGATTGTTAGATTTTTTTTAAATGATGACCAGATATACATAAACAATATATGAAAGAATACTTAGGTAGAAACATGCGTCAAAATATTGAGATTAACTTTTTTTTAGATAAAATATCGCCAGCGAAGCAAATTTCAAATTATGAACTTTTTCTTTCTTTTTACTGTGGCACGTGCCCATCTCACGACCGATCCATAACAACTGGCTAGTATGAGAAGAGTTAAGTTGTTTACACGAATACGAATACTTCAACTTATTTATTGAAGCTGTGAATTGGCTTCTTATTTTCATGACGTGTTACTTTTGTCCTCGGTCTCCCCTACCTAAAATTGTGAGTGTGTTTTTATATTTGCATTAGATTATCTGAGAATATTCTGTTTAGAACAATTTCGAATTTTTTCTGTCAAAACAAATTTTGCATACTATTTTGCAAGATTTCAGAAAGAATTTACCCGTTAATTTTTTTTTACACCAATGTTAAATTGAATTTCGTAGTGTTTTAAGGAGACAATTGTATTTTTAGCTCCTACGAATTTTAATTTCATTGAAAATTTTAATTAAGTATATATAATCTTTTTCTTTTCAATAAACAAAACATAATATACTTATTTTCTTCAATGTATTTTTAAACATCCTAGTCGTTCATGTGAAATCTCTCGGTGAAGTGAAATGCAAAAATGCACTTAAAAAAAGTGAAAATGTTTTTTTTTTTCGAAAGCCAATCAACGTGAGTGATTCTGCTGGTACATGAGCAAAGAATATTGTTCTGGAATCTTTGCCAGAGAACTCCATTTCATAAGAATTCTCAAGTCGCAATGTATACAAATAGGCCAACCGATTTTGTATATTGTATCAAAATCGGCTGGCAAGTACCACATAACAGAAAAATTTCGATTCTGTTTAGAAAAAAATTCGATTTTTTTGTTCAAAGAAATTCTAATTCCCTCGCATTTATCTTGAAATTATTCAAATTTTGATTTATGTCTCGGCCTTACAGCGAATTAGTGTAAAATATAACTTTTTAATCCAGTAATAAAATCAAACAAAATTAAAATATATAACCTCTATTAAGAACCACCCTAATATACATATTTACTAATAATTTACCTACGTAATTATGTCTTTAATAAACGAAATTTTTAGGTATACCTACAGCTATTTTCTTTATGTTTTATTATCACATCTTTAACTAAAATATAATTAATTTAAGAACCCGATTAATTTACTAGGTAGTAATTTATGTAAAATTTGTAAAATTTGTGAAAAAGTTCCCATGCAGACGCTTTTGCTAAACAAAGGTTAAAATATCTCAAAACCCTCTCAAGATGCAAACATTTTCAATTTAGGTTCCAAATAGAGAAAAAAAAATTTTATTTTACATAGAAAAGCGCGGAATTTGAAAGCTTTTTGTCTGGAAACTGAAAGGTTAAAAAAATATGTAGGTACATAATATATACCTACATTGTATATATGTAGATATGTATATTCCTTTTAAGTAAAAAGTTATCAAATAGTTAGACTGGACTTGTAGAAACAAACAAAAGTCTGGAACATACCTATGGGTATCACCTATAATATCTACCACCATAAATAATTAAATGCCAGCTGTATGCTGTATTATTATGTATTTTAGTCGTAGAGAAATATCTATCTAACCTTGTTTTTGAACACCACAAGATTCTTTTATCGTATTATTAAGCTTATTTTATGGAGAAACTATGTATATAAACCGTAATAATATTCAGCACGTCAACAACTTAAAAAATAAAATCTCACTAAACCAAAGGATTTAACTCTCCATACCCTAAGAATATAAAAAAATCAAGTTAATTCTGCATAGAACACTACCTACTATATACATATTCTCCCCGATCGATAGTAAAATTTCATAGTATACACTTTTCTACCGAGTAGCAACACGATAACATGATAAGCTCTATTCTTGTTAATACAAAAATTAAAAATTTAATACACAGAATCAACCTTGTATTTCCCTTTTATTGTGCGGCCACCATTTTTCCGACTGATAAATACCTAATGATAAGCAGATTTTCCTATAAAACAATCAGTTCCACGAAGACACCATACAATATCATCGAAATCCATTGTAACTAGTCCCCAACCGAACAGCGCAGCAGATTGCTTAAAACTTAATGTAACTATATACATATGTAGGTAAATGATAATAATTTAACAGCGCAATATTTTTGGTTCGCAAATCTTTTACATTTTCCTTCCACTACTCGAATACAGCAGAAAACTTAAAATGTCTCAGAATTTATTTATGTGAACTGAGCTCGCCATTAGTGTATGTGCGGATAGTTATGGCCGTACCTAAATCTCAACTAAACACAAGTAATTAACTAAATCCTTTTATGACTGCAATCAAATTGGTGCCTTTATTTCCAATTATGTACGCACAATTATTACTAATGTAGAACTACTGTGAACATTTCATTAAGAGAAAAGGACTTTTTACCCTAGGCTGTAGGCCGACTATGTTGCACGTAGGGACAGTAAGTGGGTACATGCAAATAATAGTAAAATTGTGGATGATAGTCAGGTTATGTCGAGCAACCAGTTGCCTGGGTTTTTTGTTAATTTTGAACAAAAATTAAAATTATAAGGGTATCCGTATCCTGTGCTATTTTTCGATATGTTATGTTTTTAAAAGAGGAACACACTCACAAGGAAAAAACTAAATCACTTATCCTTAGAAACAACAACAACAACAATAACAATTCTCTAAAGATTGGGTCTATGGTTTTTTTTTTTTTAAGAAAATCAAGGTTAGTAGGTTGACAAACATAGCATACCTATTCATTTTGTAATCTCATTACTGAAATCACATATTGATGATTTTATAAATAAAAAATAATGAATAAATAATTGCAGGTTTAAAGTAATTGAATTTACGTTCTTTTAAACGCACGTCGTCGCACACTGCACAAGTAGTTTCCTATGTTATTTCAAATCAAATTAAATGCACCACTGGGTTGCACGTACTTGCCCTTACACTTTGGTTTTAAAGTCTAAATACTATAAATCAATTCGTCTCATATTAAAAGAAATAAATTAGTTATGGGAGCAACGGAATCTATATTTTATGCCACCTCCCAAAAACGTAGTTTAGTTTAAGGAATTATTATGTGAGTACACAAACAAGAACAATATAGCACCGTCTTGCACATATTTCTGCATGCAGGCATGGTACAGTTTAAACCGAAAAATTGTTTAAAATCAAAATAAATATAGAAATAAACTGATTAAATAGCTTCTGAAATTAATTTCGCACCAACGCCATGTACATACACTATCTGATTTCTTTAACAACATTTAATTTATGAAAAAAAAAATTAAACATTTTCGGAGTGTTTTTTTAAAAAATAATATTTATATAAAAAAATTTGTAAACATTGTTAAGAAAAATAAATTGGTATGCCATTTTTAGTGTTTGTTGTTACGTTTTTTTTTTCAGGTGACATGCCTAACTAAATGTCGAATTCCTTTCAACAAAAAAATCGACCAAACAAAATCGTTGTTTTGAAAGAAATTAGTAAAGAATCGAATTTTTTTGTGACTGTGTGTGTGGTGATTGACCGTGCTGATTTTGAACCAAAAAAAAAATCAGTATAATATACTGATAATTCGATTCTTTACTAATTCGCGACTCTAGAACAACAAGGTTCTAGGTGGAAATTAAAAAAAAAAAAATGAGTTATTATCACAAATCTGGCTAATAAGGTATAGCGCTCGTTCAATTTCTGCTGACTATTTTGCTCTATCCATTTTTATTTCTGAGAAAGCCAGGGATACAGAGTTCTATTTGACAATTTTCGATTTGAGATTTAGTCAAAAAGGTTCTAACATCAACAACTTTGTTTCACAAAATTATGCAAATAGAACTTTGTTGCATTTTAAAATGCAGATAGAACCTTTATGCTCAGAATTTATTCATTATTTTAATTTTTTATTCATATAAATTTCAATTTCACCGATAAAATGAAAAAAAAAATTTTAGTTTAGTTTCAAGTTTGAAGGATTAAACAAGTGTTTTAAGCAATTAGTATTTTACATTTTCGGTAAGTTTGTTCCCTCTATTTTTCATTTAATTAAGTGGGTACAATGATTTTCTTATGTATGTAACAGATTCCCAGATGAGAAGAATTTTGAAGAAATTTTTACCTTATACGAAGGTAATAAAATTGAATTGGGTCCTTCAGTAATGATTGAAGAGTTGAAAATTATTGTTGAAAAGAAAATGTCAGGCCGGAGAATCGTATGTGAGTGTCAGGGGAAAAAATGTTAGTAAAAAAGAAATAAAAACGACAAAGGACATTTTATCCAAGTTTATCTGCAAGTTTAATTGCGAAAAACATACATATCTCCATAAAGTAGAACGTGAGGAAATGTTTAAAGCTTTTCACGCTTTGAATCAAAAAGGTAAACCAAATTTTATTCTAAAATCCACTAAAAGAACTGAAAGTAGTCGAAAAATTAAAAAAAACATCTCTGGGCTATAAAAAGTGAACGAGGTCTAACACCGATTAAAAGGATACCAGAAAATAAGGTGTTAGAACTCCAGGCGCATATATGTAAATTAAATGATCTCAACTTTCAATATTAATATTCACCCTTATTCCCTAGAGCGTTTTTCGAATACGATGCACGACAGTAACACGGCTCTAGAAGCAGCAATTGTAGTTTTAGTAAAACGACTGTCGTTGTAATGGTTAGAAGGGTGAAGAAAGAAGATAAATTTTCAGTTTTACCTAAACGCTAATTAACGCTTCTGGAGCCCTATCGTTTTACTGGCGTTTTCATAAAATGCCTTACGGAATAAGAGCGAATATTTTACTAACTATTTTGTTTTTACCAGTCGCGATAATAACTTTTATTTATTTATACAACAATCACCTAAAAATGAAATTTTATTTAAGTAAATAATAAAAATTAATGAATCTTCCTTTCTTCAACAGTAAAAAATTATTAAAAAATGTTAATATTTTATCGCATCTATATCTAAGAAAAAATACAAATATCATAGTCAATAAGGTTCTAAGTGGTAAGTGCAACCAACAACACAATTTGCCTTCTTAAAACACAGCGGAATTCAATTTTAGATTGTAGAAGTGTCAAATCTTGCTAGTGTGTGTGCAAATCGCTGTAATTTTTTAAATTTTGCAAAATATTGAAAATTTGTTTGACAGAAAAAATTCGATTCTTTTCAGAAAAATTTCAAAACAGAATCGATTCTTTGGTTGAAAGGAATTTGTACCATACGAGAAAATTTTTGCGACCCAGTCGTCGATTTGAATTTCTTCTAAAACCCGAAAGTTCAATTCTACACCTATTCCAACACCTAATTTTTTTAATTTTTTTGTTTTGCTTAATTATACCTACTATCATTACTTACTACTACAGTACAACACGCTTATAAGAAAGTCTGAAAATCCCGGAAATTTTTT
The DNA here is from genome assembly GCA_951394125.1 of Epistrophe eligans. Taxonomy (NCBI): domain Eukaryota; kingdom Metazoa; phylum Arthropoda; class Insecta; order Diptera; family Syrphidae; genus Epistrophe; species Epistrophe eligans. The sequence goes on from OX596028.1 coordinate 57,345,062, forward strand.
TCTTATATCCGAGTTTTTCTTATATGCAAACAACGGATATAAGAAAGAAAATTTCTTATATAAGCAACACGGATATAAGAAAAAAAATTTCTTATAAAGAACAACGGATTTAAGAAAAAAAAAACAATGCAAAAAGTTTTTTATTTCTTCTAAAATGTTTAGTTTTATTTTTACGGATACCGTGTTTCTTTTTCTAAGCATTTTAAACACACAACATAAAAACAAAACAGGAAAGTTAAACGAAAACGAAAACAAAAACAAAAACAAACTATCAAATATAGAATCAAAATGTCACAATTTATAGACCACGGAGTATTCACGCTCTTGTCAATCTGACGTTGTCATTTTTATTGAAAAACTGGAAGTTGTTATTAAAGGTGGAAACATATTGGTGCGTATGTGTAAACAAATTTTTATTTCAATCAAAGTAAAGCTGAAGTTAGTTTCTTATATGCGTACTTTTTTGTTCTTGAAAATTTGTATTGTGCATTAAAAGGTATTTCTTATAAACGTGTTTTTCTTATATGCGAGTTTCTTATATACGTTCAATTTCAGAGAGAAATTTAAGAAAAAGACATGAGCGCAAAATTTTAAACGATTTAGTATGATGTTAAAGTCATTTTATCATAGTAAAAAATGCTTTAACATCGTACTAAATCGTTTAAAATTTTGCGCTATGGTGTTTTAGGTTGCGTTTCTTATAAGCGAGTTTTTCTTATATGAGTGTTTCTTATATCCGTAAAATACTGTATCTATATTACTTACTATCATTATACATAAGTTTGTACGATGATGATCATGATAAATTTTAAATAAATTCAAAATGAATCTAACCTTTAACATTATTCAAATGATTGTGTATGTTCAGTTCAAGTAGAAAAATATTGGTTCTTAAGAAGACAATTACAGTTCGCCAATTCGGAATACTAGGAAAAAGAAGAAAATATGTGCATATAGTAGGTATGTACGGTTGTGTCTTGTACTGTCTGATGGCTTGCGTTAAAGGAAAGAGTTTAAAATCCTATTTTATATTCTAGGAACGTGCAAGTAATTTTAAGAAACTGTCATAGGGCCAGTAAGTTAGTTGTAAGTTATTGATAAGTAGGCTAGTTTTTTATGAATTTTTGTCTAGCGTTAAGATAGTTATAAGTTTTGAAGAAAATAAAAATGAATTTAAAATGAGTCAGCCAACTGTTTCTTGAAGCTTGAACTCCTTTTTCTCTTTGGACGCAAAAAAAAATCATTGGCCGTTTCTGGCGCTGCTAATAATCCCTGAACTAAAAAAACCTTTTAGGGTAGGAGGCAAGACAAAACTGTGTCAGAGGAAGCGGAAGGAGATGGTGATTTGCGGCAAATGTTGTTTTTTTGATGCAGTTAAATATAAGTTACTTACATATGTACCTACATGCACATAATATTATTTCAATTGTTGTATATTTTTTAAAAACTTTGACATTTTTCATGTAATATTTACATACATGCGCTTGTTTTTGGATGCACATCAAATACACATTAAAATCATTAGTTTGTTTTGGCTTGAGTATAAAGCCTTTCATCTCTAATTTTAGAAGAAATAAATTAGTTATGGGAGCCTTTGTTTTAGGCTACGTCTACGTACCTACCAAAAACATGAGAATTTTATACAAATCCGGTTCAGCAAATTTACGTGATTGAAGTATATTTTTATTTTCATTTTATTTTTTTTTTTGCTTTTTTATAGCAAAATGCTATGAAATATCAATTGAAAATTATTCAAAGATAATGTAATTACATAACAAACATCACTTCACATTACTTTATGTGGAATATGAGACACAATTAGCCCGTGAAATGAAAAAAATTGTAAACTCCATATTATACATATGTAGGTGTTTTTACACGATTTAAAGAAGCACCGCATGCTGTTTTATATTTTTGTAAATAAAGTATTGCAACTGAATACTTGTTAACTTTTATTTCACGTTTTTATTTTATTTTTTTTTAATATTAAAAAAAAACACATATGCATAAGCAATACACACCTCTTCCATTACTTCTTATTCTTAAAAAAAAATTAGCGGTTTTCTTACTACAGTAATTTAAAAAAAAATTCTTAAATGTCATACGTCCGAATATCTCGAGAAAAAGAAAATGTCACCGTCGTCAATTTTATTCTTCACATATTTAAAAAAAAAAAAAACAGAAATTTTTTTTTAGGTCGAAAAAAAAAATATTGTTGAAAAACGTTTTTAGGTTCCATTATTTTGAGAACAAACAATGGTATTGTTTCTGACTAATTTTAAACTATACACTTTGCCATATTTGATTACTGATATTGATTTTTAAGAAAATTTAAATATAATTTTTTTAAAAGCAAAATAATTACAAGAAAATACTCAAAATAAATAAAAAAATGTTTTTCGGCTCGAATATCTTAGGAACAAACACTGATTTCGAAGCCGAACTAATTTTATTCTACACACTATGACGTAGTCAATAACTGATACATTTTGTAAAAACATTTAATTCAGTTTTTTTTTTTAAGAAACAAAATTGCAAACCAAAAAATGGTCCAACACAATTTTCGGCTCGTATATCTTGAAAACAAACTATGCTAAAGACTCCGGAATAATGTTATTTTACTCACAATGTTGTTACTAAGAATTGAGGGATTTTGTAAAAAAATGCAATTGATAGTTTTTTTTAAAGCAAACAAATCTGCCAAGATTCAACTTAAATAGTTGAAAAAAAACGCACCAAACTTTGGTTTTCACTTGATCCCATATTGAACACCTGATAAAGTTTTTTAAGATTTTGAATTTGGAATTTTCTTATAGCAAAAAAATATCGGGCATCCAGTTTCCACGGACACCAAAGGGAAGTTACCAGTATGGGTCGAACCCACTCTCTTTTTTCTTGCCGACTTCTAGATAAACTAGATACTTAAAAATTTAAAGAAACTTGTTGTCATCAAGTTCTGACCAAAATTTTAAACTTACATTTCTATCTAATTGGAAAGTTTATATAAAAGCAGAAAGTCAACAAAGCGAGTTAATGAAATAATTTAAAAGATAAGGTCATAAATACATCAATTTATTTTTTTTCTTTTGCGATTTTAATCACGTCATTTTAAAAAGGAGAATTAAATATTTTACACATAAATTGTAGATAGTTGCCTAAAGACATACATATTATGAAGCTTATATTCTAAAACTATATAGAATAATAAAACATTAGTAAGACCATTTAAATTAATCCTCAAATTCTTCGAAAATAACTTCACAATCTGGCTTTCTAGCCTTAAATTCTGCTATGCCATTTTGCGTAATCCCGGATCCTGTTACATCTAAATAATTCAATCTTGGAGAACACTGCGCTAAATGCAGCAATGAATCGTCTGTCACTCGCTGGTAATGCCTCAAATACAATCTTTCAAAAGAATTATCGTTGGGTCGATCACCAATGCGAATCCAAATGATATTCTGATCGACTGGATTAGAAGGACGGCCAAAGCAAGAAATGCCACGATTTGAGATCGGAGATATTTGAGATTTTTGTGGCAAGAAATGCCTTCCATCGGGTCCTGTCTGACGATATATCATATCCCAAAAACTACTAAAACTCCCCTGTGGCTTGTCAGGGTGTCGAAGTCTTCTAAATTCAGTATTTGGCGAACCACAAACTCCATATACCATCCTTGTATGGTTCTGTAAATCAATACTCATTAATACGTTTGCCGGTTCTGTAGGAACTCGTTGCCTCGAAGTACTTGGCTTAGCATCATCTTGATTTGCTTGTGCAGGCGGTTCTGTGCCATCTGTGGAATCGCTAAATGTAGAATTTGCTGAGGACGATGATGAGCTGGATGATCCAGAAGATGAAATACAAGAAATAAAATTCGAAAAATGGTTTGATTGGATGAATTGGTCTAAGGAGCTTTTGCTATCATCGGCTTTCTTCCTTAAATGGACAGGACATTGTAGGAGTAGTTCCTTGAGTGTTAATACAGCATTAAAACACTGCAGATCAGAGTCCGTAATTGGTGTGTCCCTGACGTCTAGGTGCTAAAAAATAGATTGAAATTTTTGCTTAAACAAAAAAAAAAAACAATAAATACAAGTATAACTTTTAACGGCATAAGCAACCCTTTTCATTTCATTTCATTTCATATCACTATAATTATCATACAATGAACTTACTTCCAATTTTTTGAAACCAAATCGTGACGCCATGCTTCCATATGGGACAAAGTCTGATAAATTTTGACATCCTCGCAGACTTAAGAATCTCAATGATGGACATTTCGAAAACAACATAATATCGTACGGATGAAACCAAGTGCACGATTCCACTCGGAGCTCCTGAAAGAAACGCAATTAACAAAATATTGAGAAAAGTAACTACGCGGACTTTATTGCTTTTAAAGCATATCGATTGGGTGGTGAACTTTTGGACCCAGCCCATCCGAATAAGATATTTTTTTGCAACCAATATTCAAACTACATTAAATCTCTAAATAGAAAACGGAGTTAATAATTTGCTATCCCGATGTAAAGAACATAATATTAACAAAATGACATTAAAACACATGTCATATTTTTAAGCATGTCAATGCCACTCATTGAACCTGCAATCTAAACATGTGAAACGAGGTTTCATGGGAACTTTTTTTCAAATTTCATATTGAGCAAGTTTGGATGGTAAAAACAAAAAATCTAGTAATGTGTAAATTTGGTTGTATTATTGCATCAAAGCAGACATTCATGATACTCACCTCTAGCCATAGCAAAGATTTGTCCATTTTTTGAAACACTGTAGGAGCGTTATCTGGCCATCGCACGTAAACATCTCTAAATACCAATCGTTTCAAGTCCTTGGGAAAGTCCTGAATTTTTATCTATATCATCAAGGAATAGAAAAACTTAAGTACAAAAATTAAAAAAGAATCAATTTTAAATATTTTACGGCAACGAAATCGATAAAAACTGACTGAAGCTCTAGGTCAGTGAGATTTTCACATTTGGGTATGACAAGCTTTAGAAGACATTGCTTCTCGTTTTCAAGATCGATACCTCGTTCTTCTCCAGCGTTTCCCAAAAACCCACTTATTTTGATCGAATTAGTTTTCTTGTGCGTTCGCTCCAATACTTCCCTCAAACACTCAACGGTCTTCCTGTCCGACAATGTGTCAATATCTCCCCAAAGACGGTGATCTTGCACTATACCCCAGAACCGTTTACATGTCCTAAATGAAAAGGTATTATAAGTGTGACCATAGAAAAAATTTGCAAGACATACTTTTTTAACGCATACAATGAATTCGTATTCAAATGTTTGAATATCTCAAACAGAACTTCATCACTAAATCTTTCTAAAGTAAAAACTTCATCCAACTCTAGATATTTCACTGCAGGTTGGTCGTCGTCATTAGACGACGTAGAAAGCTTTCTTTTCTTGCCAATAGCGACGATTGTTTCTGGGGAGGTGGGAGTTTTGCATCGCAAAAAGTCTTGCGAATTTTCCATTCTAGTTTATTTATTTTGATTTTCTTAAAGTTTTATATGCTTTAATTTGTATTTGAAATTCTTTTCCTTCGAAGACCTAAAAAAAAATAAAAACAACAGAGAAAAATTTGTCTGTGTCAAAAACAAAAAATGACAGAAGAATAGACAGTAGAAAGATGGCGTTTGGGATCGTTCAGTGCTCATAACAATACTTTTTTAGGCTACACATTCGCCATAACGTGCGTTCAGGTTGTTAGAGAATAGGATAATCAGTACTTGGGCGAGTGTGGATTGGATTTTAATTGCATTAAATTTTATCCAAAGCATTTTAATACCGGATAGGCATAGGACATGCAAGGCGGGGACGTGTTTGGTTGCTGGGGTGGACAAAATTGCTGAGGTTGGAAAAATTGCAGAGATATCGCTAATTCTCCTTTCTGCTTTTTTCTTATTGTTTGAAAAAAAGATGGAGTAAGGAACCAGGATTATGTTTCTTTTTCATTAAACAAAGTTAATATCTATTAAAAATCACAGTGTTTAAAAGCATTTTTACAACCGAAAGAAAAGCAAACGAAAACTGAAGTTTAAATATCGCATTCGTCCAAAAGGAGTTGGCCAGGCGCGCACATGCAACTTTTAGTTTTGAAACTGTTTGATTTTGAGTCATATTGGTTTATATGAGACAGCGCGCGCGGACCCCCATATAAACCTATAGGACAAGGACACAAAATGGAAACCAAACTGTTTCGAAACTGTTTAGTTGCATGTGCGCGCCTAGCTTAAGCTCCCCCAAACCAAAGCAAAACTATTGCGGCGACGACGAAAACAATAGGCGTATTTTCGCAAGCCCATCACACCATCATCACAGAAACAAAATACAAACTATCGATCGTAGACTGTTCATTCTGCTTACTTTGTCCTTCTCACTTAAGCCTTAACTACATTGACCACTTTTTGCAAAATAGCAAGTAAAAATTTTTTTTCCCGCCAGCGCAGTTATTTTGTGAAAAAAAATATAAACGTTTTTTTTTTTTAACCGAAATTTAAGCTTTCTGTGTCATTTGAGTTTGAAAATTTTCACTTTTGTACTTTTTCACTTTTTTGGTCAATGTAGTTAATGCTTTAAAAACTGAAAGTTGATGGAAACTCAATTTATTCGTGTGGAAGGGATGTTCTTTCGAAGCACTCACTTACTAGATGCATTCATTCATTCAAGAACACGGAACTTGTTCATTAGCACTGAACTTCCTTACCGATGTTTGTCAAAAAAAACGAAAATCTTGTCAAGCGAGCGCCCATTTTATCTTCAGATAGAAAAATAATTGTGTTTATTTTATTTTAGTTTATATTCAATTAGATTCTTTTTCTTGTTTTAAAATTGTTTTATAAATCGAAAACAAAAAGATAAATTTTCATCATGGCGATGTCCAAAACGACGAACACTTATAACAGACAAAACTGGGAGGATTCTGAATTCCCTATACTTTGCCAGACGTGCCTGGGTGACAATCCATACGTTCGCATGATCAAAGAGAAATTCGGAAAAGAATGTAAAATTTGCACCCGTCCCTTTACCATATTTCGTTGGTGTCCTGGTGCACGAATGCGTTTCAAGAAGACTGAAATCTGTCAGACTTGTGCGCGTTTGAAAAACGTTTGCCAAACCTGCCTTCTTGACCTTGAGTACGGCCTACCTATACAAGTTCGAGATGCTGCTCTCAAGATAGTCGATCAGATGCCTCAGAGCGACGTCAACAAGGAATATTACATTCAGAACATCGATAAGGAGCTTGCAGATACAGATGGTACTGAAGCAGCAGGAGCAGTTGGAAAGGGTTTAGCCGCCAACGAGATGCTTTCAAAGTTGGCGCGCACAGCTCCTTACTACAAACGAAATAGACCTCATATTTGTTCCTTCTGGGTTAAGGGTGAGTGTAAACGTGGCGAAGAGTGTCCCTATCGCCATGATAAGCCGAACGAACCCGATGACCCTCTATGTGAGCAAAACATTAAGGACCGGTATTACGGCCGTAACGATCCGGTGGCAGAAAAAATCATGAAGAGAGCGGCTACGCTCCCAACCCTAGAACCACCCGAGGATAAGAACATCACCACTCTATATGTAGGCAACCTGAGCGAGGATATCACTGAACCTCAAATTCGCGATAACTTTTATCAATTTGGTGAGATTCGCTCTGTTGCACTAGTTCCTCGGCAACAGTGTGCCTTCATACAGTACACAAAACGTTCATCTGCGGAAATGGCTGCCGAGAAGACCTTCAACAAGCTCGTAATGCATGGTAGAAAGGTTTCCATCAAATGGGCCCATTCACAGGCAAAACAAAGCAACATGGCCAAAACAGATCGCCGATATGACATTCCCTCTATACCACCGGTAGCTCAAACTAATCCCAATGATTTTTTCAACCTACAGCAAGAGGTGACCGTACTCCCGCCAGGCATGAAGCTCCATCAGATACCTCCAAGCCTCATACCTCAGTCGTCTTTCCAGATGTATTCGCAAGCCGCGGCATTCGCCGCCCCTTACTCATCAATACCTGTCCCTTCGACGAGTTCATCATCTGTTGAGTCCATTCCACCGCCTCCAGGAGCTCCGATGCATTATCCCAGTCAGGACCCATCGCGACTAGGAGCCGTAAAAAAGTAGATGGAATTAGATTAAATAAAAATAAAAACATTTTTAGTCTAAGAAATGCGTTTTATTTGTTAAAATGTGTTCTTCCAGTTGGCAGTTGTTGACAAGATCGAGAAAGGAGAAAGATAAAAGAGTGATTAAGAATCTAGAAATCAAGTTGATCAGTGTGCAAGGGGAATTCTGTTGCTTTGCAGGGTGGTACTTGGACGAAATATTTATTGCAAAAGCTAGGCTTCTGATTGATGAGGACTTCTCTGAGAATTTCTTCATGGGAAATTGTCTTCTTGCTGATGACCAAGCTTCTGGCTTCGCCTATTCCATGACTTGTTGATTTAAGTCCCATTTTGCCGGCAATACTGTTTAAGAGAAAAAATATTAAAGTTGCTACTTTTTTTGTTTGTAAAACTAACGAAAATGGAAACAACGTTATAAAAAAGTTATTGGATGTTGGATTTTTTTTTTTTGGGAAACTAAAATAATTTTCGCGCATTATAAATTATCTCTGCATTCGAAAAGTGATAATGTGTTATTTATCCGATTTACGTGATCGTTAGAATCAGTTTTCCAGTTCCTTAAGTTTTTTTTGTTTCAAGGGAAAATTGAAATTTCAGAATTATAAATTTCATTTAAATCGCAATTTTTACACGTTTAATTTGATTTAGGAACTTTAGTTTTTTCAGAATAAAGCGGATTGGCTTTTAATCAATTAAGCACCCAACAGTATTGTGTACATATTTGTTTCTGCTATGACACATTTTTTAATCAAGATTTCAGTAAGAAATGTTAAGACAAAATTAATGTTGAACAAGGTCATTATACCACAAACATTTGTTCCGTTTTTTTTTAAATAGTGCAGTGTAATCTAAAATGCATTTAAACAACAATAGGCCCTATTGGCATATATACATACTTATACATATGTACATACATACGAGTAAGCAGTTAAAATAATAAAAAAGTGTGTTTACAAGATTCTATGTTTAGCTAGGCGACGACGTGTCGGTCTTTCTGTATCAAATAACACTATCAAATGTAAATAAATTGACCGTGGTTATAATTTGTCAACAGATATATTGAAGGTTTGAATTAAATAACAACTTAAATGTACGTACAAGTTTAAAAGCTAGGACTGCTATAAACTATTCGGGCAGCAATGAGAACAAAGGTGAAAACTTTATTTTGTTTTTTTTTTTTTTATACTTACTCATGAAGTGTAGCTCTGTCATCTTTTGTAAATGTGGGCTCGAAATACAAATCCCTTATATCATCGGACTCGAGATAGTTGTACAATATTCTTTGAAAATATCTTCTATCAATTTTGTTGGTTGTACCCAAACCAGAGCGGTTGCTCATCAAGAGATAACTAAAATAAATTATATTTTTCACCATATTTTTTATAAATAAATAAAACTGACCCAACAGGGTCCTCTCGGCCTTGGGTGCTGGAGCCTAATCCACCACCTGTCCAACCCATCATTTTCATCATTTTGTAGCCAATATTTGTGCTGTCGATCTTTTTTTCTGTGAGTTCGGGATGTTTGACATTGGCTATGATTTGATCATTGGATTTGTTTATGTTAATGCACTCAGCATTGGGATTGATCTGAAAGTAAATGTATAAAATCTAATTTTTTCGTTTAAGCCTAGTTTACATTTTTACAATTCCCATGGGAAAAAAATTTAAAATTTTCGAAACAATTTTATTCCTCATATTGTATTGCCTAATATATTAGGCCAAAAATATTTGGCCTTATGAGAAAGTTAACTGTATCATTAATGTATAAAATTTAATCAACGCCCCAAACTGAAATTACATGCAAATCTTTGTCCTTTAAATGATTCCTTCTTGACGTCATCAGAATTGAAAATTCAGGTACCAAAAACATACGATACAAACCTTTATAAAATAGCAATGTTTCCGTAGGTCCCCCATAGCTGCATCAAAAGCTTCAGCTTTGGCCGTTTTGATATTGTTACTCAATGTTCTTGCGGCCAATTGATTTCCAATATATATTTCCACTTGTCTGAAAATCAAAGAATATTCCATTGAAATTGATTGTGAAAGATTTTTATACTTACTTCTTCCCATTGATATTAGTTTCTTTTTCAGTTACACTTGTTGAGCATTTAGTTCCTGAAACTGTTAAGCAATTTCTTCCACCGATAAGGTAAACAACAAAGTTGCCATACTTCATATTTTGCATGAGATTAACGCTTTGTTGTATGGTCTTGTTTATTGAAGCACTTTGCGAACTATCATCACCAAATCCTTGTCTTTTCTTTGCTTCCCCATTTCTGTTGTTGCTCTCACCTGCTACTGGTTGTTTTCTTCTTACTGCAAATAGTTACAGAAGAAAAATATCAAAGAAAACATTAATCTTGTCAGAAAACAAAACACTCACTGCTAATTATAATTTAATTCTTTCGTCTACCTTTGGCCCTTGCTTCGGCAGCATCGGACGCTTTGACAAATGTCCTTTTGAGTTTATTCGACCGTTCGGCACGGAATTCTTTGGCAACTTCTTGTGACAATTCTCCAACAAGACGCATAGTCTCGTCTGGGTATTTGCATCCCATGAATTCGACGTTTGTGAACACTTGTGCCAAACAAACAATTTCATCTTCTGTGAATTTGTGCTTGTGGACTTCCATGAAGCGTTTTCGAAGATTCCAATGTTCTTCGCTTTCGTGTTCGGCTTTGTAATAGTCCACATCCCAATTTGTATTAATAGACATTTTGTGTGATTAATAGTTTCTAATAGCAACTAATTTGTTTTAATCTTAACTGAAACAAAATTCTTAAATTAATTTGAGAAGACGCGCGTAATAAAATGTGCTGCAGGTTATACTCTTCCGTCTCAAGATCGACTCTTCGTTTTCGTTCTCGACTGGTAATGTCGTAGTTCGCCTTCGCACTCCAATAATAACCACCAATGAGTATATTCAACGCCATAAAATAAAAGGAGTATTGAGTGCGTTCAGTGCTATTAAAGTACCTTGAGTAGAGGGTGTTTTTTTCAAAGCCTGAAGAGAAGTTTAGATTCGACAATTGAATAAATACAAAAAGAAGGTGATACTCGGAGAATTCGCCACCCGAATAACTTCAAGCGCTGCTGTCGTCTAAAATAATATGATACGTTTGGCATATTCAATTTGATAAATTTCCCTAATTATGAAAACAGTCGTGAATTTGAAAGGGAATTTTACCTTTTTTTTAAATTTTTTTAACCACTTCCCCCGTGCTAGCAAACAAACACGTCTAATGTTTTTGCGTTGCAACTTTTTAAAAACTATATTTTTTTATGAATAGGAAGAAACACGACGTGCTGGCTCATGTTATAATACTCAAATACGAATTGTGTTGTGCTTAACAAAATTCGACTTAGGGGGTGAAAAAAATGCCAGTAATCGAGAGAATGTATTAAAGTCAGAGAGTAGTTTCGACTTAGAGGGAGTTCGACTTGAGAATAGTTTTTTGTATGGAAGATTGAAGGGAATGATAAAATATGGCGACAAAATTAGAGAGAAATTCGATTTAGAAAGAGTACGACACTAAGAGATAGTCGACTCTAGTTGTGCATTGTTTCTTTAAAATTACATTACCAAATGGGGTAATTTCAACCAAATTTGCACGAAATATTTCATCGTGTGAAAGAGTACAGAATACAAACGCCTTTGGACTTTTAAAATCGTCCGGAGCTGCGTAGCATTCGCCTTCTTTCCTTTCAAACAGATGAACACACCTATATTTTATTTTCCCACACAACTGTATTACCGACTCCATAAGGTGACAACGGTCACGGTGACAAGCAGTCGGAACAGAAGTTACAATTTTTGTAAATAAACATTTTTTGATGTTAAAAGAATTTTGTTTTTATAAATTATTTATAATTATAATAAATTAAATGTCTGATAAAAACCAACCACCCATCAAGCGATATCGTCGTGAAGAAAAACAATCTTCCGACGAAGAAGACAGTTATGTTCCATATATTCCAGTAAAAGAACGCAAAAAAAATCAACTCATAAAATTAGGAAGGATTGTTCAACTAGCTTCTGAAGCTAACGCTCCCAAGTCATCCAGTGAAAATGAGAATGACGAAGAGACTCAAGAAGAAATTTGGGGTCGCAAGTATAACATCAGTCTCCTCGATCAACACACAGAATTAAAAAAAATAGCCGAAGCAAAAAAAGTTAGTGCAGTTGAGAAGCAACTTAAGGAAGAGGAGAAAATTCTTGAATCCGTTGCCGAAAAGAAGGCTCTGATGGGTGTGGCTGAATTGGCAAAGGGTATTCAATATGCAGATCCCATTAAAACCAGTTGGAAACCTCCCCGCTATATACTTGCAATGCCCGAAGACAAATGCGAAGCTATCCGTCGAAAACTACGTATTTTGGTAGAAGGCAGTGATATTCCACCGCCAATTCGTAGTTTCAAAGAAATGAAGTTCAATAAACATATACTTAGTGGGTTGGAGAAAAAAAATATAAAGAAACCCTCCCCAATTCAAGTTCAGGGAATCCCAACAGTTCTAGCTGGAAGAGATTTGATTGGAATTGCTTTTACTGGTTCTGGCAAGACACTGGTTTTTGTATTGCCATTGATTATGTTTGTTTTAGAGCAGGAGGTTCGCCTTCCATTCATAAAAAATGAAGGTCCGTATGGGTTGATTATATGTCCTTCTAGAGAATTGGCTAAGCAGACACATGATATAATTATTGTAAGTCAACACACTTTATTGATTACAGTTTCTATAAGGTTCCCAGCCTTTGGAAAATATTATTTAATTTTAAGTCGTATCAACTTAACTTTCTATTATCTTTATCTAACAGATAAATATTGGCACAGGTTCATAACTCAAAAAGGAGGAAATTTCACAGATTTCTTTAGATCCACCTGAATGCGCAGTTATACATATACATACCTAAATCCACACTTAATTTTTTTTTGGATAGCGAATTTATGATCCTGTGCCAATATTTATGTATCGAGTTAGATCTGTAAACAGGATTTTAGAAAAAAAATCTTATCATTCTTTACTTATCAGTATTTACTTATAACATTTTTTTAATTACCAAAGGCGAGTGGTTATGGTAACTTAACTATCCATGTACATATTTACGTATATTTTTAGATTCCGCAGATAATACAAAATTTTGAAACTCCTTATCCTCTTTTTACATTTTTCTTAATATTGAGAAATAAGTTTAACCAATATTAATTAATAACTTCTGTCTCTTTTTAGTACTACTGTCAGCAACTCAAAGGAAGCAACCTTCCAGAGATAAGAAGTTGTCTTGCTATTGGTGGGATGCCCGTTTCCGAAGCGGCTGACATCATTTCAAAAGGTGTTCACATTATGGTAGCAACTCCAGGTCGATTAATGGATATGCTAGACAAGAAAATCGTTACTCTTGATGTGTGCCGGTATCTTTGCATGGACGAAGCGGATCGTATGATTGATATGGGTTTCGAGGAAGATGTTCGTACAATATTCTCCTTCTTCAAAGGTCAACGACAAACATTGCTCTTCTCAGCGACTATGCCGAAAAAAATTCAGAATTTTGCTCGTTCTGCATTAGTACAGCCAGTTACAATTAATGTGGGCCGAGCTGGAGCTGCTTCAATGAATGTCACCCAAGAAGTAGAATATGTTAAGCAGGAAGCTAAAGTAGTGTACCTTCTGGAGTGCTTACAAAAAACTGAACCTCCAGTACTAATATTCGCCGAAAAAAAACAAGACGTTGATTCAATTCATGAGTATCTCCTTCTAAAAGGTGTGGAAGCTGTCGCCATTCATGGTGGTAAAGACCAAGAAGAGCGTTCGCGAGCAGTTGAGGCATTCCGAAACGAAGAGAAAGATGTTTTAGTCGCCACTGATGTCGCTTCGAAGGGTTTGGACTTTCCGAATGTTCAACATGTTATCAACTACGATATGCCAGATGATGTGGAGAACTATGTCCATCGTATTGGTCGTACAGGTCGATCCAATACTAGGGGTTTATCTACGACTTTTGTAAACAAAACCACAGAACAGTCTGTCTTGCTTGATCTTAAGCATTTGTTGATTGAAGCCAAACAGCAGGTACCACCATTCCTCGCTGAACTGTGCCCAGAGTCGGAGAAATATTTGGATCTTGGTGATTCACACGGTTGCAGTTATTGTGGTGGTTTGGGACACAGAATTACCGATTGTCCGAAATTGGAAGCCGTTCAAAGTAAGCAAGCTTCGAATATTGGTCGGCGGGATTACTTATCAAATACTGCTGCTGATTATTAAAATTAAAATTTTTGTGTACCTATAGAAAGTTTAAAAAAGATTAAAATAAAGTGATACTCTCATACTCATGAGACGAATTCCAAAGCGATTATGTATTTTTATTTAAGTATTTTCTGAGATATTTTTGTGCCATAGCTATTGAAACTTAATTTATCTGACTTTCCTAGGTCCGTTAATGAGGTAAAAAATATCCAGAAACGGTTATTAATGGCAATAGAACCATTTTTTTATTTTTGCTTTTCTCGACCAAAGTATAACTGTTTTTTGATGAATTGAAGAATGTATCAAAAATTTTAATATTTTGAACTATAAGTACTTGTTATTTAGTATTTTTTTATTTTAAACTTAATTTTTTTAGTTTTTTTGAAAACTCAATATGCATACTACACATGTACATACATACATACATAGTTCGAAAAGGATAAGGTCGAATTTGTTTTTAAACTTTGCAGCCTAATGTTTCTTTATCATACAGCCCTATTCTGCTAAACGTTCGGGTGAAAGTTTGTATTCTGCAATCCGTCGTTCTGAGGGAAATGATTGATCCAAAATGCGTATCAATTGTGGTAAAATTGAAATTTAAACAATTATATTATCTTGAGAATTTCAAAAAACAAACATCGGTTAAGATTTACACTTATAAGATATAAGTATTTTAAAAATAATGTGAGGCGAGTTGAATGAAAAATTCACGTGAATTAAAAGTTCCGGTCAAATTGTATAGCAGAATAGGGCTGTACGCTCTATAAGATTTTAAAAAATTGATTTTATTTACAAAAATAGATTACTTAACACTTTTCAGCTTTTTCGGAATTTTTTGAAGTGAAAGTCTAATTTGTCTGTGCTGAACCCACTCGATCTTGTCCCAAATAGCATCTTATTTAAATCACCAATATTACAATATTATAAAAATAGATTTTTGTGTTTAAAATGCAAAAGGGATAGTTCGCTCAATCACATGAATTCAATGAATTTTCAAGTTCAAACTCTGCCTTTAGATTCACCTGGACATTCTTTATAAATTAAATTCCACTTACAACATAGACTTGAACCTTAGAAAATCCGCTCAAAGATTTTTTTTTCTTTTATACGTCACTATTGCATAATGTAACGTACTTACTCAGTATCTTAATCTGTTGTTTAATTAAAATAAACAAGAATTTTATCAATGATTCAATTGAACTTACATTATCAATCGGTCAAATTCGTAACAATGCCATTTTACCGCCTCTATAAGATCGGACATCGGAGTCCCCTCCAACTTACATGAGTACATATGTACATACATAGGTAGGTATGTACATAAAATATGGTCTTCACAGCAATCGTTAGGCTCAATAATATAATAAAAGTATCTGCCCGAACCTGACCGGTGTGGTGGATTTAGTGTGCTTTAAGTCTTCGTACCCAGTGCATCATCATAAAATCTGATGTTATACGGAAATATCTAGCCATATTTGAAAATAAAACAAAAAGTTTCTTTTATATTTACATATTTTAAGTTTATTTTGCATTTCGTTTATAAATGTAAATTAATATCTTTTGGATAATCTAAACGAAATTGTAAGTAAAAACGTAACTGCCACTAAGCGCGGGCCGATGTGATAAGCCGTGACTAAAAATATTTAAAGGTCTTTAATGTGAATATCGTAAGTAGCGAGCTACATTCTAGTCAATTGGTATACCTACTTATGATTTGTTTAAAAAGTGACGTTAACTTTAAATTGTTTTTTTTTTTTAAACTGGAAGTTATGTGTTTCAAGACGATGAACAGACAAAAATCAATTTTTTCTTTTCAACATTTTTCACGGAAATGATTTATGTATTGTAGTTAAGCTGAAAAAATGTATTCAATTCACGATTGAATTTTTTTGGCACATACATAAACAATGTTTCTTTAAAGCAATAGAGTCTACTCATATTCATGACCATCTCAAAAATTTCCGTTTGAGGGAGCTAAGTGAATAAAAATGTAAAATATCATAAAAGTGGAGCTCTTTCTTACTAGAATAAAATTAAAGCTTAAAAGATCTTATCTATCTACCTTTATAAATTGGATGGTTATGAATTTAATTTTTATTAGATAAAATTCGCGGTGTAGGTTCATATTTTTGTTTAAAATCTATGAAACTTGAACCAAGCTGAACAGAAAATTGCGATTGTATTGCTTTTATTATTATTCAATCGTATCGTGTATGATTTTATGGAGGGCCTTTTACCTCTTGAGTCTTAACTTTGGCTATGAGCCTGATGAAGTGCGATGTGATGATAAATAAAATAATTATTTGAAATTGATTCTCTTTATATAAAAGCGTGTCAATTAATTAAATGCGCCATGATTGAAAGTATAATATCTTTCCTATTACTGTAGTCTTGTACTTAAAATATTCTTATCTGCTTTGTTCTGTTTTGTATAATTATTGTATGCATCTCAAGTTCTATACAACAGTGATACATACATATGTACGTATACTACACATCTAATAATAATTATTCAATAAAAGTTGACTGAAGAACACTTTCAGTTTGTATGCACACAAAATTTTTGGATCATCTTCTTTTTGATACAAATTTAAATTCAGTTTTGTTTGTTTTTTTTTTTTTTTTTAACACGGAGAAAGTTTTTGGCAAATTAACCTAATGGAATTAATTTATTGTTTGATTAAGATATTTCAATGGCGAGATTTCAGATTTACTAACTTCTGTTCATATTATGCATATGAAATATTGGATATATTATTTTTTTGATCAGTACATTTCGTTACTGAATGATAAATACTTTTAAGAAAAGTACCTACTCGTTAAAGGATGATTTTTTTTTTAAATTTCAATTGATATGCCATATTTTAAGTAGGTACTTAATACACATTATCACTTTATTTAAAATACAATAAATTGTTAAAAATTGAGAGTTTTAAGTATGTGGGTACATTATTGTTGAAATATGGAAGTTATTTAAAGTTATTTAAAAACAAACGGAGAAATAAAAACAGTAGTTTATTATATGAAATTGAAATGAGGAATAAAAATTCATTTTAATAAAACAAAAAGCTAATAAACAAATGATAGCTAAGATTAATTTTCGTAAGTGATATTCAAAATAAGTGATATTCAACATTCCCACTAAAATTAATGTTTGCTAAGACCCATAGCTCTTGAACATTTGTTGATCTGTTCTTTGCTGGCAGGTTTCGTGAGAACATCAGCTGTCATTTCTTGAGTTGGAACATGAAGTATTTTTATAGATTGATTTTCAATATGTTCGCGAATAAAATGGTGCCGAACATCTATATGCTTAGTTCTCGCATGGAATGTGTTGGCAGATGCTAAACTTATAGCACTTTTGTTATCACAATATATGATGATTGGTGAAAATTTCTTGAATTCTAGTTCTTGCTTCAGCTGTTTGAACCATATCGCCTCTTGAGCTGCATTACTAAGGGACATGTATTCAGCTTCTGTGGTCGAAAGGGCAACGGTTGGTTGTCGTCTTGTTGCCCAAGTGATTGCGGCACCTTGATCCAGAAATACATTTCCGCTCACTGATCGTCGGTCATTTGGATCTGAAGCCCAATCTGCATCGCAAAAACCGTGAATAGATGATTTCGAGTTTTTGTTGTAAGTAAGTTTAAAATCGTTGGATTGTTGCAAAAACGACTTACGTTGTTGACTGCAAAAGATATATCTGGCCTTGAAACTTGTGATATATATAATAAGCATCCTACAGCTTCTCGATACGGCACACCTGTTAACTGTGCTGCTTCTGAATCACATTTAACTAGCTTCTGGCCAGGGTCCATTGGTGTGGAAACCGCATTACAGTCCAACATGTTAAACCTTTTAAGCATTTCTTGGATATGATTTTGTTGGTCTAGAGTGACTTTTCCGTTTTGGTGTGTAACATCAAACTAAACTATTTTTATTTCTTTATCTAAATAACAATCAGGTGGTCTGGGCCCATAACCTGTTGAAATATGGAAGTTATTTAAAGTTATTTAAAAACAAACGGAGAAATAAAAACAGTAGTTTATTATATGAAATTGAAATGAGGAATAAAAATTCATTTTAATAAAACAAAAAGCTAATAAACAAATGATAGCTAAGATTAATTTTCGTAAGTGATATTCAAAATAAGTGATATTCAACAATTATAGCTACAAGTTGAATCTAGAAGTGTAAAAATATATCGAATTTTATGATTACTCACTGTCCCTAAGATTTTTTTCGTCTTTCATGGTAGTGACCTCTTTAAAACATTTAAGCCAACAATATATGTATGTACATAAATATAATGTAATTATTTTTTTGTGCTTACAATTTCCTCAGTCTCATTATTTTAAGTGCGAAGATCATCTCTTATTACGTATACCTATACGTTACATATTTGTTTTTAACAAACACAGTTTTGTTGTTAAGAAAAAATGAATATATGTACATATGTATGTAAGTACATCTGTACGCACATAATAACTCTAAACGTGTCGCAGTTCGTAATTGTTCCTATGATGATAATTCCTTTCTATGTTTTATATTGTTATATTTTTTGAATGTAAAATAATGGAATAAATCTTCACTGATTCTCCATATGTCAACTATACAATGACCAAAAAAAGAAATGTTAAAAAAAAACAAAGTCAAATGGGCATTGTTTTGTGTACATTTTATGTATTCTTAAAGTATAGCAGATGTTTGTTCTATAACTCATGAAATATAATATAATTGCTAAAAAGTTCTTTGCTTCAATGGTAATAAACCTAAACATAGACTATGAAGAAAATGTCAACATTCACGTGCAATTATTTCCATGAGGAAATGTAATTTTAATGTCTTGTTGAACTTGAAATTATTGTAACATTATCTTGCGGACATTCAACGTTTTATTATAATGACTTTTCAAGTTTTCATCATTAATTGTTTATTGTTGTATCAATCCAACAAATACTACTAGTTTTTTCTATTATTTGGAAAAAAAAACTGACGAGCTTTGACATAACACGGACATACAATTATCTATTTAATTATAGATAAATATGAATATAAATCAGATTTTAGCTAACATATAAAATATACATAGTTATTTTCGATCAATTTTTTTATGTTCCTTCATATAGATACATAATCTAGTAAATAAAATAATAAATCAATTACAATTTTTCAAATAATTTCTATAAAAATAAAAAAACAATCCCTAATATAAAATTAGGCCCCTTATTGTGCCAAAACAAAATAAATTGTCAATGTAATATCATGTAAAATAGAATTAAGAATCACTTGAATATACGTATTTAGAGTTAAATAAATTATTATTATTATTATTATTATAAAAACTAAAAATAAAATCACGATTTTTAAAAGTCTTAATGAAGCAAGGTAGTAACTGACGAATGCGAAAATAAAATGACGGCGGAACTCCGGAATTGGAACCTTTCAAAAAGATTCTCACAATTTTTTAGTAATTTTTAAAATAGTGAATCAACTTCTAAATGTTATTATAATCGGTCCATATTTTTAGATTCACATGGATCAGAAGAATATATGTATATGTATATAAATAATATAACCAGGCTAATGTCAATCACCCCAATGACTGAATCCGCCAGCTTATTTCACACATATATTCGGAACATCTGGAATATGCGAATCCAAGCCCTATTCGCTCCTGCATACATTTATTTTCCTTTTATATACGCATTGCGGTTAAAAACATCATTAAAACTTATCTACTCACAAAAATAGCACAAATTTTAATTTTTCCAATGGTAGCAACATTTGTTTCTATATTTTTTCTCACCATTTTTTTATTTTACTTTTTACTGTTAAAAAGACTTCCCAATAAACTGTATACAATTTCTGCAGCGGAAAACATTTTTTCATATTATCGTAAATTAGAATAATGAAAATGCCAAAATTTTAAAAATTTAAATGTATTTTTTTTTCCAAAAATTTCTTTAAAGAATAAGTTTTGCCCATCCACATTTGGGAAAAGGAACCTCGGTATTTTGTATAATGAACCTCCTCATTCTTAACTTTACGCGGGTTCGAAATAATATAGAATGAAAGCTTAAAGATATTCATTTAAAATATGTATTTAAATTTTGTATACCTACTGATACGAGTAAATTACTAATTAATTGCATTGGAACATATAGTACAGCATTAAAAGTAACGGGAGAACGAAAATTAGGTACTATTTTAAAAAGTTGATTATGGTTCTGTTTTGAATATGAACTTGAGTTTTGAAAGCTATAAATTATTGTTACTGTTATAAATCAGCCGTGCTAAAAAAAAAGTAATAACCAGGTCAGTGTATTTTTACACGCAAACAATAACAATTTAATTTCTGTTTTGCGTAAGAAACAATAGCCGTGTTTTGGTGAAAGTGTATAGCAACTCTGCAAACAATAACAAATCATTTTTTATTTTGTGAACATAAAAATAACTAAGTATTTATAATCACCTTTTTTGTTATTGTTTGCGTGTACACTGTACACATTAATGGAGCTCTTCACTCTTTCAAAAAAACACGGCGCTATCCTATCAATATCAATGTTTTAAGAATTAAGTCAAAATTTTAAAAATATGGAAACGGTTCGTTTTTCCGTATTCTAAAATTCTGTATCACTAAAATTCTGTAAATGGATTGAAAATTTTGTATGAATAAAATTCTGTTTTCCATAACTCTGTAAATCTATTATTCTGTATTCCAAAATCCAGTAGAATCAGAATTCTGTATTTCAAAATTCTGTAAGTTAAAAATTCTGTAATAAAATTTAGGAAAAAATTGAATACTGTATGGTTACTTTTCTTTTACTGTTTTTTTAATTTTAACAATTTTATCCATACTTGTCATAATTCCAAAAATATTTTTCTAACTACATAATTTATGTAAATTATACAGAACCATGACCCCGACCCAAAAAATATGTTTTATTTTTTTTTTAACTCTTAAATAGAAAAATATTTTCTTAACTTATTTTGAAGACCATAAAGTTTTTAATGGTTTTTCGCTACAATGGATCAATAACAAGATATTGCTATTTCAAAATTTACAATTTAAACTTACACATATCGGAAAAGTCTAGACTTTTCAAATTTATTATTATTTTCTCCGCAAAATGACGTTCCTTTGAAAATTTTGTATTCCCGTAGTTAATCTATTATTTTTTAATTTATTTATTTTTCATTTTATCTTTCAGCGCTTCAGCGAGCTAGTGAATCAGCAACGTTGCGGCCGGTCCGGCGGCGTGGGATTTTTTGTTTTGTTTGTCTCACAACTTTCTGCGATATATTATACCAAATCAAACAGACACAAAATAAAATAAATGAATCAAAGGAGAAAAATGACCTGGAACGGGTTTCCACTGGCAGTTGGGTTTAGGTAATCAAGTCGAATTGACGTTCGCTATATTACCTTTTTATTTCATTAAAAAAATCTAAGAATACAAATCTTTAAGCTAAGTTACTATTTTAAAAGTAGTTTGCTAAGTTAAACTGTCAATATAGTTCATTAAAAATACTAAAACAAACTATAAAGTTAACCTCGTTGAAACTGTTGTAAAGAAGTAAAGGTACTAAACTTATATTTAAATTTTATCTGCGATTATTATATACATCTCCATATCCCACTGTTATGCTTCTTTATCCGTACGTAAAGTTTAAAAAAATGTGATATTAATAATTACTTTTGATATCGAAAACCGGAAAGCGAAATAGATAATTTAACTAGATATCTTTACTTTACCCCCATCTATCGTATAAAAGGCACTATTTTTTATTTTGTTTTTGTAACCGAACATCTGCTTTAACAATTCGCCGGTAATTAATCTGAATGAATGTACATAGATTTAAACAAAATTTAAAGCTGTGATGTGATATACCAACAAAAATAAAAAGCTCGTAAAACGAACGCACTTAGACTGAAAACGAATATTGTTTATTGTTTGTTAGGGTGCTTCAAAAAAAAAGTTTGTTCTAAACGAGCTTGTTTAAATTTGAGAATCTGACAATCGACAACTGCGATGAGTCAAGTTTAAATATTAACTTCAAGAGCGAATATCGCAGTTGCCGATTCTCAGATCCTCAATCAAAATCCTCAAATTTTTGTATCTTAGACCCAACTACATATTTCAAACTTATAGTTTTGATTAACATTAAATTTGATCTTATATTTAAATTTTTAATCTACTTTGTATGTTTGATTTTTAAATTGATTGTAATCAAAACTGCGGTTTATATTTTCTTTCTTAAAATTTAATAGAAAAAGATTTTGAGTCTTTTTGTGAAAATTCTCTTATATTTGTAAAATTCCGGAATTTCTAACAATTCTTTTTTAACTTTGTAAACAGTTTTCACTTTTACAAATAAAAGTGTGTTCCAAAACTTTACTAAAACAATCAATATTTTATTAAAAAATCAAAAAAGAAATTAACTTAGGTACTTCACACATTCTCTTAATCAAATCAATACCTAAATTCATCAATATATTTGAATCCTATTTCAAATATATTAAATTAAAGGTCACGTAAAAAGGAATAATTAAATTCATCAATGTTAAGTAACCTGATAGTCTTAAATCATAAGAACAAATTCGTGCTATCAAGTTGCGCATTTTATTTAATAGGAGTTTAGTATTGAAAGCTGACTTGCTGTATTTTTAAAACCTTTTTATAGAGTGTTCACTTTCTTACAAACAAATTTTACGCAATGACTAGCCATTTTTGAGTTTAAAAATTAAAAGTAGGTACTGATGCCAATAGTGTAAAAATCGAAAACTGCTAATGCTGAAACTTCCACAAACATCGTACATACAAACCAAAATTTCCAAACCTATATCTCTATACCTATATTATATTTTTTCAAAACACCCTACTATTTAGTTCTTCATTATTTTGAACAATTTAAAAATGAAGTATCTAAAACATGTACTCCTAAGTCGCAACAACTTGTTTTGTTCAGAAGCCATTGGTTTAATATTTTAATGAGTTAGTAAAGGAAAAATTGTGAAGTAGGTACCTACTTACAAAATAAGTTTATTTTTTATCAAGAAAACATTGATAGATACATTAAATATTTGAGTTCATATTGTAAATACAAATTTATCTCCCTTAAAATTATATGGTTGCGAAATTTAAACACAGCGCCAACGGTTGAGTCATTGACGAGGGGAAAATTCTAAACCTTTTAAAAAATCATCAACATTTTCTTTATGTGACTTCTTATAGCCGAAGCCGAGTCAACATTATGTTCGAAAAAAAATAAGGTTCTAGCCGAGTAAAAAGATAAAAATAAAATAATTTTGAATTGAAATGCTCTACTTAAAGCAATTCCGCAAGAGTTGAATAAATCTCCGAAAACCAATACTTAACCTTTATAGAGCAACAAGCATACAAATATTTATATGTATGTTTGGGATATTTTACGACTGTATAAATTAAATTAGTTGTTGTTTTTTTTTTTTTTTTTTGAACAAAATGTTGGAACGAATTTGTTTTCATTCGAAATCTTGCCATATTATGTGCAGACATAATAAACATACATATAATATTTTCAAGACACATTTTTTTCGACGATCGTTGATTCGCGAATTTAATAAATCTACTTATGTACTTAATAATTATCTTTTTGTGTTGAATAAAACTGAACAGATTTATATAGAAGTATAAGCTGCGTCGAGCAATTTTACATTTATTTATTTTATTGTGCGCTTATATGTACAGTAAGAGAGATTGACTTATAAGTAAGACATAAGCTACAAAATAACGATATAAAAGCTAGGCTTTGATAAGTATTTAAAAAAAACATGGTATATGTTTAGAAAATTATATAGTTTTAGAAAAAATATGAAGTTATAATGAAAAAAGACAACAATTAAAAGAAGATTAAGTATAAAGTTAAGTAAAGTAGCTTGTTTACCAAAGTTAAAAAAATAAAGTCGATATTATTATAATTTAATAAGTATACTTAAACTATTTACATTAAAAGGGTCATTGCTTTCATAATAAAAGTTATAACATCATACAAATATACCCATTATAAAACTCTAACCTTGATATTATGGGGCATATTCCTAACCAATTGCTTAACTCATGTTTTACTAAATTGCAGTTTAAAATCTATTGGATCAATAAATATGTATATGTATAACCAATATATAATCAAATTCGATTCATTAGTTGTCAAAATAGAATTTTATTATATTATTTGAATTCAAATTTTGGAATGACATTCCATGATAAATATTAAAATTTATGTTATAAAATTTAATTAAATCTAGGTAAAAGTTCTCAACAACAGTTTAAAAATGAATATGAATACGACTTTATGTACATATTTATAAAATCAGCGGATACATATTGAACACATATATATAAGTTAACAAATAAATGTGGATTGGATCCATCTCCGTCTTCAATCGTCATCCAAGATCCAACAAAATTTTCTGTTCAAACCACTTTCTTATGAAATAGAACACGCTTTTTCAATTATGTATGTGCATATGTATAATTGAAAGTCATCAGTCATCAATGAAAATTTTAATTGCTAATTTGCAGGCGTTTGAAAGCTTAAAAGAATTTAAGCTGAACCGTTCAACTTAAATGAGTTTTAATATTTTCAATGATCATGGAACAGAAGTTTAAATTTATTATTGAAATATAAATATTAACTTTTTGTGACTATTTTACAATGATGAGTTTTAATGATAGATATCTGTATTTCTGTTAATGTTCCACTGAATATTATGCATTCTGGTCATGTTTTCAAATATCTAAAATTGTAAGTAAATGAATAATGAAAAGATATTTGATCTATCATATAATTTGTGTCAATATAACAGTACTTAAAATATTTGATATCAAACCTTCATAAAGGGAATATCCATTTTAGAATAGAGCGTTGGCCGAGTCATGTATCAAATGAAAGGTGACGTTGAGCTAATTATATGAGTGAAATATTTTTAAAATCATTCATGGGAAAGTTGAGATATTTGAGATTGAAGTTGCCGATTGCAAAATTAAGATTTAATTTTTTTTCCAAGTAATTGTTTATAACGTGCGAAATAAACGACGTAGAAAAACGATATTGTTATCAAATGAAAGTTATTTTCCTTGTCTTTAAAATAAATAGTACCAATGCTATTCTGTCATATTAAATACATTTTTCGATATTATGTTTTAACTAGTTGAAACGCAACTTTTTTGCACGGTCTTTTGCACACCGATAGAAATATCAAAAAATTCAGTTATGACATATGTTTTTTTATCACTGGTAAAAAGTTTATTTTATTGCCATTATTTTTATAAAATTTAGTGTGGATTGACTGCGTTTTTAGTTGTCAGACATACGCAATTTACATGAAAGTAGATATAGATTTCACAATTTTCAAAAATATACATTTTACAATTTTATATATCTGTACAATTAAGAATTAAAATGGACAACACACTGTCAATTTCACAACATGAAATTCTGATCATTTTAATAATTTTATTGCAACAATGAAGGCAAGCGCTGGCTGTTGATTTGTATTTGCTATTACATAAATACATACATATTTGGAAGTAATTGTAAATCTAAGTACTAAATTTTGTTAAATTGTTGGGTGTAAATTTAGAACTTTCCAGACTTATTTTATTTATTTCAAAGATTAAAAATTAAAGTCTGTAAATGTACCTATAAAATCAGATGGAAAATTAATCATAAGATATTTTAAATTTTCTTGATGCAAAATCATAAATACCTGAGTATAGAATTAATACCCCAGTACAATATCACCACGTCACGTCACTCGAAAAATTATAGTATCCTTTATTTTAATGTGAGAAAAGTACACTGATTCATTCATTTGACACACCATTATAAAATATAAATAAAATTTCACATGATTCGGAATTGTATTGTATGTACGCACTTAGATTGAATTCTTTAAAATGCCAATTTTAAGTATATTAGGTGAAAAAAGTTATATATAAATCAAGGTCGAAAAACATTTTTTTTAAACAAAGGAAAGTTATACAAAATTAGAAAATTTGTCTTTACCAATTCTGAATTATTAAAATCTGAATCTGAAAATTAAAAAAAGAAGAAAATTTGCAAAATAAACGTTTGAGATACAATAATCCATTAATAATGTATTGATTTTTGGTTGAGATAAATAAATCCAAAAATTGTATACATATGTATGTAGGTTAGGTATATTATTGGATACATTTTTGATTTAAATATTTTTTCTGTGGAATGTTTTTTTGAAAAGTGATTTTTTTTTGTCAATGATTTGTGGTTTTTAATTTTTATCTTTTAAATTGTTGACATAGACATTAATAACTTAGTTTAAATGTTATAAAACAAAATCACGGCCCATAAACAGTGAGGTATGTATGGAGGAGGGGGGGGGCATGCTGCTCCACTGCAACCCCCCTGCTTGGGTACATTATTTTATTTGGGGTAGGTGCGAGGCTGGGTGTATGCAAAGTCTCTTTTTCATTTAAAGAATCTGGATTTAAAGAAACTTTGAATAAGCCCAGCCTCGCACCTACCTCAAATCCTATAATGTGCCCAAGCAGGGGCGTCGCCCCCCTTATACATACCTCACTGTTTATACGCCGTTTTAATTGAAAATGAATAACATTTACTTTAATGTTATTTTTGTTATTGATTATTGAATTTTGGGCGTTATTTCCGTTTTCTGGATTTTTCTTGGGCGATATTTCAATTTTGGGCGTTATATCCCATTTTACTTTTAAAATTTTTATTTTGGGCGTTCTTCCTTTTAAAAAACAATTTTAAAATTGGAAGTAAGCCCAAATCGAGAAAAAAAAACAGCAACAATTGTTCAGAATTTTTTTGGGCGATATTTCCAAATCGGTTTGGGCCTTATTTCCTTGGGCGTTATTGCCTAGCGCCGATATGTATGTACTTTTTAGTGACTAAACGAATATTTCATATTCAAAATTTACGAACATTTTTCGTTTAGCTATATTATGTACTTTATAATCTTGAACCACAAGAGCAAGCTTATGCGATTCAGATATGCCTTTTATTAAAGAATCATTTCTCAGAATTTCTTGAAAACTTGAGCTATAAACGCAAATACGTGTAACCCCAGACTTGAAATTTTCTAATGCCTTAATATCAATGCACTTCAGACATAAATACATACATACATATTTATATTTCATATACCTTTTGTTTTCTCACGCCACCGTCTGATGAGTCCTATGATGATGATGTCATTTGATGATAAAACAAGTTTAATGTGAAAAACAAAATAAAAATCGATGCCAAAGTAAGCATTATGTTTTACCCCAAAATTCATTTCCAGCCTTGCTCCCATTCGATAACGTAAGCATTTTTTCTGCGGGCATTTAAATTTTTTTCGAATAAAAATTAAATAATTTAAACAAAAAAGAAAATTAACTTCAAATAGTTTATTTATATTTTACGTTGCTGTTGTTGTACATCGATTTTTATACTAATTTGTTTTGTTTCATTTATTTCTTTACATTTTGTTATTTAGTGTCGTCCTTTCAGGAGTATTATTAGCAACAGTTTGTTCCGCCGGTACTATTACAAATCGTCCTGCTGGTGTCGTACAAACAGGAAGTGCACAAGATAAGCCAATATCTCAACGTAAAATTATGCATCCAGCTTTCGCTAATTCTGGAAAAGCACCAGGACTGGAAATTTGGAGAGTTGAGGTATAAGTTATTGATTTTCTTTTTTAATAATACAAGCTGACGCTGAGTGCTAAGATAAATTTCTGTTTATTCTCATTTTTGGCATGTGTTGTGTTTACAGTAACGTCTCTAAATTCAAATACATATATCTTAACTGGTTTGAAAAATTAATGTGAAAATCTGTATTCGAACCATATAAATTCTAAAACAGAATTCAAAATCTATCTATCTATTCTGCTAGTAGAATATATTATTAAATACCCATAAAAACAGTGAAAGCTCGTGCTAAAAAACAGAAAATAAATTGTTTAATATGTCATATTGTCAAAGTGTCATATAGAGTTATTGCGATATTGAAAAGGTGAATAAGTTCTTGGATAATATTGTAACTTAAATAAAGTGTTAAGAAATGCAAATGCAAAATCGTCTTTATAACATTGTATCACACAAAAATAGTTTTGGATTTGTATATTATATTTCGATTAATTGTTGTGTAATTTTGTCAATTTTTATTGATGTGTTAATATCTATGCCGGCGACGGCGGTAGGGCAAACTAAAAACGTGGACATTTTTGTAGCACATTACGTTGTGCTTTTACACGTAACGATACGTTAAATTGGCTACGTTTCTTCGTTCCTCAAACTAAATCGAAAGATCGTGTTGAGTTTGGGTTAAAATTTGGTTGACAGTTCGAACTCGTCGCGTTCTGTGATGTAAAACCAGCACTTGAATATTTAATTTGATGTTTACACATCTTAACCGTGAGTCCCGGCACTCAAGCTTTTTTTGTGTTACTTACTTTCAACCTCGAGTGAAATACAAAGTGGACCAATTAACAGTGTAGCCAACTTATTTTGCTATTCATTTTAACGAATGAAGTTACAGTTATATTATACCTTATAAAATCTTATTATTCCAAGGTAGATAGAACGAATTTAAACTATCCATTGCATTTAAAATTATGTAATATATCATTTACTGCCTATAAAATATAATTTATCAATTACCACACAACTGTTTTAAATGATTTATGAGCACTGTTCTATTAAAAATTATTCGGTCGTCACCCATTTTTTCTATTTCAAAAAAATGGGGCGCTGCCTTAAACGGAGTTCTTGAGCAAACACTTGTTTGATATAAAGGCTCTCTCCATTCGAAT
Source organism: Epistrophe eligans (assembly GCA_951394125.1). NCBI lineage: Eukaryota > Metazoa > Arthropoda > Insecta > Diptera > Syrphidae > Epistrophe > Epistrophe eligans. Next base: position 57,374,315 of record OX596028.1, read on the forward strand.
TTTTTGCGCCGGGTTCCGAGAGCCTTTATACCAAATAAGTGTTTGCTCAAGGACTCCGTTTTAGGAAGCGCCCCATTTTTTTTAAATAGAAAAAATGAGGGAAAATAGCCTTTTCTCATATTATTTTTTTAAATGATTGTGAAAGTAATATCTGAATTAAGCAGCTGCGATTTTTCCTTAAATAATAATATTTCAATCGATATAAAGGAACTTAACGGGTACAAACAATAATTGTAGTAATTTTTTTTAAAGATTTATCGAAAGAAAAGTGAGTATACGCCCAAGTGCACCTCTATTTTTATGAAACACCCTTTTTATTCAAAAAATCATACATATATGTACGTCAAACCTATATATGTATTTATTTTTTTATAATTCTTAATAGCCCTCTATAAATCGGAAACTGTTACCTCAAAACTTATTTACCTGAGTAGTTTTTTTTTTAAAGATTGTTTTTGTACCTTTTTGACAGGTACTTAGTTATTTTAATGTTTTCTTCCAAGTAATAGTTAAAGTTTTTTTTATGATAAATAGAGCGCACTTAATTTTAGCTCCCACTTTTTTTTCTAAACATCAGCTAAAATCCCAAACAATTTTTGACATAAGATTGAATTTATTCAAATAAAATGGAGTCTTTTCATTGGCTGAGATATACTGATGTTCGTTCCCAAATATTCTTCCATTTGGATTTATATTTTCATAAAAAAAAAGTTCAAACAAAATTCAAGAATTAAAAAAATTGTATCGAAAATTTGTTTTTCGAACAATTAATTCTTGCGGTTAAAAAAAATTTACTGTAGTACTCGGCTTAAATGCCTGGCTACATTTTGGAATGAATTTTGTATGGAAGCTATAGAATTTAGCGCGATCTGTGTACCAGGCTAAAAATAACTAAATACAGATGTATGCCTTTTATTTTACTTGTCAATTTTGTGTTTAACTTTAAAGATTTTCGTATATAGTTTTATTTTTTTTTTTAATTCAAGCCTTTATGTATTTAATTTTTTTTTAAAGTTCTTATCTGCAATAGTTATTTTTTAATGATACCTAACAATACAATATATATGTACGTAAGTACATGCAAATAAATTTAATTCAATTTCGTTAATTGCTGCAACATTTGACATCTATTTTTTTTTAATCCAAGGTTAATCTCGTCATCATAATGAATAATTTTACAAATTTTCCAGTCATTCTTAAAATAGATACGTAGATAGAAAGATCGATAAATAGATAGATAGATTAATATTGATAAATAGACTAGATTACTAGACTATAGATCTAGTAAGAGTTCGAATTATGCCAACTTCGAAATTACCTCCTTAAATAATTGGTTTGTTTCGGACAAGTGGGTCACTACTGTATTGTTCCTATTTTTATGAGATGACACATTTTTTTATGTGTCAAATCTTTCAACAATTTACGTTTATGAGGGACACATTTCTTTAGCACTTTATTCAAAAATAAATACTTTTCTGTGAATTGAAATAAAGTGTATCATAATTTTTACTTCATATGTATATCGTATACACATATTAAGATGGTTTATTATTTGAGTCATTTTAACAAAATGCATATATATGTACATATATTATGTGTACATATTTTTCTATATTTCACTGATAAAACTCACAGGCAATTTGAATGCGCGATTGGTAGTGAGTGGCAGATAGAAAATAATTTGTGTACCTAGTTCCATGGTTGAATAATATTCTTAATGAAATGATAAGAGGCAGGCAGTTAATTTTTTTGTAATATATACATAATTCTAAATTGAAGTTTTACAATGGAATTAAGGAAAACCCTATTTTGATTGTTTTGTTTTCTTATGATTGTCAAGCACTTAAATGATAATAATGTTATGTTATAATAAAACACACCTAAACTTTCAAAATTATAACTAAAGTTCATAGGCAAGAGAAGTGTTGGGTGGGGATTTTCGTGAGGCACGAAGAAAACATAAAATTAATTTTCAAATTATTAAAATGTATATGGTTTAGCTCTGAAATACAGCTTCTATCTATGGCCAAAATTATCACATAAATCAAATTATTTACATAAATATTGATTTATTTTGAAATTTGAAACACCGATTGTTCCAAAATTCAAAGAATGTATTAAAAATTTGTTAACATTGCATCACAAAAAAAAAAAAAAAACATTTTTGATACGATTGAGTTCAAAAATTACCATGACTCAAACCCCATTAAAATTTAAACACATTCTAAGGCGCAGGTATTACATATATAATTTGAAAATTGACAGCAATTATCTCTAAACGCGAGGGAAAAGGCTTCAAAGATACTTTTTGTTTTTAAGAAGAGCGGATATTTACTTTTATCAATATATGTAGGTACTAACATAAAAATTTATTTATTATTTCGTAAATCTAAATTTTTTGGCAGCAGCTGATGTAGCCTTTACATAGCGCGACGTAAATTGAAGTCAATGTTGCCATTGCAGTAATTTTCAAATTTATTTTAGGTTCTGTATTTATAGATATCGTGGATCTTCTATTATCTAAATGGTCATAAAAAGGTCATATATAAATCAATTAGTATCAGTAATTAAAAAATGGCCTTTGTTTTAAGTTATTCCTATCGTATCTCATTAAAGACCATTTTCTGAAATGAAATATTAATATTTTAGTTTGACGTGACAGTTTACTGTCGTTTAAGTTAAGTTAAAATATATTTTCAATTTTTACTCAAACTGCATTTAAAGTTTGTGGCTGTCAATTAAAAAAAAAGTCATAACATTCAGATTTTCTTATTTCTCTTTATTTTGCAATTTTTTAAACTCATATACTTAATGTTGAATATCCTGTATTCAGCAGTAGTTTCTCCTGACGGATAATTCCTTTTCAGTTAAAAAAAATCAGAGCCACAAATATAAACAAAAAATATTTCAATACTGATGAATATTTATTGGAATTTTTATTTTCAATAAAAAAAAATACTTAATTATTTAGTAGTAAATGAACCTACCAAGTGTTCCCTCACACCAATTTCACACTGATTGCGTTTGCCACCAAAACGTATTCGTATCAATATCTATACTACACCAAATATAATAAATATCCCTATAATATATTTAAATAAACTCAAACAAAAAATCATAGCTTAATTTAATAATTTTCTATCCTGTTATATGCAGGTATACTATATGTTTATACATCTAGCAAAAATATGAACATAAATCCAGCTATTTATAATCAAAACTTATCAGCATTAACTCCTACTCCGTATATCGCATAATTTAATAATTCGCAAAATGATAATTGTATTAAATTTGCAATTTATTGGTTCTTTTTTTTTAGTGCCCCATTAATTTGATATAAAAATTAAAAATTAAAATGAAAAAAAATCTCAAATTTATTGCATTTAGCACATTGTAAACATACCTAGCGACCGCGGCAAGAATAATCCATCAGATAAACCATAGGTCACTATATACATATTGGCTAACATAATGTAAGGGCAAAAGCAAAATTTATATACAATCGGAAAAGCCATAGATTTTAATAGTCCTTGTTGTGCATTTCCATTTTTGTAGTTAAAAAAAAACAACATATATGCTCACTTCTATGAAAGGTATAGTATATGTATAGGTATTGTCAGTCGAGCTATCTTAAAAATTCACAAAACATCAGTTTACCGCAAACGTCCAGCACGAAGACAGTGGATCAAAATATTCCAGAAATTGGAATCAATTGGAAGGTCGTGGCTAGTCGCAACAAGATGATGAAATTATTCTTTTAGTTCAATGCTACTACGCACATCTATCCTTCTAATTACTCCCACAATTATTTTTGAAAGTACAGTGTTGAAGGATTTCTTTTTGATGCTCTTCACAGTCGTGTACCTATTATATTTTCTTTTACCAGCTAGCCGTTGCCTAAAGAGTTTGACATCTCTTTATTTATAAACGAATTTCAACAGTTTTCATAATATTTACCTTTCACTAACATCCCTGTAAACTGTCAATTTCATGAACTTTTTTCTGCGTTCAATGAACATTTTATTCATTTAAAGGTAATTTTTCAATTCGAAACAAGAAACTTGCCTTACTTTGTTTATTGGACAAACTACTTAAGAATAGTTTAGGACAACCAATTGCAGTGTCTAAGTTAGACAATTAATGGAAAACCTTTATAAATAAAGTTCTGGAGTTGGTCAGCTGTCATAAGGCACCTAAAGCTAGACATATGTACTTTGGAATTGATTTATAAATAAGACTGTCCATTTGGTTAACTTTTAGCCATTGTTTATTTGAACACTATCTGGTTTTTGCATACTATGAAAATTAATTCGTCTGTTTGTCCGGATATTGGATTACTTTGCAAGAAATGTTCTAAGCTTTACGTTAAAAAAGCTTAAAAAATATCTGGGGTTACGTTTGAAAAATAATACTTATAACTGAACCAAGATTTTTTTTTCAAAATTTGCGACCGAGGTTTTAATTTTTAGGGTAAAAAATAACTGGATTATTATCTATTAAATATAATTTTTGACATTTTAATTACAAATTTATAGCTGTGTCTATTAATCATCAATTTTGAAAGATAATATTTTTGTATGGTTTTAAACTAAGGTTAAAAAAAACAATGCTCACACAGATATTTTTGTACTTTTTCGAATAGGGTACACCACTGTGCCGAATGGGCGGCATTTGATTTCGATTTAAATGAAACAACTATACAACGATTTCATTGCAATATTTCAATGACTGAGCAATTATTATTGCAAGCGTCTGGTAACTTTTGGATTACATACGTAGGTACTAAAACGAAAGTGACGCAATTGAAATTTATTACTTGAAAAATATATTATGATATGGGTTTGCAGTGTTGATCCTTTTTCAGATTGGTGTGGGCACATTATTGATAGCAAGTTGTTAATGTAAATGAATTAATGCTGATGATGCAAATCTAAAATTTCATAAGCTGATGGTTTAAAAAAAAAAAAAAAAAACAATTTAATTTATAGACATATTTTCATATTTTGCCCAATAATTTATAACAATTGCGGCATTCAGCATTAGTGATTAATTAAAAATCAGTCGAATTGTAAAAAAAAAACAGAAGGCGTGTAGTTCTTTTTCTCAAAAATAAAAAAAAAAAACAAAAAATGCACGACTGAGTCGAACGAAATTGCTCTTATGTGCGAACACTCTGAGGTTTTAAATTATCCATGGTACTCACACTTTAGACTGAAAAATTGTTAAAAAATCAATAACATTACAAATTAATTGATTAAACAACATCCGAAACTGTTTTGAAACCAACAAAATGTACACCATCTGATTTTTTACATAAATCTCTATTTATGAGAAAAAAATGTCAATCAAAATCGTAGGAGTCGTTCAACTCAATTCAATTCAATTCAATGCTAGTTAATATCAAAAAAGTGCTGGATGATAAGTTTAATAAAAATCGATTTAGTCGTTTTCGAATTATTAAGTTCTCAAAATTAAATTTTAAAACTTTTTTTAAAAATCTAAAAAAAAAAAAATTTTAATACCAAAGTATTCAATACTTTTTAAACTTTTTTAAAGAATTCTCTATAAAAAAATTGATCGAATTCAGTTGAACCATTTTTGAGAAAATCGAAAATCAAAAAATGGTTCTATGGGAGGTACCATCTATAACAATATTTCGATTTTTTTTTTTTAATGGTAGCCTTTTTGTAAGCAAAAATTATTGGATTTTTTTTAAGTTTTGGGAACGTTTTTTTAAAAAAATAAGATTTTCATTTTTTTTTAAATTGTAAGGCAGGTACCGTTATTTTTTGTCTTAAAAAAAAATGAAAATAAGTCGTGTGGGGAGAATGCAAAAGAAGAAAATCCATCCACCCGTTAAGGCAACATCTGAAAGCACAGACAGACAGACAGAATTGCGAGACCCACTTTTTTCGACTTCGCTATCATAATAATACCAACTTTGATCAAAATCTCGAGTTCGCTTTTTATAACGAATTTATGGATTCGTGAAAAAAATCGCCATATACATAGTACTTATATATCACAAGTAAAAAATGCTGGAAATTTGTATTTCCTTTAAATTAAAACTACTTATTCTTAACATGAAATAACTATGTACATATATCTAAAACCGCAAAATCTATAGGATCCAAATTGTCATATACATACATAATAAATAGCAGCAGGAGGCTCAATGCAATATAATAGTGCATAATTAAGCAGTCTCTGTGGTTTTATTTCTGCACCAGTTGAGTCTTGTAAGCAAAAAGGTGTAAACCGTGACAAATACGTTAAATGACTTGCCGGAAAAACCCAATCGCATATAGTTCTTCTGCGGGTTGAACTTTTTAGTTTCTTCTGTGACGCTCATGATTCTTCGGCACAAATTCAATATAACTTTTCTGTCGTGGCTGAACTTTGTCTTCTGGCACGTAGAACCGGATTTAAAATATCAGCTCCATCCAAAATATTAATAGAATGTTAAGATATGTGTATTGTTATGAATAAAATCAGTCAAAGAGAGAAAGCAAATATCTTACTCAAATAAAATGCAAATATTCTTCAAACTTACCAATCATTAAATTCATTGAGAGAAGTTATGCAACTTGCAACTGACAGTGATTTCGAAATGTGAGTAGGATATACTACCTACTGCACACTTTTTGCAACGAACTTAATTTTACGCATAAAACAATCAGTGTTGGTGGCGTTTATTTCACCCCAAGGATGCATTATTATTATCTCACGTATATATAGTAAATAAAGACGACTGCTCTGTTAGCTGTGTGACAAGGCTCAGCAGCAAGAATAATTACACGTGCTTTATATTAAATTACGTTTTAAATAAAAATGCACATAGCTGATTGTTACTTTATTACAGTAAGTCAATCCCAGTGTGGGCAAAACGTTCATTAACGAATTCGACCCGTATCCTGTATCCTGATTTCCCACTCATGCATGCTGGAACAAAGCATCAGCTTAAGCAGACGTTTTCAGCTCAATCAGATTTAAAATCGCATATCTGCATGAGAGTATTCAATTCCTGTGTCCAGCTATATCATACAAATAAATCCGGGCTGTATCCCTAAAGGATATACAACGGCTATAGTAAAAGAAAAACGATTCTACGGGAAGGCGAAGAGGTTGATTGTTAATAGCCCGAAGGACATTGGTTGCCATTCAATGTCCAGGTTGCCACACATGGTGGCAATAGAATAACTGTCAACTTTCTCTTTTAAACTGTTTAACGATGATTCTAATATACATTTGGTGCATTTATTTCGTTTCTATTCTTGTATTGGTGGCAGTGGTAATGTATAGATATGGACAACAAAATTTTCACCAAAGGGTAGGCATGATTGGCAGAGGGGTGGGATGCGTAGTTTTAGTTTGGAGATCTTACAACATTTACGTTTGCTTTGATTCATATTTTGAGGTGAAAACATAAAATAATTGTTTTTTTTAGCACTCCAGATAGTTTGAATGAAAAATTTCGAATAAAAAAAAAATGTCAGCGGCGGTAACCATGATCAAAGTATTATTGCAGGAAAAGAATTACACAGTATAAGGCTTGGGTTGGAAAATCACTGCAAAATATTTAATTAAAAAGTTGAATTCAGTAGGGCCTAGGATGTATCTACCTATGTGTACATTTGGGCTTCCAATGCGTGATGCGCTCTACCTTTAATTAAGTTTTTTCTTTAATGTTGCTTTTATTTTATTGCAGTATATCTACTTATATTCCCTATTGGATATAATATGATGAGTCTGGCCAGATTACATATTTACAAAAATGTGTAAGCATATTCAAAAGTTATTAAGTTTACTAAACTTGATGTCTTATACCTACTAGTGTTGTGACATGACTGGAATTTGTTTCTTACTTAAATTTTAATACTTTGGAAAAGATTCATAAACATGTTTTTTGAAAAATGAAAAATGTTTGCCTTTAATTGAATTTATATAATTAAATGTGCATTTTTTAACAATCCAAAATGATCTAGCTATGTAACAAATAAGCAAACCAAAAATAAACAAGCCATTCTACATAAAAAAAAAGAAATCTTATACCATATCAAAAATTAATTCTTATAACAACTGCCACAAAAATAATCTGAAATAGAAACATAAAATTAATTTGCAAGTGATCAGTAATTTTTGGCAATTATCACAGTATCACCAAAACTATTTTTATCGAAACTAAAATTAAAATATTTGGGCTTATGTAATTACATACAGAATAAGTATTGCTAGGCTCATATGTAAATATATATAAATCGCTTAATAGTACTCCGTAGCGTAGGGGTTAGTACGTTGGGTTTTCACGCCGGGGGCTTGGAAACCGAATCCAACTTTTTAAATAAAAATATTTTTTCAGAGGTACTGCCTCTTGCGAAGAAGGGACAAACCCATGAAGAGTATCTTTTGTTATGAAAAAGTGCTTCTTATATTAGCTAGATTCGGCAGAAATTTGTAGGTCCTCTCTATTTCTGCCGACTCACAATATACGCAGTCGCACCTCCAAATTATTTTATTATAAATCCCTTAGCCATGGGATTTGGTTTTATCATTTAATCCTTTACGAATAGGGGCTTCCAAAAAACACGCCTTATAATAATGTTTTACTTTATTTCCAGGACTTTGAACCAGTACCCTACCCTAAAAATAATTATGGAAAATTCTACGAGGGTGATTCATATATCATTCTAAATGTAAATTTAACCCACATCCTTTTGAAATAAATTACATGATAATATTCCACATATTTAAATATAATATAGACAAAACAATCCAAGAACAAACAATTCTCTTGGGATGCACACTTTTGGCTAGGTTCCCAAACCTCTACTGACGAGGCTGGAGCTGCAGCAATTCTAACAGTTCAACTTGACGACATCCTTAATGGGGCTCCCGTTCAACATCGTGAAGTCCAAGACCATGAGTCACAACTATTTCTCAGTTACTTTAAAAACGGTAAACATACACAACACATTATATACATATATATTCAATACAAAAACTTCTGCATATCATTCTATACTTAATTTGTATCCATGTACATATGTGAAAGTTAGAGTTCAAACAAAGATAATTTAAATTTTCTTTTAAATTGTTTTTACATGAAAAAAAAGGTGTCCGTTATGAACAAGGTGGTGTCGGTTCCGGCTTCAAGAACGTAGAAACCAATGCAGGTGGTGAAAAACGACTTTTCCAAGTTAAAGGCAAACGCAATGTTCGTGTTCGTCAAGTGAATCTCTCCGTGTCGTCGATGAATAAAGGAGATTGCTTCATTCTGGATGCTGGACGTGAAATTTATGTTTATGTTGGTATACAAGCAAAACGTGTTGAAAAGCTCAAAGCTATTAGCGCAGCTAATCAAATAAGGGATCAAGATCACAATGGACGATCTAAGGTTAATATTGTTGGTAAGTCAAATGTAAGCTGTGTCAGTCCTAAAAAGACAAAAGCTATATAAATGTGGTCAAACTAGGTCCTGATATTTAAGTAGCTTTATATTATCCTATTTTTCCATTACTTTAGATGAACACAGCAGTTCAGCAGATATGCAGGAATTCTTTACTATCCTTGGATCAGGCTCACCTGATGAAGTTCCCGATGAGTCAATTGCTGAAGAAGATGAAGTATTCGAAAGCGCTGATGAGAGGTCTGTCACCTTGTACAAGGTCACCGATGAATCCGGTTCCATTAAAATTGATCCAATAGCATCGAAACCTTTGAAACAAGAAATGCTAGACACCCGTGACTGTTTTATTTTGGACACTGGTTCTGGAATTTATGTTTGGGTTGGGAAGGAAGCCACACAGAAGGAAAAAACTGAAGCTATGAACAAAGCAACTGAATTTTTGAAGATGAAAAAATATCCCGCCTGGACTCAGGTTCATCGTATTGTCCAGGGAGCTGAGTCAGCTCCTTTCAAGCAATACTTTTCCACATGGAAGGACGTTGGAGCATCTCACACTCGTCTCATTCGTTCTGCCATGGGCTACAGCTCAGATGATTCCGATGTTGAATTCGATGATGCCTTAGTTGAATCGTTGAAGAAAAATGGCGGTCGTGCTTTGGGCTTCATGCCAGATCAGGGCAAGGGAGAAATTGTCAGACTCATTCAGTTCGTTGAGATTCCTGATACCGAAGAAGTTCGTCGCACAGAAATTCCCTTGCCATTGCCAAATCAGTTGCTTTTAGGTTTCAGTTCCTATGCAATTCAATATGATTTTGTTCAACCAGATGGAAATAAAGCTTCTGTTATGTACGCTTGGAGAGGGACAAAAGCTAGTTCACCATCATTTGATGAAGCTGTGAAAGTTTGCATGGAATTTGGTGATGAACTTGATGCAGTTGTCGTCACAACAGTTCAAGGACATGAACCAAGGCATTTTTTGAAAATTTTCAAGGGCGAGTTGATATCTTCCTACACTGGAGCACCAAGTGAGCCAATTTTATTCCGTATTAGTGGAACAGATGAAACAGACGTACGTGCAAATGAGGTTGAGGCAGATTCTTCGTCTTTAGCTTCGGATGATGTTTTTGCTTTGGTCAAAACTGATCAAAAAAAGGTTTACATTTGGGTTGGGTTGGTAAGTGAATTTAAAACTACCGTCAGCAGAAATTACCTAAAAAGGTATTTAATCTTATTTTTCTAAAACTAAAGGCTGCATCAGAATTCGAAAAATCTATGGCTGAGAACCGTATTACTAAATTTTGGCCATCATTTGGAAACGAAATCGTTCAAGAAGGCGCTGAGCCAGATGATTTCTGGGATGACTTAAACGGTGAAGGTATCTATGACCGTGGAATGGGAAAAGTTGGTTATCCAATTTTGGAACCACGCCTCTTCCATTGCAGAATTCTTGTTAGTGGTAGAATAAAGGTTGAAGAAGTGCCAGATTTTCAACAAGATGTAAGTTGCTGGAAAAAATGTACTTACATTTTGTCACCCATGTTTTTTTTTACAGGACCTTGATGTTGATGATGTTATGCTATTGGATGGTGGGGACGAAATTTATATCTGGGTTGGATCAGGAACTACTGATGAAGAACGAAATGGTGTTTTTGATATGGCAAGGGTGAGTTAATAAAAAGGTTATATCATAGAACGATTAACATTGAGGATATTTTCATTTAGAAATATATCAAAATGGAACCCTCTTCAAGGACTATTGAAACTGCAACAATTATTTGGATAAAGCAAGGCATTGAACCAAAGTGCTTTAAGCGTATGTTCCCTGAATGGAATGATGATGCGTGGAAGGTTGGTAATTAAAATTTGGCTATGGTTAACGGTGGAACGTTAAATCATTGATTCGTTTATTTTCCTATAAATACTTATTTCTTGTCTTGTAATCTATTAATTTTTTTTAAATGTGTACTTGTTCCTTTTTATAACAATTTATTATAATAAAAAAATCAGTTCTATATTATTTTGTTTCTATTTTTTTCTTACAAATTGGTATTTGGTTTTAAGGGGTAAGGTCAACGCCTATGTAAAAAATAATATTACTGTTCCCAAAATGTGCAAACTGTGATTTTTTTTTTAATAAATTTTGAAGGACTTTGGGCTTAAATTTGTAGTTTTGGACAGTACGCAAACGTATATATTATGTTAATATAATTAATTTTTGGCTTTGGTTACTTTTTATTAAATTGTGTTTTGTGTAATGGTTTATGAAAATTCTTCTTCTTTTTTATTTTTTATTTATTCATTTCAATCTACAATTGATAATCAAAAGATTTAAGGACGGTTTTCTTATGTAATGTAATGTATTTATTATTTAATTTAATTTAAAAAACCTTCATATAAGTGTACTTAAAGTTTTAATGCAAATGCCTCCTGAAAATAAATCAATTAAATAACCAAAATAATATTCAACAAAACAAATCTGAAATGATACAATTTTCATATACAAATATAAAATACGAAAAAAAAAATAATTAAATAAAATACTTATCCAAGTACTAGTTATTAACTCTCTTGAGCTTAATTCAATTAGTCTCATTTTGTTACTGTTGTATGTATTCAATTAACCTCTTCGCTTATTTGTATTAAATTATGAATTTAAAAACAGTGGTGAACACACACATTCGCCACAAAACAAGGACTTACATACATATACAAACGAAAAACAGAAAAAGTCCTTCAACATACAATACCTACTTAAAATTACATATATGTTAAAATCTACATGCCTATATATTCTTTTAAAATAGGTAGGTATGTAGGTGCAGTTCTATATTAACGTACATATATGTGTATTTTCCTGTGTTTATAGTTTCATTTTGCAGCATGATTAAAACAATTATTTCTCTATACACTTATGATATACATATGTATCAATGTATGTTCTATAGCTATTAAATGTATGTATTTTAATTTAATAAAGAAATTAATTATTGCAATCATTTTAGCTCATGCCTACATATGATGAAGTCTTGAGAAAGGTCTTAGAGGGAAATCTGAATGTCGAAGAGAATAACGTTTAAATTTTAAAAATATTATCGTTTTATAATTATTTCTTGTTCAATCTAAGCAACAAATTAAGTTAAAATTAAGAAAAATTTGGGTACGAATTTATAAAAAAATAAATAGTAATAAAAAATAAAATAGTAATAAATCGATTGTATTATTATGATTTGCATGTTTTCTTTGCAGAATTTGGAAAAGATCAAGCACCATAATATTTACATTTCATAATAAAATTCATGTCAAAAAGCATCCCTATAATACCATCAAACCCCTTTGAAATTATTCGAGGTAGGTACTCCATTTTTTATATATTTTTTTTTATATGTACATATGTAGCGGATTGCATTGCCATCTGTTGCCACTTAATTAATTTATAGCTGTCTGAAAATATAATCATTTAGTGGTTAATTCGTATTGCGCTCTATTCTATTTCATCCTCACCATAAACCACAAAAATATGCCCATTCCAAGAAAAAAAAAAAACAAAAAACCTCACGTGTCTACACACAACATCGAGCATGCACAGAATGGCCGATAATTTCGAAACCATTTTAGCCACCTCGCCACCGCGATGATAATAACAAAACCAAAGAAAATTTATGAGTGGGTAAATATTGCCACATTCTCGGTTTGTCATTCCGGACTGACCCCATCACCATCACTATCACCACCACATTTACCCCCTATATCGTCCATTACAGCCGACTACGATGACAAAAATATGAAACAATTTACCAGAAAGTTGAAAAAATGAGCAGAATCGATAACCGAGTCCTTGGACCACTTTACAATGAGGGTGTTGAAAACTGTAATAGCGATAACATAAACAACCCCAATAAGGGCAAGAGGAAAAAAAAAGGACTATGGCCTCCGCCATCGTCATCGCATTGTAATAGTAATACATAATAGCAGTTTCTAAGGCATCCGCCAGTAAACATTTTGCCACAAAAAAAATATATTGTCACAGTTTAAGGGCTTTAAAATGCATTTAACTTGAAACACAGTGTTTCTGTCCCAGACACAGTTAGTATTTGCAGTTACATTTGCTTTCCGTGACGGCAAGGATGTTTTGACTTGGTTTAGGGTAGCAGCTTTAAAGTAACACTATTTCTTTCCTACGGGGGGTAATATTAGTATAGACGACGACTTCACATGATACAGTCGCGACGGTATCATGTGAAGTCGTCGATGCTTTTATAGTCGGTTCCATATGTTTTTTTTCAGCCTTTTAACAGATGGTTGTGTTTATTTGAGCTGTGTTCATCGTTTTGATTCCTTTAGCTTAATTTCGCTGACGGTTTTTGAAGGGTATTCAAATAACCCATAAGAATACACAAAACAGTTCCATGCTGGAAAACGATGTGTAGGAATTATTGAACGTGGTATATGAATAGTTATACCTATACCTATTAGTTATTACAATGCAAAACAAATTCACGCCAAAACAATATACATATGTGTTTAGCACCTAAAATCGAATGTCTGTATGACTTCTTTTAGACGACTGCGATTTTTAAGGTTCGATTCTATTTTGCTTTCTTTTCGGTTTCCAACCAACAAAAGAATATGAATTGTTTTGGATTTAAAAAAAAAGTGAAAATTTAATATTTCAAAAAGTGGTTGTTTTGTTTTGAATTTAATTTTTTACTGTTTTTTTTTTTTTTCTTAAAAATAAAATTACCTATTTAAAAAAAAATATTTGCACGATTTTAAATTTTCTCTTATAAAATAAGATTTATTAAAGTAATCAGATGGTTGTGCCTAAATAAAAAAAACAGCTGATAATAGTTGACAAAATTTTCGGCTCGAATATCTTCAGAATAAACAATAATATTGATATAGGGAAAAATTGTATTCTATACGTAATGCTATAACCGATAACTAATAAGGTTTGTAAAAAAATTAAATTAAAAACTTTTCTTGAGGTAAATAAAACTACAAGGAATTACTAAAAATTTTGAGTTAACAAACAAATTCAGTTTTGAACAAATTTTTAACATTTTTAAAATAAAATTATAATTCTTCAAATTAGCAGATTAGCTCAATCTCGGACGGAAGAAAAACAGGGTTTTTAAAATACGGGTCTTACTAATAACCAAGCACTATTAGTAAGATGTAAGGTTAAAATAAAGGGCGGATCTAGTGGCTTCTTTTTAAATCATAGGTAATTTTGACACTGACAGCTGTTTCCCGCTCGAAATCTTGGCAGAAAGTCAGTGCCATACCTCCGCGGAACGAAATGAGTCGCTTTGCGCTTGAACAACGTTGGGAAATATTGAAAACTTTTTCCAAAATGGTTGTGAGACTCAATTCACGAACATCAACTCGCCATCGATCGGTGGGCGTTAAATAGCCATGTTAACTGACTTTTTTTTTTTTACTGAAATTGAAGACATAGATTTGGACGATCTCTGGTTCATGGAGGATGGCGCGCCATGCCACACAGTCCATGCTACAATCGATCTTTTGCGCACCAAATTCCTAAATCGTGTTATCAGCCGTCTTGGTGATGTCAATTGGCCGCCTCGGAGCTGTGATTTGACCACGTTCTTTTTGTGGGGAACCGTGACTTAAGGCCAATATCATCCAAGCAATCCATGAGCTACAGCCCGAAACCATCAACAAGGCATTGGAAAATTGGACAGAATGCGCTACAGCGAAGCCAGACGAGGCAGCCACTTGAACGACGCGACGTTGTGTTCCATAATTAATGGGAATGTTTGCTTTTACTAATAAAACGTAAAATTTAATTTTGTTCATTTTATTTATTCGTTACTAATAAAATAACCAATTTCACTTCTCGTTAACAAATCCTCACACTTCTCTTGAATCTACTAAAATTTCTAAAAAATTAACCAATCGCGGCACAGACAAAACAAATAAAAAATTCCAAGCACGGTTAAGTATTGCCATGCCATATCATTTTTAACCACAAACTATTGATTTTGTTGTCACTTAAGAAAATTCTATGCTAGGATTTGTGATTCAAAACTCTAAAGAGTTTAATGATCCATTTACTCTTTGTTTACTATTTTATGAATATGTAAGGTCTTCCTTGAATATTGTTGTGTAATTTGGAATCCCTTTTATATCCACTCTGTAAGAATTGAAAATATTAAAAAAAAATTAAAATTATTGTAATTCACCGTAGAAACTAGAATATCTTAATTCCTCCATATGAAACCAGATCCAAACTTTTTGGAATGCAATCGCTTGATGTTCGTCGTCGTTATTTGTCTTTATTTTTTATACGCGATATTATCACATCACATATATGTACATAAATTGCCTCAGTTGATATATGTACATATATGCTCCGTCTAGAAAAACGAGATCTCGTAGCCTATTTCATGAATCCCATCATCGGGCTAATTATGGCCTTAATGAACCTTTAACTCGAAGGATAAGAGAATCTATATCATTTGCAATCATATTGATTTCTTTTCCTACCAAAGTCGAAAGGCTTTCAAAAGACATATCTTGTATTTGTTGAATTACTCCTACCCTGGTGGTTTAGGTTCAAGTCAAAAATAAATAAATAATTTATTTTTGTTTTACCCTGCTTTATTAGTATAAATTAAAAACATTGTTTTGTGGTCTAAGTAAGTTTGACTTGTTCTATTATTTAAATTAAAGCTTTGTTTTCCGTTATCTGTAAGATTATATATTATTTGTATATGTAGCTCTGATTGATGAAATAAATAATAATGATAATAATAATTATAATATTACACTTGAAGAAGTTGAAACTTTGGGCGTTTCACAAATTTTCTTGTCTTAGTTTTGTTATTTATCAATAGAATCCTTACTTAAAACTCAATTCCACCACAATACACTCACGATTGAACTGAATGTTTATAGATTTAGCGTCAAAAACCTCAATATTAATTATAACTTCTTTGCCCATAAAATAAAATCCAATAAATTTCACCAAAAATTCTTCTGCATTAATACATTCTCATCATTTTATTTAGTTTCCTACATACATACATAAAAATAGCAATGATTCAAACTTTTGAAGCTTAATTTGCAGATGGTATCCTTGCATATTTCTAACATTAATTTTATTGTACCTAATTCAATTTTCCAACTTTTCAATATACTCGTAGGTACAACCTCGCACGAAAATGCCATCGAGTGCAGAAATATGTCTTAATTGCTGCCATTGACATTTATAAATTGCGAAAATTTGCTCATATAATTTTCCCTATTTGGTAATATTTGTTCAAATTAACTACTTGTTTCATAAATAATTGTAGGTATAGGTATATATGAGAAGACAAAGAAGAGAAGAATTTTTGTCTGCGTCTTAGATTTGCTTAAATTTATCTTGGTATTACTTTTTCGGTTGTTTCATTCAGCGTGGCAAAAGTGCATTTCACCTCATTCTACTTATATACTGGGTTGCGTAAATAAAACGAAGCAGTTTGAATAATCTATGATTTCTTAATAATTTTTTCAGATTTTATCTTTGTGTATAGAATCTTTCCATTTTTTCCCAAAATCAAAGAACAACGAACGCAAATCGTTGAATTTTGTTTTTAAAAAAAACTTATCATTAGCGGATGCAGGAGATTTTACACCAAAAAGAAGTCGGTGCGAAGCAATTACTATCAATAATGCTCGTGAATACTGTACCATGTTCGAAAATTTCTTGAGTCCAGTTGTGGATAATAATATAATAATAATGTACAAATATATGGTTTCAACAAGAGCACACAAAGTCACAGCGAACAGATTATTTAAAAAGAGAACGATTTCAATTTGCTGGCGCATTCTCCGGATGATTTAACAGCTTCCGTGATTCCTTGGGAGATATTTGGCGCGTTCAGAAAAATGAAATCTCAGATATTTTTCCCACTCAAAAAGTGACCAAGCGAATCCAAGATTTTTTTTCTTCAGAATTTTAAAAGCAATAATCGAGAAGAAACCTCACCGATACTACCTGAAGTTTTGTGTAAAGTCATGTGGAGAAAGTCTTTGCAGAGTTGAGAATGTTCGTCACCTTACCTACGTGGCAACGTTTGTTCCCAAATATTCTTCCATTTCCTAATTTTATTTTCACAAAATAAATGTTCACACACATTTTAGAAATAAAGAATCTGTCAAAAAATTTAGTTCAAGAATTATTTCGTGTGCTAAATTTTGACAGATCAATGATGTTCGTATGGAAAATTGAGAAATTTGTCAAAATTTTTCTCGAGAATTAATGTGTTTCGATCCTCGTAAATTTAAGATAAGCTAAAGTTTTTGTAGCATCTGCTGAGACGTCAGCTGTGTTTTTATAAGGAAGTAAAACAGTATAAAGCTATAGCCATATAGTTTTGGATACAATTTTAAACGCGTCTTGCATTAAGAGTTGTGAACTTAAACTTGAAAAGCTTGTGGTTGATTGATTTTTTATTTTTTCTATTTAACATTTTCAAATTAAGTTGAACTTGATAGAACCAAATTAACTCCTAAACAACCGAAAAGTTTCAAACCAGCGGTCACAGCTGAAAATACCCTTTAGTTCCACACGCATGCCAAAATTTCAGTTCAACTGCAGTTTATTTAAATACGTTAAACTACACCAAGGTATTTTAATGAATTTAATTTCACAACTAAAGTTAAAGTATATATACTCGTGAATCCAGGCATTAGTTAACTAGTTAATATAATACAAAATGCATTGTCACATTCTATAAATAAATTCACAAGTTATTAGCTTGCCTACACTTACGGTGATTCAATGCAACACGACGGACAACAGCGATGGAGCGGACATAATTGGCTCATTTTAAATTTGCCTCACGGCACATTGCGTTCCATAACATAGAAAATCATCAACGCTCTACCATCATCATGACTAGAGAAATCTTGCGCCAGCAAGTGTGTAGTAAAAATAGCTATATTAAGCTCCAACACAATTTGAGTGCATAGATATACATATGTACATACATAGGGTTATTTAATTGGTAGTAAGTGCAGCGAAATTTCATTATCCTTGTCGTAAAGTGGATAATGTCTATACCTAACCTTATAGTGTCTGACTTTGCATACTATCAGAAATGCAGGCCTTTCTTGTAGATTGTCTCACATCCCAGCGGGAAATATCGTCCTCAATGAATTTTATAGCTGAATTCATCAATGCATTCACTTGCCAAATCATAGGAAAATAGACATGCAATGATTTAGTAAGTGAAGAGTAATGCAAAGATTCCTCAGTTCATAGGTTTAACCCAACTTTCTGCTTTGTGTTTAGAAAAAAAACTTTCTGTTGGTGAATTACAAATTGCTATTTTAATAGGGAAAATTATGCGATGAAAAACCTGCTGAAAAGTAATGTACAAGTTCATCAGTTCATCATCTGAATCCACGTATCTGCTTTGGAAAGTATATTATGAGAGAGAGGGAAAAAAATAATTCTCTCACGACGCTCTTTCTTTTTTACTTCGCCTAACAAAATGTTATTGAAATAAGTAATGAATTTTTATCCACCAACGATCAACAAAATTTATAACTAAGTATAGCAAGTTGGAAAAGTAGCTGGCTGGGTTGTCAGTGGGTGCCGGTTCAAATCTCACGGTGTTTTAACATTTCTTTTTTTTTTTTTTAAGTCAACTGGTGAATAAGCACTTCCAAGGAAGTAGTGATTTAGGTGTGGAATTTTCATTGATAAAGTGGCATGTGCTTCCTGCCAATGACACGCCCATGTTAAATTCATCAAAGGAATAAGCTAAAAAGTGGCAGGTGCAGCTCCCATTCCTCGAGGAAAAAGCAGGTTTTTCCTCAATGAATTTTTTGATTTTTCCCGCTGGGATAGGCTTGTTAGACTAATTGATTGGGTTTCACATACATATAGGTTTCGACGTCAGCAAAGTACGTTGGTTATTGATTTTGGTTTGATTAGTCGGAAGTAATTATTATTATTGGTAATTTACAGAGGAAGAACGCAGATTGTGACTGTAAAGTTAAATATTAAAAGAGAAAGCGATTGGTCTGTGGAGGAATGCAGAATAAAACCAATTAAACACAAGCCATAACAGAGATTTTTAGTTTGTTTGTGTTATATGCAATATACGTACATATGTATCTATGTAAGTACTGTATTGAAAGTTATGGATTGTTAAAAAAAATCAAAACTCGAGATTTTGATTAAACTCTGCATTACGATGATAGAGACGTCGAAAAAAGTGGGTCTCACAATTCTGTCTGTCTATGCGTCCGTTTGGCTGCAGCCTAAACCGATAGGTCGATTTTCTTTAAAATTGGTATCTAGAGATTTTGGGCACTCTCCCGAAAAGTTTTATAAATTTTTTTTAGGACTTAAAATAATGGTACCTCTCCTACATTTTCTTAGAAATTCATGAAGATCTTATTTTTCTCAAAATTAACGGTAAGTTTAAAGAAAAATTTAATTTTTTCAAAACATCTCCTAATATTTTGATTAAAATTTATGTGAGCAAATATCAATACGATCTACTACATTCTTGAGACAATTTTTTTATTACCTAGTCCATTAATTTGCATTAAATTTAAATGTTGCTCGATTTATGCATTCTTTTTCTTTAAAGAATACAGCATTCGGCCTGCTTCAACATTTCATCAATATATCTTTCTATAATACTCGGTAGGAGAATTGAATTTCAAGCGTCTTTTATTTTTTTTTGTTGTTTTTTGTTGTCCCACCAATGTCCAAGAATCGGAGTTGCCGCCCACAAAAAAAAAAATACGTGCCACATTTTCTTAATAACGTGTAATTTTCGTGCTATATTAAAAATACGCAAATTCTTTAAATTCGATTGTGGGTGAAATATACAACAAGAAATTTTAAGAAATAATTTGCTCTTTTTGTGTATTGTCAAAAAAACAAGAGTTTCTGTCTGTTATTACTCCATTTGGACCAATTTTTCTAAAATTTCTTCAAAATTCGCTTTGTTTGAAGTAAAAAATGGAAATAAGAAGAGCGGACTATATTGAACTGTTTCGTGCGACCACTATAAAATTTTCGTGTCAAAAAAGCACGATCGTGTCACTTCGGCAACGTTGCCCAGAATACGTTTTGCCCTACTTTAAGCACCAAAATTTAAATTTTCCCCTTAAATTTGAAAAGTTTTTTTTTTCTTTCCCCTAATTAAATATTCTTAAATTTGCGAATGAAAAATTTTGCAATTTGATAAAAGTTTAAAAAAGGCTTTAACCCAGCAAAAACATTTATAAATATATATTCATAAGTGTAATGTAGATTTATATGATTCAACTAATCATCAACGTACAAAATAATTTAATCATCATTATAAAACTCGTGTGTTGTATTTTCTGTGAAATATTTTTTTACACTTCTCCATTTACAACCAACGGTGTTCTTTAAAAAAACAGGCAGGAACTAGACCTCACTGTTCGTTCGCCGCCAAAGCAAGAGTGCATTGCTAAACCAACAATACCTACCTACAACAAACCCCTAATTAGTGACCGCATACTTCAGACGTAGTGGCGATGGCGAGAGGGCAAGTTACTCTATTTGGTTTATTAAACATAAATAAAAGGTGCAATAAGAATGCTATAATGTTGTTAAAACATGCAAGCATGTGCAGGCGTAAATACTGCACGGATCTGTGCAAGCGTAAAAAGGATGTGTGATTGTGTGACTACGGTAGTGTTGCCCATGATCAGGCCAGCAAGCAAGATATTAAGCGACCAAAACCCTGGATGGGTGTGGGTAGGTATTCCAACTCACAGTCATTACATCCGTCGCTGCCGTCAGCTGAATCAGTAGGATATATACAACATTAAAACATACATATATAAAGCATGATAGCATACATAGTAAAATTAAGGAGTAAAACGCGGAACAGAAAAAAAAAAATAGAAAATTATAACAATACACAAAAGCAAAAACAAAAACAAAACATCACAAAATTCTTGTAATATGTATGCACAATGTATATTGGTTTTTGCATAAATTATGAATCGAAGGACAGTTAAAACTTTGGAATTAAGCTTTTAAATTAGTCATTCAACGTTTTCTATGTTTTTTTGTATATCAAGCTGGGGAAACATCCCTTCAAAAAACTGTATGAACTTGATGTAGTAAATGGTTTATTGACTGATAATTTGTCGTTAGCGAGTTTTTAATTAGTGACAATTAATTCTTTTTTTAAATAATAATAACAATTAATTAATTTAATGTTGTCGTGCATTATTTTTTTGTTTTTTTTTTGGGAGTTTTTAGCTAAATTTTTATGAAGATAGCAAAGCACACCATAAAAAATGCTTTAATAAGTTGTGATTGCAAGAATTTTTTCATGCAATATTTTCTATGTTTTTTTGCTGGTTTACTAACTTACTAACAAGTTAATTAAAATAAAAAAAAAGTTAATTTGAAAGGAATTATGTACCTACATCATCATTGGCTAAGGGAATTGTTCCTGTAATCAACAATTAATCAAAGTTTTATTTACATTTTAAACCTGAATATCATTATCTGGTCACATTTCATAAATGACGTTAATCTTTTTTAAAAAGTAAAAATGTACATACATTTATGAATTTTTTCAATGCACCACTGAATCAATTAAATTCCCAAAGAACAATAATGATTATTCTGGCGCAATATGATGAGTTGCCATATCAAAAACTACTCCGTAACTGTTTTTAAGCTATACAAAATTATTGTTAGAATGACAGTTCTTGTTTCTGATAAGAAGGGAAAATTGAGAAGAGGAATTGAGGGGACCTACAATTTTCTGCCGAGTCCAAGCAATTGAGGTGAGAAGCAACATGACAACAGGGGAGGATTGGAGGATTTGTCAATTCCTCGCAAGAAGCACTTACCCATGAAAAACAATTCTTTTTTTTAGGTGGCATATGCTGGGAATGAAACACAAGAGCTTGCATAATAGTCCTACGTATAAATTATAGCGCCATAAGTGCAGCCTAGCTAACTGGCTGACATTTATGTAGGTGTATACAGCAAAGCCATATGAATCAATTGCTATACTTTACCATATTGAAGGTTGTCATTGCTCAAATCCAACAACCGTGGAGAATGATGTCCATTCTAGAAAAAACGTTTAAAGTAAAGATATCGCATATCAATGATGTTCATAATCATGAGCATTGCTCTATGCTTTGTACGATATTGTGATGGCTGGCCACAGCGGCTGCCCATGTCCACCAACCAACGAGTGTGATGAAGCTTGCTTGACATAGGTTATGTATGTTCTGTTAAATGTTCATCAGTTGCGATTTTATTTATTCTCAAGAATCACGTTATAGTATAGTGTATCTACATATATGTACATTGTATATACAGCAAGTGGTATGTACCTGTACAAGTCTGGGGCGAGACTTCAGTTCATATTTTATCGTATATGTCTATGATTTATGGATAGCATGTTGCTCCTATGAGACGAATTTGAAGAGTCTGATGCATTTTTGTTTCACACTCACACTGCCACTCCCACTCACACTTATGGGAGAGTCACGTTCCGCTCAGGTAGAATGTTATTTAATTTAAAAACAAATCAAATTGCAATTTTAAAAATTAAAAGTTCTTGTCAGTCCGTTCTCAGGTTTCCTCATGTGGACTTTTGGGTATTGCTGTAGTTGGTTTTGTATGGCTTGAAGGGTCAAAAGGTCTAGGTAGGTACTGTTAGTGGCCGATTGGAAGCTGCTCTATGACAAACATGGATGACTTTCTTCAAAAAGCTGTACAATTGCATTTGAAGTAACATATATTATATATGTATAATAACATTAAGCGTAGTTCCAGAAAAAAAATATATATGCAGGATCTAATGATCGAGTTGAATTTAAATAAATCATAAAACATAATATTATAACTAAGCACGGGGAGCAAAGGCGCACAGATGCATAGACACACAGGTCGACGGACGGACGCTTTAAAGAAAACAAATTTTTCTTTCTTCTATATCATCGCAGTGTTAATTTTGATTACAACCTCGGATTTTTTTTACACGAAACCAATACTTGCCCTATAGACCAAGTAAAAACATATTTTTTTTGTGGTCGTATTTTCTTTTTGGTTTTCATATTAATCATTTTAGTCTTGTCGATGAAAAATTGAATAAAACACACAAAAAAAATTAAATATATACATTCTATTCAATTTCACTGGCAAAACAGCGTGATGTAAATAAATAAATATGTCATCATCTTCTTGAGTATTTTGCATCTATTTTCGACAAACTTCTTTTTTAGTGCTATGATAATGCAAACGTTTGTCTGTTTTCTTCTCAGTCTGACTATTATTAGGTATTCTTTGGGTGACGTATAATATATAAACTGTATACATGTACATGAAATTTATATACAAACTTAAATTTAAATATAGCGCATGTGATGGTTTTCTTTAAATGTTATTAAATGTTTGAAAAATCACTTAATAACTAACGCAATCCCAAGAGCCAAGACGATAACTTGCCACCATGTAAGATTTAATTAAAATTGTCCTCAACCTGTCGTGGTTTATATGTTCATATTCATATATGTACATTATACATTGTACATACATATTATGTATATGTATGTCTTTTGCGACGTTTATTTAAATTGCAGTAATTAATTCTCAAAGAAATCACAGCTTTTAAGCTTCAACCACTAACAAGCGGCCATGTACGCAACCAGGCTGAAAGCTGAAACGAGCCAACTTTAATTATAATTCGGTTAAATGAAATGTCACGCGCGTTCGGGGGACGATAATAGGATTCTCAGCAATGCGCCTTGGTTCAATTAGAAATTACCATTCCTTCGTGCTGTACATAGGTAGGCTCCCCGTGCCAGGTACTTCAATAATTATGCAATTATGCATCCCGTGAGATTAAAATGTGATAAATAATTCCAATGGATAAGTAGTGTGGTAGTAGTTTTGTACATCCTGATGGGGGGTAGGGATAAAGTTGTGGTTTCGGAAAAAGTGTCCAAAGTTCATATATATTTATTCATTCATAGACCTCAACCCTTTATTCACATGAACAAGGCCAATAATCTGTTAAGCACTTCAATAACCACTGTTTGCATGAAAGTCTTCTTAAAACGCCAACATTATGACGTATACCCTATATTCTCTCTAACCTGCTAACCTGCCACCTTTACTCTAACTTGCAGGAATTTTCTCAATTAACTAAGTCCTTGCATTGAGAGTAATGTACAAAGACGTTGTAAACATATTTTCATATAGTTCATATAGCCTCCCTTACATCTGTGTCAAGACTTGTAATTTAATAAAAAAAAATAAAAATCTATCGTGGGATGTCAAACATCAGGTTAGGCGTATAAGGATGAAAGGAGTGGAACCTAGTTCTTGTCATGACCGCACCCACCTTCGCACTGGACTTCATTTCATTTGAATATTCATGCATATACTTACGGAATACGGCACACCGCATACCACATGCCACTCGTTTCAAAACATGGTCATTTCAATTTCTTTGACTTGGCCATTAAAGCCAGCACCAACAATACACTTTGGCGCAGCAGTACAGTGTGTCGTGTCGCTCGGTATCATCGTAACATTCGTTCTTATCAACAAAGAAGGCTAACCTACCGTTATGTTTAATAGTGCTTTTAGTGCAATGCACAGTGGGTTCAAAAAGAGGGGGAGGGATTTTTATATCGTATTACAAAAGGCTTCTAGATAAATATACCTACATAAAGATCATAAAACCAAAAAGTATTACCGAATTCAGTTTTGCAATTCGGATAAGAGCCTGCTTAAACCCAATGTACATATTTGAGATAATGACACATTTTAAAAAATGGAAAAAAAAACTTCAGTAAACCTTAATTAAATTTTAAAGAAAAAAGCTTAAATTATAAACAGGCTTCATAAATAAAATTTTGAAAATTACATATCGCAGAGCTGTCAAAGAGCTGTAACTCACTAACAGGCAATATAGGATTTGGAAAATGTAGATATAAGAAAGACTGACTTTAAGACTGATGTTTTCATCACACTATTCGAAATTAACCTGGCCAAATCACTATTTTGAAAAACTTTGGGGGGAAACATAGATTGACTGCCTGAACAAAATAGAATGCTGCAACTGAAACTGGAGCAATTTTAAAAAAGTGTCGTATACATTTGGCAATGTCCAGTGAAAGAACAAACCACTAGCTATCCTCCCGACACATACTCCTTCTAAAAATAAATTAAAAGATTTATACAAATATACAGTACCATAAATAAAAGTTGAAAATATGTACTCCAATCGTACTCCAAATAGTGCAAAAGTTTAAAAATAAGATAAACTGCCAAGAGGAACAAGAAGCAGATATAAGCTATACAAAGTTACAGTTAAATTCACAATTGCAAGGGCGAAAGCAATTGGATATCTTCCGAATTCGAAGTTATATAACGAAGGAGTGGATTCCTCTAATGAGTTTTCACCTACATATATGTACATGAAATGTAAGTGATGTGTACAAATAAATTTCAATAAAGGGTGACTCAAGTTGGTATGCCAAATTTCGAACACGAACAGTCGAACACTACACTGGCAATATTATTGACAATATTATTAGATTTACAATGGACGCAGGATGAAAGTAGAGTTTTTTTACGTTTTTATGTAGAAGATTTCTATTATCAGTTATTGAAGATAAATCTATTTTAACCTTAATTAATCATTTTGTGGACGTTTTCAAAAGATAAGTTAATATTAATATTCACAATTTCGTTAAAAGAAGCATAAAGCTTGCATTTTTTTAAAAATTCGATTTCAAATTTTTTTCAGAATATTTTGAGCCCAAAATAAAGAATTCCATATAATTTTGTATGCACGCGTTTATGAAAAATCGAAAAATCGTTTGAGCAATTTTGTTTAAATTAATTTACGTAATTAATAATTTATGTAATTAATTAATTTCTTTAAAATTTTGCAAACAAAAATTATTAACAATTTATACCCATTTTCCAGAGAAAGAAATATTTGTTTGACAATTTAGTTTACATAGTTTGTTATTGGTGATCTGGATTTTATTTTATTTTAAATTGTATTATTTAACCGCTTCCAAACCGGAATGCCGTTATTAACCTAACATCAAATATTTTTTGTTGATTCGATCAAATAATTTACTTTTAGTATAAATCTTCATCACAAAAGTTCCAAAAATATCCGTAAGGGACGCTGGGTGGGCTGGGACATTTGTTTCCCATACGGTTATTTGAGTTTATTAGAAAATGAGCTACAAAATAACTAACGGGATATTTGTGGGATATATGTAGTGGACAAATACTATCGGGACATAAATAACCAATGCCCCAATAATCATAGGAAAACTTATAACATACCAATAATCTTTAATTCCATAATTTGTATAAAGTTCACAACAAAACAAAATACATTTTTTCATTTTTCTTTACGTTTCTTTATTTTTTTCAACTTCTTCAATAGTTTTTTTATGATTTTTTTTATTTGCATTAGTTTAAAAACTTAAATAAATAAAACACTTACAAAAACTATGGTGGGTAGGTTTATGGGGCCCAATTCAATAAATAAATAAAAAAAAACAACAAAAAACCCACCATAGAATAAGTTTAGTTTCTAAGAATAAAATGTTTAGATTTAAGTTTCGCTTGTATTAAGCTAAATAAATAAAATAAAATATTTCGCACTTACGTACTGCGCTGATTAAAAATAAAAGCTCATGTTTGATTTGAGTTTATTAATATAGCTGTGGGTGTTAATGCAAACGACAAAAATATTAAAATAAAACCATAACTGAACGCAGCAGTTTTAATATTTTCAGAAATTATATCAATAATATCAAAACAACCAACGCCTACCTGCAGTATATTATGCTGGGTTAAAAATTTATCACCCTGCATAAATATCTATTTATAATATGTTAGAAATGTGTATCTCTCTATTTGTATATTTTCTGTCTGACATTATAATGAATGAATTCCAATATAAAAGGTGTTAACCATGTTGGTTCTTACATAGAATTGCTTAAGGTTTATAATTTATCAAGGATGCACATCTATTAATTAAGTTTATTTAGAAAATTAAACCGGAAAGGATGCTAATGAGAAATCGAGAAATTAGATGAAGTAAGAAGGTGGTTCAGCGAATAAGATCGACTATGTTATCGTTATCAAGCTTCTTCTAATTCGAAACCAAGTAAAATAAAAATAATATTTCAAAAATTAAAATGTCAAAATTAAAAGTCATTGCAGTTTAAATTTTTTTAATTTTTAATAAATATTTGTAATTATTTTTAAAATTTGGTGGGGCATACATTTTAAGCGAACTATGAAGAAAAAGTATAGAGGTACTCACGATTTAGTTTTAGACACCAGTACAACATGTCCTGTAAAATTGCTAAATTTTTTAAATATGTAGAAATTGGTATCACTGGTATAACTTTCTAAGGCTCAGTTTTTATAAATGCGAGATCATATCAATTTTGGAGTCAAACATGAGATAACTGCTTAAATTGTTTAATTAGTCAATTAAGATCCCCAGTTAACTCTGACTTTACTCATCTGAATAGATAGAAAACAATTTCACAATAGAAAGGACAATATTAGCCGTGTTTTTTTGGGATTTTATATATAGTACAGTAAGAAATTAAAAAAAAAAAACATTGTCGCATTAGCCTAATTTTTATATTTCACATTTGGTACTACCGAATAACAGCTGCCAGAATAATAAAAAAAAAAACACAAATAAAAGAAAGTTTTCTACAAAACAAAAAAAATAACTTGGACCGACAATTGATTTAGGATAACTCCATACGATACTCGAATAAACGTCACAAACCTGCTTTTATTGGCAGTAATTCTACTGTGGATGTTGTATTTGTAACTTGTGTAAAAATCTACTGTACTGTAGCTTTCGCAAAAAAAAAAAAAACACGAATATTGTGAAAGTTGCCTTTTCCATACTACCAAACAGTGTTACCATTTCTGCTTCAATAGTGAAAGTGAATTTTCATAGTGTCAAACTTGGATTTCGATAGATTTTTGACAGCTGAAACTTAAAAACTGGTGCTCAGTTAAATCGCGCTTAGTCTAGATGCACGATTCATTAACTCTGGTTTAACTCAGAGTTAAAATACTGAAAAACTTTCTCTAATCTAAATGTCTCAAACTTTAAAATTAAATTTGTCAAAGAAAGTTTTAACACGTATAAAAACTGTATTACCTACATATGTGATTTATCACTTTATCTTCGATATAGTTTGTATGAAACTTCAACATTTTTGTTCGTATCCGAAACAAAAATATTTGTATGAAATATGGAGGCTCCACGTTTTTGGTAATAGTGCGCCTGACTCCTGAGTCAGCTGCCAGCTAAATAAATTGTTTCGATAATCGGCGTGATAAAATTACGTACTTATGTATGTATACATATTAAGATCTTCGATACTTTAATTTGAATGTAAAATTGTACTTAGGTATGTTTCCTCAAAGTATATTCTTACATCATAATTATTCGATTATTATTTGTTTGAACGGGTTATCTTGAAGTTACCAGTTGCTCCTTTTATTTTAAGACTATTTTCAAATGTGTATTGCAAGTCTATATATAAAATAAGAAATATATTCCATCCTTTGTTGATTCCGCGTTTATATAAAAAAGATTTTTTATTTCACTTTTTTAGAAAACAAAAAACTTTGTGCCGTTGTATATCCAGTGAAGTACAAGAAAAAAAATTATGTTTTAGGTAAGGCCCTGTCTCTAGGGCATTGGAAGATTAATAAGATTAAAAAAAGGGTTCACAAAATTGGAAGATAATCGAACTTCGCATTAGTTTACATGCAAGGAAGCAAATGGGGGATGAATGGAGTGGATGAAATCATATGGTTTATTTTGAATGCTGTGATGTAACGTTTCTATAAATATTTACGAATTAAATAAATTATTCACGAAGGTAAAGTATTGGTAGTTATACAAACCTCCTTCTGTCAACAAGCAGAGATTTTTTTCCCATAAGTAAATACGTTTGTATGTACATATATGCCATATGGGCTAAACGACTATGTAATATTTTGTTGGCTTAAATAATTTGGCAAGATTTAAGGGTGAAAATCTTTAAAGTACTCTACTAAGTTTTAAACGCTTAATTTCATACATAATTCCATAGAAACTGACTGCGAATAGTCCGAATAAGATAACAAAATTTTACTTAAATAATAACAACTAAGATATGTAAGTCTAAACAGATTATATAACAAAATGCACGACTGGGTCGCACGAACTCGCTCTTCTGTGCGATTACACTGTGGTATACATGGTACTTACACTTTAAACAACTTCTGAAACTGTTTTGACAAATTTTAAAAATGTTATATAAAATTTTTAAAACATTTTTGAAAAACAAAATTTGTACGCCATTTTTTAGAAATTAATGCGGAGTTAAAAAATTTGTATGGGAGGCACCGTTATTTTTGGCTTTACGAATAATTTGTATTTAAAATATTCTAGATAATGTCAAAAAACTGCTAGATGCCAAGTTTAATAAAAATCGACTGAATTGTTTTCAAATTATTAAGTTCTCAAAAAAAATTTTGAAACTTTTTTTTTAAATTAAAAAAAAAACGAAAATTTTGGTATGCAATACTTTTTAAATTTTTTGAAAAATTCTCTATAAAATAATTTATCAAATTCAGTTGAACCATATTTGAGAAAATCTACAGCATGTGATTCTTTTGAGGTAATTTTGAACTACTTATTTGCACATTTTGGGCGGTATCTCGGCCATAACTTGAGTAATTTTGGTTTTTAAAGCGTCTAGAGTTCGGGGATGATTCGCATAAACACGGTCCTTTGCGTAGCCCCACAGAGAAAAATTTAACGGTGTCAAATGCCAGCGCTACCAACTTAATACCACGAAATGAATGACCCTATATTACAAAAACTTGGAACGTACTAATTTTCTATGTTTAGGTGTACCCATTTATCTTTTTATATCTTATATTCTACATACATAGATACAACATACGTTACTCTCCCCATCTGTCTGTTGTAATATTGTAATCCGTATATTCTATACCTTTTGTTAAAAAAAATCCAAAAATGGTTATTATTGGGACCTCCCATTTTTGTTATTTTCGTTTCTCTTGAAATTACTTCAATTAATTTTGATAAATTTTTTTTGACGCTTGGAAGGTTTAAATTTAGAATTGCATACCAACATTTTAAGCAAAAAAAATATTCTTATAGTCAAAATTAAAAGTAGGTACCTTCACCTCAACTGTTTAAAAACCCTTAGCCGTTGTTTTTTCGAAAACGACTCCTGCGTTGTTATATGTTGATTAAAATTTTCCTTTGTGCTAATATTAATAGGTACGATCAACAATTGAACACGAATACATTTAACATTTAGATAATCATCATAGAACAGTTATAATTTGTTTTTAATTTGGAGTTTCTCATAACCTGCTTCCCTGATTTCAATAAAATTTGTGTTATTCAAAAGCTACTAATAATATTGCATATCAAAGATTTCAAAAAGTAGGTATGTTTTCAAAGTAATTTTTTTTAAATACATATAATATTTCAAAAGCAGCTTTGATGATTTTGTTCGAAATAAAATTTTTAAATTCACTTTAATAAATCGTTAAAATTGGCGTACCAACTTTTTTTTTTTTAAATTTTCAACGTTTTTTCTGATAAATTGAGATCGCAAGGATTTTTCGATAAATTGACAATTAATATCGCAGCAATCCTTTGGTAGAATATTTTGTATAACTGTTTTAAATTTCCCTAGAAAGTAGGTACTTTAAATCGCCTCGAAGAAAAAAGTAAACATTTTCGTAGGTAATGTCCGAATTCAAACGTAAAATGAGAAAAACTCTCGATTTTTTGTTTCTGTTGATATTATCGTCTTAATTTTTTATACAAGCGTGATTGATTTACCTTGAATACATATTTTATTTACTGGCAGTAAAAACACATCTGAGTCAAAAGAGTTTTCCATTTAAAAGTTTGCTGTATAAAACTTGAATTCCACTCTATGTGAAAAATTAAACTCACGCTTGAGAAATAGGGCTTAATAGTTGGCACTTAACACAATGGCAATGGGTTTCGTTATTGCGAGGCCCTCTGGGGAACCTTGGGGTCTTATTCTGTAAAACGAAAACGCTTGAACGGTATGGTTTGGACAATACCCATCTCTATCACATCTTAAGAGACGGATAGGGACAGCTAACGAAAACGTTCTATCGTTTTCGTTTTATGGAATTGGGCCCTAGGCTGGTGCCCCAAGTGCCCTTAAGTTATAATTGAGTGAGATCATACACAAGGGCAAGTACGTGCGACACAGTTGTGCATTAATTTCCTTTAGCTTGTCGGTCGTGCATAAGAGAACTAAAAATAAACTTTTGTATTCTTGTATTCATGCTAAACACCATCCTCACCTTACACCATTTCAATTCAATCCCGCATTCATGGGTTCGCTAGATACAGAAGACCAAAAACCATTCCACCGTGCAAAAAAAATACAAAGGTTGTCGCTATGTCGGTATACCCTTAAATGACAAAGCAACAATTTTTTTTTATATTCAACAGCACCATTTTTCGTTACACAATCCTTTGAATTTGCAACTACAACAGTAACGTGCTTTCATTTTTCATTTTTGTATACAAAAAAATATTTTTTTTAGGATTCATTCTATCAATTATCCTCCCAATGCATGAGTAGGTGTTATGTGTAGTGTAGTGTTTACATATGCTAACACAATCGCTGAAGGAAAACGCAACCCTGATGTAAAGGATTGAAGAACGATTGGCTGAGCATGATGAGGGTGCTCCTCTGATCCCACTTCAACACCACATCCACAACAGTCATCGTGCACTTCTCAATCCTCTGTTGCAACTCATTTGGATACAGATAAATTATTGCTGTTGCTCGCAAAGGATAAACATGACGACGACGATGATGACGACGGCATCGACCTCGACGACGACGACGCACGAGTACACACACACCCATCACAACATGAAAAAATGAATTTGGAATCAAATATCAGGAATCAGGATAGGATGTGAGGTTCAAGCACCACATCACTTCACCGGAGAAGGTTATGGACCAGAAAAGGAAGTAGAGACGTAGGGAGAGAGAGAGGAAAAAAAAAATAAATATCAGTGGATGCAGTTGCCATTCAACTTATTGGAGTCGAACTTTGCCAAGGAAGTAAATCAGCCGCACTTTATGTGAAGAATTAAAGAATTATTTTTGTGAATAAGTTTTATGAGCAATCATCATGGATTCACGATCCAGGATTACTGGGGAAAGAAGAAAAGAAACAGTCTTTATGTGGGAATTGGAAGATATGAAATGTATCTGCATGTAGGTATGAACTACGAAGTTATTGTTTTTTTTTTATTATAAGCAATTTAAATATTAAATGTAATAAAATAGTTAAACCATGAATAATTAATATATCTAAAATAAATCATAATAATTAAATGTTTTTATTTAATTTTTAATACATGAATATATTTTTTTTAAATAATCATTTTTATAACGGTGATCCTAAATCAGATTTTTGGCAGTTTAATAATATGTCAAGAATTCTATTTAACCCATACATTGCTGAATCTACACTTATAAAATAAATGTCCCAAGGCTACAAGGCCAGAAAAGAAGCCTGTCAAGGTAGCCGATACACAGTTGGTGCACTATAAATAACTGGAAAAAAAAAAAACAACTTTCAAGACTGTTAACACCAATCAACATGAAGTGTCGTTAACTATCGTCTTATCCAAACTTAAGACGTATAACAGCCTGAACACAATGGATACGGAGCTGCAACTGGAACCGCAGCTGGAATAGCTGTCAAAATATTCAATACATATAAATTCAATGTTACATAACACAACGCAACTGCAGTTGGTGCTGCAAGAGTTCACCAACCTTTAACTTTTCACGTGTAGCGCTTTTGACGTTTCAATTTGTACTGAAGCTTTTGTGAATATGTATTTTTTGTTTCGTGAAAATATTATTAATTAAAAGAAAATTATCGCAAATAAAAAAAGTGAATAATAAGACCGATATTTTCAGCTGTAAAGCTGCATTGTGGTTACTTAAAAATAGCACGTACGACACTTTTTCACAGCTGTTGTATCTCCAGCTCCAGTTCCAATTGCAGCATTCTATTGTTTTCAGGCAGTAAGCCTGGTATAATTTAATGAAATGGATTGGTAGGGAGCATACACCAACTTATCTGTATAATATATTCGACTGAAAGTATCCACAAAAAAGGAAATGATCCGAATTATGCCAACTATAGAGAATTGAGTCTCCAAAACGTCACATCGCTTACAAAAATTTGTCATCTATACTGTGTGATCGCGCCACCAACTGAACATTATGTCAAAACTACAAAATTTCAAATTTCACAGAAAACTTTATTGTATGTATGTCTATAAGGAAAAAAACTTAAATATAAGAAAAGTGGTTGTGGCAGAATGTTAATTACAAAATTTTGAAGTTTTTAGGGATTTAAAGTAATTTAAAAAGAAAATAAAAGAAGAGATTTCTGGCTTTAAAAAAAGTTTTATTATGGCATTGTAAGTCTTACAAAAGCTTAGCAATTTCATTAAAAAATTACTAAAAATACAAAAAAAATATTTAAAAATGACGGTAGTACTTAAAATTAAGTAATATACATTTTTTTAAAGCCAATACTCTGTTGTATTATAGCTAAATTTTAAATCAAGTGAAATCTATGCATAGGGTTTTATAGTCAAAGTTTGGGAAAAAAAAACATACACAAAAGTTGAATGTGTAATTTTTCAAAACTATAAAACAAAAATCTCATAAGAAAGAAGTTTAAGTAATTTGCTCAAAAACTATAATACATAAAACCATTCGGTATTTTGTGTTCGATTCATAAATCAAAATAAATCAAAATCAAAATTGACCACAAAAATCCAATTTAGTACTTCATTTCACAATTTTGAAAAAAGTCGGTTTAATTTTTTTTTTTCATTTTTATAAATTTTTATTTTGCATGCAAATTTTTCAAAAACTATTGACACAAATAATTTAATTTAAATTTAGGATTAAATAATAGATTTCTGGTTTTCAAAAACGGTATAGTACTTCATTTTAATTGTTGTCGTTGGTTTTTAATAATTTTTTTTTTTATTTTAAGTCATTTTTTCTAAAATTGCCCCTACCTCCAAAACGGGGCGAAATAGGCCTCCCCTCCCATAGTAATGATAAGTTATCAGTTTTTTGACTCTAAGTTAACGTACTCTCCCCCAATTTTTTTTTAGAAAATCGCTCCTCCTGGCTTAAGGTGGAGAGTAGACCCCATACGAATTTTATTTTGTCTCGACCCAACCTAAGCGCTCTAGCTTTTTGTCATACCGTATGCGAATAACCCTGTGTACATATGTATGTATATTTAATTTAATTTTAATATAAAAAAAGAAAGAAACAAGGTTTTCGATAAAATATAATCAAGTACTTATGTTGAAATAAAATCTAGACTGATTTTTGCGATTGTCCTGGATGAATTCTAAAAATTCATGTGTTGTTATCGGCGGAAAAGTGGGTTCAATGATTTTTATCAATTCAGTTGAGGGACAGAAAATCAGTATTCATTAGGTCCAGAGAATTCACATATTTTTCTATTTGAGTCCTTTATTATTTTCAACCGTTTTCAATAAATCATCTAATTTAATAGTGAAGTATTTATCAAATGTTCTGGACGACTATGTAACAGTAAGTGATTACCTTAAGACAAATATAATTATATGTTGGTACATTACATTTTGTTTCTATAGTAAACTATATATTTAGCACTCAAAATAATAAAGCAATTTTATAATAACAAAGTTGAAAGAAATTATATAAACTCGAAGGAAAAAATTATTATTCACCGTCCATACAAAAAAAAACTTATTCCGAAAAATTCAAATTTCATCCACTTGTACATACCTACCTACTCGTAGAAAATAAAATATTCCTTTTTCCTAGTTTTCCCGTTAAATGAAAAATTGGCGCCCTATATATGATATGAAAACTCCCTTGAATTATTTTATCTCTTGTTTCGTCCAATGAAGACTCTTAGTACAAACCTCAATGTCAAACACAGAAGAAAGGTCTTTCACTGCAATCCAAATTCCAATCCAAAAGGAGAAACACATGATTCCACAAAGAGAATCTATTTTCTCATAATCCACAAAATGGATTGCAATTTCACATTTCCCCTTCTTCGTTATTATCCACAAACCATAACACAACACTAGAAAGCGGAAAAGCCACCCCCAGGAAAACACATTGAAAATATCGTGCCGTGCGCCTTGCGTTAGACACCATCATCGTCCACTTTCTCCCACTTTCAACCCAATAACAGTATATTCGTTTTGTACGGGAAAATTTCCAATTCAACACTGAATCAACGAGTGGTTTTTCGAAAGGAAATCTTCAGTCAACTCGGACGCTTTCCCTCAATCGGTAGTGCGATCTCTATAAAGTTTTGGTTGCGCGATTTGTACCTATTCACAATTATTATTCAGCAAAAAAAAAACAAACGAACGATTTGGTTTTCTCGAGGTACTACCCAAATATTTTCCCTCAATCAGTGTGAATTTTGTTTGAAGTCCTTGCGGGTGAATAATTACAAAAATATTTCTGAGCGCGAAAATATTCGAAAATAAAAAAATCATTTTGGATTAAGACAAATAAATAAAGTCTAATTGGATTTCAGTAGTTAAAGATTTGTGTTAAGATAAATTTCAAATAAGAGTGTTGTGGAATTTGTTTCGTAGTGGATATCAATAAAAATCGCTTACGGATTTCTTCTTTCGATTTTATCGCTCATTTATCGTCGGGTTGTCGTAGATTTTTTGGCAAAAAAAAAAAACATCATTGAGAATTTTGCATCAACAACTATTATGCTCACTTGGATTACTTTATCGGATTAGTTTGCGACAACAAGTGTTGTTTTTCTTAAGTATTAAAAAAAGTGTAGTTGATTGGAATAAATTTATTCATTAACACAAGAAGTGGCCCTTTGACGCGAATTAAGATCAATTAAAAGGAATTCCTTTGTGTGCGAAGATAAATACAAAATTAAGATAAGAAGTTCTTAAGTGCTTTGAAGGCGATCAGTGACGGTCAGTAATTGTTCATTGTGCATAAAATATTTTGATTGAATAAAACCAAAAAAAAAGAACATAATTTTGAGCAAATAAAATTAGAATTTCCTGAAACTTCAAGAATTGGAATTATATTTTGATAACAATTCGGGTATTTTTTCTTTAAATAAAAAAATTACTCACCGTGTCATGGATTGTTAAAGCAGGTGAGTTGAATTATTCGAAAATCTCTTTCCTATAGAATCTCTGATAAATAAAAGTTGAAAACAAAGACATTTTTTCTTTCGCTGTTCTTATCTTTTTGTTATTTTTGATGAAAAATTGTCTGCGGCAACAAGTATACGTACCTAATTTATTGCCTTTGCTGTTTTTCTTTTTTTTTTTTAAGGAAGAAGATTTAGCTTCTATTGTTGTTGTCGTTATTATAATCAAAGGAGTTGGGGGTGTACCTATAAGAGTATGTAATATATAAAAAAAACGTGATCCCTGGGGAAAAATACTCATTAAAAAATTCTGAACATGAATATATTTTTTTTGATGACACATGAAAAAGGGGAGGTAAGAAAACCGATGACGATACTGAAAAATTGATAATGAAGAAAAAAACTGATTGATAGGGTCGTACGAATTTATTTTTTTAGATTTTTTATAGGTAGGTACATACACAATGTATGTATGTAGACTTTATAGCATTTAAAAATAAATAGAAGCACAATTTGTTGTTAAAATCATGTATAGATATTTCATATGTTAAATAAGCATTTATAATTTTTCTAGTTTTTAATGTTAACTTTGAATAATTGGCAGCAGTTATTTTAGTTTGAAAAATTAATTAATTTGAATTCTTCAAATCTTTGTTAAAATAAATTTTACCTTCATTTAAAACTCCTAAAATAGTAACTTTTTAGCGCTTGCAGGTTAATATCAAGAGGGAAAATCATGATTCTCTATTCCCATTTTTACAGATTGATGAAAAATTATCGATCTGTAGAAACATTTTGTTTGCGATTAAAAAATGGGTAGATTATAATGTAGGAGGAAAATATTCATATAAAATATTCAGATACATATTTTCTAGGAGTGTACTCGAATTAAGCGATTTAATTTTCAAGCAATTAGTTTTTGAATGGCAGAAACTAACCGCCTGATCGCTGTTCTGGCTCCAAGACTAAGAGTATATGACCCTTTGAAAAAAATTCGAAAAATTAATATTATTCACAGATTGGTTAAAAAATTAATTTAAACAATATAAAACAAATCTGGCAAGTACCTTCTTAGATCGATAAAATTAGCTTAACCACATAACGAGAAGGGCGTAAAACTTATTTTTAAATGAAGTATTTGTTTTTACATTTTTACAAAGTATTTTCATAAAATTGTTTTCCCATTTACATGTTAAGATTAGAATTAACAATTTTTTTTTGATTTATCCATTTTTTTTTTTTTAATTTTACTATAAAATGTTCATTCTTTATTAAAATTGAGATTTAATAAACACACAACAGTTGATCCACTAAAACCAGTGGGTTGAATTTTTAAACGTATTGGCTGAACCACGTTTGTAGGAACAATTGGCCGTAAGGAATATCATTTGTGCTTGGAAATAATTGCTTTTGCTTTCGGTGAAAATATTTGAATTTATTAGGGTGTGTTTACTGTTTATGTTGGAGTTTCAATAAACGATTTGAGCAGCGAAAAACAGTTTATAAATAAGTAAACACTAAACTTATATAGGACAGTATAAAGTATATTGCACAGTTATATTGACCATTTAAGAGTTGTACTGCGTATTATTGCAGTAAAGAATCCATTTTCCGGTAATATTTTTCTTGCAACAAAATCTCATGATCTCACCCGAATCAATTTTTAAAATAAATACAAATACAAAACGTGTTGCTTTCTAACGGGTGATTTTTAAGCTGGTTTGGTTTTGGCAACACTGGTTTTGACAGCTGACGTGTGTTTAGTACCTTGTGTCACTGTCAAACAGCTTCAGTTTGGTTTGCAATTTAACCATGGATCGTCTTACAAATGAACAACGCTTGCAAATTATTGAATTTTACTATCAAAATTCGTGCTCGGTTCGAAATGTTGTTTATCGAAAAATTGTGTTCAGCGATGAGGCTCATTTTTGGTTGAATGGGTACGTAAATAAGCAAAATTGCCGCATTTGGAGTGAAGATCAGCCAGAAGCATTGCAACAGCTACCAATGCATCCCAAAAAAGCCACTGTTTGGTGCGGTTTATGGGCCGGCGGCATTATTGGGCCATATTTCTTCAAAGATGATGCGAATCGCAGCGTTACTGTCAATGGTGAACGCTACCGAGCGATGATAACAAACTTTTTTGCCCGAAATGGAAGTTCTTGACTTGCATGATATGTGGTTTCAACAAGACGGTGCCACATGCCACACAGCACGCGAAACAATGGCGCAATTGCGAGGCGAGTTTGGTGAACAGTTAATTTCACGTTTCGGGCCGATCAATTGGCCGCCTAGATCGTGCGATTTGACACCATTAGATTATTTTTTGTGGGAGTATGTCAAGGCTAATGTCTATAGGGACAAGCCCGCTTCGATTGACGCACTGGAAGCCAACATCCATGCATTCATTCGTGAGATAGCGGCCGATATGTGTGAAAGAGTATGCCAAAATTGGACTCAGCGGATGGGCTACCTGAGACGCAGCCGCGGTCAACATTTGCATGAAATTATCTTTAAACATTAAATTGCAAGGTTCAAACTATCGATTCAAATAAATATTTCATTCATTTTTTCGAATTTTTTGTGTTTTTTTTTTTTTTAAAGTTCTAAACCTTTAAAAAAATCACCCATTATATGGATCTATTTCAATGATTCAAAAAAAAAAGTTCTTGTTGTGACGTGTAACTTGCGTCTTTATTTTGTATATCGTATCGTTATGCAGTGCAAAGAAACAAAAAAACAACAAAAACGCGACAAGACGATTGTTGCGCAGAAGATCTTAATCTTCGATTAATCATGCATAAAATAAAAATTATTAAAGAAGATTAAGAAGCAGTCTTAAGGACGTCGCTTTTAAGAGGGTGTTGACCCAGAATAAATTCAAATATTGTCAAAATAGAATATATATACCTACATAGAATATATTGTACATACGTTTATATGTTTTTCTTGTAATAGATTTCTTCTTTTTTTTGGTACTGTACTTGACATAAGTCCTTTTTAACTAAGGGTAAGAAAATCTTAAATAGAGGCTACATTAAACCTTAATGAGTAAAAAATGTAATAAATAAGACTATATTCATATAATGAAAAAGGATAATTTATGTTTCAAAAAATAAATCGGGAAATTGATAATGGTATGCGACAAGAATTGTTTTGCTTTTTTTTAAATTTTATTTTTCGTTATTAATTTAATATGAAATTTATTATTAGTGGTATTTAGTAACTGATTTATTTTTTTAGGTAATTTCAGTAGATCGGTATAATACTAATACTAAATTTTTTCCTTATTTTTAAACTAGAGTAGTACGAAAAAATTATTACTGAAAATTCCTATATGATTGAGTGCCATACACATTCAACCCCATAAATGTTAAAATGTCACACAAAATGTGTTGAAAATATGATTCGGTTTACATTTTTCAGTTCTTGTAGAAGCTATTTTCTTGACATTTCAAAATTGAAAATTAAAACATCTTTCAATAACAATAAAACAACTACATAATTAAAAAAAATATATTTCGGACAAAATGGAATCGGATATTATTTTGTGCAGCATAAGAAGAAATAACAATAACAGGAATTTTAAACAATGTTGACAAATAATATTCTTTCTTGCCAGATAAGTGTTTTTCCTATCTTAAAATTAATACCCTTCTATTTTTTTCTTGGCTGACAATTAAATAGGATTTTATGAGCTCAATGAAGAAAAAAATCTTGTTTCATACTTAGAGCTCATTCTTATGGCTTATGCAGTATATTTTATTCGAATCGTCATTTTGTCATTTTATTAAATTTAAAATAAATGCCAATTCTATCTTTTAATTAATTTTCATACTAACTCCAAATTAGGGTTTCCATGGCGTTTAAGCTAACCTAGGACAAAATGTTTTAAAATCCCGGACTTTGGAGGACATCATCTACCTTAAAAAAGAGGAACAAAACAAAAATAATTTTGAAATAATCCTGTAAAAATATTAAACACAATAATTTAAACCACCAAATAAAATAAATTTTGGTTTTTTGCAACTTACCAACACCAGATAAAATATTTATTTATTTTCCTAGTGAAAGGGGGGAAAACGGAACAAATTACAATGAAGCTGAACAAATGGGCGCGTTCAAATAAATTTTGCAGTTTGAC
The DNA here is from genome assembly GCA_951394125.1 of Epistrophe eligans. Classification (NCBI taxonomy): domain Eukaryota; kingdom Metazoa; phylum Arthropoda; class Insecta; order Diptera; family Syrphidae; genus Epistrophe; species Epistrophe eligans. The sequence continues at coordinate 57,415,196 of OX596028.1, forward strand.
ATTTAAAGGGTTAACAAATGGGAGTCAAAATAAGATCTGTTTATTTTATGTTTACTATCAGATTTGTATTGGATCGGTTTTTCTTTTAAATACCGAGTTCGATGATTTTTTTTATTTTCAAAATTAGTTAGATGGGAAAAAAAAAGACAATTTCTTAAAACGTTGAAGGACGTTCCGCACCGGGGTTAAAAAGAGGACATGTCCTCCAAAAAGAGGACGCATGGCAACGCTACTCCAAATGCCAATTTAAGAGTTTTAAATGTGAAAATAGTATGTTTGCTTATTTTTTTGCATGAACTGTCACAGTTTTAGGCGTGTTTAGCTGGATTTTAATAAGGAAATAGGTCTAGTATGATACTAGTTAAAAAAATTTTAAAACTAAGGGCATTTTAGTAGATAACTTTGAAATTAAAAAAAAAATGTTACGTGTAGTATTATGGTAATACCTTAATATCAGGTTGTTTAAAATTTTGCGCCAGTGTTGATAATTCATAAAGAAAAAGTTTGATTGGTGATGTCTTGGAAAGAAAATAGACTTTTTACGGCGTTCATTTGTTTATTTGTTCATTGCCATTAAAGACCATCATTGGAATTTTTGTTTTTAAGTTTTGAGGCACCTAAAAACCAAAATTAGTGATTATACCGTTATAAAGCTGATGAGCTTAATATTAATTTTTTCAAAAAAAAATATTTAATTTTGGCACAATCTTCGACTTGAAATGAATTTAATTATTTCAATGATTGAACTACCTTACCATTCATTGAAATCTTAGAAATCATTTTATGTAAAAGGATGGACCAAAATGAAATATTTGTTTGACTAATAAATAAAAATAATTGAGTCATCATATCAGCTTTATATTGGCTTCAAAATAATCAGTGATTTCGCTTTTAAAATTGATCAAAAAAAGAAATTAAAATATTCAATGATCATTTTCAAAGCTATAACTGGCCCCTAATCTACAAAATGCTTCAAAAGAAAAAAAATTTCGCTATATCTAATTAAAGTGTCGATTTTTAAAACTTCGAATTGGAAAAATTAAAAACTCATTTCCAAAAGCATAAAAGATCTTAAAAACCATTAATTTTTCACACAATGCTAAAAGCGATTGATCGATGACGTCTATATATAAAAAAAGTAATGATTGCGAAGCTTCATCATACTCAATCATAAAAAGCGTTTATGTGTATAACACTTGTATGTATTTTGTTTCATAATAATGAGACATTCTTTCTGAAACATTTTTGGAGAATTAGAATATAATCTGAATGTTAAAGTCTTAATTATTTTCTGAAATGAAATCGATATAGGAACTTGTTTATATTCGTTTTTACCAATCCAGTTAAATCCTTCACATTTGACATAGGATTTTCATGGTACCTATACAAGCATATATTCAATAACTAACATTATGCAACATAAAGTGTCCTTACTGTGCCCTTTTAGGTAAGAAAAATAAAACCTGAAATCAGTTTTTGAATATTAATTTTGATATACATATTTTTTAAATACCGTTTAAGCAACCCCTATAAGGCTATACAATTTCATACCAGTGAGTAAATTTGAAATGCCGGCACCGCGAAGTCCCATAATTTTACAATTTTTGATTTGGGTTGGATTTAAGTATGTAATTCTTGAAATGGTACCTATAGGTTTTTACAATTGGACTAAAGCCCAAAATGGTTAAAAATTATGTACTAAAATGGAATTATTAAATTTTCAAGACCCAAATATAGACGAATTATTCAAGTATTTTCAAATAATATTTTTTTATTAGAATAATTAAAGTAAATCTTTATTAACTGTCAATTTTGGAAAATAAAAACTATAATTCGCATCTCTTCACAAATCGCTTATAATTTAATTCACATAAAACCTAATGAAATAACCTCTATTTGTGCTGCGTAAAAAAAAGGTACTTATACATATTATACCTAAAAGAATCTCTACATAACTTTTGCAACTGCTGCCAAAAAATATGAACATTAAAAAAAAATGTCTTTTTGCTTTACATATATCTCATTTTATGAATTCCACTTACTGTTTAAATTTTTGCTGGACAAAATACAAGAAACGTAACCCAAAAGTGAATAAATAAACCTAAACAAAAAATAATAAACATTTCAAAAAGGCTGAAAAATGCCTTTTTTATATTTTTTTTTTCTCAAAACTTATTAATATCCTAGTGAAAGAACAAAATAATATACATAAGTCTTTCACCGAATTTTAAAGAAGAAAAAAACAAATATATAAAAAAGGAAACATAAGTCTGTGATGTAAAAAAAAATAAGAAAAAAAAAAAAAAAAAAAAACAATTCACTCTTTAATGACTTAATAAAACTCTGTGATGTGTGTGTGTGTGTCTTCTGATCCTTCAAATCTCAACAAAATACAAAAATGTTACAAAGAAAACAGATGAATAAACTCAATTTATATATTTATATATATTATATATGTACATATACAACGACAATGAAAGTAGGGTTCTTCAAAAAAAAAAAAATAGAGATCTGCCTCCTTCACATCCTTGCTTTCCGCAGCACTATGATGTGCGAGGATTTTATCGTTCCAGAATTCATCTTAAATATTAAATATAAACATGCTCATGGCTTATGGGCAGTTTTTTTTCGCTCCAATAAGTCCCCTGTCAATGGTTCAAAAGACGGATGAAAACATTCACTTTCTAAGTAAAATAACTGTAGCTGACGCAATATGCGCATTGGCCACCTCACAAAATCTAAAGGATAAACTTTTATTTACATTTTTCATGGTGGAACACAATGAATATTAAAAAAAAAATTCAAGGAAAAAGTCTTGTCCGAACTGTGTGTGTATAGGACTTATCATCCCAGTCATCACAAAATATAATTGTTGCAAAATACATCTTTTTGTAGGACCTTTATTTCAGAGGACTTTTTTGCTCGAACCATCAATATCACCACAGCCAGGGACGGATCTATCTATATCCACCAATCTAAAAATTTTAAAAATTACGATTTTATTTATAAATTACTATAACAGTTAGTTAACTTTATTTCAAGCATTTTTTATATTTATTTACCAATATGCATTGATACATTTATTAAAATATACTGATTAAACTTAACTCTTAAGTGAGATATACCAAATTAATAATAAAAATTCAGAATTATTGATTATGATATTTTTGTTCATTTTTTTTTAGTAACAGGCATAATTTCTTTGCATAAATATCGAATTGCAATTTTTTTGTTTTTGTTTAATTTTATCGAAGTCTTGGCGTCAATGTATCATGTCCAGCTTTAAAATCGAACTCAGTATGCGGTTTTTTATTGTTGAGATAGAGAAGAATAAGCCGCATAGTGAATAAACTAATTAAACTAATCCAAATTTCCAAATTCCAAAGATTACGTACTGAATTCTTGCACATTTATGTTATCTATTTTGTTAGAAATAAAACTATATGTATGCAATTTAATATTATTACGGGGTTTAATACAACAAAAAATTTAAAGAAATCATTAGCTCTATATTAAATATTCATATATTGTCAAATATAGAATTTGGAACAATTTTTATCAGATTTCGCAAAAATTTTTCTCTTTATTTTAAGTAAAATAATGGAAATAAGAAAAGCATACTACATATGTATATATTGAATTTCTCCTCGTGACACGGCGGCGCGGTGTCATGTCAGAAGAGAAGAGTACGATCATGTCACTTCGGTAACGCTGCTTCACCCACCGCCATTAATAAATGGGGACATCCCTTATGAACAGGCATTCAGCTTTAACAAGATTCAATAAGATTTCACCAGCTTTTACCGGAAAGCTTTCAATACTGTTGTTTATGTTTTCAGCGATCATTTAAAGTGGTTTTTTATTGGTGAATTCTGTTTCCAATCTAAAATAAGATTTTTTTTTCGCTGCGAATACGATTTCAAATTGATTTTTCGTTCCGTAACCATGGAATTTCATTTTTGCATAATTATTTTCTTTCATAGTTATTTTGAATTGACAGTCAAATTAGCATTACCATCTCCTCAAAATAAACTCCAATAGAAAAATGGAGTGTGATTAAACAATTAAGCCAGTTCGCACTTTTCTGAGATCTATCTGTCATCTTCCCTGAGGAAAGGAGAAACCTAAACAAGATTTCTCCGCTAGACGTCAAAAACACTCTTCATCTCTTTTTTATAATTTGATCAACTGTTACAAAAAATATTTGAGCAAGCGAATCCAAAAATATCAGTCTCAGTCAGTCAGTTTTGACAGCAAAAGTGAGTAATCTCACTGATGAATTACGTTGGTGAGATCTCAGAGATATTAGTGATCCTGAGAAACCTGAACTGGTTAATTGTCAAAGCTGTGGTAGTTCTGGGTAACAATAATTTACGACAGTTATTTACACATATGACTTTCATCTCAAATTAGCATTACCAGTTGGCAGCTTGACTGTCAAGTTATAGCATTACCAGAGGTCATTTTGAAAAAAAACAAGCTTGACAAATTATTTTCTTTCACGACAAATTTAATCCAATTATTGGAATTCTTAAGTTAACTATGTCCACTACCATCAGCTTATAGAACCACGCAGGTTTCTAGTACCGGCAAATAATGCAGGATAGCGATAAAAAGCGAGAAGCTAGTGAACTCAGTATACTTATCCTACTCTAACCTTACTAAAAAAGATTTAAAAACCCTTGTAAATTTCGTTCAACTAAATTTAACGCCCCTCAGATTTCTTGCCTTACTTAATCAACTATATAATATGGTAAATCCGCTATTGACCAAAGTACCTACCTATTCTCTTGCGTAAATGGGTTTATACATACAATTTTGCTTGTTTTCATATAGTAAATAATTTCCATCAAAGGATTTCCAAGAAATCCTTCTCTTGTCCTGTTTTTGTATTTTAAGAAGGAGAAGAAGAAAAAAATAACAGCATTTCCCGCATGTTATTATTACCTCAACGAAATTCTCTTCATCTTTGGCAAAGAAAATCATTAACTTTTTTAATAAAAAAAAAAATGAATAACAACGGATATTCGTAAAAAACAGGAGACCAAAAAAAAAAAGAAGAAAACTTGACACAAAAATTTAGCAGGTTTACAAGAACCTCTTAACAGTTTTATATACATGGATTCAAGAGGCGGTATTCGGGATTCTTTGGTTAAAATGAAAATTCTTCTTGAAGAAAATTTATACATATATCCTTAACCTCTATCATCATCGTCATAAGGTTCAGGATATTGTGAATTTCCTCTTTTGGCAGATATGTTATGTTGTAGGTAGGTAGGTAGGTAGGTAGGTAGGTAGGTTAGATAGGTACGAGTACCTACTATATTCATTTCTCCAGATGAAGCACACAAAATTAAGGGTGGAACATAACAAACTATTTATGGGGTGTGGCAAACTTTCTACATCTATGATGATGGGATTTGGACGGAGTGGTTTTGCATCTATCAAGGTCGCATATGCATATACATATAAAGATACAGTTTTACAAAATGTAAAGGATGTGAGAGGATGGTTGTGTTATGTATATGTATGTACATAAGGATACGTATGGGACTACCGAAGCTCAAGTGAATGGAGTACAAAATACAACAAAGTGTAATTTTGTGTAAGTTTGATCCTTAATATGAAAACTTTAACAATTAAGAGCCTTAACTTAAGACAGTATTTGTGTTTGGTGTCGTTATAGTTTAAAAGCGAGCCTTAACAATATGGTTTCAAGAGAAACTAACAATTATTAAAGGAGTGTTGTCAAAATGAATTGACATGCTGCTGGTCTGTAATTTAGGGTAGGTATACTAGTTGAAATCGAGAGAGTTTTGCTGCTAAATTTTGGGACTAATATACGCACGTCCGGTACGTGGCGTCGGTCGTAATAACCGACAAATTTGCTTGTGAAATTATTATTACTTGTTATAAATGTAAATATATAAAGTTTTTCAAATTCAAGATTTCAATCAAACATGGTATTACGAATTAAGTTTGCAGATGTATAAGCTTTTGTGTGGGGTTTGTGCTATGGAATCTTTCGACAATAGAAGTGGATATACCTACAGTTTTTTATTTGTGATATACATATGTACATGTAAGCTTATGCATGAAGGTACTCCTATATCCCTATGTGACTAAACCTCCTATGTGAAATAAACTTATTTAACAAATTCTACAAATTGAGTTTGTCGATAATGTCTTAATAAACATGATATGTAAATGTAAAAAGAGAATAGGGAAACTCGTGTTCTTTCGAACAAGATTATCCTGGAATCGTATGGATAAGGAGACGAAAAAAGATTTTAAAGGCCTCGCTAAGCTCGTTACATGATTTTTACTTTGTGGTCCTGTAAGCACTTATAATAACAAATTACCGTCGAAATATTTCATTTGCGATTTCTATAGATACATATTTGTATCTCATTTTTCATGTAGAGTATTATTTTATTTATTTTACTTGAAGCCTATATTTTATAATGTAGCTTCTTTCGTTAATTTATTTTCGATGAATTCTTTTTTTTTTTTTTTTTTTTTTTTTTTTCGTTTGGTCAGTTATAAAAAATGTGTACATCCTTAAATTAAAAATGTAATAATTGTTTAATCAATAAATATTCCATATGTTATGCTGCTTGGTAACATTTACGTATATATACATCAGCAATGTATAAGCCTAACCCTGAAGCTTGTGAATGGGTTAGGTACCTAAGCCATGCTGAGAAAATGGACCTTGTCCTTAACATCGAAAATGATGTGAAAGTAAAATGTATTTTATAAACAAAAATGCATTTTCTGAAAAAAGTAATTGAATACATTTTGTAGGAAATATTCTATGCTATAAATAAGTCCTTTACATTTATTTTGTAAAAGTGACCATTTGGAAGATATTCTTAAAGGGCATTTGACACTCCGGTAACTTTCTTGGAAATACAACGAGAGGTTATATACCAAAATTTAGCAATTTTTCCGCAGCCAAATGATTTTAATTACTGCGAAATATACACTTAAATTTCAAAATCTAATATACGACACATACTTCTTCGCTAATAATATTGCTTTAATAACAAATTATGAATATTGACGTTAATTTGCAAAGGCCATGATAATATACCAAAGAAGAAATTATGCCACACACTCGCTTATGGCCAAAGCAATGTGGCATCAGAATTAATAATTAGCTTGTGTCAATTATATTAGTTTAGTACATTAAAAGGACATCGTACATAAGGTGTGGGCATTTGATTAAATAAACACATACCTACAAACAAACCATTAGTGCAAATGTATACTCGTTTGGACAATTATCAAACCCAAACTCAGCTATTTCCACATTATTATTGATGATCTGCTCAACATTGTTGTTATTGTTTTTGGGTTAGGGATGTTTGAATGGCATTAAGTCAATGTTTTCATTTTCATTATACATTAATGCCGGAAGGATATTATTTAATTTAATTTATAATATTGATTCATTTTGTATTTAATTTAATATTCGAATTGGCTTTTTTACTCTAGGGTTTTAAAGTACCTATATTAATTAAACATGCATTTTCATTGAGCTTTTACAGCTTTAGATTTAAAAATTATAAACCCTTTTTTGAAGAATTATTTTAAAAGTCATAATAAATTGCCGATTAATTATACGAAATTAAACGCTCTTTTTAAAAAATGCCTTTTTTAATATAAAATTCTGTGGAATGTGTATAAACAAACTTTAAAACTGTATGAAACATGAACTGCTTGTTTTAAAGTGATGAAGGTCTTATTGAAAATAAGTATTAATAACGATTTGACTTTGGTACTGTGTGTTCAATATGTATTTTCTGAGGTCTTATTAAATGTTAAGTTTTTGTTAAATTATTTGTGCTTAATATTTATTTAATAATTATTATAATTATAATTGAGATTACAAAAGTGGAAAAGTAATTATATTTGATTTTGAATTAAATATTTTTAAAGTTTAAAAAGATTCAAAAAAAATTAAATTAAATTAAAAAATCTAAAACGAAAAATTTCAATAAAGGGTGTAACATAACTTTTTAATAAACTTTCAAAAAATTTTTCCACACAATAATCAATACAAATCGTTAATGGATAGATTGTACTTATTTTAACATCACATATGTATGTATGTATAAAGGGTGTCCCAAAATTCACACAGATTAAGGAATTAAAATATTGAGGAGAAATAATAAACTACAATCTGAAATATTAAAACGTTTGAAAGTTGTCATATTATGAAAAAAAAACTTGAGATCCGACGCTAAAGGTAAAATGGAATAAATTTTCACTATCATAAATCGACTGATTCCTTTATTTTACACGCGCTGTTGATGTACAACAATTTTTTAGTACATTTAATCCCCAGCTGTTATTTAACCCTGAAATTTTTCTTCGAATTGAAAATCAATTTCGTGAAATTATCAAGAAATTTAACTCATACTTATCACTTCATTATCTAAGAATTTTCGAACTATATAGATATGAACTTTGATTCAACTAAAATGTATGTTCGTTAATCAAATTTTTGAATAATTTTGACTCACACTTAATTATATTTATTTACATGGGTACAAACGTAACGTACATACATGTGTATTTTGTTTCGAATCATTTAATGTTTTTGTAAGTTTAATTAAATCTATCATAAATACGAACAACCCCTACATACCCAATCTATTTTCCCCCGTATCAAAATACTCTCCACTGAAGCATTAATTTAAACACGATTTAAAGTATAAACTTACTTTTGTATAAATAAACATTTCTGCACACAAATGAGCCAAAATAATAATTACATGACGACGCAAATGACTTTACGGAATATGTGGATATATTGTATATATGATTTGTTAATAGAATTAAATATACAGAGCATAAAATATATGGAGTTAAAAATAAATTGCTATGAAATTTACATATCCATCTATATAACATTTCCATTGATGGAAATAATTTAAATAAATTACAAAACTTAAATATAAAGCTAAATCCAATTTCTCTAATGGATATGCATAAATCCAGGTCAATATTTTTTTAAATGCTTTTATTTTTTTTTAAATTTACATTATTATGTTTATACATTTGATCAAATTATGTAAAAAAAAATATAATTTATGCAGGTTAAAGTGAAGTGTCAGAATAATATAATAAATACAAAAAAAATAGCCTTTTGATTTAAAAAGAATAGATTATAATGCTAACTCCTAAAAATAAAATAAAAATTAAAATAAATAACTTTTATGAGAATGTTTTCAAATGATTTTAAGTGAATTTAAATTAAAACAAAAAAAACATGCGTAAAATATGTACACATATAGCTAAAAGCAAACAAAAAGAAAAACTTCATCAACTTAAGCCTTTTGGATCAGAAAATAAATATAAAGTAAAATAGTTGTTTGATATATTATATTATTTATTTTTACTAGCAGCATACAAAATTATTTTAAATCGCTAAATGAAATAATGGGAAATTAAAAATTAAAAAAAAAAAAAAAATAATGGTCAAATGTAAAACATTAGCCCTGTTAAATGGTAGATCTTACTAATGTTCGCTCACAAAACAATTTTAAAAAATTTAAAAATCGTATAAGTCAGTTTCGATAAAAATTAAATTTTTTAAATGTTTTTCATGAACGGTTCTATAACTATACTATTTAAATTGGTTAAAGGAATATTTTTTTTTTAAATATTCTTCATAATGTTAACAAACCTCCGGTGTCAAGTTTAATAAAATTCGAACAATTCGTTTTCTAATTATTGAACTTTCAAAAATGATTTAAAACTTTTTTTTTAAAATTCAGACTTATTTTTTTTAATTTTGGTATTTTGATATTAAATTCTTTTAAAATTATCCATTCGAAAAATTGATCAAGATCAGTCAGCGAAAATCTAAAAATAAATAAATAATGCAATTCGGAACTAATTTTTTACTTACTTATAACAATATCCATTAAAAATAACTATTTCTTTTTTAATTTGTGGATTCGTTTTCAAGAAAATTAAAATTTTTCGTAACGTCTAAAAAATTGTGTATGGCATTGGCATGCCAGGTATAGTTTTTTTTGTTCTTTAGAAAAAAAAAATGAAGAAAACAACGTGCCCGAAGAAAAACCGGTAAGCACCAAGTTTGGATGAAAAAAAAAATAAAAAACATTCTTGCAAGAACCAATTTTTCCTCTTCCCTATCGTCGTAATGTCAAATTTGATCAATACCTTGGGTTCGATTTTATTTACGAATCCATAGCTTGCCATATAAATATGTACATTATAACTATAGTAGGTATATCTTGGAAATCAAAAAAAGGCATATTATGAGCGATCAATATAAAAATTGGATTAAATCGCCAACTACCCACATTATTTGCCCTCTAATGGCTAGTCTTATATTGCGATTTTTACATCAAATCGGCAAACAAAATGTGTCACCGCACCGATGGCAATTCGAGACAAAAATTCGAGTTATAGTGAGAAACATTTTTTTTTGTTTTAAAAGGTTTACAATGAAAAGGATAACAGTGTTTTTTTTTTTTGTTTTTGCGTTGCAACTTTTTAAAAACTGTATTTTTGAATGGAAATACCAGGGATATGAATAGGAAGAAACACGGCGAGCATATATGTTTGTATCTGTATTTTTTGTACGAATTAAATTTTAAAGTTTCTATTTTAAGTCTATATTATACTTGTGTGTGTATAAATATATTAATTTATTTTTTAAGTCCGACATTGTAATTAATTGATGTGAATTCCTTTAAACAACTTTAATTTAATGCTTATTTATTATTTTTTCAGTCTATCCTTTTTGCAAGCAAATTAATAATGAATTCTTTTCATTTGAGCTCTGAGACATGTTTTCACAAAAATGAAAACCAATTTAAAAATATTAAGTTCCATTTAAAGCTTTCAATCAATGGCAATATAAATGGTCATCATCATCATTAATAATTTCATTGCATTACTCTGGGTTACCAGCTTTTATAATAGGACTGATTACAAAATAAAAATATATTTTAATTATTTTATTTCATCCAAATTTGAGAATAATATATTTTTTTAGAAGCTAAACTAAGGATCTTCTTCTATGTTTATTACTCAATTTGATGAAAGTAAAAAGTTAAATAACCCAAAGTGGCAAAGTCATGTAAATTAAATTTTCAAAATTGATATATTTCGCGAATTCATAGACTAAACAAAAATTTCAAATACTGGCAACCCTGTCTTTATTGAAAATAACTGAAAAAATATTATAGGTAATAACGCGGCGCAGTTTGTGTGAATTTTTTATAAATTTGTCAATAATTTCATTAATAAATAATTTCATGGAATCATGGTTGATACTTAATTTTAAATTAATTATGTAGGTATGTGTAGCAGTACTTGTACATATTATTATTATTGTACAATGTAGGTACACATGTTTTCTGTCAAGGACTTTCTTTAAATTTTTAAATAAATATTTTGAACCTTGACATTATAGAATTTCTATGTAGGTAGGATGTTGGTAATAGCAATATAGTGATTTAAGCTGCGGGCTGTTTTGAAATATAATGTCTACCCCATTGACCACAAAAGGTATGTATAAGAGAAATTGATTTTTTTTTGAAATCATAAATATCCATTCTCCATGACAACTTTACCCAATTTTGATAGAAAAAAATTCACTTTGTGTATAATACAATATTGCCTACAAAAGATGTTTGTGCGCCAGAATTTTTATTTTTCTGAAAATGCAATTAAATTAATTAAATAATATCCTTTGGGCTGTGTATCGATGAAAAGTTCTTAAATATCATCCCTTTTCTTTGTATATTTTTGGATTGGGAAATAATAAGTGGAAGCAGCAGCGCTGGCTTTTGTTGATGTAACACGTGGATCTGGTGGATAGATATTGTTTTCAGGACTTGCGGCTTTGTGTAGGATGAATTCCCTTTGTTATATTTTAAACTCTAAGCCTCATTCGATGATGATGATGGTGATGATGATGATAATGTAATGATGATGATGATGATGATAATGATAATGATGATGATGATGGTGTAGTATGTGATGTTTTTGGGTGAGCGTCAGGGTGGTCTTGGAGAGAATTGATAATAAATATCTCGGACGTTTTTATTGTACAAAATGTTTTTATTTTTTTTTTTTTTTTGTTTTGGGTTAGGTTCGTGGTTGACGGGGGTAAGTTTGGAAGTGGATTTGACAGGATTTTACAGTGATTTATTTTATCCCCGAGGTGGAATCGTGAAATTTTATCTAAGAAAGCCAAAGAATTAGCGGTAATATGATCTAAAATTCAAATTTAAATAGAAAATCGATGTTAGTCCTTTTAATTTAGAGTAGAACTGGAAAGATTTGTTTTTTTTTTTTTTTTTTTTTTTTGAAAAAAGGCCTCATTTCAAAATTGCATGTATAATCCTATAGATACTTTCTAATCGCCTCGATCCAAGTACTTAATATGAGTCATGTTGATAAGTTGATGAGATATAACAAACAATCTGTAATATTTATTTATATAACTTTAAAAAAAATATCCATTAGTAGAGCAAAAGTTTTTTCTCTCTATTGACTGGGCTTAAACTTAATATAGGTTTATATGAGCGTATATTTGTTACTCTTAACTAAAAGTTATACCAAATAAACTTTTGAGATTGCTTTTGAATTTACAAACGGACCTTTTTACGCATTCCGGCTTTATGTGCTCACAAACTGGCAACAAACTATGTGGCTTATAAGCACCCCCATTAAAGGGAAAATATAGAAAGAAATATAACCCAGGAACTATAAAAGTGGGTATAAAAGATATTTCTGCGTTACGTACCTACCTAACCTATACCATCACTTAAACATTAACCGCCTATGCTATTTACAAAACCCATTTGTCATTGCCATTTCACCTTTTCTCGCCTCCAACCGCAATGCAGGTGTGTGTTAGAGCTTTCTATTTTCGCCTTCAATGGTTAAGTTTCACTTACGCCTTTTCAGCCTTTTAAGACGTAAAAAATATACATATACTGAAGAGCAAAGAAATGATATTTAAAGAAAAAAGGGAAGAAATTTAAACTAGCTGTTAAAAGGCTTTATTTTTTACTGATTGACAGTGTTGATAGTTGAAACTAAATTATTATGGCGAAATTAGACACCAACCCACGTTCTTGTAAATTGTAATTTAAATACATATACAACTTGATATAGTTTGGAGCTCCCTTTGTTCGTGTGTGCAGAGTGACCATATTCAAATGCGGTCTAACCGAACCCGTTAGTCACAAGCCACAACTGACCTCGTTTTTTGCATAAGGACAACCAGGTAAACCATGGCCGCAGGATAACGGTTAGTGTCCAATAAAAGCTCAATATTATTGAACGTTCGTAAACACCTATGTCGGTCATCGCAGCTCGCTTTGCTGTCGATGTTGTCCTTTTCGTGTTTTCAGTTTGATGGCACCCTCATAGCAAGGAATATCGATATGCGTGCATAGATTATCGCACTAAAAAAGAAAAACCAGTTGTATGGGAGATGGTCAGTCAAATTATACCTTACCTGTGCACTATTACAAAATGGACTTCGACCAACAGCTAACAAATTAAGGATATTTCGTGACAAATTTTAATTGCTACTAAATAGTGCCGTTAGGCCTCAAAATTCGCATATATAGTCGAAAACTATAAAAAGAGTAGTATAAGCTTAATGTAGCATGGCATGTGACAAATCACTCCGTCTACCCTCATCACCGCTCACCAATCACCACTGCTAAAATCACCATGAGCCAAAATTCCGATAAGGAGTGAAGGGAAAGTTGACATGGTTTGTTAATTTAATCAAAAGGTTGAGAATAAAGGGAATAGGTAAGGTATAGAAATTCTAGCACCTGTACATGTTATATCTCTACAATCAAACGCATATAGGCTATATGATTACCGCTTTGGAATATTTCTTTTCAAGCTTTGGTATAATGAGAGAGTTTTTGGATTAAGTTAATTTTTCTAAGGCATATAATTATTATTAACATACATATTTAACTGTTTATGAGGATATTAGTGCACATTATTTAGAGGATTTTACAAAATGCCTTTTTAAGTTGTTAGTATAGTTCTATCTCCACATGACACTTAGACATTCAAAAATGTTGAAAAAAGTATACGTGTATTAAGTTTGTTGCAGCAACTACAAAAAACTTAAAATATGTTTAATTTACTTATCTTACTCCAATTTAAAAAAAAATAAACAAAAATTATGTCAGTTAATTAAATTCAAACGGCAACCATAAAATATATGCACAAATATAAATAAAAATCTACTACAAAAGCTTGCTGTGTATTGAGAACCGATATGCAGGTTTCGAACAACTGCAGAACATGCTATATATGATGCAGTCTTGCGTGAGTTTTGTTTTAAATTGAATTAAGGTCACATCTCATAAACAGATATGACGTAGGTACATACATATATTATACAAAAACAAAATTTGTTAACTATTTGTAAAGGATGCTGGGTATACGGAATATTTTTCACTGTATATAAAATATCCAGAACAGTCTCCACAGGCAGGGTAGAATAATAAAGCCTACATCAGAAGTAGGTATAGTACAAGCGGGTGTTGCGGTGTTGGTTCATCGCCGCTCCACCTTTAGAGCTTTGTGTGCAAATTAGTAAGATAAATTAATTATGCAATACGAGAAACACGTTTTACATTTATCCCCACGTTCTGTATAGTTGTGACCCCATTACTTACACACCGTTATATACCGACTCCGACTCCGACTCCGACTCCGACTCCGACTCCGACTCACATATAACATGTTATATGTATATGTAGCTCGTATATATTTTATTAGCAATAACGACCGATGATAGCTCCTGAATTATAAGATAAGTGTATCTACTGAGCGTTAATTCCCACAAAGGGAATAATATAGTGGCGAGTAAATGTAATTAACAATGCGAAACTTAAGGGTGTTTTTTTGTTTTTTGTTATATACATATTTCCTTTAACAGTTGAAAATATTATCCTTTAAGTGAAGCCACACCACAAAAATCAGGCTTTTGAATATTTATTTCCGCAGAGAAAGCTTGCTATGCAAAGGGAATTTTATTGGGAAATAAAATGTACCTATCTATATGTTTGTATGCATACAGTACCGGTATAGGTGGTTCTTAACGCCCTTATGAATGTTGTTGAAAGAATCACATAATAAATCGCTGAACAAGGAACTAACCGTATGTAAGCTTAAAAACTTCCAAATGCAGGACTGTATATGTAATTTCAGTAAAACATTTTACTTAAAAAAAAAATAAATTAAAAGAGTTAAATAAAATTTAACTTTCAAGAGTGCTTAGTGCTTATACAGTATGTTAGTAAATTGAGTTCAAAAATAATATGTAAATTCACCTGAAAAACAAGTTCGAGCACAAAGTGATGAAAGATTTTCGACTTCTTAAAGGAGACAGGAATAAAGTTTAAAATTTAGATAGTATGTGTTCCTATACAGAAAATAGATTTTCATATTCATACACAAGAAAATGTTTTTTTAAGAAAGCTTTTTTTACAAAATTCAAAATTGACATCAAAACATTTGATTTATCTATGTACATTGTATACATTGTATTTGTATATACATACTTACATATATTTATAGTTTGATTGTTGTTATTGATTCATATACATACATTTTTTGCATGCATGATTGATGTTGCGTCTTCGGTGTACTTTACTACGATGAAAATAAATATCATTGTTTATTTTAGCAAATATATTCAGGGAACTGAAACAGATTGGTACCTACATATGTAGGTATATAGACAATACCTTATTCGTCCTGAAAAGCAGTAATTTTTCTACAAAACGTTTGCAAAAATAGGGAATTTATATAACTGATGAATAGAATAAGGTGTGTTGGACCTTTTCTAAGTAAACCTTTCGTATACTTACCTAAAATAATTAAAAATACTCAGTTCGCTCGATGAACCGCTGCGGACAGTTTATTAAAATGTATCACCCTGTCAAATCCATCTGAACGAATTCGAACAGCAATCAGCTGCGAGACCACTGTCGAATTGGGCGGAAAGAGTAGACATTTTTATATAGACTGAACGAAAAGAATGGGTACTCAAAATATTCATTAAGATCAATCATTCTTTTTATCTGAAGTCTGGCCGAGTTAGGAAGTATTACTTATTTTAAAAGTGCACAACCCAATATAGGAAAGAATCGTTCGCTTTTAAGGTAAAGTTTAATAATTGAAAAAAAAAAAAAGAGGGATAAAACTAGATTAAATGTTTTCCGTAGCAATACCACCCGAGCCAAAATCAGGTGCCCGCCACAACTATTGCCACTTGGGAATTAAAATATTAACTCCATACTCGCCTCGATTAGTGTGTATTTTAACCATCTCAGTAAGCCTGACGGCAATATTCTTTGATAACTGGGTTCATCTTGTTCAACAGAGTCTGACGAAAGTCTCGACAAATTCAGAGGAAAGACCAGCAACACAGGTGCTGCGCGTTCATTTTTTCAACGAGGTACCCTTTACTAACCAGACAAAGTTTTGATATTTGACAAGTGCATCGGTCTAAAAGGAAGAAGGAGAGCGTAAGCACACGACCCGAAAGACGATCACGTGCCCTTCACCTCTCTCCTCAACGTCTCATTGCCGTCACTGTCAAGATCACTACCCGGATAAAAAGGTGTCCAAAAATCCCTCACGTGAAACTCGCTCGCACCGACTTTCCACAGCGAAACCATCATCATCGTCGACATCATACCCATCGTCAATAACCCAATCGATAGAAAAAAAAAAAAAAAAAAAAACGCAGACTGTACCCAAAAGCTAATTAGCACCCCGATCAACAACAGCGATCGCTAGCCACGAGACCATATTATACCTAGCATCATTATATCCAGCAACAGAAAAATAGAGCAGAGCAGCAACTTGCCCAATTAATTTATAGTGTAGATCGTAGTATAGAATATTTTTTTCTATAAACCTTTTCGGTGACTCACTCTTAATTTACCAACAACAAGAAACAAACAAAAAGATAAGTATCAAACATTTTATCAACGAGCAGTCGCTCAGTTGTTCAGAGATTATAATTTTTGTATTTCTTTTTGACATATAGTGTAGCAAACGATCGAGCCTTCTTCAATATATGCTGTGCACACCATTTATCGGAGGAACGAGCCATCAAAGATAAAAAAGTAAATGAAACAGAGTCAACGAAAAGTATTGCTCTGAATAGAAAAATCGGTGAGTCCAATTTTGTATACAAGAATTTTAATCTTTGAACGAACATGATAAATATAACACGAACACAAGATACATTTAGAACATATTTTTAACTAAAAGTGAGGGTAATTACCTAGACAAATTTTTATAACAGTGAGTCACAAAAAAGGGTAAAGAGAGTTATTTTTATTTATACCTAGACCTAGGCTTAACATCTAAGAGTAAGAGAACAAAAAAAAAAAAAAACAAACAAAAAAAAAAAAAGGACAAAAAAAAAATATAAATGTATTAATGAAACGAGAGAAAGTAAAGAGAGTATACAAAAAAAAAAACAAAAGTTAATTCGATTGCTTTCGTACGCGTGCATGTATGCTTGAGACTCTCTTTTAAAAAGTTTCAACTCCATGCACACGTATCGAATCATTTAAAGTCTAGCTAATGAAACTTAAAAGAGAAAAACAAAAAAATTTGAAAACTTAAACCTTTAAATGAAATAGATATAAAATATGTACCTAATATTAATAATATTGATTTAAAAATATGAATTAGCCCCTTAACCCTGGATGGTTATGCATATTTAACGCACACTAAAGTTATGCTTCGTCGAATCGACGAAGTTCAACTTTAAACCTACGTTATTCTTAAATTTCTGTAACCTTGATCCTGCAAATTTTAAATGAAGCTCTTAGAAATGTTTTTTAAATAATCAATACGATTTATTAATAGTATCGACATATTTTCTACCCTTAAAAATAAAATTAAAATTACTAGTCCATTTTGTTACACAAACAGCCATTGCTTAAAAAAAAAATTAACAAAAAATAATAAAATAATATCACCTTTAAAAATAATTGCAAAAACTTAAAGTATTAATACGTATCTACTGTAAGAAATAAAAAAAAAAAATAAAAAAAATTATTATATACAAGAGGCACAAGCTTCGATTTTGTGTTCTCCACACATGCTTATCTTGCATTTAACACGATGATTTTGCCATTCGCCTTTTGGAATATGGGCAAAATCCACAAATTTTTCTTTTTTTTCTGACAACGGTACTTGAATATTGCCTTGGTATGATGTGATCACAAAAAAACAACAACAAAAAAATACCCAAATTTCAAAAAGTAACAGACTCAAACAAAAAAAAAGTCACACAAAAGTTATCCTTCGTCGCTTCGACGAACATACCTGTAAAAAAAACATATTTTCATTGATCGCAGGATACCATACATCCGCCCACTGGTAGAGATCAATACCAACTAGAGTTGTAAGAAGGTGGAATTAAAAGGGATGAATAGTTAAAGAGAAATCATACAAAATAAAAAAGTTGTTCGTCGATTCGACGAAGGATAACCATCCAGGGTTAAAGTAGATTATAGTTTTTTTTGAATGAAAGTTTAAATAAAGAAAATTTGATGTACAATGAAATTGAATTACAGTCTTCGAACCTATTATTTTCTTGTGGTAATTGAATATTAAGAATGATATTTTGAGAACTTATCTCTTTAGTGCAATAAAGGGGGAGTACAATGGGGCGGTCATCTGAGTGGAAGAGAGTGATTTCTAAGTGAGGATCTCCTTTTTGTTTGAATAAGGGGCTAGCGCCATAAAAACAGAGCGAGGCGTTGGCCATGGATGGTCGCAGTTTATTTAGACTCGACCGAGGGTGGGTTACGCAAGAGAGACAAAATCCATCTATGTTTCTCTCCTAATTTAATTATCGTTATGAAGTTCGTTTGAAAATACATACATATATTATATCAGTGGTGTGTTCAGCTAAATGATAATATTCAGGCATGTTAATAAGTACGGTGTCCGATAATAGTGCAAGTTCCCACGACACCGACGAGCTAGCGTCGAGCGTTTGCAAGCATGCCTACCGCACTCTCTTATCAGGACAACCTTCCCTATGGCCCATTCATCTCTAAAGAAATCCCTGTCTTTCTATGGTTTTTTGGGTGGGAATCAGAACATCGCTTTTCACATAGGGTAGGGTCATCTACCGTTACACAGGTGGCGCCCAAACCGTGGGGCAACGTAACACAACACATCAGATATTATTTTGTTAATATTTAATCAGAATTTTTATAACTAGAAGCACAAATTATTATCATAGCTGAAAATATTAAGAATACAGTTCTACTCAGAACAATTCATAGCAAATGAAGACATGACGTTGACCGGATCTAGGAATTTAATTCTTTATCTGCTGCAACAAATAATTGGTTCTTCTCAATCTTTAGTTGCGATGTGAAATATGACGACCGGAAATATCGGTTCAAGTAACCACTTTTCGTCTGTTGCGTTTATTTTCGTCATCGTTTCTCTTTGTGTGATATTATAAAATTACTGAAGGAGCCTTTGGGACGACCCGGAGGATCGGTACCGGATACCACACTCCGCGCTGCGCCTCTATCCTGTTTCAGTAAAACATCTTCTCGTTTTAAAAATTTAACATACGTTACCTACAACTTATACTGAACACATTACATATATGTATATGTTAAAAACATAAAATTAAAAAAGTAATTAAAGTTTCATAACACTTTTCAATTGAAAGCTACTTTTTGTCCTCAGATAAAGGAGTTTATATCACTATTTTTGAGAAAGCGGTTAAGATTTCTTTCAGTTAAAGTGTCAAGCTTTAAAAATTTAACTTCACGAGTTTCGTTAATTGATAATTCAAAATAGAAATTTCCCATTCACTCATTGTACAAACCCTAGCACGATTTTATGAATTTAGTACAAACCAAAACATCTTACCTACATACATAATATATTTGCATTTATTTATTTTATATACAATTATTTTCAATTTTTTTTTACAATTATTTTTATCAAATCCTTTTAACATATCGGCACCATAATGGCACCTAGTAAGAAAAACAAACAGGTGAATATTAATAATACCAATACCAATATAGGCGATGAAACACTTAGCGAGCAACCACACGGTTCTAATTCGGCACGACAATTACAAAATAATGGGGTTACAAACCCAAATAGGATTGGCGATATGGACGCCCATAATGAATCTCTTACCGAAAGAATAAAAGCGATCGTTAATGCTGCGATAGGCCTTAACAAAGCTGAAGATTTACGTAGACGTCAAGAAGAGTTTGCGAGAGAAAAAATGGAAATTCGGCAACTTGTTTCTGCCACTGTACGTGAATCTTTAAATGCCCCTACTCCTGTAGCTGCATTTAACGATTCCGAAGAATACAACGTTGTTCGACAACAAAACCAGCAAAGCACGACCACAAGACAAAGGCAACCTGTTAACTCAGTTCCTCCCACATCGGGAAATGATCAAATTGGTGTAACTGAACCACTCAGTGAGAACGTTCAAAACTTTGTTCATCGGTTAAACGCTCTGAATTTAGACTCTGAGACTCCGAATTTCGCCACATTTGACGGGAATTCTTCTTCTATGCATAAACCATATCAATACCATAAGTGGGGATTGAAATTTGACAATAGTAAAATGACAGTCGACGATTTTGTTTTTAGGCTGGGTAGACTTAGAAATTGTTATAATGCAACCTGGGAAAATATTTGTCTTAATTTTCATTTTTTTGTTACGGGAGAAGTAGAGAGTTGGTATTGGAGGTATGTCAAAGCTCATCCCAATACCGATTGGCAAACTTTCAAGTCAGCTTTGATTGAGCAGTTCCGAAGCTTAGAAACTGACTCCGAAATATCTCGAAGAATGTTCGACAGACGTCAAGGAGCAAATGAGAACTTCGATGATTTCTATACTGACATTCAGAAGCTCAATTCTCGTCTTTTCTGTCCTAAATCTTCAAAAGAGCTTATAGAATTATTAAAACAAAATGTAAAACGACGTACTGGTGAACTCCTGATCACTTTTAACACGAATAGTTTACCCGAGATGATTTATGTCTGTAGGACAATCGAAAAATATGCCAATCAACATGAAGCTTTAAGAAACAAACAGTTCCCTAGTTCGAACCTACGAAAACAAGTCAGTGAACTCGATCTGGATTCAACCTCCGAAATTCCAGAGGTGGACGCAATTTCATTTTCTCGTACAAAACCCGATACTACATCTTATGTCTGTTGGAATTGCAGAAAGAAAGGTCACTCATATAGGGAATGTCCCAGTCCACAACCTAATTTGTTTTGCTACAAATGTGGCCATGAAAATACAACGTCCCCAAACTGCCCTAAGTGCTCGGGAAACCGAAGGCAGGACAATTCGAACACCGGGGAGAGTTGTCCGACAAAGAACCCGGTAACCAATTAAATGAGAATAATCAAACAAATTATCGTTTACCAGACTTACCTAAATTACCAGAATTACACAACTTACCTGATTTACCTATTAGCCAACACTCACATGAATTATATGACCCCAAAACTTATGAAAAAGATAAAAAGATAACTATATTAAAAAGACTTGATGATGAACCCAATTCGAAAAAGGAAAAGCCGATTCCTATCCCATTACACGAAAGACTAACTAAATATTATGAAGCCCGCTCTCGAATTTTCAACACTAAGCCCTCTAAGCGCGTTTTAAAACTTCGAGAAAGGTTTAAGAATAAGACAGGTGTTTATAAAGCCATAGCAGCAACATGCTTTTGCAAAAGCGACGATATTCGACCATATGCACCTATCGACATTTGCGGTAGAAAAATGTGCGGGTTACTCGACACCGGAGCCAACATTAGTTGTCTCGGTGCTGGCTGCTTAGATTTTCTTAAAAGCGTTGGTCTTGCATACAAAAAATTCAATTCAAAAGTCAGAACAGCTAGTGGACAACCACAAGCTATTATTGGTGAAATAACCCTAGAAATTACCTTTAAGGATGAAACGAAGAAAATCAAATTTTTTCTTGTGCCTTCCTTGGAACAGCCTTTATACCTGGGGATCGATTTTTGGACGACATTTGATATCCTACCTAAGTCTCTTTCTGAAATCTCTTCCAGTATAACACGAGACCCTTGCGATCCAAATGCACACGATTTATCGATGGAAGAGTCCAAAATACTTGAAAATGTGATCAGTGTGTTTCCTTCCTTTGCCAAAAATGGTCTAGGGCGAACACACCTCGAAGAACACTACATCGATACAGGCGACGCTGAGCCTATAAAACAAAGACACTATCCCGTGTCTCCAGCGGTACAGAAACTTATGTATGATGAGTTGGATAACATGCTGGAGATGGGCATTATTGAAGAGAGTAATAGCTCGTGGAGCTCGCCGATTGTTTTGGTACAAAAACCAGGCAAAAATCGTTTGTGCTTAGACTCTCGGAAAGTAAATAAATGCTCAAAAACAGATGCTTATCCGCTTCATCATATGGAGGGACTGCTAAGTCGAGCTTCAGAAACACATTATATTTCCAGTGTGGATCTGAAGCACGCCTTCTGGCAGATACCTCTGGAGAAATCCTCACGGGAAAAGACTGCGTTTTCAGTGCCCGGCCGACCCCTGTACCAATTTGTGGTAATGCCCTTTGGCTTACACGGTGCTGCTCAAAGGTTGTGCCGACTTATGGACAAAGTGGTGCCCCATAGATTGAGACAAAACGTTTATGTATATTTAGATGATTTATTGGTAATTTCAAGTACATTTGGAGAGCACATGGATATTTTAAAAGAACTAGCTGTATGTCTGCGCACAGCAGGACTAACTATTAATTTAGACAAATCAAAATTCTGCTTTAAACATTTAAAATACCTAGGATTTGTAGTAGGAGGGGGAAAACTGCAAGCCGACCCCGACAAAGTCGCGGCAATCAAGGATTTTCCTGTACCAAAGACAGCTCGGCAAGTTCGTCGATTCTTAGGAATGTCTGGATGGTACAGGAGATTCATCAAAGACTTTTCCGCTCGTGCTTCACCTATAAGTGACACTCTTAAAAAAGGAAAATCTTTTGTATTTGGTCCGGAGGCAATCCAAGCTTTTGAGGATCTTAAAACAGCCTTAACGGAAGCTCCGGTATTGATAAACCCTAACTACGATAAACCCTTCATTATTTTGTGTGATGCTTCAACGTCAGGAGTTGGGAGTGTGTTATGTCAGTTAGATGAAGATGGTGTTGAGAGGCCAATCTACTATTACTCCCATAAATTGAATAATGCTCAACGAAATTACAGTGTCACTGAGTTAGAGTGCCTTGCGGCAGTTTTGGGTGTTGAGAAGTTTAGATCGTATGTAGAGATGCAGGAATTTAAAATTGTAACTGACCATGCGAGTCTGAAGTGGCTCATGAATCAGAAGGAATTGAGTGGGCGTCTTGCTAGATGGAGTCTGAAACTCCAACGTTTCAAGTTTGAGATAGAACACCGGAAGGGTTCACAGAATGTGGTACCAGATGCACTCTCCCGCGTCCATTGTGTCGATGAGATTGTAGCTGATCCTGCGAGTTTTGTGGATTCTTACGATGTTTTACAAGTTGATCTTACAGATCCGTGTTTTAAATCGGACGAATATGTAGGATCAATAGAAACGGTGGAGAAGAATAAAAGCCAACTGCCTGATCTTCAAGTAACAGAAGGTTTTGTTTATAAGAAGACCAAATACAGTACAGGGAATCCTCTAGAGGATGACCAAACGTGGAAACTATGGATTCCATCTGCCATAACGTCGCGCTTGATTCATTTGGCTCATGATCCGCCAAAGTCTTCACATGGTGGTGTTGCCAAAACGCTGTACCGTCTGCGGGAGCGTTTTTACTGGCCTAATATGGCAGCACAAGTAAAAGCGTTCATTGCAAACTGCAACGTTTGTAAGACTTCAAAAGCACCTAATTCAACCCTAAGACCTCCAATGGGCCAGTCATTTGTAGTGGATAGACCATTTCAGCACGTCTTTGTCGACTTTCTTGGACCATATCCCCGCTCTAAGAAAGGTAACGCGTATATGATCATTTGCTTGGATCAGTTGACTAAATTTGTCTTAATTCAGCCAATAAAGAAAGCTACAAGTGATTCTGCCATAAATTTTCTTGAGGAGCAGGTCTTCGCAATTTTTGGTGTACCCGAATCTTTGCTTTCTGATAATGGCAAACAGTTTGTCAGTAAAGATTTTGGGAAACTGCTTTCAGCTTACGGGATTCGCCATGTGAGAACAGCCTCATACTCACCCCAAGCAAACGCAAGCGAACGAGTTAATCGTTCAGTTTTGACGGCCATCCGTTCATACCTCGCGAATGAACCGAATCAGTCGAATTGGGACAAACATGTCCAGTCCATAGCTAGTGCCCTTCGATCAACTAAACATGCAGCTATCGGGATATCCCCTTATGAAGCCCTCTTTGGACAATCGAAAGTTGAACACGGCAATGATTATGTTCTACTGAAGAAGCTGAAAAGTCTTAATAATGCCGAGATCGATATCGTTCCTAAAAGCTGTAAAATGAACATGATTCACAATCATTTAAAAGATTCCCTTGAGCAGGCACACAAAAATTACGAGAAGTCGTACAACACGAGGAGCAAGAACACTAACTTCGTCGTTGGACAAAAGGTGTTCAAGCGCAATTTTATCCTAAGTGATGCAACCAAAAAACGAAACGCCAAACTTTGTTCGAAATTCATCCCTGCCATTATCAAAAGCATACCTAGTAATAACCTATATGAACTAACAGACGCAAAAGGTAATATTCTTGGTGTATTTCACGCCAAAGATATAAGAAAATAATAAATCCATTAAATAGTTAGGTAATACAAATAATTTCAAAATTGAAAAAAAAAGTACGTATACGCCTTGGTGCATCTTCGAGAATTTCTTCCATCAGATATTAACAGACATTAAAAAAAAAAAAAAAAAAAAAAAAAGGAATCTAAGGCGTGGGTCGATTTGAAAGATGACGTATAAGGTCCTTTTTCATTTCATTTTTGCTAGCTAGAGTAAGCAAAATTGAAAAAGTTTGTGTTGGACCTTTTCTAAGTAAACCTTTCGTATACTTACCTAAAATAATTAAAAATACTCAGTTCGCTCGATGAACCGCTGCGGACAGTTTATTAAAATGTATCACCCTGTCAAATCCATCTGAACGAATTCGAACAGCAATCAGCTGCGAGACCACTGTCGAATTGGGCGGAAAGAGTAGACATTTTTATATAGACTGAACGAAAAGAATGGGTACTCAAAATATTCATTAAGATCAATCATTCTTTTTATCTGAAGTCTGGCCGAGTTAGGAAGTATTACTTATTTTAAAAGTGCACAACCCAATATAGGAAAGAATCGTTCGCTTTTAAGGTAAAGTTTAATAATTGAAAAAAAAAAAAAGAGGGATAAAACTAGATTAAATGTTTTCCGTAGCAATACCACCCGAGCCAAAATCAGGTGCCCGCCACAACTATTGCCACTTGGGAATTAAAATATTAACTCCATACTCGCCTCGATTAGTGTGTATTTTAACCATCTCAGTAAGCCTGACGGCAATATTCTTTGATAACTGCCCAAGTAACATTTTTGCTCTCATAAGATGCTCCAAGAGTTTAACTAGACTAATGTAAGGGAGCTAAAAGTAATCTTGAAGACTACTACTAGATTGTTAAAATACTGTTAAAAGCGTTAAATGGCCTAGTTATGGGAGGCTCTCAGCTCAACTTAGTCTTGCTATGAGAATGCGTCTCTTCTAATGAGATTCGCTCAAAAGAGAACAGTATTTATATTTGTATTTGTAAACTTTAAAAAATTATGTATCCTTCTCTTGGAATAATATTGTCTTTCTCATTTTCTTAGAGAGCAACAAACTACTTTTTTATTTTGTGTGTATGTCGCATTCGCATGTCAAAAAAATGATAGGCTTGTGTGAGAATTTATTCTGTAAGTCAATCAATTATATTATTGTGCGTTATAATGGCGAAACTTTGTATTTAATATTTTCACACATGGGAACCAAAATACATATGCGGTTGAAAATGTTTCTACTAATTTGAGCTTTTACCTCGAAAAACAACAACGCGCCTCTAAAATAATGCATATTTAAATTATTTTATTTATAATTTTCAAATATTAATGATCTCATTAGCATCCTATTGCAAAGCTTTTGGTATTTCAACTCCCGATATTCTTGATATAGGAGGTATTATACTCAGATCCTGTAAGCGTTTTCATATAAGTATAGAATGACTAAAACTCTTTTAATTGTGTTGTTGTGGGATCATGAAGTCTTCGAACATATGTTTAGAGCTGAAGTTTCACAAAAGGACTATTATAAGACTATAAGTTTATAAAATCCTATTTCAAGAAGAGAAATTAATTTAGATATAAGATTTGAGTATTTTGAAGAGAGAAAAGTGTTAGACTCTCAAAATAAAAACGCTATGAGACTATTTTAAGTTTCATAACAAGATAATAGTTCTTATGTATAGCAATGGGATATAAAAGAGTCTTATGCGAGTTTTTTTCAGATTTCGAGAGCTAAGCTCTTGAGAGTTTGTTAGTTGGGTGGGTTCATCTTGTTCAACAGAGTCTGACGAAAGTCTCGACAAATTCAGAGGAAAGACCAGCAACACAGGTGCTGCGCGTTCATTTTTTCAACGAGGTACCCTTTACTAACCAGACAAAGTTTTGATATTTGACAAGTGCATCGGTCTAAAAGGAAGAAGGAGAGCGTAAGCACACGACCCGAAAGACGATCACGTGCCCTTCACCTCTCTCCTCAACGTCTCATTGCCGTCACTGTCAAGATCACTACCCGGATAAAAAGGTGTCCAAAAATCCCTCACGTGAAACTCGCTCGCACCGACTTTCCACAGCGAAACCATCATCATCGTCGACATCATACCCATCGTCAATAACCCAATCGATAGAAAAAAAAAAAAAAAAAAACGCAGACTGTACCCAAAAGCTAATTAGCACCCCGATCAACAACAGCGATCGCTAGCCACGAGACCATATTATACCTAGCATCATTATATCCAGCAACAGAAAAATAGAGCAGAGCAGCAACTTGCCCAATTAATTTATAGTGTAGATCGTAGTATAGAATATTTTTTTCTATAAACCTTTTCGGTGACTCACTCTTAATTTACCAACAACAAGAAACAAACAAAAAGATAAGTATCAAACATTTTATCAACGAGCAGTCGCTCAGTTGTTCAGAGATTATAATTTTTGTATTTCTTTTTGACATATAGTGTAGCAAACGATCGAGCCTTCTTCAATATATGCTGTGCACACCATTTATCGGAGGAACGAGCCATCAAAGATAAAAAAGTAAATGAAACAGAGTCAACGAAAAGTATTGCTCTGAATAGAAAAATCGGTGAGTCCAATTTTGTATACAAGAATTTTAATCTTTGAACGAACATGATAAATATAACACGAACACAAGATACATTTAGAACATATTTTTAACTAAAAGTGAGGGTAATTACCTAGACAAATTTTTATAACAGTGAGTCACAAAAAAGGGTAAAGAGAGTTATTTTTATTTATACCTAGACCTAGGCTTAACATCTAAGAGTAAGAGAACAAAAAAAAAAAAAAACAAACAAAAAAAAAAAAAGGACAAAAAAAAAATATAAATGTATTAATGAAACGAGAGAAAGTAAAGAGAGTATACAAAAAAAAAAACAAAAGTTAATTCGATTGCTTTCGTACGCGTGCATGTATGCTTGAGACTCTCTTTTAAAAAGTTTCAACTCCATGCACACGTATCGAATCATTTAAAGTCTAGCTAATGAAACTTAAAAGAGAAAAACAAAAAAATTTGAAAACTTAAACCTTTAAATGAAATAGATATAAAATATGTACCTAATATTAATAATATTGATTTAAAAATATGAATTAGCCCCTTAAAGTAGATTATAGTTTTTTTTGAATGAAAGTTTAAATAAAGAAAATTTGATGTACAATGAAATTGAATTACAGTCTTCGAACCTATTATTTCCTTGTGGTAATTGAATATTAAGAATGATATTTTGAGAACTTATCTCTTTAGTGCAATAAGGGGGGAGTACAATGGGGCGGTCATCTGAGTGGAAGAGAGTGATTTCTAAGTGAGGATCTCCTTTTTGTTTGAATAAGGGGCTAGCGCCATAAAAACAGAGCGAGGCGTTGGCCATGGATGGTCGCAGTTTATTTAGACTCGACCGAGGGTGGGTTACGCAAGAGAGACAAAATCCATCTATGTTTCTCTCCTAATTTAATTATCGTTATGAAGTTCGTTTGAAAATACATACATATATTATATCAGTGGTGTGTTCAGCTAAATGATAATATTCAGGCATGTTAATAAGTACGGTGTCCGATAATAGTGCAAGTTCCCACGACACCGACGAGCTAGCGTCGAGCGTTTGCAAGCATGCCTACCGCACTCTCTTATCAGGACAACCTTCCCTATGGCCCATTCATCTCTAAAGAAATCCCTGTCTTTCTATGGTTTTTTTGGTGGGAATCAGAACATCGCTTTTCACATAGGGTAGGGTCATCTACCGTTACAAAGGTCCAGTTCTGAACCTTGAGGAACACCTTAGTTAACAACTTTAGTGTCACGATATTAAATCTTAATTCTAATTTTTTTACAAAGAGGAAATCGAAAACATATTTATTTGACCTTGTTATTTTATTTTTTTTTTGATATCTAAGTCATAATGCTATTGAATCTTATTAACTTTTGGTTCTTTCTTATGTCTTTTATACGTTTCTTATCACTAACATCCATAACAAGAATGCCAGTTTTACAATGATCCGTTATATATTAGTCAAAATTAAAGCCAGTTTCACTGTTATTTTTGTAATACTAATATGAATTAGTGGACTTATTTAGAAACGTTGTCTAACTTTAGATAACTGTCCAACTTTGAAAAATGTGTTCAAAAACCTTGTTTATTGTTGTCTTATAGCTGCCTAAATTAGAAATAAGAGTAGATTGTCTTAACCGTGAATAATGTGATATTTATTTTTATTAAATAAAGCATATTTCCACCAATTTGAAAATAGTTAGACAGTGTCTAAGTAGACACAAATCTAATAAATACGATTGTAGGTATTTATCTAATACTTTGCAGAAGTAGAGAAACATTAGTTTCGTTAGAAAATTACAAAAGAAAATATAAATATAATAAAACAAAAAACTTCGAAGCAAATTTTATTTTATTGACGTTTTTCAATAGCAAACGTATTTTATTCTTTTTTTCTCAACATTGTTGATTTTTTTTTTTTAATGCACTTGAGATTTAAAAAAGCCTCTTGTATATTAGCATACTGTTTTAACATTTTTTTTTATTTATTCTGTTATTTTTTACCATAAGTGGCCATTATAGAGGTCAAGGCAACTTTTGAATTATCTAAAAAAATCGACTAGAGATGAAAAAAATATATCTTTTTTAAAAATGTGTTCAGATTTTTTTGGCGTTTTAAAATGAAAATATTTTAGGGCATAGTTTTGGAAAAATTAATTTTTAAACTAAAAATTAAAAAAAAAAATTGAAAAAAAAATGTTTCTATCTACCCGTCTTAACGTTTTCGCATTTTATGCAAAACACCGTGTACCTATACATACATATATAGATAGACAGATGCCTGATATATGACGAGACAATGAGACTTCGACGCACGTGACGAGATCTGTTTTTTTAGATATTTTCTCTTAATCAAGAATTTAAAACAGCGAAATAATACATAATGGAACCTTTCTCGTCGTCACGTTGCGTCAGAAATTCGAAAAATTGAAAAAAAAGACGTGACGTTATTGTGAAAGATCTCATAATTTTAACGACGTTTCGCTTTCTCGTCGCATTGTGAATTAGACATGAATTCGGTTAAAATTTTATGAATTAAAAATAAAAATTTGTGAAGTTATAAACCATATTTAAATAAAAAATAACTTAATTGATTTAACCTTTTCAAAAACCAATGAAAATATTTTTGCAACTTGAACTTTTGAGACACAGATTACACTAGCTTAAAAAACTTTTAGTTTGCCTTAGGACTTAAAAAAATAATTATTTTGTAGACATACCTATTTTTGGTCTGAAAATAATGACAAATTTTTTTTACAAGGGGTTTCTACGATACACGTAAAATCATGTTTTTTCAGAAATTATTTAATCTAAGTACCAGTTTATCAAACTAACATCCACTCGTGTATAAATATATTTTGATATTTTGAAAAACACAAATGATGTTCCTTTTCCCAGCATTATAGATACTATTTGTGTTAAACGGATTAAAATTTGGTAAGTCTATATAGGTATAGGCTTATCAAGATAAAATTTTTAAAACTACTGTTATCTCTTTTAGTATTAAAATTACCACTATTACTTCTACAAACTGGATGAACAGAAAGCTCATCTCACTAATAAAAGTCTTATTTCAATAGATAGGTATAGGTATGTATATCTTTTATAGTTTCTCTAATAATTCACCCTAACGATACCCTTCTTAGAATTGTAATTTTTATAAAATGAGAACACAAATGCTATTATCCTATAACCATCACCTCAAACTAAAGGACATTTGATTATTTATTCTATCGGAAAACTCATAATATACCTACAACACCAATGTATAGTTTTTATGTGCGTATAGAAAGATACTGGTTAAATAAAATAACAAATGAATCCGCAATTACGGTTGTTTTTTTTTTTTTTATTATTAACAGATCAAACTTTTCCCGTCCATCTACCGAAAATAGTACATACCATAATATTTCGATGCCTCATCAAATTGTCCTTAGACTAAGCATTCTCATTTTCTCGACTGAAATCGAACATCTTCCCATGCCCGAAGTCTAATAAACGAACCTACAAACGCAATTGGATAAAATATCTAAGTCAAGGCAATCGCCATCAATTCCATCGCCCTTCATGATAGTTAGAGTCACTATCTATCTCAAAACAGAAAACAATAAATGGATAACACCGTGCGAAGGATAAAAAGAACTAAATTACATGGCATCAAAGTAGATTTGGTGTGTAAAGATAATTGTTCGTTCTACTTTCATCATCCTTAGAAGCAATAAAGGCGAAAACCCAATGACAAAGGAATATAATATAGTCAATGGAGTATCGTCAGTTCTTGTTGTCTTCATCATCGTATATAGTCAGAATAACAATGTTTGTCGGCTTTATCTGTCTGTATGTATGTCCTGTCATCGTGCACCCGTATACGAGTATGTATAAGTATATGCCAATATGTTGGTCGTCAGAAGCCGAACAAGGGTAAATTTGCCTGACCATTTTATCAAGGTTTAGGGTGTGGTCGGCATGTTAAAGCTTTTCCGGCAGCATTAATTCTAAGCCCGTTTCTAATAAAGATCACAACTTAACACCATGATGTGAAATCCATTCGGAAACAAGGAATATATTCCTAGATGGGTACCGTAAATATATTTACAAACACATATATTTGTGCTTTACAAAGAAGGAAAGAGAGGACATACTGCACTCAATCTTAGAATTAAATTGACAGAAATACATAAGCGGCCAGATGAGTAAAAGCGATAGCAGCTTTAGCATAATCAAGCTTAAAATAAAGGTATCAGAGTAGAACGAGGGTATTGGACCAATGGTGTTACCGCAGGTAAAATATTATTTGAAAATGCATTCTTTTGAAACGAATTCAAGTAATAAACGATCCAAGTTTAGAATTAAAAGCTTTTTTATTTTATTAAAATTATAAAATAAATCTGTAAAAACGAATATACTGCACAACTTGTGGTTCAAAACTATAATTTGGCTTGCAAATAAAAATATATGGTAGTGAATAATGATCAATGATTTTACTTTTGATTCAGGTTTTATTCAAAAATTGTTTCTGGTATTTTTTTTAAACGTCAATATCATGATTTTTTAGGTATATTTTCAAATCAAAAATATGAAACACAGTTTAACTGAAATTCTTTAAAACCCTTCATAACCAGTTAAATTTTTTTAAGAACCCATCAGCATTATATTATGAGTTTCATCCGAACGTCATTTCATCCGAAAATTTTCCCATTTTTTCCCCATATTCGAAAAATGTTTCTTATTGGCAGCATTCAATTCTGGTGGAATGAAACACAATTAACAGCTTTCGTTTCGTTTGTTTTATCATTTTACTTGTGAGAGAATGACCCATATAATCACAATCACTAGTTTGAAAATTAATTTTGTGTAACTTCATTAAAAACCGTTCAATAAATATTGAGATAGTCGAAAACCAAACAAATGGTTCTATGAGAGATAACATTTTTAATAGATAGATATATTTGTTTTTCCAATAATTTAGTCGATCGTACCTACTTATAAGAGCTCATATACAAATTTTAATCAAAATCGTAGGAATCGTTTTTGAGAAAAACGTATTTTCTTTACCGGTTTACAAACACTATATCTCACGTATACCGTCACTTTTTGGTCACGAGAATAATTTTTATTTATTTCTATTTAAAATCTAGATAACGTTAAAAAATTGCTAAATGACATTTAATAAAAATCTACAAAAGTCGTTTTCGAATTATTAGACTGTCAAAAAAAAAATTGAAACTTTTTTAAAAATCCAATAAAAAAACAATTGAAAATTTTAGTATAAAAGACTTTTTGAAAGATTTTCTAGAAAAAAATTTGTCAAAATCAGTTGAACTGTTTTTGAGAAAATTAAAAAAATCGTTCTATGAGAGGTACCATTTATAACCGATTTTGGGAAAAATATTTTTTATAAAGTGGTAGCCTTTTTTTAAAAAAATTACTGATTTTTTTTTTAAGTTGTGGGCACGTTTTTGAGAGAAATAAGGTTTTCAAGCTTTCCAACTGATATTAAATATTTTTTTTATTTTATTTATAAATTGTGTTTCAATTAACTGTTTTAAATCTACCTACATAAATATCAAACGGTATGCAAAATAAGTAAAGACTGACATTTCTATGATTGTTTTTTTTTAATATTTTGTTAAGTAATATTTTATTTAGATAATTAAATACTTTAATAAATAAGTACAAACGAAATTTTTATGAGTTGTCATAATCATATATACAGAAATATATTACACAAAGCAGTAAGGTTGTTTTAAAAAGAAAATATTCCTCTGAATATGATTTTTTAATAAATTTTAAAAAAGAAATATTTTCTTAAATGTTAATTCAAATTATGATGATTATGAGAGACCACATCCCATAGACTTATCTTCTCAAGAACAAAAAAAATAAAAAAAAAACTAAACCAACTATGGAATGTTTGTTTTAATTAAAATATTTTAAATATTCATGTTTTTCCATGGACGTTAACTTACTTACCAATTATAGTTAATTTCAAGTTAAAAAAGAAAACAAAACTTCAAGCTCTCTAAGAACTCCAAGCGGTCTTCAGTGAAATACGCTTTGCGTACCTTCCCAAATAACATTTTTGCTCTCATAAGATGCTCCAAGAGTTTAACTAGACTAATGTAAGGGATCTAAAAGTAATCTTGAAGACTACTTCTAGATTGTTAAAATACTGTTAAAAGCGTTAAATGGCCTAGTTATGGGAGGCTCTCACCTCAACTTAGTCTTGCTATGAGAATGCGTCTCTTCTAATGAGATGCGCTCAAAAGAGAAAAATATTTGTATTTGTATTTGTAAATTTTAAAAAATTATGTATCTTTCTCTTGGAATAATATTGTCTTTCTCATTTTCTCAGAGAGCAACAAACTACTTTTTTTATTTTGTGTGTATGTCGCATGTCAAAAAACTGATAGGCTTGTATGAGAATTTATTTTGTAAGTCAATCAATTATATTATTATGCGTTATAATGGCGAAACTTTATATTTATTATTTTTCACACATGGGAACCAAAATATATATGCGGTTGAAAATGTATCTACTAATTTGAGCTTTTACCTCGAAAAACAACAACGCGCCTCTAAAATAATGCATATTTAAATTATTTTATTTATAATTTTTAAATATTAATGATCTCATTAGCATCCTATTACAAAGCTTTTGGTATTTCAACTCCCGATATTCTTGATATAGGAGGTATTATACTCAGATCCTGTAAGCGTTTTCATATAAGTATAGAATGACTAAAACTCTTATAATTGTGTTGTTGTGGGATCATGAAGTCTTCGAACATATGTTTAGAGCTGAAGTTTCACAAAAGGATTATTATAAGACTATAAGTTTATAAAATCCTATTTCAAGAAGAGAAATTTATTTAGATATAAGATTTGAGTATTTTGAAGAGAGAAAAGTGTTGGACTCTCAAAATAAAAACGCTACGAGACTATTTTAAGTTTCATAACAAGATAATAGTTCTTATGTATAGCAATGGGATATAAAAGAGTCTTATGCGAGTTTTTTTCAGATTTCGAGAGCTAAGCTCTTGAGAGTTTGTTAGTTGGGTGGGTTCATCTTGTTCAACAGAGTCTGACGAAAGTCTCGACAAATTCAGAGGAAAGACCAGCAACACAGGTGCTGCGCGTTCATTTTTTCAACGAGGTACCCTTTACTAACCAGACAAAGTTTTGATATTTGACAAGTGCATCGGTCTAAAAGGAAGAAGGAGAGCGTAAGCACACGACCCGAAAGACGATCACGTGCCCTTCACCTCTCTCCTCAACGTCTCATTGCCGTCACTGTCAAGATCACTACCCGGATAAAAAGGTGTCCAAAAATCCCTCACGTGAAACTCGCTCGCACCGACTTTCCACAGCGAAACCATCATCATCGTCGACATCATACCCATCGTCAATAACCCAATCGATAGAAAAAAAAAAAAAAAAAAACGCAGACTGTACCCAAAAGCTAATTAGCACCCCGATCAACAACAGCGATCGCTAGCCACGAGACCATATTATACCTAGCATCATTATATCCAGCAACAGAAAAATAGAGCAGAGCAGCAACTTGCCCAATTAATTTATAGTGTAGATCGTAGTATAGAATATTTTTTTCTATAAACCTTTTCGGTGACTCACTCTTAATTTACCAACAACAAGAAACAAACAAAAAGATAAGTATCAAACATTTTATCAACGAGCAGTCGCTCAGTTGTTCAGAGATTATAATTTTTGTATTTCTTTTTGACATATAGTGTAGCAAACGATCGAGCCTTCTTCAATATATGCTGTGCACACCATTTATCGGAGGAACGAGCCATCAAAGATAAAAAAGTAAATGAAACAGAGTCAACGAAAAGTATTGCTCTGAATAGAAAAATCGGTGAGTCCAATTTTGTATACAAGAATTTTAATCTTTGAACGAACATGATAAATATAACACGAACACAAGATACATTTAGAACATATTTTTAACTAAAAGTGAGGGTAATTACCTAGACAAATTTTTATAACAGTGAGTCACAAAAAAGGGTAAAGAGAGTTATTTTTATTTATACCTAGACCTAGGCTTAACATCTAAGAGTAAGAGAACAAAAAAAAAAAAAAACAAACAAAAAAAAAAAAAGGACAAAAAAAAAATATAAATGTATTAATGAAACGAGAGAAAGTAAAGAGAGTATACAAAAAAAAAAACAAAAGTTAATTCGATTGCTTTCGTACGCGTGCATGTATGCTTGAGACTCTCTTTTAAAAAGTTTCAACTCCATGCACACGTATCGAATCATTTAAAGTCTAGCTAATGAAACTTAAAAGAGAAAAACAAAAAAATTTGAAAACTTAAACCTTTAAATGAAATAGATATAAAATATGTACCTAATATTAATAATATTGATTTAAAAATATGAATTAGCCCCTTAAAGTAGATTATAGTTTTTTTTGAATGAAAGTTTAAATAAAGAAAATTTGATGTACAATGAAATTGAATTACAGTCTTCGAACCTATTATTTCCTTGTGGTAATTGAATATTAAGAATGATATTTTGAGAACTTATCTCTTTAGTGCAATAAGGGGGGAGTACAATGGGGCGGTCATCTGAGTGGAAGAGAGTGATTTCTAAGTGAGGATCTCCTTTTTGTTTGAATAAGGGGCTAGCGCCATAAAAACAGAGCGAGGCGTTGGCCATGGATGGTCGCAGTTTATTTAGACTCGACCGAGGGTGGGTTACGCAAGAGAGACAAAATCCATCTATGTTTCTCTCCTAATTTAATTATCGTTATGAAGTTCGTTTGAAAATACATACATATATTATATCAGTGGTGTGTTCAGCTAAATGATAATATTCAGGCATGTTAATAAGTACGGTGTCCGATAATAGTGCAAGTTCCCACGACACCGACGAGCTAGCGTCGAGCGTTTGCAAGCATGCCTACCGCACTCTCTTATCAGGACAACCTTCCCTATGGCCCATTCATCTCTAAAGAAATCCCTGTCTTTCTATGGTTTTTTTGGTGGGAATCAGAACATCGCTTTTCACATAGGGTAGGGTCATCTACCGTTACAAAGGTCCAGTTCTGAACCTTGAGGAACACCTTAGTTAACAACTTTAGTGTCACGATATTAAATCTTAATTCTAATTTTTTTACAAAGAGGAAATCGAAAACATATTTATTTGACCTTGTTATTTTATTTTTTTTTTGATATCTAAGTCATAATGCTATTGAATCTTATTAACTTTTGGTTCTTTCTTATGTCTTTTATACGTTTCTTATCACTAACATCCATAACAAGAATGCCAGTTTTACAATGATCCGTTATATATTAGTCAAAATTAAAGCCAGTTTCACTGTTATTTTTGTAATACTAATATGAATTAGTGGACTTATTTAGAAACGTTGTCTAACTTTAGATAACTGTCCAACTTTGAAAAATGTGTTCAAAAACCTTGTTTATTGTTGTCTTATAGCTGCCTAAATTAGAAATAAGAGTAGATTGTCTTAACCGTGAATAATGTGATATTTATTTTTATTAAATAAAGCATATTTCCACCAATTTGAAAATAGTTAGACAGTGTCTAAGTAGACACAAATCTAATAAATACGATTGTAGGTATTTATCTAATACTTTGCAGAAGTAGAGAAACATTAGTTTCGTTAGAAAATTACAAAAGAAAATATAAATATAATAAAACAAAAAACTTCGAAGCAAATTTTATTTTATTGACGTTTTTCAATAGCAAACGTATTTTATTCTTTTTTTCTCAACATTGTTGATTTTTTTTTTTTAATGCACTTGAGATTTAAAAAAGCCTCTTGTATATTAGCATACTGTTTTAACATTTTTTTTTATTTATTCTGTTATTTTTTACCATAAGTGGCCATTATAGAGGTCAAGGCAACTTTTGAATTATCTAAAAAAATCGACTAGAGATGAAAAAAATATATCTTTTTTAAAAATGTGTTCAGATTTTTTTGGCGTTTTAAAATGAAAATATTTTAGGGCATAGTTTTGGAAAAATTAATTTTTAAACTAAAAATTAAAAAAAAAAATTGAAAAAAAAATGTTTCTATCTACCCGTCTTAACGTTTTCGCATTTTATGCAAAACACCGTGTACCTATACATACATATATAGATAGACAGATGCCTGATATATGACGAGACAATGAGACTTCGACGCACGTGACGAGATCTGTTTTTTTAGATATTTTCTCTTAATCAAGAATTTAAAACAGCGAAATAATACATAATGGAACCTTTCTCGTCGTCACGTTGCGTCAGAAATTCGAAAAATTGAAAAAAAAGACGTGACGTTATTGTGAAAGATCTCATAATTTTAACGACGTTTCGCTTTCTCGTCGCATTGTGAATTAGACATGAATTCGGTTAAAATTTTATGAATTAAAAATAAAAATTTGTGAAGTTATAAACCATATTTAAATAAAAAATAACTTAATTGATTTAACCTTTTCAAAAACCAATGAAAATATTTTTGCAACTTGAACTTTTGAGACACAGATTACACTAGCTTAAAAAACTTTTAGTTTGCCTTAGGACTTAAAAAAATAATTATTTTGTAGACATACCTATTTTTGGTCTGAAAATAATGACAAATTTTTTTTACAAGGGGTTTCTACGATACACGTAAAATCATGTTTTTTCAGAAATTATTTAATCTAAGTACCAGTTTATCAAACTAACATCCACTCGTGTATAAATATATTTTGATATTTTGAAAAACACAAATGATGTTCCTTTTCCCAGCATTATAGATACTATTTGTGTTAAACGGATTAAAATTTGGTAAGTCTATATAGGTATAGGCTTATCAAGATAAAATTTTTAAAACTACTGTTATCTCTTTTAGTATTAAAATTACCACTATTACTTCTACAAACTGGATGAACAGAAAGCTCATCTCACTAATAAAAGTCTTATTTCAATAGATAGGTATAGGTATGTATATCTTTTATAGTTTCTCTAATAATTCACCCTAACGATACCCTTCTTAGAATTGTAATTTTTATAAAATGAGAACACAAATGCTATTATCCTATAACCATCACCTCAAACTAAAGGACATTTGATTATTTATTCTATCGGAAAACTCATAATATACCTACAACACCAATGTATAGTTTTTATGTGCGTATAGAAAGATACTGGTTAAATAAAATAACAAATGAATCCGCAATTACGGTTGTTTTTTTTTTTTTTATTATTAACAGATCAAACTTTTCCCGTCCATCTACCGAAAATAGTACATACCATAATATTTCGATGCCTCATCAAATTGTCCTTAGACTAAGCATTCTCATTTTCTCGACTGAAATCGAACATCTTCCCATGCCCGAAGTCTAATAAACGAACCTACAAACGCAATTGGATAAAATATCTAAGTCAAGGCAATCGCCATCAATTCCATCGCCCTTCATGATAGTTAGAGTCACTATCTATCTCAAAACAGAAAACAATAAATGGATAACACCGTGCGAAGGATAAAAAGAACTAAATTACATGGCATCAAAGTAGATTTGGTGTGTAAAGATAATTGTTCGTTCTACTTTCATCATCCTTAGAAGCAATAAAGGCGAAAACCCAATGACAAAGGAATATAATATAGTCAATGGAGTATCGTCAGTTCTTGTTGTCTTCATCATCGTATATAGTCAGAATAACAATGTTTGTCGGCTTTATCTGTCTGTATGTATGTCCTGTCATCGTGCACCCGTATACGAGTATGTATAAGTATATGCCAATATGTTGGTCGTCAGAAGCCGAACAAGGGTAAATTTGCCTGACCATTTTATCAAGGTTTAGGGTGTGGTCGGCATGTTAAAGCTTTTCCGGCAGCATTAATTCTAAGCCCGTTTCTAATAAAGATCACAACTTAACACCATGATGTGAAATCCATTCGGAAACAAGGAATATATTCCTAGATGGGTACCGTAAATATATTTACAAACACATATATTTGTGCTTTACAAAGAAGGAAAGAGAGGACATACTGCACTCAATCTTAGAATTAAATTGACAGAAATACATAAGCGGCCAGATGAGTAAAAGCGATAGCAGCTTTAGCATAATCAAGCTTAAAATAAAGGTATCAGAGTAGAACGAGGGTATTGGACCAATGGTGTTACCGCAGGTAAAATATTATTTGAAAATGCATTCTTTTGAAACGAATTCAAGTAATAAACGATCCAAGTTTAGAATTAAAAGCTTTTTTATTTTATTAAAATTATAAAATAAATCTGTAAAAACGAATATACTGCACAACTTGTGGTTCAAAACTATAATTTGGCTTGCAAATAAAAATATATGGTAGTGAATAATGATCAATGATTTTACTTTTGATTCAGGTTTTATTCAAAAATTGTTTCTGGTATTTTTTTTAAACGTCAATATCATGATTTTTTAGGTATATTTTCAAATCAAAAATATGAAACACAGTTTAACTGAAATTCTTTAAAACCCTTCATAACCAGTTAAATTTTTTTAAGAACCCATCAGCATTATATTATGAGTTTCATCCGAACGTCATTTCATCCGAAAATTTTCCCATTTTTTCCCCATATTCGAAAAATGTTTCTTATTGGCAGCATTCAATTCTGGTGGAATGAAACACAATTAACAGCTTTCGTTTCGTTTGTTTTATCATTTTACTTGTGAGAGAATGACCCATATAATCACAATCACTAGTTTGAAAATTAATTTTGTGTAACTTCATTAAAAACCGTTCAATAAATATTGAGATAGTCGAAAACCAAACAAATGGTTCTATGAGAGATAACATTTTTAATAGATAGATATATTTGTTTTTCCAATAATTTAGTCGATCGTACCTACTTATAAGAGCTCATATACAAATTTTAATCAAAATCGTAGGAATCGTTTTTGAGAAAAACGTATTTTCTTTACCGGTTTACAAACACTATATCTCACGTATACCGTCACTTTTTGGTCACGAGAATAATTTTTATTTATTTCTATTTAAAATCTAGATAACGTTAAAAAATTGCTAAATGACATTTAATAAAAATCTACAAAAGTCGTTTTCGAATTATTAGACTGTCAAAAAAAAAATTGAAACTTTTTTAAAAATCCAATAAAAAAACAATTGAAAATTTTAGTATAAAAGACTTTTTGAAAGATTTTCTAGAAAAAAATTTGTCAAAATCAGTTGAACTGTTTTTGAGAAAATTAAAAAAATCGTTCTATGAGAGGTACCATTTATAACCGATTTTGGGAAAAATATTTTTTATAAAGTGGTAGCCTTTTTTTAAAAAAATTACTGATTTTTTTTTTAAGTTGTGGGCACGTTTTTGAGAGAAATAAGGTTTTCAAGCTTTCCAACTGATATTAAATATTTTTTTTATTTTATTTATAAATTGTGTTTCAATTAACTGTTTTAAATCTACCTACATAAATATCAAACGGTATGCAAAATAAGTAAAGACTGACATTTCTATGATTGTTTTTTTTTAATATTTTGTTAAGTAATATTTTATTTAGATAATTAAATACTTTAATAAATAAGTACAAACGAAATTTTTATGAGTTGTCATAATCATATATACAGAAATATATTACACAAAGCAGTAAGGTTGTTTTAAAAAGAAAATATTCCTCTGAATATGATTTTTTAATAAATTTTAAAAAAGAAATATTTTCTTAAATGTTAATTCAAATTATGATGATTATGAGAGACCACATCCCATAGACTTATCTTCTCAAGAACAAAAAAAATAAAAAAAAAACTAAACCAACTATGGAATGTTTGTTTTAATTAAAATATTTTAAATATTCATGTTTTTCCATGGACGTTAACTTACTTACCAATTATAGTTAATTTCAAGTTAAAAAAGAAAACAAAACTTCAAGCTCTCTAAGAACTCCAAGCGGTCTTCAGTGAAATACGCTTTGCGTACCTTATTGCATCTAGCCAAGCACTTTATTCATTCATTAAGCCAAAAATAGACACAACCCAGGACAAAGCAAGTCAAATAAAAGGATGGTCAGTAAAAAACAAGAGGACAAACCAAAATGAAAGTATAAAATAAGTTGAATGGAAAAGAGAGTATATTATTGTCCTGCGAAGGACATTTAATGTTTTTTCTTATTTTTTTTTTTTTTTTGGTTTTTAGATGAAAGAAAATTTGTTCGCCCTGTGATTCTTTTTTTATAATGAAATTGCTTCCAGCCATTGTCCTTTCTTATATATAGGTATACCTATGCTAACACGCTCTATACCCTTGCTATAAATAAACCTTTATTCTTTTGTTGTTGCAAGAGTATATGTATCTATAGTATACTATTACTTGACACTAGAGAACAAATTGTAACAAACAGAGGAGTCGATACCAGTAAGTGTGGCAAGTGGCCATATCGAGCATCAGTTTCACGGGCTATAATTCCCCCGTGTACCTACCCGTGCTGCCTGCCGCTGATAAAGTCTCTGTTGTGTATCAAAGATGATTGTTCACAGCTTGGTTTGGATTTTTTTTTCTATAGATACGTACAAGGGAAAAATGTAGTCGAAGATACAATTCATTTTATTTATTTTTTTTTTGCTTGCTTTTCGTACTTCTGATTTTCAGAAGTCCTCGTGGATTCGAAGTTTTACTTCCTTTCTCATTTATTTTCGAAAATATCAGAGCTATGGGATCGCCAAAGGCTAAGAAACGAAATGGGAGTTATATATAAATGTATGTACCTATTATATATGTACATACGTAACACGGCTGTATTTGTGTCATACTGTTTCTCGCTTTATATCGACTTAAACTTATCCAAGAAGTCCATTGCTGTCCCTAAGGCCAAAATAGTATATAATTTTATTTGTCTTCGTTTGTCTTTTGGGTATGTTGACGGGTGGTGGCCCCAAGCATACCAAGTCCATAGAAAAAGGGGTGGTGCTCCAGGTTTGAATCGATTATCCCATAGCCATACCATCAGCAGGGATGTATTGGTTTTTGATATATTTAGGACAAAATACACAAATAATTCGACTTTTGTCATTATACACAATACACATATGCAAGTAAGAGAACGCAAAACAAGTTAAGACTTTTCCATTTCAAATGAATCGATATTTTTGTTGTTTTTTTCTGCATCACTTTTAAAAAATTAATATTTTTAATGTTACAATTTTATTACTAAAAAAACTCAAAATTCAAATTTAGAATTAACTTAAATACGTTTGAAGTTTCCCATTTCTTAGAAAAATTAAACAATTTCTCTTTTTGTGTCCCTTAAAGTTTAATCTTTTAATTCTTTTCAGCAAAGAAGATTATATTAAATGTACAAAGAATTTTAATGAATAAAATACAATATAATTATATGCAGGGTGGTCCTTATTTTGAATTTGTATGCTTCCAGAGCCTCAAAGTGTTCGTAATAATTACAAAAAAAAAACACTAAATACACGTAGGTATGGTTGTCACATTCTTAAGTGGAAATATATTTTTTTATACTTCATAATTCATATAGTAGGTACCAACTTTAGATATGTGCCAAGTTTGAAGATATTCCATAAATTTTTATAACATTTTAGAAATATACATATAAACACTTTTTTTCAATTAAAGCCTTATTTCCGTAATCCGATTTTTTTCGGCAAAAACCTGAAATGCAGTTTTTTTTACAATTTCAAGTACAAATTTTAAGGAGTATTGTTAAAATTCTAAAAAAAACGAAATCGTACTATGGCAGCTCAGATACCCGTTTGAGATGTGTACCAACAAAAATTACAATTTTTGGTTTTTAGGGGGAATCACATAAAAATGCTTTGTAATAAATTTGAGGAAAATCGTTCAACTTTTTCGGACCTCTCCACCATATCGATCGATCGTAGTGTTAATGGGGCATATTTCGTTATTCATAATTCGCATTTATAGGCGCAACTTAGAACAATGCTACCCTGTTAAACCTTAAAGCCTATTTCACAAATCTAAGGTGTGTGGAGCCATTTATACATATATAGATAAAGACTTTGTGTGGTAAAAGTGTTAAAAGTATATCATTCACCTATATGAATTCGTATACGTTTCGTATCGGAACTAAATAGGGTATACGACAGATAGCACAGCGGTTTTGCTCCTGGTGGATATAACCCGCTCTTTCACTTTTGTTCTTTATCAATGTGGGATGGGCAAAGAGACAGGTTGGTGGCACTTTCGAGGAAAGCAGGATAAAATGTAAATGCAAACATGTTAACCAAGTTAACAACAATCGCTGCCTGAATAAAATTAACCTAATGGAATGAAATGGGGTCCTCAGGTCAACTTTATGTTGATACAACCACAACACTTGAAGGGTAGGTTAGGTGGTTGTTATACATACATACATTAAAATTGCGGGGGTATTAAAGCATGTGAAGATATAGGCATTTTATGAAAGCTTTCCCATTTGCCTTATTCTGGGTGTTTGACGTGTTCTCACCTCTGCTTGTTACGGATAACTGAAAAGGATGGAGATGGTGAAGTAAGTGTGTTTTGACGTACATCTCAGTGGGTTTTAGTGACAAGTGTTGAACGATTGATCTATTGATAGGCCACTTTTAATCTTGGCTCTTGTGACTATTTGGTTGTAAACATTATCGTAAAGGTGGGGGTGCTAACTCAGTCACTGTCAACATATTTATGTGGGTAATTACCTGCGTTTATTAGAAATTTGGTCCAGAAATATACTCAGTTAATTAGTTAGTGGTAGCTTTGAAGTGGTATGAGGTATGTCTTTTGTTTTTACACCCTTAATTTCAAAATAAATATACACATGTAAGTATACCTATAATATATGTTATCCTCTTTTGAAATGTACAAAAGCTGCACAAGAGACAAGCAGGGAGAAGATAGTGATTGATGAATGAATAAAAAGGAATGATAAAGAAAGCTACAACACAAAGAATTTTAGTTAAATGATTTTACAACTATGTATAGGTTTGGTATACCAACATACACTTACATACAAAGCAGTTGTTGGTATTACATGAAACACCATAGAGACAAATTGTCTTCTAAGGCCATTCAATTAATAGATGCTCTAATTAATAATAAGTAAAGACATCAATCAAGCTGCTGGCATCTAAAAGAGATAAAATCACTTTTGTTTTTAAGGGAAGCAAGCGTTTTCTCAATAATGGTATAGCTTTTAAAATAGGAACCAATAAATGT
Organism: Epistrophe eligans; assembly: GCA_951394125.1. NCBI lineage: Eukaryota > Metazoa > Arthropoda > Insecta > Diptera > Syrphidae > Epistrophe > Epistrophe eligans. The sequence goes on from OX596028.1 coordinate 57,459,797, forward strand.
AGAAATTATTTCTTTTTCTACTTTTTTTTTTTGTTTGAATAAACTTGAATGAGTTTTATCCATATTGGGCCAATAATTGACTTAAATTATTTTATTTTGTTTACAAAGTCGTAGTTGATAGACATCATCAAAAAGTTATGGTAGTCAAATTGCTGCAATCAATATGCTCCGGAAAATTGTTCTAGTTCGGAAAGTAATGATACATATTTGAAGTTAATATGTGTCTTGGAAAAATCAATAGGTTTTCACAACAAATATTAGTGATTATTCCAAAAAGAAGTATGCATTAAAGGTTGTTAAAGTAATTTTTTATTAAAGAGTTACGTCCATGTAGTTATGTAAAAGGTTGGGTTTATTTTTTTGCTTACCAAAAGTAGATTCCAAAATGACATTTTGTTTGTATATAAATCTATATTTAAAAAAATTGTTTAATCAAGTTTATTTAATTAAACAATGAAAAAATCCAACGGACTTCATATTTACATAATATATGTAATATAAATTATATATTACATATATAATATTACATATATAATATATTATATATTACATATATTAAATATATATAATATACAATATATTTAATGTATTGTTATTATTTTTAAATAAATTTAACAAAAAAAATTGAAAAAAAATTATCTTCATATTTGGCTACTTTAATTTTTTTTTCTCTATAAATCAGAACATTAAAATCAATATAATTAAATATGATTAAATAACTGAAAAGAAAATAATAACAAAAAATTAATTTATATCTTTACATAATATTATATATTTGTATAATATTATATATTAAATAATATTATAATCTTATATAATCTTTATTGTTTATTAAGATTATTTAAACTAATTTAAAACCAAAAAAATTTAAATTATTTCTACATGCATACAATACAATACATAATTTTGTTTAACAAAAATGTTTAGGTAATTTAGTAATTATTTTTTCTTATAAAAAGAACATTAAAATTATTTTACTATTAGTATGTTCTTATAAAAATAAGAACATGTGATGAAAAATAAATGAAAATATTTCAGGCTTTGAAAAGTCTTAAGGAAAAAAACAATAACTTTAAATTGGCATCGCCATTGGTTAGTTTTTTTTTTTTTTTTTTTTTGATTTTGTATTTTGTTGGACTACATTATATCATAAACTACATTATCATAAATAAATAATCATAAATAATCATTAGGTTGAAACAGAGACTTTTATAATGAAGTAGATTTCAATATTTTGGTAATTGTGCGAGGTAGGAAGTAGATTTTAAAAATTTTCGAAAAAAAACGAGTAGATCTACTTCAATTGAATTAAAAAGGTTGTGACTTGTGAGCTAGAATCAGATTTCTACAAAAAGCGTCCGATTACTTTGAAGTAAGCAGTGGGTTAACTTGTTTTCTGTATGACTATCCTTTAGTTGGAAATAGATTCCTTACACTTGTTTTTTCCTCGGGTTAGCTTTGGACTAGGACCAGATTCAAGTACAAATAAATAAATACTGATTTAAATTTAACTTTATTCTTCAAACAATTATATACATAAATAGTAGTTTAGAGCAAATTTTAAGCAAAGCATACCATTTAACACATATGTACATTATTTTTAGTAATACAAACATGTATGTTGATAAGGTATATGATTTTTACTTTGAATCCTTACCCTTACTGAGTACTCTCCTACAAAATCCAATTAGGTAGGAAAGTCAATTTTTTATTCCCCCAAATTCTCATGAATCGTTAATCCTCAAACTCGTATAGTAGTCATCTATGGATTATTACCAACATCATCATCATGATCATTGGCACATAATTCATCTCTCCCCCTCTTCACATATATTTGAGCATCAATGTTGGAAAATTAAGCCCCAAGGACCAAAAGACCTAGTCAATAATGTACCACCAGCCGAGAAAGAACAACATTACTCCAACCAGAAATAAAACAAAAATAAAATACATATATCGTTATTCCCACCCATGGGGGTGATTAAAAAATAATAAATTTACCACCGGTGTCCGTCCCCGGTGGTGGTTAGGCACACAAAAACAACACGTCCAGAAAAGTACTCGTAAATTGCCAAATTGTGTTCTCCAACTTGTTCTTTACTATCGCTCCAGATTATTTATGGCTGTGTGGGTTTGCTTCAGAAAACCAGTCACTGATGCATAAACACACTCACACGAGGCCCATTCCGTCTCGGCCGACTTTTTAGCCCACTGCCACGCTGCCATCGGCCCCATGTGACTTTTCGAGTGAATGATTCAAATGACCCAGCACTTGACTTTTATTGCTTCGTCATTAAACATGAGAACACTGAATACCGACAAAAAACTAAAAAAAAAAAACGTTCCATCGAAAAAAGCAGCAAAATTATGGACATTCGTGTTCATATCAGGGAGATGGGGAACACGGGAGTGTGCCCGAAGCTGACTTCGGATATTTGTGTGCATCCCTTTCCGTTGGGGACGGCTTGGACAATTTGGAGAAAAAAAAAGCTAAGCCTGCACTGCTACTTCTTGAATGGGAATAAATTGGCCACACACTGATCGGACCCATACGCATCTGCACCCCCTTGCTTGAACTGTAGTACTGTGTGGTCCAGCTTTCAGCTTTCCGCCTGTCCTTCTCCACTACATGCCATGCGCCCGGCAGGGTAGTGAAACGACCTGAAAACTTTGGTCAAAAGTCGACTTAAAAAGCAATAAATCCTTATAGCCTTCCTTGATGGTACAGTATGGCAGCAGGCAGAAACAGTATAACCCCTGCTTCTGCTGCACTGCTGCTTTCATCTAGCCCTGCACTTGGATGCATTCGGAAAAGAGGCGATTTATGACCTGTCCGACAGATCACAGTGAATCCTTCTTAGCCACGTTGCATTCAAAATTGAATGTGTGGTGTTTTCCGACATCACGGCATGGCATGGCATAGAGCGTGCAATGCTGAATCTTCTTTTATTATTGTGGCAACAAAAATTGTATGATATTAACGTTCAATGTGGTATTTTCTCATATGTCCATATGCATATTCAATATATGAACATATAAACTTATATAAGAATTGAAAAGAGCGCTCTTTCTCTTTGTCACAAAAAAAAAAAAGGTTCAGGACATACATGTGAAGTACATACCTATTCCGTGAATGACAGACATGCCACGTATTGAAATTGTGGCGAACTAATTGACTTGATTCGTGATGTCCCTTTTTATTGGCGCCACACAATAGTTAGTATGCCAGCTGGTATTGAAATGTACTGCACGGTTTTGTAAATATTCGCTTTTAAGATGACAAAAATGACATAACAAAAATTGTCACGACCGACGCAACGCTGCATTCTAAATTCAGCATGTTGTATAAAGTTGCTCGTTTAACACTTTTGAATCACAGTTCGGTTATGGTAAAAATTTGACAAACACCACTTTAAAATTTTGAGAATTAAGTGTGGCCTTTTTGCTTAAAAAACATATGTACATACAAATAAATTACGAGGGCAAATATTGAAAATTTTGAATCTCTTTTTGGTCCTAAGCGCCCATCCGCATTAACTGAGCAAAATACATATATGTAGTACCTATAATTTAATTTTTTGAAAAAAAAAAAAATTGACCCATTTTTTTTTTTACAGAAAATGTGGGTGTTAATTTCGAAATTTGAATTAAAAATCATCCTCCATCATCCACCTGAAAATAAGAAAGATTACTTCTTATTCTTTGGTCATACGTACCTTGTATACCTGAACTTAATTTTATTTCCAAGTTCTCCAAGGGTATCTCTTGTCGTGAAAAAGTTTCTCTCACCATAGCCGTTCAGATTCGGAAGGAAATCGTAGGTCCCCTCCATTCCTAGTAATAAACACACAGAAAGGAATAGTTGATAGTTGTAAGTCACTAGGCTTTGATTCACTACGAGCTGTCGATCGCACCACCAAATTTAATTATCAATTAATTGTAATAATTATAAAAAGTATTAATTGTTTGTGGACGTGGAGGACAGATAGTGAATTTCATTAAATGAGGGTTGAGAAGACGAAGGCCCAGTGGAATTTCATATTTAAATATGTAACTGGGTCGATCCTATTGAGGAATTAAATTGTACTCGTCTCTGAACCAGAAAGTATAATGATGGTCTACTAGGGGGTTATCCAAAAATTTCTCTCACCAATTTACTTTTCATCCACAGGTCAAACAAGTTATGGTATCAAAACGGCGCAACCAAGCTCAAATTGGGTCACGGAGCTACCTAGTTGCTCGTGGCCATCATTTCTACATACCTACCTATGAGGATGTGGAATATTTGGGCCAGAATGAAATTTATTTGTTGAAGGTTTGAATGAAACAACAACACTTGGGTGAGCTACCACCAAGATTCTATAGGCTGGAGTTATAGCTTTTTCACGACTCCCAGGCCGATCATAAGACTACTTTTTAAGTGGTGCTTGGTCATTATTCAATATTCATTTGAAAAACTTTTATGCCCAGCTGGGACTCGAACTTGGACCAAGCTCCCTGCAAGCCAATGTACTTCGCATTGCGCTACTGAGGTCACGTGATCAAGTCCATCCCAATTTAGGTTTTATTGTTTGACAATTACATTTGAAACCAGCATTTTGTTTGGCTACAATAATTATTAAAAACATTATGTTGATCAAAATAATATGCAAGTGATTTAGCTTTTCAAAGTCGCAATGTATCAACGCTTCAAAATTTAAAAAATAAGAATTTTCTATTAAAAATGATGAATTTCAGTGGGTACTATAAATAGGCCCTTAAATGTATGAGATTAGTTTGTTGTTTGTAAAATCAATTTTGTATCATAGCATTCATAATAATTAAAGAGCAAGGCTCAATGGAACAAGAACTACCTCACCAAGCGAATAAAAACTTCAGGCTATATTGTCCCTCCTATTTTAATATTCAGACCCTTAAAACCATTTTTCATTGGTTTATGCAATCATGAGGCAATTCGTGAGCTTGTCAGACAGAGCTGGAAACAGACAGTGTAACCTTAAATATATCCCCGTTGAATTCTTACACAGATTTAATGGCTGAGTCTAAGTGGTAGGAACATGACAGAAAAACACATCTCCTGATTACAAACTAATTCATTATTAAGAGCAAGTTCATGCGATTCAGTTTTCCATTTTAGTTTTCCCTTCGTTCAAAATGTATATTGCGACATTAAACCTTTTCTTTTAATTTTGCATCACCCTTAAATGACTGTGGCAGTAAAACGCTGAGATCTACATAAATATATAATATATGTTTATGTATGCATATACAATTCTACATACCTATACATATAACAGTATATTATAGATCACTGATTACGGCAAAGTCAATTGTTTACAATACACTATTGTATGCTGTGGTGTGCAACTATATATGCGTCGCTTCTGCTACATACATACCTACAAAGTGGATTTACTTTTTGACAGCTTCATGCTTGTAAAAATAATAATAAAAAAAAAAGAAAATGCGTCAATTTTAAAGGATATCAGAGGAAATTGGGAATCTTTTGTAATATGAAAATGCAGAGGATATGAGATTTTTTCTTTTATATGTGCTTTCATATCGCGGAAATCGAAATTTTAAGCAGTTGGGAAAAAGCTTGTTGGGGTAAAGAATGACAGTAAAGGTGATAAGTGGTAAAGTTAATGGCTATAAAATGTTAAAAATTAATTGGAGGCTTAAGGCTGCGAAAGAGTGATTAATGATTGAAAGGTTCTGATTTATTTAAACAAGAAAGATATTCATATATGTATGCTATGTATATGTATAGATATGTAATTAAGCTTTAGCATAATTGTTAAAGCATGACAATCACCAATTATAATGCAAAAATCAAGAAAATATTTTTAAATAATTTTCTTGGTTTCAATTTTTTGTACTATCTCTTTTTTTTTTTAAATAATTTATTAAAAAAGTGGAAGAAGTATTTAAAGTAAGTTGTGTGTAGAGAGTGATTTCCTTATTTATTACGTTAATTTTTAAACTTTTATAATTTATTTATAATTTATTATCCACTTTAACAATAATCTGTTATTGACATACCAAAATTTGTAGGCCTTAATTCACAAATCCTTTTATAAACAAACAAACAAACATCATTAATTTACCTTATTGTTTTAAAATATTATATAATCTATGTACTATATTCTAAGAATTATTATGTATATTCTATATCTATATTATTAAGTATGTACCCATTTAAATAAATCGTATGATCATGCACACGCAACATTGTAAATAATATAAGTAAGTTGTATTCTACATGCCTATGATAAAATAAAGCTGAGTTCTTGTCCACCTTTAAGACTAATAATTTGTCTACTTTTTGTGTATCTGCCGTTTCTCTTGTTGTCCACATATTTAAAAACATATTTTAAGGAAAATTATTTTAATTGTTATAAAAGCCTTAGTCTTAGTTTAGTGTAAAAAAAATTCTACCAGAATATATTATAGAAATATTTAAACTTCCCCGACTTACGATTCCTGGCTTACCGTTCTTCCTTTTGACAAAACTCACCAAGCGCAGATTCCACTTATCTCACTTCCTTGCAATTAAAACTCAACTCAGTTCAGTTAACACTCTTTTTTTATTATTAGTACTCTTTTTTACCCTTACTTTTTAGTTCTTTCTAACATATGTACATAGGTATATTAAAAATAAAATATATTCTATTATATTATAAATAAAATATATTCTATTATTTTGTTCTTCTTCTTTGTTTAATAAAAACTCACCAGCCAATTTTAGAATAATCGAGTTTTCAAAATAAAAGTTTTTTAAAAATTCAAAAGTTTTTATTTTTTCTTTAATTTTAAACATTAAAAAAGCCTCTGTACTTACACATAAAATAAACTTAGATTGTTATAAAATAAAAAAAAAAAAGTTTATACATGCTATACTTTTGGTAAAATAGGTTCATATTAAATATACATAGATCAATTTAAATTCCAAAACTAATTGTAGTACAGCACATAACGTAAAGAACAAGTTTGAAAGAGAATATGAAAATCATATGGGGTTCTGTCTATCCCCCAAACATTTCATAATTTTTGCCTTCTCTGGGTTTTACATTTTTGAAAATACTGTGTAAGTGATTTAATATTATTATATGGCACGCTTCCTCTTAAACTTTTCTAATGTTTTAATAGTACGAAAACATTTTTCTATATAAAATAATCCTTTTTCTTGTCTTTGTTCTTGAGTTTTGGGTAAGACTTTCAGATTTAAGGTTCAATAAGTTTAAAATTAATTGTTCGAAAGTAACTATGTATGGTAAATTTAAGACTGTGACTCTGAAAGCTATAGGTATTATGTTTTTTTGTATATTAAAATTTTCTAATCTTATTGTTTAATCAATTTTCTTCCACTCAGATAACCATTTAAACCCATTCAATGAAAAATTATTATTATCTTTGAGTAAAATAAAAATGGTCTGTTCCGGTTTTCAAATTTTCTGTATGTTTTTAATTTATCTTTATATAATTCTTAGAATTACAAAATATCCTTTAATTCAATGGATAAAATGAACATAAGTCCCTTCTATTTGTGTATCCGCATAATCCTCGAGACAAAACGGACGAATACATCAAATATAATTGAAGAGTCGAATTATTTATTTTCCGCTTCGGTTCTTGATTGAATGCAAATGTCGCTTAGATTACATAATTTAATTATGCTTTGATCAATGAGGGAAAAAGTTTCTGGATAAACCATTCAATAAGAAACAAAACGAAACGAGAAACGTTTGGCTTGGATGAGGTTCTTCAGTCTATGTCCTCCTGGTTCTGTGTCCCATTCTCTCCTATTCCAAACCTATAGTACAAACACTCTTAATGTACGTATATATAAGAGGAAAGTCCTTATAGCTTTTTGGAATGGTAATTTTTTTTTTTTAGATAAAAAAGATAAAAACAAAAATGAGGAAATTCGCCACACTTGGTTGAGTTTTGCTCTGACATTCCGTTTACGATATGCGGTTAAAAAGTTTTGCTTACCGATTATTTTTTTTTCTATTACTTGGTTATATCTGTTGGTTAATGTCAAGTAAAACTTATCAAATAATTTTTCGTATCAATTTTTGATTTACGAATGAAATTGATCTGTATACGTCTTGCAAATAAAAAAAAAAAAACAGAGAATTTCAGATTAATATTTGGGGCTGCAGGTTCTTTGATAAAAACAGCTGTTTTGTGTCTTTGTAGCATTATCGTATTGAAAATACCAAAAAAAGTCCTTTGAGGGAAGGATTTAAAAATGTTATATATATGAATATACATTTATGAACATTTTGAATAAAATATTAATTTTTGAGCTCGAGTGTTGTTTAGCGAAATAAAAAAGATATAGCATAAATACGTTAACAGGAAGCTAATGAAATGAAATATATAAACTACTTAGTTTTAGAATATTTACAATTTTATTGGTAATGCCTTATAATGGGTGGCGCAAGAAGTAATTTTAATGGTTTTTTATTTAAAACTGTTCTTTTTTATTATTGATTTATAAAATTTACAATTTTCAAATTTATGTATGAAATAAAATAACTGGAAAGTGGCCTTCTCGGCTTAATTGGCAAATGAACGCTTTTTGGACATTTTGTATGATCGTTCCGCCTAAATGTATCTAAATATTGCTGATAAAGCGATTAATTTCCTCCAACCACACTAAACAGTGACACGTTTAGAATGTATTTGTTTCTCAAAACAAATGAGTCTCGGCGATGAAAAATTTTAATAACCCTGAACTGTCAGCTGTCAAGTTGTCTTTTTTTGCGTTGGCAACACCGTACAGCATAAATGGTGTGAAATTCAAATATTGCGTGAAGTTTGGCACACTATTTATATATCTAGTCTAGATATATATATTTTTTGGTGTTCTGAATATCAAAGTTACATTTAGTTAATGCACTAATTAGTAACCAAATGACAGAGCATTTTTTTAGTTTATTTGTAGGACGAGTATAGAGAAATGCCATGGAAGTTACATTTAAACATTTTGCTTTGAAAATTTAATCGAAAAATATAATTTTGTAATTTGTACAAAAATATCTACATATATATTTTTTTTTATAAAAAAATGGAACCTAAGCTTTTCGTGGAATATTTTTTATTAGCTCCATTTTGTATCACTTATGATATTTTATTTCTCTACTTTTGATGGTCGAAATAAATTTTTTCGTTGAATTTTCGATCACACCATAAAGAAAAAGAAATAAGATTGACCAACGTCTTATGAAAAAAAAAAAAAAAAAAAATATACATTTATGTTTTTTTATTTGATTGATCCCAATAATCAAAATGATTTTATACATCTTTAAAGACATGTTAAGGTTTTTATTGCAATTCAATTCACGGAGTTTCGATTATTTCTGTGAAGAATCATTCTAGAAATAAATATTAAATGCTTTGTGTCAATAAAAAACAAATATATTAAGATGTATTTTATAAGAGAAAGCACTAGTTATAAAAAACCAAATTTATGGACGACAAAATAATGAGCGACACAGTTGTGAACAGAATGTGATGCCATATATTTTCGCTTAGAGTTTGAGTTGGCAACAAAAAAATTGAAAAAAAAAAAACAGTATGAAAATGATGGCAATATAAACATGAGTGATGATGGTTTCTTATTGGTCAAATATTAAAAAAATTTAATAAAGAGAAAAATAGAAATTTATTACATTTTATTGATGGGGCCTTGAAGAGAAAGTATGAACAAGAAATTTAATAATTTGCAATTGGTTAAAAATGAATAAATAAAATCACTAGCTGCAAGACTTTTTTTTTAATGTATAAAATTCAACCGAATTTCACTTTCCACTCGGGCGTATGCGTACTTTTTTTGTATCCATTTTCGTTGATTCTTAAGAGTTTTTTTTTCAATTGAATAGTCTCTTGTTGAGAGGGAAATAAGAAGTCTAATAATTAAGTTCATTGAATTGAAGGTCATGTCTCAAGTAGCACCAAAATATCTGGGGTATTTTTTTACATTTTGAATATAAAAAATATGCTACTTTTCAGTGCAGTTTTTAGACATTTAATGTAGATTCAGTGTAAATAATACCCCGTTCTCGTATATAATTTACACCGGCTGTACACAAACTATACTGATTTTTGGTTTATACATTGTACTTGTTGAAGCCCAATCAAAGATTCCTTAAAATCTTCTACTTAAATTATTTAACTTAATAATAAAATTTGAATTTTCGCGCCATATAATTTATATAATTATGTACTAAATCTGTTAACTATCAGGGTATTAAAACTCACCTGAAAAGCTCTGAATTAAAATTATTATTCAAACCACAAATAGTGGTTAGTCACAGTCGTTAATTAATACATAACTTTTCTTAGTCGCAATTTCGTAAAAACAACAAAATCTTTCTACTGGGCAATAGAGATTTTAAGTTGCTCGGTCAAAAAACTTATCAGACTGTTCAGTGCTAGTGGTATAAAATTTTTTCAATCGGAAGCAGTTTGATTACTTAAAATTTACACCGTTGTTTATTTTCTGATGGAAAATGTATTTGCAAGAATTTAGGAATTTTTTCTGTGATTCTAAGTATGATAATATGGACACGAGAAAATAATGAATAAATATGAATGTAGATAAGTTACCTCAAATCTCATCACTAATAGACCTTGGGCGTGGTTGGAACTAAACAAAGGTATTAAAAAATAATCAAAAAATAATAATCGTCATTGGCAAAGATTACCTAGCTCCCTTATCTATCTAACTTATTACATTGTGTAGTTAGAAAACATCTCGCCCTCGACGACGCTGCTTTTTGAACTATCGGTTTTCTTCGGACTTTTACCAAGTCTGCTGAAAAACATAAAGTTTTAACCGTAAATTCTAGATTCTAATTTCGTGGTTTTAAATAAATAAAAAAATTGGTTGGTTTGACAGGACGCGGGACGTGTAGAATCAGGGCCTAAGTGACTTGCAAATTTCAACCATTCTTGTTTGCAAGTTATTAGCAGGAACGGAAGTGGTTAACTTGCAGGAAATTTTCTATAAAAAACCAATAATTGTTTTCAACTCAAAAATTGACATTGTCAAAAAGACCATAAGACAGTTCACTGATTTTACCTGTTATATTCAAATAAAAAATATCACTTGACATGGCAGCATTCAATTAAACTAAAAGACAGAATTTGTAGCTCAATACTCTATATGAATTATGATATTTATTAACACGAAGATAATAACAAAGAGCAATTATTAATGTTCCAATAATATTTTGCCTGTAAGCAAATATTATTTAATAATGGCTTGAGGTGCAATTAAACACTGATGTGTTAATCTGTTTAGATGAAATCCAAAACCAGAGCCACCTCCAGATCCATATACCAAATACGAAATAAACGTATACGTCAAGGTATCTAGAAAGACAAAATATATCCTCAACTCAACCCAAAATCAATACCCAAACAACGATGTCCTCTTTCCCTTCTATATAGATTCGGAATACCAAGTTATAGATGGAAATATACCTTTCCATATGCCACATATATACAAAGAGATATTGTTTCTAATAGGTCCTTTGACCTGTTGCTGCCAACTGCCAATTTCAAATCCACCTCCTCTTACTTGTTCCTTCAGTCCCGGGCCGCGCTGACAAGAGCACAAGGACAGGCAACAAGCCAGCTATTATGCATGAACTGTTATGACAAGTTTGTTTTTTGCCTTTTGCGTTATAGTCTAAGGCTATATACGACTATATGACAGAACGAGCAGAAGTAACACTAGTTATGGTGTAACAGATAGAAATATCCTTACCTATGTGTGGGTGTAATTTTTTGTATCTAAAACACAAATAGCACACAACGAAAATGTGATAATATGTCACATGATATGCTGTTATCGGTAGATGATTGTATATCCTTGTTCCTATGGACAGGATGTTCTCTATGCTGTATCGACGTTTGCAGTTGTGGAATTGGGCTCGGGGTGTTTGTGCCAATTTAATGGATTATGTTGTAATCCTTTGTGTATTTGAATTCCTTTCGTTATTTTGTTACTGTGCTGGTGATGCTGCTGCTGCTGCTACTCCTGGTACTGAAACGTGTATTTTCCCTTTCGCTGGATTGTTATAATGGGGACATTTTTGGATCTGCATTCTACATGCTCTTAGGATTTTATATGTTTGTATATTATATTGTATATACCTACCTACATACGTATAAGGTCTTGTTATCGTTTATCATCTTTACTGTGTTATGTCACGTTATCGAAATTTGAATGTTGGCATTTTTTGTGTGTGTTAAGGTTTATTAATAAAATTGTTATGGTAATGTTTCAGTTAAAAAGTGAGTGAAATTGATATCTTTTTATAGCTTAATGTCCCTGAATAAGGTATAAAATAAGAGGTTCATTATTTATTAGTAGGCTTTAGATATAAGTAAGATTAATTTCAATTTTGATTTTTACAAGGATTCACAAAATTTATAAGCTTGTTTCCTAGCACAGTCAATCTCTTAAATAAAATTGGTATATCACAAACATTTTTATCTTGAAGAATTTTAAATTTAATTGTTCCCAAAACCTTTAGTGATAGGTACCTACTTCGTAGAGTAATGGTAATTTGTTTGTCTATAACGTTGCCCGAAGGTCACCTTACACAAAAATGTTTTTATCAAAGGTATTGCCTTTAGAAGAGAAATGGCAAATCCTTCAAGCAGGGCCGCACCAACCATATGTGCAAGATGTGCAAATGCACAGGCCGCAAAATTTTGGGGGCGCATTACCAGGAGCAAAAAAATGTAACTTGATCTTGCGCATACAAATATGTACTGCCATTAGCATTTTAACCACAAAACTTGTTCAAATAATCCCAAAATAATATCCATCACAACTGTGGTAAGTAATTTCTTGCACACTAACTTCAATAAAAAACGCATTGAAAATCTACCTCCTGGGTAATGTGGAAAAGTCTTATGCATGTGTATCAGTTTATGTGTGCAAAAAATGGGTGCTTTCTACAAGTCTTGAACAGGGCGCAAGTTTGGCTGAGGTCGGCCCTGCCTCCAAGAGTATCCCTTGTCAAAAAAAGTGCTTCTCATACTAGGTGTTGGGATTCGGTAGAAAATTGTAGGTCTCTTCCATTCTTGGTGACTAAAAGAACTCACACAGAAATAGTGAAATGTTAGGAATCATCAGTTCTACATGACTTTTCGCCCCTGCAATTTATGTATTTGTTAAATGAAAATTTAAAAAGTACAATGTGGCTCAAAAGTGTTTACCAGCAGCGGCGGAAAAAGTTGTCACCAGTTGGGGTTAGCAGCAAGAAAAAACGCAAAACAATGTACCGCATCTTATTTTATACATTCATTATTTAACTTTCTAAATATTATATTCTACAGCCACATAACCTAGAAATTAAATTCAATCAAGGACAAATAGGTTATTTGTGTAAATGTTTACCTCCCTAAATATCTCATTTCATTAAAATACAATTTGAAAATGAAACTTTGCGTTCTTCTGCCTCACTGCTAAAAATATGTTCTGCTTTAAATTATTGTTATCGGATGAACAGTGTTGTAAAATTTGTCAGCGTATTATCATTCACCAAAGTCAAAGAGTTTTATTGCCTAACAATACAAACGCAAAAAAGAACAATTCATTATGAATACTTACAAAACAATAAAAATCTATAACTATACAAATAATGAAATTGATTTACGAAAGATGTCAACCAGAAAGTCAAAGACCTTATAAAGACAATGTTTTGTAAAAAAAATTTATTAAATATTAACATCACAAAGGACACCGGTGTTCCATCATTGTTAAAAAGTAAATATATATTTTTCCAATAATAATTAAACATCGATAAATGACTCATGGTATTAATTATACTGGCAATGAGGGTAAAGTCCTTTTTAAATAATGTTGGACCGAAGTCATTGTGCGTGTTTTTTTTTTCTAGTTAAAGTTTGAATAAGTCCTTGAGCTGAGTGGGAAGTGTAATCAGGTTAAAATAGGTATAGGTTAAGTAAAAAAAAAAAAAAAAACATTTTGTTCCGATGTGTATTTAAGGGGTGTAAGGACTTGTTATAACAGTGAACGCAATTTGAGCGCATGTAATCCCGTATCGAGGAGTTGTTAATATCCTTGTTTTTATGTTTGTATTTATATCCTTATATTTTTGTTTGTCTTTTTTTTTTATTTGGAGCATTACCTGGTTGTGTTCAGCGTTATGTTGTTTGCTTGCCTTGGGTTTTTGTACTTCGATTTTGTGTTTTCGGGGGAAGTAGATGTGAATATTCATGAAATGCATAACATTAGCTTGTTTATTTTCATATGTGTACATATATGCGGTATAAAACACTGGAATCGTATGTAAATTATGAAAATATTTGTACATTTCATTAGCATAATAAGTTCTTTAATCGTAAACCATACACCGACGCATTATATGTGGGAACTATGCTTGACTACATTAAATATACATATATGGCTTATTGTTTAGATTGGATAAAAATTTAACTGAAATGGAAAAACAACTGAAAATGAATAAGATATTAGATTAGGTATGTGCTTTGACCAACGTAGGTCAAAAAATGTACTCAGGGACAATTTTTCATTGCGATATCATGGGGATTAAACTTTTTTTGAAATTTAAAAAAGAATATATAATGTATTTTTCTTCTTTCTATGTTTTAACATAAAAACTAAATAGATGTCATACAAAAGCAATGCCTCTATGAATCAACACTTGCTTCCTTCGAAACAAAACCCAGACTACGGCCCTGCTGAAAAAGCCCAAAACAATTTTTCAAGTTCATCCTAAAAATAACCAGTCAACATATCAGGAAAAATTGTATCGAAAAAGTTGTTGGGGTAGTTTTTATGGTATTTCGCTGATTTCTTAGGATTGATTGCTAGCCTATAATTGCTTTAATTTGGCTTATTTACGTAAATATTGCCGTGAGCTTTATTGGTCAAAAAATTGATATTTAAAAAAAAAAACTATTTTGATATGTTGAAATTCGTTAGTAGGGCTCACAGTACAGTAATGTTATTAGCGTTTACATTTTTGTTCAGTTCTGTGCATCATCTGTCAAAATGGCGAACCCAGTGTCTTTTGATATGTCTAATAGCAATATTATTTTTTTTTTTTGTTTTTTCTTGTAATCCGGTGTACAATTTTTGTGGGCACTCGAAAGCCATATTTTATTTCTGAGACTTAACTGAGGTCCTTATTGCAACTAAAAATATAATAATAATATTTTTTTACGATTTAATAAGTACATAGTTAGTGTTGTACTATTTTGAAATCTTGATGAAATGGGCCATTTTTTTAAATAAATTTTCTAGGATAGTGTTATAACCAAAATTTTTTTAAATATGAAGTTTCAAAGTTTTTTGAACCATGACTCAGTCAAACTTTTTGTTTTTGAGTTTCGAGGCACTTTATATGTGGGATTGTGAAGCTAACGACAAACTTCACAACCTTCACAACAGCACTGACGATGAATGATGGTATGAGTATAACGGACGAACACAAGACATGGGAAAGGCTGATACCGTCCCTTCTTAAAGAAAACCAGCTTTGCTTTAAAAGTATGTTCAGCAATTTAATTAGTCTTCAAATTTACATTGCCATGACCGGTCTTTTTCGCGTAGTCGTTAGCTTTTAAGCGAATAAAAATTGAACGCTTAATTGACAATATTTGAAGCAATGTCAGTTCCAATGGCAATGACAATGGCAATTTATTGATTAGTTGGGTATTTATATTGCCAGGTAATTTCAGTTGTCAAATGTCAATATAAAAATGGTGCTAATGTCAAATATTGTTTTTTTTTTCTTTAAATTCATTATTCTTGATTATACAAAATTTAAATTCACTACATTTGCCATATTTTCAGCTAGTCATAAATTATCACGAGAAATCTATTTGAAAAAGGTGAAACGTCAAAATTTGTTCCTTCGATCAGCGGCTACGAAAATTAATAGGCGCGTTCAGAAAAATAAGATCTCAGAGATTTTGCCCCGCAACAAAGGTAACAAGCGAATACAATCTCGGCATTTTCATAGCAAAAGCTAAGATCTCATTTTTCTGAACATACCTTCTTCCAAGATCATTGTTTCTGGTTTATCGGCCTTAACATGCGAAATATTCACAGAGAAAATAGTCTTATGGAGTTAAATCACCCGAACGAGGTAGCCAGTTAACATTTTCTGGATGTAATGACTTCAATGGGGCATTAAAATAACCATTAACCATTAATAACTAAAAGTGTGCTTCATCACTGAAAATAAAATAAATTTGAACATTTTACAAGCTTACTATAGCGTGAATGCATTCATATGAATTGAAAAGGAAATCAAACTTACTAACCTCAAAGCAACCGAAAACTGTTAATTTGGCTGTCACACAAAACAGTGTTGCCAATTTAAAGTTCTTCGCACCTAAAAAATATACCCTTTATAGTAAAATTACGTATGTAAATAGGTTTGTCATTATCCCTATTTGAAAAAAGACAGTGTATTCACTTGACAACTGTTAAAGACTTTGCTTTGTTGTTTTTGCTGAGGTATTTCGACATTTCCGATAGATTTATTTTACTTTCGGAAAGTAAAAGCTTATACATATTATATTATGTATGTATGTATGTTTTTAATTCTTGTTCAATTGTTAATACTAAAAATATGTAGAATGAAATCAACAAAAATAAATAATAACTAATAATACCATCGATGAAAAACAAAATATTATACATAGTACCAAAGATACAATTCTGTTTATTACTTTTTGATTTGGTCCTTGTAATAAAAAACAATAAATGGCGTGGTATATTTTCATTTGTTAAGTAGGCGTCTATATAGCATGGTAAGTAGGTAGATACATATGGAGTCTCTTCGTGACATAATATTTATTATAAAAGGTCGGGACAATAAAAAAGTAATTTCGCTAGACCACTTTCGCTTTGATAACACACCAGGAGTTACGAACCTATTAGTGTCAGTGCCCTAAAGATACTAGTTTATTACTTTAGTCATGACATGCGAGTGCTGTTAGGGTAGAACTTTTTTTTTTCTCTATACCTAAATAAAATACATATATTACTGTCTTTTGCAGTGAGTCTTATATCTTTCAATCTGATGGAAATGTGAAGGAGTTTTTTTTTTGTTCCTATGAAAATTACGTGAAAAAAGTAGTTAACAGGAAAATGCTTTTCATAATATGGTATGAGTATAGTAAAAATGATTATAAGCACAGAATAAATGGGTATTAATGAAATTTATATATACCTCCTATAAGCTTCTATAGGCACGTTAACTTGTTGGATCAAAAATATGAATTCTATGTTTAGACCTTGATGATAAAAATTTTCGCAAGGATAATAAAAGAGTCGTTTAAATCATTTACTTATCTTGTTATATTTTTATTTTTTTGCTGTGCAAATCAATTTTATTAACTATTAGCATTTTTTTCTTATTTTTCTGTGTGTTTTTTTACTTCTACTTGCTTTTACTTAATTTTCGTAATAAATCATACTATATTCGGTAACTTAGCTTCCATTAGTCATAAGTACGTGCAGAAACTGTGATAACTTAAATGCCATTTTGTTTAATTTGATAGTTTATCTTGTTTCTGATTATTTATTTCATATTAATTTGTTAAATTATTATTGTGAAATTTATGTCAATGCTGTCGTCGTGCGTCGGGATGATGCCAAAATGGGAGTTAAAATGGCGAATTTAATACGAAAGTATATATTTTGTTAGAAAATATATATTATTGTTAATTTTTAAATAAATAAAAAGAAATACCTAGTTTTTATTTACACTAAATAACAAAATAGACTAAAAGAGTCTAAAAATAATTGTTAAAATTTATAAAATGAATATATTTTTATTTTTATTGTATATTTTCAGATTATTTTAATACGTAAAGGACCAAAATAAGAGAAATATTTATGGTAAGTTTAAATATATGTATACATATATAACGTCCCCCCCGTGCAGAATGAGTTTAAAGTTAAATCGTAGTTGGTAAATTCTGCTAATATAAATTATACTCAAATTAACTTACAGTTACTCTGCAGTTTTTCAAACATTTAAAATTTTTGTTTTTCAAAGAAAAATTATCGAAATCTAAGTCCATTTTCACACGACGAGTTGCCAGTAACTTTCAGTTTTTAAGTGAGAATGGCACGAGGAGTGGACGAAATTTCCCCGGCTGGTCAATGATATATGAGGATATTTTTTTGACATTCCAATTCATCAAGATACTTTAAAAGGTAACTGTAGAAAATATCTCACGATTTTGTTTCCTCGTGTGAAAGGTTCAAGAGATTTAGAAGAAATTTAAGAAAATGAATTCAGGAATTTGCCAATTGGAATTTTTTAATTCAAAATTCCTTATATGAGCGTATATATGTAGTATATGTTTAAAATAGGATTTTAATAAAAAATAAAAATAAATTGGGTGGCATTTCAGCTCGTGTAGAACCAGGGCCTAGTGACTTACAAAATTTTTGGTGAATCCGAACATGACAAGAGATACTACTTTTGGAGGGCTCCCGGAAATAACGCCAGAATTTTTTTTTTGAAAAAAACTCGCCTTCGCGGTGTATGGGGTAGGTTATAATTGTTAGTTGTTTCTTTGCTTAACTTTTTAGGTTTCTTGTTTGAATATACAACCAACACATTTTCTGGTCTTTTTTTCAAAATGGAGTTTGGAAATAAGGCCAGAATTTAGTTTTTTTTCTGCCTTTATTTTCATTTCACTTTCTGGCTCTTTTCCATAGATATCTGGCACAATTTCCAAATTTCTGGCTTATTTTCCAAAAAAAATCTGGATTTTTTTTTTCTAATTTTAAGCCAAACAAAAATTCTGGCGTTTTTTTCCAATTTTAAGCCAGAAAAAATTCAGGCGCTTTTGCCCAATTTTAAGCCAGAATAAAATTCTGGCGTTTTTTCCAAAAAAAAAATCTAGCGTAATTTCCGGGAGCCCTCTTGGAGGATTTGTCAATTCCTCGCAAGAGGCAGTGATCCGTGAAATAGGTTGGGAATCAAACCCAAGGCCTTCGGTATAACAGTCCCACGTAAAAACCATTACGCCAAGGGCTACTACATGATTTTAGCATGTGAGTGTATTTTGAGTTCATATGCAAACTTCCTTGTTATTTAAAGAATTTCCAACATCTGCATTCTTAGTAAAAACTTTAAAATATTGTTTCGAAGTTAAGATTTTGCAAAGAATTTGAAATTGCTTAAGTTTTTAAATGTATAATTAAAGTATACAAATGTTGATATCTATTAAAAGACAGAACTAATAGAAAGACCTCATTATTTCCACAAAGCGTCCATAAAAATAACAAAAGATTCATCTATCTATGGCCTTGCGGTTAAGAATTTAATCAATCAAACATTTTATACAATTCACTTCAAATCCCATCTAGTGAAGTTTGTTTTATTCATAATATCTATTTACGAAACCCTGCCGCTGCTATACTGCACACGCCTTTCATCATCACTCTTTTACTATTTCTATTTGGACTGAAACCTAATAATTGTTCATTCATCAAAAATGTTGTCCAAGAGGCAGTTCGCATTAACTTAAATGATGACCTGTCACCGGATAAAATTGAACAATCTTACTATAGACTATAGGACTTGTTGGGACTGCCTTCCCTTTTTGTTTCTATCTCAAAAGAAAACAAAAAAATTACAGCCTTGAAATGGACTAACCCAAGCACAGGCAGCAACCACCCGCAGCAGTAGACTTTTTCGTTTTTTTTTTAAAGCTAAATACAAAGAACAAAGTATTTCCGTTGTCGGTAATTAAGCTGGATTCCATTAATCAAATTAGTTTTCTTCAATAGAAACCGGGTGTTGTAAATTATTGAATATGCCCCTTATAAAAAAGTCCAAAATTATGAAACCCCAAAGCGTCGAACTTGAAAATCAGAGAAATATTAGGTCCTTGTGCTTTCGTGCAATAAAAGTCTATAATTATGCTTGTAGGTACAATAATTTAGTGTCGTGTAACAATATATATATAGAATATTGCTGTGCAGGTCCGCGATTATAAGGCATACGAGGACAGTATTTTTCAGGGCGCCATTTTATGGCCCATCAATTAAAGATTCAAGTGACTTCCAGCAGAAGTAATTTTTCTGATTTTCTTCTTTTTCGAAAATAATATTTTAGCTTAACATGAAGAAAAAGAAATTCCGACATTCTGGTGTTTGATTTAAAAACTGTTGATCAACCTCATGATAGATTATTCCGTGAAGTATTATTTGATTCGAGTTATTCTCGTTTGAAACTTAAAAGCAAGAGGCTGGTTCATTTACCTAGGTGTTTTTTTGATAATGTTACAATAATACAACACAACACAAGGAGCCTTACCAAATAATTAAGTGATCTCTAATTAAAAAATCCTACTAATAATCATCGCCTTAAAACTTCGACAAGAAAAAATATAAGTAAATTAAATAGATTTCAAAAGGAAACTGATGGTGGAACACCCCCAAAAGAACTTTCTGAGATCGACTTTTGAATTTCAGCTTATCAGCAATGGATTTTCAGGAGAACAGTGCAGAATTTGATTGTGATGCACTTTTTTCGAATAGAAAGTAAGATATTAGATAATTAGATAAGGATGGAGAGGACCGCCAAATCCGAACGGCTAGGTTAAAAAGCACTTTTTCATGGCATAGGCTGGGAGTCAGGCACGTAGCCAGAGGGGGCTTGAGGGGCTGAAGCCCCTCCCCCCTCCGAAAGTCTAAAATAAAAACTAAAACTTTCTAATATACTAAATTCAAATCTATAAAAATAAGGAGACTATCCACGTAGGTATAGTTTATTTGAAGTCCTCAACTACTTGAAAACACTTCGATAGGAAACAAGAGACGATTTAGGTATGCATACAATTTTGTATTGAATTTAGGAGACTATTTAGGTATTTAATTTAATTTCTTAAGAACATCAGAGAAAAAGCCGAAGATTTCTTCAGCCGAAGATTTCTTCTCCGTCAATGTAACTTTACTATATCTTTCATCGAGGGCCATCAAATCGAATTCTATGCATCTTGTTAAAAATTATCAAATTTTGAGATTACAAAGATTACAAAACTATTTACCATTCTATAAATCCTATAAAAACAAGTTTTATATAATGGTCATTGAAGCACAACTAACCATCTTTTTTTTTTTTTTGCAAACCCAATCCAATGATGACCCACCTTTATCAATTCCAATCATCAAATTTGATCAGCATAGTTTTGCAGGAAAAAAATAAATAAACTTTTGCCAACTGGCCTAAAACTGCATTTACGTCAGTGACCTGTCAGTATTCATCATCATAGCAAAACTTTTCTCAAAATTTCCCTATTTCAACATCCATAACAAAGGAGAAGAATATAAGCGCAAAAACTTTTTTCCATATAGCATTTATTAAAGAAACTTTAACTAATGCTTTGCTAAACTACTACTCCAGTTCATCAGATTCCCACAGGGCTCAGAGGTGTTAACTACGTTTTACAAACTTCTCTGCCCTTTCAAACAATTTTAATGCAATTTTGGCCATTTTCTGTGTCTGCATTTAAGCCACGTCTGCTGCTCTTACAGTGTGTTGAGCGATGAATAGAGAAATAATAATAATTGCTTGAGTGATGCAAAAATATTTTGGATTATTATAATTGCTTTGTATACGTAAATCATTTTAAATTACGCTGGGAACTGGAAACTTGCTTCCATCAGAACCATCAGAACAACGAACAAGAACAAACCCATCTAAAGTTCAAACCAAAGCCGACCCACACAAAATATTTGCAATGATATTCCAAATATCTCCCACCACTTATACCACATCAAAAAAGAACGATAACTAAAGAAATAAAGGAGCAGTGCTGCTGGGTAGGGGAGCGGGCGTCGTCGTCGGTCGGTCGGTCGGTCGAAAGAATCAAACTCAATTTGGTGCATAGTTCACTTTGGGAAGATTAATGAATTGTGAAAGGAAAAGTTTTCAGGACTAAAACTCTGATTTCGAGATATTTATTGAAGAATGTCCATTCGGAAAAGATGGGTTCATAGCTAAATTCTGAGCACGAAGAAGACGACGCAGACGACTACAGCGGAAATATGCCTTCATCCTTTGGAAAATATATATATGTACGTATAATGACGAAGGATGAAAGATTCCATGTTTCTTGGATCCTAGTTCTTATCGTTTTGAGTTTTCAATGAATAATGGATTTCTGGTCAAAAGGGGTTAAGTGAAAGAAATTATTTAATCCCTTGTGAGAGTTTTGGGTTTGTCTAAGCTAATGTGTGTGTGTGTGTTTTTTTCTGTTTTTGCAATGGTTTGATTTTAATCCTTCAGTTTTATCTTCCTTTAGGTTTGCAAACGCATATGAAATCATCTTTTTGTTAACTCTAAGTTGTATTCCCTTGCTAATTGATTTGGATAAGAAGCAGACGCTTTGTGTGTAAAAGGTTTAACCGACACATTAATAAAAACGATAATCTGTGAGGCGATTTAGTAAAAACATTAAAATAATTTTTTTGAAATGAGATATAAAGTTAATAATTTTAAAAGGAAAGTTTGGAAATTTGGTCAAACATATTAGGAAAGCGATATTCGTTTGAAATAAAGAAAAAAGCCTCAAAAAATGAAAGCTTTGATGAAATTTTGAATCCTATTTGAATCCGGGTTCGATCCCGTGTGGATCTGAATTGGATTGAAATGAGATTTCTCAATCCGATTTAACTTTGTGAACCATAATCAATACAAATTAATCCATGCAGACCTGAATGTTTTTAAGTATGCGTGTATGTTTTAATTTGTTTTGTGCAATGACTTAATGAAATGTGTGGGAAAAATAAGGAAACCAAACGAGATGTGAATCTTGCACTGTAAATTTAAGTCACATTGCCAAACATGTCTCCCATTTAAGTCACTTTATTGGATAGCACGTAAGAATTTGATCTAATGTTTTAAGGCAAAGAAAACAAAACAATTTAGAAAGAGGTATTTATATGCAAACCATCTGTTTGATTCCCACGATAATTTTTTATTATGTATTCTTTTTTTATTTAAATTTTTTATTGGATTATTAAACTGAAAAGGAAACCGCCTTCGTTTTATAAGAATTAACTAGTTGACAGGACATACGTTGAACTATCAAAATTTCAATAATTTTGTTTCAAATAATTTTTTGAATCAAATGATTTAATTTCTCAAAGTGTTTAATATACAAATGAATTAGGTGAAGGCATTTATTTGTTTTGATTTTTTTGCTTGAACGTCAACATTTCGTTCATTGCACTGCTCAGTTTGATTCTCATTCATTTCGTCTGTTCGGTACGTGTTTGTGATAATCAATACAAAAATCGATACAAAAATTCATACAAAAATCCGTTGAAGAAAGCATTTACGAAATATGGACGTGGCAGTGTTGGAATGTAAATTTCAACATATTACTTTATTACATTAAAAAGAACTTTATTACACAATTTCAGCTGTGTTGTGTCCTTATAATTTTGTGTCCATAATCTTCATATTAATTTATAAATATATAATTTATTTTACTCAAGTCCCAGAGTCACCTGTAAGTATAAGACTATAAGTCAACAATTTGACTTCAGAGCCACCTATCGAATCTATGGATTGAAAAAAAATCCGTAATAAAATCTATTCAGCCGTTCCCAAGTTATTCGCTTTCTAACGAACACCATTTCGTTTTTATTTTATAAATACATTTTTAGTAAACCTCTTTGCGGGTCAAAAGGAGCAGAATATAATGGACTGGTAATCCGTTTTACCCCGCATGACATTCACGAAGGCTATGATTTAACTGTTTATTTTGCACAATGATGGCATGAATGTGAGTACAAACCCTATACACTCCTTTGCAGGATTATGAGTTTATGACATTACCTAAGTCATAAGCTTGTGAATTAAAAAAAAATTTAATTCTTAAGTTAGTTAATGACTTAGAAATTAAAAAAACCCAATTCATAAGCTAGTTGGTGATTTGGGAATTAAAAAAATTTAATTCATAAGCTATTGAAAGAATTATGAGTAGGAAAATTTTCAATTCATAAACTTAGCCTATGAATTACAAATTTATAAGCTTATATGTATGTTAATTTTGCAATTTAAAGCTAGATTTGAAAGCAAAAACTGGATTCAAAAGCTAATATTTAAAAATCAAGTACCAAAAGTAATTATTAGCTTTCAAATATATTTTAAGCTTTCAACCCAGCTTTTAAAGTGCAAAATTAACATTTTAACTATGAATTGAAAATTTTACTACTCATTATTCATCCATTAGCTTATAAATTAATTTTTTTTTAATTCAAAAGACATTAATTTGCTTTTTTTTAATTCATAGTCACCCACAAGTTTGTGAATTAAAGCCAAGCTTAAGCTAAGAAGTGACGTAAGCTTTTGATATCCTGCTCCTTTTAAATGTAGTTTTAGTTCTCCACCTGTGATTTGATTGTTTCTTTTGAATTAAATACCATATAATAATAGTTTGCAATTTAGAAAATAGAAAATGTCACAAAAATAATTTTATTTATTTTTAAACTTTTAATAAAATATATTCAATATATAAATAAGTAGTCCCTCTTGCCTCTCTCTCCCCTAATTAGCTGCAGTGATGTAAAAGATCTCTTTAAATAGGTATAAAGTCCTTTTATAAATATTTCTCAACTCTCAAAGCTCCAATTTGATTTACGATGGAAAACGTAATAAATTTGCACACCTAATCTCCATGTAGAAACTTCAAACTTCAAAAAAGTAATTTCTTTCTCAATTAACTGACTTAGAGATGACTTGTAATATTGGATTGCACAAAGCCATGCCACTACCGCACGCATATTATAACACACGTTAAGACTTTCGAACCTGCTATATGAAAGTTAGATATCTAAAAGGTCTAAAGTAGAAAAGAGAAAGAGAAAATAAAGAAGACAAATATACTATAATAATGAAAAAGTTGACAAAAAATAAAACAAAAGTAAAACAAACGAAATTCCGCACCATAAAAGCACTCACTAACCATTCACACATTTTCCTCCAAAAGTATATTCCCAACCTCAAATTGCGCATTTCCTTGAAACCAAAAGGACATTACGGCTACGAGTGTATATATTTTATATATATATAGGTATCGGGTACTGTATATATGTTTAGCAAGAAGAATACTTACTGTAGAACCGCACATTTTCGAACATACAGAAACAGTCTGCATAATACAAGAGCATTGCCATGTTGTTTGATTTATTCAAACCCACCCGGTACGTACCCCTATATTTCCCTCCCATAACCGTTTTAATTTCTAACGAAAATGTTTATATGTGCGAAAATTTATTTAAATTAACCTGTTCCCACCCTTTCGAAAAACGAAAAGTGACGGGTTGAAATAATAATGGTGGCAACAAGCAGATCGTTTAGTTGATTTCACCATCAAATAACTTGGTATTTCGTGAGGGAAACTTTCAAATATATTGCTAAAGTTAATTAGAAATAGTATGTGACAATGTCAAAGTTAAGCCACAGTCCAGACTATTTTTGTAAATTAACTACATAAGTACTAAATATGTACGTATGTAGGTATCTATATATGATGTAGTTTTGTAGGTATAATACCTAAAAAAAATAATATCAGTTCCTTATCTACCAAAAAGAAAGAAATTTCAAAGGTATGAAAAAAGCTTTCATTAAGAATAATTGGCAATGGTCGTGAGAACATCACATTTTGTTTTAAATTGAACTTAAACCCAACTACAATGTATACGTAAGTATATACATATGTACATAATTTGAAAAATTGGTAATGTCACATTTAACTAAAATTTTTCGGCAGAGAAATTACAAAAAAAATAAATAAGTTTGTGACTTGACAGCTTTTGAACAAGCATTGCGAATAGTGACTTACGAAGAATTTAATTTACGTAAATTTATTTTTTTTGGTAACATTTAATCATCAGTACAAAAAAAGTACTAAAACATTTTTTAGGTTCGTCAAATCGTTTTGTTGTAATCTCATTAGATCCAGTTTGAAGAAATACCCTTATGACATATTATGTCAAAAGGAACATGTCGGAAATTACATAATAATAACTATGAATTCTAGAATCATGAAAGATTAGATTATATTATATTATTTTATTTGTATAATTTACCAATTTTTTGAATTATTAATATCAATATAACAAGAAATACAATAAAATAAATGGGCAATGGTGCCGCCTATCTGATCATGAAAGCGAAAATCCTAAATTCTAGAAATCAGAGTTTTTCGACATTCATTCTGAATTTTAATACTTTTTCAAGAACAAGTCTTTTCTCTTTATATCCTTTTAAAAAATTGGTTGCCAGATATTAATAAAGTACATATAAACTACCATTTTAGATGAGCTAAAACAAAATATTCGAAAATCCCATAAAAATGCTCTCTACAAAATTTTAAGTAAATCTGTCCACCCCTTTCGGCTCTAGCTCAAATTCCTTTGAACGTAGAATCATTGTAGTGTTAATTTTGATTAAACCTAAATTGTATTCCACGAAACCAATATCTGCCCTATAAAGAAAGTACAAAAGTTTTATGAAAGTAAAAATTAATATGTAATATTAAACATAAAAAGGAGTCGCACAAAATGTTAGACGATTTAGGACGATTTTAAAGTATTTTAGTATGGTGCTAGATTAAAAACAGTGCTTTCCAATTTTTCAACGAGTCAGCTTCGTGCTACTTGTTTAATATTTTTTAAAGTTTAAACCACCCAATGGCTGTTTTATCTTCTTAGCAACATATTGACTCCAAGTGTAATTCTTACAATTTAAAATGTGATGTTTGAAATGGTCACTATTTTAGGCATATTCAGCTGGAGTTTAAAGAAAATAGGATAAGCAATATGATACTAGTTAAAAAATATTTTAAACTAAGAACAATTTAGTAAAGAGCTTTAAATTAAGAAAATTGTAAAGAAAGAGAGAGCCTGCTTTGCATGGATAACAAATTTTCATTGAACAGCACGACACTGGCAAAAAACATCGTGATATTAAGTTCGTCATGTTCAAGGAATATTTGTAATACATGCGGAGTAGGCTCTTTCTCTTGTTCGATTAAATATTCTCTACAATTAGCATCTTTTGCACGGATAAAGTATGTACATCAGTGTTGCCGGGAAGAAATATTTCAAGGTAGTACTGAAGCCAAAAAAGAGGAGTATTTTGAAAAAAATAGTAGTACAGACATTTTTTAGTCTTCAAACTTTATTAAAAAAAATCATCAAGAAAAAAAAATCAGTTACAAAAAAAAAACATAAATAAATAAATTATTAATTCTAAGAACAAAAATAAGTAAATATCTTTTCAATCACACAAAATCTGTCTTGTGGCAGATAGCGTAATGCATAGTTATATTTGCTTTTTTTGCCTTTACCTGCTCTAAGGAATCCAATTTCACTAAATATCTATACAATAAAAGTTTACTTTGAATTTTTCTAACAGGAATTACAATATTTAAAACAATAATTAACAAACCTTTTCATTTTATCTATACATACAAATTTACGGAGCTCAAAAAAAAAAAAAAAAAAAAAACAACCACCAAACCAAAATTTCAGGTAATGAGGTAACCATAAAATAAATACCGAACTGACAGATGTAAATTGAACGTAGACGTCCACGCCAACGAAAAATAAAAGAAAACAAAAAAGAGGGAAATTCCCTTTTTGACGACAGTTTGGAAGATTAAAGTGCTGCCAAATTTGATTTAAATTTGAAGTGAATTAAATTTATTAAGGTTAACATTACACTTTGCTGCAAGTGTAAGATATTTTATGTCTTTAAAAAAAATAGGAGTACGAATGTAAAAGGAGGAGTACAGGAGTACAGAGGTGTTAAAAGGAGTACAATACTCCTATGGGAGTACTTTCGGCAACACTGATGTACATCATTAAAAAACTACCCTATTAATTTATATAGAGAGAAAAGTTACTCTTTTAGTAAATTATAAAAGTGAATTGTATTAATTGAAAATTGGGAGAATCAAAATAATATTTTTAACGCTTGTCAATCAGGATTCAGAGAAGCATATCCAGCAACTCTGTGTATTATATATTTTGTCTAACTACTAAATATTTTGAAACTCAGAATAAGAAGGGGATACAACATATGTGTATATGTATAGGTGCTTTTTTGTTCTATCAAGTTTCTGAACGCTCTCATGGATAGTTTTTATGCAAATATAACTAAGGCAACATGGGATAAAAAAGATTGTTTAAATGGTTCATTGAAGGATAATGGTTGTTCTTGAGTTCAATTTTAATATAATTGTACTCTTCGTTAATGATATTCATGAATTCATTATAGTAATGGGCTGGCAAAGGATTATTCTGACATAAGGAAATAATAAAAGTCAAAACGGAACAATAAAACAACATTTTATGAAAACCATTAAAATACCACTAGCTTTTTAAATTATCAGGCAATAATTAACTATAATTTTTGTCATAAAAATGCCTTGAAGGAGCTAAAAACAGCTTTTTATCTGTGAGCAAAAACGAGTGGAGATCAATTTTATGGGTCTACATCACTGAGTAGTGACTTTGGAGTTGGATTGGAATCAGGGTTACCACTTCAGGAAAATAAAGCGAATAAGGATTAATTTAAAAATTGAAGTAAATTCAAAATGAAGTAGATTTAAAAAAATGAGATTTTATAAATATAATGTCGTTTTAATAAAAAAATCATTTTAATTAGGTAAGGCTGCTGTTGCTAAATGGAATATTATAATATTTTTTAATCTCATATCATAGGCATAATAATAAAATCATATTGTACTCTTTACCAGACAAACAATAAAATTAAAAATAAAAAAAAAACGAAACTAATTAAGTTTGTAGCAAGAAATTGTACACAATGTTTAAAAGATTAAAAAAAGATTAAAAAAGCCAGTATTAATTGTCTATTAAAATATTATTTTTAATATACATATATATTTATTTTAATGTATGTTTGGCTATTTTTCATTTTTCACTGTATCCAAAATTTCACTCAAGAATTTATTATTTAATTTCTATTGTTATAAGTAAATATGAATCATTTAGTTATAATGCGAAGTAGAGAGCAGATTTCCTAAATTATACTAAAACTGAAGTAGATCTAAAATGTTCGTTAGAATTCTAAGATTCCGACGAAATTCTTACCATCCGCTTTTAAAAAACAATTCTAAAGAATTTGTGAGAACATTTTTTTTCGTCAGATTAGGCGTCACTGTAACCACAGCCTCAGTCAACTTTTTTTTTCATACACTTTGTCTTCTATCTAAATCGATTATATTAAACGTTTAACGTCTTTTAAACTTTTCCCCATATAATTGTTAGATCACAGCCTAATACACAATTATAACCCTATTTATAAAAAAATCCTTAATTATCTTCAAATTCAAAAATAAACTAAAACTTTAATCAAAAATTAATTCAAGAATTAAAATGTTTATTAATAAACATATTGCTGCTAATTCACGTTAAGTAGTAAATTTTAACGAAAATCCCTCTTCTTTAAGATTGTAAGTATCGTGTTAATTAATTACCCGTTAATAAACATACTTAGCTAATTAACATGAATTAACTTTAATTTGTTTGACATTTTTTGACCAATTCTTTCCGGTATATCTTTTCGGTTGTATTTTAGGCTGTTTTGGTCTTATTTAATAAAATGTGAATAAAAAAAAAATTTTTATTCCATTATTTTTCCCAACGTTTCGTAAGTTTTCCTTACTTCATCAGGGGTATATTTATTCAATTTGATTTTTTATATAACTACATAAGAGACGGCACTGGACACAAAATTGAACATACAAAACAATTATATATAATAAATAAAGAAAAACCAAGCAAAAAGAAAAACAAACTTTCAAATTCAAAATTGACAATATCTAACACTTATATCACAGTTGGGCATCAGGTACTTAAATTGCTACGGCATAACTTTGTTTTATACTCTTTTAACTTTAATTTTGTTTTATTGATAATATTTCTTCTAACCTTTAAGTTTTGAAAAATTAGTTAAAGTAAAGAGTTTTTGTAAGAGGTATAAATGGAAATTATGATTAAAGAGATATTATTACTACTACTGGTTGCAATTAAAAGACCTTAGGCCTTATAGGCATTATGAATAATAGCTACAATCATTATTATTATATTTAAGCAATTCTAAAAGAATCAAACTGGAGAAATTCTTTTCTAAATCAGTATTCCTTACAAATCTACCCAGCCCAATTTTTGTAGAAGAAGAATGCGATTTATGGCGGTTGTAGCCATCAGCAGCGCAAAGCGCGCACATTTTATATAGATGGAACAACAAATAAAGTACATTGGCATTGGTTTTTACATTTTAACTTGTTACGTGGTAAACAAACCCTTATAAAAGCAGTATATGAGAACATTGGGTACAATGTAATAAATAAAACACCGCAATAAACGCAGAAGAAGTAGAAAAGTTGCGGGTAGGTTCCTACTTGAAGTCGGATTTCTAGTTTTTCGAAACAACAAACTATAACGTCTCTAGTGTTTTGGCAATGATGGGTTTGTTTCTGCAATATGCAGATGCTATGTAGGATATCAATGTTTGGAGTATATACATATGTAGTTAAGGAGTGTGTTGGCAATCCTTTTACAGTTATTTAAAATTTTGATATAAGGTCACATTGGAAGCAAAACTGTATATATGTATGTGTGTGCGTTTAAGAGAAATTTAGTGTAGCATAACCATCAGAAGCAGAGTTCTACGGAGAGAGACTATGGAATAGCTTGAGTCTAATAATAGGATGCAAGAGTACACATTAGACACAGGATATAAATGTGTGTTTGGGGGTTTTGATGTCATGACGAGGATTGGGGGCCAAAAACTTGCTGTCATAGTTTAAAAATAAATAAAAATCCCACTAAGCAGATGTGTTCTGAAAGAATTCCTTTATATAGACTGTCTTTAGTTTCAACTCCCAAAAACTTTGTTGTTTAACTACGCGTGCTCATTTTTTTTAATATCAACCTGCATCCTTTAACGAAAAATACAAGTAGGTACCTATACTTTTCTTGAACATTACATTTCTTTAGGAATTTTTGTTTCTTGTTTGTAGGGAAATTTTCCTTTCAGTGAAAAATAAACTAAACTTTTTTTTTTTTTTTGAAACTTTAGATGACTTCTGTATTAAAATTTTCTTCAATGAATTATATTTATGTTGGCACACAAAATTGATATTTGTTTTGGGTATTCATGTTAAGTACATTAGCTGTTTGAGTTAAAAAAGATTTGATGCGAGTTCTGAGTTTTTAATTTTCAAATTATTTCAACTTGGAGTAGGTATTTGATGAGTTAACTTTTTAAGGAAATCGAAATTGGATTAAACAATAAAATAAATACTTACATTTTTTTCAAAACTTAACTTAAAATATTGAAGCATGACTTACTCTGTAGAGCAAATAGATATTGATTCAAACAAAAAAAAAAAGAAAACAAGAGTTGTTGAAAACATTTTCTTTAAAGATTTATTTTAATTTAAAGTACTTAAAACTTATGTTTATCGAAATATATTATCGACTTCACCGTATCAAATTTCATAAAGTCTAAGATTTTCCTTTGCTAAAAAATCTTTTTAAATTATACTTTGTTTGTCTAAAAGAAATTAGTTATTTAAAATATATATATTTCATATATATGATTCAGGGGATAACTTTTGTGCAGTGCTATTTTTTACGATGGTTGAAAATCTATTTTGACAAACAAAAAAAAATCCCACATTTTTGTTTATAATAAGGGTATTCATGCAACGAGATAAGTTTACCAATTGTGTAAAAAGATAAGTTTACGCAAAAGTTTGCGTGAACGTCCCTTTTATTTATTTGGATAAATGCTGCGTAATTGAATCAGCTGTTCGTTAAATGTCAAATATTAAACGTCTAATTCTAAAAGTCACAATGACGTTTGTATAAGTTTATCCAAATTAATTTGTATAAGTTTCCGCAACAAAATCCTTAGATAATTTTATCTAATTTGCGTAAACCATTTTCCACACAAAATTTGACAGTTCATTTACCAAAAGATAAATTTATCCAAAAGATAAACTTATCTAGTGTTTTACGACGTTGCATGAATCCCCCTAATATCTTTCTTTTGATTGATAAATGATATTGTCTTCAAATTTTCCTCTACCTTTATGTAAAAAAAAACCCTATAAGCTACAATCTATGTCCGAGCGACTAAACAAGGATTGAGTTAAACGTTTAATTATGCAGTTAGACGTAAAAAAGTAGGAGACTATAATTACCAGTGTAGAATCTAATATCATTTTTAATAAATCATTTTAGTAAATTAAATAAACTTATTATATTTAAGGAAATTTTGTTACGTTTAAATATAATCCAGCCTTAGGATTACTCTATCACTTGAAGTTTTTAAGATATTCTAACCTTAAAGTTAATCTAAAAATTTCTGTATTCCAGAGCTCTGTAAATTATAAAAGAAAAATTGTTTTCATAACGAGAAAAATGTCTTTAATAATAAATTATTAAAATATTCTTTCATAATTTAAAAAATTTTTACAGATTCACGGATTTACAGAATTATCGATTTCAGACTTTTGAATTTAAAGAATTTTGGGAACTGAATTTTGGCACATACATATTTATAAACCCAACCTGTAAAAATACATATTTTGGAAATGCAGAATTGTTAATAGTTCTTTTTCAATTAGCTAATTTTAACTTTGTATGTTATTTCTAAATTTGTAGAAAAGTGTTTTCATATAAAATTTTCTAAGTTTTCTTACCAGCTCGTTATATTTCACTGAAAATTTTTGCTGTTTTCACTTACCATATCTCTTTTTCATTCAATTATTTTTCAATTTAAAATTTGGAACGGTTTAATTATAAATTTTTAATTCTGGTTTATTTGATTTGTTTCACATAATTTCTTTACATCAGAGTACAGAATAATGATTAATTTTTGCGCATTTTACGCTGTAATTTTGGACACAAAAAAAATATATTCACCCCTGTTCTGAATTGCGATTTGTTTTTAAATCCTTTCGTTTTCAAACTCTAGGTGTTCTGAAATACTTTTCGCTCTCAATACTTGCGGATTGAGTGTTCTGTGATTTTCGAATGGAAATACTTGACATTTGAAATTCATTCGATTTTCCTGTCCGAATTGAATTGACGATTGTTAGCCTCTTCTTCCAATTCTATTAAGTGAAGCACCATGGTAAAATCTATCTTATTCTTCTCAACTTACATTTCAGCTAGAAAGACACGGTATTTTTTTTTTTTTTGTGATTTATGTATGTATGTATGTGATTTTTTCAACAAATTTAACGTTTAGAATTTTGTTTTTACTGACTTCGAAAGAAAAAATGGTTTGTATACTCGCTAACGTGAAAGTGAAATTCAGAACACCTTTTTTAAATCCGTGCGGAAATCAATTCCGTTTACGGATTTGATTCGGAACGGAAATCAGAACAGGGGTGATTGTCATATTTTTGTCCCTTTATACTTTAGTTTTATTTCATTAAAAAAATCAAAAAAACGATTCGAGTAACCTAAAAGAATTTAATTTGGTATTTAAGATACTAAAATTATTTGG
Source organism: Epistrophe eligans (assembly GCA_951394125.1). Classification (NCBI taxonomy): domain Eukaryota; kingdom Metazoa; phylum Arthropoda; class Insecta; order Diptera; family Syrphidae; genus Epistrophe; species Epistrophe eligans. Next base: position 57,493,414 of record OX596028.1, read on the forward strand.
TTCCGACAAAAAATATTCGCCCAAATAATTGTTGTAATTCTTTTGTAAAGCCCAGCGATAGATGCCTAGAAGAATATAATTTATCTTATGATAAAACAAATTTTTTGATCTGTAATCAAAACATTTTCTTGGCAAATCGTAACATATAGCAAAATTACAAAATGTAGCTATTGTAAAAAAAAATAGCAATACGTCGATGCCTAAAAAAAATATATAAATAATGTTGGTATACTTTAAATAAGTAAGGTCAATTTTTTTAACGTAGGTACATTTATCGAACATTAAACAAAAAAAAACCTTTAAATCCAGTGATTTAAGATATACTACAAAAATAAGCTTCATTAAATTTTATTCGTTATTTTAGCACATACACACTTGATGGTTTAAATTTGCCACAAGCCAAACATGCCACTCAGGTTTTGTGTTCAAAATATAAACCCAATGCACTTATATATGTATGTAGGTATTGATAAATGTATGTATCTCAAATCAATAAAATTTTAACTGAATCTAAACTCGGCATTATATAATTATACCACTTGCAATCAATGACCAGGCCTCTATGTCGATCAAATAAATGCACGCGTAAATGATTTTATGAACAAATTGAATCAGAAAATTTACAAAACGAACAAAAAAATGAAGCCAATAGGAGCCAAATGTCAATTAATTAGATATCCGCATCCGAAACGAAGCAAAATTGATGAAGCCACACCGGATAACGAAGAGTCCTCATATGACACAAATCTCGGTTAAGTGTGAGGTAAAAATGAAACATGAAAATACCACTTTAAATGTTAATTAACTCCTCCAAAGCGTGCTGCTTGATATCATAACTGATTAAATTCACCAAATAAATTCGCTATAGGTTGGTGTTATAGTGGTAGAATGACTTAGACTATAATTAATACCTATATTCCCAGACCACAAAGCCCGCTCTGATCACCATTTTCAATAATTCAGGTCCTTTATTCTCAAAGTAAAAATATATACATACATATCTATAACGCATGATAACATATTAAATATGTCTTAACTAGAGGGTGAATCAGAAATAACATAACTAGGAGGAATAAGTATCATTGAAAATACAATACCTACATTCCACTTGTTTATACGCAATTATTTTTTTCCATAAATTTTATTTTTTATCACATACATAAATGTGCAAGTGGGATATGGCGCTTTAAAACACATATTTACTTAGACGAGTATAATTTAAGTTATTTCACAACATAAGTTTGCACATTATTTGAAACATGTTATCTGAACAGCAAGATTTTAACCATCTGATCCTAGGAATATTTTTTTTCGAATCTTCTTATGCTAAAAATGAATTTTATTGTCACATTTGTTCAATGTGTTTGTTATGAAATTTCAATATCATATCATGTATCAAATAAATTATTTGTCTAAGGTCGTGTGGTTTTTTCTTTTTTCTTGATTCGGCAGTTAGTTTATAATTATTTATTTTAAATAAATGTTTTTTAAAACCTAATTTATAATTCTTTATAGAATTAATTTAATACCACTATGAAGCAATCAACATAAAGAAAAGAAAAAAGTTGCACACCCCAGGCGTAGGTAAACTTAATTTTTTTGAAGGACTTCTCTCCCATCGAAAGACTAATAGACCCAGAGAACATTTCCTCATCGTCCGCCTATCATACATCCTACCTTCTCTTTTATTCTCTACTTTATTTATTTTTTTTTTATTATTTGACAAATCTAATGAAATTCTAGTTTCCTTTTCATTTCAGCTTTATTGTCTTTTTTTCAAGTCATTTACAACGTTCGTGATGATTTTTTAATTTAACTATAAGCTCTCATGTCAGCAGGTAATTATTCTAAAAGGTCTCATTGTTTTTCTCTTTTTGTGTTTTTTCTGAATGAAAAACTTGTATGCCTTCGTTTGCTTTTTCACTGTTGCTGTCTCCATTTCTTATTACTATCATCAAAGGAGGCCACTTCATCAAATTTTCCTTTCGATCCTTGAAATAATGAAATTACCGCAATCAAAAGGATTTTCTAAAGACTGATGGTAGAATGAGGTATATTGTGAGGGTGGTGGATAGGGGGCAGATTAAGCTTGTGTTCTAATGTAAAAGGATGAAGCCGAATGGCTGAATGAGCTCACATGAAGATTTTATCGTTTTGAGAGGAAGGGTGTGCTTAATACAAAACAAAAGGATACAAATACAAACACAAAATACCAACCAATGATAATGATAATGACAATATAATGCGGATTAAAAAAAAAGCAGCCTGGAGAAGTCGGTATGATGTCCTTCTAGTGGAAGCTGATGGTATTAATTTATATATTTTTTACTCTAGATAGCAAAAAGGGTTCTTAATCATCTCCATTAGTCCCTTGTGGGTTTATTATTATTATTTTTTATTTGTTGTTGCTTGATTTGTTAAAATTAAATTTTATGGGCTTGGAAATTGCTGTTCTATTTCTTGCTATAGTTTATCATCCTTTTGTTTATTCTGTGGCCTTATTAAGTGTCCATTTAAGTGAAAAAGGTGCACATTAAATCATTTTGTCTAATTTGTGTGCTCATGTGGAGTTAAGGATTTTGAAAACTCATATAAAATTCTTTAAGCAAATCATTTAAATGGAAATAATTTTATGTAATTAACGACAATTTATCAGCTATTATAAAAAAAAATCCTTGTATTTAAATTATCCTAAACAGGATTCAACTGATTCCTGTTAAATGAATGGGGAAAAAATAATTGCAATCTTTTTGTGAATGGTGATTGCATAATTTCAAGTCCAACACCCAAAATCCAGAAAACCGAAAATCCGGAAAACCAATTTTCTGAAAATCAAAACCATGAAAAAATGAAACCTATTTATATTGCCCGAATCCCGAAAACCAAAATACGTAAAATAAGAAATCACCTAGACCAAAAATTTGAAACGATTTATATGGGAAAGTTTCTGGTAGTTTAAGGTGCGTATTTGGCTCTCCAAATATAATACCATGCACTAGAACTACTGAATGGCTGACTGGGCAACATGATATTAAAAGCTAAACACAATCTGGCAAACGCTGGATCTTAAGTATTTGACTTCTTAGAGATTACAAATTAGCTTCTAATAGATGTCATAACTGGACAATTGATTAATAGGCAAGCATACAACGCAGCTTGACGTGATTTAGAATGCACCTTTTTTGCACATTTTCACTCCTTCCCAAAGAAGTAGATTTCACTTTGGAGATTTATATTAGAACGATTTTAGTGATCAGGCAGTAGTCTTTCATGTTTTTCAGGGAGCTCTACATGTTTTAATATCATTCAAGTTAGCATTACCAATTTAAAATTTTAAGATTCTAATTATTGGATTAATTTTCGTTGCGTTTGTTTTTTTAGAAGTAACCCCTGACCGTGAAGTTAGCATTACCACCTCCCAAATGAATTCAAAAAAATAAAAACAAATGTATTGAAATTGGCGTAAATTTGTCCTGAACGAAAAAAAATTTAGGAATTTTTTTTTTGCTTGCAAAAAATCTTTAAAATTGCCTCTATGAATCCGGCATTAATGTACAACTTTAATTCGCCATATGTTTTATGTGAGAGATTTTTTGATATGGAATTTATTTAAACAATTCTCGCTTAACGTCTTTAAATAAGTTGTGTCAAATTATTATGACAAAATTCCCCAAAATTGCATTTTCAATAAATCCAGCATTATCACAAATTTGACTAACTGTATTTTTTTATCTGAGAAATTTTTTGATTTGGAATTTGTTTAAACAATTTTCGATTGACGTCCTTAAACAAGTTGTGTCAAAAAATAATTTGTCGCGACAAAATATTTTTTGACAGAAATTTATTGAAAAATGCAATTTTGAGATATTTTGTCATAATTAGGTAATTTTTTGTAAAAAGGGGGCAACAAATTATTTTTTGACACAACTTATTTAAGAACGTCGAGCGACTATTGTTTAAATAAATTCCACATCAAAAAATCTTGTAGAAAAATAATATAGCCAATCAAAGTTGTAAAGTAATGGCGGATTTATAGATGCAACTTTAAAGATTTTTTGAAGGCAAAAGAAAATTTCTAATTTTTTTTTTTCTTTCATGACAAATTTACGACAAATTCACTATAATTAATGACTTACTCGTTTTTATTTTTTTTTTTAAGTTTTTTTAGGGGATGGTAATGCTAACTTAAACGTCAAGTTAGCATTACCAGTGGTTATTTAAAAAAAAAAAAACAACCTCGATAAATTTACGACAAATTTACGACAAATTCACGACAGTTAATCCAATTATTAGAATCTTAAAATTTTGAAGTGATAACGCTAACTTGACTGACATCATGTTATAACGACTAAGAGTTTACTAGATTCATGTGGTATTTGGGCAACTATAATGTGTCAGTTTTAGTTTCTGGCAGCCACGTCTACAAGTTCGTGACCCTACATACTACAGTCATAATGATGTAGGTATACAAAATTATTTGAGTACACTATGACGTATGAGTGTTTTTTTCTTCATATTATGTTATTTTTACACATTTCTTTATTTTTAATTTGAAAAAATATTAAATTACATAATAAAGAGTCAAAATAGTTGTTTTTAATTACAAACCGTGATGTCATCCCCATTTTATAATGAATTATAAGCATAATTTTTCATAAATTCTTATTCTTCATATACAACACATCATACATATAACTTGTCTTTCTAAAGCTACTCCTTCATTATTTTAAAAATAGTTAGGTACGCAATATAGCTTTGGAATACGTTGATAGTTTTTTTATATCCCTACTTATTTTTGTAATAACAAATAGTCCACCTATTTTCAGAAATTTTTGTGTAAATTTCTTCCAAATATACTTAGTAATTATTTCATGCAAAAATAAATAAACAAAGAGTTTTTGTTCTTAATACATAATATTTTATTAATACCTACATTCAACAACTAATGAAAAAAAAAATATAAAAATGCAATGAAGTAAAATAATGGTTATCTCAATATAAAATTCGTAGTATTTTTAAAATATATTTTCTGAAGGACACTCCATCTCTGAGAAAAATAATATTTCTACATGCAAACATTTTTCTCGATATTTCTTGATCAGCTTTATTTATGCAACAAAAATAAAAAAAAAATATAAAATGCAGAGATAAGTTGCACATATTTGCTCCACAGGAAAACTATAAATGAAAAGGACAAAGGAAGGAAAATGATATACTGAATTTAACCTAGATTGTAAAGAATCATAAGAAATTATTTTTATAATAATGTGAAGGTCTGAGAAAATAAAAAAATGTATGGGGTTGACAATATATTTATCTCGGTAAACAGAATGTTTTTAATTCACTTTAAATGGTAAATTAATTATAAAAAAGAAAGGCAATACAAATAAGAGTATTTAATCTGGAAAAAATATGCACGAATGGATCACACGAAATTTCTTTTGTGTTTACCAACTATAATGTAGCTACATAAAAATATTAATGAGAATATTTAAAAAGTCAAAATTAGGTAGGAGTAGGAGGAGCAGTTTTAGTTCCACAACTATGCTCATTACACGTCCGAAGTTTAATTAAAATCGTAACAGCTGTTTTCGAGAAAATTTTAGAAAGACAAAATCATTGCAGGGCAGCTGCCTCGTTTTGGATGAGTTAAAATAAAATTTTGGATTTCCCCACTACGAAATCATATAAAAATTCTCTGTACGAAATTTAAGTCATATTGATTCAAAAGTTAAGACTCTTGCACAAGTTACAATAGTCATATTTAGCAGATTTCATATTTCAGATTTCATAAAAAATGCGAACTTTAAGATTCAGCCAAACTAAACTCGTAACCTTGGGGAAAATGAGTTGGAAGGATTTATGGATGTATATATATACCGAACCAGTGTCAACTGGAAAACCCTCATGAAATATCATAATCTAATAACATTATTCTCAATCCACTGAACCTTCAAACATTTTTTTCCATTATTCCATTTCTTCTAATAATTGCAACAGGTTCTACAAAAAAGGCCCTAGGCCTTATAGAAATATAATAAAAAAAGAAGGAACAATAAATTAATAACTGAAGAATGTTTAAATATATTTTGGAAAACAAAAACTGTTTTTTCAAAGAGTTTTTTTTCACTGTGTTCTATCCAATATGATTTCACAAATTTTAATTTTAATTATTGTGCTGATAAAAAGTGTTAAAGTAAATTTAAGAATTTCTGGAAAAACAAAATTAATGAAATATGTATTGTAGGTATATTCAAAAGTGAGAAATTTCTTAACCTCATTGTCATGGAAAAAAATATGTTTTACTATGTAGGTACATATATATTTATTGAATCTTTAAATATTAAGAGGATAATTTATTTTTTCATTTTATCGCTTGATAAAATAAAGCCGCGTTCAAGGACAATATGACAGTATTTTAATTTCTCCCATTCAGCAAATATGCACAAACATCTGCATGAAGCATACAGACGTTAACATATAGTATATCATTTTCCACGATGACAAAAAAAAAATTTAAACCTTTAAAGCTACTTAAGAAATTAAATCCTAAAAAAATATAATTTAAAAAAAGAAATTGTTTTGTTGAATGTTGAGATTTCTCAAAACATAAGATTGGAGAACAGAGATTTAAAATGGAATTTTTGATTTTAAAATAAAACAACTCTCTTTACGTACGTTTTGCTGAATTTAGACAACCGACTGTCGATGTTCTATCTGAACCAATTTTCTATCTTCTCCTTCACTATAGAAGATACAAATCTCACACTGTATTTTTACTATACAAAACCAATACATCTCCTAACAGAAAGTAAACTAATGGAAAAAATTCATGTTTTTTTTTTTTGTATTTCCATCTGTCTCCTCTCGATACACACCATATGTACAACATCCTCGATTGCAAGCGTGGAAACAAGTATATAAACACACATACATATGTATGTATATGTATCCAATAAAGTTTCAAGGAAAAAATAAAACACCATCCAACTTGTCATTGCGACAAAAGGAATATGCATACACCTTTTTTGCTTTTGACTTATTCTGTTCTCGACTGCATTCATGTCCACCACAATAATATCGGATTGAGCTACAGTATATAAATGTATATGCGGTGTCCTGCCTCCAGTCCAGGCCATGCATCGATTTATAACCTTGTTCTACAATTTTTCATTAAACGTAGATATAAATAGTTGAATCAAGGAGAGAGAAATCATTAATTACCCACAAAATTGATAAAAATCAAATGAAAGAAAAATATGTGTAGGTGTGCCTGGAGCTGGAGTTGGACAAGGGTGGGTGATTGAAATCGTTTTGTTGGAGTTTTATCCTTTATCGATGAGGATACCATCGGTAATCACTGCTGTTCAACTGCTAGCTTTTTATATGTCCAATTATGTGTCTACCTTGTTGATATAAATAAAGTAAAAAGTTTGGGATGTTGTTGTATTTGTGAAGTACCTATATGGAAAGAGATTTTCCATTGAGAAAAGTCCTTTGAAGTGTTCTCTGGCTAGTTGAATTATATTTTCATATGGCAGTCTTTTTTGAAGGCTATGGAAAAACCTACGCATTTCAGATACTGATGTATTCTTGTGTGGGCTTTTGTATTTAAATTATACATGTATTATATATTCAAGCTCATTATGTTCATTGAAGTTAATAAATCTTTAACATGCTGCATTATATAGATGAGTTTTTCAAAAGTCCTTTTTTTAAATTATGAGTTTTCTCTTCCTAGTCTACGGCATGCCGAAATTAAATTCCATTCCAATTTATTTATTTTCCCTTTTTTACAGTCTGTTATTTATGAGTTAAACTGAAACGTAAAATGAGTACGTGTCGTAGTTTTCTATAAGTATATGCTTGCACTGTAAACTGGAGTATACACAGCTTTTTGGCATTGACAGACAAAGTTTTTGGATCAATCTTATTTTGAAAACCTGGCTCTTAAGAAGCTGGGTTGTTTGAATCCATTTACAAAAAGGGAAATGGTTTTTGTTTGTGGACATCTAATGATGTCCAATTACAACTTTGAACTTTGATTTCCTTTGATTGAGATATGAATCATACTGGGTTTATTAAAAAATCCTTTCGTTCAATAATAACTTAAATTCAGTTGATTAAAAAAGTTAAGAAACATACTTAATCCCCAAAAAACAAAATCTCAATCGGATGAAATCCATAAAAAATGCATTCCAACAAGACAAAATCCCTATGGGAAAGACGCCCTATGTACAAAATCCCCAATAAATATATTCTTTTGCTAGAATCTTCGAAAATCCCAAATAATCCCCACCAAATTAAAAAACAATATACATAACAAAATAAAAAATCATTTTTTAGAAATAACACCGATCCAGTCCAGATTCGTAGATAATTAAACGAGGCTATTACTGTAAAACTTGAATGTTTTATTTTTTAATGGTCACCTTTAATGTTTCTGATAAAATATTTTACATTAATGTTTGATATTTTTTATAGTTTTATTTTATGTTTATAATATGTCTTATGTTTGTCTTATGTCATTTATTCATTTATATATAAGGTGCAATCTCATTTCAGAACAGTTTGTTTTAATTTCCTTCGAAATCTTTATAGTCCAACAAAGTATACAAACAAAAAGAAGATGTACAAGTAGTGAATCAAGTAATAAGATCACGGAATTTATTGCTTGATTTGCTACTTGCAAATATTCTTTTTTGGATTTTATCCTGGGAGTGTTGTTTTCAAGAGATTTTATCTTGAGGATTTTTTCTTTACCTTGTTTTAGTTTGGGTATTTTAGCTTGGGAATATTTTTTTTTTGGATTATTTCTTTTTGACAAACATCACTAACCCACAAAAATCTTTATTTTGGGCTTCCCAAAAATTTTGAACAGAACCCCTAAAAATTCAGAAATTTTTACTAAACATACTAAACGATACTGACCCCAACCCTATATTATTTTAGTGCAGAGCAAGCCCTAGGTCCTACTTCAGGAAACAGACATCACATAAAAATACAATGCATGTAACGTCAAATAGGCCTCAAATGAGTGAGTTTAAATTTGTAGGTAATTTTTAAAACACTTTTCCTTTTCTAAGTAAGTTCCTAAAAATCCTACTTTAATCAAAATCATAAATTTTGAAAGAACATGCATTAAAAAAATACAAATCTGACTACATAATATAAACTTTCACGGCATTTTAAGACTACATTTCGTTATGCTATTACGCCTTCATTTCCTACTGAACATAATCTGTATGACGGAACGCATAGCTATACAAATCACTCGTGATTGTAGTTCTGGATTACAAAGGATCCTATATCAATTTGAGCTTTGAGGGTATCTTCATTTGGATTTCCTTTAGCGCTTGAGCGCGTGAATGTGAGACTCATCCAATATATGTGATCTGATGATATAAGTAAATCCAACAGTTCATACAAAAAGCAACATCATCCCAGTGCCTTACACTTTTCAAATACGCACAATACCAAACCCTTACCGTATATAGTATTGCCATGAGTGCGAGTTCAATTCCATTTCAGCAACAGAGCCTTTAAGAATTAAAAGAGCTCACATTTCGAGGATCATAACAAGTCCTTTAGGTGCAGTGTAAATGCAATCGTTTGAATACGCCATCGCCTGCATAGAATGACGTTTTGTAGGTATAGTAGCTTGTGCGGAACGTCCCTATAGTGGCGGCAATGATGGAGGATGTTATTTGCTGAGATTATAGAAACACAGTACCATATACCCACTCACATTATAGGTACCTAACAAATTTTAACTTAATTAAGTGTAGACCGATTTCGTTGTTGTATTATGTGAGTTCAACAAAGCATAATATGGGACTATATATGTATATGTAATGTATGAACGACGACGACGACGGCCGGCCCTAACGTTGAGCTCAATTTCGTGAATATAAAAGCCGTTGAAACACTCTATATATGTACATATATGGTGATGAGGGATATGCGAACCGATGCTTACCAATATGTGTTGGTTACTCTGCTAATAAGTGCTTGCAGTTTTGTTTGGACTTTGCCTAACTGTGATTTGAAGTACGAACAGTTTTGCTATGCAAGTGCTATTTTTGATTGAGTGCCTGCGTCAGTATTAAAGCAATATGGGCTCTCTTACTTTTCATAAAACTGATAGCGTTTGGCTTAGTTATTGTGTGCTTTTGGCCCAGAATCGTGTTATCTTGGATGAGATATTTGTATTCAATTTTTTAAAAAGATAAAAAAAATATTTAATGTGTTTATCTATAACGTTGGAGTAAAAACATTTTGATATAAAATTAGTAAGAGTATAACCAAGTTGTACAATATCTCGTTAAACCAAGTTTGAGGTGTTTTCGGAGGGTATGGAGTCATTATTTTGTAAATGCCAAAATTCGGTTTTTAAAATTCTGTAAATCCAAAATTTTGTATTTCAAAATTTTGTAAATGATAAAAGAAAATGTTTTTTGATAATGAGAAAAAGTGCTCACTTTTTTTTCATTATCAAAAAAATTTTTCTTTTATCATTTACAAAATTGTCAAGTATAATTCCTCATTCTAAACGAGCATTACCGAAGAATCGGCTACTTTAATTTACAGTTATTGTTTTTAAATTACAAATCTTGATAACACAGTTCTGAGGTAGTTCTAGTTAAGCGTTATAAAAAGTGAAAACAAATTATGACGAGTCGAGTATTAAACTGTTAAAATTCAATAGAGAAAAAAATAAATTGGGTGTCGATTATTTAACATATATAAAATAACTTGCTTAAAACTTATTTAGGTACATAATTTTTTATGTTAAAAGCAGAATTATGAATTTACAGAATTTTGAAATACATAATTATAAATTAACAGACTTTTGAAATACGGAATTATGAATTTACACAATTTTTAAATAAAGAAAACGACCCATTCCCCTTTTCCATATACATAGTTACTGAACAGTGAACAGCATATATTTTGTTAACTTGTTAACTCGCTTAAATCGCATATGAATATTTGGCTTAATGTGAAGAATTTTTTAGTGTGCACATTAAGGAGTACAAAAAAAGACACCTAACGATTCAAATAAAGGTAAATAACCCTTTACTACTTAAGTGCCTTACAAGACTAGCGAAGTAGTAGTTGCGTATAGTCGTGAATTTGGGCATTTCATATAAAAACATGTTGGCTGTGACCTTGGCCCCGATTGCGTGTGTCTATTTTCTAATCGATTATCGAATTTTTTCGATTATCGATCGTCTATTACTCTATTTCATATTGTGATCGAAACTTTTCGATTTCACAGTCGTTTCTATTCTATTGTCATTTTCTGATCGACACGAATGGAAGTTGATGTCTAGAAGTTTTTAATTTTGAACATGATGTAAAAGTTTTTCCAACATTTTCTTGGGCATCTTCGATATCTGTGTCACTATCGCTAAACCACAACTCAATTTCACTCATTTTAAAATGTTAATAAACTATTTTAATTTATATTAAAAAAGGAAAACCAGAAGAAAACAAATAATGATTTCACAGAATTGTCAAATTTGAAATATTCACAAAATTTTGTGGGTTCATTCACAATAGTGCACTGTTCGATCGATTGAGGTACACAATACAAAATATGAAAACCAATCAAAGCAATCGAAAAGTTTCGAATCGATTGATAATCGACAATGGCAATCGGGGCCCTTGTTAACTAAAAACTGCTGTAAAACATAAAAACTAAAATAGGTGTTTGAGGTTAAATTAGAACAAATTCTCTATTCGATAAGGTTTGCAGAATGTGTCCTGATGTTGTGTATTGCGTATCAAAAATGAAACAGCGCTTCGATCGGACAACAACAAACAAATTAAAGTGTTCTAAGTTTGTTTTGTTCGCATCGTTGCTCAAATCATTTGTCGCAGTTCCAACATAAAAAAACACCCTTTAATACTATTTAAAGTTAAAGTGACCTCAACTCCAACATGCATTTTGCCCCACCTTAACAGAAGTAGTTTTCGAGTTTTCTTCTTCTTCGTTATTAATACCGTTGAAGAACTAATAAGTTATCTAAACAGTTTTTGAATATTTGTTTTATTTTTTTGTTCAAATATTTTCCAAGTCACTAATCAAAGCATACAAAAAAATAATAATAATTGTATTAATATTGCTAAAAGTTTATTAAAATCAACTTAAAATAACAAATATTAAACAAGTTCCAAGCACTAAAATTAAGAGTGTTCAGCTTACAAAAAAAAATTTTATTAAAATTTAAACTTTTCTACTGAATACAAATTTTATCTCACAAGTCAGTCCTCACACTATACATGCCTAACTCTTATGTGCGTTCCAAAAGCGTGACTATTTTACCAAACCAAAAAAAAAGAACCTCAGCATCAGGACAAGGCTTAATTAACCTCAAAGAAAGCAATCAGTATTTTTCCCGATGCTTATATTATACCTACAAGACAACTACTCACTACAGTCTCATCACAAATTTGGTTTAGAAATTAAATTGAAATACTATACACACGCACATAGTTTAAATCACTCTCAGTGACACCAAATGATGCCACTAACAGACCAACCATAACTTTAACCCAAACCCAACCTATTCCCAGTTGACGAAATATAGCAAAAAATGCCTTTTACTGGTATGTGTGGGATTAAGTGATGGTATAGTGGTATCTGATATATCATCTCGAAAATTTTGTTTAGTTTTAGTCTTTTTATTATTATTTATTTACTCATTCTTTGCCTTTTGTTCATTTCATCACAGGATAATTTGTATTCATTCTTTGTCGTTTATGTTATACAAAACATTTATGTATACGTTTACATCCTTAATTAGGTTCTCATTCGGTAGCTGTGGTTGTGAACACAAAACAATGCTTACACTTTTATATCACTAATGGACGACGAAGGAGAAGAAGAATCATTTAAGGACATGAGTATTGAGTAAGCTGAACCTTTTTATTGAAGAAGGGATAACCACAAAAATAAGTTAATTCGAAAATAACATTATACTTACCTCTATAGAGGTGAAATACTATTTTATAGTAGACAGGATTTTTGAGTATAAGGTTGTTGTGTCCAAAGAATTATGGAATTTCAGAACTTTTAATAATTCTGGAATAACATAATGATAATAAAGAAGTTTTTTTTTTTTTTTTTAATAGTATCCTAGCGTTAGCTTGCCTTAAACTATAAGCATATATGTAGGTAAACGGATGAATATTATACTTTTAAATTTGTTATAGACCATGTTTATGTAAATAGGTCTGAGAAAAAATTGAATTTTTGTTATAACGGGTGGGCGAAATACAAGTTTCTTTTTAAAAACGCAATAAAATTAACAAAATTAAATTTTTGCATGTATTATGGCTTTATTAGTAAAAGCAAACATTCCCATTAATTATGTCATTATTAATGGTTTGCGGCTGTAGCTCACGGATTGCTTGGATGATATTGGCCTTAAGTGTTTGAATCATTTCCGTATTGTTGGCATTATATCGACCCTTCACGGTTTCGCAGCTCTGAGGCGGCCAATTGACATCGCCAAGACGGCTGTTAACAGGATTTGGGAATTTGGTGCGCAAAAGATTGATTTTGTCATGGGCTGTGTGGAATGGCGCGCCATCCTGCATGAACCAGAGTTCGTCCAAATCCATGTCTTCAATTTAATTTAAAAAAAAGTCAGTTAACTCTGGCTCTGTAGCGCCCACCGTTGAGATCGATGGCGAGTTGATGTTCGTGAATTGAGTCTCACACTCTTGGCTACAGTAGTCATATTCTCGTCTGTGCGCACCGTGCGACAAACGGGCCCATGAGCGTTGTCCACTAGCATACCAGTATCACGAATTTTTTGCACAAACTTGTGTACAGCAGGCGTGGTGGGTGCTTCATTTTGGCCAAAACTTCTTTTCAAAAAACGCAGTGTTTGGGCTACACAGAACTCACTTTGGAAATAAGTTTTCAATTTTCCAACATTGTTCAATCATAAAGCGACTCATTTCGCTCGGCAGAAGTGTGATACTGACTTTCTGTCAAGATTTCAAGCGGGAAACAGCTAATAAAGTTTTGATAACAATGTTAACATTTACATAGAGTACATAAATTATACCATTTGCACAGAAAAAATAATTAAAAGCAAAGAAATCAATACGAACAACGAAAATAAACTCCATGCATACAGCTCAAATAATTTCTTTTCTTTTTTTGGGAATTAATTATTAGCGATAAAGAATTGAGACTTCTTTAAATATTTTGCTAAAATTTTCTATTTAACTTTTCAAATTGCGTATGTGCTGCAGAACAAAATTTCTTTTCTTAATTAAATGAGCAATTAAGAAAAATTGAGAATTAGGTACATACGTAAAATCAATTTCTTTTACTATGAGGTTTGAAAAATCCCTTTTTTCCTATTAGCTTATTTTAGACGTGAAATTAATACAAAAAGGGATAAATCCCACGATCTATCACTTCTACGTTCTGTTCATGCTTGTTCATGTCTTTTTAAGTACTTACCTTTATTAAAATCCCAAACTAAAATATTGTTAACAGAAAATATGAAAATGAGTAATTCAAGTTTTTTTAAACAGTGAGCATTGAGCAAGATTAGTGCCACAGTTCCAAGCAATGGGGATTTAAACAAACAGTTCGTAAACATCAGTCTAATATATGTAGATAAGTTCTATTAATGATTTTTTTAAAGCATTTGCCTCTGTTCATTTGTGAATATGAGAAAAGCTTTTCATCATACTTTAAGTGTTTTGGTGGTTAAGATTATTTAAAAGAGATTTCTTAGAGGAATTTTTTTTAACGGTTTAACGATATCAATCAAATTGTATACCTATAAATATTGTTATAAAAATTATGTGTCAGGTTTTTGACTAAAAATTTCAGTAATCGAATGATGGTATTTCAATCCAATTAAACCTAGAAATCGATTTCTGATTTTTTGTATCATTTTCTCCATCAGACTTGTCAAACAAGAATTAAAGTAAGTTTATTTATCTTGAAATACTTTCGATAAAACATTTATTTTTAAATCCATTTTAATTTGTAAATTTAATATGTAAAGAAAGTTTTTCCAGGTACTTTGATGTTCAAGTAAATGATGCGTAAATATCGCAAAGGACAATTAAATTTCCCATTGGCAACTATATCATCATCCAATACATACCAATGTGGATCCTTAAGACTTGGTTGGAAAATAACCATTAGTGTCCCTATATAAACTTACACTACAAGCCATGATAAAAGCTTACCGCTCGATAGAAGTTGATTCATTTGCATTTTTAATAGTTACAGGTAAAGGTACCTACAATGATTACGCTATCTAGGCCACATCCGCAGTTTTCTTTTAATAGAATATCTACTGAAAGCACAACTTCCAACCGAAGATCCTGCATAAATTAAATACCAACTCCTATCTAGCTAAAATGTAAAACGATTCCGTTTCTCCGAATCAATGCTTCGAAATTCTAAAATCTATGCAAACGAACAGAGCATCTGCTAAATAACAGATTACCTACATTACGTGCCTTAAAGTCTTTTCACATTTGAATTCAATTCGTGAATGTTTTCGCTTTCAGTTTTTTTTTTTTTTTTTTTTTTTTTTTTTTCAAAAAACTTCTCGAATGTAAATTTCTGTATTAAAAAAAAGAAGAGATAACTGTGTTAGTGTTGTTTCCTTCTGTTTGCAATTAATGGCAGCCATTAGGTCGTGCGCATGATACATAAACATTGATTAAAATAATTATTTGTGTATTTAATTTGTCTGTTTGTTTTCTTCGAAAGAACAACATTGATATTCTAGACAAAGAAAACTTTTAGAAATGTCGCGATGAGAATAATAAGTTAAGTTGTTTAGAAAAGAGAAAAGTTTCAAAATAATGTATAGAATAATGGGTACTTGATTGCTTACACTCCTTTTCAATGTTACAATCATTGAATTTAGATAAACTTATTTGCAAAAAATATCACAAATAACCAAATAAATTTTATAGTTTTCGTTCATTAATTAATCGGTTATGAACTCCGTAATATTCAATTATTTTGCTAAAAAATGGGATTGTTAAATTAAACAAAAACCATTTGAAATATTCGGCCTTAAGCTTTAAGCCCATGGATTGTGATGGATGATATCACGTTTGATAGCTAAAGAGCTATCACACCAAAAATGTGATTGTCATTTTCCAACAAATTTGACGTTTCTGCCGCCGTTTGTGCAACTTTTTTTTAGTTCTTTTTTTGAACCATTCATATAAACAGAAATAAGCATAAATGTGACCAAAAAAGGTTACTACATCCCAGAAGATGAAGAAAGTATAAGAATTTTATCGCAAAGACGTCATTTCCGTTCTTTCGGTAGTTTATTACAAATATTTAAAAAATTCACTATTGCACAAAATATGTCATGGAAAAGTATTCAACTGAATTGAGTCGAGTTGAATCACCTTACCAAGACGGAAAACTCAATGACATTCATATGTGACTATGGTTGACAATCACTTGTCAGCTTATCACCTTAGCCTTAAAGTTTCTTGGTGAACCACATTTTTTAAAGAAGTCAAATTTTAATTATTTTCAAAAAGATGAGTCCTGGATTCAAACATGATTCTAAAGAGTCCCGAAAGTTACGCTGATTTACGCGAAATAAAGGATTTGATTTAAATTTGGCATAAACACTAAAATGGATATATACATAATTTCCTAGAACAGAAAGTGGAATACTTTTCGATTTAGGTGTACATTTGTTTTTGAAACAAACCTGAATGGATTATCACACACTATAGAGCAATTCTTTCTAAGGAAAGCGAAGTTTGTAGGCGAGAGAGCTGAAGAATGCGGAAAAGGAATCGAGAGTTATTCTCGGATAAGCTAAGCTCAAAATTGACCCAGTGTGTGATGGCCAAATATTTCGAATTGACTAGACTGTCCAACTTTAGTTCATTGGCGTAAGAACGTCGCAAGTATTTACATCGTCCAACTGTTGGCACTTAGTAATTAGTATAAGCTTCGCAGGAACGTTCGTCTTACAGTACAAAGAATCGGTCAATGGTCGATCTGCCATGCCGGTAAATGACAGTTAAGGTGTTGCAGAAAGTCTTAAGATCCCGCGCCGAAATAGTACATTGGATAGAATTTTATACCCAACTTTTAGATATGTGAACCTCGATATTTTGTATGGAGTTGAGAGCCTTTTGTTATCAGGCATGCACAGCACATGCACTCAAATTTCAAATTAGTCGCAATCTTTGAAAAGGCTGTGGTTTTTCATTCTTCATAAAGCCTGTTGAAGGTTTTAACACCTACCTAAGAAAAAACTATTTTCCGGTTTTCTTTTTCTGGAGTGGCTGACGGGTGTAGGTTTTAGCTACCTTTTTCATGATCTTTTGATACTGGTAGATGAAAATACAGCGGAGAGTTTCTCACTTAAATGCTCTTATTAGACTCACGGATTTGGCAACTAACGCAGAATTTTGGTTCGTTATATGTACATTCGAGCTTCGAGTTCTGCCGCAACATGGAGTAGTCAAAGTCAACACTCTTGAAATGTACAACCTTCAATTTTCAATTTTAATTGTAATTCGATCATCTGAAGATGTCCTACTTATCACTCTTTATTGCAAACGAAAGGTGTTGTTGTTACGTGGTAAGAATCAAAAACAATTTTATAAGAACTCAAAGAATTTCCAGAAGGGAAGGATGGAACCCTTCTTTCAATTTATAAAATAATTATAATAATATGTAAATAAAAATTATTATTTTATCATCTTTTAAAATCTAACTAATCTAATTATTTGTAAATACCTTATGAATTTCATTAAATAATTCTTAACATTAGCCCCTATTTCTTGCGTAATTATATATGTAGGTATTCTTATTAACCTTCGTTTTCATGTTGAATTTGAGTTCCTTTATATACCTTTATAAGCTTAAGAAAGTTTAAACCTTCATACGAGGCGACTTAAATTGTTCATCCCTTATTTTAATTTATTCTTACTAAACTTAATATGAAAATGTATTAAAACAAAACAAACCTTGAGTCCATTTTTGAATTTACTATTACAAAGGTTACAGACGTTTCAAATTAAATATTATTTTAAAAAATCAACAAAAAACAGAATAATTTCCGTTCACATAATGAAAGACCCAGAACTACAAAATTTACATATTATATGTATATAACAGACAGAGATTCAGATAGAATGTATACCTACATTATTATGAATTTGCAAAAAAAACATGTATATTATTCATTATATGGGAAGGGGGGAAATCATGACAAAACCATTTCAATTAAATTTACAAACAATGTTGCTAGCCAAAATAACTTCCCAATCCCATCATGAACCCTTTTCGTTCTTAGCAACACTTGAAATAGCTTAACCCCCAAAGATGTATTCCAACACTTAACAGTATTTTTTTTAATGATATTTTTGTAAAGGGTATTGTATTTTAGGATCTTGACATTTTTTGTTGCGTTTTTTGTTGGGTTCTAGGGGATAGTTTCTGTTCAAAGTTCTTGTTGTTTGGGATTTCAACGTTTTTTTTTTTTATGTTGAGACATTTGAGTGATATTAACATTTTCTTGCTTTTATGTGGAATGTTATGGGTTTTAAAGGACATGTTAAGAACTAGTTTGGCGTACACCCCTTTACAATATATTCTTGTTTGTTTATTTTTGTTTTAATTTGAAATATTTAATGTGATAACTACGATATGAGGAGAATAGAATTTAAAACAAAAAATGTTCTAGGTCGTTGTGTAAGATAGGGTACTTTCATTAAAGGAAGTGGGTTATCGGATACAGCGTTATAAGTCACTTACTTTTAATTTACTTTGTTGCAAAACATTACTATGCATTTATTTTTATCAAATTTAAGAATTCATTAAATTTTTAGAAGTCCAAATATTTCAAGAAATTAATTTTTCTATACTTCGGAAAAATATTCCTTTTCAACAAAACCTTGTATAGTTTTTTATCTTGTTTATGGAACACGTTATACCTAAGTTGTTTTTTTGCATCATAAAATACAATTCAACCTGAACAAAAACAATAACCCAACGATTAAATTATCTCACGATACATAACATGGAATAAAAATACCACATCAACCGAGAAACAGACTTTCGATTAAATTGTATAATATTTAAATAATATTTATAAAAACAATTTTGAGCAGTTGTTTTCATTTTACTTCATACGGAAAAAGAAATTTATTCGGTATAAACATTTTCCGATGTTGTTGTCGCCCGTCGACCTGGTTGGGTGAATTTTTATGTAGACATTACATAATTATGAAAATTCATACAAAATTGATTTTTCATCCTGAAAAAAGGGTATCAAAGAGAATACTGAACTTTGGATGATTATGCAGGCGAACGAAAATTTCATAAAAATTTTTTTTTACTTTTACAGGGTGTTACATCAGTATTAATTTATTAAGTGAAAGGAAAATGTAAAAAACACATTTTTTGAGGCGATTTAAACATTTTTACTTTATTTTTAATTATCATACATACATAAAGGTATACATATCTTAGGAAAAAATATATTTTTTTGCATTTGTTCAATTACAGTTTCTTATCGATTTAAAGGAGATGTTAAGAACCATATGATTGTAAGATTATGAGTTTTTCATAATCACTTATAATTATTTTAGTATTATTTTTTAAATTATAAAAAAGTAGGTTATATAAAATAATTTATTAAAAACTCATAATGAGTAAGGAAATAAGTTTTTATAAGGAAATATAATATAATATAATATAATATAATATAATATAATATAATATAATATAATATAATATAATATAATATAATATAATATAATATAATATAATATAATATAATATAATATAATATAATATTATAAGTAAGGAAATAAGCTTCTTTTATCTATTCCTTTTTGGAGCACCCTGTTTGTACAGAAATAATCTACCTATCTACCATGTTGAGTGCTTTAATGTTTACTCGTGTAGTAGTTCATTCAGATTCTGGGTGGTAATTTCTGTTCCTCAATTTTTTTTTTTATCAGAGTTGCTTACAAGCCTGGACATTTTTATATTCTTATATTTGGTTAACGATTCAAGGCTTGTTTCTTTTGAATAAGTAACAATATAATCCTTGAAAAGGAATAAAAGAGAAACACAAGTAGGTAAGCTGTTCAAGAACAACTTGATATGAACTGAAATTGGTTTAAAAAATATTTTTTTTGTGGAAATACAAAACATTTCTTTTTATTTTCAAATGGTTGAACAAATCTGTAATTATGTTTCTAGTTATTATGAAGGTTAAAGATGTTATTAGATATTTTCAAAAAATGATCCTTAAGGCTCATAGAATTCCAAAATAAATTAATAAAAATGTTCTAAAGTTTCAAGTTTCTATTTTAATGGATTTTTAATTTTTTAATACAAAATATATTATATGTGTATAAAAATAAATAATAAATAATATTCTACCATTAAAAACTAGTTTAAATGAATAATTCAACAAGCCTTATTTAATAGTGTCAAGACTGCTATACCAACTTGGCATAATTTTTTGAGCGGTAAAATTAAATTGGTTTAGTATCTTTATTATAGTGAAGTATTTATTTGTTTATTGATTTACATATATTATATTAAAATGTTTATTTAAAATTTCTAGAAATTTCTGAAATAAAAAAAACTTGATTAAAGTCGGCAGGCTTTTACAATTAGGGATGAACACTAGACGAAACTGAAATTAATTATGGTTGGTCTAGGTGATCTCGGCAGGACAGAAGAGATACAAAAATGCTAGGTTCGACCTACACTGAAAACTTTCCATTAGTGCCCTCGGAAGCCCAATGTGAATTTGTTCTCGAGATAAAGTGAACGAAGAAAGGTATCACGATTCACGAACTTACGAACGTTTTTAAACACACCATGGTACCTAAGCCATTTTTAGTATTAATTAATGCGGATTATTTAAAAAAAAAATCATCTACCCATTTTTTTAATTTCGAAAATAAAAAAATTGAGTGTTTGTAAATTTTGATGTGTAATATTATTTAAACTTATAAGAAGCTATTGTGTATTGTGTTTCATTAAAATCGGTTCAACTGATAATGAGATATTCGAAAACCAAACAAAATGGTTCTATGAGAGAACCATTTTAATAGAAAATTTTGTTTCCAATAATATGGTAGATCGCACTGATTTGAGCTCACATAAAAATTTGAATCAAGATCGTAGAACCCGTTTTTGAAAAAAATGGGAGGTACTGTCATTTTTGGCCGTAAGAACAATGTTTTTTTAAATAGTGTTAAAATGCCAAGTTTAATAAAAATCGACCAAACCGTTTTTGAATTATCTTTTCTCTCTTTAAAAAAAAAAAAAAAAATGGAAAAGCATGTGGGGGTATCTTCAAAAACTTCTATGTACAAAGTAACGGGTGATTTTTTAGCTGGTTTGGTTTTGGCAACACTGGTTTTGACAGCTGACGTGTGTTTAGTACCTTGTGTCACTGTCAAACAGCTTCAGTTTGGTTTGCAATTTAACCATGGATCGTCTTACAAATGAACAACGCTTGGAAATTATTGAATTTTACTATCAAAATTCGTGCTCGGTTCGAAATGTTCATCGCGCGCTGCTTCCATTTTATGGTCGGCATTCTCGACCTTCTGAGCAGTCTATTCGGAAGATTGTGACCAAATTTCGCACCAAATTTACTTTGTTGGACATTAAACCACCAACACGTTTACGTACTGTGCGTAGTGAAGAAAATATTGCGGCCGTATCAGCTAGTGTGACAGAAGACCGCGAAATGTCGATTCGGCGCCGTTCCCAGCAGTTAGGCCTTTGTTACAGCACTACATGGAAAATTTTGCGGAAGGATTTGGGCGTAAAGCCTTTTAAGATACAGCTGGTGCAAGAACTAAAGCCAGCCGACCTACCACAACGCCGAATTTTTGGTGAATGGGCTCTTGGAAAGCTGGCCGAGGATCCGCTTTTTTATCGAAAAATTGTGTTCAGCGATGAGGCTCATTTTTGGTTGAATGGGTACGTTAATAAGCAAAATTGCCGCATTTGGAGTGAAGATCAGCCAGAAGCATTGCAACAGCTACCAATGCATCCCGAAAAAGCCACTGTTTGGTGCGGTTTATGGGCCGGCGGCATTATTGGGCCATATTTCTTCAAAGATGATGCGAATCGCAGCGTTACTGTCAATGGTGAACGCTACCGAGCGATGATAACAAACTTTTTTTTGCCAGAAATGGAAGTTCTTGACTTTCATGATATGTGGTTTCAACAAGACGGTGCCACATGCCACACAGCATGCGAAACAATGGCGCAATTGCGAGGCGAGTTTGGTGAACAGTTAATTTCACGTTTCGGGCCGGTCAATTGGCCGCCTAAATCGTGCGATTTGACACCATTAGATTATTTTTTGTGGGGGTATGTCAAGGCTAATGTCTATAGGGACAAGCCCGCTTCGATTGACGCACTGGAAGCCAACATCCATGCATTCATTCGTGAGATACCGGCCGATATGTGTGAAAGAGTATGCCAAAATTGGACTCAGCGGATGGGCTACCTGAGACGCAGCCGCGGTCAACATTTGCATGAAATTATCTTTAAACATTAAATTGCAAGGTTCAAACTATCGATTCAAATAAATATTTCATTCATTTTTTTGAATTTTTTGTGTTTTTTTTTTTTTTAAAGTTCTAAACCTCTTAAAAAATCACCCATTATAAAGAAAGTAGACCCACCTGTTTAGACTAGCGCCCAAAGGACACACAGGCAGACAGATAAACAGATGGGCAGAATTGCGAGACCCACTTTTTTCGACATCGCTAACATCGTAGTGACAAGATTGATGAAAACCTCGAGTTTGTTTTTTTTTTTTACGAATCCATAACACACCAAGCAAAAATATGTGATACTCATCTCTTAGCCAGCCCTAACAATGAGAAAGTTGAAATTGTAACAAAAAAAAAAATTTTATTTATTAGACATCAGGAGATAAAGAGCTACTTTTAGTTTTAGGCTATTAATAAAAAATACGTAGTACATTTTTTATTTTTAAATTGATAGAACCGTTTTCAGAAATATACCTCTACAATGTTTATTTTAAGAGGCAATTAATTTTCCTCTAGTTATAAGGAACAACTTAAAATCTTTAAATTTCAAGTTTGAAAAAAGTCACGTCAGAAGTTTAGGCTGCAAGTCAAATAAAAAACAGATTTTGGAGACCCACTTTTGGGCCCAAAATAAGATTGCCGTTGATCCCAATTTCCATAAGCGAATTTTGTTTAGCGATGAAGCGCACTTTTGGTTGAATGGATACGTCAACAAACAAAACTGCCTTATTTGGAGTAATGATAATCCTCAAGTGTATTTTGAGACACCGTTACATCCAAAAAAAACTGACTGTTTGGTGAGCTTTATGGGTTGGTGGAATAATTGGTCCGTACTTCTTAAAAAACGATGCTGGCCAGAACGTTACAGTCAATGGTGACCGCTATAGAGCCATGATTACTGACTTTTTCGTTCATCAATTGAACAACCATGTTGTGCAGAAGCTGTGGTTTCAATGTCACACAGCTCGTGCCACAATTGATTTGTTGAAGGAAACGTTTGGTAATCGCATAGTTTCACGAATCACGTTACGGACTCGTGAATTGGCCTTTAAGATCGTGCGACTTAACGCCGCTTGACTATTTTCTGTAGGAATATGTGAAGTCGCTCGACGATAAGCTCGAAACGATTGACCACTTGGAGTACAACATTCGCCGTGTTATTGCCAATATACGGCTACAAATCTTGGAAAAAGTCATCGAAAATTGAACCTTCAAATTAGACTACGTCCGAGCCTGCCGTGGCGGTCATATGCCAGAAATTATATTCAAATTATAATGTCAGAAGATTATCTTTCGAATAAAGTAAATTTCATGTCAATTTAAAAAAAAAATCATCATGATTTTTTTCCATTTAAAAGTTCTATGCCTCTAAAAAAAAAACACCCTTTACTTTACTTATTCAAAAGTTTTATAAAACCATTTAAAGTTTGATCAATGATTTAATGTTTAATATAATATTTAAAAATTTAAAATCCGAATTGTCTCAGAAGTTTCTATCCTATAAATTACTAAATACTTTAGAGAACATTCACAAATTACATCTGCAAACACTTCATTATTCAAAACATACTTATTATGCATCGAACCGAAACCTAAACCACCCTATATTTGTAATTGACAAAATAATTAAGTCTGTAAAATAAAACATAAAACAATGCGCTGCTTTCTCAAAAGTGTAGCATTACAAATTATAAAAAAATTCTAGTCCATAAATGAAAAGAAAAAGCGTTAATGCTTTTTCTTTTGGTTTGGTTTTTCTTTTTTAATTTTTCTTTCTTCATAAAGAATTTAACAAGCAAGTTCCAAAAACAAAGCAAAAAGAGCACATTTTATGAAATTCCAAAGACCATCAACTGATAAAGGGAAAGCCGCTTTATGTATTTAAACTTAAAAGGTCCCATTGAATGGGTGGGATAGATGATGAGAAAAAAAAAATGTTTAAATGCAAGGAATAAAAAATAAATAAATAAATTTCAAGCAACTTCCAAAAAGTGTGCTTAAAAATTGGGTGGATGAAGTCGAGCCCAAGAAAAACTTCCACTTGATTTAAAATGAAATTAAATTCCGAAATTCTTTTGAAAATAAGGATTTTCATAATCATCAAACAAGTAAAAAGAAAGAAGAGCCTTTCTATATAGATATATAGATACTAATATAAAGATACACACGACGCCTCCGTTATCATATCCTGAAGGCCAGCTCATGCATTTATCCAAGTATTCATTCATCTTATCCTTTCATTCCTCGAATCGCTTCAAATCATAATTTATTTTCATTTTGTATCCTTTTTATGGGCTGGAATTTTTCCTTTTTTCCTTTTTTGTTTTTATTTATTTATTTTTTATTTTTTTATTTTGCTGGTGCTGATGGTTCTGATTTGGCTTTATTATATTGTTTTAAGGAATAATGTAATATTTAAAGAAACAATCACACAACGGAATAAAATTCAAGCAATTTTTTCTAAGAAATGTTAATTATGTTATAGGCAGTAGCCCGTGGTATAATGGTAAGTGAGTAGAAGTGTCAGACCAGAGGTCTGTGTATCGAATCCAAAAGGCAAAAGTGTTTTTTTGCGGCTACTGCCTTTTGCGAGGAAGAAGGGACAAATCCCCCTAGAGTTGTAATGAAAAAGTGTTCCCTATCTTAGTAGTTCGAAATCAGCAACATTCCTTTTGACGATCAATATGCACACAGGAAAGTTGAGAGTGTTGTAAAAGACATGAGTCATATGGGAGACTTGATCCCCCCTAAATCACCAGATCAAAAAGATTTTAAAAAAGCTCGAGAGAGAGAATGAGTGACAGTTTCTATAGTTTTTTATTACTTCGTACAGTATATTTTGAGGTTTTTCGAGTCTGTCTGATGGGCTGTTATTTTGTATTGTAAGCACTCCAAGTTATATTTTATTAGGTACCAAAAATAAATTGTGATATTTTTTTTAAATTTAATTAAAATTGGGGATTTGATTCCCTCGATCATGGGAGACTTGATCCAGAGATATCAGCTAAGTGTCTCAACTTGATGTCATTAAAAACCTTCGCAAACCTAACATTAATTAAATAATATCTACAGCAGAAGCGTAAGATTTTTCTTTTCCACAAAATCAAATTTCTAAGAAAATAATTTCCTTTTTTTATGTTCCTTTATTTTTAGGTTCCTATTTAAATTGATTTTTCATTTCTATAAAGCATAGTACGCAGTTAAAACGAAACGAAATAAAATTACAGAACAAAATCATAAACGAAAAATTTCGTTTTGTTCTACGTTTTGCAGTACGTTGTTCAACGAGCGAAATTGATAATTTAAATAGATTTTCTGGAGAAGTATCCGCCCTTTTTTCGCACTGAATTATTTGTACGACATAATTGTTGAGAAAAATTGTGTGAGCAAAATTGAGACCACGTTTACATTTTCGCTGTTGTTTTGGAGACCACAGAAAGTTTTGGCTTCGCTTCAGCTTCGTACTAGGCTTTCTGATTGTTTTTTGTTCTTTCTTTAATAAATTAATAAATTATTTGGTAATAAAAAAAAAATAAAAATGTTTTTGCATAAGGAAATTGAATTCATGGCGAATTCGACCTGGGGATCAAGTATACAATATTCCATAGTTTGGGGAGACTTGATCCTTTTGATTCTATTCGCTTTTTGGGATGCTTTCTATGCAAAAAAAGTAAGCTAGTAAATGTATCTTTATTTTACCATATTAACGTGGTGTTATAGAAAACGTAAATAAAGATACCATACAACAACTGCAAAGGGGATCAAATTTCCCTATTTTTGTATTGGTATAATGATTTATTTTCAATGATAATTTTTTGGAGAATAAGCAAATTATGAGTTAATTTAGAATTTTTCATTTTCTTAATTAATGACTAAATTTAGTTTACCATAGCGTTTCGACACGTTATTCTCAAAATCTATCAACTGTACAAACAAAATTATAAACTAAAACTTTTACCTTCACACTTTTTCAAAAAAAATTGATAGTTTTCGAGAAATTTACTTCACCCTTTAAACTGTCCTCAAAAACTTTATCGCCGCCGGTCCAAATTTAGGGTACTTTTTGGTAAGAGTTTATGACTTATAAAAAAATTTCTCCCCCAAAATACAGGTTTTTTTCGAAGTTACGCCACTTTTTGTCTTATCTACATTTTAGGAACAAATAAGCCAACTGTTTACCGAGTATAGATATAAATATCATATCATCATCATAAAGGTATGTAGATATTATGTAGGTTCTTCGTATAACTAATTCTTTTATTGAGTTAGGTGAATAAAAATCGAAGTTTATTCATCCAATCAAAGTTGCATAATATGCATAAATATATTAAATATAAAATAAGTAGGTATCTATGTATGCCAGTACCTACTTCCATTTGCCTGCACATATTATTTACATTTTTATTCGAATTATACAAAATCCAATTTTTATTTTGCATTTTTTTGTTTTCATTTCTTTGTTTGCAGGACATAATTTTAATTTTTATTTTTGATAAAAAAAAAAAGAAAACAATTTTAAGCTTGAATTATCTTCATACAGCTTCATTTGCATATGGTTATTGCAAACACACTCATACCAATGGCCATATGATGCAAAAATCCAGGCAATACTCCTCGTTCTCTACGTATATGGTATATTCACAGTTCCTAGCTGTATTTGCACAACTTAACCATAAATAATGTTGTTGTTCAGTTTGTCGGTTCAAAAATTTATAAAAAAAAAACCAGAAGAAAAAAAAACGAATAAATAATTTTTTTATTTTTCCTTTTTACGCACAGAATTGGGGTACGAGGACACTGATAAACATTCGTATAAGAGTTGTATTGTGGAAATAGAAGCTGCCACTATGGCCGCTGTAAAAAAAAGCATCCGATTGCACCCGCAAATTCTACTCAGTAACTTATCTATCGGTTTCCATTTGAACTCACACAGAGTAGGGGGTAAAAACAATTCCTTGCAAACGAAAAAAAAAGTAACTGAAACAGATACAAAATCCTTGAATTTGCCTCATGCACTTTACGTACATGCATCGAAATGAATGTCCTCCTGTGGATCCTTTTTGTATAGTATATCTCTTTGGTTTGTTCAGTTTTTAAACTCTACCCTTTTTTTTTAGATATTGTAAACAATGGAATGAGTACGGAAACCGTTGCCAGAGCTACGAATAATAATTGCTTACGGTAAAACACGGCAAAGTGAATTACGCGCAACGATATGTATTTTTGAATATTTGTATTAGTGTTGGTAAGATTTTGCTTTTGGTTGTGTGAATGTTTGTCATCATAAAAGAAAATACATTTTCGTGGTGTCAGAGTGGTTAGAAAACAAATTAAAAACTATTTGAAATCTGTGGGCGGGCGTTTATAAAACATTCGACTGGATCCACTTGAAGTTTGATTTTTGTCAGTAGATATAAAGCGGTTCAAAAGGTGTATGTATGTATCTTATGGAAAAATTTGGGAAATATTCCATTCAAATACAGGTATACCTCTGTCAATTTGGAATTTGATCGAGCATGCCTTAGGCCTATCTTTGCTTCGAAAAAATTATAAGCAATTTGCTAAAAAAATTAAAATATTTATTTTTTTGGTGATTGGTTTATGTTAACTTTTTCTGCTCAAAGTTAATTTTTTTAAGTTAGAGAACTAAATTTTTTACAAAGAGTTTTTAAAATAAAAATGCCGAATTCGGCATAGTTTTCGAGTGACCAGTGTAACCAGTCGCAATATGACGAATATGAAATTATGGATATTAAGCATTGCCTTCCTGGGCGTCACTTAATATGCCAATATCTCCAATTTCATTTACCAAATCGATGACAAAAATGGCATTGAAAACTTTACGTGCTGCATCTTCGGTGTTCATCCACTCTACATAACCTAGACAACTTAATCGTTTTATATGTAGGTATTTATTTGACAAGACACATTTCGCTGTACAGCGCGTATAAGCTCGTGGTTCTATGTTCTTTACCACACAAAGAAGATACCTCTTCACAAACAGGACCACAAATCGTGCGTAGAACTTTTACATCGAATACGGAAATGGAACTTTCATCAGACTCATTAAGTATCCGATCCAGATACATATACTTCTGCACCATAGTGCATGACCTGGATTATGAGAGTTTGTATTGCTTCTCCTTCGTTCTTCTTGATATGGCTTTATTTCTCAATTGCTTTCTCAACACAAAGAAACCGCGATTAGCAAAAGTTATTCTACGATTGATTTCCGTGCTGCGTTATTTTCCGAGCTTACAGTGGTTCCCAGGTAAACAGAATCCCTGACCACCTCACATTTACTCCTATCAATTGTCAAGTTTAGACTAGGTCCATGATGTAAGCATGTATTAGTAAAGTATTCCCAAGCGTCATCCTGTTTAGTCTAATCAATTTGGCTAGGATATTACAGCTGTACAATGTACATGGTACGATAAAGTTCTTCTCTATTAACATTGTGATAAGCGGCTTTAAAATCAATAAACAGGTAGTGAATATCGATGTTGAATTCTTTGGTCTTCTGCAAGATTTAGTGCAATGTGAAGATTTGGTCTGTGCAATGGTAGATTTTCCAGGTCTAAAGTCAAATTGATCTATCAATCATATCAATCTATCAAATCATCAGCAAAGGGCTTAAAATGATCATATAAAACACTGGATAGAATCTTATATGCGATGTTAAAAAGGCTAATGATTCTGCAGTTGTTGCAGAGGAGACAATCATCTTTTTTGTAGATCGGACAGATAGTACTTACTGAGGTTCCAATTGTTGGTTAATGGGCATACTTTCCTCCGACTATATATCGTGTAAGATGAGTTGGTATATGCTTCTGATCAGGTCATAGGTATCCAGCATATTTAAAAAGCTCCGCTTGTAACCCATGCTCCATCAGGGCCAGTTGCGTTTTTCTTTTCAAGTCTGGAAATGGCTAATTTAATTCAATTCTTATAAGGAAAGCGGCGGCGGTGGTTCCAACTTTTGGAACAAGCTTGCTTCACTTTTGAGCAAACATATTAAATAATAAAAATCCGTGAATGCAATTAGGAATTTATTATATACTGAAATAGTTTCATACAACAATTTAATTTTTCTTCTTATTTTTCAGGTAAGCACAAGAATTAAAATTTGATGGTAAGAGTTTTAAAATGTACCATAATTATAGTTATTTATTATTATAAAAAAAAATTAATCAAATACGTAACAAAAAATTATTGTGGTTGTTAAAAGTAACAATCAATAACTAAGTGAAACATACATTTTTAACATCGTTTGTGGAGTTTTCAATTTTTAGACAATTATAAAAAAAATATTAAACTTATAGCTATTTAGAAATAACCGGTTATAATCTTTCGATGTGAAGAATGTAGTAAAAAATTGTAACTATTGTTTTCTTTTAATTAACTTTTATTTTACTTACATTGCTTGGAGGCTAAAAAAATATTATTTATTTGAAAGTGCCTTTAAAAAAAAAAAAAGAGTTTATTCAACTTCAAACCAATCTGACACAATAAAATTTTTTCTTAATTTTTCATTTTCGTTTCATTTCATTTAAAATAAGTTCTGTTTTAAATTAGGTATTAATTTGAGAAATGACATCTTATCATATTTTTTATTAAAAAACCATTAATTAGTGTTTCCAATGTGGCTTAAATAAATCATATATAATCAGTGTTTTTTTTTTGAATATCGGTGTGCAAACCAGTGTTGTTTTAAGCTTCAACTCAAAATATTTCTGCAATAACAAAACAAATATATTTTCCAACTTTCATTTGATTTTAAAATCATTTTACACATCAGAAGATATGAAATGTTATTTCTAAAAAAAAACTGATTTTATTTTTGTAATCCTTTACTTGAAGCTTAAAATAATATGTATATCAAAATCCACACGAACAATTTTAAAAAATATATATCACTCATATAACGAGCTCAACGTCAGCTTTCATTTGATATCAAATTCATTTGTATATTATATTGCCATGGGCTCAAAAAGGGTCATCAACTCCTTTATAGTATAATAAATAGGACAGAGATTAACTCATTGATCCCTTATTTGGGTCTTTGTATGCAAAACAAAATCTATCACAAGATTTCACGTTTTATTTTCAACAGAAATGCAATTTAATGTATCTCAATATTTTTGACACGTTCTCAGTTCCGTGAAATTAAATTCCATTATACCATATATACCATATGCCTTCACATATACCTACAAGTATGTATAGCTACCAACTTTTATATATTTTAGCATCAGTGGACTACCCAATTTATCATTCTGTCACATTATATGCATCGCTGCCCAATATTGTCTGTTCAACTTTATTTTCCTTTATCCTACCTGCAACAAATCTGCATTAATATGAAGGACTTATTTTTATAGTTTTTATAGAAAACAATAATAATAGTCTGGAAGTTAGCGTTGTGTTAGAGATTTTATATAAAGAACCTGAGACAGCCATGAACATAATGAATTGTGGTTGTGGAGTATAAAATAAAGGATTGTGAATATTTAAAATTCTAAAAGTGTTCTGAATATATTTATGAAAAAAAACGTGAATATTTCATGTTGTATGCGAAATTATTCAAAACGGGATTTTTGTAACTGTGAGATTATGAAAAGTAGGATTAATAATTACCGAAATTTATAAACAAAAATGCGAGATTTTGGTTCGTACCGCTCGAGGGTCGTAACTCTATTTTGAAATTCTTCTTTTTTACAGCAGCTTGGTCTTACTATTTTTTTCTTAAATTGATTACTCAAATTACTCGAAATAATTGCTATGGAAATTGAAGTTTGAACCTGTGACGTTCTTGACCAGCGCTTTTATAGCCTAGGAATTATTCTTTGTCTATACCTTGTTAATTTTTGAAGTGATAATTCTTTTCGCGCTTTGAGCGTAATTATTGCATGCGTTCACTTTTTTATAGAATAGGCTAACAAGTTATTCCAAATATTTTCAAGACATCTGAGACCCTGTTTAGATTAGGAAGATTGAATCCGGACTGGCAAGTCTCATTGTGTTTACATTCGAAACTTTTAGAAGCCTCAAAACACATTGAAACAATATCAATTTTGACATTTTGCAGATTTTATGTTTTCTTCGTACCTCATGCAAATCCTCATCTCACACTTCTCTTGGTTATGAACTGTCGTGATACCGGACTCAATCTTCTCAATCTAAACAGCATCATGAGTTGTTTTTGGATCAGATGTATTCAGCTGTCAAATTGATTTGGGTTCCTTTGTGAACGTGCCCATTTTTGATATCGAGATAGCGACAGATTATTTGTCAGTTAAAATAACTTTTCTTGTCGCCTCATTACGCGAAGATAGCTGAAATTCATTTCTTCAGAACATAAGGTAAATTTCGATGATTGTTCCCGATTGATGGAAGTTGGTAAAGGGGAAGAAGGATAGATAAATATGAGAATATGATCTGAAAATGGGTAGGTTTGTGCATCGATACCATCAGAGAGTACCTTTTATATAATATAATAATAAGGGTACTGTGGCATTCTGTTGATATTTAACTCTACCTACCTATACATATTATATGCCTTTGTAAATGCAAGGAGATTTTTTTTTTTGAGATTAGCACAGGGAATATAAACTATAGGTACATGTGTAGAATAAAAAATCCTGTCGAAATATAATCCTGTCATGATTCAAAATTTATTTGTTGGAGTTTTTGTTTCGGCCATTAGCTGTCATTGGTTGCGTTCGGGGATCAATCCAAAGCTATCCGGATAGGTTTGTGTTGTTGTAATCCCTTGTGACAAAACAACTGATGCAACAACAACCCAACGTATCTGAACATTTTTGGGATAGGTGGATAGCCTATCTGTTAGTTCCTCGAACGCAAGGAATATAAAGAGGAGAGGCTTGTGTAAGGGATTCCTTAAGATTATTGTATCACTCCAAAGAAGTATAACTTTCAAAGCGCCATAGTCAATGTCCACTGACAATTTCAATTGTTAATATTGAGACGTTGTTGAAAAAAAAATTAGTAATTAATTTCGATGCCAAAATAAAGCTAATGAATGGAAAAATTCATTCCGATACGCAATATAATTCATTTTATCACTTTAAATATATCAGTGATTGATTGCAGGCTACCTTATCTATGATCAATGAAAAATTAAAATTCATTTCATGTGAAATTTTAAGACAAAATAATAACTCATATCAGATTCATTTTGACATTAGAATAATCACTGATAAAATGTTCAATTCAGCCTGTGAGTGCAAGAGTGGTGTATATAAACCTTATTTTAAAAAATTAACTAATTATTACTATTATTTTTCCGTTTTAATGGCAACATTGAATTTAGACACCGCTTTGTATCCTTTCTATAGCTTTTTCGAAAAAGGAATAACACAACCATTTTGACAAAAAAATGAAACTTTTCTCATCGGTGTGAAAACCAATATAATCACAACAAATTGGGTTACGTACGACATTTTTGCACTCCTTGAGGCTTGTTATGATTTTAAATGATAGCTTAATCTGACACGCTTAATCTAACACGCTGTTTTTTTAACAGTGTAGGTATTAGACTTTTATCATATTGATTTATTAACTTACAGCTAAAAAAAACTATCACCACTTTAAATGATGATTCCAATATTTTTTATTCGAACAAAAATTACTAAACGTTTAAACAATTCTACAACTTATCCGCGCAATTTATTTAAAAAAAAAAAGTTGTTTTCTTTTTTTAACTTGAATATTATTTAAGGTTTTCTTTTTTTTGTTATAATAAAACTCCAATGTATTGGAATATATATTGACATAATCTCCAAAACCGAAATCCCAATCTTTAAAAAAATTGCAATATTATAACCCCTTAGCACCAAATTCACAAACCAAAATCTACACATCTAAAAAGAATAAATCCAAAATCACCAAGCCTAAATATTAAAAAGAATTTGGGTTTGTGGATTTTAGTTTTTGGGCTAAGGGTACCAAACCTTAATTTATTCTCTTAGAATTACTTTACATTTTTTTTCACAAAAAGAATATTTAATGTTATTAACATAAAAAACAACGAAATAAAATTTAAGGGAAGTTGTATTTTTGAATACATTTTCTCTCCAAACAAATATATATTTATAAAATAAACATGGAAATATATTTTGTCTATTTTTTTATCAAAAACTCAAACTTTGGCTGCAACAGTTTTATTTTTTAAATATTGAATTGTATTTTTGCTGTGGTTTCTAAGGCTGTATTATTAAACAAAAGAGCAAGTAATTCAATTTTTTGTCAAATTATTTTTACAGATAGATTTATTCCAATAAAAAACACCATTACCATTTATTATTTAATTGAACGAATACATGCTTAATTTTTTTTTTTTAATATTTTCGTAAATTCGAACTTAACATTAGAAAGTAATTTTTGTCACACTTTCCTTCGACCTGTTCACATGTATGTACGTCTTTCAATCTGTGCGTTCAATACAAAATTGTAGTACCCGTTGTAGATGAGCTAAAACAAAAATGTGTACGTTTGTATGTATGTACATATGTATACCCACTCGTTTGATTTCCTTTAGGGAATATAATTTGCATAGGAATTTAGTCAAGCTCATCTAGAATGGGTGTTACAATTTTGACTTTTTTCAAATTTTAAAGTTGATGTTTAACTTATGATTCCTTATTGAAAATAAACTTCATAGGGGAAAGGTTTGAATAGTGAGACGGTCCGAACAGTGAGGCATTCCATTTTTTTTTTAATCTATACAGAAAAAAAGCAAGTTGCGGTTGTGGTTTTTGTTGTGTTTCTGAAATTCGTTTAGAAACATCAAATAATCAGGTTAGTGAATCTTTTTTTTCTTATTTGCTTAGTATTATGGGTTTTTTCAATATACAAAAAAATCTAAGATAACTTCGTCATTTTTTTATTCAAACATTTTTTTTTAGGAAATAGAGGCAGATTCAAAGGTTGAAGCAGTGGGAATACCATGAATTGAAATGTGATTTTTTTTATTTTTCTATTTGTTACTTTTTATTCAACATAAAATATTTTTGTATTTATTTTTTTTTCTGTATTGCTATAAATTTTCATTAAAAACAAATGAAAAATATGAATTTATTTAATTTTTTTTTTAAACTTATCTAAAAAATAATATGAAATCAAATGAGATTTTAGTTATTTTTTTGGTTTCTTTAAATAAATAAATAATATGTTAAAGAATATATGTATATCATGTATTTGTTTGATAAGGAAAAATAGTTTAAGACGAATTTTTATTAAAGTTTTTGTACTGTCCCACTGGTCACCCTTCGCTGTCTCATTTTTCGTACCCCTGGCGAACAGTGAGACAGTTTGACCTTCTGCAACGATTTAACTCATGAGTCATGGTAGAGTTATATTTTACTTACATATTTACTATTTTATGTCAAAATGCAGGGGAAATATGTCATAAGGTACAAACCACCAAAAAAACATTTTGATAGCTCAAAAGCGTTCGGAGATATAAACGTTTAAAAAAAAGTGTCTCACTGTTCCAACCTTTCCCCTACCTGCATCCTCAGTAATTTTATCACAATTCCTTTCCTAGTATTAAGGGAAATAGTATTTTGACGTTTTTTGAGAAAAATGTATTATTTATTATTATACACGAAACCATATAAATAAACATGTAAGAAATTAAAATTAAGAGTTTTTCTGTGCCAGTAATTTTATTTTTGTTACAACAAAAAGAAAGTAACTTAAAAATTAATATATGTATATGCTAGGAGTTTGATTTAATATAAAAACATATCAAAATTTGTAACGGATTTAAGTCCGATTGAAGTATAATTTTTTAACGTTTCCATGTTTCAATAGTGTTTTTAATTAAAATAGGCATCAAATTAATCTTCCTTTTTAACGTAATGATCATAAGGTCTTAAATTAAAGGTTAGTATATTAAAAGTTATAGAAACTCTAATAAAAATCTATGAAATAGCTTAAAAAAAGTTTTTTTGCCTAAATTTCTTTCGCTGATACTAACCATAATCTACATCTTTATATATTTATTCAACTTCAGCTAACGACTATGCATTTGTTTTTTTTTCCTACATTCATTATATTTTCCGAAAAAAAAAAAGAAAAACAGATTAAAAACGAAAAGAAAACTTTGAAGAAAAACAAAAAAAAAATATCTATGTTCTGTTCCTTAAGGAATTGCATTTAATGAGCACATTTCTACGCCATTTAACTCAACAAATATAACAAACTTGCATTTATCCGGTCGGTGCTCGGGGGTGGAAAGATTTGCCCACTTGTTTCCTTTTTTCTTTTTATATTTCAATTGGCTCGAAGGAAAATTTTTTCCATGTAGTGGCTCAAAACCTATACAGTGTTTCTTTGAATAGAAAGCAGAGGAAAAAAGCGAGTTTTAGATTGTATATTTTCAGATTCACACTATATAAGACATGCAATGCAATATAACTGTTCAGCGCGATGACATACATATGTAGTACATACATTCATACATTGATCTGAAAGCACCGTGTTTCGTTGTCGTGGTGTGAAATTTGGGGAATTTTCTTTTTTTGTTGTACTGTATTTTATTTTATTTTATTTTATTTGGTATTCTTTTGTGAATAAGGTTTTTAGAGCTACCGACATCTCGTGCTATATCTTTTGACACATATCCCGAGGTGAGAAGACGTTCAATTTTCCAGTTGGTTTTGTATATATATAGACTTTATCTCCGATTTGTGGAAATTTCTTTTAAAAGGATAGAGAATTTCTTGTTCACTATACAAACCTATACCTTTGCCTTTTTTTGCCCTTCAAAGAAACATCTATAATATTATGAATGTATTTTGAAATTTTTGTTTAATTTTTCTCAATAATACTTTATAGGTATATCACAAAAAAGTCTTTAATCAGATTTTAATTGAGTAACGGCTCGGAGAGTTCTTTGTAAAAACAAAATATTACAATCTTCCAGAGCTGTGATTTTTGTTTTTCTCTGATCTATCATTTTTTCTTATAGTTTAACAGCTGCGATTATTATGTTGTGTATTTAAAGTGTCTAACAGTTCTTAAAATTCTTCAGTGGATTATTTTGTTGAAATGTAGGCACATTAGTTCCCGCAGCTATTTGTTCTTGCATTTTGAAGGAGTTGACATAAGAAAGCCCTCGACCCTATTATTTTGTGATAAATATATGTAGTATGAAGTTTATTTCAAAATTATATATTTTTTTTAACATAATTATTTATAATTTATTTTTCAATATTTTAACTTATAGAGTTGCGAAAAGCTTAATATTGGTCAACCAAATAAAAAGAAAGAGAATTTTGAAAGCCAAATTTTGAACTCTTCGCTCCTTCTTTATACGTAAAAATAATTCTCAAAATCAAAGGAAATCCAGTTTAATCCCTAAAAAGGGAAGGAAGTTATAATTAGGTTAATTTATTATAAGTTAAATTTCAGATGATGATAAAAAGTGGGTTGCTTGAATTATGTACAAACCTAAATATCATTAATCTTTGCCGATTTTTTTTTTTAAGAGCAAATCATCTTCTCCTTTATCGTATATAATAGTGATCATCTGAAATAGAATATAATAATATTGTTATTATTTTTATTTTTTTTGTACTTTCTTCTTGGTTCTAAAAACATTTTTGACATCTTGTGTGTCATTTTAAATTAATTTATAAGGCTCGCTATAGGGCCACTCTTTTCACATCTATAACCCATCACTCATTCTTGCTATGCCGGTTCGTTGGTCTTGGCAGTCCTACTTGTATATGTATATACAGGATGTTGGAAATGCTGTCTGCTGCCACATCCGAATCTATTCTCTTCATAAATAATAACAATCCATCTTATTTCTGTTTTGCTGGCTGAGAGCCCCGAATGCGGACGGTAGGTTAGGTAAGATAGGTACTATAGTGTAGAAGGACATCCACAAGCTGGAAAAAGATTTATCCCAATCTGAAATACTATTAAATTTTTTTTTTTATTGTACTTACATATATATACATAGGTATCTTCAACAACCCTGTCTCTCCGATGGTTTTCATTTTTACATTATTATTTTTTGATTTTTTTTTCGTTGGATTGTCCTTTCTGTTTTTTTTTTTCTTATTGTGTAAAATGGAAAATTGAGAAAGCTTGACTGCTCACACGTGAAACGTGATGCTCCTCATAAATGTCCTTAATTTTTACTCCACATTGTTATTGCTTCATATACGTAGGTACCT
This sequence comes from Epistrophe eligans, assembly GCA_951394125.1. Classification (NCBI taxonomy): domain Eukaryota; kingdom Metazoa; phylum Arthropoda; class Insecta; order Diptera; family Syrphidae; genus Epistrophe; species Epistrophe eligans. The sequence continues at coordinate 57,531,210 of OX596028.1, forward strand.
ACTTTTTTCTTTTTCGATTCTTTAAAGCTTTAAAGCTGGTTTATTGTTATTTCAATATCTTTAAGGTACATTTTGACTAAAACTGACCAGAGAAAAGAGATAACTTAATAACAAAATAAGAGGAACTGGATGACTAGGAGCTAGGACATAATATCAGATTAATTGTATTGCGTCAATATTTTTGTTGACAATAAGAAATAATTGTATACCATTAGAAATGGCATTTGTAGTTTGTGTGAACAAAGCACTATATAAATACCGTCTTGACCGGTTGTAATATTGGATTATTATTAGAACCGAAATATTTCTTTGAAGATAAAACCTAGACACACAAATTTATGTATTAATACGGATATTTTTTTCTCGCTGAAGAAATTGTTTTTTACCCGTGTGTTAGCGGTATAGGAATTGAAGGGAATAAAACCAACGCAAATCAACAAATACAATTTTTGAGTTTGCAATGAATTTTTGTTTGCATACAAAAATTAACAAAAAAAAAAAAAACACACAGGGCTCTAGTTCAATATTAGATTCTTGCTTTCGTGATAAAAAATACTTAATACATGTACATTAGATCAAGCTGCAGCCTTATTGTCTTCACCGATTTGCATCAAATTTTATACAGAGCATTTTTCTGTAATTCCTGAAGTTCGAGTTCATCTAGAACAAGTTCCAATACACAGATTGTTTTTTTTTTCGAATTTAATCAAAAATCCTCACATGATATTGATTAAACTTCTTACATATAAGATAATGTGATAAAACTGCCTCTTGAAAGGATTTTTGTGTGATAACACACTCGCAGTTAAGCTGCCAAGCTTTCGCACAATCATATTAATATTGAAGGTTTGAATGAACAACAGACACTTGGGTGAGCTACCACGAATTTATTTTTATATGCTTGAGTTATATCTATTTCACAACTGCCACGCCGATCATCAGACTCAAATGCCTGTGGTGAACTGGCAAAAAATAAAAATCTTTAAAAAAAGGAGTGTTATATCAGACCAAAATCGTAAATTTTAAAAAAACAGCCAGGTTCTTGTGCACCAAAAACATGCATGTAACAACTCAGCCGTGAAAAGTACTGAGATCTAAAAGTACGCAAAGTTCTTACTTTATGAAGGTTTAATATCAAATATTAAAAGTAAAGTAATATAGAAACAACTTCAAATTATGAGAGAAATTTATTATTTAATGATTACTAAGCCAGTGTTGGGACTTCGCAGAAGCTAAAGAGTGGTAGAAAGGTTGTACAAAAAGTGGTAGAAAAGTGGTAGAAATTAAAAGCCATTTTTATGTAACAAATCGTATAATAATAATAACTTTATTGAAGATAAATCAAATACAAAAATAAAATAAATAACTTTCAGTTCTTTGTGTCAAAGATCACATTATATCTGGAATCAAGTCATATACATATACAATTTCATTTTAGGCTCGTTCCAAACAAAAAACTTAAATAAAATTAGTTAAGACCGTCAGAAAATCTAAATCTTGACATATATTTTACTAATGCTTCTGGAGGATTAAAATTTTGATCATTGAATAAAATTTCCCTTGCAGCTTAAATGTTGTGAACAGTTGTTGTTTTTCAATTTATTTCTTTTTTCATTTTTTATATTTTTCAAATCGGAAAATTAACGTTCCGCAGCAGCATTTTAGGTGTGTTTGTGGTCGTATGATGATATATGGTAAAGTAAAAAGATGGGTGAGTTGCAAAAAGTGGTAGAATTAGATTTTGAGGTGGTAGGCTTTCATGAACAGCAAAAAGTGGTAGAAATACCACTTAAGTGGTAAAAGTCCCAACACAGTTACTGACTAAAATTTTGGGGGGGGTGTATTTGGCAAATTTTCTTTTTGTTATACTCACAATTATAAAGTTTCGAAAACTTGACCAGTGAACCCACGAAATTTTAGTCAGTAATCATTAAATAATAATTTTCTCTCCTAATTTGAAGAACATTTTATTTACATTAAAAATGTTTTATTCGATTACTTAGATATTTTGACGTTTCCATACAAATTATCGATAGCAAAATGATAATTAGTGCCGGTAATACAGTTTTTATTTGGACTTAAATTAATTGCCGAAAAGTATCTGGTTTTGTCAATATCAACTTAAGTTTTTATTGTATTGACGTCTAGATTGCTTCGCTCCAATTTTGTTTTTTCATTCAATTCTTTAGGTACTGATTTGCAAAAAAAATCGCCTTTTATTGGTTCAGGGATATTGATTAACTGCTATACCCATTACTTCTGAGATATGAAAAACTTAACTACCATGAGACCTCTAGATATTGAGCAACAAAAACTGGCATAGTTATGACTACATAGGTTCAACTACACTCAAACTGCAATATTCAAAAATGTTTATATGTATAATTTTGAAAAAAAAATCCAAATTTATGTATATATGTATGTATGCATAACGTAACTGAACAAATAAAAAAATACTAACTATTTTTCTATTAACTTCCTTTTTCCATCTAGGTTCGGTATACACAATACACATGCCACTATACGACCTCTCGGCGATGGCACATTGTGTCGGCAATTTCTATGTAGGTACCTTCTACACTTCAGTTTCAAAAAAAAAAAAAAAAAAAAGCAACAGCAGCACCATTCGAGTGTTGGCTTTTTGGCCCTTCACCATGGACCATCGCCATCATCTTGAATATTGTCTCCTTCGTCCTTATACATATCGCCATGCACTCGTAAGCCAATATTCTGGGCTTATATGCGTCTTTATAAAAACGATGGTAGTATTCCTCCCGTAGTCCGTTCTTTCCAAATATAAGCATCTACTTCCTCTGGCAGGATAATTTAAAATTTTCAATTTCCTATTTTCTAAGGCAAAAGTATTCCAGTGGAAGTAAAAAAAAAAATATGTAGTATTTTTTCGAAAAAGAACGACCACAGAAGAAGGACGAAGACGAGAAAATAAATATAAATGATAATAATAAAAAAAAAATCAAATACCACCGAAACCAACACAAGAGCCGCACTCAGACGAAATTCAATTTCAATGTGTAATTGAAGAAGATATACTGAAGAGATGGTCAGGAAGGACCAAAAGAACGGAGAAGACATTAAGAAGGCCAAGGAAACTTTCGGGTTTCGGCAATTCATGGCAATTCATGGCTGAAGGAACATTGCATTAGAAATTGGGTTGCGTTGTAAACATTTTTAAAATATTGAAATTGATTGTGCAATGGTGAGAGCAAATTGAACTTTAATTTTTTGATAAAATTCCTCAATATATAAAAGGTTATTTATGGTCTTACAATACAATTCTTTTTAAATTAACAAAAATAATTTTTGAAGTCGAACGTATTGAAGATATTCTCTCATTCATATTCCACGATATGGTCGACTTGAACACAATCCCCTTTAATTTCTTTATCATTCGCTCGACTTTTTTATGGAACTTTTTTGATTTTAGAAAGCTTAAGTGATGGTAACCCTATATAATTCTAAAATACATTTAATAACAATATGTTCAAAGTTATATTCACAAAATAACAAAATAAATCGACCATTCGAAATTGGTCTGTAAAAATTCAATTATATTGGCAAGCCTTTAAAAATCTCTTAAAAGTTTGGGTTGTATTTATTATTTTTACTGTCAATGCCACAGAGTTCAAACATTTTATGCCAGTTCCAAAATATATTTGAGAGTTTAAGTCTACATGAGTCGATTCTTCAAGGCCCTCTGATATATAGGTACCAACGCTTGGCACCAAAAATCCTTCATAGTCTTTTTTTTTTAATTTCAAAATTTCCCGCACGTGTTCATAACAACCGAATATTTTCTCCGAAAGTATATAAACTGTGTAAGTATTCCACTGATATTATTTTGTGTACCATCATCGTCATCATCATCATCATCATCATCATCATCATCATCATCATCATCATCATCATCATCAGCATGACTTGTAGGTACCTATATTTTACCATATCTAACGTTTTACCCATCCCCAGTTTCTAGTTTTGATGGCTCGAATGAATATAATGATGAACTTCACCTTTGTGTGGCATCTTCTAATCGATCCCTCCATCTTTATTATTTTGATTCAATTTATACGAGTATATATCTGTTTAATATTTCAATATAAAAGATATCTACCACTGAATTCATCACGATAATCTCCTCTTGTCCTATATATCTATACGGCATTATATTCAGTATTCACGAGGACGAAAAAAAATTCTGAAATGAATAATTGTCAATGAGAAAATTCTTCCTTTTTGCAAATCCCTTTTCCAAACCAACTCAATGATTTATAATGAAAATGTTGAGTCATAATATGACAAATTTTTGCACATAACTCTGTGACTCTTTCTGTGTGTATAGATAGATATATGACCTGACCACCAACCTACCCTTGTGGATGGAAGTCCTTTCAACTCAATATATATAACGACAATAGTCGTCACTGCTGGCGATGGGAGTGCCTAAGGACTTGGTTAGGATAAAAACACATTATTGTACCATTAATTGAATGAGTAATATTGATATTGCCGCTTGCATTTAGATTAGGGGTGGTTTAAATTGTGACCCACACAAAAATGAGTAGACAAAAAAAAAACTCATTAAATTATATAAAGGGGCCGCCAGAGTAACCAAAATTTATTGCAATCAAAAAAGGGCGACGCTCCTAATGATTATAATAGATCCTTTAAATTGTGTGTGTGTTTTTGTTTCATTTCATCACGTGAAATTTGCGTCGGTTTTGGATTGCATTGTAATGTGACATATGGAATTGTTACAAACGACGACAATCTATTGAGATCCCATTATAAAACCCAAATAAAAGAACCTTGGTTAAGGGATTCGAATTTTTCTATGTATGTTCAGTGAGTTCGTGATATAACAATGAGGAATTCTTTTATAACTACCCATATATTCCATTCCATATACAAATAATAAAGATTTTATAAATTTTCCATTTGCCAAGAGGATATCTGGCCGAAATATCTTCGAAGGATATCGAAATAGTGTCCAATCATGCACGGAATGAGGTTGCATATTATAATAACAATAACGCATATATACAAACAAACATCCATATACAAATGTGTATGTGTATGTATATATAGGTACTTAAGTATAAATTACGGTCTTCATGTTCAAATATATGTAGGTACATATTAGAAAAGATACACACCAAACATCTCATTTGATATGGAATAAATTTTATCTTTAATGTCAGTATGCGTATTTGTGAGGACTCAAAAGGACATCTGTGCGACGCAATATTATGATGTCGGATGAATTCATTGCGAACTAGATTCCTTAGATATGATGTTGGTATAAATGTAATTTGCATACGAAGGACCCTTTTTTTGCACATTGCTATCATGATTTGAATAACACAGATCAAAATGTTCTCCCCATTTGTATGGGTGAGTTTGGTTTGTTTGTGTGTGTGTGTTTGATGGTATCTTTTGAGCTAGTTTTTGTCGAAAATTTTCATGGGATACGATTCTCATAAAAACAAGCAATTTCAAGAAGAGACTGGACCTGAATTTATTACACATACAGTACATACTGTATTTCTCATAAATTGCGCATTTTCTTCCAATTATTTAATATGGAATGGTATTTTCGTATTATGGGTTCATTATTTCCAGTAGCTCTTGCAGCTATTAATAAAAACTGTATGTTGGTTTTGAAAAGATGAATTGAAACGGACATGGATCATACTCTAAGTGCTAAAAAATTGGAAAAAAAATAATATGAAGGTTTTTTTTAATAATACAAATTCTATATACTACTGAAATATATCAGCCAAGTAGAAGACTTAGCGATATTTTAATTGGACTTGTTGAATTACTGATTCAAAATAGCGTAATTTTTGTTAAGTTCAGTTCATTTGACATAGATTTAATGACGAATATCTAGTGTGAGTTTTTGTTTTTTGCCCAGGGCCTAGCATTGTTGGATATATTTCACACGATTTTGGTTGGAGTGATTTTTAGGGTGCGCTAGGTACTTTACTTATCGTGACAAATTTGAAATAAATTTTTTTATTTCGGACTCAAAGTAAAGATTTCACCAAGACAGGTGAAAATTCGACAAGAGAAATGTCGGAACAATTTCTAAGCTCCCTTATAGTTATGGTCATAGAGGTATTTTATGTTTCTCTGACGAAGAAGCAGTTAATTAAAAAGGAAAATTTAATTTTTTGTTTTCAATTTTTGGTTTTTTAAATTGAAAATAATTGTTTAATAAACTTTTTATAAACTAGTTTTGTTTACTGCAAAAGATTCGAAAATAGTTTGCATATAGAATTACGTTTTAGTTAAGGCGAGTAATTGTAGGAACTTTCTGGCTAGTTTTTTTTTAACTTTTTCATTTATTTCATATATTTATATTTATAATCACAAATTTCCATATTTTTTCTTATTTTGTTTATTTTCTTCTTTGCTTTCTTTTGAGTCATTTTCTTATTTTGCTTTCAATTCGAAAACACCTATTTTTAACGTAATTATTTAGTGTTTCAATAGCTCATTTATTATTTATATTTTTTTTTTTTTTTTTCTTAAAGAATATGCAATTTTCATCTTTACAATGTTGTTATTTTAAATTTGAATTTTTTTTGCTTCGAAAAATGCTTTTTCGGTTGACGTTATTTACAAAATAATTTAGTTAAAATAGGACCGTAAAAATAAATAAACTTTTTTTTGCTGTATTTTTTGCTTTACGAACAAGCAACTCCACAATAGGTATACTACATGTACCTCCAGTAAAAAAAAAAAAAACAAAAACACGTTCAATGCGTTTCCAAAAAATCATGTTCCAGTTAATTCATTGTATTGGATGCTGAAAACACACTGTAGGTATCTTTTTATATGATTTTTGGGAGTGGTTACCAATAATCTCCAGGGGCTATTCCATTCCCCTTGAATTACCAAATTCGACCGTTTTGTCAAATCGTAAAAATAAAAGATATGTGTGTATAACTATGCATATTTCAGGCATATATGTAGGTACTGAATTCATTTCAGATAAAATTCAAAGCTCTATCGATGAGAGAAATTTATGCAACAGATGTGTCCCATTGTTGTGTGCTAGAGTTTTATCTGAACATCGCTATAAAGCAACAATAATACAAGAAAAATATGTATGTGTTGTGTAGGTACGTACATATATATGTAGGTATATAAATGCGTTTCCAAAAACTCGTGCTCACACAATCATCTCTACAGGATATTCCCCGCTAGGATAATAAACTTTTAGATAGCTTTGCGCGCACAAAATTGTTCCCAGCAGCAGCATTTTGAGTGAACAATATATTTCATGGAGTTCCACAGCTTTTTGTTTTGTGTCACATGTTTCAGGTTGTATTCTGAACTCATTGTTAGTTCGTATTCAAGTGGACACGTTTTTTTGGATATTTTTTTATTTTTTTTTTTCGTTCCGGGTTATTTCATACCTTTTCGAAAATGGAAACTTCATGACAATGTTGAAGGAATTTTTCCAATATTTAATAACTGGGATTTAAAAAAAAAAAAACAGATTTAATTTGATGGGTAGGATCCTGATTGTGTAGGTGGGATCGACTGTTGAATATAATAATTTTTGCCTAATTGGATTGTTTGGGTTATTGAAATTTAAATAACTAATTTAATAGGAAATAAAATTTTGAGAAAGTGAATACATATACATTTTAAAAATTTATATAAATGATGGAGCTACTCATTAAAAGTTTTAAATTTTATTGATTGTAGATTCATACTTTCTTTATTCTTGATTGCAAGTTATCACAAATAATATAAGATGACATTTGCTAAAAATCTTTAAAAGACATAATTAAAGTAATATTTTCAAGGTAAACTTAGTTATGTTTAAAATCCGTTCTTGTTTCTTTACTCTCGCAAAACAATATCAAAACCCGTTATACCATCTTTTGTGAATATTCTTTTCGGCAAACAGTTGAATCTTGCAAGTATATTTCTAAAAAAATAACTAATCTAAAGATAGACCTGATGCATTGATTGTATTTTTAAGAAAGCTTGTAAGGTAGATCATATAAGAGCAAGAAGGATTAGATGAACTTTTGTCATGGTCGTGTCAATGCGTGAAAATATTCTGACATCATTTCTAATTGGTAATATTTTTTTTTCATTTCTAAGCAATAAATTAAAATTGGTTATATTTTTGAGATTTTATCAAATTAAGACTACACCTCGATATAAAAAAGTAAGAAAAGTAAACAAAACCCCAAAAAATTGGCGTGGGAAAAAACTTTGTATACCAAATCGATTTTATTTAAAAAGCATTATGTATGTGTATTTAGAGAAATAAAAAAAAAATTAAGTGCGCGCGGAAGTTGTTGTAAATTGTTTGCCTTTTTATCCTATTCATTATAACGCTTGAAAATTTCATCAACTTCGGTTAAGTGACTCAGTTTGTATGAAATTTGGTGAACCACTAAGCTTGCCTCGTCGGTCGTGACTAAAATTAACTATTTATAGTTTTACAGGAAAAGATGCAAATATCAGAAAAAAATTGTATTTTAGAGGAATTAAATTCTTATCACTAATAGCCTAAAGGTATGTTTTTATAAAAGCTCTTTTTGTAATCCTTAAAATGGCACAGTAATATTTCATCATTTAAATCAAGTGGAGCTGCGCCCTTATCAAAGCTAAGAAGAAAGCCGAGGGCACTTAAAGAATAAAGACATTGTCATTTTTAACAAGATCATCCAAGGTTTTATCTGAGAATCTATATCGTAGGTGTATACTTGATAACAAGGACTTTTCTTCAGGAACTCCTTTTAAGATATTTTAAGAGCATATTTTTAAAATATTCCAAAAATATTTTTAAAATATTTTTGTGCCAAAAGGCTTTAGTTCGTATACAGTATTGAGTACACGTATAGTTAATTAAACAAAAATTCTATAAATATGTTTTTATGATGAAATTTAAAAATAAAGGTCGAAATAAAAAAAATATCAATGCCAATCTCCATACCTGCTTGGCTGCAGGAGGGAGCGTGTGTTAAATTTTATTCAAATTCAAAATATTCCAAATTTTTTCTTCGTTATATGGTTATTCTAAATTATTTTAAAAACAGTCTGTACTTTATAAATCAGCAATTCACCATGGATGGATATCAAATTTATCTCTTCTTTTCTTTTCTTTTTTCAAATAATGAAAATACAAAAATGGCGAACAATCTTAATTAACGGCGTCCAATTAATTTTCATTTAAATGTTCCATTCTACAACGAGTTTTTCTCTATATATACGTATTCGTGAAATTTAATACCAAACCAGATTAATGATTTTTCATTTTATTTTTCATTTGAAAATTCAAGCATTTTTTCTTGTTATCAACATAGCATCATCAATGCTCGATTAACCCGAAATAAATTACATTATCCTGATATATTTCTTGCTCATTTTTTATATATACTCCCTCTCGCTGAGCCTGTGTATTTTTATTTTTTTTTTGTCCTTTTGTTTTATAATTTTCTCCTTCTTTGAGTAAAAATCCTTCGGCAGATCAATATATATTCACCAGTTTTATAGAACCGATAAATATAATTCCCTAAGGTGTGAGTTTTTTCTTAGTTTTTTTTTTTTTTTGTTGTTTTGTTTTTTCGTTGACTGGATTCACTATTCACGGTATTAAGATTAATTGATTTTCTTATCTTATTAGAGTTTTTTTTTTCAAACTATTTTATTTAATTAAAAAATTAAAATAAGTTTATTGAAATTTTTTTGTTGGTTATGAACATTGAACAATGGCTTTGTATGCACTTTATCAGAAATCCTATACTTCTCCGATTTTCAATTAATAACAGCGTGTGTTTATTTTTTTTTTAGAGGTGGAGAACTTTAAATTCAAATAAAAAACTGAAAAATGTTCTTGAAATCCTGCCTTTATTTGACAGCTAATTTTATAGCATTAATGTGTTTATATATGATTTTAACACTAACAGCCATATTATAAGTAGATTCTAGAAGATATAGTTTGAGGAAGGGTTATATTGGTGATGAAAGATTTTAGTTGATTATTTTAAATAATAAACATTTAGATGGAGTACAACTGGCATCAGTTCAATTAATAGCTACATTAATATTCAAATAAAATGTTACTAACTTTACTTATACACTATTTTGATCAAAGTGAATTGGTATACTAAATGATTCACATTTGTTCAAATATACAGGGTCTCCTATAATAATCAATGGTTCAAACTGAAACTGGTCATAGGCTAAGTTACATATGATTTCTCAGAATTTAGTAAATTTATCATCAGACAAAGGTTTTTCGCAAACTCAAAATATAGCGGTTAATCCTAAAATGTTATGTTTCGGTATGGACAAGTTACTATAAATTCTGATAGGCCATAACTTCGCAATCAACACTTTTATTTTGGACCATTGGTTATGGGACGCCCTGTTTAATATCTAAACTCTTTTCTAAGGGTTAAGGATAAGTTTCTTTTCAAAATGGAATTCAAAGAAATATACTTAGCATACAAATCTCCGATGTTTTGCTTGTTGCAATGATGCTGGAAGCAGTTAGCACTAAACAATTTATCTTGAATTCTTCAATTATAGTTGGAAATGGCAAAAAATAATTCAAAGAAATCTACATAAAATAAAATTAAATATAGTGGCAAAACATCAGCTCGTGGAGAGCAAGTGACTTACAACTCTTAATTATTCTTATTGTCTTGTTTGTTGTCGACAGGAATGGGGGCACTATTAAAGGGCTTAGATAAGAAGGTGAGGGATACATAACAAGAGATTATCTTCGAGGATTTGTCAATTCCTTGTTAAAAAAAACAAGAGTGCATCAAAATTGTCTTAAAACATAAACTTGTTAGGATTTTCCATCGATTTTTTTTTTAATTCTTCTAATAATTTATTTTTCGTCGAAGAATCATACGTTATAGTTTTTATAGTCTTCGCCTGTCTCTAATACCACCAAACCGAATATCTTAATACTATGTATGGGAAAACTCATAAATTCATACGTCTGATAAAAATACCTACGTAATTATGTACATACCTATAATATATTTTTCCAATTTTTATGTAATTGGTATAACCAATAATCATATCAATTAATTTGCTCCTTCATTTTTTCTAAGTCTAAACACCATCTTAACATCTTAACAATTCGATTATATTAGAACTTGGACATAAAGATTTTGAAAATATTAATAAAAAAAATCTGTCGAAAAAGAAACCGATAAGGTTCGTTTAAAAAGCTTATACCAATCTTCAGTTCTATTAATCGGATTGTGAGGATTAAAGTCTTTAGACTGAAGACAATGACAATCATTTTCAATTTTTTTTTTGGTATAAATGAATTCAAGTGGCAATACCTTAATCCAACCATCAGCCAGACATTCAACTTCTAATGAATTTAATGCGCCGCTGTCTGACTCCATCCTATGAATAATTTTCCATTATCCTCATTATAGGCGATTTGAATGCACAAAATCTTATCCGTCTATTTTGCTTTACTGACATGGAAAACAGGATTTGTTAAAGTCACTCCTAAAAAAAAGTAATATACCTTAAACCTTACACTGTTGACCGATTGCATTTCTCTCCTTTGTGATGATAAAAAAAAATTCTTAAAGGACGAAAGCTTCTTAATGAACGCGAACGACATTATGGTTTCGGTATAGTACCTACATATATGTGTCTCTAAATAGGGTAACAGATTTGATTGAAATATCGAACCAATTAGTACATCGTTTGCAGAAAGTAAGATAATAATTGCACTGGGTATTTCAAAGGAATTCGATTGATTTCGGCACCAAGGTCTCTTATCGGGAATACGTGTATGCATTTGGTATCGTTAGGTTTACTCGGTTGGGCATAAAATCCCCTTTGAGACCAATCAGTACAAATCGTATTGGATGGTTTAAAGTCAGAAATTTAAAAAAAATAAATGTTTATGTGTTGTAAGTCTTCAAATCTTTGTCATACATACCTATATACATATACTCATAAGCGATCGGGAGCAATGTTGATAATTTACTTCATACGTGTAGATCTACTTCATTTTTTTTTATCATCATCCACCTTCTACGTAGCAATTAATTTCTATTTTATTTATTTTACGCTAAAAAAGTTGTATATAAAAATGTCCAGATTTTTTGTATGAAAATATTTTGTTAACATTTTTTTGCACTCATCGCAAAATTCTAGTAAAATTCATTAAATGTTTGCATTTCCTTTTCCAAGAATTAAAATAATAAAACAACTTGTCAATGTTTTCAATTGTTATGTTTTCCTTTTTTTAACTCTTTTCAATAAAAAAATAAAAATAATTCAGTTTGTTTTTTGTTTCATTTACTACAATTTTCGAAAATCTTCTTAATTTTTCGGGTAATTTGGTACAACTTCTAGGATCAACATTCCCAATCCTGATCGGAGGACTCTTTTCGAAGCAATCGGTTTAACGTTTTTATCAAAAAAAATAAAAAAATAGTAAATATAAGGTTAAGTAAATTAAAAAAAAATATCGTACTTTCGGGACGCTTGAGGTATACATATTCATATGTATAAATATCCGTTTTTCTGTACCATGGCGGCAGCGATGTAACAAAAGGATTAAGTGAATATTTCATTGGAAAGCCATCACAATGCCCGGGCATACAAAATTTCATTAACAGTATTTCCAATAATTTTACACAAGGCTCATGTACTAAGAACTGGGCAACAGTAAAGTATAAAAAGTCCTCAAAAATTAATGAAATTCGAGCTCCGGAAATAGGTTTAAAATGTCAGTTCTTAATTTTAAACATCGGTAGTAGATACTAACACTTAAAACATAGCTGACAAATTTCAGGAATTCTGTATGGTTTATCATAAGTCTTTTTACTAAGGGTCTGTTTCACAATATCTGATTAAAATTCTAAGTAAGCTAATTAGAACTTTTTTGACATAAAATTGTAGAAAAATCATTAAGTGTGGCAAGTTTTAATAGTTTTTAAATTTTATAATTCCTCGTAGAGAACCTCATTAGAATGGAATTTTACTTCAAATAATCCTTGAGTTTATTTAGCCAGTTCAGGTTTCTCAGGCTCAGTGAAGCTGACAGAAATTTGCTCAGTGAGATCTCAGAAACGTGAACTAGCTTGGTAATTCATGTACATATTTTTTTTTAAAGTTCATATTCATGAGATCCTAGCATAAGCGGCTCGGCGTTGGTGAAGATGAATGATTTTGAAACTTTTTTTTGTTTTTAATTTTCTCAAAAAATAGAAGACACTTAAACATCTGGTTTTCTAGTACGTTACTAGAATTTTATAAGAGCATTGAGTTTTAAAAACAAAAATATGTACCTACTACCTAACAATGTAAAATTTTGAACAAAATTATTTTTTTTTTTTATTTTTAATTTTCAATTTGAAAATTAAATTTTCCAAAACTATTAACTGAAACAATTTAATTTTAAAACAGAGTTAAGAGATTGATTTTTGGCTTTAAAAAAAGGCATAACATGACATTGTAAATATTGCCATTGATTTTTAATAATTTTTTTTATATTTTGTGCTGTTGGCTGTGAAGATTTTGGTAAGTTCTGATGTCGTTTTTTCGTCCAATTCCATACACATATCCATTTACTAGAAAAAAAATAAATATTGCTTTACGGTTAATAAATAAAATGCACGAATGGGTCACAAAAACTTGCTCTTATGACACTACGGTTTTAAAGTCTGAATAGTTAAGATCCTTTCATCTGATTTTAAAAGAAATAAGTTAGTTATGGGAGCCTATATTTTATACCACCTGCTAAGAACGCAGTTCAGTTTACGGTAGTATTATGTGAATACATATGTAGAAAACTTACACTTTAGACTGAAAAATTGCTAAAAAATCAATATAATTACAAATAATTACAAATACGTATGTACATAAATTGATTAAACAACTTCTGAAATTTTGACAGCAACGCAATGTACACCATCTGATTTCTTACACACATCTCAATCTCAATCTCAATCTATATATAACATTTTTAAAATGTATGTTCATTTTAAAAATGTTTGGAGCAGTTTTCTAAAAAAATAATTTTTAAGAAAAAAAATTGGTACGCAATTCTTTAGTTTTTATTAATGCGAAGTTTAAAAATTGATCATCTAACCATTTTCGAAATATCGAATTAAAAAAAATAAGTTTGATTTTTTTTTAAATCCAAAAAATGGTTCTATGGGAGGTACCATTTTTAACCATATTTCCGATTTTTTTTTTATAAAATGGTAAGTTGTGGGCACGTTTTTGAAAAAAAAAGGTTTTCATTATTTAATAAAAAAAAATTGCACGACAGACAGTTCGTCTCCCCTATATCATCGTTATGTCAAATCTCATCCAAATCTCGAATTCGTCTTTTTTTGAATAATGCATGTAGATTACCAATATAAATAATATAAAAAAAACTAATCTTTAAAATAACAAACAAGCTGAGCTCTAAATAATGTTTTAAAAATTATTATGTCTCGAAAAATTTAAACTTTATCTATTTTTCGTTCTATAACTATTTAATTTTTAGTTCTTTACCTTATTTGACTACAACGCTCGATAAATTTAAGACGGTTAATTGTTCATCATAACCATATTGGAGAGCGCCAATAAGATATGAAAAGATTGAAGAAACTTAATGTGTAATTTATCATAATAATACTTTTCATTAAAATTTTTTTAAATATTTTCCCAAATTTTTCTATAATTTTTTTTTTAAACTTACTTTTTAGTTTAAAATATTTCTTTAAATAAAAAAAGTCGTTCATCAGGTTGGTTGGAATCAGCTTTTTTTTTTTTGGGTATGAGTACCTTAAAGTTGCAACAAAATATTATATCTATACGATAATACATTTTAAGTTTTTTCGATGGGTCTTCTCGATTTATTTTTAAACCGAAACACTCTTCTTAGGTTATTTCTATAATTCTCTGTAATTGTTTTTAGTTATACTATAGTGCAAGTTTCGGACTCGTAAAAAAATCGTTGATAGAGAAAATAAAAAGTTGGTTTTACCCACATTGATGTCTGTCTTGAAACTTTTAAGAAGTAAAATGGAAATATATTTTTAGATACGAAAATAAAAAAAATATCTATTCTTAGCATAATCTATATTTTGGCAAAAATAATTTTTCACATAAATAGTAATACACATAATGATTAAGGAATTATTCTTGTTAACAGCTTAACCAGTTTCCTTCAATATTATAAACATTTTCAAAAAATATACAAGAAATAATAACTATCTGCATTAAAAATTATAATATTATTTTATTTAGAAACCTGACTTTATTTTTAATTCAAAAAACTGCTTGATGATTTTTTTGTGAAACAGTTAAATTAAGCATGTTGAATCAATAGGTATTTAAGTATATGTATATATTTACATGTATACAAAATTATTTCATATTTTCTACTAATTAGGTACACCCATGATTTAATTTAAAACTTTTAACCAAATAAACTATAACATCAAGTATGTGCGACCCCACTGTCAGCCTTGTCTTTTATTTTTGCCGACTTTGAAGATTAAAAAAAAAACAAAAATAAGACGAAAATAGGAAAACTAACCTTATCGGCAACTTTTTACATTAAATTGTCAATTTGTGTGCAACACGCATACTGGGCATTATATAGAATCCTCTTTTTTTTTTATTAATTCACATTAGGAACTCTTCGAAGTGGATAAGGTTTATAGCCTATAACGGTATTGAGCATAAACTGGGATTATCTATGGAAGCGTCGTCAACGTTGTGTTTTAAATTCTAATGTAAGAAAGAAAGAAAGTTCAATTTAAAGCTTTGAAGACTTGATGTCAAGAAAATTTAAGTAAATACGGTTACATTTACATCACTGAATTGAGTTAAACGTTTTTGAGTTTATTTAGGTATGCAAAATTAACTTGTTGATTATTATGACGGGTGAAATGGAAAAGGGAATGGATGAGAAAGCAGGAGATATTTATTTAAAACAAAAAACGATTTCTTTAAGCTTTGCGAGTATAATGTTTAAACTAAATCTGCGGGTCAATTATTTAAAAAGTTACCCATCAGCCAACATTAATTCCTCTTTCGCCAATTCTGATTTTTATCTTGTTAAATACCAAATCAACAATCTGTGATTCTGGAAAGAATCCAGCGCTTGACTATGGACTCGAAGTTTGTAATTATAAATTCATTAGTTTGTTAATTGAATGTTTTATAATTTATAACACTTAAAAACAACTAAACTGAATTTTGAACGTTTTTTTTAAGTTTTGTATGCTATTTAAATTATGTATTTACTGACCTGGTTAATTTGTAGTTTAAGATAAAAACATTGTATTAAAATTATAAAGAACCAGTGATTTGTGAATAAAACTAACCTAGAATTGTTGCTTAATTGGTAAAACTCTAGACCCGACGAGCATCATACATACAATATCGTCCCTCATCTCACGAACTGACGTAACTGCTTTTTTAATGTCTTGGGGAAACGCATATTTAGCTATAGTTCTTCTTTAAACCATTAAATCGATCATTGAATTTTAAAATAAAAATCATGTAGTTTACAAAATAATAAGACAAGTATAGTTTTAACAACGGCCAACATCTTTGAGAAGCATTTTTTGTAAAATGTGAAAAAACAGTTATACGTCAATTCGTGAGATAGGGGGCGATATTACAAAAAACATCTCACAGTTTTTTTTATTGATTGACTCTCAGAAGTCGTTACTAATTTTATGAAAAAAATTAATTATGTTTTCAACCAGTTACAGGTAATCGGAAATATTTTCTTATAAATTTCATTTATCTTGTATTTTCTTAATCTTAAACCTCCGAAAGTTGAATACGAATTGCTTTAAAATTTGGACATGAAGTTGCATTCGAATACGCAATTGTCTTAAAATACCTTTTGAAAAACAGGGCCACCTGTTGGTTGTAAAAGTAATACATGGCATACTGAAACCTCAGATAAAACTCCCCAGTTTTGTTGACAAAATAAAAATGACTAAACATTTTTGAATTGCTTGCTCAAATTTTTTTTAGCTATTATTATAAGGTGAAATAGAGAAAAACTATTTTATAGAATTCGATTTTTCTTTTTCACGAATTTCAATTATGTAAACAGGATTTCTCAGTTCTTTTTTTTAAAATACTGATTACAAAATTGGACAAAAATTAGGTAATTTATAGAGCGAACTGGGGTTAAAAATAAAAACAAACCTATATATTTTTATTTGGAAGGTAATTATTTGAGAATGTTCTTCGGGATATTACTTTAGCGCTAGATATTTTTAAATTAAAATATTATACCTACATATATATGTATGTAGATGTAGGGTGAATTGGGGTTCATACAAAAACGGTATCCGATTTTAAAAGCTCTTTCTTTTTGAAAGGTGATATTCAGAGAATGGATTTAAAGGTTATTTTAAGGGCTAGATATTTAAAAAAATTAAGCTATGTATAGGGTGAATTTGGGTGAAAATGCCATTATGCTTTTTTTTAAATTTAATTTAATTTTTTAGCTTAATAGCTTTACATATTTAATTGCGTTGAAAATTTGAGAAAGTCTTTACGGTTGAATATTTCTCAATATATAAGCTTGGCCCTTGGATAATGGTAATTCTTAGTAAAAAAAACATAGATAATAATAATTATCTAAATATAACTAAGTAAAAAAATAAATTTTATCGTTCAGTGAAATTGAAATAAAATTTTATTTCTTCTGGGTTTTCTGAAAATACATATATAATATTTTGATGAAGAAAATGTGCGATTACTGAATCATTTGGTGTGGTAAGCTCAATTTTAGTCATATTTATGATTACCGAATCTATGAACTCATGGCCCCTCTGATGTGATTTATATACAAACATTATGTGTACCTTGGCAATGTCGATTTTCTCTTTAGCTATTTTCGAGAGCTATCTTCACTATTGCCAATCTTAAATAGGGAATCATTTTTTTTTACTCACAAAAGCAAAATTAAACGAATACTGTATGAAAAGTAAGGGTACATCATTTAGATAATTGAACAACGAGCTCGAGCTCGTAGTGTTGATTATTTATTGAATTTTGTTAAAGTTATGGAACAAATGAGCATGATACTTATAGAGGCTAGAGAGATCTTTTTAAATATCGGACTAGTTAAAAAAAATATGTTTTAAGAAAAAATAGAAAAATGTCTCTTTTATTAAAAAACTTCAAATATCTGATATTGCTGTAGGCGAGCAATGATAGAACTGTCAAAACGCCAAGGTGTAAGTTTTTTTTTCACTTTAAACTTGAAGTTGCTGTGCAAATAAACCCTTATCCTACTAATCAGACTTGATACTTTAATAATTTTGTAAGTTAAGTTTATACGTGTGTTTGAATGCTCATATTACCATTACCTCAGATGGATTCCTAATAAAAAAAAGAAAAGAATTTCACGAGACTAAACCAACTAAGTACTTTGAAATATTGTGTTTCTCATTGACTGACACCACTGTTCGGCTGTACAATTCGCATTAAATTATAAGTTTAGCGTTCAGAATTCTATATTATATTTATTTAAATTGTTATTACAAAATTAAGAAGATTAAATGTTAAATTTTAATTTGAATAAAGTAATTATTTGTTGCTTTAGCATTTCAATGGAAATGAGTACAAAGTAAGCAAGTAAAAGCAAGAACAAAAAAATTATTTTTGAATGTTATAAAAATAAATACATCCCTGAGGGTCATTTTTATACTAACGTAGATCTACTGCATTTTGTAAATTTATCTAGGTACCTTGCTTCACCGGAAAAGAGAAATAAACCCTCATTTTATCAGGAGGCAAACATATAGCTAAATTCTTGAATCCCACAACCGGTGTGTTGGAGGTTTTGCACTCTAAAAAATTGAAGCTCAAGGCGATTACACGAAATTAAATAAAATTTAAACTCCGTTCAACGTTCAGGTTGACCACACTTTGCATACTCCCCCTAATACCAATATTCTATTCGCTCACTTCACTGAGTCTTCAACATGAATCTCATTCCATCCAGGTTTAACCTATTCAATTTAAAATGTTGTTTTTTCTCTGTAATCGAAACAAATTGTTGCATTTGCCAGGATGATCTCTAGGAGGATGAAATAAGGGCCAGAAAGAAGAAGATGTGATGGGCTTTTGCAAATTCATCAGGATATCTGTTTAAATTTCATTTTGGTTACAACCACTTTATTTGATAGCAAATGCAAAAAAAAAATGGAACTTCAAAGAGAATTCGGGGAACAAAAAAATCTACCTTGGTGCACCTTCATTTGTGAAGTCTTTGTGCAAGGACTATATGTATACACACAAATGAATATATGGAAAGGGGCAAAAGGATTGTGCTGTGTTGGTTCACGGATTAAGTAAATAATAAAACTTTGAATTTCGGAACGGAATCCTTTTAAGATAATTGCTGCAAATCTCTGGTGGGTAACCTACCGTATACGTTGGTCGCTTCGTCCTCGCCGGGTATAAGTTACTAGCGTGTTTTTGCAATTTTTTCACTGACAAAAATATATATACATATATCCATATGAAGGATGTAGAAGGGATTCAAACACTACATGCGTGTGTGGGTGACTGGGTATTTTTTTTTTATTAAAAATGAAATTCATGGGATGAATTTCTTTATCATGTCCTTTCTGCTTTATAAAATTTAATTTTTTTTTCTTCCTTCCTCTCGATGGAAAAATCCACTTTAAAATAATTTTTTAATGGTTTTTCTTACCCTATTTTATAAGTGTAGGTGTGGGTGTGTGTGTTTGAAAAAAAATTGAAGGAAATGTCTTCCTTTCTTCAGCTACGTCTTCTTCTTTCATTTGGACGATCATTTAAAAATGTTAGATGAATGGTTTATGATAGATGCACGACAACGTAGGTTGGGTGAGTTCCATTGCAACCTTGTTGCATAATGCATCTCAGCGCAGGATGTGCACCTCTTGCAATTTCATTTTTAATTTAAATAAAGTGAAAAGGTTTTGCATCCATCAACCAACAGTGAGCATTTTTCCCCCATTCACTTGTTTTCCCAAGGTGCGTCCTTGCATTTTTCTAGTCTGGCGGTTATTTTTTTTTATAGCTTTTTGGGATTCTTCTACAGATTTTTTTTTTATTTTTAAATAAAATCCCTTTAGGCGAATATTCATTTGGTTATGGTTCAGACATGATTTCCGCATTTCCTTACTGTACATAGGTACCTACATACATCTGCCTATCTATTACAAGGGTCCATGAAAAGTGTTTACCATTCACAAGGATTGGTGGTAGTAAAAGCAATTTTGTTACAACTCAGATATTTTCTTTCTATTGCCTGAGTTTGTTTTGTCAGTGGTACACCATCGGAGTAGGTATTTGGAAAGTCAGTTTGTTTTTTTAAGATTTTTTTTTGTTGAATTTAAGTAAAGTTGTAATTAGAGACGATGGAAGATAGAAGAAAGTATAGTTTTTGCTGAAACTCTAGGATCCTTCATTTTGTCAATTGTTTTTTGTGCGGAAAAAGAAAATGTATTCTTTTTTTTGTAAACAAAATGGAATAAAATATATAATTTAATAAAAACGTTTTTAACAAAGCTAGTAAATCTTAAGTTAGATAAAATATTTTACACTTTCTTATCTGCCCCTATGGGCAGATAGACGTAATAGATTTTAAACTGCATATGATTAACTTAAGCATTGAGCTACCCCTATAAACATTTTACACATCAAGGTTCATGTTCACTGTTTTTAAAGTTTTTTTGAAAAAAGTTTCTTTAACAATTAGTAGCTGTCGGCACCCAAAATTCAAAGTTCATATACCTCACTGGATATCAACAACTGCTCTTATGACTTGAAATATTGTTATACATATGTAAATATACTATCAATAAAAATGGATTCCCACAAGACTCTATACTTGGCCCTTCGCTCTTTTGTATGTCTTTGGTCCACCGTGTATGCTGATGTAGTTAAATAGATATAGGCCATACAAAACAACTTATGTTTAATAAGCCAGAGAAGTCAAAACCTCTGGGGAGTTTATCGAAAACACATGATTCTCCAGGATTTATCTGCAATGCTGCCCATGCAAAACCAAATTAGAGTGGGTTGCTTCCGCCAAATACCTATAGAAACAGTGTTTTAGAATTACTTACACATACATATATATCCAAAAGAAGAAAATAAGTCAATTATGAGTTATGACCCCAAACGTTCATGGTGCCTGTAGCTTGTATAGGTTAGGTACACACCTGTTAGTGTATAAGTGGCATTAAACGCAACCATTGTTGTTCAAAAATAGAATGAAAAATAATCTCAAAAACTTTTTATACATTGTACATGTACAATTCCAATAGCCGTATATGAATGAAAACTCACCGTGGGTTCCATATATGTATAGGCAAAATAATGTGCAGGTACTCCTCCTACACATTGAATTGAATCCTACTTGAATTTAACATAACTCAATGGAAAAATCAAATTGCGTTTCCTTTCCAGAAATTTAAACGAGATAAATAATTTTCCATTCTGTCGAGCTCAACGGTAACATACATACACATATCTACATACAATGCCACACCACAGGACAATGGGGTATTCAGTATTCACGCTTAAGAATATGTTTGCTTGCCCCAGCTTAAGTGTCTGATTAAATGAGTTTATACCGTTATTCACCCACCTTCATACTTTTTTTTTTCGTTGTGAATATAACGTTGGACATTTTCATTTTGATTTTATAACCCTAAGGGGATGTTTGGCCGTTTTATTATACTTTTACATTTATATGTATTATTTTTTATTTTATCCGTTGAATGTGCTTAAAAAGTCTGAGTAATTAATTAACACATATTTAATTCAGTTTACCTACTGATGTTGGTGCTACGTATTTGTTTTTCTTTCCCCCTGTCTGAAGTTTGCTGACCTGGATTTTTATGTTTTATTGTTTAATGTATTGTTGGTAACTGGAACGAACTTGAGGAAAAACCACCATTTTATATTTTTGGTTGTTGAATTAACCTCATTATGTTTGTTTGAATAAACGTATATTGCTCGTATAGAGTAAGACCTGTCATAACGTCAATTTAAACATACAATTTATGTAGAAACATTTATAAAAATAATCTCAATTCAACATCGAACACGGAATCCATTGTTAAAAATTATTTTTTTTTATTAAATTAGGTGGTGATTTGTTATACGTAGGTATACCATATGCAAATACAATACAACAATAGACTGTATCTGCTTAGTAAGCTGTGATAAGCGTTCAACCTATTGAGCAAAAAGTATATAATATATAAGCAAATTAAATAAGTTTTTTAACAATTATTTTAGGTTATACAGTTCATTTGGTTAGACCATCGTTTTTGTTTTTATATAAATCTTATTTTTTTCTTTAATTTTTGAATTAATGAGCCAAAAAAAATTGTAATGTAGGTACATATTTTTATATTTTTTCCTCAGCCATGTTAAAATAATTGCCTCTTCGTTTTTAATATATGTATGTAGACCCATTGGTAAATTCTATTATTTGACAAAGAATGTTTTTTTGTTTGTCAGAAAAATAATATTTTCTGATCGAAAAACTTACAATATATGTACTAAAAGAAGAATGATATTTGACGGGTTGGATTTAATATGCCGCTTTTAAAGTCCCATTTTTTTAATCCCATTTTTCAAATCCCACTTTTTATAATCCTGTTTCTTTTTTTTGTAATCCCGCTATTTTAAAATAACGCTACAGTAAAACCCGATTAAGAGAAAAACCTGCTTATCTGAAACACTTTTCATCCCCGAGCATTTTTCGACCAATTATACCTATAAAACACTCCGTTTAAGCTAAACTCGCTTAAGTGAAAACTTACCTAAAACATATTTTCAGTTAAATTTTATATTTTTCATTGAAAAAAAAAACTCTCTCAAGAAAAACAAAAATTTAATCGAACAGAACAAAAATTTTGCTGAACGCTTCACTTTTTTTTTATTTTTTTATTTTTTAACTCCACCATTTTCACCACAAAAATGTCATTTGAATTTCTGATATGTCACAACCATTTTATTTAATCTATCTAGATATTATTTAATTTATTTAATTTTTTTTTAGGCAACTCCAAAAGATAAATTAAATTTTTTCAAGCTTTAAATGTCCACTTAATGGAATTTTTTTTTTATCCGGACTCCGTTTGGTGGTGGCTCACCAAAGTGTTTGTTGTTTTATTCAAACAGTCAATATTATATTATTATTATTATTAGATAGATAGATAGATACTTTATTTTTCATAGATAGAGGCTTTACAATATAAAAATACGCAGCTTGCTCAGAGATTTGATATTTAAATTATATCTTACAACTGAAAAATTTTATAATATACAATTAATTTGGAAGTGAAGATTACATTCGAAGGAAAACTATGTTAAAAAACCTTCATTTAATTTGGATTTAAATGTATTTAGTATAAAAAAAAAATGACTAGATAAAAACTTAAAAACTAGGGAATTACCAGGTTGGTATACAATTATTTGTATATATAAATAATCAAAAGTAAATAATAATTTCATTAAATTCAAGAAAAAAAAAATAAATAAATAAATAAATAAATAAATAATAAGTTAATAAATAAATAAACATATAAATAAATCAACAAATTAATAAATAATGAAATGAACAAATAAACAAATAAATTAATAAACACATACATAAATAAATAAATAAATAAACAGATAAATAAATAAATAAATAAATAAATAAATAAATAAATAAATACAAAATTAATAAATAAATAAACAAAAAATACAAAAGAATAAATAAATTAATGAACAAACAAATAAATAAATATGTAGATAAATAATAAAATATATAAACATGTAGTTAAATTAATACAATTGAAGTTTTTATTGTTTATTGGCTTTTTAAATTTTGTATTAATATATTTTTTGAGTCACTACATCTTAAATTAAATCTTTTATTGAGAATTTCAATTTTGCTTGCAACTTGATGTACCTTAGTTTCTTCATGTAAAAGTTGGGTGGAATAATGCCATGGTAAATTTGTCATCATTTTCAAGGTTTTGTTTTGTGAAATTTGTAGTTTTTTGATGTGTGATTTTGCATTATTATTATTATATTATTATAAGATGGTGCGAAAGCTTGGCAGCCTTACTGCAAGTACGTTATTAGACAAAAACCCCTTCCACCATTATTGTTTGAGAATAGGCGATCGCTCTTATATCAAATTTATAAAAGTGCATAAAAAAAGATGACATGGTTTGATTGCCGGAATTAAAGTATGATCTTGATCTAAGATTTACCAATTATTTGCTTGAATTAATTTTTCAAATAATTTAAAAAATTTTTAACTACAATTACGACTATTTCGATAAAAAAAATCTTAAGCTATATTTGTTACCGTCATTTTTATCCAAAACCGCTAGATATTCCATTTTTTAAGAAAATTACCCTATAAGTTTATGTTGAAGTTGAACGGACCAACTATATTGGTATTTCCACATCATATTCTCAAGTTTGATCAAATGCATATCGAGTTGATTTTATTATACAACAGTGTTGGTATACAGTGATTATGTATGCGGTCCCGAACCTGCCTGTAAGTAAAACAGGCAACTTTTAGATAAATCTTTCGAAGGAATCTTTGTTTGAAACCTTATAGGTGAAAGAACGTTTTAATTATTAATACGAAAATGAACATTCAAGTGGATTTCACTGTGCCCGATTCAATGAGCTTACGTAGCCGCTATCCGCCGGTTATTAATCTGAACAATCTCTTGAAATAATCGATCCGAAATAGCATCTCGAAGCTTAAGCTTATAAAAATCTATCTTCGCTTAACAATGACCCGAGCACGATTAATCGTTATAATAACTATTTCAATTAAAAAAAAGACATGTTAATGGCATTGAAGAAAAAGAAATCACTACAAGACATCGTAAAATGCGGCAAAATTACAATTACAATTGCAAAGAAGCAATTGGTACTCCCTCTTCAAACATCACTAGTTATCAAAAAAAAACAACATACATCAACCAATTTTGTTATTTCATTTTTAATTTCATTAAGTATACATTTTCTAAACTAGGTCAAAGTAGTGGTAGCTGGAAGACCATTTTCTATCAAGTATATAACTTTTGAAAATTCTTTTCTCATAATTCGGAAAAAAATGGTTGCTTAAGTGCAACAAGTAGGTTATATACCTAGGTATGCATGCAAAAGTATTTTTGTCAAAATGTATCTATAAAAAGAAGTAAGGATTTACCGGATGTTTTTAACTATTACTATAAATATCTATTTTCTATTTTATTTATTATTTTGAAAGCTTTGTAAACTAAGACAAAATCTGAAAAAATGAACTTTTCATAGCCATAGATAGATGTATGTATGTAGAGTACAGGTACATATGTACCTACAAAAGTTCTGTCTGCTACACTATTCACTGTTCCTTTTCAATTCTTGATTCTTGCGAGTCCTTTATTAAATATAAAATAAAATCATATTACCCCTTCCATCACATACATGTTACGAAAGCAAAAAAAAAAAAATACTTAAACAACACATTTTCTGAAAAGCACACAACTGAGAATAGAACAACTCATGACGTCTTTTCTAAATTCAATCAAAACATTCTGATGTAGAATAATAACAAAAGGGTCGTCTTTATTAAACTAGAAATCCTGGATTTCAAAACAAATAATTTATTTATAGAAATAATAAATACAATACGAGTATGTGTGAAGGCAAAGTGAAAATGAACACAAAATATACGAGCTCTTAGAAGAAGAAAAATACCAGTATATGTATATATATCTAGGTTTAGGCACCAACCTATATATTATATGCTAGAAAGATTTTTTTCTCGTACCAAGGAACCCCTATATATCTACACAAATATAGCTAGTCTAAACATTGAGTGATTTTAGCCTGTATGAGCTAGTATAGTTACTTACACTTCGAGAATGGGAAAACAGGGATATGATGGGGTGTTTTGAGGAGAGATGTGGAGAAGAATGTGTCCAACACAGTTAAATCCATATGTCAAAGTCAGCAGGGAAATGGAGCACGGAGGAAACAAACGAAATAAAATTACGTGCCCTGTTTAAATTATACAATTGTATCTAGGAGCAGTGGAAGCAGCAGTAGCAGCAGCAGGAACACCATTACCATCACAATCACCAGCTCTAGGGGCAGCCTAAAGCTAAAGAATGGTATAGCATAGCGATAGCTACGTGCAACATTCGCTGCTTCAAAAAAGGGGAGAAGCATGCCAAGGAAGTCCTTTCCTTGCTCTGTGCTTTTTTAAAACACACACATGTCTGTATAGGTAGGTATGTAGGTGAATGGTATTGGTAACGAAAGAGTAGACCGCTTATACCAGCTTTACAACCAAAGAGCAATGTGGCAACAGCAATGTATAAACGGCATGAACAGAGCACAACTATAACTGACTGAGCTTACAGTACTTTCATCTGGTATTAAATTACCATCCTGCGAGAAAGCGACAATGACGACGAGGAGAGTACACAAAGCACAATCCTGTATCGACCAAGCACTGTTCTGTGAATGCCTTCTGCACATTACAAATGTCCTGCAATCTGTTATCAAAAACCAAGGTACCTACCTCTTTGTTTATATACCCAAAACACAAAAACTCGAGAAGTTTCCTGAGGGGTTCCTATTCCACACTGGACTTAAGCGTGATCCCGTTATGATAGCACGTTACTTATAAATAAATTCAAGCGTTTATACATAAATTATATTTTATTTATAAAGTGACATCCCCTATGCGTTTTGCTTTATTATAGGCATCCGGACTCATACGTATATGTATCCCTTTTTTGAACGTGCGTTCACCGAAATAGAGTTACCGTTAGAAGTAAGATGATACCTTCTATATACACATTCTCATTTATAATAAAATAAATTTATTTCATTATGAAAAATGGGGCAAGTACGCAAACCAGATACTAAGTGCCCTTGTCAGCGTCATTCTCTCTCTCTGCTCTACAACATCGAATACATATACGTTTCGTCCTTGTTGGCTGTTTTCTCTAGAAATTCTTAACAAGACTTTCTTCAAAATTAAATTTAAATGTTATTTCCTAAGGCATCAGGCTGATATGACGAGGCGGCAGGAATCAAGAGGAGGCAAGTATTTCAGAGTGAATGATACACTTTTTGAAAGGATGTCTTATGCTAGTTATGCTTTACATATACAAGGTCCCTAGAATGTAATTTCCGGTCAAGTCAAAAATTATTGCTAAAGTTGATAGGATTTTGTGGCTTAAGCATGTAATGAGAATTTCAGAATTTTCAAGATGAGTGTGTGTGTGCGTTGCATAATAATTAACACGTGAGTAGAAAATTGAGTATTTCTAATAAGCAGCGAATATATATATAAATATATGTATATACCTAAACATTAATGTTCATTCATATTATGTACATACCTCCTCAGTACTCTTCTCACATGTATACATATTTGAATTTATTCATCTAAATTAGACAAAATTTATTATATTTCTTATATAAGTATGACAAGTCGACAACGTTATGATTCCAAAGAGTGAAGACAGAATCAGAATGTACAAAAATATACTTTATATGGGCAATAGTTAAAAGGCTCTACTGCGATGCAATAAATTTGAAAAAAAAACAATGCATTGAGATTAAGCATGATCACGTGACTTCAGTAGCGCAACGCGGTTGCCCAATTTTAGTCATTTTTGTATAAAAAATTAGATTCCTTCTGAACTCTTTATGGATTTGATAATAACTTGTAGATTTGTTATTAACTTGTACTTGTAATGAATGAATATAAAGGTTCAGTTCAATGAGACTTTTTTTCCAACAATAAATGGAAATACAGTAGATAACGGATATAAGAATGTCTCATAACGGGTGATTTTTAAGCTGGTTTGGTTTTGGCAACACTGGTTTTGACAGCTGACGTGTGTTTAGTACCTTGTGTCACTGTCAAACAGCTTCAGTTTGGTTTGCAATTTAACCATGGATCGTCTTACAAATGAACAACGCTTGCAAATTATTGAATTTTACTATCAAAATTCGTGCTCGGTTCGAAATGTTGTTTATCGAAAAATTGTGTTCAGCGATGAGGCTCATTTTTGGTTGAATGGGTACGTAAATAAGCAAAATTGCCGCATTTGGAGTAAAGATCAGCCAGAAGCATTGCAACAGCTACCAATGCATCCCGAAAAAGCCACTGTTTGGTGCGGTTTATGGGACGGCGGCATTATTGGGCCATATTTCTTCAAAGATGATGCGAATCGCAGCGTTACTGTCAATGGTGAACGCTACCGAGCGATGATAACAAACTTTTTTTTGCCCGAAATGGAAGTTCTTGACTTGCATGATATGTGGTTTCAACAAGACGGTGCCACATGCCACACAGCACGCGAAACAATGGCGCAATTGCGAGGCGAGTTTGGTGAACAGTTAATTTCACGTTTCGGGCCGGTCAATTGGCCGCCTAGATCGTGCGATTTGACACCATTAGATTATTTTTTGTGGGGGTATGTCAAGGCTAATGTCTATAGGGACAAGCCCGCTTCGATTGACGTACTGGAAGCCAACATCCATGCATTCATTCGTGAGATACCAGCCGATATGTGTGAAAGAGTATGCCAAAATTGGACTCAGCGGATGGGCTACCTGAGACGCAGCCGTGGTCAACATTTGCATGAAATTATCTTTAAACATTAAATTGCAAGGTTCAAACTATCGATTCAAATAAATATTTCATTCATTTTTTCGAATTGTTTGTGTTTTTTCTTTTAAAAAAGTTCTAAACCTCTTAAAAAATCACCCATTATAAGAAAAACACGCTTAAAAGACAAAGATTTCAAAATATTCGGCACATTTCCATAAAAATACGTATTAAATTTAACTTAAATAAGAAGCACGTTTATAAAAAAAAATACTGTTATAAAAAACTTATTCTGATGATACAAAATGTTATTCACTTTATGGAAAATTAAACGATCACAAACAAATTTACCGTCTAAACATCCAAATAATGCGCCATCTAACTATCACAAAATTTCTGAACTCACACTTATTGAATTGTCAAAGAAGTGATAGATTGAATATGAGAGAGAGAAAAAGCACACACATTAGCTGCGTTTTATTTTCCTCCAGATCTAAACAAAAAAATACATGTGTTACAAAAGCAACACAAAATCGAACTTTGCTTTTGAATTTATATTTCCAAATCCATTTTGAACACATCATCCTTAGTTTGTAAATGGCGTCAGAAGGGTTAGACAAAGAGACAGATACATATACAAGAAATAGGTATATGTAACAATGTTGTCACTGAAATTTCAAGATTTGATCTGGATCTGGGGGAAAATAAAATACAGCTATTGACACATTTTGTGCATTGTTTGTTGTGGTTTATTAAAAATATTGTCTAAAAAAATAAATAATTTTATATAAGAAATTGCCTTTCTTATTTAAATTTTATTTTATATAAGAATCCACGATTATAAGAGGAATTTTTTTACCATTCTTATATCCGTCATCACTGTAACACCCGTGACCTTTTCTTTCCTTTTTGAAGTAGGAATAAGACTTACCACAAAAAAGCATAAGACCCGCGGGTGTTATTGCCTTTCTGAATTGGCAATAAATATCGTTCTTAAAGTGTGATTCAATAATTCTTATGCGTACTTAAGTTTAAGTTTACTGTGGTTCAAGAAAATTGTTGACATTAGTGCCTGCTTGACGACTGAACATACCCTCAGCGGAGCAACGGAGTTGCGTGAGCAGAGTACAGAGGAGCAAAAGAGGGAATTAAAATCCATGGAATATGCGAAGCGGGCCAGCCTGGTACTGGAATTGAAACCTACAAAAAAAGGAATTAAATGTTTTCATTTCAAAGAGGAAAAATGGCCTGCGGGTGTTCTTTCCTTTTATTTTGGGATATAAGATCCACGATCTTTATTTCCGTGGAGCTTATTGCACTGCACCGAATATAAATGTTCTAAACTATCATTGCTTTTCGTTTAATTGAAAGCTTTTTTTAAAGGGTTAATATTCAAGAGAAACAATTTATTGCAAATAAATAGCCACCATATACCTTTTTCACATAATTTTATATTTTCGCCCCAAGATTGAATAACTAACTTGCTCTAATGTACCTTCACACTTCGGTTTTAATTAAGTCCTTATATTAAAAAAAAAAATAAAGAAAATGAGAGCTTTATTATATTATGCCGCTTAACAAAAACGAGGTTAAGTTTGAGGCAGTGTTATTATTATAATTTTGATAAAATTTCGCGAACATTTTTAATAAAAAATATTAATACTATTGATGTATTGATGTGGAGTTAAAAACTTAACTTCGAAATTAATTATCTAACCATTTTTGAAATATTGAATTTACAAAAATAAAATTTAGATTTTTTTTTTAAATTAAAAATTAAAATTTGTTTAAAAACTTCAAAAAAATTATGTTAAAAATCAGTTGAACCGTTTTCAAGAAAAACGAAAATAGAAATGGAATTTTTCTCTGAGAGGTGCTTTTTTAAAAAACTATTTTCCAAAACAATTCTTTCACTAAAAGTGCCACTAAGCGTAGAAGATAATCAATTCGGGTGAAATTCAAATATTCATACAAAAATGACGCCTACTTCACTTTTATGAAATTCACAACCAGAGTACCAAAATATAAAAGTGAAATATGAACCGGTGCTTCAATCAACTTCAGGTAATAATTTTCATTTCCGAACGTACGACCATTAGCAAAAAAGTCGGAGCTGTGGCAAAGTGTGACATTTCTCTATCAATTTGTTTTTCTCAAAATTCTTAAATAAAGACAAAATATTTCGGATTAAGCGATTCTCTTTTCTAGCATTTTTATTTTTGCAAGGGGTAAGAATCAATAAAACAATGAATCTTAACAGTTTTTTTCAGAATTTTCTTAAAATCATTATGACAGTCATTCAAATTTTTTCCATTATATCTGAGCATGAAACACACATACATGTGGAGAATTAATTATGCTTTCATAATTATTTTAACGTCATAAGTATTTAAACGTTTTAATCTTTCATTTATGAGAATTGGATTATTTTAAAATATTAAAAATAATTTGTATTTTCATTTTATCATACAGAAAAGGTACGTATACGCCACAGTGTACTACTAATTTAAAAATGTATGTACATATGTATGGGTTGGATACGACATGTCAATATTATAAATAAAATAATACAAATTATATTACATGACTATTTGTTGATTTTAATTAGGTAAGGACAGAGAAGTACAGAAATTCAATTCAAGATTTCAAAGAGTGAAGATGCATCTATAATAACCATTCACTGCTTTTATTGACTGTATATACAAATACATTATACATTTAAATATAATATAATATAATATAATATAATAATAAAGAATTTTAGATTTGAATGCTGACTTTAGTTATATAGCAACAGACATTATGTAACTTAATGACTTTTTGATACATTAAAAAGGAACTGTAGCATTTTGTAATTCTTCACAATAAATAAAACTACTGCGATATATCGATATTAATTATTATTAATTTATTAATTGCATTTGCTTTGGCTATTTCATTGTAACTATATTTATTTTTTCGAATCATCGACGTGTAGGTGCTTAAACGTCGTTAAATCCTGTGTGAAAGTAGTCAGAATGGGACAATTCTAAGTAGGCCCTTCAGCTAATTTATATTTGCCCAACAAGGACCTACTTGTATAATGCATTGTGTTTTTATATGCACTGTGCATATGCTTCAGTTCAACCACTTGTATGCATGCAAAGGACCCTGTTTGTTTTACGGCACGGCATGAATGCTGCAAAAAAAAGAAAAAAAAGTGCCGCTTCAGGGCTCCGCACATATACTCACTGTGGAAAGGCGTGCTACCAAAGAAATTAAATATAAAAATATCACATAAGGATAGCATGATGTACCTATGTATGTATGTATAATGCTTGTGTTTTTTTTTAACGTATGTAATGTATGTTGTTGTTTTTTAACCATTCAACAACGACGCCTGTATACTGCACTGTTGTGTTTTATAATGCACTGGCACGAGTATAGTAGGTACACAC
Source organism: Epistrophe eligans (assembly GCA_951394125.1). Classification (NCBI taxonomy): domain Eukaryota; kingdom Metazoa; phylum Arthropoda; class Insecta; order Diptera; family Syrphidae; genus Epistrophe; species Epistrophe eligans. The sequence goes on from OX596028.1 coordinate 57,563,304, forward strand.
ACCATTCATCAGAAACAGCGACCGGTTAAAAACGGGTAGTTGTCCTGAACAAATACCTAATTGCAATTGTGCTGCAGGATGCGCTCTCTCGGCAGTAGTGTAGTGGCACTCCAGACAATTCTCATTATTGTTACTTTATACATTTTATTTTTTTATGTTGTTGAGGTACGTATAATGTCGTCGTTGTTTTTGTTTTCTTTTACCTCTTGCAGGACCTTTGCGTCCGTCGCCATCTTAGTTGAGTTAATGTTGGGACAATTGTAGGTTAGGTCAAAAGAAAATCTGTTGCGAATCCTTTTCTATTATGGCAATGAGCATCATGTGAGATAAATCTTACTGATGGATTATTTTTTTATATATTTATTTATAAAAATTATACATATTTGAATACATATGTATATAACTAAGCTAGGTGTTTATATATATATATTTGTTTTAATGATGTCATGTTAAGTTGTTTTGAGAGTGTTGGCGCCTTTGATGTGGAATTACTGTGTGTTTTATGACTTTTGTTCTTTGCAATTAGGTACCTTTCTTGCCAGAAAGTGAGTCCCAAAAGGTATGATTGTATTAAATTTTCACCAGACATCTATCGGGGTCATGAACGGCTTGATAGACTGAAACCCCTTCCTTTATTTGACATATTTGAATTCTGAATATAACCAATTTCAGTCATATGACTGATGGCTAAGGCAGTTTTTTCATTTTGATGACATAAGTGTTATGATATGCATGCTTTGACGGAAGAATTGTTTTGAGATCAAAATAAAAAACAATATTTTGAGAACTTTCTGTATTTTGTTGATTTCGATCAGTTTTTCGCACGCAGAATGTTTTTGTTTTTTTTTTTGGGTTTAAAAAATGGTTTACAATATTACGAAAATCTATTGCTTGATTTTTATTTAACTACGGCTTTATAACATTATCTTCCAAACCAAAAATTATTCTACCAATATTCGGAATATAATAAAAATACCTCCATTCATAGAATAACTGTTCAAAATCCGCTAAGAAAAATCTTATTTTTCTCGAAAACGATTCCTTTAAAATCAAACTCGGTATGGTAATATTAGTACGATTTACCATCTATTAAGCAGGACCCTGTTTATATTTAAAAAAAAATCAAAATAATTTTTTGAAAATTCGATATTTCGGATGGATGATTTTTTAAAATTGATTTTTAATTAAAAATATCTTGAAGGTGGCGTACCAAATTAGTTTCTTAAAAATGTTTAAAATATTTCATATATATACATATATATGTATACATGTATAAGAACGAAAATTAAAATTTCAGAAGTTCTTTAATCAATTTACAGTGGTGTTCCAATTTGGTGGTCCGAGGTGCATTCGCCGATTTTTGAATATTTTTTTCTTATACATATGTACAAAAGTTAAGATAAACTGAAAATAAATAATATAGAAATGTTGATCATTCTATGTTTTTTGTTTATTTATTAAAAGACGTTTACGAGACATTTTGAAGGAGTTTCTTATTCAAGATTCAAATTCTTAAGAATGTCCTCTACCTACCTACTGTTAGATATGTGGTGCAGTGGCTTGCGAAATATATAAGAAAATATGGTAATTTTTTTTATACTCAGAAATTATGTTAATGCCTACTGAGGCTATATTTCTAATAGGTTTTTTGTGTTTGGGTAGTGTATATATTTTCGCGCAAAAAATTAAGTTCAAAATTGTATGTGTCAGAAAAAATTGGTAATATCATTTTAACTCTTTATATATGTATGTAGGTAAATGTGAGCAGATAAATACTTTTAAATTAAGTAAATAGTTATATTAACCCTTTTATCATATTTTATTATATCCTAGGAACAAGGACATGCGGCATTGTACATTTATTTTTATTTATTCAGTTTTATCTGAAATGTATTGAGTAATTAATTTTTTTTTATTTTTTTCTTTACAGGTATGTTATCATCACTTCTTATCACACTAGTTCTTTATCAACTTTAACTAAATTTTACAAATTAAACATATATGTAGCTTCTGGTAAGTTCAATTTATTCAAGGAGGAGTAAATTCATATAATAGTTTTATATGGATGATAATATTTTCACATAAATCGTATTTATTTAAAACCAAATTATCTTTACTTAGTTAATAAGACTAAAAAAATATTGTTATTCATTCATTTCAAGATATTTCTTTTAAAAAATAAAAAAAATATATATTTTATCGGCTGATCTTTATTTATCATACAAAAGAACCATTTATGTTTTAAAGGTAATTTATTTATAAATCCTTTTGTAAACTTTCTTAATTTTTAACATGTTAACATAATATGTACATATTATGTACGGTACATGTTAAAAATGCTCTTAAATTGGGAAAACTTCGATTTTGTAACTAAAATGGTTTATTTTATATTCAAGTTTCCGCTTAAATATTTCTAAAGTTAGCGGACGAAAACAATAATTCTCTTGGTGTCCAAAATTGTATTTTTTTAATGTTAATTTGTTGCGCGTTTATAGATTATTTTTTATTTGCATTTTAAGTTTAAAAGCGCACTTCCAACTATTTAAAATAAAACGGCAGTTGGAGCACAAAATCTAAAAAAATGAGATTCTCAAAATAATTTTTTTTTCCAGAAATTGTAGTTTCTTAAATCCTTTTTTCTGCACCAGGTAGCTCGAAAGGTTTTTTTTTAGCTTAAAATGGAGCTGCCAAAACATAAAAAATGGGAAAGTTAAATTTTTTTGCACGAATTTAAAGTCTCACTAAACTTAATTAAATGCGCAAACCCCGATTTTATAGCTCGCGTATTTTTTTTATAAGGTTTCCGATTAAGAAAAGACTTACCTACATCCAAGATAACGAGAAATAAGCCCACTAAGTTTACAAAATAATTAAATATTTAGTGATAAATTATTCTAGAAACTTGAGTTTTTAGTAACACTCAACTTGAAACTCTTTTGTTAGTATATTAAAACATTTGGCTTCAATTGGAATCGTAAAAAAATATACGAGTAATCGTTAGAATAAAATAGGAGTTGTCATAAAAGGAAAACTTTTATTTGGCCTGAAACACAATTATAAACACACGTTATAAAATATTTTAATTTAATAGGTTTTTGAAAACTGGAATGTAAACTTAATCCTACACTGAAAAACTACTTCGGGATTAAATCGGGTTCAATTTATTTGCACAATAATTAACTAACTCTGGGTTGAACTCATCACTGAAAAACTTGTCTAGGTATAGTAATAGTTTTTGATTTACTACAAGCTACAATTTTTAAAATATATTTTTGTGGAATGTTTTGACATTAACGCAATGCACTGTATCGGATATCTTTCATATAAATCTTAATTATGAGATTTTTTTTTTAAATCTTTGGCATTTCTTTTAACATTTTAAAAAAATAAAATTAGTATTTTAATTATTAATTAATGCAAAGTTAAAAAATTAATTTAAAAAAAAATCTACCCATTTTTGAAATATCGAATTTTCAAAAAATTATTTTTTTTTCTAAAAATATCCAAAATGTTTTGGTTTGAAAATTTTATCATGCAATATTATTTATTCAAAATTCCATTAAAATCGATTGCACAGATATTGAGATAACCAAAATCCAAAAAATATTGTATAAGATACCTTTAATAATTGATTAATGTTATTTTTTTTTCCAATAATATAGAAGATCGTATTGATTTCTCCGCACATACAACCCAACTAACAAACTCTCAAGAGCTTAGCTCTCGAAATCTGAAAAAAACTCGCATAAGACTCTTTTATATCCCATTGCTATACATAAGAACTATTATCTTGTTATGAAACTTAAAATAGTCTCATAGCGTTTTTATTTTGAGAGTCTAACACTTTTCTCTCTTCAAAATACTCAAATCTTATATCTAAATTAATTTCTCTTCTTGAAATAGGATTTTATAAACTTATAGTCTTATAATAGTCCTTTTGTGAAACTTCAGCTCTAAACATATGTTCGAAGACTTCATGATCCCACAACAACACAATTAAAAGAGTTTTAGTCATTCTATACTTATATGAAAACGCTTACAGGATCTGAGTATAATACCTCCTACATCAAGAATATCGGGAGTTGAAATACCAAAAGCTTTGCAATAGGATGCTAATGAGATCATTAATATTTGAAAATTATAAATAAAATAATTTAAATATGCATTATTTTAGAGGCGCGTTGTTGTTTTTCGAGGTAAAAGCTCAAATTAGTAGAAACATTTTCAACCGCATATGTATTTTGGTTCCCATGTGTGAAAATATTAAATACAAAGTTTCGCCATTATAACGCACAATAATATAATTGATTGACTTACAGAATAAATTCTCACACAAGCCTATCATTTTTTTGACATGCGACATACACACAAAATAAAAAAGTAGTTTGTTGCTCTCTAAGAAAATGAGAAAGACAATATTATTCCAAGAGAAGGATACATAATTTTTTAAAGTTTACAAATACAAATATAAATATTGTTCTCTTTTGAGCGAATCTCATTAGAAGAGACGCATTCTCATAGCAAGACTAAGTTGAGCTGAGAGCCTCCCATAACTAGGCCATTTAACGCTTTTAACAGTATTTTAACAATCTAGTAGTAGTCTTCAAGATTACTTTTAGCTCCCTTACATTAATCTAGTTAAACTCTTGGAGCATCTTATGAGAGCAAAAATGTTACTTGGGAAATTTTCTCAAAATTTTAAAAAATAAAAAAAAATTGAAAATGTTTGTATAAATGTTTTAAAATTTATTTAAATATCGTCCATAAAAAATATGATCAAAATCAGTTGAACCGGTTTTGAGAAAATCGACAGGAGGTGCCATTTATAACAATTTGTGAGAAAGAATTTTCTTACAAAAATATTTACTGAATTAAAAAAAAAAAAAAGTTCTGTGCAGTTTTTAGGGAAAAATAATATTTTCACTGATTGCTTAAAACATTGTACGTTAAGTACCATAATTTTTGGTCTTAATAATGAAAAAAATAAAAATTTAAAACAGCATGGTGTATTTTTATCAGGGAATGAAAAAAAAAAATACATCACATTCACATAGGTACATTGTATGCAACATGGAAGACTTAGAATTAATAATGAATTTTAAATTAATTTTGAGCTTTAAGGAAAAAAATCGTTGAAATGTTTTTTTTTTTTTTTTTTCTAATGTCACGCTATTATATTACTACTTTTTCTTATGCTTATCATCAATTGCCTTCTTCTTGAGAAAATTGAAAATGATAAAAACTACTTAACTATATACAATACATACTAAGTAGAAATAGGATCTTGGGGCAACTTACATAAATAAACGGAATGAAGTTAAATTAAAGGAAATTTATTTTTGTTATTTTTACTTTTCTGAAAAACTTGAAGACATTATAGTTTCATTGCTTGAAGATTTAATAAATCTACTGTTAAGATTAAAACATAATATTCTGATGAGTTTTTTTTTTAAATGATGTTAATGATGAATTAATTAAGGATACAACTTCATTCAATTTCTCTTCTTTTGTTTTTTTTTTTTTTTTGTTTTTTATCATGATGGCGAATAGGTCACTTAGCGGTTTTCTGGTTCATAACTGCTTTTTCTTCAAAGAAAAAAAATCAAGAAAATACTAAATAATTGGATAACAACTGCTAGACTGGACGTATACTATCCTATGCTTCCTACATATATATGTATAAGAACCATGAGTAGATGAAAAATGGAAGAGATAAAAAGAGAAACGGAAATATTAGGGACTAATTGGTCAATAGGATGTCGTGACTCCATTGCAGTCTTATATAGTTCGGGAATTCTTTTATATGGTTACCTTCTTTTGCTATCCCATTTCTCCTGAATCGAGAAAAAGCAAGAGCAACAGGAACAGGGATAAAAAATGTATTAAGAGACACAGACAATTTATTCATCGCTTTCATTTGCGAATCAGCAAAAATGCGGAAGTCGGAAAAATTCTTTAAAAAAAAGAAAAAAACAAGACTCAATATAGACAAAAAACAAAAAAAAAACGAGACACCACTCAAGATTGAGGAAGGATGTTCGCCATTCTGAATAGATAGCGACGATTTGCCAACTCAAGTAATTATCCAATTGTACCAGGATACTACTGTTTAATTGCCTCCATCCGAAGTCCTCAATATAGAACAAAAGGAAGAAAATTCAATAAAAACAAAATGGAGGGAAGGAGGGGAGGGAAAAAACAAAACGAATGTGGATGTGAAATTGGTTGTGATTTCCAAAAAGGATTGCTAATCAAAGGACACGCGACACAATTGCTCCAGGATGTTGGAGTGTTCTAGCAAATACTTGAAAGACAACAGAAGAATTTCAGTTTAGTATCAGTGTTGAGGAGTTGTAGAGTAGTTCGACGTGTACCTACTATAGGGTTGGGTAATGGGCTTTGCGCAGAACAGACAGATATACATATACAAAGACTGCCTCTCCATCATTGAGTTCAGTACGGCTTGTAAGGATAAAAGCCCTTCTATGGACAGGATCTTTTTTTATAAATGATGGTCAATGCCATCATCTTCTTTGCAACACAATTCCACAGGACAAATAGATATACCTAGATATGGGTTGTTTTTGCTGGTTTTTATCATTTACCAAGCCATGCGGTAGAATTAGTCAAAAAGAATAAAAATGATTGAAAAAAAAAAATGCAGACACGATGGTAACGGAATTAGTTGCAAGACTTTCACGCTTGGATACATTTATTAGCTTCATTAACTAAACAGATGAATGGGCAGTGGGCATACCTTATATATATTGCATGGGATGAAACAATATAGAGGGTGTCCTTAAGAAAGAATTTAATGAGAACGTCGTCGAATAGTAAATGGTCGGAGAAAATGACCTAGTTGGTAGTAAAATAATAGTTTCATGTCCCTTACCTAAAGATAAAAGGGAAGGTGTTCTTTAGTGGAGATTTTTTTATTTTCTACCCTGGTTGATCCATAATTGGAATTTTTTACTATTACTTTATATCTTACTTCATACTATACAGTTTGTTAATGCACCGTCAGAAGAACAAAAAATATGTTTGATTCAAGATAGCTTTTAAGGATCCATACAATTTGGCGTTTCGTCCGAGCGGCCGCCGATTAAACTTTGGCTTATCAATTTCCATTTATATTATTTTAGGTCCGTCAAGCTGGAAACACCTTAACTGAAATTCAAAATTCGTATGATGCAGGAATTAAGTGCTAATTGAGTGCTTATTTAGTACCACAATCCTGGCTTGGAACTAAAATCCTTTCCCCATTAAACCTGTGGCGTTCCCAGCTTGATGTCAAGCTAGGAAAACCACATCTCCAATAACAAAATTTCAAAAATCTGATGTTGAGGGTTTTAGGCGCTATTTTGGTGCTCTTTATTTGGTGGAACTCCAAATTAAATACTCTTTCCTGTCCCTCTACCCTAAAAACTTGTATTGTTTCCAGCTTGATTTCAAGCTAAGAACACCATACCAGCAAACGCATAGGTTTCAATAAAACTAATGATGGGGGATTTAAGGGCTATTTTAGTGCTCGTAATTGCGTGAAACTTCAAATTATATATTCCACGATTTTACTTTCTATTCTATGCTAAATCTTAAAAAGAAATTAAAATACCGTTTAGTTTTATATGCCACTACGCTTACCTCCTTATCTGTGGAGTTCCTAGCTTGACGTCCATATTTTGTATAGTACAGTATTCAATGACTTAAAAATAACTAACACATTTAATCCGTCTACGGCACGCCACCTAGGGAACAAAACAATCGGAAACTCTAGGATCCTTAAAAAAGGAACATACATACCAGTTTGCCGTATATTATAACTATACCTAGCACGCAGCCAGGGAATAAAGCATAACTTTCATAAGATAACCTTCAGTGAGCTTCTTGTCCCTCTCCTTTTGTCCCTAGCATTGATCAATTTTTAAAACGAGTTTTAATTCAAGGCATTGAAATATTTCGGTAAAGTATAACTAATAAAAATTGGCTATAACAGTCGAAAATACTGCTAAGTTTTAGTTGAGGTGTCGAAAGGCAAAAGCATACATTTGTAATTTAATATGATCTTTGCTTTGAAACGCTTGTTTTGGAGTATGAAACATTCCTAACGACAAGCTTTTCATGGCTTTTAAAATTTTATTCCAACTGGAAAAAATTAAAGTATTGGTTAATGAAATTATTTATTCTGAAAACCGTTAATATGAAGCCCAAAAATGGTCTATAAATTCGGAAATCCTTTGGATATTAGGTTTAAAGATATATGAAAGAGTCTTCTTAAGTATTGACACTAAACAGATTGAACAATTTATAAGGTGGCGCAAAATTAATCATCATATATTATTGAATTACTTTTTTACTAAATAAAAAAAAAATATTTTGAGTGATGGAAATCTTTATTTGGACCTTTACAATTTTTTCTACTAAGTGTGCAGCTGTTTAGTTCACAAATGTCAAACATCTTCCGATAAAGGGTGATTAATTTTGCTTGTATCACTAAGCGGATGGAATTAAAGCAGTCGAAGATCTTCAAATAAAGTTGCGGAAAATTTTGAGTTATTTTAAATCATATATAACCACGTACCGAATTAATCTGTCTTTCAATATTATAAAATTTTAATTGATTTAATTGTTTAACCTTCATTACATAGATCTTCCCTATATTTCCATTATATATTTAATGGAAATATAGGGAAGACATTTCTATTTCCCATTCATAGATAGAAATCTAATTTAACTTTTGTAAAAATTATTTCCAGCTTGCTCAAAACAAGCTGACAGCACTAACTTGGCTTCGTTGTTTGTTTTAGCTAACTCAAGAACGGTTTTCCCATAAAGCCACCGCACATCCACATCACAAACTATGGCGAAAATTATGTTAAAAAAATGTTTTCTACAACGACGCCGCATATATGTACATTTTGTTCTTTACACGACTGAAGCGTGACGCACGTCGTTGTTCAATACCATGAAGGTTTTAACATTATAGTTTCTCTTTCAGGTGTGAATGAAAGTTGTGGACGTGATATTTTGTACAGAGATAGTTTAGTAGGTCTGTGTGACATTCTCGGAAAAAAATATAAGCTTAGTGTGTAGGGTTCATATAAGTAGGACGAAGGGGCCTTTACCTATATCTTTTTACAAAAAAATTAATAACCTATTCCAAAATCTTTCACCAGCAGTATGAATGATGCCAAAAACTCAACACGAAATGATAGAAAGTTTTGTCATGTACTAATATAGTTTTTGACTTTAAATTCCCAAAAGTCTGAAAGTTATCCTTGCACATTGCGGAGCTTTGGACACAAAAACACTCATATATTATCATCTGTTCTTGTGTATACATCAGCTCATGTATTAGATGGGATTATTTTTTTTAGTTTTCTGCAATATCTTCCTTCCTCGACAAGCTATCGACACTCTTGTGAAAATCGACAGAAAATCAGAACCAGGATGTAGACATACCAAGATACATTCATATATGTATTATATAAGTCTGTGATGGTGAATTAAAAGATTTTGTGGTGGTATTGTCATTGTTGGAAATTTCTCTAACAATCGAATTCGGGGTTAGGATGTGAAGTAGATGCGGGATTCCAAATACGAAGTTGATTGCCCTCAGGAAATGAGTGTCGCATGAACTTTATACCTAGCCCCAGAATAAGCGGTATTATGTTCTTAGTCCATTGAGGAATCATAGTCATGCTTTACTACCATTTTTATGTGTATGTACGAGTATTGTGCAAACCCCAATCCAAACATACATTTAGGTCCCATATGAGTCTTCCACAGCAGTTATACCCAACGTATAAGATTTAATATGGGTTTACATCGTTGTGCTTCAGCTCGTAGCAATTCTGCATTTATATATGTATATGTACATATTTACTCGTAAATTTGTCCTATAATTGAGTTTCTGATGATATAATTTAATGGATTTGGCAGTGAAGAAGTTTTTTAATAAGGTTCATTAACTGACATCTGCAATGGATTCAATTGAAAAGCTTATAAATGGGTTAAACTTCAATCAAAGTTGATGATGATTTCTTACAAGGTAAGGTATTAACGTACTTGCTGTTATGAGTGCGAAATCTATCATCCTTCTTATTGAGCAAGAAGTGATATGATGTATAGAGTATCCCATTGAGAGGGGTAGGGGGAATCCTTCCGGTTCTGGCTTTTTATAAGTTTTGTTGGTGTTTTTTTTTTTTGTTTTTTAAATTTAAATGATAATTTTATTTAAAAAATTTAAGTTCATAATACCTATTGATATTATTATAATATTTTTTTTTTTTTAAATAAGTACAAATCCAAGTTTTTTCACTAATTTTTTATATTCAATGATTATGAAATAATTATTAGGTATTTCACTTCAGCTTGAAGAAGGGCTACATGCTTTGACGCTTTTGTTGACCCAACAATGTTTGAATTGAAAGCAATTAAACATTGTAAAATACCAGTTATTCAGAAAAATACCTTTCAAATTTTGTATATGGCGATCTATAGCAAAAATTCTGCCTTTTACATTTTACAAAAAAAAAGTTCCAGAACAACATTGTTTTGCCGAAATTGATTTTTCTGATTTTTTTTTGAATTGATAATATTTTAGTTGAATTTTTTGACCGTCGATATATAGTTATTGGAAAAAAATGCACCCAATAGCTAACTCTGCATTTATGTGGACAAAAGTACATTAAACCAAAAAACTTATACTGATGATATAATGACGTTTACGACTGAATTTCTCAAAATCTATTGCTCTTACGAAATTAAAAATTACAATCTTCGCGTTGGTATTTTTCAAAAAAAAACTCCTTTCACCACTAAAAAATCAAAAGCAGTGGTTCAAAATTTTTCGAGTGAGCTTAAGACTGCAAAAAATGTTTGCTTTTTCAGAATTTTTTTAAAGTCGTCTTATTTTATTGGGTTGTATATAAATATATGAAAGTGTCATAATAAATATTTATAAATGTTTGACCAATCAAAATCCATTATTTTCCAGCCAAAAATATGAAGGAAAATATAGTGTCCGCCACGTTCATATAACTTGGTCTTTCATATGGCTTTACTAATTCATAAATTTGTTTCATCAGAACTATAGTTAGAAGGGTTGCCATAACTCAATTTAATATCAATATCATATCAAATACTATAAAGGCCATTCTATTTCCATTGTAGGTACACATTTTCAAGCACTAATCCAATGACGAATCATTTATTACTGGCCACAATTACAATCAAAATGTTTCCATTGAATTCTTCTTTCTTTAAATGTTGTATTGTTGTTTTAACTTGATTATAATTATGGGCATTCCTGTTAAAATGTCTTTTCTGTTTTGTTCATAAAGCAAATTAAAGAGAAATCAAATCACCATCACTATTTAACAAATGAATTGAAGCAGTTATGATTATTAAAGTCCTTTTCTGTACAAATCAGTTTTATTATGATAAAAAAAAAATAGAGATACAAATTAAAAGCGAAAATCCCAAAGTGTTCAATTATAACTAATGGCAACGGATCGCCATTAAAACTTTAGAGTATAAAGTCTCACCAAAAAATGCTCTTGAAAAGCATTCCAAACAAATTAATTCTAAAAAACATGGTTTTAATTAGTGCATTCCTCATTTATCTAACGTCAAATTAACCCATTCAAAAATAGGATAAAGGAAAATCGCCCAACGATTCTAGCTAGATAGCTACACGATTATTATGATGGCAGAAAATTTGGTTGGGTGTTGTTTCGCTACACCATTTATAATTATTATCAACGGGTTTTCTGTTTTCATATCGCACGAATGATTGTATGGTTTTTCACTTATTTTACATTCTATCTCCCTCACTCTAACGAGTATTTAATATATGTATGTATGTAGGTAGGTACGACGTTAGTATTTTTTTTTAACATTTCAATTATACAAAAAAATAAAATTTGACTAAAAAACATCATAGACTTGCATTAGTTTTTATTTTGTTTTAATGTCGGAGCTAGACGAAAACAATATTATGAAGATAATGGGTTTAATGTGTTTTTTTTTTTTTAATTCCAGGGGTGGATTTTTGAATTTGATATAGCAACCAGCGTTGCCGGCCATACAAAAATTTTCGGCCCACATTTTCTAGAAAAACGTGCCATTTTCTAAAAAAACGTGCCATTTCATTTCCATATGAAAAAATGTAAATTGTTATGTTTCATATTAAAAAAAAAGTTTAATTCAATTACGGGGTAAACTATAACAAAAAATAAGAAGAAATAATTTATTTATTCGTGTATTGTCAAAATACAGTTTATGCCAGTTGAAACAATTTTCTTAAAATTTCTTCAATTTCAATTATTTTATAGTAAACGCTAAATTGATAAGAATTTGTCTTCCATTACCCCTTAAGTTTACCGCTATTAAACCTAGAATGTTTTATGAAATTCGCAATTATTTTTAAAACTTTATTATGTTTGTAAGACCTAAATTCTTTTTAAATGCAACATAAATTATAAGAAACTAGTAAGAAGCTTTTAAAGGATCAAGTTTTAAGGTGACTTTATTGAGGTTTTTAAAAATTAGTATATTTTAAATTACAATAATTTTTAGTTTTTATAGAGTATTTATTTATTTATTCATTTTACGGCTATATGCAACGATTGAAAATAATTACAATTACAACTAACTAACTAAAGCTAAAAATAAAATTAAATCTAAAACTAAAATAACACTAAAAAAAGATCCTAATAGTGTCATATGGGTAAGTTAACTAGATTCATCTGTTAAGGAGTTTGAAAAAGGAAAGTCTTGTAACTATTGAGATTGTTTCTGTTAGACAAAAATGCATTGCATTGTTTATAACATATGAGCCAATTGGGACAGTTTAGCTGAACAAATTATAATGCAAGACTATATATGATGCCAATTCGAATTAAATGCCTCTGCAAGGTCAATATGTATAAGCTCACTACATATTTTTTTATTTTTAAGGTTTTGGACAATCTTATCCTGGAATATTAGCAGTACATTTTCTGTAGAGTTCCCTTTTTTAAACAAACTCAAAGTGGTTGTTTCGAGTGATGTCTGGATCTTCTCAGAAACTATTTAAATAATCATGATCATGAACATGAAATCCACGGGAAGAGCATCTTGTTGAAACTGGGGTGCTTAGAGAATGGTCACACCTCTAAGTTAAAAGTCCAGCAATCCATCCACTGCATCATTGCCCCTGGCGACATCTATTTGATTTACTTGATTTTTTAGATTTCCTTTTCCATTCAACCAAAAAAGTTAATTATTTTGCAGTCTTATCTTTGAAATCCTTTAGGTAGGCGAGTGGTCTCTTACTAAGGCCGACACATGAGGGGTGAAAAGAATTACCACAAATACCACTGCAACATATCCAGTCAACATTGGATTCGATGTTGACGCAAAGGGGGTTTCCGCACTTAGATGACATAATTTAGTTTTGTTAGTTTTTTTTTTTTTTTTTAATTATTATTATTTTTGTTTTTGTTTTATTTCTCAAGCAACAAAAACACAGGTAAGCACAAATTATTACTTTAAAATTAACTGCAGTGGCGAAAGAGTTTCAGGGTAGAAATAAGGTCACAGATATCGCGATTAAAAGTGCGGGGGTAAGCGAATTATGGGAAAAAAAAAATAGAATTAATTCTTAATCAAGAGGGAAATTGGTTACGAAGAGCGATTTGAAACACGTCTGTACTTGGCGGCGACAAAATGTGTACAAACTCATAAAAAAAATCAACTTTAATTTTATGTCTTCAGCATTTCCTAAAAATTTCCCTAAATTTAGAGTTTTTGGGGAATGAAATTGATTTTTGGAAAATTTTTCGAAAACTTTCAGTTTTTTTTTAAATTGTAGGTAAAAGTTGTTGGTTATGCAATTCTACAAAAACAACCAAATGCATTTTGATAAAATGATGCTAAAATGTTATGGTGTAGTCCTTATTTTTTTCTCAATTTTGTAGCAGATTCAGATTCACTAAAATTTTTGCTGATAAATATTTTTTTGCTAGTTAGATTTAAGGCGCCTTCGGCCTTTCCTATTGCATACCTCAACAAAGCCTATCACTATTTTTTAGAGAAGGAGGAGTGTTGGTATGCACTTTGTGGAAAATTATTTGTAACATTGTGAAATTTTTCATCGATTTCCCCAATTCAAAAATCGAAAATGACATTCATTAATGGGAACAACAACCCTACGTGTATGAAATGTTTTGCCCATTCAAATCCATTAACTTTGAAGATTCAACTCTTAGAACCGAATATATGCCTTCGAAAGCCGACCGTATTGGTCGATTTTAAATAATTTCTTATATCATGTCTCAATGTCCTAAACTAAGTCGCTTCTTTTTATCTTTATTTTTTATTTTCTCATACAATGTGTGCCCCTGAATGAAAAAATATTGTTCCAGTAAAAGAATAGATTAACAACTTTTTCATTTTTTTTTTTAACTCGTCGATTGAGTTCAAAATGTTTAAAAAGTCAAAATTAATAGACAACTGATTTTTTTTTTTTTAGTTAAAAGAAAATAAACTAATAAAAAATTTTACAAATTAAATTCATATCGAAAATTAGAAAAATTTAAATATATTAATTGCCTTTAAACAATTTTTTTTTTGTTCGCCCTCTCAAATTTTCTACCCACAGGATCAGGAAACTTTACCAATGCTCCTTCAATTTTTAAGCGGCTGTTGTCTAGTTGTCTATATCGCAATTCCAAAAATTATAATTTTATTTTAGGTAGACGGAAATTCAGAACAATATTCTGATGTTTAATTGAAACTTCTACTTTTTGCATAAAACACTCACGGGACCGAATAAAAATATAATTTAATTTTTTGTGTTTGTATACAACCAAACAATTTCGTTATGTTTTATTTTGCTGATTTAGTGAGAATAAAATTGAAAAGCTTTGTACATACAGATGTATATATATGTACGTACATTCTATTAAAGTGTCGGAACTGCATTTAGTTTTGACAGCAAAATGTCACTTTTTAAATGAATTTATTAAGTGGAAATCGTTAGAACTATACATACACTACAGAATATAGACAAACATTTAAATGGCAAAAATATGTACATACATATACAGCAATGGGTTTTAGATAATAATTTGAAAATATGCATAGGTTAGGTACCTATAGATAATAATGCACGAAGAAGTCCCCATGCTTGCTTCTAATATATTTCTAATATTTATTAGAAAGTTATATTACTTCATATTCAAATTGAACTTTGGTTTAAAGGTTTTATAAATAATAAATAAGTAGTATACTTGAAATGAAAATAGTGCTCTAATAGACATTATACATTATTTCGGGAAAAACAAATAATCCAGTAAAATATGTTAATTTATTGAATACATAAGGTATCCATCAATTGAAAAGATACAATAATATAGTTTTTGAAGGAGGCAAAGTCACTGCACTTTTCAATATGCATACTTTACTTATATTATAAAATTCCCTATTGGGATCGCCCGAAGCATTTTCGTTCTTATTTATTTCTTGGAATATATAATTTTCACTGAAATGCTTACATTTGCATATTGCACTCAACTTAGAAAGAACGTACTTATATATATATATGAGTATGATCGAGTGCACACAGCAAAATTCAGTGCATCACGCTTCACCCAAAATCCCAAAGCAATTTATTAAGGCGCTTGACTTTTTGAAACACTCTTGTGTTTCTGCACATTAAATGCAGGCTCAAGGGTTCTAAAATGAAGTCATTGTCCTACAGATTTATTTTCCTATATATGAACTGTAATCTTGGTCAGTCTTATATAATACAAACCAAATGCTACCCTTTTTATTTAGTTTTTTTTTTCAACAAAATTCTTTAAGTTCTTGAGAGAATCAACTTGAGTACGTTAAATCCCTGAACAACGTCATTTCTTGAAATGCTAACAAAAGACATAGTAATTTTCCAGGAAATGCATCTTGGATATAAAAATTATGTATGTTATACTTTCGTTAAATATTGCTTGAATAACAATTGGTATTTTTATACTTCTTTTCTTAATCAGGTTATTTTTGCGAATAATGATATCTTCATGTGGCTTTAATATTAAGCAAATTCAAATTACACATTGGCCTCTATAATCATAGGTACGCATACAGACCAAAGACCATCCTTGAAAAGTGCATTCATGTGAACGTTTCCTTGAAGTTGACAAACTCTACAATTAGGCTGACCATAATCAGGGTAAATATACATAATTAAAAGTTAATGCATTCGGAAGGCCACTATTATCGTCATCATCAAAAGCAATAGTCAAGAATATTGAAGCCTAACATAGTCAAATGGAATTCAATTAAGGTCAATGGAAACAAACACATCTTAGCTAAAGGATAATGGATGCGAATGTGAACAATATAATTATTTATAGCAAATCACGGTAATGAGGTTTGCAATATTATGTAAAAATATTTTTTTTTTTTCAAAAAAACTTAATTAAATATTCGATAGTGTTCCTGCATAAATTGAAAAAAAATTAATTTATAAATTATGGTAATTGTATCTATTAGTTTACCCAAAATAAATAAATACAATTGGTGGTGCTGGTAGACTCCTCGTGTAAAATCAGGGTCTATTGACCTACATTTCTCAAATATTTCTGTAAGGTGTTATCGGCAAGAATGGTCAATAGAGGGGATTTTTAACGTAGATATTTAATTTCCTGTCCTTTCGGCTGCAGCTTAAACGGGTGGGTCAATTTTCTTTAAACTTGGTACCTAGCGGTTTTTGGGTGGTTGCCAAGTTTAATAAAAATCGATCAATCGAATTATTAAGTTCTCAAATAAAATTTTGAAACTTTTTTTAAAAATCAAAAAAAAATAAATAAATGTCGGTACAAAACTTTTAAAACTTTTCGAAAAAAAAAATTGGTCAAAATCAGTTAAGCTGTTTTTGAGAAAATCAAAAATAATGGTTCTATGGGATGTATATCATTTATATCCATTTTTCCCCTTTTTTTATAAAATGGTGTCCTTTTTGTATAAAACAATTTACGTTTTTAAAGTTTAAATTTATTTTTTTTTAAGTTGTGGGCACGTTTTTGAGAAAATTTAGGTTTTCATAATTTGGTAAAAGAAATCGTGCGGCAGGTACTGTTATTTTTGGTCTTAAAAAAATGAAAAAAACCTGTGGGGGAATGGTTCTGTCCAGAGAGTACCTAATACCTATATTATCTAGAGAAGGTATAGGTTCGATTTTTGGGTTTTTTTAATTACCTGGCTCAGCTCATTTGGTAGGTTTTAGTGATAAAAAATATTATGTAAAGGAAAATTTTATTTAAAATTTTTTAAATATGTGATTTTTTTTTAAATCGGAGTTTCTGTTGGGAAAATAGGGGTAAACCAAAAGAAAAGTCTAATTTCCACTTTCTAAACGAAAAATAATGAGTTTTTGTTTCTTTAATCAATTCATCTTATAAATACAAGAAAGCCATTCATATATAAAATAAAATTCTAGAAAATGTAAAATTCGAGATAAAAACAAGAAAAAGAAAAAATAGACGTTCAAGAAAAATATCACATAAAATCAGGGGAATGTTTTCTAGAAATAAATTTTATATAATTTGAGGAGCAAATAGGAAATTAAAAGATAGTTGAGCTCAAGAGAGATTAATTACAAAATTTCAAAGTTCTAAGCAAGTTTAAAAGAAGAAAACTTAAATATGAATATGATAAAATATGGGCGTGGGCAGTGGGTCTTTTTTATTCAAATCACACCATTGGTTCAGAAGTTTTCAAGTCTATTAGCCCCATGGTCTTTTAACAAAATCCTACTTTTTTACTCTGCAATCTAAGGAATATTTAAATGTCTATTTAGACTCTGAAAAGAAAGAAGTGCTATAAATAATAACATTTATGTAATGGAATTCCAATTTGATTTCCACTTCGACTGATTCGATTGTTTCTGTTCCCGAAATAGAACCATCCATACTACAATTTGACAAAATCATTGTTTCAAAAGAAGCCCTCCTTTCCATTTGAAGCTAAAAATTGATCTAATCTTAGTTAAAATGGATCAATATTTCTGGTTTCTGTATTCTTTATTTTTATTATTTAAGATACTGACATTTAAAGCCATTACCACATTCCATCGACTGTCTTCCCGATATGGCTTGAGGAAATTTTCTATACTTACTTCCTTCATATTTTGTGTAATTTGTAAAAGGAAGTACCTATATATACCTTAATATTATCCTTTTTCAAACCTCCTTCATATTATACTCTTTGAAGGATGAAAGCAGGTCTTATACCCTCGTCAAGCCATCGGAAGTGGGCTTAACAATTAAGTGAAATGGCATAGTGAATAAAATATTCTTTCCAATTTCTTGCAAAAAAAAGAAAGAAAGAAAATTAATCGTTCCTCCGTTGGCATCTTGAACTTTAGTTATACCTACTTATGTGTGTATATGTGAGTGTGTTGGGAAGGTCTCTATATACGAATCTTGAAAGAACCCCAGATGTCCTTGAAAAATTCGTAATTTCTCCTTTGTGTTATTGTAATGATATATGTAAAATATTAATCTTAATAGTCCTTTTGTTAGGATATCGACATGCTGATTACATCGTGTGTGCAAAAGTTGGTAGGTATATAATATGATGGGTATAATGAAGACGTGCGCATCTGCTTGAATTGAAGCGTTCCTATTAGTTAACTCTTGTGCAAGATTTATCTTGTTTTTCAAGCTTTCCTTTTATGAGTCCTCAAGCACTTTTGATAACTCTTGTATAAGTAAATACAACATGATATTTTTTGGGAAGAGCAGAAAGTTTTATGGAACGTGATATACAGAATCTCCTGTTCTTGGTGCTGTTGATTCGACTCATTTTTGCTAGGATTTAAGTATATGTTTTAGTATAACGTTTTTTGGCTCATTAACTTGTGTTTCATTTATTATTGTTATGGGTTTTGTGTAGATTTCATTAAGTGCTAGTTTTATGTCAAAAGCAAAGTATGTTATCAAATGTTATAATTGGAATATTAGGTACTTATAGAACATAGAAAAATGCATTAGAGTTTTCTTTTATTTTATTTCAGTTGCTTTCAAGTCAATCCTTTTTGTTTTTACCGCTAGATATACCTATGTATGTAACGTACATACATACATATATCTGACATTGAAAAAAATTTATATGTATTAATATGTTATACCTACCTATGGATATACTTTTTTTCTAAAAATGCTGTTATAATAAAAATTATTTATTTATTTTAAATTCTTTGGAGCGGTTTAAAAAAATCTATTAATGGGGAGATTAAACATTAAAAAAATTCTACAATTCTACGTACATATTTTTGAAAGCTATTATATAAAAAAATTAAATTAAATCGATCTAGCAGGTAATAGGATAGTTAAAAATAAAAAAAATTATTGTGTGTATACTGCAAATTCTTTTTCTGATGAAGTGGTAGATTGTAGTAATATAGTACACACATTTTAATCAAAATCGTAAAAGTCGTGTTTGAGAAAATAAAATTTTCTTTAACATATTTTAAACATAGGTATGTACAGAAGGTACCTACCGTTAATTTCGGTTAATATATTTTTTTTTTTGTAAAACTGTTTGGTAATTTTTATTAAAAAACCAATTGGTGTCAAATCTAATCAAAATCTACAGAGTCGTTTTCGTAATACATTAAATTTTCAAACAAAAAATTGAATAATTAATCAAATTCAATTGAACCGTGCTCTAGAAAAGCAAAACTAAAAAAATCATTTGTCGGAAATGTATCATTTTTTGGAAATATTTGTTTCCACCAAAACATAGCCCGCCACCCTATGCTTATTTGAATTTAAGTTTTTAAATCTGTGGAGCAGTTTTAAAAAAACAAGATTTTTTAAAAATAATAAAAAAATTATATGGAAGCTAACGCATTTTTAGTCCTAAAAATAGCAACAAATCATTTTTCGGTACTTTGGAGGTTATTCAAGGCCAACCAATTAATTTTTCAGCACAAAACTAATTAATTCTTCGAAAAATTCTCTTCATTTTTGAAAGATTTGAAATCAAAACCGTAGGTATAAGAAGTTTTGTAAGAAAAATATCTCGAAAACTTGATCCAAACAGCAGTTTCTGATGTTAACTTCAAATTCAGGGCAGCAATAATCTTCATAAAAGTGAATAGTCTGGCTTCTGTCACAAAAAATGTAATTAATGAAATGTATCAAAAAATTTTAATTTGTAAAATATAACAACTAGTTTTTGTGGTGACTACTTCTCTTCGCGTTTTTGGTTTTATTCTACATTGTGACTTTCAACTGGCATATTTATGATTATAATGTTATTGTAATGTTTTGAAGAACAAACTATGTAGTGGAAATTGATTAAGCTGAAAAGTTATTCGTTTGTTTTCTTGTTATTCACTGAAAAACAATAAAAGAAACTTTAACGAACTTATACAAATACATACATATGTATTTGAAAAGAAATTGAAGTTTTGTTTATCTAAGTACACTACACTTCTACAGGGTGATTTTAATAAAATGTGTTTTGGGACAAAAATAATTAAACAACTGGGGAAGACTATACTGTTTTTTTAAACGTCAATTGCTACTTAAAAAAAAACACATTTTTTTGATATTTAAATAAAATTTTATTTTGTTTCATATTGTGCGTTCCTTTACTAAACTCTGAGATTTTTTGTCCAAAACTACACATTTTTTTATGAACTTTGGCACACTTTTGAGTAGTTTAGAAAATCATAGAGTTTCAAAGTAAAGGAACGCACATATATGGAACTTTTTTTTTAAATTTTTTAACTCAAAAAGTTTGAAAAGAATATAAAAATATATTCTTCAAGTCTAATATAATATTAAATAATTAATAATAAATTTTTGGGCCATTTAAACTACGTAGGTATATTGTTAATAAAAAAATGAAAAATATGGTACTTACTTACCATATTTTCAATATTTGTTCATAAAGCAAGAGTTTTGATGAAAACCAAAAAATAAAAGACTTGCATATTATACCGCCGGAAATTGTATTACTTTCCTCAACTGCATAAAACTTTTCTTGCATTTTAAGTGAATCACCCTGCTTAAAATATATATTTCTGTTTTAGTATAGAAGGAGGAAATTCGTGTCAGGACTTCGGCACCAAAAGTCATCAATTCAATGTGGACAAGGCTTGAAGTGGCACCAAAATTATGCATTTTCGCCCATCACTCTATAATGTTTTGTCCTTTTTTATATAAAAAAAAAAACAAGAAAATAGATTTTGTGAATGAATATTCTCTTTCTCTATCTTAGGCAAAAAAAAAAGTATAAAAATAAGTTCGTTCTTGGGGCAAAGTGCAATTCATCATTTGAGGATTTTTGATCACTCGGGAATAATTCTTGAAAAGTTATAACTTTGTCTGTCTGCGTGGAGATACGTGTGTCCTTTTTTATATGAAACCTATTTTTGGAAGAAAAGAAACTTTTGATTACTTTATGATACAGTTTTCAACTTTGCTTTATATTGTAGTTTTGTAAGGACAAAATGAACTTAGGTGTATAAGGTTTTGATATAAGTATACTTATAAAAGAATTCGTCTTTATTATGTTTATTCAATAATGTTGAAAGACTATATGATTTAATCTTTTTCATATATATTGTGAAATTTGAGACTTTTTTGCAACTGTTTGTAAAGGAATTTCAGACATTTTTTGGAAGGTGGGGATTGAAGGCAAGACTCCTTCATAAAATAAAATAACATACAATACAAACAACAAATAAAACACATAATTGAGACGTTAAGTGTCAGTCAAAATTCTTCGTGAGCTAGGTAGATGTACATAGATTTACAAAAAGGTATAGAAGGTACACATTGGAAATAAAATTAACGCCTGAGTCCCACGCACCTACTTATGTATAATGAACATAAGGGTGGTCGTTCTGTCGTCTGTTTTCATTTTTATGTTTGGATGGTCTTAAATCGGTTTCAATTTTAAAGGAAATAATTTAAAAAGTTTTTTTTTTTAACCTTAATAGCTATCTACATATATTTAAGTATGGGTATACTCGCTGTCATAGCAGTTAATTAAAGTTGTTATTTTTCTATTCTATGTATATATAAATAAGGTGATTCGCATAAAATGCAAGGAGAAATTAGGACATGAAGTGAAGAATGAGCCAAGATATAAGAGCAAAAATCGTATGGAGAGTCTATTTTCAGGCAGTATAGGGGCAAGAAAAACAGTAGTTATCGTAATTCACATTTTTACTTGCGATATATAGGTTAGATACTACATATTATGTACATATATGGCAAGTTATGGAAAGAATTGAACTCGAGATTTTGATCAAAGTTGATATTACTATTGATCGAAAAAAGTTGGTCTCGCAATTCTGTCTGTCTGTCTGTTCTTTCGACTGTAGCCTAAACAGGTGGATCGATTTTCTTTAAACTTGGTACCTAGCGTTTTTTTGGGGCTTTTCCATTTTTCCAGTAATTTTTTTTACAAATAATAAAAAATAAAATTTACGAAAAATTTCCCATACTCATTTTTTTGATTTTCTCAAAAATGGTTATACTGAATTTGAACAATTTTTGTATAGAGAATTTTTCAAATTTTCAGTTTAAAAAGTATTGCATACCAATTTTTTTTCAGATTTTTAAAAAAACTTTCAAATTTTTTTTTGAGAACTTAATATGTTATTCCAAAACGACTTGGTCGATTTTTATTAAACTTGCATGTAGCAGTTTTTTGACATCATCTAGCAGATTTAAAATACAAATTATTCTTATAGCAAAAAAAAACAGTTCCTCCCATACAAATGTTATAAAACCGGCATGGAAAATCTCATTTTTATCAAAAACGACTCCGACGATTTTGATTAAAATTTTTATGTGAGCTAATATCAGTACGATCTATCATATTATTGAGAAGAAAATTGTATTTATCGTCTAAAAATGGTATCTTTCATAGAACCATTTTGTTGGTTTTCGACTCATTATCTGTTCAAGTAATTTTAATCAAATTTTTTACAAATGAACTTCAGATAAGATCGAATAATATTGCATATCAAAATTTTCAAAAAATCAAATTTTGAATTAAAAAAAAAAAAAAAAAAAAACAATTATAAAAATTCAAAATTAATTTTTGAAAATTCAAAATTAATTTTTGAAAATTCGATATTTCGAAAATGGTTAGTTAATTTTTTTTTTTCAAAATTGATTTTTTTAATTCCGCATTAATAAGTTATAAAAAATGGCGTACAAATTTTTTTTCAAAAATGTTTTCAAAATTGTATACCTATCTATATAAAAAATTTTTTTTTTAAAAACCGCTCCAAAGATTTCTAAAATTTTTGTCTTATATTTTGAGATTTGTATAAGAAATCATATGGTGTACATTGCGTTGGTGTCAAAACAGTTTCAGAAGTTGTTTAATCAATTTATTTCTAATTATATTGATTTTTTAACAATTTTCCAGTCTTAAGTGTCAGTACAATCCACATTGGATACTTTAAAACCACAGTGTGATTGCAGATAAGAGCAAGTCCATGCGACCCAGTCGTGCATTTTATTTCTTTTTTTCAAAATCTAAAATACATACCTACATTTTTTGGTTTAAGGCATAAGACTTAAAATTAATAAAAAGGCACTGTGAATTTTATAAGAGTCGACTATATTTAAAAAAAAAGCATTTGGCTTACCCTTATAAACACTTTATTGGGACAATATTGAATATATAGTAAAAGGAATGCAAATAGATAGCAAATTTTCCCAATTTAATAAATTATTTCATTGGCTCAACAAATAAGTTTCCTTGAATCAACTAAATAATTTATATAAATAGCCATAAATAATAATATCACACTTTATTTATAAGCAGCTTCCATCTGAAAAACTGTTCCTGATAAGGACTAATTTCGAGACCAAAATCAAATTGCTTTCTTTAAAAGCAGTCTTCCCAATATTATTTGACGTTTTGATTCGATTTCTAATAAAGCTTCCGAAAATTGAATTTCTAAAACAATAGTTATAATTAAAATAGTAACACAAAATTAACATTTGTGACCTTGTAGCTGCTTTAAAAGTCTTAAATAACATTAAATTTAAATGGTTTATCCAATCCATGCAATATTATTGAGGCTTAGCATCAAGATACAACAAGTGTTTTATTATAAAAACAACAAAGCACATTCCCAAAATCTGTAAAAAGTAAGAGGTACTTTATATTTAAGAAACGCTTATCTCTGCTCTTTTAAAGCCTTTTATTCTTGTCGTAAAAAATCATTATATTATCTTTCTCAAAGAAACATCTTCAACTTCCGTTCTTTTAAACATTTCACGTTCACCTTTATGTTTTTTTAATGAAATATCATTTAAAACGACTCTTCGAATATTTCATGGCATATAACTTTTATTTCAAATAACAATCTTTATATGAAAAGGGTGTTTGGCTATATAATAGCTTTCGAATTCACTTTAAATTCTTAAAGTTGTTAAGAATCAACTTATAAATGAAAAACAATTCCTTTAAAGTCGATTTGTTCATTTTTACAACCCTATTTAGATATATTTGATATACCGATACCCTATAACAATATAATAGTGAAGGAAGAAGAAGAACTCACTCATTCCCTCCCTTGTCATCGTTTCCTTTGGTTCAACTTAGTTGAAAGCTATTAACTATGGAATCGTAAAATATATGTATATAAATATTATGAGATGATATGATATAAATATGACACATGAAATCAAAGCCAAAAATTTCAATTTAAATACCAATATTGTGATATTTCTTTTTATTTTTATTTTGTCGTAGATATATTGTTATGGATTCATATGGACTTTCAATTTTTATGATGTCAGGATTGATGCCAAACATATGCGGGCAAAGTAAACCATTGGCTTTGTCAATGGAACTTAAAAAAAAAATGACAATTTTTTTCTTTTTTTTTTTAGAAAAATAGAATCCTGCTTTGGATTTATGTATATCTCATATTTATATGAGAATTTCAGCTTTATTAATTCAAAAATTATTCATTTTTATATTATGTATGTATGTATGTATTATGTATATATGTGCATACTATATGTATGTATAATGTATATATTTATATTTTACATTTTTTAATTTGTGTCATATTTTGTTGGTATAATAATATCAACTGCCACAGTCCACGTCAGACTATTTTTATTGTGCGTATTTTACGATTTGTGATTATTGTGAAATATTAATGAGCAGGTTATCTTTATTATTAATTAGTAAATAATATTTCATTATTTTCAATTCAATAATTAAAGGCTATTGAACTTTCTACACATGTACCTTTAGATTTTATAGTAAAAGAAAAACAAACTAAAAAAAAATGGTTTTGAAGACTCAAAAAGATCCAAGAACAGAAGACCATATCATTTTATTATTTATGAAATTTTTTAAAGTTATTTTTATTTTGGGCTTAAATGATCAGTTAAAATGAGTGCAATTAATAAAACATTTATTCATATTTATTTACCCTACATTTCGCTGGCTTTTTCCCAGCTTCCTTATACGTTTTTTTTTGCATATATATGATTTGTATCTGCGGGAAAAACCAATATCTATATTTTTCATTAATATCGTTATTTATTTGTTTTTCCAATTTATATTATATGTATAAAATAACTGCCTCTTACGAGCAATTGACAAGAATATCTCTTGCCATGAAAAAGTGCCTCCCACCTTAACTGCTCGGATTCGGGAGAAAATTATAGGACCACTCCTGCTTAACATGCACACAGGAATGGTTGAGAGTTGTAAGTCACTATGCTCTGGTTCTATACGAGCTGTCGAGCCATCCAATTTATTTATATTTAGGATGACACCTTCTGTATAGGTATCTAAGAAATACAGATTCATCACTTGTCATCACTGAGGTCAAGCTGAAGCATAGTTAATTAAATAACACCAATTTAATTAAACTTTTATCAAATGGTTTATTTAACAACTCAAGTGTGTGCAGTGATTTAATTCTCGATTGTCACGCATTCACAGTCAAATATCCTTTTTGTTTCTTAAGAAAAGACAAAAAATGAATGTCTCATCAATCACATGAAAAAAAAAATCTGATGTGTTGTTTTCTTCCATTTACACCTTGTCCATCATCACAGCATACCATCTGCCCATCACTCAATTATTCTGCACAGATTTGATGACCAAAAACATACTTGTCACACATCTACACGCCAAATAATTAACACACACACGCAAACATTCCCCCATCGAATCGATATCCTTCCTAAATAAAATAATTCCAAGATATACAAGCTCGTTAACATCAGCTTTAGCAATTCGGATAAGAATATACAATATATGTACAGTACATACATCTTGATTCTCGATCTCAACTCAACTGGGGGTGGATGAAGCATGTTGTTATACGTTCAGATTGATATGCATTGAGTATCAATGTTAAAAAAAAATGTCCTTGTCATCATAACATTTCCTATAATATTTATGTTATTGAAAAAGTTATGGAATAGATCGTAGGAAATAATAATGTTTATTAAATACACCTTAACAACAGCTGTTGTTTCGAGAAGGATTATTTTGTTTGTAAAAACTTTAGCCAATGAATGAATCAGATATCGCAGACAAAAAGAAGCACATATTTTAATCTGTGATGAAACAGAGCGAACAAAAAATCAAATACAGAAAATCTCCAACTGGTTTTCTTCCCACGATGATATTATAATCAATTCAAGAATTCAGTCCAGAATGTTTGTTCCTCCTTGCGCGTGCAATGTCCTTTTTTTTTGAATTCATAATGAAGTTCCTACTGAGGAATTTGAAAATGTTCCCTTTTTTTAAATATTGTTTCTAGCAAATAAAATTAAATTTTCAATAAAGATTCCAGCGTTAGCAAAATTTAATACAATTTTTGATTACTATATATGATATTGGAGTAGGTAAGCATAACAACATGTATAATTGGAAACTTGCACACAACAAACTAATTAATAATTCAATAGCTATATACATATTACGTATACTCATAGTTGGTGAAAAAGTCCTTGCAAGGAAGTTTTTATAAGTTTTTTTTATAGAAAATCTAATTATAGCTACAAAAAAAAATTAATTTTCTACGCATTACAAACACTTTACGTCATACACTTTCATGTACACTGTACACTGTACAGTGCACAAGCACATGTCAAACAAACTCAAAGGATTGACATCTGGGATTTTGTGTTTTGCTCTTTACTAAAAACCTTTGAAAAAATGAAAAGAAAACTTCAAAGTTTTATATAACAGTTGAAATTATTTTCTCTTTTGACGTTGTTTTGCGATATAAAATTATTATGTACCTATACAGCATGATTGCAACATGTATTTACAAACAAATTGAAATATCTTTTAGAACGGAGAAAATATGTACATATCAAGTTTATGACAAAATTCATGTTATTCAATATTTCTAAAGCAGCATTATTTTGCACCCTGAATTGGACCCTTTGATTTATGCAAAAATCTTATTTCAATTCAAAATTGTTTTCCAATAGAGACGGGTAGATGATATGATTAAATAAAACAAGTTGTGTGTGTGAGATAGAAGAGATTTTTATTTTATTTTCAGAGGCTACTATATAAATATATCTACATAATGTTTTTTTTTGTTTTTTTTTTTTTTTTTTTATTTTCAAATATGCCATCAGTCAATCAAATGGTCCTTTATTTTGGCGGTTCCGCGGGTTGTCTGGGTAGCACGCATCTGACACGTTCAATATTTGATGACTCTAGCGCATAGATATTAATGAATTTGAGCCATGGCACGAATTATGCTGACTTTAAGGGCACCGGTCGTTTGCAACTTCAACTTCTTAACATAACCTGACTGTGAATAAAACGCTACAAGAAAAGTCTATAACAAGCTAATATCGCACGATTTTGATGGCTTATTCACAACGCTTCTACGTGAGGTAATATATCTTCAAATCGTTCACGAAGAATGTTTATTGTTATGCATCCGCTGTACCGTCCCGTTTCAACCACATGTCTTTCACACCCATATAATCGATTTTGGGCTAAAAGAAATTGATTATCATAGATCGACAACGCTCTCCGTTGATAGTCATTGTCATCATTGTACGGACCGGCCTACAATCCTCATCTAACAGTGACTTTCTGCGGGTCTTGGTGGACCGCGTGTAAATTGGCGATATCCCAAATCTAGCCATTTTATACCCATTCACCTAAAAGTGGGCCTTGTTACTGAAGATGATTCTTGCACATTTCACACGACGAAACAAAATCGTAGAAATTTTCTGTTAAATTCTTTTGAAGTTGCTCGGTTGAACATACACACACATATACACACTGTGTGTGTGTGAAGAGGTACGTAATAAAAATCTCCTTGACCGGGGATATTTTGTTTCCTCCTTACTTTACTGAAAAGCGATTTTTCAAACTTTTTTAATAACTTTTGCCTTTTGAATTACTTTAATATTATATGCGTTAAAGTGTTCCAAAGACGAACTGAATTTACAAAAAATGGAAATGGTCACAACTAATTAACTGCAAATTATTCATATCTAATCAATTTTCAATTGCTTTGCTAACTTGGCATCCAAATTTGTTTATAAACTCTTAATTCACATTTTATTATCTCACAGGTTATGTCAAAATGACAATTTTTAGCCAATTGATACATTTGACATTTGAAAAATTAAAGAAATTAATGTCAATTAAGGAAAAGTCGATTATGGTTTGGTAACTTTTAAATTGAAAATATTATAATGCAAATCATCAATGAATTAAACAAAAGAAGAACAAAATATGCAATTAACCCATAAAAAGTAAGCAGAGTATTTTGAATTCAAAGATACTAGAATTGCTAATATTTTAGAAAATTCGCTTGTTAATTCTTATTCTGATTTCATTTAAATTTTTTTTTAGAATTAAAACACATATTATTTTAGTACCTCACAATCTCTTACTCACTCAAATAATCTTTAATCAGTGATTTAAGTGTGAAATCTTATTAATAAAACAAAATTAAAGTTAATTCATGTAGGTGAATTACCGAGCAATTAAATTAAAAAATACTTTGCATATTTTTGCAAACGAAGATATAAAAAGAAAACAAATAATAGTGACACATAAATGTTGATCAACGTGAATTTGTGAATAATTAAGAGTTTTTTTTTAATAGAGGTGTTAATGTGTTGAAAATAGAAATTTGTTGTTAAATTTAATCTGAATTTGAGAAAAGGATTTCGCATTTTATTTTTTTGCACAGTAGACATTGAAATATTAAATTACAAACTAATTTAAATGCTGTAATATTGTGCGAAATAATAATAACAAGCAAATTAATACATACCCATTAAATGAATTCATTTATGAATATAAATTATAAATGAACTTTAATTAATTTTCGATTTTATTTTGGTTTTGCCATATACGCTAATCCACTGTAAATATCTCATCATCGTTGCTTGCGCCGTGAATATTTCATCACCTCGCCATCATCATCGCCAAATTGATTAAAACTTAAATTGATTGATTTACGTAATCTGCTGTTGAAATCTCATTTAACTTGGATTCGAATTGCACTCTCAAAGGATTTTATGAAATGTTCTTTTTTTTATCTTTTATACTTTTAGACTTTGGCTTTATTTTTTTTTTCTCTTCCCACTATTTTTGCATTAAATTACGTTGAAATTTATTTTGTTTGTTTAACTGAAACATCCCTACATATAAGACCACCGACGTTCAAGGTCTCAAACAAAATGGAATACTTAAATGGCGAGATGGTAATCACAAGGGTACCGATTTTGTTGAAAATGGTTATACCTATCTATACACATCTAGAAGGATATAGGTGTAGGTGCCTTAAATTGTGTGTGCTCCTCGAAATGGAAATATCCTTCTTTGTTCTTATGTTTATTCCGATTACCGATTTCCAAAAAAATTATTGAATTTAAGACTAGAGGTATGACAACGATGACGGTGACATTTTAATTAAATTGTTTAATATTCAATAGCTTTGACTTTGATAATGGATTTTCATTTAAGAGGGAGGTATGGAAAATGCCATTTATTTAGTATCCTACCGGTAAATTCTTTTTTTTTAGGTAAATTTATTTTCCTGTAGAAATCTATTGCCCTGGTCTTTATTTTTGATTAACAAGGTATTGGTTTATTTGAAAGGGATAAATAAAAGGATTTTTAGATATTAACACCATGCAACAGTATTTTATAAGAAGAAAGAACTGAATTAATTTGTTTAAATTTTTTTTATTTTAGGTGGAAATATCATGATATTTTTATATCTATTGGAATAATAAAAGCTCAGACAAATTGTTCTCTTTATCACAACTTCGATCAGGGGTAAAAGTAAAAGAAACCTTCATCAACCGGATTATCCAGGAAAAAACATGAGTTTCTGTCTTTATCGATTTAAAAACGTATATATCTACCTATGATTTCTTGATATCATCATGTACGTTCATTTACATTTAAATAATGAAGTAATGATGAGTTCTATATAGTATTTTTTTAACTGAATACTCATGCGATAAAATGCGTAGGAGGAATTTTTTCAACGCTTATCTATAAATTAAGGGTACAAACCAATTTTTTTCAGTTATAATTAAATATTATATAGTCGGTGACCTGATTTGTGATGTTGCTTAATGAATTCTGAGATTCAAAAGCTATACTACATACATTTCATAAGTTAAAATCATATACATTTATAAGCAAATGTAAAAAATGTCTCTTCTTCTGGGACTACGAATTTCGAAATAAACTGATTTTCTACTTGCAATATAATGTAATATGTACATATATGTAGGTATATAAAAGTACTACATATGTATATGTATTTCAAGTTATGAATTCGTAAAAAAAATCGATCTCGAAATTTTGATCAAATTTATCATTACGATGATAGCCAAGTCGAAAAAAGTGTTTCTCGCAACTCTGTTTTTCAGTCTGCCTATCTGCCCATTTGCCTGCATTATAAACGGTGGGATGGATTTTTTTTAAACGTGTTAATTTGCGGGCATTACCCCTACCCGTTATAAATGGTTATAAATGTCATCTCTCATCATAGAACTTTTATCTTCGATTTTCTCAAAAACGGCACAACTGATTTTGATCAATTTTTTATGGATAATTTAAAAATTATTATTTTGATGTTTCCAAAAAGTTAAAATTTTTTTTTTTTTGAAAAGATGAAAATTTGGAAACGATGATTTAATTAAATTTTAATTAAATTCGGCACCCCGCGGTTTTTTAACATTATCTAGCTTATTTTAAACAATAATTATTCTTGTAACCAAAAATAACGAGTATTTAAAAATCGTTAAGAAAAATCTTATTTTTCTCGAAAAAGACTCATACGATATTGAATAAATTTTCATTTATTCATTATTGCCGGTTTCTCTCAAAGGACCATTTTTTTTTTTTGGTTGTCGACTATCTAATTATTTTTTTAGAAACTCGATATTTCTACAATGGTTACTTAATTTTTTTCAATTATTATTATTATGAATATTAAAAAATGGCGTGTAGCAATTTTTTTTAAATGTTAAACAAATTTTATAAAAAAAAATGGTTTAAAAAAACCGTTGTAACGATTATTTATTTTTTTTCTCATAAATAAACTTAAATTTATTATAAAGTCTTGCATAAAAAGTTAATTTTAAATCGGTTAAACTGAATAATATTAGTTCAAAATAAAAAAAAATGGTTCTATGACAGGGACTGCTAAAAATGGTTTTAACTATCTCATTTTCGTGACATTTCAAATAAACAATAAATGAATAAATACAAACAAATGAATAATAATTGCGCTTCAGGTCTTTATTTTTTTAGATAATGTTAAAAAAAAAACAATTGATACTAAGTACCTACACTACACAATAAGTCTGTTCGCGTAATAGCCTTAAACTACCCAAAATTACTTTTTTTACCAGTTTTAGTCCAATCCCTTTTGTTTTAGGCTAAAGAAGGCGCTCATAAGAGGTTAAATTATTTCGCTTCAATTATCGAATTTCGGATTATTATAAAAACAGAGATGTTCCATATTTTTGTGTATTTTCTATTTTTTAATATTAATTATGCAAATTTTTAAAATTTAAAAAGAATATAAAGTAATGGTTAAAATTTCGTTAACTTATTTACCTTTGTTTCGTGACGTTTAAAAAGTTGCATATATTTTTTGTTAAAGGCGGTTTCGTTTAATTTCAGAGAGTTCAACTGAAATTACAGAGTTCAGTCCTCAAAATTTGAAAGATTTCAATTTTTAGTGAAGAAAGTACCCGAACAAACCTAATACTACTAAATGTTTTTAAAACATTCTCAATAAAAAAAAATGTGTAACAATTTTTTGGCTACAAAAGGTTGCCCTTACTCTTAATTAGTAACTAATCAAAAAACAGTAAACTGTGAAGTCATTTTTGAACATAATACAAAAGGAAAATCAAAGGTTATAGCCGAAAATAAAAAGCGTACTTGATTAAAAACATTAAAAATAACGATACTTGATACCCGAGATAAAATAATGTAAAGCCAATACAATACGCCACAGTCATAGGTCGGTATATGAGCTTGTTTCGTATTATTTGAATAAGTACCTGTGTGTTCCGTTACCACTCTGAGATTTAAATTGTTGCTTAATTTAATTTAACATTCCATTTTGAGTACCGAAAATTTTGAATAAACATAGATAGAAGAAAATATGATCGTCTTTATTATTTTATTAATATTTTGAATGTTTTTTTGAAAGGTGACTTTTGACACAATTGAGCGACTGGTACAAAAATACTTTAAAAAAAATCTCCTATCCTGACGGAAATCCGAACATCAGGTTTTGCTAAAAGTGCCAGAAAAATGTCAAAATCAATAATGCATAAGGTATAAAAAACATTGAAAAGTAGAAACTGCTGTCTAGATAAATAGAATGAGGTTGTAGGAAGACTATTTATTATTGATGAGCTATTGCAATAATAAAACGAAGAAATACTACAGAAAATTTAAATGTATTTTTGTATTGTCTTTTCTGAAACCATAGCGTCAGTGACCACTTAAAGAGATAACCCTATTACACTAAAATGGAAACATTTCGAATGTTAAGTCTTTTTTCTTTTTTCTTTTTTAACCAACCATACTCATTTATACCTACATAAGTAGATCATTAAAAATATTGATTTCTAACTAATATAATATAGTTTTAATATTTTTGTACAATTGTAGGAATTAATTTTCCGCACAAAAAAGAAAACTTATTTCAATTAAATTTTTCTTTTTATTTCCAGCAATTTAACGATTAAGCGTTTTCATCTGTAAAAATGCTCCGCAGCTCCAATTACACGTATAACACATAGCATTGTTAAGCTAAAAACCTAGTTGTGAAAAAAGTTTACAATCAACTTGGTAAAGGCAAACAGGCAATCAATTAACAAAACATACCTTCAAAGGAGAGAAAAAAAAATAAATAACAGAGCAAGAAAAACTTTTGGTTATTTTGCAAAAACCACTCCGGTTAATTCCCTCAGCGGACGACGACGACGGACGAACGGACGGAAAGACGCACTGCTGCGCTACAAGGCTAAGATCTAACTTTTAGCTTAGCTCGTAAAAACTTTACTCCACCATATATACATATACCAATTCAACCGTCCATACCCTGATCGAAGCTTTGGCAATGAACAAAAACTTTGCCTATCAACAGCCATAATAATTTTAATATACAAACTCGTATCTCTATATTTATCCACCATTCAACCGAACACACATTTATCTTTAATTTCTTTGTGAAAGTTGAACAAAGTTTCTATCGAATTCTGGTCTCAAATTAAACGTATTGATACGAAAGTGAGCTGTTGTCCTTTTTTCACATTGAAACAAAATCCCCAGAGTGTTTCCAGCAAAATGACGAAGAGACCGAATGATATTATCAATAGTAAAAAAGTTAAAAGACGAATTCATCATCATCAGGAACAGAATCTCGACAAGGAGCAGCAGCAGCAGCAGGAACAACAACGGACTGCCATCGTTTTCCCCACGATAGATCCCTCAAGCGAACAGACAAGCAATATTAATTTTGGTAAACCGAACTGCATTGCAAAACCGTCTTCTTCGAGTATTGGTCCTCAGAAAACTTTGCAGCCACTCAAAGAACTTTCAGTCCAAATCACTACATCAAGTTCTAAGGCAGCAGCCGAACAACAGAAATACACCACCACCACCGTCACTACTGCAACTGCAAGTGCAACTGCCCTTCTTGTGCCATCTCCCTCGTTAGCAAACTCAAAAAAAAACTCACCAGCTCCACTATCACGGGATCTGGAACAACAGCAGGAACAGAACGAACGAGGATATTTGTGCATACAGCCAGCTGCAGCAAAAAAGGCTGCCCAAACGATAATGGTGACTCCAAATGAAACCACCAAAACACCGTCAGCATTTCCAGCTACAACAAATGAAGCTTCTACAACAACAACAACAAAAACTACAACACCATTAACAAGGCCAGTCCAAGGAGTTGAAGTTAGAGAAGCATCATCGTCATCATCATCATCATCATCATCATCGCTTGTAGCTCGCAATATAGCTGAAAGTTCTTTCCAAGTCTTGTCCTCCTTCAGTTCAAGGAGGAAGCCGAAAAGAAAACTTTTCCAACCATCACTTGATTGCTTCTTAGTTACTGCAATATTCAGTACAATTTTCCTAATGGTCGGGAATTTTCAAATCGGTAAGTAGAACACAAAAATTTTACAAAAAAAAAATAAAAAACTTCATATTATATTGCACAACTTTTTACCTATACTTTCGATTCGAAATAGAATTATTATTATTTTGTATTCGAGTTTGAAATATGTTTTGCGCAATTTAGATTTTTCAATATCCAATGTTGGTGAACAACTGCTAAAGTTCTATAGTTTTATTTTGTGGAAAATTGTTTGGGGTAGGAGTTTGTTTGTTCGATTCTCTAATAAAATCTAAATTTAGTTGTAAAAAGGACCTATTAATATTTAATCTTTGTAACAATAAGTTTTTAATTAATCAAAAGGAGATATTGTATAATTGAATGAAATTTAAAGCAAGAAATAATAAAAGTAGTGAAGAAAAAAAACCTGGAACCCATTTATTATACTTTTTATGAATATATAATATATAATATAATACATAATATAATATGTACACCCAGTGTCGTAACGGTTAGTGAGTTGGAATGTCATTCAAATTTTTTGAGGATTGAATCCCAGCCTATTTCACCTAAAAAGAAAAATATTTTTTTTTCAGGGTATTTTGAGAAAGTGAATTGGAAATCCCCTCCA
This sequence comes from Epistrophe eligans, assembly GCA_951394125.1. Taxonomy (NCBI): domain Eukaryota; kingdom Metazoa; phylum Arthropoda; class Insecta; order Diptera; family Syrphidae; genus Epistrophe; species Epistrophe eligans. The sequence goes on from OX596028.1 coordinate 57,598,592, forward strand.
TTTCTATATCAACACACATAGCCATGAATGTTTTAAGTCCCTAGGTCAAGCCGCTCCCCGAGCTGATGCCATCAATTAACTTACTTATATATTTTGAATTCATCTTTTAAGAAAAACCAATATTTTGAAAAGGAAACAAGTATTTAAAAAAAATTAGTGTCTGTTACCCCGAAGGTCTTGGGTTCGATTCCCAGCCAATGCCGCCTAGCAATTAAATGTCATCCAAGCCGTTCAGATACGGCAGAAAATTGTAGGTTACCTCCATTCCTGTCAATATCACGTACAAAGAAATGGTTGAGAGTTGTAAGTCACTAGGCCAAGATTCTAAATGAGCTTTTGCGTTACCCAATTTATTTATTCATGAATGACTTTAAAATCCCACGAACAACTTTTACTTATTTGCAAGAGCCGACAATATATTTTGAGATTGAATATAAATATAGACAAAATATAAGTATAAGGGTTATAGTTTTGTATCGTCAATCGTCAATCGTCATATAGAATTCAAAAGTCTGGCAGGTTGTTTTTTCTACGCCTCTGGTGGGGTGGGTGGTTTAACTTTTCCAAATTATATTGATATATGTATTTAAATTTGTATATACATATATAACCTCCGATACTCTTACGAGAATTAAAAGGGGGTTTTTAGAGGGAAGTGAAATTTTTATTAAAAAAAATATTAGAAGGAAAAGAGGATTTTTAACCACGAAGACGTGGTTGTACTAATAAAATAAAAATTTTGATTTTAGCCCCGCGTTGCCGCAGAGCTAGTTTGCTAAAATAAAAACAAAAAAGAAGAATTGTAATTTTCAAATAAATTTAAAAAACAATAAATTGTTTTAGTACTTTAAAGTTTTTTTTGTATTTCGAATAAAATTACATAAAATTATACTAAACATAACAAGAAATGAAATTTAATAAATTTTTCAAGGATTTTTGAAAGTGGTTTTAAAAACAAAATATGAGTGACTAATTTTTTTATTAAAGAAAGGGTGAAAGGGTTAAGGAGAGAAGGATGAAGAGGTTAGGTAAGAGGAAGCCTAGCAAAGGGGTTGCTTTGGCGAGGAAGGCAACCAGGTAGGGAGGGAAATGTGAAAACAACTAGCGCACCGTGTCCCTGTGGTGCATAAGCCTGGCAGAATAATTTAATTTTTTTTGTAATGATCAAAGGTCCAAGAACCACACCCACGCTGAGCTAAGGGTTCTTATTTTGCCAGCCTGGACCGATTGGCAAATAAAATCATTACAAAATGGCTTCTATTGGTCGAGTCGTTATTATTATACAAAATTTTGGACTTAGGGAAAATGATCGAAAATCATTTCCAATTTTAGAAATGAATTTAATTGTCAGTGAATTTTTGAGGATATATTTAGAGAACTGTTGGAATGCGTTTATAAAGAAGATGTCCAACTATTTAGAAAAAAAGGGAGACTGTACTACTGTCCAAGAGTGTTCTAAGAAAGTCATAATAATGAATAATGCTCGACTGAAAAGGTAAAGTATCTTAAGTCGACTTAAGATGATTTGCTTTTTTTAATGATCCCTATTACCAACACAGAGACGCCCAGTTCTGCCTTATCCGAATTCTTCTATCTCACACCGTTTCCTTTTTATAAAGGAAAAAAAATCATCTTATGTTGGAAAATAGCATGTTGAAACAAGGTAAAATATCTTAAGTGCACATAAGATGTTGTGTTTTAGCGAATTACAAAATTTTAAGTATACTTAAGATTATTTTTGATCTTAACAGTTTGTAATAATTGTGAAAAGGTAAAACATCTTAAGTGGACTTAAGATACCAAACTTAAGAAATCAAAGTATCTTATCTCAACTTAAGATTTTTGAAATCAATAATTTAAAATAAATTTAAAAAAGGCAAACTATCTTAAGTCATAATTTGCCCTATAACTCAATAAATATTAACAATATCTTTTTACAATAAATTAAAAAAAAAAGTTCATAAAAATTCACCTCTAAAAAGTTTATTCTAAGAAGTCTATGTTTTAAAGGTTTTTTGGGAAGCCTCTTTCAACAGTTTTTTTGCTCTCCTGAAAAATGTTAAAAAATGACTTAAGATACTTTACCTTTTCAGTCGAGAATGAATAAATCATGCAAACAAAACATTTGGGGCTTTAATCAATGTTGTATTCTAAGTTTTATGTCGTTAAGTCTCATTTATTATTTATGCAGTACATGTGTAAATATAACATAATCAGCGTTTCTGGTTTTAATCAAAAACGAAACTCCGCAGATATAACTATACTATCGCAACACTCACTCATTGTAGCTACTGGTTTTTTTTTTCCAGAAAAAATTTGTAACGAAAACATCTTCGATCCTAAAAAGGGATAGGTTCCGTAAACCTATGCTCCTGCGGTTTCGCAATCTCGGTTATAATTTAATTACGGTTACTCAATTGTTCATAGTACACACGCTCAAAAACTTGTTAATGTTTAAACCAAACCACCAAATTATATTTATTGCAATTAAGAATAATTCTGTCGAAAACCAAGTTTGTGGAAGAAGCAATTATCGCATGGCCAAAAACTGAAGTAGAAAATAGTGTACGAGGCATTTTGAAAGGCCGTTGGTGACGGGCGATGATGGTCAGAGGGCTAAATGCGATGACTGACTTGACTTGATGCTAGTACAGTTGAATATCGTTATGTTATGAAGCCAACGAGCAGTCCTAGTTTCAGTGCTTGACGCCTTCTTTTGCTTCAAGAGTGGATACAAACTAATTTAATTAAAAATGTTTTTTTTTTATTTTGTATGAGTTTGTTTGTTCGGGTCTAGGGGAGTGCGCTTTGAATTGTAAATGGGCTACCAACGAATTTGTATATTTGATAAGGGTGCAAGACGTGTTTCAACCCCCAAGGGGGTAAATAAAACGTCGCGTTTGGGTTAATGATGATGATGACGACAGCAACGATGATGATGACGATTTCCTCTGTGTATAAATAGTGATGCAATTATTTTTGCATTCTGTAATTAGTGTCGTTAGTAATGGGTAAACGAATGTTTGCAGACCGACGAGCGTCGTCGGTCGTCATCGTTGTTGGTGAAATGGTGAAGTATTATTTTGCTGATGATGGTTTCCAAAGTTGGACATGGCCGACGGACATTTTTATTTGTATCCCTTTGGGATATTGGCCAACGGAAGAGAAACAAAAAAAGAATAAAAACTAATTGTCTGGTATTTAACATTTAAATATAATGGAAGGTTAATGGGGTTATTATGGAAATAATCGCATAAAGAGGTCAAAGGGTGTAATTAAATGGTGTACTGTAATTTTTTTTAATAGGTCTTGTTTAATAAAATTCTGAAGATAATAATCTACCTGGCCACGCAAAAGATAATTAACGGCTTTTTATGTATATCGGAATGAATTCGAAAAACTGTTTGTATATTTCGGTATTTCAAGGGTTTAATGTTACAGGTGTGCATGAAACACAACACCAAACTATAACTTTTAACGCATGAATACTCTGCGGAATTTAATTTCAATTAAAATAATGTAGGTACTAATTCCATTGATTTTAAATGTTGAAAAAAAGGATTCAAAAGTGGAAAAAGTAGGCTGCGAGTACGGTATATCCCAATTATATATGTACATATTTACCTCTTGACACATATTTTTATTATATACCTAAGAAAATGTAAGTTACATATATCTAGTTTAAGGCAGAGCTTACAGTACTACGAGAATGGTTTGTTCCCGAGAAAAGTGTTTACATGTATTTTTATGAAGCTAAGCACCGTGCAGCGATATTTTGTGCGATAAATGATAGGTTGTCGTTTGTTTTGATTGTTTTGTGATGAAAAAACATGTGAACACTTTTCTCGCATTCTAGCAATACACACAAGTTATTTAGGTGCGATCCAACTTGCCCCGTCCCCAACAGACACCTCTTACCCTACCCTACCTATACTTTTGATATTTTGTAGGGGAGAGGGGGGCACCTTTGAACAATTTTTGGTTTAGAGTCTCCAAAAACCCAGTGTGATGGAATTATTGGCCTGTAAGTTATTGGCACTTCGAGGAATGTATTTAAAGTTTAATTTTAACACATTTTTCATAAAATTTAATAAATATTGATAGTTTATTTTCATTAAAATATAAAATAGGTCCTTATGTTCAAAGGTACCCCACATGTGAGGCAGATTTGAATTTACCTGGGGCATTTTTAAACAGAAGTATTTATAATTATTTTCAACAGTGAATAATGTGAGTATAACAGGATGTCAATTGAAGAAAACAATAAACTGTATGAATAAATGAATTTATTATGTTAAAGCTGAATAAACACAAAACTTTCGATATAAAATCTTTAAAAGGTTAAAATCACTAGTAAAAAAGTAGACTTTTAGAAATAAATAGATATAAACAAAATTTTTTAAGCGAAAAGTCTCTTTGAAGCTTTAATTTTAATGCCCTTAACATTCCATCTGTCTTATGAAGAAAAAATTTCAATTTTTTTCAGTAACTAGTTTTAAACCTGTTCAAAGGTGCCTCGACCGTTTCGTTCGAAACTGCCCCAACATAATAAGAAACATATTTGTCAAGAACCTTACCTTTATTTTAATCAAAATGAAGGTGTGAATTTAACAATAGTTTTTTAAAAACGAAAACTAGCAAAAAGTGTTAAACTCTTACAAACAAAATATTAAAAAATTCAATTTACGCATAAAAACTACATATCTAGCTACTGTCAGATGAACATAAGAGGAGCACCGCAAAATCGTTTTCGTGGTAAGATATCGGTATTGTCATATTTAAAATTAAGTTTACGCTGTGAAATATTTATTTGTTAAGATTTTATAAGATATGTTCAAAGGTACGGCCCGTTCAAAGGTGCCCTCCTTTCCCCTACCCTCTTCATATTTCTGAATGTGAAGGTTAGGTACATCACTGCAACAATTTAGAAACTAAAAATGTGACCTAAAGCCCACAAGAAGTAACTATAATTTATCAAAAAGGTCTAGAAATAAGGAAATATTTAAGTGTAAGTACTAAGTTCACCATTTTTATGGCAGTTTTGTTCACTTCATATAATTGCGTTTATTTCTAATTAAGTTGAACACAGTGTGTTCAAGGGGACTTATTTTCTAAAAAGTTCATTAATTATAACACAAAGCCATTTGAAGCAAATATTGGAATTTCTTTTGATCAACATTTTTTATTTAAACTATGACCACCAGGCACCAACTGATGCCTCTACATATGTACCTGTTAATGATAAGCTTTTGAATATCAAAAATCACATTTAAGAGTTTTTGTATATAAAATAAAAAATATTTAATTTTAAAAGTGTTTACCGACTTAAAAAAAAAAACAATCACAGTCTTTTCAAAAAATGCTTTATTTTCTTTATTTACTTAATGAAAAAATAAGCCAGATTTATTCTGTTTATTTTTTTTTTTGTATCTTTCTAATTAACCTTTTTGCATGTAAACAAATACATATACATGTAAGATAATTGCCGTTTACTGACTACGTTTCTTCCCTAATTTGCCTGATGAGCAGGTATATGTATGTAGTATATTATTTATGTAGAAGGAGAAAAATCCAATGCTGAATTTATTGTAAGCTTTGACAGAATTGTAATGAAAATTTATTTGATAGCTGTCATCCGAAAAGGATATAAGATACAAGAACAATTTTCATAACTGACATCCCCCTTTCAACACCCTATACTTCTCGACCTACTCAAATCTACCTTCATTATCGATTTACGTTAGTCATGTCATTATCACCATACATAAAACCAAGTGTGCAAATTGACAAGGCTCCTCTGTCCTCCGCTACCATGATGTTCAGCAAATTACACACAAATATTTATTATTATACTTATACATATATCTATATGTAATGTATGTATGTAGTTCCTTTCAATACCTTTTTTTTTTCTGTGAAAGTTAGTCCTTCTGCTGCCGGACACAGACACGTCAGATCTCACATTTATTTCCAAGTGTCAAATTAAGAGCCCCAGTCCCAATCAACCATCTGAAACGTTCTTTGCATAATATTCCCAATGATTTCTGTCATCCTCTGGTTTTCTCTTATAGCTGTGTAGATGTAGAACAAACGTATGTACGGTACGTAACTATACAAACCTTCTCTTGGTATTCCAGCAAGGAAGACCAAATAATCTTCTACTTCTTGCCATGTGTAGTGTACAGCTGGGACATCACACTTCACACACATATCGAATATGTAGTTCTATTAAGCTATCTTTAAGTGAAGGTAAATGGTAATAGTATAGTGTGGTGGTTGTCGGATAAATCTTCTTCTCATGGTATCTCGGGCCCTTCTTCGTACCGGATATCGAATACAAGAATTCATTTGAAATGATTGAGTGGTTGGTGGGATGCACCAATAGATAAGATAAGAAGTTTCTTACTTCCGATATCTTACCTAAATTGACGTGTGATAGACGGAGGCATCTCTGTATGAGCTTTCATTCCGACTCATGGTGAATTACACAGACATAACACCTCCATAAAAATGGCAAGGACCGTACTTTTGTTAGTGATGGCCCTTATGAAAAATTTTAGATTTTTTACCTGCGTTAAAGAAAAATCTTCTTTTTACCGAGAAGCTACAATAAAATGGCAACGCAGTTATGACACATTTACAAACTGCTTATCTGTATCTGAAATTTGAAACGACACATTTTTTTTATCACGTCAATTAAGCCTCCACCAGATAACACGTGAGAGCATTTTGGGACAACATTGACCGACTATTTGTTGATGATATTTTTGGTGCCGTCAAGGAGTCAACGTTGATCGTCAAATCTAATCGTAAAACTTTGCTCTAAAATTCTTGGCCTTATTTCGGTTAACGCTTTTTTTCACAAAATCGTGTAATGAAACCAAATTTGGTATTTGGGAAACACTTTAAGAAAGATTGAGGAACGTAACGCATATTTCACTGCGTCGGGAAACCCATACCTAGTCTAACTTAGTAATCAGTTCGATTTGTTCAGTTTCAATTTAACTAAAATGTAACACGTCACGTCACGTTAACTCCAATAAGTACGTCCCTGTAATTACGGATGCGAATGATAACCCCCTCTTGTAACTTGCTAGCATTATACTGAATACAAAAAATATTCGTATACCATCGCTGAGAACCTTTCAATAAACCTGCCCGAAGTACCGCCTCTTGGCGAAGAAATATGATGGCAAACTCTTAGGTCTTGGAGTGTTTTATGTGCGGTTATTCAGATAGGTATGCTAAGCAACACATTATTTGATTTGATGCTCATAAGACATTCTGAGCACTTCCGCCAATATCTACCGCGAGCTCCATAATATACACCGTATACACCCCTATCGACAAGAAGTATAGTGATGGTGATGATGACAGGGTTGTGGAAGTATTTTTCCGTTTCTTACACTTTTCCACAGACTAAAAAAGAGTGTATACACATATACCTATAGAGTAGTTTTTGCCGTTTGCCTTATTGGAAAACTCGATTTCCGATTTAAGGACGTGAGTGGTTTACCTGAATGATGATAGTATATGCGAAGTGAGCTATGTACATTTATACCTACCCACACAGAAAAGCAGGCAGTTGATTTGTAAGAAAAAAAAAAACAGGACTTTGTTAAGCGAAGCAAGCCACTCGTTGTCGATAGCGTTTTCATGAATTTATTTATAAGCTAAAAATTCTTATTCAATGATGGTGAATGTAATGAATGTGAGAATGAGCAGAGAGTTCAGTGAATGATGTGTCTTTAGGTATCAAAAACAGATTTAGATGCGAAAATTGCTTCTCATCCACAATAGCGGAAATGGAGTTGTTCACTTATATTTTTCTATTTTTTGGGACAAATTTTTACCTATATAATCTTTAAGACTTTAAGGTGGGTATGTAAATAAATTTAGTTTGGATCAAAAGGTTTAATGTGTCATCTTATTAATCTTCTTAATTTTTATATAACTATATGTGCCATATTAAACAAATCGTCTTCTACTATCTATATATTCTGTTAAAAAAAACAAAACTTTAGACAAGACTTGAGCTATTATTATTGTTTTCAATAAACAACATTTTGAGAGAATCTATTAGCGTCCATTCCACGCGTGTTTACATGTTTGTGAATCATACCTTAAAACAATAATAGTATTTTACATATTTTTTCTTGGATGAATCTCATTCGGATGGTTTGGTATTTATAGAATTACGACAGCCTTAAAGGCTGTTTAGCTTCTTCGGTAGGTTTTCTTCTGTGACTTCTGTCTCTTCTCTTTGTGGTCGTCTATCACAGCTGAAAAACTAATCAACGACTTCTCAGAGGTATTTATCTGGCTTAACATGGAAGTATTCATATTTGAACATAGAATTTAACTATCTATACATACTCCTAATTTTAACTCAATGCTTCATTAAAAAATTAAGGCCGTGGGAAAACTTAGTCTCAAAAATATTTGCTTTATGTTTATACTGAGTCATGCTTTATTTTAACTTACATTCCATCAGAAGCACGAAAATATATTTATATTTGCAACTAAAATCACATAATCCTACGAATTCGATCAATTTACTCACATCTCTGTTTTCGCAAATCCTTGAATTCCAAATGCATTTTAAAGAAGCCTCATATAAACTAACAGTAAAGCTGAAGTAATGGCCATTATTTTTATACTCCAGAGTTTTTTTTTTTTTTTTTTTGCTCAGTCGTATTCCATATTGATAGTTCAAGGATTTTATGGTATAATAATATATGTGTGTGTTTGCCACCCTATATACCAGAAGTTAAAAAGGAGGAGCTCTTGAAATACAATAATAAAAGAAAAGAAAAAAATAAACACAATCGAAAATATGAAAAGAAAGCGCAACAATAAAACCAACAATTGGGAATGTCAAAGCGGATAATTATAACCGCTCTCGGTTAGATTCGGTTTCAATTGTATTCGATTTCCTTGCCAGCCAACTGATTTCTATTGTGTGTTTTTTTGGAACTCTATCTCTCTCAGCAGATGCTTTAGATCCGGAAGTTCTATATATATATATAGTACGTACATAATATTCTATATGGCAAATCAATATCTCTTCAGGAATAATATCAAACTTCTGGTCTTTGGTTTTTCTTATTTATTTTTTATTATTATTTTTTTTTTTTGATTCGGAAAAAAGGAAGAATTCAATTGTGTTGATTTATAAAAAAAAAAAAAAAGATTGATCAGGAAAAATATCATTTTTATAACAAAGTTGAGGGGTGACAATATTTATTTGTTTGCAAAAGAAAGTGAAGTTAGGTACCTATACCTATTGAATTTGATACTACATTGGGTTTATACACATTATCGTTGTTAAGATATTACTTTTTTTGAGAATGGAATTTAATAGCAATTTTGATTGAATTCACTGTCGACAAGTTGGATTGTGTTTCCATTGAATTTTATGAAATGAAATGATAAAAAAGTTATTAAAACCGTAAGTGAATAATTTATATTTATTTAGCGAACTTTGTCATCATCATCGTTAATCTTTTGGATAAAATTATAATTTGGATAACTAATTTTAATTTTTCATTGAATAAAAAATTTGGTCTTTTTGTGAAAAGATTTGATGTTTTTCCGTTTTCCGTATTTTATTCATGAAATATTTATTCAATATATGTATCAGATTTCCATACGAAGCAAGCGCTCTCTCAAATTAGGGAGAATTTATCGGCATTCACTCACACATGTTCTTCAATGAATTGGCAATCTATAGGTGTTAATTGAATCATCACCGATAAAATATACAACTTAAATATGGGTCGACATTCTAAAAAGATGAAATATTTCTTTTCCCAAATTTTGTATTCCAAAGAGCAAAGTTCTCAATTTTGAGAGGAGCTCTTTCACATTGGAGTCGTGTGTGTTCGAAATCGACTCACACAGTCACACCCATAGGCGCTGACTGCTTTTGACGTGAAATCTTCCGATAGTGTTAAGCCTGATTCACAATGAGGCGTGAAAATGAGACGTCGACGTAACGAGATCTCTTCAGTTATTCTCTCTTAAAAACGAATTTTAAACAGTCACGTTATAAGTTCGAAAAATTGAAAAAAGGCGCTACGCGTCAACGAGAAATACTATATTATGGGGAAAACTGTGTTGAGATCTAGTATCGCTTCCACTTCGACTTCGGGGTTTTTACTTTTTCATCCTACAAGCTGCACTGAGAGGATTTTCTCCACAAGGCTGAGCATGTGGTAGCCCAATGCATTTTAAATGGAACCACACCAACCTAGTAATAATTTTATGGATTTTGGTTAAGTTTTGCCCAAATAAATGGGATAGTTTGTTAAGACATTCAACAAATTAATCTGTTTAATTCAAAAACTGAAGAATGAAAGTCCTTATTTATTATTTTAGTCCTTATCAATAAAAATATATATTTAAGCTCTGTTGGTTTAAGAATATTAACAAAGTAAAATTTCTGAATAATTAGACTGAAAAAAACAAAAAATTGAATCTAATAGTAGAATCGCACCCTAACAAACCCTTAAAGTGAGCATGCAACTTTTACACCCACCAAATTCCGTAGCCCAGTTTTGCACAAAGTATTTTGACAAATGAAAGAAACAAAAAAAAACTATATCAATTGCGAATATTTTGCTAATGTCGCCATTTTGTATTTGTATCAACAATTCACACGTATTCACTGACAGGGAATTTAAGAGAGTATTCTCTTACTGTCTCAAATAAAATGTTTGGGTGTTTTAGGCAAGGGGGTACGAGTCATTACATTACATTGTGATTTTGTGAATCAGACATTAGTCTAGTGTTGTTTTAACTCTTTAAAATGTTCCTTTAGATGTTTTCAAATATCTTATTCTTGTTTGAAAACAAAAATAAATATACTATACCTAAAGAAGTTGAGGAAAAAATAAATATTTTTAATAGTAAATAAATGTGTTTGTTAGTTTGATATTCCTACTTGTAAAGTCCTGTTTTTTTTTAAATAAGGTAGGTTTTTTTTTTAATGTAGCAGCTGTGCAATGACTGTCTAAAGTTCCTTTATATCTTTGTAAAGCAATTTCAGACAGCGGTATGTTTAGTTTATCAAAACATTTAAAATGAAGCTCCCAAAATCGGTTAAGTCAACTCTGTAAACATTATTTTTGACATGCTGAATTAGCCACTAATGTCATTAATTTATATGCAGGTTATAACCAACTTTGGTTTAATTTGGAGTAAGAAAAATATCTTAAATTAATTTTTTTTTTTATTTTCACAAAATTAAATGTATTAATATCTACATTGATTCAAATTTTCTAGAATTAATGATTTAAAAATAAATCCATTTATAAAAATCATAACATTTATTTTAATAAAACTTAACACGTTATTTACCGATATACTTTTTTTTTAAAGTTTTATTCATATTCATATTCATTTATTTTTATTTTTATCATTTGAAACAAATAAATATTCAAGTATTTTTTTTTTTAAATCCTATATTTATTTATAAATTGATCCCACCATAATGTTTCATGAACCATGCAATTGCAACTTTCTGTACAAATATAGAGTTCCACAATGTATATTTAAAATCATTGTTTAAAAGCAAATTTTGGTCTTTAAAAATAATTATTGTTCTCATTTGGATATTAATAACCAAACCAAAATCTGCGAATAAAAGATAGGTATACCGAACATCCTATAGATCCTTTATACAGTCACCAATTCATTCATTCCGCGAACCTCAACCACATCCTTTTGTCCATAATGCCATTCCGATTCAGTGGCATCGTAAACATCAGGGCTGTCGTTTAATTTAGTTACTAAGTAAAATGTATTAACGAAAAATTTTTAACAGTTTAATATTAAGATATATTTATATATTTATAAAAATAATATTACTTTACAATTTTGTTTACTTTAATGCTTTTTACCAAAATATTCTTAGTTTTTTTAAAACATTTCCTGACAATTATCATACTACACCTATTTTCTTAAGAAACTTTACCTGAACACGACGAACACAGTGACACTTCAAAAAAGTTAACAAACATAGGTACTATTTTCACAATCAAATCAAAGTGACATCATCATGTCAAAGGGACATTTGGAGTTAGTATGATACTCAAAAGCATTTGGCATTTGGTGATTTAATCTTTATTAAAATGTTAAAAATATGGAACGATGCTTACATTTTTATAATTTAGGAAATCCTGTTTTAAATCTATAGCATACCACTAAAAATGATTAGTGTATTTTTGAAAGGGTGGTGACTGTAATGATAATTTAATCGCAGAGACCAAACGTGTGAGTCTATTTTACAGAGCATTTGTATTGTTTTTGATTCACAACCTATTATGAGAATGTGAAGGGAAAATATTTGTATGTAAAGCTCTTTGGATTCACAGATTCTGTAATCGTGAATACTATGGCGAGACTTCCGCCAACGAATTTAGTAATCGCTCTGAATATATAGGTATATCTAATCTATCAGGTTTTCCATTAATATAGGTATAAGAGATAATTTAAACTCCCAAAGTATCTACATCTTCCTGCTTCGACAGCACTGATTTATGGATGAGTAATTTATGTCTCTCTCTAAAAACGTTCATCTAATTTTTTTTTTATCAGCACCACCACCATTATTTAGGTAGAAGCCAAAGCAATTTAATATTTCGGCCAATTGAATTTTCCATTAGTTTATTTATTTACTAAGCACTCCCTGCAAAACATCATTCGTCCTTCCAATTTGCAACTGTTATTTTAGATTTCTCCTGCAATTTATTTCATCTTTTGTCATTTTCATCCCTTTTAATCGAGGTGAACGGTGAAGGTCTCCCTGCTTCCTGCCAGCACCACCACCATCACCATCACCGCCACCGATACCATAGATACCAAGGGTGAAACAATTAAAATTTGAAGTTGGCCCTTTTATATTGAAGTGCATAAATATTTCACTTGATAAATTTGCTATTATCAATATTGTAATTTTTTTTTATTGTTGTTCTATTCCAAACTTATGTGCCATTTATTGCACTTATGTAAAATGTACTCACATACATGTGTACATATATAAATATGTACTCGTATAACGAGGGGGAATATTCAACACAACTTGTGACTAAAATAATTATTATAAGGGATGTAGCATTACACACATTTGTGATGCATTGTTAAAGAAAATGTTTACTTAAGTGCTGAAGTGGCGCGAATGGAATTTTTATTGCAGCTCTCACAGCTTGAAATGTTATTTTTTCGAACATTTAGGGTGAAGGTAGGTAGGGAAAAAAGTGTTACTTTAATATAAAATGACTATATATGGATGTGTTTCTTTAACTGAACAGGAAACGTTCTCATCAAATTCTGGATGAGAACATTGTTGAAACAACCATAAACTTTAAGTGTTTCGACAGTTGCTGTGCCTTCAAAGGATATGACTTAAAGTATTGGGGTTCAATAAATATGAAAATATCTCCTTAAATGAAAATGAAAATATTCGAAATACATACTTAAATTAGTTAAAAGTTCAAAGCTTTTAAAAATCTATTCAATCTATTCTATAAAACCCCCGCCATGATGCACATTTCAAAACTTAATGGTGATGCTTTTCCTTTAAAAAAAAAATAAACAATTAAACAAATTTCATTCGGCACATGAACATCAAACAATATTTAAATTCAAATTCGGGCATGTCTAATGACAATTCTCTCTTGCAATATACGAACTCAATATGATGAAGCACCAGCCAACGCTCTAGATTCATTTGTAGGGGGTCCTTCATACAAATGCTATCGCTTCGGTTTGCTAAAGTCCATCAGAGTTTCAAATTAAGCTGGTACCACAGACCACTGCATATTTCCCATTCACATAGAATATTTCTCTTCGTATTTGTGAAGTGTGAGACAAAAAGCGCTTGTGTCCGACCTACTTGAACCCACAAGCAGTTGCCATTGCCACCATTCCAAGGGGGAAGGACTTTTAACAGAAATAATAAAAAAAAACGAATCTCATGGCGTCCTTTAAGCAAAAAATTAAATTTTCTATTAGCACTGAGAAAGTTTCTTTCGGTTCCTGTGAAGATTAACGTCAGTTTTTATATTTCTTTCGTCGACTATATCTCAAGACAACAACAAAAAAGACAAGAACTAAGTTCATGGAGTCCTCTTGCCACCTGTCACAAGGTTCTTTTTTTTGAGTAAGAAAAAAAAAAAAACATATTTAACAGCCCATCCAGTTACCAAACATCCAAGTCTCGGGAGTAATGAATTTATAATTAAAAACAAATAAAAAAAAATATACAGGCCAACGTTCTCTGACTCGTTTTTGTTTTTCTCGCCTCTCCCATCAGAAAATATCCATAAAGATTCAAGCAGTAGCATCAGGGCTATACTCCAACACAGAGAAACGCGGATGTCATTTTAAATATTCCATCAACAACTTTTAAGTTGACCGTTTCTGGCGATAGTCAAACAATGACGTCATCAACTTTTTTTTTGCAATAATAAGAACATAAACTCTACTACTGAGTCGTACGTTTTTGTACTCAAGTCTTCGCTATTAATTAGTGTAGTGCTATTGAATTTAAAAGCGTGGTGCATACCTATAATTGATCCTGATCTTTTCGATATCATTCACACTCGCAAAACATATTCAAACTAATATCAATATCGTGAGCCATGTTTCTGTACAAGCAAGACAATGGACAATGAGAGACATTCACTGCTGAATTTTATTACCGAAATGATCCCCGAAATTTTGTTATCGAAACTGCCGAGTTCACTAAAATGACGGAATTTCAGAAATTACTTTATTGAGAGTAAAATCTTAATTTGGATTTTTCAAAATAATTTTTAAAAAAATCGATAAAATATTTGTGAACATATGGCCAACTTTCTTTTTGTTAAATAAACTTAATTCTCGCCTACTGGCCCATCAGAGTGGTCTACAATTCCACAAATGGACTTGTAAACATCCCAAGTGGGTAAAAACACTAAAAACGGAATTTTGGCCTGTGGACTTATAATCATCATGCGTCGTCACTAAGTAAAAACGATTCGATATAAGTATAAGTCGTATCAAAAAAAGGAGTATAGGATACCATTTTACAGTAATCTAAGGATATATAAAACTTTTTCCGAGAATCCATAGCTGGCCTTTATTATTATTTATATTTCTGTATCACAAGTAAAACTATAAGAATATTTAAGTGAATTCATGAAAACTCATGCGAGATAAAATTGAAAATTAAATGAAAATGAGCAGAACCATAGTATATACACAAACATAAGTAGATATATAGAATATAGCCAGCATCCAAACAGTTCAAACGCAACAACAATTTCAAAGAATTACAATACATTTATAATAATTCAACTGTTTGTTTGTTAGTGGAAACTGGAAAACATTAAATGAGGGGTGGATCAAAATGGAAGTCACTCTGTTGCTGTTCTGTGGAAACAACAAAAATATTTTAAAACGGGAAAATTAAAACGGCGGCGGCGGCGACAGAATAAATTCCTTATTATTATTTTAATGAAGAGCATAATTTGGGTTATTGTTTTTGTATGGGTACATACATATGTACATAGGTATAGTAAGCAAGTAGGTGTACACAATTATTAAATTATTGTTTTTTTTTTTTTGTGAACAGATTCCAATGAATGCAAAAACGACAGTGGGATAAGGATTGTAATAAAATTCAATACAAAATGTATGTAGATAGAAATTGTATACTCGTATAATAATTATGTAGTTTTTTCTTGGAATTTATAAAAAACAATTAAAAGCAGTTAGGTATCTGTTTCTTGATTTCATTTGTAGGTACCTACAGATATTTTAAAACAAATTATGATTGGCCATGACTGACCTTCTATTAAATATTCACAACCCCATTCATACTTAACCCACATTTAACTCGAGTTAAATTAAACTAAAGTCTTTAGTTAACACGCAGATATGTATGAAAAGGCTACTCTTCGTAAAGAATCTGGGTAGCTGTGTTTAATTAAAAATCTTAATCCAGTAGAAAAAACAGCAGTTTCTATTGTTTTTATTTAAGTGTGGCAATATTGCATTTTCTTTACAAACTAACAAGGGTCGAGTTCGAAAAAGTAAAAGTTTTCGGCAACACTTCCATATTCAAATCTCATTTCTATTGGCAAATAATGCCGTTGGAAATTTTGTTTACAGTAGGTTCAACAATAAATTTGATTTACAGTAGGTTTGTTCGTTGAGCCCTGAAGTCACTCTGGGGTCGCTCTTTTTGAAAAACCTCAACTCACCCTGAAAATCATATTCTGTGTTTTCTAAATTCAGGGCGAAGTAAACCTAGGCTGTGGCAAGTTGTGGTAGCGCATGAACTGTAATTACTCATTTAAGTTGTTTTATTTGTTTTTTATACATATGTAAATATATATTTAACAAATTTTATGTTTTAATTATTGAGCACAGAACTTCTTGTTTCTTGTTTTTTTTACAAATATTTTTAGTAGTGATTGGTTGGGCATAGGTATTTACTTTTACGAGCTCGGGGAAGGTAAGAATTATAGTTTGTACATATATTTAAGTCTTTGGCATAAATCAATACAAAGTTAATACCAAAGAATAAAAATCATAATAAAATTGCTGATGAGTGAAAAGGGAAATCAGAAAACGGGATGATAAATAAAGTAGGTCGGAGATATAAAATGAAATAAATAAAGTAGGACGGAGATATAAAATGAAATATTTGTCTACCTTTTTTAATTGAACAATCCTGCTGCATTTGTTTTGTTGTTTTTTATTTTTTTTAGCAAATCAATATAATTATCGTTGGAATGTTTTGAAGGGACGTTGCAAACCAAAGCAACTCTAAAGGTCGAAGCAAAGTTACTGGAGTGCTTTTCTGCACCGAATTCAGGTTGGATCATCACAGTCACAGCCATAATTTATTCTTCTCATACTCCCCAGTCCCCGTGCTACATACATAAAAACACTGCCCCTTCTTTTAGCTTATGCTCTTTATTGGCCCGAAATATCATGCAATCTGAAAAATTGAATTGGAAATGTTTCTCTTATTTTCTTTTTATATACCTATCACATTTCCAACCCCTTCTTTGAAAACAAATGTGAATGTGCAACATTTTTACATTTTATTGTTTGCAAGGATGCAAATTTCGCATAAGCCATTCATATAATCATGGTTGCACCTTAGAAATAAAATAAAAAATACAAACTGCATTCGATGAGCTGGCAAACAATATATACCTCATCCTCAATTTGGGCCCCAGGATCGAAGCCAATGAAACAAAAAAATATCCGTAGAATAATACTATACTATAACTGCTGCAGGTAGGGATAGAAATACGTATGCATTGCCTCAAGGGAAATATTTACTAGTGTGTACATTCCAACAATGGCAACAATAGTAAATAAACGAGATGAAAACAAAACTCGGATCATTTTTTTTGTGCATGCAGATCTACAATCAAAGAGCAAAATTGCAAAAAAGCTGATATATTCCATATATAAGGAATAAAACAAAAAGAAGAAAGCAGAATATCCTATGTAAGGATTAGAAGTGTAAGCGAGTATTTTATGCTACACTTGGGAGTACTAAAGCAGGATTTTCACATACGTAACCTAAAAGCACTTTGCAATTGCAACCCTTGGTTGGTACTAAGCCCCAATTCGATTCATCTTACTCTAATTAACTTGAAAAGTTTTACACCCGTGATACCTTCGGTGTCTATAAATGTAGAAATTTTGAATGCAACGTGTAAAACCTTCTTCGATTTGTTTTGGGTATTAGACAAGTTAACCTCATTAACATCTCGTACAATTTTTGTTGTTGATGTTGAATTGTTGACTTCATCTTCAAATATTGGTTGGCAAGTCTAGTTTATCAAAGAGATTATAAATATTCAGATTTTTCTTTGTTTGAAAAAGCGTGTAATCTGTTTGTAAATGTTTATTAATTTATTTATTTATGTATTTAATTATTTTTCTATAAGTATATCATACTTATACTTCCTTAGATATAGCTTAATATAAAATAATGTTAAATAATAATTAATAGAAGTAGGTACATATAATAATATAAATAAATATAAATGTGATACATACAAACTTAATCAATTACAATGGTATTCATAATACTTTTTTTTAAACATTTCTCTAGAAAGAAAAATGACAAGCTTTAGTGACAGATTAATTTAGTCCGTGTCGAATGTTGTGTAATGAAAAATAATTGATTAGCCCTTGGCCTAAGACGACGATCTGGCGTATGTTTTATGAATAGTTCTAATAAAGGAACCCAATCGATATGACCTATTATTACATCTCTGGCAAAGAATATCAAGAAATAAATTCTTCTCTTTCTATAGAGGTTTTATATCAATGGACCCGCACCGATTTTTATAAGTTGGTAAAGGCAAGGTCCATTCAAGTTTATGAAGCGAATATTTTGAAATTTTTTTCTGAATTCTTTCAATTTTATTAGATGCATTTTTATAGTATGGAGACCAAACAACACAGCAGTATTCCAAGATCGGGCGAAAAAAACTGACCAAAATGATTTCATTATATAGGGACACTTAAACTCATTAGAATTTCTTAACAAAAATCCAAGCAATCTACATGCACTCTGAAATCTAGTTTAGAATCAAATACGACACCTATTTCCTTATGATTCAAGACTCTTCAAGACTTCTTTTGCCCAGCTGGGACTCGAAATATAACTTCAATAAATTTTATTTACTTTTTTTCTTTCATTTTTTTGATTCAAAAAACAAACAAATAAATTCCAGATGTGTTTATTACACATTCAAATGCAAGTGAAGTCATCATATCTTTTTACATTTGCAGAAAACAGAAATTTACTCTACGCTTTGGAACCATTTGTTTATGTTTATGTTTGCATTTTGGAACTGTTTGCTACTGTAAACTACTGTAAAGAAAAAGACACATGCACCTTTTTTGGCATCAGGTCTTATTGCACTGCACCTCATTTACAGCTTTGGAAAAATCTGAAATACTTTTTACTAATTTCGGTAAATATCTTAAAAACCGTTTTTGACAAAAACAATATTTAACTAAAGAGATAAGAAAATTTGTATGAAAGGTATCAAGTTTTGGTCCTTAAAAAAATTAAAAAAACTTCTTTTCGGGGGAATAATTAAAAATTACTTCAAAGAAAATTTACGCAATTTACCCATTCATTGAGGCTGCCGTCGAAGAGGGTGGAGCCTACTTTCTTCGCTTTCTTTATCAAAGTGATTTGATCTAGAGTTCGATTTTATTAAGAATGTAAACTACGTATATACATCACAAGTAAGTACCTATTCGTATTTGTAAAGTTGTCTTCTATCAAAATTAACTTTGAGGGTAAATTTAAATTAATATTAACCTATTCAAGTTTATTACGGCAATAGGTCTGATGTGATGCTCTTAACTTTCTCTGATTTCACATTGGATCATATATCCCTCAATATAATTTTTTTCTTATATGCAATAAATCCTTACACCACACAATAGTTAAAAAAATGTACACTTAATAAAATTATTTTTAACAACAGCTATATAAAGGACATAAAATGCAAATAAGGGCAATGGGTTCCTTAAAAGTTTCTGCGTGATTTTTTTTAGCCCATTTTTGTGTGCGTTTTGATAATGCGGCTTGGTGACTTTTTAAATTGATTGCCACTTGCCACATTCTTATTATTCTAATCGTGGACGTTGAAAACTATAAAATTTAGAATCCGAAAATAACGACTCCCCAGAGCAAAGTTCATGAAAATGCCATCCTACGAGAAAAGAAAAATGGAATACGTTATCCTAAATTGAGGAGAGAAGAGAAAATCACACGAATTTATAAGCCCTAAGGAGGGTCGGTTGGGAAATTTGCATTTGGAAATAACTCAAACACACCCTGCATTAGTTTTTTTTTCTTCTGTTAAGGTTGGAGTTGTGGAAGTTCTTCCAAAATCATATATACACAGGTACATACCTATACCCTCCGATAAAACCAAACCAAACCCAACAATCTGTTTTTTTACCGTTAGATTTTCTCTCAATTTGAATTTCTTTATGTTTTTTGGATACCTTCACCGAAAATTATATATACTTACTTATAAATTATATATGTATATGAAAGTCCAATACACAAACCTACTTATTATTCCTTGCTTCGCAACAAGAACACAAAACTTGAATTAATTCTTTATTACGATGATGGCGGAGAGGTGCTGAACAGCCTTTTAGCTATCCTACTTTATTTTACGAGCACCTTACTCTTCAATTAGACCGATTTGAATTGATTGCAGAGCAGATTGGGGCTTTGGATTCAGTATTTAGATTTGAATTTAAGGGAAACAGATGGATAAGATAAACAAATAAAATACGAAAAAGGGTTAAATGTTCATTGTTTGTAAATTTCACCTTTGAAAACACTCTTTAGTGTATACATAGGTATATAGAAAAGGTACATTGAATTAACGAGATTAATGAAGATTACCATGCCAAGTGGATCTCAATTCTCAACGGTTTTGTTCTTGGCGCTATTGAATTATAGATACAGTATTGTGTACATAAATAGAAATATATTATGTGTATATGTAAATTTGCGATTATAGGTAGGTCGCGGCAGCAATTACTTGACAACGCATATAGCGTTGTATAGCTATACCTACAGATTATTGACATAATGGATTTTGGGATTAAGCTGGTGGAAGTAGACATTGGTATTATGTTGCACCTGCTAATTACAATAACTTTTAAATGAAGCTCTTTAGCTAATATGTATATGGCATCATGAGACGGGTGTAAAGCTACTTACATCATTTAATATGAAGTGAAGTGTGGTGTGTCCTTTCGAGACTACAGTATTTGGCGTATCAATTTAATGTCTGTTTTTATTTGTATGTCTTAGTTTTCCTTTACTTTTGTCGTTGTTGGTTTTACATTGTCATTTGTCATCGACCCACAACTTGAAAGCCTGTTTTTTTTTTTTTAATATACAGGGTGATTCGCATAAGCTGCGGCAAGGGCTAGGGCATATGCATAGGTAGAACCAAGTAATGGGTGATTTTTTAAGAATTCGAAAAAATGAATTAAATATTTATTTGAATCGATAGTTTGAACCTTACAATTTAATGTTTAAAGATAATTTCATGCAAATGTTGACCGCGGCTGCGTCTCAGGTAGCCCATCCGCTGAGTCCAATTTTGGCATACTCTTTCACACATATCGGCCGGTATCTCACGAATGAATGCATGGATGTTGGCTTCCAGTGCGTCAATCGAAGCGGGCTTGTCCCTATAGACATTAGCCTTGACATACCCCCACAAAAAATAATCTAATGGTGTCAAATCGCACGATCTAGGCGGCCAATTGACCGGCCCGAAACGTGAAATTAACTGTTCACCAAACTCGCCTCGCAATTGCGCCATTGTTTCGCGTGCTGTGTGGCATGTGGCACCGTCTTGTTGAAACCACATATCATGCAAGTCAAGAACTTCCATTTCGGGCAAAAAAAAGTTTGTTATCATCGCTCGGTAGCGTTCACCATTGACAGTAACGCTGCGATTCGCATCATCTTTGAAGAAATATGGCCCAATAATGCCGCCGGCCCATAAACCGCACCAAACAGTGGCTTTTTCGGGATGCATTGGTAGCTGTTGCAATGCTTCTGGCTGATCTTCACTCCAAATGCGGCAATTTTGCTTATTTACGTACCCATTCAACCAAAAATGAGCCTCATCGCTGAACACAATTTTTCGATAAACAACATTTCGAACCGAGCACGAATTTTGATAGTAAAATTCAATAATTTGCAAGCGTTGTTCATTTGTAAGACGATCCATGGTTAAATTGCAAACCAAACTGAAGCTGTTTGACAGTGACACAAGGTACTAAACACACGTCAGCTGTCAAAACCAGTGTTGCCAAAACCAAACCAGCTAAAAAATCACCCGTTATAAAGAAAAAATCGCATAGAAGGTTGGTTGTCTATTTTCCAAGTTTAGGCGGAAGGAATATTTTCAAAAAAAAAATTACTTAAAATTCAAACAAAAAATACTATAAAACGAGATCAGCATCTTAAACACTATACCTATGCCATAGCTTTTGTAAAAGGCAGAAATCTATATCCTTTAATTATATTTTTAAATCAAGTTACCTACATATGCAGATAGGTATTTAAAAACACGTTTTTGTATAAAAGTAATTTCTAAATTTAATTTAATTTAATAAAACTACAATGCTAATGGTTCAATAATACATATCTTAAAAAAAAATGTTTAAAAAGGGTATGTAAAAAATTATTGTCATAATTTTAAAGTGCAATATTTTTTGTTATATTTAAAAGTAACAGGTTGCAAAATTATATCAATATCGGTAAAGCGATTAAAAAGCTATAGGTAAGTGAATAACTAAAAAATAAGTTCATTTTCTCAACAAAAAAAATCAGAATTCAGCGTAAGATGATATCACATTTGATAGCTAAAGATAAAGAGCTATCGCAACAAAAATTTGATTGTCATTTTCCAAAAAAATTGACGTTTCTGCCGCAATACGACCAGAGTTACCACCAGCCTACAAAAATTGTGCAACTCTTTCTGATTTCTTTTTTTTTTAACCATTCATATAAATAGAAATAAGCATAAATGCGTCAAAGACGTCATTTCCGTTCTATAATTTCGATAGCTTATTACAAATATTTAAAAAATTCACTATTGCAATCATGTTTTCGACAAATAATGTCATGGGAAAGTATTCAACTGAATTGAATTGAGTTGAATCACCTAACCAAGACGGAAAACTCAATGACATATATGATTGACTATGACTATGGTTGATGTGACAATCACTTATCACCTTAGCCGATTCCACCCCTTATTTCCGTGGTTGGTATATGACGGTATGAAACCCACTCTTTACAACTTCTCCATTATCGTAATTTCAAAAAAAAAAAATTAAACGAAAACAAATACGTACATGCTTTTTTAAAAGTAAAACAAACAAAAATTGTAAACGTTTTAAATTGTGTTAAAAATTTTAGATTATTAAGTAGGTACACATACCAATTTGATATTTAGTAATCAATACTTTTATCAATTTTTAGTCGAAGGGTAAAAATCTTATGACAGATGGTTATTTACTTTTTGAAAAATTAAAAATTTCAAAAACTACCTTGTTGTAAGAGAAACCCATTTGAGTTTTTCAAGTATACATGAAATAAAAAGATATCTTGGATCAAAAAACGTATACTACCTTACTGACCTAGATTTTAATTTTGTTATTCCTCAAAGTCAAAATCATAAAATACCCATTTGTATGCAAATGGGTTTAAACAGAATTCAGTTCACATTTGGTTTTTTAAAATTTTGAAATTTTTCTTTATAAACTTATCTCTCCCTCTGCAGTAAGAATAGATATATTCAAAAAGATTGTTCCTAAAAATATATGTTTTTCATTTTTTGCCTAAAAAAGAGAAAGACTTGAAATATTAGCTGTGTTTTTATTAAAGTGTAACAAAGTTTGTTTGTTATTATGTATGTATTAAAATTTCTCATGAACTGGCTTCACACTTTCACCAAAACACAAGTATTATAAAAATTAAATAACTTTTAATTATTACTAAGCAAACATCGTAACTTTTGCAAGAGTTACATGCTGTCTTAAGGGGATGATTATATGAACCGTGTCCGGATTATCAATAATTTTGTGGCGTTACCTACAGTTTGTATAGAACCAAAGTGTAGTGACCTACAACTCTCAATCAATTCCTGTGTGCTGTGGTTATTGGTTTGGTAGGAACGGATTACCAAGAGTATAGAAAATACGCGATTGAGGTTTAAGAAACTATTACCATGCAGCCTACATTTCGAAAAAATAACTATTTTTTTTGTCAATACTTACGAAATCCGCATAAGAGCTTTTCAATGTTTATTTATGACTTTATGAAATTTGAAGTTTTGCGACCCGTGCGTGTGAGTTTGGTGAAAGATATTTTTTTTACTTCTTATTTATTTACTCTGACTTTCGTTAATGGAGTTTAGGTACAAAATGAAATGAATGACATAATAATATTTTGCCCAAACAAAAATGTACTGATATATTGATTGGTTTCTGCTGGGGTAACTTGTGCTGTAGGGCAACTGAATGCCCTGTGGAGTTATGGTGTTAAGGTATATTTTATTTTAAAACAAGTTTATTAAAATCCAATATATAGAGATTAATAATATTCCCAAAAAATACCACCGCCATATAGTACGAGTATAATATATATCTTGAAATTAAATTTAAAAAATAGATGAATATGGAATGTGCATGTTTCTATAAAAATACCCACATTTCGTTGTGAAAAGTATTAAAAATTAAATTGAATTGGAATCAATGGAAAGCTTTCTAAATTAAAATTCAAAGCAGCATTATAACAAGAGCAATGTTTTTGTCTTACACATATAGTTTCCCTTTCAGTGCGGATTAAAATTGTTGAATTGAGCTTTCGGGTAAATTTTTAACTGCAATTTAATTTACACAATATCTATATACCTACTATAGGTATACATTGTTTACAGGTTTTTTGCTTTCGATATTCAAACATGGAATTTATAAAAATAAGGATTTTAAACCAATTAAAATTATTCAAATTTTTTAACGATGATTTTTTTTTTTGAATAAATGTTTAATACAAAATAATATATATGAAATTAGTAAAAAAATATTGACAAAAATGTACCGTACATAGGTATGCATATGTATATTCTAAATATATGTTTATATAACCCCTAATAATTGTGTGTAGAATAAGAGTGATAATGGTTTATTTTAATTATTCTGGTTCATAAACACAATACAACATACAGATATAATATTTATTGGGTAAGCACAGGCTCATAATAAATAATGAAACAATAAAAAAAGCGCTAGTAAAATTACAAAATATTAGGGTATTTTAATTGATTGATATTTTAACAAGTAGGGTATTTTAATTATAACCTGAGTGATGATGATTTCTGTGTTCCGAGGAAAATATTTTATCTAAATAAAAACCACTAGATATAAATATTCTTTACAAAATTTATATAGTAAACTAACTACAAATTAAAACTACAAAAAATATATATCATTGATGAAATCAAAGGAAAATGTAAGTAAAATCAACCGAGTATTTTAAAAATCACTATACCTGTTTTGCAAAAAAAAAACCTCAAAAGTTATTGTGGAAGACTTTAAGTCATATGATGTAATGCTGTCGCGCCGACCAATTTATTTATTTATTTAAATAAAATAGGTACTATTTATTATGTTTTTTAAAGTTTATTCTGAAAAATACTGTAATCGAAAATTTGTTGGAAACTCTAGATTAGGCTGGAAATATTTGTGGTTTAGATTTTATTCTGGAGAAAATTGTGTTGCCGACGAGAATTACTTATTTGCTATCGATAGATTGCATAGAAATACCGCTGATTTCGATGTTTTTTCTTTGTTTGAAAAAAAAAAAATTCGACTATGTTTCAAGTGCCATTATATTTGTCCGTATTTTATGACAGGCTAATAAATACAAACATTTTCTTGGAGTCTCATTTAAAATAAAGTTGTTTTTTTTTTTGCTTTACAAGTACCTAATTTTAAACACTATTGTCACATTTCTTTATTTTGCACCCATGACAATAGTGTTTAAAGTTGTTTTACAAGTAACTTTAAATACTATTGTCACATTTCTCTATTTTGCACCCATTCTTCTTATAAGCATTTCTTCTTAAATTCTTACAACAATTTTCAACTATAATTTTGCAGATTTACTATGACCTGTTTTATTGTGAGTGTAAACGTAAACGTCAAATCCATTTGCCAGAAAATTGACTGAAGTTGATCAAAAAGATTTTTTGCATGCAGGATGATTGTAGGTATACTTGATGAAAGCAATATCTGCGTCAACAAAATGACGATCATCTGACGATCAAATTGATGTTGATTTGACGTTTAAGAAAACGATCTACTTTTCTTCTTTTCTGAACACACTTTTAGGGTGGTAACACAAGCAGCACAAACAAAAACACCAATTTACAGTTTTTTAATTTAATTTGTTGAAGAACGGATTTTTAAATATTAAAAAGCAATACAATTTAATGAATATAAAAAAAAATAGAAAAGAAATACAAAATTGTGACAGGTCTACCTATAGTTTGAAAAAAAAAATTGAAAGTTTTCGAATAAGTTTTGGGAGAGAGCGCTCATAACTTATGACACTTAACAAACTATTCACTAAATCAACCTAATTTCAAATTAATGGGTATTTTAAATATTTAAAAAACGAACACTGCTGCCTGGCTAAATAAGATATTAACAATATTTTAATGAATTTCTGAAATCTGCAGCGTATTCTCAAAGTATTCCTTACTTAACTTTTAAATTTGATAAAACAAATAAATGCCTTATAGATTTTATAGATTATTTTCAAATTTCAAACAAATTTTCTGTGTAAGAAAGTTATACAAAACTTCTCCGTAACATACATACATACTTCTCCTTAATATATACGTATAGGTACCATAGCTTCCTTCATTTCTTTGAAAGTAACATGATGTTCTATCGCACATTGTACGTCTCACAACGGAAAACCAATCTTTAAATTGGAATCATCTCTTTAATATTTTAAAACAAATCCCAAGTTTGATTGATCAAAAAACCACCATTTAAGTTCTCTCACATTTCTCTCTACTTCTTATACTACTTGCCGTCTAGCAGAAGGGAAATATTGGGAAAAGGTTATGATTTCCATTTGGAATTAATTTTAAATTAATTTATTTGCGTTTTACAACAATTTTTGTTGAAATATAGTAATGAAGAATTCTTTTTTTCGCATCCTGTTGCCAAATATTTAAATATTTCGGGCCCTACATCTTTCCGTCTTTGGAGTTATGATTACTCAATTCAATAGAATTTATGTTTTCAATTAAATGGAAAACAGCTTGTCACCATTTAAATAAGAATTCTGTAATCAGAATCATACATACATAGCTCTAGTTATATCTGTTCGTTAACTGTTCTTTAAAATATTTAGTTTATTTTGCATTTGTTAAATAACTATAAAATCCTTAGAATATTATAAACATTATGTATGTCGAATAACACATAATTTTATTTATTTTATACAAATACCTTAGCGTAGCTATCCGTAACTTGAAACTCTCTGGCATTGGAATATACTAATGAATGAGATAGATGTTTATGTCTTATGAGGGAAGGCGGTCAGGATACCTGTGGTAGACATAGACTTATTAATTTATTTCTTAAATGTACAACTTTTACAATAATTCAAGTTCATAGCTTTCATTGATCAAAAAATTCAAAAAAAAAAACTTTGCCGCACTCTATATCTTTTTGGGCACTGCCACTAACTTAGCACAGTTTGATTTATCGCAACAGCAGAGGTTTAAAATTTTAAATTCAACATTTTTTGTCTAGAAGTTTTCTGCATATAAATAAAAACATTGAAAATGAGTAATAAAATGAAGCTGTATAGAGAAAAAGTGGTTAACCCATATTTTCTAAACACATTTTTAATTTTCAATCTATATCGTTAGATAGTTATTTTTTTTGGAATTCAAAACCAAATTAAATTTACGAACTTCCTCTTTTGTATGATTATGATTTTAAAGTCTGAATATTTTAATCCTATTTATCTGAATCAAAGAAAAAGAAATTAGTTTTAGGATCCAATAGTTTATGCATATGTTTTGTACACCATCTGATTTCCTTAGTAAATATTAATTTATGATGAAAAAAAATACGTTTAAGCTTTTTTTTTTTACTTTTTTACTTAAAAAAATTGGTACACAAATTTTTAGTATTTTTTTAAGTACAGATAAAAATTCTATTTCAAAAAAAAATCATCCACCTGTTTTTGAAATAGCTATCGAATTTAAAAAAAATTATTTAGATTTTTTTTTTAATCCAAAAATTAAAAAAAATCCTATTAAAATTTTCATTTTCCATAAAAGAAAAAATTATCAAATTCAGTTGCGTCGTTCTTGAGGAAATCGTTATCAAGAAAGCGCCATTAATAACCATAAAGAAACAATTACAAACTTTTTTTAATTTTTAGGCACGTTTAAAAAAAAAATAAGATTTTCAATAGTTGCTGAAATCTAGGTATTGGTACCAAGTTTTGGAAAATTGACGTATCCGTTAAGGTTGTAGCCGAACGAATTGCGAGATCCATTTGTTTTGTCTACCCGCCTTATATCATCAAAATCTCTAGTTTGATTTTTTTACGAATCCCAATATAGCACCATACGTAAAAATATTCAAATTTATGATAAGTCTTAAAGCTTGCAACAATAAGTTTCGAAGAAGCAACAATTTTAAAAATTCCATAAGTGTATACTCTGGATAAATTTGTTATTTCAAAAAGGAGCAGGATTTGAATTAACTGTCCTAAACAAAAATTTCATCTTAAATTATTTTTCAAAAACTATAACAAAATCATTCAAAATGAATGTTGACCTCAAACAAAATCGCCAAAACCTAACTCAAACTTACCTCAATCGTCAGCGTGAGCTAATCAGACAACAGAGGAAGTACAAAAAAATTATAAGTACAAAATATATAAGTCGTAAAGAATCCATTGGTCAGGCTAGCTACCTAAAGAACATAGAACTTTTGAAAGCTGAAAAAGCCGATGTAAGAGCTCAATTATGGGTAGCCAATGGTCCTACTCATCTTCGTGAAAATGAATATCGTCTAAAAAATATAAAATGTCATGTTTCATGTCAAGAGAAACTAAATTCTGACAACAAGAAACTCAAGTCTCAAATTCAAGTTATGGAAATGCAGTTAAAGCGAGTAAACAAGTCTATTTATGATTTGAATCGACAAACCATTCCAGATAACCAGCATCAGGCACATGTGCGTAAAGTTCGTCGAAGAAAGGAGATTTTAGAAAATCAACTGGAAGTTAGCGTTAAGCGAGAATGTAACTTCACAGCTTCAAATCAACTTCTTCGAGAAGATCTTGTCCGAATGATCAATTTCAGGAAGTTCTTTAATGATTTGTACACGAAGATGATTCAGCATCTGAGAAGTGACAACAAATATCTCACTAATCTGATTGAACATGCCCAGCTTACTTTTGAAAATGGAATAAGTATCTATGAGAAAATAATTGCGATCAATAAAAAAGAGTCCCACGACCGAGAAGTAAGGAAAGTAGAAATGCAAGGTATTACCAGGAAAACCGCTCAGGATAATGAAAATTTTGAATTTTTTTCAAAGAAGGATAAAAAACGTGAACTCTGCGACCTCGAACCAAGGGAATACAAACGACGAGATCTTTTCAAAAAGGCCCATGAGAGGAAGATTCGATTGTATGATAATGTTTTGAATAAAATTCTTCAACATTCAAATACCCAAGCTATAGAAAAGGTGATTGAGAATTTTCAGGAGCAAGAGAGCCTGTATTACTCCTATTTTAACTATGCCAATGAAAAAAATTACCATATTACAATGCTTGAAGCAAGTTTAAATGACCTCTATCAACACATTGAAGGTCTTCGAATGAGAAATAAGAACACCCTGGACAAGCAACTCGAGACGATTATTGACTTGGAGCAAAAGTTAAAAGTTCAACTTAAAACCAATCTTATTTACGAGGAAAAGAGAAATAATTGTGATAAGACTTTGGCAGGTTATTTCAAAGAAATTCTCGGTATTTTCGTACTCTGTCGAACCGACGATGACGCAGCTCCACTGCAAAATTTTCTGGGCGATCACTCCAAAGTAAATGTCATGAATGTGAAAGAATTTCTACAAGTCCTTGAAAAGCGTTTGAATCAGATAGTGGCGAGGGTTTACATTTTGCAAAGGAAGGACCCAAAGATCAGACCTGGTCATTATGTTGTTCGTAATCTTCAGAAAGTACTAGAACAACCCACCGAACTGACTGATATTGTATTGACACAACAATGTCCTGAATGTGCCGAAGGAGAAGCTGTCAATACGGATGGCAAGGATTCTGTTGTCCAAACATTACAAGAAATCCGAACAAAATTACATGAGAAGGTTGCACAACCGGAAATGCAATATCGTTTGCATAGCTTGAGTGAATGCCGATTGCAACGATCGCGGATCTTAGCAAATAGTAAATTGAATGAAAAATAAAATTGGATTTTGAGACTGATATTTTTTTGTTATATTTATTTCTTTAAAGTTAAAAAAAACGAACATTTCAAGCATTTAATGGTATTGCAGAAATTCGCGCCTTTCTTCCAAAAATTCCAAATTTTGGAGTGCTCAACTGGTTGACATTGTTTAGAGAGAGCTTAATGATGAGAAACTTTATTAATTAAAGGCCTAGAATCAAACACCAGTCGTAGAGCCGATGAATAACGTTGACAAGGCTTATAATTAAAGCTTATATAGGTGAGACGTCATCAGGTAAAGCGTTTTTTTAAATCATGCAATAACTTTTAACTACATTTTCATTTACCACTAAAATTTTCTGAAGCATGATTATTTGTTTGATTGAAGTTTTCCAATTTGCACACGAAATTTACTGAACAAGATAATACCTACATACAGTTACAAACTTACCACACTGTATTTTTATATATTTTATTTTGTTATTCAATTCAATTCAAGCTGCCTCTTTTCTATTCAACTTAAATTTCTGTTGATGCATAAATAAAAGCAAAAGGAAAACTAGTTGGTTTTGTTCTACCAGAACACGAACAACCCGCTGCTGCAATCAACTATTTTTTCTATGCTCAACCGTAAAAGAGAAAATGTTTTAAAAAAAAGTGAATATCCCACTTAACAACAAATGAAAATTTAACATTTTGTACATCTATTTTTTTTAACTCTTTTTCTCACCTGTTCCATTTGTAACGCGAGTTCTTTATTTGTTTGCTCCTTTTTTGTAACGAATTAGGTGTGAAATCCAAAACAATTTATTGAAAACGACTGAAATAGGGTAAAATCCAAAGTATTTATGTATGTATAGCATACGTGTTTGTGTGTGTGCGCTGAGACCCAAATAATTTATTAGACTATGTTTACCTTTTTTTTCTCTCTAGACTAGTTTTTAATATTCCTTTTCAAAGGCTACAATTTGTAGGTGCCGAATGTTTAATGATTAGATGAAAATAAATTTAATCCCTAACAACATTGAATATTAATCAAATATGTAAGCTTTCAACATATTACCTGTAGTGAAAGGTAGTGAAATCTTCTTAAAAAAAAAAAACAAATAATATATTATATTGTTCTGACGCATGTACCTATACTATCTAATCTACGTATATAGATAAAAAACGAATTGAGTTGTCCCTTTGGTAATTCAACCTTTAATTAAGTTGGTTCTATAAGCTTATAGCCAACCAAGAACAATTTTTTGTAATTTGGAATACACTTACTTTTATAGTTGAGTTCAAAAGATACATTTAATAAGCAATAAGCATTTATTTCATGTACAAATATTACAGAGGCAACCAGGTGTGTTGTAACCCATAAAAGGCACATAAGATTTCTCTATGGTTTTCATTCAAAAAGAAATTCATATCAAAATCGGCTCCAAAAATCTATAAATGGGATTTAAAAAAAAAAAAAAGTATATAATCAAAATATCAGTCGAATTCATTAATTGGGGTCATCCTTAAATTTAAGTTTTCTATTTTTTTATTCTAGAAACCCCGAAACTCCGAAAACCCATATTCCCAAAAATACTTAAAATCAAAAATCAACAAAGCCCAAAATCCCACGTATTTTCATATTTAGGGAACTATTTTTTATTTATAGTTTGTCCACTAGATAAATTATTTTCTGCAAATTTTAACACTTAAATGTAATTTTTTATTTCATATAATTTTTTGGGATTTGAAGTTTTTTGGATTTTGGGTCTTCGGGATTTTGGGTTTTTTGGGTTTCAGGATTTTGAGTTTTCTAAATATCTGGGTTTCTGTTTTTCGGGTTTATTGAACATCGGTTTTCTGGATTATAGCTATTCTTATTTTTTGGGTTTTCAGAATTTTACGCAAAAGCTCATATTTTTAAGGGATTTTGAGTTTACGGGGTTTTGGGTTTTTAGGTTTTCTGGATTTTTTGTTTCATTTTGAATTTTGGGATCCTGCCGTAAAAGTTCAATTTAATATAAGCATAGTGAAATAAATTTAGATTTATAATAATTTTTTCAATTTAAAAGAACTTTAAATATTCACTAAAAATTTAATGGTGTGTCTATATCAATTACTTAAACCTCTTGTTATTTAAGGCGATTAAAAGATCTTTTTAATTGTCTAATTGATTTTTTTTTTAATTTCGCAAATGAAATGGGGTGTTAATAGTCCTTAATCACTTTAACATTTTGATCTTGATTTAAAAGTTTAAAAATTCATTAAAAATGCCTATACGGTTGACCAATTACTAAAATGAACTTACCTTTCATGGCTAATTACTGACGGTTTAGATGGAAGATATATCTACTTTTTCTGAAAAATTCAACAAATTTCTGCACACTAACCATTACGCCCGCCACAAGTAAAAAAAAAACACTCGCAGAGCCGATGTTGAAAATCAATAAATTTATAACTCCATACTTAAAATTCTATATAATAATGTTGAGTTTTTATGTAGGTATTTAATAAGGTTTTCTTATTATTGGCATCAATTATAATAATATTTTCAATGCAAAAACGAAAAGAAAACTCTTAATAAGTTTTTCTTTATAAACTCAATTTTCTCTATGGAAATAAATATCTTATTATCATTTTGTTTCTTTTATTAAAATTTCATAGTAAAGTAGCTCAACAAGACAATCTTACTGATTTTAAAAAAAAATCTGTTTTTCGTTCTGTGTATACTTTAGGTATGTGCAATGTGCATTAATGAACTAAACACATTTAAAATAACAACTCGTTCCACAAAAATAGGAATGGGTATTTATGTAACATGGCGCATTGTCAACAACGCATATTTATTCATGAAAAATAAAATAAAATAAAAAATTGATTTTTAACTCCCTTGTTGGATTTCATCGGAAAAGAAGCAGATTATTTCTCAACACCCACGCCACTCATCGATAAATCCAGTTTTGTTTGCTACGACAATTATAATATTTTTCCTCTTAATAGAAGATTTTACGAAACTTATTTTTTTTTTCTTGTTCACTTTGTTATCGTAATTTTAGTTGCATATTATAGTTATATTTCTGTACTAAAAAAATGAAAATAAAAACACGAAAAATTATATGATATTTAAGTGTTTTTTTTTTTTTTTGCAAACTTCTGAAAATATATTAAAAAATATTAATTATTAACATATAGTACTTAATAATGTATGAACCTACATTTAAATAAAAAAAGAAATAAATTTGAAACTTTTCTCCGAGAAGGTTGCAAAAGGGAAAAATAGTGGAATAAAAATTGTTTTATTCACATTTTCTTCAAAACGGACAAAACAGTCTAAAATACAGTGGAAAAGTTTCACAAAAAATTTTTTCAAAAATATTAAACAATTTGAAACTTTTTTCTCAATTTTTTATATTCAAAAAATAAATGTCTTGAAAGCTATAGCCATAGACCACGCTCTGCAAATTATATATTTTCACTTTTATTTGTTATTGTTTACGTGTAAAAATTTTGCTGAGCTGCATATTCACCTTTGACTTTTCACTTAAAAAAAAAAAACACTGCTATTATTACTAGTCCAAAAATGAATCACGTTTATTGGTATTTTTTATCTATAAACTATTGATAGTATCGTAATCTTGTATTCTTTGATTTATGACATTATAGTCCCTAAATTGGTATATTTTTGTTATTTATTTCGTAAACTAAAAACAACATTTAAATTGGATCACCTCAACGTGCATACATATGTAGTTATTCTATAAATATTAAATTTGATCTCACTATTTTCTACAAAAAAAAAAAAAAGGTATTAGGTAGGTCTACTTTCAAAAGAAAAAATTGTATGCCTCAGTCAGTGGATTAACATAAAATTATGCATCTTTAAGATATAAGGAAAGTAATATTGAAAGATTATGTTTTCGCAACTCATCAAAAATTTACTACAGCAAACAAGTGATAAAAACTTTTTCTTCATCTACCTTCATTTCAAAAAAACAAAGAACACTTTATACAAAAGCATTATAATGAAAATTTTGCAGAAAGCTATTTTGTTTTAAAACGACTTTGTTTTGTTTTCTTATAAAATGAGACATTGAAAACACACTATGTAACATCTTCCCTCAAAAGAGGGCAATATACAAGTAGCGAGTATGTATAGTTACTTAAGCGGATCTACCCATCATACAAAGCAAATAAAAATTATAATACTTAAGGGCGTCATTTTTTAGGGCCAATGGTGTAATTAATGCAACTAACTTTTTTTTAAATTTCCATGCTTATTTTCAAATAATACACTTAACACTATTCTCTCAAGGGAAATTGTGTGGAAAAAAGTATAAAAACAAAAGCAAGGTTGTGATGTAATTTATTCATTTTTTAATAAAAAAAAACACAAAATATTTAAGAAAAAATCAATATCTCGGATAAAAACAAGACGCAAAAACAAAAATAAACGTGATTATAAGAGGAAGGTTTTTAATATGCCGTGTAATAATATTATATGCACGGATTCCATGTATACGTGCTTTGCAAATACACGTACCGAATCGTAGGCACTAGAATGTACCTACCTATCTTTTATTTATTAAAAATAAGTAGGTATGTATATATCTAGGCATGCACTACTGATGGGTCAGACAATAAACTTGTTCTTATAAAGCTTAAGTGGGAGTAGAATAACCACCAATAACAAACTTTGGTATACATTTATTTTCACCGTCAAAGGTAGACAATAATTTTAAGCATGTAATGAATTTAAAGTTTGAAGTAAGTACCTGTACATTGTAACTATAAGTAGTGTAGGCTATATACATAGGTAAAGGTATAGGTATAAGTATACAGACAGACTGTTAGACAGAAATAATTGTAAGGCCCACTTTTTCCAGAATATCATTTAAATGCGAGATTTGATACAAACAAACTTAATTCAATTTGTATACTCTTGACCTATACAGAAAGGGCGAACGTTTTAAAACAAAATGTATCAAACGAAAAGAATAAATGTTGCCATTTTATAAAATTAATGGTGGAAAAAAAATATCTCCCAGATGACAGCCGGAACATGACCCCACTCTCGCTGACATGTCTCTGTCAATCATAAATATGTGCAGGTGGAAATAGATCAGATAAAGTAGTCCGGGGCGTAATGTTTAGTTTGTAAGATTGTCACGCCAACGCCAACTAAAAACAGAAATATTTTTTTTTTCATTTTTTCAAGGAAACTATATCTCCTTGGAAGAATTAAAAAATCCTCCAATAGTGCCTCTCGTCATCAAAAAGTGCCTTTCCACTTCCGTTCGAATTCGGTAATAAACTAATAGATCCCCTCACCATTAATGCAGACAGATACCTATACTTCAATGGTTGAAAGTTGTAATTCACTGGAAAGCAAATCAAACCGGTTTAAACGCTCTTTGTTTTTTTAAATCAAATATCTAATTGTTAAATTATTTTTTAGTGCTTTGACGTTAATTAAGTATTTTTATTACATTTTTGTGTAAAATAAAATTAGTGAATATTTTAAAGTTGAAAACGGTCTAGAAAGCTAAAATAAGTAAATCCGCCCATGCATAAGAAATGTAGATGTATGTTTGAAAAAAAATTTAAGCATTATTTTACTTTATCCTCATTTTTTGTTTCTGTCGACTTTGATGATTTTTTTTTTCAAACTCCAAGGGAAGACCATAAAACTCCCGACCGTCAAAAAAAAAAACAAACTCAAAAAACACATCTGCTTATATCGACATTCTTTATTAAACAAAAATTACTCTGTGTATTTTATGCTGAGGCTGTTGTCGATGCAGGGGCGTGAAAATGATATGGTATCCCGTTCAATCTCATTCATCAACATTTTTATCTCGGCCCATCATCCAAGAATTTAATCAATATCACCATAATCATCATCACCATCAGACATCACTGCCAATGAGAAAAGAATAATTCATAGAAGCACATTCCCTGCATAAGATTTCTTCAAGAAAAGTCACTTGTTTCATCTATCCCCCACCACCGCCGCACCGCCACCGTCTTCCCCCAAAAGCCATACCTACACGCGGAAATTTTTTTTTTTATTGAGGCTGACAAAAACTTTAGGGAAGTAAATAACTAAAAAAAAAATATTTCATGACAAGAAAAAGTTTGTAGGTATGTATAGTATATCCTTTATTTTTTTCTTTGTGGGTACAACAGTTTAGTTGGTTGTCTCCGCGAAAAAAAAAAAAACAAGTCGGGGAACCCTTTTTTGCAGGATCGTCGTCATCATCCAATAATAGCCGTATTGTAGTCCTCGGCATCATATTGTCATCGAACAACAAACCCTTGTTTTTGGGCAATGTTGCTTGACAATGGTGATGTGAAAATGTGAAAAATGTGTTTTCGAAAGGATAAGTGTAATTTTGTTTCCATTTACAGCCCATCATCGAAGTTCATATAGTATACCTAAATGGGGAGATGTATAAGTAGAGTAGATGTGTGTAGATGCGTCTTCGATAATGTAAAACCTTTTTCAAATATTTTCACACACAGACGGGACTTTTTCTTTATCGTGTGTAGCATTACAATGTGTTTATATAATTCTTAAAGCCGATAATAGCTTTAAGGATTGTTTCTGATCCTGACAATAACAGTACATAAGTTGTTAACTATTGATTCTTTTAAGTGCTTTGGATTCAGGTGGTTTATAAGGGTGTATATGTATTTTTATAAGGGATTGTTAAAACTTTTTGTAATTGAAAGAGTGATGAGAAATGTAAAAAGGATTCATCTAACCTACTCAATATAGGTCATTTAAGATATGTACATATATATAGATTGATCTTCTATTTAACCTCTACCAAAGCATTAAACTTAAGACAGAATCTTAAATTGAGTTCATAAAAAAAAAAAACAATTTATCCAAAAGCAGAGATTGATTAAGGGAAATAAGTCACCTCAGTGAAAGTGAGTGATTATTGGAACTTTTGCAAAACTCAAATGCAAACTCAAGTTACAAAATGTCAGTATAACTAACATTATTACACGTTTTTATGCATCTAAAACTGTTGTTATTTCATTTTATTTTCAACCATACCCACAGAATTAAAATCAGGAGGGTAATTTGGGATACAAGTTTTAAAAGTATGAAAAAAAACAAAGAAAGGAAAAGATAAATTTTGTATTTTTCTATCTTCATGTCCCCTTTTTTCATGGAATTACCCATAATAATGACCAATTTAACGAGAGACAAATAACAAACCATACCATAATAATTTGAGCTTAGTCGTATTTAAACAACCATCATATATATACCAATTTATAAAAAATAATATTCCAAACGGTCCCACCCAAATGAATCCCTATATTTCTGTGTGGTCCAATTTTCAATAAATTCCTTCAGCTTTTAAGCGATTAACCCTGCTCCAAAAAAAAAAAAATAAAAAAACATATAAATTCAAATCCAAATCCTACCGCTGATCCTTAAAAATAATAATTATTCGAATTTCACACAAGGCTCCTTAACAAAT
This sequence comes from Epistrophe eligans, assembly GCA_951394125.1. Taxonomy (NCBI): domain Eukaryota; kingdom Metazoa; phylum Arthropoda; class Insecta; order Diptera; family Syrphidae; genus Epistrophe; species Epistrophe eligans. The sequence continues at coordinate 57,636,171 of OX596028.1, forward strand.
TCACACTTCCGCCATCATGGCAACTCACAGTCTTATCATCTTTCCAAATACAACGCGATACAATCCAAATCCATGTCGCCTGCCGAAATGTTTTAATCCGAATAATACACACTCCTAAGCTTGTTCGTAATTTAACCAAAAGCAGATTAGCTCAGTCATTAGCCGAGAAACCTGCCACAATATCCTGAAAGCTAATTACCAGGAGCTTAGGCACTGTTGCGCCAAGCACGCCTGCAAGGGACGTGTTGCTGATGGCAGGGACAGAAAAGCTGCTTTGAATTTCAAGACTTTGAATTATTGTAATGATGTATAATGAACATTTCTATTCTGAAATCTCATCTCAAACTAAAAGTGTTATTCTGAAAATTTAGAGAAAAACACTCATATTTATCAAAATTTATCATGAAAATTCCCGCCTTAGTGATAAAATCTATATATCAGAATAGAACCCCAAAAATACAATTTCTAGTTGGGAATTTTGGGATTGGAATAAAGCGACGAAAATCCATGAGATAGTTTATCATTTTTGACATTAATTATGTGTTAATTGTACTGTGTCGTAGACGGAGACTGTGTGTCGTGAGGACTTGTTTGTAGTCGGAGATGTAGGTGGTATAAATGGGATATGTATGGAATGTTGTTTTATTTTAATGACAAACTAATGGATTTATTCTTTTTTTTCTCTTCACTTTTCGGGGGGATTTTAGATGTGTTTTCAGATGTTTGGGAATGTGAGATTTAGATTTCATTATCTTTGACTTGAATATTCATACATATGTATAAATGAGGTTGATGTGGTTTTTTTTGGAATTACTATCTGCGATAATTACAAAATTTTGGTTTCTTGCACATGATTAGTTTGTGTCTTTTAGGAATACATTCATCTTTAATATTTAGAATTATTAGATTGATTAGAAAATAAACTGCTGATTTAGTGATATGTGTATGTAATTAAAAATAGTTTTATTATAAGATAAAGTAAAAAATAAATATTTTATAAATTAGATATATCTAATATAAAATGTATTAATTATTATATTTTCGTTGTGTGTGAACAGCAATCAAAATAAGGGAGGATATTGTGTGAACAGCCTCTAATTAAAAAAATGTCTTTTATCTTTTTATTAAGCTAACACAATTAATTATTTCCTTGTAAATAAATATCATAGGTAATTGTTTCCCAATTTTTGAAAAATGCACTAGACAAGAGTGTATCTTGACACATTAAGATTTTTGATTGATTTGGCTTTGGTCAATATAATTCTTTTGAATTGTAATAAAAATAAAAACTGTTAAATAACCAGCTTGTAGAACTTGCATCGTTCGACACTTCTTTCGTACAAAAAATGATTATGACATACAAGCAAGAATAATAGTGAATCTTCTTACAAATTAAAATGAAATGTGTGTACGATAGGAATGGTACTTAAAATATGGTAGATGGACATGGAGGTCATCTTCCGGTTTTTTTTTAAAGCTGTATTTCATTTCGGAATTTTAAGTCCTTTTGCATTTAATCATAGGTATTTCAATTTTTGTTTGCCAAGATATTGATATTGTTTTTCAATGTCATCGTTTCCAAAATTTCACATGAGCAATTTTTATTTAGCATTTCATTATCTCATTATTATTTCGGTAATAATGGGTGATTTTTTAAGAGGTTTAGAACTTTAAAAAAAAAAAACACAAAAAATTCGAAAAAATGAATGAAATATTTATTTGAATCGATAGTTTGAACCTTGCAATTTAATTTTTAAAGATAATTTCATGCAAATGTTGACCGCGCTGCGTCTCAGGTAGCCCATCCGCTGAGTCCAATTTTGGCATACTCTTTCACACATATCGGCCGGTATCTCACGAATGAATGCATGGATGTTGGCTTCCAGTGCGTCAATCGAAGCGGGCTTGTCCCTATAGACATTAGCCTTGACATACCCCCACAAAAATAATCTAATGGTGTCAAATCGCACGATCTAGGCGGCCAATTGACCGGCCCGAAACGTGAAATTAACTATTCACCAAACTCGCCTCGCAATTGCGCCATTGTTTCGCGTGCTGTGTGGCATGTGGCACCGTCTTGTTGAAACCACATATCATGCAAGTCAAGAACTTCCATTTCGGGCAAAAAAAAGTTTGTTATCATCGCTCGGTAGCGTTCACCATTGACAGTAACGCTGCGATTCGCATCATCTTTGAAGAAATATGGCCCAATAATGCCGCCGGCCCATAAACCGCACCAAACAGTGGCTTTTTCGGGATGCATTGGTAGCTGTTGCAATGCTTCTGGCTGATCTTCACTCCAAATGCGGCAATTTTGCTTATTTACGTACCCATTCAACCAAAAATGAGCCTCATCGCTGAACACAATTTTTCGATAAAAAAGCGGATCCTCGGCCAGCTTTCCAAGAGCCCATTCACCAAAAATTCGGCGTTGTGGTAGGTCGGCTGGCTTTAGTTCTTGCACCAGCTGTATCTTAAAAGGCTTTACGCCCAAATCCTTCCGCAAAATTTTCCACGTAGTGCTGTAACAAAGGCCTAACTGCTGGGAACGGCGCCGAATCGACATTTCGCGGTCTTCTGTCACACTAGCTGATACGGCCACAATATTTTCTTCACTACGCACAGTACGTAAACGTGTTGGTGGTTTAATGTCCAACAAAGTAAATTTGGTGCGAAATTTGGTCACAATCTTCCGAATAGACTGCTCAGAAGGTCGAGAATGCCGACCATAAAATGGAAGCAGCGCGCGATGAACATTTCGAACCGAGCACGAATTTTGATAGTAAAATTCAATAATTTGCAAGCGTTGTTCATTTGTAAGACGATCCATGGTTAAATTGCAAACCAAACTGAAGCTGTTTGACAGTGACACAAGGTACTAAACACACGTCAGCTGTCAAAACCAGTGTTGTCAAAACCAAACCAGCTAAAAAATCACCCGTTAATATATCGCATTTCGCATTATTATGTATAACTTGCTTATTTTTATTTTGCATTTATTTTTTTTTTCCATATTTCGAGCGAAATTCTAAAATATCGAAAGGCAAAACGATTTAAACAATTTAAGAGTTAAATAATGGTTTTCAATAGATAGGTGTCTAATTGTTTGTTAAATGAATACTCACCCATGGACGCTGTTCAAATTGGACTGTATCCTTCTACTTTTTTGACGTCTCTGTACTTAATCTCACTCACTCTTCATGGTCAGAAAGAGATGATCAAGAAACACAGTACACATATTCAAGGGAATATCATTAGCTTTTTAATTTTTGTTATGTTCATCTGTCAAAATCGAGGTATTCTGATGAGAAAATGGTGGATCCAGTGACCATTTGCTTGTATTATTTAAATATTTTGTTGTTGTTTTTAATAATGCGTGTTAAGTTCCTGTGGGTACTCGAACAGTAATTTTAAATTTTTTGACACTTTCATTTTTGACATCCTGCGCAATATACTACCTTAGATTTGTGTGCTGGGTCAAGAAATACATCTTTTTCTCCGATTAAAATGAGAGTGCGATAAAGTACAGAAACGTCAAAAAATTCTAGGGAGTATGTTCAATGTAAACATCGTCATACATGATCATAATCTTTTATTTTAAATAAAAACTGAATGCAATCATTTTTTTTGACAATTGACAGATGACTGGAAAGTTTAAAATATTTTGTGTATAATACAAATGTTATCAACCAATTAAAATCAGACAAATATGTTATAAATATTTCGTATTTGTATATAATTAAAATTAATATTCGTGCTCAAAGAACGTTTTAGGTTTTAGAGCTTTTTAATAATTTTTAACTGCGTTTGGTGCTTTTTTATTAAATTTTTGAAACAAATTTGCTGTCCAGTTTGCAATCCGCTCTACAACTTTTCATCCCAATCCAAATGTGTAACCTCCCTCTTCAATTACTTTGTATATAAAAATAAAGATAGTAACTTTTAAAAGGATTACTAAATAAGTAAAGGAAGCTATAAATGACAGAGAAAAGTATTCATTCTAAACTTCTCGATTCCCTTAAAAACTAAACGAACTGTTGCTTAAAGAAATAATATGCGTATGTAAAATATTGAGATTTCATCTTTAGTATAAAATGAATTTCAAAGTTTAATAGTTGCATCTCTCTATACGCCATACGCATGCATATAGTTATATTTGGTGATGTGAATTCTGTGCATTCTCGTATGTGTTCTTCAACTTAAATTACATAAGAATTCCCAACACTGTCTTTGGAAAGAAAGCGGATAAAAAATTATATTTGGAGGCATAAGGGATTATTTAAGTTAAATCTGTAACATAAAACAACATTCATTCTACCTGAGTATCATTATGGATTTTTACTGACAAGAAACATTTTCCTTTACTGAAAAACACAAATCTTATCAGACTTTTATTACATACTGTTGAAATCGTATCCATATGAAAGTTTCTTTGCTTCTGCATATTTTCAAATTGGTTATAGCAAATTTTACCAAAACCTTTGCCTTAAAGTTGAGATCAATAAGTCTTTTTAAATTAAAATGTTGGTATATGCAGAATTTCATTTATATACGCACAGCACATACATATACATGAAAGCATGAGGTGAAACTATTTGCAAGTTCTATCAAAAAGTTTTCAAGTGTCACTGGTCTAGGATGGTGTAAGATGCCATCATCATCGTAGCCAAATGAGTGTTTCTAATACCGCTTCAGACAACCACCCAATCTACCTTTTAGATATAGGGTTCTATTCAAATATACCTATCCAGACGTATAGTCCGCCTGATGTCTCTCTGTTGAGCTTTCTTTAATAATCTTCCGAACTGTAAATCATGTGCCTCAATCTCAAAAAAACCACAAGGGAACTTATTTTCATTCTCCGCAGGGTATCGTATAATACTCAGCTATCAACGTGTAACCCTTAATATTTCAAATCCCTACTCCGATAAGATTCATTCAAATTCAGACCAATATTATTCCGATTGTGATGTTCTCGTGGGTTTTGAATGCTTTTTACGTTACCTTTTTTGGTTTCTAATTTGCTACCTATGTCTGCCGAAAACCAGGACCGTATTTAGACAAAAAGAAAGCCAAAGAAAATATCCGAAACAATTTATAAAAAAAACTTTGGAAATTTGAAAATACCACCCAACTAAACAACATAACCTGAACTGCCGTGCACTTACCTACACCATCAGACTGATGCCACTGAAAAGAAACTGCTCAAGCAATTAATTAAAATATGAAAAGCTCAGATCATAAGATTCAATTAAGATGACAAGACATTTTCTAGACTGACATAAATTTCAAATTCGTCCACCTCAAACTTATGTACATATGTAAATTGCACATACATAAATCTGCTATTTATTATACTTTATCATCTCGAAAAGTTCTTTATAGTAAAAAAAAGTTTTGAATAAAATTGTTTTTCGTGTTTTTTTTTTAACTTCTTTTAGCCACAAGCTATGTATGAAAAAAAATGGAACAGGAAATTTTATAGGAAGAAACATCATGGATTTGTGTATGTGTATACCTAAGTATTCGTTTATCTTATTTTAAGAAAAATTGTTGCCGCAGGCATCAACATTACCATAAAGTGCCCGGTCAGGCCATTTCGACTCCCTGTCTTGACTTTTGACTATTATCCCTAGGGCCCAAATAGATACAACCCGCCAATGTAAATTGTTTTTGTATTCTTAATATGTACATATATAATATGTATTATATATTCTCATAAAAGTGGGTAAAACAAAATAAACTTTTTTTCTACTTAAAACAATTAAAAGTTGACTGCTTGGAGCATCTAGAAAAGTCTCTTAAAATGTTAGTCCTCAATATGAAGATTTAAGGGGGACCTTTCGCAATTTTGCATTCTGCTTTCTGTATAGGTATAAAATGATTTAAACTTTGAAATTTTAAAAGTTTCTAACCGCTGAACTTAGAATAAATTCTTTGGCATATCTTTATAATTCAATAATCCAATAATTGTGTTTATATAAAATATCTTATACATACATGAAAATTCAATAATAATTTTAAATACAATTTAGATATACGACAAAAAATTTAAAATGTATTGGAATCTTTTGAGCTTGCTTATAAATTTAATTTTAACAAAAATTGTGTTTTTTATAGATTTATATTTTTATAAAAAGTACATTTTTAATTTTTGTTTTCAAGAATTGTTTAATATGAAATTTTGCATTTTAAGAAATTTGCAAAATAATTGTGAATTGTGCTTTCTTCAATTAAATTGGTTAATTTTTTAAAAGCTTTTTGTATACAAATCTGAGATGTCTTTTCTCTTTCAAAATCTGAATTTTTGAAGTTAAAAAAATTATCAATCCCAAAAGAGAAGAAACATCTTCATTAACAATCCTATAATCTATTAAATTACCCTTAAACCCTATAGTACGCTGCTAATTCGAAAAGAAAATTTTCTGTGATCTCCCTCTTGCAGAATTTGTTATATTTTAGTTGTTTGTCTTCTAATTCACAACTAATATTAAAATTTATTAATTGCAAATGTGTAATGATTTATCTAAATGCAAAGTTTAAAAATTAAATCATTTGGTGGTTGCATAATCTTGACTTCAGTCCTAAGGATTTGCTCTCCCATTCAATTTAAATCGCAGTTATTTGAAATAGTGATGGGTTTCATAATTCAGTGTTTTGATTTAAAATTCATTTAAATTATTCAATTATTCAATCATATACCTATAATTGAATTTAATGAATTCAAAATGACTTCAGACTGAGGGCTGATGTTGAAATTTTATTTATTTTAAATTCTTGTGTAGCTATAAATGTTGATCTTATTACACGACTCAGTATAATGATAAAAAAATATATGTTGTTCTCTTTCATTAACAACCCTTTAATACCCTCCCACATATGTATGTACATCAAAAGTTCAAAGAAACAAAAATAAAACAAAATCAATTTATATTTTGTATTAAAAACAATTTTAACAATGGAAATTTGTTTATCATTTGTTTTGTCTGCAAAATAAATTAAAACATTAATATCTTTGTTTTTACAATGAATGGGAATTCTGAAGGTTGAGTTAAATTTGAAATCGTTGATAATGGGATTTTGTTTAATTTAAATTATTTTAAATTCAAATAAAATGAGTCTTCTTTCAATTAGATACTAATGCCATCAGGGCCAACAAACCAATAAAGTACATAATACGTTTTAATTATTTTCTATTAATTCGCTCTTTATGAAGATAAAATGTACTAAAAAATATATAAGTAGATAGGCGCTATCTTCTTATATAATAAAAACAAAAAAATTAATACTATTGGAATGAATGAGGTATTCACAGAAAATAGGTACTAAGAATAAAATATTTGAAATAGCAAAACATTTGATGCTGCATTTTTCTAAACTGATAAATTAATAGAATTTTTTCGTGGTCATCATCTAACATTAATTCATTATGATTTTTAAAGGGAAATATATTCGCTGGGAGCCACCCACACTGGTAACTTCCCATTGGTGCCCTAGAAAACTCGACACCCGATGTTATTTTGTTATATAAGAAATTTCCCAAATCAAGATTTTCGAAGACCATATCAGGGTGTTCAATATGCAATCAAATGAAGGCGTCGTTTGTTTTCGAGATATTCGAGTCGAAAAAACATTTTTTAATTTTTTTTTAGTGGTTTTAGAATGAAAATGTGTTAATTAAAAAATAAAACTGTCAATTGAATAATTCTAAAAACTTTATCAGTTATTGACTACGTCACTGATGTGTATACGAAGAACAAAATTATTACGGCTTTGAAACTAGTGTTTTTTTTCGAAAAACGTTTTTCAATGATTTTTAGAATTTTCTTCTAGTGCCTGTAAATTGATTTTTTTTAAAACCTATATCAGTAATCAAATATGGCATCGAATATGTAATAAAATTAGCCCGAAGATATTATAATTCTCAATATATTAGAACCGAAAAACGTTTTTCTGCCAATTTTAGCATGTTTTTTTTATTAAAAAAAAAAAACTGTCATTTAATTACATATTTGTAAATATTCCTTTTATTTTTAACTAGAATTCAATTATTGTTAATTGTTTAAAAAAAACAACAAGTGAGATCGCCGGGACGAAACGCCTAAATTTTTGTGGACTAAAAGCCGTAAAAAGCTATTTTGAATCAATTTTTAACTTTTGACCAAATTTAACTATTTTATTTATTTAATGACAGTTCTATAAAAAAAAAAAAAAGTGAACGCTTTTTGTAAAAGACCACAATAAGAACACATTTGTTTTTTTTTTTTTATTTTGAGGGATTTCGAGATATCCTAAATTAAAATTGAGAGAAAAAACGTTTAATAAAGTTAATATTGCTAAAATCACGAAATTTATACCACGAATTTAAAAAACACGCCTTCCATGACAGATTTATGAGGAAAATCAAGATAAGTCTGTGAGAATAAAACTTCTGCTCTAAATTGGCTACTTTTTCAGACAGAAGCTCGCCGCGCCGCGTAACAAAAATATATGTATATGTAGAGCCTTGTGAACTCGACTAGATTTGTTCCAACTCAAAGTGACTTTTTTTTTTAATTGTGACGTTTTTATTCCCAACGTATAATATGCAAAAATTATTCAAATTCATCGAAAATTTATAACAAATGCAGCCCTGCTCAAAGTAAAGAGTGACGTGCAAAATATTTTAAAGTTAAGAATTTTCATTTCTTTCAAAAGATAAAAAGGACTCTACTATACGCTTCTGTTTGTGAAACTTTGTGGGCTCGTTTAAACACTGTTTGGATACATATACATATCTTTTTGCCCACCAATAGAAAACACTATGTTCAAGAAAGTCCTCTTACCCTTTTTTTACTTTAGAGACAGCAATTTTTCTTCTAAAACACCAAGGTATAGCCTACACACAAAAACTCGTTAAAAGAAAAAAATATCAACTTTAGCGAGCGGTAGAGGTTGGTTCCAGTGAACTGATTTTAAATTCTTTTCTTATCAGATTTAAATTTCTTGTCCCAGAAAGAATCTGTTTTATTCACTTATAATGTTATCCTCGCATGGCTTCCAAGGTTGAACTTGAGGGGTGTCAATGGGGGAAAATAGATAACTCAAGGGGGATAAAGTGAAAAACACCACCCAAAAGATGTGTGTTGTCAACAATTGTATTGTAGTATGTCGCACCAGTATAAGGTATATAGAGATCGCATGGCAAAGCTGAGTCCTGAAGAGAATGTCGAAATAAACGCAAGGATTTGCGTTTATCAAGTTCAAAACGATTTGTTATATAAAATGTTAGGCAAGCCCGCTTAAACGTGACAAATTTGTGCTTGTCACTTATTTTTTTTTTCTATTTGTACCGTTCTTTGAGCCACCCATTGGAGGAGTTGGTTTGAGGTGGAAGGTTGGCGCTTTTTTTTTTCTTTCCTAAGCCAAAATGGGGGGAAGATGAGATATTTTTATTTATTTCTAATACACTTTGGGTGTTATTTTTGTCGGTTCGGTTCGGTTTTTTTTTTTTTTTTTTGTATCTCACCATAAAAAACACAGAGGCTGCTATAGCATTAGAGTTAAGTGTTTTTCTCTAAAATGAGAAATTCTGTTTAGTAGATTTATATTGTATATATTTTTTTTTTTCGTTCTTCTGTACATGTTAGCGGATAAAATTGTATATACAGTATAAGTGTATATATAGTATTTTCTTAGATCAAACTCTGACATGAGTGTTTATTTACGAATTAGCTTTAAGATGAGCGTCATAGCATAGCATGTCCTTGAATTTTTTTATTTCTGGAAAGAAATTATTTATATTTACTTGACTGACACATATTCCGTAGATGTTGCAAAATTCTTTAAATTCAATATGGATGTTTTGAAATGTCAGCCTTTGTTTCATTTTAGGTCAGATGATGTGAAGATTATATTTAATTGACAATTTCCAATGTTAAATTATCCCAAACCATATGTGTTTTGTAGAAGGTATATATTCTGTTATGTGCAGCATGTGAATGCTTTCTTTTTTAAAATGTTTACAGTTTGTTAGAAAATAAATTTAGAATTTTCTCAACAATTTATTTTCTAACAATTAGCAAGTGGCAATGGAGCATTGGATGTAGTGGTTTACTGCTGACTTAGAGGTTTGAGTTCGAGCCCCACTCTAGGCATTACTCTTTTCTATACCTATACTTTCAGTTTCAACTGAAAGTCACCCGTGAGATATCATTAAATAAATAAACACAATATTTCTCAGTCCACTGTGCACAAAAAAATACTTTTCTTTTTTTCTATGCCATCAAAACAAATAAGACTGTATGTTTTACAAGCGGAAGTGGTTGCAGTTTGTGAGGATGCAAAAAGCTTTACCTCACATAAATTAGTAAATAGTTATATTGATATCTTCATTGATATAGCCAAGCGGAAATCAAAGTTATCTCTTCGATCTCAGAATTCAAAACCAGTGGGCCGTTCTCACAGCGGGTTGAGATTACTCAGCGCAACTAACACAGTTACCCTTCGTTGGGTCCAGGGACATCGCGATATTCCAGGGAACGAAAAAGTAGATGGACTGGCCAAAAACAGGTAATCTCTGGATCCGATCCAAACGGAATCCTTGGCACTTATACCACTAGAGCATGAAAAGAACAGGGTTTCCTTAAAGCCGCACTTGACACTTGTCGGGCATCGAGAAATCTATAAGGAATTTCATAACTTAACAAACATTTTTTTTTTAGTGCATAGAACCGATGAAACTAGGGTTCCCAATTAAACGTGTTTTAAAAATTTTAACGGTCATACTAACATATATGCTGTTTAATAAATTGGCAGATGAGATTTATTCTTTTATTTTAATAGTAAAACTCACTGGTTGCAAAAAAAACTATTCTCTATTCTATCAGAATTTGATTTTTTTAGAATAAATGTTATAGTTACATTTTTGAAAATAACAACAAATAAGAGTTATTAAAAAAAGATTCACTGGTCGCGTTCGGATACATGCATAAAATGAAAACTTGAGATGCTATTAAAATGTGTCTGCTATTTGTTTCTATAATTAATTAATCCCCCTGGAATATAATACTTTTGAGTACTCTATATTTCTTTAACAGTTACACAGGTCCGAAATATAGTACAAAACTATACAATACAGTATGATTGGGAACCCTTGATAGAACAACTATGATTTCCTCGCACATTTTTCATCGACCATGTAAAGCAAAACTCAATAACATGCCTTGATGCAATGTGCTTTGTTGCATAATTCTTGTGTTGCCCAATCGTCTTAACCTCTTACACAATATAGATATCGAAATTTCATATACGGAAGAGAACTCTTAATAGTTCAGCACTCTAAAATCGTCGTCTGGTTTAATTTTAATTCCAACAAACATAAACATTTAGACATCACAAGCAAGCAGTACCTACTCAGTAGGTATAATATACCCATATAAATACTTATACCTTTGTATATTGTGACACTGCTGGAATTCTCATTAGTTGGACAATTTTGTAATTTCATTAATTACTTTTCTCGAATTCATATCTATCTGTATAGAAATCTCACGTGGAGTTTTCCAGAAATGCTCTGCTCCTGGCCGTGTCAGTGCACAGTGCACAATCAGCTCAAAACACGTGCTTTAGGTAATGCTAGACATAAAGCACAATGGATGTCCCAGTGTGCACAAAGTAAGTTTGTGTGATATGAAAACAATTACTTCTGCAACCAAACTTGAGTACAAAATTATTCTAAAGAAAATCTTCTCTTCTTTGGAGACAGACGACAAGCCACAGGAATCATACCTCCAGCTAAGTACGGCCCACTATATACGACCACCATTAAAGTTGTTGCATAAATCTCAGGGCTGGAGTTATGTTTAAATTATATAATCTCAATATAGGCGCTTCGTTAAAAAAGAAAAATTCACTGAGGAATCACTCTAAAAATACACAGCTCAAAAGTACAAATTTTAGTTTCAATTTACTCAGCGTCTAGCGGGATCTCTGTTCGACTAGTCTTATGTGAACTGTAAGTAAGATGCGGAAATACATCAAATTAAAAGTTAATAAAACCAAATGTCATCTATAATTACATGATTTTGCAGAAATGTTGGCCACTGTCTATTAATTAAGCTTTTGTCTTATTTCTCATTTTTGCTCACCGCAACTCCAGTTTTTAAAAATAAGTTTTAATTATGCAGAAACGTTTTTCAGATGTAAGTTTATTTATGCTTTCTGTCACATAAGATTTTGTTAATGAGATCAAAATCTTATAAAGGAAAAATCAAATCCGCTCCTGGTCATTCTTTTTTTCTTTTATAAAGTAAGGACTAAAGCACAAGTAAGATTTTAACTACGAGTAGAAAATATGAGAATAGCTACGACTTTAAGAATCGTTAAGAAATATATCATAGTCAGTATATGTATGTTGGTTGATGTAAAGAAAATTGCAATTTTCAGTCCAAAAGACGTACCATAAATCCTCAGGTGTCAAACAACACAAATTAAAGGAACATTAACACGTGACTTCGTGCCGTTTCTACTAATATGATTTCTTATGGGCATGTGTTTTTTTTCAACTGCAGATATGCTGATGCTCAGCTGACAATCCGTAGAAGTTTTTATTTTCATTCTTTTGTAATTTTTTTTTCTTCTGACTTTTCCATATTATTTTGTAAAAAAAAATTAAAACTTAAGTTTGATAAACAAGATTTTTTTTTAAGTAGTTATAATTATAAGAAAAGTTTGTTTAAAGTTATATTTAACTTTTTGTCACTTATAACATATTCGAAGTGAGTTTTTTTTTTTTGATGTAACTTAGTTTCAGTGCAAATTGCCTTAAATTGATAAATGTAAGCAGTAAGACAATAGAAAAACCTTCTGAGCATAGAATTTCCCCATGAAAATATTTTAAGTTGAGTAAGAATTCTTTATATGCCATTTTTGTTGGCTTTTAACAAATTTTTCACCTTACATCTGGTGTTAAATTAGTAAGGAAAGAACAATGAAAATAATTAAATTCATTCAAAATATAACTGATATTTTGATTTATTTTTACTAAGATGAAGTATATTCGAAGTTTTGTGAAATCATTAAAGCGTTGATAATTGATTTATAAATTTGGACAAAGCTTTGAGCTCATGTACCAGTAACTCCAAAAACAATAATTTCATGCTTCATTTGGTACCTGGGAACGTTGGCGTTCAGGAAAATGAAGATGCAGACTCCCTAGGTTAAATAGGAGCAAAGACTACCTTAAGGGGGCCTGAGCCCTATTGCGGCTTAGGAGAAAATGTGATCAAAAATAAAATCAAAAAAGAAGAATAGACCAAAAGATCAAAAAATTAGGAAGAACTCCCCAAACTGAGGCAGGCTAAACTCCTTACTGGGAACTATAACCAAGAACGCTTCAAGGACTGCACCATCTATAGGTCGCAGTGCAATATATCCCCCAGAATATATTCAATTGTAGTGCGACAACTCGGACCTAATGACTTACAACTCTCAACCAAACCATTCCTTCGTGTATTTGTGAAGAATGGAGGGGACCTATACAGTTTTCTTCCGAACCCGAACAGCTAAAGATAGAACTTATAACGGCCAAATTATTCACTCGATACAACCAGATTTAAACTTTAATCCGGATGTATTTACATTAAGTTTGTATGATTTACATGCGGATTTAAGTTTTAATCTGGATGAATCGAGTGAATAATATAGCCATAATAGGCGGAAGTGGACGTACGTTGTCGTACGAAACGAAACGAATACAAAGAATTCATATGAGGTACCCATAATTGAGGTTTACTTCGTTTCGTCCAGTTTTCCTTAACTTTTGCTTTCGGAAATGAAGAGAGCTCACCGACCGCTCCATGGGTAAGTGAACTGAGAGCTTTCTGCAAATTGATGTATGTATGTAATATGTATATAGCAAAGATTCTCATATATTCGTACGTTTCACAACACAAAACCCCTTCGCGTAAACTGTTATTTTTGTATTTTCATTTCGTGTACATGAATAGTCATGTGAAACAGAATAACAAACTTAAGGAGTGCGCCGATGAGAAAAATGTCTCTGTGTCCGTTGTTTTACAAATATCGCTGACCCCCTATTTTTTTGTCGAAATTTCTTACGAGTACAAAACAAAAACAAAAATCCTTATGCAAATAGAATTACGTTCAGCCAAGTTATAAGCATACGAACAAAAAACGAATCCCTTTCTATATAGGTATTTATTAGGATTTTAGTGATTTTTTCCTTAAATGCAAAATATGTCATTTTACTTACGAGATTTTGACATAATCCGAATTCGATATCTCTTACTTCGTTATACTATTTCTTTTTTTAATCGATGTCACCTACAGTATGTGATGAATTTAGTTCAACATTTTGTATTGTAAATATCAACAAATAGAATCGATTTTTCTTCTACCCTCCATGAAGTATAATTCGTTACTTTGTTACTTTTTTAAAAGACTTAGTCATCAATTAAAAAAACAAAAATGTATAGCTTATTATTTTTCAGTGGGACTTAATTTTGACTGGCTTATATTTTTTACAAATAATAATGCTTGAACTTTCAAATTGAATTATTTTCATTAGACTTGCTTATACCTATATTGTGTTAGCGAAATTTCTATCTATTCAAATATTATAATCCTACGAAAACTCCTAAAACTATATCACTTCGTTTATATCTTCTGTTAAAACAAAAACTTTATTCAAGTTTTTAAACGTCAAATACAAATTGCTGCTGATCCTGTTCATATAGACACTAAAATTCATTCCCCAAGCTGCGCTTTCCAAATGCACCTGGTTGCTTTCCTACTTTTAATTGTCGTTCATGTCTCCGTTCCTCGCAATTTGCAAATAAATGTTTACTAATGGTGACAGAGAAGCTTTTATAAAATACCAAGACCAGCACAAAAAAAAAAAAAAAAAAAACAAGTATCTTCTGCCATCATACGAAGTCCTCAATTACCAAATGTATATATGGTTATAAGTACATAATTGTACTATATAGGAGAGAATTCGTTGATTTTAAGTTGGTTGGAAATCAATCCCTTCTTCTGCATCCTTGGATTTATTCTCAAGGTAAAGTTTTAGTCAATAGTCTTTGGTTCTTATTCTGCAGGGTGCTCCGATTTATCCCATGGATATAATTTGTAGTTTGTCAAAGTAAATGGCGCTCAAGTGGCCATTGTGGAAAACTAAGGCCCAATCCACAATAGGCGTGTTTTTTTTGCAATCCCGGAGGGAATTGGACAAAAAAACGACGTCAGGGCTAAAAAATTTACATATTAAATGCAAAAACAACTAATTTTCTGCGGGCTTAGCTAAACTCAGAGAATTCTTGGGGTTTAACTTAAGCGCACAGAAAAACTCCAGCGGCATGAATTCCATAGGTATTTGTTATCGATAGTTTGTATGAAAACTCCATTTTGTTTCTGAGATGGTGTCGCTAATCCCAGTTGTCGTTTCTTCAACCAATTGTCCCCGGGATTGAAAAAAAACACATCTAGTGGAAACTTGACTCAATAAGTGACACTTAGAAGTTAGAACCCCCGTATTGCCCACTTAATTGTCTCTACTCAAACTGCAAAACTGGACTTAAAGTAAAAATGAGAATCTTAACTGCCACTTATGCTGGTAAGTGTGTACTGTGAAATTGGACCTTAGGCATAGTTTTTCATTGTCTTGTTATCCTAAGATTCAGGATTAAACCGGAATAAGCTCCAGAAATATTTTTTTTCAGTTTCCGAGTCAACTCAACAAATTTTGTGAACTACCTTACTGCGTTCCACTTTTAGAGATTTCAAGTATATGAAGAATAATAACTGTAATCTCCTATTCGTATAATACGAAACATTTTTTTGCTTGTCGGACAGCGTACTGCAACACGAACAAAAAATTGAAATTTGTCGTTGTGACAAATTGAGGAAATTGACGGTTTTAGTTTTTAAATTCTAATAAGATAAAATATAAATAAAATCTATTTTAAATGCCTTCGGCAAGACCATATCTCGAAGCGAAGTGCCACTCTAAATGGAAAAACACAACAAAATTACGATTTAAGGGACACCCTATATGAAAGTAAATTGTTTATTCTTCATATAAAACGAACACCGACAGTAGTGCAACTTTAATTACGTGCACGATGCGACTCTCTCAAAAATATACATATATATAATGGTAAGAGTGTCGCGGTGTCATTGGCGCTGTGCGGCATAGTATTCAAACAACATCTAAAGGTGAATACGAAGTTGGTCGGCTAAAAGTTTATTTGAGAATCCTTTTTGTCTTGTTTAAGTCATATTATTATTATTATTATTATTTTTATTATTATTAATATTATATAGGTAACCCATCTCCTTGACTTTTTTGTTCTTGGTCTACTTTGACTTCTTCTTATAGTTCGTGTGCATCTTTCAAGGATTTAGATATAAGGGACAAGTTTTTGGGCAAACTACCTCACTACTTTACGGGTAACTTTATTACTTCAAATAATTTAACGTCATTATCGTCGCATGAAAGTTATGAAATGTTTTCGCATACCCAATTTTCAACATTATATTCATGTTCTGTTCATATATTTATATAGTATAGATGTAAGTCTATAAAATATTTTTGAAGTCTATTAGATACATTCCGTGTCAGTAGAATAAATACTAAAGTTTAACCGCCATAAGTAATAATAAAAAAAAAGCTGGATTGTGTCTAATTAATAAACCTATTTTTAGGATATGGTTCATTTTCAGTCCTTACCATTGAAAGCACGGTAACAATCATTTAAATTGAAAAAAACCTTTACGCATTGGAGTGGATGCTTATACCATTCGCTCGATGTTGTCTAGCCAATTTATAGTCAACGTCTTTAGATTTCCGGACTCGCTCTCATCTCAAATCCAGGGCCAAATATCCATCGAAGAATTTTGTTTCCAAAGATCCCAGTATCAGCTTTCGACTTCTTGTTCAACACACGGTGGTGCCGTAAAGCTAGGTGAATTCGTCCTAAGTCCTTGAAACCAATTCATTCCCTAAACCAAAGTAGTTTGTAGGGAAGTTTATGTTTACAGCAAGTTCAGGGCATAGTAACATTTTTCCTAGACAGTAGACAGTATTTATATTGCGAAGTTGAGTTCCTGGTAAAATAATATATTGCAAAGTCCCGTCGAATGGTGGGTATGGGTTGATCAATGATCATGGAGAAGATTCAATAAGTGTGCGTGAAAAAGTCATTAATTACCATTTGTCAATGTTAAGCTTCAAGCTGTTTTTAGGGCACCAGGACCAGATTCAAAAAATTTGTTAATATCTTTTTAAATAAGGGAAGAGTAATCTAACGAAGAATTTGCCTTGAAAACTTAGTATCATAAGCTTACTGTGAGGTAGAGGAAAAGAAGTAAACCTATTTGTTTGCCATGGGGGACACCAGAATAAGCTAGTAATAAGTTAAGAGTAGAGGGCAGATCTGAAACGAACATTTTATTAAAGAGAGTATAAACTTTAATACTCACATTTTGGTTGTTGGTACATTCAATCCCAAAATTTTCTGTCGGATCTTAGACTAAAATTCTATAAAAAATAAAACTACTATGTTTATTTAGTGATTTAGAGTGTATTTATTTTAAGCTTTTAAATGGTATTTTTTAGTTATAGCATACTACCTGTACTACTCCAATTTTAAGTATAGTTTCGTGGTTTATTTTAGGTGCAGAGACTTTGTTGGAAAAAGTTTTCCATAATTTAACGTTAAAATTTGTACCTTATACTTGAATTCCCATATAGTCAGATGGTATTTGCAGAGACATATGCATGCACACTACACACAAACCAACTTTTTAGGAAATATTTCGTGATATACCTAAGTGCATAGTGGTTATTAAATGAAAGGCATTTACGGGCACTACCTCTTAAATGTCTGTGATTTTTTGTTTGGTAAATAAATAATTGAATTCACCTGAAATAGTTTTATAAGAATAATTAAAATAAATAAAAAATTATTTGAAATTTGATCGAAAGATATGTTTCTTAACCTGAATGGTTTTTTTTATTTTATTATTTTAACTCTTTTACTTTATAGTATCATACTAATTCCAAATATCACTTTGACAATTAAGAAAATGGTTCAGTTGTTTACTTTTTTGTATGAACTGTCACTGTTTTAAACTTTTTCAGTTGGAGTTTATTAAGGAAATAGCTTTAGTATGATACTAGTTAAAAAATGTTTAAAACTGAGATCATTTTAGTAAAGAGATTTAAAGTTAAAAGTTGTTAAGAATATCATTCTATAAAACCTTTACATTATGCTGTTTAAAATTAAATTTTTAAATAGCTAGACATTTTCATAGATTATTTTTACCCCAACCGGTGCCAAATTAGTGTCATTTCACATCAAAAATGAAAAACGGAAGAATTTTGAAAGTCAGCGTCAGACTTGTTTTCATTTCATAACTATGTGAGAATGGGCGAGTTTTATTCGAAAAGCTATCCGTAGTATGGTACAATTTTACATGCATTATAAATACAACATCACCAGTAGGCTTACCGCCGATAAAAGCTAAAGTAGAATCCTACTGTGGATGGATTTTTTTTTAATTTTAAATTATTTTGATAATTTTCAATAATAGCAAAAGTGAAATATAAAAACCATGGTTCTGCCAATGCGTTTTGGGAATTTCTTACTATGTATAGATTCCCAAAGCAAACACGCCTATTGTTACTGACTAAAGCTGTCACAAATATAAACTCCAAATTTAGAAAAATGAAATGAAAAAATTCGTTGAAATAATAATTCTTTTGACGGCATTGAAATAGTGGAGTGTACCTTATGTGTGTGAGTTGAGTGTGTTACACACTCTCTGATAGTCCGAAACAAAATCCTTAGATCTATAGTGCAAATTTCTTTATACTTGGAAGCATCCTGATACAAATTTTAACCATATACTTATTTTTTATTTTCAGGTAAGATGCAATTTTAATTAAATCAAATAAAAGGGGTAAGTAAAATTAAAATCTATAATTACTACTTGAGGTTTAAAGAAAAAACCTCATCGTGGCTGTTGAAAACAAAAACAATTTACAAAACAGCTGCCGGACAACGTTTTTTTTTCTGGCTTTGGCCCCTTGAAGTTGTATTTTTGACTAAGCAAACCTACTCATGCTCATATCAACTAAAATCTAAGATTGTTTTGTGTAATAAAACTTTGACTCCGACCAATTCTATAAGAAAATTTATAGTTTTTCTTACTTCTCGTTTTATATAGGTATATATCTAAAAATTCATAGGAAACGTTTTTTACAAATATGAAATAATACTATTGGATTATATTTCCTTAAACCTAAAAAAAGAAGCAAATGACCTAATTAAAGTTTTGTATAGTGCTTTGTAATCCACTTAACCTGGTTCTAGAAAAATCTCTTTATAAATAATTTAGTTAGCTCAGTTAGTGACACCTGTTTTTTAATTGAATCTTGCTACAATTTATTGAAGAGTTGCCTTGCTTCTAGTAATAAAGACTGGAAAGATATCATAAAGCAAAATTATGTTTTCTAATAAAAAAAGTTATCACAAGAAGAATATCTCTATTCGATTGTGTAAATTTGCTAAATAGTCCAACAAATGACAGTTTTAAAATAATTTAAGAACTTTGTCAATAAATTGGGAGCTTAACTTTATAAGCAAAACTGTAATGCAGTTTAAAGAACCCTTTCTTTTTCATTGGAACTTAAATAAAAAAAACCTTTCTATTTTGTTTTCATATGGTTCTCAAACATCCCAATTGTTATTCTTCGTCCGTTTTAGCTTCTGAAACTAATGGCACCGGTAAACCTTACCTATCCTACATTATGCGAATTCTTATACCGAATTATGTACCATATGTCTATAGGACCAATGAACTTTTTTCCTTAATTTCGGTTTTATCCTTACATACCTATATAAAAAGGTGTATGTAGATATTTGTATGCAAAGGTTAGGTTAAAATAAACTTATCCTAAAACTACCATTCCTATATAAAATTCAAAGAACACAGTCACACGGTTTTGGGGTTCTATCAAATCCTTGTATACCTACATAATATTCCTTTTATGTACCAAAAACATAGATACTCTCGTATCTTCAGAACCAATTGAAGCAATAAAAAAAATATTTTGTGGTTTGGTAAAATGGTCCTATTTTTCTGCCGCAAATAGGGTGTATTTGAAAAAAGAAATATGTACATAGTTTGAAAGTATATTTTTTTTATTATAGAAATTTGCAAATTGATTATAATTTTATGGTGATCGAAACTAAATGAAAAATATTTTTTTGATTGAAGTGATGTTTGTCACCATAATTTTCTTTTTTATTATTTTTTTTTTTACTGAAAAGGTTCTATACCAACAACTTTATACTTAGCCAATACCCAGAAACAAGTATGTATGTATGTTATCCTTTTATATTTGCTCATTTCCATATTGCGTGCTAAATGCCTATTGAAAATTTTGATCATTCCTTTCTGTATGGAGCTCCTTGTTTGTGTGCTATTTCCTGCCACATGACACATTTAAAAGAAGGGTTTATACTGGCAGACCCACTTACGGAAGTTGAAAAACTGATATGATAATTCTTTTGTTAAACCGGGCAACACAAAGAATTACCCTCCATATGTCAGGGTTGTTTTAAAAATGTATGATTGTAAGTGAGTTAAGAAGGGCAGAGAGGACGACAAGACTTTAAATTGATAGGATGACAAAAGCAGAGGCAGTCATGGCGTTGAGGTAACCTGTACCGTCGTCGTCGTCATCGTCGTTGTCCTATATAACCTCGACAAAAGGCAAAGAAAAGTGTTTGCCCTTTTTTTGTGTGTTAAAGTGTTAGGATAAAATTTATTGAAGATTTCCGGAAACCGGTTTGACTTATCATCTTTTTTTTCTTCATATATAAAAATTCAGTAAAAAATTTTGTGATCCTTCAAGAAGTATTTTAAAGATAATTCAATTTTCAAACGAATATAGAATATCTATATTTAAGGAACCTCTAAAAGGATATAATTTAACTGACGACGCAATGTAATGGAAAGTGATATGAAATAAAGAATAATGTGCTCATCTTTGTGATCCTGTTCCAGCCGACCCCAACCCTCGGTACGTTTATGTACCTATACTTCTCTTAATCCTACTTAAAAATACTTACCTACTTGAGAGCAATGAGCTTTCGAAGTTGGCATTGTTGGTAAGTATATAAGTAGAGGGGTTGCTTACGAAATCCAAACCGCTATGTGCTGAATACAAGGCCGAAGTTACACGAGATATTATCGCATGCGAAATGTGATTTTGAATTGCTTGGAGGCACGAAATAAGATTTACATTTTTCCTTAAAAAAGCTCATATGCAAATAATTTGTTTGTATTCCTGATTTCGTAAGCAAATACATACATAATATGTATGTATATATTTGCATATTTTATACGTAGTTGATTTGTTTTGTTTTGAGATGGTTAGGCTGTGGCATATTTATGATACATAATGTGTAGGTATATATGTATGTATTTTATATTGAAAATAATAACTTTAAATGTAGTAGATTTACAGTTTTTGAATTAAATTGTGTGAGAGTCTAGCGGATACAACGCTAATTTCTCGACGGTGAAAATAATATGAATAAGAGATTAAAACAAGAGAGCTTAAAGAATCCGGCTCCGGGATGTCACCACCTATAACATTCGAGAATATGAATTATCCTAAAGGTAACTAATTGTTCATAACAGATCAATTGGTTTCATTAAGTTCTTCCTTCTTCAGAATAGTATTCGGTACTAGGTATAATATTCGTTCGACAGCACTGGTGTCTGGGGTGTATGAGTGTTTGTGGATAAAATTAAAATTGTATCCCAGTGAATTCGGGTATACATTTTTTTAAATAAAGATATTTTTTTTTTTCAAAATCATTTCAATTCAAAGAAAATTAAGTTTTATTATGAAAAGTATTAATTAACTAATTATTAATTAAAACTTCATTGTTTATTCTATTAAATTACTTGTTTACATATTAATACATTTTATAAAATAAAAAAGCTTTAGATAATAAGTTTTTCAGGTCCTATTAATTAAAAAAACACATTTTTTGCTCTGTAGGATTTTTTTATAACTTTGGCTGCGGTAACCCTGGTTAAAAAGCATTGAATATATTCATTTAACGTATAATATGGTATGGTTTTTAATATTGTTTTTAAAACTTGTTTCGATATCAAGTTATGTTGGCTAGCATGCTTTTCTATTTAAACTCAGCTATTACGGTGAAATCAAGCAAGACTGAATGCATCGTAAAAGTTTGTGATGAAATATGAAAACAAACAGTAATTTTTCAACTTTTACCATTTCTCAGAGTCGGAGGTAACTTTAATCTTTAACTGGTCAGTTCTGGAATCTTGTCTGATCCTGGAGCTTACTTACAGAAACATATAAATTGTTTTAATAAATAAAAGGGTCAACATTTTTAAACTTACTGGGAAAGGAATACTTAGTCAGTTTTTTTGTGATGAACATTGGTACCTATACCCATCATCTTTTGTTTATTTAAACTGTAGGTATTCTATGCTCATTGGATTATTACTGCTACGGTCTTCTTGGGTATTAAAAAACATTCTGAGAATTGTTTGTGTAAAAAATGCCCTTCATGCAGAATAAGAAAGGTATTAAATCAACAATTTTAAGGTATAATTTTTATAATGGTTGAGATGTTCGTTTTTAATCTTACAAAGAGGTTCATTATAACTGAAAAAAAGAACTCCATACAAACCAATTACAACTCAAAATTATATAACATACATATATCCAAACCATTTGTATTTGTAAGGTCAGGTAGGTACACCTACCCCAAAGTCTGTGTTCATTTAGTTTTAGTAATACATTTTCTCTCGCATTTTATTTTGTTTTCTTTTTTTTTTTTTGACAATATCCCATAACGTGATTACTGATAAGTATTTATAGGTACAGGGTGATTCGCATACGGTGTGATAAAAAAGTAGAGCGTGTAGGTTGGGTCAAGAGTCGAGACCAGAGACAAGAGACATATGGTATGGAAGGGAAGTCTATTCCCCACCGCGGGGGGGAGGGTCAATTTTCTAAACACTTGACTTAAAACAGAAAAAAATATTAAAAAACCACGGTAACAATTACACCCTTTTTATTTATTTATTTTATTTTATTTTATTTTATTTTATTTTATTTTATTTTATTTTATTTTATTTTATTTTATTTTATTTTATTTTATTTTATTTTATTTTATTTTATTTTATTTTATTTTATTTTATTTTATTTTATTTTATTTTATTTTATTTTATTTTATTTTATTTTATTTTATTTTATTTTATTTTATTTTATTTTATTTTATTTTATTTTATTTTATTTTATTTTATTTTATTTTATTTTATTTTATTTTATTTTATTTTATTTTATTTTATTTTATTTTATTTTATTTTATTTTATTTTATTTTATTTTATTTTATTTTATTTTATTTTATTTTATTTTATTTTATTTTATTTTATTTTATTTTATTTTATTTTATTTTATTTTATTTTATTTTATTTTATTTTATTTTATTTTATTTTATTTTATTTTATTTTATTTTATTTTATTTTATTTTATTTTATTTTATTTTATTTTATTTTATTTTATTTTATTTTATTTTATTTTATTTTATTTTATTTTATTTTATTTTATTTTATTTTATTTTATTTTATTTTATTTTATTTTATTTTATTTTATTTTATTTTATTTTATTTTATTTTATTTTATTTTATTTTATTTTATTTTATTTTATTTTATTTTATTTTATTTTATTTTATTTTATTTTATTTTATTTTATTTTATTTTATTTTATTTTATTTTATTTTATTTTATTTTATTTTATTTTATTTTATTTTATTTTATTTTATTTTATTTTATTTTATTTTATTTTATTTTATTTTATGTTATTTTATTTTATTTTTAAATATAGTTGTTTTAGTGACTCAATTTTTAAGAAAACAATTTTCAAACTATTTTTTGTTTAATTTTACATTATGAAGTACCTACTACGTTTGTTTTTAATCAAAAAAAGAAAACCAGATGTTAGAATGCCTTCTAGCTTTTAAGAGAATTAAAAATAATAAAAATAAGATTCCTTTAATTTGACTTCAATCCTAGCAATTAAGTTACGTAAAATAAATAAAAATAAATAGTGGACGTCGAGTTTGTCTCAGTGTTAGGTACTCTCCCCCATTTTTATATACATATGTACATGTGTACATATATATGGATGTGTGTTTATATGCAATGCATGTATAAATACAAATTCTATATCTACACATATTTTATTCAAACGTCGTCGTCGGTCGGTCGTCGTCGCCTTAATTTTCTTTAGAAATTCTTGAATTTGAACAAATTTAAATTCCTGTCCGCCCAAGCTGTGTATAGATTTTTATGTTTTCTTCTTATTCTATTCAGTCTTATGTCAACAGATTGGGAAGCATTGGTTTGTTTTATCCTTTTTCTTTTTTTTGTATTAAATGTGACAAGCAGAAAGAGAGACGGGGGAGTTTTAAATGGAAATCATTTCGATTTTCCCAACAAATGTAGTAGAAAATAACAATACTCTGTTTCTTTAGATATAACTATTTCTTTATATATGTACCTATGTATATCTATCTATATTCTATACAAATGTTGTTTGACCAAAGGATACGATTTTGAAATAACATAATAAAATAAAAGTAACAACATAGAGATTGAACAATTGAAGAACAAGTTTTTTTTTTATAATAAAAGCGTTACAGATTGAAAGAAAGTTTCTGTCACTCTTGTAAATTTGAAGAAATTGACTACTGATTTTCTTAGAAACAAAGTTCTTTAAAGATGAGAAGGCTGTGAATCTGTGAACGTAACATAATATGTTCTTATTTACTTCAAATATTTTTGCATCAAGTGAAAATCATAGCACTGATGTAAAACAACCACGTATACTCTTAGTACAAGTCCATCAGTAAACGAATTAACTCTGATTTAAATCGGAGTTAGTTAATTTTGCAATAAATTGAACCCGAGTTAACTCAGAAGTAGTTTTCCAGTGAAGGATTAATTTTAATTTTCAGTTGTCAAAGATCTATAGAAATGAAAGTGCATATATTGTGTTGCCCAGTCTATTTCAAAATTTTGAGTTTGAAAATTAATTTTTTTTAAATCTATTCACTTAAATAATTTAATTTAAAAATAGAATTGAAAAATGGATTTCTGGCTTGATGAAAATCTAAATACCATTTTACATTGTAAGTGTTGCCGTTTTTTTGAAATATTTTGTTTTTTATTATAAATATTTTTTTTTTATAAAATTCCAAGATGAAGGCTTAAGCTGCAGCCCATTTTTTTCGAAAAAAAAAAAAATACATACATATGCTCCTATTAACCCTTTTTAACGAATAGTGTAAGAAAACTGTACACTTACAGCCAGGTTTACATTTCACTTTCACTCGAAATAGAATTGAAATCAATTGAAATTAGATTGACTTCAATTTCATTTCAAGTGAAAGTGAAATGTAGAACCTGGCTGTTAAATTTTTTTCTGGTCAAATGTTTATTCCAAATCTGCTAAATCTTAATGAAAATCTACCACTTTCAACAAGAACTCTGGCTGTCACCAATAAAAGTATTATTCAGTCTGCACACATAATCTTAACAATTTCTCATAAAGGGTGAAATTCTGCACACATATACTTTATATCTTTGAGTTTGTTATTTATATTTTTTTTTGTTTTATAAGCGTTCAATTTAACGTTGGCAAAAACATCTTAGGCATTTTTATCTAAATTGCTTGTTAATCCACCTACTGGGCTGAAAGTAGCTATAGCTATCTAATTTAACAGGAATTAAATTCAAATTTTTTGCATTGATAATTCTTGTTTGATTAAGGTTTATTAATTGGGGTGTAAACGATTATTTTTATATTAACAGTGTTTTTATAGCCAGCCAGTATGTTTTTACACAAAAAGAAATTTTTAAATTAAGTTCTTTAATCTAATAGTTATTCTTAAAAATTCAAAATACTTATTTTATCGATTTTACATAAAAAAAATTATTAAAATAAACTTAGTAAACCAAAACTGCTGCATTTATCTAATTTATTTAACCTAACTGTGTTAACCTTATTCTCTTTAGTGCCTTAATCTAATCCATACATACACATATAGAGATGAAACATTATTGTATGTGCATTGTGAGAACAAGCAACGTAATCTGAAGACATGAGAAGTATAGCTTCGATAGGTATTTCAGATTTCACCATCAGTTCTATGTTTCTATACAAAAATTGTAAATACGTATGCCGACACAAGTCAAAGTCAAAGTTTATAAGGCATTTAACAGAGAACCACATCTTGTATTGGTTAGCATATGTATATAGCAATAGGAAGTGGTTTTACTGCCAAATATACCTACCGATTTACCATCAGATTGACATTGTTCCTATTATAGATCCTTCTTGTTGTTCTATTGTAGTTGGGAGAATATATTCGCTCAAACGGATTGCGCTTAGATTATCTGGATTCAATGTGTCACATTATGTCTATACCAGATTTGCCTCCAGGACCCATAGTGTTAGAATCTATAAACAGGAAAATTTTGCATGGACAATTTTATCTTCAATATAATTCTAATAGACTTTTGGTGGAAATGATTAAATCGAAGTCAATCGTTTAATTGATGTGACAGGCAATAACCAGATGCAATATTAAGGTAAAATGTCAGTAGGCTGTGGTTGGGCTGGAGGGGCAATGCAAAAACCCTGAATCCAAAGTAAGCCCAAGGGAATGTAATATAAGCTCTTCTTAAACGAATCACAGACAAACACACACACATAAATCCATTTTATAAGATATAGAAGGTCCTTTTGTGAGACAAGCCCTTCCAAGTGAGATGGTCTCAATGAAAAAAATGTATTCGATTCCGGTCCAACTTAGAAGGCTAATAATGAAGTGTCAAGTGCTATTTATCATGGAGTTTCCATGTTCCATCTGACGGGTGAAAGTATCCATTAAACAGTACACAAAGGTCTGTTGCTACCTCAGAATGGATTCCCTATTTTTAGCTTGGATAATATTTTGAGGCCAAAATAATTGACTCTACCAATACCTATACTGAGAGTGAGTTATATGTGTTAGATTCAAATAGATACATGGTAAGCAATCTATAGAAGTATTGGTATTTCGTCTTCTTGATAAAAGTTTAGAAGTACAAAGGAAGTAGTGTGAATGTATGTATGTATGTATGTATAATGTATGAGGTTTTTTATGGGACTAAGCCAAGGTGATGTTTTTAGTTTTATACTTCTGTCCTGACTGCTCCGATTTTTACCGGAACGATAAACTTAAGTGAGATAAATATCCTTGAGAATTTTGTAGTACAAAATTGAAGGACGAAGGTTCTAAGACTTTAAATTCTCCTAATGTGCTGTTGCTGATGTTATATGTGGGTTGCTGCCTCTGGGTGTGACGAGACTTATACCTATATTCCTACATATTCTTATTCTCTACTGCTCCTGTGGAAATGATAAATCGTTGATAGATTAAATTTTGTTTGCTTAACTTAATTGCGTCAGAGGTAAGGTGGGACGACTTTGAAGCCTCAAGGGGCAAACAGCATCAGAGACACAACCTTATATATATATATAGATGATTATATGAAAAAGAGCTCTCTTCTTGACTCAAGAAAGGACAAATTTAAGCACGTACCACTGGCAAAATGGATTTAATTAGTAATTTCGTTGTTTAGGTGTGTATGTGTGTTTTTATGTATGCGACTTGTGAATGTATATGTAATTTATAATCAAGCCTACAGGTAGATTAGTTTCTAATAAATTATTCTCTTGCCGTTTCATAGAAATGTGTCATTTATGGAATTCAATTATCCAAAAGTGTCTCATAGATTTATTTTAGCCCTTAATATTTCTATAAATATTAAATCCATATTGGAATCATCTTTGAAGAAGTGTCATTGAATGATAATCAAAAATGTAGCTCTGGTAATTGATCAAATTTTAACTAGCTCTCAAGCGTTTGTCATTGTTTGGCAAAATGTGTTTCTATGTGTATTTAGGTAAAGTGCTATTAGACGACTGTAATTTTATAGCTAGCAGAAATTTGAGTATTGAATTGAATCAACAGTTTTAAATGAAAATCTATACCTGAAGTCTTTATGCATGTGGATGATGAAAGGATATTCGTCTTCATATTGCATTTGTGATTGACTTTCTTTTATAAATAATAATTAAATATTTTTATACTTAGGTATATGTACATATATGTATAATAAGTAAGTAATAAATGGCCAATTTTGATTCAAAAAGTTAAGATTTTAATTATAATTACAAACAAAGCCAACCTCGAACAAAAAGTTAAAATTTTTAACCCTTCCTTTGGTTCAACTTTTGAAATATTTGCTGCAATTTATTTCTCAAATAATCGAAAATTCTTCCACTCAGGAAAATACCTTAAATAATGTTAAAGCAATAGGTAGGAACTACCTATCGGTTCAATAGCACTCACATACAAAACTCCTTCCATTTATGAAACTTTGCAAAATCGTTTTTTTATCATGAGATTGAAGAACAAAAAGAATCCATAAAATATCTACGCTCGAATTGTAATTTTTTTTTTAGGGGTTGTAGGAGGGGAATGTTAGGGTAATAGAAAAAAATTGTGGTATATCTACCATCTAAACATTTTGTACATGATTTAAAGGCTTTTTTATTGTTGGGTCTACTAAGACTAAAACAGATGATAAGACCTTCCTCATAAAAGTAATGGCATAGTAGGTGCATTTTACGTAATGATAACTGTATTTTCAATACAATAGGTATGATAGGGCGGAGCTAGTTGGGACACGACTCACGAGGCAAGTTGAACAAGCATATAATTCAGAAACCATAAGAGCTAAATGAAGTCGATCATACACGAATTTAAGGCAAGCGTATTCTAACTTATCCACACGTGTCGCACCGGTTTCTGTTGGATTTTGTTTGGAGAAGGAAAGCCACGCATTATGAAAACTTGCCAAATTTTGTGAGTGCCGTTATTGAATTTAAATATTCACTTTATAAAATTGAATGGTTTTAAGTTTTAAGTGTTTTTATCAAACTAGGAGAAATGTAGGTAAGATGGCCCAGGTGGACCAACTGAATTAAGAATACAGTTTTTTTTTCTTTATATTGGAATTTCGTTTTTTATTTCTTGTGTTCTAGAGGCGTACGTTCAACCAAAAAACTGATGAGGTTGAGCGTCTCCGTAAAAACTGTTTTATCTAAAGAAAAATCTTTAGACCACTTGAACTTAGATTCCAATTTCATTTTTATGTTATGGATTCGTGAAAATTTCAAGTAAAAAGTCTCTCAACTATTGCGCAACCCTACTCATATTATATTATAAATATTATATTAAGCTGCATCGTGTGGTTTGGCTCTGTCGATCCATTAGAATTTGCAGCAATTTGGAAATCCCCGAGCCCAATTTCCAGCTCACTCGTGTATGGCCAGCTTTATAAATACTGCAAAAATAATTGGAACTTTGCAGTTATGTTTTATTTATCATGAGATGAAGAATAAGTCGACAACTTATGTATAGTGAAAGGATGTTTTTGAGTCTCTGTTTTTAGTACTGATACCTATACTAATAAAAATTATTTTCATCAATCATAGAAAAATTAAAAGAAACTTCCTTTCATACTATACCTAGGTGTTTGTAAAAAATGATATGAAAATTGGAATGATATGATAATTTATTTGTGAATTTTGAATTTGGCTTATAACTAAAATGACACGCACACAAGAATGTTTGAGAGTTGTAAGTAATAATAGGCACGAGCTGTTGCGCCACCCAATTTAATTTAATAATTTTTATAATAGCTGAATATTTTAAATTGAGCCACTTTCTAGTATTTGATTAAGCTTAGTTTACCTACCATTCACAGTATTTCCATGGGCCGATTTTGTCTTATTTGTAATGTGTTTCACGTATTAATGATGACCTTAAGCAATTTAGACTAAATTTGATCTCTTCACAATCAGGAATCAAACCATTTATTTATGTGACTAATAATAATGGCTGTAAGGAGATTTTCTCAAATTTATCATTATTAAAAAGATATTTTATACTTAAAATTCGAAACTTATGATTAAACTAAAAAGTTTTTTTTTTCTTAACTATTTCATAGGAATCAAAAAAGAATGATGGCTTTAAACATTGAGATCATTGGAGGAATATCATCTTCAAAATTATACACGATAAATCAGTTACAAAACTGATTCATCGTCTATAATCTTAAGGATCCTCCTCTAAAAAATCCTCTCTTTTGTATAGATGTACACTGTACAGTACAGACTAACATACACCAGTCCTAGCTAAATTTTAAATAACGCAGGATATGTACAATAACTACTAAGAGAATACAAGCATTAAATATATGCAATTTTGGGACTGGGCTTAATAAAATGCCAATGGAATATGCTGCTTAGCTGCTTTATTCAAAATACTCGTTTTAAAATAAGTTCTAAAAAAAAATAAATTATATTTAAAATAACATCCAAAAGTTCTTAATTGAAGGAAATTTGTTTAAGTCTCCCCAATCTAAGCGCCTGAATATTTATTATATTGCCAATTTATTTAGTTGACCATTACACAATTATTTGAGAAAAACAAAAAACAAACATATAAATCGTCCTTAATCCTTTACTCATCTGAAAAAAAAAGAAACAAAACAAAAAAGATTTCCATTGTTTCACAGCAGTTTCCATTTTACGATTATGCTACTATATACAATACAGTGGCGCACATCAAACGATGCCCAAGAGTCTCATTATACCATCGACATTGGCATAATGTTTTATACCCTTTCCTTTGGGCTATGTAGTATACTACTAATGTTCGCCCTTGTGTGAATATTTTAGCCCTCACCACGCATCATAATCGAAAATCCATTGAATCCTTTCTCCATTTCGATTAGGTTTACTTTGGAAAGAAAGCTAAACTGAACGCGACATGGTCCCTTCGTCTCACATATTCTCGTACACCCGTTTATAACTAAATACCAATAAATTAGAACCTCTTTTTATTTTGAAATAAATTTTTATTACAACAATTTGCCGACACTATAAACGACCAACGGACGATGAATTCCACCGTATAGCTTGTGGGATACTTTATTTTGTTTTTAAATCCTTCTTTAGGCGGATGAATTTCAGCCCGAAAGGATTCAATCCTCTTGGGGAAATAACCATGACACGATGCCATCGACGTGTCATCGTCCGTTTGTGTGTTATTCAGCATATTGTGAGAGAAACCACAAAATATATTGAAGCGATCAATAAAACAAGGAATTAACGGAAATAAAATATTTGAAATACTGTTAAATTTTAAGATTTATATCCTCGACAAATTGTTCCTGAAATATCCTTGCCAGATGCTAATAATTCATCAGCAAATAATAAACATAGGCACTTTTATTGTCTGTTTAAACACTACCTATGTGCAAAGAATGTTCTTGTTGTTGTTATTCTTGTTGGTTCAAGCAAAAGCAGACACAAAATGCGAGAAAACACTCAAGAATTTCTATGGACTTTTTATGACGGTGAATTTACCTTCTTATCGAAACCGTAGGGTGGAATGCCTGGATGGCACTCAGGGTGTTTGTTCCCTTGAAGGGTTGGAATAACAAAAAAAAAAAAAAAAACATTTTGAAAAAGTAGAGAAAGGAATTTAAAACCTTCGAAGTAAAGGAAAAAAGTGTCCTGGTTGGGGTACATACTACATACCGAGGGTGTGTAGTTAGGACTAGACAAAGCCAAGGCCCTAAGGCAAGTGTTACAGTACCGCGTATTTATTTTCATCTTCATCCTTAATTTTTATCATTTACCAATTGCAGCAGTCCTACAAATATGTGGCAACCTTATGGCTTATGACAAATTCACTTTTGACTTTATAATTTTTCATTATAGTATTAAAAGTTTAATTTATTGCAATAGTTATACTTAAAATATAAATCAAATTATAGCAAAGATTTTACTCTTAGTAAAAAATAAGTGCTGGAAACCCTGATTTAATTTAACTGTCATTTTTATTTTTGAATTTTTTTATTTTGCTATATTTAATTATTCTTTACTATATTTAATAATTTATTATTTATTATATTTAATAATATTTTGCTTTATTTAGAAAATTTAATAACTTTTTTTTTGCCAAATATCTTTCGAACCCCACTGACTCGACTAGTGGTAGACTAAAACTGCCATATAAAAATAGCAGACAATTTTCAATTTAAACCTTTCCTTTGTTGTAGTAGCCCGTGGCGTCATAGTTCGTGCGTTTTTCACGGTTACTGGAATTGACAAATCCTCCAAGAGTATCTCTTGTCATGAAAAAGTGGTTCTCACCCTAGCTGAAAATTGTAGGTCCCCTCTATCCCTGCTAATAACACGCACACAGGAATGTATGGAAGTTATAACCTTGGTTCTACACGAGGGCCGACCATTTTTTTTATTTTTTTTTATTGATTTTAAACAACCTAGTTCCAATCATAATAAATACTAGGTACTTAACAGTTTTCTGGTTTTTTAAATATTTTTATTTTTTTCTAAACTTTTAACTTTTTTCGTTTTGTTCGGAAAAATATGTCAAAAAACTAAATTACCAAAAATATATGTATTACGTTTTACTTTTACAACTGATTAAAAAGCTCTAAGCTATTTATGCACACACTTTTTCATTATTTCAACTTATAAATTGCATATGTGTATATAGCGTCTGTAGCTATAGTCGTTGGAAAAAATATTTAAGGCATTTTTAACTTAATTACTCTAATCAACGTGAATGAACTTTCTATTTCTTTTATCGATAATAAAAATAAAAATAATCCAATCAAACACAAGCGAAAAACAAATAAACCTTAACAAAGTTTATTGATTTTAAAAACATAGCCGTATAAAAATATATAAAGGCTTATTTATAAACGCAAAATATTGAATGCATAAAGTTGTAGGTAGTATGGTTATTCTTACACACCTTGCTCAAAAAGGTTAGTTATAAAACTTATTCAATGTAGAATCGAGACATTATTAAGCTAGAGGCATTTAGAGATTAAATGTAGGGTTTATTTTAATATTTAAGGATGTTTTAGTATCGAAATGTAACTTTCACTCACACACAAAAAAGTGATGGGGCCTTACACAATGGCAATATTATAGCTCTATATAGAATGTATTTTGTAGGATACATTTAGAAAATTCAATAATATTTTGGAGCAGAGGCATTAATGGAGGATGACAAAATTAAATAAATATGTATAATTATAGCAAACATTTTTTTCCAAATATGTACTAAAAACCTAACTCTAATTTAACCAAAGGTTTTCGAAATAATGAAGATAAAGAAAAAAAGATATTAATTCTTTTAAAGTTGAGCAATTAAATTTCAATATATGAATTGGTAAACATCGACCAAAATTTCCATCTTAGATGGGTATGACAGCATCTTACTGATTCACTGTCAAAGCTGATCAGAACCCAATTTAGAGTTAAGGTCACTTGAAAAGAATTTAGGTTAATACTTAACTTTCCAAATAATTACCTCGACAGCAGGAAAATGTTTAAACAAAATTTTATTTTATTTTATATATACGTATATTACTTCATATAACATAGGAGGTCAAAATCTATTGCTTTTTAACTTAAGATCTGGTTAATCCGCCACTGAGAGTGGGGAGTTGAATTAAATTTGTTGAATAACATAAGTTCAAACGCAAACAAAGAAACAAGGTGATGCAATCTGTGCAATCCTAAGGCACCTTCTTCGGTATGAATAGAAATATATCTAACTACCTACATGCTATACGAATATTGACCAACTCAACTACCCTGAGCCTGATTAACAGCTGCTTTTGCCAGGGAATCCTTTCAATATTGTTCATTCCCCTTCAAAAGATATATTCAGTTGGCAGCTGGAAAATAGGATGTGGGCAAAAGATAATAACGACAGATAAATAATTAAAATAAAACGTCAGGAACCAAAACGTTTATCCTTTAAGAAAGCCCTTTTGGATCCTTTTTTTTGTGTATTAAGCACTCGAAGGTCTTGTGCTTGCTCTCTTTCTCTTTTTTTACTTATTTATTTTTGTGTCTGCTACAAAGTCAACTATCTCTAACGTTAGTAGAGCTCATTTGCTGTCAATAACGCGACAAGTGAAGCAGAGAAAAAGGAAAAAAAAAATATACCTATACATAAATCCTTGAATAGAAAACGTGGATTAAAGTTTTAGGATAAATGCTCAAATATTCAGGAGGAGAGGATGCCATTCTTTATGGGAATTCTCAAGGGCAAATTGAATTATTGATTGATTAATTTGTTTTTCTCCTTTTTCCAAAGCACATGTATTAATATGAATAGTGTTACCTACCATTGTAAAATTGAGATAAAAATGCTAAAAAATGACTTTTTAAAATAAAATGCTTGTTCTTATAGTTCAATTGGCTTGGAGTTTTAAAGATTTTATATACATAGGAACCTACACAAACCAAGGATTTTTAAAGAGAAAAATAAAATCAGGTACTCCTATTCATAAACCACGAACAACGGTGAGAAAGAACTTGTACATCTGTCAATTTGTAATTCTTAATAAAAAATGTGTATTCGCCTTTGGCATAACGAGCGGATAGTTTTAAATCACCAAATTTGTCGTTTAAGATAAGGATATAACTTCTAAAAACACACATAAATACATCTCATAGAACAATTTACTACTACAGTCATAATTTTCATAAATTCAAGCACGTAAGTATATGACACATGTACATATGTAAGAGTGTTGCATCAATTCTTTTAAGTGTTGCCGTGCTTCCAGTGAAATAAAGACCAG
Organism: Epistrophe eligans; assembly: GCA_951394125.1. Taxonomy (NCBI): domain Eukaryota; kingdom Metazoa; phylum Arthropoda; class Insecta; order Diptera; family Syrphidae; genus Epistrophe; species Epistrophe eligans. The sequence goes on from OX596028.1 coordinate 57,671,051, forward strand.
AAAGATATCAACATATGTTTATTAATAAGAAAAGTTATCAAAAGGTGAAATTCTCAATCAGATATTGTTTATTTTTTTAATAAAAGGGCCGTTAATAAACAGCTCTGGAAATAGATTTAGATACAAAAAGAATACCTTCTGCTATTTTGAACATATACATATATAGGTAACCAGATTTTAAAAAAAATATAGTTTTCGAAATTACTACAATAAACTGAACTTTAACGCCATTGACAGCCTACATTTTTACTTATTTTTAGTATAGGCGAACGAAATTTTGTTCGGGTAAAACTGACAACAGCTTTTAAAATTCTGGGCGAGTCGAAATATTTCTCATCAAACTTTTTTTATAAAATACTATTTTATTAAATTGTATTACAATATTTTTTTAAATAATAGCCGATATTTTATTCTAAGTTTAACACTTTTTGCCTTTCAACTTATTTGTATTATTTGTAAACTGCAAGTAAGAAACTTGCATAGCAAGATAATGGATTCCAAATAGCTTTTAGCGGCCTTTAAATCCACAAAAATTAAAATTTTTACCGCCGATCTCTGGGCCATGTCAATACGTGATTCTTGTTATGTTCATTTCATGTAACACAGATTTTATGACGAATACGTAGTGTGAACTTTAATAAACAAGATCCTAATAATTAAAGCTGGAAGTTTTTGTTGTTGCCCATGGCCTGGCATTGTAAAAATTAATATAAACTTTAGAAATATATAAATTTCTGTACTAATATTTGCTAACAAATTTTTTTTTTTACTAAGGGGTGAGTAATCAATGTTGTCACTGCATTTATTGCAAAATGCCTTCTTAGAATCTTCAGTTATTTAATAATCAATAATTTTTTTTTCATTCACACTGAGTATAAGAATTTCCATTTAAATTAATAACTCTGAGTACGAGAATTTCCAAACTGTTTATATCAAAAATGTATGCTTTCATAATGATTTTTCATGTCTATTTTCTTTTATCATACATTTTTTTATAAAAGTAAAACTTATGTCTAAAATAAAGTACGTATACGCCACAGTGTACTTATAATTTTAAATAATAATTTTATAATAATAAAAATAATTATGGGTTTATATTGCATTTTAACGTTTTATTTTAAAACGTTTTTCATTTTTATATCATGCGGGAGGTGAGCAGTAGGATTTATGTAAGAGCGATTTTTGTCTTAAATACACCACTATTACATTTTTTTTGTGATACATTTTTATTTGTAAAGTAAGAAAAACAGTAGTTTGGTAACCCTGTGATTAGGATGATAACTTCGGTGGTCGACTTAAGGTGGTGGAATATTTATACATACCAACATTTACATTATGGTATGGGCTTCTATTTATTAAGTATAATAATAATAAGAAAGAAGATACAAGAATTTCATTAGTTTGCTATATTACGCGTGCAATTAAGTGTACGACTCTTAACGGACCACTTAGAAAAGTATGTCTTAGGTTTTTTTTTTTTGTTTTAAGATATAGGTGGGGAAGGCGTAGTAGAAAGGGACGAAAAGTGAGGCGACTTAATATTAACTATATGTAGATACATATACAGGCAGGCCTTATATGCGCTCAATTTACTTGATGAAATTTTATGAGATGTCTTTCCCACTATAGGTATGGGTAAAATGGTATTTTATATAATATGTGATGAGAAAAAAAAAAAGAGAGAGCTTCTATTAAGCTCATTTTCGACAGTAAGTGAAACAAAAAAAGAATGGAAAAGAATTAATGGAAGCATATTATGCTGATAGATATGGGGAATTATTTTCGCAGCATATGTTTCTCCTTCAGTGAGTAAATATCTAATAATAAGATGACTTGATTCATCTTTTTATTTAAGAAATAATTATGTACCTAATTTGGAAAATTTCTATTCAAAGGAGAACCTCTAAAGAGTGTCATACCTACTTAATAGCCTAGGAAATGTAAAAAAAAAATATTTAAAATATGCTACCTTGATTTTGAATATATATTGTTACACTACGGGTCATTAAATTTAATACACTATTCATTTTAATTTTTGTAGTAGATAGTTATACTCTTGAAATCCATTTAAGTTAAAATTATTTTTTAAAATTTCTTAAATATTGGATTGCTCTTATTTGAAGAAGTAAATATTACTACGGCAGAGAAGTAAACAAAACGATGTTGAAAACATCCTGTATTATTGCTGCTCGTATAAGAAGATTGTATCCCACAACTCTGTAAAAGCAAAATTACCCTATACAATTGGCCCATTGCTGAAATATCGAATCTTGAAAAAATAATTTTATATATATGTAGAATTTTCAGGCAGACGACATAAAATGTCATGTCCTTAAATATTCATAATAGAAAAATGTAATAAAAGAAAATGTATATATCCTTATATTAAATGAATAAAATCTAATCTAATCTAATCTAATCTATATGTAGAATTTCAAAAAAAAAATGAAATTTTAAACAAAATGATATTTTTTGTTTTCGTGAAAAATAAGATACCTATCCCCAAAGGTTTTAAGGCTAGGTACCGTTATTTTTGGTTATAGGAATAATTTCTTTTAAATAGGCTAGATGATCTGAAATAACTGCTTGATACTAAGATTTAAAAAATAAACTGAGTTGTTTCCAAAATACATTATAAAGTTTTCAAAAAAATGAAACTTTTTTAAAACCAAAAAAAAAAAAAAACAATTTTTTAAACATTTTCCAAAACTTGTTTTCGAAAATCAATTTCATTTTTTGTAAAAAAAAAAATTACATAAGTATATGTAATAAAAGTTAGTAATTTTTTTTTTTAAATGTTCTAATTTTTTGAGAAAATAAGATTTTTATTAATATATTCCGTTATTTTTTGTCCCCAGGGGAACATGAGATTTCATGATACCTTGGGGAATTACGATAGCCCTCAATTGTTTGACCTAAAATACATTTTAAATCCACCTTAGTGGCAACAATGCTTGCCTTTTACTTTACGGTATGTCTTCGTTTTATTATCTGCTGTTAAAGATATAAGGTTTCAAAACAGTCGAAGAATTTGTGTGTGTTCGAAAAAGTCTATATAATTTTTTAATAATTTTTGTCTGTAATTAGCAGTTAGAGTTTTATCTAGAATTATCTCATATCCAAAAAAAAGTGATTAATTAACCGCAACACATCGAAATTTAGATTTATAGAAAATAATTTCATTAAAAAAAGGGCTTTGAGAAACTTTTTTCTCTGACGTTAAGACTCACATTAAACTTTCGCAGGACTGTATAAAAGTTTTACAATTATGATTCCCAGCCAAGGCCAGCAGACAATCGAGACTTAAGTTCCACATTAATAGTATTTGGATAACTCCTGAAATTTAATGTTTATATTAAATTAAAATCAAGAAAAGCATAATATGATTCTTCTTTTTTAAATTTTACCTATCTATGTATTGTAATTTGGACTTTTTTTTAATAAAAAATACTCCTTGAATAACAAAACAACCTGTTTCCTTAATTTTAAATCTCAAATTCGTTACAATTCCCAGATGTTTCCTTTCTCCCTTAAAAATAATAAAATATAAAGAATGAAAGAAATCCTATGACACAAAAGCTTAAATGCAAATAAAATCTTAATATAAAAGAAAGGGAATGAAAAGAAAAATACATACATATATAAAAGGTTAAAAGGGCAGAAAAAGACTCTTTCTGTATCAAAAGAAATTAAACTTATGGCAAGGAAGGTAGGTCGTTAGGTAAGTATGTAAGTATATGTATGTAGGTATTAGCTCTGTTTTTTTTTTTTTTTTGTTCGGACTTCAAAATGGAAATATAAATAAACATCCAAGAAAACATACACTCTTATAACCGTAAACCCCAAAAATTTTAAAGGCTATGACTTAACTAGGGATTCTTGGACCAATTTCTTATTTTATTTATTTTTTTGGCTTCTGTTGCTTTCTTTTTTTTTAGAAGGTTATGGAAGATGATGTTTGACTTAAGGGATTTAAGGATGCTGCAGCTGATTTCGCTTGAGGACTGACGAAAAGTTTATTTATGGAAATTCATTTAGACGCGTTTAATGGAAAATGGATTTATTTTGCATTTTTTTTTTTAACGTTTTTCGAATTTGAGTGGTAATAAATTGTAGGGTATTTTCAATTAGATTAAAATAAGAGGAAAGAAATAATAATGTTTCTTGAAAGGCAAATAGAAATAATTCAATTAGAGGAAAATTTCCTTAAATGCTTTCGCTAAGTAACAAGGCAGACTCTATATATAAATATATAACTATAATGCTGTTTAATTTTTTGTCATAATATTAGTAAGAATGGAATATAAATTTCTTTTGTTTAAAAATAATGAGAAGTGCCTCCTTGTTTTCAATATTAACCAAATTAAATTCTTGTAAGATATTTAATATCATAGAATCTTGTAAATATGAGGACAGGTATATCACCATTAAATGGTATAATCTGAAGTTTTTTATTTAAGCTTCATAAAATATTGGTTTTACAAAAACTATATCATGCATTGAATTGATATTTCAAAAGTCAAACTTTTTTTTTAAATTAAAATAAAATAACATTTCATTAAACACTTAATTACATAATTTAATGTTTGTGTTTTCTTTGATTTTAATGTTAAACTTAAAATTACAGGTATAGTATATATATCTTTTTTGAGGCACAATATTATTAATTTTGCATTTAAAAAGAAGAAAAATATTAAATTTTCTTGCCACCTTAGTAAAGATAGAAAAATTGTATCTTTTGTCTACAAAGTTATGATAACATATTATGACCCAATGTGTACAACATAAAATAATTGCATTTATTTTTTTTACTCGTACCTACTACTTTTTCTAAGTTAAATTAAAACAACACCCAGAAATCAATAAAATATCATCTCCTTCCATATTTACAGTAATTTAATATTACCTTTTGCATAAAGCTTTATTAATTCAAAACCTTAACAAGTTGGACTCTATTAAAAAAAAAAATATTATCATTTGAATCCAATATTTTTATGAGCATTCCATTTGAGTGACCCAAAAACTTTATGGAAAACTTTTCTAACTTTTAAATAATATTTGACTTTATTTTTAGAATCATCATAAACAAACAAAAACAACAATTATGTATTATTGGTGAGAAAAATCTATACTTTCTCATTTTTATATGTACGTCATACAAAAAAGTTTCACAGCACCTGTTTTGTTTGAGTGCTTGGTCTTAATTCAATATTTCAATATTTAATTTTTTAAACAAAAAGGTTTAATTAGATAGGTATATATGTATAAATCCGACCCAAAACTTTGACCACAAATTGAACGAACATTTTTATTCAAGATACCCTTTCTGCTGTCCCTCCAAGAAAGAAGTCGGAGAGCTCTAATAGAAGGGGTCTTTTGCGAGATCATACATATTATATATTTATGTATATAATGTAATGCATATCTTTACAGTTGATGACGAAAAGTCAAAAAATTAATGGAATTCCTTTCTAATATCCGTGTTTTCTTATATAAAAAAAAGTATATAAGAAAGAAAATTTCTTATATAAAATTATTCCTTTTCTTAGACGACATTATAAATAAACCATAACAAACAATAAACAAAATTTAGCCGGCAGTTACGAAGAGACATTGTGGAATATTTCAACGTGTGGGCTTTTTTTCTTTCTTGCTCACATTCAATCTGTCACTTCTTTGACAAATTAATTAGGAAGGGTTCAGAAATTTTGCGAAAGTTATATGGCGCATCATTTGAATGTTTACACCAGAAATTTTTTTCTAAACGCTTAATTTTCTATGGAGTGAATGAGTTTTTGTATCAGTATAGGTCAATTATATCAGTGTTTTTCTTATATGAGGTAAATTTAACACGTATCTTTATGGGAATGTGTTGTGTTTTTTGATATGTCTGTCTAATAAGCGTATTTTGATGTGCAAACATCTATGCTGGCTGTACGGCGGCGGTGGGATAAACTAAAAACGTGGAAATTTCTGTGACATATTACATTGTGATCTTACACGTTACGATACGTTGATGCAAATTGGATACGTTCAATATTGGGTACGTTCGTATTTCAAGATCAAAAGATCGAGTTGAGTTTAGGTTGAAATTTGGTTGAAAGTTTGAACTCGCAATATGCATGTTACAAAAGTATTAGCTTTCATAACAATTTAAAATTATAAAAAAAAAGTAAAAGAAAACTAGAAAGTCCACATTATTAAACGGATAAGGCCTTCTTAAAATCTCGATTTTCGTATACATTTGTACATTCATACATACACATTACATACATTATGTTCAAAATATATTGCAACTAAAAATAATGGATAGTACTAACTTTTTAAACTTGAATAAAAGTAGGTAAAGTTCATTTCGAGAAAATATAATTCATAAGAAAATGTGAATTGAATGAAATGCTGAGAAATGTTTACTTTTCAGTTCACTTTTGAAGGCTATGCGAACCCAGCGACCAATGACGCTTACGGTGTAGCTTTTTTTCGAAATTAAACTTTGTGTTATCCGGATGATCTCATAGATAGACGGGTAGGTATGGTAGGTATCCATTTAATTTCCCCCTGAATACATTTGTATCTATGTATATATAACTGTGCAAAAAGAGAGATACATAGTATACAATGATAAAGGTGCATTTTCCGCATTTTCCAGTTGCTTCTGAGTTTCAATGAAGCCTTGCAATAATATTTCACTTCAACGACGACGATTGCTCGACTGAAAAACCAACTAACTGCGAGATACTTAACTTCACCCTAGGTGCTAACTTTCTTCCACTTTTTTTTTTTTTTTTTTTTTTTTTTGTGCAAGGATATTATCAATTTGGTGTATTTCTGTTCGCAATCTCGCAATCATGGTCGTAGGGCGGTTGAGTGGGTTTTGTTAAAATAGCTGAACAAGCCTTGAGGGAGTTGTGAAGAAAGGTGAGTGCGGGTCTGGGAAGGGGTGCTGAAATCTAATTGACCTTGATTGTTTGCAAAAGCAAACCAAGTGGATGGATATCGCAACTAGCTCCCCGATGAGGTGAGAATGAACTGTTATTCGAATAGCTTATTATATAGGCATCTTCTATATATCTACCTAGCTACAGATTTTTTTTTTTTGTTACGACGACGACGTGGCTTTGGTTTGAAAGAAAAACTTTATTCTTGAATTGTGAATATTGCATGAAAAATTCATTAGCCATCCTTGGTGAGCGCCAGTTCGAAAGTCAAAATGTTATATTATAGCGTTGTGTGTGGGAAAAAAGGATTTCAAGGTTTTTTTTTTTTTGTTGCCAGAAGTTTTGGTGGACGAAAAAGATATCTTTTGTTAATAGAGAGGTAAGATTTTTGTTGTTTTGCCATAAAATGAAAGTTTCGAAAAAGCCACTTGAGAAACATTCAACATTTAAAACGATAAAAGAGAAGAGGTAAAAAGCAGGTCATAATATAAAACAAAAACTTTTAATTTATATCTTTGAGACTATATTTAGAAAGGTATGTTTGCAACTATAAGGTGTTGATCAAGATTGGTTTCTTGGTTGATTTTCAATTTAAATTAATGTTGTTTTTAATAATAACTAAGCCAATTCTGGTACATTTTTTTAATAACGGGTGTATTTTTTTAGAAGTATAAAACTTTAAGTTAGCAACACTATTTCAACTGGCGGCCATTTTGTCTGCTGTCAAGTGATTTATTTTTAGTTTGGTTTGGCATTTCAATATGAATCGACTGACGCCTGAACAACGTATGCAAATTGTTGTGAATGGGCTCGAAACGAGATTGCTGTTGATCCCGATTTTCACAAAAAAATTTTGTTCAACAATGAAGCTCATTTTTCTTTGAATGCCTAAGTCAATAAGCAAAACTGCTTGATTTGGGGTGTAGACTGTTTGGTGTGCTTTATGGGTGAAATAATTGGTCCGTACTTCTTTAAAAACGATGCTAGCCAGAACGTTACAGTCAATGGTGACCGCTATAGAGCCATGATTACTGACTTTTTCGTCCATGAATTGAATATAATGATGTGCAGGAGCTGTGGTTTCAACAAGACAGCGCAACATGTCATACAGCTCGTGCCACAATTGATTTATTGAAGGAAACATTTGGTAACCGCACAGTTTCACGTTACGGACCCGTAAATTGGCCTCCAAGATCGTGCGATTTAATGCCGCTTGACTATTTATATTTATATATTTATTGCCGATATACGGCCACGAATGTTGGAAAAAGTCATCGAAAATTGGACCTCCAGATTAGACTACGTCCGAACCAGCCGTGGCGGTCATATGCCAGAAATCATATTTAGATTATAATGCCAGAAGATTATCTTTCGAATAAAGTAAATTTCATGTCAATTTAAAAAAATCATCTTTATTTTATTCCATTTCAAAGTTCTATACCTCTAAAAAAAACACCCTTTACATTGAAGATCCAGGATCAAACGAATTCTGGATCTCCAAAAACAGTACTTTACCTTCCCTTTGGGGAATTTAAATCTATTTTCGAACGAAATAGTGTATGCATTGTCCGCCATTTTTAAAAAAAGTCGTTTTGACGCGTAAATCGATTTTTTCGACTTTTTCAATATTCACCGCCGCAATGCTTGCTGACATCAAATAAACGCTCAATTACGGCAAAATATCTTCTATCTCTTTTTTTTGTTTGTATTGTATAGAGCAAGATACGAGGTCGCGGCCGGTACCCCGTACAAAATATTAATATTGCCTCAAAAAAAATGTTATACACTATAGGCTATCCACTATCCAGTGTATATAGAGATCAATACTAAAAACGTGGGCATTTCTGTAGCACATAACTTTGTGCTGTTAAACGTTACGATACGTTTATACAAATTGGATACGTTCAATATTGGGTACGTTCCTTCGTAGCTCAAAGTACATCGAAAGGTCGAGTTGAGTTTGGGTTGAAATTTGGTTGACAGTTTAAACTTGCCGCATTTTGTGATGCAAAACCAGCACTTGAATATTTAATTTGATGTTTGAACATCTTAACCGGAGTCCCGGCACTCACACTTTTTTTTGTTTTGGTTTTCTTTTCCTTTGGATTTAAGGAGCAATAAGATGGAAAGTCCAGCCTGTTATATATATTATTAGGCTGTCAAAACCTACAGTCGTACAGCTACTGCATAATCAAAAAGAAAAACAATCAGAATAGCAGAGAGAATTTATTTATTTTTTCATCGATTTAAAATGAAAGAATTGGTATGTATATATTTTGTGGAAAAATTCGTCCGTTAACATTATTTTCGTTATTTAAATTTTTCGCCAAAAACCTGAAGCCTAATTCACGCCGCATTGTAATTCAAACTTGAAAACGAGGATACTTGAATTTCAGGACCCAACTTTTTTTAAATCCCGAATATTGATATGAAATCAAACAAAATTCTAAATTGTTGTTTCTTCATACATTGTTCATTAAAATTTTTTCTTTGCTAAATTTAACTTTGTTTTATGTTTAAAAATAATTTTCAAATCAACAAGTAATGAGTTCTCATAATGAATTCCTGCACACTTACATATCCCTGTTGTTCATAAATTTAGGTAAATAATATACATATTGTAAAGCTTTTACCCATTTGTGGTTTGCCATGCTTACTTAACATGCAAATACCATTTTCCTGAAGAATTCATTCAGTCATTTCCTACGCTAAGTGAAACATAGCTAACAAAAAAAATATAAAAAAAATAAAAATAAACCACTTCCTTCGCCAGGAAACATTTCAAACTTGTTGTCCTTTTTGAAAGCTCTTCTATATCTACTACATATACATACACTCCAAACTACATTGAAAATTCCAGTAACTTCATATTTCTCTGACATGCCATAACCATACCTCAAGTGCATCCTTCGGCGAACATTGTTGCCGCATATTTTTCTTCCTTTACATTCACTCAAACAACCCTTTTTAACACAAGTTTACCTCAAAAAATTATCCAAATACTCAAAAAACATTTCCGGATACTAACTTTGTAAGTAGGTATAGTACATACATAACATACATATGTCTTCTCCAGGTATATATCTAAAAATCTATAGAAATGGGAAATATATAAAATGGCAGCTAGCCCGACTGACATTATAACTCTCTTGCCACTTCCTCTCATAGTCTGTTGATGTCGACACCTTTGACATTTCACACTCAATTTTGCGAGTAATTTAAATTCAGTCCTGTACTCTTTCTTTTTTGGCCAAGGACAAACCCTAAAAGAATACAGGAAACAGTATAAAAATAGTTTTTCCGCAGGGTTAACTTTCAAGTTGCAGCAACAGTTTTGCACAGATCAAAATCGGAACTCTAATCCAATTGGAAATATTTACCTACAAGGGCACAAGAAATCACAATTTTGCCTTTAACGATTTATTTATTAAAACAGGTCTATAGAAAGTTTTATGAATGGAAAATATTATAATTCATAAAACTTTTTGATTTCCTTCTTTAAATAATCAAGCTTTCTCTATAAATATTATTAAAATAAAACAAGTTTAAAGTTATCCCTATCAAAAAACAAATCATATCGTTAGAGCTCAAAATCCAGGATGATACGTTTCCCCAAAGTTATAGCAAGCTGAAGTTTCATCGGTGTTTGATTGGCAAATTTTAATTGAATTAACAGACCATGAATCATTCCGCATTTTTTATTTCGAAAGTTCGAAATTTCCATTCAAATTTGTTGTTTGAAATAGAGGGGACCTACAATTTTCTGCCGAATCCGAACGGCTAGGGTAAGAAGCACTTTTTCATGACAAGAGATACTCTTTGAGGATTTGTCAATTCCTCGCAATAGGCAGTAACCCGTGAAAAACATTAGGTGGCATAGACTGGGAATCCAACCCAAGACTTTCGGCGTAACAGTCCAACGCACTAACCATTACGCCACGGGCTATATGTGAGTATTTTTTTAGATTCGTAAAAAAGATCGGTCTGTCTGTTCGGCTAAAGTCTGACTGGATAGGTCGATTTTCTTTAAACTTGGTACCTAGTGTTTTTTGGACATTTTTTAAGACCAAAAACAAAGGAGCTGTCATATGATTTTTTAGTATTTTTGGGAAAATGTTAAATTTTGAATGGAAAATCTTTTGAAAAGTTAAAATAATATTATACACCGAAAATTTCAAACAAAACAATTTTTGGAGCTTTAAGAAAAAACATCTTTGTTTTTTTCTAAATTCAATATTTCGAACACGACTTGATCGATTTTTATTAAAACTCGGCCAAGTAGTTTTTGAATATTATATACCATTTAAATTCAATATATTTGAATCCTATTTCTGTTTGACTAAAATTAAAAAGAGCATAAGTTTGAACTAGTTTTATTTCTTTTTTTTCAAAAATTCCGATTTTGACAATAAATTTTTCTAAAATTATTCACTAAAATAATTTGATTTAAAGATAAAATTAATAAATAGATATTTGGTACCATAGAAACATTGATTTTAAATAATTTTTTTAATTTCAAGTAGATTTTTTTAGAAAATTGCTCCTTCCGCCTAAAAGGGGGGAAATATGGAGCCCCTTCCTATTTCTTGTCTTGACCCAACTTACGTGTCCTCATTCACAAGAAGGTTTAGGATTAGGATTAGGATTAGGATTAGGATTAGGATTAGGATTAGGATTAGGATTAGGATTAGGATTAGGATTAGGATTAGGATTAGGATTAGGATTAGGATTAGGATTAGGATTAGGATTAGGATTAGGATTAGGATTAGGATTAGGATTAGGATTAGGATTAGGATTAGGATTAGGATTAGGATTAGGATTAGGATTAGGATTAGGATTAGGATTAGGATTAGGATTAGGATTAGGATTAGGATTAGGATTAGGATTAGGATTAGGATTAGGATTAGGATTAGGATTAGGATTAGGATTAGGATTAGGATTAGGATTAGGATTTTGCCTTCCTTTTTTGCCTTCCCTTTCAACAATAATTGAGTATTTCAGCCGAAAAAGCTCATAAAATGCCAAAAATAATCTAAAATTGACTTGACTTGAATTTGATTAAATTTAAATTATATCATATAAAGGTTTTGTTTGCACCATCATATTAATATTAAAAATTTAAATGAAACAACAACACTTGGGTGAGCTACTACCAACATTTTTATAAGCTGGAGTTATAGCCAGGCCGATCATCAGACTCCTTTTAGTGGTGCTTGATCATATTTAATGTTAAATTTTAATTGAAAAACTTTTTGCCCAGCTGGGACTCGAACTTAGATTAAGCTCTCTCACAGCCAATATGCATTTTGCATTGCGCTATCGAGGTCACGTGATCAAGTCCATCCCAATTCAGGTTGTATTACATTTGAAACAAATATTTTTACTAGCCACACACAAATTGTTGTTGTACCATCGTTTCTTTCTTTTTTCTCCGTACTCGATTTTTATTCATATTTATTAAAAAAATAAATAAGGCGTTTCGTCTTCGTCGTTATTTTGTATGCTTTCGTTTTTATCAACTTCCTATATTGTTTGTTCGGTTCAAATTTTGTAATTAAGTTCTAACTTCCAGATGAGGTAGAGACTTGAAACCTTAAATATTACTCAGAACTGGATGACAAAAAAATACACACATACATATAAGACTAAATAATAATTTAAACAAATTAATATACATATATACCAATTATTAATTAACCTATTTAAAAAGTAAACCAAAATATTTCCTATAGCGCCATTTTGATTTATAACCCACTACAAATTCCTTACCCTATAAAGATTATTTACACTTTTCGTGGTCACGATAACTTTAGAAAAATTCTAAAAAGTTACAACCTATACAGATTGTCCTGACAAATTGTGATTGTGAATTTTTAATAACAATCAGATTTTCGGAATAAGGAATCTGTATGGGGTGAAAGGGAAAATTATTTTATACTTTTTACACCGTTAAAAAAAGTGCTATATTAAATTTTATATAAATTAAAATGTTTATTTTCTAAGCTCGAAAATATATTTAAATCATTTCATAAATTCATAACATAAATTCTTTCCTACCTTCACTTTAAGAGCAAGTCGCAAGAACATGCGACCCAGTTGAGCATTTTAATCTTGTTTGTTGTTTTCTATCGAAACCAATTGATTCAAAGAAACGCACACACGGAAACGGAAGTAACATCCTTTTCAATATAATCAAAATCGGAGGTGCTTGAGAGAGAATTTTCAATTTGTATTGATCGCTGGCTGTGTTCTAAAGAAGTATATTGTAAGACACAAGTCCCTTTTTACGCACGAATAAAAGACCGATATCGTTTTATATTTTCGGGTTCTTTTACTCCTATTTACGCGTTGCCTTAATGATGGTCGGTTGTTCCTAGGTTGCGCACCAATTTTTTTTTAGATGAAATTGTTTTTCTTTTATAGGTTCCTTTTTTTTTTTTTTTGTTATGCCCTTGGTGTGTGTGGATAAGATTTTGGTAGGCTCGATAAGTGTTTATTGATAATGAGTTGTGTATTCGTGGATAAAAGGGTAAATTGGGCCTTTGAGAAACGGATGCTAACGATTTGTATATATTATTTTATTTTTTTTAACTTTGTATGTGAAATTAATTTTATTTGTTCGATTTAGAATCAGTTAAATATTCTAAGCGCAAATTGTTTTTTTTTTTTTATGAGACACTCAAATTCAGATTATTTATGAGATGTCAAGATGATGATAAAATATTTTTTTTTTTATAATTTGTCTGAGTTTAATGATAATAATCAGTTAAAATTAAACAAAATAAAATTATGTTTTGTATTTTATTGCTTATCAGATTAGCTACCACATCTTAAATTTTTCTTTATTGCTCAGGATGTACAGAGAGTGGTTTTATGTCTAGTATTTCTTACATTACATCTTATTGGTGTATGTATAAATTTTTCATTAAATTATCTCATTAGTTTTAAAATTTACCAATTCTACAAACTATACCTATAACTTATTTATGGGCTTTTTTGATCATTTGAATTAAAACAATTCCATTTTTTCTACCTATGTTTCGTTGGAAATTCTCATCTTCTTCAGGGGTCATAATTTGTTGAAACTTAGTAAACACAAGAATTAGAATTTGTACATTATAAAACTTTTTTTGTGAAATTTATTTGTTTTTTTTTCAAGAATTTTACATTTACTCGAATTTATAAATAAATAAATAAATAATTTGTACACAATTTAATACAAAAACTAAAAACTAAACAAAAACAGAAAACACTTATATCACAAGTGGGTTACTTTTTCATATTAGTGTAAATTGTGCTTAGCTTGTTTTTATCCTTTTTTGTTTTCAAAGTAAAGTCAAGCTTTTGCTGAATGCGTAAGCTCTCCCGTGCGTTCTTGTATTTTTTCTTGATGCTTTGTCAGTCTTGTTGATAATATTAGTTTGGTAGTTCCAATACACATACACCATATTGCATGCATTGTTGTCTCCCAGCAAACATTTTCCTTCAGAACTGTATCATAAATGATTGAAATAAGTGAACAAACCTTCGATTCTGAATTAATTTCTAAATCGATTTGGGTCCAAACTCACATATGAATTTTTTTAAATGATTCATAAATGATGAAGAAATCCTGGACATAAGTGAATGTAAATAGGATGCTATATATTCGTTTTCGACCACAATTATTGAGGCTTTTTTTAAACACTTAAATGATTCATAACTGAAGTATCTTTACCCAGGAGTTTGGATTCAAATCAATTCAGAAATAATTTTTTAATATTTAATTAATATGTAAGGTTTTATTATCTGTCAAACCAGGTATATAGGCCGTAGAGTAGAAGGTGTATCCAGGTCCATTTGTTTTGTTTATTTCATTTTGGAGAACATGTTTTGAAAGAATGTTATCATTTAAAAGTTCGTTTATAATTTTATTATAATTCGCATAGGAAACAAATGACTTTTTGATCAATTTGAACGTAATACACAACACATATCACATTTACTAACAAAACCATTGAGAACTATCTTTGATCAAACTATCTGTGAATGGTTAGTGAAGGGTTTTTGTGAAAAAAAGGCCCTGGCACTGTAAGCGTTTATGAATACCAATAAACCTACAATTGAGTTTGTTGGGTTTGTTTCGATGACCCAAAAACAATGCATTTACCTACAGACATTGTTCAACCATGGGACAAGAAATCATTCCAACAGCTATTGAATCCATACTCGTATCAGACCAGGGACTCTCCTCAGTGAAGTCGAAGAAATTAAAAAAAAAAAAAAAAATCTCCCCAAAGAGGATTCCCAATATCGATGATGATGGGCAAGGGATTTTCTGCTTCTTTGTACTTACATCATGTTGATATGAAATTATTCTACTGAAACACAAGAGCTTTGGACGTATTTTAAATTATTTGTGCTTCTAGTGTAATCTGTGATTAAGGATACATTGACATAGAATTTATTATTTATTTAATCTTAAATTATATGTGCATTGCATATGTATATGTTACATTGTGCATATGTAAATTGTAGATTAGATATATATTACTATTACGTTAATTTTTTAGAAAGGAAAAAATCGTTCATGCTTTATTTATGTTCCAAGAGTGTGCACGTATTTTCAAGTTGAATATAATTTTATATTTTAGTTGTGTCTTGGATATGAATGAATTCCTTTATAAATTTGTTTTTATTTTCAAACAAAACTAAAATACCTGGAAAAGCAAGAAAAAGCAAGTATAAGAACTTTCTTACGATTTTACAGCAGCGTGGAATGCATACATATGAAAGGATTCTTAATATGAAATTATACGGGTGACAATGCAGATATTTTATGGGTAGAAGCCATTTGAATATTTAAAATTTTATAATGTAAGGGAATCTATATGTATTTATTTATATATACCTCTATGTAAATAGAGTAGGTGACTGTAACATTTGCAATTTGGAAAATTTTTGAAAAAGTATGCAGCTACAAAATATATTTTAAGTAAGGAAATAACTTTAGACAAAAACTTTATATTTGAGAAGCAAAGAAAGCAGGGGTTAAAATTTTCAAATTGGCTTTGTATGTTTATGTTTACAATTTTTCGTTTGCATTTTTCTCATTCACACTTCCTTTTGACTGAAATATTTATATTGGAAGGTAGAAATTCATGTTTTTAGTACAGTAGTATACCCTAATACTAAATGAGCAAACCACAAGTCGTACCAATCTATTTATTCTGGATAAATTAATTTATCCGAGACAAGATACGCCGCTTTGCTGGCTGTTTATTTAAGATAGATTCTTTAACTTGACGCACCTATCTTCAAACATCTTTCAAACAATAATATCAAAAAAGAAAATGAAAATATAAAATATATAAATATATTTTCTAAAAAGTACAGTAGATTTGATTTTGTGTAAGTAGATTTAATTGTTTTGGCCAAATGCAGTATATCTATTGCAATTTCAACACTGTGTCAATGCTACCAAGCATAGTGACATACAGTTTTCAAAAATGCATGTGAGCGTATTGTTTGTCGGCAGTAATATAGAGTTCCATATGCAAATGAGAGGCACATTTTCATGGCACCTTTGGGGATTCTTTCTCAAAAAAGTTAGTAAGTACCCCTGAAAAAAAAAAACAATTTTTATTTTAAGGTGGAATAAAAAAGTTATGCAGGAACTTGGTACTGCTATAGTTATAAGAACAGTATTTTTGTATGAAAATGTAACTTTTGATATTTAATTGAAAACTATGTATAAATCAATATTTTATATAGTACCTACATATGTATTGTATATGTGTATGTATAATGATATACAAACGATATGAAATAAAGAAAAAATTTAATCACATATTTTCCTTTTTATTTTTACAGGTGGTGTTACAGCTACAAACAGTTTAATGGGAAGCAAACATGAACCAATGTTCATATCTCGTTCGGAAACATTTAAATTTGTTGCAAGTGATACAATAGTGCTGCCGTGTGAAGTTGCCAATACAGGTAAGTTTTATTTTGTTTGCATTAAAAACCAAAGTGTAATTGTACATAAGAGCAATTTCTTGTGACCCTGTCGTACACATTATTTTTAATTAAAAGATGCAATCAATGTGTCTATATTTATAGAAATTTGTTTAGAAATAAAGACATATCGTAAAGATATATGTAGGTAATTAATTATATTATAAACTTTATTCATTCATTCCACTTTCAAATAAAAACATAAACACCCCCTGAGACACAATACATTTTTGTTTACATTTATATCCTAGCAGATAGATACAAATTTGACCTTCAACCCACAAAATATAAAAATTAAATATGATGTACTTATTTGTTGCCGACAATGCTTTAAATAAGTATTTAAAATATTTGTGTACATAGCAAAAAAAAATCGAATGTGATAAGATGAGCCTTAGACACTAAAAGTCTGTAACTGCACCTAAATAATAAATTTTTCTAAAACAAAGTTTATAAGATTTCATAAAAATTATTATCGTTTCCTTTTCATTATAATCATCATCATTAAAATAAATAAATCAACAAGGAATTTCACCCAATAACAGAACTTCCGGTACTTTAATACACACAAATAAAACTAGAATATCACAGTTAGGCATAATTTATTTTTCTACTCCTGCCACAATCCACATTCTACATAGAAGCTCCGACAACGACGACGTTGAAGCCATTACCTTGGCCTGGTTCCCTTTTAAGGCAGCAATAAAATATAATTGATATAGAATCGCAAGTGCGTAGGTATACCTACATACGTATATACTGCGTGTGCAATCCTTTTTATGTTTCAAATCTCCACCCATGATGGCTTCCAGGATAATATAATTCTTCATGTTTTATTATCTTTTCCCCTTTTTCTTTCCCACTGTTATGGTGGCAAAAGGGGCTATGAAAATTAAAAGGACCAACAAATATACGTGCCGGAATTCCAGTACCAGTATATAGCTAGTTCTTGCTCCATCATCAGAGTATAATTTTATTCTTGTAAAAGAATTTGGAATAAAAATTGTCAATGAACGTTGGGAACATAAAAACAGAGGAGCTCTGAAACGTTCAACATTTTTTATGTTTCAATCAATTTTAAATTTACCACAATGTCATCTAATTTTAGGTTGGAAAAATGTATAGGATATTTCTATCCTTGCGGGAATGAACATGAGAAGTTCATACATACATATAAGTATAGAATGCTGCTAGGTTAAATAAAAACACACACAAAAATCACTTGATGTGTAAATGACCCTTAAGCTGTAAGTCACAGGTTAATATCTTAATCGAATGTTAAAAGGCGATTTATGGGAGAGGGCGAAATTAATGTGTCGCAAGTTACAAATTTTGAGCCAGGCTAAATAATGATTGCAATTGGAAAAAAATGTATTATGTAACTCATAAAGGAATAAAGTGAATGCACTGATGCCTAATGGAGCTGCTAATGTGGTTTTAAGATTAAAATTAATGCGAGTATTATGAAGTTTTTTCTAATTGCTGTTTCTAGAAATAGAAAAGAAGAATTTGTGTAAAACCAGATTAGATGACTATTGTAGGTATAGCTATTATTTATTTAATGTAACTATCTAAATAATTTACAAATCAAGTCTTAAAATAAAGTAACATTAATATTTGTATAAATTTATTCGCATATTATGATTTATTCAGATATGTGTAAATATTAAGCGTTAACGAATTATCATTAAATATATAAATCCTCTTGATTTTCTTGAAAAGTACAGTTTTACACAAAATCTCCAGCGACTTCCTGGAAATGAAAAGTTAAAATTTAAATAATGCTTAAGTAAACTGCAGGTTGCTTGCTATAGTAACACAATCTGAAATCAAATGCTTTTTGTTTCAAAATGGTACTTAATCTTATGATACCTATGTATTTTTTGTACTTGTAAAATACAGGAACTTTTGGCAAGTTATGTATTATAAAAAAAAAAAATCTAACTAGAAATTTTTATCAGAATTTGCATAACGATGATACGGAAGACAAAAAAAAGCAAATTTCTCTATTTTTTCTGTCCGAGTGTCTGTATATGTCCTGTCCGTCTCTTTGTCCAGCTACAGGGCTTTTAAGATATTTTCGGCAAATTGTTCCCTAAAACGTTTGATCACTTTGGTTATGGAGAATTTCGAAAAGTTTAAAGTCAAAATTTGTATTAGTATTTAAAATTTTTGGAATTTGTCCATCAGAGGGGATTGTCCGCAATAGGATAGGTTAAATTTAGGATTAGAAAAAATTCTAAAATATCTATTTTATTTCTCGAAAATTCGATACTTCAAAAATGGGTGGATTCTTTTATTTTGAAATTAATATATTGAGTTCGCATTCATAAATACTAAAAATAACACCGTAAAAATAAAAGTATTAATTTCATAACCCATTTATAACGGATATGTATCATACTTAACCGAACATGCAACATAGCAAAGTGAAGCAACCTCAAGGAGCTTGTCCGACCATAGTCACACAATGAGATATTTATTTATTCTTAATCAATCAGATATTAACTATCTTACAGACTATCGAATTTACAAAAAAGGGTGTATAATAATAAATACGTAATAACTTAATAACATTCAATAATAATTTAAGAAGTATAATAGTAATTTGGATTTTAAAGAAAATCTACTATAATGGAAATTAAAATCAATTACATCTAAAATTCTGTTAGTTTCCCTGACACAGCGAGTTATGGGCTCATTGAGTGCATAATTAACTCTATGTTTATCCTCCAAAAATAGGAAACGTTCTCTTAGATGACGAGACGGTGCATACAAATTTATTAGAGATACAATATATGGACAATTAATATGATTAGACAAAATATCACTTATAAACATTACTGAGAACATTTTACGACGGTTTTCTAATGACTGAATGCCAATAAGTTGACATCTAGTGGAATAAGAGGGCATTTCAATGTTCCAGCCAAGCTTCCAAACAACAAACCTTGTGAATTTTTTTTGAACATTTTCAATTCTATTTGAATGAATAAGGTAATATGGATTCCATATTATACAACAATACTCTAAAATAGATCTGACGTAGGCGTTAAACAGAGATTTTAGAGTATAGGGATCTGTGAAATCAGTGGAATTCCGTTTGATGAAACCCAGCATAGAATTGGCTTTAGCAGCAATGTACTCAATATGTTTGATAAAATTGAGTTTAGTGTCGAACACAACACCTAAATCTTTTTTTTCATAAACTCTTTCGAGAACATTATTATCAATTTTATACTCAAAACAAATTGGTGAGGAATTACGGCAAAAAGAAAAACATTGACATTTGGAGACATTTAAAAACAAGTCATTAATCATACACCATTCACCCAGTCTATCAAGATCAGCTTGTAAAAGATTACAATCATTTACAAATTTAATACACCTAAGGAATTTAAGATCGTCAGCAAAGAGAAGACGAAGAGAATTTGAGAAAACTTCGGGTAAATCATTGATAAAAATTAGGAAAAGAAGAGGTCCAAGGTGACTTCCTTGAGGAACACCAGATGATACAGAAAATGGAATAGAAAGATAATTATCAACAGAGACAAATTGAATACGTCCAACTAAGTAGGAAGCAAGCCATTTCAAAAAACTAGAATGAAAACCTATTTTTTCCAGTTTGCTTATCAAAATATTATGGTTGACTCTATCAAAAGCCTTTGCAAAATCGGTATATATTACATCAATTTGATATCCTTTTTCGAGATTATTAAGAATGAAGTTTGAAAAAATTGCAAGGTTGGTTGTTGTAGACCTACCAGCAATAAAGCCGTGTTGAAAAGGTGAAATTACTTCCTTTAGTAGAAATGCTAATTTATCATAAACAATTTTTTCAAAAAGTTTTGGTATTGTTGATAATTTACAAATTGGGCGATAATTTGAAATTTCCTGCTTAGAACCCGATTTGTGAATTGGAATAACGAACGATTCTTTCCATACGGATAGAAATTCACCTTTATCAAGAGATTGGTTGAATATATATGAAAGAGGTTCAGATAGCACAGCAGCACACTCTTTAAGAATAATTGGTGGAATTTCATCTGGCCCAGACTGTTCGTCACGGTTTAAGCCGAGCAGTGCTTTTTCAATTTCAGAAGCTGTAATATACAACCGTCCAACATCAATCGAGCACTCTATATTAACATTACCAAAATTACCTGATTGTTGTTGGAAAGGAGTTGTATAGTTTGATTTAAAAAATTCAGCAAATGAGTTGCAGATTGAAGGAATATCAGAGTATGTTGAACCTAAGTATTGCATGCTTCTAGGAATTCCAATGGATTTTTTCTTGTTTTTGATAAACGTCCAGAAGCTTTTCCCATTTTTTTTCAAGCCAGATTCTATTGAAAATATATAATTTTTGTAGAGAAACTTGTTAAGAAAATTGAACTCCCTTTCTAACCGAGCGTATTTTACTTTAAATGAAGGATTATTTAACGACTTTTGAAATAATTTATAAGCTCTGTTTTTTTTATTGCTTAAATTGCAAAGTCTTTTGTTGAACCACGGGGGCTTCGAATTATTTATGACACATTTTTTTGGAACAAACATATTAATTGCCTCTTTTAGAGATTGAGTGAAAAAATTGTAAGAATTAGACAAACTATATTGATCGAAATTTAAATGCCAGGGAATTCGCGACAGATAACTCACTATGCCCTGGAAATTAGCTTTTTTGTAAATTAATTTAAGATTGTTACAATTTGATTTAAAGTAATCGTAAAATTCAAAATAAACAGATAAAGCATTGTGGTGAATAGAGTTTTGAGCAATAGGAAATAATGACTTTTCTACATACATATTTAATTCTTTATCCGCAAAAACTAAATCAAGAGTGCGATTCAACTCATTTTTACATTTATTTATTTGAACTAAATCATTGCTCAGAAAAGAATCAATTACTTCACATTCATAATCATGATTAACATTAAATGGTATAAGTTGCAAGTCTTCATAATCATAAATCCAATCTACTTTAGATAAATTAAAATCACCCATTATTATAACATGTTGTTTATCTTTAAATTGCGATAAATAAAACAAACAGTTATTAACATGAAGTTTATAAATTTCAATAGAACTCTTAGGAGGAATGTAGCTTACAATTAAAAAAATCTCAAATCGATGTTCAATTACAACTTTCACTATAATTTGATCTATATCATACGAATTTGAAGAAGTAGGGGAATGTGAAATCATTTGAACACTAAGAAAAGAGGAGCGTATTGCAAGCAATACTCCTCCCCCTCTTTCTAATCCAGTTTTTTGAGTGCAGCGATCTTTACGAAATACATTGTATTGTTGGCTATCGAATATTTCTGCATTGTGATGATCATCAGTAAGCCAAGTCTCAGTGAGTGCAATAAAATCAAACTGTTGCGAAGAAGAAGACAACAAAAATTGCTTGAATTTAGTGCGCATGCCTCCAATGTTTTGATAATAACCAAGAAAGTTATTTAGATTGAGCGAAGATTTGGAGAGCGTAACAGGAGAATATGCAGTTGGTAGCGTTGATTGTCAGTGGGATAAAGGCGGAGGCGGTTGTGCTTGTGGTTGATGAGATTGCGGAGATGGAAGCGACGGTGGCGATGGTATTTTGTCTTGTGGGGGTGCAAGCGTATTTGTTTGAGGTGTGTTCTCTTTACTCTCACGCATGATGAATTTTTTTATTTGAATATAAGAACCCCAAACAGATGAATCCATTACAACAGAGAGTTTGTCAGAAGGAACACTGAGTTTAAATGTAACAAATTTAAGAGTGGATAAATCAACACCTTTCTTTGTTAGCATAAAGCATTTGAATTGATCAGGTGGAATATTAGTTTTATTAGAGATATTATGAACGATATCTTCGGGTTTAGTTTTAATATCAAACCTTGACAAATGAAGCCATTTGAAGTTCGGAAGTGCACAAAGAGTTGAATTGGTGTCAGAACCAATTATTTTATTAGATTTAGCGATCTTTTTTTTATTAAGATTCAATTTCAATTCAGAATTAATTTGGGAATTATTTTCATTAATGGGCTTTAGAGTTGAGACAAAAGCTGATGATGATGAAGATAAAGATGATGATGAAGATAAAGATGATGATGAAGATGATGATGATGACGACGATGATAAAGGTAATGAAGATGATGCACTTATGGCGGTCAAAGGTGATGTATTTATTGAGTTATTGATGGCAGGTGGCAGATTTAGAGAGAGCTCGCCATTGTCTTTTATTGAACTTTTATCGTTTTTTTTTGCAGTTTTTCTGGGAGGGGAACTATTTAGAAGCGATTTAAGAGAAACTAGTTCATTTTTGATTTCTATAACACTGTTAGAGAGTTCACAAAAATTATTTAAGAAAGAAGAGAAGTTGAGATTAGCACACGAGTTGCATTTCCAATAAATATTACGATTAATTATTGATTTAAAATCATTTTCGGATAAATCAACACAGTCTTTATGGAAATGACGACCACAGTAAAAGCCGCACTCAACATATTCAATGTTTTTAGAACGTTTTATAACGATATTACAATTCGCACATATCTTAGACATTTTATGAAAAAGTATAAACTGATTCCAAGAGAAGCTAGTCTACGACTGATAGGTTAATTAACGGTCACCTGTCGGACCATAGGTTTAAAAAGTTAGAACTTTTTTGCCACTTTTGTTTTTGCGGTTCTTATACGAGCAACTTACTTCCAAGCACAAAAATCTTCTACACTTTTTGACTTCCGGTTTAATTTTTGTCAAAAGCTATCTACTACATGATGAAATTGTTTTTTTTTTTTTTACAATGTTTAGAAAAATTTGTAGAAGAAAATGGACTAAAATACGCAAACCTATTTTTGGTTCCATAAGCATAAAGGTTAAGCTTGTTTGATATCACTCATATTTTCGAACAACAAGTTGAAATTATATCAAATCGTATTTATTTATTTCAATTTCGCAAACAAGTACTAAAACGTATTTTAAACAACATAACGGCTGAATTTCTTAGGAAACAAAAAAGAAATTCATTTATTTAGTACTTTTTACTTTTGTTCCAACTCATTTTTTCTTTATTAACGTTATTTTGTTAGTAATCCCTTCCCATACTTCTCAAAAGTTTTGAACTACAAGAGAATTATTATATTTTAAAATATATTATCCAAGGGAATCGTTTGAGAGTTCACTATAGGGCGTATACGTACTTTTTGTTTTTAATTAAATTGTGAATTTTTTTCTCCAATTATGGTTCATGTAATGTTATAGGAATTTCTAATCATTAATCAATGTTCACTTATTAAAACTGTCGAACTATCTTTTGTGAAAATGAATAACAGGCTGAATCAGCTTGAAATTTTTAACTTTTTTCTTATCTAAGGTATAACTGTATGTAGTTTAGTTTATGTGTAGCTTTTTAATCTTATGGATAGATTTTTTTATTTGTTTGTAGAAAGAGACAACTCATGTTTCTAGCTCAAATGAAAAGGGCATTTTTGTTTTCACATTTTTGTTACGATCATCCATTTACAAAAAAATACAAAATGGTCGAATTGAAAAAAATGTCTGTGGGGCCTTAATTGAATAAGTTAATGTTTTATGTGTTTTGCTTATTGACAGACACTCAGAAATTGTTTACTATTAATTTTTACTAATTTCTGGTCAGAAAGACTAACAAATTCTCAACCATTCCTGCGAGGTTCAGGAATGGAACGGTTTTTTTTTTCTGCCCAATCAAAACGTCTAATATTAACGTTTTTGAGCTAAGAAACTGGGATTTGTTTCCCAGGAGGTGAACTTCAATTCGAAATTTGAATTTGTACGGGCAAGGAAATAGTTTCAAATAAATTGAGTAACATGGTTCATTCATAAGCCAAATACACTACGCAGCACGCTACCAAAACATGACTTCCTTTATCCCAATGCAGAAATTTTATAAAATGTTTACCTTTATGTACATATATACGATATATTCAATCTACATAGGTACATATCTTTTTATTTCAGATGATCGATTGATTAAGTACTTTAATGCAAGTCGAAATAATTTCTATCCCTGTCCTTTTCGGGAGTCGATTAATTAGTTTTAGTATTGTACAAAGCATATAAAATCGATACTCCACAAATGCGGTCCTGGTTGTCCTTTTATTGTCCTTACCCCTTCTGACCTTTTTGGCAATGCAATAAAAAAATTCTTAAAAAGGTACACTCCATGAACTCTTGAAGTTAGGTACATTACATTTCAGAAAAGTTCATTTTATATACATACATATGTGCTTTTGCAATTGCTGTTTATTTTTATTTACATCAGGACAATCTGTCTTTTGAAGGTATAACCTTTAGCTTATGCATTTCTCTATATCCTTTGGATTTTCTGTAAAATTCTTTCCTTCTCGTGTATCAAAATGGATAATTAAGGACTTCGTTTGGGAAAAGTATATAGGTAGTGTGTGCATATTGTGTTTAATAAGGGTGCATCCATGCATAATGGTTTTGGTATAGCTTTAGGGACTGCCTTTGGTCATATGCCCTGTTGCCATGTGGTATACCTTGACACTGTATAGCCAAGAATGACGTTTCTATTTCATTATCTAAGGCCTCGTTTACACGGCAGTACACAGCATATTCTTTTTCCCGAATGTTAATATTTTACATTTCGTTCGTTTGAAAAAGTATCTAGCTGCACTATCTATTTGTGCAGTGATTAAAGTTAATACATAACAAATATATAAAGGGTATCCCAAAATTTGGGCAAGATTTGAATTTCACAATATTTGTTCGGTAAGGTGTCGCTAACATAAAAAAGGCAGCTTGACAGTTAAGGGTTATTAAAAATAGTGAAGCGTTGGCTTAGGACTGATTTTTGAAATAAAATCATTTTTAGTGATGAGGCTCATTTTTATCTTGATGGCTTTGTTAATTTTTAAAATTTAGAGTTTGCACTTGGCGTTCAGAAAATACATGAGTGATTGTTTCGAAACATATGCATGTACGAAGTGTTCCTGTTTGGTTTAGATTTTGAACATCTAAGAAGTTGCGGTTGTTGAAGCGATAAGAGCTGTTAATCGTACTGGATATCATGATATAATAATCCAGTTTCTTGTGCTTACATTTCAAGAAATAGATGTGAACAATATATGGTTTCAACAAGACGGACCCACATGCAATATAGCTCACGAAACAAATCAAATACTCCATGATTAATTTTCTGATCGTGTAATTTTCCGTTTTGATTATCCAAATTGTCCGTACAATTTTACACTGTTGGATTTTTTTCATCGGTGCTTTTTGGAGTCTTTGTTTATGCCTAAAAGCACACGACCACCCTAGCCTTGAAAGAGGAAATTGAGCGCTGTATTAAAAATATTCAGAACGGTCATAGAAAATTTTATCAAAAGTCTGGGTATATATTTGAACAAAGTTATCAAGGCCACTTACCCAGTATTCTATTCTCTATACTGTATGTTTTATGAATCACTAGAAAAAAGTAACATTTTCAATAAAAAATCCATATTTTATATTAAAATTACTTCTTTCGCGAATTTTGGAATGAATATTAGGGTGGAGCGAAAATTTGTTTTTCAATATTTTTTTTTTCCTGTATTATAAATTGTTGACCCATGGTCTAAAATGAATACATTCCAAATTACTGTCTTCTACGTCAACATCTTCAGGTGGCGCACTAGACTTGAACTTTGAGCTTATAAGCGAAAAAAATGTATCTGAAAACGGTGGAAATAAAATGCATTAAAATAATTTGATTTTTTTTTGTATTAAATATATTATATAAATAGATACAAGACCAGTAAATATAATCTGCGATAAGTTTAATTGTTTCCATCAGAAGTTGTTAGACCTAGGGTACGGTTGAAATATTGCGATTTTGTTTCAAAAAACGGTAATTCTAGCCTTGGATTTGATCTTTGATCTAATGCAGCCGTCTCTTGCCTCTTGCCCACAAACAGATAATGAAGCCTCGGTAACAAGCTTATCGCAACGTTTTACTTATATACATATATGTGTGATTGGTCATTTTGCAACATAGCTAGCAACAAATTTTCTGGGTGAACGAAGAATGAATTTCTTTGGATAGTTCTTATAACGATGTTCTTAAGGTCATCCCGCAAGTACAATGACCTTTTAATCATGTTGAAAATGTGAATCGGACCATATTTACATGATGGCTTTGTTTTGATGTCAAAGAAGGTTGGTGCGTAGACTTTCACAATGAATATAAGAAGTTCTTTGAGGTTTTCCGAAGGATTTTTTGTGCCAACATTTAACCGAAGAATCCTGTTTGTACAAGTTAGCCATCGGGAATGTGCCCGATGTACTTTGAATCTGGCTCGGATATAAGGAAGATATGTTCTTCAATAACAGTCTTTCGATGTGATTTGTTGTCAGTCTTAGCGATGAATAATGTTTTATCTTTACGGCCATCTTAAACCTACAGCTTCACATTGTAGACCTAGACGGACTTTTTGACGCTCTCATCGAAATCTACTGCGATCTATTACTTTCGATGAATTTTCACTACTTATGACGTTTAAATCCAGCATACCGGCGTTAGCTATAGTAACTGCCGATCTAATCTATCAGAAACCCAAGTTCTAACACAAGCTGTAGCTGAATTCTGTAGTTTATTTCTCATTTGAAGAGTTTCTTTATTTTTTTTACAATGTTTTAATGGGCAAAATTCATTGATTTCAGTTTCTGATATTTCAGTAGAAGCACTGTCAGACAAACATTCCAAAGCTACAGTAGAAGTGCTTGGAATATCAGACGTTATTTTCAAAAACTGTTCGTATTTTCAATATATAAGGGGTTTTTGTGTGATAACATACTCGCATTTAGGCTGCCAAGCTTTCGCACCACCATATTAATATTGATGATTTGAATGAAACAACAACAATTTAGTGGGCTATACCACCAAGATTTTATAGGCTGGAGTTATAGCTATTTCACGACTGCCAGGCCGATCATCATACTCCTTTTAGTGGCGCTTGGTCATTGTTCAATTTTAATTTGAAATACTTTTTGGCCAAGCTGGAGATCGAATTAAAATTGAACAATGACCAAGCGCCACTAAAAGGAGTATGATGATCGGCCTGGCAGTCGTTAAATAGCTATAACTCTAACAAAATTTTATAAAACTACTCTAAATTAAAGGAAGAATTAAATTGTAGGCTTTGATTTTCTTTATAATTCAAGTAATTTGGGGCAACTAAAAGTAAAATCATAGGTTCCTGATTTAAAATAACTCTGATTTGAGGGAAGAATTTTTAAATATTAGGTATTAGGTTCCTGATTTTTTGCATAAATTATGTCCCAATATAGGGTCACCAATTAATAACACAGGAACAAAAAAATTTTGATTTTTTTTTTTTTGTGACATTTTCACTCCAGCCTAATGAATATCCTTTATTTTACTTCGAGAAGTTTAATTTTAAAAGAAATACGTTCTTAGCTGCCTTTGGATAGTATCGTCCCGTGATAGGCCTTACTTTCTACGCTCTTCAAAAATACTTAAGTTCTTAGAGTTGTTTATTCGATGACCGTGTTTCTATGTCGAATGCATATGCGCCACCACTCGCTGCAAAAAAAAGAAAGTGTTGTGTAATGCCGTGTGAACGAGGCCTTACTTTCCAATAGCTAACGGGCATTTCTAGTTTTTATTTTTTTTTTGTATCGTATCGTCCTTTTTGGTACTTAACATGTCCTCGAATCAGACATGCAGGAAGTATTTATTTTATTCATATACTAAAACCACATATGTAGCATGTGTAGCCAATTTTGTTGTTGCTGTTGTTTCTATATTATTTTATATATATAAATATAAGCATATACATATGTGTCTGGTAACATTTCGCAATTTGTTAAAGATACCCGAAGGCAATATTCGTCCTCTGTACAGTCTGACCACAAAGTCGTTTATCTTAGCCTCTATGGTATCTTATTATATTGGCTGAATGTAATATATTTTCTATGTCGGGCATATTAGACACAGCAGCAGCAGTAGCATTAGCTTTAGGAGTAGAAAACTTGAGAGAGCAGCATTTTCTGTTTTATCCCTGCATAAGGATACATAATATCTATGTACGTTGTATGTGTATATCTCCATGTCCTGCAATATCCGAGAAGCAAATGTTTATTATTGCACATATTACAGAGGAAGGGCGCATTGACTGTGTCGGATATTTGGGCGTTAAGCTTAAAGAGTATAGTGGGCTTATATTCCGGCCACTATATCTATTATAACGATTGAGACTAGGAGGGTCCTGATGCGGCAGGATATGGCGTATAAGTTGAATAAAGTATTCTTTAGGTGAGACTAGCAATCTTTTTCGATTCACTTGCCCATATAAACGAGTTGCCGTTGTTTCTTCTCGTTTCGGCAAAAGTTCTAGCCGAGTTTAATAATGCGCTTCCGGCGTGTTACAATTCTTAACTGTAGGTACTTATGGAATGCTTATGAGTGTGTGGTTATGCTATATACTTTCTCTTCTCTATTTTTAAGGGTAGTCATAGAATATAGGAAGATGTTTATGTGTTGTATGTTCAGTGAACATCTTTATCCAAATTGCGTGTTGTGGTGTAAGACAAGTTATTTGGACTGAAAGGTTTGCTTTTCGAGGTTGTGTTGCGTATAGTATGGCAGTCTTTTTGGGGCAATATGCCTTTTAAGTTGTGGAATCTTAAATGTCTTTAACTGGTCTTGCGATGAAATGGGCTCTACTATATTAGAGAACATTGGTACACGAATATTTGGTTGACTTGTTTGTATAAAGAATGCGGGCCAATGTTATTGGAAATTTGTTCTTAATTTATGCATCAATTTGCATCCACCTTAAAATTACAATTCTCATTTAAATTGGTTACATTTACTTCGTTTGATGGTCCTTCTCTTTGCATTTCGTAGCAATATTTTTTATTTATACATTTACAGGGTTATTTGGTTAATACGATATTACTGCAACAGAATCCCTTGTAACTAATAAATAACGTTACCATTCTACAGGTATACTTAAATATATTTGTATGCATATTTTTGTCTGTTGTATAATTTAGTAATTAATCTACGGCTAACTATTAAATAACCTCCCTGGTTTGAAATTCGTCCTTATTGTTTATTTTAACAGCATTCAAATTAATTGTTTTAATATGTATTAAATATTTACTCTACGAAGGTAGATTAATTAACTCGCACGTTTAATTTTAAAATTAGCGTTGACCACCATTTAGGATTATCTATTTATTTATCGCAAAATGGTGGAGACAATCAAAATTATTTGATCGAATATGGTCATCCTAACTATTAAGCAATGTTCAACTTAATGAAAATGGTAAAAAATAAGAATATAAATAAAGTTTGGACAGGGTGATCCAAAAATTAAATCAAAGTATAGGTTTTTTGAAATAAAAAAAACTTAAGGAATTAGAAATTTAGAAAGATTTTAGCTATAGAAATATTGACAAGTTGTAAAATACTTGACAAAATTATTTGAAAAAAAAACTCTATACATTACGATGTACTTTAATTCTACAGTACGGTATTAGTGATTTTTTTTTAATTTATTGCTTGAACAATTTTATTTTAAAAATCGGAGAAATGCATTTTCGATGTAACTAGATGTAATTTAAAGAAAACATCAAGTCCTGATCGCTTCCGACTTTCAGGCAAGATAATTGAAAATCAGCATAATCAGTAAATGAATTATGAGCTTCACTCTAAGCTAAATTACATAGCTTTTTCGAGGTTGAATTTTGATAGAAAGTATTTTTTTTGATACCTAAGCACATTACATATGTATGTATTGTATATACTTTTACTTAAATGAATAGTACTATGATGCTAACATTACTGTAAAAAGATGGAACAACCTGTATCGCCACTTATAAATTGTCATATATATTTTCAACATTAATTCATACATATTCAAAGTAAATTTTCATGAATGTCAAATTATTAATTCATTTTCAAAGAATTTTATCCTGCCAACTTGCAAATCCTAAAACTGAAGGTATTCATTTCAAAGATTGTAAAATACATTCCACTTAAAAATAAATTATTTAATGATCCGATAAGATTGTCTATCCCAGATAACATGTTTGACCAATTTAAAAGTAACAAAGCTTCCGTTCTGCATATTTCAATATGGGAATGCGGACTACTCGTCCATCTATTAAGCCTTTTCCTCTTATTTGCAATGCAAACCATTTTATGAAGAAAAAGAAAAGTATATATGTAGATGACATTCTAACTTAAAGATTGTAAAGATACTGCAATAGAAATGTACTAAAATGCAAAAAGGAAGAGGAATTATGTTACAGCTTCCTCCAAACCTGCGAAAACAACTTCAATAAATTTTAAAATGAGTATAGGTATGTATATTTTACAGGACTTTAAGTACCTACCCTCGATGGTCCCTTAGTATAAAAAGTTACCTTACGTTTTTCTACTTTTAAGTTTTATTTGTAAAGAAGCCTTTTGGTCGTGAAATAAATGTTGTTTATGTAGGTATAAAGCCAAAGGCTGATTTATATTTTGGTGTACATACAAACACTCAATGTTAATAAACACGAAAAATTTCCAACAATAACCATATTAATATTATTTTTTTATTAATATTTATTTATTAATAAGAAAATATGTTTAATTATATTCTAATTAACAAAATATTTCATCAAATGTTAACCCATTTCTGCTGGCTCCCAGATACAGTTGAGCTAGAAATATTAAATTTCATATTCTGTTTATTTTTGGTCTAATTAGAGGAATTGTGAAAAAAAATTAGAAAAGTTTTTATAGTTTGCCGGAACATTAAACTCTTTTCAACAAAGTTAGGGAAACAAAATTCTTGAAAGAAGACATTTTTTTATATGGAACTTTAATTACTTACTTTTTTTGGCGATTTTTCATTAAAATATTCAATATTATTTATGAAAAATAATAAGCAGACCCAACGAGAGTGGTCAATTTTTGCATTTATAAGCTTTTGTATAAGCAACTGCTTTTAATCGCATGCAAATGCCTTCAACTACCTGGGTGCGAAATGCGAATACTTTTTGAGTGGCGCCTTTTTAGTAACCCTTTGAAATGAATATTCATCGAAGAAAAATTCTCAACAAAATATGTTTGGAGTTTTTAAAAAATGTTATATATTTTTTTATGAAAATATTGATTGAGTCGAATTTATTTAATATTTTTACTTAGGCTATTATATAAATTTTAAACAAAAATTTAAGGAAAATTATCAAATTCGGATGCAACAATTTCAATATATTTTTGTCTGTGTAGTATTTAGAAAAAAAATTACTTTTTTGTATAAAACATTTTCTTTTTTTCGACTTTCTCTAAATAGAATTTTATGAGTCTTTAAAATTGTTAATAATATTACATATAAAAGTTTCAACAAGGTTTAAGAATTTACAAAACGCGTTTTTAATGTAGTTTTTATAAATATACATATTTAATAATAAAATTACATCATAAATTAAAGAAACCTTCTTATAAAAACAGTTCCTGGCTAAAATGTTCAGCAAAAACGTATAGTTAATAATTATAATTAATACATTCTACCAGAACCCAAGCAGTCATTTTACTAATTTTTTTTTTGTTATCTTCAAGACTGTCCATCAATTAACCAGTTTATGTGATTTTACTGACATCTAGACCGTCCCTTATTCCCAAAATTAAAAAAAAAATTAAAGCATGGCCAAATTTAAAGTCAAAAAATTATTAAAATTTTTACAAACCCTCGAATCTATGCAGGTTATTGTTGGCAAAAACTGAAAACTGAATTTCAATAAAGCATTATTTTTTTCTTAGGAATATTTTCAATTCCAAGAATAAATTTTAGTTTGGGAATTGTATGGTATGTATTAAAATTTGTTGTCATTTGGATGTTGGAAACAATCGATGTGATTGAAAATTCTGCACATTATCATTTGATATAATTTAACATAAATAACAGGTGTGTTTTTGTGGAAGTCTATAGCCAGCTCAGTCAATTTTTACACCTTGATAATAAGTTTACCGAATAAAATCGAACAAATTGATTTCGAAGTATTAACTTTTCAAAAAAACAATGAAACTTTTTCGAAAAGTCCTAATTAAAACTTTTCAAAATGTTCTTCATAAAAAATTTGATCAAAATCAATTGAACCGTTTTAGAGAAAAGCAAAAATCAAGTATATGTACAGACAAACAGAATTACGACACCTACTTTTTTGTTTTTCTTATCATTATAGTGAAAAGTTTGATCAAAATCTGCAAAGTTAAATTTTTTTACGAATGCATAACTTGACATATACAATATACATAGTAACTACATATATGTATGTACATACGTGGAAGTAAAAATTGCTTATGCCGATTTTTCACGAGTGTATTTTTGCCTTGGGGCTAGTTGCTTCGACGAATCGTGTAACTACCCGCACAAAAACATCACAGGTGACTGAATCGGCATGCGATTAATAATTCAATTTAGTTAAAAATATCAAAAAGAACTAATAAGCGCTT
Organism: Epistrophe eligans; assembly: GCA_951394125.1. NCBI lineage: Eukaryota > Metazoa > Arthropoda > Insecta > Diptera > Syrphidae > Epistrophe > Epistrophe eligans. The sequence goes on from OX596028.1 coordinate 57,704,486, forward strand.
CAAGCTGTGAAATTAGAATTTTTCATGCCTCCAGAAGAAAATGAGAAGGAAAAACAAATAAATATGACAGATTTGAACACAAAATAATAATAAACAACACATCGCCCAACGGCAGAAGTCAAGTCGACTAGGCGTCTACTTAGGGGTTTCGATTTTAGACACCTGCTGCGGCTTGTTAAATTTACATTTTCATCAGTCGATTTACGCCACACAGCCTCTCCGAAAAAGCAAAAATTGACTCGTGAAAAGCTGCCATAAGCTAGTCAGCTAATGGCAGCAAACTTTAAGTCCATTTGATTTCAATTATTTGTTTATGACGACTGAAAAGCATACAAATTCAATTTAGTCTTTTTCAAATGAGAATTAGGATATTATTCATATCAACAACGCACCTTTTAGGTTTTTCAGATAGTCAATGATTAATCTCAATTCTGTGATTCTCAAAAAAAATTGAAATTAAATCAGATCCCATATTATATTTGGTATTTAAATATGCAATATTTGGATATACATACATATATAATTAAATATAATATGTAACTTGGAAACCTCTTTTCTTGTTCATCTATCCATGTACATAGGTATCATTCAATAACAAGTAGTTAGTCTGAAGTCTGTCAATACTTATGACATCAACCTACAATAACAAACCAGAAAACGTTATACCACCAATCAATTTCAAATAAGCTCACAATATAAGCGTTCTGCCAATTCGAGTGACATTACACCTCATTCATCTTTGTGAAGCATTCCTTTCGAGCCCTGTGAACTTCCTTTGTGTTCACAGCTTTGCCATTATCCTTGTACTTGAACGCCTCCTACTAGACATAATGATCGATGGATAACAACATTGTCAGTCATTCAGAAAATTTCCAACCATACCTACTACACAGTACACATATATACAACGATGCAGAGTGGTATGACAATGACACCGCTATGATGCACATCCGTTTTATATGTCACCGTCGCGTCGCGTCAGTATAGGTACATATTATAGGTATCTACATATAAACTTCCCAATTAAAAGCTGAAAATTACTCAACATGCCTCATTATGCGCGATTGTCCTTAAGAACAGCGCCATGTCACTTGACACATCCTGTAATATTGGTACTGGTGTGTGTAGGAGAAAGAGAGTATATGTATGCATTGTATATGTAGTGCATCTTTGTAGGTGGTAATAGCAAATTTCTGTATTCACTCGCAGAAGAGGCCTTTCCCGCATTGATTATTATTATTATTATTGCGCTATGATGAATGATGAATGGAAAATATTTCCATTTCCTTGTGCGGATGTTTGAATTCGAGGTAGACGAGGTATTCGAGCAATGCCTCAATATACATATACTTTAAAAAAAAGAAGAGAAACCAAATATAGGTACTGACGAGCTGAATGCAAATTAGTGCCGATGCTTCACGAAGTGTATAGCAAGGTGGTGGTATACAGAACGGTGACGGTGTTGCTACATCTATCAATTCAAGGATTGAAAGAATGAGTCAAAGGAACGAATTGATTAAATGATGTAAGCATCTATAGATATGAGTAGGTATATGTACGCAAGGACCACATAGTCTGCAAAAGTGATAGATACGTGGTACGTCTCGTGCGTCGCTGGTTGGGAATAGATTTGATGGCGGCCTTGAAAATATGTACAGACGTTATGCTGATACTAAATATTTTAATTAATTCAGAGCTAAAAGCATAGTAATTCATTGGAATCAATTTTGTTTGTTCGTTTAAAGATCTTTAATTTAAACAAAACAAACATCCACATTATAAAATAATTCCTAATTTTTTGTGAATTTTGATTGACAAGATGTTTATATCTAATATTTTATGATTAGCACATATTATCATATATAGGTACTATATCTTCTATAGATGATAGAACCTACATACTTACTTAGAAACTGAAGATAAGATTTGACAAATTGCCAATTATCTTGACACGAAACTTGTGCTTGATTGACGTTGAATGTGATAAAAATCTTTTCTCAACAAAGACAGTGTGAATTCTGTGAAATTTTGGAAGATTCCAGTACCTACTGGAAGGAAGATATTTTATCAGTAGGTTTACTTCAACTTGTATAAATGTATATATGTATTACACTAAATAACATCTTTTGTCAACATCTCCAATATTCTGCATCTATTTCCCCTCAGCTCATCGAAATTTAACAGTGTTGTCATTGTATTTTTCCCATCAGTTCCCACTTCCTTTTAAATTCTAATTTCCTTTTTAGTTGTGATAGTTATACAGTGAAACCTCCCTTGGATGGACAGTGAAAATATATTGAATAAAATATTTTTATTTATGAAATCAAAGTACATTTCTGCTATTTGATTTGAACGATTAACTGATCAAAATAGAAAGCAGAACACAATTCGATTAATTAAAATTTTTAATTCATTAAAATACTTTCGCCGTTAAATTTTAATCAATCCTAATATTACGATGTTAGAGAACACGAAAAAGTGGGCCCCGTAATTCTGTCTGGTTGTATGTCTGACTGTACCTCGACCTACAGTCTAAACCACTGAAATGTTATTTTTTTTATTTCGAACTCAAGGTTTTTACCAATCTCCTAGTCGATGCAAAATTTATTTTTTTAGCTCTTAAATAGTCGATACATGCTATGTGTAAGGGTACTTATCTCAGAAATAGCTTTAAGGATTTTGATAAAAAAACGATTATACACACTACTATATAATATGTGGTCTGCATTTTGGTAAAGAAAAAATTATGAAAAACTTTTATCAACGGTACCTGAATAAAGAAAGGCTTAAACGATTTCAATCAAAATGTTTATATAGCAGGTCCTTTTAAGTAAAAATTAGATTGCGTATACAAATTTATAAAAAAAATATTTATTATTAAATAATTGATCATTTTAACTTTTTAGAATTTCTTGGAACTTAACAAGTTAAATACAAAAAATTTTATTAATTTCTTTTTCCCGCAGACGACCGACGCGACGCGACGCAACATAAAATTATACAATCTTCATAGTCACGGGATTTAAAATTTTAGAAATGGTTTTAATCCAATGACCACAAAAAGTGGTCATTGGTCTTCGAAACGTTGAAAACAAGAAATTAATAATATTTCGTATATTTAAAGTAGTAGGTTCTGGAATGTTTACAAAACCATTTTTATTTAAAAAATCAATACATATAGATGTATTGGAAATGGTTTAAGCAATTTAAAGAACAAGTTTCATGTTCTGAATCATTGGGGACAAATTTATTCCATGCATTATTTTTAATATAAAATTTTAAAGTTCTAAACAACTTGAGCCACAAATAAGTAATTATTTTTGTATTTTATTTTATCTTGGAAAAGTGGTAGGTAAATGCCGAGTTTTAATTGTTGTTCAAGTTTGTGTCGAAAAAAATGGACTTGTAAGTGACCAACCCTTGATTTTATTTTTAGTAATGAAAATTTCTAAAAAAAAAAAAAAACAATAAAAAACGAGACGGCTATGTTCTGATTAATTGACTATCCGTTTTGTTGATGTTCAAAATTTGTTAATTTATTATTTATTTTTATTTATTTATTTATTACTTATTTATTATTTTGTATTTATTTATTTATTAATTTATTTATTTATTTATCTATTTATTTATTCATTGTACATTATATATTGTAAAGATTTATTTTAGATTCTATCAAGTGCTTCACCACCTCCCATTAGTTAAAACTATTTTAATGAAGGTTTTTAGTAGCTTTTCCTCCACTATATTTGTTTTAAATTATCATCTGCTTAAAAATTGTTATTGTCAGTAGCAAGGTAGTTATATACCATAACTCTGTAAATTGTGCAATATAGGTTAAGAGAACTATGTAATATATTTTCTGCTACAATAAATATATCTATCTATCTATCTATGTTCTGATACCGTACGGTATGAGATTGTTTCCAAAAATTAATATCGATACGAAATAAATAAATTTCCAAAGTAGATATACCTTTTTATTTACTTTCACAATATACGTATTGATTTGTCTCTCAATAAAATTTATTTCAAGGTTTTTCTTTTTAGTTTTTTTACGTAATTATTATCCGAACTTCTATATACATTTACATATACATAAATGTGGACCCACCCTTATTTATAATATTGGTTTAAATTCGAAGATAATTTTAAAAATAAATAAGTGTCTTCATCTCCCTACAAATTTATAAATTCTAATTAAATTTCATTTTCATCGTAAAATTTTCATCATTTTAAACAAATCCGCCCCTGTTACTCCGCTAACGTTTTTCAAATTTGCATTTATTTCCTCCGCATCCTTCTTGCATTTAGGTTTGTTGGCTTGTTATTCATTTCCCTATCTCTATGTTGTCATAGGGAAACCACTTTATTAACGAATTTCATGAATACTAAGCAAAGAAAGTGCGAGGGGGAGTGAGCGACGAAAATGAGAATTCAAATTGATTTTCGCCTTTTGACTTTTGATTTGGAATTGATTTCGATTTCTTCCTCTGCCCATCCCATCAATGTAGTCACAGATACCCAACTATGTAGGTGTATATGTATGTATATCGTTGCAGAAGATTTTCAACGACGACGATGATGGAAATGGCTTTTGTGCTGATGATGACGATGACGATATACGAACTCATGATGAAGGATAAAGGAATATTCACCTATTTCAACAACGATGTGTGAAGTATGAGTGACATGTTCTCTTACCATACATCGTGCAAAAACTTCGAGGGCTTCAGGTGAATTTTTAATTCGTTGTCGTCGTCGCCCTCATTAACGAATACATACTTATAATTGCGTCTTGAACAAAGTCTCGAATAAAGGCATCCAATCACTTTATTCACATATCTACTTATAAATGGTCCTTTAGATTTTTCACACAAGTTTTTTTTTTTTTTTTTTTTTTTTGTAAACGAAAATGTGCATTCAGTGCCTGATTTATTTCAGTTGATTTAAATAAGATCTATGATTTTATGATATTTTATTCGAAGAATTAAAATATAAAACTAGATAAGTATTTTGAACACAAATTCGCAATATGTACATATGTAATAAGCCAATATAATTATGAATCATATGAACTGTATAATATTTTTAATTTAAATCCACATAAGCTTTTCCGTTATGCATTTATGTTGAAAATTCTGTAAATTAAAAAAAAAATATTTAAATTCACAAGGTGGCGAATTAAAAAATATAACTTTAAAATTTCGCTTGACTCTCACTATATAGGAATATCTTACTTTATCGAAGTCTCCCTGTTGAAAAATTGCCAATATCAAAATCTCGGAATTTAAAAATCTTGTTGATTGAATTCTCGAAATTGATAATCTTGTAATATTTAGAAAATTCGAAATTTCGTTGTTTGGACATTTTTTGTGGTCGCAATAGATCTTAAGATCGCAGTGCAATTAATACTCCAAAATTTTCATTCAATTGGAAGTTACTTATTTTCAAACTACTTGCCGTAGAGTGTATGTTAAAATAGCGGATTTCTCCCGAGTTATGGCATCTCAATAGCCTGGACTTCTGCTTCATTTTGTTGGCCCTTTTTCAAGAATGCAGAATCTGTAAAGATTTAGAATAAGTGACCATTGTAATCGAGATGCTGTTTGTCATGGAGGAAGTTGTAATAAAGCTATCGAACTGAGCACTAAATATATAAATTTCTACTGCCATCCTAAATTTCCACAAAACTAACTTTTCTGTTAATTAGTAATATCTAGTACTTCTCAAGGTGATGAAATTGTATTTTTTATTTTAATAAAATAAAAAAATAAATATTTTAAAAAATAATTATTTGTACCATTTCATTTTAGATTCATACGTGGTTGCTTGGAAAAGAGGCATTGCGATACTTACCGCCGGCTCAGTGAAGGTAACTCCAGATCCAAGAGTAAGACTTATCAACGGATATAATCTCCAAATTAGAGATGCTGCTCCTCAAGATGCCGGCGACTACATCTGCCAAATTGCAATGATGGAACCTCGAGAAATAACTCATACGGTGGAAATTTTGGGTGAGTCTTATTTTTTTGTTTGAATATGAGTGGGTTGTTTTGCAAAGTGAGAAACATTTAAATGAGCTATAGTGAGTGAGTGCACTCAGCTTTGATATGCAAAGTGACATAAATAAAAAATACGAGGTGTGGGTTTTTGTTGATATTGCATGCAACCACCAATTTTTTTCTTTTTCTCATATATGATGCATGTACATATAACTGCAATAAGGGAAAATAATATTTCCATCTACTTTATATTTTGAAAAGTCCTTGGTTAGTCCATTAAATAAATTGAAAGCGTTTTTTTTTTATTTTTTTTTTTTTTTTGTAAAACATAAGCAGCCAGATTTTAGGTTAAGTACAAAGTTTATATGGGTAAAGAATCATCTTAATAATTATTATCATCATCACCATAATCATCATCATCAACAACTTTGGAAGATTTGAAGGTCGCATCAGATGGCTGAGATTGAGAGAGTAATGAGCGGATGTGAAGAAGTTCTGCTCTGGTTCGGTGGAGTAATGAGTTTGAAAAAGTTTCTTCATGAGACGAGCATTTCAAATGGATGAAAGTTTTTAACAATTTGGGGGTTTTCTATAATGAGGTTTATATGATGGATTTATTACAAACGAAATTTTGTATCAAAACATGAATTTACAAATTGGAGAGGAATGTGTCTTCACCTTCGCCTGGGGAAAATTATAATAATATTGTCAATAATAATTTAAAATCAATTAGGATTCAATTTTAAATTATATTGATAGGGAAGTATGAAATTTATTTTGGAAACAATTCTGCGTAGAGAATTTTCTGGGGTGCTCTAAAACAACGTGACAAGTGAAACGTTACAAATTTTACGAAAATTAATTAAGTCTCTCTTCGACAATAAATAAATGAAATGAATTGGTCAGCACGACAGCTCCTGTAGAACCAGGGCCTAGTGACTTACAACTCTTAACCATTGATGTGTGCGTATTATTGGCAGGAATAGAGGGACCTACAATTTTCTACCGAATCATGACAAGAGATACTATTGGAGGATTTGTCAATTCCTCGCAAGAGGCAGTAACCCGTGAAAAACATTTCTATTTGTATGTAAATATAGAAAACAAATTATAAAAATCATATTTTATATTTATATAGAACAGCTTTTGAAATTGTATTGGGCCTAACTTATCGATAAACAGTAGGGCCTCCGCAGTTCGAACATCGGTAATTCTGTAATTCGAATTTCTTGTTTTTCCGTATTTTCTTTGCTGAGTGTTTTTTTTCTCTCCCCTTTAATCGGTAGGGGTCATTTTTTAAAACATTGACTTAAAATGGATATAGAATTATTTAAAAAGAACAAAACAGTTAAAATAATAAATTGAGTTTTTTTTTAAGTCAGAAAACTTCTTTTTCATTTTATATTGAAATCAAGATGTTTTTAACTTATAATTTATCAAAAATCATTTTTAGACTAAAAATTTTATAAAACAAAAAAAAAAAATATATACCAAAAAAGAATCGATATATTTTTTTTTGTTTTAAGTACAAGTTTTATTTTGTAATCAATTCTCTTTTTAATTTTCGACACGTTATACACTTGACGGTTTTAGATCAATGGATTTTTGAAAATTTAAATTTATGAAAACTACTTTATTAGTTATTATAGGAAATCGAAACAAATCGAAGTTTTATGAGAAAAGTCCAAAAAGGGGTAAGGGGGATACGGAATTTAGGTACTTTACTTTAAAATACAAAAAAATCATCAGTCCGGTCTTTTGAAAATTTTGTTGATAAAATCTATGTACTAAATAACAAAAAAAATAGTTTTCAAAATTTTTAATTTTCTGAGAAGCTTAAAGGCCTAAACCGTCAGGTATTTAATGTTCGATTAAACACTAAAAAGAGGGTACAGAGAAAATAAGAAAGCATACTTGTTAATCGGACTAAATAAAAACAACAAGTATACTTGAAGTAAATTTTTTCGTTGAAAGCAGTCGATTTTTAAAGACTGTTTTGCTTTAACTCCTAAAGGTTGCATGTTGCTGCCAAAAAAAAATATTCGTGCCACATTTTCTAAAAAGCCGGCAATTTGTGTGCCATATAAAAAACGCAAATTCTTATAATTAAAAAAAAAAATAATTCAATTGTTGAGTCAAATACAATATAAAATTGGAAGAAATAATTTTCTCTATTCGTGTATTGTCAAAAACTAAGAGTTTTTTATCAGTTTTTACTACATTTGTAGCAATTTTTCTTATATTAAAATTGATTTATTTGAGTACAAAATGGAGATAAAAATAACGTGTCATATTGAATTTTGTCGTCCCACCATGCTACGATCAAATTTTCGTACCAAAAAAGTACGATCGTGGATTTGGATAGAGCAAATATTTTGCTTTTATGAAGGTTTTTTTTTAATAATACAAACTCTATATACCTACTATTGAAATACATCAGCCAAGTAGAAGACTTAGCAAAATAGCTTTTAACGGCCTTTAGTCCACAAAAATTTTTGGTGTTTCGTCCCGGCAATCTCACTTGGACTCATCAGTTGATTAGTGAGGACCTTGTCAATACGCAATTTTTGTTAAGTTCAGTTCATCTAACAGTTCATCTAACATAGTATGTATTTTACTTTTAATTTGTAAATAAATAAAGGTTGTGAAAAGAAGTGAATCTTTGTATCGCTTTCATGAACTTCAAAAATTATGTTAGAGTAAGATGGGTTTTACAAAATCGAACAACAATAATTGTCTTAATAATATGTAGATATAAAAATATGTAGAATCACTAGATGTAATGGAATTTTTTACTCTGCAGAAGGATTTTTTTTTAAATTAAGGATTTAACCTTATTCCTGAAAACTAGCCATACACGAATTAACAATTATTTCTAACTCTAATTTTTTTTCTGTTTACCTCAACATATTTAGACGAAAAAAATCATATATTTTGTGTATAAATATTTTTCTCATATAAATTAATCATAAATTAATTTTAAAAGATTTAAACACATTAATGGACCGCCAAATCGATGATTTCTATATGTACCAATTGAGTATAGGTTCTAGTTCAAGAATAAAACGAAAAATTAAACGAGTCAACTAAAGTTTACAAAAAAAAAAAAAACCGATATGCTCTTATGAAAGTAATCTAGAATCTTTATTTTGAAAAATACAGAAAATAAAATAAATGTTTATTTACAAAGTACATGTCGATAAAATTCACATTGACAGTTTAGCATTCAGTTTTTTTTATAACCAACGCATTCTAGCATTTTATATCGCCGCTGTTATATTACATAAATGCTCTTAACTTAAAACGTATGATTTAAAAAAGGATTACCGTAAATTTTTATTTAATGTAATCCCTACAAATTTGTAAATAACGTTTCAAAGTTAAAAAAAAATCATAAAGTCATGTCCCGCACAGAGAAGTGACTAACATCATGCGTATTTTTATTCAACCTAGTCACTCAATCGCCTTCGAACTCAATCGATTCCTCGATTATCATTTTTTCAGTGAATTCATAAATAATTCTTTATCTATTTAAGAAAACGCCTCCTGATTTTTAACATCTCTGGTTTTTATTAACTGATTTCCATGCCTATTTTTTCAACATCTGATATAAAAAAAAAAAAATAATAAATCTGATATGGGTCCTTCCAACATATCCCTAAGTCAAATTCCATTACAAACGCTACTATATAATATACATATACCAAGCATAACCCAATTGTTGATACTGATACTGTTGGGAGAAACTTCCAACCCATAAAAATATTAACATAAAATATGACCACAAAAGGGCTCACATTATACGATCTCTTTTTTTTATTTTTTGTTCAAAAAAAGGGTGCTGGTGTGGGTCAGAGCAGTCAACGAAAATAGAAGATAAAAAACAAACTTTTTCTCATTATGCCCATACAGCATCCCAAGCATTGATCCTTTTTACATTGGTTTCGGTTTAATATCCTCACCAGATAGTTATTGTGTGCTAAGAAGGGCAAGGAAAATGAAATATTCCTTTCTAAAGAAATTCCTATAAATATGTTAAGTAGATATCTCCCCTGGTCGTGTTTCAAGGAAATATGAAAAAAAAAAATACTTTTTCCAACTGGCAATCAACTGAACTTTGTTATCTTTTCTATGTAACTGAGGGATTTGCACTCATGTTTGACCGAAAAGGGAAGAATTAACAAGAGTAAACTCGTCTCGTATATTAGGTACTCGTATATTTTTTCGATTTGTTTTTTTTTTTTTTTGAAAAAGTCGTTATCCAACAAACTTCTAATAAGAATTGATGAATAATTTGCATATGATTTAGGAGATTTTTTTTTTTTTGGAAGACATTGCTTTAAAAAAGGAAATTGCCTAAGTTTTTATAAGCATGGAGATTTAATAGCAGGAATTTGCTGTAGTAAATCAAATAGCTCAGGTTGCTTTATTATTTTTCTTGCATTATGAATTAAGGCCTTATATTTTTAAGTAGACAAAGACTCAAAAGGATACTCCTCAGATAATGATACTGTAAGATAAAAATATAAAGAAAATTACAAAACAGCACTTATAATATTTCATATACATACTTCATTCCTAAATTTTGCAATATGGTTTTAATGAAAAAATGTATAATAATTCAACAACAATAAATAAAATTAACCAAAAATATTTGGTTCCAGGAAATTCAAATTAGATGAAAATTTCTTGATTTAAATACAACAGATTCATATACGGCTTTGAGTGAACCTTAAAAAACATTAATATAAAAAAAAGCAGAGTTCCAAAATGTTTGTATAAGAAAATACCGTATTTTCATCAACATACATGCCCAAAATTATATTTCATTCTTTTAATCTAGGTATTTAGAAGTGGCTTTTTTTTTATTTCGAAAGTTTGCACTGAAAAGAAAATTGAAAACAAAATTAACCAAACAAATACAAATAAACCAGCTTTTTAATGCAAATCTGGTGTAGTTTGAAAAATATTTTAAAATTTTTATTTTTAATAAATTGATTTAACAGCTTCTTACATTATTGATAATTTTATGTATGGAAAAAAAATGTTACATTTGTAAATATTTTTTAAGATAAAAGTAGAGTTGAGTTAAAAACCAAAAAAAAATGGAAACAAATAATCTTTGAAATATTGAATTTGCAAAAAAAAATAAATTGTTAGATTTTTTTTAATCCATTTTTTTTTTTTTTTTTTTTTTTTTGAAAATTTCCATAGAATTATTACAACTTATGAAAAACTCTTTTGTAAAAATTTAGTTTAAATCGGTTAAAGATATAATAAAATAGTTGAAAATCAAAACATGAAAATATGAAACACAGTTGGAAAAGGCTTACTTTTGTACTGAATTCAGTACTACTTGACTTTCCGTAGTAACTATAACGGGTGATTTTTTAGCTGGTTTGGTTTTGGCAACACTGGTTTTGACAGCTGACGTGTGTTTAGTACCTTGTGTCACTGTCAAACAGCTTCAGTTTGGTTTGCAATTTAACCATGGATCGTCTTACAAATGAACAACGCTTGCAAATTATTGAATTTTACTATCAAAATTCGTGCTCGGTTCGAAATGTTCATCGCGCGCTGCTTCCATTTTATGGTCGGCATTCTCGACCTTCTGAGCAGTCTATTCGTAAGATTGTGACCAAATTTCGCACCAAATTTACTTTGTTGGACATTAAACCACCAACACGTTTACGTACTGTGCGTAGTGAAGAAAATATTGCGGCCGTATCAGCTAGTGTGACAGAAGACCGCGAAATGTCGATTCGGCGCCGTTCCCAGCAGTTAGGCCTTTGTTACAGCACTACGTGGAAAATTTTGCGGAAGGATTTGGGCGTAAAGCCTTTTAAGATACAGCTGGTGCAAGAACTAAAGCCAGCCGACCTACCACAACGCCGAATTTTTGGTGAATGGGCTCTTGGAAAGCTGGCCGAGGATCCGCTTTTTTATCGAAAAATTGTGTTCAGCGATGAGGCTCATTTTTGGTTGAATGGGTACGTAAATAAGCAAAATTGCCGCATTTGGAGTGAAGATCAGCCAGAAGCATTGCAACAGCTACCAATGCATCCCGAAAAAGCCACTGTTTGGTGCGGTTTATGGGCCGGCGGCATTATTGGGCCATATTTCTTCAAAGATGATGCGAATCGCAGCGTTACTGTCAATGGTGAACGCTACCGAGCGATGATAACAAACTTTTTTTTGCCCGAAATGGAAGTTCTTGACTTGCATGATATGTGGTTTCAACAAGACGGTGCCACATGCCACACAGCACGCGAAACAATGGCGCAATTGCGAGGCGAGTTTGGTGAACAGTTAATTTCACGTTTCGGGCCGGTCAATTGGCCGCCTAGATCGTGCGATTTGACACCATTAGATTATTTTTTGTGGGGGTATGTCAAGGCTAATGTCTATAGGGACAAGCCCGCTTCGATTGACGCACTGGAAGCCAACATCCATGCATTCATTCGTGAGATACCGGCCGATATGTGTGAAAGAGTATGCCAAAATTGGACTCAGCGGATGGGCTACCTGAGACGCAGCCGCGGTCAACATTTGCATGAAATTATCTTTAAACATTAAATTGCAAGGTTCAAACTATCGATTCAAATAAATATTTCATTCATTTTTTCGAATTTTTTGTGTTTTTTTTTTTTTTAAAGTTCTAAACCTCTTAAAAAATCACCCATTATAAGTACAACATCTCAGTTTTTAGTACTATTTATGTCCTATTTTTAATTGTTGATCATTTCCGTATCTTTTAAATCAAATAAATACATTTAAAAATAATAAACATTCACTTCACCTCTTCATATCAAGAAAAGGACTGCATTACTTATCGCTTGTTGAAAATTTAGTAACTGGAAACTATGATTAGGTGTGTTTGGTTACATGAAATTTCTTTGGGAATGAAAATATTTTTGGTAAACTTGATGAAAATTTAACATACCAATCAATCATATTAATATCTGAATGCGGAATTTCAAAGATTAGCCTTATTTTATTAATATACACTTGTGTTGTAGCTCCTATCCGTTCATAAGACTTATGTATGATGAATTTATTTTGGTTAAATAATTAGATTTAAAAAAATTACGTACTGTTTTGTCTGTTTCAGTACCTACTACTTTTTTCAGTTTTCATACAATCAAAAAAAGTATATTTTCATCACTGATATGATAGGTACTGTTAATAAAATGATATACCTTATTGTAAGATCGTAAAAGTTGTTTTCGAGAAACATAAGATTTGTTTAATGGTTTGTATGCGAAGCTTCGGCTAAATTTGGCTGTTTGAATATTTTGTATTTAAAATCAGCTGGAATTCAGTAAAAATCAACAAAATAAATAGATATTGAGTTTTCAACAAAAAAATTGAACTTTATTTACATAACATCAAAAAAAAAATGTTTTAAAAATCTAAGTAATATTTAAAAATTTAACAACATTGTCCAGTTTAACTGTTTTCGAGAAAAGCGAGAAAAGTTGTTTTTTTTTTTACCAAAAAGTAGCCTATTTAAATTAACAGAATCTCTGTTTTTTACAAAAATGCTTTTAAAAATGATTTTACAAAAATGCTTAAAAATATGTAGTTTTTGGTTTTACGCACATAAAAAAAAAAAAAACCTCGAGGGAATTAAAAAATGTTGAGCTTTTGTTTTTCCATAGCTTATTTGGTGCTTCAAGGATTTTAAATTGTTTATTGGCTTAGGTAAATTAAAAAAAAAAATAAATTTTTGAAATATTTCTTTTGAAAGTGTGAAAGAAGTTTGTATGCTTTATTATTTATTATATCATAAACGGTCAATGAATTTGTATTCAAACCTTTCTTGAAATCAGTTTTAGTTTTATGAATGTTAAGAAAAGTTATTTTTAGAGTTTTTATATTTTTAGCCTTCATCTGAATTTTGTTTTTTTTTTTTTCAAATTGAAATATTCCTAGGGTAAAAGACATTTAATTGACATGAATTATATCTCTACTTTCTACGAATACAATATCTTCATTATTTTTCTTGTCGTTTTTCATATGTTATTATTTCTAAAGAGATTCGGGATAAGAATTTTCCCCTTTACTTATTATGGGAGATAGATAATATACGAAATTCATTTAGTAAAGGCAATAAACTGATTGCGATATAAAAGAGGAGGTCGCATTCCAAATAATTTAACGCCAAGTTATGAAAATTTAATGTACTCATCGCCACACTCAGTGAAATAGCTCGCAAAAGCAAATAAAATAATCTGATTTCATGTGAAATACGTAAATCATTTACAAGTTTCTAGTCAAGTTTTGAGAGGAGTATATAACTTTATTTTACTGGTTGATAGATAATTATATTTAAAGCAATTACAATAGGAAGTTTTGACTTGGAATTATAATGAACGTATAAAATCCTATCATCGTTATTCATAACAACTTAGCTTATAACGAACCCTTCCCTTTATTTGGTTGGTTTTTTAATATGATTTTTATAATTATAGCATGTCGGTCGGTTACAACTTCTTCGGTCTTATAAGGACTTATTTATGAACATAAGTATACGAGATTCCAAAGTAAACATCGGAATAAGAGAAAATATAACAAAAACTTACTTAATCGAATGCAACTGGGAATATCAAATGGAGTGTTCGGGTTTCACGTACAAATAGCAGGTTCACATTCCTTAGGAATCAATCGAAACTGATGAGTACTGCGTACTCCGTTGGCCGTTTGGTGATACAAAACTTAAGAAATAGTTATGTTAAACTTATACAGTAAAACCCGCTTATGAAAAACGGCAAAATGTCACAGTATTTCTTTCACTTAAGTGGATTTAAAAATTCCATTAAGCGGAAAAAAGAAGTGTCAGCGTTCAGAAAATTTATTTTTCTGTTCGATTTTTCACTTAAGCAAGTTTTTTCCGCTTAAGCGGAGTATTTTTTAGGTATTTGGTCGAAAAATGCTTGGGGATGAAAAAGTGTTTCAGATAAGCGGGTTTCTCTTAAGCTGATTTTACTGTACTTATTTTTTTCAGCGTGACACACAAGATCTTAAAGTTGAGGCCCATTCGCCGAAACATAAGAAATAATAGTAGTGTTATTTTGCAAGTCCATATGGACTTAATCGAAAAAAAAACGACATCGGGACTTACCACCACACTCCATTCACTGTTACAAAATTCTATCACTACTCTTTCAGCTTTATGGCAAGTATCCAAAAAAAAACTAATCGTCCATGTCATATTAAAATAAAAAAAAAACTCATATAGAAAATTATTTCGCTTACTGAAAAAAAAAATAAATAATACCATAGAAATTAATTTCAAGTCATTTATAGGCAAACATAATAAATTCCATGAAAATACCACCATTTTGTTTTCATGAAAAAATTGTTTCATTCAATGGATGGTTAGGTCCGAAAATTATCTAGACATAGCTAAGTCCATATCGATTTAAGATGTTCTTGTATTAACGTGTAAATCGCTTTGCTCCTATACCATTTTTTCATCCCATTCTTTATAGACTTGCAAAAAAATGTGCCTAATGTGAATGTTTACGAAAGGAGAATATAAGCGCATTCGTTTTAATTAAATAAATACCTATTTAAGTTTCGTATCAGGAAATGGATCTTTGAAAAACCAAATTCTTATATTTCAATCGCGTTATTCGTCATAAATATAAAAAAAAAACATCTATACTTCTATCGAAAAAAACAATAGAAACACAAACATTAACTTCCATTATAGTAGAATAATGGATATAGATATAAAATATCAAAAAGTCCAAACTGTCCAAATAATTTGGTTTCAATCTTCGGTTATACTTTTATTTACATTCATATGTGTTAAACATTATGAAAAAGTCAGTCATCACTGTCACCGCAATATACCTAATATATATTGCTTATAATTCCGCTGTGTTTGATATTATTATTATGTATTTTTTTTTAATAGTGAAATCAAACTTTTTCCACCCTCCGCTCTCCGCAATAAGCAAAACAATCGCACATCTGCCAATTCCACCATCTTCTGCAGAATTTTCCAAATATAAAGGCAAAAGTTTTTATGTGTTTATTATACACTTCGGTTGGTAAATAATGGCTTGGAACATTTCACTGAATATTGAACTTTGCCAAAGTCCAAAACTCTAAAAAACCAAACACACAAACAAAATTATATTTCGAGGATAAAGTATATAAAAAAAAAACACACACACACCAGAATGGATAAATGCTTTTTATGGATTTTACTCTATAAATTTTATTACTAACAAAATGATGAAAAATTTATGTCTGGCCATACCCGTTAAAAAAAAAAAAATTCATATAAATCTAGCTCTCCTTTTTCCATTAACAAAATTTTTATTAGTACTTCGGGATTTTGTTTGGTATGAAATAATCAAACAAAAGAAGTGAAGAAAAAAGTTTTCAACTTTTTTTGCGGTTAAAAGCGTTGCTGTGAAATTATATGATGGTTTGACTGTATACGGAAAACCGTCAAGAAGTTATAAAGATATAGAAATACAAGCAATATACTTTTTTTGTGTGATTGCTTATAATGAACTGAAAACTTTACTTTATTCATTCAATTCAAATATTAACTTGATAAGCATTTTTATTTGCAAATAAATAAGCTAATATTTAACTTAAAAATTGGTTCCAAAATGTCGCCGGATTCTAAGCAATTAAAAAAAATTGTGTGAGTGCTAGGTCTCACGGTTAAGATGTGTGTAAACATCAATGTTCGTCCAAGTACCGGAGTTTTGTTATTGAACGTACCCAATTACAACGTAATGAGTGCCACGGAACGTATTACACGTAGACTCAAATTTTTAGTTTACCCTACCGACGACATACATAGATATTTACACATGAAATATATAGAAACCAACATTTTATTAGAGTGTAAAAAACATTATAATGTTTTAAATAGATTAGCTTTGTTATTTTCATTGATGTGCGAAGCTTAAAATATTTATCATAGAGTACCTTTTTTTATACCAAATTATCTACTAACGCTCGATTTTTTGACAAAGTCAAACTTCTTAAAACTAGGTTAAATTAAATATATGTAAAAAGTAGTTGAAAATCGGATCCGGATATGAATTTGAGATGAAAGTTAATAATTTTAAACCTCAAAATTGAGAATCCATATAACTATCGACTTCACGGTCGTTTTAACTATAAAATACCATTTTGATAAAAATTGTTGTTGTAATTAATAAAATAAAAAACACAGCTGCGGAGTGCCATAAGCGATTAAAGGAACATTGAGAGATACGAGATGCGATGCGTACACAACAGTAAAAGCTTTTCTGTGCTGTTATTCAGCTTGACGAGACCATAAGAAGAATTTTTCACTTAACTCCGCGGATTCTTCTTTTCCACAACAATAATTTAGGTTGTATGCATTTTAATTTTACAAATTTTGCAAACAAATCAAAACAAATTATATTAACATTTAAATTTAGCGGACAGTACTCGCTTGTAAAAGTGATCAGAATATTTTGCTTGCGTTAAGAATGCAAGAGGGATGCGAGAAGCTCAGTCTTTAGTTCAAGCGGCAAAAATAATAAATAATAAAAAATTGAAAAGACATACAATTTATTCTTCTAATTGGATAACATAAGACAGCAAATAAAACAGTTCAATAAAGTCAAAAACAAATCTCTTTATATTCACTTTAAATAACAATTAATTGATTACACCAGTTGACAGGTTAATTTCTGTAAAAAATATTAATGTATGAGAAAATAAATTATAAAAATTGTTGGGGCGGTTTTTCTTCAATTAAATTTTTATGTTCATAAGTATATTTAATTTTTTAAACGTTTTTAAGAAAAAAATGGTACACCCTTTTTTTAGTATTTACTTATGTGTAAGTCATCTACCCATTTTCGAAATATTGATTTTTTCAAAAAAAATAAATATACCTTTTTTTAAATTCAAAATTGTTATTTTGAAGATTTTGATATTACATTTATAAAGCTCTTGTATTGAAAATTTAATTTAAATCGGTTAATATTTTAATTAATTTTTAATTTATATCAAAATCGTAGAAGTGGTCGAAAAATTAAATTTTTCTTTAACGGGTTTTAAATAGCTGTATTGAAGGTACCGTTAACTTCATCTACAAAAATAATTTTCATGCGAAGGTTTTTTTTTAATATGTAATACAAATTGTATACACTACTAAAAGACATCAGCCAAGTAGAAGACTTAGCTCTTTTTTAATTGGATTGTTGAAATATTGATTCAAAACATATTTTGAATAAGTTTAAAGAAAATCGACCTATCTGCTTAGGCTGAAGACGAACAGACAGACAGACATAAAGACGAAGAATCACTGCGAGACGCACTTTTTTCTATTTCCCTCTCCATCGTAATATGAAGTTTAATAAAAACTCGAGTTCTATTTTAAATTTTCTCAAAAACGGTTCAAATGGTTTTGATAATTTTTTTTTATAGAGAATGTTTCAAAATTTTTTCAAAGTAATGTATTCCAAAATTTTCAATTAGTTTTTTTTTTTATCTTTTAAAACAGTTTCAAATTCTTTTTATGAACTATAAATAATTCGTTTTTGGTCGATTTTGTAACACTGTCTAGCGAATTCTGAACAAAAAATATTTTTATATTCCATTATTAAAAGTGTCTCTCATAAGAATCATGTTTTTGGTTTTCGACTATCTCATTATCTGAAAAAACCGATTTTAATGAAAAAAAATTATAGAAGAGCTTCTAATAATTTTAAATAAAATAAAAACAAATTTTTAATTAAAAAAAAATTGGTAGATGTTGATTTTTTACGTATTTTTAATTTTTCATTAAATGTTAATAATATTCATAAAATAAAATAATTTGATAAATTTTGGATTAATTCTATAGAAATTTTAATTAATTTCATAAAAAAATGCTCCAATTATTTCTACGATGGTATTGCAGGACAAGATAAGAAATTTTTATTTTAGAATTTCTTCCCACTTAAAAGTTAGTGTGGTATAACTTTTAAAAGCAAATTACGGCTCAACTATCATAAAGTCATACTATCTACAAAAAAAAAAATTTTAAATATTTATTTTCAAATCTAACTAACTCAGTTCCGTATTACCCATAAAGCGAAATTGCTTAAAGGGCGTGTTTCTAGAGGTTTTTCTATTCATGACAGTAAATGTAATTATTTAAAAAAATAGTTTATAGGAATAATTATTGTTTTCTTTATTAAATTCAATTCAATTAAAAAGATAAAAGAAGCTTACTATTCATATTCATGGCCTTTTCAAAAGTACCCAAAGCTAAAAATATTTTACACTATGACTATGGCACTATATGGGTTTCGGTTAAAAAAAGCACCTGTTGAATCATAAAGTTGTCCAAACCTGTTGTTTATCAACAAAATTACACCTGCCCATGTGTATCCTTCTCATGTGAATATCAAAATCACAATCTTATAAGTCTATAAAGACAAGAATTCAACTGCATGCGCACTGCGTACATACGCATGTATGTACAAGAGTGTTGATGTTATGTAAACTAACTACAAATGAGGAATTTTTTTAAGACATTAATTCTCTGGAGCCTCTACAGCATGCTTTGAGTAATCCGATCCTGGTTATATCTAACAATTTTAAAGACGTTTATGAAGTTAGTCTGAAAATTATTATTCCACCCTAATTGCGGGTGGCGCGGCAAGTTGGCGGCTGCTCTATCAGAAGAATTCATATCGACATGAACAAAAAAAAAAAAATAAAGCAAATTGCAATAGCTATGGATGCAGTTCATCCAAGGAAGACTTTCGCAATTTGCAAACGGGTAAATCTATCTATTACATTTTTATCGTTTTGAATATCCATTTTGTAATTTTTTTTTAGCATGTCCTGTCTCCTGCCTTTTGTGGTTTCCTTGCTTTCTATCTTTTAAACGAAGTTGGCTTGTATATGTAAATGTCTTATGAAGATGTAAATTTTTTCTTCAACTGAAGTTGCCTGAACTTAATGACCCCTAAGATAGAAAAGAACAAACAAAATCATAGCTTACTTTAACGCCCTCGTTGATCCTGATTGTTTTGCATCTTTTAACTTTCTTCTTTTTTTTTTCTTTTTTACTCGATGCGAAGACAAAGAAAATCAAGGAAAATGAAATTTTCTCAGTTTTTCTTCTTGTTTTTTTTTTTTAGGTTATCTTCGATTTGATAATTCTTTGGAAGTAGGTATTATATTATGATATCATTGAATTTTATACAAAAAGAAGAAAGAATTAAATATGTTTATATGTATGTATGTATGTATGTATGTATGTTTAGACTAACGAGCTTGAAATTGAATGCTTTTAAAATCATAAGATAAATAACCCTGCCATTACATTTGTTTTCTCTTGGCTGGGTTTTGCATTTTGCCTTTAATCATCATTTTCATTTGAAATCTCTTATGGCCAATGAGCTTTTCCACGAAGGTATTTACCTAGATATAAATTCGATTTACATGTATCTTAGAATAAAAAAAATTCCCTTGACTTGATAAAAGAGAAGTAGGTACTCCCGTCTAGAGAGGATTTAAAATAAATAAATTACCTATATTCTTCATTTGAGTAAAAAATATATGTACATACTTACATATAGTTGCTTCATCTGAAGGGATGTATTTATAAATCAAAAAAGAAAACAAAGAATTGAAATCTATAACACAAATATCTATTGTCTTATACGTAATAATTGTCTGTGGTGAAGGAATTCAAACCCCTATGGGTTTAAAAAAAAAAAAAAATTTTGTGAAGAATTTAGCAACATTCTTTCTTTAGAAGTATTTTGAACATTCTTAGAATATGTATGTATGTATGTATTTTAAATCCTGCTAATGAGAAATTCAAAGCAGCTACAGTTAAATATTTCATTTTGGTTTATTTATTCAATCGATAGAAATATTTTTATGGTCTTAAACTCGAGAATCGTTAAACCTCCCCTTCCATTAAAACCTCAATGGCCCAATGCTTGCAAGAGCATGAGGCTTAGTAAGGGCTACGGCAGTTTGGCATTCCAGCAGCATTCTAGAGCATTGAGCATGACCTATAGCTCGTCGGCTCTAGCTCCCTAGTACTGAAAAGTTGTTACGAGTTTGGTATACAATAGAATATAGATAAAAGTTAAAAAAATGTTTACGATGAACAAAAAGATTTATCAAGCCTTAATATTAATTAATGACAAGGTTCTAAGCCCATCTGCATATGAGGGTTGTACAGACCACCTGCAGGGTTTGGACGATTCAATGTCTTGAAAATCGATCCATAGAATGTCTTAAGAAGGTTTTAACTTCGGTTCTAAATGTTGAATCGTTAAAACTAAAGTCTTGTTAAAAAAATTTCAGGGGAGGTGTGATAGAGATTGATCAATTTGATTTTTATTTTAAAAAGTTGATGTAAGCAAATTGAAAAAAAAAAAAAAAAAACAAACCAAGGGTTATTTTACTTTATATGGATTCAGTATGTAGACGAAAGCAAAAGCTTCCAATCAATCGAATGAAATTTGGTTCACTTGAATACGTTTCTTTATGGCATCATGCCAAATACAAAGTTATAAAACAAATTAAAAGCTTAACAAATTCTGAAACTGGTTGAACTTTCATGAGGATTAATTGG
This sequence comes from Epistrophe eligans, assembly GCA_951394125.1. Classification (NCBI taxonomy): domain Eukaryota; kingdom Metazoa; phylum Arthropoda; class Insecta; order Diptera; family Syrphidae; genus Epistrophe; species Epistrophe eligans. The sequence goes on from OX596028.1 coordinate 57,726,086, forward strand.
ACTTTCAGCTGGTATATTTTTGTGGATATGCCTAAAAATAAGGTGCTAAAAATCTCTATGACAGTAAGAAAAACGAATTATTAAAAAAAAACTATGGTCGACCGACAATTTACTAAAAGTAGCTGACATTTTTTGATTAATTACTGACCTTTTAGATGCGAATATCCCGTATATAAGGTGGTAAGACACCTGAACCAGAGAAATGCTTAGGAACGTTTGGACCAAGTTACAGAGCAAGAACGGATACTAAACTGGTTTAGTACCTACTTATTTGAAAAAATTAGGCCTGAATCAATTAATTTTGTAGGTTACAAGACTCCAATTAGTAGAATAATTGATACATTTTATTGGGATAATGTTTATCATGTGCTTCTGTAAGAACTTTCTTAAACTATTTCAACTTCTGATTTCGGTGAAAAAGTATATCTGCATCTATATATGTAGTGACCAGAGCACAAAGCGTACTGCCAAACAAGACCAATACAGACAATATAGACAATACGAACGACCACATAAAAAAGATTGCGCACCCCTTCTTATAATAAGTTGTATTCCTTGGAATTATAGTCAGTCATTAAACTAACTCCTGGTTGGCCGGTCGTTCGCTGTTAATTCGCTATTATGAAAATATTATTTCAATAAAAGATTAAAATTAAAATTAAAATTAAAGAAAGTGTGTTTGTATTTACTAGGATAATCAAATCCTACATATATATATATAGAACAAGGAATATTATATACAGAAATGTAGCGAAAATTTTCAATTTGTAGCTTCCTTAAAATATAAACAATTTAATAGTCATATGAGGAAATACAAAAAATAAACAATGATGGCTATTTGAAATAAAAATTGTTGTTTGTTTGCAATATTTTGAATTTTTTGCAATGTCCTTAATACACTCTTACGACACTATTAAAAAAAATTCTTATGCTTATACTTATGTGTCATATTAGCATATTTTATCTCTAGTCACTGGGAAACATTTCTTTGGTATTTTTAACATAATTAGACGTTAATCCACCTAATTGGATGAATCAGCTAATGAAAATGAATTAACTTGTAAAGGTATTTTATTGGTAATATTCCGCACTTACTTCACTGATTAAAAATAACTGACGATTGATCTGAGTTTATTAATAGAGGTGTTAAACTTTTCCTACTTTTTTGGGTGAGAGACTGGGCAAACGTATAATTAATTTTTATAAAAAAAAATATTAAAAATCCATGGATTAGTGGTTTGAAACATAAAGACATTTTTTTTAAATTTATTTCGAACCCACTGAGCCTTAGGAAGCATATACAAATTCAAACGTATTCAATATAAGGACCACCCTGTTGTTCATGTATATGCATTGAAAGGTGTTTTTGTTGCTTATCTAAAATCTCTAGGCACTGAATATTAATTAAACTCCATTCAAAATTAATTTTGGTGATATTCAACATACTGCGACGAGATATTTTTTTCATAATGATGAATATGTTTAATGTGTACGTTCGTTCGTTTTGTTTTTACAGCTATGTACGTGTGGTCTTGAATTGAAGTACTGTGCAAAAAATGTTATATCTGAAATTTTTTTGGGCATTTCCCTTAAATTTAGCTACTGAAGACTATATTATACTCCGGGCGCCTTGGTACGCTCTTAAAAAAAAAAAGTTAAACGTTAAAATAGCCTTTAATTTAAGATAAATAATTTTTACATTTTAAGTAAATCTGTGATTGTTTTTTAATTGTATTGATTGTGCACCATGCACAATAAATTATTACTTATTCTTTTGCCACGGGCTTATGAATGTTTGTTTACAACCCTATTAATGAACATGGATTATTTTTTATCAGTGGAGTAAGTGCGAATACTAATCAATAACACAAAAAAAAAAGTTAATTTATGCTAATTAAAAATACCACTTAATTGTTTATTAATAAATATTTTAATCCTTCAATTACTTTTTTATCAACAGTTTAGCTGATTTGTAAATTAGAAGTTGGTAAATAATTTTTTTTATTGATGTTTTGATTTTTTTGTTGATGTATTTAAATAGTAAAAAAAAAAACTTTTTTTTAGAAAATATTACTATGTTAATGAATTTTAATTTGTATTGCATTAAACTTTAATCAGTTAGAATGTAGAAAAGATTTTCAACAGTTTTTTCTTGCACAGCTCTGTATAGATTTATTTACGTTCGACGTACATAAATACACACATACATAATATTTATAGGTAACATTTTGTGACAATAAAGTCTTCCTTATTTTCGTTCACTCTACTCTCACTGTTTAGTGTTCGAGTTTTCATTAATCCCTGGAATTATAATTACGGTGCCACACATGATTTTGAAATGTTTTAACTTAGGTATACAATATTTGAAATAAGGTTAGGGTAATATTATGTAAAATCCTTCTTCAGAATGTTGACTAAGCAAATTGATTCAAAAACATCTTTCATAAAGGTATATTCATTATTTGTATTCCTTCATAACATCCCGGTGCGAATGCGATAATTAGAAAACTGGAAGTAGGTATATGACAAAGTTATTCCTTTTGAATAATCCAGAGATTATGTTGAATAGTATATATAGTAATATAAATGAGGAAAATAAGATGAGGGGCAAATAATTAATAATATTATGTATTTACAAATTTTATTTGAGATTTTTTCAATGATGCCAATAAGGAATATATGATTAACTATGCTGAAAAAAAAAATACTTTTACATGTGGACCTTCTTTCGGTTGAAAACGATAGGATGTTTTCAACCGAATTCAAACTATAAATTGATGAATTTTGAAAGATCAAACTCATAAGTAGTTTTAAAAATCGGATATCGTTTTTTGTTTTTACCTCATTTCACCGTATCAATAACTTAAAATTTTTTTCTTCAGTATTTTGACCAAAAACTTAGAAACTTTGTGCCTGTTTTTTTAAATAAATACTACTTCAAAATTAACGTTTTCAACAGACTTTTAAGGAGACAGATATACAAAAAAATTTATTAGTTTCTTGGTATGTGGATTTTTCTTCTCTAAACTAAACTTATTAAAATGTTCAAACACCAAAAATCAATTATTTTTTCCTTTTTAATTTTCTTTTTCACGTTTCCGTTAATTCCAGTAAATAAAATTTATTGAATATCCAATAAACAAATACATAAATTAAAATATCTCCGTCAAAATTTTCATTCGAACAGAATATTCTTTCTTTGTAATATAGGTCCTCTAATAATGGAACCATACAAAAATACAAATATACAGTTTTTCCTAAAAAAAAAAAAAATTAAATCTCTCTATTGATTCACGCATCGTATATTCGTATTCCACACATACACTTTTCACATAAAAGTTAAAAGTTCATCAAACTCCCAACTTCGTTAATAAGTCTGTAGTGACAAACTTTTCATTTGACTTTGTACCGTTTCCTTCTTCAAATGGAGTCGTCTGTTGTGCGTGAATTAACCACTATAATAGTAAATTCTCTTCTTTCTACATTATATTTGTGCTCCCCATTTCACCAACTTTAGTCTATTCAAATTCAAATGTTTCCCTTATGCAAGGACTAAAGTCAAAATAGCAGTTATCATAAAATAAAGTGAGTTTAGCAAATACATACATAGCACCAAAAGAAAAAGAATAAAGTCGAACAAAAAGAAAAAAATCTATTGAATCTAAAAAAAAAAAAAAAACTTACCGTCAATGAGTCCCTAATGCCTTTGTGTCAGTTAAATGGAAAGCGGAAGCCGAAAATGGTTATAAGCAGATAATGTGTAGAAAAGCAAAAAAAAACATGACAATTGCCCAAGCTATAAGAAGTTAAGACGGCAACATTTTGAAATCTGACACAAAAACGAGGAGGCAAAGATCGAGAGGACAATGAGAATAATGAAATTTTAAAAAGTTTTCTTTCCAGCAATAATAAGAATAATAAAGCCGTAAAGCTATTATATTTTTGTCCCGAGTTTATTTTTCTTCGGCCTATGTTATTATTTTTTTTTTTAAATTTTATTGTTAAGAACGTCTTTTATAACTTTGTGTAATATTTTGAAATAAATTGGGAAAAAAGAAAATTTGAGAGATGTACCTAACTAATCAGCTAAATTGTAAAATAATTTTCCGGTCTGTACTAACGCAACACAATTAATAATATAAATAGAATAGTAAAAGGTCATTCACAATCTGCCAACAAATAAAAACAATTGCGCAATTTTATTATATGCTCGTTACACCAGTCGTGAAATACCCAAAAAAAATCTAGATTGAACGAATAAGGCCATTTTCAAAAATGCAATTTCGAGATGCAAAAGTTTAGACTTTTAAAACCCAAAACGAACATCACCATAGGGGAATAATGCCCTAATTTCAGTTTCCCTTTCCATCCCCCATCTCACTAAATCGAGATGGGGGTAATAATATAGGCTAGGTTTTTAGGACCAAAAAGTTTTAACTTTACTGGTATAAGAATGCCACCAGAAAAAGAATCTAATCTAAAGCTATTACAGAATAGTTCAGAATACAGTTGCCACCAAATGAAATCAGTTGGAAGCTTTAAACAAGAAAATCACGAGTCGATTCGATATACTTCCAAGTTATTCTTACGTCCTCTTGTTATATATCCTACTACAACATAGTGTGAACTATGAGGCAACGAAATAAATATAATTATTTTGAGTGATAACGTCGACTTAGTCGAATTTTGTGTATCATACATTGCGATATCGGTGGGTGGCTAGTGTTTAAATTAAATGTTACTAGCTTATAGAGCTATTTATACTTGTAGTTTTTTCAGAAATAAATTACATAAGTAACTTATTTAATCAAAACACAGTTCTGCGCATCTGTCAAAATAGAATAAAATCGCGGATCCAGTGCCCCGGCTTTAACTTGTCTAATTTCAATATTTTGCTGTTCTAATGTAGGATGCAGTTTTTCTTTTCAAACGGCCATTTTTAATTTCTGACACTTTTAATTTTGACAACCTGTGCAATCGATTTGTGTACTGTGAGCAAAACTTACATACAAATGCCTCGCCCTAAGGAATGTTCTTTTCAATCAACAGTTTTATTTAAAGAGGCCTCCCTCTGAATGAGCATTATTATATTGTTTGTGTTTAAATTCATTTATTTTCGGAAAACTCAACACCTTAATAAAACAACATTTTTAAAACTAATTTGTTCAATGTGAACGCTTTTAACGTACATACATATATAAGTACCTTACATTTTTTCCGATAACTATCTCAGTTTTCATTCAATTTATCTCAGAGCTTTTCGGTTCATTAAATCCATTTCGCACAATCTACGAATCCAAAAGAAAGAACCATTCCCTCACTTACATAAAAATAAATTTCTATCAATGATTGTTTTTTTGTTTTTTTTCTATACCATCGTGTCGCTAAGAAATGTTTGATTACATAAATGATACCATCATCATTATTTTGCCAATGAACCTAAATATCTTCTCTCATCGCAGGATCGGGTGCTACATTAAATTTGTTCTTATTCTTTTCTAAGCCATAAGTTTGGAATTTTCTTATCAATGTTTGTTTTTTTCTTTTTCTTTTTGCAGTACCTCCAAGGATTCATCACATTAGTACGGGAGGACATTTGCAAGTCAAAAAAGGTTCTTCGGTAAGAATTGAATGCTCAGCATCGGGTAATCCAACGCCAAATGTTACGTGGAGTAGGAAAAATAACATTCTTCCAAGTGGTAAGTATATGTAAGGTACTAGCTAGGTATATACATAAGATAAAAAAAATGTGACATTGCGACGATTGTAAGGATAATTTCCTTCCAATTTTTAGCATTTTACTTTTAGTTTGGATAGGAATTTCAAAAACATTTTTTTTTGTTAAATTTCGATTTTTTTTGTTTGCTGGATACCTTTCATGACTTGGTAAATATTTATATTAGTAAATTCTTTAATATTGTTAAATTTAATTCTAATGATGTTTGCAAAAGTAAGTTAATCATGAAGTTATCATTTTTCTTTTAAGTTTTTTATGAGAATGGTTCGAAATTCTGAAATTTGCATACATAAATACCTAAGTAAAAAAACATGTCGCATAAAAAAAAATTTAAGTTGCTCAAGTTCGAACAGTCCCTCTGATGAGCTGCTTCCACAGAAGATACGTACTTTTGGTATTAAGTCAATGAAGTTCTGTGTAGATGGAATCAACAATGGTGTCAACAGTTTCAGTTCAGCTTAAGTACTTTGATAACACCTCATATGTTATTTGAAGTTCAAGACTATAGAAATTGATTCATTAAATCGCCTGTCCTTCCAGTTATGATTAAAGAGAAACTCGTTAATTATGAAGAATCCACAAAACCAATTCAAGCAACTTCTTTGAATAATTAACAATATCCTAATCGAAATACATTGTCCGGAATTTGGTATTCCAGAAGTCATAGAATCTTTAAAAGTACCTAGATAAGTAATTCAACTTATCAATTTTTGGGGAACTTTGCTGACACTATCAAAAGTGTCTGATCAATTTCACCTTAATTCCACAGAACACAATGAAAAGATTTAAAAAAAAAAAAAAAAAAAAAAGTTTCACCACAACCAACACCATTCTGACATCCTGTGAAGTTTTTCATTATAGGTGACACCAAAAGTGGCATTCAATCGGGCGTCTTATATTCGGTTATGCATGGTGTGTGAGTGGAAATGTTTGTTTGAGCAGTTTTTAATCTCTTGATCTGGTTTTATAGGCGGTGTATAGCAAGGGTTGCCAAATTTTTGTTGCTGCTCTTGATAAAATATAAAAATTACTTGGAAATAAATTTATAAATAAACAATATGTATTTTTTGTATTTATAAATATTATTATTTGAATACAAAAATATTTATTGAATAATTTTTAAATGAAACGAAAACAACATGAGTCATGTGTTACCACCAAGTTTAAAGGCTGCAAACGAATGCTATTTAACGGGAATAATCAGATTATCATTTTTATTTGGTGGTGCTGTCCTATAGACTTTAAGCATTTGTTTTATTCAAAAATGTATTTAATGGAATTTTAACATAAGAAGCAAATGATTAATGAACAACTTTATCCAAAATGAAGGTTTTATTGTTTAAATAGATAAGCAATGTAATATAGCTAACACAATGAAATATATTATGCTATGCTTCATTTGATATACTTTCTTCAAAAAATGTTTCCGTCACTAAGATTTGAACATAGACCATAGAGTCTCTGAGGCACGTAAAACTACTTTCAAAAATTACTATAGCTAAGATTAAAAACCAATATAGGAGTCTCTTCAACTAATTGGCTTCGTCTTTGTGAAATAGTTATAATTACAACTTATAAACTTGGTGGTAGAATGCTTACTAAATTTGTTTATATTGTTTTATTAATTACCTTCTAGCAATATTAATAAAATATTGTGCGAAAAAAACAAAATCCATTTGAAATATTAACTCACTCTTTTTTATAATAACAAATTTATAAAATCAAATATAGTTTACAAAATCCTTAAAATATAGGAAAATACTACAAATACTGCTTAACTAACGTATGTTTTATTGAAATTTGAATAACCATCTACCTATCAAGGTTTCATCATTCTTATTGGTTTGTTAAAATACATTTCTATAGATTTATAGTTTTTGTGTGCAAACGACAGCTGTCACTTCGAAAAAAAACTGTTCAACAACTATGGCAACCCTAGTGAATGATGATAGAAGATATATCACTTTAAGAACCCTCTTCTCTACTTATACCCCTATCCTTAAGTTCTTCCTGTGGTGTAGTAGGTATATAGTTAAAAGTTCATACTGCTACTTGATTCTGCAAACTCATAGCCTTGAGCCCAACATGTAATTCATCTCTTTGCCTACAAACAACTATACTGGAGTCATGAAGAAGACTATGCGGATGTGGAAGACTAGAAATCTGATATGTGGCAAGTTAAAGGCTTGCTAAATGACATCCATTCGCAAAATGAAGTTGTTTTAGACCGTTATACTGCTGAATTGTCAACTTTGTCGACCTCTTTCTCATACTCATTGCTGTCATCGTCATCGTCTTGTCGGCTAATATTTGTGGTTTTTTTTTTTTACTCGCATACTAGACATACATATCCATACCTATGACAATAATAGGACATTTTCATCATGATTTTGTGTTGAGATTTATAAGGTTTTATATATTTTTATTTTTTTTTTAACTTTTAGTACCTATACTTATGTATATTTATTATGAGCATGTTGATGATCAGATTAATTCCAATTTACATTTCTTTACAGGCGAAGAAAGACTTCATTCGCATATCTTGTCGATAGAAAATGTTGACAGACATAAAGGAGGTGTTTACATTTGCACCGCCAATAATGGTGTTGGACAACCAGCGTCCAGTCAGGTTGTCCTTCATGTTTTATGTAAGTATATACATAGTTGTTTAGTTTAATGAAAGACGAATAGATACATCGATAAACATATTGGCAAAGAGTTTTTTCTTAGTTTTAAATATTTTTCTCAATAAACTTCAGGTGAACGTGCCTTAAAAATTTACAGTTCGTGCAAACAAGTAATTAAGCAAACCATTTTCTCATTTAAAATTTGAAATCAAAGTGACATTTGGAGTTAGTATGATACTAAAAAATTAAAAAAACATTTCCAAAAAACAAAATTTTAAGTATTTCACTACTGTCCGTAGTTTTCTTTTTGTGTCAACTGTTGTTTTATTTCTTCTTAATATAAGCTGGTTATATTAAATGCTGAGACTGTCACAATCAGATCGTTTATTGATTGCACTCTCCGTGTTGTTGATGTGCAGCACTTCCAGCAACATTCTCTTTATTTTGGTGTCTCTCAACTTCCAAAATTCTGACGTTGTCTAAGTCAGGCTTGTGTTCATCTTCTATGCAATGAAGCAATACCACTAATATTATACATAGGTACTATCTTCATAGAAATAGATAGACAAATTTAAATGTTTTAACAAGCTGAAGATGAGCTCTTAAATAAATTACACTTTATAAACTTCAGACTTTAAAAAAGTTTTAGTAACAAGTATTTGGTCGTTTTTAAAGAATAGGGAAATGCCCTGAATAATTTTTAGATGGCCAAATTTTGTTTGCTGACGATATAAGCAGATAAGATTCATCTCATCTGCCTATGGTCTTATGATAGATATTATGTTATTTACATATATTTATTATTTTAAATTTCTAGATCCACCAGAAATATCCGTTGAAAGACCTACAGTATTTTCTGGAGAAGGACACGAGGCAATGCTGGTCTGCATAGTGCATGGAGAAACGCAACCTGAGGTATATTCTTTAAAATATCTTTATAAGTTTATTTTATATATATATATTTTTTTTTTGAAAATAACTTTTAAGTTTACAGTCAGTTTATTTAAGCAACATTCATTTATTTATAAAGCTCACTATGTAGGCATCCTAAGTATTAAAAACCCAAAACACTTTTTTATCAAAATAAAAAGGAATTTTCGTAAATTTCTATTTCCTCGAAATCTGCAAATCATAAATAACTCATCTAGAAAAGGGGACCTTAACTTCCTCCTACCTTAAGCTCACGCAGACTTGGCCATTTTATAGTAAGTTATATCTGGGGTTCACCTAATTTTTTTCATTTATTTTATGATTTTAGTTCTCCTTTGACTGGACTAAAATTTTCAGAATGCATTCCTCATAAAAGATGAAAAAATACTTAAAAAAATTCTATCTATCGTCGTATATGTGGTGCTGATGCTGAACTTGCTTGTAGGCAAAACAGTCAATTGCCTAGGGCGGCACTTGCTTGAAGCGGCAAGTTTAGTTGAGCATTTAACTATTATTGCAACAGTTCTTTCAGGTAAACCGTTCTAAGAAATATTTGTTTGAAACATTATACAAGAATTCTATAAACATTATTACGAAAATGAACCATAGATTTAATTGTGTCTGATTCGATGATCCTATGTAGCCACAGTTATCAATCTTAACAGTATCTTTAAACTATCGATCCAAAATTGAAATTGGAAGCTTTGAGCAGTATCAATTTCATCGCCAAAATTTCGGATTTCTTTTTTAAAATTTCAAAGAAAGTGCAGTTAAAACAATTCGAACAACTTAAAGCAATTATTGACAGTGCCAACTGACAACCAATTTCAAAAGTATTTCAAAAGTAACCAAACTTTTTCTGTTGTTAATTTCAAACCTTTGTCAATTTTAAACTAATTTAGCACACTTCTCACTTGAATTTTATCTTAATTTATCAACGGGATTTAAGATACTATTAACGTTTTTCCTTTAACTATTGCATCAGATGATAAACAGTGCAAATAAGAGGTTTTGCAACTATTTCAAATGAAAAATATATGCTTAATCGCACAGAGCAGCATTTTAGTTTCAAAATTTTATAAATATGTATTTTGTCAAAAGCTTTTGATTGTTTTTAAATAAAACACTATATAAATGTTAATGTTGTCATTAGCTCCTTTTTAACGAAGATAACTATTTCCTACATACTACCTGTTATTTAAATATATAAGTTTGCATATGTGGTCATCGACGAACTTTAGGTATTTTATTATATATTGCTTTACTTTTTCCATATTAGCTATTCAAAAGTCAAAGAATGTACATAGAAACTAAACACGAAAGTAACAAAAAGTATGTTGTTATTAAATTTCAACCTTCCTCAAGGACATTTTGGAATTTCACTCGTTGTTTTTTATTCACCACCGTATATGGTAAATTGTAATGTAAAGGACATACTTTGCTTAAACAATTTTCAAAGTTCATTCTCTCTTCTACACACATTTTATTTATGCCTTTTACCCAATTGTTTCTTTGTCCAAATTACATTAATTAGTTAAAGGAAAAAAACAAAGAAGATTGTTGATTGCTTTAGATTTTCCCACATAAAACATAAACTTAAAATAGAAATAGAAATCCAATTTGGTTTCAAGTCAACGTCTACTGAATTCATTTATCGCTCTTTAAAGAAGTGTGGACTGTCAGTGAGTAATTTCATAATAAATAATACCTGCTTATTTTGTTTTTTTTTTGATTTAAAGGATGAGGTAAAATTGGAAGTTAAGTTTAACTACTTAATTCATATATAGGAGTTATTCTTGACTACAAGACATCACCAATGAAATTTCAGAAATAAATATACATATACAATAAAAACTTTAAGCGATGAAAAAGGAGTTTTTACACACATATTTGGGATTGTATCATCTTTGCAAATTCTTATGAAAAACATGACAAAATTTTAAAACATTTCAATAAAGAGAAGCTTCAAAAAGGGCATTTTAACATACCAAAAGGGGATTAGAGGAGGATTAGAGGATGTTTTACCTGCTGACAAGTCACAAGAGATTCAATACTTGAGGTTGTTTTTGTGCAGAAGGACCGGTTTATCTATGAAGAAGGTAGAATTTAGTATAATTTAAAGTAAAACGAAAGATTTGAATTTCTTGCATTCTTGACTGCAGTTTACGGAAAATATGTAAATATGAGTTGATATGAGGTCCAAAGTAAATTGCCAAAATCTAAAAAATTAAAAAAATTTAAGTGTACTAATTTGCCAGAATTTGAAGCTACGATTTTGGACACCAAAATACATAATATTATATTCACATTTTCTCCCGCTAACTTCAGTCTTGTTTAAGTGAGAACTTGAATAATAAAAACCATTAGAGAGAGCTACAAAATAGGGGTTTGAGCATCCTATGAGCATTTTATTTAGGTACCTACAAATTTAGGTGGCCATTTAAAAATTTTAATTCGTATAACCTATTTCAATTTTTTTTTCCGTTAACTTCAGTAATATATTTTAGTGGGAATACAGAAAAGTATTCGAGATAAAAATTAACATTTAATTAGCTACAAATTCATATACGGAACTTGATTTCGCCTAAAAGTGACCCACAAAACAAGAGGCGTCCTTAAAGGTACGAATAGCCTTTCCAAGTTGTCTATAGGAAAACACTTATTCCAATCCAGGTTTCCGTTTTATTGTTCAAATAATTTTAAATACAATGGAATCACAACATTTTAAAAACAAAAGAGATGGAGAAAGTGCTTGTGATATAAGGTAAAAGGATCGTTTGGTCGAATGGGAATTTCTGCATCCATGTGCAGGACATGCTGTACTGTTCATTTGAATATGTACAATGCACATGATAATATAATACTCTTAACTTAGTTTTTGGTGTATGGACTCCCATAACCAATTCATTATTTTTTAATAAGATGAATAGAATTATATCTACTCAGAATTTATTTAAATTAAGCGTCCCTATACCAGAAATCAACAAAACTAAAACAAACAGAGAATTATTCTGGTTTGGTTTTTGGTATTTCACGCATCGTCCTTGGTATAGCATGACGAATCCAAAAGGAGCGTGAGCTCTTCATCCGAAATTTGCACTTTAATGGTTGCAGTTTTTTTCGTTTTTAATTTTCTTAATTTAATTTTAGATTTTCTCGTATAATTTGTCCGATTGTATATCTACACTACCTTTAGTATGGGAGAACTGTTTTTTTTTTTGTTTTTTTTTTTTTAAGAATACAAATCGTTCCGTCACTCCAGGATATACACCGCGTATAACAATTTCGTGGATCTATCCCTTTTTTTTTGTTAATGTTGTGTTTGTGCTGCAGGAAGAAATTCGAGGGGGTATTTCAAAAACTTTGCGATGCCAGGGGGTAAAGGGAATCGTTTTTGGCATGCAACGTGCTCATTTAATCATTTTAATGTGCACAATTTTACGCGCAGATTTTTTTATTTTTTTTTTTTTTTTGAGACTTTTTTGTGTATAAGGACTTTCGAGGTATAATTGGTGTGACCAGCTTTGAATTTTACTTACCTTTATTGTTTCTATCTTTCACACGGTTGAGTAAGTTATTTGTGATCTGTTTTTACAAAATCGCAATAAAAAAATACGATAAACAATTATCCTAAAAATATTTAAAATTACGATTTGAGATAATGGTCAAGTTTAATATTTCCATAATTTTAAATAAGTTTTTCGAAAAAAGTGTCACTTTTAGATTGAATTTTTACTCCGAGCTTAGATGAAAAGCTTGAAGTTGAATGTTTGTTGTAAGCAAGAATTTACAGTTTTTCCTCATTTACTTCATGACCAATAAGTGTTGCCCTTTTTCAATCACCATGAAGAACTCTATTACCAGGGCGTTGGGAGTAGTTGACTATTTCTTAATGAAATGGTCACACCAATGCTATTTTGTCTGACAGGCCGCAGCCAGAACTTGTCTAAGAGGTGCCATTGTTATACAGCGATTTCATATCTTTGGGTTTTATATATATATGCAGATGAAGGGTAAGAATTGAACCGAATGGCCACCACAAAAATAACATTTCGTGGTTTTGCTGGTTTTCGCCATTGCATCGTGCATTTTAATTAAATGGTTTGTTGTTTTATTTTTTTTTTTTTTTTATTATCAACCAACAGCCTTCATTGTTAAAGGACTTCGCGTGGCTGGTTCGTAATTTCATTGTTTAGCTTTGAGTTTTCTTTTGGTCTATCATTATGACGTGGTCACTGGTCAGAGGGTTTGAAAACAATTTAATTTTTAACAGCGAGTTGGATGATGGTAACGTTTAAATCAAATCAAATCGGTATATAAAATAAAATTTTATTTTTCTGCAGAATATTGCAAGTGAGGAAACATTTTGTGATGTTCACAATTTAAGTGATAATATTGTCATCTAGATATGAAAGAAAAATTAACTTTATGGCTTTTGTTTTATTTCATAAAATTTTCTTCTAATTCATTTTCCACGCTTTTTAATTTTAAGGATGTTTAAACTTGAATTTGGTTATAAGAGTTACGTTCTTAAAATACTTTTAAGTAAGATGACTTTGATTTAATTCAACGTTATTATTTCTATATGAGTTGAATATAATATTTCAAATATATCATTTGAGGTAGAGGTATTAAAATTTGAGAGGAATTCATGTGAAAATGCCTTACTTATGTATATGTACTTAATATATTATGAAATGTTTCAAAATTTCTCAGTCATTTGTTAAATCATTCTAATCCTTTTAACATTCACAAGAATTATCCTCTCCACATCCCAATGATACTTTAAAATCTTTCAAATGCACACTAAAATACATACATAGTTTAGTACATACATATACCAACACATGTATCTATATAAATTTAAGAACTGAATGCTTTGAAGAGTGAAGTACAGTTTATTGGTTATTGTCTATCAACTGAAGCATTTGCATATAAAAAAGCAATCTATCGACAATGATAGATGTTTTGCTTAATAAGTTGATAAGATAATTTCAGCTTTTCGAACACATAAATACGCTTGTTTACATAACCACATCATCAGGATTATCCTTGCATAATAGTTATGCATCATCATATGGTTTTGAGTTGCTTTCAATAAATTTCAGTCGAGATGTCAAAGTTATTATTCTATATTATATGCGAAATTAAGTTTTTAGGTGGGTACACCATTTATTGTTCTATATAGTTAAGAATATTTTTAGGTTTTTTTTTAATTTGTTTTTGGTAAGACTTTTGATGAGGTCGTCCGAATTATCGACTACCTAGCAGGGTTGCCGATATCTTAAATTTAAAATTGGTTAGTTTTTCCATATTCGTAAAATATCGAATTCGATATTTCAATCAAATTATGATATTACGATGATATAGAGAACACGTAAAAAGTGGGTCTCACAAAAATGTCTGTTTGTGATTACCTCGACCTTCAACCTTAACCACTAAGGACATTATCTTTCAAACTTAAGATTTTGGCTAGAGGCAAAATTGAAATATTTTTAAGGCAACAGCTCTAGTTATTTTGGTACAAATTTTTGAGTGTATTATTGTAGATACGTTCTGAATTTTTAAAGATAAAAACTTTCAGCAATAGTTGTAATCAAAAGTATCTCCTATAGAACCGTTATTTTTGTATATCATTAATGGTTTCACCGATTTCGATCGAACATTTTATACAGGAAATCTCTTTAAGTCGAAATTATAATACATAAGGATTTTATTTTGTAGAGTTTTCCCTTAATTAAAAATTATATAACCTCAAGAATCTTCTTCGTTATATAAAACAGAAATTAAAGCCAAAAAGAACAAATTGTTAAATAAATTATTCAAATGTAAGACTTTTTGTATCTTGATCTACAATAATGAAAATAATAATAATAAAATAATAATATAATCAAATTTAAAAACAAAAATCAATATTTTTTTGAAAAATCAATAGTTTTAAAACCGGTTAATGTTTTTTTTCTGGAATTTGGGTTTTAGGTGTATATATTGTTTACTTAAAAATGGCATGAATTTTTTTATGTTAAAGAAATTGGCTCAAACGATTTTTAACATATTTTTGTAAATATCCACTATATATATTTTTTTAAGAATTCCGAAGGCGTATTTTATTTTGAGATAAAAAGATTAGATTTTTAGCAATATAAAAATAGTGCCTCGTGCTTATTTTAATTTATTTTCTTTAATTTATTTTACTATACGTTTTATTATTTGTATTATTTTTTAATGAAATGAAATCTTTAAATTTCATGGAAACACTACCAAGCAAGTTCGTTGGATCGAGTTGTGCATTTTATTTTATTTTTTTTCATTTAATCTTATGCTGTGGTTAGAACAACTTAACAACTTTATTTTAGCAAACCTCACTGATGCCTCACTAGTTGCAATAACCTCACAAGGTGAGGTAAACTCGATTTTGTGAACTTTTCATATTCTTGTAGCACCGTATAACAACCTTACAAAAACTATCGAAATTGTGATGTCCCTTTGAGGGGCTCACAACTCACAAGTTTGACATTTTAAATACATACAATATGTTAAGACACTTATGTTCCCTTTTGTCTGAAAAAAAACCTTTTATAACTAAGTAAACATGTTATTCAATCACAACTATCTATCCTCGGTAGTAAATCGAAAGAAATAAATACGACTGTAAATATACCCTATTTTTTGGGTTTAAATAAATTTAACAATTTTTTTTTTTTTTTTTATGAAACTAAATTGGCGTCTTGATCTACTTTAAAACCTTATAGGGGGAATAAATTTCATAGACTTTTTCATAAAAAGATCGAAAGACAAGATTTGAATTGATTTGTGTTCATATTTCTTTCTTATATCCTGATCTGAACTTTATCATTAAGTATTTTCTTTACAGTTTAAATTGAATCTAGCGACCGTTATTTGTTACTGAAAATGGATACAGATATTATTAGTTATCATTTCATCTAGCTTAAAACAGTGAAACCTACAACACCCAATTCATTCTAATTTGCAAAAGGAAGCAACACGAACGAATGTAATTTTTGAACAAAGTTTTTAAATTTAAATGTTACTGATGCATAGAACATTAAATCCCATTTCAGACTATTTGATTCAAATGTGGATTAAGGTCTTACGTGTTACGATTTTAATTTGGGCTTAAAGCTTTGTTTCCATCTAACAAAAAAAAATTATTGCATTTTGCATATCAATGACGAAATATAGGTTCTTACATATACATATATTTTATCATATATAGGTACTTATCTGTCATTTGTTTAGGCTACTCACAATTATTTTAAATAATTAAATCCTTATACTTCCTTTGAAAAATGTATTCATTACATACAACAAAAATAAAAAGAGAATCTGAATTATTTTATTATATCCATCTCAATGAAAGTTTAGTTCCTGTTCATATTATGAATGTAAGCGAGCTAATGGAGCTTGTTCTTTGTGCTTCATATTCATATTATAACATACTTTTCTTAACTTTTGATTACACAAAAGTTTGAAATAAGTGAGCTGAAAGTTTTTAAATTAAAAAATGTTTGAAGTATCTTAAGTTTAAGTTTAATTAATATAGTAACATTGGATTTACAAGCATTTCCACTTAACAGGAAAACACACATAGATTTATTTTTAATCAAAAATTCTTAGGTGTATTTAAACGTCATCTTTCCCAAAAGTAGGTTACATACCTATAAAACATTTTTTTTTTATATTTCAGCGAACAAGGATCAGTGAGTCAGTCGCTGGTTTAATTTATGAGAAATTTGAACGTGATAAATGGTGGGTAGGTTTAAGTGGTTCAACTTTGAAATAAATACCAGGAAATTATAAATCTTGGGTTTGATGTTTTATACATAAGATACTTTTTTGTAGGTTTTACCTACACCTTTTAAAAATTAAATATTCTAAAATATTTTTCCTTTAATATTTCAAAAACATATAAAAATATTACCTATTTGTTTTTACGTATGAATCGAATTCACTTAAAGTGTGCTATTCACTATAAATTTTGATTCATAACAAGAAACATACAACTAGTTCAAAGGAGAAAAAAATAAGACCCAACACATCAGCCTGGTTAGTCGTGGATAAAATTGTCTAACTCTTTTCAAAGTTCGAAAAAAGTCCTCGTGTTAAAGCAGACAAATAAAAAATCACAACCACATATACAATTTTTTTTTTTTGTTTCATAAAAACATACTAATTTAAAAAAAAAAGATAAAAAAAAATAGCTATGTTAGATCGTCTTCCCGAAGACTAATCATCTAATTCATACTACAATTGAAATAGAAAGGGGAGTCTCAAATTTGTTAAGGGAAAGCAAATGTATTGATATTAATGTGAAATTGCTTCATTTTTCTTATTTTGTTAGAACGAAAAAAAATTAAGCTGAAAACATTTTAACATGCGGTTTAGTGTTGATTCACACATCATTATTATACATTTTTTATTCGCTTTTATTTTTCATGACAAATTGAAAAATAAATTGAAATTACTTCCTTGAATCTTCTGAAATATTATGTGTTATACTATAAGAATTGATTAATGAATGTGTTGACTTGTTTTCTTTAAGTGAAATGTCTTCTTTTTTTATGGTTTGATAACAGAAATAAGAACGAACAATAATGAAGTTATTTTTCAGTTTTGAGATATGTTTGTATTGTTTTTTCAACAGTTTCTTATCTGCATGATTAATATTTAGTTGAAAAATCTCATCAGAATGTTTAGAATAAGTTAAGAGAGAATTTTAAATAAAACTTGTTGACATCTCGAATTTTGGCTAAGTACCAGAATATAATTCATGACTGAAAAAATTCTGTAGAAAATTGTAGGTCCCCTCTATTCTTGCCGATAACTACACGCACACAGGCATGGTTGATGGTTGTAAGTTACTTTAGGCCATTTTTTTCAGATTTCGAGAGCTTAGCTCTGGAGATTTTGTTAGTTGGGATAGGTCCTGGTTCTCCACAAGCTGGCATACCACCAAATTTATTTATAAATGAGGGCTAACGCTGGGAGTAATAAGCCAGCAAAATTTTTGTATGCTTAAGACTTTCAGGAGTACCTACAATAAATATAACCTTGTTAATTTTCAACGCTCAATAAAAATAATCCTCAACTATATTATTTTGTTCCTCTCCAAAATTGTTAATTAAAGCTAATTTTACCGGTCCCTATATACCTTGTAGTTCACTCATAGGATCCTAACTACCAACATTTCTTCTATTCACATCATTTCTCTTCGTCTGTCTCAAACCAAACAATCCACCTTTACCGCACTAATTGCAAGCATTTAGTTCAAAAGGAAGTTTTGAGTCCTAGCTCTACGTGAGGACTAATTAAAAAGGGATTATACTGAGGATAAAGTGGAACCAAAGTGAGTATTCGTGGTATCTACTATAAAATGTGAGAATATAGATAGGTAGAGATTGTCAAACAAAATGGTCACCTCTGATGTCCTCTCCATCCTTCAGAATCAAATGCTTTTGAAAAAACTAAACAGAACATTTGTATAGTTTTGTATGCGCAAGCAAAATTGAGTATGAATTTACATGTGTGTGTGTGTGTTTGACTATATTTCTATGTAGGGAGTTACCTACAAACAAACTTTAGTTAATCTAACTTCCTGAACTTATGGGAGCAAAGATAGACGAGAAATGTTCACGATGTAAGGGACATGGACATAACATTTGGAAGTTTTCTGCAGTGTAAGAATATCCCGTTAAATCCCAAGTAAGCAGTAAAATGTAGAACGAATATATACACACACATATACATACTTACGTGAATAGTGAACTTGTAAAAATAAGATGAGATGTAGAGATCGGAAAGCAACAACATGATAACGGAAGTGTGAAAGGAAATAAACTTTTTCTAAGCCAAAAAAAAAAGAAAACATAAAATCTACTTTACCGGGGCAGGTGGCTTAGGTTGGTTTTACCAGATTACAAACTCTTGTCCTTATTAAAGAAGCATGTTTCATTGGAGTACGTGTTATACATTCGTCTTAAACAAAAATAAAGAGCGAAGAGTCGGAACTATTGTTAATATTTCACTAATATTAGTTAAATTGACTTTAAATCAGGAAAATTTGGTAGCACGTACGTACACTGTTTATGACTCCAGCTAAGGGGTGAGTTTAATGTTTGTTTGGGAAATAAATTATTCGAGATTTTTGAAAATAAATTAACATTTAATATATCTATTCATTTTGGGAAAAAAATAACTTTTTAGTTGAGAAATATGAAATACTTTGATGAATACGAGTATCTGATTGAACGTAAATTAAAGCTGCTTTTAAGCCACTACTACTAGTAGCCCGTAGCATAATGGTTAGTGCGTAGGACTGTTACACCAAAGGTTCGATTTCCACCCTACGCCACACATTACTGCTTCTCATGTATTAGACATTCGGATTCGGCAAAAAATTGTAGGTCCGTCAGTTCCTGCCAATAACATTGCACACAGGAATAGTTGAGAGTTGTAAATCATTTGGCCCTGATTCTACACGAGCTTTCGCGCCACCCAATTTATTTTTTAATATTTTAAGCTACACGATAATCCAATAAAAATAGATTTTAACTTTAGCAAAATTTTTTAATGAACCTTTATATAAACTGAGAGAGTTCACCGGCGGCGATTCGATGAACGCCAGGTAAGTTTCAGAACGTCAGTAGTCATGAAAACGGGATATTTTGTATTGTAGCAAAAATTGTGTTGCACAAACTTAAACTGCCGCCCTTGGTAAAAGAGGCATATCTTAAAAAAATTAAAACTTTTTATAAGTATGAGTTTGTTAGTAAATTTACAATTAATGAAAGTTGAAAGTTACTTAAACCGCTTGTTTAGTGGCAGGAAAGAGCTGATTTTCCTAAAGACTGCTCTTCTAATATTTTGTTGGTAAGCCAAAACTCTGATTTCGGATATTTTGGCAACTGAGCTTTGGTATTGCCAAAGTTTTTAAGGATTTCGATTATTTTTTGAGAAACGACTTCGTTCTACTATTTTTCATAAAAAAAAACTTTTTTCTTAAAGTTACAGCAAATTAGAAGGAAAGAAAAATAAACAAAATTGAGCACTTTCTTAAACATTAATTTGTTTCAAGGAATAACAGGACTTTTTTACTTAATTGCAATAAATTAAGAGGCAAATCAATCACAATTTTTTGATTTGCAGTTGTTTCATTATCATAGCTATAAAAACTGAACTTGTTTCTAAAAACCTACCTACATTATATAGCTTAAAGCTTTCAATTATAGACAAAACTTTATTATTTCTTTAACTTTTATCATTCAGCAAACAAACTGTATTCCAAAAAAAAAAAAAATATTAAATTTTTTTCTTTCTTACTTAATTTTCTTTTTCCACATGTCACCCGTGATGTGCTTGCTTTCAACAAACACTGGCCAATGTCAACAAATTTTTTAATGGAATTTTCTCATCTTTACACATCAACGAATTATGACACTGCACGAAATATCAAAAATCACATTCGTCGTTTATTTTTGGGGACATTCTGGTACCGCCCGTCGCGTTCGTCGTCGGTCGGTTGACTGGTTGGTTGGTTGGCCATCCCAACGTTGTACGTCATTTGTGTCGCTGAATGTGTGCTTGCTCTTGAACTCACTCATGCACACCTGGATGACCACACACTGACGTCCGTGATGTGTGCTTAATTTGACAACAAAAATGTTACGGGTGCGCGTTTACACAATTTGCGATACGGATATCCCATTGCCGCCATCTTCCACGCATTTATATATATTTTTTTTTCATGCGGTATTTTCTATTATCATTTGATATTTTGCTCACGAACGATAATATTGTGTGTCTAAACACACTCATTATCATCATCCGCTGAAACCGCTGTTGTGCCGCAATAATTTCAATGACCAACAACTACAAAAACGATATCGATTCGTAATTCATCGTCATCGTCCTGGATTTTATTTCACCGCCTCACCACCTGCCTCACCTTCCGCGCCTTTGCAACTCACTCAACGGCATTGAACTGAAATCTTATTCGGGATATAATAACATGAACTCTCCGGTATATGTGATGTGGTACTTCATATCCGGAATGCGGACGAACAGGTTATATGGTTTAAGGATACCATGCAATTAGATACAACCGAACGTCATATAATGGAAAATCGTGGGTCACGTCACACGTTGATTATACGTAAGGTACATCCTCAGGATTTCGGAAATTACTCTTGTGTAGCGGAAAATCAGTTGGGAAAATCGAGAAAAACTCTTCAACTAAGTGGGAAACCGAATGTGGCTGTATTCAATTCACCGCAAATTAGTCAGTACAAGGATAGGTAAGTTTTGTTTTATTTTTAGTTCTATGTGGTAAGATACAAGATAGCTATATCTATTTTGAACAAGTAGGTTGTCTTTTAACGGAAGTTTATACTTCATGATTGTCTTCTTTTTTTTTTTTGAGAAAAGAAAAAGTTTTCTACAGAAATGATAGCTGCTAGTTAGGTGTGGTTAAATGTATCTATAAAAGCTGTTTGTGCCTTTTTGTAGCTTAAGAATCTTTTGGAAATACAAACAGGGTAAAATCTTTAGTGATTAATTATTGAATAAATATGATAAGATAAAAGTGTGTCACGTCGACAATTATATAAAGCTAATATTAAAATAAATGGACAGAAACTGAGTTTTTCTTCATTTTACTTGCTCCCTGCGGCAAGTAATGAATTTAAAATCAACACTACGTCAAACGGTCCGGCTGTCTTTGAGTCTGTGCGACCGTGCTTTAAATTGAATTTGAACTTCAGTCGAAACGGATGGACTGATTGATTTGATTAAAATTTTGGTACAGAGCATTCTTATGTGATTCCTTAGAGGGGAAATTCGAAAAAAACTATAATTATTGCCACAACAAGATTTCGGTTTTTTCAAATTTCTTGAAAACTGCTCTAACGATTTGGATTAAAATGGGGTATCAGATGAAATCTTATCCAACCACTGTTATTTATATAAAAACTGGATTTTTTAGTGAGGATTTTTTACCAGCTTCGTGTATGGGTTTTTCAAGTTAAAATTAGAATATTTTTTCATTAAACTAAACATAACCCCCATTTTTCTTTTTTGTAAGACTTTTATGTTTTTTTTTTGTCAAAAAATGTGGGATGCGTTCTGACTTTTTTGAACTTTTTGAACCCGAAAAACGTTTCAACATGTAAGCGGTTCTTCGAAATTATTTTTTAGAAAAATGACACGAATGACAAGATGTCATTGTCTCATTTATTTCTCTTTCATTTTTAACTGAATCATGTAAATGTGGTGTGAAATTTGAAATCATTTTCGTCACGCAAATACTGGCATAAATCTGACACACATATATCCTTATATTCAAATATCCGGAGATGAGTGTTATTTTATTAAATGTAACGAAAGATTTTATCCAATTCTGTAACAGAAATTCTGCCAAATTGTAAATGTGTAAATCCGGGATTTATTTTATAGTTTCGTTCAACGGCTTTATTTATTTTATTCTCGTTTTTCAGTTATATTATGTAATTTTATAGAAGGTTTAAATGTATTAAGGTGCGGGGAACGAACAAATCTGACAAGTTTTTTCACCATCATATTAATATCGAAGGCATAAATAAAACAACAAATACTTGAGTGAGCTACCTCCAAGTTTTTATAGGCTTGAGTTATAGCTATTTCACGACTGCCATGCCAATCATCAGACTCCTTTTTGTGTCATTTGGTCTTTTTGATAATTTAGTTTGCAAAACTTTTTGCCGCCACTAGATAGTTTATTGTTTATTTTACAAAAAAAAGTGGAAATGATTTTTTCTTAATTTTATTACACTGTTAAAAAGTACTCATACGCCACAGTGTATTTCAAATTCATAATAGTTTTTAATTTATTACCAATGATTTTTTTGATAAGGTTCGACTCCTAAGCCAACCTGTTATTATATTAATATATGTAAGTATCGGGTCTTGTATTTAGACTATTTTTGCAAAATACAAAGAAATAAGTGTAATTCAGGCCTTAACTGTTTAAGCGCATTACATTGTGAAAGGTCCGAAGTGTCAAAGTTTAAAAAAAAAATAATTTAGAGCTCAATAAAGACTTAGGCATTGTTATTGCAATTAAATAACTGCATTTTAATTAAGTAATAAATAAATAAGGTTAATAAATAAATTGCATACCTATAATTAATATTCCTTAAATTTATTATAATGAACTGCGCCGCAGAGCCTACCCGCAATGAAGCTAGATTTAGGTTTACTTTTAATAATCACGCACGTCATTTCTATCATGTAAAAAGAAAGAAAATAAAACATATTAGACTTGAAGAAATTTAACCCGTTAAAACATATTTCGTAAACAACTAGAGTCGCATGTTTTATTTTCGTTAAGATGCGTGTCCCCACGTCTTGTTCGCGTCTGTTGTGTTCAATCATAAATAAATAAAGCCAATAAACCATATCTATACGTACGTTTACACAAGTCAATTATAAGAACTCTGTTTCTATAAATTCCCCCCTTAGTCCCCTAGTCTCTTCAACAAAAAAAATCAATTATCAATTGAATTGAAATAGTAATCAGTTGGATACAATTTTCAGTCTTCTTTTTATTTTTCCATTTTCTGTTTTTTTTTTTTTTTTTTTTTTTTTGTAAGTTAACCCTCTCTTTTCTCTTTTCTACATCTCATACCCATTTTCCACTGACATTTCCTTCAAACTTTGCCAAAGATGGACATAAAATCAGTTCTTTGTATTATACTTGTGTGGGTAATTGGTTCAAAGAGGTCACGTCCGTTTCAAAAACATTTTCCTGATACAAGTCAGTCAACATCCCAACAACCATCAGTTTTTGTTAACCCTCATAAAATAAACCCCTCCAACACACACAAGTGTGATGCAATATTATTTTTCATTTCATTCGAGTTTGTGGCTATGTTAATGTGTGGATGTGTGATCTGATGTTGATTGAACAACTTTAAGTATGAAAAGTAAAATATTTTCCTATTTTCCGTATTGAATTTTGAATGAGCTTTCGGAATTAATAGAAGTTAAAAATCATTCATTTTTAAACCTCTGTACATGTGCAAGTTTTATATGCGCCTTGCAATACAAAAAAATCGTTGGCGAATATTGTGCACATAAACAAGGGTATATTTATTAGATTTTTGATAGTCCTGATAGTTAGAAATAGCTGCAAATATTATTTGATTGAATAAAATGTTACATTAGCCCACTCTTAAACGCCATCTATGTAAGATGAACTGAATTAAACAAAAATTGCGTATTGAAAAGGCCCTCGATAGTCAACTGATGAGTCCAAGTGATATCGCCGGGGCGAAACCCCAAATTTTTGTAGATTAAAGCACAAAAGCTAAAAATCACCAAGTTTTTAACAGTGCCATTCCGTAGGCTGCGTACAGAGTTTCAAGTATTTTTTGAACATTTTATGGAAATGTAGGATACATTTCAGAATAGTGGCAATTTGATTGCAAATTAAAGTCTTGTCTATCATAAGGCACTTCGTGTACAGATGGCGTTATTGGTTAATGTCATAAAAGACGAAAAAATGGTATGGCTTATAGATTTAATTTTAAGAATATTTTTTTATAATAGCAAACCAAAAAAAATGCATTTCGTTATTTAAAAACCTAAAATTAAAACAATCACATACCCCTTTCAGAAAAAAATAAGATTTTTCTTAACTAATATTTTTGTTCCTCAAAAATCTAACAAACTCCGAGAAAAATTCCAACAAACATAATTTAAAAATTTTATATTAATCAACCCTGTTGTTCTGACTGCAGGTCTGGATGCATGTAGATTTGCCTACAGGCTTTTTACGTGTCCTTTCCCGTTAAGATGTCACATCAAAATCTCGAGGTTAAATACTATACTAATCAAGTAGCATGTGCACCCGAAGAAAAAAAAATTATTTTTGAATGCTTATATGTAAAATCTATTTGAAAATGCACCGCTAAATATGGGAGAAGTGTAAAGAAGAGAATTCCTTGATTGATTTTTTTAAATCTGTTGTGTTTAAACTTTTTGGAATTTAAAGTATTTGTATTCAGACACAGACCCTTACCTATAACTATGATGGTCCGTACAACCTGGATTTTACCGATTAACTCAAACTTTTGTGGGAGTTATAGTGTAGGTACTCAACAAAACCAACTCTCTGGCCTTATTCTTAAAAGTCAACAATATTTAAAGTTACTTTTGTTTCCACTTCATTAAGCATCCTTTAAAATTTAAATATATATAAAAACTGTGTAAAACAAAAAATTCTAGAGTATAACTACAATTTCCACTCAATGCTTATAACCTTAAAGCCAGTGTGCGAGACCTGAAGCAATTTTCTTGTGCATTAAATGTACATACATGCTGTCCGCTGTCTATCCATCAGTGACTAAGTAATTACATAGAAAGTTATAGTTGAGAAAATTAAATTTCCCTTGCAACAAAGCACAATATGGTCAACAACCCTATTCTGTATTTCAAAGACCAGAGACGACTCCGACGACTCCTTATGCACAACAATAGCTATACACCGAATACCAACACTATCGACCCAGTATACCATTAAACTCTATATGCCAATGACACAAATGGGTTGTTTTGCAACCCCCGCTGATCTACGTCAATGTCTTACCAGAAGAGCGCAAATAACTTTCAAATAAACTTTCATTCTATTTCTTTTTTTTTTTACTTCAGAACCAAGCGAAGTAGTGTGCTAGACCAATGCCATTCACAAAGTGTAGTGGCAGTAAGGTGAATCTTTCAGCACACTTAAAATAATATTCTTTTAAATAAATTCGTTGTCATTTCCTTTGAAAATTTGATCAAAAATTTTGTTTCTGGTCACATAACAGTTTGTACCAAGTTTCTTTTATGGAAATTGGCAACTAGTCTTCTATGACGAAACTTACTTTTTTTTTATTCCAATTCATCGTAAATGAACCTAAACGATAAGTTGCAAAAAAAAAAAAGAAGCTAAGTGTTTTCTCTTCTAATCATCTGGTTGATTAATCAATATTTTATCACTTGAAAACACTAAGACAAAAAAATTTGGAAGAAGGCTAAAATGTCTTTATCATCCGTAATTGGTGGCTTAATATCTCGTAGCTGTCATTACTATTTTTTGTCTGTCTTGAATATTTCTTAAAAAAATATAACCCAAAATGAGAAAAAAACAATAATATGATAACAAAATCCGATAAATAGTCCATTGGAATATTACAAAATTTTAGGTTAACCTTGCAAACTTTAGATAGGACAAGAAAAGTTTTTTCAATCATTAGTCTCACAAACAAAACTTATTTTTAAAGAGAATTGAATTTTTCTGCAATTTTAGTAAATATACATTTTTCCAAAAAATTGAAAATAAAAAAGCTTTTACTAAAAATAGACGAATGCTCTTTAAAAATAAAATGTCATTTAAGGGCTTCTTACTTTTATAGAGTGTTGTTATGGAATTTTTCTTGAAAAGTTTTGTTTATCTTCAAAAAAAAACTTATTTATTTTATATGAAAATATATCGTAACCAAAAGTATAGAGATTTTAATTCTCTAGAAGTTACAATCGAATTATTAGAATTAAGAAATGATAAGCAGGTATTTCATAAACAAAAAAATATATCTTACGTAAACTTTAAAGTTATTGTAGGTAAATCAACTGCATGAGTTTTTAACTCTTGTTTAAAGATTGTTATATATATATAGTTTTTTTACAGACGTAATCGATTTTTGGTACAAAAAAAGTACCAAGCAATTCAGAATTTTGACCCTAAAAGAACAAAATATTTTCGAATTTAGAAAAAGATCTTTAACTTTTCCTTCCTACTTTCGATTCTATAATGTGATCGGTGTAATAATGGTTTAAGAGCTTATGGCATATATTTAATATATTATAAAATTTTGAACAAAAAATCGAAAAACTTACAATCGTATTGATAAACCTTGTCTAACTTTAGACAGCCTTACTTAAAAAAGTTATAAATGCCTAAACATTTTTCATTGTTGTCTAAAACACGGTAGTCTTATAAAATAAAGTGAAATTTTATAAATTTTATAAAAACAATTTAGACACTGTCTAACCAGAAAACCATAATTATGATAAAATCATAAGTACCAATACCGTTCAAATCATACACAATACAATAACTTTATAAAATAAAAAATTACTAAAAAAATATTAAATTAGCAAACTTGTGAAATTCACCTACAAAATACCCTATTAGCAACTTTCTTATAATGCTATATCACAATCTTTTTCACTCCAACGATGGTTTTGTTCGTAGAAAAGCAATGATGATGATGCTTATAAAGATTTCTTTTTCTTTCTACAGATACAATATATCGTGGACGGTCGACTCGTATTCTCCAGTTGAAGAATTTAAGTTGTCCTTCCGAAGGTTACCACAAGGACACGAGGTCATTGCAGATAATACCATTGAACAATCGAACAGCATGTTGCAAGTATACAATGGTGGCAGTGGCAGTAGTGGGAATGCTGGAAGATTCGGCATCGGACTCGACATTGCCAATGGTGGTCATAATCATAGAATCACAAGTGGATATGGCATTCATTGGAGCAGAAACGATTGGAGGGATGTTGTTTTGCCATCAATGCCATTGTCACATCATTACACACAGGGAATGAGCTATATGATTCGTGGTCTCGAACCAGATCAGCATTACGAGGCAACAGTACAAGCGAGGTAAGTGGAAACATGAAAAATTTTATTTATATTTTTTTCCCTTTGATTTAGAGAACACTAAAATGTGTCCCAAGGGAAAGTAAATTCTTTGTTTGCACAAACGATAGTCTGGGTGGTTGAGCTGAGCAGTGGCTATGAGAATTTGCTAGAATTTATGAGAGAATCTAATGCCTCGAGGAGTTCTTTTAAGGACTACAAAACAGGACCGCAACAAGAGGCGATAAGTTTATGAAGTATTGCAAAGCAGATAGTTACTCAACTCAACTAAACTCATATAGTTGTTGTAGTTGAAGAGAAAGTTTTCCAATTTAAACAATTGTTTTCTGAATTGTGGGTGGGATGAAAAATCCACCTTTCTTTTGTTAAATGTTTACTCGAACAATTGTTGATTGCTGTTTTGGGAAACAAAAAGGCGAGAAGTTTTTCAGATTGGACAAAGAACTCTGTTTACAAGTAAGGTTTACAGTTGCCGATAGGAAAAGGCGTCTTGTTTTTCCTTTGAGCGAATAAACTATTTAACTTTTTAGAAGAGATGGTTTCTAATAAACATCAATTAAAAAGGTACAAATGAAATGATGAAAATAGATTGTTTTATTATCTGTAAGAAAAGTAATTTTCTACGATCGGAGAAATAGTTATTAAAAAAAACTTCCTGAATTGTCGAAAATTTTCTTGAGAACATTTTAGCCCAAGAAAACGATCTTATATGATAATAGGCGTGTTTGTCTGCAAGCCCGGAGGAAATTGCACGAAAAAAAACGACCACAGGGATTAGTGACAGCATTACAAAAACAAAGTGGAGTTTTTATACAAACTATCAATAACACAAAAAACACGCCTAATAAAACATGACATTTATGGTAAAATTTGTGGGTTTACTTATAAGCAAATATCATACAGTTTGTTTATCGTTGGAAAGC
Organism: Epistrophe eligans; assembly: GCA_951394125.1. NCBI lineage: Eukaryota > Metazoa > Arthropoda > Insecta > Diptera > Syrphidae > Epistrophe > Epistrophe eligans. The sequence goes on from OX596028.1 coordinate 57,755,009, forward strand.
TTTTCAGCTATACAAATATTTATTAAATCATTTAACAGTTAATAATCGAATTCAGTAAAAGAAAACTACAGATTAGAATCGAGGTTCATAGAGAAAGAGGAATAACTATGAGATGGCAGTCAGTAATAATTATGGAAGAACAAATATCATGGAAGTTAAGGGCCATCTAAATGATGGTTCACTTTCGAAAAGCAAATGTCAAATCTAAATGGATGAAAAATCTGACTTCGAAATTTCAAGCAAAACAAAAAGTATACATACATACAAACATGTATAGATAACACGTGCCACATTATCTTTTCTGACGGGACCACGGAGAATCTTAGTAAATTTCAGTTAAAAAAATACTGTACCGTCATGAATGCTTTAGAATTGGATTCACGAGGTGAGAGGCATTTTTAAATGACAAAATATATTGTTGTAAGACTTGTCAGTTCCTCGCAAAAGGCAGTACCATGTTTTAAGACACCCCAGATTTTCAGTTTTATAGCTTTAAGAGAAAATCAAGAATAAAAAGAATTAGTAAGGATTCAGTTCTTTTTTAAATAGCAGCAACTAAAAATGTTTTGTTTGTTTGATTTGATTTGAAAAGACAATGATTTTCTTGTCGAGATCATTAACTCCTCTCTCTGCTTTATCGCCCAGCTTTAGCAATTTAACCCAATCTATATAATAGAAAACCTTCCTTATTTGTGTTATATCCATCTCCTTGAAGCTAAAAAACAACTTCCGATACTCCTTTTCTGCCAATTTTACTTTATATAGTTTAATTGGGTTATTTTAAGCAGAAAACAGAAAAAGGATGCTCGTTTGTCGTTTATCTATTATCTTTTCGTCACCAGTCATTTGTTGCTTTGTGAAATTTTCAATTAAGTCTTCTGGCACAAGGAGTAATCAATGGTTGGGCTAATTTTCGGAACTCATTTTCAATGAATGAATAAGCAGGAATTAATTCGGGGAGCGGAAACGCACATTGTCCTTTGTGTATAATATAGCATTATCTTTTGGTAATGTTGGTTGGTGTGTTAGTACTTTGCTGTACAACTCCATTATATTCTGCTGTGTGTTGTTATGATAAATTTTCATTAACATAATAGCTTACAGTGAAGAGAAACCCTGTATTGTGGCAACAGGTTTGGAGAAGTGGTAATTATGCTTTACGTTGGAATTTTACTTTTATATCTAACTGCGTTTCATAGTAAAGGTACAGTGAGCATATAATATGTATTGTATATCTTAAGGAGTGAAACTCGGTGTAAAAAAAAATATATGTATTTATATATGTATTGAAAATAATTTTTAAATTTAAGACGAATTAAATTGTAATTGGATTTTACCATTAAAATTTATTTTAGCGTTTTAAAGTCCATACATCATTCTTTATTTTAGAAAAAGAAAATAAATAATAGAGCCTGCTATATAGAGCTAAAATCCACAATTTGGAAATGATAAACCTATTATCACTGTTTTTTTGTATACCTATTAATTAAAAGAAAACATTTCGATTTTTGAGCAATCGAGACTTAAATAAGTATTACTATAGGGAATGATTTTTTTATATAGGGTTTAATAGCTTTTATAGATGTTTAAACATTTGACCATAAAAAGTGTATTTTACAACACTATCAATTTTATTTGCAGGAATCGTTATGGATGGAGTGATGCAACACATAGTTTTCTGTTTTCAACGTCATCCAATGGTAAGTATATTCCTTTAGTATTACTATATAAATACACATGATTTTATGTATATTCACATAAATATATAAATCTCAAATACAAAATTGTACAAGTTGTTTAAATTCATTAAATGAAGAATACCTATTTAAGTACCTTTCAACAAATCATCCTTTTAAATAATGATAACGACGATATTGTCAACTTCAATTTTTTAATGGAATATCCAGAAGCTTAGCTAGATACATGAAGGCCCTCTAAACAATATAATTATACAAACAAAAATTAATTCGCTTTTGATTTCAAAAAGCTTATTTTTGAAAACTTATTTTAGCATGAAATTTTTGTGCAAAAACCGTCAAACTCTGTAGGTATATGATATTCCCAAGAATAAAATTTAACACAAGTTTAAAAAAAATCTTTACAAACTGAAATATTTTCTACCAAGTTTCACAAAACTGGTTTTTAGTGAAAATTGGCAAGAAATTTTAAGCTTTGACTTATGTACATAATATGTACTTACATTTTAGTTTTTTTGTTTTTTCTTTTCTCCAAAAAAACCTTTAATTTATCTTTATCAGTTATCTCGCAATTAAAAATTTTGTCACACATTTTAATAGATAGTGCCTTAACCTTCAGTCACAATTGATCTTTTTAGTAATATTTGATGGAAATCAAAATGTCTGAAGGAAAAATTTGAGTAAGAATGGATATTTTATTTCACACTTATTATTTTTTTTGTTTTATGAAGTACTTGGGTGCTTGATATTTTCTTTTTTTCAAATGTAGATATTTATTAGGTGAAACAGATTAAAAACGAAAAATGTAATCCGTAATTACGGTTTCATTTTGTGTTTGTGTTTATAAGTTGGTAATATTTACTAGAGGATTAACTTTGAGGATAACTTAAAGCCTAGATAGAATTCAAATTTACCTATTTAAATTATAGGCTGAATTGGAGTAAAAACGACAGCATAATAATATTTTTAAAAACATTTATTTTTTATGATCTAGGAAATGATGAAGAAAATTAACATATTACTAAATCCAGCGTCGAGTATGTTAGTTAATTTCACTTTAAATTTTACATTGTCGACTTTAGCGGAGTATTATTAAAAAGGTACGTAAACCTTTCGCGTGTCACGTCTAAAAGAAAGTTTATACAAAAATTTCTAAAGTAGGTACTGATAGTACCTACTTTTCTTTTCTTTTTCTTATTTTCCTTTTACAATTTACCAGGCCGGCCGGTTCGCTAGTTTTTTTTTTTTTTTTTTATTTAAAACTCGGTCTCTAGGGAGCGATGCTCCTGCTTGCCCGTGAGTAGCTACACCACTGGTTGTAAATGTGTGTATGTGCTGTAAACAGAGATAACAATTCATAAGACTATCAAACAAAATAATTTTTAATGCTTTCAATGAAAACCTTCCAAAACTCTCCTGATATTACAGCCATTTATTTTTGTTTGTGTTTTTTTAAGATCTTTTTGGAAACGGAACTTATCAAGTTTTTTTTTATGGAACTCAAAGTCACCGGGGATCTCCGATCACCACTGTGTGATTTTGGTTAGATAGTTCAATTGGTGTAATAATAATCATATTTCAGGTGGATTCTTAGACTCCCATTCAAGATGTGTGCACTAATTAAAAACCCATCCCACATTAATTAGTTGGAGTAAGCTTTCTCAATTCCTTCGCTGTCCGAAATACTTCTGCAGCTGCTTCGAAGGGCGAAGGAACATGAACATCGTATACTGACTGGTCCTTTAATTTCTTTTAGAAATTAAACTTGAGTTAAAAATTTACAGATTTCACTCATAGAGTAACTATGGGGACATTGAAAATGACTTGTATTACGTCGATAAAACAAAATCATGCCAAATCTTAGAGATTTTTATTTTGTATAGGTACTATTGTTCCATTATAACTTCACAAATTGTCTTAGACACCATTCTACAGTCTGAAGTACTAATTTGTATATTTAATGTCACTTCCCAGTTGGTGGTTAAATTAATTTGTTAATTTTTTTAATAAGGTGAATCTTAGTCTTAATTGTGGCTTATCTCGCAATTACACAATCATACTCATTTTCATCCGCACCGGTACAGCACTTATACACGAAATTAAAAATACATATAGGTACCATCTATCTTAACGTATATCTTAGGTATTTGACATTTTTGCCTAGCTAAGCTTTGCAGAAAGGTAACTGAATTATTACAGATCGATTAAAGCATACATCATATATGGTTCAACTTAGTTCTCGACTTGATTGTTTTTGAATCCACCCGTGTTTGATTAAATGTCCAGGTAAACCTTTTTTAAATCGAGACAAAATTTACAAAGAATTTGATGCGAAGCCCAACCGCATTGTTAATTGTTTTCATTCTATAATATTTTATTCTAAAATATTTTGAACTCATCTTTTAATCAATTTAACAATATCGAGTCGCACCCTCTAGGTTAAACAATCAAACTGATTCCGAAGTAAATCAAGTTTTGTCAAAAGCATTTTCTAGTCTGTCATTTTACATTCATTTTCAGACCGTAACCTCAAAAATCCGATAATTAGAACAGAATATATCATCTTACAAAATCGACTCTTTTCGATTATAATATTTCAATTGTTTAGCTAAGTTAATTCTACCTCTTGCCTAATTTACCTAAACATACCTTAACCTTGAGCATCTAGCCCTTTGAACTTAAGTTATAATTTTATATAAGAGGTTCAAGTAGGTACCTATGCATATTCTAGGTTAAACAATCAAATTGAATTAGAAGTTAGTAAAGTTTTTACCCAAACGTTGTTTAGCATATTTTAGGTTCTTTAGGTTGATTTAGAAAAAAATCAACGTTTGTCATATTTTACCTTATTTTTGAGACTTTAACCTCGAACATCCGATTATTAGAAAAAAAGTTAGAAGCTAACCAAGACCTTAACCTTGATGATTTGTTGCTTAGAACTTAAGTTATAATTTTATATAAGAGGTTCAAGTAGGTACCTATGCATATTCTAGGTTGAACAACCAAATTGATTTAAAAGTTAGTTAAGTTTTTACCCAAACTATGCATATTCTAGGTTCAACAATCGATTGATTTAAAAGACATCCGATTATTAAAACAGAAGTTATAATCCAAACAAACCAACCAAATCCAACATTTACGATTTTATTATTTGTAAAATACCTACTAATTACAAATGTTCATGCACATACCTACATGCATACATACATACCTACATAAACATAATGTACATATATCATTTTTGTGCCCGATGCAAAGCCAATTTAGTTTGCCACGTGTTTTTTTTTTTATTGCACACACTCCACCGTCTTCTCCCTTCCATCAATATGTTCTTTGTTGGCACGTACATATGTACATACATACATATTTTGTTTGTTTTTTTTTTTCTTTTGCCGTGGTGAAATTAGTTCTAAAAAGACAATTTTTCAAGTTTCTAGTATGAAATTTTTTACGATTTTGCAAAAATTTTTATGCAGATTTGTAGCCTGTCATTTAAACTTATCTAGCTTAATATTGAACATCCAATAATTATAACTAAAGTTATAGGCTTCTAAGTGGGCTCAAATCGAGCATTTTTCGAATTTAATAATCCCTCCACTGAATCTCGTCCGTTGGCAATGATCAACATGTAGGTACGCTGGCTGAAATTCATCACTTGTGTTTTTTTCTTCATTTTATTCATTTTGGTAGTTTCTTTGGTAACACCAACCAAAATTTCAATCTTTCTCCCCCTATACGCTAGAGTTCATTCTCTATCTTTGTTCATTTTGGTAACACCATACTTTTTTCAAAACGAGCCTATAAACATTTTCAATGTTAAAAAAATTAAAGACCTTATTCTGTATTTCCAAAACGAATTTATGGTCAGTCTTTGATCAACAGTTTATATTTTTGATAATCAACTTTAGAGTCCTAAAGTTGACTGACTGATGATATCGCATATCATCTTTTTTGAAAGAGCTTTTGTCTTGTTGTTAGTGCACTTTTTAGTAATAATCTTTTGTGTTTCGTCGATTGACACATTCTATAGACTAGTAAGTGGAGTTTTTTAATTTGAAAAGGTTCTGTTGTAGTGTGATAAATACAGATTTCCGACCCAATCGTCGTGGGTGCGATCTGAAATTTAAAAAATTGCAAGAAACTTCACTTGGTTATATAACTTGGTGAATACCTAATGTACTTTTTATTAGACGATGAAATGAGCAATTTCTATATACACATGTATTTTCACTGACTCTAACGATACCTAATTGAAATCAAATCTAGGAAAAAAATTTAAATCTATTAAAATCAAACTTTATTACTTTTCCAAGCTGGTCTATTGCCATATACTCGACGAGCATCATGTGATTTGATTTGCGCTCGGTTGAATCATTGATATTTTCAGCAAGTCAGAAATCCACGAGCCAAATGGTTTGCTTTTAGCCCAGCTTTAGGGAAACAAATATTTTATTCATTTGGCCAGAAAAAAAAACTCTAAGCTTATATACACCATGAATAAATGGATGAATATTTTTAGTTATTAATTGCACTGCGACCTTAAGAACTAAGATCCCTTTTAGAGCTAGATGAGAGTGCTCATTTACAGCTTTTCCTCCAAATTAGTTACTTTGAGGAACTTCAGTATTTGGAGTGTTTTAAGAGAGGGTAATTCGCTCTGTTCTATCTGGTGACGTCTCAGATATCTATGTATTTGTTGCACAGTGTCTCCTTGTGGACATTACAGAATCTGCAAATGGCATTGCTCACCAAGCCAAGGATATTAAGGTGTCTTTAAAGTTCGCAATGGCCAGTGAGGAGACCCGTTGTTTTCTTAAATTGTTCCTTAAACTAATGCAGGATGTAAAACGTTCTTGGTTGTAAATCCCAAGTAGCAGTTTTTCCTGTCTCAGCTTGGGGAGTTTATTCCAATTTTTTTGTCTTTTGGTCTCCTCTATTGTTTTGATTTTATTTTTAATCACGTTTTCTCCTATTTCACAATAGGGCTCTGGACCCGTTAAGGGTGTTGTTGCTCCTAATTTTGCTTAGGAGTCTGCCTCTTCATTGCTCTGGACACCAACGTATCCTGATACCCAATGAAGCGTTACATTGTTATTCTTGCCCAGTTCGTTTAATTTGCCCACACACTCCCATACCAGTTTAGAACTGATAGTGTATGAATTTAGCGCTTTGAGTGCGGCTTGGCTGTCTGACATGTTTTGATTTCGGTATTTCGTTTCGAGATTTTGTTCTGCACGTTTTTCTATGGCGTTAATTTCCGCTTGGAAAATGCTGGTGGACTGACCCATCGACAGAGAAAGTTTGGTTTTAGGCCCAAAAATTTAAATCAGTTTTCTTCTAAGTTTTTCATTATAAAATGATTGGTTCGCTTGATATAATTTAATACCACTTTTTTGAGATAACATATTTCCAAAATTTCGCGTTGAAAATGATTAGGTATATACTTATAAGGGTATATTTCGTGTTAACATAAACCATTTTCGAAATAATTGATTCAATTATTAAAAAAATTAACTAACTCGCTTCCAAAAATAACCTCGTAACCGTTTTTCCCATACTGTAGCTATAATCAACAAGATTAATATACATCAGAATTTTATTTCAAGTCATCCAACGATGATGATGATGATCGCATTTCAATAAATATAAATAATATTTGGGCCACAGAGAGGACGACAGATCATAATATATAATATTGCTTCTGGTCCATTTATGGATTTTTTATTTTCTTCCATCATGAAAATGTAAGTATCTCTTAATCGCTTGTATGAACGTACAGCTATGTATGTGTATCTCTACTCTGATGGTCTTCATAAATGCAATTGAAAAAAAAAATTGCAAGCATTCGAGATGATTTCATCTCACTGCTTATAGAATTTATTGCAAAGAGTCCTATTTCGAGCGAAGAAAATCAAACTTCACCTTTAAAACACGTAGCAACTTGAAGAGTTGAAGAGGTAAGAGTAAATATACTCGTATATAGGTAAAAAGGATGAATAGGAAGAACGACCTTAAGAAATTTTATAAGAAAATTGAAAATATCCTTACAGCAACGAGTGTAGGTACATAGCAACACCAAGGTTGAGAGAACTTTAACATTTGTCCGCGATGAGTTTGCTTTCCATTCACATAACCATATACCCGGATAGATACTATCTTGATGCAATAGCCTAATGAAAGCAGGTCATTTGGGGGCTATGAAGTCATGTCGATGCCCGGACGATTCCTTGCATCTGGAATGGATGTCCTGCCATACAAACTTCTTTTTTTTCTCTTCTTCGTCATCATCTTATCTATTTCTTTTTTGTAATGCATGTTTGCAAAGAAGACTTTAAAGGAAAAGGATGGAAAAAGTATAGGAGCATAAAAAAATAAACTCAGAAAAGCACAATCATGATGATGAAATAGCGATTTGCAGGTATAAGGTGAGAACGTGAATAATGATGTCAGTCCTTTCTCCTGTTCTACCATCGCATCAGAACAACGCATAATAGTCGAAAGTATATTTGCTGTGTTTGATGCACCTTCCTGATGTGTAAGGACTGACCTTAATATCTTTAGGTTTTATCAGATGCTGGTACTAAAGTACTTCTAATGGCTGGGCGTTTAATGAAAGTAGATCAGAGGTTACTTGATTGTATTTGGGTTATGAACGAAAAAATTGTGTTTTGCTGTAGCGAAAATGAGTTCATTTAGTGTAAAATGAAAACATTATTTCTAATCGTTTGACCTGTGTATATTAGATGCGGAGATTTTTATCCATTCTTGTTATATTTTTTTGTATGGAAAGTTGCTGATATGTTTTTTTACTTGTATTGACTCTTTAGAGGGCAGCTATATATAGCTATCATTAAAAATCATTGTTGAAAATTCCGATTCCTAGTTTTTTATACATTTATCTACATATAATGTTAAATTAGTCATAATTTTAATGTCAATGTAAAGCTTATTTCAAATGTAATTTATTTTTTTTTAGAAAATTGCCCCTCCATTAAAAAAATTAAGGAAATCTTGTCACCAGCCCATACGATTTTGTTGTGGTATAGACTCAAAAATTACTTACGTAGAGCTAAAGTTTTTTGTTAAAAATGTTATTTTTGTTCATAAAAATTTTACAAACACAAGTGAGTTTTTGAATGTAAATAAAATGCATTGTGCATTGTGCAACCATGGCGTGTTATAATTATTGTAACAGTCAGGGCCGAGCCGAAGCTTGAATTGGTGGTACCCCGGGGCATAACCAAATATGGGGCCCTATTTCTCAATTACTTCCTAAATGTTGCTTAGATAAATTTCAAACAAAAAAATTTCCAAATATTTTTATATTTATTAAGTTGATAAAATTATTTTAAACTTAAAATAATTAAAGGATACTTAAATGCCTTCTCTGAATTTAACAAAAGCAAACTCATCAATTGCTTTACTAAAAATTATTTCCCATGCTCTTGAATTTTCAATTGATATCAGTGAAAAATTGGTAAGCCTTGTTCCATTGTTCTTAAAAGAATTTTTTAATTAATTTCAGCTTCGAAAAATATCTTTCAGCAGGAACTTTGAGTCAAAAAGTGCAAATTCTTTAACATTTTTTATGGAAGTGATATTTTTAAAAAATGTTGACCCTGGGTAAAAAGGAACTGAGTGGAATAATCAGTTGTCACCGTCATCCGAAAATTTTTCAAAAATTTAATAAGTTCTTTCTTCCTCATCAAAAAGTGGATTTGTGACGAATTTGTTTAAAAGAAGTGTTGCAAAACTTCCTAAGTATGTAAAATATTTTTCATTTCAGTGAACCTGTTCTCGTGCTGTAATAATGTCAATTCAAGCAAAAAGCATATTGATATTTTCCGACTGGTAATAACTTCAGCAATATTTCATCTTGAAATAAAAGGCAAAAGTCTGAATTTTCCCTCTTATTCCTAACCCGTCATTTCTTTCAGTAGATTTGTTTGTCTACAAAAAATTTGGCATAAGTTTTTGAGAATATCGCAAAACCTTTGTTTGAGGGTCATATCTTCTAGAAAAGCTTGTTGGATGAAACTGGCTGGTGTGACCAAAACACTCATAAAAAGATTGCACAGTTTCGATAGATATTACACGATACTGCACCTTTTAAAATAAGATTCAAGTTATGAGTAGCGCAACGGATGAAATGTACATGTCGAGCAACATCTATATGATTTTTTTTTGCAAACCTGAATAGGCACGGCTCATAACTGCATATCTCATTGCATATCACATTGCTTCGTTTGCCCGAATGGGAGCTACGGCTGAGGTAACAATGCTTACCTATGTATTTAATCTCACCCTTTGCCATATTAAACGATTGGCTTGCAACTTTTCAAAGAAAGTATTTTAGGTTAGAATTACATCCATTCAGGTTTGATTCGAACTGAAGCATGATATTGATAACCCATTCTCTGTAAATGAGCGTTGGTGAAAAGATTTCTGAAAGCAGTGTCCAGAATACAGATGGGAGGAAGACAACATCAACACTGGCGATTAGGTTAAATCAAGTAACAACAAATTGACAAATTCTATACACCAACAAGATGATGCGGTTGTTAAAGTTGATATAATCAGATGTACTGTCAATTTAACGCTATAATTTGTAAATATAATGAAAACTCAAACAATAATTGAATTAATAACTTGATAAGATGAACTTGATAATGAACACCGACACAGCTCTAATTTAACACAATATCAGGTTAAGTTTAATAGATAAATAACTGCAAAAGTATCTAGATGAAGGATTGAATCAACATTAGGCTATGTATAAGTTAATTTAAATTTAAAAGATACTATATGTCAAAATTACACATACTTCATAAAAATTAACATGTTAAAATATTGCCAAATTTTTGTTAATGGAATTTTGTGTTGAAAAAAACATTGCATCTTTTTAAATCAACTAGTGTTATTAAAACCATTAAAAAAATGCTATTGAAATCCTTGTTTGAAACTTTATTGTATAAATGTATATACCCTTACGTTTTTCTTTTATTTTTGTATGAATGCTTGGAGCGAAGACGATGCAACAAATTTAAAATATTTTTAGTTTTCTACATTTCAGTTGAAATGTTCAACCGTTGATATCATTTTGTATTTCATTTTCAAAACCCTCTATGATATTAAACATCTAGTATTAAAAATGATATCGCACATTGTGTTTGGCCCTTAAGTCCGCCAGTAACACTTTTTGTGTAAACGCTCCAAAATCAAATCAAGGACAAATGATAAGATGTGAAATAGCCTAAGGTGCGATTCCGCCTATTACGCCCTTACTTAAAAATTTCCCATTTTATTGCGAACAAAATAAATATTTTTGAAGGATGAATTTTATCAAGAGAAAGCAAAAATTTTGAAGAAAACCAGCATTCTAATATTTATGTTAACAACAAGCTGACAAATATGTAAAAAAAAAAATAGGAAGCTAGACGAATTGGCAATAATTATAAAGAAATTTTATTTTCAGGATATTATTATTTTATTAAGCTATTCATTTTTGCTAAAACTTTTGACTAAAAAGGTGGCAACACTGGTCTTAACTTTTGGAAAGTTTAAAACGAAAGATTTAATTTTTTCTAGGGACATAACTTTGCTTCATTTTCAGTTTTCTAATTTCCCTTTTATTTCCGTCAGATGAAGAGATGGAATAGCTGTTACCATTGACACATAAAATATATTAATTAATATTTTTCATTTTTTGTCATCACCAGTTTTGTCGTCAACCAGGATTCTAGGGTTCTATGATGGAAACTTATAAAGTTTCAGATCTTCCTAAAGACATCATTAAGTGGACATATTTATAAGATTTAATATTATTGCTAAGAAATATACCTTATGAATTATCTTACATTCAAAAACAACCTGTATAGCTATTCAACACATTTTCGCCATCTGTTGCCAATGAATGCACTTGTGGGTGTATAAGATGGAGTGGCTCGTTATAATGGCATCGTTTGCTTACACTAGTGGTGGTGTGTATAGTATAGTATAGTAGTGTTAAGGGCAATAGAATCTTGAATTTCTATGAACACCATTCAAAAACACTCTAATAGTAGATTGTATCCCCTTCAACTCGAACTTAGATAACGATTTTTATTGTATGGGTTTATTTCGATAAAAGAATCAAACCAGCATGAAGCTATTCAACCTGAATTCAAATTACGTTAATGTCCTTAACAGACACTTTGGCATATCATGTCTGTATGTATCGACAAATGAAAAACGGTTAAAGAGTGTGTAGAATTTTTTAGAGTAAAAATAGTTGAAAGGCAAACAAGGAATTCATCTTTACGGGAACACTGGAGACAAATGGATGCACCTGGTGGATTCAAAGCCCTATACCTAAGTAGATATACATTTCTGGAATCTCCTGGGTGTATGTATTCTTGTTTAGAGGAAGACAACAACTATTATACAAAAACCTCTATACAACTTTCAACAATCTCGTCGCCGACTGTCGACGTCGAGAAGAATGCGAAATGCAAATTAAGGCCACATATGTGTGTAGACTGTAGATAGTATCGTCGTTCCTTATTTTGTTTTGGGTGTGCACAAAAAGATGTATGTGTGTAGTCATAGTGTACCTATTTCTATATATATACATTCAGAGCAAAATAACATTTTCAAAATCGCAAGTCACCCTTGTGCATTGTTCTGGATAAATCTCTTTCTCAAACTTCGAAATTGGTATCCTACATAATATTACTTTTGTTAGTACCTACTCGTAGTAAGGCCGAGACCGAAGAAGTAAAGCGGGAACCATGTTCAAAATACAAGGAAACCAGGATAATTTGTTAAAATTTAACTTGAATAACTAGATGCCATAGTTGAAGAAAAACTTTTTCATTGGATTTGCATTCGGTAGATATGTTTTATTTTTCGTTTTGTTGTTTCTTTTTTTTTTTGCATAAATATGTTTTGTATTAAAAACTTCTGCTACTATTGTGTGGGAAAACATTTTTGCTAACCAAAATTGTAACCGGATGGGTCAGTAACTATAGTTTCTAACAATTATAATGCCATTTATTTGTCTTTATATGAAAGTCCTAACAACTTACAAACAGTAGGTAAAAGGACCTTAGTAGATATAAAGGCATTATTTTTTGTATACAATTTTATTACATTTAATCGCTTGGAGTAATTTTGAATACGTGTAGTTTAATTCTTTGTTAAAATAAACGCAAAAATATAGAACCAAATGTTGTAACAACTTTAAATAACACTCTAGACTTGAATTTTCTACATACATATATTATCTGTGAGTAGTTTCATACTTTCCAAAGACTAAAAGATGGTGTAACAAGAAAGATCCATCGAAATTTTTCGAATTTGGTCAATCAACTGCAAGAAACTGAGTAGGTATACAAAGTTGAGTCATTTGATTGAGTCGAAAAAATTCAAGGAAACTGAAAAAAAAAGTTGCACAGATGTAAACAACTATCATAGGTATAGGGATACTGAAAACTACGGTACTACGGGCATAAAATACAAACACGTATTCAAGAAAAACCAAATTTCAAGAACCTAATGCGGTTGAAATTGTGGTTGGCCTCAAATTTCACTCTACCAGCCAATAAAACTACGTCCAAAAGTGGGATTCTTGGAAGTTGTACAACGACCAGAATGTTGACCAAAAACAGTTAGAGCCCGAAGAAAAATTCAAAAGAAACCATTTTTTAGCCGAGTTCCTACGGGTCCGATCCACGGAATCCGTCGATTGTGTGGCAACAACGGATCCGTTGACGTGGAAAAATGGGACGGATAATGGTTTTTCGACAGATTGGAATGATGTGTCTAAGCTCTCGGTATAGGGAAATTAAAAATGCAATGGAAACGGAAATTTCTATTATTTAATCAAACTCTCTTAGGCGAAGAGTCTCTGAAAAATACTGGTTTTACAATGCACGATCCAGATACTATACATCTACAAATATCCGTAATGAGTTTTTACAATTTCTATGGAAGGAAATAATTGAAATACTTCAATTGAATTTTAAATTTAATTTTGTTCGTACGTTTTTTTTTTTTTAATTTACTTTATGTTTATATTTTATATTGTTCTTTTCATTAACAATTGTTTTGCAAACAGTAAACCAAAAAAACCCAGAAAATAAAAACAAAAACGAAAATTATTATTGACAAATAATGTCAACGGATTTACCCAGAAGAGAAAAGTTAAAAGTTCAGTAACTTTTTCATTCCATACATCAAATACGTTTCCTACCAGTCGCTTTTCATGAGAACGAGTATATTAGCCGAGCTCTGAGCTGTCAGTTGTATATACTTCATGCAACCAATTGAATGGGTCATAAAGGAGCTGCGTCTAAAATTATACCAGAGATCAAGTAATAAGAAATGTTTAAGACTAATTTGATCAATTTTTGAAAAAGAAAATTCTAACCAGGAAAACCCTGTTACAATTGTGCAAAAATGAAAAAGTCTAAGAGTAGTTTATTTTTATACATTGTAGTTACAACATACATTTCTGAACACTCGTTTACTATATAGAAAAATGAAAAATATGTTTTTCAATTTTTCATCGATATCAATGTTTCGAACTACAGTACACATAATAAAGGTAATATAATTAGCGTTTTCATTTTTGTTCTGTACTGCGCATCTGTCAATTTAGAGGTATTATGGTGGGAAAATTGTAGATCGAGTGCCTCTTTACCTGTCTTATTTTAATATTTTGGTGTTATTGTTTCTAATGATGCGTGCTAAATTCCAGTGGGCACTCGAACAGCCATTTTAAATTGTTTGGCACTTTCAACTTTGACAACCTGCGCAATGTATTACCTTAGATTTGTGTACTTAAAAAAAATATATGATGTCAAGAAATTTTAATTTAAGGTTAGTTTCCAAGTAAAATCTTGTGTTTGCTTTAAATTTCCTCAGCCAAAAAGAGCATAAATCATGTGGTATGTTTGTAAGACGCGTACAAGATTGGATTTTTAATTTTAAAAATGTCAACATGAACATAGGATCCCTCTTCACTAATATTTTGGTTTAATAAAAAGCTATTATTTTCTCCTTTTTCTTATTTTAATTTTTAATAAATATTTTTATGATATTATAATATTTTTATATTTTTAAAATTTTTGTTTCTTATAAAAACTTTTTGAAATAATTTTAGAAAATTGCCTTAGTGTTGAGTTTTCCCGAAAGAATGAACGAAAAAAAAAGATGAAAAAATCAGTTTTGGTAGAGTTTTTGATATTTTTCACATTTTATTTTGTAATAACAATATCATCTTTAGACAGGGTATAGCTTTTAACCACAAGAAAAATTTCATGTGATTAATCGACTCATGCATTTTGATTTAGTTGATATTTATGAACGTGATGGTAAAATCTATTTGAACTTATGAAAACTGTTAACATACCAAAATGTATCTCTCAAAATATTAATCGTGATGAGCTTTTCCGGTTTAATTTTTTCAAACAAAATTAAGTGAAGTTGGTCTCTATTGAAAACATAACATTTCTTCAAACGAAAAATAAAAATTACTGCAGAGGTTTTTATGATTGGTTTCCGTTTGAACAAACTCACCACAATATAAATTATTAAGTATAGGGAATAGTTATACTTTTCTTAGAAATCAATTTCCTTGAAAACAAATCAATTTCGTATTATACGCATTTAAATTGTCTTTGTGCTGTCAAGTACAACCAATTAGTAATGTTTCTTTTTCTGATTTCTATTACGAATGTTGGATAACTTTAATAATCTTTGAATGAAATTGACAGGCATAAGTCAGTCTGGTAAATCAATGAATACAATTTGTTTGCTTTTCAACAAAAGATTATTGTGGCTCTAAAAAAATGCTAACTTTGGTTCCTTATATTCTTGTTAATAAAACATTTACCTACATATAATATGAGAAAAGAATAGCTACGTCATGTCACTTGTTCATACGAAAAAGAATAGTTGTTGCTATAGGTTTTGTTGTATATAAATCCTTATTTTCCATGTAATAATGAAAACGTGTATGAACACTATATCTATTCCATTTCTCATGCTCCTTATCATTATAATATTGGAAAATTGGAGAGATATAAATATAAACTGATTTCTTCATAAAAAAGGACACAGGTGAAATTCATGAAGTTGGAAAAGGAAAACAGTAGTATTCAGAAACATGTTAATATTAACTTTTCGTAATTAATCAACTCAAATTTAGTAATTGCATTAAATTTCCAATTGGTTCCCAATATAGAAAGAAAAAATAAATAATCGTTTCTCTTTTCTGTTAAAAGAAATAATATCTCCATATCAACATGAATTTTTACCTGGCAGGTCAACTTTTACTAGTTTAACCATTTTTTCTAACTTTACTTAGAATAATATTGAAAAGGGTTATAAGGTGGATGTTGTATAAACAGATTTTGCAAAAGGATTGTACACAGTAGATCATAAAATTTTGATACAAAAACTGAATCGAATAGGATTCCCCCAAAAATGCTTGATTGGTTTAGTTCATATCAAATAGGGCGTACTCAATATGTTAAAATTTATTCGACAAAATTATTACTAGAGAACTTTACAGAAAACTATTGATCTAAAAATTAAACCAACAATTTTTTTTCTTTTTTCTTTATATCTTCTATTTTTTTTTTATCTATCCTTACTTCTATTTACTCTTTATGTTTCTTCCTGTATATATTATTTTATTAAAATTTAAATTATATTTATCTTATTAAAATTATTTTTTTTTTCCAAACTATTATCATATTAATTTTTTTAAATAACCTAAATTATAATTACAAGATCTAAATCTTACGTGTACTAAGAAATTTAATGAATAAACAAATACAAACTTCTAAATCTATAATAGTTACATCTGGAGTTCCTCAAGGGAGCCATCTTGGCCCACTCCTTTTTCTTGTATTTATTAACGACAGATGATCTAAAAATGTTTTCATGTATTAAAAAAGGGATTGTTATCCCTTACAAGAGAACCTTAATAGGCTTTCAGAATTGCACCATTCAAAAACAAACTGCCTCTTTTTTTCATCACTCGTCGTTTGTCTCCGTTATTGTCTGATTAGGGAGCGTAACGAAATCCCGAATCACAAAATCCCGAATCACAAAATCCCGCCGAAAAAAAAAAATAAAAATCCCGCCGAAAGATTTTTTTATAAATATTTGTCGGGATTTTCACTACTCTTTATAAAGTACTTTTTTGTACTTTTTAAAAAATATTTCTAAATTAATGTTTTTTGACAAAATATTAAATTTTATTGAAATATTTTTTAATTATTCTTAGCCAATCAGAAGAAATGGGCTCGACGACGGCAAAAATGTCAAGAAAACGCATTTCAAACTGTTTTTTTTTAACTCTGCAAAATGGCTTATGTATAATTTTTTTTTTTCGCTTGAATGAAATTTTAAGCGTTTTTATTTAGAGGAAAAATAAAAAGGGGGGTGAACATTCTTGCTACCCGCGCAGCGGGCCAGGCAATTAATTATTTATTTTCTTAAAAGCTTTGGAAAAAAACTTTTTTACCAACTTTTTTTTAATTTTTTATAACTGACACTTCCTAGATCACGAATATGCTTTTTCGAAGTCGCTAGGTCGCTTAGTTTAGCCGCAAATCAAGTTTAAAGGTGTCAACTTTGATGCCTCTAGCACGTCTAGTTTAGCCGCAAATCGTGTTTAAAGATAAAAGTCGATTTTTCATATAATGCGGTGCATCAGTTTAAAGAAACTTTGCATTCACCCAACCCCGCACCTACCCAACATCCTATAGTGTGCCAAGCAGGGGGGTTGCAGGGGGGCAGCATGCCCCCCCATAGATATCTCACTTTGATCCAAGAAAAGACTTTTGTACAAGAAAACTGTTGAAATAGGCGCCTGTCTGGCGACTTGACATACCCTAAGCGGAGCAATGGAGTTGCGTGAGCGGTGCAAAGCCCCCCAAAGAGGGAGTTCAAATCCTGAGAACCCGCGAAGCGGGTCACCCAAGGTACTTTTGTCCAAAAAACACTTTTATACAAGAAAACTGTTGACATTGGCGCCTGCCTGGCGACTGGACATGCCCTAAGCGGAGCAACGGAGTTGCGTGAGCGGTGCAAAGCCCCCCAAAGAGGGAGTTAAAATCCTGAGAACCCGCGAAGCGGGCCACCCAAGGTACTTTTGTCCAAAAAAACACTTTTATACAAGAAAACTGTTGACATTGGCGCCTGCCTGGCGACTGGACATGCCCTAAGCGGAGCAACGGAGTTGCGTGAGCGGTGCAAAGCCCCCCAAAGAGGGAGTTAAAATCCTGAGAACCCGCGAAGCGGGCCACCCAAGGTACTTTTGTCCAAAAAACACTTTTATACAAGAAAACTGTTGACATTGGCGCCTGCCTGGCGACTGGACATACCCTAAGCGGAGCAACGGAGTTGCGTGAGCGGTGCAAAGCCCCCCAAAGAGGGAGTTCAAATCCTGAGAACCCGCGAAGCGGGCCACCCAAGGTACTTTTGTCCAAAAATCACTTTTATACAAGAAAACTGTTGACATTGGCGCCTGCCTGGCGACTGGACATACCCTAAGCGGAGCAACGGAGTTGCGTGAGCGGTGCAAAGCCCCCCAAAGAGGGAGTTCAAATCCTGAGAACCCGCGAAGCGGGCCACCCAAGGTACTTTTGTCCAAAAAACACTTTTATACAAGAAAATTGTTGACATTGGCGCCTGCCTGGCGACTGGACATGCCCTAAGCGGAGCAACGGAGTTGCGTGAGCGGTGCAAAGCCCCCCAAAGAGGGATTTAAAATCCTGAGAACCCGCGAAGCGGGCCACCCAAGGTACTTTTGTCCAAAAAACACTTTTATACAAGAAAACTGTTGACATTGGCGCCTGCCTGGCGACTGGACATACCCTAAGCGGAGCAACGGAGTTGCGTGAGCGGTGCAAAGCCCCCCAAAGAGGGAGTTCAAATCCTGAGAACCCGCGAAGCAGGCCACCCAAGGTACTTTTGTCCAAAAATCACTTTTATACAAGAAAACTGTTGACATTGGCGCCTGCCTGGCGACTGGACATACCCTAAGCGGAGCAACGGAGTTGCGTGAGCGGTGCAAAGCCCCCCAAAGAGGGAGTTAAAATCCTGAGAACCCGCGAAGCGGGCCACCCAAGGTACTTTTGTCCAAAAAACTCTCTTATACAAGAAAACTGTTGACATTGGCGCCTGCCTGGCGACTGGACATACCCTAAGCGGAGCAACGGAGTTGCGTGAGCGGTGCAAAGCCCCCCATAGAGGGAGTTAAAATCCTGAGAACCCGCGAAGCGGGCCACCCAAGGTACTTTTGTCCAAAAAACACTTTTATACAAGAAAACTGTTGACATTGGCGCCTGCCTGGCGACTGGACATGCCCTAAGCGGAGCAACGGAGTTGCGTGAGCGGTGCAACGCCCCCCAAAGAGGGAGTTAAAATCCTGAGAACCCGCGAAGCGGGCCACCCAAGGTACTTTTGTCCAAAAAACACTCTTATACAAGAAAACTGTTGACATTGGCGCCTGCCTGGCGACTGGACATACCCTAGGCGGAGCAAAGGAGTTGCGTGAGCCCTACAGAGAACCCAAAAAGGGGGGTGAACAACCTTGCTACCCGCTCAGCGGGACAGGCAATTGTAGATTTGACACCAAGAATTTCTTTATTTATTATTTATTTATTTATTTAAAAGTTTTGTAAAAAAACTTTTTTCACCAACTTTTTTTTGATTTTTTGGAATTGACACTTTCTAGATCACGAAAATCCATTTTTGAACTCGCTAGGTCGCTTAGTTTAGCCGCAAATCAAGTTTAAAGGTGTCAACTTTGATGCCTCTAGCACGTCTAGTTTAGCCGCAAATCGTGTTTAAAGATAAAAGTTGATTTTTCATATAATGCGGTGCATCAGTTGAAAGAAACTTTGCATTCACCCAACCCCGCACCTACCCAACATCCTATAGTGTGCCAAGCAGGGGGTTGCAGGGGCAGCATGCCCCCCATAGATATGTATCTCACTTTGATCCAAGAAAAGACTTTTGTACAAGAAAACTGTTGACATAGGCGCCTGCCTGGCGACTTGACATACCCTAAGCGGAGCAACGGAGTTGCGTGAGCGGTGCAAAGCCCCCCAAAGAGGGAGTTAAAATCCTGAGAACCCGCAAATCGGCCACCCAGGGTACTTTTGTCCAAGAAAGAACAATTTACAAATTAAAACCGCTTCATCAACGTTTTAAACTATTTGAAAAATTTAATATCTCTTTACAAATTTTTTTAGTCCTTGAAAGAACTTTTTTTTTTATTTTGTTCTTTCAACCTCACCTAATCCGACCTAAATAAAAAAATCCAATATCTCTTAGTGAGATCTTACCCCTACCGGTTTCTAATAAGAACTGAAGTTTACTGTCGACCGAATCCTGCTTATATACTTTTTTCAAAAGGAGGAGGAGCCTAAACCAGTGAGGTCTTCTGCAAACCAAAACAGTAGGAAACTTCGTTCTTGTTGATTCTCATTGATTGGTGTCACCAGTTACTATGGAAATGAAAATCCATACAGTGCTGTCAATTTAGTAGTGAAATGGCGGGATTTCGTGATTCGGGATTTCGTGATTCGGGATTTTGTGATTCGGGATTCTGTGAATCGGGATTCTGTGAATCGGGATTTTGTGATTCGGGATTTCGTACCCAACCCGTCTGATTATTGTATTGATAATATTGTTCTCGAAAAAGTTTGTCTTAAAAAAGATCTTGGGGTTATTTTTGAATCTTATTTAATGTTTAATCATCATATCGATTTCATAGTAAGTAAAGTCAATTTAATGTTAGGGTTTGTAATTCGTAACTCAAAGCCTTTGAGTCAAAGGGCTTAAAAGATCGGTATACACTAAAATCATTGTATGTTCCATATATCAGATCAGTTCTTGATTAACGTGGTGTAGTATCCCAACTAACAAACTCTCCAGAATTAAAGCCTTCAAAATCTGAAAAAAAACTCCCATAAGACTCTTTTATATCTCATTGCTAAACTTAAGAATTATTATCTTGTCATGAAACTTAAATGGGTTTCATAATTTTTTATTTTCACTTTTGCAGTTTCAAACTAAATCATATATAGCTAAATCAATTTTTCTTCTGGTAATAGTAGGAATAATTTCATATAGTCTTATAAGAATTATTTTGTGAAAATTCAGATATAAATAAGTTTCGTAGTCTTGATAATTCTATAAATTATTTATTTATATAATTATTTATTTAAGAACATACACATTAAAGGTCTTATTTATAAACGTTGTCTAACTTTAAACAACTGTCCAACTTTGGAAAATGTGTTAAAAAAACCTTGTTTATTGTTGTCGTATAGCTGCCTAACTTAGACACAAGAGTAGAATGTCTTTACCGTGAATAATTAGATATTTATTTTTATAAAATAAAGCATATTTCCACGAATTTGAAAATACATACATAGATAGAAAGTGTCTAAGTAGACAAAAATCTAATAAATACAACTGTAAGAGATTAAAAATTAACAACACATTTTTTAAGAGTTTTATTCATTTTATACTTTTATGAAAACCCCTATAGGATCTCCTCGCAAATGGAGTACCCCATCTTAGCTTACCCGAGAAAAACATTTCTGTCGATGGATTAAAAAACCTCTAAAAAAAATCGGAATCAGTGCGTTCACGAGCAGTCTTTGAATATGTTTTAACTGGATTGACAGTGTGATTACACGGACACACAAAATAATCAACTCATTGACCCTTTAATTCGTGACAACGCGAGTGTCAACACAGCCGTCAACGAGTTGATAGTATTTTGCATCATTTTGATTTCAAAGAGTCGACGCGTTGACCATCTTATCGTTGTATTGTTGCAACAATTCAGATTTTCCAAGTATTTTTATCTTAATATAAAAAAAAAAAAAAAACAAAATTTGTGTCTGCTTTTTTTGAGGTTATGTTATATCATCACGGATTTTCCTCCGAAAAAAACTAGTTGCACAGCTTCTTAAAGTTTATTATTTTATTTTATTTTCGTATTTTGACATTCTATTGATTGATGCCCTAAATGCATACAAAATAAAAGCTATTCAAACGCCCTATAACTATTACATTATATCTTTTGGTAAAACAAAATTCAGCACGAACCATGATGATTTTTTCCAACCAGCAATACTGGCTGTATGGGTTAGATATGCATCTTCCAGTTATGTCATATACCTAACCTATCCTATTTATATAGGTAATCTCAGCATCCAATAACAATGAAGATCTGAACAAAAATCTGTCTCCTCCAGCAACTTTTTTTTTTTAGAATTTTGTAACAGTTGGATTCAGACAAAAACCTATTTAAAAAAATGCTTCAGGATTTTCAGATTTACAACAGGATCAAACGAGCCAAATTGGACATGAGGAAAATGTATAGGTTGGGGACTTGACAGGAACTAAGAGCACAAACCCACAACAATTGCAGAATAAAACGTTCATTCCACACCACAATTGTATATAGTAGGTATAGTTGTCTGTCCTGTCCTGTCATGAATGCAAACGATATTCAATAAATAAATGTCCTTTAGGCTTCAGCCTACATTTAGCATGGTTCATGTACCAATCGACGTTCTATAGTTGCCCTCGGTCGCATCCTTCGGTTGATTTTAGTTGTTTGGGATTGCAAATTACCATTACACAGCAAAATATAAATGTCCCATAGAATATATAAATATATATAGAGTAAATGCTTTATAGGCAAAAATAGCGACTCCTTGGTTATGCTCTCTAACCGCGTTGTAGAAAGGTTTTCCACATTGGATTTCATTTTCTAGTGGCATCCACGGATGTCACTAGAACGGCCGACCCCATATCGCTATGATTATGATTTAAATCTGCAGATAAAGTATCTCGCACCACGAAAAAATCTAAATGTCAGGATTTTGAAAGCGGTTATCATTTAAAAGCAGGAAAACATTTTCAAATTAATTTGACATTCGAAGATGGTTATTTTATATAATATAAGTATTTATTACGTTTATTTTGGAACATATTTCTTTGGCATTTGCGATGGCTAAACCTGGGAAAAATATGCTGAATCAGAAAACTAAAATAAAAATATTCTATTGTTAGGTTTACCTATGAGATTGAGATTAAAAATAATATGTGTCTGTGTCTATATCTGCACCCATCTTTACAAAAACACCCAAATTCAAATCCTGTTACAAAATTTTCGAAAAATAACCTTCACCCAAAGACATCTCTTAAACAAAGGGTCCGTCCAGGCCAGTCTGCTTCTTGATACATAGAAGTTTTAATAACCATTATTAAATTCTCGGTTGGTTACCTTTGTTATTTTGCCGTTGTCGTCATTGAGTCTAGAAGCAGATAGGTAAAAAGACAAAATGTCCTTCTTCAGGATTTCATTTAATCAAATCTGCATCTGTTATTCAAATTGTATACCACTGAAGCATAAAGAGACGAAGCGACCTAAAAAATTATAGAAACTCGTATAGATTTGCGTATATGCCTATGTAATGTATGTATATTTCAGGATTATCAACCTGCTATGTAACTTTTGTTGGGTTTGAAATATTAAAACTAAATATATTAGACAGGTGAAGATCCCATTTTGATTTGAAAGACGCTGCCTCTCCAAAATTGCTTTATTGAATTTGCATGCTGCATGGCATGAGTGAAAAGGAGTTGTATATAGTTCTTCGAAATATGTTGATACGGAAGGTCATACCTTTACTTTACCTATAGTTCTGAAGAAGGTATTATAAATAAGAAAGGTATTTACTGAAAGGTGTTTGATTTTTTAAAAACATATACCTACATAAGTGAGATTAAGGTTTTCGTTTTTATTCCGTTAAATAACGCAATCAAGTGTATATAATATATAAAATCAAAACTGATAAAATCCATTTAGAATGTGGAACTAAGCATATAAATTGGCACACAACCTTACACAGGACTTTGACAAAACAACTTTTTTCTTTAAGAATAGAACTAGAAATATAATTCCTGATTTAAACCAACAATAGTTATACCATAAAATTAAGCTATACACTATACCTATATATGACGATGCAAGTATACATAATTGGCTTTTGAATATAAGCGCATAGAGCTCATAGAGACTGCATCTTCCTATAGAAATAAAATTATAACAGAATTTTGGTTAAAATAGATCCATCACTTTTATATGTATTCTCATGTTTTTAATAATTATTAGAAACGGTTTTTCTCACAACATTATTCAATTTTAAACATTTGAGTCAACCAGGCAAACGGTAACGTCATTGTTTTCAGAGATAGCTGCGCTATTCTTGCATTCAATTTTCATTTTGTTTTTATTCTACCGCTTCAATTATTATCGCCATTAACGGTAGCATTGTTATTATTACTACTATTTCCGTTGCCTTGTTTCATTTTCAATTTTTCTATATACCCAGAGCTAAGTGTGTGATCTTTAAAATTTCAGCGGATAATATTAATCACACGAGTCGTGAAGCAACTTCTTGCGGCACCTATTACAGTTTTCATATAAAAAACGTCAAGCCAACACCAATTTGATTGTCAATAATGATCTTTTTTTGACGCAAATCATTGAAAATGCAATCGTCTTGCCTGCATAACAAAAATTTGATCAACAGTAAAAATGTTGAGTTGAAAAAAAAATATTGAACAGCTAGAGAGTACTCGTAAACTTCAAATGCGTTTGCAAGAAAATTAAGTGAAGTTGGTCATAGAGATTATTTGGAAGCAGAACGTTTGCATTATTAAGGATAGCAATATCTGCGTCAAAAAATTAGATTCATTTGAAGTTTAAATTGACGTTGATGTGACGTTTTCGAAAACGACAAATTCGAATATATTATGACTTTGACAAACTGCGTTATCGAAAATAATGCTGTTCCATAAAAATTTTTTTTTTCAACAGCTGACTTTTGCATTTTACGTTTTCATGCTGAGGCACTTCGCAACATTTGTGTTTGGTCATAAAAGCTGCAAATATGCGATTTTTGTGTGTCTGTACGGTTCTTAGTATCATTTTCTGAGCACAAAACACCACAACTTTAAGTTTTTAGAAAAACTTAAATTCGAAAAAAATGCAAATTTGGAAAAATAAATAATAAATATTAAAAACAAATATTTACGGCACATGGCAGTCAAAAGTGAGCAAATCGCATCACAACCGTTTTTTTTTTTTTAATCAAAAATGGCGGTGCTAACTTCACACACATGAATTTGACCCAAAATGTTGCATTAAATAAAACAAAAGAACTTGTCTAACAAAATATGATCCCAGTACAAAGTAATGTAAATGCTGGTAACTGCGGTTTTGTCACAAACATCATGTTTAGAAACCAACACCCCCAGGTCACATTGCATTACCTATACCTACCGCCAATCAATCAGTCACGCTATCCGCATGATTGCGCTAGCAAAAAACCACACTTCTGGACCATGAAAATGAACATCAAGTTCAGGTTTCACCTATAGATAATATGAACACGGATATATGTACATATACATACATATATGCGGGTATAGATTTTTAAAGCATTAAATTTTTGCTGACAGTCAAACTCAAAAATTATTCCCGAAACTATGTCAGATTGACTATATGTCTGTGTTGTGTAGGTACAGTACATATGTTGAAATTTAAGGCTTGCCAATCAGACAGGCATTCAATCAGCCCACTAAAATTGTATGGATCCGAATGCAAAGTAGGTAAAGGCAAAGGTAACCACACAGGGAGACTAATTCCCTATAGTGGTGAATCTGTTAAAAGCCTACATATGTGCACCTTGCAACATGTCACACAGAGGACATGCTGAAAACGCGACCTAAAACGAATTTTGGTTAACGTTTTGATTTTTCCGAAATCACGCTTCCTGGTGCCGCACTTGTATAGTATGGCTTCAGCTCAACACATAAAAAGAGGGATGATATGGCGCAGCAAGCATCAAAAGCATCGTACTAGCAACGAAATAGATAGTAATTGAGGTACAGAACAGGGCCATGGGTTTCCGGCCATAAAAATGGATTAGGCCAATCCTTGATGTCATTTTTGTTTCCCGTGTATACCTAAATTCGATTTAGTGTTGTCTTCTTCCTTTTTTTTAATTTCAATTTTTTTTCAAGTCTTTTGCTTTGACGGATCAGATAGATTATATATTCTATATTGCATATTTTTTGTTTGGAAATTTTACAAATACTTTTTTGTACAGATTTTCAAAGTTCGGAAGTGCAGGTTAACTATATTATTAAGTTTTCTGTCTTTTCTGAATTTCATAAATAAATAAAACCCAGTTAATATGGAATGACGTTTTTTTGAAATATCTCATTTGCTAATGTATTCCAAATCAGATAAATCCTTACGGACTAAGTTATAGTAAATTATTTTTTTAAGTACTAAATAGCTACATAATTTCAGATTCTTCATAGATAATAATTTGTCGTCATAATTCTTTCATCGTTAATTGTTTTTCTCGATTTTGTACAAATTTGTTTATGTTTGCTAAAAACTGGTTCCCTTTACCCATGACCTAAACTTTATTCTGTAGTAGATATAAACGTATTAAGTAAGCCATTAAAATAAGATTTAATTAAGATTAACATATCTTTATTTATTTGCATAATGGCATTCACACATTTTAAAACTTCTTTATTCATAAATGTTCATTCATTAAAAATTTTCTATATATATCTGTCCTCATTACAGATGGACTCATTGACTTGTCATCATTTCTTAATCATGGCTCGTCAGGTTAGTTCATTGCATTTGTTTTTTTTTTTTTTTTAATTTTCCTTTTGATGTATTTTTTTTTTTAATTATTCTTGTAAATATATCCTGACCAAACATTTGTTTCATATAAATAATTTTTACTGTTATTCGAATTATACGAAATTTTTGAACTCTGTATGTGTTTAGTACGAATTGTAATTTTTTTAATCAATTTTATTAAATGTTGTTATTTTTATTATTAATTTATTAGTTAGTTATTTTTATTATTAAAAAATATATTTTGAGGACACTGAGTCTGTTTAATTTAAAAATAAAACATTATTTTGGGATGGTAATTAAAAAAATACATATTGAATTATATTTATTCAATATCAATTTTACCTACAAAAACAAACTTTTTTCGTTAAATTATATCACATTTTTGAGAATAAACAAAATTTGATATGTCTGCCCAAAAATAAATATTCAACTTCAATTTAAGTAAGTGATGTATTAAATTTACATTCGTTTTACGAGAAAATAATATGCATAAAATATATTAATTTGAGAGCTATATTTATTTTTAATCTCAATCAAATCCAGAAATCACATTTAAAAAAAAAAAACATTATGGAATACTCACTATTAATAAAATGCACGAAATGATTCAATGATGATGATGCAAAAAAATAGTAAAATTTAAAAAAGCATGAGATTCATTTTGTTTTTAAATCGATCGCAATAATTGGAATTTCAAACATATTATCATCTGATTTCTGAAATAAGTACGAATCCTTAAAGTATTTTTTAACCAAAAGCCTATACTATTCATAAAGAATAATTTTTAAAAACATTGCCACCCTTATTAATAAAAAAAATCTTTATTATCTTCTAATTCACAAACAACTAACGAATTGATCAAAATAAAATGACGAATTCAAATCTTATTAATAAACAATTAACTGCTAATTGACGTTAAGTAGCAAATATTCACGAAAATTTACTAAATTCAACAAGAAGGTGTCGCAAAAGAGTATTTTTTAGTCTCGGCACAGTGTACACTTTTACATACACTAGCGTTTGTTTTATTTTTATCTCTAGTCGTTGCCAAAAATATCTTTAGTATTTTTAACTTATAATTACTCATTAATGCACCTACTTGGATGAAATATAGTCAAATAACATGAATTAACTTCAATTTTGACTAATTTATAAGATTTCGCTTATTTAACCCATTATAATTTATATTTAGTTTCCGTTTATTAATAAAGGAGTTCGTTATTTTTCATCGTTTATCTCCTTCTGGAGAATGTCAAAAAGCGCTACTGGTATCATTTTTAAATTAAATCGATCCACCAGCCTAGGCTGAAGAGCTTCATAAACAGGGTGATTGTCATAAGATGTGACACTGAAATACCGAAACCTTACGAAACCGAAACGATAAAGGAGTAGTTTTTGTAATTCTCAACTTTTTCGTTAAATGAATAAGGTAAAATATTTTTTAAAGGCGAGAGGAGCAATTTTTTCAAAAACAAATCACCCAAAATCAACGAAAAATGTCATATACCTTTTTTAAAGCCGGAAATAAATTTTTTTTAGTCTATTGATAAGTAGAATTTTGAATCAATAATTCAACAAGTCCAATTAAATAGTGCTAAGTCTTCTACTTGGCTGATGTATTTCAGTAGTATATAGAGTTTGTATTATTAAAAAAAAACCTTCAGATAAGTAGAATTGTTTTAGGGAACATTTTTTTTTATTTTCAAACTCAAATTTTTGTAATAAAAATTTATTTAATCCAATTTTGTTCAAGATTTTAGGTTATTAAGTAGTATTTTTGTTTTTAATATTTAATAGTATTATCGATTTTAAGTCAAAAGTCGAAAATAACAAAATCTACTTTTTATTTTATTTTCCGTTATCTCATTATCTGCTTGACATATTTAAATTCCTTTTCTAATAATTTTAATAAATATTAAAAAATAAACAATAGTGCCAGAAGTTTGAATGTTGTTCTTAATTTTTCATTTATTTCATTTATTAAGAATTGTATTGTTAATTACAATTTATAAATGTAATTATTAATTAGTCAATGTAAATCCTAACATTTACAATAAATCCCAACGTATAATATAAACCAAACTCGAAAAAGTTGGAAAACAATGAAATAAGTGTAAGTCTATATTATTAAAATATTAAAAACAAACAAAAAGTACCAAAAACAAACTATTAATTTTAACCGCTCTAGCAATTTTTTGATTTTTTTCCGATGTATAAATTTGAAAATTTGATGGCGTACTAGCGTCGGTTTTAAAACAAGTTAAAAAATTGTTTTATCAATTTATTTCTTATTATGTTTATTTTTTAACAATTTTTTTAGTTCCAAGCATGTATAATAATGTACAACACCGTGCTATATTGTTCAAATTTGTGTACTCACATAACGAAACAACTTTAAAATAATTGTGTTTCATTATCCAAATTACTAAATATTTTTTTTATAAATCAGATGAATATTTTTTATAATCAGGCTTTACAACAAAAGTATTAAGAACGTGCGACCCAGTTGTGTATTTTATTTTTATTCATTTTAAATTTTCATTAAACTTATAGCTCCTTTAAATTCATGAAAACTACTCTTATTATATATATGTACATCAACAAGTTCATTAATTTACCATAATCCCTAGATTATAATAACTTAATGCTAACGCCTTTTTCCCTTAAAAAAAACTATATTACGATTAATGACTATCTAAAAAGTAAAGTTACTTGATACGATAAAAATCTACAACTAACTTACATTATAGTATGTTGCTTGTGTATTTAAATATAAAATGTCGAACTTAAATATGCACAGTGCATACAAATTTATGCTACTTAACTTGTGCTCAAAATTTCCCAGTTAATATAGTTCAACGTGACGAAAGTTTAAATTTTATTTATGAAATTTAGGTCAGGCAAATAACTTAAAAAAAGAGTTCGTTGAAATATACAGAGCAGAAATTCTTCTTATGTGTCCTTTGCAAACCTATTACTCTACTAGTAGTTAAAATATTAATTTGATACATTACATCGATATATGTACAATGTGCATATATGTAAAATTGTAAATGGCTTGAACTCTCTTTCGTAACTTTACTGAACAAAAAATACATGTCACTGATTATATATTTATAACACATCTAACTTTTTCAAAGAGGATTAACTAAGATGAAGTGAATGTTGACTGGAAATTAATTAACTCTTATGTTTATTTTACCAGTCATGTTAAACTGCTGGCGCATTATGTTGAATTTCAAATTTAATTGGCACCGTATTTGATTCCTAAAAAAAAATTGATTTTAACTTACATATATGATATATTAGCCAATTTTTGTTTATAAACCGTAAACAAATATTTTATAATAACTTTTTTGCTGTTACTGTATGTGTGTTTAAATTTACTGAGCTATAGCTACTCACTTAAAAAAAAAAAAAAACTATAAATAAATGTATTTAGATAATTAACTTTGAGGGAAGTCTGTAACTCGACCCATACAAACATAAAACTTAAGGTTCTGACGTGATTCTCTAGATAGTAAATCGAATTTTCTCGAAAGCAGCTTTAACGATCTAAACTACGCTTGAATTGAATCGAGGTATCACCGAGCATAATAGACGTTGAGAGTGGACAAATTGAAATCCCGTTTTAATATAATGTAACAGGCTTGTAAAAGAATGCAATCTTTTGTGAATGCAGTCTTTAAAAATCATTTATTGAATTCAATTAAAAGATTGCATTCATTGATTTTACTTTGGGACTTGAGACTTCAAATTATGCAATCACCATTCACTCGTAGCAAAAAGATTGCAATAATTTTTTTCCCCCATTCATTTTACAGCAATCAATTGAATGCAATCTTTTGAGAATTCATGCATTCTTTGCATTCTTTTGCATTCTTTGCAAAAGAATGGTTGTGAGTTTTGGGGTGGATTTCGACTAAAAAAATTCCTGCAAATGCTTACGTTTTTTAAAATGTATCTATTCTGTCCGGAAGCATTCGTTTAGTGCCCTAACCGTAGGAGAAAGACATCGAAAGTGGGTCTAGCTATTCTGTCCACAACTATTCTTAAAAAAAAAATATTTAGAAAGAAACATACAAAACAATTATTTTCTAGTTTTATAAAGCTATAACATTTTAATTCTTGACATTTTTCTTTATATTTTTTCTATTTTGAGTAAATTTTGTTCCCAAAAATGGTTATTTATGCAACGTGCCTGGTATTTCCCATTAAAAAAAGCTATTTTTTTATTTTTATTTTTTTCAAAAAAAGAATGTTGATCAATTTTGTATGCAGAGTCTTCTAGAAAGTATAAATATTATTACACATGTATCTATACTGAAATTCTTTGAATTGAAAATAAAAATTAAAAATATTTCGGAAACGACTTGGTCGATTTTTCTGAAAGTTGAAATATAACGGGTTTTTAGTATTGAATATTCAAAAGATTTTAAAAAAATATCAACAAAAATAATGGTACGCATGTCTTGAAAAAACCGTACGATTTACAACTAATACAAGGAAATAATGTATATGACCAGCAGGTACCTCCAATAGAACCATATTTTTGACCTCATTTTCGACTTAAACAATTTTAAATAAAATAAAAGCTCACAAAGATTGCATTTAAATTTAAAAAAAAAAATTCGTTTTGTTTAAAATTCCTTCGATATTTCAAGAACGGGTTGATGATTTTTTTTAAATTATTGAAACTGGTGATCTAACATTTTTTCTTAAAAATGTTTAAGAAAACTTATTTTATCTACAATATAAAATTATTTTGTATTTAAAAAACCCCGTTTTATTTGATTTATTAAAGATATCAGATAGTGTGCATCGCATTGGTATTTAAACAATTTAGAAGTTGTCAAATCAATTTATTTCTAATTAGGTTATTAATTTTTAACAATAAGTCTTGGTCTCATCTCAAACTTTAAATATTTACTCACGACTACTCGAATACTTTAACCAACATAATTTGATCGTTATGTTTGTTATGTGCTGTATAAACTCCTAGAAACGTTTTTATCATAATTTAATGAATGGGCTTTTCTGTTCTTGTGTATTTAAACGTTATAAATAATACACTGATGCTTATAGAAACGCGCCTCTTGATTTAAGTAAACACATACCTATAATTTATTTCGATAAACCGAAAATACGTCCTTGTATACATATATATGTATATATTTTAACGGTTGATTTAATGAGTATTTTGCAACGCTTTAGTGGTTATAGACAGAATAATTGCATTTCCCCCAAGCCCTATCTGGTGTAGGTACATACAAAGTCTCTTTGATTACAAGGACTTCGAAGGATAACGATGAAATCTGGTATAATATACGGTTTAATACGACAACGCAACGATGATGATGATGATAATGATGGTGATGATGATGATGTTCCTGAAGTTAGCGGCATGGTGCGGCTGTTTCGTTTCGTGTGTCTCGCTGCCAACATTTTAATTAAATGGTATCAGCAGTGTTAATTTCAAAATTGGAGACATGTTTATTATCTATTAAAATTTAATGCACACTGCATACAAATATTTTTGAGCTAAATAAGGATGGTATGTAAGCAGTATAGTGCCAGTGAAAAGGTTGAAGTATATTGGGAAAGTAAACATTGGTAGTGGCTTGAAAAAAAATGTATTTGTTTTGGAATAAAGAACTTGTCCAGAAAAGAAAAATTTAATAGATTACAAAAATTAAAGGATCTAGAAACAAAAGAAATTTTAAATTTCTGAATAATAAATCTTACTTTTTTTTATTTTAATAGGTATATAAAAAGTTTGCGGTTAAAATTAAATGTTTTATGCTTCAGACTTTGAGAACCACTCAAATGCTAAGTCTAGGCTGTTTCAAATTATTTTTATATAAACACTTATAGTTTCCATGTACTATACTAATACGACCTTAACCGAGATCTTTAGTTTGCCTTAAAATATCCCAGTGTATTTTTTTTTCATAGTTAGTTTCATGATACAAACTACATATATATAAGATGTCATTCTTGTTAAACTTAGCAACAACAATTTTGTCTTGCAATTTATTCTTATTGCTCAAAAACTCCAGTTCAGCTTGTCAAAATAATAAAGTAAACAAATTATCTTAAAAATATTTTAGCCTTATATCATAGTTTAACAATCCTTTTTTTGTATTTAATTTCAGATAATGAAATGCGTGACTTGAGTGTGACATTCTATGGTGGATCCGGTCAAATCAAACACAATACAATAACATTTACTAGTTTGAGCATTCTTTGTATAACAAGTATATTAGCCATGGCAATACCCAGGGTCTTAACTTAAATTTAAAAACTACAACAAGTTTATTAAAATAAAACAAAAAAGAACAATCTTAAATATTAATTAAATAAAAAATATAATTACATCCGTCATAATGTCATATAGCAAATAACTATTAAATTAAAAAAAAGACGAATCAACTCATCGCCATTAAAATTATAATAAAATTAAAAAAAACAAAACAAAAAAAAAAAACTTTTAAGAATCATTTTCACCGAATATAAAATACAAAAAATACAGACTCACCTTGCAGAAGAAAATTTATTTAAAATGTTGTTTAATTTGTTTCTTCTTTTTTTTTACCAAAAATGTACATAAAACCAAAACAAATGGAACAGAAACCTACAAACTCTAATAACTAACAGAATATTTAAATAGACAATTTGTTTTATATATAAGATAAATTATAATTATTAAATAAATATATAAAACTTTAATATAACTTTTGATATTACTATAGATTTAGATGAAAAAAATATAAATATACGTATAATAAAAATTCATTAATATAAATATTATTTAGGTAAACGTATCTATCTGTTTTTTTTTTAATTGCGGATAAGTCTTTAAAAATAACAAAAAAAGTTTTAACAAGATAAAATAATTATATTGTTGGGGTGCAAGAATTCAAAAGTAAGACGAAGGATCAAAGGTATTGTGAATAATGTTATTTTATTTTCATTTCAGCCAAATGCTTGGAACAAACCTGTATAATATATAAACCAAAGGAAGATTTGCAATAAATAATTTAAACAATGAAAATAAATTAAATTTATTACAAAAAAAATTCAAATTGCACACTGACCATTAAAAAGAAGTTAAATAGAGCTAACGTTAAACCATCCGATTTTATTATAAACCTACCTTCAACTATGTTGAATAAGTTTTCTTACAGAAGAATATATAATTAGCAACACACTTATTCAATAAAAGTTAGATACTAACTCAACACCATAGTCAACTCAAAAGAGACTTTATAATTAATTTTTTAGACAACATGGAAAATTAAGATAAAATATAAATTTAATGACTGATTTTAATTTTAATCATTTTACTCCAATGAATTATGCATGTAATGTTTTTGCTTTCTTTACCAGACTTGACAGTTTTGAATGCATTTCATGGAATTTTAGATTGGATCCAGAAGCCTTCTGATCAATGATCTCGAACCTGAAACATTTTCTCTTCTTTACAGAAGAAGAACCGTTATTCTGAAAGCTTTTGGATATGACCAATCGAAAACGCCGTCAATAAAATTTATATTTACAATTTAATGAAACCATCACCACCAAATAGCAAAAAATAAATTAAAAATGTCTTATTATAATAAAAATTTAAAAAAATATATAGTGTATCTAAAATATATAAAGTATTATTAGAAAAAAGTCAGTCACAAAATATAAAACTTAATCGGAAAAAGTAAAAATTATACTTCTTAATTAAAAGAAATAAATATAATAATTATTGTTTTCCATTAATAACTCATTGATAATATTGTTAGCAAATTGAAAAAAAAAAAAATAAAAGAAAAACTACAAACAAAAATCCGTACTTCTTTTGATGAAAATAAAAACAAAACTGACGTAAATGTAAAATAAAAAAAAAGATATTGAAATAAGTATCATTAGTATAAAATAATACATTTTAAGCAAAATATATAAATACCAAATATAAAAAAGAACAAATAATGTGTATATGAATATTATATGTAATTTCAATTTTATTTTGCTATATTTGATTATTTTGTAAAATTTTTCAAATTTAAATAAAGTCGATATTATGAAAATATTATATAATGGTGTAATTTTTCTGATTTTAATAAGACCATATTCTCCAAGAATATATATTGCCTTATGAAAAAGTGCATTTTCCGTTCGAATTCGACATTAAAGTTCGCCTGCATTTATACGTATCCACAATGCAGCCTTTTGTAAATTTTAAAGAAAAAAAATTAGCCACGGATTTATTATTCACTTTATTTATTTCCGATATTTTCTTTTAGTTAATCATCCCGATTATGGAATCCGCAGTACTGGATCCGCTGCAGCTGTCAACATATTCAATACACACAAACAGAGATTATGAATTATAAAGATTGGAAAGCTCGGCTGTCATTCTGGTTTGCCTACAAGCTGGCGGACGATGGTGAGTTCATATTTTTGCACTATTGTCCATGTTTTAACGCACACTAGTGCAAAAATATGAACTCACCACTGCATAAATTGTTGTTGCAATTCACATCTATTCATCGACACGAGATGAAATTACAAAAACAACAATGTAAACAAATGGGTTTTGGAGGGTGGAACGTACGAAAGATTCCTATCTTTATAATTCATAATCTCTGCACACAAATTCAATGTTATGAACATAACGCAACGCGGCTGCAATTGGAGTTTCATACGGGTGGTGCTGCAAGAATTCACCAAGTGATTCGCAGTATATTGTTCTCTCTTCTTTTCACGACAAATGAGTAAAGACAAGAGAGAGCCCTACACTGCGAATCACTGCGGATCCAGTATTGAGGATTCCATAATCGATTTAAATATATTTCTTCGCGAAACAAATCAGCACAGCACAGTCATGTCGATTATAAAATCCGCAATCCTCAGTGATTCGCAGTGCAGGGCTCTCTCTTCTCTTTTCTCATTTGTCGTGAAAAGAAGAGAAAACACTTTACTGCGAATCACTTGGTGAATTCTTGCAGCACCACCCGTATGCAACTCCAATTGCAGCCGCGTTGCGTTATGTTCATAACATTGAATTTGTGTGTATTGAATATGTTGACAGCTGCAGCTCCAGTTGCAGCTCTGTCTCTATCTCTATTATGTTCAGGAAGTTAACCATGTTTGTAAAAAATCAAAATGTATAAAAATAAATTGGTTTTTTGTACGCGCATAATTTGGCTAAACATCATCCGATTTGTATGGAGATTTTTTTATTGTATTCGTAATGAAGAAGGTAAAGACGGAGAAATTTCAGAAATTTGGGCCTATCAACACTTCGAACTCTCTAAAAATCTTTTATGAATTGCAGTTTTGCTATTCAGCATGCCAAAATATGTTATGAATCATAAAAGAATAAAATACAAATTTTTGTGACTTTTATCATAAAAGACTTCGAGTACCTATATGAATTATAAATGAATATGTATATTTTATTTCGTGAACGAAATCTCCTTAAAAGGAAACAAATGTAAGAAAACAATATTTAAATACATAACAAACAAATAAAGAAATTAAAATAAAATTAATATTTTGTGTGAAAGCATTGAACACTTTTTGTTGGAGCTGAATGGTGTAAAACGTAGTCCCCTTGCCTATGGTATTCCCAATGTGCGATTCTTATGGCTTTTTACCATCGAATCTGTTGTCGCTTACATAAACACACAAACTATCATTATAATAAATACAAATTTTAAAATTTAATTGTAATTCGCGAGCAACCATTTCAATTTATTTGTCAGTAATGAAATTTTTGTTTAGAACAGCTGATTATGACAAGAGATTTTAGTTCTGTTTCCTAATATATTTCGTTTTCGAAGTTTCAAAACAGAATTTATTAAAAAATCGAAATACTGAATATCAATTATAAAAAATCTTTTACGGTAAAATCGTTTATGAAAATTCATAGCAGAATAACAGAAGTGGCAGAATAGGCCTAATTGTGTCTGAAAAAAGTGGAAAAAACCTGAAATTGCATACTTTTAGGGATTAAAGTTGGCGATATCTAAAAATTCCATTTTGTATTATGGGAAGGAGAAAATATTGTTTATAAATAATGACAAACACTACGAAATTGGCAATCGACTAATTTTGTCCCTCGTGAAAAAAGGGCTACATTTGTTTGTACAAATTTGTATAGCGTAACAACAAATTATTATTAAAGGGTTGTTTGGAGCCCCTTTAAATTTTATTTTTAAAATTCTAAAATAGATGAAAATTTCATGCAAAGCTGAGTGGACCAGCTAATTTAAAATAAAAACAAATAATGTTGCAGAAAGTCGACGCGTTCAAGATTACGTCATCAATTTGAACAGAAAATATAAAACATAGTTACTTTAGCACACTGTAGATCTTCAAAATCTTAATTATAAACATGTCCAATCGACTCTCTAACTTAAACACTGCAATTTGTTGTCGAAACTTATTCTAAAGTGGGTACGTTTGATGAACTTAGAGTTGAAATTAATGAAATGTTGAACGTATCAAAAAGTTCACGAAATTGACAGATTAGATACATGATGTCAGCATGTATATGAAGAAATATTTATAGAAAACTGTTGAAATATTTTTATAAATTAGGAGATTTCCAACTATTCAGAAAATAACTATAACCGGGCAGCTGTTCAAGGGTATTCTTAAGGAAACCTAATAAATACGACTGAGTATAATGAACTTGGCATACAGATTTTTCCGTTTGAAAATATAAAATTATAAAATAATGTTGTGATTTTGATCACTTTGAGTTGTTGAACAAAGATCGGCAGTCATATAACTGTGTAATCGAATCTTATACAAAGGTAAAAGCAGTTTTTAATATTTTTGACGCTTCTCCTAATGTTTTGAACGATTCTATTCATTCTTAATTTGAAGTATTTACTTTGAAGCTTTTGACCAATAAATTTCTTACTGAAGATTAGATTCATAAATATATTTGTACCTTTTTGCCACTTTTTACTAGTTGTCAAAAATGTATACCTATGGGTTTTTGACAGAAAATTGTGCGGCGTCGTCGTACGACAAGTTACTTTACAGACATTATCAGTCGTATTTATTAGATTTTTGGCTACTTAGACATTGTCTTACTATTTTCAAATTGGTGGAAATATGCTTTATTTAATAAAAATAAATGTCACATTATTCACGGTTAAGACAATCTACTCTTGTGTCTAAGTTAGGCAGCTGACAACAATAAACAAGGTTTTAGAACATATTTTTCAAAGTTGGACAGTTGTCTAAAGTTAGACAACGTTTATAAATAAGACCCTATGATTCTGCTCGATTTAATAAAATGTTGGAAAGATTCAGAATATAAATTTTATTGGTAACAAAAGCTGTCTACAAAAACAACATTGGATCTAGGTTTCTATCGGAGTTACATTTATGGATTCAGAAACTAACACTGTCGGGTAAATGGCTTTTTCAGTTTTGCAAATGGTAAGGTAGTGCAAGTTGTAGTGTAAAGAAAAAAGGCAATATCTAAAGGAAAAAGAGAGCATACAACACATATTATTTTCATTAGGATCCATATCATTTTATTTTCACGGGGTGAACCATATGTGTTGGGGGGATTCCACTCTTGAATCCCAGTTTATCACATATAATATAAACCATATATATATCTATGTGTTCTGCTGCTATGGGTTGGCAGCTTGTAGAATAGCGCTATGGGTAGGCGGCTAAACAGCAAAAATCTTCTTTTCCAAGGGGGAACCAAAGGTGTGCTGTGGAATAAAGTTTCCTTGCAGTACCAATAATATTAATAAAAAACCAGTTTTGTAATTTTTACCTTTAGCTTTAATTGTATCACTTTCTTATTCAAAATTTACTTAATAACTAATTTACAATGTTATACTTATATTTAATATCACCGACCGACTAGCTCGGTGGTGAAAGCTTTTCTTAGAATGGTGAATACATACATAATTGAGTATAAAACATTTAGATAATAACTAAGTTTAGTAGGTATCACTCAACTTAGTATCTATACTTAATTAATTGCAAGGCGCCTAAAGGTAGGCAATTTAATTGATTATTTTACAATATTGTATTATAGTATATTATATATTGTGGCGTAAACATTCCGGCCTCCCTTTGCAGCAATGCAAAAGAGTAAAATCCAAATATTTGAAATGGCTTTCAATCCAACGGAAATCCAACGGTGGAGGTATTTTGTTAAAGAAGCGCCTCGATTCGCTACTCAGGAAAAAAAAATAATGATTAGTAAATCCATCGGTGAGGGTTGATTAAAGAGTGCCCTTACTCACTCGAACATGTTAGAGGAAAAAGGAAATGGTAAATGTAAATGTAAATTTAATTTAAATGGAAAATTTTTAAGGTGCTGTGCATTTTAAAAACACAAATTAGATATAAAAAAAAAGATATTTCTATTTTTTTTTTTTTTTTTTTTTTTTTAATCAATCCATCTAATGTAAAGTTAGATATACCTGGAGCAATTCTTGATCGACGGGCAAAAGACACAATTTAACTACAGGGCGGAAAATATCCCCCTGCTGAGTTTTAACGGTAGCAACGCGAACCCTTCCATCTTTCCCTGGGTGAACTGCAACAACTTTTCCTAACCGCCAGAGATTGGGTGGCAAATTTTCATTGCGTACCACCACAACATCTCCAATTTTGACATTTCGTTTTGGAAATTTCCATTTTGTTCTTCGCTGAAGATCGGTTAAATATTCCTCTTTCCATCTTTTTGAGAAAGACTGAAAAATCTGTTGCACTTTTTGCCAATTATTTACGGTGGTGCCTTGAATAATTTGACCTTCAGGTAAGGAAAGCAATGGTGCACCTTTTAAAAAGTGACCTAGCGTTAACGGAAGAGGTTCAAAAGGGTTTTCGCTTATGGAAGAGATAGGACGAGAATTTAAACAAGATTCAATTTTGACCAGCAATGTTGAAAACTCTTCGAAAGTGAGTTTTGAGTTTCCAACGACCTTTTTAAAATGGTTTTTAAACGATTTTATGCCGGCCTCCCAAAGACCGCCCATATGAGGGGAACCTGGTGGAATAAAATTCCATTTTAAATTCTTGGGCAGATATGATTTTTCAGCTTCTGAGGTTGCATCTGCTAAGGCCTTTCTAATATCCTTTGTAAGGACTCTACTGGCACCCACAAAATTGGTGCCGTTATCGGAGAAAAGTTGTTGAGGAACGCCTCTTCGCCCGACAAATCTATCAAAAGCTGCTAAAAACGATTCTGTGGAGAGACTTCCTACTGCTTCCAAATGTATAGCTTTTGTACAAAAACATATAAAAAGACAAGTATATCCTTTTATAGCTTGATAAAATCGACCCTTTTGGACTTTTAGTTCAAAGGGGCCAGCGAAATCAAGTCAAATCAAAATGAGTGAACGGAAATGAAAAGTTAACTCTTTCAGATGGGAGACTACCCATTAACTGATTTTGAAGTTCCATTTTGTGCAAAACACAAACTTTGCAACCGTTGAGACATGTTTTTATTAAATTTTTAAGTTTTGGGACCCAATATGTTTTACGCATCAAATACAAAACTTGCTGATTCCCACCGTGTAAGGAAATCTTGTGTACAAAATTTACCAACAGTTTTGCTAATTGACACGAATACGGAAGAATAATGGGAAATTTTTCATTGTAACTCAAATTCGCATTAGTTAGTCGACCATTTACTCTAATAATTCCTTGAGAGTCCAAGGAGGGGTTGAGGGATAAAATTGAGCTACGCTTGCTCAAGGGTTTGGAATCTGAAAGAGCTTTGTACTCTTCAGCTAAATAAAAACGTTGAGCTAATAAAATAAGGCGGGTTTTCACAAAAACGACTTCATGGTGAGCCACATTTATCGAAGAATATCGATAATTATATAATTTTTTTCTTTTGCGGGAAGCTAAATTTACAAATCTGAATAAATATGCTAATACTTTAATTGCACGACCAAAACAAGAAAATCTTCTCAAAATATCTTCAGTTATATTTTCGCGTACTACGAAGCTTTTAATTTTCCTTGTTTCTAGGTTCCAATTGGGCTCTTCTTGAATTTTTGTAACTGGCCAAGTTTCATGAGACGAGCTAAGCCAACTTGGGCCATGCCACCATTGAGCGTTATGAATTAAAAACTGAGGCATAACACCTCGGGAACTAATATCGGCAGGATTATGTTCAGAGGGAACATGTTTCCAAATACTACCTGGAGGACTCTCAGTTTGTACTTTGGAAACCCGATTTCTCACGAAAGTTTCAAGGCGAGATGGACATTCACGAATCCAATAAAGAACTATCATAGAGTCCGTCCAAAGGTAGACAGGACAATTTTTTAGTTTGAGACTATTAAGTACAGCGTTTACTAACCTTGTTAGCAAAACAGCTCCACATAGCTCTAATCGCGGAATTGAAATGGCTTTCAAAGGTGCCACTTTTGTTTTTGAGCTGAGAAGGTGGGTAAATACATTTCCAGATAAATCTGAAACCCTAGAATATACGGCTGAAGCATACGCATTAAGAGACGCATCGCAAAAGCCATGAATTTCCACACACATCTCAGGGGTAAAGTTAATCCATCTTTGGATTTTTATATCTTTTATTATTTGAAAAGATTTTACAAATTCTTTCCATGTTTCATGATGATTGGATTTTATGGGCGCATCCCAATCCGTTTTATCTTTCCAAACATCTTGCATTAAGATTTTTAATAAAATTGTTGTTGGAGCTAGCCAACCAATAGGGTCATATATTTTAGCAATATTTGAAAAAAGTTCGCGTTTTGTTAACAGAGATTCTGGAAGAGGAAATAGTTCACATCGAATATAGAAAATGTCTTCTTTTGCATTCCAACCTATGCCTAAAACCTTTGCATTTGAAGACTCTTCAAAATGCAGAAAGTGTTGGTCTAAAACATCCCCCCTAGGGATGTTTTCCAACAAGCGAGGATGGTTTGCAGTCCATTTCTTAAGACTGAATCCTCCAGACGAAAGAAGTCCTTTCAATTCTTCTTGAACTTTAATGACTGTATCTATATCGAAACCTCCAGAAAAAACGTCGTCAACGTAAATCTCTGATAACACCACATCTTTTGCTAAGGGATATTTATTTCCTTCGTCGGAAGCAAGTTGGTGCAATGTTCGGATGGCTAAATATGGAGCACAATTTACTCCAAAAGTAACTCGATTTATTTCATAATCTGCCAAATCTGATTCTGAATTTCGAAAAATTATTCGTTGGAATTTTTGGTGGTCTTTATGAACATGTATTTGGCGATAAATTTTTTCAATATCGCTATTGAAAACATATGGATATTGACGCCATCTAAGCAGAATAGCTTGAAGGTCATTTTGTAGAGCAGGGCCACTATATAAAAAGTCGTTGAGACTTACACCCTTATTGGTAAAAGCACTTGCGTTGAAAACGACCCTTACTTTAGTGGATGCACTATCTGGTTTAACCACTGCGTGGTGCGGTAAATAAAAATGCTCACTGGATAGATTTAAGTTACTTTTAGGTATAACATTCATATGGTTTAAGGAAATGTATTCCTTAAGAACTTTGTTATACTCTTCCTTGAGAGATATATCATTAAGAAGTCGCTTTTCTTGACGTAGATATTGTCCAACTGCGATATTTCTTGAAAGACCTAAATCCGACATATTTAAATGGGGCTTAAAAGGAAGTTTCACTACATAACGACCTTCCGAGTTTCGAGTTGTTGTATCCATAAATAACTTTTCACAAAAATTGTCTTCCTTTGATAAGGGTTTTACTTCTGGAACTTCTTCGAGTTCCCAAAATTTTTGAATTTGTTTTTCCAAACAAAGTTCACTAAAAAATGTGTTCAGGGTGGATTTATTTTGACTTTCGTCACATGGACCCGAAAGGATCCATCCAAAGACCGTATTTTGTGCAATTGGAGAAAAATCTTTTTCTCTTTTTATACCTTCACGTAAAATAAGAGGGTAAATATCTGCTCCAATCAAAATATCTACAGGAGCAGGTTTATCGAAATTAGGGTCTGCCAGTCGTAAACTTTTGAGCTCAACCAAGTTTGATACGTCAATTGTTTGCGATGGCAGATTACCTGTCAACCTTTTCAAAACAACGGCTGAAACTGGTATATTCACATCAGGGTTGATGCGTGATTCGAGAGTGAGAGGACACATACTCGTAGAAAATTCACTTTGAATTTGTCCAATGCCACAAATAGATGCATTGCTTGAGCGGGTGAAAAGCTTTAATCGGTTCACTACAGATTGCAAAATGTAAGTAGCCTCAGAACCAGGGTCGATTAAAGCTCTCAATAGAAAGGATTGGTTATGACTAGTAATCTTCACTAAAGCTGTAGCTAGCAAAACGTTTCTTTTCTGATTAACAATAAAGGTTTGAAGCGTAGTAGAATCAGATTTATTATATTCTCCTAACTTCATTGGAGCCTTTGATTGTTCTTGTGTCTTCGAAGTGGACTGTATAGGGGTTGTGGTAAGAGAAGAGTAGGGTTGCGAAACAGATTTTGTTTCTTGACTGATTGGGTTTGGTTGAGTAAAGTGAAGTAAACTGTGATGTCTTCTACCACACTGCTCACAAGACACTTTACTTTTACACTCATACACCGAATGTGTGAGTGCAAGGCAATTGTAGCAGTACTTTTGAGATTGTACTATTTTACGTCGGGATGAGACATCCATGTCCAAAAATTTCTTGCATGAACGCAAGGGGTGGTTACTATTGCATAACTTGCAACAAAAATTCTTTTGTTCAGCATGAAACGAATTTACTTTTCTTGAGTTAGAACTTGAAGATTGATTATTATTGTTTTTACGGGGAAAGTTTTTGATTTCTTCAACAGATTCA
Source organism: Epistrophe eligans (assembly GCA_951394125.1). Classification (NCBI taxonomy): domain Eukaryota; kingdom Metazoa; phylum Arthropoda; class Insecta; order Diptera; family Syrphidae; genus Epistrophe; species Epistrophe eligans. Next base: position 57,798,309 of record OX596028.1, read on the forward strand.
AGTATCTTGTATCTGTAAGCAAGAAAATCATTCAAAGATTTCCATGTAGGAATTTCATTTTCTTTTGGAAGACTTTGTTCAAATAGGAATAAAGTCTGTTCAGGAATTTTTTGAGATATTATAAAAATTAGAATCGGATCCCAATTTTCAGTTTTAATATCGTAGCTTGAGAGTATACCTAAGCAATCGGTTATGGTTCTGTGAAGTTTTCTCAAAGCTGAACCACTTTCAGTTGAGATAGACGGAATGGAAAATAGTGCTTTAAGCTGCGTATTTATGAGGATGCGTTTATTTTCATACTGGGATTTCAAAGCGTCCCAAGCAAGCTTGAAGTTATCTGCGGTAAGTGGAAATTTATCGACAATGTCATGTGCTTCCTTTTTTGTTTTTAAACGTAAATGAAAAAGTTTCTCTACATCACTTAATCGCGGGTGAGCTACATAGATTGAAGTGAACATGTCACGAAAAGTAGGCCAGGATTTGTAGTCACCTTCAAAGCATTCCGCATCGCAAGGTGGAACCTTAATTCCAAATTCTGGTTCATATCTATGACTCGATTCACGAGGCACTAAATTACCTTTAGTTTCAATGCTTGCACCAGTTTTTAATGAATCGATTATACTGCCAACTGTAGTGAAATAACTAGCTGAAACCGAAGCGTATTTAGTTTTTACTGCCAATAACTTCGTATCGTCTAAACTTTTGTCTTCGTTTTTTAAGACACTTTGCATACAATGCTCTAAACCCTTGCCATAAAACCTCAAATTCTTGTTTCCATACCTCCAACATACCAGAAGTCAAAGTTTCTCTATTAGGAACCTCACGAAAACTTTTTATTGTTTCATTTATCTGTCTTACACAGAGATAAAAATCTTCTGAAAGAGTCATCTCGAAACAGGAAGAATTAATATTGATTAGATCCGAAACAAAGAAAAAAGGGCACAAAATATGCAATAAAAGATTTAAAACAAGTAATAAAATAATTTAAAATTTCTTTTAAAATATTTCAAAACACCGGTCAAAATAACAGGATAGAAAAAACTGTATTCTATTTACCGAAGAAAGTTGGAAAAAACTGTAAAATCACGAGATCAATTAACCGTAACGCGAGACTGTACCTTTGCCTTTTTATCAAAAAATCTTCCAAATACATCCAAACCGCACACAGACTTTTCAATTATTTTTCATTAAAAGTTATCAAAAAACTGCACATTAAAGTATGCAAAAACTTAAAAAAAGATCTTAAATTTTTTTTTTTCACTATCAAAATAATCACAATATCAAAAATATTTCTTAATTGATTAATTAATTTGTTGATCAAAAATCTTTTAAATTATGTTGAATCAAAATAATATTTAGTGCACAGCACCTACCTTTGTTATAGGATATGGGGATGGGTTTTCCAATAATAATTATGCACGATTCAGCATAAATTGTTTCTCCAAAGGGTTCCAATCCGGCTCGACTGGATCAAAAAAAAATGTTGGGGGGATTCCACTCTTGAATCCCAGTTTATCACATATAATATAAACCATATATATATCTATGTGTTCTGCTGCTATGGGTTGGCAGCTTGTAGAATAGCGCTATGGGTAGGCGGCTAAACAGCAAAAATCTTCTTTTCCAAGGGGGAACCAAAGGTGTGCTGTGGAATAAAGTTTCCTTGCAGTACCAATAATATTAATAAAAAACCAGTTTTGTAATTTTTACCTTTAGCTTTAATTGTATCACTTTCTTATTCAAAATTTACTTAATAACTAATTTACAATGTTATACTTATATTTAATATCACCGACCGACTAGCTCGGTGGTGAAAGCTTTTCTTAGAATGGTGAATACATACATAATTGAGTATAAAACATTTAGATAATAACTAAGTTTAGTAGGTATCACTCAACTTAGTATCTATACTTAATTAATTGCAAGGCGCCTAAAGGTAGGCAATTTAATTGATTATTTTACAATATTGTATTATAGTATATTATATATTGTGGCGTAAACAATATGGGTTATTGGCGATAATAAAACGCAGCCGACAATTGGGGAAAATAATTGGGTGAAAAACTTGTTGAGGTTTGCAACCTTTTTGTAAAAATAAGAAAGGAGTTAAGGGATTATTCCAGAGTTTATGGGAGGTTGTAGTGATAAATTTCTGGACTCTCGTTTTGCGAAAGATATATTGGGCCTTATCAGGAATTTCTAGACAGATTTTATTTCCCTTGGAATATTTTATTCCCTCGAACATTATTTTGCTATCGTGAATTTTTCCGGAAAAAATTTCCCTCGAACAGAAATCCAGTGTTTTTTGAGAACCAAATTCCCCTGGAAATATTATTCCTGATACCGATGAATTCCGAGGAAAACTTGCGAGCAGCGTTAACCATCGTAATGTTTGAAGGTGGAAAATATTCGTACGGTAATTGTTCGTGATAGTCCTGATTTTTCACTTGCTATATAGAGCATCAAATATTGGTTTTCGCATAAAAAAATATGTACGACTGGATCGGTCTGTGCGTCCGCGTCCGTGCGTGTTATAAGCCATGAGAATGAAGATCAAAACATTCCTTAAAAATTAAAAAGGTACAAAAGTGTGCTTTTTGAGGCTGGACTGGAAGAGGGGGGAAGTATTATTTTTAAACTAAAAAAACATAAATGGGTACAATCTAGGAATATGGTACTTGTAATGTTGAATCTTATAAAAGTAAAACCAGTTTAAATGAAAGTGTCGCTGTACTTTCTTATATTTGGTCCACAAATAATCGCCCCACTTAAAAAAAAACATCAAAACATATTATTTTGTACTATATGTACTATTCGATTCTTCATTCTAATAATATTCAATGAAATTCTTGCATCGCTTCGGAACATTCAGTTGACGGCCATAGATTTGTAATTACGATCATAAAACAAAGAAAATCATAATTAATATTATTTGTATCTTCTTCCATTGTTGCAAGATGCGTATCAAACACGTGTTGCCGATAAGTTCTTTTGCTTATCTCAACTTTAGATGACAGTTGGTATAGGTACACCACAAGGCACTAAAGTATTAGACCCTTAATGACTCAAACCTCCTAATATACCTACCTTTTATTAGAGTTGTCTAGAAAACCATTTAATATAAATGTTCATTTTACAGTGCAGTTTACAACTACGTTGTTGCATCGTATACAAAGTAAGTGGGACATTATTGCCGACAACGTATAGGTTGTAATGGTTCGTGAAGGTAAATGAAACTGGAATTGCGTGCGATAGGACCTTAATCGCGTTGGCAATTTAAAGGGTTAATCGTTTGTGTACGTTTCGCGTGCAATGTCAACAAAGAATCGTGCATGCAAAATGCAACCTAATAAGGTAATAAATAAAGTGCAATGACTAAAATTAAAAAGAAAATGTTGACCATAAATATGATTTAGCAGTTAAGATAAGGAAACTAAAAAATTACCTGACAAGTTTTTTGGGAGGAAAAGCTAGTTAAAATTATTATTAAAACAGTTTGTAGTGGTAACATATTCATTTAGTGATATTATAGCTGATAAAGGTAATTGGTTTTCTTTGGTAAACTGACAACTGCTTTTATTTTTCAATAGCTGCTCCTAATCCAGTTAAACTTAACCATAGTTATTTAGCACAGACATTATAATTTTTTTTTTTTTTTAAACATCAAAAATAACAATTTAAATATTTATGAGAACGTTGAACTCAGGTTTTTGTTTTCCAAAATTAGAAATCTGTTGCAGAGTATTCGGAAAAAATTATCTGAATCTTAAATTCAACCTATTTGAAGTTGAAAAGGATTGGAACCAAAACGTTATGGAAAATACTAATAAATACTAAGTAGCGCACATATATACATACTACGAAATTCACATGGGATATTGATGATGATGAGTATAGACTTCAAAATATTTAATTGAATTTGTTAATTCATATTTTGAATTTTATGCTAACAGAATTCAAAAAGGAAACCCCTTTCCCAAAATTCTGGACACGGCCTTGAATATAAATGACCCAAAATATTAAAACAGAATTTTGATATATGGTATATAGAATTTCGACCCCGACTGTTCCTCGCAACTACAAGGGTTAATAATACTGTACCAGAAATTGGAGAATTCAATGATGACCATGATACAAATATTAGGGTATTATGTACCTATCAGTAAGTGGGAAGCTGCATTTCAGCAACTGTGGTGCAGTAATCATGTGAGTAATTCTAAAATCCGATTGGCCGAAAGCATGGGGCTTTGAGTAAAAGGAAAGTTTGTGAAAAAACTGAAAATCTGGAAGGAACTTCTTATCAGAAAACGAAATCAACAAGAGGAAATTAAAATGTATAATATAAAAAAGAAAAAAAATTAAAGAATTCAGTGTTTGTTTTAAAGTAAAATAAATTAGAAGATATTTAAAATTAAAGAAAAGGGTGAAAATAGTAATTAAAGAAATAAAGCGAATAAAAGAAATAAGTTTTATAGGTAGAACCAGAAGGTGCAAAATTGAAATAAGGGTGTGTATTTTTGCACGCAGGTTATTTTAAGGTGTAAACACCCTACAGTATGCAATGGGAAAGGTCCTCTTAAATATCATAAAAGTTTATATAATGTATAACTATAGATTAATTGTGTATGTGCGCCTATCTACAGAGGGAATTAGAGCCTACAGGATGTATTTTGCTTATAATTTGGTATCTACCGTTAGCGTTCAATGGAAACTTACTCGATCTTTTTTAATTTCATTTAGAGTTCATTCGTTTTGGATTTTGTATTCAACAAAATTTGAACTAAAGATTTTTTTTTTTAAATTAAAAATGCATAAATATGATGATGATGTGTTGGTCTTGCAACTATTATCTTCAGATACAAACTTTGTAATAAAATCGTTGGTGCTGTTTTTGAGATAAATTGAAAAAAAAAATGTACGTACGTATGTAGATACATTAACTTTCGATAAAATTTCAATAAATAAAATAGATTAATTTATTTTTTCAAATTTTATTATTTTTTAAAATTGGATTACACATATATGTAGTTTTGAAAATTTCCATCATTCTTTCTTCTTCTCTCTGTCTTTACCGACAATTTATCACACTTTTTCCACAAATAACAAATAAAAAAACTTAATGGACATGTTTTTAACCAATTAAAATACAAATTTTACTCGGCAAATTTTGTGAGTTAACTCTGGATTAACTGAATAGATATTTTTAATAAATTCGTGCTTCGGATACCCTCTCTAGGGTTATGTAAATCGCCGTCTATATTTTTCGATATTCAAAGCGCATTTCAATTGTGTTACACTTTAATTTCCATAGATTTTTGACAAATGAAGGTTAAAGTTAATCCTACACTGAAAAAGTGGCTCATAGTTAACCTGGGTTTAACCCAGAGTTAACTCAAGCACTGATACAGTGGATTTTAAAGACGATTTCTAGATTTGAAATATCTGGAGAATTTAAAATTAAAAGGATATTATTCAAATGGTTTGAGCTTCGAACTTTTATTCAACCATATCCAACCTTTATTTAAAGCGTTACAGTCCTCATCACGACCCTAGTTAAATAAATAAATAAAAATATCATTATAAAAACACAATTTCCAATTCTCATCATGAGAAGTGGTGTATATATGTATATTAACTTTAGCTTTTCAAAATAGCTATTACATAAATCGCTACACGTTCTTATCCGCGCACAAAATAAATGTTCATCCTTTGAATTTGAATACGCTATTAACTTTTCTTAAGCGAGTGCCTTTATTCTCTTTATCTAGCAACGTATAGGGGGACTTCTTTCTATGTCCCCGCACTAAAGCAACAACTTCACTTCAGCTTATGCATATACTGCTTGGGTATACAAAAAGCCCATTGACATAAATATTTACTATTCAATTAAAAATACAAAAACATTCAAAGCTCTTTGTCGCGGAGAAAGTAAGGGAGTGAGTAGGTATATATGAAGCAGCCTTCTTTGCCAAACCGGTAATATTCAGTTCACAACTTGTGGCGGCCTTACGCTTTGTTGAACTTAAACAAAATTGTAACTTTACGGGCTCCACGCGAGTAGCATCAAGGAACTGATTTGAATCAAATCACGTCGTCCACATGTGTATGTATAATGTATATCTTCTATGCAACATTTAAAAAAGCAAAGCGTTTTCTCCAAGAGTTTATTACATATAACTAAGTAAAGAAGGCGACGGTGACGGTGGTGCTTAACAGCCCCTTATACTGACCCCTTCACTCAGGCCTTTGAGTATTGCCACCATAATTCATCCTACCATCTTCGTCGTTAATCAAAACAATTAGTGGCTTGAGGTTTCAAAGACACTTCAAAAAGCGCCCAACCGAAAATATACCCACCGAATAAATTCTTTTGCCAATCCTTTCGTTCCTTGCCCGAGAGTTCGTTTGGTGTTTTTTTTTTTTTTCAATTCAAGAGTTTACCTAAGCAGTAACGGATGTTTGGTTTGATCCTTGCAACAAATTTCGAAGGTTGTCCCTTCGAATGGAAGGATTGCCATGTGTCCATATAAATATACTTTCTTGAAAACGTGTAAATGAATAAAATTTTGTTTTTAAAAAAATATTAAAAAAAAATAATAATGGCAACTAAGATTTTTGAGCACTTTACTCGTTATAACAGTATGGATTTTTTGTAACGCCGCCGTGGCTCTATTGGCAATATTTGAGACGGTGCCAATGGTAATTCCAATTTTTTACCTGATTGGACATTTCGTTTCCATTTAATTTTAGTTGTCAAAGGGCAGTGTAAAGAAATGGCGACAACTGTCAAACGTTTTTTCCTTTTTAAATTCATTATTTTTTCTTATAAAAAAATTTAGTTTGCTAAATTTATCATATTTTTAACTTTAATTTAAAAACGAAGCAAAAGTCATAAACAATTTTGAACAAAGTCAAACGTCAAAATTTAATGCCCCATCTGTGTGTTTGCCCGGGACTTTTCAACTGACCGATAGTTTTTAAAAAACAGAATTGTTGAGTTGGTATCAGAACAAAAGGCTTCAGCGTTTGTTCTGATAAAAATTAATCAAAAACCTACAATTCTCTTTGAAGAAAGTCAAGGTTAACATTTTGAAGCTTTATTCACACTATATGGCAACACCTTTTGGTTGGTGTTGGTGCTTGTTGGCAAACAATTTATAGCTATAAGTTTCCAATTAAAACAAGAAATGTTACTGATGTTGCTTAGGTCGGCTTAGTGTAGTGTTGGAGTAGCGTTTTGCAAATTTTCAGGGACTATACACTACACCTGCATATATTTTATAGACACAGCATCATCTATATGTATAGTGTATACGGATTTCTTCCTGATGCAAGTGAGAAAGTAAACTAAAAGGCATAAATGCCTTTGAGATTCGTACAGGACTAAATAGGTATATGTATGTACATACCTGCGTCTTATAATCCTTAATCATACCGCTTGAACATGCCCGTAATTTAAATATACACAACGCCCCAAACCATCATTTATTGGTGCAGTTATATGAAAAAAGAGGGTTGCTACCAGCTCCCTAATCCGTAAACATTTGATAATTACTTTGCACGGATAATTAATTTCGCATTTCTCCATCCGTTGAGATCCGTTTGTAGGTCCGTTAGTGTCGTCTTTTCTCAATAATATTTTACTGAAGCACAGTTTACATTGCGGTTTGTTCAAATAAAGTCAACAGTGTCGTTAAATTATTTTTAGTCTAAGACTAAAAACTGAAACACGATTAATGTGGCTACGATTGTGGAGTTCTGATGAGAGTAACTTTTTGCCAATATTGGCATGTTAATCTATGACCATCACACGACATCCGAAAACTTTGAGCGTTGACACGGAGTTGACGATAACACGACGTTAAAATGTAAAATGTGCCTTTTTCCGTTGAAGGATGTCTACGATGTCGATTGATTAACAAGGTCTCTAAAAAATTCGAAATTTGTATATTAAATTTTTTTTACTCAGGAATAAAGTATGACATTTGGAGCGAAATTTTTAATAAACGTAAAAGAAATATAGTTTTTTGCTTATCTTTTAAGCTATAAACTGTCAAATTCCATTGAATAATGGCTACGGTGTCGGCAGATTAAAAAAAGTTTACAAAATTAAAAATGTTTAAGATGAAGGTAAAGACTAGGTCGACGCGGTTCTGCTATGTCAACGTGTGGATGAGCAATCTCTCAATTAGCCAGTTAATGTTTCTGAGATCTCACAGAGCAAACTTCTGTCATGTTCACTGAGGAGAACGAGAAACCTGAACAATATTTCTCCGCTAGAGGACAAAAACACTCTCCATCTCTTTTTTTATAAATTGATCAACTGCGGCAAAAAAATAATTGAGCAAGCGAACCCAAAGAATATCAAAGTGTGGAATGTCACTGAGGAATCCCGTTCAGATTTCTGAAATTGCTGGGATCTCTGAGATCTCAGTGAGCCTGAGAAACCTGAACTGGCTAAATGTTTCCTATAACTGCGTTGGCAGGGTATACCCTTAAATTTGTGTCAATTAGACTGTCAACGCCAGTCATCAACGTATTGACAGTATGCTGCGTTTACGATATCTCTTTGAAAACTTTGGGACTTTTGTCGGAAAATTACATCATTTAGACGTCCGAAAGTCAAAGAATTGGCGATATGCGTTGACCGTCGAATCATAGCCTTACCTGAGAATGCTTGACTGAGTTTTCATGCATATAGGAATGAAGTTGTTTTTCTTATTGGAACTTATATCAACTTATGGAAACATACTACATACATAACACACACACACAGAAATAAAAATAAGAAAGTAAAAAAATAACTTTTCTTCAGCTTTCACTAAAATTTTATTTTAAAAATAAATTGGTTGCGTGACATGACAGCTCTTGTAGAGAACTAGGGTCTATGTGACCATTCATGAGTGTGTATTAAAAGTTAGAAGCAATAGAAAGAAAAGAACCTATCTACAATTTCTCAATAATCGTCGTCGTTACCTCGCACGAAACGAAGAAAAATGTCTATAGTGCTATATAAGGCCATTTTAAAAATAAAAATAGTGATTGAACGAGTTGCAACATTTCTTATATTATTTACTAATTATGTGAGAACTTCGAAAACATAAAAATGTTTTTTTTTTTTATTTTTTCCTAATTACAAAACTTTTGGTTATTGAGTTTTGGGGAAAAATTCAATTTTTTTTTCATAAGAAACATACAAGTGTGTTTGTTCAATTTACCCGCAGTGTTGTCCTACTGATAAACAACGTGGACATTATCCATCTATGTCCAGGACCCAGGTTGCAAACGGGGATCCTTTAGGTATATTAACATTTCTCATTTTAATAGGCATTGGTCGACTGGTAGGTATACAATAATAGTAATGACTTTAAAAATATGTACTCAAGGTGGAATTCGTAAAATATTTATCCAAACGGAAATAAATGCAAAGACTTTTTAAGGATCACAGCGAACTAAATAAAAGTTGCACTAAAAAAAAAAATTATTTTGTTGAATCTTATAATGGCTATATGGCGCTGCAAGGCTGGCTATAGGAAGGCTTAAGAAATTTAATTTCACCACAATTAGAAGCAATTTTGTGAATTCATTTCTGTTGATTGTGGAAGAATGTATATAAATAGTTTTTATGAAAAATTTAATTTGTCGCGTGCAAATTTGTTTTGCTATAAAAACGTTAAACAAGATGACAATGTATAGGCAAAGTGCGATCTATGACGCGTTTGTCAAGTCGGAATTGGTTTTAAGTTGCAAACAGGGTAAGAAGGTGAACTTTGGGAGTTTTTTCTCAAAGTTCAAAATTTCTCTTTTGCGATAGTGAAGAATTTCTATAGGTGTTTCTCAAATATATAGGTATACAAATAACATGGTGCCCAAGCAAATGAAGCAAAGTGTTAACATCTCACAGGAGACAATCTTGTTTCTATTTTTCTTATTTTTTTGCATCCTTCATATTAAAGATATGAGATAGAAGCATGATGATTGAACTCATAATTGCATAGGTTTGGTAATCACAAGATTCAATTGCGCCATATATTTCTTCTTAGTTACATACATATATACTTTATAAGGTCTGCTCGAAATAACCTTTTTGAAAGTGATTTCTGATTACATTTAAATAAATACTTCATTGGAATATGTTCCTTATTTTTCATTGTCGGCTTAGGACATGAAAATATTTATTATGGGTTTTGGCACATGTGGACATGCTGATGTACATACATCCTTAACATTCATTGCCCTATTTTGAAACCTTGGAATGATGCTTGGATTACCATTATTTTCACATAATAATATTATGTTTCAAACGATAATGTCTGATGTTATGGTGTTGTTATATCTACCCTTTTTCGGATGCAACTCTATCTTTATGACAATTGATTACATCAAAGTCTCTGGAATGAATTTGCAACAATGAAGATTGAAATAAATCAAATCCATTTGAGTGTATAAATTTGCTTTAATGAAATAATACATTTTTATTCAATCAATTTTAGGAGTTGTTTGAAATTTCATAAAGAAGAGAGTCGGTCTTCTTATCCAAAGCTTTAAAGCAGTTGATTATTTAAAATAAAAGGTGAATTCTGCGATATTTTTTCCAGAAACTTATAAAAAAATACACAAAAATAATGATTATAATGTAAGATTTGATTAAATTTTGTTTGCCCAAAACTAAAGATGCTTATCTTTTTGTGCAGTTTCTCGCTCTTATCGTTCATTTTTCTTTAAATATCCTAGCGTATGTTCGTATAACATGAAAAAACGTTCAACAGGACATTGACTATTACAAATTGTAAAGACGTGTTTTTACGAAACACTTTCTCATCCCACAACTTGCTCGAAGAAAATCCAAGCGGATGAAGTATAAAAAGCTATTAGCACTTCAGATTCATTGACCTCTCTTTTTTTTCCACCATACCTAACGTCAGATATAACTTAACACTCACTCTGTATTTTTTGTCATTCTCATAGGGAGCCTTGAGAAGACCACTTCCACTTATTTCATTCAATTCAAGAATAGCATTCTTAATGGATATTGTAGGTATATGTATGTGTATGGGAGTTCCTTTTTAATATCTATTTCCACAAATAAGAAAATTGTGCAAGGACATTGTTTAATATCACATCGTAGGTATGTGTTTCAGATATAATAGTGAAAGGTACATACATACATAAATATTTATGTATGTATATAAAACCTTAGGACAGAACTAAATATTTATGTCTTCATTTATATAACTACATAGGTACTCTCATCCTCGAAAGCTTCAAGATTTATTCCTACTTTTAGAACGAACTATATGTATAGTATATGTATTATAAATATACAATAGTCCAATGTATTTGTGTTTTCCCAACACATAATAACAATAAATGGAAATGCTATAGGAAGAGATGCAGTCAGACGGACGGACAAACGAATGACGTATCATCGGTTATAGAATCCGCATATTTCAATAGAACTCTCGTTTATTATTTTCCAATATTAATCCATCTGAATAGCAAAGCTGAAAGCCATTCCATTTTATTATCCTGACCACAATTAGTACGCAACCATAGACCGGAGTCCTCTTAAAGCACATAGAGTCGTATATTTTCCTAGCAATTTGAGAGGATCAAAGAAAATTATTTTTCCATTCGATGCTCTCCTTAGTCCTTTTAATAATTTTTTTTTAACTTTTTGTTTAGCTGAAGCCAGGACGTGGGACGATTGGGTAAGGTAGATATTGACAAACATATAGACGACGACTACCACATATAGAGACTCTATGGTTTTTATAACATAGGGTATAGGTGGCACTTTTAAAAGTGGGAGCAGTTGAAAAAATGAGCTATTAAGAAATTCTTTTGTATTTGAGATTTTAGATGTTTTGATTTGGGTCTTGGGTTTGATACCCAACCTATAATATATATACTGCCTCCTTCGAGGTATAAACAAATCATCCAAAAGTATCTTTTATCATAAAAAAGTGCTTCTCACCTTAGACGTTCGAATTCAGTAGACAATTGTAGGTCCCCTCCATTCCTTTCAATAACTACAACATCCACAGAGTTTTAAGTCACCTTGCCATGGGTCCACACGAGCTGTCAGGCCACCCAATTTATTTATTTATTTTTATAAATGTAGGTACATAATATGTACAGTACTAGTATATGAAAAAGTTATGGATTCGAAAGAAAAATCAAAATCGAGATCTTGATCAAACTTGAAATTACGATGTTAGCGAAGTCAAAAAAGTGTGTCTGGCAATTTTGGTCGTCTGTCTGTCTGTCCGTTCGGTTGCAGCCTAAACGGGTAGGTTGATTTTCTTCAAACTTGGTACCTTAAAGTTTTTTATAGGCATTCCCCCAACATCTTTTTTTCATTGTTTTTGGGTCACAAATAACGGTACCTGCCGTACAAATTTTGTTTAGCGATCAAAGAAAATCTTATTTTTCTCAAAACGTACCTACAACTCTTTATTAAAACATTCAGTAATTTTAAATTTTTTCATGAAGAATGTTTTAAAAAATTATAAGGGTATTGTATACCAAAGTTAAAAAAAAAATATTTTTTTTAATTTTTAAGAAAAGTAAATTTTTTGTAAACCCTTAAAAAATTGAAAACACATGTTACATATGAGTGATAAGGGTCTATATTGTTCATTTTTGTGTATACTCACCATATAGTACTACCTTAGCCAAAACTACGATTTCGGCAGGTGGCATAAAATATAAGCTTCCATAACTAATTTATTTCTTTAAAAGTCAGATGAATATGGGTTTAAAATATGCAAACTATTAAACCACAGTGAAATCTACCACAAGAGCAAGTTCGTGCGACACATTCGTCCATTTTATTTGTTATTGGTTTTGTTGGACTGGATATAAAGTTTCGTCAAAACAAGTCTAATACAATTTGATTAACTGATTATAAAATAGTATGAAATATAAAAAATAATAAATAATCCGACTCAGAAAAAAAAAGTCAAGCTTATCCATTTTCACCCTATAATATTGTTCTAACTGATTTTTCAGTTGCTGCAACCAATGAGTGGGGATTAATTTTCCGTAAAACAGAAAAAAAGTCAAACAACATTTTGTTAAATGTACACAAAAAAAAATAATAATAATAATAAAAACAGAAAACAACAGAACAATATTACATACAGAATGGGAAGCAATGGGGAATTACACTAATCGGTGAATTCAATGCCGTAATTGTCACCCTAAGTCCTCGAAAGGACAATTAGCAAAATAGAATATAATTGGAATTTGCAATAGAAATAGATGTCTTTCGAATGAACTCGAAATATCCTTCCATGGACAACTCTTGTGGATTTTGAAAAGGCGCATCAAGTCGAGTCTGAAGTTTATAGAACTCCTTGCAAAACTAATTAAAGGTTTTCTTGTAGAAACACGACGATAAAGAAAATATCTTCGTAGAGCAGATTCTCTTTATCCAAACAATACTTAATATAACAATCTCGAAGTCAGAAAATCTTCTTCACTTGCAATTTTAATTCCTGTAAACTACCTCATAATATATAATATTGAAAGAACTCTTTAATGAGCTTTTTAACTATGTTATCAATCTATGGCGTTACTGTTAATTTTACTTTTATTTTTTCTGGGATGTCACTTAGTTGATTTGAGTATTAAGATTGAAGTGTCTTGACTTATTTTGGAAGGTTAAATGTTTTGCACGGACTTCATGTCCACTTGTACCCCTCCGGTACCATCCTTCCCTATTTTATTTACCGTGTTTCGAAAATAATGATGCTTAAATAAAATATATTTCAGTTTTATATCTTCCCTATTTTACTATCTACTATAGACACTGTGAGTTCTATAACTTCAAAATTATAAAATAACAAGATATCTTGTCAACAACATCGTTCAAATGATAAACATTAATTTCAGAATTTACCTTTTCTACTGAATCCCTAAAACGAGTCCGTAAATTTTGCAAGAAAAAAAATGTGCATATAGCCATCAAGGTATTATTTTTTAATACCGTTTACCTTAAAAAAATCAGTCTTTAAAGAAAATTAAATAAATTGAATATTATTCAAAGGCTAACATCAGAACTACAGTTAGCTAAAAAAAACAATATCTAGGTAAGTTGATGTGTATCCTTAACCTCTTTAACCCTCTGTCTGTGTACTTTAGGTTTTCGTTGTTTCTTTTTTATTCCCGCGGGCCTAGGGGAAATATGTCAAGATAAAGAATGAATCTTGTTTATATACACGAATCTCAGCTCCTTGCTTTAAGCTTGAAAAACAACAAATTAATTTTTTTCCCTCTATACATCCTCGCTTCACAAGGTAACTTAAGCTCTCATAGTGAAGTAGCCAGGGCTTTACTACGCGTTGTTAGAGGATCCCTATCATTTTTTTTATTTATCTCCTTTCAAGGACTCTACTGGAGAAAGACTTGATGAGCTTCTGTGGCGGCTGATGCTTCTGGCTTTGGGTTGTGCTGTACCATAAGGGGTTGGTCTTGCATGGCTAACTTTGAAGATGCACACTGGCATCGTTGTTTAGAGGGTTTGTTCTTTCAAATTTTAATATTTTAATTTAGGTAATACTTACTTGTGCGAGAAGTTTCAAATGGGCAAAGTATATTATAATGCTTATAAAATATATTACTTAATTTTGAATAAATCCTTTAACAACTTAGAGAGGAGAACATCTACAATAGGTAATGCTTACGGCTTTCCACAAATTATAACTTGAATGTGGTTTATTTTGTTTAACAGCTTGTTCATATTCACTCATCCTTTCAGATCACCTCAATGAATTGTCCTGCCAAAGGGAACAATTATGATGAGTTGCTCTGAAGTGCAGTATAAAAGAAAAATCCAACCGGTGCACCAACACAACTGTTCTCTTATCAAATGAGAGCATCCGGTTGTATATGGATATAGATATGAAATGTAGAACAGCTGCTATGCACACCAAATTCTATGCAAAAAGAAGCTGAACCAGGAAATCTATGTGAAGTTTACAAGTGAAAAAGAAAAAATTAAATTTGTCGGAGAAGAAATTCAATTCGAAATCATCATAATTAAACTTAAAACAACTTGGAAATAGGTAGACATTTTTCTCCAGAACGGCTTAACCGATTTTAAATATTTTGTTTACGAAAACGCTTCTATAAAGATTAAATACTATTGTAAAGCGAATTTAATATTTAAAAAATTTTTATTACATATAATTATTTGTACGAATTCGATAGCACAAGTATTTCGAGGTTGAAATCAAAACGAACACTAAGATGACTGAGAAGTCCGAAAAAATGTTGTTGTTTTTTTTTAAACTGTCCGTGAGATTATGCATCCGTACGTCCACTATAATTTGAGCTAGATCCTAAACGATTATAGAGCGATTTACATCAAATTTAATAGAGATCATTTTTATGAGATGTATGTAATAACCAAAGTGATTGTACGAAAACTACGTTTAAGTTTTTTGCCAAAGTATTCACATAACAGAAATAGTCATTCCACGTATCTTTTCGATCGTTAAACCATTTTTGTTAAAATTAAACAAGAAATCGATTTTTTTGTGTTTTTATTAATTTTCTCGATAAGAATGTCACTAGTGAACATTTGTAGACCACAAGTGCAAGATCCTGTATATTTTAAGGCACATTTCATCCACCATTTTTGGAGGCTTCTAGTGACTTTTTAATTCAAAATTTCAACCAATAATCTAGCGTTTTTTGTGAGTTGGCCTAGCGGCGCTGGGGTGGGACACCCTTCTGAAGAGCGATATCATATAAGCTCTCCTAACTCTCTAGTTTTTGAATCCTTCTTTTTGGGACAAAATGGCTTGGCAGTTTTAACGTATTGTGAACGGCATGAAAATACGTAACGGTCGTCCAGGTTTTCTAATAGCAAGAACCTCCCCTCCGACGAGCTAACCATTGGCTAAGCTAGCATGCCGCGCGATTAGAGCCTGGACAGCCTTCCATTTTTGTTGCCAAGACATTTCAGAATGCCTGTAAATTCTTTGACGTAATGGTAACATAAAAGAGTGGATGAATTAGCTCGAACAAAATCACGAGCGTACGTTACAGGTGGCTGCTTCTAAGTCAGCTTTAGATCCTGTTTTGTACTTTCTAACTCAGTTACCTTCTCTTTCAGTTCATATTATTTACTCTTAAAAATTTTAAAAAATAACGAAGGTAAATATTTTTCTATTCTCCTTAATTTATTTTATTTTTTTTCTATTTTATTTTATTGAAAGTCTGGAAAAATAAATTGTTTCAATATTTTGATTTAAACCGAAGATTACATTTAAAAAATGTTTATACAATGCTATTATATTCTTTTAATTGAGAAATTCTCCTTAACCCAGTTGTACATAGTGCAGAAGGTGGTTTGCAACAGCAACTGCAAGATAAAGATTTGGTTGGTATGTTTGATGCTGTCGGGTGCGCTAGGCTCCTCATCCATGTGTAATTGTAATCTTGGCTTATTCCAGAATAATAAATTTCATATGCAAATGTTTTGTTGTGAGGTATTTTCTCAACATGTCCTCTACATTTTTGTTTAAACATTGTGGGCCATCATAACGTTCCCGGCCATCGTGTTACCGAGAACGATGAATGTAGAGAAAGAACTGTAGTATGGTTGGTTTGGTATATAATATGTAGTACATATAACGTCAAAACTTTGCTTTATGTTTTGAGGACAGAAGTTTCGTTCTTTTTTGTGCTGGTTGGGTATTGTATTGTTTAAATGTTTAAGAGATCCTTTTATATGTGTTTACCTATCTCAGGTGATGGTTGTCATTTGCAATGGCCAGAAAAGCGAAGTGTTTGTTGGTCTGTGCCGTTTAAATCTATTTCAACATTATACAAGTGCAATGGAGGTTTCATAAAATGCATTATTTGCAAGTTGATTAAATTTAAATTTTGTATATTTAATAGTGGAAAATAAAAGAATCTAGATTGTTTGAAAGAGGACATTTTAAGCATGTTCATCAAGAACAAAAGGAATAGATTTTTTTAAGTTAATTCAGTTTCTATAAATAAATTTGTTTTAGTTTTATGTAAATTTTGTCAATTAAGTATTTTTATTTTATAATTTGTCTTATATACAATTGCCTTCAAATTGACTTATTATTAAATTAAATCTTGTTGGCTAATTAATCTATTACATGAATTTTAGTTTGACAAATAGATATACCCAGAACCATTAACAGTTAGATGTTGATGATTATGAATATGTGTTCCATGGGTCTTAGGAACTAAGTTAACCAGAAACTAGTTTCAAATGGGTCCATAATAGACTTATGTCCCACCTCGGTGATGCAAAAGTTCACAATTCCATTATGGACGTTTGTCCATCGGTCAAAGGTCCACAATTTATTTTTATAAGGCTTAGGGTATTTTCAGTCACAAGGCAGGCATTAATAAATAGTATATTGGGTGACCCACTTCGCAGCTCTAAACGATTTTATTTCCCTATTTGAGTCCTCTTAACAGGTCAAGCAACTCGGTTGCTTCGCTTTGATTAAATGTTCAGTTGCCAGGCATGCGGCAGCAGTTTTCTTATAAACAAAGATTACCCTATGTATAAATTTATTTATTTCTTTATTTTTTAAAAAGTTCCCGCAATGGTTAAAACATGAATGTGCAGCTTTAAAATTGCAGCAAAATTTAATAACGCAGGATCTTATGTAAAAAGACAAATTCAAGGGCTGCAGTGCAAGCAGCTTATCGCTGCGTGATTTTTCTATTTATACATTTGCTGCGCAACAGCAAGGGGTATAGTTTTTCATATACGTGTTTCAAGACTGATTCATAATGCGTCGAGAAAACGAAACGAGAGCAGCACGTGAATCGCTGTCATTTTTTCTCGTTATGAAATCGTTCCCCGATTCACAATGCAATGAATTTATGTTTCGAATCGCGGTCTCGTCTCGTTTCTTCGTTGCATTGTGAATCAGGCTTCAGTGAAGAAAAGTTTTATTATGTACAAGTAAATTTCTAATTGACCGGCTCGTAGATTTATAATTTCTGTGCTGGTTATTGGATCTTTAAGGATAAGGGCTTTTATGAAATCTAAAATGTGTATAAAAATTATTTTAATTAAAACAAAAATATCAAAAAAAACGTATATATGGCTTAGCTTCAAAAAATATAATTTGGCTTCTAATGCTTGGGTTTTCAAAATTGAAGGATTTAAATAATGCTAAAATTAGAATACTTTTGGAAGGTTTTGTGTGTGGTGCTGTAAGCATCGATTCATGCATAAATTCACTTGGAAAAATTGCCCAATCATACGTTCCTAAATTTTGTTGTACTGAATTTCCCTGTTTTTAACAAAACTTAGATACCTTCTTGAATTTAGTGGACCAGTTATCTTGGAACCGGTTTGGCCGTTAGATGATTTGGCTGTGAGATAACCTGTCTTTTGGGACATGTGATTTTGGAATCAGTTATACCCAAAACCCATTTTAAGAGTAAAGTTAATAAATTATCTCGGTTTTAGAGAAAAATGTTATACTTTTTATAAAATTTAGAATGTTTAAAAATATATAAACATTAAAAAATTATAATTTAAAGTTAAATTTTAAGTGGTTAAAAGTTTTTTTTTTTTTAATATTATGACAAAATTATTAATAGAACTCGATGTAACAAATTCGACAAGTTCCGAAAAACTCATACAAATATATTAATGCCAAATCTTTTTGCACGAACATATACCAAGTTTATCAATTTTTCATGGGTAATGGGAGCAGTATTTACTACTGGTACTGGAAAAATACATATTGTTAAATCAAAAACAATGGGCGAAAGATTGCATTCGAGCCTGGTCTAAAACTTAAAGGAAAACAAATTGTAGAACAACGAAAATTAATATAATTATTATTGGACTCCGAATAAACCGTTTGTGCGCCCTTGCAAGTTGAGATTCCTTCGTCGCCGGATGGGCATATTGCAATGGAGAATTTTCTATCAAGTAACGCGAATCGTTTTAATGCATGCACATTTTTAATAGCGAAAAACTATTAAAACTGTAATAAATTGAAATTTCTCTAGTCTCATCCTTTAATTCCAAAAGCCTGAACTGTTCTTTTATATAGGACATAGGTATCTTAATTATAAGTTTTTAGTTTTCATTCCAATTGTTAACGAAAGCAGTAATGTCTAAAAGCCTGACTTAAATTTATATGCGTTAAATTACTATACATTATTTTAATATGAATAGGTGTGTATTCAATGTAAATCGGTCAATATATAGGTTTAACAAACAAATATAGGCAAATGGACTCTATGCGTCCATGCATAACGTACATAACTGGATTAACTACCCCATGTAGATATGTGTATAGATAATACTCTCTATTATCCTATCAGTCTCTTTTGAAGCTTATCGTAACCAAAGCTTGTGCCGCATAATTGCCTGTCGTCACATCTCGATTAACAATTTCTTCCATATTAGCTCTTGCTATATATTGCCCCAGTTCTTCCAAGTTTCAATTCAAACAGGAAGCCAGACAGACATCTGCAATTGTGTGATAGAGCAACAGTTTCAAATTATATATAAGGAACTCAACTTCTCGCAAACAACATACAAATACCTTTAAGTATAATATGTGTTTATATATCTGACAGAGTAATCCAAGGAAATCCCAAAAGTAATTGCTTGTTCTGATTATCCATTGCTATATTTGTCAACATATCCTGTGCCTCAATAGTTTCCCTGGAAAAACGAATACAATGTCAAATTGAGTCACAGAAATAAAGGGAACAAATATTGCAATACCAACACGCAAGGACATACCATATAGATCTAGCAAAAAATAGAAAACTGAAACTGTATAAATAAATGAAAAATGAAGAAAACAAAAAAGTGGATAAAAAACAATTTGACATACATAAATCATTTGAGCAAATCTTGACCATTTGCCAGTATGTTTTCAGATTTTCTTCTGAGATTTATCATCATCCTCTTGGTACACAAAAGTGTTGGTGTTTTTTTTTTTTTTTCTGATGGTCAGAGGGTTCAGGCATTCGCTTTTTCATTCTGTTGTGTGTTTCATCTCGCACAGCAAAAAGGATGGATGACCAACTGATATGAGGAAGGACACGGCCGCCCTGTTTGTTGTCGTAAGTGTCTATCTGCTGTTATTCATGATAGGATGTTGGTGACAAATAAACATTATACCTACGGACACGGATACCTCTAAAAGGCAGGTACCAACTAAAATGAACATATTCTGACCGTGCAAATACAAGCGAGAATCAGAATTCAGCAGACATTTGTACATCGTATTGCAAAATTTTTTGTACCAAGCAAGAGATGGGGTGGCAAGCGCTGGATATAGTTGAATGAAAAGGCATACAACATAAACATAAAGTCGTACGGTCCAGTAAAAAACTCCGATACAGCTGAAAATTGCAGTAGAACTTCCTTTTTTTCTAACAAATAAAATAAAACGAATTCCCCATAAATTCAATGTGAGGAAAACAAGTTATTCAAGGTCAAGGATAGAAAATGTTGTTCTACGCATTTTAGAGGGTACGAAACCTTAACTTTATTATAAAGGAACCAAAACTCTGGGGATTTTGATCCAACCTCTAAATAAAGTACCTACCAATGAAGTCAGAAACTTCAAATCCTCAATATTGGTGGATCACCTTATAATAACTTCTTAGCGATAGTGGATCCTGAGATGTAGGGCTGACAGACCATCAATTATGAAGCATTTCAACATCATAGAATCTTCTTATTTCACACCACGGAAGGTCTTGTAGTGCATAAGTTACTGTTAAACTACAGAATGTGGAAATTCTAGAATTAGAATTTGAAAAATTATGAAATGTTTTAGTTTCAAAACTCATTCCGGACTTTTATCGGAAAAAAATATAAGGATAACAAAAAAATTTCGGACTTATCGATATTGATAAATTTCCAAATTTTGTAGTTTTACAGTAACTCAATTGAAAATTGGAGGTTTTTCGTGAAACACTATCACAATATTTACAATAATTACTGTCTAGACCCGTACATATGTAGGTGGACATATAATATATGTAAGTATTAAAACATATAACCACGATGACTGTACACAACACAGTAGGTACATTGCATACAATAATTAAAACAAAATTGGCAAAATTGACCAGATTCTTGATTTCTGATTTCATCTTCAATTTTTTACTTCATTTTAAAAATATAAACATTTTTCTCAGATGTCTAATTCCTTCTTTTGCACATACCTATATCCTGTAGGTATATTCTAAAATATTTTGATTTTATTTTAGTTTTTTATTTTATTTTATAACAAAAGAATACATCGAAGGATTTTTTTTTGCTGATAAACTGTTTCTGTCAGCTGCAAAAGATATACAAACCGACAACAGAAAAATCAACATTTCCTTGATTTCTACTTTTCGATCCTTGTCTGACTGATTCCATCTAACATCTCTCCGAGGAAAGCTTAATCTGGCAACAAACAAAAACAAAAAAAAAAAACGAAGAAGAAAACAGGCAGAAATAAAAATCCTCTCGAGTCTATGTGTTCGCTGTCAATCGTGTTTTATGTGTAACTTTCTTCAATTTCCGGCCTGTGTGCTCTTTTTCCTGGTCCCTATAAATGCAAGGGAAAACTCAAATCGCACAAGTGGTCATTACCATTGAGAGGAATACAAATTGCCTGCAATCCAATTCCCTGTTTACCTCAGCCTGACTTTCATTTATTTGGTATAAAGGGACATCATCACTCCGTCTGGCCAAAAAAAGAAATAAACAAAAATAAAAAAAGAAAGACTCAGCTTATACACAGAAACACAGTCCCGGCATAACATGCAGATTGAAATTCCAGCAGGACTCTAGAGAAATGCAACAACATGAGTGAACAAAACGGCTTACAATATCCACGACAATGGTCAACGATAAAAACGTCAAAACAAAAAACAAAAAAAAAGAATCCTTTTTCAACTACCACAACTGATGAGTCTGTCCGAAATCGGATTTAGTTTTCAGGATTCAGGATATGTCTCCTCTGGCCATGTTTTGTTGGTAGGTACATATATCTAGTTGTTTGGAAATTTTCATGAGAGACCTATGAAAGAATGCAGTGCTAAAGGCTGGAATAGTGCGGAACTTTGACGTGAAGCTGCAGTTTCACTGGGATAGAATTGAAGGAAAATATTTGTCCAGACATGTGTGACTACATTTTTTCAGGTAAAATAACGAGCTGTAGTAGCAGAAATGGAAGTCACAATGAAATTCTTGAATATTGAGCCCTAGGTTATCATTTGAAACTTTTTTGTTTCTTGAAATAAATTTAACAAGGTTATATTAATGTGGAAATACATACATACATATGTATATGTATTTAGAATATTTAGATTAATTTGGAGTTTAAAAAAATATTATGTGTCTAACTCTAGATGTTGTTTGAGGGATTTTAAGTTCAAAATTGGAAACAAATTTATTAGCGAAAGTGCCTAATAAAATGAAATAGTTGGCAAAGATAGAGAGGCCACAAACCAAAAATAAATAAAATGCTCATTTAAAAGAGAAAGAGCGAAAAAATGAAAACAAAAATACAAAATGATTTGTTCTTGATTGCTTTATTGTTAATAAAAAAATAAATGCTAATTTATGACAGTTATAACAGTTTATAGCCAATAAAAGTAGGTGTGCATTAACGAGCTTCGCGCGAATTGAAAAAATAATGTGGGTTCCCTATAAGTTTGCCTAGAGGCGGGGCCGTATAAGCAACAAATTTGCATTTCTCTAAAGTCACTTCCAACCATATTCAGTACCAAAATCAATAACCTCCGTTAAGTTTCGCAAAAAATATTTTATTAAAATTAAATAAATTAATTAGTATATTTTTCAAATCGAAAAAAGTTGTTTATTTGGCCGGAGGCGTTCAAACTTTAGCTATTTTTTCCCATTTTCGCTCGTAAGACCCCTTTTTGCTTGCAATGACAAGTTTTCCATTTTTGATATTATTTGAACTGTAGATTGTACCCAGGCTTGCGAATTTTTTAATTAAAAAATCATTAAGTTATAAGTCTGTATAGATGACTTATGAATTAAAAAAAATCAAGTGATTAGCAAGTTAGTGACTTATGAATTAAAAAAAAATTTAATTCACAACCTACTAAGTGACTTATGAATTAAAAAAAATTTAATTCATAATATAGTTGGTAGATTGGAAATTCTTAAGCTTGTTTTGTCTACATAATTATTTTGAATCTATTTTTAGCTTTCAAATCTGGTTTATAAATCATAAAATGATCATGCTAGCTTATAAATTTTCCAATTAATAATTTTTCTAATCAGAATTCACCCATTAGCTTATGAATTAAATTTTTTTAATTCATAAGTCACTTTGTAGGTTGCGACTGACTTAGGAATTAAATCCTTTTTAATTCATAAGTCACTAACTAGCTTGTGAATTAAAGTCAAGCTTAAGCTAGAAAGTGACTTAAGCTTTTGCAACTCTGATTGTACCTACCGATAATTTTGAAGAAAGTTTTTATCAAAAAAACATGAGATCTGAATTTTTAGAACATCACAATCATCTTCAAAAACATAAAATATAAGATTTCCGAATATTTTTTTTTATATTTCCTATATATTTATTTTCTAGGAGCAATCGTTAAAAAGATGGTACCCGTGGAAACTGGACACTCGATGTTATTTTGTTATAAGGAGATTCCTTATTCAAAATCTTAAAAGACCTTATCAAATGTTCATTATGCGATCGAGAGATAACCAAAATACTAGAACCGAAAAACAAACAGCAAATGTTAGCTTTTTTTTTAATTAAAAAAACAACTGTCCGTAAATATGTTTTAATTCTTTTCAATTCTTCATTACGTCATTCTGTGTAGGTAGAATAAAATTAACCGAAAGTTGATGACAAGTATTTTTCTCGAAATATTCAAGAATTGATGTAGAATAAGATAACCGTTAATTGAATTTTGTTAAATATCCTTTCTGCACTTCATGACGTTATTTTATAGATATACGATAGAATGTATCACGAACGTACGAAAGTACGTACACACACATATAGACATCTCTCTAAAAACAATGGATTCCTGATACCTCGAACCGTGGAGGTATGTTAAAATGATTCCACAAATCGCACTTTCCATTGGAAGTTAAATGGGAGGTTAAAAAAATATTTTTTTGCTTTCTTGGATTTTTTAAAAAACATTATTTTTTTTAAACTTGATAAGTATTTCGAAAACGACTAAGTCCCTTTTTATTAAATTATTTTGTATTAGTATTGCAAATCAAAATCGTCAAAAAAAATGTTTTGGGTTTTAAGGAAAATTCAAGTATTTTTTTTTTTTTGTAAAAATTTGATATTTAAAAATAAGACCTACATACATATTTTGGAAATTGAATTTTTACATAGATATTTAACAAATCATTAAATTGTCTTACCATATTTTCAATGTTTAAATTATTTTATACCTATCAAAAAAAAAAAAAACAAAACTTAGCAAGTAAGAGCGACGGGAAATTATTGTTTTTCCCTCTTGGCAAATCATAAAAACAATTCCTTCAAATGAAAATACATAGGGACCAAGGAGGATGTAAATATTTATTTTTAAATATTTAGATTGTGTACATTCAAATTCAATTAAACATCAAGAGCACTCAACCGCACTTAGTATATGAGCCCTCACAACATTTTAATAACCCGTATACCAAAATATATTTCCCGGTTCCATGGTGAAATTTAAAAAATCTTTTATAAGAAAGTTATCTGCAATGACAGATTTGTTATAATTATTAAACCAGACACCTTTCATAAATCATTTTAAAATGTAATAAATGCCATTGTTGACCCCAAATGCAATCAATATGTGCGGTCCGTTGGCCGCTTCCGTCGGCATCGGTTGGTAGTTGTCCCCCTGGGGAACCATTAACCTAAGTTTTTTAAAATTTCATATCTTCCGTTACCGTTCCAATCAAATAACACGAACAAGGACGGATCACCGCGAGAAAAATCCAACAAATTATTATTTATGCAGATAAATATACATATATATACATTCAATGGCAACCACAGTACATGTGTATGGCGCGTAGTAGATATATGCATCGTCCCCGTTGACATAATTTGCACTCAAAGCCGCACTGTCAGGGAACAG
This sequence comes from Epistrophe eligans, assembly GCA_951394125.1. Lineage (NCBI taxonomy): Eukaryota > Metazoa > Arthropoda > Insecta > Diptera > Syrphidae > Epistrophe > Epistrophe eligans. The sequence continues at coordinate 57,823,434 of OX596028.1, forward strand.
TCGTTTGTAGTCATTTTAAAAGCTCCACACACATAAAAGGCACGATAATTATTTCACCGCTATTATCTGCGGATTTATTTTTTGTCGTTTCCTCCGTGGACCGCACTTCAGATCTACATGGCTGCATTTCCGGTCTCATGAATTGGTCTGTCCCCTCATATTTCATTTTGAGGCAGCAATGATGTCAGTTATAGTACCTACTGAGTGTGTGTGTATAATGCGAGGAAAAGAGATAGAAAGCTTGTCGCCAAAAAGCTATTCAATTCATTAATTGAATAAATTGTAGGGCCTCTAGTGGTAGTGCTACTGAAGAGATTTTAGTAGAATGAGTAGAGTTGTTTCACACTGACCGATATTTGAACGAGAGCACTCCTAGTAGACACACACAAACACTATGAAGTATAAAGTAGGCTATAATAACCTATAACCGAGCCAAGGACGAAGGAGACCTTCCTGCTCCTATACCTGGTGACGAATAGCAAAACTCATCAATGGTAACGACAACAACCCTTGAGCGCCCTCCTTGCAAATGATGTCCCCAAAGGGGACTTCACATAAATGAGGACGAGAATTGCTGCTGCTGCTCTTAACATTAAATAGCGCTTCCTACTACTCTTTCTCTTTCCTACTATAGTTTGGTGCATTGATGCAAGTTTGTATAGTAGTCAAAACATACATATAGTCCATCTGTCAGGAACGTTAATTTGATACACTCTGCAACTGCATAGGTATGTCCTGTCCATACAAAGCGGACTGTAAAAGATGCCCAATTGCCCGCCACCAACCGCCATCATTGAAATAATCCTCACAAAATTACAGGTGACAGGAGATTTCGCTGAACCATTGAAGGGTAGTCAAATACCTAGATGCATATAATATATGTGGCATTAAAGAACCTTTTCCACATGTTCATTTAAGAGTTTTAATGGACATACATAAAAAAAAAAAACTTTATTATGAGGAGGAAATCGATATTCTGTTGGCTATTGGGACATTCGTTTTGGTAGCACTTCCGTATCCCAACAAAATAAATTGCATTTGGTTAATAATTGAATCGACACTTGACGCCAGTAAATGTCATGTCGCGTCAAACTTTCTATTGGTTGAGAGGATTCTACCTATATAGTCGAAATTTTGGGAAAAGGGAGAGTTTGATTGTTTATAAGACCACTAGAGGGCCCTTCAAACCGAAGCAAAAATGTACTCCTATATTTATTTATCTACACCATCATTTATAAGTTCGTGTCAGTGCCGAACCTTACTTTTGAGCAGAACAAGCATTTTTCAAAGGTTACCACTTAGAGAAGGGCGCCAAAAACCGTTTAATTTTTGTATAAAACGAAAATGTTTCTTAAAAATGATTCACAGTCCAACAACAAAATTAAAATCTTGCAACACTTTTTCCCTTTAACTATAAACCCCCTTAATACATCCGAGTAAAATTTGCTTTATTAAACCGTTTATATTTTTCTCCTTCAGTGGTCACTATATTTTATTGCTCATTGATTTTTTTTTTTAAATTGGTCACCTTTATTTGGTCTATAAAATTTTAAATTGAACTGTATCGAGATTTAATTGATATTTTGTTCCTATTAATGTTTCCCGTAAACGTATTACAAATTAATAATTGCTGTCGCACGAGTACTTTTAAGGGGTCGGAGGAAACCGAGCAAAAAAACAATTTTCAGAAAGCTTGTAGGTTATAGTGGTTTCCTTTAGATTCTGACTTTTGAACTAATTTTCAATAAAATTGGATATTTAACAGGTATGTTTTTTTTTTTTTTTTGTATTCATTTTTGGCTTTCTAGACTCGAAAATCACATTTAATAAAATTAGAATGGATAGATATTCGAGTCATGAATTTTTCGTTTGGTGAATTTTGAGGGGTTTTTAATAATGTAGGTTGATTCTACCTACAAAAACGTATTTATGAACAAAAATAAGAACACAAAATGTATTCTAAACGGCCATACCTTTGGCACATAATCAGAGGTTTTCGTCAATACCTCATTTTTTTTCACAATCCAAAACATATTATTTTTTCATGACCTCATTACTTTTTTTATTAAAAGATTACTACTTTTTAGAAAAAAAGTCGTACAAGAATATTCCAATTTCAATAAAAGTATCCATTTTGAAACGAACGGAATTTATGTGATTTATTTTTTTGTTAAAAAATATATTTTTAGTAAAATAATTTTAGTACTGAGGTTGGAACCCTGGTCTAATATCCAATTGAACTGTGAGCGTTTTTGAGCAGCGGCGGTATATAAAACTTTGCCTGAGGCGGCGAAAACTTCAGATTCGGCACCGGTTCGTGTGTTCATTTTAAATAGTTGTTTTTGATGATAACCATATTTTTTTTTGATGATTGAATTTCTCAATTAGATTTCAATTCAATATTATTTGTGTAACTATTATTGGATGGAAGCGAAATACTTGAAATTGACTGGAGTGTTCGTTTTAATATTTGTTATGCACCCATGGTTTTGGAAAATTGTTTTATAAATATTATAGTTTGGTAGGTATATAGATATATCTATATTTTTGTTTTCACAAATAAATATTATTTATGGTATAGAAAATAGAAAATGTACTTCTATGCCATAATATAAAATAGTATATTAACAAGTAGGTATCAGTTTTGCCCCCCAATTGGTTCAAAATCTAGCTTCGCAGATTTAAAAAAAAAAAAATTAGAAAAAAAACTTTGAATATGGTAAAATAATTGCGATTGTACGTAGTGACTTGTTTTTAAAAAAAATTTAGCAAAAACGTTTAAATTGTAGTAAGGGGGGAGGACAAGTAATGCATACAAAATTTTTTTAAAAGTTTTTTGTGTTTTAATGTAAAAAACCATCTTCATTGAGTAGTAAGAGTAGTAGTTATAATTTTAACAAAATTAAATTTTATATCTCATGCACAGGTATACCTGACCCTCTGCGACTACCATAACCAACAGTGCTTTTATTAATACATAATACCAAATTATCATATATATATATACATATATATAATTTAAACAGTGGAAGCAATTAGTAAAAAATATTATCAAAAAATTTCCCATTTTCGAGATATTAAACTTCCTAAGCGGGGCACACTTTTTGTTTTCATATTAATGAAATGCATTATTAGATTGTTTTGTTTAATGGTTCTTGTTTGATAGCATCTTTATCCGAAAGTACATACTTAGAAATTGATTTCTTGTACTTTTTCGAAATCATTATTTTATGTTTGATCAGACCTTCTATATACATACCTGTTAACTGTAAACAAAAATAAGCCCTTCTTAGCTTACATAGTTCGTATTTTAGATTTAGTAAAATTTTAGAATAAGCTAAGCATGACCTTCCCATGTAAAAAAAAAGTTAAATAAAGCCTACATCCCTGGAATGAAAATAATAGTAACTCAAGTTAACATGACAAACAAACATGACAAACAAAAACATGCAATTTTTGTCTGTGTGAAAAATAAATTGTCAACCGAGTAACTACATAAATTTATAACTGTTTTGCAAAGTTTTGTTTTATTCTAAAAGCAAATTTAAATTCAAATATTATTAATACAAGTTCAGAATTGAAAACACAAAAGATTTTATAAAAAATATGATTAAAGTCTTACATTTCAGTCTGCTATAAATTCACCCCCATTCCGACGACGAACGCTACGTGAAGGCGAAGACAGTGGAATAAAAGTATTATGATTTTGCATCGTTAAAAACATCTTTTTAAAAACGAATAAGACGTTAAAGTCGAGCAAAATATAAGTGCCACACTTTTAACATGAAAGACACTTATCTTCCTGCATACGATACGGCAAGAAAAGTTCAGAAAATCCTTTTCCATAAACCTACTCATCTCAAAGGCAACGTATAGATATAACGCCACCAGCCAAGGGAAAACAATCTGACTGCTCCTTAAGTGAAAAATTTATATCCTTTTCTGAATGAAAGCGATGGAAAGTGGTTTGTGTTTAAATGAAGCTCTAGCTATAAGGCTGAAAATATAGAATAACTGACACATATACATACAAACAAACGGATTTGTGCAATAAATAATGGAAAAAATTGACAAATTGCCTTGAATGAGGTAATGGGACACTGGAGCGTTATAGATCTAGTCGACCTATGTAATAAAAATGGCACGGAAATGAAAATATTTATATTAATGAAATATATTTGGCCAATTTTATTTCACTTTGATAACGTAGAGTAAATCCCTGGGGATACCAGAATATTAAGATCCATTGTTTAAGAATTATAGGAGTAATACATTTAAGAATGATATTGAGCAAAGATTTTGTGAGGCTTTTTAAGGCTACAAAGTACAAGTATGATTTAATAAATTCTTGTTAATCTAAAAAATATAATAATCTCAAGTTGTAACCGCTTTCACATCATGCGAAGGCTTTTTCTATTATTCTCCTTTACAAGATACGTTCATTAATTTACCTACACCAATTGTATGTGAACTGTAAATTATGTACCTACACCGATTGTATGTGAACTGTAAATTATGTACCAACTATAGGAATTTCTGTTATATTCCTCAACAATACTTCCTTAAAAATAATCTACATAACCATATTCACTGTTATACTCATGTTTCTATATAGCTAAAAATAACTAACCTATAACGGCTTCCTGGACAATGTTTGAGAAAATAAATTACTTCGCTCATTGCCATTATATTGCCAAAAAAGAAGCTATTCTAATTGCAATGGAAATATTTCCTGGGACGGTAGATGAAATGTAATTATTACTTTCCAGGTTCGAGAAGCATTAAATGTTGACTTTCACCTTTTTCTAAATGGTTTCTCTGCGATTTTGAATGACTTCTCCTTCATTTTGAAATTAAAAGTTATATAATATGCTAAAATTTATTGAGTAAAAGATTAATATTATTAAAAGTAGTGATTTTAAACGGAACAAGAACATGGAAATAAATTGACGCTGCCATTGAAATATACATTGCTTCAATTATTGCCAAAAGACCATTTTCGAAAGGAAGTGACTAACGAAAGAATTCCAATTTAATAGCCCTGTTCTGGCAAACCTCACAAAAGTCACACAACCTCACAAGGTAAAATTTATTTTTTGAGTTTTTCGTATTCAGGTAGCACCGTCACATCTTGTGAGCCTCACAAGAACTATCGATATTACGATCTCCTTAGTAGCTCACAACACAACTCACAAGTTTGACATTTCATAATCACGAAAAAAAAAATATTTAGTGGGGCTGTTAAACAGAAATTCAGAATTTAACAATTAATAGAAAAATTCACCTTGCTGTGGTGAGTCTTCTGTGAGGTTTCTTTTGAGGATTATCGGAGAAGTCAAGGTCCTCTGCCGGTAGCCAAGCCATTCGTCGTGCATACATACATTTGATGCCATGACAGATCATGGAGAACAAGACCTTATATGACTTACAACTCTCAAATATTTCTGTGTTCGTGATGTTGTTAGTTTTCAAGAATTAAGGGGGCCTACAATTTTCTACCGAACGTCTAAAATGAAAAGCGCTATATCACAACAAGGGATATATGCATACTCTATTATTGTGTGTATCACAAGACTCACCGTTGTTAAAAGTTTCGAATTTTACGATGTTCGGAAGTGCTTATAATGTTTGATAAAAATTCTGAGAAAATAGGTGGATGACAAGCCTCTTGAATACATAAAATCTCAAATTTTCAATTTTTCAATATACCTACTACACTGCTACAACCCTAAACGCTCTACACAAATGTGATCATTTTATATGTACGTCAAAGTAGTCAATTTAATTGATTTAGAATTCTGTAAAAGAGTGGATGTCGACTTAAAGGAAAATGTTATGTTTTTAATTTTTATCATAGTATGTTCTACAAGTCCTTCCGTTTCATCAATCGGAAAATATTTATGTAATTGAGAAGAACTTCCAGAAAATGGGTGGATATTGCGCCTTCTGAATGGAAAATTTCAAATTTTCCAGTTCTTCCATTGTATTGTTAGAAATATAAGGTAAATTCAATAGAAATATTATTATTTTCTTATTGTTTTCATTAATTAATTTTTATACATCGATAACAAAATAATCCGTTTTGTTCAGTTTCATTGCAACAATGATTTTTTTATTTTTCTGACAAAAAGAACTCCTTATTTTAAACAAAACGGGGTGTTCCTTTAAAAGCGAACCGCTTGTGACTACTCTCACACAAAATGCTTTATCTTTAAAAGAATATACATATGTGTATACAATATACATACATATACGTATATTATATAATATGTAACTAACACAAATTCGCAATGTCGAAAGTGTTCTATAATTGCAATGATTTTTCAATTAGTCTCTCTCGGGATTTTAATAAAATTTTTTTTTCTAATAAGATTATTTTTTTTATTTTTTGTTTAATGGAAAAATATAAAAAACTAATATTTATGTTAATAAAATACAAACCAAAATTGTAATTCAAAAGATTGACTACTCTTTGGATAGTAGTTCCAAACAAGAATGAAAATTAAAAGCCTTTTTTCTGTGAATATTTTTATATTTGAAAGTCGACAGAACACAGTCTACCCAAGGCTTCCTATGAACATGAACCACACAACTTTTTGTTTTGTTTATTTCTTGAACCCTCTGCTCTGGTAATTTGTTCCGTTTTGCGATTCAAAAGTCACATACCGTAAGGTTTTTGCAAGAAATGATAAATTCCTTACCATTGTTGCGGAGTAACGAAATGACAAAGCATTTTGCCTATTTTCGTCTTTATTTATATTCAAATTAGTTGGAACATTTGAATTTTAAGATAAATACACTAAAGCCAGTCATTTTGAGAGTGTTTTCTATGCGCCAGCCTAGCGTTAACATAAAACTTTTTCTTACCAACCAAACCATCCGGAACAACGATAGGATAATACACTTTTTGATTGAGAGCGCTCTGTAAAGAAATTTTCGTGAATATTTAAAAAAAAAAAAAGAAAATGAATCTTTCCAAAAAAGGGGTGTCGTTGTTTTATCTTTTCGTTTCCTTTTGTCATCGGATAGATAGGGTCGCATATTATCAGAGTTTATTTTACTATGCTATCAAAGGGAAAGAAAGGAAAATAGTTAAAGGAACTTGGATTTAAATTAACTAGGCAAAAACTTAGATGCTTATACTTATTCAATATATTTTGACCCTTTGTGTTGTTGTTTTAAATGACATTTTTGGAATTGTGCATTATATAATCAATTGTGATGTGTGATAATCATTTTAATGTTTTGTAGTTTTGTTGAATAATTTAATTATGCAAATTTCTTGGTTGCGAAGTCTGAAAGCGGAGGATTGGTGATAGAAGTGTTAAATTAAATTATTCATAAAAGACTCCAGAGAAATTGTTTTTTCTTAAAAAAAAAAAAAACAAATAATAAATATTATGTTTAAATACAATATTTAAAAATTGATGACTTTAATTTCAGTTTTAAATAAAAAAAACCACTGCCTAGCCAAAAAAAAAAAATTTGTTAGTAGATTGAAATGTTACAAAATTTTTTTGGGATGCGTCATGCGTCACTGTGTGTGTACTAGATGATTTTCGAGGCTGTAATCCCCCATTTGGAAGCTTAAAAGTTTATATGCCATATCTAGAGAACCGTAAGGTCCACAAAAAAATTTTTACCTCAGTTTTGTAAAATTGAATTTACATCCCCCCCCCGCCGCCGGGGTGCTACAGCCCCGAAAACCATCTCGTACACGTGTCCTGGCCTACAACTTAAGCTCCTGGAGTTATTTTCTTCAATTTTTTCAAACTACTTGGAATTTAGGGTTTTAAGTAATTCCTTCGTGGGAATTTTTTTTTAACTCCAACCAAGAAAAGTTTTTTTTATCTTTAAAATGGCCCTAACGATGTTGGTAAAAAAAATATTTTCTGTGTAGGTAAGTAGTTACTACTGTAGATTTGGTTAGCAAAAAAAAAAAACTTATACTAACGACACCTGTCGTAAAATATTTTATTTTTAATTTTGACTTCCTCGTTATCTGCTCCTTGAAATAAATACAAATATAGAATTTAATTAAAAATCTTTATTCAATTTAAAAAAAATGATTTTATTCTTTGAGAATTCAATATATCCAGATTGGGTTGATGATTTTCTTGTGTTTGTTTAAAATGTATGGCGCCTATCAGGTATTTGATGATTCACGCATCATACCTACAATCTATGACCGATGACCGTAGATAACACTCTGTAAATAATATTGGAATGTTTGTTGATTCTGTCGTTCATTTTATGATTTTAAATAAACCTTTACCAAACTGCATATACATAGATACCAATTAATTTTTAAAGCCTATGTGCATATTTTTATTTTAAATCCCACAATTTATATGTATGATGTGACGTTTGATCTGTGAAATAGGCCCCAAGACAGGAAATTCTCACGTATATGACATCAAGATATCAGCTCAGATGGCAATAAAAACACTGAAGGTTTCTTTTTACTATCCATTAATTAAGGTGGTATTAAGCTTTGAAACTGAACTCCCCAATGTTTAAGATACAAGTAGGTCTGTAAAACTTTATTTATTTTTAATGGGGCTACTTCAAAGTTGTAATTTTATTACTTTTATGTATTTGACACCATCTGAATTTTTCGAGGGGATGAAGTAAAGTTCAAATAGTCTGACGATAAAAAAAAATCATTATGCGGTGTATTAGAAGCATCATGTGGGGAGGCACACGAGTATATTGGTACTTATAATAAAAGTTTATATCCTTGTGTTTGTAAAATAAAACGCACAATTTTTTATCAATATTTATTTTTTCATCTTTAAACTATGACCTATTTGATGTAACAATAAAGCTTTGTATAATTTTATACGTTTTCGTTTAAAAAAATTAAAAAAACATTTAAATTTGTTTTTTTTTTTTTTTTCTTCGATACAATTAACATTGACGTAGCTGTCAGGCCCCTCGACGTTCTTCTAGTATAGATAAAGACCGTCATCATCCCACATAAGACATATTATCTCTAAATTTAGTATAGTAATATAATTTGATAATCCTAACGAAAAACAATAAATTTTCTATTGTTATATTGTTCCTATTCTTCGAAATTATAACGGTGCGCCGCCGTTTTTTGTGTCGGTATGTAAACATTCAATAACTTTGACATTTATCAACCGATTGACTTGAGAATACATGTTTTTTAAGTGTCAATTTATTAAAATTTTAATCATAAAACAACTCTCCGAAAAATTGACTGACCACCCAGATTTCCAGATTTGATTCATCTGGACTTCTTTTTGTAGGGTTGTTTGAAATCCAAAGCGAACGCCAGCAAGCCTCAAACCATTAACGAGCTTAAGGCAAACATTTGTATACATATACCGCCCGAAATGCTTGAATAAGTGGTGTAAAACGCAGCAAAAAGGGCACATTTAGCTTTGGTCAATAGAAGTGGTCATTTGATTGATGTTTTTTTCAAAAACTAGTCCAAATAAATAAAAATATGTGCCTCATACATGGAAATAGTTTTTTTTTTTTTATTATTATTCAATTTTCAAATAACGACATATTACATGGCGCACCCTGTATAATTAAATAATTATAATTTTCCTGCTAATGAATATTATTTCGTTTTATAATTTGCCAACATATTTTTTTTAAAACTTCATAAAATGATAAAACCAAAATATCCACAAAAACGTTGAACAACATTTTTTTTTTATTTAAGTTTACCTGCAACCATAATTTAATAATTGCTTACTAAAGAGCATTAACTAACCTATTCAGCATGATGCTTATGAAGTAGGTTTTTATTATATATGGGATGTAATGCGTCTCATATAAAGGCATTACATACAGGGTGTTCCAATAAGACAGATCAATGTTGTATGTGAGTGAAGCTTAAGATTTAACAATTGAACAAATTGGAAAAACTATTTAAGGCTTTAAAAAATGCGTTATTAAGGTAATTATTCTATCGACGTCGACGAACTGAGAATGAAACTAGAAAAATTGTGCAGATGTGAAAACACCATTGCGTGCTCTGCTCATGAATGGGCGATAGTGAACGGGCAGCCAGTGGTGGCGCAGCGTTCATTTGAAAGCATTGTACCTCAATTTGTCATCGTGCACGAAAATACATACAATTTTGAAAAAACAATTTTGTTTCTACACCCTTAAAAATTCAATTTATGCAAATAACAAATTGAAGCGCGGGTCGTCTGTTCACCGATTATAGATGCACGACCAAAGATAAATTAATGAAAATGAGAAAGTATGAGATAATAAAGCATGCATTGACACGATCGGCGATCATTTAAGCAGAGATGTCATATAAAATGTTGTCCATCGAGAGTAGATGTGCCACCGAAGCCTTGGCGCATAATTCCCTGATAGTAAATTTGTTTGTTAATGTAAAATTTCTTGTTGTCAAAATCAAATAGCAGAAAAACCTAGTTTTGGGAAACTTGGTGAAAGTTTGAGTTACTAAGCAAGGATATAATTTTCGAGACATATGTAATTGCCAGTTCTACCAAATTCAATTCAATAAAGATTCAATAGATAAACCAAAATTTGTTTATAAAATAAAATAGCGTTAGGTGTTAAAAATTTTAACATCAATTCGTTTTATTGGAACACCCTTTTCCTTTCTTATACATATTCAGCACCATACATTGGAAAAAACTCTGCATTGTATATATACATTATATTGATATGGAAGATTCGCTGTTTATGGAAAAGAGAGTTCGTGATATTACTTACCCACAACCATCTCAGATCACCTCATATATGTAACCTAAGGGGGTCATAAAATCTGAACGAAAATGAACAATAGAAGCAGCAGGAAGCTGCCCTTTACATCAATAACTAACGATTGCCCCAATAAAAATCTATATATATATACTATATATGTGTAGAAGCAGCATTTTCAACAGCAACACAACGACGACACTGAGCGACATAAATTGCTGGACGAAGGACTTTCGCCCAGGGATTTAACGGATGAACAGAAAAGACATAACACACTCACCAAATAAAAAAAAAAAAGAAAAAAATATTCCATCATAGTGCCACTGCCATCGTCTTACTGCCATCCATTTTCAGCTGAATTTGTGGATCGCGTTAAGCCATTGTTCCTCTTTATGTCCTTCCATGCAGCAATGTTCGTTAAGGAGTGGAACGGCGGTCTCCAAGAGTAGCTACTGAGTGCTCATAGACTGAACAGACCCTAATTCTTGTATTGACCTGAATAAAGGATAAAAATGTTTTAGCATAAAGAAAGCTTAAAACGAAGAAGACAAACGAAATAGCCAAGGCAAATAAAATAAAAGACATTATTATGGAAGAATGAGGCAATTCCTCGTCCTCGTTCTTGTCGTCATCCTTCTTCCTGCAAACTTTTTTTTTACAAACTCTTGTCTTGCAATGGACCGTCAATGTGAATTAATCCCCACCGCTACACCATATAAAGCCGTAGCGAAATTTGCGATGAGTGGGAGGGACAGGACACAGAACAAATCTACCAAATAGAACAGTAGGTACTTGCGTGTAATGTAGCCATAAGTAAAGGACACATAGCCATAGTTATAAGAACAACTATCGTCACCGCACAAACATACGAGTCCACATTAACAGATTCAAGGTAGGTATGAAGCGGCTGAAAAAAAAGGGGGGGTGAGTGGGGAAATTGTTATAGAAAATAAAAATAACGTTTTAGGGTCATGTTGACCGGGCATGTATGCGAGACTCTTGGTAAACTTAGTCCGGAACCTGTGTCTATGTGTTGGCATTCAATTTAAGTTTTTATGTACACGGATGTTTGCCGAAGCACAAAAATGCACAAAAATTCTACTTCCTGAACTGAATATGCGCTGAAAAAATATATAAATATCGTGGGAAATTTATTATTTTCCCAAGAGCACACACAAGTCAAGGGCTTTTTCACTGGTATGGTACTTCTGAATGCAATAGTACGATTGCGAGCACGAGAGGCAGAAGATGTATGATGTGCGGGAGAAAAAGCTCACAAAAAGTAGGTATTGCTTTCTTCTTAACTAACAACACTTACCCACAGCTAGTTCCATGTACGAGTACATTAGAAATTCACTAGGGGAGTTCTTTAAATAGTAAATGCGGCAGTAAGTGTTGCTTTATTTTTTTAAAGTAAGGCCATGGTTGTATTTTGGCATTGTTTGCCCGATTCTCAGAAATGGATAGTCTTTAAATTGCGCCAACTACCTATAGAAAAAGATCAGTTACCTAAATATCGCTTAGAATATCCTTACTATCGTATTTTTTGAAAGAACAGTTAAAAAAATGTATTATTCTAAAAACAAGAGACATGCAAGTTTGGGAGAGAATCATAAATTGGGAAATGAAGTGGTAGTAGTTGAATGCAAATAAAAGACGTTTCAAAAATTTTGTCACAAAAAATATAATAACACAATAATATAATATATATATTATATTATAATATAATAACACAAAACAAAATGTTTGTAAGCAGATATTATAAACCAAAAAAAAAAACAGTAATAATAACTTGGATATTTTCTTTTATCACTTTTAGCTTTATCTACCGAATCCAGCCATGGTGTCACGGTATTAGATAAGTAAACTGATTTTTTTTTACATTTTTACTTACGATATAACTCCCTTCTAAATTAAGTTAGGGTTATAGTTTTGGATTCGTAAAAAAATCGAACTCCTAATTTAAATCAAACATTACAAATCGATAATAAAACATGCGAAGAAAATTGGTCCTGAAATTTTGTCTCTCCGTCTGTAACACACCCTATGCCGCTGAAACGATTTTCTTCAAACTTGGCAGGTATACCTACCTATTTAAGGTGATTTTAAGTTTTAATTGCTTGTTTCGCTCCAAGCATAATTAAACCTGCTATATAGCTGATAAGACAATTCTTATTTATCTTGAAAACGTTATTAATTATTAATTATTTTACAAAAAGTGTTACTAACGGTACCTACCATAGAACCATTTCGAGTGTTCGAAATTACGATTGTACATTTTCATACAAGAAGTCAAAAAAATATTTTTTGAAAACACATTTTTAAATACATATCTCGAAAACGGTTAAACGATTCTACGATCTAAACTATAAAAGCAAATTAATACGACGTGATTAGTGCATTTTATTTTATATTATGTTCCTGCAAAATTGTAGCAGTTGCATCTTGCATGTGCATATCCAAGGCCAATTCGTCTTTTCTTGTAACAACCTCTGGAAGTGCATTAAGGATGTACATAAATAGAAGAGATTTCTCGACAGTTCCCAGATTGTATTCATGTGTGAAAGACTTTCCAGAATGCAACGACACACATTGTAACACACAAAACTATTGACACAGGTAGGTGTCAAGAAATATTCTGGTCTATTGGATGCAGACCAGTGGCACTTCTTTGTCCGTGCAAGTGCTTGGCCATGTGAAGGAGAAGCTGGCTATGTGGAACGTCTCAATTTTATCTTCGATTGGATTGCTCATTCGAGATTACTTTTTTACAACTGCGATGGGGTAGCTCAATTTAAGTATAGTTGAGAATCTTTCTACTATCTGTACCTGCATAAAGTAGGTTTATTTATATAACATAAATGCTTTTTTGTAATATAGGTATAGCACAATTGATTTTTTTATGTAAGAACGAATATATATTGAAATCTTTATACGTTGAAAATATATTGTTATTCATCTGTAAAAAAAAGTGAAGAAAAAGGGACAAAAATATATTTTAGACCTATATTTCTTTTCTAAATTGATGATTTAAATTGAAAATATTATTCAAAAAATGTGTAGTCCTGAACAGTTAACATTTAAAGATGAACCTGATGGCATTATTATATTTAAGAACCATTCATAACTAGAGGTCGAATTTATATGTTCTAAGAAATTCAAAATATGTACCTAAAATTTATGCAAATAAAATGAATTATGAATGAAATTAAAAATATGCCCCTAAAATATACACAAGTAAATAAAAAAAAAAAAACATTAAAATACAAAAAATATCGAAAATTCTGAGAGCCACATATGTATGTAGGTCCCTATGTAGGTATAGCTATTAGTAATTTGAAATGTAAACCATAAAATGGCACCGGAATATCTTGAGACCTTAAATTTTATTTTCATATTTAGTGCTGTCAAATTATAACTAGCAAATTATTTCTAGATTAGAGATGGAATGTTTAAGATCGGTTTGCATTTTCGAGACTGAAAAAAAAAGTGTCCTCACCGAAAAAAGAGCCAATTTTATAGTAATATAAGAAGTGAATTGATACTTATATGCTGAATTTAAACGACTGAAAAATTGCCAGCATTTCTCTCCCAAAACTGAAAAATAACAGCCGAATTCATTCTTTTGCCATTTTTTTTTGCCACAAATACTGTCGTAAATATTATAATTTTAGGTATCTGTTAAAAAAAAGTTACAACCGTTTACAAAACCGCCATTTGCGTTAAAAACAGAGTTATTACTGGGATTCAATTGCATCCCGGGGTATTCTTTTTTTCGTTGGGATGCGGAGATAAATTTTTTTAAAAATTTTTAAATTTTTTTTTCTGAATCATTTTCACTCTAGGAATGTTAAGTTTTTTTTAATGAAATGTAAAACTTTTTGTATTCTATTTTAATATTTTGTTTCTTTGTATATAAGAATGGTCTTAATTTTTGTATTGAAATTTAAAAAAAATGAAAATTCTTTAAATCAGACATTTTTAAAAGTTTTTCAGTTATTTAGAAAAGGATATATTTATTTTCAAAAGGACTATTTTTTTTTTTTCATTTTGAAGGGATTCATAAATAATTCTGATTGCGCTAACACTAGTCAAAAATGCAATTATAAGATGTTTTTAAACGAAAACTACTAAATTCAACTGTATGGAAACCCAAAACGAACTTTTTGTGCAAAACATTATTTTCGATAACGCAGTTTCCTTTAGCCATACTTATGTTCAATAACATCATCTGCGGCTGAACTTTGCAGTAAAAAAATTGAGTTGACGACAAAGGTATTAATAAGTCAGAGAGTAAACGTCAAATGCAAGGAAATTGACTGACGTTGATTAAACAATTTTTTGCAAGCAAGACGATTGTATATTTTACTATAACAACATCTGCTTCAAAAAAATGACGATCATTTAACGATCAAATTGATGTTGATTTGATGTTTTCAAAAATGCCCTATTTAAAATGGGATCGTAAGTGCTTCTTTACACAGTCGTTTTACTGAAAGGCACATCCAGTTAGACGGGTAGATTTTATTTGCGTAAAAACGAGAAGGGTAAGGTTCCTCCCAAAACCAAACGATGATAGTTTTAAGTAATATTCTACGAATCAGCATTAAAAACTTTTTGCTGTATGACTGAGGGATACACGGATTTTAAGGACGTGAAAAAGGAGAGGGTCGATTCAACTGTTGATTTACAATAATCTTCATCTACAGATTTGAAGAAAAGTATAGAGCGGGAAATATTCATATGCCAAAACATGAATGTGAGTGGAAGAAATATGAACATGTTCATCTTTATGTCCGCATTATGGCCCTTCCTATAATCTTACAATAGTGAAGATTTCTGCATATATATTACATCTCTTTTTTTTTTTTGCAGAGCTCGCATGAAGATGAATGTAAATCCACTATAAGATTTTTTTCTTTGTCTTGTATTCATGGTTTCAGTATAATGATTTTCAATAAAACTACGTGTAAACAGGCACTGAGAATGACGTTTTAATATAAGAATTAGACGAATTCATTCCGAAACTATTCAATTAATATATTGCCCTTGTGCTTGTCCTTAAAGAAGTAAAATTTCAATGATTTTCATTTATATGAGTCTAAGAGTTTCAGCTTTAAAAAGGACTTAAAAACACTGTAAAGAAGCTTCGGCTTCGGCCGAATTCGTCCAAAAAAACAACATTCGGCCAAACCTTCGGCTTCGCCATTTTAGGCCGAAGCCGAAGAATCTGTTTATTATATCCAGCATCGTACTATAGGCGCCGGAAAAAATTTCAATTTTTGAAATTTAAAAATTATTACTAAAAATGAATTATTTATTTCTTTTTTCTTTATAATTATTAATTACTTAGTTATTAGTTATTTTTATTTTATTTGTCTTATGTTTTTTAAGCAATAAATTTTAATAAAAATAATATTTTTATCCAATTGTAAAGGAGAATTCTTGACTTTTTTCAACCTTAGGTTTCGCTTCGGCTTCGGCCGAAGATTTTCTTTCAGCCTAATAATTCGGCTTCGGCTTCAGCTGAAAATCGACCTTCGGTCGGACACTACCTCGTTTACATAAACTCGCTTTTTCTTCAAAGTTGAAACTTTTGCTGAAGATTTGGGTGTTGCATAATTTCGTCCAGGCGATCTCACTTAGACTCTTATGTACATACATATGTACATATATACTAATTTCGATGTGCCATTTAAGAGTTGATGGCTCTTTTTTTATTTTCATTTAACTTAATTATTTGGCGTTTAGCTATAACGGCTAAGGAAAAAACGCCCAAATCAATTTAGTATAATATCGCACAAGACAAAAATGTTGTTGTAATTCTGTTTATCAATTCTATTTAAAATATTCAAATGAAATAAGTCCCCAAAACAACGTAAAAACGCCAAATATTTTCCATAAAGGTATACAACCCAGTTCTGAATTTTATTTTCACGAGCTGAAGAAAGGTACGAATTTATTAGTTCACCTCCTTATATCGCTCAAAGATGCACTCTCTCTCTCTCAAACGTGCAAGACACAAAGACTCGAAGTGTTCTTCTGTCTACGGAGAAATGAATGAAATTGCATTATGCTTTTGCTGGCGTATCTATTTACTAAAACCTACATATGTATAATGCACAATTGCAGGATAACTTCCGTTGTATATTTCTTGAAATAGTATCTTAGAGCATTCTAATGTGAACGTAATTCAAAGGACGATATATAAATTTCCGCACTGCACCGAAGGCATTACTGTTTTCCTTTAGTTGTCGCACAACACAATTGAAATTTTGTTGGCTTGTGTGGTACAAAACCATTCTTTTCGAGTCGTTTATATGCTTTGTAGTCGTCGAATTACTTTGTGAAAAATATATTATTTGTTTGTTCATTTTTTTGCTCTTGAATTTCGTTTGTATTTGTTACATTTTTTTAACACATATGGTTTTTTTTCAATTCGGCAACCCCATACAATATTGAATGTATGAAAACACCTTTTAACATTTTTCAAAGTAATTCGTTAAAAAAGGAACTTATAGAAAACTTGTAATACTAAATGTACGACTGGATCGCACGAACTTGCTCTTGTTATTACACACTATAAATAATTGAATAATTTAATGGTTCAATGTTAAAATGATACATTTAATAGGAAAATGTTAAAATAAATATAAGTTTATTTAAAAAAAAATCAAAAATCGTTTAGAGTGGTTTGAATTGAAATTAATCAATTCAAATTCAATTCATTAACCTAATCGTTTTAATGTTTGTGATGATTTTTCAAAAAAAATTTTTTTTTTCTTGAAAAATATTTGTACGCATTATTATTTGAACAAAGAAGAAAAGAAACATACTGCAAAAATTTTGATCGAAAATCTGTGGAATAAGTCAAAAACATTTTTTAAAAACGCAAGTACCGTTAATAAGCAGATTTTTGGTATTTTCTCGAATCTCGATGACCGCATTGGATGCTTCAACAGTCCGCCTTGCATGTTGTACCTACATATTTGGTTGTTGCGGTGCCATATGCTTCGAACGATTTCAGAAGTTGTTGTTTCAACATTTATAATTGTAATTTTGTATGTTCTTAATTTTATTTTGTTAACTTAAAATGAAATTCCCTTCCTTTACATTATACTATGCTACTCTAAACTCAAGTAGGTATATTTTTGTCTTTATTTTAAAATCAGATGCATTATGATTGTTTTCAAACTGTTAAACCACAATACATAAGAACGATAATTACTAAATAACCCAAGTCTATTTTATACATACTTCTACTTGTATAGTAACTGACACACAGAATACCATTTCTAAATACAAAGAAATCAATAAACAAATTGGAATTATTGTTGTTTTCTTTAACTCCCTCATAATATCAAAACACTGGCTCCGCTAAAATAATAATAAAAATATAATGAACAATAAAATCATTTCGCTAATTTCAAAAAAAAAAAATCTGAACGCCAACGCATCAATGAAAGTGCCTCCCGTTATTGTCGCCCAAAACCCTTTATTGCCATTGACGACGCGACAATTTGTTATAAAAAGCTTTCGTTTTTAACCCCGAGCCCGATTGGTGAGCACAGGACACGGGTAATAATATAGGGAAGAAGATGGTGGAATCCACTTCGTGGAGTTAGTAAATGTCACACCTTTTAATGTGGAACTCGCTATAAGGTTATGCTCGTTAACAAAGCAAAAAGCATAAATGTTGGGCAATTTAAAAAGCAACAATAAAGAGTATTTTGTGTTTTCTGGAGTTCTACCCTTCGTCTGCCGCCATAGATGCAGCACTTTCTTTAAAAAAAAAAAAGCTTATACCCTGATGGCGCCAGTAGAGTTGTTTTTGGCACCTTTTTTCACAGTTATTTTTTTTTTTTTCATTGTAGGTACACCTATTTGAGCGCAGTTATTTTTGATTAATGAAATTTATTTAAACATTTTATGGCAGCAATAATAACCCCTGATTATCTTTTTCACTTAAGTACGACGTTTGATGGCGTAATTTTTTGTTTACCAGCGCTGCGACTGCATGCGGTAGTTGGGGTAGTCATAGATGAAAAGGGCCCGATATTGAAATAATCGGAAGAACAAAGCGCGATATAAATGACGCTTTTTGAAGATTCAGACGGAACACCAAACGCAGACATATTGGGAAGAACGGCAGAACATACACAGATATAATTTTTAATCAGTTGGGGATTTTATTAGACTCCGCCGGTATCAACTCATGTAACGATATAAACTTTATAGGCTCCAACTGTATCTTTTTTCTGCATGTGCGGATGTGGATTACCACCACCTTATTCCAGAAGTTATTATCGATATTATGACATTGCTTGAAGATAGTCATTAAGATTGTGTGTTTAGTTAGTTTGTATTTCTAAGCCTGATTTAAAAACTAAATCGCAGCAGACCGTCGTTTAAAGCGGTGATAACCATTGTTTCTTTATATTGTAACAGACCAGCGTCTATTTTTGACAAAAACTTACCTGATTTATCTCTGTTGCATATCTACATATTGAAGAAGCAATAAGTATTTGAATATATCAACTTTGAATATTAGTTTCGATTTTCAGAAAAACGTTTTATGGTAAAAAAAAAAGTTGGAAATTCGTTTTTTTTTTTAATTTTAAATGACGTGACAAGAGAAGGGCGCCGAAAAAAATTTTAACAAGGGTAAAAAATACCTTCGACCCGGCACTGACCACTGGTGTGCATTAAAAAAAAATAACGTCATGCAATAATGTTGATTAAGGCTTAAGGCGTTTTAAGTGAATTTAAAAAAATAAATTGAGAATATGAAACGTCTAAACGACGCGACATTTTTAATACCCACTCATAAGCCAGTGAATGTTTTTGTTTGTGTTATAAAAACGAACAAACCCACTTCCATATTTTTTTGCAAGTGTAAAATGTATTTTAATTATTCCGGATACTGATACTCCAGGGACGTTTATAGAGTTTGTTGCCATTTCTATAGTGTGCTTAATTCCCATTATATAGGTAGGTAGGTTAGGTACATAAAATCGTGCAATGGAATTATTTTTGATTTTTATCAGTAATAGGGATTTGAGGATTTTATCGAGGAAGTCGTGTGAAGTTTGCGATATGTTACTTAAAAAAAGAAATCAGAGAAAAGTTGTTACCTTATGATGTAGTGAGTAAATCAACGTATGTATATTTATAAATGTGGGTGCCTTAAATTAGAGTTAATGCGTCGTAAACAGCTTTAAAGATTTTTATATATCCATGAAAGAATTAATTCGTATAATTGTTTGGGGATGCAACATGCCGGAATACTTTGAATTAATGTTATTATTTTGTAAAAGAGAAAGAGCAAATAAATCATTAAGCCTTGAATTTTATTTAAAGGAAAATAAAATGATTAAAAAAGTGTTGAAAAAATGTAAAGTAATTAATATAAATATATGTACATACTTTCGCATTAAGAAACATTTATTCCATAGTTAGTCTATGTATTGCTCTGAATTTGATTTTGAGAGATGAATTGGAGTGGAACACAGGTCATGTCTATAGGTAGGCAGCGCAGAACTCAGGTCTACAGTAATTCTTTTCACAAAATCAGTGTCAACACTAAAATGTAAAAAAATGTTAATTGACGTCTTATTTAATTAAAATATATTGATTGAATCAACTGAGATGATGTTGTTGTGATGATTCAAAGACGATGATGTGATAATTCAAAGCACATTCATAGACCACCTCCTGAGTTTTATGTTGTTCAACGGACTATTGAGTTATTCCTATATATATAAGGGTAATTAATTTCACATAAATAAGACAACTTAGGCGCCACCGCCACCGCACTGTGGGGACTTTTTGTAAAAGGGCTTACAAAATTCAATTTCCGTGTCTGTCTATGATTCAAAAATAGCTTATCTTCTGGATTAGGAATTGTTTGAACCTTGCTTGAAATTGAAAAATTTATGAAGTTTGGGCAGTTGGTATGATTAGTACAAACGAAAAATTATTATTAGTATAAACGAAAAATTATTTTTTTTATACCTATATTTTCGTTTGGGTTCTGAGTGTATAAATTTATAATAGTGGTTGAAAAACCATTTTTTTTTTCATTTTCTTGCTATACATACATATACATACATATGTATATATGATAGTTTTTATTTTAAATATGACTATATTTTTTTTTTTATTTAAATTTTTGAAATTGAGAATCTCTTTCACAATGTCTGAGTAAAGTTCTGGTTAGTTATCCAATCTTTAACTTATCCTAAAATTAAATCCTCCCATTAAAAAACTTTGCCCTTCACAATAGTCAATTAGTTATTCCTTCGTTATTTTAGTTTTCCAGACAAATTAAATTTCACTCATGTCAACATTAAAAAATATTTATAATCATCAAATATGTAGTTAATTTTACTGTGTCGGGCATCTAATTAGGTATTTATACGCGTTAAAAGTGTCGAGAGGATTGTTTCGAAGAACTCTGGATAATAACAGGTAGGTAAGTGTGTTGAATCAAAGGGTAAGTGTGAGTGAAGACAGAATTGAATGTTTGAATTCTTAGTTTAATTTGCTAATTGGCACTTCATCTGCCCAGTTAAATACTTAGAACTTTATTTGCTAGTTAGACTAATTCAGAGATTATGAAACGTCAATAAGGTTGTTAGTTGTCGAATAAGTTCTATGAAGTTTAATTGAAACTTTTTGAAAACATGATTTAGTATAATTTTTTTGACTTAATGTTAAGTTAAAAAAATCCATAATAGAGTTTGGTCTTAACTCAACGCAAATTGAAAATTTAAGAGTTTAAATCGCAGAGAAGTTTGTAAATATTCATATAATTGTATTTAATAAACTTTTCGTTACAGGTATAATTATTCATTGTGATAAGGATTTCATGGTTTCCAAGCCTATTTTCGGCATCCTATTTATAAAATCATAATAAAATTACCTATTTTATTATTATTCCTCTTCATAAAACTTACTTATAATCGAGTATCAGTCGCTATCAATGGGAGAATTGTCAGAAGAAGCCCAGAATCCAAAAATAAAGACTACAAAAAATACAGGTACCAATATACCTGCAAGGTGTCAAGAATTCGGAAGAATAAAGAACTATATTTAACATGCTTGCAGCCTCATGGAACCCTTGAAACTGAGAAAGACCTCAAAGCACGTGAAATGATTGAAAACTACCCCGGACTTTGACGAAAGTTTCCAAGAAATCTATATCCTTTTTTATTTTGTTCTCCATTGTTTAACATGAAATATGTTATTGAATTTTGTTTCTTCCTAGAATTTGAAGTATTTAAAATTTTAATATATCTTCTGGGCATTAGGTCAATATTTTTGTTTGTTGTGTAAAAATTATACAGGTTACATTTTATAAAAAAAAAAAACGTAAAAGAGGATTAAAAAACAACAATAAGACAATATAGGTACTAAAGATTTTTTCAAAATCTAAAAAAAATAATTATTATGAATGAAAATTAAAGTTAAAGTAAAAATAAAAGATTACTGAAATAATAATAAACTAAAATAAAATAAAATAAAATAAAATAAAATAAAATAAAATAAAATAAAATAAAATAAAATAAAATAAAATAAAATAAAATAAAATAAAATAAAATAAAATAAAATAAAATAAAATAAAATAAAATAAAATAAAATAAAATAAAATAAAATAAAATAAAATAAAATAAAATAAAATAAAATAAAATAAAATAAAATAAAATAAAATAAAATAAAATAAAATAAAATAAAATAAAATAAAATAAAATAAAATAAAATAAAATAAAATAAAATAAAATAAAATAAAATAAAATAAAATAAAATAAAATAAAATAAAATAAAATAAAATAAAATAAAATAAAATAAAATAAAATAAAATAAAATAAAATAAAATAAAATAAAATAAAATAAAATAAAATAAAATAAAATAAAATAAAATAAAATAAAATAAAATAAAATAAAATAAAATAAAATAAAATAAAATAAAATAAAATAAAATAAAATAAAATAAAATAAAATAAAATAAAATAAAATAAAATAAAATAAAATAAAATAAAATAAAATAAAATAAAATAAAATAAAATAAAATAAAATAAAATAAAATAAAATAAAATAAAATAAAATAAAATAAAATAAAATAAAATAAAATAAAATAAAATAAAATAAAATAAAATAAAATAAAATAAAATAAAATAAAATAAAATAAAATAAAATAAAATAAAATAAAATAAAATAAAATAAAATAAAATAAAATAAAATAAAATAAAATAAAATAAAATAAAATAAAATAAAATAAAATAAAATAAAATAAAATAAAATAAAATAAAATAAAATAAAATAAAATAAAATAAAATAAAATAAAATAAAATAAAATAAAATAAAATAAAATAAAATAAAATAAAATAAAATAAAATAAAATAAAATAAAATAAAATAAAATAAAATAAAATAAAATAAAATAAAATAAAATAAAATAAAATAAAATAAAATAAAATAAAATAAAATAAAATAAAATAAAATAAAATAAAATAAAATAAAATAAAATAAAATAAAATAAAATAAAATAACATAGGTGTATATGTATGTATACGTTTCATATGGTTGCTGTTGATAAAAAAAAATGTAAGAAAAAGTATCGTTACGTGGTCGATTTGCAGTTATTAAATTTTTTTTTTCCGTTGAAAAAGAACTCATTTTGAAATTAATAACTCACTCTCAACAATTGACTAACAGACATCTCACGTAACGTACATTCATCTATTTCATTAATTCTGTCTGAAAAACCAAAAGGTTACATGTAATCGATAGCTTCAACTTCACGTAACTTTACATTGATAAATTCAAATCAATAATTATCAGTCCGGTTCCAGTATATCTGTCTTATTCATTCGCTAAAGGTTGTGAGCGTTCTTTTATTAAATTTCAATATACCTAACATCAAACAATCTTGCTCTACTTCTACGTTCTACCTTGTGATGTCCAACCAGGAGAAGATGGGTCCAACATAAATTCTCTGAAAATATATGTATATGTATGTATAGCAATTTAACAAGCATAAAGAACAATGCACAGAAAATGTGTGCAAGGGGCAAGCAATTCTCGGGGTAATGCCCTAATTAATTATAATAATATAGCATGACGTGGCGCAGCAGCCATGCGGAGGAGGTAGAACGGGACAAATTTCTCAAATCGGGCCATCATAATCGCCAACATAAGGCCACCCAAACAAGTTTTCGCTCTCGTCGTCGTTATAGAGAACAACGAACGGTACAGTATCATACAATGTTGGAGCTTATAAATTGGGTGGTACGAGTATCTCGCTGTGACCGGTGTGAGTGTGGATCCTCGACAAAAAGGAACTTTTGCCAAGAAAATTGGTGTGCTCCGTCGTTTTCGCCGTCATTTGCTCGGGTCCGCTTAAATGCACATGCATTCGTTCTTTACGTTGTTCTTATAATGTTGGTCGTCTTCATCGCTTTCGCTTCTCGTTTCATGCAATTCTATGGTCCCTGTCCCTGATGCTTGGTGCTGTCGTCGACGATGTCGTTTTGGTGTCGTTTTGGCTTTTGCAGATTTTTGGTTTTAAATTTCTTCTTCCGTTTTCCTTTCTGTTATGACATCTCATAAATATTATGTGACTCGCTCATCCGTAAGGATGTTGGGATGAAGAGCCCTCCTGCTTTTTTCTTTTTGTCCAGACTTTTTTTGTGTTTTACGATCACGATTGCATAGCTTACTTGGTGTCTTTGGTTTACTTGGCACAGCCCGAATATGGATGAAGTTAAAATAACTCAAAATTTCGAAACTTTCTGGATAAATTTTGTGCATTTTGTCTCAAATATACCATCAGAGGGAAGGCATAAAAATTAACGGACTGTGTATATGCTTCGTTCTATACATATACATACATATAAAATGGAATTGTTACCTATTTAATGGAATTTTTCAATTAGAAATTATTAATTATTTAATTTAGAAAAATGGTTTATCATACATACATTAAGTACAAATGTATACCTCATTAACTTTTTATGTTGAAACTTTTTTAGGACTTACGATATTATAAAATATTTCTTAAATACATACAATGTTAAAGATATTTTAATGTTTAGGAACAGGTACTTTATTTAAAACAATAATGCATGTTCTATAACAACTGAATTAAACTAATAGTTCCATAGAATAAAGTCAGCAACATCGATAAAATCTATACTTAGATAAAACTCCTTCCAATGAAAAGCAAAAAGGACTTATTTTTAGTCATGACTCGTATGGGAATTAAATATGGAAATTGTGAAGAAATAGTATATTTTTTTGCAATCGAGAGAGTTCCTTGGAGTAAGCTGAAATAAAAGTTTTCGTCCAAAAACAGGGGTTCCGCTATCTTGATTTGAAGATTTTCGCTATTTTTTAAACAGGGAGAGGTAGACAAATATTTTTTCTTGAAATCGATAGTATTTGCAAATATAAGATAAAGAGATAAAATATTATTTTAATCTATTAAACCGTTATACTGTCCTGGCTTTAAGAGTTTCACAATATTAATTAAAATTTATAGTCCAGGTATCGTTAGTTAAATTTATCTAGAAATTGATATCTAGATAAATTCAATCCCGTTATTTGGGATTGAACTTTATTTGTTGTCATCGTGTGAATACGAGTTGTTATCGTTTGAATATGAGAGCTTTAATTCAAATTTTCGAGCCTTTTATTGTTGTTCAAAGCTTACTACTTCTTCGCAAATAAAACTGTATTTTTGACAAAATAATTGTCTTACATTATTTCAAAATAATTATATTGTTTCATAATTTAAATATTTAACCAATAAAAAAAAAACAAGAATTAACATTTTTTTGACCAAATATATTTCTTTTAATTAAAATTGATTATTACTCGTTAAATACGCAAAATATAAACAAATATCACAAATTTACAATTTTGAAACGCACAATCATCTTGTCAAAAATGGTTTAGCTATTTTTTCGATTACGGATGTTAGTTAGTCGAGAGAAACGAACTTTCTTTATGGCACCCTTACGAATTAAAAAAAATTGCTTCCCAATATTAAATATACTGGACTAATAAAGGGTGTCTCAAAATTAACGCAAGATTTGAATTTTGGTAACAATAAAAAAAAAATAAAAACAATTTGACAGCTGACAGTTTTGCTTCAATTCACTTTGCACTTTGGAGGAGAAGACGGGAATGTTTGGTCAGACTTTCATTTAAGTAGCAGCTAGTATCACAGTGGGCTGGTGGTATGCCAAAATCAAGCGAAGTTCTCTTTTTTTAAGCTTGCGGTATTCAGATGATGATTTCATAAGATTATCTCTTTCCATACAGCTCGTTAGTTTAATAATGATCGGCGAAGATGAATCGTTGCTGACGTCGTATTGTGCATTGTTGATGCCGGTATTGTTGTTTCTGGGTTTATTGGCACGGAATATTTTGCTCAAGAGAGGTGGCTTGCAGTTTATGGAGAGGCAGAATTTGTCAAATATGGATTTTAAGTTCTCTTTAGGCAATTTTGGAATGCCAACAAGCACCATGTCAGCCGCGATATCTTTCTTTTCCATGATAGCTAGTTGTTTCTGAAGAGCGATTATGTGTTCATTTTGCTCACTAGACTTAGAACACACCTGGGTCTTCATTACATTGACTCGAGTGCTTAATGTAGAGATAGCACCTTCAATTGAAGCAAATCTGTGCTCCCAACAAACTTTAAACTCTTCAATTTTTGTAAGCATATCCGAACGGGTTTTTGCGAGTCAGGTTGCGTTGAAGTAATCGAATTTGTTTAGTTAATTGAGTTTTAAATAATTCAATCGTAAGCAGTGCATTGTCATTGTTTATGGGCTCTTTAGGTGTTGATTCATTGGTCCCAGATGTAGATGAACGATTTACTCCTGGTGTGGGTGTCATGGATACGGGTAAAGAGAAACACACTTTTGGAATGGAAGGAGTTATGATCTCACTTAAGAGTACGATTTGTACGGCAATATCGCAGATAGAGAACGAGACACTTTTTAAGGTTTTTATTTAGAGAAAATAAAATTTAAATTTCCACTTTGATGTTGGTTGTAAATTATTTCTAAATAAAAAGTCTCGAATGATGTTAAATAACTAACTCCCATTTTTTATGCGAAATGGGCAAGGAAAATACGGAAATTACTGGCTTTAGCTGGAGCAAAATAAAAAGCGTCTACTCTCAATTATTACACATTATATTAAGTCAAAAGTGTATGTCAACAAGCTCACAACCACCCGTGATGCATTGTAGGAGGAAATTCAACGCTGCATCAACGGAATTCAGCCACGTTTATGCAAAATGTTCATGCTTAATATCGATAAAAGAACTAGGTGTCAGTAAAGTTGTGAAAGCTGATAATTCAATAAAAAAATATCAATCTAATGACAATTCTAAGCTGAGAGTTTCATAATTGGCTCCTGTTTTCGATATAAATACATATCCGGATATAAAAGTTCAAAAACATTTTTTTAATCATAAATTAACTTTTTTACGAAACTAGAGAAATAGCAATATATAAAAGTTATAACAGTACACCATTAAAAGTGTGCGTGCATTGTATTGGAGTTACACGTTGTAGATTATCTAAAATTCAAATTCTAATCCCTCACATAAAAACCCCTTTTGTACCAAAACTATAAACCCGATAGATAGTCTGTCCTGTTTAATCCCTAGCGCATTTTACACCTAGACGCACAGACAAATAGGCTGGTTGACGACCCGAGGGACGGTATAGCGAAACCGCATTCTTGAAATTTTAATTTATCATGTGACATAAAAATTAAATATTCAATATATGTACATACAAATTTAAAAATATATATATACAGGTCTATAGTGACAAGAATAAATATACCTAAAATCAAAATATGAAAGTTATATCTAGCAGACGTAATTTAAAATTCGCAGTAATTATTTTACCAGGGTAGTTAATTTCCATTATCATTAAACATGGGTTCAAGCACAGATAAAATTTAAAGATTAAATTTTGTATTGCGGAGAGCCAACCTTCAGGCAAACTTTTTTCTGATATTCATTCAATATTTAATATTATAAATTGCACATCTGTCTATTCTTCTCAATGCAAACTTATCTAATTATAATATAAAATATCTTAACTTCGAGTAAAGTTTAGTCTTCTTGCTTAATAAAAGGTTATGTTATAGGTTATGGTGGTCCTTATTTTGAAATTTTTTGATTTTGTGTATGGTCCCAGAGGCTCAAAGGGTATGAAATAAATAAACAAAATATTCTTCAAGTTTCAAGTATCCATCTTAATAACCCGTGAAGAGGTATATTTTTTTAAAACAGAATAGAACGTAGCTTTCTCTTCGCCAAACTTCGCACGTATCAAAAGACCTTATAAAACTTGTTTCCACTTATTATAAAAAATATTTACCGAGTTAAAAACAATACAAAAAAAAAACGATATTAATAAAAAAATTAAAACACAGGTGTCAAGAGTTAAAATTAAGATAGAAACTTTGAATTTGGAAAATATGTCTTCTATATTTATTTCGAATATTTTCAATCCTCTGAGAGCATACAAAATTCTGTGTTGGGCTCGATATTCCGCTTTTTATAGTTCTTTAATCTTTTTTTAATCTTCTAATCTCTAATCTATTATCCCGCTTTTGCAATCAAAACTAGTTATTTAAATTTAAAAAAATCGCGTGATTAATTTTGTTCTTTTTTTTTTAAATTAATTAAATATAGGTATGTATGCATTGTAGAGAGCGGGTTTTTCGTGATTTGGCGGAATTTTTAAAAGCGAGATTATAATACATCGGGATTATGAATAAGCGGAATTTTAGACGAAAGAATTTTAAAAATACAAGGAATTTTTAAACTTTTTTGGGGATTTTTGAAAAAAGGCGTTTTTACCAGGATTTCGATACGCTCCTAAATCTATTAAAAAAAAGAACCACCCTAATGTAGGTAACTTTTAACTTTTAGGTAACCACGCAAAAAATCTTCTTTACCCATATAGTTCGACTAATCGAACAGAAAATATCAGACAAATGTATATTTTCCAAAAAATAGATAGATTTCCAACAAATATTTAGATATACTTTTACATAAGCACTTATATATGTATGTGTGTATATATAAAATTTATGTAATTTAAACTGACATCGATTTTGAAGTATTTCTTCATTTCGTTTTCCCTTACCTAAAACATAAATTTTACCGACAAGATTTACCCGACCAAACAAAATTTACATTTTAAATGAAAGTCAAGCTAAAGATGAGCTCTTCAAGGCAAAAACTTTTCAATTTTTAAACTTCTATAACGTGATTTGAAACAAACCATACAAAAATTACAACTCCCCCACGCAAAAACCATCTTAAACATAAGGCTGAAGGTTGATGTCTGTCCTTATCAAGGAGGCATCGGGAAGAAGATATGTATGTATGTACCTACACCTAAAATAACAACAATTTACTTAGCAATTTCTTCAAATTAATTTTCAATCTTATTGAACAGTTTTACCAAACAACCTGACCGTGCGTCCATTCCCTGACTCACCAAACCAAGTCGCATATAGAAAAAGTCTTGATTCGATGCTACCGTATAGCTTCCCCTGCCCTTTCGTGGTGGTTGCGGTATAGTAAGTAGTGTGGTTGGTTTATCCAGGGCGAGCAGAGAAAACGATCCTTTTTGGTCGTCGTCCTTCGTCATGCTGCGTCTGGAAGAAGGAAGTGTTTTCAATGTTTTAAAATTAATTTTTTATGAATGAGGTTGTTTCGTTTTATTTTTATTTTTGAGTTGAGTTGAGTTGAGTTGAGGTACGTACAAGTTGGCTAGTGCGTTGATTTAATAAAGGAAATGAGTCGAAAATGTTTCGTTTTTTTTTTCTCGTTTTTCTTTTGGCTTTCTGGTAAGTTGTTCTTCTCTCCAGAACCAACAGCTTCTTACATGATTAAAATGGATTTATGGTTACGGGCTGCCGGATGTGCTACGCATTGTGAAGTAAATACCTAGTATAGGTATATAGGTACCTACCACTACAAGCTTCGCCACCATCAGAACTTTAATTTGGATTTGGTTTCATGCTTCAGACCTTCTTCATTATATTTAATTGGATTTACAAGAGCACAATTTAACAATCAATATTTATGATACAAATACATATAAATATACAAACAAACCTACATAGAAAACTTTCATTTTCAAATGTTAGAAACTATTCGATAAATTTATTTGACGCATCAAAAATAATTTAATGAATTAATAAAGAATTTGATTTTCATGTGACTAATGTGTATAACAAAACTTTGCTATACGCGTATTTACTTCAAAAAAGTATAGCCAGATCAAACATTAAAAAAGTTATTTCTCATATATAAATTAATGAAATATACGTTGCCTTTTAAAAATGCATTTAAAAGTAAAAATTTTAACATCTTAAAACATTAAAAGAAAAACCTTTATGTTTATCATTTGTGGAGTTAGACCTTTTCAACAGTTCTAAGCTAACTAAGCTAAAATAAAAACTTGGCGGTAGCTCACCCAAGTGTTTGTTGTTCATTCAAATCTTTAAATAACCTTCTTATGTTATTTTTGTTATTTTTACAATGCTTTATAAATTATATTTTAGGTATCGTTTTAAATTTGCCACCTTATTTATACGGAAAGGTACTAGATTACACCGATATTTTTTTAGCTATAAAATAAATACATTCCGATAAATTAAAATGAATCGCTACACGAGTGAAAAATATGTTTTTATTATTAAAACTTATATGAAATATGGTGAATATTAAGAATTTGAAATTATGGGTATAGAGAAAATGCTCCCATCAACCGTGCGATTAAACTGATCATTGATAAATTTTAAGAAACTGATTTAGTTTAAAATCTGAGAAGCAGAATTAATCGTAGTAGAGTAATCGTAGTGGTCGTTTATGCGAAAAAATTGCAAATGTTAGCAAAAGTGTAGCTGAAGAGAATTCATCATCATTCACAGCAATGAAACCGAAAAAAACGAACAATTTTTTTCAATAATTGACTTTGGTAAAAGATTGACAGCATGTCGAGCTAGCAGATGAGGTCACCTCAATGGTATTGTTTTCCATTATTAACGAAAACCAATTTACTTTAATTTTTAACATAAATAAATTAAGATTTCACACAATTTATCTCTTTAATTTAAAACTTATAAAGAAATATAAGCTACTTAGTGCCCCTCACAATTTCGTTTCCTTGGAAATTGGTCCAAAAATGTATCTCTTTGATTAAAAACTTATAAAGAAATATAAGCTACCTGGTGCCCCTCACAATTTCGTTTCCTTGGAAATTGGTCAAAAATACATATTTTTGTAGAAAACAACCCCCAAAAGGGAGTGGCAAAGATGTTTTGTATACAAGAATTATTAAAAATTACGTTATCTAAAACTTTAAAAACCTCACAATTTTATCAACTTTGAAAATTAAATGACCTATTTCATAAACTGGGCGTGTCAGTAGGCGGAAATCTATCTTTTATTATATCTTAACATTTCATAATAGTAGTAGCCCGTGACGTAATGGTTAGTGCGTTGGACTTTTACATCGAAGGTCTTGGTATCGATTCCTAGCCTACGCCAACTAAAGACAAAAATGTTTTTCACGGGTAACTGTCTCTTGCGAGGAATTGAAAAATCCTCCAAGAGTATCTCTTGTGATGGAAAAAGTGCTTTTCACCCTAGCCGTTCGGATTTAGCAAACAAAAATTGTATGTCCCCTCTATTCCTGCCAATAACACGCACACAGGAATGATTGAGAGCTCTAAGTCACTAGGCCCTGGTTCTACACGAGCTGTCGGCCTATCAATTTATTTATTTATTTATTTTAAACATTTCAGATTTTTAAATTTAAGACCGACTCTTCGCCTTCGCTGGTGGGCATAATTTGACACCCGTAGTTTTGTTTTCAATCGACATATTAATTTCCTGTTCCAAATAAAAGGAGATAGGAGAAGGAAAATGCAAGTTGAATGTAAAGTTTTAATTAGATTAAATTTTTTTTTGTGAAATCTAAATATATTGTTACCCGAGCTGTGTGAGCAGTGGCATTGTCATGCTAGAACCAAATATCCTCGAGACCCAATTTAGCAACTTGCGGCAAAAAAAGTACAAACTTTTTCACTAGTCAACGAAATTTATGAAACCTTTAATATTCTTTAATTACCGCTAAGATATTGGATATATCGCTATAAAACAATTTTTGAAAATTTTGGAATTTTGATCGATAAAACATAAAATAATGCCCTGATATCTTATCCCCATTTTGATACCTTAAAGACTAAGGAGAACTAGTAACTTGTCCATAGCAAAAAATACTTTTGGAGGAATTTTCACTTCTTTGTAAGCAGTAGGTACCCCAGAAAAAAAATTGTTTTTACGTATGGAATAGGCTTGGGATTAGAGATTGCAATCCCGGGATTCGGGATCCCGGGATCCCGATCATTTTCTAGTCCCGAAAATCCCGGGATTAAAAACTGCCAATCCCGGGATTTTTCGGGATTTTCAACTAAAAATATTGACGAATAATATATATTTCTCCGAAATTTGCATTTCTGCCAACACTGCAAACTATGTTTGCTACAATTTGTTTCATGAACTTCATTTAACTATGTTTAACTACATAAACTTCGTAGCAAATGTAATCTAAAAATTCAGTTCGGACAACCCTGGATACAATATTTTATTTTACGTGCTAAACAGCATTATGTATAATATAATGACCGAAATGAGAACGTGGCACCGACCAGCACCACTATTTTGTTGTTGTGTGGGTATGGGTAAACAAAACACAAGAAATGATACTATGTTCTCACCCAAGACAATTTTATGAACACATAAGTATGTACAAACTCATTTTGACGCTTACATTTATGTATCGGAAAATGTTTTGTCTATAAGTAAAATTCCAACTAATTTATTAATTTATTTAACTTATTTAACTTATACATATGTACATATGTATTTGAATTTTTACGTTTTTGTTGTTTTTTTTTTTAATTTAAATTTTTGTTGACGTTTTCGGTTGTTTTATTAAATAAATAAATACCTATATTTAAAAACGTTCGGTTTTATTTCCGTTCAGAAAGGTTTTTGTATTATTTTAAATATTACCTGAATCCCGGGATTATCCCGGGATCCCGGGATTGAAATTTTCGAATCCCGAAATCCCGGGATTGAGAAAAGAGCCCGGGATTGCATTCCCTACTTGGGATTCAAGCATGAAAGTGTAATGCCTCTGGCCTCTAGCATGAAAGTGTAATGCACTCACCATTTCCGCCACGTGCTGCGGCATACTTTTTAATCAATAACATAAAATTTCTAAATTATTCAATCCTATTAAGTGGTTTTTTGTCATAACGAATTTTTATTTTTTGTTTGCTTCTTAAGTTCAATGAAAAATAATAGGTATTTTTTTTTTTTTTAGTTTTAAGTTCTTACCAGTGTATTTCAAAAGCTAAGTTTCTCATCTCCAGGGTCTAGAAATTAACATAAAATAGCAATTTATTATTGAAATTTCCCAAGATGACATTATCAAAAAACAAGTCACATCTCCAATTAGTATGTGTTTGTATACTCTATCGCACACACACTGCCAGTGTTGTGGGTGTTAAAGCAAAACTTTTTTTTTCAAAAAATTCTGATGACTCTGCCAAACTCCATAAAGTTATTAGTTTTATAAGATGTTTCATTTCATCAGTTCAGTTCTCATAAAATTCACTTCACGAGAAGGCAATTCACCTCCATTCATGTTGCCGTAGTCTCCTCATCATCTCTTGCCCTTCATAATAATGACTGACCTTTGGCTTCGTTAAACACACACAAGTCAAATACTTTTGAGGAAACAGAAAAAAAAAACACAAGAAAAACTTTGATGAGCATACCAATCTACCAGCAGAACATTGACACAATAAAATAAAACGACTTAAGTGGAGCGCTAAAGACATAGCCATGAGGAAGGACAATTGTTAGAGAAGAATCACAGAAGAAAACTTTTCTGCAACGGAAACGAAAGTCATTAAAAGTTTAAATAGCTCTGAAAACCAGTGGAAAATCGTTCGCAACTAAATCCACCATGAATTTAGCAGGAGCTGGACTGGAGCCTAGTAAACACTTTACAGTTATGTAGTTGTTGTTCTTTATTGTTTGACGATTTGACAGCTTTAACAAATAACTGTTATTATTTTAGTTTTTTTTTTTTATTTTATTCTTTTTATTATGCTATTGTCAAAGTTTTTATTTTTTCCTCATTTTAGGTGTCAAACAAGCAGGAATAGTAACAAAGACGCAAACGTTCCCAAATTAACTGAAAACGGGATAAAGCGTTCCTATAGTTTTGACAGACTACACATAATAAGTAATAAAATACAAATTTGGTTCTCTAAGGCCAGATTCACACTAAAGTGTCAAATAAATTTGATACAATAAATAAAATAAAATAAAATAAAAATAAAATGATAAATAAATTCATATTATCGATACTGCATAATATTCTCATTTCTCTCACTGATCCTTTTAAAATAAAATTGTATCCTATAGAAACTGCTATCATAGCCTTAATGTTGCATGATAACTTACTGCCTGAACACAACGCAACGCAACTGCAGTTGGTGCTGCAACAGTTCTCAAACTTTAAACTTTTCGCGTACAGCACTTTTAACGTTTCAAATTGTAGGAAGAAAAAAGGAGCCAGAAAAAATATTGGAGCCTTTTGGGCTTATTTATTTCGCGAAAAATATGATCGTTGTTGCTGTTTTTTTTTTTTATATACAAACAGCTACGCAGCTGCATTGTACGTAAATAGCTGCATTGCACGTAAATAGTGGCACTTTTTCACGGCTGTTGAAGCTCCAGTTACAGCCATCTATTGTATACGGAAAACGCGTTGGTCTCGTAATTATTAAGCTAACGATATCTTACATTGGTTTATGAAAACATTTTCTCTGCCGCAGAAATAGTTCCTAAAATTTGTATGTATATTTTTTAAACCATGACAAATTTTCTTTTGTATGGGAAAGTTGCGCCAAAGAAACAAAGTTTTCTCACAAATTTTGCAAGGTTGTTGTCCAGCCCAGGGATGCCACTTTTCTGCGATAGCAGTAAATCTACTGCACTTTTTGCAAAAACAATATCTACTGCACTTTTTTATGTTTAATGAACCTTCTCTTAGACAGCTGTCCAAAAAAACATGCAAATAAATAACCGCTGTAGAGAACGTCTGAACGAAGCCAATTCATTGTAAACTTGGCCACATTCTCTTATGACATATGAAATTAGTTGGATGATTTCATTCATGAAACAAATCTCTGTCTTTGTTTCTATTGCGTTCCCGTTTTCTGCAAAACTAACGGGATTCTGAGAGTTTATTTGAATTTGTATTTGTATTGTGTGACACTGACAATTCCTCATTTTACGAGAATTATTTAAAAACAAGACATGGATAAATATTTATTGAAAACCACAAACAAAAGTAGAACTGTTCTGAGTTCTGACAAACCTTTGTTCAAGTGTTGAACACCAAAAAGACCATTACAAGAAAATGAGAACGAAACTTAGTCTGCCGCAGAACCATTCGCTGGCTCTAGCCAAATATCGTGAGTGTTTTCTTTTAGTTTAGTTTTCAAGATTTCAATTTCTTTCGTTTTTATTTACTAAATAATTGAAAATAAAACCCCAATTCGATTCAAGAAAATGAATGTGCAAGCTATTTATTTTTATGTTTTTTGTTTAATAAAAATCTACTGCGGAAAGATCAAATCTACTGCATTTTTTTTAATGAACTACTGCGCTCGTCTTTTCGTGAAGTGGCAACGCTGGTACAGCTTAGTTGTTCGAAGACACAGTTCTATGAACACTGACTCCCATCGTTCTAAACATTATTTCAACTCTTATAAGTTATAAAACATGAAGCGAATTAAAACCATATCACATCATATCGACATGAATTGCTGAAAACTTTCTTTTTCGTCTTTTTTTCGCTGCCTTTTTCGATTCAATTTGGTTTTCAACCAAATATTCTTCCACTCACTCCTATAGGCTTGTGATTGAAGAGTCTCAAAACTTTATGATTAAATTAATGCACTAGAGTAGTAATCTCAACTTACACTTAATACAATAACTGTTGAAATTATAGTCACCACATTTCTTTTTGTTTGACTCTTTTCAAACTAAGGGAAAATCTTTTGAATAAAAGGGAATAAATATTTGATATTCTCCAAAAGG
The DNA here is from genome assembly GCA_951394125.1 of Epistrophe eligans. Lineage (NCBI taxonomy): Eukaryota > Metazoa > Arthropoda > Insecta > Diptera > Syrphidae > Epistrophe > Epistrophe eligans. The sequence continues at coordinate 57,859,395 of OX596028.1, forward strand.
ATCTATCAAGGATTTTCCCTTTTCGCCCTTTCTCTGTCTCAACCTGCATAGTAAATATGCATTGGAACTTAGTTGCATTATCTTAATACTCTGCTGAGCAGGAAATTGAAAACTGAAGAAAATCCAATGGCGATGCCAGTGCTATAGTAGACGTTCCATTCTATTGTCTGAAGTTCTTTTTTGGATAAAGGCGGATAATATGTGTTTTGCGGTACCTTAAAATGTGCACAACTGATTGCTTTTGAAATATTCATATACATAATATGTAGATACAATGTGCATATGTACCTACATAAATGAAATGAATTTAGGAAAATGATGTCAAAATATCTATACAATAATATATACAAGTAAGATTTTGTAAAGGGGAACATCTTGATATGTGGTGAGGAGCAGGAATATGAAGTACTTTCTTATTAATACGATTCTGAAAATATGTAATCTTAGTTTAAATTTTTCAACAACAGTTTAACCATTTTACCTGAGATTTATTTATTTATTTATTACACTTCAATCGTTTTAATTGAGGTAAACTGAAGATTTCACACTAAAGAAGAAGAAATAAGTTGGGTAAACTACTTTAATTATAGGTATACAAATAAGATCGATTTAACTTGAAACTAAACTTTATATAATTTGGTACAACAATTAAGGTATAACAAGAGAAGAGGATGATATTGAACTTATTTTATGGATATTTGAATTAAGAACTAGGCCAAGTACGGAGTGGCCAATTACTAAAGAGATTGGTAAAGATACTCACTGTATAATCTGATTTGAAAAATAAATATTTGCTTCACAAGGATAAAGACACGTGAAACGAACACAACAACAAATTTGGTTTTAGCCCCCAGTTATACATATATGCAGGTACAAAGGTTTATCATTGAAAACAGTCACTGACAATTTTATTTGTTAACAATTTTATTTGTTAATTTTGAGAAGCTTAAAAAGCAAAAACAATGATTATTTTTATGCTACACTATTGATGCTACATTACAAATATTTACAAAAACTTATAGAGAGATTTATTTTGTTTGTTTGTTTGTTTGTTTGTAAAGATAAAGAGTAACCCTTGGGGATGTTAGTTTTTTGACACGATAATTTTTTCTGTCTGTCATGTCCTTTCGGCTGTAACCTAAATGGTTAGCGTTTTTTGGACATTCATCCCACGCGTGTTTTTCATTTGTTAAGACCAAAAATAACGGTACCTGCCGTAAATTTTTTTTAGCAAAAAATAAAAATCTTATTTTTCTCAAAAAAGTGCCCACAACTTAAAAAAAAAAATCATTTTTTTTTACAAAAGGCTACAAATTTACAAATACAAATTTTTTCTGAAAAATGGTTATAAATGGTACCTCCATGGTACAACCATTTTTTTGATTTTCGGTTTTCTCAAAAACGGTTCAACTGATTTTGATCATTTTTTTATAGAAAATGTTTACAATAATTTAAAAAATATTGTGTACCAATATTTTCAAAAATTTTTGTTTGCATTTTTAAAAAAATAAAAAAATTTTTTTTTTGAGAACTTAATAATTTGAAAACGACTTGGTCGATTTTTATTAAACTTAGTACCCAGTATTTTTTTAACATTATCTAGCAGATTTTAAATAAAATTTTTTCTTATAACCAAAAATAACGATATCTCCGATACAAATGTTTAAAAACCGGTATTAAAAATATCATTTTTTCAAAAACAGCTCCTACAATTTTGATTAAAATTTTTGTGTGAACTAATATTAGAACGGCCTATCTTATTGGGATAAAACGTATCTATAGTTTAAAAATGGTACGTCTCACAGAACCATTTTTTTGGTTTTCGACCATCTCATTATCTGTTGAACCAATTTTAAAATTTTAATAAAATTTTCGAAATTTTTCTTCAAAATTATTTTTTTAACTCCGCATTATTAAGTACTAAAAATTGGCGTGCCAATTTTTTTCTTAAAAATACATTAAAAATTTTATATAAAAAAATATTTTTTTTAAAAAAACCACTTTAAAGATTTTTAATTTTTTTTTTCTCATAAATTGAGATTTGTGTAAAATACATTTTGCGTTAGTGTCAAATCAATTTCAGATATTTTTTTAAATCAATATATTTCTAATTTTATTGATTTTGTAACATTTTTCACATTATACTTCCTTAAACTAGACTATATTTTTGGCAGGTGGGCATAAAATATAGGCTCCAATAATTAATAAATTTCTTTTATAAGATGAAAAGTTTTTTAAAATTATTAAGACTTTAAAACCAAAGTGTTACATAAGAGCAAGTTCGTGCGACTATAAGATTTATTTATTTTGAAGAGAGAAAAGTGTTCCACTCTTAAAATAAATAAGTTTTGAGAAAAATTTTAGTTTCATAAAAAGATATTAATTCTTAAGTATTGCAATAGGATACAAAAGAGTCTTATGTGAGTTTTTTTTTAGATTTCGAGAGCTTAACTCTGGAGAATTTGTTAGTTTGGTAGTTGGGAAGTGCATTGGCTCTGAGGGAGCTTGGTTTAGGTTTGAGTCCCATCTGGGCAAAAAAAAATTGTTTAATTAAAAATGAACAAGCACTACTACAAGGAGTCTGATGATCGGCCTGGCAGTCGTGAAAACTAAGCAGCCTAATTAAAACTGTGTTATCATACAAAAACCCCTTATATTTTGTATAATGTTTATATTAACTTAACAATAAATATTAAATACAAATACAACAACTTAGCACTATTCAATGGGGTTTGTTTAATTATTGATTCGAAACAACCGTTAGAAGCTATCCTCGAAAATTGAACAGCTTGATTATTATTAATTGTATTTTTGTGCATAGATTTTTTTGCAGGTTATTACTTTTAAGATTCTAAGTAAATCAATTATTCAAAAAAAAAAAAAAATACTGCAAATCATTAATTTTTTTGTTTGTTTTTATGGCGGTACGAGAATATTGAAAATCTTTCAAAATAAACAACCGATTTCCATAAACATGAGGTATTTTTATTAAATTTGGCCTTTACAATTTATTTGCAGTAGTTTATGAATATATCTTCAATCATTGGCCCCCTCTATTGACCAGGGAAAAATGTGCTGTGTTTTCAATTACTTTTTCGAGCATCTCGGGATGTATAGCTATCATTTTGGCAAGAATGTTTTGTTTATCTTAACCTCTATAATGGTCTGAGGCTTGCTGGCTTTGCTTTTCAAATAACACTTTGCTTTTCAAACAATCCCACAAAAATAAGTACATTGACAACAACAGGCCAAGGAATTTTTGTTGCAGAAACTGCATTGTTTGATTAGCAGTGTGGCATGGCTCGCCGCTGTCTTATTGAAACCAGTTATTATCCTAAATTATCCATGATTTAAAGAAACTACCTGCCTGTGATATCGAATATTACATATTAAGAATGATCACTCAAAAATTTACAAATCCATAAAATCACTGACAAATCTCTTAAAAATAAATTTTGTTCATAGAGACGTTGATGTTCGCAAACCTTTGGAAACGCAAATAAAGTCCTCAAATTCAAATTAAGACAAGTTCTTCCTGAAGGGCTTTATATGTACGATTGTTAAAGAATGTAATAAAGAAAAAAGAATCCTGATGCTTGTTAAACAGAGAAATAAGTATTCAGATTTTAATGAATGAATGCCTGGTTTATCAAAAAGAAGTGTTGTAGGTTTAATTTTGTACCTTTTATTAACACGATATGTTCCACAAATAGAGGATACTATCAAAGCCACATTTGCTAACGAAACTCCAATACTAACGCGAATTATTATATTACAAAATTCTCCTGAAAAATTAAATTAACGAAACAAAAATTATGGATAGCGACAACGAACTTAAATCAGTCCACGCGGCAATGATGATATTAATCGCGGACCTAACCCCTGAAAGAGTAAATTAAATTGTATTTACCACAATATACAAAACAATTATGTCTGCTTAACGAATAAGCAAGGTTGGTGAAAAAATTTTCTTAACTTAATTGAAGTTTTAAAAACCCTAAATGCTTAAAAATTCTTGGCTACTTGAACTATAAAAACGTAAAAAGGTACGTGAGAAACAAACGTTCACTTTAACCATCCTCAAATAATATGTTTTTTACAGCCATCATTTTGATGAAGCCATTCGCATTGTTGAACATCCGTTTGAACAATCATTACATCCTATTAAGGCAGTCTCTTATTCTCTCTCATTCTATGGAACATCGTAATAATCAAAATTCTTTTGTTTAACAAACAACATAAAATGGCAACCTCAAAAGAAATAACTTCTTCTTGATGGGATGGGGCACCCCAAAGGTGTTAAGGTGATACCTTATGCTTTGGGCTGGGTTGAGTTTGCTCCTTGTTTTTCTGTTATACCTATTCACTACTCACACAAAAGTGAATGCAAAATCAATCAAAGGATACAACGCCATATCCTTTCATATTCAAATTGCTGCTCGTTCCTTTGCTGAGTAATAAAGTAAGCAAACAAAGGGAATAAGCTGTGCATTGCAAAACCCTCAGACAACAAAAGACAACACGATGACGTCTTCTTTGCGGTGGCGATGACGATGGCGTGCCCTTGGTAAACCGTTTAGTTGTCATCCCTACAAGAAACCAGGTCTTAGTAGATTGCTGATACGTTATATAGTTTTATCGTAAAGATGTATAGGTATATACATACATATACCATCACCATGACTCTCTATGTACAAGAAATGCACATGCAAATAGATTTGAGGCAAGTGAGTTTTGCAGCTAAAGGATTCTAGTTTTTTTTTTAAAGAAAAATAAGAAATTCTTTTGCTATAGCTATGTGGTAAGTTTTTGTATCTACGCAAAGATGCCAGCCAGGGCCAGAGACGATGTGGCTGGCAACGGTGATTTACACAGGAATATAGTATTTGTGTGTCCTTTATCTTTTCCTTGAGTGTTTTTCTAGTCATCGCCTTATACGAACGTGAAGATTTTTTAGGGATGCAAATTACATACTCGAAAAAATCTATTTAAATGTAAAAAAGTAAACTTCTAAGAAAATATATTTAAGTTACCTACTTTAAGAGAATATACTAAACTAAACGTATATTGCAGTTTTACCTTTGTCAAAAAATTCAAAACAGATCGTTATGCATATTTTTCACACACTAAGGTTATGCTGTACATATATAACTCCTTTACATGTTTTCATAAGAATGAATTTGATTCTCTTCACATTGATGTATAAAATAGGCTTATATGTGAAGCTTAAACGCAAGTTACACTCAAATTTTAACTCCACTGCCCTCCTCACTCAAACCTTATCTGGTGCAGTGAAATAAGACCCGAGGAAATAAGGACCGTGGATTCTATTTTTAAAATAGAAGGAAATAACACCTAGGGTCTTTTTGTATTTCTGGAATGATCACAATAGATCCACCCAGATCCCAGTGAGATGACACGGCTTACCGTTTCTAAACCAACTTATAGATTTTATTGAAAATTTTGTTTATGAACAAAAATCGGTGATTATTTTAATGCTAATAAAAGGCTTATGATAAAATTATTATTTATAGATAAAAAAATCCTTTTTGGCGTCATCGTCTTCATAAAGTCAATTTCATTATTTCAATGATTGAGCTATCTTACCTTTGATCACTGAAATTTTAAAAGTAATTTTATGTGGAATTTACATTGACAAAAAAACAATCACAATGCGGCTTTTCCAGAAAACGCCAGGCATCGTATTCCACTAACCTTCTCATTTAAATGTCAACTGTTTCTTAATTGATAGTTTTTTTTTTAATTTTATGGAAGAAATATTTTAATTTACAACAAAGTGATTATTTTTTAAAATAAAATATTTCAATGGCATTATGTGTTTTTAAATTGAAAAAGTAGCATCCTTCGAAATTATTTCAAATTTACATTTTCTTTTTATTCGCCAAGAATTCAACCCTAGATACAAATCGCTCTCAAGCACAAAATGTCATCTTGAATTGTCAAATTGAATTAATAGTAATTAGGGAACAGGAAAATACTAATCAGACAATTTAATTTAATCTGAATTAAACTTAGTTAATAATGAACAAACATTATAACCCGAGTTAACTCAGAAGCAGTTTTTAAGCGTTGGATTAACTTTTACCCTCAGTTATCAAAATCTATTGAAATAAAAGGGCGACACTATGGTAATGCGCTTTAACTATCAAAACAGACAGAGTGACACTATGCAACAGCAACACTATAGAAAGTGAGATTTCAAAAAAGTGTCGCACTCTCCATATTTCCATAGTTTTTTTGACACACATCTGTTAGAAATTCTTATTTATTTTCCCGGAGTTAACTCATCAAATTCCTTGGAATTAAATTTACTGAAAAATATGTTGTAGGAATTAACTGGATTTTAACACTGAAACTTGGATGATCTCACACAGACAAACTGAGCTTAAGTGTATCAAAACTTAAAATGATAAGTTTCAATGAATTAAATATCATGGTACCTAAGGGCAGGTCTTAATTTGAAAAAATGTTGGAATTTTTATCCCCTCAGAGAAAACAAAAGGTTCAAAATGAGAAAAAAAATGTCTGACTCTGATAAATTAAGAATAATTTTATTAAATAAATTAAGTAAGTTCTAACCATTTTTCATCATCAGTTCGCTTTTTCAGCCAGTTTTCGTAAATTTCAAAAAGATTTCGGAATTAAAAAAATAAAACGGGGCAAAATCTTAAACGATTGATTACGATATGTTTAATTATTGCTAGGTCAAAATCAGCATTTTCTAAATTTTAAACGGAGTTAGCATCTTGATATCTTTTTAACATTCTATTAAATTCAAAATCATCAAATGCCTATTTTAACTTTCTGTATATCTTACTAACTCCAAATGTCACTTTGACAGTTAAAAATATGAAAATGGTATGTGTGCTTACTTGTTTGCACGAAGTGTTAATTTTTTAGGAGAGTTCAGCTGAAGTTTACTAAGAAAATAGATTTAGCATGATATTAGTTAAAAAAAGAACTTTATAAAAATGAGCTTTGAAGTTAGATTATTGTTAAGTAGTATGATGCTAATACCTTAACATCAGGTTGTTTAAAATGTTGCGGCAATATTTTTAAGTTCTATTGTGGAAATAAAATACAATTGTATATTATTGGTTTCTACTTAGAGCAACAAAAGTTCCTATAATATTTTTTTTTTATTTTCAGAATTGTTTTGTGAATTGACAGCACTGACTCTGATGCAATTCGCATACATACATATCGAAAATAAAATGAAAAAGAAAAACTTACCATCTGTAACAATAGAAACTGAATTTATTGAATATTGTGTCTATATATTCTCTTTACGGTAGGTAAAGTGATATGCTTCCCAAATCCAATTGATATGACATCCGGCTCCCGGGCGTTAGCTTTTATATCTGTGGTAGAAATTGATTCTTTGTGAGTATCAAGTTGCTATGACAGACATGATCCAGCTGTCCGGTATACCTTCTCCTCATCTGTCGTTTTTTTTTTTTTCTTTTTTATTCCTTATTCGTTTTAATGGTCTATCTGTGATATTCTAGTTAGATGGTATGGTATATTGCTTTCCATTTTCATCCATTGATGCGACTTAAATTTAAAAAAAAAAATAAAAAAATTGTTTTATTATATTTTCCGTATCGATATAGCCTACTAGTATTGATTGTGTGTGGAAGGTAATCTATTGAATTTATTGGAAAAACATTCTGTAATGAATCTTCAAAATAATGATTGGCAGTTGTCTGCATGAAACATCATTTTATTGTATAAGTTTATGAACTGGAAACATTTGGATTGACTAAGATTTTAAATTTTTATAACCGACCAAAATGCTTCTAATCCTAGTAGTTTATTATTTTAAAATTAATTCACTTAGAATTAGGTACCCCTTGATATAATGGTTACGAGTAGTATATTGGCCTGTTATTTATGAGTAATTGAAAAGTATTGAAAGTTGAGATATATTGCTTGAAAGTAGTGCTAAGTGTTAGCAGAGTTGATAAAAAGGTGTAAAAGAAATTTTAGGAATTAAATCTAATAATATGTATGTCGTGGATCTACAAAAGTCAGAAGAAATGTAGATGTCAAATTAATAAATATTAAACATACTTAAAAATGGCTGGAATACTTTCCAAAAATGTCTGTTTAATACGCACTACTGCGTTTAAAAAAAGATAAAAGAACTCATAGCCATGAGTTAATTCAGCTGCCTCAGTGGAGTTGTATAGATAACACCATGTATTTACTCGTAAATTCTACCTAACGGTTTTTAAAAAAAAATTAAAACAGATGCTGTTTTATATCTTTCTTGGCCACAAGACAGACAAAAGAAATAATGTGTAACAGGGTATGAAAGTTAACTTGAATAAATATACTTCAACCTTGGCGAAAAATAACTTAATAAAAATTTTAAAAAATTCATTTAAATTTAATTAAATTATTGTTATTATATAAATTCTGAGTTTGATCTCTAGAAAGGTAGGAAAAAAATTGGTGCCTGAAAAACATTTGCATTTATTATTTTATAAAATGTTGTTACGGTAAAATTTACCACAATAATTAGCAGCCTTGTTCTTCCGCTTCATATTTTCTTCATCAAACCTTGATGTACAAAACTAAATTTGTTTTCTGCAACTGAACAGGTGTTTGTTTGATATTTATAGCGAGTATTTATGTAAGTGAATGTATGTAAAATCAATAAAATAAGAAAAGTGCGTATACGACCAAGTGTACCACTTGATTTGTTTTTTGGAGAAAATACATACTACATATTTATGGCATAATTTTAAGCAATAACTTTAAAAATGTTGTTCGACCTTAGATGTATTAAGAATGCCGACCATTTTTTAAGAAAGTGAAATTGGATTAAATGTTTCCCCGGCGGCGGTTATTCAGTTAATTGGTTTATTTTTTTTGACACTTTAATTACATATTTTGCGAATAGAAGTCATTTTGCTCTATAATGATAAATAATAAAGAATTTGTGACTAACTCGACCACAGTGCAAACTGCTTGGGTCCAAATTCAATACAACGAAAAAGTGGTTTTTGTCATACAATCCATCGAATAATATTTCTAATACATACTTGTACTCAATGTATGATATGATTGCTATCGGTCCAAACTTTGGAACATTATAAGAAGACGATTTTTTGAGAATTAAGACCAGGTATTTATTATGTATTTAATTTTTCTAAGTATCGGAAAATATGTTTGAAGAAATGCTAGTATTAAGAATTTTTCCTTACTAAATACTTTAGTTTTAGTGGGGGCTTAACCCCCATTTATTCCGCTTAATTCAAGCTACAAGTATAACTTAAAAGACTAACTTAAATCTAAACTTATAACTATGAGTGGGGATGGGTCAAAAGGATTTTGAGGTTGTAGGTGCTGATGTTGAAATCAAATGAATTTGGATTCAAAGTGACCAACCGAAGCATACGGGTCAGAGGTTCATTAAGGCCATAGGAGGTGTGGTGTTTTGGTAAATAGAAGAGGCGAGGGTTTCTTAGGTTACGGGTGTTAGTGTTGAAAGAAATCGAGTTATAGAGAGAGGAGCAGTCAACTGAACCAGAGAAAAGCCGATGTATGAAAAGTATGTCAGCAATTTCTCTACGTTCCTGTAATGAGTTGAGGTTTAACAGTTGGAGGCGGTCACGATAAGGGGGTAAGATCAAAGGATTTTCCCAGGGAAGGTGTTGAAGTGCAAAACGAAGAAATCTTCGTTGGATGCTTTCAATTCTTGATATATGTATATCTTGATATGGAGACCAAACTTGAGACGTATATTCAAGTAGAGGTCGGACAAACGTCATGTAAAGCGATCGGGTCACGTAAGGGTTAGAAAATTCTTTAGACCATCTTTTAACGAAACCCAAAGCTGAGTTGGCCTTATGAATTATTTCATCAATATGAAGTAGAAATTTAAGTTCACGGTCACATAACAGACCAAGATCCCTTATGTTTTCTACTATCTGTATGGGGTGATTATGAAGATAGTAAAGACGGGGAGTTGTTTTAATGCGTTTACGTGAAAAGGTCATTGTCTGGCACTTGCTAATGTTGAGCTCTAAGCAATTTTTGGTACACCAGGTTGAGAAATTGTCGAGATCTGTTTGGAGGAGGGATATGTCTTCATGTGCTGCAATGATTTTGAAAAATTTCGTATCGTCAGCGTAAAGAGATATTTGACAGTGTTTAATGACCATGTCAATGTCGTTAATTGTAAGGATAAAGAGGAGAGGGCCTAAATGACTACCTTGGGGGACACCAGAAGTGGCTAAAAAAGGATTTGAACATGCGGATCTAAACCGGACATAATATTCACGATTCTCAAGGTAAGAAGTAATCCATTTCAGTAAAAGGGGTTCAAAACCTAAAGAGGAGAGTTTAAAGACTATAAGATTATGAGAAATTTTGTCAAACGCTTTGCTGAAGTCAGTGGAGATCATATCAACTTCATTTCCGTTTTCTAAGGCTCTTAGAGTGAATGAAACGAATTCTACAAGGTTTGTGGTGGTAGATCTGTTTTTTAAGAAACCGTGCTGTGCTGGGGTAATTAGGGACCTGCAACGAAAACTGAGGAATTCATATAAAATGCTTTCAAAAATGTTTGGGATATGAGAAAGTTTAGCAATTGGACGATAGTTTTTCACCTCACCTTTCGGCCCTTTCTTGTGAATTGGTGTTATGAAAGATGTTTTCCATATCTTAGGAAATGTTCCTTGAGATAAGGATAAATGAAAAATCTTTGATAGAGGAGTTGAAAGAGAAGAAGAACATTTTTTTAGGAAAATGGCAGGAAGACCATCAGGGCCAGGAGTGAACTCATCATTAAGTTGAGAAAATTTGTTTTCAATGGCCGATGGAGCAATGCAATCGGGTAAGAATGGACCCAGCGAAAAATTCGGTAAATACTCAAAATAGGTCCGATCTGGTTTAAAAGAACCCTTGGAAAATGAATCTTTAAAAAAAGATGCAAAGTAATTAGCTATAGTTAGATTATCATTGGAAGTTTCATTATTGAAGGACAAAGAGGATGGATACCCATCTGACTTTCTTTTGTGATTAACGAACTGAAAGAAGGATTTGGGATCGTTAATAAGGTTAGATTGAGTTTTATGTAAATATTCTTGGTAGAGAAAACTGTACAGTTCGTTGAAATGAAGATAAGCACCAAGGTACTTAGAGTAGTCAGTTGCGCATTGAGAGCATAGGAAAATTTCCCACAGTTTGTTCCTTTGGTTACGCAGCGATCGAAGTCTTCGATTATACCAAGGCGGTGATGAAGGAGAAACTCTACGACGGTAGGAAGGGACATGCAACGAAATTGAGTAGTGTAGTTCATTGTAAAAAAGGTTAGTGGCTTCTTCAACAGACATATTTTCAAAATCAAATGAAACTCGGTTTATATAATCGTTAATTTGGGAGAATTGGGCTTTATGAAAATCATACAAAATAGGATGTGAAGTGGGTGTAACTTCTGGGTACGAGTTGAGGTAGAACGTTAGTAACAAGGGAGGGTGAAAATTATCCATAGCTGTAAGAATTTGGGGGCAGAGAGTGACTAATGAGTTATCTGGGTCGGTTGAGAAAATAAGGTCAAGTTGTCGGCTCATATTATTTAGAACGCCACTCACTTGACTGAGGCTTGAATCAGTTAAATGATCGACAAAAAGACATTCTTTTGCCGAGGAGGGATTACAAATGTAGTTTGATCCGTGGTCTGACACAGTCCATTTAAGGTGTGGAAGGTTGAAATCCCCACAAATTACAATTTCATCGAGGGGGTCGCATTGTTTTATTAAATGATCGATCGCACGAACAGCAATTTCATATGTTTGTAGAGGTTGGGAAGGCAGTATGTAAAAACACATAAGATAAACAGACGTTTTAAGAAGTTTTATTTTAACTGAAACAAAATCAACTTCAGACGTACTTGAGATTGAAAAAAGGGACGAGTCCAATGTATTTTTTATCGCGATAAGGACTCCTCTGCAAGGAGAGCCAACGGTGGGCCGATCATCATCTCGATAGACATTAAAAGAAGAGGGAGACAACTCTTGGTTATTGATACTGGGGGTCAGGTTAGTTTCAGTCAAAGCGTAGACATCAAAAGGGAGGGAGTGTAATTGTCTTAAGACTGAGTTGGTTTTAGATCGAAGACCTCTTACATTTTGATAATAAATAGTTAGAGGGAGGTGTTGACGTGTTTGAGCGGAGTTTGGATTAGGAACGAAAAAAACGGTTGTAATCATTTCTGTTGCGTTGCTGGTGGGATATTCGTTTAGACTGTAAGTATTGACGGAAAGTATCCAGATCATCCTTTACTTTTTGTGGTGGTAAGTTAAAACTATTATGATATTTGATAAAAATTTTCATAAGCTTAGAAAATTCAGACGGCAGACCTTCCTGTTGGATGGAAACCAAAACGCTTGTTCTGGTTTTCCCTTCGTAGCAAACAGAATCTGACTTGTCGTGCAGAAATGCTAGGAAAATACGGACATTCTCATAAATCTTCTTGTCTCTAAGCCTAGAGAGAGCATAGCGACATTCAGTGGAATCTGCAGTTTATTGGGTAAGTTTGACTACTGGTGGTAAAAGAGGATCAAAAGAGTTGTCTGAATTTTGTTGAGTAGTTGACTGAGTGGGGTTCAAAATATGGGAGCTTATGAAATTAGGATATTTAGCCCCTGTTCTTAAGTCGAAATTGGGGACAATTGGAGAGGGAGATCGAGACGGAGGTGGTGATGGGGTTGGAGTGAGTTTAAAAGATACTCGTTTTGTTTCTTTAAATGGGCCGGAAGCACTGTGAGAGGTTGATGGAACATTTAGGGAGGTTGCGGGAGGTTTAAAATCGGGGGCATTTACATTAAGTTTTTTAAAAATACTATTAGAGAAATTGGGAAATACACCCATTTTGAAGGTCCAGTTGCGGTTAGGTTTTGGGGTGTAACTTGGTGAGGCGCTTGTTGTTGCAGGTCTTCTGGGCGTTTTAGTCTTCTGAGTGGAGCGAGATGTATCGTAGGATGTGTTTTCTATCCATTTTGATATCTTCATATTTTGTATGATAATCTTTTTTCCAGGCCGGTGGAAAAGCCAATCATAGTTAATTGGTATCGACACCTTGAATTTTTTGGGGAGAAGTCGATGACATTCCACATCTGGGATGGAATAATACTTCATAAAAAACGATTGGACCCATGCGGAACTGGCATTTCTAGGGGTGTTGGTTAGGAAGAATGACGATTTATTGTTTTTTTTTAGTTTATCAAGTCTTTGGTTCCATTCTTTCGTAGACCACGATGTACCAAATTTTGTAAACCGTGTTTCGGAAGGGGTGGTGCTAGGCGGTGGTTTATTTGAAGGTATAGCAGAGGTAGGGTTCGTAACAACGGAGTCAATAGCGTTCTCAGACGTAGCAGGGATTGGGTTCACGGTGGCAGAGTGAATAGCGGGAGGAGTCGCATCGGCGGACAGAATTTCATCCAAAATTGATAAATTGTTTTTTTTAGAAGAAGGTACGTTCGATATATCAATCACTTCATTAAGAAGAGATTCTATTTTTCGCGAGTGTTCATTTAGTGATTGGATATCACTTTGCACACACGAAGACACTTTAAAAGAGAAACAATATTTATTCAAATTTTTTCGCAATTAATTTCTCCCAACCATTTTTAAAGTCATATATGACAATGCACTTTCTAAAGATTTTTGTAAATTTTTAAAGTATCCATTTTCGCTTTGGCCAGCCTATCACCATATGGGTTAATGCCTCTTGCAAGGAATTGACAAATCCTCCCAAAGTATCTCTTCAAAAAGTGCCTTATCCGTTCTTATTCATTCGAAAATTGTAGGTCCCTCCTCCATTCCTGCCAATAACACGCACATCGTAATGGTTGAGAGTTATTAGTAATTAGGCCCTGGTTCTACACTAGCTGTGGCGTCCGTTAGATTTGGCTGCAGGTCAGAGTATGGGCCTTTCAGGTCCGTTTTTCGCTGTGTTCAAAATGACTTATTTTATTAAAATTTCCATTAATTGAATTTTCTTACTTTCTGTCTATGGGATAGATAAAATAAAATATGTATAATCAATTTAAGGTAATAATAATAATTAATTTGCGTACATTTCTTGTATTTTAATCTAGCTCTATGAGCATAAAAGACCACAAGAATACGATCAATCCCAATTCAGAAAAAATTGCTTCCGATAAATAATAAGTCAATACGAAAATTCTTTAACCTAGTTTCAAAATTAAATTTTCACGACTGCTAATATTAAATATACAATAGACTTTTTTAGTTCATTCAATATTTTTACAGCGCGGTAAGGAAACTATGAAAATAAAAAAAAAATTGATCCCTTTAAAAAATGAACAAATTCAACAACTACGACTTGAAAATTTAAATTTCTAAAATGATTGCATTCAACTTAAGGAAGGACACCGATTTCTTACTATTGCAGCTGGTATAGAAGCAGACGTGCCATGAATTTGTCCAAAAGAAAATGAATCCTCAAAATGCTTCCAAGTGTGCGCAATTGTGTCGAAATCATTTGCATAATTTTTCATATATTTTGCTCAAATTACAAACTTCACCTCTCCGTCTGAATAAGTTCAAAACTAATAATTTTAATTATCGATTTATTTTTACTTTATCATCTCAACACACACTGGCAATGGGTTAACGTTCTAGAAACAAATCCCGAAAGATATGTGTATATAGAGATGTATAAGATAAAGTAACTCCAACAAAACCATCCTTCGCCAAATATGAAATCTTTACCAACTTTTACTAAAGTATACATATCATGCTTGCCGACCTCCAATTTAAGATTCAATGTCCCTTTGCCTTTGCAAGGACCTTGGTCCTCACAGTTTGTTCCTTTAAACTATTACCTTCTTATAGAGCAGAGAAGAAATACCTTACACCTACTAAAGGTATATAGAACCTGGTGTGGGTATAGGGCGTTGTCTTGTCGTTCTTGCACACTTTTCAAATTCTGCAAAAACAATTTCCAATTCTTAATTCTATATCAACAAAAAACGGTAAAGGTAAAGGATGGCACAAGGTATGAGGAAGAAGCTGAATCCATTCATTCGTTTCTGAGTACATTGTCTTGGTGGAAGTTTAATTGACTGTGCAGAGGTAAAATCTTTGAATCAAGGAAAAGAAAACTTTTGCCTTCTTCGTATTTCGTATATGGGAGAAAGATTTTGAAAAAGAAAAAAGAAATATATTCTGTGTCAGTGCTTCACATTTTCAAGTTTCATACAAGACACGTGCAGATGCTGTTGGTCGTGGTGTATAGGTACTGTAGAGCTGTCCATACGTTCACACTATGGAATGGAGTTACCCTTGTTACAATATTGATAGAATTAAAACTCGTAACTTTGTTTGACAAAAAATCTTGCACGAATGAAGTTTAACTGAAATTTAGCAGAAGGCAAATAATTTTTAATATTATAAACAAACAAACTTACATTGATAATAACAATATTAAAAACGCAAATTTACTACATGTCGCTGAGGATGATAACAACAGACACCAGAATCAAGAGATAAGCTATGCTTAGAAGAGAATTTGATTTAAGCCCTTCACATATATTGGGACTATTCTGATTAAATATTGGATTAATTTTACCACAAAAGATACTCACGGTAACAATCAACAAAAGTCTGCTCGATTGGTTTCGTAAAGAGTTTTAGCTTGTTTGATCGGAGCTTTTGTTAATGTTTGGACTAAATCTATCGGTTGATATCCTTTAATTTTTATTTTAAAAAAGAAGCGTTTTCGAGATGTGATCAAAAACATAGTTTTTCAGATATTATCATAAAACTGTCTGTGTTACTCGGATTATAACTCTGTAAGTTACAGGCGGTCGGCATTTAAAATAAATAAGATTCTTTGACCTTTTTTAAAAACTGCATTTTAAATTTTTTTCGCGTGTTGTGTTGGAAATGGAGGATATTTAAAAAAAATACATAGTAGTTACAGGTACATATACTATCTGAAAACAAAAATGTTTTTGCCTATACCTCGAAAAAGCTTCTTTAAATGTCATTTTCGTTTTCAGTGACCGACAATTAGTAAGGAAAATATATATTTTTTTAGGTTCCTAAGAAAAATCAAAAATTTATAAAATTTCGAAGAACCCAAAGAATAATGACTTCAATACAAAATTTTTCATCTTCAATTTATTAAAAATATTTAAAAAAAAGTGTGTTATTAAGTTTTGATGAATTTGAAATCCTGTTTATTGACAGCTCCGATTCTCAAAAAAAAAAAAAAAACACCTGCTACACATATAGCATTGACAAAGGCTATAAACTAGAGTTCAATGTACATAAATCATCAAATAAAGGAAAGCCTAGCTTCTTACGTTATAAACAGTGATAATATACTATGAATAAAAAAACAGGACACGCAAAATATATCAGCCGTGTACTGCTCTTTCGCGTCCTCCAAAATGCCAAAAAATAAACCGATTTGCCAATACTTCATCAACAGTACTGCTTTTTTTTTTTTTTTTATATAAATAATTATTTAGATATGGTTGTTTCATTTTTTTTTACTTTAGTTTAGTTTTGTTTTTTTTCAGTGTTTTTTTTCAATTATTCGGTTTATAATTGTTTCAAAAAAATCATTTAAGCTTTTACTTATAGATCATTCAAACCCCATTTCGCCTTTTATTATTTACATTTTCGATTATTTCGGTTTTTATTTTTGTTTTTTCGATTTCAATCATCGTTTGTTTCGTTTTTTTTTTTGTTTGATGTAAAAATTCTCACGAATTTTAAGGCCATTGTGGTCTTTACCCTAAACAAAAAAAAAAACGAAACAAACGATGGTGAAGTTATTGAAAAAGTGAAATTAATTTTGTTTATATTTTTATTCCACAGATTTCTATTCTAAATTTTTAACTAGATTTTGTGAAAATTAATACAATCTATATCCCCATATCGCATACTTTTGTTTTCATTAACGTGAACAAAATCAGATGAAAATTCAACATAATTTGATTTTTCTTTTGCTCTTATTTATTTAATTTAATTTAAAAAAGAATTTGTATTCATTTTAATATTTTTAATTAGTATTTTGAAGCTTGCCGCGGACAGTTACAATCACTAAGAATACAAAAAAAAAAAACGCCAAAATAAAAGATTCTGATAAAAAACAAAATGCGAAGTAAACCTTTAACGAAATAACTTTTTTGGTTTAAAGTTATTTCGTTAACAAAAATGCAAAACGAGTAAAAAGAGGTAGAAAGAAATGTGAAATTAATGTGGGGTGAAGTATTGGAAAATAAAATAAAACAAAAATGAAATAAGCGGTGTTACCAAGTAAACAGAAATAATTGTAAGAAAAGCCAACCAATAAAATGCAAAGGATAAAAATAAAACAATATGCACCTATTCATATTCCTATTTTCATCAAGTTTTCAATGACTTTATTTTAACGTAAGTTGTCAACCATTGTTTACCATGGACATTGCTTTTATACATTTTTACTTGTATTTTAATAAAGATCCACTGAGAGGAGGACATCAATCCCTGTCGAAACAATTGGAAAAATCAATGTAACTTTAGGCTTGTTTTTTTGTAAGTCCAGGCGGAATTAGACGAAAAAAAATAATTAATTGCTAAACAATTTACATGTTAAATGCAATAACAACTAATCCACTCCGGGCTTAGCTAAACAAACAATTTTCGCGGCTTAACTTAAACACAGAAAAACTGTTTTACCGACGTGAATTACATTCTTGTTATCGATAATTTGTATTGAAACTTCTTTTTGTTTCTATGATGGCGTCGCTAATCCCCGTTGTCGTTTTTTGTCTACCCAATTGTCTTCGGGATTGTATCCAACAAAATCAAAAAAAAATATTTTCTACAAAAATATACAAGAAATATACAAAAAGTTAAATCAAATTCATCAGAAACATAAAAGCAGCACATTAAAAACAATTTTTTTATTTTTTTATTATTTTACTAAAAAGATATGTTGGGGAATATTGTGATTTTTTTTTGGAGATTTTGGAAAAAGAAAATATTTATTCGGGATCTTGTTCAAAGCGCGCATTTCCTACGAGGATTTTGTCTTGTTTGATTGCATTTTTTTTGTGGATTTCGACAATTTGAGATTCTGGTTTTTGGTTATTTGTTTCCCAACCAAAACGACTTTTGTGATGGTGTTAATAAGACCACAAAACACCTCCGGATACATAATTTCAAATAGAATAAGGTGCCAATTAAGTGCTTAATCAATCCTAAACTCCTTCTCAACGATTTGACCTATCAAATTTATGAAATATTGTACCAAAACACAGATTTTCGATACGGCAAATGAACAAATCACCCATATGTCATATTGAACTGCAACTCATCCTTAATTTCTAGATTTAACTGAAATCTTTAACAGAAGTAATTCTTTCCTAAAATTTATCCTAAATTTGTATTAACGATGCTTACGACTTCGGAAGAAAATTTCTAAGAAAGGTTGAAAAAGACCCTTAATTGTCAAGATTTTGAATTTCTTGCATTATAGAAATTGATAGCATTTTATTGTTAGCACATATATCCACTGTTTTCTATTATTTTTGTATCCATTTTGTTTTAAATAATAATTACCACTCGCTTTCTAAGCTCACCACTTGTCATAAGAGTATTTTCTGAGCTCAAAGAAGGAAAGATATTGTACATGGTACAGAGTAAAATCGCTCTAATAATCAAGGCGGTAAAAAAAAATGCTGGAACTTTGCAAAATCTTGAGCGGGCAAAAAATATAAACAATCTTTAAATTCTTAGGCAGCTTAATTTTTGTTTGAACAAGCTATTTCAAAGTTGTCATCAGTTACTCAACAACAACAATTATGTTTTCTTAAAGGTTTCTTGCGCTTTGCATGCCTAGTAATTAACTTAAGTGAAAATATCTGGCTTTTCTATCCTAACTACACCAATTGTAGTCAAAATTTAATAAGTCAGCTGAGCTGAGATCGGGACGATTTTCACATATTGTTCAACCATATAATGTTCCATTGTTAATTGCCATACACTACTGAACAAGAGAAAAATTCAAAAAAATTTGTGAAAATGTTTCAATAATAACATTGACTTTATAACAAAATAAATTTCGAGAGTCGCTTTTTTAAAAGACCCTATATAAATTGTATGTGGTTGTAATTATGTATTTTTTATTTAGGAACTGGTTTCACGTTAGAATTATAATGATGTGTTTAATAATTTATACTTTATGAAAAAATCATATTTGCATCTTTAAACTAATTTCATAAAATTTTAAAAATAACTGATTGTTGGTCACCCTTTGTTTTGTAAAATTCCTTCATTAAGAACGAAGAAGTGCAATTTAGAGTCGTTGTTCTGTGATTTTATATAAGTTTAACACCTCTTCATATATAGAAGGTTGTGTTCTTATCCTCTCTGATATCTTAAAGCAATTCCTACATATCCACCATGAACGATACTTTGCTCGTAATGAACCTTAAAATAAGGGTACAGTCATAGATGAATGAACTGGAATCCGCCGTTCGTTGCTGCTAAGGTCAATCACCATCTTAACACAGTTATCCTATATAGAGGATGTTTTGTTTGTGTGTATGGTTGTTTTAACTCAGATGCGGCATCCAAAGACATGAGGTTAATGTCTCGTAGCATTTTACACCGTCGATGTAGTTGGTGTCTTCATTATAGTTTCTCCAGATATCCCCTGATTCAAAATTCTCATATTGGTAGGATACATACTATAAACACACAATTATATTGAGTATTCATACAGGTTGTTATGAATTAGGTACCATGTGGGTGTAGATTGCATAATTGATAGAATGTTTATGGAAAATAAGCAATAGAGATTCGAGTGAAGTAAAGTATAGTTTACTGGAGAGTAAAATGATTTGTATGGGCGATCTCATAAACAGACAGGGATAGACACTGTTTTCCTTTAAGAAGCTTAAAAAAAAATACATTTAATTAGTAAGACACTGTCTGGTCCAAATCAAATTGGAAAATAATGCCTAAATACCTTAAAAGGGCTTTTGGAAAATCCAAAGAAAACTTAAAATATAACCTCGGAAATATTGACCGCGCACACAAAATGTAGGTTCATACAGATAACAACTTTGGTCATAAAAAATATAAAATCTAAAAAGACCAATCGTAATAAACTCCAACTGAACACTTTTATAATAGTGACAGTTCATGCAAACAAGTAAGCAAACATACCGTTTTAACATACCTATGTAATTGCCATAGTGATATTTGAAGCTAAAATGATATAAAAAAAAATATAAAATAGACATTTGGTGATTTTTTTTTTAATAAAATTTAAATCAATTTTGGTTAGCTCTACATTTTTACAAATTGAAGTTAATTAAATTCAAATACAAACGTCTATTTTCTTAAAGAAAAATTAAAATGAGCCTTACTTTAAACATAAGCTAGAAAAAAAGTTTTAAACATTTTTTTAAAGCCTTTTCAAAGTGAATAAAGTTAGTATTTTAGCCTCTTCACCGCTTTTTATAATTTATTTTGAAAAAAAAAAATAAAAACAAAAAAAAACGACATCCTTATACTCTGTTTCTGGAAACTATATATTATAAGGAAAATCCTCAACGACAAAAAAAACCTATTTTCATTGACAAAAAAAAATAAGATATATATTTTTGCATAAAACTCATATTCTCGAATACCTTCATCTTTTCATGCATCAGGGAAATATTTCGACTTGACTACGTACTCATACAGGGGAAATTCCTTCCAATTGAATTTCCTTAAATGAGCTTTACAAATCTTTGTAGATACCTTTGTCCAAAAAAAAAGCCAGAGCTCCTACAATCGGAACACAAAAAAGGTATGTTAGTACATACATCTGTACATAATATATATAGATAATGTGAGGAGTAGGTAGACTTGGAATAAAAAAATATCTATCGGTACTGCACAAGGCTAAAGCAAATAAAACTTGTCATACAAATTGAAGAAATAAAGTCGCATTGCTCTAGGCATCATCATCATCATCATTCACCTGGTTTCAACTTCGAAGGCCTGGTTTTCGCTATACTGTGCTGACGACAACGAAAACGGCAAGCAGGCAACAAGAATTGAAGAAACGGATGGGAATTTTCTTAAAAAAATCTTCTCTCAAAAACAACATGCATCTACTATACGATACAAATTGTGAATCCCAGTCCCTCTGTTACTTTCTCCTAAAAGAAATCTCTGCTTATTTGTCTACATACCTCTATGTATTTTATATAGTATGCAGTGGCGGACTTTAATCACACAAATAAAACAATTGATTATACGTATGAGATGTTTTTTGTAGAGGACCTGTAGGTTAATAAATTTATATATATATTTATATATAAATAATATAATATAATTTTTATTCTCCTTTATTTTCTGCACATTAACATTTCATAAACATCGTAATTTTATCAACAAAATAAGGCAATTCAATATTTCAAATCCTAACTACAAATTAATCATAAGCGACAAAATAAAAGTTGAACATATTTGAATCCTAATTTGGTGGGCTTCAGGAATAATCAATTAAAAGTTGAACTTATAAGGGGTTTTTGTGTGATAACACACTCGCAGTTAGGCTGCCAATCTTTCGCTGAACAGTTGTTTAGTTTTTTGCTGCGAATAAAATCAAGGAGTCCAAATCTCAGCATTGTATATTATTAACCAATAATACTACTAAAATCTGACAATAACATTCCAGATAAAATTTAAAAATAGTTTGGTGATAAAATATTTTCTACAACAGTACAAAATAAACTGACAAGCGATTGACATTTTCACAAATCACATCGACTTTGTATCCATCTTTTTCGTAGGTGTAACAACTTACTAACAAGTTTCTTTATTTACCTCTAGAACTTTTTTCAGTTATTTGAGTTTACAAAACCAGATGAAATACATTTTGTTGCAACATGGTTCTAGGCCCTTCAAACAAACTAATCCGTCTCTATAACTGCTTGTATTGCTCTTTGTACTTACGCTTATAGAATGAATTTTTGTATATCGAAGGCAATATGCACAGAGCTTCAATCAGAATACTTTTTCGCCAAACAATTCGTCAAAGGCAATTGTAAATAGGAATTCCAATTGAAAATGCACAGAAATGACGATGAAGAATGAAAATAAAATATAAAAAGAAAAAATTGGATGAAGGAATTAGTGAAACTCCCTTATGCCCAAAATAAATATTGTTAACAAATGAAAAGTCGACAGTTGAATTGGATTTTGCAATCCTGATTAGAGAAGAGATCGATCGTGTACAATGTCCTCATTGTTACTGTGAAAATCAGTTTTAAATGAATAATATGACTAAAAAAAAAGGACAATGCATGATTAAGACAAAAGCTTTCAAGATAATCCTATTTTTAAAGGGAATATAAAAGTGAATTTGTTTAATTTTTTATTTGCGAAACTTAATGTAACATTATAACATTTTGGGCTTTCCAAAAAGTTTTTCGATAGTGTCTTAACTTTTCAATCTTATGTCTAAATAGTTTAATTTATGGCCCTCCCAAACCAACTCGATTACTTCGAAACGACAACAAGACTTACACCTGTCGAAATAAATGTACATGGTGAATAATCAGAGTTCCCACAATGGCATCTTTTGGTAGTCGCATATTCGCTGCGAATTATAGCCTAGTGTAGTGTAATAAAATCATTAATTCATTTCATTAACGTACAATTATTTCTCATTTCTCAAACGTTAACAAAGCCATATGTCTTAGCATTTTCATTGATATTTAAAACCACAAAATTCAAATTCATTTATTTGTTTGTTTTTGTCAAACGAAGCTGAGTGTTGTACTCAGGGCATTGCCACCTCTTGGGTGACTATGCACATGAAGTGGCATAGAAATATTTTCTTACAATTTAGTCCAGATTCATAATTTTATTGAGTCGTAATTAGACTGCCCCAATATTTTGTAAATATTAGAACTACATAATTATAAGGAAAAGTAGAATGCTGATGCATTTATAATTTGTAATATAGTTAGCATAACAACACCCCAAGAAGACCCTCTGTCGAAGAAGAAGAATATACACCTATTAGCCAAATCGAAGGTGCACTGGAACATACACCTGTGTATATACTTACTCCAAAAGTAGCAGGGCCGAAACCTCTAACTATAGAAGAGTATTTAAGAAACATTACACTAGTACGCAGAAAAAATACTTTCCAAAATTTAGCTAAAATTTATGCAGCTCCAGGAAAAGTAAGGAATTTCATTGCGCAATTGCGTTCAGATTTCTAAAATTGCTTAAATGGCTGAGATCTCAGTGAGTCTGAGAAAATTGAAATGACTAATTAATTTTCAAAATAAATTTTGAAAGATTCCGTAATTCTTGAATTGTGTGAAAATAAAAACTAAAATCTCAGCCAAGGAACAAAATCTATTTTATTTGACTAATGATATAAATGATAACTATGTATTGGAAAAACCGGCCGATTTTAGTTAACCGGTTTTTCCGTGAATTTTTGATCTCGGTTAGACTGGTTTTTTCGAAAACCTAACAACCGTTAAAAACACTTTACTTATTTTCTTATTTATTTACTAATTAACACAAAATATCCGACACACACAACTCTTTGCCGCTGTCTGGGTATTTGTTTTTGTCAGATTTCTTCAAATTTTAGTTGACAATATGGGTGGCGGTGGAGGCCTATTAACACTTTCAAATTCACAGTTCACACCACCAAAAAAAAATATACCTACATAGACAACTTTTTCAAAAAGTATTCGCTTGATCTTCGGTTGTTTAGTTAGTTTTTCACTATTTTGTTCAAAAAGTTTCTTTTCTAAGAAAAATGTGTTTTTTTTGGCTTAAACCATCAGTTTAAATTGAAGGTTTACTCTCTTATGCGTCAAAATTTAGCAAGGGGTTTTGACTTTAATCAATATTTTTATTTTCAATATTCTATGTTCTTATCAATTGTTAGTCAATAAATTAAAACTATCACCTCCATTAATAAACCGAAATAAAACATGAATTATCTTTAATTAGTGTGTTAAGTACGGAATCTTATTAATCAGTTAGTTAAGCACGAAATCTTATCAATAGCAGAAAATTAAAGTTCGTTAAGATATGCTACTTAACGTCAATTAGCTGTTAATTGTCTATTAATAAGATATTTTAATACCTAAATAAATTTTTTTTATCAAAATGTTGATTTGTGAATTATATGATAATTAACCATTTTTTATCAATCGGAGTGTAGATGTTTAAAACGCTTCTAAATTTTTAGTAAACTGAAAACAACAAACAATAAGTTCCCTCTTATTTTACTTCAATCTGGGGTTTAAGTTGCGCGGAAGATCCTATTTCCACTAAAGTAAATAGATTTTGTTATTTTTAGTATTTTTAAAAACAAGAATAATCTAAGACATGTGGTTGTTAGTGAGTGTACCACAACCACATGTTAAATAATGTGCATTAAAGATATAATAACGCCACAGTAATAGTTGTAACTCATTTCAGAGTTGGTTAGTAAGAGACATGGCACATGAGTTTTTGTGGGTGTTTCCAATTTCTGAACTTTATATTAATGCCTCGATCTGCTTTCTATTTGTATGCGATGTACGGACGTTATAAAGTATGCAGTTTACTAAAGCAATATGTAAGCAAAATTATAAAACATCTTTGCTTTAGTGGGTTAGTAGAAAAACTAAATCAATAAATTAAAATGTAACAGCCAAGAAAGGCAATATTGAAAATTTTGACCGACATCAAGTAAGTGAAGGAGAAAAATCATTTTAAAACTGTTTATTTTTAAACGACGAAAGTATGTGTTGTAACATTACGAAGAAACTTAAATTCAACATTATAATAATGTTAAAACTCTCTTCTTTTATCATAAAAGATGGTGACGTGATGTGTCCGCACATGGCACCGAAAGGATTAAATTACAATTTGCATTCAGTTGATTCTACCAATGAACCCACTCTAATATTAGTTAAAACATCTTACTTGCAGCCCTCATCCTACCTACATGCATTTCTATATACATAAATATACTCACTCTGTTCAACATCAAAAGTAGGTACCTATCCTATACCTTGAATACTCCTCACAAAAGTAACAACATTTTTCATTTTGCCTTTGCCGTTCCGTGCTATACGAGTATATGTATATTAGTTTAAATTTTCATTGACCGCGTAAACAAGTGTCACGTTCTCTGGGTCGTGAAATTTAAATTTTCCATGCACGCTGTAAAATCTTTAACTTAAAAAACGAACACGTTTATCGCCTTTCCTTCGTGTAGTTGAATGCAACTGTTATAACTCGAGAAGTCCAAAAGGGCTCTAAGCACAAACCTGCAAGCATAACAGAGTAAGTAAGTACATATTTTGCATATATGTATATATGTATGTAGGTACATTCGAGCATAGGAAAGGAAGGAGCTTTTTATTTCAATCTTCTCGTCCGTGCCGTAAAGCCTCTAGGTAGGTACACATTCATAGAAACATGAAATAAAGATCCACAGGCACAACATTCACACAACTTAATTTACATTCGTTTATGTGTCCGTGATTCAAGTTGCGAAGTGTGCTAAATCAATTATTATGGTTTATGACGTTTATGTATACAGCGGTATATGGTTGGCCCAATGAGATTCAGTTTATTACTCCCAGGTCCCAGGAGCTTGAGGACTTGTAGAGCTCGATCTCTAGGAGGTGTTAGCTACATTGACGGAACTCGGTGGTAGGCACGCCACTGGGCGGCGGCGGCGGGTGGTCGCTTCTCGGTGGTGACGCTCGGTCTCATGCTAGGCAGTCGGCACTCGACAGACTGGAAGGAACAACGTTTCCTTATCCACACAGTACAAGTTTGATTTTATGTTTTTCCATTTCCTTTTGTTACCGGAAACTTACCAAAAATATATTGCAAAACTAAAATGAATGTAAAGTAAGTACCTACGTACGTGCGTTTTTCAGTGAGAGTACAAGAAACACGTTTGAAATACATGCACACGCATGCAATAGATTAAATTGCAGTCACTCTTGCTTACTTTAGCACCCCGAGGAAAGATCCATAAATTAGAAATTTCAGCGCTTTATTATTGCATACTTAATTATTTCTGATAATGTGCTGCAGTCTGTGACTCTAGTATTTCAAAAGGAGGGACTTTGGTCATCAAATTCACATTGACTTACGGAAAGGACATCTTCTGATAATTCAAAAAAACAGTGAATTTTTCATCCAGATCAAGTTGGCACACAGTATGGCACTCATTGTATGATTTAAGCACCTTTTTCATAAAGCCTAACCTAAGTAGGTACCTAAATAATAAAATGCACGACCGGTTCACCCGAACTTTCTCTTATTTACAATCATACCGTGGTTTTAAAGTCTGAATATTTTAAATCTATTCATCTGATTTTAAAACAGAAATAATTAGTTATGGGACCCCATATTTTATGCCACCTACCAAAAACGTAATTTAATTTAAGGTACTTTTATGTGAGATTGTGGATATGCCAAAATTTACAAAAAATCATCGTTTTGCACATATTCATGCATAGAATTTACAATATCAATATACAAAGTTAGAAATGAATCAATTAAAGAAATGAATTAATTAACTTCTGAAATTATTTTGACACCAACCTGATGTACACAATCTGATTTATTTAATAAATCTTTGTTTATGAGAAAAAAAAATTAAAAATCGTTGCGGTTATTTAAACAAGCAAAATTTAAACATTAATTCAAAAAAAAAATCATCAACTCATTTTCGAACTATCGAATATCGAAAAATTATATTGAATTTTTTTTTTAATCCAAAAATTTTTTTAATTTTTATATGCAATAATTACTTGTTAGAAGGTCTTGTATAAAAAAAAATTTAGTAAAATAAATTGTCGGAAACCAAAAACATCTTTCTATGATAATATGGAAAATCGTAATTATAAATACATGCATACATATAATCTCACAAAAAAATTTAATCAACATCGACTGAGTCGTTTTCAAAAATATAAGTTTTCAAAAAATAAAATTAAAACTTTTTTTCAAAATCAAAAAGAAAAATTGAAAATTTTGTCAATAATACTTTTGAACCTTTTAAAACATGCTTCATAAAATTTGATCAAAATCAGTTCAACTAAACTGTTAAACTGAACTGTTGTTAGTTGAACCGATTTTACTTTTGATCAAATTTAATGAAGCATTAAAAAAATTCGTTATATGATAGGTATCATTCAAATTTTTTCGGATTTTTTTTCAAAATGGTAGCCGTTTTGCGATTTTAATTTGGGGAACTTTTATGAGAAAAAAATAAGATTTTCATTCATCGCTAAAAAAATGTGTACGGCAGCAACTGTTATTTTTGGTGCTAAAAGATGCCTAGATACCAAGTTTAAAGAGCCGAATGGACAGATAGATAAACGGACAAAATTGCGTGACCCACTTTTCTGTTGATACCGATCATCATAATGTCAAGTTTGATCAAAATCTCGAGTTCTTTTTTTTACTAAGACTGCTTTTAGACGACTGCAATTTCTAACCGCAATTCTCTTTTAAGTTTCTTTCCGATTGCAGCATCCATTTAAACGCTGCAAATTTTAATACCTGCAATTTTTGTTAAATGAGAAGCATAATATATCTCCTTACTCTTTACTCCGCTTATGACTCAAACAATACGAAAAAGCACAAAGAAGAAAGAGCGATAACTCTGCAATTATTTCAACCTCTGCAACTTTGTCTACCCCGGACACCGCATACGTCCCCCGACTATATGCTTAAAAATTGCAAGGATAATTGCAGCATATTTGCAGCGTTTAAAAGCAGTCTAATCGATTTTTTTTCATAATCATTCCAAAAAATGGTAAAAGCGATAAAACTACATTAAAAATAATTAGGTACAACGGTCTAATTATTTTAAATATTATTTATTTTGATTTATCGTGTGCATGTTGAAGTTAAAAAAATTATAGAATTTAGTATTTTGCCCTATGCGGATGAAACAGTTTTAAGAAAGTCTGCATCTTAAAACATAAAAATTAATATTTATACAAATAGATGGTATTCCAATCGTTTTTTTCATTTTTATTTCGATCAGTTTAAGAATTTTATAATTCGTTTATTCATTATTTTTCAAATTCAAATTGTTAGCTTGAAAACCCTCAATTTTTACTGAAGAACTAGCAAAACCGTGATCGCGTTGCTTCATAAAATTTTCAAATATTTAATTATACCACCTGTTTTTTTATTTTTGAGGATATTATTTCATAATGATTATATCCTCGAAAATATTGTTAAAAATTAAAAAAATATTGAACGGCATTTTTCACTGAACTTAAGTAATAAATAAAAAAAAATATGTGAGGACCGGAATTCGGGGTGAACATTTTTAAACTTTTATCTTAGGGAACAGGTGAAAATCGGGATGGCAAAAATTGGGAATCCCTATCGAATAATAACTAAAACCATAAACTCCGAATATACTACATCCAAAATTCTCAAATAGTAACTCATTTCACTAAATGGTTAAAAAACAACGGTACATTTCGTTATTTCTTTTTACAATTTTCGATTTTCGCATTAAAAAATTTAATACAAACTGTTTGTTAAATTATTTCTCTCATTCATTGAAAAGATCGTAATGCAATGGTAATTTAAATTGATTTAACCAGCTGCAATATAAGCACTTATGTGTGTTCATTTTTGACATTGGATTTTTAAGTTTAAATATACAAACTACATAACTGCAAAAAAAGATAATAGAAAAAATAAATATAACAACACAAAATTAAATTTATATTTTATGGAATTCTGTAAAAATACAGGAGCACATCAGGAAAATTTTTTTCGAAATAAAATTATAAATTTGGTAGGTAATCAAAAAAAATTATTTGTTTTGAGTAAAAGGCCACATGTGTGTACCATTTATTAAAACCAATAACCAAGGCAATAACCAAGGCAAATACCTATACGTGGAAACTTTAAAATTGGGTTGGGGTCGAAATTCTGTATGTGCCAAAATTCGTATTCCAAAATTCTGTATTTTAAAATTCTGTAAATTCGAAATTCTGTATTCTAAAATTCTGTAAATACAAAATTCTGGATTTCAAAATTCTGTACTCCAAAATTCTGTACTCCAAAATTGTGTAAATGATAAAAGAAAAATTGTTTTGATTTTTGCAATTAAAAAACCTATTCATAACTGTGAGTTTTATTGTAGAAGTTTGGAATTACAGAATTTCGAAAAGCACAATAAAGGATTTGCGAAATTTTGGATTTACAGAATTTTGAATTTACAGAATTTTGGATTTACAGAATTTTAGAAAAGCAGAATAATGGAATACAGAATTATGTTTATACAGAATTTTTTATTCAGATACAGAATTTTGGTCATATAGAATTTTTAAATACAGAATAACGACCCGTTCCCGTTAAAATTCTATGTCAAATAAAATTAAATCGAAATTTAAACTCGCTATAGCTAACAGAAAACATTTGTTAGTAAATCAGTTAAAAGTTAAAACACATATTTTTGAAACTATGAAGTTACGTTATGCTGATATTTCGGTATAATAACCGATCAAATTTTTCAATATCTGCATCGATAGCTTGCAAAATTTGATGTTTCAAATTAAAAAAATGTATTTCAATCCCATTTTCTGAAAATGTTGTATGTACTACTTAGAGAGTATTACCTTTGAACCGCAAATTTATTATAAAAACAAATAATGTACTATCTGCAAGACTTCAGTCCTTAGTTGGTATCATTACAAACAAATATTCAACTATATTGCTCTCCCAGTGCATTTAATTCTCCAGTGCACACAAAATTGGGCTCAAACAATATTACAAGATATCGAATACCAACTCCACCAGTATACCACCAATAACTCAATTCATTCCTCTTGGTTTTTGGTATCCATTGTTATCTTCATCCTGCTGAGTGCGCCTGTAGAATTTATTTCAATATATAAAATAATCCCAATAATATTTCGGTGAATCACTTTATCTACCAAGCTTCAGGCAAGGGAAGAAATCGTTTCGCATAAGCCAAAAGACTTCTCTGCCATATACAGCCAGCGCATTCAAAGAAGACATCGACTTCTTTAATAAAAGAATCCAACACTAGCAAGGAAGAATCAACATGCCATCGACTGAGCACAAAACTAAGAAAGAATACTGCTATATAGGATCTTAGGAATTTTGCAAGTTGTATTTTCTCTGGAAAACGAATTCCAATGTCATAAGTAAATTGCTTTCTATCCCGATATCTGCACTCACTCAGACACATTTTGATATCGTTTTTACTTAATCCTTTTAATTTTGTATGAAAGCACGGAGGAACGATGATAAAATGCCATCAACTCATCATTTTCACATTATTTGTGAATTCTGCTATGATGCTCTTCTTGTGGATGCGTGTGTGTTCCAAGACAGACGGTCGATGTAGTATACGAGTAGAAGCTAAAGCCATAAAGTCTAAAGGAGAGAACAGCAACTTGGTAGCTTAAGTAATCAATAAATTACACACCTGTCTGGTTTCGAATATTATATTACCCGAATGAAATTCCTGTGTCTCTGACAGTAGGTACCCACTGTTACCCCCAACCTCTTTTTACGGTCTATACACAGTATCACAACTTTGGTCCACAAGTCCTTTGTCATTATTTTCCTGTTCCAGTCAGTTCAGAGAAAACAAATCATTCTCAACATCCATGTGGGTGATGTGTGTCTTATCTGGCGAAAGAAATATACTTTGATGAAGGATGTGGTGGTTTTATTGTATTATAGGAAAATCTATAATCGAGGCAAATAATGAGTAGACATTTAACAGACAAATTAAACTGCTAAATTATGGGTGTATCAACCTTTTGTGACCATCATTAAAAGGTCAAAAGTTCACATAATATAACTCTATATTGTATTGCTTTTTTGCATTTTAACATTTAAAATGTGTATGGGTTCTTTCTGAGAAAATGTTGATGTTACCAAAATGATTAAATGAACAAATGAATTTAGAAGATCAAAAATGAAATGAACTCCAGCATATAGGTGGAAATCTATCAAATTTTTCGTCAGTGTTACCAAAAAAATGACCATAATGATTGAAGTGAACAAAAAAAAAAAAAACAAAACGATGAATTTCAGCTAACGTATCTTGTTGATCATCGCCACTGAAGGATTGCTTGGTTTGTGTTAAATCCGAAAACACTCGATTTCAATTCACTCAGAAGTCTACTATAACTTTGGTTCTATAACTGTCCGATTATCAATATTAAGAATACAAGAACAAAAAAATTAAATTAAATTAAATTAAAATTAGGAATACGTAATTGATGGGTAATTGATTCGGATTAGTGAGACATTACTGTAAACTACATCCAAAATTGCTTTTCGAAGTCTGCCACAGGTTCGTTAAGAACAACGAGATCACCAAATTACAAACAAGTATACAAAGTGGATGTGGAGTGGAAATGCTGCGACAGTAGATATAACTAATCTTTAAACTTTAGAAATGAATTCATTTCGAGGTTTTGCTAATATTTAAATACTAATTTTATTCTCAGGATACCGCTACAAAGAGGTTTTTAGAATCTACTCTTAATTACAAAATCTGAAATTGTGAAATTGTACGACAAACCTCGTTGATTTTGATGTTTTTTTGACGTTTTGTTTGAAATCAAGATTTTGTTCTTCGGAAAGATTTTTTTGTTCGTAATGTTGTTTTTTGAATTGCTGGCGCTTGGAGCACGTTCTTTTGCTCATAATTTAGCTCTGTTCAAAGACGAGCAAAACTAGAAGATCTGTCCAGCTTGAGAAGTCGACAAACTTACATATGTATAAGTATTTATACTACAATACTTATACGGTCTTTCAAATTTCAATTGGCCGAGATTTCTTCGTATTATTTTAAATCTTACAATGCAAAGGAATATTGACGTAATAATTAGAATCAGCAGGAGAGACTAGAGAGATCTCATATACTTGGGTCAATTTAAGGATACGGTTACAGTGGATGCTCATTCTTACGAACAACTAAATTTCTTCTTTTCTTTTTTTTGTTTATTTTTAAATTAAGAATAACAAAAATATAATGGGCTGCAACCCTCTGAAGTAATTTTTTTTGTATAAATAAATATACATATATATAAAAATTTACAGATTTCACTCATAGAGTAACTATGGGGACATTGAAAATGACTTGTATTACGTGGATAAAACAAAATCATGCCAAATCTTAGAGATTTTTATTTTGTATACTATTGTTGCATTATAACTTCACAAACTGTCTTAGAAACCATTCTACAGTCTGAAGTACCAATTTGTATATTTAATGTCACTTCCCAGTTGGTGGTTCAATTAATTTGTTAATTTTTTTAATAAGGTGAATCTTAGTCTTAATTGTGGCTTATCTCGCAATTACACAATTATACTCATTTTCATCCGCACTGGTACAGCACTTATACACGAAAAAAAATACATATAGGTACCATCTATCTTAACGTATATCTAGGTATTTGACATTTTTGCCTAGCTATGCTTTGCAGAAAGGTAACTGAATTATTACAGATCTATTAGAGCATACATCATATACGGTTAAACTTAGTTCTCGACTTGATTGTTTTTGAATCAACCCGTGTGTTTGATTAAATGTCCAGGTAAACCTTTTTTAAATCGAGACAAAATTTACAAAGAATTTGATGCGAAGCCCAACCCCATTGCTAATTGTTTTTATTCTATAATATTTTATTTTAAAATATTTTGAACTCATCTTTTAATCAATTTAACAATATCGAGTCGCGTAATTTATTTTAGACAAAAATAATGTTTTTGAGACTTGGAGCTGTATTCTTTTAACTGAGTTTATGAAATGTGTGGCCGAGCGGCAAGCATCAATTTAGTTGACAACCAAATTAAATAGTTTATGGACTACTTTAAGATAAAGCCTAAAATTTTATTTGCTTTTGAGGACCTTAACCATGAAGATCTGACCATTAGGGCTAAAGTTATAAGTTTATTAAAGAGGTTCGAGTAGGTACTTATGCACATTCTAGGTTAAACAATCAAACTGATTCCGAAGTAAATCAAGTTTTGTCAAAAGCATTTTCTAGTCTGTCATTTTACATTCATTTTCAGATCGTAACCTCAAAAATCCGATAATTAGAACAGAATATATCAGCTTACAAAAT
The DNA here is from genome assembly GCA_951394125.1 of Epistrophe eligans. Lineage (NCBI taxonomy): Eukaryota > Metazoa > Arthropoda > Insecta > Diptera > Syrphidae > Epistrophe > Epistrophe eligans. The sequence continues at coordinate 57,892,580 of OX596028.1, forward strand.
CGACTCTTTTCGATTATAATATTTCAATTGTTTAGCTAAGTTAATTCTACCTCTTGCCTAATTTACCTAAACATACCTTAACCTTGAGCATCTAGCCCTTAGAACTTAAGTTATAATTTTATATAAGAGGTTCAAGTAGGTGCCTATATGCATATTCTAGGTTAAACAACCAAATTGATTTAGAAGTTAGTTAAGTTTTTACCCAAACTATGCATATTCTAGGTTCAACAATCGATTGATTTAAAAGACTGACATTTTACCTTAATTTTAAGACCTTAACCTCAAACATCCGATTATTAGAACAGAAGTTATAATCCAAACAAACCAACCAAATCCAACCTTTACGATTTTATTATTTGTAAAATAACTACTAGTTACAAATGTTCATGCACATACCTACATGCATACATACATACCTACATAAACATAATGTATATCATTTTTGTGCCCGATGCAAAGCCAGTTTTGTTTGCCACGTGTTTTTTTTTATTGCACACACTCCACCGTCTTCTCCCTTCTATCAATATGTTCTTTGTTGGCACGTACATACATACATACATATTCTGTTTGTTTTTTTTTTCTTTTGCCGTGATGAAATATAGTTCTAAAAAGACAATTTTTTAAGTTTCTATGAAATTTTTTACGATTTTGCAAACATTTTTATGCAGATTTGTAGCCTGTCATTTATAAACTTTAATTATCTAGCTTAATATTGAACATCCAATAATTATAACTAAAGTTATAGGCTTCTAAGTGGGCTCAAATCAAGCATTTTTCGAATTTTATACACTCCTCCACTGAATCTCGTCCGTTGGAAATGATCTGATCAACATGATCAGAAAAGAAATGTTGATATGTAATTTGTAATAATTGATAGATGACGTTGTTTTATATAATTTTGTTTGTTGTTCAGGACGTGGTACATGATAAGACGATCTTATACAGATATAACAGACATAAATGTTAGTAACTAACTTTCGAATCTATGTTGCTTTCATAAATTGACAATGATAAATTATTTTGAAACAGTATTTTGAGATAAATATGTATGTAAGTTTGAATTTTTAGGTGGGGTCAGAAAATTAGTTAAGTTCTTAAAAAATAGACTGGATTTTCTGAATTTTCGTCAAGCTTTAAGTTGAATAAGAAAATATCGGTATTCTTTTTGCATATGGAACTTTTTTTCGATTTTTAGAACTAATAACATTTATTAAAAATAAATATAAATAATAAAATTTGAGAAAGTTTATTTTAGTTTTTATCGATTGGTTAAAGTCAGTTTTCCAGTGATACTTGATTTAAAAATCTTCTATATAAAATTAAGAATTAAGCACTAGTTTTATTTTGTAAAAATGTTGATACAAATTGACTTCAAAACCAACAAAAATCAACTAATCAACCTTTTGTCACAAACATTTTTCGAAATAATCGAATTTCTTTCAATTTCTCTCATTACATTATGTAAAAGCAAAGGCAGAGGCAAAGGCTTTTAACCGTAGTTTTTTCTTACAAAAAAAAAAACATCACGGCCTCAAGTCTTAAATTTTTGATTTATGTCGTTTTTTAAATCGACAAACGGATACCGCATCACAGAATCCTTACAAAACAGAAGATAACTTCTAAAACTAGGTGTATATACAGAACGAATATACCCATCATGATATGAGTACATATCTAAAATAATAAATTTAATGCGCCATAAGAAGTCATCCTGTCCGATCAAGCCATATCTTTCCTGTGGAAGGAATCCGGAACTCGAAAGTCTCTGACTGGTTATCTTCGGCAGAGAAGCTGATTGTAACTTGTAAGTAAAGCATAGACATAGACATATCTTCTATACATTGTACATACATATATATCTATACCATCGCATTACAAAACACCATCGCTAGTCGATTAAGCACTTCAATTTCAATTCTCAAAATATTTTCACCTTTTGGTCATTGAAAGAACCAAAAAAGAACTAAGACGAATTTTTGAAGAAGCTCATCGTGCAGAGTTTGTAAAGAGGAGGGAGGAGTAGAGTGTACTGCCGGTGTCGGAACGACCCTTCAGTAAAACGTGAAAGATGTTGAAATTGGTAAAATAATTTCGCTTTTGCTCATTCTGCATTCCAAGCGAAATTCCCTGGAAGAGAAAAATTCGCATTATAAGCTCCATCAAACCAAGGGTGCTGCAAAGAGCTGGGTGTGTGTACTGATGGCCGTTTACAGCAATAGAATAGAGAATGCCAAGACATTACTGAGGGTATAGTGAATGACGAGAGTCGTTGTGGGGATTAGAGTGGGCATCTTTGCGAAGAAAAAAAAAATGAATTAATAATGAAAATATATTATATAAGCAGGATGGTATGTATCTTTTAGATATTTTCTATGATAAGATATAAATTATTTTGAACGAATTATAGAGCTAAACACCCTCCCCGTTACACTCTCCTCTTACACATTCCAACACTTAAAGTTTTGCTTATGGTTCTTATTGAGAATATAAGCGCGAATTCAGTAATTTAGTTGTTTAAGAGGACGAATAGGATTTTTAAATATATTTTTCTTTTTGAAATGTAGTTTACGAGAAACTATCATTTTTTATGTTCAAGTTTTATCCAGGCAAAATGAATTTCGAGTTCTACAACAAAACTAAAATTGATACTTCCATCAGTATACTTGCGCCGAGCGAAAAAGATTGTATTATTTTTCCATATTTTGGCAGGGTTGCCGTGGTTCAACATTCAAAAGCTAATATTGGATGGGTAGTGGACTTTATTTATTTTATTTATTTAATGCGTTAAGGACTAACGTTAAACACTTACACTTGGAATGCAATATTATTTGCAAAAGTTACAAATTTTTTTGTAGGTATATAATCCTAGCCTAGTACTCACCTCCCGTGAACTGTAAAATAACATTACAAAATACATGTAAAAATTCAATATGAACTAATAATTAATTCTTCGCTACTACTAATTAATATTCAATTTGAATAAAAAAAAAAAATATTAGTGTTTCTTTACTTTGAAACTGTGATTTTCTGTCCACAATTACACATTTTATTTTTTACTTGCGATATATGTATACATATGTATGTACTATGTATGTACGTAATGTATGTACTTTATGGCAAGTTACGCATTCGTAAAAAAATTGAACTCGAGATTTTGATCAAAGTTGACATTACCATGATAGCGAAGTCGAAAAAAGTGGTACTCGCAATTCTGTACGTGTGTCTCTCTGTCTGTCTGTGGGCATTCCCTCTACACGTAGTTTTTTTACAAAAATGTTCTAAATGGTACCTCCCATAGAACCATTTTTTTTATTTTCGATTTTCTCAAAAATAGTTCAATTGATATTGATTAATTTTTTTACTACGAATGTTTACCATAACTTTAAAAATATTATGTACCAAAACTTTCAAAAAAAATTTTTTTTGGATTTTTAAAAAAGTTTAAATTTTTTTTTCGAAAACGACTTGGTCGATTTTTATTAAAATTAGCATTTAGCAGTTTTTCGACATTATCTAGCAGATTTAAAATAAAATTTTTCTTATAACCAAAAATAACGGTACCTACCATACAAATGTTTATTAACCGGTATTGAAAATCACATTTTTCTCATAAATGGCTCCTACGATTTTGTTTAAAATTTTTGTGTGAACTTATATCCAAACGATCTACCATAATATTGAGAAAAAAATTTTCTATCGTTTAAAAATGGTACCTCTCATAGAACCATTTTTTTAGTTTTCGACTGTCATTTTTTTTTTTTTTTGAACCAATTTTAATTTAATTTTTTACACAAAAACACCTAATAAGTTTAAATAATTTTGGATTTCAAAAAAAAATTTCAAAATTATTTTTTGAAAATTTGATTTTTCCAAAATGGGTGAATGTTTTTTTTTTGAAAAATTAATTTTTAAACTCCGCCATTAATAATTACTAAAAGTAAAAGTACCAATTTTTTTTCTTAAAAATATATTTTTGTATATATAAAAAATAATTTTTTTTGAAATCAGCTCCAACGGTTTTTAAAAAAAATTGTTCATAAATTAAGATTTGTGTAAGAAATTACTTGGTGTACATTGCGTTGGTGTCAAATCAATTTCAGATATTTTTGTAATCAATTTACATATTTCTTATTTTATTGATTTTTTAACATTTTTTCAGTGTAAACTGTAAATTCCATGCATATGTGCGAAGTGCAAGACAGCACGGTGCTATACAACTTCCTTAAACCAGGCTATATTTTTGGCAGGTGGCATAAAATATAGGCTCCAATAACTAATAAATTTCTTTTATAAAATGAAAAGTTTTTAAAATTATATAGACAGTATGATCGTACATAAGAGCAAGTTCGTGCGACCAATTCGTGCATTTTATTTTTAACCTCTTTCTGCTTTTTATTTGTTTGTTTCTTGATTAGACCATCACCTAAGATTCTCATCATCAACAAACTCCAACCACTGCCACGGCAGCGGCGGCGGCGCTCCCTGTCTTATATCAAACATTTTTCGATTGCTCCTTTTTTATTTTTATATTTTTTTCATAAAAGAAAATATTAAGTTAGGCAAAATACGAGTTTTACCAGAAACGAGCAAAAGAAGATATCAAACTAAAGTTTTTTTTTTACAAAAATCCTATTAAGTAAATTGAATTTGCTATTTTCCATTCTCATAAATTCTCGTTGCTTTTCTTGTTTCACTCGTACTGGAGATGGCGCTCAATTCTTCATATTTGAAATCTGATTGCAGTTGGCTCCTACTTCATCGATTCTGCAACCACTCATGCTTGTTCACTTCAATTTTCTACTTGCACATTTTTTTTACTATATCTATATGTAGGTATTTATGTAAGTTTATTTATGTATTTACTTTCTTTTAGGGCAAGTCTTGGATTTGCTAAAAAAAATAAAGCGTAAGATTAAAATTAAACCTTCGACTTTACGATGAAAATTGAAAATACAGTCAACATGAAATGGGTCCCGAAATACTGTCTGTCTGTAACTTGGCATACAGCTCAAACAGTTGTACCTATTTTTTTTTCGAACTTGGTAATTTATACTTGAGTAGGGTTTTTAGTTAGGCATTCCCTACTGAGAAAACAGATTTAGTATAATTCTATAAATTATGTAAACTTTACATTTCTTATTATTTCTTTGTTTTAACGGTCTATAAACTATAACTATATAAATAAAAAATGATGACAAATAAATGTGACCGATTATTTTTTAGTCCTACTTTTTCGTTTCATAAGTCTTGAACTATTTTATCTAAGAACTCGCAAGCCCTTAAAATTATATATTGCTTACCAAATCCAAATATTCCTTAAAAAAAAGTTGGATGGTTTTTTTTAAAGTATAATTTAACTACTTATAATGTTTACCTACAAATTATTTTTACATACCTTAAGATATATCATAATGCTTTGTAAAATTTTATATCGACATATTTTTTATGAAACTTGAAGATATAACTACTTGCGACTTTATCCTGCACTTTTCAGTTTTTTTTTTTTTTAACTTCATTCACTACCTCTTTGGGAAATTTTTTCTATGCTCACACTAGTGTGGATTTCCAATTGTTAAGTCAATTTATACATTTTTTTTTTGTCCAAACAATTCATTTTTTCATCTTTAAGTCTTTTTCTATCTGACGATACTTCATTTTCTCTCTTCGCAGAGATATAAAATATAAAATGTTCGTACCAACCAACTTCAAAAATTGAAGAAAAAAATTCACCACACAAAATCCTTTGGTAGCTTTTGAGATTTTCACCCTCAAAGTGGGAGCCATTTAAGAAAGTTGCCGGAAGGGGGAGGCAACAATACCCTTGGTATTTCATTGATTGCAGAAAGGAGCTGATGCAAGGATAATAGAGAGAAGGAGGCTGCTGTATCTTCCAGTGGGAGTAATCATTTAAGGAATTACATATCTTTATCCTGATCAATTTTCGAAATTTATTGGCTTGTTGCTTGCCCAATTTTGCAAAAACAATGCTAGCTATATGTAAGAGTCGGCGGCGGTGCATCAAACATGAGAATATAATAACCTAAGGGAAACATAATATATGCAACAAGCTGTACTTTAGAGGGATTGATTTCTCTTGTAGTCGATAGGAGTAAGTACATAATGTCTGGTTGAAGCGAAGAGATATTGGTTAATGATTACAAACAGAATATATTGTTCAATTGATAAATTGAGCCATTCAAATTAATTCAAAAAATTAACATAACTACAGAGCAAGGTGATGGACAACACATTTCCAATCTTCGTTAAACTTTAACATTGTTTTTTAACTTTTGTTTAAAAAAAATTGATATATTCGAAACTTTAATTATCCCAGCACTAAGGGCCAATATGAGTTAAATCTGTACGATGACTTTTACAGGTTCTATAATTAATGGCGCTAATTAACCAAAATCGCATGATTAGCGATTTCCATGATTAAGAACTCAAATTATTAATTTCTTGCTAAAAAAATCTGAATACCATGCACATTCGATGATTTAACAGTTGAAATAACCTTTGAATAAAGATGATGCTGTGAATAAACTGACCCTCAGAGTTGCGATTAAAAAACTGTTCGAGTAAACTTTATCTGAATATAAATTGATCTCATGAAATAGATTTCCAGTGGATGGTGTTTTCTGCTACTTATAGTAGAAAGATTATTTTAAGTTGAGTTCTGGAGACAGCAGCGGAACGAATCAAAAAAAAAAAAAAACATTAGTGACTAAACAAAAATCTAAAAAGTAATTTTAAGAGGCTTCATAAACTTTGCTTTCAGTTTTCAATTTAAAGGTGAACTTCAAATATTAAAATTCTGGGCGTTAAGTCTCCATATATAACAAATAGATTTCAACCAAATATGAAGCGACTCTACTACTCTCTACTGAATAACATTTTCAATTTATTTTTGACAATATCTTTACGAAGGAACTTTAATCGACAATTCGAAATAGTTATTTACTTTTTATTGATACAGCCTTTGATTTTAAAAATATCTGCTCAAAAACCATAATTCTCCCCCCCCCCCCCCTCCATCTTACCATCGTTTTGCACCTTTTCAAAAGCGTTGCAGTTAATTAGGTGGTACAATTTTGGCCATTTAGGTTGCAAAACAATTTATTATATTTTCTCAAAATGGTAGACTTTTTTATTTTTATTTTTTAACCATTTCCATTGTGCCAATAAAAGCTTTACAAATTTAACAAATCAACATTTTTTAAATACATAGCTTCTTCTACGTGGCATACGTGGCCATTTGTAAAACAATTTAAAAAAATATATCATACCTAAAATAATTCTAGTTGAAGTTTATCAAAACAGATTTAACTTTAAAACTAACTGTGTAGCTGCTTTCAAATTTTTAGTATAAGTGTTGCAAAGTTTCGAAACTTAGGGCTCCCCGTCATTTAGTTTTTAATTAGTTGTTACAATTTTTATTTATTTGTGCAATGTTTTATATGATTTTTTTTGATTATATGCTAAATTTATATAAAGTTAACAAAGCACCCTTTCAAAAGGAGGTAAAAACTCGTTATATTGAAATGTTCTTATTTAACTTTATACGTTAATTAGTTAATTATTTGTGGTGATAACATTTTTTTGAGAAAACAAAAAACATAAATTTAGAAAAAAAAACATAAAAAAACATCGCATGGTAAGATTTTTATAGTAGGTATCACAACTAATTAACGACTTGTTAAAGACAAATTATAAACCAAGCAATATATTAAATTTTAAGACCTTTTGAGGGGATGCTTGCTTACTTTATATTAATTATGCAAAAAACACAAACAAAAAAAACATAGAAAACATTACACGACAAAATTGAAATTATCACAACTAATTAAAGGCAAAAAGCTTTGCTAACTTGACATTCACTATTATTTATTTAAGTTTTCACTTTAAAACAATTTAAGATAAATCGGTAGAACTATGCTACGTACATTATACCAATTTAAATAAACAAACAAATCAAAAATTCATTACTGAAATGTTCATAATAAAATCCAATATAATCATACTGATGACGTTGATTGCCCTTTGTGAGAACACCCCAATAGAAATTCCCAGCATAATCTAGGACCGTCAATAAATTTAAAGAGAAGTTTCTACGACTATTATAGTAAAATATAATAGCTATTAATTTTAACACAACATTAAATTCGATTTGAAGCGGATGAAATACTGTATTCTTCAATGGTTTATAGGTTTTTTTTTTTTTTTTTTTTTTTTTTTTTTTTTTTTCCTGTTGGGGGGAGGAGAAATGCTTTATGCACCGTAAGGAGGTCTTTTTGGCGTTGACCATCCCCGTGTGTCCGACTCCCCTTTCTGATGGGTATACGGGACCAAAACTCCTCCCAACCCTTCGGTTTCTGACCCACCCCCCCGGGACTACTTCTTGCATTACTTCAGGGGGGTTGTAATCATATACCCTTTCGGGATCACTCTGTTTCGCGGTATTGGTCTTCTTCTCTTTTCTTTCTTCTGAGAATGTGTTGGATGTAGTTGCACGTTTCATTCCAATTTTGCTCGCTGCTCAGCATCTTCTCGACAACGTTGTCTGGTGTGATCACTCCGATGCTTCTCTCGAGTTCTTGTCTTTTGGCTTCCCATCTGCTGCATGCGAAGAAGGTATGGTTTACGTCGTCTTCTTGGCAGTCCCCGTACTGGCAGGCTGGGTTGTTCGTCTTGCCGATCTTGTGGAGGAAGGCATTGAAATAGCCGTGTCCGGTGAGAAACTGGGTGACGTAGTAGTTTACCTCACCGTGTTTCCGATCATTCCAGTTTGCCACGTTCCTGATCAGCCTCGCCGTCCATCTTCCTCTGCTTTCCGAGCTCCATCGCTCTTGCCACTTCTGCTTCGTGAGCTGCTTTGCTTGCGCGGTTGCCGCTTCCACTCCGATTTCCGCCTTTTTGTCGTAGACATACTTCCTTTCTGCCGCTAGGAGATCGATGGGAGTCACTCCTGCGACTACAAGGACGGCTGGTTCCGACACCGTTCGGTAAGAGCTTGCTACCCGAAGAGCTCCGCACCTCTGCACTGCTGCCATCTGCTTCCGGTATTTTTCTTGTCGAAGAGCATCTGCCCAGATCTCGCTCCCGTATAGAAGGATGGCGTGCGTTGTTGACATCAGAAGCCTGCGCTTGCTAGCTATTGGGCCGCCAATGTTTGCCATTAGCCTGCTCAGAGACGTTGTGGTTTTTGATGCTCGTTCCGCTGCTGACTTGATCTGTTGCCAGAAGGTGAGCTTTGTATCGAGCCTCATGCCAAGATACTTCAGTGTGGCCTTGCTGCCTATGACCTCAGATCCAACTAGGAAGTCAATTTGCGTCGGGATCCTCTTCTTTGTTAGAAGGACTATCTCAGTTTTTTCTGTGGCCAAAGCCAAGCCGTGTTCGTCCATCCAGAATTTAGTTCTTCGCATGACCTGGTTCAACTTTCTCTGTGCATTTTCGGTGTCTTTTGCCGTTATCACCGCAGCGATGTCGTCTGCGTACCCTACTAGGAAGGTGTCTTCAGGCATCTCCATTCGAAGGATGTCATCGTAGGAGATGTTCCAGAGGTCAGGTCAATTTTTTCAATTTATTTTTTGCCTTAATTTTTAAAAATTATCTGTGTAATTTTTAAATTAATTGCAAAAATACTAAATAGATTTTCACTAAAAAATTCAAATATAATAATATTTGAAATATAATTTTAAGTTGTTTGTGTCGATGACTTACGTCTTAATATTGATATTCAGATCTCAAAATATAACAGACATCATAATTCCGAATCTTATGAAGGTATTCGGTAGAAACTACTTTTTTTTAAAAAGCATTTTTTATTTGTTTACGTTTTTGACTTTAATCCAGGACCAAGACATTGAATGGGGAGAAATTGTTTTGTTTTATTTCATTTTATCAATCATTCTGCGATTCTGTTGGTCTAGAAGATTTTGGAAAAATCAAAAAAAGATTCTATGATAGGTATACTGTTAATAATTGATTCATGTAAAATTTATTTCCGTTGTATGTTAGTTCCGTTAGTTTCAGTAGCCTACGGCGCAAGAGTCAATGCATAGCGCGTAGCACTGTTACGCAGCCGCCGGAGGTCTTAGATTCGATTCCCAGCCTAATGTCAGCCAAAAAATAATAGAAATATTTTTCACCGGTTACTGCCTCTTGCGAAGAACTGACAAATCCTACGAAGTATTTATTGTCATGAAAAAGTACTTCTCACCTTAGGCGTTCGGATTTGACAGAAAAATGTATGTCCACTCCACTTCTGCCAATAACACGCACACAAAAATGGTTAAGAGTTGTAAGTCATTAGACCCTGGCTCTATACGAGCTGTCGCCCCACTCAATTTATTTATTTATAAATGTTAGTTCGTGCTAATTATTAATGCATAGACAAATTTAAATGAAAATTGAAGGAATCGTTTTCTATAATATTTTGATTTTCCTTAAAGGTTTTTAAACCCTTTTATATAAATATTATGTAAATCAATTTTGTAAAATTATTTGCTAGATAATATTATAAAATTACTTGGTTTATAAATATGTACTGCAATGTTTTCGAAATATTAAGTTTTCAAAAAAAATTTGTAAACCTTTTTTAAAATTCTTAAATATATTTTTTTTATTTTTGTATAGATACAATACTTTTTAAAAATTCTTCATTAAAAATTATTCTGAAACTAACAGTAAAATTAACAAAAGGGATATTTTCGTGATGAAAGCCGATAAAGGCTTGTGATTTTCGATGATAGATTCAAATGGAAAAGTTTAGTATCAAACCCAGAGGTGCCGAAATTACATTGTCTCTACCAAAAATTCGCAAACCAGGGAAAAAATGCGAAAAATCGTCGCGCTTGTGCCCAATAACCTTGCACATTATTCGCTAAATGGTTGGTGAACGAACGCTCAGTAAAAAACTCAATTGAACTTTCAAAATTATTACTTCTTATCGAATTTATGAACAACTCCTTACACACTTATTAAAGGTTATCCGCAATATGTATACAAAAAATCTGGTTTATATATTTAATTATTTTGAACAAATTTTGTTTAAAAATTAAATTCTGGTAGATATATTGGATTTGTTTAAGCAAAAAAAAAAAATATTTTAATAAAAGAAAAACCATCAAAAATAAAAATTTAAAAAATATTGAAAATGGCACATTATTATTGATATTCATATAGCAATCTATTCGACGGAGAAAGCTACTTTTTATATAAAAAATAAAAAACGGCGTATAGCAAGAATGACATGCAACTTGTCTATTCCACCAATCCATTCAATGTAAGAAGCATGATACTCTCTACCAAAGATAAAAAAGGCGGGATCTACGTAATCTCTTGCAGTGAATGCGACCAAAAATATTACGGTCAAACCAAGCGCCGCCGCCGGCGGCTCCGTGTGAAAACGAGGTTCAAAGAGCACAGAAATTAACATCAAGAACAACGAACCAGCGTTACCTTTGGGACTCTTTTTAAACGCTGGGACTCCGGGACTCCCCTTTTCAAAAATTGCAATTTGACTCCTTTTGAAAATTTGGGACTCTTTTTTGTAAACGCACAATATTCGCTGAATACTTTGAAAATGAAATCTGTAATCTGTCGACTCTTTCCGCAGAGCTTAATTCTTATTCATGATTCATGTATTATTTCGATTGTCTGTTTCTGTTTAACTGTAAAATCAATTCAAGTCAATTCTGTTTTCTGTTCAGTATGAAGCCGCAATTTTCTTTTAATAATGGACACGTTTAAGTTTAGTTTTAAGAAACTGTTTGAATTACAACGTTTAAAAATACATACAGTATTTTACGGATATAAGAAACACTCATATAAGAAAAACTCGCTTATAAGAAAGGCAACCTAAAACACAATGTCTTTTTCTTAAATTTCTCTCTGAAATTGAACGTATATAAGAAACTCGCATATAAGAAAAACACGTTTATAAGAAATACCTTTTAATGCACAATACAAATTTTCAAGAACAAATAAGTACTCATATAAGAAACTAACTTCAGCTTTACTTTGATTGAAACAAAAATTTGTTTACACATACGCACCAATATGTTTCCACCTTTAATAACAACTTCCAGTTTTCCAATAAAAATGACAACGTCAGATTGACAAGAGCGAGAATACTCCGTGGTCTATAAATTGTGACATTTTGATTTTATATTTGAGTGTTTGTTTTTGTTTTCGTTTTCGTTTAACTTTCCTGTTTTGTTTTTATGTTGTGTGTTTAAAATGCTTAGAAAAAGAAACACGGTATCCGTAAAAATAAAACTAAAAATTTTAGAAGAAATAAAATCGGGGAAAACAAGAAAAGAGGTGGTGCATTGTTTTTTTTCTAAAATCCGTTGTTCTTTATAAGAATTTTTTTTTCTTATATCCGTGTTGCTTATATAAGAAATTTTCTTTCTTATATCCGTTGTTTGCATATAAGAAAAACTCGGATATAAGAAAGAAATGTCCGGGATTTTCAGACTTTCTTATAAGCGTGTTGTACTGTATATTGGTGTTTTATTACAATTTTATCGGGGACTCTTTTTTTTCGCCCAGGACTCCTTTTTTTACTCTTTTTTAAAATTCTCAAAGGTAACGCTGCAACGAACCAAAGAAGTCTACCTTCAGCATTTGCACTGCTCGCATTACAAGAACAACATCTATCGACAACAATTACTAATGTTCGACTTTTAAAATAAACGATAGCCGTAGACTTGATGCGTACGAGATCCTATACACCCACAGTGATGCCGCAGCGCTGAACGCAGATATGGGGAAGATAGAGTCTTATTTGTTTACCTTGTAATGTAATTATATTTTCTTTCTTTTTCTATTTCTTTCTCCCTTTTTAAAAATCATTCAAATGTATTGATATGTTTTTATTTATTCGTCATTTCAAAGGATTCTTAAGTCTCAATCTTAATATTTCAAGTTACAAAAAATATCTAAATAAAAGTTTCAACCATTGAGCATGTCATAAACCATATTATATAAGAGTAGTTTGCTTTTACTATAGTTTCTATGTATCGCAAGGATATACAAAACATACATACATACCTTCAGAAATCTAAAATAATAATTAAAACAAAAAATTATTCATACAATTACAAAGTCCATTTGCCTTCATTTCACTAAGTAGAAACTCATTCTGAAATTTAAAAAAAAAAATCCACGAATAGCCAAGGCTAAGAGAAATGAGAATCATTTATACTTAACGTGCAAATATTGTACTTAAGCACGAAATTTCAACCATTTAATGCTTAGAAAATCACGAATTCATTTCGGTTGTTCTGACTTCAGTTAAATTTAATTTTATTTGCCTTGGTAGTGACAAAGTCAATTGGGTAGCACAACTCACTTAAATAGCCTACACAGCGCAATAGCCTAAGCTGTAGCTGGTCTGCAACATCGTTTGTTTATTATATGTACAAGTATATGTATTATTGTATATGTATGTATGTACTAGTACAATGTACATGTACATACAGTTAGCCCTAAGTCCCTATTCTCGAATTCCTTCAAATTTTCTGTTGACTCAACGAAGCCAAAGCTGAAACTGTTGACACATTTCAGGGCAAAGCAGCAGCACCCAAACCCAATATCTATGTGCCAATGCGAATTTGAGATCCAAATCACGTAGTTCTAGGTCTTTGCTGTCCTCATTATCCTAGAGCACTCATCTAAAAATATATGCGTGCGTGTACACAAGGCCACAAATCTACCCAACCCAACCCAATCCTCATACCAACAGAGGACAGGAAAGTCGGGAATGTCGCGGAGAATTTCTATCCTAAGTCTTCGCTTCGTCGTAGCTCGTAGTTAACGTTCGTTGTCATCTTCGTTTTTCGTTGGTCGTGTTTTTCTGAAATGTGTTCATTACTCCCTCGACATCATCTTTTCGGCATTATAATTTCATGAAACTTGGTTGGCATGGCAGCAGAACTTTTAATATCTAATTTAAGTGATCCCAGTGGATTCGTAAAATTGTTCATCATCATCTGGTTTTCTCAAGCCTATTCCATTAAGGTTTTTCCGGGTTAGGAACAAGAGGGATTGGTGGGTGACTCTGGGGGTGACAACGACAAGAATCGAAAGCGCATACCTTTTACGTACATACATACATAGGTACATATAAATTTACAGAAACATACATACAACTGACTGGAACTGTGGTTAGTTCCCTCAATTAGGGAAAACTTTTGAATAAACTTTTGGTTTAAGTAGGTAAATAATAATTTTCTTGCATAGTTATGTGTTGGATCAGGTTCTTGTTCGATATAAGGTACCTACGTATTCTTGTTTTCGTTTTCGTTTTCGTTTTTGTTTTTGTTTTTATATTTTATTTTCCTTTGGTATTTGTGGACATATTTAGCTTTTGAACATATGTACTTTATTGCAATGTGACATCAGTACAGTTTATATATGTAAACGTGCGAAATGTAAACATTATATAATTCTGTGTTTGCTCCAAAACTTATCTTAAGAATTTGAAAAGTCCTTAATTATAGTCAAATAGGTGGTATTATAGAGATGTTAAAAGTTATATTATGGATTTTGGCAATAACGCCAGGAACCATAATTTCTCTGTTGTAAAATAAATTTTAAAGGTTATAAGGAGTAAATATTCACTTTAAGAATCTTTGTTTAGAATTTAAGGATAAAAGTTTGTTCATGACTATAATAATGATGAAGTAGCATATATAAATTTAAATTAATAGAATCCAATAAATCATTTTTCTGGTATCTTATGAATTAAAAAAGAATAAATTTATGACGTAGATAATATAAGAGCCTGTTTCATAAAAATAGGTTAGTGTGACAGGTAACAAGTAACAATTTGTCAAATTTCTGTTCCGTAAATAATTTAACAATTTCGTAGAATTCACGAATCGCAAATATTTTTTTCACATGAAATTGAATTTTTAAGAGTTTTCCGAGATTGTCATGCATTCTTTTACAAATTTTTACTGACAATTTATGTATGAGACAAAAAAAAAAATAACGCAATAATTATATTTGTCAGTATTTAGTTGACAATTGTGACAAGAAATTTAGTTTCGGTCAAGTGTTTGCGTTTGCGTGTTAAAATGTTTGATAATATTTTTTCAATTGAAAGTTATAGGAATTTTTTATTGATAATTCTATAGGCAGTGCAGTAAAGAACAGCAAAGTAAAAGTGTCGATAATTTAGTCAGCAAAAAATTTAATTTTATAGTTGGGATAAAGAGTGTCTGGAAAAGTTTGACAATCAATGGGAAGACATTGATTATTTAAAAATACGTTCATTAAAATTTTTCAATGTTTATGCTTTCTTTTCGTAGGAACCAAAATTTGGTGGTTTGAAAAATTAAGCTACCATCAGACGTTCAAAGTAAACAATACATGCGTAAATAATACATTTTTCCAACACATCCCTTGACTTTTTTAAAAAGTGAGTTAGTTTTTTTATATTTCTATTTTTTTTTTGAAAAGAATTACCCAGTGATGACTCAAAATAGTATAAAATAGAAAGAAAAGATATTGAAATAAAGAGAACACACTATTTTTTTCTTCTAAATAAATACCTACTTCTCATATTATTAAATTTAATCACAAAATATTTAAATATAATTATAAAAAAATTGCGACATCCAATCAAATTAAATTATCTTCTGATGACTTAACATCAACTAGAGTGGCAGCTTTGATGGGAAAAACAAACGGGCAAAAAAGAAAAACCAAAACTTGAAGTCGGATATGTCTTCGGATGTGTTAAGGTAACTTTTTAATTATATTTAATATAAAAACTTTACTTTTATTGTATATCGGATTCTCTGATCCTAAACAAGCGTTTTTTATCACTGAGAGTCTTGCAGCCCATGAAAGAAGTTTATTCACATACGCCTTTTCCCTGAAGAGAGAAGATAAAATTGAAGCTGTCTTAACTGTCGGCGGATTAGTCTATGTAAAAAGTATTGGAAGCGCTGATAAAAAAAATGGTCCATACCATAAAAGAGATCAATAAACTAATAAGCGACAGTGATAACATAAAATAAATGAGCAGGTTCCTGTGGTTCTTAACTGAGCATCATTGGTCCAATCTGTTTCCAAGTGCTACTTATAAGCAAAGTTCAATTTAATTTATTATTTTATTTTATTCACCAGTACATTTTTTTTTTTTGATATATGTTTAGGTATATATTCATTTCATAAATTTAATTTTTTTTTTTTTTATTTTGAATAATTTTTATAATTATTCCTTTTTCATGACCTTTAATTCTTAATTCAATATATTTGAATCCTATTTTTGTGGGCTTCAGGTCTTTCTTTCTTTAACTAATTTTTGATAGACGACGTTTCGTACTTGTTTAAGTACTTCTTCAGGTCTCTAAAATTTTTAAAAATTGATATTTATTTCTACTAAATATATATATAATACTTACATTCTGTCCTAAAGATTGTTTGAAAGAAGAATTGTGTTTATATCTATTATGTAAATTTATAAAATTATATTTATGTTTTTAAATTTGAATATCTTGAAAAAGACGTTTCAAATTATTAAAATTTAAATAATAATATTTAATTCTGAATACAATTTCAAATTATTCATTTACAAAATACTCATAAATAAGAAAACAAAGTTGAACATAAAATATTAACTATATATCAATAAATTGGCCATAGATATTACTGAGACCTTCTAAGTCCGATCGTCTATTAACTGTATTTTAATCCATTATTACAAACAATTTTAAAACCAAATGTAACACAGTTCTCTTATAAAAGTTGTTTATATATTCCCAATCTTTCAAATCGAATATATAAGCTCATTAATGGTTGTCCTAATAAATGCCGATTTTAACCCTTTTAAATTTCTATTTTTTTTCCAAATAATTTTGCATTTCATTAAGAGCTGATTTTCACACGCATACCAACTTTACGACGATTTGAAAGTGGATGTTATATAGTGATTCCCAACAACGAATTTTAGCATTGAAAAGTATACACTTTCTTTACTATTACTAAGAGTAGTACAAATAATTTAACGTACTATAACACCACTACAGCAAAATTATAGGTTGAACCTTTAAGCAACGAACAACTCTTAGGTCTTGGAAATTGGAAGCAAAAATGTTAGTTGGGTTATAAGGTTTTATTCGGACTTGGATTACTGTACTAAAAAAGTTAAAAGCCTTATGAAGATTCTCAGGGTTTTCACAACGATAAGACATTCTTCTCTTGCGTAGCGATCCTTTTTCTATAATCGGGACAATCATAGGTGGAATAATATGGCGGTTATTGAGACCACCATGACTACATTTATTATATTAATTTTTTTGTTTTCAAGTTGTAGTATGCAGATGGAAAAGAAGTTATGTATTCTTTAATAGAATTCTTTTAAAGTATTTTGTTATGAAACGTTACAAGGCACACAGTGTTTCGATTTTTGGTCTTTAAACATATTTATTAAATCAGGCATAACATCTTTGTAGTTAGGAAGTACAACATTCTAAAAGTGACATTTCTTTTGGAACAATGCCATTTAGTTCCATTTAGTTTAAATTATATTATTATAATCAGATAAATGATATTCTTCTTAATAGAAATTAAAGCCGTTTTTTCCGGTTTTTATGTTTTTATTAGATTTATGTCCAGCTATTTATCAGTTTTGTTTTAGATGTAAATATTATTCTCTTCCACGTAAAAAGTTTATATGATAAACTTTGACTTTAAGTCTTTTTTAATCCACGCTCAGCTACCATGGAAGGTTAACAAAAAAAACGTAAGTTAGCAAACCAAAAGATAATTACTCCGCTTACTCAAACTTTATAAATTACTTAAATTCTATTCCTTAAAGAAAAGAAACATATTAAACTTTCATCATTTACCATATTATAACGGGTGATTTTTTAGCTGGTTTGGTTTTGGCAACACTGGTTTTGACAGCTGACGTGTGTTTAGTACCTTGTGTCACTGTCAAACAGCTTCAGTTTGGTTTGCAATTTAACCATGGATCGTCTTATAAATGGACAACGCTTGCAAATTATTGAATTTTACTATCAAAATTCGTGCTCGGTTCGAAATGTTCATCGCGCGCTGCTTCCATTTTATGGTCGGCATTCTCGACCTTCTGAGCAGTCTATTCGGAAGCAAAATTGCCGCATTTGGAGTGAAGATCAGCCAGAAGCATTGTAACAGCTACCAATGCATCCCGAAAAAGCCACTGTTTGGTGCGGTTTATGGGCCGGCGGCATTATTAGGCCATATTTCTTCAAAGATGATGCGAATCGCAGCGTTACTGTCAATGGTGAACGCTACCGAGCGATGATAACAAACTTTTTTTTGCCCGAAATGGAAGTTCTTGACTTGCATGATATGTGGTTTCAACAAGACGGTGCCACATGCCACACCGCACGCGAAACAATGGCGCAATTGCGAGGCGAGTTTGGTGAACAGTTAATTTCACGTTTCGGGCCGGTCAATTGGCCGCCTAGATCGTGCGATTTGACACCATTAGATTATTTTTTGTGGGGGTATGTCAAGGCTAATATCTATAGGGACAAGCCCGCTTCGATTGACGCACTGGAAGCCAACATCCATGCATTCATTCGTGAGATACCGGCCGATATGTGTGAAAGAGTATGCCAAAATTGGACTCAGCGGATGGGCTACCTGAGACGCAGCCGCGGTCAACATTTGCATGCAATTATCTTTAAACATTAAATTGCAAGGTTCAAACTATCGATTCAAATAAATATTTCATTCATTTTTTCGAATTTTTTGTGTTTTTTTTTTTTTTTAAGTTCTAAACCTCTTAAAAAATCACCCATTACATATAAAGAGTTAAAAAGATACCCTCGCCTAAGTGATGTACAAAAAAGTACGTATACGCCATACACAACACACAAACTTTATTTACCAAAACTCTAATGAGCTCGAAACTATATAAACTTACACTCAAAAAATAAAAGAAATAAAAACATACACAATAACGCTTTAACTGTAGAAATGCAATACCTCAGGTAAGCAAAACACTTTATAACCACATCGAAACACCATCATCGCTTGGCCACAAATCCGACCATACAACATCTATGGGCAATCTACAAGGAAACTTTTCAAGGTTCCTACAAACCACTACTCAAAACACCGAATGGGCTTCAACATACGTACGATACATACATATGTAGTTAGGTATGTATTTGTGTATTAAAGGTAACGTTTCGTCTTTATTTTTTTTTTGTAAAATGGAGGCGAATTTCAAAAAAAGAATGGAGAAAAAACTCTTCTGAAATACACAATGATGCGATTACGGTGCAATGCTAATGTGGGCAAGAGGGTAAGGTCCTTTAAAACTGTTGTGTGGTAAGTATTGGATAAAGAAGATGGCGGTGGTTCTCCTCTCGACGATGTAGTTGGTGTGTCAAATACTGAAAACACTTTGTTCCTTTACTATTCAAAATGATTCCTGGGGCTTATAGTGTGTGTAACCGCGATCCTGTGGTAATGTGGGGTCTGTGAAACCTGCATCACTCGCCCCTTTTCTAAGTTTCTATCTACACTTTGATGCAAATTTTATGGAAATTGTTTCAGTTATAGATAGAGAGAGTGTGCATTAGAGAGCACTTTTACAGAGCCCAACTATGCCATATAAGCATCCTTGCCGATCCTTTTTACAATTCAGGCCAAATAAGGGAGAATGGACTGGTCCGTTGTTGCTGTTGTTGTTGTTGCGCCTTGCTTCGACTGCGGGTGTTTGTGTGTACTGAAATCGGATATAAAGAAGTTAGAAGGGAAAAACGTTTGTATATGTATATATTGGTAACTGTCTACTCTTGAGTCTCATCACCTTGCATCGGTCGTAATTTGCCCAAGGACATACAGATACAATAGAGAACCAGACGTGGTTTGAAGCAGTGAAAAAAAAATAATATAAGAATCACGATTGAAGAACACGAAGGTAAAAATTTTCCCTGTGGGTATCCTTACAAGGGTTTTAGAAACATACATAAACTTATAGTCAATGCATATTTTTGCATTGGTAAATTGGTTATACCCCTATAACCAAATTTATTTTATCTTATCGTACACGAATTACATGTAAATTTTATGATTTGTTTTAATGCCAGTGTTTTTAATTTGTTAATCTTTCACCGATTTTTCATTTGAATAAACCTTGAGGCATTGCTTTTTTTATTCTTCGTATCTTCTTCTATTTATAATAAATGTATATACTACTAGTGTTATGCATTGAACTGGATTTAAACTGAAATTTGTTGTTTGCAAGAGAATGTCAAAATGCAAAAAGTATATAACTTGATCATTTATTAATTCCGATAGTAAAACATAATACAAAATTTCAAAAAAGTTTTTGGAAGGCTGTCGAAAAAACTGAGAAAGATCCGATCCGAATTTAAAGCTTGTTTGTTTAGAAAAGATGCCCAAACAAACCCATTCAATCAATTTAAATAAAACACTTTTTTTTCTGTAAGTAAATGTGTTTTGAAACTTATCTAGGATTTTATTTTTAACGAAGTTATATCATGTGTTGCAGTTTCTTATGGATTCCGCGATTTTTATAGCGATTTCCCGTTCACCGCACCAGGTCAGAAGGTTTTATATCGCAAGTACGACCCCAAAAATAGGCATTATAGTTAGTACCTGCCTCTATAAAATCAGCCTGTGTTTAGAGTGTTTATAGAGGGTTACCCGAGTAACCAGCTCATTTCTCTGAGTTTGATGTTTAATTCCTCGCATTTCATTTTTACATGATATTTTTTCTCATTTGATGATAGATATCGAGTTGTGTGATCTATTGATTTTCTTGTACGTAAAGTCCTCGTAGACTGGTTTAAATTCGTTGAGTATTAAACGTAAGTTTGTGTTTGTCTTTTGTTTGAGATACATCGCGTGTAAATAAAAGGTATACAAAAAATCGGACCAGAACACTTCCTTGTCAGATTACTAAAGAAAACTGCCAAACAAATTACAGGAAGAAGCAAAATGTGTCTTTATGATTTCTTTCCATGCAATATTGTTTACTTGGTTTTAGAACCAATATAGCTTCCGCAATTTTCAATTGACTCAAGACTTAAAGTGACATTTATTACATAAAAGAAATTTTGTAATCCTTTGCGATTAAGAATTTTTGCCGTAATTATATTCCAGAGCTTTCTTAGACTTTAGCCATACATTTCTTTTTATGTACCTTTCACTTGACGTAAAATTCACATAAGTATTTTCATTGAATGCTTGTCCATAAAACGGTTTAAATGTTTCCTCCAGGTAAGTAATCCACGAATAAATTCGCTTTCTCTTTGTCGCTTTTTGTCATTCATTTTAGTCATTCTCAACAAAACACTGATCAGTTAAATCAATCAATCATCACTGAAATATATAAAGTTATCTTATTTGGAAGATTGGTCCAAGATTATGTTTTTTTACTCAAACAATAAATCAAGTTATAGGATTTTTTTGTATCAAAATATTCACTGATTTTACTTTTTTAATCGTCTAAAATTAAAATTCTCGTTGGAATAGGAACTCACTACAGATTTTGATCGAACGACTATTTAATAGCGAATAGAACATATGAGTTTTAATTTGAATGACCAATGACTCAATACCAAAAAATTTGTTTCATGTTCTTAGAGATGCAATTGTCCCAAGTTAAAATGAATCAAATGCGCTTGTGCACACAGTTACGATTTAAATTTCGACGACACTTAAGACCCGTAGTCGCAATGATAAATAAACATGCACGAACTTGTATTTTTCAATCGCAAGATTTTTTAGCCGTATTTTATTTTCTACTCATTTATCATTATTGTCTTCTCATTTTATTTTCTACTTTTTTCGATTGATCGAAATCGCGTGATCGAAATCGATCGATAAAAAATTATCAAGAAATTATTTTTTTAAACGTCGCGTCGATATTTTTTGTGCATTCTCAATAAAAGATGCATGTTGTATTTGATTCCGATTAAAAAATCGCGCGACTAAAAACAACAACCTGAACTTTGTTAGCATTTTTCTAATTATTTAAAATGGATTGATTTAAACGATCATTGATTGATTGAACTTAATTTAAAAGTGATGCTTACATCCGTCATCAATATATCATATCTTGAAATATGTTTCATTAGTAATTAATATCCCTGACCGTACCACTGTTGAACTATTCATAGTTTGGTTTAATTCCCTAGTATACATAATGTCAAAACAACTTCATTTACAATAATTATTATCCATGTCAACTGATGGGTACATGTGACAAAAAAGCTTTATATACAACATCAAAATATCCCGACTGGGTTCCTGTTTTGACGTTTCTTGCATCCATAAAGGTGATTGCATTTGCATCTAATGCACCCACAGAAACCTTAGGCAACGATTAAACTATATTTATAAACATCACATCTACCCAGACGCCCCATCTTCCTTTCTGAACTTCTATATACTGAATTTTAATTTCCTTAGGATTAAACCCAAAGGCAAAGAAAAAAAAACCAAGACAATCACCAGAAAAGAATACAAAGTGGGACAAGAATGGCAGAGGAAAAAAGTTTAAAATTGGAAAAAGTTTTCTCCTTTCGCCGCCGCTTGAATGAAACTTAAATGCATTTCGCACACTAAAGTGAACTGGATATAAATTTAAATAAACGCTCGCGCTAGATATTTAAAATTCTGCTTTTATATATCTTTGGTGACCATCCGCTTTGTCTAAAGTTTTCTATTTAGAAAAAGATTTTCAGAAAAAAAGAACTTTGTCGTTTATTTTCAAAACCTGACATTTGCCTTAGTATTTCGGACACATTTTTTGGGAAATAATCTCAAAGGTACCTAATAGTTTTCATTTGAAAGTGAAGCAGTTGAATATGTCTCCCAATTTCGATCTAGTCGAAAATGTTATAGAATACCAAAGGGCCACTTTAGATAGGTATTGATAAGAGGAGCTGCATATTTAAAAATGGACAGAGTAATTCATTATTCGTTGAAGCAAATCGTAAACAATATTTTTTCCTCTATTCATTCATATTGAGAAGATAAGCGTATTTCTTAATCAGTGAATATTTTAAAGCTGTTTTTACACCAACGCGATTTGCACCATCTGATTTCTTAAACAAATTTAAATTTATGAAAAAATATAATTTTTTAAATATAAAATTTTGAAAAAAATTTTAAGAAAAAAAAACTAGTACTCCATTTTTGTGTATTTACCTATACAGAGTTAAAAAATTAATTTTGAAAAATCATAGACTCATTTTCAATGTACGAAACAGTCAAAAAATAATTTTGATTTTTTTTTAAAGTCGAAAATTTGGTTTTTGAAAATTTTGATATATGTAGTTATTTGATATTATACATATAAATTTATAAGAAGCTAATATAATTCGAATTTTAATCGCAAATAATAGCCAGGTTTGTGGTCAGATTAATTATCATACAAGTTTTTTGCGGTCAACAAGGTTAAAAACTTTAAAATAAAAATCATTATTAAAAGCTATTGTGCAAAAAATTTCAATAAAATTGGTTTATCTGATAATGAGTTATTTAAAAACCAAAAAACTGGTTCTATGAGAGGTACTTTTAATAAACGATAAATAATTTTCTTCCAAAAATTGAATGGTAGGTACAATTAAATTTTGTTTTAAGAATAATTTTTATTTATCTCTTAGACAATATTAAAAAACTTCTGATTGAATACAAGTTTAATAAAAATTGACCAAGTCGTTTTCCAATTACATATTAAGTTCTCAAAAAAGACGTTGAAAAACTTTTTAAAATAAAAAAAAAAATTGAAAATTTTGGTACTCATACAATACTTTTAAAACTTATAACAATTTTTCTGATTTTTTTTAAATGGTAGCCTGTTTGTCAAAAAAATGGCAGTTTTTTTAACGTTGTTAAAATCTATCATCGTGATGTCAAACTTGCCATATGGCACCTACATAATAATAAATACATATATCATAAGTAAAAGTGAAGTAGAAATGGACTTTAACCAACATGGTACGTTAAGACCTACCGTGGGCCAGTTATAGAACCATTTTTTTATTTTTTATTTTCGCAAAAGATTGATTTTGATCAACTTTAAAAATAAGTTTTAAAATAACTTAAATTTTTAAAATGTAGTTTAATGTTTTTCAAACTTAACACAAACTTACAAAAAAAAATTTTGAATTAAAAAAAAATTCAAAAATATTGTTTGAAAATTCAATATTTCGAAAATCAGCAAACTATAAGTTCCATGCATGCATATGCATATGTGCAACACGGTGCCATATTGTTCATTTGTTTGTACTCACATAATACTCAAATTACGTTTTTTGCAGTGGTGTCCTAAAATATAGCCTCCCATAACTAATTTCTTTCTTTTAAAATCATATGAATAGGTTTAAAATATTTACTCTTTAAAAGATTTCTATTTTTGATTCTAAAATAATGCAGTCGAAGGAGCTATTTAAGAACGTGGAAGGTATTTTAGATTAATCCACATCATAAAAAACGAACACCCACACTTTCTGAAACATATTATAGATATAACGTCGTCGTGCATCGATCTGAAAGGAATCGGCACAATTACAACTACACACATTTAATTTTCATCTGAAGCAAATTAAAATTAAATATAAAGTTTTAAAATTATATTATTTTAGATAAATATCTAAAGTACTTTATAAATTCCAAATGTTGAAGTACAGGGCGATTTGGTTTTCCAACGGATTGTCTTTATTTGCCCCACATTGGGAAGCGTACAATATGAACAATATTTTTACTAAAATATTAATTAAGTAGACAATAAATATCACCTAAGGAAGTTTAATGCTAAATACATAAATAGATCATATGAGAATGCTGCAAAGAAGCCATGCGAATATCATCAATAACTACATATTATACGTATAGGTAATCATGTTTTTAATTATAATTAATATTTGTGACCGTAAAATTACCTAATCTCATGATTAAGCTATTTAAAACGTGAACGAGGCTGGACGGTCGTTTTCGATAAGAAAAAAACATTTTTACAAGATAAAGGACACCCTAACGTACATATTAAAATAAACACAATTAATATGGTCACCTTACATATACTTGAATAATTGTACTACATACAGCACCTTCTCTTCTGTTTCCATATTATCTTCGCTAAATGACATTTCTGTATACCCTCCCCCTCACATCTCATACTAGTATTTCGCACTAGACCAGTAAACCCCTTCAATGAATGATCTTTTTTCCCATTTTGCGAAAACAAATGACAACGGAAAAAGGCGCCCCAAGGGCAACGCAAGCGGTCCATCCAACCTAAAATACAAAAAAGGCGTAGCAAGAAAAAATAAATAAAAATACTTAGCGACTCCCATGGCAGAAGTTGGACGTAAAGTGTCCGCCAAAGGCAGGTGGCTGAAGGTTCTTTGCGTCCTTTTTCAACGTTGTGCAGCAAACAAACAAAAATGTCTCTACTCAGAAGATGGCATTACGAACGTATTTTTTTTCCGCTTGTTTTTTCCGAGAGGTTTTGTTTGCCGCTATTTGGCATAAGTCAAGAAAGAAATTAAGACGTTTGGGTAAGAAATAAAGACCAGCAAAAAAAAAAATTTGAAAAAGAAACTAAGAAGAGTTGAAAACTGCAGCTAAAGAAAAATTGTTTAAGTAGGTAATAAATTTTCGTGAGAAAAGTTTTTTCTTCAATGAGCTGCTGCAGCCAGTGGTTCTTTTATTCTGTTAAGGGTGGAGGTGGAAATTTAATAAATGTATTCATTAGGTGTTTGCCTAATGCACTCTGGAAGAATACTCAAAGAGACGGAATAATGAAAGAAAGTTACTATGATGAGTGGTTAGCTCTTAAAGTTTCACTGCCAGCTGGGCTGTTATATACAATACTTTATCTTAGTTTTCTTAACAACTAATATTTGACTGTTATTAACATTTCTCATATAATTTGTGACATACAAATATTGCAAACGAGATAATGGCTCAAATTAGATGGTATTAATGATCCCATTTCATCGCATTCCTCTACTCGAACTTGAAAATATACTTCCTTATTTATAACGGTTTTTAAATACCAGCAACCTTTTTTAGCCAGTTTCCTACACAATAACTACTCACAAAATCGCCACTGACCCTTTGTTCTTCCGATTATGTTCATATTGTGGGAGTATTCGAGTAATTAGATCTTGCACCTTGAGTTTGCGCGAGAGGGCAAGAATCTTTAATAGTCTATTGAACAGTGTTTCAAAACAATCAAGTTTTTCTATTATTTTAGGTTTTTTTCTTATAAAACATAAGACTTATACAGCAATATTGGCAAATGAATAAGAAGAAGAAGCAAAAAACACAAACAATAAGAGAATTATTATTTTTTCGAAATAAAGTTTTTTATAAACTTTAGTCCAATGCGTTTCGCCAAGGCACGAGAGTTGGGAGCCATCGACCAAAATATGCGTCATAGAAGATGGGTACAACAGAATCTAACTGATTAGCCCAACTGTTGTGCCTAAGCGAAACGCATTGGACTAAAGTTTATAAAAAACTTTATTTCGAAAAAATAATAATTCTCTTATTGTTTGCAAATGTTCAAAATATTAATGTTCCAATTCAAATTGCACTCCATTGTGTCAGTGACGCTGAATAAAATATTTATGTAATACTGTTTTAAAATTTGACAAAACAAGGATCAATTTTGGCTCTTTTTTTTATGGAAATTGGAGTAATGACTTGTGTTTATTTTTTAAATGCAGATTTAAAAAAAAAATTGAAAAATACATTTCTGATGGCTTCATAATGTTGAATAAATGAATAAATAAGTTCATTAGTACCCTAAAAATCTGACTAAATATTTTTTTAAGATTAAATCTTTTTATATAAATAGCACCTATACTCAAATGTTTTTTTATTGTGATATTATATTATGTTAGAATCAAGTATCTGGCAATCTGGCACTTACGATGAAGAAGCAGCACTGAAGAAGAAAAGGTAATGAAGTGAAACCTGAAATCTTACTTGATTTCCATCTAATTAAGACGACAGAAAACAACACGGCTCATCTATTTTCTCCATATTTGTTTAATATTAAATTTAATTACCTAAAACTAAGTTAACTATCTAAAACTAAAATAAACTATTTTATATCGTTGGAACGTGTTTTGAACACTTCATGTATATTGTACAGGAACTACATACATACATATGTGCAATGTATAGGTACCTACATATAATGCCAAGTTATCGAACTTGAGATTTCGAACAAACATGACATTTGAATATTACAAGGAAGACAAAAAAGTGGTTTCTGAAGTTCTTTCCGTCCGTGCGTCTGTTCGATTTTCTTTAACCTTGGTACCTATAGCGTTTTTTTCAACATTTTTGTCCAACAAAAAATAAATGTATTTGCGATATTAATTTTTTAGCAATTTTGGAAAATCCCATTTTCTAAAAAATAGCTGCATCAGATTTTAAAAAAATTCAAAAGACTATCTTTTGATCAAAAATAATCCTTATGGCCAAAATTAACAGTATGTACCTTCTATACAACTGTTTAAAGATCGTTAAGGAAAATATTAATTTTCAAAAAACCTCCTACGATTTTGATAAAAAAAAATTTTCAGTGTGCTAACATGCAATTACGATCTACCATTAAGCAAGAACAAATTTTACAGTACCTTTAGTTTTTATTATTTTTAATCTGATTTTCTCATTATTTTGTTAAGTTAGATTAGAAGTGGTGGTAACTGTAAGCCGTTTTAAATTTAATTAAATTAGATTTTAATTGAGAAGTTTTAATAATATTGCATATTGAAATTTTCAAAAAATAATGTTTTTTTATTTTTGGAAAAAAAACTTAAAATTTTTTTTAAATATCCATATTTGTAAAAGGGCTGGATGATTTTTCTTTTTTATTGAATTTTAGAATTTACAATAATAAATTCTTTAAATTGTCGAACTAACTTCTTTTCTCTTGAATGTTTGTTTAAATGTTTGTTCTCATAAATTAAGACTTGTTTAGAAAACAGATAATTTACGTCGAGTTGGTTTCAAACTAATTATTTCTATTCACAAAATACATACTATATTTAATGTAAATTAAACTATGATTTTGGATATAACTCTTTTTGACATAACAAAGTTAACATTACGGTTATATCGAAGTAAAAAAAAGTGGGTCTCGTGGGTCTGTCCTTTCAGCTGCTGGATGGGTCGATTTTCTTTAAACAATGGTGCTTAGCGGTTTTTGGACATTTCCGCCACATGTTTTTTTAATTTTTTTTAGGAATTAAAATAACGGTACCTGCCGTACAAATGTTTTAGCAAATAATGGAAATCATATTTCTCTAAAAAAACGTGCCCACAAATAAAAAAAAAAAAACAATAATTAAAAAACAAAAGGCTACCATTTTATAAAAATAAAATTTCCGAAAACTGCTTACAACCATCATAGAACCATTTTTCTCGATTTTCTCAAAAATGATTTAACTAATTTTGATCAATTATTTTATAGAAAATGTTTTAAAAAGTTTAAAAGTATTGCGTAACAAAATTTTCCATTTTTTTTTTTTAATTTTTCAAAAACTTTCATTTTTTCAGAATTTTGTAATGGTCAGTTTTTTTTAATAATTGAATTGAATTGAAAATTGAATATTACGAAAATGGGTATATGATTTTTTTTTTTTAATTATTTTTTACTATCTGCATTAATAAGTACTAAAAAATGGCGATTTGTGTAAGAGATTTATTGAAATAGATAGATAGATACATTATTTTTCATAGATAGAGGCTTTACAATATAAAAATACGTGGCCTGCTCAGAGATTTGATATTAAAAATTATATCTTACAACTGAAAAATTTCTTTACATATACAGAATTAATTTGGAAGTGAAGATTACATTCGAAGGAAAACTATGTTAAAAAACCTTAATTTTAATAAGGATTTAAATGTATTTAGTATAAAAAAATGACTAGATATGTGAGAAATCAGATTGGTGCCAAGACAATTTCAGAAGTTTATTTTATATCTAACTATATCGATTTCTTAACAATTTTTCAGTCCATGCTACATCTTTGTGTACACACGTTTGAACCACATTTTGATCGCACATAAAAGCAAGTTCTTGTGACCCAGTCGTGCATTTTATTTTACCTTTGCACTAGAGTCTGTTTTCTGTGATTATACAAGTGCATTATGCTGTATTACCTATACAATACAAAAATCAAGTTTAATAGAACCGAGCCGAATTTGAATGGAAGAATAAAAACCTCTTCAATATAATAATTTCTTACTATTAAATGTTAATATGCATACAAAAAAAGAAGGAGCATTATTTCGAGAAAAAAAATAATTTTTCCTAAAAACCCTTAGTCCCTATAAGTATCTAGATACCAAATAAACCATTAACATTGCATTGTTAGGTTTGGATTAAAATGTTGATTTCGGTTTTTACGTATCAAAACTTGTTTACTTGTACCAACATCAATCGATTTCCTTAAATGAATAATTTTCCCACAACAAACATTAAATATTAACCTGTTGCAACTTTTTGGCTGTCCATCAACCTGTCCATTTGTCTGAATAGAATCAAAAGTTTAAGTAAGTATCTTATTTAAATCTATCAGAGTTTATTAATCTTATGAAAAAGTAGGTATATAAAGAAGAAAACAAAAAGGTTGAAAATCAAATAAAAAGAAACAAATATGTAACGTTCGTTCCACATTAAGTATAAAATTCTGAAGGAACAAAACACACAAAAAAAAATTAAATAAAGAAAACCATTACAGCATAAATTTTCCCAAAAGTTTACGATCCATTCTCGCACCACTCTCCTCCTTCGCTTTCGTTTAGTCTCTGAGTACAGGACACGTATAAGGATATGATGGCCAAGAACACAAGAAAAATCCATTAAAACTTTCCCAAACAACCTTAAGATAACTTTTGTTCCTTCCAAAGTTCTAGCCATATAGAATATTTCTTAAGGTCCATGCAATAACCTTCTCCTATTCAGCTGGTTTCTTTTTATACTCACTTTTTTTTGACAGCATTGTCAGCAACATTGCATGCATACAGGTTGGTTAATATTCTTGCATCGTGACAGCTTCTTCATAATTTCCATGAAGTCCATAACCTTCTAACCTCCCAAAGTATGACACATATACTTCCTTATAAATTTGTATGTGTATATATGCTCAACAGCACCCATTGAAATATCAGCGCATTCGACATCCAAACACCCATTGAAGCCTACGTGATGTAAGATGTAAGGTTATGGCACTGTACCTTATATTAGCCTAGAGACCTTAAGTAGGTATTAACTGCCATTATAGGACTACTACCTAAAATAAAAACCTAACTATCGTCTTCGCCATCGTCGTCGTAAGCATACTGAAACACGTAATAGGGACGCGGAATGAACTATGAGCCGGAGCTTAATTCTACGATAAACCGCTTTATATTCACGACACTGAATATTTTGTTGGTTTTTCGACCTTTTAGCTAAAACATGATGAGCTTTTTATTGACCAAGTGCTATCATTTCGCAGAAAGATTAATGGTAAGTGACATGAAATCCTGTCCAGTATACATCTCAATCTGGTCCGGCTCATGCATATTAATAAAGAAAACATTTTTTTGCAGGATTATATGAACGATTCCCTTGCTTTGAATTTTTCAAAAACAAATAAAATCAGTTTAACTGAATGACAACAGCGAAATAAAAATGATATCAAAACTTGTATCATAAGAAATAAATTAATGACATATTAAGTTTTTGAAATTGCAATTAAAGACTTATGTTCCGCTACAAAAAAAAGTTTAATTAATAATGGCGCAAAATTTTAGACGAATTTGTACACTGGGCTAGATAAAGGATATTCCAAATTTTAAACGAGTTACTATCATTTTAAGATTTTATTAAAGTTGCATCATAATAACTCCAAAGATCACAATTTGAAATTTGAAAGTGGTATGTTCGATTTTTTAATTATACGGCTGAAATAGTTGTACTCCTTTTTAGTATGTTCTTTAAGCCCGTATGAATTAATTGAAAATGTAACTACATATTTCCATAGATGAGTGTGAAGCATTCATTATCTACTGAAAATTGCGAAAAGAGTGAGGGTTTTATGTTTACACACCCAAGAGACCCATTCATGTTGAGGCGGTTAGGACATTTGCAAGGTTAATAGAGATTTAACGGATCTCCGTGCGCACTAGGCCCATTCACAATATAGAAACTGTCATTTTGTTTTCTATTGGAAAACTCCGCGATATTTTCAACGAAAATCGAAAGCTTTATATTTTGTTAGCTTCTAAAAAACTTTTTTCACCTTTCAGAATTGAAAACAAAAGCACATTTCAAAAAACTAATTTAAAAAAAAAAATTTACAGATTTCACTCATAGAGTAACTATATGGGACATTGAAAATGACTTATAATGGGTGATTTTTTAAGAGGTTTAGAACTTAAAAAAAAAAAAAAAACACAAAAAATTCGAAAAAATGAATGAAATATTTATTTGAATCGATAGTTTGAACCTTGCAATTTAATGTTTAAAGATAATTTCATGCAAATGTTGACCGCGGCTGCGTCTCAGGTAGCCCATCCGCTGAGTCCAATTTTGGCATACTCTTTCACACATATCGGCCGGTATCTCACGAATGAATGCATGGATGTTGGCTTCCAGTGCGTCAATCGAAGCGGGCTTGTCCCTATAGACATTAGCCTTGACATACCCCCACAAAAAATAATCTAATGGTGTCAAATCGCACGATCTAGGCGGCCAATTGACCGGCCCGAAACGTGAAATTAACTGTTCACCAAACTCGCCTCGCAATTGCGCCATTGTTTCGCGTGCTGTGTGGCATGTGGCACCGTCTTGTTGAAACCACATATCATGCAAGTCAAGAACTTCCATTTCGGGCAAAAAAAAGTTTGTTATCATCGCTCGGTAGCGTTCACCATTGACAGTAACGCTGCGATTCGCATCATCTTTGAAGAAATATGGCCCAATAATGCCGCCGGCCCATAAACCGCACCAAACAGTGGCTTTTTCGGGATGCATTGGTAGCTGTTGCAATGCTTCTGGCTGATCTTCACTCCAAATGCGGCAATTTTGCTTATTTACGTACCCATTCAACCAAAAATGAGCCTCATCGCTGAACACAATTTTTCGATAAAAAAGCGGATCCTCGGGCAGCTTTCCAAGAGCCCATTCACCAAAAATTCGGCGTTGTGGTAGGTCGGTTGGCTTTAGTTCTTGCACCAGCTGTATCTTAAAAGGCTTTACGCCCAAATCCTTCCGCAAAATTTTCCACGTAGTGCTGTAACAAAGGCCTAACTGGGAAAGGCGCCGAATCGACATTTCGCGGTCTTCTGTCACACTAGCTGATACGGCCGCAATATTTTCTTCACTACGCACAGTACGTAAACGTGTTGGTGGTTTAATGTCCAACAAAGTAAATTTGGTGCGAAATTTGGTCACAATCTTCCGAATAGACTGCTCAGAAGGTCGAGAATGCCGACCATAAAATGGAAGCAGCGCGCGATGAACATTTCGAACCGAGCACGAATTTTGATAGTAAAATTCAATAATTTGCAAGCGTTGTTCATTTGTAAGACGATCCATGGTTAAATTGCAAACCAAACTGAAGCTGTTTGACAGTGACACAAGGTACTAAACACACGTCAGCTGTCAAAACCAGTGTTGCCAAAACCAAACCAGCTAAAAAATCACCCGTGTCTTAGAAACCATTCTACAGTCTGAAGTTCCAATTTGTAAATTTAATGTCACTTACCAGTTGGCGGTTAAATTAATGTTGTTAATTTTTTTAATGAGGTGAATCTTAAATTTAATTGTAGCTTAACTCGCAATTATACAATCATACTCATTTTTATCCGCACCGGTACAGCACTTATACACGAAATTAAAGTTACATACCATCTATCTTAACGTATATCTAGGTATTTGACATTTTTGCATAGCTAAGCATTGCAGAAAGGTAACTGAATTATTACAGATCGATTAAAGCATACATATAATACGGTTCAACTTAGTTCTCGACTCAGTCGGTTGTTGTTCAAATCAACCCGTGTCTTGGCTTGTTATTTGATCAATTTGACGGTTGATGAGAAAATCAAAAAATTTTGCATTTTTTTCGAATTGATTTACAAGTATTTCAAATCATTGGACTATGTATATTGTATAAAGCCAAGACATTTGATTTACTGTCCAGGTAAACCTTTTTTAAATCGACACAAAATTTACAAAGAATTTGATGCGAAGCCCAACCTCACTGCTAATTGTTTTTATTCTATAATATGTATTTTATTTTAAAATATTTTGAACCCTTCTTTTAATCAATTTAACAATATCGAGTCGCGTAATTTTTTTTAGACAAAAATAATGTTTTTGACACTTGGAGCTGTATTCTTTTAACTGAGTTTATGAAATGTGTGGCCGAGCGGCGAGCATCAATTTAGTTGACAACCAAATTGAATAGTTTATGGACTACTTTAAGATGAAGCCTAAAATTTTATTTGCATTTGAGGACCTTAAACTTGAAGATCTGACCATTAGGGCTTAAGTTATAAGTTTATTAAAGAGGTTCAAGTAGGTAGCTATGCAATATGCATGTTCTAGGTTAAAAAATAAAATTGATTTAGAAGTTAGTAAAGTTTTTCCCCAAACGTTGTCTATCATATTCTAGGTTCTTTAGGTTGATTTAGAAAAAAATCAACTTTTGTCACATTTTACCTTAATTTTGAGACTTAAACCTCGAACATCCGATTGTTCCGAAAAGTTAGAAGCTAACCAAGACCTTAACCTTGATGTTTTTTTCTTAGAACTTAAGTTATAATTTTATATAAGAAGTTCAAGTAAATACTTATGCATATTCTAGGTTAAACAATCAAACTGATTCAGAAGTAAGTCAAGTTTTGTCAAAAGCATTTTCTAGTCTGACATTTTACCTTCATTTTCAGTCCGTAACCTCAAAGATCCGATGATTAGAACAGAATATATAAGCTTACAAAATTGACCCTTTTCGATTATAATATTTGAGTTGTTTAGCTAAGTTAATTCTACCTCTTGCCTGATTTACCTAAACATATCTTAACCTTGAGCATCTGGCCCTTAGAACTTAAGTTATAATTTTGTATAAGAGGTTCAAGTAGGTACCTATACATATTCTAGGTTAAACAATCAACTGATTCAAAAGTAAGTTAAGTTTTGTCAAATAGATAATTAGATCAGAATATATCGACTTACAACATCGACCCTTTTTGAATATACTATTTAAGTTGCTTAGCTATGTTGATTTTCCCTCAAGCCTGATTTACCTTAGTTTAAATACTTAACCTCGCGCATCTGGCCCTTAGAACTAAAGTTATAAGTTTATTAAAGAGGTTCAAGTAGGTCCTATTATGCATATTATAGGTTCAACAATCGATTGATTTAAAAGAAAGTCAACTTTTGTCACATAATTTCTTTAGACTGACATTTTACCTTAATTTTAAGACTTTAACCTCAAACATCCGATTATTAGAACAGAAGTTATAATCCAAACAAACTAACCAAATCCAAACTTTACGATTTTATTATTTGTAAAATACCTACAAAAAATAATGTTCATGCACATACCTACATAATATGTACATACATGCATATCTACATTCTACATACCTACATAATGTACATAATATATCATTTTTGTGCCCGATGCAAAGCCAATTTTGTTTGCCACGTGGTGTTTTTTTTTTTATTGCACACACTCCACCGTCTTCTCCCTTCTATCAATACATTCTTTGTTGGTACGTACCTACAAACATATTCTGTTTGTTTTTTTTTTTCTTTTGCCGTGATGAAATTAGTTCAAAAAAGACAATTTTTCAAGTTTCTAGTATGAATTTTTTTACGATTTTGCAAAAACTTTTATGCAGATTTGTAGCCTGTCATTTAAACTTTAATTATCTAGCTTAATATTGAACATCCAATAATTATAACTAAAGTTATAGGCTTCTAAGTGGGCTCAAATCGAGCATTTTTCGAATTTTACATTCCTCCACTGAATCTCGTCCGTTGGCGATGATCAAAATGTATGTACGCTGGCTGAAATTCATCACTTGTGTTTTTTTCTTCATTTTATTCATTTTGGTAGTTTCTTTGGTAACACCAACCAAAAATTCAATCGTTCTCCCCCTATACGCTAGAGTTCATTCTATATCTTTGTTCATTTTGGTAACACCATACTTTTATCAAAACGATCCTATAAACATTTTCAATGTTAATTCTTGGCAAAATTGATTTGGCTCTTATTTTGTATTGCCACTAATATTAATTTATTAAATATACTAACCAGTATTAAAAAAAATAGCAACATAGATTGTTTAGTAATTTTGAGAATTAATACTATTTTTTTTCCAGATAAGTGTTTTGTCTTTCTTAAAAATATTTTTTAATGAAAAATTGTACTTATTTTGCTGTCCTAGTACTTGTTAAAGTATGTTTTGCCTTAACAATCAATTTAGTTGTGGGTACATAGCTGTTATCCAAAAATGCAATTTTGATCCACCCTAATTAACTTACGAAATACATTTATACAATCCAATAAATAAATTTTGTTTGCCAAAAAACGTCTATCAAACACTAACATTTTTATTTTATTTTGATTAACCTTATGAAAAAACATAAGCGAATATTGATATTGATGAACTTCATCAATATTCATCCTGCGAACATCCCTTTCGTTTTTCGTATCTGCTTCTGATTTCTAATGCGGAAAAATCCTTTCAATAATGGCTTTCTTGGTTTAAAAAAATGTCGCAACAAAAGCTTACAAAAAAGAAAGCAAATAAATCAACTTAAAAAGAAATAAAAATAAAGAAAAATTATTCTAAAAAAAAAAAAGAAAACCTTTCAAAGAAACTCAAGCTGAAAAAGGCAGATGGCAGCGCAAAAATAATAACAATAATATTCTTTTTATCGTGAACGAGTATTGTATTGTGTTTTAAATGTCACCGCAAATGGCACCATAGATCAAAAGACACACAAACCGCCTCCGCCGATGGTATAGCATCCCGTAGCAATCCGTATCTGCTTTGCTGCCGCCGCCGCCGAATGAATTCAGTCCCATCGTGTCGCTTTATATGATATCATTCTCCCCTGTCTCTTTTTCACGTTTCCCTCTAGAGTAGATATCCTTTTTTAGTCCAGTGCGCCATATTATTGTTATTATTATTATAATTTTTCTCTTATTACACAAAGAGAAAAATGTATACAAAACAAACCGCAAAAAAGGGTAAGATTATGTTTTGAGACAAAAAATATGATAAAATTGTCGGCAGAGATACGATTTCAAGAGGGCAACTTCATAAAAGCCTTCGTGAAATTTTTCTAGAATCATCAGACCAGAGAAAATATCCCACTTATCACTTTTGTATTTCATTCCAATGACTTTCCGGGTTAAATGTTTCTTTTTAAAGGATTCTTATATTCATATGAATGTGCTTAAAGGTTAGCAGTTGAAAGAATTCAAACGATATACAAACTACAGTAAAAAGAAAAATAATTATGATTGAGAAAATATGTAACGCTACCCCACTACTGGTGCGGCATTTCAGCATTTCAATTACAAAACAAGCAAACATACCGAAGAAAACTATCATACACTTAAATGGTTAGCGAGTTTCGAGCTAACATTTATGTGAATGTTATAGTCATACCAGCGAACTTGGAGCTTTTCAAGTCGCAATTTTGTTTTATTTTTATTGTTTAGAGACCTGACGCTAGGCCAAAAAAGTTTTTAAAAAATTTCTAAGTATGCATCTTTTAATACACCAAATGCCGTTCTCCTGTTCTTTTTTTTATTTTACACGTTGGATTGCGTTTGATCGGGGATTCAGCAAAATCAATAGTTAAAAGTGAAAACAATTATTACAAATTAATATCGGTTTTACATGAAAAATGTTTTTAATATCTTAGACTATAGGTAACTTGAAATTTCTTAAAAATGTTCACAGTCTTTTTGTAATAGTCAAAATTTTGGATGAAAAGTGTAAACAATGAATTCATATTAATGATCTAATGAAGAATTCCTTTCAGTTACAGAAACGATACGGTTTAGAAATTTTCGTAAACAAAATCAGATGTTAAGTTGAATTTCGCTGTGTTCTAAGAAGACAAATTGTGTTTTTGGTTGCAACGAATTTTAATTTTAGTGAAAATTTTAAATATATATAATATATATGTATGCATAATATTAAATATTTTTGCGTACTTTCTTAAATAAACAAAAAAAATACATTTTGCGATAGTAACAATAATAAAATAATCGTAACGAAATCTAGTAGTATTTAAAGAAAAAAATAAAGAGCTCATACGGTGTATACCAGTTAATTGATTAGAAAAAAGATATTTTCATCCATTAATACATTTTTGTTTAATTATTTCATTTTGCGTACACTCGGGCGTATGCGTACTTTTTTCATTCGTTTTTAATAACTCCCTTTTTTCTCTGTCTGTTTATTCGGTACAAATTTTGTCGTAGATTTTAAACTAACTTCCCCATAATAATAATTTTAACCATATGCATGTATGACACTTAAGGTCTTTTTCAAATGCAATCTTTTTTGCACGGCGGCACTATCTAAAAAGAATAGAAAGATAAGGACACATTTTTGTTTGCAATGGTCTGAGAAATAAGGTTTTTATCATCTCATGAAATATCACGGGTAGTGTCCAATTGAAACTGGAGGTATAAAAATAAAATGAACGACTGGCTCGCACGAACTTGCTCTTATGGGCGATCACACTGTAGTTTTAAAGTCGAAATATCGAATTTTCGAAAAATAATTTTGAAATTTTATTAAAAATCCAAAACTTGATTTTTTGAAAATTTTGATATGCAATATTATTAAACTTATTACTAACTTTTGTGTAAAAAATTTCATTAAAATTCCTTCAACAGATAATATAATGAATGATAATGAAAACCAAAAAAATGGTTCTATGAGAGGTACCATTTTTAAACGATAGATAAATTCTTTTTCCTAATAATATGGCAGATCGTGCTTATATACCGGTTTTTAAACATTTGTGTGGGAGGTACCGTTGTTTTTATTTTAAATTTGCTAGATAATGTTAAATAACTGCCGGGTGCTAAGTTTAATTTTTAATAATCGACCAAGTCGTTTTCGAATTATTAAGTTTTCAAACAATAAAAATATAAACTTAAAACATTTTTTTGAAAATTTTGGTACACAATATTTTTAAAATTATTGTAAACATTTTCTCTAAAAAATTGATCAAAATCAGTTGAACCGAGAAATAAGATTCTCATAATTTGGTAAAAAAATAACGGCAAGTGCCGTTATTATATATATATATATGTTGAAAAAGTAGCCCTTTACGATCAACTTTCCGCGCCATTATTGTGTGTGGCAATAAAACCTTAATTGCGATGGAATTGATCGCGTGACCTCGGTAGTGCAGTACGAAGTGCATTGGCTCTGAGCGAGTTTGGTCTAAGTTCGAGTCCCAGCTGGACAACAAAATGTTCAATTAAAATGACCAAGCACCACTAAAATTAGTCTGATGATCGGCCTGGCAATCGTGAAATAACTATAACTGCAGCCCTTACAAAAAACTTGGTGGTAGCTCACCCAAATGTTGTTGTTTCATTCAAACCTTCAATATTTAAATAAAGGTAGTTTTACATGAAATTTGGACTTTTGAAAGAAAGCCGATAATATGCTCGTTCCATTGGAGATGAATCCTTACTTGGTTATCTGTCCTGTCCCAATAACACATAGTAAGATCGTTTTTAATTGAAAAAACTCTAGTCGGCTATCGCCATGGGGAATCGAACTTAAGACTATGGGCTCTATCGAGAAATTTGCTTCTATCGTGAATCCTCAAACAAAAAATCCGTTTCTAGGAGTGGATGTATGTGGGTTTATATGCGTCGGTTTTTTATTTTTTTTATTTACATTTAATTAATTTTTTTCAATTGACATATACATACTATGTACATACATATGTATGTACATATTTCCTAGAAAGTAATTTTTTTATAAAAAGTTTAATATATTGAGGGTAACTAGTTTTAAAGTTTATTCGCCGCATACAGACATTTTTTCATTTTTATATATATAAATTAAATTAATAATGCCCTTACGAGAATTAAATTCAGTACATTTTATTTATGCCGAAAATGGATTTCACACATTACAGGTCACTGCACGGAACTTGGTTTACTAAAAATAACCGCTGGTAACGTTAACTTGGAAAGTATCTATCGGTTGAGCGTTTGGCTGATTATGATATATTTACATCTGCACCAACAACTGTTGAATTTTTGAAAATGGCAAATAACTTTTGACTCTATCATACAATTTGTACAATATTTGCCCTTTGGTTATTCAATCTCAAAGCAATAACTCTTTCATTTTCTAGGTATAGATTTATGTTGCATATTTGGTTCGTCATTCATATGAAGATTCAAAGGTAATTTTAACGCTGAATAAAGTGTTCGAGCTATTCTATTAATATCCCCACCATCCGTATCCACCTCTAAAAGTATGGGGTTTCACAATTTTCCTACTTTTACGGTCAAAATTACCAATTTTAAGTTGTATTCTTTCCTGATTCAATACGAATCCTACAAAAATATTTTTTTGCAAATCGGCTGATGTTCAGCCGAGTTATGCTTGCACTAGCAAAAAAATTAATTCATTTGTTATCTTTTAAGTTAAGTAATAATGTCTATAATATTGTAGTTTTGTAGTTTTAATTTATATTTTTTGACTACTAGCGTAATATATTTTGCATCTATCTAATTTGATGTGTAGGTAACATAAACTATTTCTGGTGGAAATTTTGCGTAATACCTATGGTTTTCTATCTGTCCCTAATTTAAGTATTTTGTGCCAACATATCTTATCTACCCACTTTCGTCAACTGCAAAGTAAAACAAAAGTCAACAGGGATTTAAATTAAATCCGATGTCAAAGTCTCTTTGGAGTGATTAAAGAAGATTACGTAGCAGCCATATGCGGTTCGAATTTTTAATATATGAGGAAATTCCAATGTATATAGTAATAGCTTGTGCGTCCTCATTCGCTGATGACAGAGACGGTGTGGAATTCCAATTCGAAGCTGTGTGGAGAATGGTTCACCTGTTGCTTCCTGATTGTGTGTATAGGGGAAGAAAATTTTGCTCGTTGAGATGCTGCTGCTGACTTTCCTGCTTAATTTGCATGTTATTACGTAGTTCCATAAAGCTATCACACACACACACTAAAAGGATGAGGTAACATCAGCTCCTTCACCACCATCGAGGACCAAGAAGATATGACAACGTAGAAGAGGACAACGCGAACGTGTAATTATTCAAAAATTAAAATTAAATTACTTTTTGTTCTGATATTACTGAAGTGGCATTTATTAAAAATTCACGAGTGTTATTGCCATCGAAACGTGCTTGTATTTAAAACATAAGCCCACAATACACAAACAGAGAACAGTATTATACACAAAATCCTTGCACAATGCGGAAAGAGATCGTAATATCGTTCACTTTTAATTATATTAACAAACAAACAAACAAGACCTAACCTAACCAAAGCAAACCAAATCCATATACATATTCCGCAAAGAGCAGAGAAAGTTTCAATGGCACAATTCGATACGACTGCTGCTCGGTGCTATAATCTGGCGCGCCGCGCCGCGTTCGCCAGCGTTTAGAGCTTCGTGAATTTATTCAAAAGACCAGGGCACAAAGCTTACCCAATTTATTGTTGAAACATGCCGAATGCCAAAG
The DNA here is from genome assembly GCA_951394125.1 of Epistrophe eligans. NCBI lineage: Eukaryota > Metazoa > Arthropoda > Insecta > Diptera > Syrphidae > Epistrophe > Epistrophe eligans. Next base: position 57,933,379 of record OX596028.1, read on the forward strand.
GAGGCAACAAGCAATTCTGCATTTATATAATGTTTATAAATTTAATATGCGAAATAAAAATATTGTTTTTACTTATAAAAGTGTTTTGTAGGTTTTAAGAAATAGAAATAGTTTTTCGAAAATGCAGAGAACAACGACTATAACCTTGAAGCCTGTAATGAATTTTAAATTTAATTAATTATTCCAGAGACCATAATAAATAATAAATGGAGCTTAACGGCCATACTATGGTTCCAAACGACTCAATAAAGGGAATATATTTTAGACACGTGCGTCATGGAAAGACAGACAGCGCGTGTCTCTAAACTAAATGCGGTATGTTCCTTTTACCGTGATGTTCATGAAAACTGAACAGTAGATAATCAATGAATTCTTTAGTGTTTTTTTCTTAAATAAAGTTATATATTTCAATGGTTTTTAATTTACATAGAACATAAAATATCTACTCAATTTTGTGAAAAAAAAAAAATATTTTATTTTTTTTTCAAAATTGGGAAAATAAATTAAGCACAAATTGTAACATTAATCAAAAATTTATTTAAAAATTTAAAATTAAATTTTCCAAAACCCTAATTCCACAAATATCGAAAAAATATCATAATTTTCTTTTAAAAGCAAAAATTTTAATTTTAATTAATAAAAATAGAGCCAATAGCCTCCTCAGCTAGAGGATTTAAATTAAGTATTACCATATAATTTTAATTACCTGTTAATAAATAATAATAATAATAAAATTAAGTATGTACTTAATTAGTCCATTAACATTGTCGTCTCAAAGGAGGAAGACCTTGCGTTAAAGCCAGTAGTTCTGATTTTTTGCTGAGTTGTTTAAGATGTTGACCTTAAGAATAACACAACACAAGTTTTCGAACTCGAGCGCCGAACGCATCATGGTAAAAAATCCAAAAAAAACGTGAATTTTTCGCGCTATCACCATTATTTTTGTATGAGTCTTTTTCTCTTTTAAGTATTTTTTTTTTAATTGATTTATTTTAAAATGCTGTATCTTGAGAACTATTTGGTCAAGAGACACGGTTTTTTGCTCAAATTAAAGAAAATTTTGTCAGTTTAAAATCGTACAAAGAAGTTAAAATCAAAAACTAGTCTTAAGGTCAAAATTGTCAATAACTGAAAATTCACTCAATGAATACGGCCAATGATACATAACAAAATTCTCACCCATCATCAATTGATACTTAATAAATATTAAAATTTTGTTTTTATAATTCAATTAATTAAAAAAGCTGATAAACTAGTTATTGACAACTATCAATTTTCTTTTAGTTTACAACAGTCTGTTCCATTCTCAATAGGCATCACAAATTTGTACGAGAATAAACCACTAAACCCTGAGTAACTTTTGTTTCAATCGCACACTTACTACGTGTAAGCTGGCTCATGACAACAGATTGTTTTTTCGACTATAAACAAATAACTCTATTTTTATATATTTAGAATATACTTTGAGACAGTAGGAATGTATTGTGTTATTGGTTTAAGATCAAAGTGGATGGCGACGCTGTGTTGCGTTGAACCTTGTCATAAACAGTAAATGACCTCGCAGGTTGTGTTTTATGACTCACATCTGTTAGCATTATGTTATGAACAAGGGATGCGTCGCAAATCATCATCGTTATCCACTTTATAAACCTTATTGTTAGTTTAAGATTAGAGAAAACTAGAGTATGTAATGTATTGTATTTGTAAGCTAGGTGTAGGAATTATTATGTAAAAATTGTTAAGTAAAATAAATGAGTTCAATTTTAGTCTCTAAAGAAGGAGGACGTGTTTTTAATCCTTCCTTCCTTCGGCTCGTACGTTGTTAAATGGGTGTTCAGAAAACATTGTTCAACATCTCTAGCCAACAAACTTCGATTTCCCCAGCGTGCGATGGCTTATTCGGGCCAATATTTAATCAACAAACTACTAACGACGAAAGGAAAAGTTTAAACAATCATGTTTTCATTCTATATAGAATGAAATTAATTTTTTATTCGAATCAAATTACCAATCTTGATTTTATATGCGTACATATTATGTATGTAGTTATAAGATTATACGCTTTCTTGCAGGTAAAAAACACAAAATATTCAATTCGTATTTAGAAACAAAAGAGAATCTTAAAATAAATGATATTTAGCAAATAAATTATTTCACCACTACAATAATTATAATAATAAACTTAATTTAATACTAAATTGCATTTTGTTCATTAGATAAGGCTCAACTGATGCGATTTCTTAAATAAAATTTAACCAGCTGAATGCAGACTTCTGCATCTTCTGCACTGTCGTGTCCCGCTTCTATAATTTAAAAACAAACAATAAAATTACAATTTAATTTAAGAATTGAAAAAAATTACCATCTTCTTGAATTATCCGCTTAAGATTCTCAATGCATAAGGTTTTGAGTGCTCTTTTCTTAGGTGGACCCATTTTGTGCGGGAACAAAACTGAGGTGTCCACTACTACACTATGGATTAATTTCAATGCTTTAAGATCACTCTCCAGACTATGACCAATAAGCACCGTTTTTGAATGAAACATCGACAAAAGAATACCTTGAACGTCCCGCAAGGTACGTGTTTCGTTTTCCATCATTTGTTCAGTGATACCTGAATATCTATAAGATAAAAAAAAAATTACATAAATTAACCGTAAGAAAATGGTCATTCATTTCTTACATTGTATTATAGTCGACAATTTTATTATCAGGTTTAACTAAGGCATCATAGACGGTACGAGCATTAATATCAACTACTGTCACACGCGTAAGCTCAATTCCATGAGTTGTATAACACATTTCACAATCTAAAGCATAGATATCCTTTTTGGTGGACACATAGTCTTCTCCTTTGTCTATTGTTGTCATATAACCCTTGAGACTGTCAACATTTAATTCTTCTGAAACATGGTAATTGGCGTAGGAGCAACCCGGTGTGCCAGCTGGTTGTTGACAACATCTGTGTTGATTATCAGCAAAACCTATAACACAAACATTTTAATTCGACAGTTTAAATGTTTATTTTTATCAATGATCTTTTTGTAAATTAATAACTTACCTCTTCTATAGCCTGTACTCTTTGGATGGTAGTTACACTCATCTACAGCTGGCGAATCATACATTGATAAATCAAATACCTTGGAACAGCGTCGACAGTACCTTTCATTCTCGTTGTGACGACGAATCTGGGTTCTTGTATTCGAGATAATTGCCGTACCATTTTCTAAGCCAGGTCTTGGATAACCATTTGATGTAAGCTGTTCCTCAGTGAGTCGAAGATCGTAGATCAAATCGTAGGCCTTATCCCCTTATTAAATTTAATAGTAGATTATAGTACTAAATGTGGTAGACAGTACACATATTAAAAGTAGTATATTGGGGATATTGCTTTTTTGTTCAAGTTTGCGCAAATTATAATTAAATGCATTTTGTGGCACGCAGCTTGTGTAGAACCAGAATCTAGTGACTCTCATCTATTCGAGTGTACACAATATGTACGTGTTTTTACTTTTCAGTAATAGAGGGGACCTTCATTTTCTGGTGAATCCGAAGGGCTACTATGACAAGCGATACTCTTGCAGAATTTGTTCCTTCCTCACAAGTAAAAAAAAAATAAGCCGGGATTCGATCCCAGACTTCCGGCATAAAAGTCTAACGCAATTATAATTTGTCATTTTATAATATTAAGTAGTCCTTTTTCACTTTGAAAGACCAGCGGAATTAAATAAAAAGATTTATCACGTTGCACGTACGTAGAAATTCTACATTCTTTTCTTCTAGTAGAAAACGTAAGACATTTATTTGAGGTATTGTTTATCTTTATGAGTATACGTCCTCTGAGATCTCAGAAAATAAACCGAATTAACAAAAAATATTGAAAATATTTTATCCGTCGTTACGTTATTTTTGTTTAATAAAAATGCGTTGTACTATTTTCGTGAAAATTTAAACAACAAAGGACAAATTATGTGTTTATTTTAGTCTGATTTGTCAATTAATTTGATAACTTCTGTTGAAAATCCCTTTTTTTTTAATATTTGACATCTTATTTTTAAAAACATCCGCAATATACTACTTTAAATTATGTGTACTGCGAATTTGATATTTCCACAAAATATATGAATAATAATATTTAAAAATATATATATTACCTGGTAATCTATCAAATGGTTCTCCACTCAGTGATGATTCTTTTCTTCTAATAAAAAATACAATTTTACATTAAAAATCAATTCATGAATTTAGAAGTTATTTGGAAGCTATGAGAGAAATGGGCAACAATAGTTTACAACACCACTTTGCATTTGTGTTTTAGTTCTTAAATCAGTTAAAGGTGGTTGTTGTAATTGTATTAAAGTTCAAATAAGGTGAGTCCCCAGGTCATTACAAGAATTTAAATTTTTTTTTTATTATTCATGAACGGAGTTTTGCTTTAGTTTTTTAATTATTTCACAATCATTTCTCGAAAAACCCATACAAATATATTGTTTTTCATATCCATTTTTAATTCTGTACGTATGTACCTACTTTCTATTTTATAATTAAAAAACTTTTCAAAAGACAAGCCCGTATGACATTAAATACATTTCTTCATTTTTAATCCATTGAAAATGAAACTAGAGTAGTACACAGAATTCATGATATGAGTGAGTGTGTACACATTAAACCCCATTAAGTAGTAATAGAATAGTGATTTTATTTAACAAAAAGTTTTGATATTGTTTACAATTTCACAGATTATAGCATTGGCTTTTACCGTCGCCCAGAAAAAAAGAGTATTTATATGAAAGATTATAATTTGTTTTACAAATATTTAGTTCTATGCAAAACTAACACTATTCTACTACTACTTCTACTAAATCCCAAAAAATTTATTAAAAATGTGATCCGATTTACATTTTTCAGCTACTAGATTTTGAATGAAACATCAACACTTGGGTAAGATACCACCAAGTTTTTAATAGGTTAGAGTTAAAGCTATTTCACGTCTGCCACGTCGATCATGAGAACCTTGTGAGTGGTGCATGGTCATTTGATCAATTTTTTATAGTAAATTTGAATTTTAGTTTGTAGTTATTGAATTTCGTCATTAAATTATTCAAAATCTTTCCTCGACCAGAACATCCAACATAAACACTAGGAAAATCAAGGTAAATATTTCCAAGCTATAGTCACATCGCTGCTCGCGTTTATCGAAACTTTCAACACACCCTTATTTCTAATAGTTATCCATAATTAGGTCTCACCAAAAAAAATAGGAGCAGCAGAATGAAATAAAATACCTACATTAAAGATTATTTTATGTACTTACATTTTCTTTGCGACACTCCATGAAGTGCTTTTAGCTAACTTTCCAGCTAAAATAACTTCATGTGATATAACTTTATTATTGTCTGGTGTTTTATTTCCCGCTTCTGAAATGGTTTACATTTTAGAATATTTTTGCAATATGTACTTCAAAGTCTGAAAAAAGCATAATACCTATAGATTCCTTTCTAAGTTTATTGATTGTTAACATAGCACTGTTTTTGTATATAACGGGAGTGCTGCACTTTTTAAAGACAGCAAGCTCTTCTGATTGGGCCTAAAGCCAAAAAAAAAATTGACTATTTGCAAAAATATAAATGACTATTTTGAATTTACCCGATCCCACGCATCTGCGGTATTTGGATATATTGCAGTGCAATGTTTTACCATAATCTCATAGTATTGCATTCGAATATTGTAGGAAATTTTTGTGGATGCTGCTTCAAGTACTGGAGGTTTTGGTGGAACAACCTAAATAGGAAAAAACCAAAAAACCATGTCATGTCTTTCTTTCAAATATCTTTCAAATATGAGAAAGTGCATACAATCTTATTACAAAACTTACCTTTGTTGCATTTGTAGATATATGTGCAACACGACCAGTTGCTTTAGGTGCCGTTTGAGAAGGCGTGAATGCACGCATGCGTTCAGCTTTTAATTCTTCAACTTTTTTCCTAGCTCTTTCGAGTGCTAGAATGTTGGCAACTGGTGTTATTGTTCGACCTAAAAATTGAAAATTAAATTTATTAACTTGTTGTGATGACCCAAGGAATAACTTATACCGGTAGGTTTAGATGGCTGTAAGTAACTTTTTGGTATTATCGGTGTCAATTCTTTTTCTTGAATCTTGCGCAAAGCTTCATTTGCTTCGCGTACTTTTTCTTCAGCTTCTTTTATAGCTGCAGTCTTTTCTTCCTGCATCTTTCTTACTTGTTCTTGCCGGTTGTAAACTGACTGTGAAATATTTACAAAACCAGAAAAATTTTAATTCGATTCCATTATATTATTTATCAATGTGATTGCGAGATTCTTAAATTTTCCTAATATTATGTTATTATTTTGGTTAGAAATATGAAATTGGGCGGGTTCAATGCATTACGTTTTATATCTGAATTTTGACACTTCTCATTTACCTTAACATTGCAGAGAAATAAAATAGAACTTTAATTGTATTCGTAAATAAAACATTGGGCATTAACAGTTTTAAGGATGAAATTATATGCAATTAATCAGTAATAGGTTTTATTAGTTTCATTCAAAGTGAGTGCTCCAATGCATTAAATTTTTGTTCTTTGTTTTTCAGATATTTTTTTAATATGTACAGCCAACAAAATATTCCACAATAATCGTATGGAGAATTCTGAGAACATTATTGTAGGTACTAATAGTCAATCTGTTGATTTAAAAACTAAACAAAGAGTTGGTTCATAAGTATTGAATCCTCATAAAGTTAAGCTTTCATTTGCAGTACTTCAGCTGTTTTGATATTTTCCCCACCACAAAAAATCTGAAAGGGGTTTTCCCCTAATAACACTATCATATTATATTGAAGGTTTGAATGAAACAACAAAACCTGCCACGCCGATCATCAGAATTCTTTGAGTGGATACTTGAAATAACGGGTGATTTTTTAGCTGGTTTGGTTTTGGCAACACTGATTTTGACAGCTGACGTGTGTTTAGTACCTTGTGTCACTGTCAACCAGCTTCAGTTTGGTTTGCAATTTAACCATGGATCGTCTTACAAATGAACAACGCTTGCAAATTATTGAATTTTACTATCAAAATTCGTGCTCGGTTCGAAATGTTCATCGCGCGCTGCTTCCATTTTATGGTCGGATCATTTTTGGTTGAATGGGTACGTAAATAAGCAAAATTGCCGCATTTGGAGTGAAGATCAGCCAGAAGCATTGCAACAGCTACCAATGCATCCCGAAAAAGCCACTGTTTGGTGCGGTTTATGGGCCGGCGGCATTATTGGGCCATATTTCTTCAAAGATGATGCGAATCGCAGCGTTACTGTCAATGGTGAACGCTACCGAGCGATGATAACAAACTTTTTTTTGCCCGAAATGGAAGTTCTTGACTTGCATGATATGTGGTTTCAACAAGACGGTGCCACATGCCACACAGCACGCGAAACAATGGCGCAATTGCGAGGCGAGTTTGGTGAACAGTTAATTTCACGTTTCGGGCCGGTCAATTGGCCGCCTAGATCGTGCGATTTGACACCATTAGATTATTTTTTGTGGGGGTATGTCAAGGCTAATGTCTATAGGGACAAGCCCGCTTCGATTGACGCACTGGAAGCCAACATCCATGCATTCATTCGTGAGATACCGGCCGATATGTGTGAAAGAGTATACCAAAATTGGACTCAGCGGATGGGCTACCTGAGACGCAGCCGCGGTCAACATTTGCATGAAATTATCTTTAAACATTAAATTGCAAGGTTCAAACTATCGATTCAAATAAATAGTTCATTCATTTTTTCGAATTTTTTGTGTTTTTTTTTTTTTTAAAGTTCTAAACCTCTTAAAAAATCACCCATTAGAACAAAGCAGCGACATAGAACAAAGCAGCGGATTGCTATTCGAACTCTATGATACAAAAATTCAAGTTGATAATTTAAAAATTGGTTTATTTTATATGTACATGTATTTCTCAACGTGTATCGTACGTACCTATTTATGTACATATATAATTAAATAAAATGCACGACTGGGTCGCACGTACTTGGTCTTATATACGATCACACTGTGGTTTTAAAGTGTTAATATTTTAAAAACTATTCATCTGATAAATAAATTAGTTATGGGAGCCCTTATATTATGCAAGCTGCGAAAAACGAATACATAAAAATTAACAATATACACCGTGTTGCATATATTATTCATGGAACTTGCAGTTTGAACTGAAAAATTGTTAAAAAATCCATATTTATGTAATTAGAAATAAATCTGAAATTTTTTTGAAACCAACGCGATGTTCACCATCTGATTCCTTAAAACTATAATTCTAATTCAGAACGGTCTGGATCATTAATACTTAGGTCAACTAACTAACCAAAATTTAGACTTGATGCGTTCAATGCAAAAATTACAAATTATCGATTTTTTGAATAATTAGGTTATTAACTAACAAAGTTCAATATTCAAAATTTTATTTTGCGATCGTATAGTCGTATTAGGATTTTCAGTCTCAGAAACATTATATGACTGTGTCTACTGGGAAGATAGGACGTTTGCCTCTTACTCTGGTTAGATTGGCTTCCATAAACCGGTCTCTATTTAAAGTTCTCAAAGCGTTTCCGTCATAAATCTCTGCAAATCGGTGTTTCCTCGGAAGCTTCAAAAAGCTACAAAACGCGAAGCTCAATTTAGGGAATTCAAAAGGTTGCTATATTTTTCAGTGGCAAATTTTTCAATTCTGAAGCATGATAGTTTACACAGGCACCACTGTTTTTAAAAATGCTCTCCCATACTAACAATTTTTGTTGAACAGAGTATAGTTGAAAGATTATGACCTTTTAGAAAAAAAAATGGTCTTAACTTACCTTCATTGCATTTTGCATATGACTCGGCTTTCTAGGGGCAACCTGAAACAATGGTTTCATATTTATAGAATTCTCTCGAGCAACCCTCTTTCTCTGTTGAACCAATCCCGGATATTTGCCTTCATCCTCTTCATCTAAAGACGGTTTTCGTTTGGATAGAGTTGAAGGTTCTGGGGATCCAGATTTGTGCATAGATGCGAATTGTTGCTCCACCTGATCATAAATCATCTCGCATTCTTTTCGAATGTCTTCTTCAGATGTGGGAAAGAGTTGTTCTAAACTTTCTAATCCCAAATAATCAAAGTTACTATCAATTGCTGTTGTAGGAGCTAAAGGTTTTTTGAGATTTGTTGATTCAGAGGATTTTTTAGGTGAATCTTTTGGTTTTGAACTGGATAACTGGGATTTGGATGATGAAGTCGATGATGGTATTTTATGAGTACTGATTTTTCTGCTTCGTTCTTTTTCCGCGGAAGGAGTCGAAGAAGATTTGTGCTTGTGATGTGACGATGACGATGTTGAATGTCGGTGGCCATTTGATGTTGAAGATGACTTCTTGGAGTGCTCTTTCTTTTCGCTCTCCTTCTTTTCTTTTTCCGTGGTCTTGTCTTTGCTGGAGCGAATTTCATCGTGTTCTTTCTTGTCATGGTCCTTTTTGTCGTTTTCTTTCTTGTTCTTCTCCGTGATCTTTTCTTTGCTGGAACGACTTTCTTTGGAGGATGATGAAGTGTGTTTTTTATTACTTTCCCGCTCTTTGCTACTCTTTTTGTGTTTGTGACGGGAAGACGAGGAAGATGTTCCATTTTCACGATGTGACCGGTTATTACATATTTTAGGAATTTCTTTAGCTAATAAATTGGTTTCAACCAGATCATCTTTTTCAATTTTAATATTAACATCTTCCTTGGGTTCATCTTTGATATCGATAACTTCATTTACAGGCTCAGTTTTAACGACTGGGTGGTCTTCAATCCGCACTGGAGAATCATTCGCTTCATTTTTTATTTCAATTTTTTTAACAATAAGACTTGTTTCTTCATGCAACTGGTCATCAATAATCCCAGATAGTTCTTCGAGTTCTTCGTCGCAATCATTCAAATCGATATTAGCGATATCTGCGGCTGTTGTTTGCAGAGATTCCGATGGAACATAAACTGGGGCGTTGCTGTCGATTATGACCTTACTCCCGGAAGATGACTTCTTCTTAACATTGATTCCCGGTTCGTTGGGAGTGTATTCTAATTTTTTCTTCTTTTGTGCAGGTTCAGTAAGTGTTAGAAGCTTGGGTTGTTTGGAAGAAGCTGTGTACTCTGGCGGTTTAGATGAATCAGTATTTGGATCATCTATTGAATTAGATGATAGATATTTATATTAATTATTTTTCTTATGAAACTTTTTCCACTTTTTTCTTACCTTTGCGAACATGTTTAAAATGACAGTAAGGTCGTAAACATGAGACGCCGTCGCCGCCGTGATAGAATGGACAAATTATTGTTTTAAAGAGACCTGTTGACGGCAGCATTTTATTAGATTGTATATAATTAATTGATTAACTTGGTTTATGAAATATTAAATCTAACAAGGCATTGGAGTTTTTGCATCGAGTTATTTTAAGCAAAAAAAAAATTAAAAATCCTGCGGGAAAACAAGAGCCTCCATTCCTAATATATTTTTCTTTCTTTTGCTAAAATGAAATGTCAAAATGAATAAATAATTGAAAGGCACTGCCAGAAAATATATGTATAGGTTTGTTTGAGTAAAAAATGATTTATAATCCGAAGATGATTAAGCTACTTCTGCACTGACTACAACTACTCCGAGGCTTTATGACGTTTTCCTTTTGGAATTTGCACGGCTGATATCCGACACAAAAGGCCATGTAATTGGATTTTAATTGTAAGGAAAACCCTTTCACACGAGGTAACAAGTTGCTGGATATTTTTTGACGTTTTCTTTTAATTTCCAATCTCCACCAATTGCAGACTGTTCATTTCTCTTACATGGTAACCTTCTCTCCTAAAAACTGAAAGCTGTTGAAAACACACAGTCGTAAGAAGAGCACGAAGTAAGAGGGGTAAACGAAATCTCCCCGTCATCGATTTGAGAAGATTTTTTTGACATTCCTCTTCACACACAAAATAGTGTGTGTTCAACATTTCCACGATTTTGTTTCAACTTGTGAAAGTCACAAGAGATTTTTAAGGAAATTGAAAGAAAACGTCAAAAAAATATCCAGCAACTTGTTTCCTCGTGTGAAAGGGAACTTTGTTAAATGGAAGAGAAAAATAAATCCACACTCCTTACTCCACTTATTTCTCAAACAATAAGAAAAAACTACGATTCTGCAATTTTTTCCAACCTCAGCAATTTTGTCTACCTCAGCCACCTCATACGTTCTTAAACTTCGCAAAGGGTAATTGCATCGTTTAAAAGCAGTTTTGTAGTTTTTGCAAAATGTTTTGAATTTAAACCTTACTAATACGCGAACAGATCTTACACTTACAAAAATGTAGATGCTTGGCTTCACTTAACTTTTATCATTTTTGTAGATCAACGGTAACACTGAGAATAAGCCGCTGTATTGTTTGTCCTGTCTTGTCATTAATTTTTGACATTTTGTTAAAAGTTGATAAATTAATTATCAAGAAGTTTAAAAAATATTAAATCTGGAATAAAAAATGACTTCCGTTCAGGATCGTGTTAATTCAAATCGCCAAGCTCTCGACAAATGGTCAAAACGCGAACAGCTCTGTCTAGCTTCTGCAGTGTCTTGCAGTGGCGACCAAAATTGGATGACTGTTAGCCGTTCGCTGAAACTTTTGTGTGGCGCCAGTCATTCAGCTGATTGGTTTTCACAAAAACTTTGCGCTGTTAAATACGATGAGTTATTGGAAAATGTTGAAACGCCCAAGCGCAAAAAACGTACAACATCGGATAATGCTGCAGCTCCAAGTGTTGCAGAAACACCGACCGACTCCATTTTGCGGCGACTCACGGAGGAGCGTATTCAAGAATTAAAATCGGAGATCCGGGAACAACAAGAAACTTATGCAAAGTTGTACACAGATGTAGTTCACCTGCAAACCGGGAATTCCAACGAGGAGCAAATTCGAGCCATGTGGATGGAAATAGAGCGTGAACAAGAACAGGATCGCAAGGCTAGAGCCCGGAAGCAGGTTTGTGGACATGACATGCAAGTGAATTGGCGTCAGGGTCAGCAGTTTCACCATCAACAACAACAGCCACAACAGGGAACACCTATGAAGCAAGAACAAGACATGGACATCGACGAGACTTGCAAGCCTCAAGGAACCTCACCATTGCTTTCGTCGCTTCTTAAGTCGAGTTCACCCGCTCCAACTGTTGCAACAACTGCCACCACCAGCACGGTGAGAGTTTCTGCTCCAACAATCACTAACCTTCTGACAGGAGTCGTCAGTTCCACAGCTACAGCGCCATCTCCATTGTCACAGTCTTCCGGTTTTCAGATTGCTCCAAATTCCAAGCCCCTCACTGGGCCCGCACCAGGAAATCAGACTACAGGCCAAGCCGCTTTAAGTCCGTCCCAGTCGGCTCCTACTCTATCGATGCTTTTGGAGAAGACTAAACCTCTTCCTAAGGACTCTCCCCAACAAAACAAAAGCGTTGTGGCTCATTTATTTGATGAGATTAAGTCAGCCACTGTTGATGTATCGTCTGATGTTAACAACGTAACGGAGGGAGCATTGGAGGAAGATGAGTCAATGGGAGATGGAACATTGACGCCCACCAAGGAAGAGGAACAACAATTAATGGCGGTTTTCAACACTCTTATGCCAGATAATATCGATGAGTTGGCTGATATACTGACCAACAATCCTGGAATTTTAAACCCAGCTATTCTTGAAGAAGAATCTATCCTGGACGGAGTGGAATCGTTGATGGACGAAACCCAAGAAGTTGATGATCAGCTAAATGTTAAAGTAGAAGAAGGTGACTTATTGGAAGACTCAGAAATCCAACAAAATGAGAAGGTTGAGATTTCTCAGGAATCAATAAATATCGAAAATGTAAAAGAATCTAAAGAAGAAGTATCTCAAATCGAATCTGATATCTCCAGACCAGATAAAGATATCAAAGAAGAAATTCTACCAATAGACGAGGAAAAATGCAAAGAAGATATTTTGGAAAAAATTGAAACCATATCGAGCGATGACTCGAGTGACAATGTTCCTGTTTCAACATACACCAACAAAGAAGATAAATCACATTCCGTTATTGAAGAAATTAAAGATGATGTTTCAGTTGCACCTGTGCAAGAAACTCCGACTGTGTCTCTAGTGGTGATTGATGAAGAAGAAAGCCAACCAGAGGCAGAAGTTGTTTCGGTTAAGATTCAGGAGGAGGAGAAACAGGATGACGTAGTTTCAGATCCAACGAATGATGATGGTATGGAAAACATCAAAGTCGATCAATCATTGAGTTTGGATAACAGAAAAAGTTCCCTAAGTGATAGTTCAGATGTTATTATCATTCCAACTGATGACGAGTCTAATGAAGGAAAAACCGAAGTGAAAACCATGACAAATACTGACAGTCCTGCGGTACAAGGTGAATGTTCCAATGATTGTAATTTGTATACCCAATGCTTATTGTGTTTTCAAATGAAATTCGGGCCTTATTTTTCTTTTCTGATCAAAATGTTCGTTGTTTTTGTTTTGTATGCATATTTTTGGGTCTTTCTGTTATTATTTTTGGGGATTTTTTCCTGGAGCCTTAATTCGCGGTTAAATAAACTTTATTTTTGAATAACCACTCGAGATAAACTCTCTTAAACATGCTAACTCAAAACTGGTTTAAATTTGCAATTAAAATTATATTCTCTTCAATCAAGATTAATTTAATAATTATCGAAATGTTGAAATGTTTTTTCTTTATAGTGGAAGAGCAGGGCAAATCAATGGCTCAAACGAACGACGAAATTGAGACCTCCCAAGAAGTGATTACATCCATTTGTCTACCTGACACTGATGATGAATCAACTAATTTTGAAACACCATTAACAGATGGTAAAGAAGACACAATAAACAATACCAAACAACCTGTGCAAAACAAGAAACCCGAACCGCAAGTTGAGAACCGACAAGGAGAAGAAGTAAAACCAGCCCTGACAGCAGTACGCAAACTTCGAGATCGCGATCGTTCAGAGAGTCCGTTGGTAGAGGACGATGCCAGCGACAATTCGACGACACAGCGTCTGCGTCGCAGAAACTCATCAACACCAGTAATCGATAGTATTCCCAACTCTCCAGTTTCTGGCGATGATCGCGAACTAAAAATATGGAAAAAATCCTTAATGACAGTCTACAATAACTTGCTTACCAACAAAAATGCGTCGATCTTCCTGCGTCCCATTACAGATGAACAGAATCCTTTGTTCAAACAAGTTTGTCGCCGACCTATGGATCTGCAGATCATTAAACGTCACATAGAAAATGGAACTATTCGGAATGTTACCGATTTTCAAAGGGATGTCTTTCTGATGTGTCAGAATGTTATCATAACTTTTAAAAAAAACTCAACTTACGCCAGCATGGCTAAAGATCTTATGTTAGACTTTGGTCAGCTAAAAGATCAGATTATTGATGCAAAAATGGAGAAAATATTTTCTTCGTCCACATCGTCATCATCACCATATACCCCAGGAGTTAAGGTGCGCGGAAGTTCGAGAAAGAGTCAACGATTACCTTAAATAAGGCTATGGGTTTTTTTGTTTTAAATTTTAACTTCAATATAATATTAGTTTTAAGAGACGGGTGTTTTTATTGCTACAAGTGTGATATTGATTCAAAAAAAAAAAAAAACTCAAGACGTAAGGTCAAAACATACAACTTATGTTCACGCGATGAAATCATGGAAACTCACAATTTGTTTTTTATTTTATTTCCTGAGGCACGACCAAAACTATCTACGTATATCCCCTTTTGAAAATTCACTCATCACTTATAACATCGCCTTATATTCAGATTTGAAGTGAAAAGACAATTGAAGCAACAACTCAAGCTATTTAAGCTTGAGTGGAACTCTAACCCAGATTAAGTGCAATATGTGTAGGAAATCTAGTTAAGCAATAGAACCTGCAACCTACATTAAGTATTTGCAGTCATTTCCAAAAACAATTTTATTGAGAACTCAATTTCATGGAATGATGAAGTCCTTTTCCTCCGTTGCTAATGGAAAAAAATTACAGGTTTCCAAAATATGTATATTATATATATGTAATGTAAACTGTTAACGTACAAAATAAATTCAAGTTAATGGCAAAACGTTGATAAACATACACCTCGAGACCGTGACTTAAAAAAGCATTTATTTTGAAACTTCCTGTTCCTTTACACTGCCATCCTTCATTCCAAAATAAACTTTTTTTGCCATGTTAACAAATAATCCTGTCTCTACGACCCCAGGAATTTGTAGAAGTTCCCTGTTTACTGAATTCCAGTCATACTTCTTTTCATCATCAAACTTCCAGTCTAAGACAAAGTTGCCATTATCAGTGATACACGGTCCGGCTTTGGCAACCGCCATTCGCAAGATTAATTGACCACCAAAAATAGCTTCGATTCGCGTTTTAATAGGAACATATGCCATTGGAACAACTTCAATTGGAATTCCTTTGGTGTACTGTTCTCCTAGTTTTGTGGAGTTCTTTGTATAATCGGCAATTATTATTAGATTATTGGCACACGACGCGACAATCTTCTCTTGCAGCATACATCCACCGCCGCCTTTGATGAGTACCATATCTGCATCGACTTCATCGGCTCCATCAATGGCACAATCAAGATGGTGATTGCGATCCAGATCACCTAAAACTAAGCCATACTCCACAATGAGCTGACGTGCCTGGAAACTTGTCGGAACACAAACCACTTGAAGACCTTCGTTTTTTACTCTTTGGGATAATCGTTCAACCGCAAAAACGACTGTGCTTCCACTTCCTATCCCAATGGAAGTATTTGAATTCACCCACTGATCGACAGCCTTGAAGGCTGCTATCTTTTTAGCCTTGTTGAGAGGCATTTTGGCTGATTGAGATTTCGAATAGGAACGAGTTAAAAGGATTAAGCACTGAAATATTTTGTTGAAATTTGTTAATTTGTAGGGTTATAAAAATAAATACAATACATTTACATTTTGAGCTCGGTGGAACATAAGGTTTGTTCGATGCGCCCACGACACGACCTGCTGAACTCGCTCTGAGGTGTTTTATCTTTATGCCTTTTTACCTTTTTTTCCATAAATTTCCAAAAACTGTGGGTTAATTTCAATTTGCACTATTTGATAGCACAGAACACAAATCTGTTGACATTGACACAGTCGTTTTACTGAGAAGCGCTTTATGAGGCAAGTAGATTAGATTTATGTGCGGAGAAACGAGAAGGATTTTTCGCATGGAATTTACCCTTCTCGTTTCTACGCACTCATAAATCTACATGTCTGACTTGATGCAGCCTTCAGTAAAACGACTGTGTAAACACGAACATAATTAATTGTTCAAGCAAGCTCTGAATGATCGCGTTCCGGGATCAATCCAAAGCTATCCTGATAGGTTTGTGTTATTGTAATCCCTTGTGACAAAACAGCTGATGCAACAACAACCCAAAAAATCAGAAAATTTTTGGGATAGGTGGATAGCCTATCGGAATCTGATACTTTCTTGAAGGCAAGGAATAGCTTTTTCCAATAAAAAAAGTTGGATTGGTGCACGTAGCAAACAACGTATGTACATATACGGATCCAAAAGTGCGTTTGTCGGCTAAAATTAGTATAAAAATTAGAATCACCACGTACCCACTTTTAGCATGTGTGAGAAAGAGCTTACCATTTCACGATACTTAACCTAGTGAGAAACGAAACCAAATCAAATCCAAAAAAAAATTAACGAATCGGGACAGGCGTTGATGGATGATGAATTGCGAAAATCGGACATTTGACAACCAAAATGAAAAAATGTAGTTTACTTTTTTATTTGTTTTTTTATTTTTCAAGTTTCTTTTTTTCCTCAGACAAATCAGCACATATGTACATAAGTCGTATGCTTCTTTTTTTCATCGGAGCTAGCTAGAGCATGATCCGATGCTCTGTATGCTCAAGCCTATGTACGCAGGTCTAGCAAAAGTAAATTTTATCTCAACCTTTTTTTCTCAAAATAAATTGTAAAGGTTTAGAGATAAAAATAAAATTCAAATGAGAACAGTAACTTAGATGATTTTTTTTTTAAATGTATTAAAAAGCAATGTGTGATTTATGAATAGGTATAATAGATTATGAACCAAGTGCGGGAGCATTTTTTTCAACGAAAATGAAAATATACCGAAGTTTCGTAAAAATGCTTTTTGTATGAACCGAACTGAGGCAAAATAAAATGACCGAACAAATGGAGCAAAACGCTGTGCGAAGCCAATTACACTTTTATTTTTTATGTGATTTGACAGACATGACATAAAAAAAACGAACGCCATAAATTAAAAATGGATTCTCAAACCGGTCGTCCACTTCAGGTAAATAAACATTTTAGTATGAAATGACAGTTCAGTGCTCAAGTGTCATGGACGTAGGGGAAAATGATATTTTTATCATAATTGCAAATTACTTTATTTAACTTACCTACCCACCTATTTTTCTACAATTTTGTTTTTTACCATTTGAAACACAAAAAAAATATTTGGCCTGGCCATCAACATAACACATAAAACCTGTCAAACAAGCAAAGAGAAACAATCTTTCGTTCTTCTTTATACAAAAAAAAAATAAGGCTAGAAAGCACTTGGCTTTTCAATCGCGCGACTATTCAGTCGCAAAAATATATTTGATTTACATATATAATTTTGTAAACTAAAAAACGCTAAAAAATCGTTGAAAACATATGTTAATTTCTTGTTGCAACTACGATTTTTAAGTCATTCACATGGGTTCGTAGGTATTCAATCATATTTCGCATTTTTCATACAAGCTTTTTTTCATAATATTTTATTTTGGTACCTTATATTGATGGCAGAAAATATATGGTCTTTTTTTTTTCTTCCAATACAAAAATGATGGGATGGCATCAATGTCACTGAACAAAATATAAGAGGCAATTTAATTTTAGTGGGGGCTTAACCCCCATTTATTCCGCTTAATTCAAGCTACAAGTATAACTTAAAAAACTAACTTAAATCTAAACTTATAACTATGAGTGGGGATGGGTCAAAAGGATTTTGAGGTTGTAGGTGCTGATGTTGAAATCAAATGAATTTGGATTCAAAGTGACCAACCGAAGCATACGGGTCAGAGGTTCATTAAGGCCATAGGAGGTGTGGTGTTTTGGTAAATAGAAGAGGCGAGGGTTTCTTAGATTACGGGTGTTAGTGTTGAAAGAAATCGAGTTATAGAGAGAGGAGCAGTCAACTGAACCAGAGACAAGCCGATGTATGAAAAGTATGTCAGCAATTTCTCTACGTTCCTGTAATGAGTTGAGGTTTAACAGTTGGAGGCGGTCACGATAAGGGGGTAAGATCAAAGGATTTTCCCAGGGAAGGTATTGAAGTGCAAAACGAAGAAATCTTCGTTGGATGTTTTCAATTCTTGATATATGTATATCTTGATATGGAGACCAAACTTGAGACGTATATTCAAGTAGAGGTCGGACAAACGTCATGTAAAGCGATCGGGTCACGTAAGGGTTAGAAAATTCTTTAGACCATCTTTTAACGAAACCCAAAGCTGAGTTGGCCTTATGAATTATTTCATCAATATGAAGTAGAAATTTAAGTTCACGGTCACATAACAGACCAAGATCCCTTATGTTTTCTACTATCTGTATGGGGTGATTATGAAGATAGTAAAGACGGGGAGTTGTTTTAATGCGTTTACGTGAAAAGGTCATTGTCTGGCACTTGCTAATGTTGAGCTCTAAGCAATTTTTGGTACACCAGGTTGAGAAATTGTCGAGATCTGTTTGGAGGAGGGATATGTCTTCATGTGCTGCAATGATTTTGAAAAATTTCGTATCGTCAGCGTAAAGAGATATTTGACAGTGTTTAATGACCATGTCAATGTCGTTAATTGTAAGGATAAAGAGGAGAGGGCCTAAATGACTACCTTGGGGGACACCAGAAGTGGCTAAAAAAGGATTTGAACATGCGGATCTAAACCGGACATAATATTCACGATTCTCAAGGTAAGAAGTAATCCATTTCAGGAAAAGGGGTTCAAAACCTAAAGAGGAGAGTTTAAAGACTATAAGATTATGAGAAATTTTGTCAAACGCTTTGCTGAAGTCAGTGGAGATCATATCAACTTCATTTCCGTTTTCTAAGGCTCTTAGAGTGAATGAAACGAATTCTACAAGGTTTGTGGTGGTAGATCTGTTTTTTAAGAAACCGTGCTGTGCTGGGGTAATAAGGGACCTGCAACGAAAACTGAGGAATTCATATAAAATGCTTTCAAAAATTTTTGGGATATGAGAAAGTTTAGCAATTGGACGATAGTTTTTCACCTCACCTTTCAGCCCTTTCTTGTGAATTGGTGTTATGAAAGATGTTTTCCATATCTTAGGAAATGTTCCTTGAGATAAGGATAAATGAAAAATCTTTGATAGAGGAGTTGAAAGAGAAGAAGAACATTTTTTTAGGAAAATGGCAGGAAGACCATCAGGGCCAGGAGTGAACTCATCATTAAGTTGAGAAAATTTGTTTTCAATGGCCGATGGAGCAATGCAATCGGGTAAGAATGGACCCAGCGAAAAATTCGGTAAATACTCAAAATAGGTCCAATCAGGTTTAAAAGAATCCTTGGAGAATGAATCTTTAAAAAATGATGCAAAGTAATTAGCTATAGTTAGATTATCATTGGAAGTTTCATTATTGAAGGACAAAGAGGATGGATACCCATCTGACTTTCTTTTGTGAGGGAGTGTGATTGTCTTAAGACTGAGTTGGTTTTAGATCGAAGACCTCTTACATTTTGATAATAAATAGTTAGAGGGAGGTGTTTACGTGTTTGAGCGGAGTTTGGATTAGGAACGAAAAAAACGGTTGTGATCATTTCTGTTGCGTTGCAGGTGGGATATTCGTTTAGACTGTAAGTATTGACGGAAAGTATCCAGATCATCCTTTACTTTTTGTGGTGGTAAGTTAAAACTGTCATGATATTTGATAAAAATTTTCATAAGCTTAGAAAATTCAGACGGCAGACCTTCCTGTTGGATGGAAACCAAAACGCTTGTTCTGGTTTTCCCTTCGTAGCAAACAGAATCTGACTTGTCGTGCAGAAATGCTAGGAAAATACGGACATTCTCATAAATCTTCTTGTCTCTAAGCCTAGAGAGAGCATAGCGACATTCAGTGGAATCTGCAGTTTGCTGGGTAAGTTTGACTACTGGTGGTAAAAGAGGATCAAAAGAGTTGTCTGAATTTTGTTGAGTAGTTGACTGAGTGGGGTTCAAAATATGGGAGCTTATGAAATTAGGATATTTAGCCCCTGTTCTTAAGTCGAAATTGGGGACAATTGGAGAGGGAGATCGAGACGGAGGTGGTGATGGGGTTGGAGTGTGTTTAAAAGATACTCGTTTTGTTTCTTTAGATGGGCCGGAAGCACTGTAAGAGGTTGATGGAACATTTAGGGAGGTTGCGGGAGGTTTAAAATCGGGGGCATTTACATTAAGTTTTTTAAAAATACTATTAGAGAAATTGGGAAATACACCCATTTTGAAGGTCCAGTTGCGGTTAGGTTTTGGGGTGTAACTTGGTGAGGCGCTTGTTGTTGCAGGTCTTCTGGGCGTTTTAGTCTTCTGAGTGGAGCGAGATGTATCGTAGGATGTGTTTTCTATCCATTTTGATATCTTCATATTTTGTATGATAATCTTTTTTCCAGGCCGGTGGAAAAGCCAATCATAGTTAATTGGTATCGACACCTTGAATTTTTTGGGGAGAAGTCGATGACATTCCACATCTGGGATGGAATAATACTTCATAAAAAACGATTGGACCCATGCGGAACTGGCATTTCTAGGGGTGTTGGTTAGGAAGAATGACGATTTATTGTTTTTTTTTAGTTTATCAAGTCTTTGGTTCCATTCTTTCGTAGACCACGATGTACCAAATTTTGTAAACCGTGTTTCGGAAGGGGTGGTGCTAGGCGGTGGTTTATTTGAAGGTATAGCAGAGGTAGAGTTCGTAACAACGGATTCAATAGCGTTCTCAGACGTAGCAGGGATTGGGTTCACGGTGGCAGAGTGAATAGCGGGAGGAGTTGCATCGGCGGACAGAATTTCATCCAAAATTGATAAATTGTTTTTTTTAGAAGAAGGTACGTTCGATATATCAATCACTTCATTAATAAGAGATTCTATTTTTCGCGAGTGTTCATTCAGTGATTGGATATCACTTTGCACACACGAAGACTTTTGTTCTTGGTCTCTTACTTCGTAAGCAATAGCTATAAGAGCGGAAGAAACTCGCGAAAGCATGTCGTTCATATTTTTTATTTCATTTAGAATTTCAGGGGAGGAAGGGGATAAGCAAGACGATGAGCTTTGTAGGTGAAGATCAATATCGGATCGGATTTGGTTTAGATTGGCTACTAAGTTTTTGTTTATTTCTTTCGCGGAACTGCTTAAGGAATTAAGCTTACAGTCTATATCCGAGCGAAGCAGGTTAAAGTCATTAGAGGATACGGTCGCGTTGTCAGGAAGAGGGATATGGGATTTAAACGCACTAAATTGTTTTTCGATCGAACACATTTTAGACAAACATTGTGTAGCTGAATGTTGAGATTGAGAGTTAGATTCTTCAACACTTTTAAATAGGAGATCGAATTTTTTAGACAGGGATTGCATTTTTTTCAGATTCGTAGCGTTATCATTTAAAAGAGTTTCTCTAAGGCATTTTATTGCGAGCATTATATCAGAAATTGAAATAATTTTACATTCCTCGCAATAAAATACGAAATTGTTTTTATAGTCATTTAAGTACATACATGCACGTTTACTGAGGCCGACGCATGAAGGGTGTAGAGATTTACCACAAAGTCCACTACATTTTAAAAGATCCGCGTTAACATCAACGTTGACACAAATATCTTTGGCACACGACATATTTAAAAAGGTTATTGTAAAAAAACAAAAAAAAAAAATGTGAAGGCTGGCGAAAAAGAAGAAACAAAACAACAACAAAAAAAAAAGTAATTTTTGCAGACTAGCGGTTATAAATGCAACAGTCAAAATAAATGCATAAATAGTCAATATACACTTTAATTGGGGTCGCGGAAAAAAGAATTTGTGAGGTTCGAACTTGCGAATGGATACACAAAACGGTATGGACGAAAATAAAAAAAATTAATAGACAAGGGAGCAATTTTAAAACACGTCCGATCAACTTGAAAGCTCTTTTGTTAAAAGCTCTTTTGTTAAAATACCATAGATGTTGCACATTCTATGCATGAAATTTAAAAATTTGTGGTTTGGTTTATTGATAAATGCTACTTTTTGAATTTTTAAAAACAGATGTCTCACGATTGGAACGGCGTTCTAGCCTTATAATTCGACAAAAAAATTGAAAACAAAAAAAATTTTTAAACGTTGCTATTTATTATTTCGGCAAATGCGTTCATTCATCGCATAACTGAAAACCACAATTATTTACATTCATATCAAAAATGTGACCGCGATTTTTTAATCGCAACGAATGAAATCTTATGTTTGTTTTTAGCTTAACATTAGGCGTGTTTTTTTGCAAGCCCGGTGGGAATTGCAGGAAAAAAACGACCACAGAGATTAGTGACAGGAACACAAAAACAAAATGGAGTTTTCATACAAACTATCAATAACAAGTATATAATTTATGCCGGTAACACAGTTTTTCTGTGTGCTTAAGTTAAACCCGGAGAATTATCTGGGTTTAGCTTAGCCCGTAGGGGATTAGTTGTTGTTGTATTTAACATGGTGATTGTTTAGCACCAACGTTGTTTTTTTCGACCAATTCCCTCTGGGCTTACAAAAAAACACGCCTATTGTCCAGTGTGAGGACAAGTTGTTAGCCTTAGGTTGCCTTGTCTAAATGTTTTTAGGTAGATATAAATATAAGCCAAGGAGGATGATTGCTGTTGCATTTTAGTAAGAGGGAAACTGTAGACAGTTTTTTTTTTTTGTATAAATAAGAACCAAGGATTGTTTTTCTCTGCTTGTTTGAAAAATATTTTATTTTGAGTTACATAATGTAAGTTAAAAAAAAAGAACAAAATTGTAGGAAAGTAGGTGGGTGGGTAAGTTAAGTAAGTGGCGATTATGATAAGAATATTTATTTCTCGCACCAAGAATTTTTTCCTACCAAACTGATTTTTTTCCCACCATTTTGGTTTCAAAAACCACCAATTTGGGAAATTCAGATGAAAGTTTTCATCATGAAAATTCAATATTTATTTTAATGAACGATTTTTTCGTGTGTATAGCCTAGTATACAGTTCATTTCAACCACAATTTTGGTGGTGAAAAAAAAAATGTCCACAATGTGTATGGTGAAACAAAAAAGTCGGGAAAAACCAGGCGAATATCAAAACAATTATTAAAAAAAAACACTATCTGCGGACAAGCCGAACAATCAAAACAAATTCAAAAAATATGTTTTTTTTTCGAAAACAATTTCACTAACATTGTTTTGCGCGAAAAAGTATGTACATACATAGTTATCCGTGGTGAATATTTTTTCAACAGGTTTGGCTCAGTTTGATAATAAAATTTTAAGCTTCAAACATTTTTTTTTTGCTATAAAATCACTCCCATAAGAAGTACATGTATTTTTTTTTCGAGGAGGAACTGTATACTAGGCTTATAGTGAGTTTTTAAAAAATCCTCCCAGAATTTCCCATACGATTATTGTAGAACAATTTTTATACTTATTGAAATTAAGATAGTTTTGTTTATTTTGTTGGTCATACATCTGAATAAAAATATTTTTAAAACAAAACAAAATGTATGGCTTCTATGCCATAAATTAATGAAATTAATAAAACATGTTGCTGATTTAGTTACATTTAACATATAATTTCATCCTCACACTAAAAGTTCAATTTAAGAATATAATTAAAGTTCTATTTTATTTCGATTCAATGTAAAAGAATTTGACACAATGACTTTTGACTGAAATTTAAGATTTTTTTTTGCGTTCAAAGACATTAATTCAGATGTAAAGCGTAATTCCTTGAATCCTCCCATTAACAATTATAGTTAACATTTTATAAAAATTTTAGAAAACGAAAGCACTACTGAGATGTTTGCACATCAAAAACGTAAAAACAATATTAAATTAAAATTTCAACTGAAATATTCCAGCCAGTGCCCAGAACTATATCTAGTTACAATTCCATACACTCAAACTTGTTTTCAACTTATATACGAGTACAAGAAACAAAATATGAAATCAGTTTTGCAAAATTTATTGAAGGAATAAGATCTGACTGGGGTGGCGAGGGCGTATGCGTGTTTTTTTTTTACTTTTTTCCTGTACCTTTCGTTATTTGGTATCAATAATTGATACTTTATTATTATTTATCTTATGTTTTGTGTGTCGAGGATCTTATTTAATCCTCCTATAGTGTACCCCAAATATATCCTTCCCGTTGAAATCTCAGTTGTTTTCTTCGTATTTTATTTAGTTCTTGAATTTTAAAAGAAGTAGGTTATGAATACCTATCAATTTTTATATTCACTATAGATTCCTTTTCGGAAAAAGACTTTTCTGGAGTTAATTGGCTGAATAGGCCTTTCGTTTTGCAGTAGCAGCTCACTCATATCGTCATGAAGGCCCCAAAATTGTTCAAGCTAAAAAATAAATCAACATTGAGTATATTTAATAATTAGATATTATATTATAGATTATTATATAAATTTGCTTACATGCTTGTACTGAATTGGCCGAACATCTGGGAAGACGTACCAAATTACAGCTTCCGGACAAGGTGGTGTTGTCAGTGAACCTGTTTGAAAAATAAACGCGACGTATAGATATGTTAAGTAAATAAAATTTCTTTCAATCAAAACTATACGAGTTTATACCAAAGATACTGAATTATAAATATGTGGATCCTAGCAGACATTTTTAATTTGCCTACAAGCTAGAACTGTCAGACTGCGGATGAGATAGTATGTAAAAACCTCAAACATAGGCTGTAGGGATCCGCACACAGCTCTTTTATATTCATGTCGATTATGGAACACGCAATACTAATTCCGCAGTGATTCTCTTTTCTTTTCACGGGTGAAGAAAAAAGAGAGCACTGCAAGTCACATGCGGATCAAGTAGGTATTACGGATTCTATAATCGACATGATTGTGGTTGGATTTCACATCTATTCATACTATAGACACAAAATGAAATTACAAATACAACAATGTTAACAAATGGGTTTTGGAGTTCCCCTCCAACGTACGAAAGATTCATATCTTTATAATTCAGTATCTTTGGTTTATACACACCATTATACATAAAAAAATCCTCAGTGTCTAAATGAATTAAGAAGTTATCCATTGTCATCAGCTCGAGATTTATATAAGATTCAAATTGTGACAAATGTGGCAATGATTCGAAAAAATCATCCAAATAAGTCGTCCCAATGCTGCCATCCTTAAAATAAAATTTGTATCTTAAAACAGCGATTTTTTAAAAATCTATATACCTGAACTCCTTGAAAAAGAACAGCTAAAACAACAATTCCAAATGGATCTAACCTTGCTTCTTCCAAAGTATTATAAGGAATTTTTTTATGAACAACATGTAGTTCTAAGTCGTATCTCTTGTCATCAATTGAATGTTCAGATCCTGGTTGTCCAGGTGAACCCCAGTGAAAATGTAAACCTTTCAATTTGTATACAGATTCTAGTCCCCCACCGTAAACGTAAGGTGCTTTATCACTATGCATATGCGGAATGTCGATTTGCACTAAAATTAAATATTTGAAATGTTAAAAAGGTCGTATAACTTATAAGTTACTACCTTAGTAACTAATATTAAGCTTTATGCCATATAGTGCATGTTTTATGCGGATATGCATAGTACTCTTATAGGTGTACAATTCTTGCAATAAAACTGAAATATGCACATATTTTTTGAACTTATTGTTTGTTTTTAACTGTTTACGCGTGAATGTTTTATTTACCAGTATGGCCATTATTGACGGCTTTTACGTGACCACCCATAGGAACATCATAATTAATAAATCCAAGAGAAGGTAGATCAACCGGCCAAGTCTAAAAAAAAGAATGCAAATTAATTTTAAAATAAGTTTTTTTTTTACATTTAAGTATTTTTCAGTATTTCAAAATGTAATTTGTATTTATTATTTTTATAATTTTTTTACCCATTACTAGTTTTAATTAAAAAAAAAAAATCTTGAATGCAATTCGACAAAAATCATTTCCAACGCCAATTATTATTGACGAAAATCAAGGAAATTTAGTAGGCATTCTATTATGAGTCTAAATTTACTGTCAGTACGTATGTCTGTTCAAAATACAGGTTTTAAAGTATATAGCGACCCACGTACTACTCGTATGTTTAAAACTTTTAAAATAGATTTTAAAAAATTTCGAAAGCATTAGCGTTGTATTTTTATTACAACCGCAACTTACGTTACTTAACTTACCTACTCACCTATTTTCCTGAAATTTTATTTTTTTACCTTACATTTTATTATACTCGAAAACAATATTTGGCCATCAATGACATATTAAACCTGTCAAACAAGCAGAGAGAAACAATTCTTCGTTCTTCTTTAAACAAAAAAATACTTTTTAGGTACAGTTTTCTGTTTACTTTTACAACAGCAATCATTATTCCCAAAGAACAATCATTTCTTATCTCTATAATTTGATTTAGACAAGGCAACCGAGGGCTTATAACTTATTTTCACACTGGACGGTGCATTATTGCGCTGCCAGTGTCTATTAAAATGTGTTTTGTAAAGCTAGGAATCACATCACATCATAGCGATCAGATTTTTGTGTTTTAGTCATGCGATTTTTTAAATATAAAATACATCCAATGAATGAACGCATTAGCTGCAGATAAATAGCAACGTTTAAAAAAATTATTTGTTGACAATTTGTTTGTCTAGAATGCACTTGGCATTTCAATTACGCGACTATTCAGTTGCAAAAATATATTTGATCTATTTAATTTTGTAACCAAAAAAAACGCTAGGAAATCGTTGAAAACATGTGTTAATTTCTTGTTGCAACTACGATTTTTAAGTCATTCACATTAAAAGTCATGGGTTCCATTTTTTGCGACTGAATGGTCGCGCGATTAAAATAATAAGTGCCTTCTTATCTTAGGTATTCATTTTGCATTTTGCTTTCATATACGCTTTTTTTCATAATATTTTATTTTGGTACCTAATATTGATGGCAGAAAATATATAGATATATATGTATGTATCTTCAAGAACAAAAATGGTGTGATTTTTTTTTTGATTCAGGTGGGATTTTAAAAATCATTGTTGCTGAATAAACACTGAACAAAAAAAAAAGGCACAATACCATAGATTTCGCACATTTCTAAGCATGAAATTTAAAAATCTCTGGTTTGGTTTATTGATAAAGGCAACTTTTTGAATTTTTAAAAATAGATGTCACGAGCTTCTATGTAAAAAATTGTAAAGTTCAATTTTTTTCTGCAGTGGCGTGTGGAGAGCTAGCATCTCAGTCTCTAGTTTTGGCGAAATTTTTTTTAACAATTATTGTATGAAACAGACTTTAGACTATCAGTCCATAATTGACTGATATGAACTTCTAGTCACTTAATACTTTTGACAAATTGATATATTTACATATTATATTTGCTTAAAAAAATATTTTTAAATCAAATTTTCTACTTTTACCTTTAAACCAGCGGTAAAACTTTTTTTTTAAAATACCACACGTGACTTTCAAAAGCAGATAAGCACGTATAGAAAAATTAATATCATGTACAGTGAAAGCTCTACTTGCGGCGAGCTCCAATAAGCGGACAATTCCCTTAAACGGACACATTTTCGGGAACAAACTTCTTTTTCGAATTACTCATACAAATTACTTTCCTTTATTTAATAATACACATTTAATATGAAGTTAAAAAAAAGTTATTCTATTTCTTTCCCTTAACCGGACAGTTCTCATAACCGGACAGAAATTGGGGGAACATGAGTGCCCGCTTATTAGAGCTTTCACTGTAACTGTAAAACCCCGAAATGTCTTTTACTATTGTTACTGAAAAATTATAAGTTTTACCGATAAATTTTAGAATTTACATATTTCGTAGTTTTAGTAGTTTAATTGGTTTATTGGTTATTGTTTTATAGATAATGCATTCATTAAATCTACCTCTGAGTATTTTATTGCAATAGGGGATTGTTTTTCTCCACTGCACTCTG
The DNA here is from genome assembly GCA_951394125.1 of Epistrophe eligans. Classification (NCBI taxonomy): domain Eukaryota; kingdom Metazoa; phylum Arthropoda; class Insecta; order Diptera; family Syrphidae; genus Epistrophe; species Epistrophe eligans. Next base: position 57,961,672 of record OX596028.1, read on the forward strand.
GATACATATGTTTCCAATCGGCTGGGACTTTATAGTTGAAATGATCTCCTAAAATAAATGTATAATTTTATTTAAATAAATATATTTATTTAAATGACTTTAACAAAAAACAAACTCGACTTTAAAAAAATTAAAGGGTTAATTTCTGACTTAAAAAAAAAGCTACGATTTTACATTTTAAATGTTAGGTACCGTTTGTTTTTCCAATATTTTTTTTCTATTCTAAGTAAATTTTTTGAAAATTCCCGTCTTGAAATATTTTGTTCTTCTTCCGGTCTAACCTACACGCTTAAGCTATGTCGCATCTTACGCAAAACGCCCTGTGTATATAAAACGCAAGTGAAAATGAAATAACGACAATTTAACTTTTGATTTAGAAGTAAATTAATGAAAACTATTTTTGATTTGATTATACATATTTTTCGTGTATTAAATTTTTCCGGAAATACATAATTTGCAACTTGTTAATCTGTACCTGTTATTTTAACCAAAAAACAACACATTTCTAAAAGAATGAAGTAAATCAAGTTTCGCATTTTCGCTATTCTTTTCTTATTGTGTAATTACACAAACACTTATTTACTCTGATATTATTTCTTTAGACTACATAAACATTACAATTATTTTACATATATAAACCAAAATGTTTTTAATGAACTATTCACAATGCACTAAAAGGTTGAACTAAATTTTAAGGTGATTGCAATATACTGAAAGTCGGTTTCCTAAACTTGATTTTTTCATGTCGTTAAATTTTGGAGTGCACACCAAAATCAATTGCTTGCCATACCTAGGTATTGCATCGAGATGTAGAATGATAAAGTAATATATCATGCAGCATGCCGCATTGCAACTGCATAACACACATCATATGTATGCACACATAACCATATTTTTGTTGAAAAAAATATTACTTGTGATAAAGGTAAGTACTATAGGGCATGTTCAGCATTAATACAAAATTGCATTCGAGATTTTAAAGATACAGAGAAAGATAAGTCATGAAATTTTGACTGTGTGTTTGTGTATATAATCAGCTACAGCTAAAACAGCTGATTTGACATCCATTCATAGGCATATGTAGTTAAAACTAAAATAAACATTTTTAATATATTAAATATTGATTGATAAAAAAATATTATTGATGTGTTGTTTTCTTAAATCTACATTAATATGTATATTTGATTATTAAGCCTAAATATTTCAATAAATCTACGCAAAGCAAATATAGGGTATACTACAATTTTTTCCATCTAAATCCTATGTTCATTTCTGTTATTTTGATGAATACACATTCTCCATTCACCCAGTGGCAACAGGAAAGGCACGAAAGGCTATAGTAGATATATGTAGTATAGCAGAATAAAAAGACAACTATTTTTTTAGTTTGGTCAACAAGAATTTGACTATAAAATTAATAAATTTGATGACGTGACAGCTGACAGCTCGTGGAAAACCAGGGCCTAGTGGCCATTCCTCTATAGGTATTGTTTATAGTTTGCAGGAATAATTTTAGCTCAACGTACAGATACCTATATGACTTAATATTAAATATGCCATTATTATCACAACTTATTTGTTACCAAATTTACAAACGCATAACTAACAGAAGTACCGTAATCATGAAAATTTTATAAAAAAACTAGTCGTTTTGGACTTAAATTAGCAATAACTGAAAAAAGTGCGAAAATCTCTCTTTTTTTTTTGACAGTTGATAAACTTGCGCGCTCGAGATCGAAACACACAAAAAAAGCCAAAAATCAGAACTTCCGGATCTGACGCAAGGTCTGATATTTATAATTACTGGACTACAATGCATGTTTAGTAAATTATTAAATTAAATTAACCATTTTTAACAAAATCATAAGATTAGCTTGATGAGTGCAATTTAACATTATAATTATTTTTAGTATTGTCAACTGAATCTGTAACTAAAACATAAAATTTTCCTTAGTCATAGTTTTTTCTGAAATCCACCCTCCTCCCTACTACACTCCATTGAGTATGTTTTAGATTTTACCAGCATCTTTTATGCCAACAACTATATGTACATACTTTTTAAACACTTTTTGTTCGAATTTTAATCACGAAAAACTCAAAAAAATTTAATAAAAACTTTTCTCTAAAAGCCAATTTAACCAGTATTATGATTTTAAAAGATAAAATAAATGTGGACTTACCAGGAAACTCAATGAAGTCATAACATTAAAACAACTGTTATTACTTCCTTAGCTTATGTAATGCCTTAAACAAGAAAAACACGCACTAAGAGAGTCAAATTTACGAATATACTTACATATAGTATGGGTTGTTAACTTTTTATGTATCTAAATATATGTGAACTTCAGATCTTATGATAGGTCATAAGCCTCATGCCCATTGTAAATATATTTGTACAAGTTTATATAAGAAAAGCTTAATACAAAAATTGGATTTGTTGGTGTTCTTTTTTGTTTTCATAATCCGTTTGTAATCAAAGTCTAGCTTCGTTGTACTTTCATTCATCTTTCAATTTGTCAAAGGCATATTATTTGCAACACAACTACTTTTGGCTATTCAGTGAACTGAAATAGTAATATTGTTGTATGTTGTGTCTTGTCGGTCCATGGTGGTCAAGTTAGTTTAAGCAGATCCAACGAGGTAGACAGTTGCTTAAAACGTTAAATATTTTATTTATTTCGGAAGATGGGTGCATATTCCTCGTTAATAGGAAGTTTTATGTTGCTTGGTGTTTTAAAATGTCAAACAGTTAAAATTCATAACAGTATGATATACATTATAAAGTTTCAACAAATTTGATTTTAATCGATATCTTTTATTTTGATTATAGTTGAAAAAAGTGTAACAACCTTACAACAAATTTTAAAACTTTCGTCTCCGTTGACGCTGGTACAAAACGGAAACGGTGAAGCAACATTTTTGAATGCATTGAGTATGAATGACATTAGTAACGCACTGAAGGCTGTCACAAATGATTCGAAACAAATACATCAATTGATACCAAAACTGTTTAATGTTGATGATTCGAATCCAGCGTATGTCTTCAGTTTACCACAAGGAACGAAGCATAACATAATAACTACTATGTATAGAGACCGATTTAACCAGCCTATATTTCCAAATTTAACTACTTCTTATGTCCATCTTATGAGAAGTAGGGGAAAAATAAGCGAATATTTGAATTCTAACAATAAAAACCAGCTTAATGCTAACGAAATTTTGGAGGACAAGCTAAATGCGAATTTGTTAGAAGAAGATGAAATAACTTTGGCATTAAACTTACAAACTGAACGAAATTTCATTGATTTTTTAAATAAAGTGAATAAACCATTTGATAGAAATAAGAAAGACAACAAGAAAGTATCTAATGAATGGAGTTTGTTGGGACTTCATGGATGGCAGGGGATTCTTTCAAAGGATAACGAAGAAAAACAGTAAGTTTATTGTACTTAATAACTTAAGTTTAAGCCATTGAAAGCATTACCTTGTAGATAAAAATAAGAAAGTACTGCATAAAAAACTTGAATAACATTATGGTCAGCGCTTGTTTCACAATATCTTAGTAAAGTTCAGATTATTTATCATTTATACATTTTGACGCAGGACTATAATCCCACCACAAAAATTCACAATTGTCCATGGAACTACATACCTGAAACCGTTATAAATGCACAAATCAATACTTATGACTCTGCCCTATAAAATGTAGCTCAAATGGGACCACTACATAACTTTATATAATAATTAAGTAATACCGGGAAAAAGTTCGCCTATTTCTGATGTGGGAAGGGTTGTGAAATGCCAACTAGAACCAAACTTGTACTTCATATATAATTTTGAAAACATTCTTTATTTTATTTTAAATTAAAACAAAGGAATAGATTTTTGGCGTTCAAATATTATAAGTGTTGCAATTGTTTTTTTTTTTTTTAAATAAGATATTTTGTTCTTCATTAATTTCGAAATTTTAAGTTTAAATTTTTAAAATAAATTACTTTATTTATAAAAAAAAAAATCATAGTAAGGCTTTAAAAAATCTGCCTTGTATAATACTTAAATTTTGCTCTGCTACAAAACGACCCCTCATCCTTAACAAATTTAGAAATTTGGAAATCTCAAATAATCGAGCTGATAAATAAAAGAAAATATTTTTTTTACTTTACTGTTTGGGAAAGGAAAGTTCGGAAAAAAGTTAGGGCTCTAATTTTTTGATGTTGTTGTTGTAAATTTATACCAGAAATGAAAAATAAGGAAACATAATTTGGATTTGGATCTGATGCGTTGTGTTCGTAACAATATTTTGACAGCAATTCCAGCTGTCAAAATCACTAATCAGCCAATATTGGTTGATTACTGCCATTTAATTAGAATATGTCAAAGTTTTTATAAAGATTTAACACTTTATGAACAAACTTATTATATTGCCACAGCCTATTAAACTAAGTGTTTAGCACTTAATTGCATTTTTGTTGTTTTTTTTTTAAATTAGATAAGTAGATACATAGAGAATTTGGTATCATGAATAGGATATTATAAGTACAAAGCAACAGTGACGGGTCTGTTTATATTTTCATGAAACCTTTTGTATATGATATATTTACTATCCAAATAACAGATGAGGGTTAATATTAATACTTTTATGGACATAAATCTCACACTATGTATTTCTCTTACATGAATCTCACCTCAGCAGAAAGCCAAATCTAGAAATAGCTACTGAATGGGATCTACCAGGGAAAATGCGAGAAAAACTATTAGGAAACAGTCTTCTAGATATAATGAAAAATAACAAACTTATGCAGATTGTAGAAAATCTTAATCAACGATCAAAGTATCCCATAACAAGCGTACATGGTTTGCACGCGGACTCAGATGTATATATTGGCAGAGTAAATGATCCATTTGGTCACTCAACAAAATGGAATGAAAAGTAAGATATTAAAAACTGTGTTCCTTTGCTGGTAGCGAAGTACTCATGGAGTCCTCATGAGTACATCGCCACCTCTATAAAGGATCACGCCTATAATGTAAAATAAGTCTTCATATTCATGAGCGTACGGTAGGGGGGGGGGGTGGTAACTGTACAGATATTTTATTTTATTAGCTATGTTTGATGTAAGTTAATCTTTTATTTTTTTTAATGGGTTGTCTCCCTCCTAATTCTGCGCACGCTCTTATATAGATTATTTTGCAATATTGAAATAAAATTTTTATCATGGCACATAAAAAAAATGTATAATTTATTATTATAAAAAATAATCTATAATTATTTCCACATATCTACATATTTTAGGCATCCCTCATCACATACCATCATAATGGAAGAACGAAAGAAGCGGGGAGTTATTGAGCTCTACTCAATGATAAAGTGCTCAACAGGGTGTGATCCAATAATTTTCAAAGGCTACGGTTGTTACTGTGGATTTCTGGGTGATGGATTTCCAGTAGATGGGATAGATAGATGTTGCAGATTACATGATAAATGTTACGAATATAGCAATTGTATTCCATATCTAGAATATTTTGTTCCATACATTTGGAAGTGCTATCGAGGCAAACCCCTTTGTGCAATCAATCATGGTGAATGGGGAGGACCGCAATCTTGTGCAGCTCGACTATGCCAATGCGATTTAAGTTTATCTCGGTGTTTGCGGAATTTCCTTTGTCCACATCGACGAGCTATATGCCGTACATCGAAGACGAGGATGTTTCAAAATATTTTACTTAACTTCTGAAAGAACAAATGTTCAGTTTAATTAAGATTTCTTAAGGTGCCATGAAATAAAATCCAATACAATTAATACTAACACCAAATTTTGGAATATATTGCACTTTTATAAGAACTTTATTGTAGGTAAATCTCAAGGATTTTGATCTTTTATTGCGTGCATATATTGTTGAAAGAAAATCTTAACAAAAATAGTTATGTATGTATTTTTAGTAGTTAATTTATTTTTTCCAATTGTTATTTGATAATCAACGATACATGTTTATTAAAGTGCCTATTTCATCTAAAAATCCATTCTGCGGGTAATAGAAGCTGAGAAATCGTATTAAATCCTTTTTTTTTTTGAAAATGGCGATTTAAAATTTTTTGTTCCCGAAACCAATTTATATTTTTCGTTTCATCGTAAGCTTAAAAAATCTGAAAACTCTTCTTTTTTTTAACTTTTAACAATTGAGCAATTTTGAGTTCCGATTCGAATTAAGGAGTAGGATATCAAAAACCTTAGAAAAAGTATTAATCTGGAATCGGTATCGTTATTTTTGATGTTTATTAAATTTAATTGTAATGATTTTCAAATAGCGTAAGGTTTTAAAGACTAAATTTTTTTGGGATATTTTTATTATTGTAAAACAAATAAAACTATAAGTACAAAGGCTTTATTTTATAAACAAACTATAAGCAACTCAAAATTCAATTTTGCTTCTTTAGTTTATACGTTGGCAGGAACGGAACATGGTAGGTCCATTTCCATCTGAAATACGAAATAGAATTTTAACAATATAAATACAAACTTAAATTTGAATTTCTTTAAAGAAATTACTTCTTAAGTAAGCTCATTCCATAGGGGAAATCATAATCTGGTGAATGTTCTGTCTTTTCTTCACCAGTACCAAGAGGCATTTCCTTTGCCCATTGAATTAAGCCACGCTCCTCGGGTGTTCCTAAATAATAGTAAATAAGAAAAAATGTCGCAAATCTGCTTATTTCAAAATCAATTAAACCTGGAATTATATTATCTAAGAAACATCCCAAAAGGCCGCCCACTAAAATAGTTGTTCCCAGCAAAACCGACAGAGTTGAGTCCAGCGTATCATTACCAGTTTTGATGACTCCCGGATGTTGTTGGATCCATCGGCATAGCACCATTGGAAAGAACATTGAAAGACCGAGAATATATAAATTTCGAGCCGATCGTAGATCTACATATTGCAGAGTAGAGAGTCCAAATGCAGTTATCATTCCGAACATCACGCAAAAGATTCCTCCTACAACTGGATCAGGGATCATAATAAAAACGGCACCGAATTTTCCGATTATGCCTTGCAGAATCATTATAACCGCAGCCCATTGAATAACTCGACGACTTCCAACCTTTAAGTAGATACGAGGTACAAAGTTAAAAAAACATGAACAAAATCAACTTAAAAAAATACCTTTGTTACACCAATAGCTCCAACATTCTCACCGAAAGTATTGGTTCCATTACCAGCACCCCATAGGCCAGCTAACATTGTACCAAGACCTTCTGTTCCAATTCCTCTATTTATTGCATGCAATGGGGGCGAATCCGCTCCTTTTTTATCATAGCGATGAAAGTAAAAATGGATATTTAATTAAGTAAGAAATTAAAATTTGAAAAACCAGTATTTTGAAAACGAGTTAATAAACTTTTTGTAATTATGTTTTGTAGTGTATATTTTATTTTAAATTACCTTTATTATCATATAAAGTTTACTTTTCTTTTTTTTTCTTAAGTATTTTTAATGACAATTTATATTGCAGGGAGCGGATTTTACTCAAATTACTTTTTAAACCATCCCCCTTGTTATAAGCAACAAACATTCAAAATTTCAACTAAATCGCTTCAGTAGTTTTCGAGTCTATTTGCCTCATACAGACAAACAATCATTTTAATATTGTATATAGATTTTGTTCACATAAATTTATATTTTTTTCAAGAATTCAGACGCCTTTTTTTATTTTGGCAATTTGACAACTAAAAAAAATAATATTTAAAGACATATATTAGCAACGAATTTTGTGTTAGTGCTTTAACATTTAACTCCTATCTCTACTTTAGTTTACACTAATACTTTCATATTTTTGCCAAAATACATATCTAATCTTGTAATGTATATGTATGTATGTGTACATATTGTTGGACTTCTTTTGAAGAAAATATTGTAGTCTTTCAATATTTCATCAATGTTTGATGTTTCGCACATCCATTTATAATGATAGAGGTAATCGCGGTTATTATGATATAACCTGTTATCAGTTAAAATGTCTGGCCTTCCATCTGAGAAGAAAGATCCTACCTTAAAATATGACGCAGTTATAGTTATAAGATTAATTATATCTATATTGTATATTTTATCTGACAACTAATGTGCAAATAGTCTTTAAAACTTCCATTGCTCTACAAATTGTGTACATCCAATCCATACATAATTTTTTCACACAATCTCTGATCATATGAACTTGTTGTTTTAATTTATCACTATAAAGCTGTTAATTTTATTTGTTCGTTTATACTTATAATTATACCTACAGTAAATATAAATTAAAATAGTTGCCAATGCCATAAGTGTTGAAGTGTTATTCAACTTTGATAACATTTGATGGATAACACAATACATATTAAAAACAAAATTGTTTCTAAGACCATATATATTAGTATATTTATGTTACTTTATTTAAGATTTTGATAAAAAAAATCCATAGCGCAAAATAAATTTGGGAGTTTGAAGAAGGGAACAAGCACCAGAAATTGTAAATTATTAACATGTTCACAATTTGAACTAGCCTTTTGTTTGAATATATGTATTTATGTATGATACATTTAGATAACTTGAGTCTCCTTTCACACGAGGAAACTGAGTTTCTAGCAATTTTAAGTTTTTTGGTGAAAAGGGTACCAAGCATGAGGATTGAGGAGTGAACGGTCTACGATTGGTGGAGATTGGAAATTAAAAGAAAAATTCAAAAAATATCCAACCTACTTATTTCTCTTGTGATAGTGTTCTTACCATTATAGTACCTACTTAATAAAGGTAGAAGCTTTGTAGTTGGGTTTGGATTTTCTCGCTTTTCCTTCTAGGTATAAATTTCTTTGAGGCATAACACCGAAATCAGTTGAACGCTGAAATTTTATTTATCGGTTATAGGAATCAGTGAAAAAAAATGGCTTTCATTCAACATACAGTGTCTACGTTCTGTTTTCTGTACTCCCACACCCATAAAATTCATCATTTTTTTATTAATACTGAAAAGGTTAATTTAAATTTACTTGAAGTATTAATAGTTTGGTTAAAAAAATTGGTTTACTGTTGAAATTAAATTAAATAATTTAAATATTTTGTTAAGAGGAGAAAACCGTTCATAATTAGTCCAATAAATTTAAATAAATATATGCATGCATTCAGCTAAATTAAATTCCTCAAGCTGTTTTGGGGAATATTAAAGTTTATACCAGACAGAAGGTGCAAAGAGTCTATGTTTCCATCTATATAAGTTTCACAATGAAGACAAAAAATAAATACGAGCGTCTGCCCTCAAAAACCCGACAATCATATTCAATAATGGGCCGAACAAATGACACAAAAAGCTGTTTGATAACAAAAGGATCAAAAAACTCTTATCTCTTTATCCAACCAAGAATTAAATTCGCTTTATTAGTTATGGAGTTGATGTATTGAATAAAATCAAGTTTTCGATCAAATATAGCACACCAAGGACAGTCATATCGCTTAAGCAAATAATTTGCAGGAGGTGCAGACAAATTTAGTTTTACATTTAACAATTACACAATTACGAAGACACCAGTCAAAAAACGAATACATATTACATTCCAACTCTTCATAATGACAAGCAATTGCAATAGTTTTGAAGATCGTAACATCTTCCGCATAAATGAAACAGTTTGAATCAAAGGTACTGAATATACTAAGTGGCTACCCTGGAGTATTCCACAATTAAGGTTTAACTTAATTGATTCACAACCATTAAAAAGTACCTACTAAGATCTATCAAATAAATAAGATTGGAGCCTCATTTCAAAAAAACGTTACCTAATCGTGATCGTCTATATAAAAGAAAATTTGTGTAACCCAGTTGTGCATTTTATTTTATTTTATTCCTATTACACCATTTGTCAACTTCACTTGTATGAGGTTCCCTTTTATAGGAACGCTCTTGAATTAAAAAAGCAAAAGCATAAGAAAAATGTAAAAGTAGAAGTTTGAAATTAAGGCACATCTTATTATTTCCTTGTACATATTCCTGTCGAATGGTTGCATTTGCATTTTATTATCCACATGATCTTATCAGCATCAGATTCAGATCCTCATCATAAAACAGGATCACAGTGACAGCCAGTAGCACATATATAACCATCACTTTTTTCATTGTGTTTGTATATTTTTCATGTGTTTGTTGGCTTTTTTCTTTGCACTAAAGTTTACACTACTTTACCATACTAATTTAAAAAGTAGGTACTGGTTTTTGAATTATTAAAATAGATCTTGATAAAAAGCAGGATTACATTTTTTTTTTGTATTTACGTGTTTGAATTTGCTCCGGATCAGATCATGTGGATAATAAACTATATTACAATATAATTATACTATATCTTCACAATTGATACATTTTTGTTACTTACCACTCATTTGTGAAACTGTTGGGTAGTAGCTTATTGACTCCACTGTACACGCTAGAACACCAGCCATCATTCCCAAGACACCTATAATACATATAATTAATAAACGATTAACCAATACGCTAAAAATTCTTTTATACCTGAAAGTGTAACAGTAGGAATCCCAAACTGTCCAGGATAAGGGACATAAAACCATGAAGCATCTGTTAGAACTTTAATACGCACATCCGTCCTTGCAGGATGTCCCTCATCAAAAACACCTGTTAACGTAAGAATACCGCACAAACCCCACATAATGGCTATCGTTAGAAGAACCTTTAATGTTTATGAAAATAACTCAGGAGTTCATATACAAGATACATAGATAAATGTTTTACTTACTGGAAAAAGCCTAAACAGATGAAACTGTCGAACTTCAAGACCGGAACCCTTTCTATATGCCACAATGGGAACACTTACATTCACCATTATTTGGGAAAAAAGCGTTAGCATACCTGTGGTTCTTTAAATTAAAGTAAATTTATTATGTAATTTTGTTGACATGTCTAAAATATTATTACCCTACTGCAATACCCCAATGCTTTGATGCTGAAGAGGCTGCATGTTCAAACAATGTCAAGCCTACTAACGACACTGTCGGCACAATCGTTAGCGGTGTGACATATTTAAGGATTTTCCCTACTAATCCCGTGTAGCCAATAAAAACCTGAAGTAATGCCGAGATTGCAATTGCACCTGACAATTCCCGCATGCGTACTTGCCACAATTCTTGCTTATCATCATCGTTCATTTGTGATAATTCATCAATTGGTGGACACTTCCACTGAGGCAACGATAGAATAGCCAGTGTTGGTACCAAGAAAGAAATAGTTCCGCCCTGGACAATGGGTAAGCGGACACCCCAAGTTGCCTGGAACATTGTCACAATACCAGTCACAAATATCATCGTTGAAATTATAACACCTCGACTGGGATCCTCATCGGACATACATAGGGCAGGTGTTAGGATAAATGGAATTGAGACAATAGCTCCAATCATTGTAAGATAGTGCTGAAAGGCGAGAAATATGCTGAGGTACCATGGTGGATTATCGTTTATTCCATATAAAAGTTTGGGGGCCTCTGGTGTGCTGTGATGAACCGTGTCGGCTTTGGACTTGTGGTTGTTTCCATCGATCTTAAAATAAAAAAAAATAAATTTCTCATAAATAACCAGTGTTTAAAAAACAGCAATTTGTTGCGGTATTGATTGCACGAAAGCAAAAGTAGATAATCAAATCAATTAAAATCAACACCTCTCGATGAATTGGTTGTCTTCTATTCAAATGCGCAATAATAAAAAAATCTCTATAGATGACGATTTAAGTAGATGAATCTTTCAATCATCTTGTAGTTGTAAGTAATAATAATTATTATATGCATTCGGGGGAAATTGTTGCTTAATAGATATTACGTAAACAAATTAATAAACGTCGATTTGATGACGCTTAAAAGCTTTACATATTATATACTATGTTTGATTCTATAAATATACAGAAATATGTATATATTTCAATGCCTTATAATTGAAGTTAATTGAATTGCAGTGCATGTTGTACGCTATATGCGAGTCAATGACAATATACTATAATAAAAGAGCTTAACGGTATAAGGAATAATTCTAATTAATTTTAATTTGACGAATTTGAAATGTTTTGTTGGTGAACATTGAAGAGAACAATATGGTTTTTCTCCAAATTTTTTGGTTAATTGATATGCAATGAATCAAATTAATTCCATTTGCTTTCCCGATATTTTAACAGGGGCAGTCTTTTTCAGGAGATACTAATTGTTGACAAAAAGAATTACAAAAACGTTAGTCGAAAAAAAATAAGAAAAAAAAGAGGAATATTACAAAAGCGAAACATTTTGAGGCATTTAATTTAATGGAACCCAAAAAAATGAATGTCAAATAAAAAAAAACCGAAAGAACAAAACGCCGAATAAAAAAGCAAACAAAAAAATGAATCAAACATAAAACTAAATGAAAATTGCGAAATGAAAAATGCCATCCTTTCGCTTTTTGTTTGATTTTTTGTCATATTGTTTAAAACAAATAAACGTAATATAGTAAACGTATAGAATATGAAATAACAAAGTGCTAAATAAACAAAATTGCGAAACGATAAACGGCGAAATGAACCCTTGCGAAACGTTATTTTGCCAGCTCATTCTTACTGATCATACCATACCCTTTATAATATAAATTTTATTAATAATAATTTTTGTCTATTTACATCTACATACAACGTTACATCCTCAAACTTTGAACCATATAAGCTTGTGAGTATGACTTGGAACCCTAACTTGTATTTATAATATAAATAAATAATAGCTTTAACTTTTATCTTATTTATTTATACATATACATATATGTACATTAATCGAAAGCTAAAAATGCTTTAAAACCAATTTTTTTCTTAAAACTCATCAAAACTACCGCACGCGCCGTATAATGTAAATTTAGTTTCGCAAATGATTAACTTGTAAGCGATAAATTTTCAGTAAAAACTAATAAAGGGCGTAACTAGTCTTGTTTAAAGAAACCATAAATACCATATAAATGACATTACAATAATAAATTATAATTTGTAAGGAACAATAATTGTAAGACTTTCAATTTTATTAATGGTTAAATTGCTGTCATCACATACTACAAACCAGCTCAAGGGCGGTTTATATTAACGATAATATATGAATCGAGCCATGAATTATTAATAAACATATTTACTTACCTACTCAGTCAACAATACAACAAAAACTCAGAAGTCAGAATTATTATGAATGATTATTGTTCTTATAATCATTTAATAAACATCCTCTATGCAGCTGTCTCATCAAAGAATTTATTTACAGGAGTATCCCACTTTACAGATCGAACTTATTACTAAAATAATAATAAAAATACCTTATTGGCCTACTTTACTATAAAATCTTTTTAAAAGCCACAAAAAGTAATATTGTACTTCCCTGCAACCACCCCGCCGCGCCCTTCCGCCCGCCGCCGACACGCGTAGAAATGGCATTATTACATTTTTTAAAATTCCTCATAAAATGTCGTATACGTATTTTTGGGTGGTCGAGTCATGTTTTTTTTTTTTCTTTAGTTCCACTTCCAGGTTTAAAAACTGAAACCTATAGGATAAAAGTCCATTGAAAAATTACATTAACCTTGGATTTATAACAGTAATATTTTTATGTGCTGGGAGGTTCAGTGTGAGTAGGTATACATCATTTTCCGGGTTGAAAGCCCCTAAATTGGGCGCCATTTTGGAAAAAAGAACTTTTCTTTGATATCTCTTTTGTATTTGTTAATTCTATAACTCTTTAATAATTTTCTTCTTGAAAATGTTCCTCTCTTTTTAATTAGATATAAATTTTAAGCTGACGACTAAGCCAATGGTTTATTTATAATTTATAATAACTATTGAAAATGTATAGATAATGAAAATATGCAATAAATGAATTTTTGAATTAAATATACATTTTGTGTCTTCAATTACCACTTGTATACCTACTGATCAATTGATCTGGAGTGATTGATGTTTTAAGATATAGAGAATATGATTGAATTCAATTATTTAGGATTAATCATTGATTTATAATCATTGGATAAACGGTTCATCAGTGACCCAAGTTCCTTAGTTAATAATTCCAATTTGCACATTTCGTGTGTATAAGAGAAAAGTTGAAAAAAATAGAAAACCAACCGCTTCTCAATCCTTTTTGAATTAAACCAATGTTGAAGTGGTACCATGCGCTCTTCGGTTCTTGCACACATGAAGAATATATTCAACTTATTAGTTGTAAATTAGAAATCGTAGGTACTCTTTCTTTTCTTTCAAGTTGTAAAAGCAGAGGGCTTAGTGAGTGAGTGTTGACAAATATACTTTAAAGCGGTGTTTAATAATTTCAACTAAAAGCAGTGAAATAGTTTATTTTATAAAAATATTTTTCTTCAAAAACGGTGTCCAACAGCGAACCAGTTCTTAAAAATACGCAAATGAACCAAGCAAATATGTATGTACTTAAATTTATGATTTTTTTAATTATTGATGATTTATTTAATTTTTTTTGGTTTTTGGGTTAAAGTTTCTTTTGATCAGCTTTTAAAAATTAATTAAATTTTTTTTTTTATGTTTTGTATCTTATTGTTTTGTTTCAAGTTCAATTTTTAACATTAGAAATGTTTAAACGGAGGCATACAATATAAAAAAATCAACAGAATTTCAAAAATATGAAACGCCTAGTAGACAAAGGGGGCGAAACGTGAGGGGAATAAACAAAATAAACAAAATCAACAAAATAAAAAAAAAAATAAACAAAATTATTTCATTCATGCTTTGTTGTTACTAGTTTGAGGAAACAGAAAACGAAGAAGATGATAAAACGGACAGAAAAAAAGGAGAAATGTTCGTAGGAAAAAAATGGGTATGTTTTTGATGATGATTTTTGCGAAATCCGAAAAATACCCGATTTGCGTTTACTTAAATGCTTATATCTTTCGATCCAATTATCCGATTTTCAATATTAAGGTATATAATTAAAGGAAAAATAACTGGCGTGTTACAGCAAAAAATTTTCAAAATCATTCAAAATTTTATACTAAAAACATGAAAATAAATATCGGACAAATAATTTAATTCAATGAGGAAGTTGATAAAAAAAAAACATTAAAATACTTTTAACCACCAATTGGCGAGAGGAATATAGTATTCTAAAGCCGGCGGTGGCGGAGTTTGTGCAATAAAAAACCACAATCGTGGCAAATTTGCTTCGCGTCGGAAAAAAAATGCTAAATGTTCATATGTACCTACCTAAATTTGTAGTCGGTATAATAATTGTAAAGATACATTGTGTTTGGTTTGGCTTGCTTATAACTTCGGTTCTAATAATCCGTTCATTAAGGTCTTAAAATTTAGCTAGAATATCGGACTACATTTTTTGTATTATATCATTGCACAGTCACATAAAACTATATATGAAAAACCTTATTAAATTGCGTATTTAATAGAAACAAAAATTTAATACAAAACAATAATTTTTTAAACCACATGTATTTGACCCTTTTTAGGAAAGTTATGATGTTGGTACCAATGTTCAGAAAAGTTGCTCAACATTTAAATTTAACATTCAATGTACATACATACATAAATACATAAAGCTTTTTTCATTTCTAATGTTCCTCAACTATGCTGGAATGGCAAATCGGGTAAATTTTTTTTAAGTTTAGTTTTTTAATTATTTTAGACAAATTCATGGATAAAAAGATATTAAAAGCCAACAACAGTGTTTTACTTCTGTACCCCATTTGCAAAAAAAAAAATCAATGTAGTCAAGCACGTTAAAATACAGGGAATATAACATTCTCTATAAAAGAGTTCGATATAATATTTCTGTTTAAGGGTTATGTGTATAATACTATATAATTATATAATATATATTCTATTTACACCATTAAGTAGAAGTTTTATGCACAAATATTTGAAAGGTACCGCAGGAATAATCTATTTTGGATTAAATAAAATTAATAAATTCGTAATAATTGTATAGACTTAACGAGGTGTTTCTCGATTGCAATCTCTGCAAGTCGAACTCAGGAAACTCATTAACTATGTGCATAAATTACAATTGAAATTTTGTAGGTGAAACATTGCTATGGCTGACTTATAGCAATTATTCAATTGATCAATTTACATTTTTGGAGAGTATATATAATTATATACTTATAGTTGAATGCATTGGCAGGTTTTGTTCAGTATGTTTTTGATTCGTGATTAATTGAGTGTAAATTGTTAACAAGATGAATAGAATATCTACATTAATATTTATAAATTCAAATATTATCAATAATTATTGTTTTGAGTAAAATTTCCCACAAGTAAAACAAACAAAATATACATACTAGTAAGGATTTGAAAATTAAGTTGCACATTATTTTTAAATTATAGCTTACTATCTGCATCTAGGTATATACAGTTTTAATTAGCAATTCTATATAAGGTAGGTATTATAAAATGTTCATATTATTATGTGTATTCATTAATATGTTAAATATATGTGGGCGCGAAAGTTTGGTAGTTCCTACATGCGAAATTTATTTTTCCCTTACTTTAGGCGTCCAGAAGCCCAGACTTCAACCAACAAGCTACTTTAAAAGTAGTCTCAAAAAATTTCAGGATTACTAACAATCCGCTCTACATGTCACTTGTTGGAATTTTACTTTACTGAACAGGTCGGTGTTAGTGTATAGCCCTTACAGTTTGTTTTCATTCACGTGTATATAGACGGCTAAAAATTAACCTTAGAATATTCTTATGAAGACAACAAAAAAGCGCCATCATCAACATTCAAGCTGTTTAATGATCTATTTACACCATGCAGTAGGATCTGGATCATTAATGTGCTTCCATATAGCTGAACAAATTTAACGGTGCCATGCCTACATTTTTTAAGGAAAATCTTACTGTTAAGTTAATAACATATACTATTTGTGTAAGCTATGTACATATATACAAGCCGTTATTAAAAGAAAGTCCCGTTCGAAAAATGTGTGAATATACAAAATTATTTTATTGGACACGAAAATGGCCAGGCCTGAGGCCTGAAGATAATGATATCCCACTGTGACTTCACATGAAACTGGATTATGAGAAGTAATTTTTAAATATATTAGGGGTATTCATGAAACGTCGGCGGCGCGGCGTAAAGTCGTTGTAAACTACATAAACCTGACAAATTTGTATGAACATTTTACATGTTTACGCAATTTACCACGTTTACGAGGACTTTACGATTTTGCATGAATACCCTTATTGTAGCATGACGAAGCGTGCCTGAAACAAGTAGAATTAGCCGTGTTTTTGTTAGACTGCTCAACCCCAGCCTGTTAAAGTTTTAAACGCCTTGGAGATTGCTAATGCATTTTCAATAGAATTGTGTTCTAATCAATTTTACAGCCAGTCCAAAATGTTATTCCTCTTCTTCTCGAAATATTTCATTGTGTGGGAAACACAAAGTGGGACGACTTTTACAGACTTGTGCGAAAAAATCATAACATTTTATTTATAACCGTTACCTGGTTTTAATTTGTATAAATTATTGTTCTATACTTAGTTCATTCAAGGTAAAAAGGTGTAGTTCGTAGGTACGTACTAAAAACCAAAACAAACGACATTTTGTTTTGTTTGAACCGAACTATGTATGTATGTAGTTCTATATCTTGATTTAAACACTTAACACACTTAATAAAACTGTGAAATAAGATGCGACAAAAAGCTTGAACTTATAGGTAACTTGTATACACACAATTAGTCTAGTAGTGAGTTAAAAAAATCGACTTAAAATGGCAAACAAATTAACTCAAAAATTTTAAAAAATAACAGCAACACTAACAATGTTATGCTGAGGCTTTTTAGAGCTATAAGTGAGTTGGGTATATCATATCCCACTTTAAATAACCCCGATTTTTAAAATCCCGCTTTTTATAATCTTATTTTAAATGAACCCATTTTGTTAAATGCCGCTTTTGTAGAATCTTAAACAAAAATTAAGAACCAGTGGAATAAGAATAGATATATTTCGAAGCACTGCTTTTATGTTAATATTTAGTGTATATACATATATATGTAACTAATAATTATGTTTTTTGTTATGTTATGACATAATTAGGTAAGACTATAAAGAATTTTAATCAAAACAAAGGTAGGTAGGTACTCGTATTTAGGTACATACATACATTAATGTTTTCCAAATGGTTGTGTATAACACATGATTTATTAGTTTGTACGACTTTATATAGTTCATTCAATGGTAAAAATCTATTTTTTTAATTTATAAAAAAGTTTGTATATTTTAAATATGTATGTATACTTTGAATGTAACGAGCTAATATCTAAACTAAATTAATGTTTTCTTTTATGATATTCACACATTAAAAGTCCTGGAAAAACAATGGAATGCCGGAAATATATCAAACCAACTATAACTAATTTGCTCACAAAAATCGGGGAGTGATATAATAAATTAAGAAAATATAAAATATTAAATTTTAAAAGAAATGTTTTGAAAAACGGGAACAAATTTTTTTAATTTTTTTAAATCATAAATTTTTAAATGTTTTTTTTTATAAAACGGGTATAGAATTAGACTCCTCTTCTCATTCCATTTTATTTCTCTTCGCGCGTTTTGACAACACAATAAACCGTGTTTTGCTTTCGCTAGAATGATCCATATTATATACCTATAGATAATTCTATGAATTATAGTGACAAATTGACAACATTTTTTTTTTTTTAATTTCGTATGTTTTTATTATTTTCATGTATTTCTTTTCTTTTTTCTTTAAACTACTGACTGCATTTTCAAACTAAATAATAAGTAAAAAATAATGTTTGGATATTTGAATTAGATTCAGATATGAAACAGGAAAACAGATCCAGATAGAAAGCAGGATACTGATCCAGGTCAGTAGGTATAGATAATAAAATGCAGCTATTATTTTCTACTGAAAATATTAAAACAAAACAAAAAAGAAAACAATGCACTATTTTGCCTTGCTATAATATATTATATATTATTAATATATTATATTATAACAATATTATGCCAAGAACGCATGCCAAAATATTATGCTCTTAATTCTACCAATCCAATCCGGTCAGTGGGGTACAACACACAAAACAAAACGCTTGTCAAAATCCGGGGTAAACGGTTAAAAGAACAGTTACCGCTATTTTTGGGTCAAACAAATTCAAAAGCTCACCAAAAAGTGGTAGGTGCCAAAGCAGAATAATTGTTTCTCTATCAAATTTTCTCAATATCGAGTTCGATTTTTTTACGAATGCAGTACCTACCATATAATTGACTATCATCATATCTTTATTATATATTTGGAGTAAAAACAATTAGGTAAGTATTGACCTTGAAATCGCGTGAAGGAAGTCAATAACAATCTATTTATTAATCTTCCTAAGTATTTTTAGAGGCAGATGACAACACATTTTAAAAAAAATTTATTTAGCAAGTTTGTTAAATTCATTTAGATCTATAGTAATGAAATTGATTCTCATAACTTACAACAATGCACAAATGAAGAAATAAAAACTCACAGGATTTGTTGCAGAGACACTATTTAATTCCATTGTTTATAAGGGATCTTTCTTGAAAGTATGTACATATACCAATTCGACTAGTATTTAGAAAAACTTTTTAAGGGATATAAAAATGGACCAATAGCAGAAAATCACCAACATTTAATTAAATTTTAAAAAAATAAATGCACAAAAATAAAAAGGTCACGTCCGACGTCCTCTCAAACACGGCCCGAACATATATAAATGAAAGCTACAGATTTATGAACTCGACTACCCACAGCACGTGCTTTTACTAGACTACTGAACTTATCGTTCTTCAATATTCTTCATTGCTCTTGTCTTGTCTTGTCGATCATTTCCGTGTATGATCTCTTGCCAGGCGAGTTGAAAAAACTGCTGTCAGAGAACGAAGTTTGTTATTGTGTGTTTTCTCGCGATCTACTAAATGTAATCAGAACCGAGTTCTTGGCAAAAACACCCCATCTATTACAATAGGAAAAATTTGTGGTAATCGTAATAGCACTGATGTGCTGATGTTTTGAACCATTTAATAGACTAGACCAAGCATTTGCTGCGAGAACACCATAATGTATATACATATAATATGCATAGGCAGTAGGCCCCTATAATATACAGGGTGTTCCGAAATCACAGCCACAGAAGAAAACCATGAGTTCCTGAGGTAATTTCAAGTCGAAAAACTTAAGAGGTAATTTTCTCGCTTTCGCTTCGTTTTCGACTTATATAACGGTTTTTATGATTTTTATTCTCTTTTGACTGGCTCTAACTTTGCCAAACTATAACCGTTTTCTGAATTTTTTTTAAACATTTAAACAAGAACAGTTAGAAATTTGTATCTACCATACAACTTTTTTCTGTGTTAATAACGGTTTTCCGGCAGTTTATTATCAAACGCATTTTTAGGTTTTTTTTTTTTTTTTTACTTAAACATGATTTTTTCGCAAAAACACGTTATTAAGTAAAATTTTTTTATTATAAAAGCCCAATATGTGTTCTTAAAAATTCTTAACATTTTTTTACCTAAAAAAACATTTAAAACTATTGAAAAAATAATTGTTTGGTTTGGCAAAGTTAGAGCCAGTCAAAAGAAAAAAGAATAAAAATCATAAAAACCATTATAAGTCGAAAACGAAGCGAAAACGAGAAAATTACCTTTTATGTTTTTTGACTTGAAATTACCTCAGAAACTCATGGTTTTCTTCTGTGGCTGTGATTTTGGGACACCCTGTATACTTTTATATAAGGGTGGTTCCCATTTATAGAAATTTCCAAAAATGATTTCCAACTTCTAAATAAATAAATATAAATTATACCGCAATTAAATGTATGTATTTATTTATTTGTTAACATATATACCTACATACTTTTTGACAAAATTTAAATAAAATTGAATTAAGTTGTTCAAAATTGTTCGTCATAACTCATAAGTATCTACCTACATATCTATTTCAACTTTTTTGTAAAACTAAATTAAAAATAAATTTTTGTAATATTTCTTCACTTTAATAGAAGAATAGGTAAGGTAAATATGCAAATATTACTACCTATATCAAGCCAAGAATATCTCATTGAAATAGGACCAGAAACAGAAAAGGTCAAAGATAAAAACATTAAGAAACTAGAATTTTTCTTTTTAATTCCAAGTCAATTAAGAACGCGTCACCAATTACTTCTAGTTAAGAACCACCCTAGTGTACTGTACATAGTTAAAATTAGTTGTAATGATTTCGTATAAAATATTTTGTTATGGCATTCGGCAAATTGCATTTTAATCATTTATCTGTGAGGGTAGGTACATACAACATACAATACATAACATAAAAGTAATTAAAATAACTTTAACCATGTCATTCCTCTCTTTTAACAGATTTAAGAGAAAGAAAATACGCGGCTAGCACAAAATATTTATAAATATACTGCAATACACGAATGAAGCAATTAACAATGTTTTTATTTAATATCTAGTACCTAATGACTTTATTTCGTTTCTGTATCATTTCATTTTTGTATCTATTAAGGCTCTCCTAAATCAACGCGAATTTTTCGGAATAATAAGGATTCTTTCCGCTTTTTAAATTAACTTACATGGTGATTAATGATGTCACCCACACGGGTGCAATGCGAAACTTTGAACAATTTTCGGTCGTCGCATCATAATTCATATTCGCTCGAATGTTTCGCGCCGGTTTGGGAGAGCCTTTAATTATAAATTATAAATATGTATGTAATCAACAGTGTTTTGTATAGTTATATATCAGATGGACTACGCGGTTAGTTAGGCATCATGAAAAAGTATAATTTTAATTAATTAATTCAATTAATTAACCACCGAAAATCCCGAATTTTTTAGCGACCAAAATAACAAATTCCCAAATAACAGAATAACGGAATTAAAATAAACCCGATTCATTCAGTTAGTTGGAGATGTACTACTTTTTCAGAACCAGATTTTGATACTTTTTTAATAAAAACTCAGTCCAAAATAAGTATAAGAAATGTTCGTTCTTGTTGATTCTCATTCTATTTAATGATATAAAGGGTGTCCCGAAATCACCGCCACAAGTCGAAAAACTTAAGTGGTAATTTTCTCGTTTTCGCTTTGTTTTCGATTTATAACGGTTTTTATGATTTTTATTCTTTTTTCCTTTGACTGGCTCTAACTTTGCCTAACTTCAACCGATTTTTGAAACAAAAATAAAGGAAAATCAAGAAAACAGGAATTTTATAATACAAAATTATAGAACTCGAAAAACCGTTCACATACAAGTTAGAGCGCAAATCTTAAGGTTGGTTTATTTGTGGGCTTCAGGTCAAAACTAAAACAAGGTTTTGTTCACGACGTTTTTGACTTAAATTTTTTAAATTTATAAGTCATTAGGTTGTGAATTAATTTTCTTTTTTAATTCATAAGTCACTTAGTAGCTTATGAATTACATTTTTTTAAAATCATAAGTCACTAACTAGCTTACGATTTAAAATTTTTTAATTCATAAGTCATCAACTAGCTTAATTTTTTAATATTTAATTTTTTTATTTTATAAGTCAGTAAGTAGTTTACGAATTACATTTTTTTTAATTCATAAGTAACCCACTAGCTTGTGAATTAAAGCCAAGCTTAAGCTAGAAAGTGACTTAAGCTTTTGCGAGAGGACGTGAATCGATTTAAATAAAAAATTGATGCTTAGAGCTATTTTATTTTAATTTCACTTTTATATTCCAAATAGATTTTAGATAAATGTTAACAATAGGTTAATATTTCACTTCAATTTTTATTAAAGAATCAAAAGGAAGCACTTTGAAAATTTTAAGGAATTGTTTCTCATTCAATAATGAAATCAGCCAGGTAAAACGAACACTTAATTTACACCATATTTCTATTTCATTAAAGTTTTTGTGGAAAAAGAAATTTGTGAAGAACTTGTAATTACAAGTAATATTATCATATTACTTAATTGAAGTGTTCTTAAAAATATTTAAAATAATAATAAAATCACTGGCTAGATGGAAGTGAAGACGAAGACGATTTTCAGGCACGACAACCGTAAGTTTTTAAACAGCGAACACATTTTGAAATGTTTTGGATAAACTTTTCAGCTTATCAGGAACTGTTGAGGATTAATCCTCTACAACGCACTAATCGTAACATTGCCTAAGTGATGGTGCTCAATACCATGGTATTGCTGATAAGTACAGATTCTTAAAGACAACTGCCAACTTGACACAGTCAAAATTTAAATCAAAACTAATTTCGGAATCACACTTCCAATCAGCGTTGCCAGACTTTTGACAAGTCGATTCCCTTTTTTTTTCATCCAAAAATTTTATTTTTCCCTTTTTTGATTTTAGTTTTTCCCGTTTTCCCCTTTTTTCCGCGAAAAAAAAACAATTTTTTAAAACGTAATATGTACATGTTTTTATTTCGAAAAAAATAAATCAAAATATTTTTAAATGCTAGGTTTATCACATCCATATTAATTTATATAATTGTTTAGCAGAATTGGCACCCGCTTTCTTATTGAAATGCTTTTCGAAATTTTTTATATAAGACTAGCTTCAATATACATATTTGTATAACAAATTTTTGTTCATTTAATCAAGGACTATTTCATCTTTGTACATACATACATAATACTTGTATGTAGACGCAAACAATCTTTATCTATTTCTAGTTCCACACAATTGCGATCTTTCATTAACAATTTAGTATGGAGAATTCTGCAAAGTGTCCTGTTTTCTAACTTAGTTTTGGTCAAGTTTATTGCTGAAAAAGCCCTCTCAGCGCTAGCTCCACTGTGTGGAAGACAAAAAATATATGAAACCAGACAACCATTTCCAGATTTTCAGTTTCAATATTAAGGTGCAAGCACATGGCAAGACTAAGAAATGTGTTAAATAAGAGTTTTTTTATTGAATTTGTTATATGATGGAATTGGAATGTTTTAAAAAGAAGTTTTGGTATTAAAACGTGAAAGTTTTTGGGCTGACTGTTTTTCCCGTTTTCTGGGTTGGTTTTCCCTTTTTCCCTTTAGGGTCGAAAAATTCGAAAAACGGGAAAAATCCCTCAATCTGGCATCCCTGCTTCCAATACGGACAAATTAAGGAATTATTTATATCCTTTTTCATAGACTTGTAGTTTTGTAGAAATCAAATCGCTTATATGTGTATTTAATTGAATTCGTTTAGCTATAGAGAAATGTACAAATATAAGACTATTGGTTTTATGAAATAGGTCTCCTGGTCATGACTAAATTCTGAGAGGCCCTGACCTGGCCAATTACCAATATCATTTTGAATTATTCATTATGGAACACCTTGTGTGTAGATTTTGGCACAAACATATAAGCTACTATCTGAATTCTTTTGGTCTGATTCTAACAATAACTAAAAAAGATTTTGTCAAAATATTGATATGACCTCCAAATCATCACTTCTGAAAAGTAAAGGGTAGTGTCTATGTGGTATACTATACCATATAAGCTCACGGGGTGTATAACACATTAGCTGAAACTGTATAGTTTCCCAAAAAAGTTAATACAATATAAATTAAACACTTTTAAACAAAACCTACAATTATTATTTGTCGTAAATGATAAATTTATTTTTGCAACGAATACACAAACTTGCTTAAAATACAATTTTTGCACGCGCACTAAAACTTATTGTTTTAATTTATTAAAAATAATAAAATAAATTAAGACACCATTTTAAAATTACAAAAAAATTAATTCTGATAACTTTTATAAAAAAAATCGAGGGGGTTTTCCCTGAAGATGTCGTGAATAACGACGAAACGTTGGGAAAAAGATGGAATAAAGTTTTTTTTATTTGCATTACAAATCAAACCGACCAGAAAAGCCTGCATAAATATAGACAATAGAACAGAATAATATTTATTTCATAACGAACAACTTACTTTTTTTTATTTCAGCCGAGTTATGCGCGTACTAACAAAAATCAAATCGTTTTTAAATTCAAAGGCGCAAAATTTTAAATGATTTAGTACGATGTTAAAGCATTTTCAATATGATAAAAATGCTTTAACATCTTTTTATCATATTAAAAATGCTTTAACCTTTTACTAAATCGTTTAAAATTGCAACCTACAAAGATGATTAATGATTACATTATGTGAAAATGGTAGAAAAGATTACAATTTAAAGAACAGTTTTGACCCTAAAATAGAAAGAGGTGTAAGAGGTCTATAGAGAGAAATGAAAACACAAACAACTTTAAGAGAAAACTTTTTGATTATGTTTAATTTTATTTTATTATAATTAATAGCCAATTTATACCAATAATTTGATATAATTATAAGAAAAATACAATAATTAACAAACAATAGTCACATTTCAAATAATGATAAATACATAACTTTAATTAAATTGGTTATAAAGCTAAATAAATGACATTTTATTTTGTAATGTGAATACAATATGTACTAGAATAAAAACCAAAATATCTTGCTCTTAATTTCTTTTGCTAACCCATATTTTGCTTTGCTAATTCGGGATTAAATTGACTGTTGTATTTTTGTACTACTCGCGACACACCTATAACTTGTTCCACTACCTTGGGCTTCTCAACTTTTGGACATAAGAGTTCCTCTTGACGATCTCGCTCACGGGCTTCCCGTTTAAGTCTTTCTCTTCTTAACCTATCGATGAGTTCTTTTTTGCGAGCCTCTTCCTCTTTAAGTTTTTCGCCCTTGTATTTTTTATAAGTTTTGTTTTTTTTCTTCTTTTTTCGTTTTTTATCTTTTTTTAATTTTGTTGATTCTTTTACTACATTTTCAGCTGGAATTTGTTCCAGTGTCGAATCTGCCTTAGTAATTTTAACAAATTTCTCGTCTGGCAGTAGTTTTTTTATCAAAGACAGTGGATCATGAAGGTATTTTGTTTTGAGATCCTTTTCGACTATTTCCCTATCGCCAACTTCGGCTCGGTTTGGTGGAACTTCGTACCAACTTCGAAGTTTCAAAGCTTCGTTTGTGTCTTGCCCTAAATAAGTAAGATATCCTATTTGTTTTTCATACTTCTCTTGTTCTTCTTTCTTCTCTTTTTCGTGCTCCTTATTTACAGTTTTAATATGTAGCTGAAAATCCGAGAACAGATCAACATGTCCATCGGATGTGGTGATTGTTTCAGTTGCACTTTTGTCAGCTTTGGTTGTGTAGGAGCAGTTCGCTGTTGGGTTCGCTTTTGATCTCAATAGATTAAGTCTGGCTTCACTCTCCTATAAATTTTAAATCATTGCTGATTCATTAATATTTTATTTTATTAATTAAGATACTAACAGCATATTCCTGTTTTTGAACACGTTTGTGTTCCTGTTCAGCAGCTTCAGCTTCATCGCGTCTTACTCGAGCGATATTATCTTTGGTACGAACATGCCACCTTTTAGAGAAATTATATAACAATTCCACAAAAAAAAAGATGTATGAACTTGCCTTTTTTTCGGTAAAATATTCATTTTATTGAAAGTATAAAACTAAAAAATAAAGGTACAACAAATTATATATTTTATTTGTTTTTAGTTAAATTTTATTTGAGTTGAATTTTGAGTTTGACAGTTGTTGTCATTTGTGACAAATACTGTTCTATGTTATGGAGGAAACCGAATAAATGGTCCGTTCCTTCACTTTTTATTTTAAATGTCGTGTTTTCGATTAGGGTGGTTTACATAAAAAAACATTATTAAGTCCCCTTTCATACGAGGAAACAAGTTGCTGGAGATTTTTTTTAGTTTTCTTTTAATTTCCAATTCCCACCAATCATACACGTACGTATGATACGTTCATTCTCCTTATCCTTACTTGGTGTCCTTCTCACCTAAAAACTGAAAGTTGCTGGAAACTCAGTTTCCTCGTGTGAAAGGGGACTAAGGATCCGTGATAACCAAAGTGTGTTTGTTCACTTTTTTCAACTTATTTAACAAATCAAGGCTTTTTCACAAATCGTTCGTTTGCTGTCTTTTTGTTTTTTGCTGGTGATAACCTTTAAATACCTTTTCCAAAAAGGCACGCAAATATTTTAGTCCCATTATTACAAAAATATAATTTAAACATTTTTAAAATCTTAATTTCATAATTTCTTTTAAGTTAAGTTTTCTTCGTCTTCGTCCTCTGCTATGTTTAATAGAATCTATCACTATATGCGATCGCTAAAAACTTATTTACGAAAACAACATCTCGATATTCACTACTTTCCAACCAATCTAATGTCTCAGATGGATTTTGTTTGGATAGAATTTTCGTTGATTGCCAATTCGGAATCCTTCACTATCCAGACATCGCAATACAACCATGTTTTAGCATTCTGCCGCGGGTAGACTTTTATTTGATCATTATTTTTATTGATAATGTTGATGTACATCACATTAATGAATTCCACTAATTGTGTCGTCGCCAACGGCATCTAGACGCCAGCATTTGAATAAGAATATCAAAATATGAACGAGACTAAAAAGGCTCGAGAGAAAAAATGAAACTGGACACTATCAGGTATATTTGAATTTTTCGTTCGTTGCAACAGCCCACCAAGACGAAGTTTTTAAGCGTTCAATTTAAAAATTATTAATTTGATAAAATCTTCTAAAATAACTTAAGAATACAACTTTATATTCACCTTTCTTGATTCAAGTTTTCTATCAATTAAATATAAAAGTTAAATTTGCCCAGTTTTCATTATTTTCGCTGAAAGAAACGTTTTCGTTGGGTCCCGTCCGTGACAAATTGTTTTGCTCGCAAATATTCGTTTGATGAAATTCCAGCATCTATACAGTGTGGTTGTTATAACTTTTTCTCCGTAGACAAATCTACTGTTTTTAGAGTTGGGAGCTATATTTACAGAGTTTGAGAACTTTTAATTATTATCTTATTCTTGACTACCAACATTGTTAAAAATGTATGCTGATTATATATATTTATTAAGAGTGGTGAAACTGATTGAAACAAAACTACCGAAGGAGATTTTGTGGTAGATATGCTTTCCAAAAAGAATATACTTTTTGTAAAAAATTGGAAAACGTTGGCTGCTGATTGCAGAATAACAATGAACTTTAACGAAATATAGGTAACACCAACCAATGGAAACAGTCATTTTATTAGGTTATTCGGTTAACAGATTCTCATCTGATTCTATTCTGAAAGATACTCTTTTATCGGAAAAGCTTATGAGTCAACAGAAAGGGTTTTTTATTCGAAATTCAACTATAAACAAAAGCTAATTATTTCAACAACAGATACTCTTGTTATATGATAGGAACAATTTAAGAGGAGAGTTAATAAATTAATAAATGGGTTGTGTCCTGTATATAAAGAGATAAGGCGATACCACTTCGGTAAAAAATACTCTTGAAGAAGTTAAGAATTATTTAAATGGGTTAGTTAGACTAATTTATGCTTAAAACAGTATTTCTATTTGGATTTTTAACTTCCATTATGAAAATGTATACATAAACGTCTTTATTTACTCACTTTATTGCATTTTTTAAGCTTCAAATAAATTTGACTCAATTAAAAATCTTTTTTTGTCTTTAATAATCAGCTGTTCCAATAATGACTATACAAAATTCACCTTTTACCGTGGTGAGTTTCGTTTTGACATTTTTCGTGAGGATTGGGGAGAATGCCATAAATGTAATCGAGTCACAACAATCCTCACAAGGAATAGTCACAAGAGCTTGTGACTTGTGACTCCTCACAAGGGGGAAAATTGGGCTGATTAATTAAAACAGGGAATTCTACGTTCCACACATAATCCAGATTTCTTACCTCTCTTCAACTTTACAGAAAAGATTACCTTTTGACAACAACTTCCACCAACACTGTGCAACCAAATTGCAATGTTTACATCTCTGCATTTCAAAATTTGAATCCATCTATCTCATTCTAACTGAATTGCACAAAAGAGATAAAACTACTACGTCGAAAATTTTCATCTTGTCAATTTTCTATTCTGATGGCGGACGTAAAAGTGTTAAAAACTTGAATCCGCTGCAAAGTTTAATAAAATTTTTTACCCCCGAAATGGCTGGCGACCAGCGAATTCTTAAACAAGATGGTTGTCTTAATATTGCAACCGAATCCTGCAATATAACATATCATCCAAATTTAAACGTTATAATTGTTTTTGATACAAAGAATCAAGTGAAGATTCTAGATGTGCATTCTGGTGTAATTTTACAAGCTTACACATTGTCTGGTGGTAAATACATACATACATAATTATTTTATAATTGTGAAATATTTATCAATTCTAAATAAACCAAAGTAGCTTATTGTGCAATTATTTTGTCAAACACTTTAATTCCTGAACAGTTAGTTTTAATTGGGTGTAGCAGTAGTATATTAAGCAAAAATCGCAATAAACTCCAGAAATTCCTATCTGCGCATTAGTTTGTGGGAAACACAATAATTGAAACAATAATGGCCTCGAGGAAATTTCTATACAATTTGTTTTTTTTTTTTTTTCACAGATATCAGCGGTAATGTATGCGGCAAATATATGCCACTGCAAGAAAAAGTTCTGTTTTGGGATGGCAAGCGTCTAGGGCTTCGTGGCGACTACAATGGGGTTCTGCTCCTGGATACCATAATGCAGTCGCCAGTAGTACAAAATGACGACATGATCAAACTAGAACTTCTCCTTTCCGAGGCAAAGATATTCGAAGAGAGTCTCCGCAAGTTGGAGGAAGAAGGGCTCGAATGCCCTACAGATGTGAGCAACGAATTGATGGAGAAAATTCGTGATGCTCATACAAATTCCAAAAAAGGCATCAAAGCACAAAGGGTATGTCTCATTAAATTACATTTATTTTAAGTGTACATTTTATAATGATTCACTTTTTATTTTGTATTCATGTGCAAGTACTTTGTTTTGATTTGTTCTACACAAAGCGTAACTGATTATAAGTGTAAACGGTTTTTCTTAACATATTTGACTCTAGTTCTCGATTGTCAAACGATGATGATCAAAAACTAATTATTTACACCGGGTGAAAATTGGATTCAAATTTTGCTAAATTTGGTCCCAAGTTTAGTTTATGAATGTAATGAACTGGACATATACGTGAAAATTTCAAAATTTAATCTTGGAATTAAATTTTATCAAAATTCAAATCCAATTGGCACATTCATATAATAATTCGTTTGTATGTTCACATTTTTTTTCATATAGAGTAGTTAATATCATCGCGTTTTCAACAACAAAAATACATTTTTTTTACACTTTTTTTTTTTTTAACTAATACATTATTTTGATAACATAATATACCTATACAGCTGGTTAAAAAATAAAAATATACTTAAATATCATTGACAGATTTCATTATAAAATAACGTTTTAATATATAATCTTTTGTTCCCTGCGCATATTTATAGGGACATTATTTAAGTTTTCTGAAAAATTTGCTTAATTGGTACCAGTTTTTATTTATAGTGATTACTAGTACTTAGTTGGATGGTCACCGTTTTTCAAAACTTCTTGGCATCTTCGAGTCATAAACTCAACAAGTTTGCGACAGGTTTCGATTGCTATTGCTTCTCATATTTTCTGAATACTGAATATACTTCCATAGGTTTTCTATTGGATTTTAATCCAGTGATTTGGCTGGCCAAAATATAAGAGCAATATTCTTAGTGTAGTGCACATTTTTTAAACACTTGCCCTATGCTTTGAGTCATTAGGCCCGTTCCTTTACTTTGAAACTCTGCAATTTTTAGCCCAAAACAACAAAAAAACATTTCAAAGTTCATATAAAAAAAATAAAATGTGTACTTTTGGACAAGTTTCAAAGTAAAGGAACACACATATTATTCTGTTGAAAGATCCATGGAAGAGGTATTATTCCCCAGCGTAATGCAAACATTCAGTATTTCTTGGATCCGGAAAAAAGGCTAAGAAAAATACCGCCATAGATTTAATATTATTAGCGCAAAATTTTAAACGATTTAGTACGATGTTAAAGCATTTTTAGTATGATAAAATGGCTTTAACATCGTACCAAATCGTTTAAAATTTTGCGCCATTATTAACTGTTTTGATAGTGTATTTGGGGTCAAGCTGTTAGTGTTTTTGTCTCTTAACATTGGTGTGCCTTTAGTTGAAGTAAAATTATAATGTATTTCATATTTTATTTTGTCCTCAACAAAGATACTCAAAAGGATAAGCCAACCCTGGTTCTTCTGCTTAATTAAAATGTCAGTTTATACACAATGAGAATTATTAGACTTGTTTCATTGGGAAATGTACAGCCACTGCAGTCAAATTTTCTTCGGTTACAATAACAAAACAATTAGCTATCCACATTGTTGCTGGCTTATTAAGAGACTCTCTGCGCTATGTATAATACTGTCCAATAAAACACGACTATCGTAAACTATGAAATTTGCAATAATTCAAGGTGAAAGTGAGTAGATTACATATCAGAAATTTACTTTTATATTATAAAACGTAAAATTTGTCTCATTGTTTGTATATGTATCTCTTACACTATTAAACCGATTCCGAATTTTGTTTTACTCATAAAAAGCTATATCACCCCTGTGTTATAGTGGGTATGGAGCATGTGGGCGAGCCAGCTCAGCCGATGGGATATATAATATATATAAAACATAAATTTGGTTGAAATTCAGAATACACAACGTCATGTTCTTACTGTCAATAAAAATGGACCTTTGATAAGATAAGGTTTTAGATTCAAGAAATATTTTCAAATTTTATTTTCTGAAATGGTTTTTTGTTAGATTGTGAGTTTGCAATTACAGATAGAAATGGAGCAAAAAGGAGAGTTCAAAATGTGTCTAGCCGAAATAATTATTTACTTTACTTCAACTGAATAATAATTTTTTTTAAAACAAAAAAAAACTGTTTACATAAAATAAAATAAATTCTATTTTGAAAAGTCACTCTTCATATAAACCCTTTAAAAAAAAAAAAAGAACTTAAGGATACTTAGGTCTATTTTATTCCATTAAAGTTAAACGCAACTAGTTATTTTCGTTATTTTCTTTCAAGTTTTATTGTTCGGTTTTTTTATTTTAAATAATTTCACGGTATAGCATAGCATTTTTGACTAACCAATCTTCCTCTTTTAGCGAATATATTACATTGGGAAGTTTGGGTTTCTTGTTGTTTTTTTCAGACATTATTTTCCCATAATTTGTAAAAAAAATTAAATTTAAGGCAATTTAATACAAAATAATACACAAATACATATGATATCGATATTATTGACATATTCAAATTTAATTTAAAATTTAAAATGGGTTATTTTTCAAATTGGAAGTTGGGAAACTTTAATTCTTAAACTGGAGAGTTTAGTAAATAATTAGTGAATAAAAAGAAATTTCAACTTGCGTTTCAACTCTTTAAATTGTAGAACTTGAAAGTTTTCCTCAAAATGAGCAATAGTGAATAAAATGGACCTTACTATATCAAAGCTCGTATGGAGTTTGCTAACACTCATCAAATTAGAAATGCTACTTTTGGAAAAGGGTATCGTGTGAAGTTTTCTAACACTCATCAAATTAGAAATACTAATTTTGGAAAAGAGTAATGTGGAACTGTGGAAATTGAGTTTAACTGCATTGGATCAGATGACAAAATATTTTTTCCCCTCCTGGAAGTTCAGAGGCGCGTTTCTTTTTTGTATGCAAAGATTAACTATTGTTGATGTTCAAAAAGGAAAAAACAGCAACAGCATTATAAGAAAGTATCGACGACGTGCTTCGATGTTTTCTACACACTCGAACCGCTGTGTCGAAGCATTTCATTTTACAACACGACACAAAAAATTCGCCGACACTATATTTTTATTCAGTGAAAAAAGTTAGATTATAACGGCACAGATTTGTGAAGATCGTCAGAACAAGTTAGAACAGAAAATGGCTACTTTAGCTGTTAAGTAAATATAATAAGGGTATTCATGCAACGAGATAAGTTTACCAATTGTGTAAAAAGATAAGTTTACGCAAAAGTTTGCGTGAACGTCCTTTTTATTTATTTGAATCAGCTGTTCGTTAAACGTCACGTTAAAAGTCACGATGAAATTTGTATAAGTTTATCCAAATAAATTTGTATAAGTTTCCGCAACAAAATCCTTAAATAATTTTATCCAATTTGCGTAAACCTTTTCCCATACAAAATTTGACAGTTCATTTACCAAAAGATAAATTTATCCAAAAGATAAACTTATCTAGTGTTTTACGACGTTGCATGAATCCCCCTAATATTTTCAGTAAAATTATATGTAAATACACTAATACAAAAATAAATGAATCGCAGAAAAAAAAATATTTTTGGAAGGAGTTTTACTTGTTTTCCATTTTCTCAAAAACTGGAAGACAAAGTCTGAATTGAAACGGACAGTTTAAAGTGTCCAAATGTCGGTCATTAAATGTATATAATAAAAAATTACATTTAATCTTTTTTTTTTATTTCATTTCATATGGGTACACAAAAAACGCTTTTGAGTAGTAGGATTTTTAGTTTTTCTGTTACTGCATTGCAAATATTTCAGTCAATTATCGTTCAAAGCATTTTATTATTATTGCTATTATTAATTTATTAAACATGCAACAAATTAAATACTAAAAATATATTAAATATTTTATGGGTTCACTTTGTTTAAAAACTGAAAAAAAACTACAGTATGGGGCTCTTTTTTGACATTTCTGCCAATCTTCGTTATTTGGTGAATTCTGTGTGTATCTCTTATGGCTGCGCTGCTGTTAAAGAACAGCAGTTTGTAGGTATTAAATGAGCTGATCGAATTTTTTATTTGAAAAATGAAAAATTTAGTTGGCTGTTTTTATTAATGTTGATACCATTCGCCTTATAAAAAAAAATTCTAGCGCCCACTTTTTATCAAACTTTTCGTTCGTTTTAATTAATTTGATCAAAACGATAATCAAATTTATTTACCTATCGCGAATTCTTCTACTGAACCCACCCCAGCTGAGCAGTCGTTGTTGGTAGCTTTTTTTAACAAGCTACTCCTTGCATTTCGCATTTTCCTTCTATGCCTTTTTTCGTGTTGTTAATGATGCACATGTGGATGACAAGGGTAAAGATCGCGGACATGGCACGTTAAGGATTTAAAACCTTACATTGATGTCAAGAGACCCTTAATCTTTTAACTTAAAAAAAGACATTCGAACTTCCATTATATTTTATAGTACCAGTAGGTATTTATCCGATGTTTTGTTCTTCACTTTTTGAAACTTTTTCCCAAGTTTTGCCTTAAGAAATGGTTTACTTTTATCGAAAAGAAAGCACTTTTCTTGGGAGGTAAGTGTGGGATTAATTGTTTTATTGTCTTTTGAGTTTCTTTCAGATTGCAGCATCCATTTAAACGCTGCAAATTTTAATAGCTGCAATTTTTGCTAAATGAGAAGGAAACATCTCTTCACACTCTTTACTCCGCTTATGTTTCAAACAATAGGAAAAAGCACAAAGAAGAAAGTGCTCATGAAACGTGTGTCGGAATGTTCACGATTTTACGACGTCGGAAATTTTCTGACTTCGTACGAATACCCTTATATCCTTTTCCAATCTCTCGTTTTGATGCCTATCTTGATCTGAAAATATTCCGTGTTCCAAAATTTCTATTTAGGTACAATTGCTTTTTAAAGATATCATGCAATGTTTTTGCGTGTATAAACTTATTTTTACTTATATTGGCATTTCGTTTTTTTTTTTTAAATTCATAGTGGAATACAATTTGCTTGGAACTACCTTATTCAAGCCTTAAAATGGTAGCCAACAGTGCAGTGGTTCATCTGAAGCGACTGGAACTACACATCCCAGCACTGGCAATATCGTCGGCGATAAATGAACGCTTAACTGACTTACTAGTTGGTTCAAGACTCATAGAAATAGGTTGTAACAATGGTACCATTCAACGAGTGCTTATGTACTCAGAAGCTGTGCGTCGACAAACTTTCGAAAAGTGGCCACACATGGATTACAACTGGGCTTTACCCGATCAAATGGCCCAAGCCGGTTTTTACCATCAACCCAGTACGTCTGGAGAGGACAGAGCAATGTGTTTCACTTGCAATGTGTGTCTAGTGTGTTGGGAAAAAACTGAT
The DNA here is from genome assembly GCA_951394125.1 of Epistrophe eligans. NCBI lineage: Eukaryota > Metazoa > Arthropoda > Insecta > Diptera > Syrphidae > Epistrophe > Epistrophe eligans. Next base: position 57,996,804 of record OX596028.1, read on the forward strand.
GAGCCATGGAGCGAACATGAAAGACATTCCCCAACTTGCCCATTTGTCAAAGGTGAATATACCCAAAATGTACCATTGGCTGTTACATATGCAACCAATCCGGCTGCTTTGACGAATGGTTTCGATGTCATCTCAAACAGTGACTATGCACATGTTCTTTGCACTAGCTCCTCGATTTCTGGAGAAATTACTGTTTGGAGCATTGAGAGAAATCTTAAAGAAATGCACACTTTTAATCTTTCGACATTGATGAAGGATATTTGTCCCGATGGCTATGATGAAGCAAAAATCACAGCAATGTGTGTTCTTCCAAATAAGTTGTTTAAAAACTCGACCAACAAGATGCCGATGACGAATTCTTTAAAATCAAGCGTAATCGGATCCAAACTGATCCTCGGATTGTGGGTGAAGAAAGCTACTGGAATTATTCTGCTTTTAGTTGTGGTTGACATTTGCGAGTCAGACTCAAAAATTATTTGCGACAATGGTCAGGAGCAAAAGTGTTTGGAAAATGTATGCAACAAATATGATCGCGACGATGATAACAAAACATTGCTGGAAAAATACGAGGATAGCTTCGATAGCAATGGTTTTATGCCCGAAATAGCCGCAATTAAATTTAAAATATCCGACAAGGGTGATGATTTCGATGAATACCTGGATGACGAGATTATTAAAATGGACTCTAATATTTGTGACATATTACTGCCACAGCACATTCTCTCTGACCATAAAGTCGATGATGAGTTGGACAACAATAACATGAAAACTGCCGAACAAATGGTTCATATGACTAAAAAACCCAAAAAAGAAGACATCAAGTGTTATGTGAGAAACTCTGTGAATGTCACCCCACTAATTGCAGGTCACTTTGAAGTAGCAGAAATTATACCTACGAATCGTAGTTGCAATCAGCTGTTGGTAAAACTGATACGCAGTCAAGATGTGCCCGAAGATTCAATGGAAGTCGATGATGAAGACGACTGGATCAGTGGTCAAATGCTGCTCTTTTCTTGCGACTTTAGTGGAATGATTTCAAATGATTATATAGAATCTGTTACCTTTAACCGGCATAAATGTCCATATCAAATTTGCATATTACCGGCTTGTGAAAGCTCTGATAGAAAAGTTCAAGGCGTTGACTTTGATGGGGGAGCTCTTTGTGTAGTGTGTGCTGATGGAAGTATGCAACTACGATCTCTGCAAGACTTTAAACTCATCACTAATATTGAGGTCCCTAACGAGCAATTTGTCTCGGCTGCTTATTGTAAAACACTCGACAGGCTATGTGGATGCACCAAGAGTGGTTCTCTCATTTTCTATTCGCTACACGATACCGACAACGAGTCTGGCGATGAAACGGTAGATGATGAAAATGCCAATTTTTGTGGGAATACAGATTTCTCACAGGGAAGTGGGGGTGCTGGCGATGGAGATTTGTCTGAAACGGATGGTCGAAATGGCTCTCGAGCATCAGGATGCAGTCGTAAACAGCAAAGTGAAACTCCATCAACAGGTACAACACCAGGTCCTAGTACAAGTGAAAACCAATCATCAACATCGTCGAATTTGATTGCACACAAAAGTGATTTGTCGCTTGAAGACTTGCGCACCTTATGCGATCTAACGCAGTTTGATGAAATGCTAACACCCTACACGGCTGAGGTACCTAGCTGTTGGAATGAGCTTGTGCAAGCACAGAAACAAAGAAAACAGCCACAACACTTGCGGCCCGGTGATGATACTCATTTGACAAAAACCTGGCGCCTTCATAACGATGCGTAAGTATGAATTTTGCTTTAGTTTACCTTGTATTGAACAAAATTGTATTTTTTTCCAGCACTACATGGGATGAACATATCATTGAAGTTAATCTGGTACAACCTGTTTCACTTGGTCATATTGACTTGAAGTTCTCCCTTTATCAACCATGTCCTAACCCTGCTGCAATCCAGGTTACCCTTCTGAAACAGAACACCAGTGGATTTGGGTATCGCATGAAAGGACAACATTCTGTGAATATGGCCTACAAGCAGTCAGCTGCTGTAGATGATAACATCGAATTTCCATTGAACAGTGATGGTATAAACTATTTTTTTTTTTTTCAATTAGACAGAATAACTCTTACTCTTACTCTTTATTATATAAATTCTTTCTACTGTAGGAGTTCATGAGAATCCAGTTTTAACAGAAGAATACTTACAAACTCACAACGCCGAAATATTAGCAGGCCCTATTGAATTGTCATCGTGCATGGATTTATGTGATCAAGGAGGAAATGTTACTCTGACTAGTCCAAAACTATTCAAAACCAGAGCACGTAATTTTTTATTACATATTAAAACTATGGGTGATCCAGCTAAGGAGGGACAAGGAAAAACAAGAGGTGAGTACATTTTTCGTAGAAGTAGTATTCTATTTAGTTTGTTTTATAAGTGGCTTAGTTTTTGTTTTAATTTAACTGTGATACATTGATGTTTTGGTTGAGCCATGCGATATTTTTTTATAAAGAGAGTCATGTGAAGTTTTTTTTAACATATTTAAATATATCGGACGACCTAAATTCACTTACTTTTTAAAAAGTAACCTAGCTTAATGCTTCTTTTACGCACGAACGAGATTCTGAATATTTATCACATCAAGTTTGTTTTGTTAAAAAAAAAGATTTTTCAAATGAATTAAAAAAATAGTTTTAATGAGTTTTCTTTTTTTATTCCAATTATGAAATTTTCATTTTTATTCGAATTTCAATGTGGGCACCCCCCAATTTCCGGATAATACAAATTTTGTCTGCTGTGCTGTTGTAGTACCCGTACATTGAAATCGTTTTTCATTAAAAAATTTCTATGAAAATTCAAAAGACTTACTTCATTAGTTTTGCTTTATCAAATTCATATCTAGCTGACCCCAAAAACTAACGACGAGAAATGCTTTATTATGTATTATTGCGTTGTTTTAAATTCGTGATTAAGAGAAACCATCTGCAAAGAGTTCTCATCACGTCGAAGTCTCGTTGTCTGGTGAATCAGGCATGACACTACGCCTAAAATTTGCACGCACACAAGCACAAACAAAACACGCATGTGCAAAAGAAATGTTTCTACCTTCTTTAAATATTGGACTCATAATTTCTGTTTGATAACTTGTTCGACGTCATACGATGAATTACGGATACGACCACTGACGCTGATGTATAAAATATCACTGCAGAAATGAAAATTCTTTTTATTAATTTAATTGTTTTCTTCTACTGAAATATTCTTACATAATATAAACTTATGTCCCTATCCAGCGTCTGCCTTCTGTATATGTGCCCTAATCTAAAATATTAACCGCATCAAGCCGGATCGAGTTGCTAGTAAATAATAAACAAAATATATTAAATGCATAATATCCTACATTAAAGGAATTCATATATTAATATGGACATACGTATTTTAAAAATATCGTACTAAGAAACGATGTCAAAAATATGATTTGCTGTTATATTTTTTTGATATGAATGTTACAGTAAATCCAAATATTCTGTTCTCTTAATTTTATTTTTAGAATATATCCCCTTTCATAAAATGTGTTTCTTGTTTTAATAAATCCTAGGTATAAGCTTACAGCGAGAATTTTGCTCACATTTTTAAGATGCAAATTAATTTAGTGCTCGAATTGTGAGACGAAAGAAGTCTTATGTGCTTATTATGAATGAGAAATCAACTGAGTTGTGTTATCTCTACGACGCTTTGACATAAAATAAATGCCTATTTGGAAATGTATTTTTTGAACTCAACTGAAAGTACCAGTAAATTATAGGTATATAACGTTTCGATGGAAAAAAGTTTCATAGTTCAAGTTCATAAAATGGATTACAAATGTTTAGATCGAATGATCCCCGAATCGATCAGTTTTAAAAATGTCTTGTATATTGTATAAAACTGCAAAATAAAGCTTAAACATTTATGGGAATAACATTAAGCTTAAGCCAATTACATACATTATGTATATCTATTTATTATGGTTCAAACTCACTGTTTTCGCTGAAATATTAAATTTCCGATGTAAATAAAGTTAGACGTATTTACTATTATAACTAAAAATTAACTTTATTTCTATAAGCTGGAACTACCATATCGGTTCGAGACTCGTACAAGACCAAATTACTCTTTATTATATAAATATAAAAAGGCTAGTGTTGGCGGCAACACTCACCAAGTTATATATTATGAACGATTGTTTTCATAAAAATGAAACGTAATACCAATAAAGCAAGCAAACAGAACGTTCATTATTGTTGCTTATTCTCTCTTCTACCCACCCCAAACATTGTTGTTTTGTGATGATTTAAAGTGCAGTGATTTTAAGTTGGTGTTTGATGATCATTTATTTCTATAATACTTTAATTTAATTTTTACATGTATTACAATTAGTTGTTGCTAAGTTGTGTTTTGTTTTTCCTTTGGTTTAACTGATATGTGATGTTTTAATCAATTTTTATCTATATGTCCCTTGTGTTTCTCTTACTTTAACTAACCAAACCATCATTCATATTTTGTTTATGTACGTTCATCTTTATTTTTTTTTTTTGATTTTGATATCCAAAACAAAAAAACCTTTTGCTAAAAATTTTCAGTTCCGGTTAGAAAAAAAGGTGTCATGCGATTCCTGATTTCATCATATGCAAACAGTACATCACAAAACTTCACTAACGCCACATTTTCTCAGAAAACCTCCTCAACCACCAAACAATCACGAAATGAATTTTACATAGGTATGCCAAAATCTATCATTATTTTTCTTTTTTTCAATCAAACATCTCATTGCTTCTCTTCATTTATCTTTTATTGTTTTAAGTTTTCAAATTAAGCTTTAATTTTGTGTGTATGCTTTTAGAGAAAGATCAAAACAGTCCCAGGAAGCATGATTTTCATTTATTTTGTTTTAAATTTACATTTAAGTTGCCTATTTTATCTGTCGAAATTTACCGATTTCTTTTTCATGTGTCCTTTTCCATTAAGGTTGTGACTGGCTTCATGAGATCTCAATAACTGTACGTGGTACGAAATCACATTCTCGCATACCAAATGAACGACTTCAAAGGATTGCTATGCTGGAGAGTAACAATGTTCTGGAAAACTTACTAAAAACACTTGCGTGCAGTACATCAACGGCGCTAGACAAAAATTTAGCAATCGATATTCTACTCTGGATCTGCACAATAAGGCTCAATCGATTCAGAACACCAAAGTCAGAACGATATAAATCTGGAGAGCCAAACAGCAGCAAAAGCAGTTCATCGTCTGGAATTTTTACAGACAATTCTTCAATGGACATGCAATCTCAACAGCTTGAGTGTCTCATTATTGTTGAAAAATATCTAAAAGATCTTTTGCTAAATTGCATAATTAGGAGTAACAGAACTTTGGCACATAAATGTGTAAAACTTGTGCTTATTTTAACAGAGTAAGTTAATGATAAATCAATTTTCCATAATGTACATGTATATGTATAATTCTATTAAAAAAAATTGTCAGCAAAATTCATGTTTATAGAAAAATATTACCAAATGGATTTTACTGAAGAATGACTAGTACAAGCACTACTTTATAAATTTTTGGTTAACTTTACCTAAAAAATATATTTTTAAGAACTAAACATTATTAGAAAACTAATTACAATAATAAGTTGTTTTTTGTTTTATAATAATGGGTGATTTTTTAAGAGGTTTAGAACTTTTTAAAAAAAAAAAACACAAAAAATTCGAAAAAATGAATGAAATATTTATTTGAATCGATAGTTTGAACCTTGCAATTTTATGTTTAAAGATAATTTCATGCAAATGTTGACCGCGGCTGCGTCTCAGGTAGCCCATCCGCTGAGTCCAATTTTGGCATACTCTTTCACACATATCGGCCGGTATCTCACGAATGAATGCATGGATGTTGGCTTCCAGTGCGTCAATCGAAGCGGGCTTGTCCCTATAGACATTAGCCTTGACATACCCCCACAAAAAATAATCTAATGGTGTCAAATCGCACGATCTAGGCGGCCAATTGACCGGCCCGAAACGTGAAATTAACTGTTCACCAAACTCGCCTCGCAATTGCGCCATTGTTTCGCGTGCTGTGTGGCATGTGGCACCGTCTTGTTGAAACCACATATCATGCAAGTCAAGAACTTCCATTTCGGGCAAAAAAAAGTTTGTTATCATCGCTCGGTAGCGTTCACCATTGACAGTAACGCTGCGATTCGCATCATCTTTGAAGAAATATGGCCCAATAATGCCGCCGGCCCATAAACCGCACCAAACAGTGGCTTTTTCGGGATGCATTGGTAGCTGTTGCAATGCTTCTGGCTGATCTTCACTCCAAATGCAGCAATTTTGCTTATTTACGTACCCATTCAACCAAAAATGAGCCTCATCGCTGAACACAATTTTTCGATAAACAACATTTCGAACCGAGCACGAATTTTGATAGTAAAATTCAATAATTTGCAAGCGTTGTTCATTTGTAAGACGATCCATGGTTAAATTGCAAACCAAACTGAAGCTGTTTGACAGTGACACAAGGTACTAAACACACGTCAGCTGTCAAAACCAGTGTTGCCAAAACCAAACCAGCTTAAAAATCACCCGTTATAAGTTAATGCAATTATACCAGCTTAGCATAATAATATAGAAATTGGTTTAAGCAAAAACAACAAAAAACTTAGAAAATTCAATCCTTAAAAACTGAATTGACAAATAAAATATCCATTCACAATCCTTGCAACTTGTTCAATACTCACATTCATAGTGAAATTTATTAATTGTGAATTCTTATACTTATAATAAAGTTTTATTTGATTTTACAGAGGTGTTCGAAATCTACCAACGGAATTGCAGAACAAAATCAGATTTGATGTTTCACTTAAAAATGCCATAACAACAACGCTCCCCGATTTAACCTCGTCAAAGTACTCAAGTGTAGTTCGATGGTTCATATTGTTGACATGTTCAACTTCAACTGCTGATTCACACAACTCAATATCGGAGATTTGCGTTAAACTTTTGATGGATATAACTAATGAGATAGAAAAGCGATGGGATCCATATTGTTCGTTATTGGGAACAAGGTTTGTTCAAAATATCTTTACATAAACATTATTTCAATATTATGTAATCCTTTAGGTTTGGTTTATATGGTTTTCCGTTTGAACCCGAATTATTCGACGTTGATTTGCCAAATATGAGCAAAAATAATACAACTTCGCCAAATACATTAGTAAATATTATCCGTTCAAATGCTGGATTATTACAGTCACAAGGAATGGACTTCAAAAAGCTTAGTTCAATAGGTAAATAATAGTGGCTTCAAATACAAGAATAAAGTAAAATTTTAATGATGTTTTGAGTAAATTATTTTTCCTCTAAAGCATCACAAAATAGAAACCCACAATTGAACACTATTCAAGAAGAATTGCACTTTTTTTTTTCAGATGGCGTTGAATTTCGCTCGTTTCCACATTTAATAAAATGCAAGGGCGTTAGTAACCAATTACGTGGATTGCTAGAGGTGGAACAATTACACTTTATTTGCTCCGCCACTTCAGAAGCTACTAGAATTGATAACATGGATAGTTCTTCTACAAGTAGTGCTTCAAATATAAACATGGAAGAAATTATAATTCCTACTATGTCAAATAATATGGATGGACAAAAAGATCCAGAAAATGGAAAAGTAAAATAATTATTAACGCAAAAGCAAAACATTAAAACTTTACTATTTCAGTTAAACGACATTGTAAATAATGTAAAAAATATTCTTGCTGACAAGCTAAAGATGTGTGCAATCATTGGAAAAGATGAATTAAAGGCGAATGGAGTTGGTATGTTTCTTATCACAAAAAAGTTTTTTGTTTTATATAAAATCTTATTGTTTTAATTCAAGCTGAACCGTTAGAGTCTTCAACACAAACTAAGAAGGCAGGAGATAAATCATTCAAATACAAGCATCTTCCTAAGTTTAAAGCTATCTGTCAATACATTGAATGTTGTGACGAAAATCCAAGTCAACCTGATAGTGATCCGGAAGTAAAACTATCAAACAAAATCATTCAGCGTTATTTGAATGAACAAAACATGGAAGAGAACACAAATGTCTTCCCGTGGCATAAAATTCTTTCGCCACCACCAAAACAAATGGTTGTCATTGATAGAATGCATTCAGGAGCAAGACGTTTTGTTGTGCTGGACTTTGGTTCACCAATTCTTTTGACTGATGTTGTAATTCCATCATGCGATGAGTTAGCGTCCCTTCATATTGATATTTGGTGTTTCGAAGAAGAAGCTGATAGCGTTCGTTTAGTTGTAACACAAGATATAGGGTCAAAGACATTGGTGCTGAGTGATCTCCAGCCGCCACCAATTTGTCGGTACATGAAAATAACTATTACTGGACGCTATGGAATGTCAAATACAAAGTGTAAGATTCCATTGGGATCGTTTTATGGACATACCGTCGTTCTAGACAGTGATGGTTATGGTGATCCTTGTAAGTTTTATTCTTTCCGAAAATACATTCTGGAAAATGTGCTTATATTTGCTTTTTTAGTACTACAATACATGAAGCACCCACCGAGTAATATTCAGACACAAATCAAAGCCCTTAAATCGTTGTATGAAGATGTTCACTGCCGTTATAGTTTGTCGAGTTGTAAGCTCATGGAAATGCTTGCACCAGTTCTTAATTGTGAACTCTCCAACGTAGCACATATGCAAGCATTTATCAATAAACAACGTGAGGATGATGGTACTTTGGATAGTAGCAAAATTGTAGCTACATATGAGGTAAGCTCTTTACTGGTGATTGAAGTTTAATAAATAGATTCTTAATATATATACTGAAATTATTGTGATGAATCTTGGTGAAATGTTGTATTTATATATATATAAAATGTTGTCATTGTAAAATTGTTAACATCGTTGAAAGATTTTAGCTTTAGTTGTCATTGAATTTGTGTCACAACAAATTAATGTAGGTTGAACTGAACTTGTTTATGGCAAAAATTGCAAATTGACAACTTTTTCTATCATTATTTAAATTTTTTGAGAAATTATGTAATTATTTTTTTTTTTTTTCACAAAAATAATACATTTCAACGAAACTTGACAGTTTTTCTATATCCGAAATCAAATTATACTTTTCCAAAATTTTATTTAAACATTAATTTAAAATTGCTCAATTACTGCAGGTTTTCTAGATATTTTAACCTAGAAGTTCACAAAAGACCGTTTTTCGATACACACTAAGTACTACTTTTCCCATTCAAAATCCAATTTGAATTTTTATTTCAATATTTTGATTACTCTTGAAGAATTTCTTGCTTGAAATGTTTTTCATTAAAAGTGGGATAGTCAGGAAATAAACAGCGACATTCAAAGGCTATCAACTAAAAATTGGGTAGATTGGATTTAGTTCCAATCTGTTTTAAGAGGAATTATTAGTAACTTTTAAGTTAGAACAGGGTGTTTATAATAAATTTTCTTAAGGCAATATTTTAATGCACTGCCTTCCATTTTCAGGAATGTATCTTACTACAGCATCAGATAAACGTCATTAAAAATGTTATTCTTCGTTTGGAATCAACCTTTGAAACTAACTTAACGAATGAACCAAAAAATGTTTTACAATTAGCTTCTAGAGATAAACTTAGAGTACTAAGCCAAGGATTGGTGGAAGTTCTTCTGCATTTCTCAATAGAATATGGACTTAAGGTTAATTGAAAAAAATGTTTTATTTTTAGCCTTGAAAAAATACTTAAAAATATTCCTTTGAAATTTTAAGAATATTTTACCACTACATTCGCTCTTCTCAATCGATGTTGCCAATACGTTGTTTAACACGTTAGTCGTAAGTGGTGATGCACACATACAGCTTGCAACATGCTCATTATTAGTTCGCATGTGCTGTTTCCGCAGTTGGTGGGGAGACTTTCTTGCTGATATATTTTGCAATTTGTTTTCCTCCCAAAATAGCAAAATTTTCCCACAAGATCGGTAAGTTTTTTTTTTCTTTAAGCTGCTTTTGAGCCATTCAATAATTTTATTTTTATCGATGTCTTAATATTCTAGGATTTTCTTCTTGCTAACATACCTTGGTCGAAGAAGTATTGCTATGGGTACATGTCGTTCAATTGTGATTGATGCCATTCTCAAAACACTGGCTAAACTGTTGGCTCCCATTTCACCAAGATATCAGGCAAATGAAAGTCCTCTGCACATGGATAGAGGTGAAAACAGTGGAGATTTGTGGTCTAAATCAGATTTGCAGCTTGTTACCTGGTTGCTTTTATTCCTGTCAGTTTGCTTAGACGATAGTGTTGAAAGAAAAGACAAATGTAAGTCTGTATTCAGTTTTCGTAATTTTTTTAATCATGTAATCAATTAACTTTTATTGCTAGCTGCCAATCGCTGGGAATTTATGTCCTGTGAAGCTGATTTCGCAAAAACTCGATCTCAAACCAACAACAGCTCAGGTAAACAACTTAGAGGTTTCAAAAAGCGAATTATTCAGCAAAACAAATACAGTATTCAACCATACACCGATTGGGGAAAAAAGATCTTTATGATTCAAAATGAAGTAAATGCATAAGTTTTTTTTATTGATAAACACAAAAAAAATAGTTAAATTCATTACAGCATCCGGATATTTTTATGCAGCTTACTGGTAAACCAAAAACAAAAGCAACAGCTAAACCAAGTACTACACCCAAAATTATCAAGGATCCTAATCCAGAACCAGAAAATAATTTCGACAAAGGCCTTAAGACAATACGGTTGAATAATATCTTAATTGTTATTCGTGGGCTAATTGCTCTTCTGTTAGAAATGGACTTTAGTTGCAATATGGATTTATTCCTATTAACATGCAAGGTATGTTTATTTTTTGATGGGTTTCTCCAAAAATAATCTATAATAACATATATTTTAATTTCTAGGTGATTGCCCGACTCGTGTCTGCTTGTAAATCATCTGTGCAACTTTCTAAGATTGTTTCCACAAACCAACTGGAGCAGCTTGTACGTCTTGCAGTTTGGAATGATCAACAACAGCCCTGGGCTGTTCATGCTATCACTTGTCTTCTACAAGTAAGTGTTATCTAATAATAAAGTGATTAAATCATTTGAACTTTTTTTTTATTATTAAGGACCTTTTAGATGCTGATAAGCATTTCAAGGATCAACCCCAGACCTCTGAACCAAGTTGTAGCGATCAAAGGGGCATGGAAGGCGTTCAAGAAGCAGAAGAAGTCTTTGTTGACTCAACAGGTATACAATTAATTATTTACACATAGCTTTGAATGTTTTTTTTTTATCACGCTGTTCGCTATGATGTTTTGTATTTCATTTGATTAAGAGTTCAGTGAATGATTGTTTTATTCTACAATAAGTTAAGGATTTCAATGTTTTTAAAAGTTTAATTTATTATTTAGATGGCTTGTAGCTAGGATTGTATTTCCGTAAGTTCCCCTAGGGTTTTATTGCGTTTTTGTTCGACTTCTAGCACTATGTTCGCTCCAACTTTGTTAGTACAAAAACAAATACATATCGCTTATTTTCTGTAATACTCTCATAATTCAAAAGAATTTGACGATTTTGAACACATTATAACATTGAAATTAAAATATTTAGTTCTTTACTTTTGTCAACCATCCAACATCAATAGTGGAAAGAGATAAGGCATAACAAACAACATCCAATTATTTAGAGAGGACAATTTATATGAAAGATTAGTTTTGGTAAAATAATTATCGTTTTTTAAGATGATGTGTGATGATCAAATGTGTTGAGACTAAGATGTTCTCAACACACAACTGTTCGTTTCTAGGTAGGATGAATTGGCCGGAAGAACTGCATGTTGTTTGGTCAAGTTGCTGAGATATGTTTAAGATGCTGTTACGTGTTGTCCAGGATAGTGAGTTGTTACGGTTTGTTTTTGCAGATACACGTTTAACGTTGCGAACTTGAATAATGTCGAATGTCCACGAAAAAATGTATTGAGTATATAGATTAGGGTGATCGTTAATGGTTTTTTTTTTTTTTCCACATTACGTTTTGCCTTAAACCGATTTTAAATAGAGAAAAGAAAATTACCTTTTTTCTGATTGATATTTTCATTCCCTATAGTCGATGTTAACGGTTAATTCAAAATAACATTTAGATTATATAGTGACAGGGTTATTCGCATAAGATGTGACAAAAAACTATAGGACATGCAGATTGAGTTAAGACCAGAAAAAAACAATTTGGAAGGGTAATCTATTTCCACTCGATTACGCAGGAAGGGCAATTTATCTAAGAAAAATTGAAGTACATAAATCCATTTGTTTTTTGGCTTTAATCTTGGATTTAATCTTGATTAGAACAATAATAACAGGTAAAAAATAAGCACAAAAATACGTCAAAACCTGAAAGAAATTTTTTAAAAATATTTTCAAACGTTTTTTTTTTATTGGGTTTGAAAATTATTTCTTTAAAAACTGTTCAGTTAAACAACTTGATTTAAATAAAAGAATAGATTTCTTGATTGAAAAAAAACCTATGATATATCATTGTATGTATTGCCGTTGTTTTTTAATAACTTGGTTTACACTTATTGTAAATATTATAAAATAAAAATAGTTTATTAAACCTAATTGATCTAAAAATATCACTAAATTTGTAACCAATATATCAACATATGTTCATATCGACTGAACATCAAGTGAATATTTTAAGGTACCAATATTTCTTATAATAAAAAATATATTAGTTAATCTTGAAATAGGCTTTTAGATCCATTTGATATAAAATGAAAATATGAGGAAATTATATTTTTTGTATTAAGAAATATTGGAATGGGTTATATTATAATGTAATAGATAACGTTTTGAATGAATGCACAACACCGGCTTTCATCTTTTCATTAGTACTTTTTCCAAAAGAGCGCGGCTAATAAAGCTAAATGCTGGTTTTAGATAGGCATACTCGTGTGAAGCATTTTTAAAATTAATTTAATCTGAAGCATTTACAATGTAGAACTCTACATTGTTAGTTATATCAATTATACGTTGAGCCATTAATTTGCATGTTATACAAACGAGATTGCTGTAAAACTGTATTCGGGTTAATCGCATGAGGAAATTTCGTTAATGATCACTGATCAGCCTATTAAAGTCTCTTCTATTGCGGGAACAATACAAAATTTGGACTATCGTTTCTATGCGGTAGTTGAGAATAATTATGAATTAAATTAAAATAGAGTAGCATCAGAGTTATATATAATGTTAATGTTAATGTTATAAATTTAAGTTTAGGTTGTATGAGAAACAAATTCTTAAAATTTTTTTTTTTTATTTAAGCTATATTGATGCCATCATCCATTATTCCCATTTCTGGAAATAGTAGTATGTCATACGCAGATGGTACGCTTAAATATGCTCAAGATATTTGACATTTAGAATAAATTTAATTTAAAACTTATTTTCTCACATTTCAGCTGTTAAATATTCACACCTCCCATCTTTAATCGAATGCGAAGACACTGAATTCGAAGACCTAATGCATGAAATTGATATAGATAATAGATCGAAAAATCTTATTAAAACTGATTCCGTAGCGCAAAACAAAAATAATTTTAATTTCTTTTGTAAAACTGTCTCGAGTTCAATGGATGCTCGATTAGATTTTGGACTAGATACCAATGTAGAGATTTCAATACGTCGACTGACAATGATCTCATCCTTGGATATGTATGCTTCGTTGCCACAAATTCTAACCAATGAATACATAAATTCATCACCTGATACAGCAGCTTGGCCAGAATATGTAACAGATATATGGTCAGGACCTGAATACAATTGTGGTCTGCCAACCTATCAAATGTTCAAAAATGTCTTCGATTGCATTTTTGCAGATCTACACTTGCAAGTAAAGTTGATACAAACAAAAATATTAAAAACAAATTGCTGAAAATTGTTTGCTTTTTTTTCAGGACACTTGGGTGCACTTGGAACAAGTCTTACAAATCTGGCTTACGCTCAACAGTGAATTATCGGATAAGCCTTACAATTCAGGGCTTTGTCCAAACGACATCCCCAAAATACCCTTTGGTCCAAATGCAGTGCAAGGTCTGTTATTAGCTCTAGCTTGGCATAATGACATAAAACTACGTACTTGGTGTCTTGGCTTTCAGTGCTTGTTGCTGGCTTGCAATTCGCCATCCAACTTTGAAAGTGGTAGTTTTTTACATATTTTTTTTTTGTTTTATGATGTTATGGTTTAATGTTTTACCATTTTAGGAGAAGCAAGTAACAGTAATTCAAGGATTGGTGATATAATAATAAGTGATGAGAACTTCGAAAAGATGCTCCTCCGTTTCTTTTCAGGGTACGGGATGAGCTCTTCAATCATCACAAATCGATGTGTAAGTTTCTTTCTGATTGAAAGGTTTATTGTTTTCTAACTTATTCTGCATATTCAAAGGCCGGACCAACGATTTGCAAACACTTGCATGAGTTACTCTTGTGGCTGCATAAAAAAGCTGAATTCACAGAATCTGGTCCATTAATAAAGAAGAAACTTAAGGATACACTTTTAAATGTTATTTTACAACTAATACAGCCAGGTGGAGCGATTTGTAATCAGCAAGGTCCTATTGATGCTCAAAGTCAACTTGTTCGAGACTTACTTCTCATACAATACGATAAAGCGGATTTAAATGTTTCGCTTAGTATTATCGAAAGTGTTTGTAAGTAGATTGACATTATACAAGTACGAAAAACATTATTAAAAACCTATAATATTTTATAGCATTCTTGGTCTACAACAACATCGCAAATGCAGATAAAATTCAATGTCAACGCTCATCAGACGATAATAGTTCAACAAATAATTTTAGCAGTTTGTTTGCAAACGTCCTTGGGTCGGAAAACTCAAAACAAAATGCATCTCTTTCGGATAATTCATTGATTATAAGTCTTCTTAAATTGTCATCTTCATTAATTCAAACAGAACTCCCAAGAGATGAAAGTGTAAGTATATATTTTAAACTAAAACAAAATAAAATTGCATAACATAATAAGGGTATTCATGCAACGTCTTAAGTTTACAAATTGTGTAAAATGTTAAGTTTACACAAAAGTTCATTTACCAGAAGATAAACTTATCTAGTGTTTTACGACGTTGCATGAATCCCCTAAATATAAATACTGTAGGTAAAGGTCATTCAAAAATGCTTCATTTTCATAAATTAAATTTTTTGTATGGGTAGGACTTAATTCGATTTCAAATGCAGAAAAAAACAATTCACTATTTTTTTTTTAAATAAACATATTGTAAGTGCTACCGTTGTTGTTTAATAGCTTTGTGTCCGCTATACATTGTTTTTGTAAATTGGCCATCTTGCCTAAACGTGAGAAAACATACCCTGTTTTACATTTTCTTTTCTTTGCAATAAATTAATAATATTAATAAAAAATATTCACTTTTTTTTAAAATATTTTTATAAATATCTATAAAAAATGCGTTAAAAAGCTAGGGCATGTAAATTGGGACTAGATAAGAAAAAACCATTTTATCTAAGAAAAGCTGAAATATATAAATCCATTTGGTTTTTGGCATTCGACTAAATATTGATAAATTAAAAACATTAAAAACGGGCAACAAAATAAGCACTTAAATTCGTAAAACCCTGAAAAATAAATCATTAAAACATTTTTTCAATCCAAGACGAAATTTTATATGAATATAAATTAAAAAATCTTGCATTAGTTTCCTTAATACTACCAGTTAGCTGAATACTTTATTCAAACAATAACTTTAAATTCAAAATTCCTTTTTGTTTGATCATAAGTTTAATATTCAGCCTTATTATGAGTTTCATCCGAAATATATTTCACCTTAAAATTTTTTGTTCACCCGGAATTTTAAAAGCTATTGTGAGTTTCGCCCGAACGAAATTTCGTTCGCCTACAAAAAATATGTGGACATTTAGACTCTCAATGGCATTACATTCCACCCGAAATAAATGTCCACAATAAGGGGAATTTTTCAAACATGAAATTTCGGGTGAAACTCAC
This sequence comes from Epistrophe eligans, assembly GCA_951394125.1. Lineage (NCBI taxonomy): Eukaryota > Metazoa > Arthropoda > Insecta > Diptera > Syrphidae > Epistrophe > Epistrophe eligans. Next base: position 58,012,892 of record OX596028.1, read on the forward strand.
AATAAGGCTGATTGTTTGGCCAATGGCCGTCTACTAGTTTATATTTCCAATAGCAGTTAATACTACCAATCTCTGTCTTTTGCGTCGTTGTACCAGTTTCGTTTTTGTTTAGTCAAATAATCTGTACATTTTTTCTTTGCTAATAAAGTTGATTTTCTGCTTTCTGGTGGTTTTCATTTTGTGATCATTTTCGTCCATTTTCGGTCCTGTATTTCAGAGTCTTTTTGCTAGTTCAACTGCGCTAAACCAGTTCTTCCCATTATTTCTATATTTCTCGCTCTTAATACTTAGGTTAAGTAATTTTATTTCTTTTCGGTTAAATTTAAAATTACAGCGATAGTTTTTCAATTTTATATTTACATGCAACTTGCATGTTTTAAATTTGATTGTATTTTTTTTTCTCTTGAACTATAAATGACTTGATCTGACCCAGATAATTACAGTCTGCTACGTATTTTATGTTTTCTTTATCTAACGTTTATACCATTTTTAATATGGTTAGTCTTACTTACTTTGGGATTCTGTAATTCAGGATTTTTTGCTTCGGTGTTCTGTAATTCGAAATTTTGTATTAGAGATATCATACCCAACCCGATCGCAATCGGTTTAATTTAAATCGTTTAGGAAATCTACATTAGACATTGTTTTGGTCAGTCAGTCTCATCGAAGCTGCCATAATGAGATCAACACCCGGATGTATGTCGTTTTTATTTTGTCCACCCATATTCAGACTTGTTTGTATATCCTTGTGAAACAGCTTGAAAATCCCCATACTTATGTTTAAGTGTTACCAAATGTATTGAAAATATTTTTATTTTACTTTATATTTTAATCTATTTCATTTTAATGCGTGTTCTTAATTTAAACTCAACACGAAAATTATTCAATCTTTTCCAAAAATGTACACATGTAGCAGATAAGTTTTTTTTTTTATTTCAAATTACAAAGAGCAAGGTTTAATTTGAATTTTTGTAATTACACAATGTAATGGGTAATTGACAAACTAAATATTACGCAATCCTGACTTATGTATATTGTTTTTGTTTACGTTTCTTAGCACGTACTGATGCATGAATCTGATGTTTCAACGGAAAGCCAAACTGATGAAACTAAAGCCGAACAGTTAAACATTGATAGCAATAAAACAAAAGTTCCATGCATTGCAGATATGGGTAAAAATATAACTTAATACATTTAAGTATTTTTAATTGAACAGTAATTACTATTATTCTTACAGTACTACGTCATTTTTCTACAATGAAACGTCTTCTTGGTTCGTTATCTAACTGCTCAAGCAACTCACTTACACTTATGACACCAGGATCATTGTACTCGATGAAATCACCTGACTCCACTTTTCTCCTTGACGAGCCACAAACAACAACTGATGCAGTCTTTAGCTTATTGATGCTATTGAGTGAGAAGGCATCAGAAACGAGTTTAGTTATAGCTCCTCTATGCCAGTATTTAGAAACAAGTGTGAACTGATCTGAAAATCAAGTTGTATATATATAAAAAGGTTTTGTATTTTTATATTTCAGACTCCATAGCTCGCAACGCACTTCCTCGTTTGCACTTATCCGAACCGTTCCTTTGGTACATCTTAAAATTACTTGAAGCACCACAAGCTGTTCACATATTTACCGAGATGGGCGGAATACAGATAATTTGCCATAATTTAGTAAAACTGAACAAAGTTTTGGTCAACATTCAACCCGGACTGGTATAAAATTACTGTCCGATATTTTAAGACACACATTTTAATTCAATTCTTCCTCTAGATTTCTTTGATCATGCAACATATGACGAAAAACACAAAGCTTAAACTTCATAATAGCAATTCACCTAATGGTAGTGCTAAAAAATGCACATCACAGCAAAATCAACGCAACCAAGATGGTCTCATTAACTTTGCACCATTTTGTAGCATATCCTCGGAAAATGACACTGCACAATCGGCTGATGTGTTAATTCTTACACCTATTGCGTCACACAGAAGACCAAGAACTCCAGCCTGGAGTTATATGTTCTATCCCAATGAATCACATGTAGATTTGACTATTACCCTTCCGACAGCTATATTGCTGAAAGAAATTCAGTTGCAGCCGCATGCGCCAACCCTGGTGTCATGTCCATCTGCTGTGGCAGTAGAAATTTCCAGAGACTATGGCCTAGGCCCAATTCCATTTGGACAGCCGTTAACTACAACCGGGATGACATGTATTCGACTGAAGCTTTCCAAACCCGAGATCGCCACAAGTATTGTATTGAGGCTTTATAGGTATATATTTTGATCCTATTTCATATAATTTGTCTGACTATATTATCCGGTTTTCAGACCCAAAGATAGCTCAAATATTGGTTTGACCCAAATAGCTATTCTTGGTAATACGATTTTCTCAGCTGGCAGCAACGCATTTGGTTATGGATCAGATTCTGGAGTAGATGACGATTCATTAGCCAAGACAAGTGTCGGATGGATTCGAATTTTGGCTAGATGTTATACAGTGGCGGCAATTATGTCTGAAAATAAACTGTCAAAAGATGTCGTAGGAGCTTCCTCTGAATATCCTGGTTTTCTAGAGTCTTGTTGCTCACTTATGAATATTATGCCATTGATACCGAATTCGGCGTTGCAAAATTTAGAAACTGTACTATTAAAATTAGGATCCTACAGTCGAGATTTGTGTTTGGCTCTTATCCGAATATTATTGTGGGGAACAACTCCACAAAGTGAGTTGATTTATATTTTCAAGTAAATATTATCTGAAATATTATATGATCTTCTTTTAGTATATAAACTTTCAAATGAAGCCGTTTGCGACCTGCTTTATGACTTGGCGACAGCTAAGGATTTGTATATAGGAGACAAGATCCAAGTACTGCTCGATTGGATTCTAAAACTACGACATAATTTTAACAATCGTTCCATAAGATGTACCAACCCACAAAGTGGATTCGTCAAAGTAACGGCCTCAATTCTATGGTCTGTGCATTCGCAAAATTGCATTCCTAATCTAGCGGATTTAATAACCAATGATACATTCGAGGCATGTTTATATTGGATTGATGCTCTAGATAATGACCAACCTCTTAAAGTGGCATTTGATTCTTTGCTATGCTCAATGTGCTGTGTAAAACCAGAATTGTTTAATCAATTGCTGAGTAAATGTGATGTTTCTCTCATGCAACACGACGCATTCGAAAGTACAACGTCAAAAACAGAAGAATTATCATCTGGTATTACAGATGACAACAAAGAAGCCAGTGGCAGTGAATGGTTCAATAATGTTGCTGAAGATAACTTGTCCACTTTGCTCCGAAAGCCATCGTACTTAACTACTATTGCCATGTCGTGTCAATCTCCTCTAGCCATATATGAACTTGTAGATTCTGGACTTCCCAAACTGCTTGCTCATGCGCTATTTGATTACTGTTGTTTCCTGTCGCCTGAAATTAAGAAAATGTCTTTAAACACTGAACGCACGCAATCGACAAGCAGTGATGAATGTCTAACCGACTCATACAAGGCTGAGAATCAATCACAAGAGACAAGAACAAGCACGGTTCAATCATCCCTTATAACGTTTGAGCATGTCCCAAAAATATTAGACTTCTTCTCAGAATGTTGTTCCGAGGGTCATATGCGCGACATGCTTGGTTCATATCAGGGATCGATTTTCTGGAAACCATTGCTGGAATTATTGTGTAATTATAGACCAGTTGAAACAGGAGAAGAGCCTATTCAACAAGCACTAATTCGCATGGAAAGGGCCACTATTAACTTTTTTACCCGAGTTACATCGTGTCATCCTCCCAATCAAGACAAACTGACATCTCTTCTTATCTCAGTTATCAAGAAACCATCTCAAATCTACGGGAATAGCAACAAAGCAATTATATCTGGATTCACCCGACAATTGGTTCTGCAACTTTTATTGGAAAACGAAAGAATTTTAGTCTCAGTTCGTAGCAAGCAACCTCTTCAAAAACGTGATAGCAACATCAGCCTAGTAAACAATCATCCATCAAAAAGAGTAAATGCTCATCATTTGCTCTTCTATGTGAGTGTCAACACAAAGTGCCAGGAAATCTTACAAAATTGTGTTTCAGGTATGTATGTTTAAAAAATAGTGCAGACAAGATTTATTTGTTTATGGTTTTTCGTGATTTGTGGCCAAAATTGGGCAACAATTTATCGCATTGAAATGTTTCGTATACAGATTACAGTAACATTTTCCTTCCATCAATGCATTCAGAATCCAGGCAATCGGATTCGTCCGTTTCCAACATCTCAAGCAGCAATCACAGCGAGAATAAGAGTGATGACAAATCTGATGCATTTGAAATTGCAATGGATTTCAATGGTCATGGACTTGAATTTTTGAGTGTAGCGGCAGGAGTAACTGCCAAGGATAAGCGTATAAAAGACGTAAAGAACCACGTGGCAGCCATAAAAGATAGCCGGGTTTTGTTCCCTAAGTTTCCAAGTAATTTTGACTACGATAAGAAAGAGTCATATAGAAATTTCTAAAATACTCATCCCAACTTACATTTTATTTTAGGACTCTTTCACCAAGATGACTTCCTCACGTCGTCGAATGCCTCAAGCATGACTGCCTGCGCACAGTTAGTACATCCAGAATGTCCGGAAGTAATGTTGACATGTGATACCACCATATCGCAAATTCTGGCAGCACTCTACAAAAAAGGACGCCGGCTCTCCACTCCGTGTATCACTTTGAATTTGGTAAGATAAAAAAAAATCTTACAAAGTGCATTAAAAACTCTCACACAGATTCCTTCGAAGAACCTTAGTGATGAATTTGATGATACAATTTTGAAAGCAGCCAATATGGAACCACTTCCATCGCCATTACAAAGATTCTCGACTCGTGGTGGTCTCTCTTTGCTTGCGCAGTATTTACCAACTGTTTACCCTGATAGCTCTGGTCGAAAGAGTCCAACATTGTTGGGTGATAAAGAGAAAAGTCCCCCCACAACCGATTGGGTAAAATTGGAGCCAAATGAAGAAATCTATGAAGACTTGGAGGATCCAATAACTGAAACATCTTCCAAACAACCCACCATCACATCTGTTCCCCAGCATTCACTTGCTGCATTTGGGTTGTTCTTGCGATTGCCTGCGTATTCGGATGTTTTGCTTCGCGATAAACTGAGAGCACAATGTCTACTGAGGCTTGTTTTGGGTGTAACTGGAGATGGTGAAGGAAGTAAGGTTTTTTTTTTATTGAATTGGTTTTGTTTTATTGTTGTTGAGTTTTCACTGATCATTCGATTTCTTAGACGACATTTATAGCTTATCACTAGCGCCATCACTTCCAACTTTACCTTTTGAAGTTTTCCGTCAACTTCTTGACAGTTCACCACTTACGACAGACGATGGAATGTTATTGAGAAGAATGATTGTTGAAGTTGGTGCCATGCATCTTGTACTTAATTGCTTGGGAATTTTCACACACCAATCACAAAATTATCAAATCAATGGGCCACAGCCAGAGGTGAGACTATAAGGACCAAGATAAATTCAATTGACTTATCATTGGACTTCTTATAATTATCATTTTGAAGCTTTTCTTACTTATCGAAAGTTATTTATATATATTTAGACTGCTGCTGGCGTAAAAGCCTCGATGACTAGCATCGATGATTCCGTTATCATATCAGATGATAAAAGCCACATGTACTGGGCTAAGGGTACTGGGTTTGGAACAGGTTCAACTCAACAATCTTGGAATGTCGAACAAGCATTGCTTCGTCAAAAAAGTGAAGAAGAACATGTAACTGTACTTTTACAGGTAGAACTCAATCTAATTTAATTTTTAAAGAAATATTTAAAATTTTGTGATGTATTTGAAAGGTTTTATCAAGTTACATTAATCCTGGGGACAAAATTCCGTCTGCACTTCAATGCGACGACATAATGAGCTATCATGAGATAAGTGATGTTGTTGGTGAACTGCCCATTTCATTCCTTGATTTGTTAAAGAAATCTTGTTTGATTCCTGCTCTGAGCTCATATCTACGCAATGATTCCGTCTTGGACATAACAAGGCACATTCCTCTCTATCGAGCTATTTTGCAACTCCTTCGTGCTATTTCTCTGTCATACCAATTGGTTAGCTTACTGCAACCATACGATCGGCTTGATAGCTCTCCATCTATTTCGGAGCTTCTTGCCAATATGAAGACCTGCGTTGACACATATGCCAATCGTCTGAAGTGAGTAGAGATTATAATATTTTTCCTAAACAATTCTAAGTAAAAGCATTATTTCTTGCAGACTTAATAAGAAATCAAATATTAAAGGACAAACACAACAGGTTACTGTTAATATTGATGATGGAGACGACGAAGGACTGGCTCTTTTAATACCCGACATTCAAGAAACAACGCTTTTAGTACAAAAAGCAACAAATATAGAAGATGCCCGTGTTAATCAGCTGCGTGATCATGAACACTGTAGTAGTCGCATGGAAAAACCTCTTAGTAAATCAATTGAAGAGCGTTACCTGGAAGTAATGAAGAAAATGCAATTCGATTCCTACGAAATGATTGTTGAGTCAGAGAAAAATGGATTCCGTTTTGCAATTTCACATCATTTTGAGAAAATGGTACACAAGGCTGGTGATCGCTATCATCCGTCGAGAGTGAAACGCCTAGCTCAAGAAGCTGTTACGCTCTCCACAAGTTTGCCATTATCATATAGCAGTTCCGTTTTCGTTCGCTGTGATACTGATAGACTAGACATTATGAAGGTACATGAATTCATTGAAATTCGTCCAAAAAAATTATATTAACTAAAACATTTTGAATAAATTCTCTTAAGGTACTGATAACCGGTCCAGCCGATACTCCCTACGCGAATGGATGTTTCGAGTTTGATGTGTTCTTTCCCCCGGACTATCCAAATTTACCTATGTTAATTAATTTAGAAACAAATGGTCGGCATTCAGTTAGATTTAATCCTAATTTGTACAATGATGGTAAGGTGTGTTTATCTGTTTTGAATACATGGCATGGGCGTCCCGAAGAAAAATGGAACGCACAAACTTCCAGTTTTTTGCAGGTAATTTTGTGTTTGTATTTGCCTAGACTTATAGATAGTTTACAGTTCGTTTCAGAAAAGTTATTTGAAATGTTCAAAACAATTTCCCATCTATTCTGTGTATCGTTTATATTTTATATAATTTCTAAAGAAAAAATGTTTGCTTTGCCTTAAACAACCCGTATAGTGCTTAATTTACCTTGATCAAATTAACTGAAGGTTAGGTTTGAAGGTGTCAAGACGCATCACCTCACTCCTCTATGGATCCATTGCGCTCATTGTGAATTTGATATTTCTTAGTGGCTTAGTTAGTGGCACTCTCAGCTCTCTGGAGCAGTGATCAACTAATTTTGGCTTTGTGAAGATTGACGAAATGGCCTTGATTTCCGCTTTTACCGCAAGTACTTCTGAAAATTAGTCTGTAAAATTGTATCGTGGTTTTAAGAGTTTGTGTTTGCGATAGTTTGTGGACGACTGTTCACGCTAGTTCGATTTGCAATCATTGGTAGAGTTTGGTATTAGAGAGCATACAAAAATTGGCTTTAAAATCAAATGAGTCTACTAGCGCGCACTAACGCGTACTCACTTACGAGCGATTATCCATATTAAATTTAATAGCGCAAACTAGCGTACTCGCTTTGACCTTAACCGCGGCCGGTTTTCATTATTCTTTAAATGAACAAAATTTTGTGGATTTTGTTTGAATATTAAGCCTTTTTTAGAATTTTTTAATAATTATTACTATTTTTTACTTATAGTGATGAGTGTTAGTAAATGTGAAATTTTTCATTTTGTTTAATAGGTCCTTGTATCAATTCAGTCCCTAATTTTGGTTCCTGAACCATACTTCAATGAACCAGGCTTCGAACGAAGTCGTGGCACTCCAAGTGGAACTCACTCATCTAGAGAATATAATAGTAACATTTACAAGGCTTGCGTTCGCTGGGCTATGCTTGAACAGATCAGAAATCCAAGTCCATGTTTCAAAGAGGTATAAACATACGTTTTGTAACGTTTCAAAATAAAAATTTTAAACAACTATTTCTTCAGGTTATTCATACACACTTTTGGGTTAAACGACACGAAATTTGTGCACAAATCGAAGGTTGGATAGAAGAGCTTAGTAAACCGCAATACAGCGAGCGTAACACTATCACATTCAATTCAATGGTTCTTCGGCGTGAGTATCGCAACTTGCGTGAAGAATTGGCCAAACTTAAAGTTCCCGAAGGCTTAGAAGATCTGGATATGCCCTTCAATCCGAATGTTACCCTCCCTGTGATGACTGTAGCACCAACAGTACCATCAACAACAGTAGCCACAACAACAAGCCCAACACCGAATCAGCCATCGAGCAGCAACGCCGCTCAGCAAATGACTTCGCCCAACACAACACCGACGTCTTTATCAATTGAAGAAGATGTTGCACAAGAAGATGCCACCGATTTAAATGATGCAACTGCGCCGCCGATTTCACATACGTCCTCGTCAGTGCCCCAAACAGATGACGTGGATGTTGAAATCTTAGATTCACCTGTAATGCTGGAGGAGACTGATCTTATTTCTATATTCACCACGTGGAAAGCGAATCATGAATAGCTTATCAACAAAATTACAACTTAATCACATCTTTTTTTATACAAAATGGAAAAATTTTAATTTAACAGAATGTAACAAAAAAACAGTGAACTTTATAGCAAGATTTACCCTAAAATTGGCATATTTAAAATTTTTTAATGTGTTTACTCTAAGCTTTTTATAAAGAGAGGAGGAAGGAAAATAAAATCGAAATAATTCAGTGTATTCCTAGATTTCTATTTGAACTAGTTTTCTAAAAACTTTCCATGTTTTGGCACAAATGCTTGCTATGTTTAATTTTCTTATTTTTTTAGGCATGTGCAAAACAAGTCTTCAGATGTTTTGTAATGCACTTTTAATTTACTGACAGCCGTTAGATTATTTCTCGATATATGCAAAACAAACTATGTAGAAAAAAACCTTTTACAAAAGGCAAACAAGAACAAACATTAATATGAATAATTTATTTTAGTTTTATTTGTTCTGTTATGTATATTTAAAAAAATAGAAATAAAGCAAAGCATTATTAATGTATTCAATGTATGAAAAATTCTGTCTTTTGTTGAAATTAACGCTGTTTTGCCAACTCACAGCTTATATTTATACTTATATTCATAGTAGTTAACTATTCGTTGTTCGAAGCCCAATTATAACAAGGCTTTATTTTGCTATTCACGTTTGTCAGCGAATTCGACAAAATATTTCGGTAAGTACTTGTATTTTTATTAAAATTAAAATTACACTTATTTTTAAAAAGTTCCTACCAATAACCAAATTATAAAAATGTTCGCTACAGAAAACACGCATTAAAAGACTTCTAACATCATATTCAATGGGGTAGTAAAAATAACGATCAAACAAGGTAAGTATCTTTTAAACGTAAAGAACGACGTTGGGACTAAATTTTACATGTTAAATGCCCTGCGGGCTAAGCTGAACCAAGAGAATTCTCGGGGCTTAACTGTAAACTGTGTTACCGGCGTGAATTATATACATACTTGATATCGATACTCCATTTCCTTTCTGTTATTTAGATTTTTTTTAGCGTTAAATAAAATTAACTATTTAAAAGATTTTACACAGTATGTATATATTCAGCCTTATTGTGAGTTTCATCCGAACAACATTCTACCAGTAAAATTTGACATTTCACTTTTTCACCCGTAAAATTTCACTTTTCGCCTATCGCGAATTTTACCCAAAATTTCATGTTCGAGCCCTAATTTTCACTTTTTTTTAGTAGGCGAACGAAATTTTATTGGGGCGAAACTCACAATAGCTTTAAAATTCCGGGCGAACAAAAAATTTTAAGGTGAAGTATATACTTAGTCACAAAAACGCTGATTAATAATTGTTTTTAACAAAATTTATATACTAAATGAGATTCTATTTTTTACATTATTTGGAAGATTATTATAAATTTCTATACCCTTATAAAAAAGCACTAAATGCTCATGTTGCAACCAAGATCTTTCAGGTATGAAAACAACTGTTGGAGTTGGACTAAGTCGAGATAGTTCAGTGCTTTAGTCATAGAGTACCTATATTATATAGGTACTCTATGGCTTTAGTGTTGATGTAGCAAGAAGATTTACAGTGCAGAGAAACGTTTATTGAAGAGGCATCAAGCTCTGTGCACAGAGCAACGTATAGTGTTTTAGAGCATAACCTACAACAAGCGAATTATTTTTGAGATGAAAACAGCATCCAACAAATTTCAATGATGCTAAAACTTCGTGTTGAACTGCTTCAACTTAACTATATTCCGCACCGTGAGGACCTACCAGTTATATGTAGCATCTGCAACCTTGAGGAAAGAGAAGACGTTATTCATTTCTTAGGAAAATGTCCAACTCTAAGAGAAACCAGGAGATATTATCTAGGTAGCGACTTTGTGGGAGAGGAAGATATAAAAAAAAAGCTAAATGAAGCGAATGTAACAAAACTGAATAACTACTGTAAAATAGCAGACGGCATAGCCATGCTTAAATTGATTTAGTTTAAATTTGTATTTGTACATTTTGTAGGTATGTTATTATTCCAAGGTATTTTGTTTTACATTCACATTTAAATTCATTTATTTTATTTATTATCTTTCTGTATTTAGTAGTTTAAGTTTATTCATAAGGCGTGTTTTTTTTTCAAGCCTGGGAGAGTTGCACAAAAAAAAACACCAGTGTTTAGCGACAGCAGGCGTGTTTTTTTGGAAGCCCAGAGGGAATTGGTCGAAAAAAACAACGTCGGTGCTAAACAATCACCATGTTAAATACAACAACAACTAATCCCCTACGGGCTAAGCTAAACCCAGATAATTCTCCGGGCTTAACTTAAGCACACAGAAAAACTGTGTTACCGGCATAAATTATATACTTGTTATCGATATATTGTATGAAAACTCCATTTTGTTTTTGTGTTGCTGTCACTAATCCCTGTGGTCGTTTTTTTCCCGCAATTCCCACCGGGCTTGCAAAAAAACACGCCTATTGTTAACATCTATCATCAATACAATTAGTATTTTCATTATCTTCGATATAAAACAATCCATCATCCGCAAATAATTTTAATTTACAATACGTCGCTATTTAAGAAAACTGGCATAACTAAAAAAACTCGATTTTTAGTTAATGATGCCAATCGGCTACAAAAAAAATTCTATTATTTCTGTAAAGTCGGCATAACTGTAACCCTTAAGAATCCCGAGAAACGGATTATTAAAAAATTTACTATTTATGAGAGAAAAGTTAAATATATTCAACAGAGATTATTTATGAATTATAAAGATATAAAGATAGGAATCGTTATTACGTTCCACGCTCCAAAACCCATTTGTTTACATTGTTGTTTTTGTATTTTCATCTCGTGTCGATGAATAGAAGTGAATTGCAACAACAATTTATGCGGTAGTGAATTAATATTTTTGCATCATGGATACTAGTGCAAAAATATGAATTCACCACCATCCGACATTTTGTCTAGCTTGTAGCTGCAAACCAGTTTTTAGCAGAGATTATGAATTGATTGGAAAGCTCGGCTGCCATTCTGGTTGCCGACAAGCTGGCGGACGGTGGTGAGTTCATATATTTTTGCACTAGTGTCCAGAGATTATGAATTATAAAGACTGCTTTTAGACGACTGCAATTTCTATCCGCAATTCTCCTTTGAGTTTCTTTCCGATTGGGCTTTTCCAGAAACTATATATCTATAACTATACTATGGCAGTTCTAGTTGGGGAGAAAACAATGCAATACAAACAAACATACTTACACAGCCAAACATTTTTCCAAAGGCGCGACTAGTGTGCACATTGTGATTTATCGTTGTATATGTAAGTATATTTGTTTGTATTGCATTGTTTTCTCCCCAACTAGGAAATTTTTGTTGTTGTTTGTTTCGCATGGTCACATTGACGTATGGGGGAACTTCCCAATTGCAGCATCCATTTAAACGCTGCAAATTTTAATACCTGCAATTTTTGTTAAATGTGAAGGAAATAATATCTCGTCACTCCGCTTATGTCTCAAACAATAAGAAAAAGCACAAAGAAGAAAGAGCGATAACTCTGCAATTATTTCAACCTCTGCAACACTTTGTCTACCCCGGACACCGCATACGTCCCCCACCTACATGCTTAAAAATTGCAAGGATAATTGCAGGATATTTGCAGCGTTTAAAAGCAGTCATAATCTCTGCTAGTGGCCATGTTTTAACGCACACTAGTGCAAAAATATGAATTCACCAGCGCATAAATTTTTGTTGCAATTCATATCTATTCATCGACACGAGATAAAATTACAAAAACAACAATGTAAACAAATCGGTTTTGGAGGGTGAAACGTACGAAAGATTCCCATCTTTATAATTCATAATCTCTGTTACAGATGTTTTTTAAACTTGTTCGCAAAACGTAATGATAACGGAGGTTTCTTATACCTCTTATCTTTTTAGGCATTGATCTATGAAATGTGGAAAAGTAAACAAATTAAACGTCGTATACCAAAAGTAGTAGCAATTATTTGTTTACTTTAAATATATTAAAACTTTACGAGTTAACGATGGCAAAAGGTAATTGGTCAACGGGATTAATTAAAACACTTAACGAGCCCAGGAATCATATAATATCAACGGACATTGGAGTTGTTATTAAAGATAAATATCCCAAAGCCATACATCATTATTTAGTTTTGTCCAAAGATGATATCCCAAGTATATTTCACGTAAGTTTAATCTACAATAATTATGTTTTAACTAATCTACCGATTCGGCTTACAGTTAAATCCTTCACATTTAGACCTTCTCTCTGAACTCTATCTTTTGGCCTATAACGTCATTGAACTTAACAATTGTCGAGTGGAGGACTTCCAGTTGGGATTTCATGCTCAACCCAGCATGCAAAGATTGCATTTGCATGTCATCAGTAAAGATTTCGTTTCACCTTGTTTGAAAACAAAAAAGCATTGGAACAGCTTCAACACGAAACTTTTTTTGCCGTTCGATGGTTATATTTTTGAATCGAAGAATTTTTTTTTCTGTGAATTTTAAATATTTGTTTTTACAGATTTGATTAAAGATTTAAAAAAGAATGGAGAAATTAGAAAAATGGAAAAGGAGTACCTTAAGGAACTGGAACTAACAGAACTTAAATGCAACCAATGCAGCCATAAAACAAAAACTGTGCCTGATCTCAAGAACCATTTAGTGACACATTTACATAAATAAAACGGAATTGTATAAAAAAATCGGTGGGTATATTCAATATTGTTCTTAAATTTATTTGTAACCACCTACGAACAGGTTTTAAGTAGTAAAAATATGTTACTCAATTTAATTATTAGTACAGCTAACCTGGCCCGGCAATGATTCTAATGTGATTTACCTAATTAAAAGAAAGGGTGACCGAATTATAATTTGTGAAATTACTTTAATATAAATTAAAGATTTCCGCACGATTAATTGTAAAGCAAGAAAAATTGAATGTTTTGAGAGCCCAATGACCTACGTTTTTTATAAAACTTCGCACTATGGATGTAGAAATTGTAATAAATTGAACAAAAGTACTTTCATGCGATCCAGTGGTGCATTTGATTATTCTGGATAGGTATACGTCATCCTGATTCGGTGTTTTCTCCGACTCTCCGTAAGTAATAGTAACAATATAAAACTTCAGCCTATAAAATCTTGTTGGTAGCTCACCCAATTGTTGTTGTTTCATTCAAACCTTCAGTATTAATGGTGCGAAAGCTTGGCAGCCGAACTGTAAGTGTGTTATCACGCAAAAACCCCTTATAAATTCAAATTAATTCTTGACCCGCGTCAAATCTCCATACAATCTCCTTCCTCAAATATAAATTGAGAATGAAGAAAAAAAAATAAACCGAATGTAAAACAACAATTTGTGTGTGGCTAGTAAAAATGCTGGTTTCAAATGCAATTGTCAAACAACTGAAACGAATCAACAATATAACAAGAAGAGTAGGTAGGCATTATCCTAAATATACCTATCTAACACACACCATACTACCCAACGCACTACCCCAGCTAGGGATATATGGGCATTACAATTAAGCATCTCAAAGAGTTAAGACGTGTTTAATAATAATAAATATTTTCTAAAACTTATACGTGTACGATCTTTATTAAAGAACTTGGGTAATTTCCTAGCATCGCATTAAGATTTTCGTAAAAGAATCAGAAGTGGGATCGGAACTGTGCTTAAAAAAAAAAGTTAAGTAGACATATTTAAATATACAAGTTGTATAAACATATTATTTTATGACTTGTGGTTGAAAAATTTAATTAAATGAAGTGATAAACTATTTGGCGATTTATCGCGATGCATTTACGATTTTGGTTTACAGAATAGTAGATGAATTGCGTTTATTTCGACTATGAATAGAGATTGTTTAAGTGATCAAAAATCATAACGGTACCGGTGTATGAAAAATTCAGCGGACCGTTATTGTGGCGTTCTATGTGCAGGGGAAACATTGGCTGTGTTGAGAATATATAAGTTGGTATATGAGAGACTAATAATGCAGTAATGTGTATGAGGGGGATGGCGCTTTTCGGTGCACGGAAACGCGTTGTCTCAATGTATACATATGCATATAAAACTGTCGGCAATGAAGTTGTTGATGAGTGAGAGAAATGATCACCGGACATAGTGCCGGTCTTTCTGAATGGGTGAGAAACGAATAATCTCGAAGAATTTGATAACGAGAAAAGTGATGGACTGATGGTTGAAAATATAGGAATATAGTTTGGTTACACTTTTGGTATACAAAAGGGTAATTTTAAACAGTTGACGTTATGTCATGTGAAAGCATGCAGAAAATAATTACTTAAATGTGAGAAATTATTGTGATGCATTAGATACATCAGAAAAGAATTGAAAATAAATACGAAAGAAAAAAAAATGAAGAGTGATGTATTGGTAGATTAAGATGGTAAGAGAGAGAAAGTATGAAAAAAAAAAACTAATCACCCGCCCTGCACATATGAATACCGCTTGCGGCTCGATGATATTGTTACGCATGGAACAAGAACAATATTGTTTTTTTTTTATTATTATTCTGTTCCACAATCAGAATTTTGTAGCAATTACATATTTTGTTGACCTAGGTTAGCGGGATTCTCAGTTGAATACAGTTTTAGCTTTGGTAAACTGAGAATTCAGTTACGAACAATCTGATTTTCTTCTAATTCAAAAATGTATGTTAATTTCCAACAGATCACTAACTAGCTATGGACAAGCTCAAAATTAAACAACTGCAAAGTGAACTCAAAAACAGAGGACTGTCGACAACAGGGACCAAGAGAATTCTCATTGCTAGAATCTTGGGACACGATAAGAAGAAGGGAGAAAAAGGTTCACAGCAGTCAGAGTCCGGAATCGAGTCCAGTGAAAACAACATTGCTGCCCCTGAAACGGATTGTGTGGCTGAAGAAGAAAACGAAGGGTTGACTTTGTCTGAGACAAGCACACCAGTGGATGATCAAGTGCTGAGAACGAGGGAATGGGACATCATCCGAAGGGAAAAAGCTCTCTTGGAAAATGAAAGGAACCTGCTAAGAAAAGAGCGGGAAATTTCTGAAAGGTTGAGACGACTAGAGGGAACTGGAGCACAAGTCCTGGATACAAGATCAATACGAAGAATCAATTGCAGCATCAAAGATATTGCAGACGCAATGCCGAATTTTTCTCCCGGGGAAATATCGTCAATGTCGGCAGAAAGCTGGGTAAATAGGGTAGAAGCACTGTCAAAAATTTACGACTGGGATGAGAGGGCTCTTTTAATGGCAGCAGCTTCCAAAATGCATGGACCAGCACGATATTGGTGGGATACCACCCAAGAAGCATCTGTATCTTGGACTCAGCTGGCGATGGGACTGAAAATTAATTTTCCACATCAACACAGCGAAGTTGAAGTCCACCAGCAGTTAGTGAAGAAAACGAGACGGGCAAACGAGTCGATTGAAAGCTTTTGTTTCGAGATGAACATGCTGGGAAAAAGGATTCAACTCGCGGACAAGACGATCATACAATATATTCTCACTGGTTTGAATGATCCACAACTGAGCTCAAGTCTAGCTGCTGGAAATTTCAACAATATCGCCGAGCTTATCGAAAAAATAAAATGGTGCGAAAACATACGCGGGAACATTCGAGCTCCCTCATCCTTCAGTGGGGGACCACTAAGACTAACGACTTCCAGTCAGCCGACAACCAGCAGGTATGCAAACGTTCCTCGACGACAACCAATTAACGAGCGCTCAGGCTGGCCCAGTAGATCATCCCAGCCACCTAAGAATTCGACTATATGTTACAACTGCAATCAGGCTGGACACATTTCTCGACAATGTACACAAAGCAGGAAAAGACCGTGGTTAGCCGGAAAGGAAAATACTTATCGAGTTCCAAATAAAATAGAAAAACAAACAGACAAAAACGTTCGCATAAACATTATTCAACGGCAGGAGAAACCAGACTGCTACTATAAAAAAGTAATTGTGGGCAGTAACAAATATTCAGCAATACTTGACTCTGGTAGCGAACAAACTGTTATTTCACAAACTGTTGCCAATGAGATTGGAAAAGAAATTGAACTATGCAGCATTACGCTCCATGGATTTGGAGGCGGAAAATGCCAGGCCATCGGACGAATGAATTGCGATATTAGGATTGATGATGCTACTTTCCTGGTTGATGCAGTAGTGGTCTTGGACGATAATCTCCCTTATTCAATCTTAATTGGTAAAGATGTACTAAACGATCCGGCCTGCACAATGTCCAAAGAAGGAGATGTTCTAACCGTTCAAAAAAATCATACGGCTATAAGCGAAAAGAAGGCTTATTCAAGAATCACCGTGGCCGACATTTGTATGAGCGAAGAGTTCGACTCGCAGGAGTTAGTTGCGCTGTTGAATAGATTCCGAAAGTGCATCGCCATGAATCAAAAGGAACTCGGGCGTACAAGCCTGGTCGAAATGGAGATTGAATTGAACAATGCTGAACCCATTTCGCAACATCCATATAAGGTGCCCTATGCGAAGAGAGAAGTTCTCGCTTCAATGATAACGGACTTGCTGGACAGTGACATCATAAGAGAATCCGAATCAGAATTCGCTGCACCTGTAGTGCTGGTCAAAAAGAAAAATGGAGAAGAACGGATGTGCGTAGATTATAGAAAACTCAACATGGTCACAAAGAAAGTGAAATCTCCAGCGCCCTTAGTCGAAGAAGAACTAAATAATTTAGCAGGGTACGATTACTATATTGTATTGGACTTGGCATCAGGGTATTACCAGATACCTATTAAAAAAGAGCACATGCATCTTACAGCTTTCATCACTCCGGATGGGTTGTTCGAGTTCAAGGTCATGCCCTTCGGTCTGGTAAACGCCCCAGCTTATTTCAAAAAAATGATGAGGATCGTTAAACAAGGAATGCTACCCGAAAAGATAGTAAGCTATATGGATGACTTCGTTATACCGGCAACATCGCTTGAGGAAGGAATGAAAAAATTGGAAAAATTCCTAACGATTCTCGAGAAAACAAATCTAACCTTGAATTTAAAGAAATGTGAATTCTTTAAACGAGAGATTGAGTTTCTTGGCCACATTGTCAAAGACGGTACAATTCAACCTGGCCAAGCAAAAACACTAGCAGTGAAAGAATTTGAAAAACCTGCCAACGAACATCAAGTGAGACAATTTATCGGACTTACTAGCTACTTCAGAAAATTTATTAAGGAGTACGCACTGGTGGCGTCTCCACTCACCGATCTGACAAAGAAGAATCAAAAATTTGTATGGACAGAAAGAGAACAAGCTGCGTTTGACCAACTAAAGAATTGTCTAATAGATAAACCAGTGCTCGCTTTGTATGACCCTAACGCTGAACACGAGTTGCACACCGATGCCAGCTGCAAAGGAATTGCAGGAGTACTTCTGCAGAGGGAAAAAGGAAATCTACTTCCCGTCGCCTACTACAGTCGAAAAGCTACCAAAGAAGAGTCGGTGTACCACAGTTACGAATTGGAGACTCTTGCGGTAGTGGAAGCCACTCATAGATTCCGACAATACCTGCTTGGGAAGCATTTCATAATCGTCACGGATTGTGAAGCTCTAAGAACTACAACTAAAAAGAAGGAAATTATACCAAGGATTGCTCGTTGGTGGCTGCGCATGCAGGAGTACGATTACGAAGTGACGCATAGACCGGGAAAACAAATGGCTCACGTAGATGCACTGTCGAGGAACCCGTGCGAATCCGCACAATCAGCCGAAGTTGCCGATATGAAGATTCTTAAGGTAAATATTGAAGAAACCGACTGGCTCTATTCCTTACAACTTCAAGACAAAGAAATTGCAGAAATCGTAAAGATCCTCCAAAAGCCTCCAACGAATGGAACCGAAAAACAAATGCACATCGACTACACTTTGCAACATGGAAGACTCTATCGAAGAATAGATGGTGAGTTCAGGTTATTCGTACCAAAGGGGGTAAGAAATAGAGTTTTGAGGAATAGCCACGATTTAATGGGCCATTTTTCCGAAAAGAAAACCATAATGCACTTAAGAGCTCGGTATTGGTTCCCGAGGATGACCCAATTTGTCAAAAGGTACCTGAAGGCGTGCGTTGAGTGTGCCTACAATAAGAAGGAAGTTCAACCAAGAGGCGAATTATTCCCGATTGACAAAGGCAATGTGCCTTTCGACACCCTACACATCGACCACCTCGGTCCTTTCGTAAAATCATCAAAAGGAAATACCTACCTCATTAGTTAGTTGATGCATTTACAAAATACATTAATATAAAAGCGCTACCTAACACCCAAACAAAGCCCGTACTCAACTTCCTAACAGATGTATTTTTTACTTTTGGCTCACCTCGGAGAATAATATCAGACAAGGGAACCGCCTTCACATCAAACGCCTTCGGTGAGTTTGTGAAGAACCATTCTATCCAACACATACAAAACGCGACAAAAACACCAAGAGCAAATGGGCAGGTCGAGCGGTATAACCGAACTATCCTAAATGCCCTCCTGTCGACCGTTGAAGAAGAAACCAAATGGGACCAAAAGGTGAAGATGGTTCAGTGGGGAATTAATAACACTTACAACGAAACAACAGGAAAGACAGCTCACCAATTGTTGATGGGCTATATTCCTCGTGATCCACTGAAAGATGTCCTATCAGAATGCGTTGACTTAAACCAAACAGTAATGAACATCGAAGACATTCGAAAGGAAGGGGCTAATTCTACATCAAAAATCCAGGAATCGAGGAAAAGACAACATGATCATAAACATCGAAAAGCAAAGATCTATAAGGTGGGAGATTTGGTGATGCTGGTAAACGATGGAATTGCAGCAACCGGAACTTCACGCAAGCTCGAAGTTCGATATCGAGGACCATACATAGTAACTGCAGTTTTACCTCACGACAGGTACCAGGTTGCCGACATGCCGTTCGCTCCCAGGACTCAGAAACCGTATTCAGCGACTTGGTCGGCAGATCGGATGAAACGATGGATTCAACTAGATCTTGACTTCGACGAGGACGACGAAGATTGTCAGGATGGTCGAAACTGAAACGAATCAACAATATAACAAGAAGAGTAGGTAGGCATTATCCTAAATATACCTATCTAACACACACCATACTACCCAACGCACTACCCCAGCTAGGGATATATGGGCATTACAATTAAGCATCTCAAAGAGTTAAGACGTGTTTAATAATAATAAATATTTTCTAAAACTTATACGTGTACGATCTTTATTAAAGAACTTGGGTAATTTCCTAGCATCGCATTAAGATTTTCGTAAAACAACAAAACTTTAATTGGGATGGACTTGATAAGGTGGCCTCGGTAGCGCAATGCGTAGTGCTCTGAGTGAGCTTGGTCCAGGTTCAATATTAATATGATGGTGCGAAAGCTTGGCAGCCGAACTGCAAGTGTGTTATCAGTTTATCACACATAAAGCCCTTATAATAGTAACAAGTACAATAATATGAAAAACCCTCGTTAGAATTGATAAAAGACCAAGTTTTGTTTTAATCTGTGGATACACCTAGTATTAAAAATATCTTCACATAAAAATTACTGTAAATCTGTTAAGTTGTTTAAAATTATATTGATTTTACTCACATTATCTTACTCCGATTTAAATAAAATTTTTAATTCTGTCAAGAAATAAGTTTGTATGTTATTTATCTGCACTGCAATCTACTGGAAAATGCTCTTGGAGGATTTGTCACTTCCTTACAATAGTCATGCACTATTGAGTTTTCTATTTAATAAAACATATGTACCTACATATACAAAACTAATCATTAGTACAAACCGTACAACATTCATGTACTAAGGCCCGCATACCCGAGTAAATACACGTAATTCCCTTTAGTCGTAGCTTACAGTTCCAGGGTTACTTAATTGAAGTCATCTTATAAATATATTTTAACACTATTTACATTATGAGAAGAATGTTTTTTTTGTATTAATTATAGAAATTTGTATGTAGGTAGAGTTTTAATTTTAACTGTTTGAACTAAAGTTACGTACTGACAAATTCTACTAATTTTATTTTATTATATGAACTTTGAAGGGCTTTGGGCTAAAATTCGTAGAAACTCGCAGTTTTGGACAGCACGTGAACAGACTTGCTGTGACTATACAAGATTTATGAAGTTTCTTGGGTTGCAATACGATAGCTTAGTTATGTAAGTACCATTAGAAAATCAATTATAGATTCGAATTTAAGTAACGTTATACATATATTTATTTTAACAAACAAATTTACTAATTAACCTCTAAGAGATATTTTTGGAAAATCTAAAAATACATCTTTTAGTCTTTACCAATATTGCAAACATGCTCGTTCTTACCGAAACAGTTTTCAGTAATAAAACCGACTGTTTATAATAAATAGTGGTTAGTGGTTTACACTCATCTGTTTGAATGATAGATATCATAATCATAATTTTATAATTATTAATTTGTTCATATCTGTTCCAAATGATTTTAAATTATTACAACGGGTGTCCCGATTTTGATAGAAAACATGAGTTTTTAATTAAAATTTTATTTTTTTTATTATTATACCAATGATTAATTCAATTAAATATAAAAAAGAAAAATGAAGGAACATAAAAAGTGTTTTCTTTTACTACTTGTTATTTTCTTTTCTCGTTATTCTCTTCAAAATATTTTCTTTAACAAAAAGTTTTTTTTTTCGCACACTGCACTCAAAGCAAACAAAACGAATAAATTAACACCATTAATTATGGAACACAACCGTTAAAGTGGCTGCCTCGGGCGAACAAAAAATTTTAAGGTGAAATATCTTTCGGGTGAAACTCATAATAAGGCAATAAAGCGAATTTCATGTAAGATTTTTAAAATTAAGAAAAGACGATATAAAAGAAATTTCGAGCTGTCTAAAAATAATTTGTATTACATATCACTTTCAATGAATCATTATGTACATATATGATGTGATCATAATTGATTTATTGAACGTATTGTTACAATGTGAGGAGGATTTCAATTTTTCGCAATAGACAGTAAGTGTGAACAAAAATATTTGTTTTTAAGTGGAAGAGACAGATTCGAACCCCAGACCGTCGGCGTGGAAGTCCTTTGCACTAAACATTACTCCATTAAGAATTAAAAAGACTTTTGTTTACTTTTACATTGCCATTTGGTTTATATTTTTTAAACGTCTTCTCTCCACAAATCGCAAAACAAATTCTGAAAAACCACTCGATCACTGAACAATCTTAGGTTTAATTCAAAATGCCAAATATTTTTAACTAATTTTCTTGTTCTTTTTCAATAAGAAATTAAATACAAATTATGTACTTGCAGTTTTCAAAATAATTTTCGGTTTTCAAAAATAAAATCTATAGGAATAATAAATGAGTTTTGTGGTTTTGGTTTCGGGTTTTATGAATTTAAGTCACGTTCGCATGTCCTGTAGGCAACACCTATTCCAAATCCGGTGCCCATAATCAAAGGCCAGGCTCGCCTCTTAAAGAATAGCAAAGAAAACACTGTGCCAAGAGCCAATCCACCAGCTGAAATAAAATATATTGTTTAAAATAACATTGGGATGTGTCAAGAGCGTGATATGGAATGAAAACTATTTATACAACGTGGTATGATCAGTATTTTAAAACTATTTTGATGGTTAAATTATAAAATAAAAAAAAGTAAAATAAACGCGATTAGTAGCTCCATAAAATAGTTTTAAAAAGAATTATGTAATGTGAATTAGTTAAAAAAGAATTGTCTGGATAGCGTACCTCCTTTAATAATTGTGTCCGTCAGGCATCGATCTAATTTTTTACCGAATTCATCCTCAGAAAAAGTAGCGCTGATCTTTTCCTCGGACATTTTGACAGAATTCTTTAATTTATATTAGTTTTTTTTTAGTAAAAAGTTAAAAATTTTGTATTTGCCAATAAGCCCCAAGATGACGTTTTGGCAGACCGATACCGAAAATCGAAACGAAAGTTTAGTTTTCAAACTGACATCTGTCAAGACGCAAGTAACGTTATTTACCATACCTCCATGAAAAGAACACGTTCGAAGATACAGTGGTGTGGTGTAAAAGTGTGCCTGTTTACACAGTCGTTTTACTGAAAGGCACAACTAGTGCGGCTGGTAGAGTTTATGCACAGTACACATAAAGGTAATGCCATCGAGGTATTATGGTGGATTTAAATTCATCTTCATATACAGATTCGAAAAAAAGTAGAGCGGGACAGATGCATGCGAAAACGCACGAATGTGTGAAAGAAAGATGAACATGTTCGACTTTATATCTGCATTATGGCGCTTCCTACAATCTTTCTATAATGAAGATCTCTGCATTTTGGTCTTCTCTCAAACAAATGAAAAATGTATATGTTACATCTCTTTTTTTTGCAGAACTCGCATGAAGATGAATCTAAATTCACTGTTATGGTTGGAAAGTGGTGGATCCAGTGTCCCTTTACTTGTCTTATTTTTATATTTTGTTGTTGTTTCTAATGATGCTTGTTAAGTTTCTGTGGGCCATCGAACAGCCATTTTTAATTTTGCAACTGAAAATTCACAGTCGTATTTATTAGATTTTTGTCTAACTATTTTCAAATTGGTGGAAATATGCTTTATTTAATAAAAATAAATATCACATTATTAACGGTCAAGACAATCTACTCTTGTGTCTAAGTTAGGCAGCTACACGACAACAATAAACAAGGTTTTTGAACAGATTTTCCAAAGTTGGACAGTTGTCCAAAGTTAGACAACGTTTATAAATACGACCCTCAGATTTTAAACATTGTATGACAGAGAAGCCAGAAAAATTCAGAAAACTAAATTTTCAGATGTTATTGTGTTGAACGCGCGGATTGTTTAAAATAATGTGAGTTTCACAAATGCAATTAAGTTCATTGACAAAGGGCTGGCGTGCAGTTAGACAACTATTTGTTTTTTAGGAATGTGTTTCATTAAAATAGTTAAATAAAGCTTATTAAACTTATTCATACAATAATTGTAAAAAAAATGGCGTCAAAATTACAGACCGCGATGCTGGCTCTCCACACGCCACTTCAGGAAAAAAAATTTACTTTAAAAATTTGTACATAGAAATTCAAAAAGTCGCATTTATCAATAAACCAAACCAGAAATTTTTAAATTTGTTGCATATAAATGTGCGACATCTATGGTCATTGACCTATTATATCTAGTAGGTCAATGTCTATGGTATTTTGCCTCTTATATTTTGTTCAGTGTTTATTCAGTGAAAATGATGCCAGACAAAATCGAAAAAAAAAACCACCATTTTGTACTGGAAGAAAAAAAAAAACCACCATATATTTTCTGCCATCAATATTAGGTACCAGAATAAAATATTATGAAAAAAAAGTTTGTATTAAAAATGCGAAATGTGAATGAATACATACGATAAGAAAGCACCTGTTATTTCAATCGCGCGACCATTTAGTCTCAAAAAATTGAGCCCATGAGCTTTGATTTGAATGACTTAAAAATCGTAGTTGCAGCAAGAAATTAACATATATGTTTTCAACGATTTTTTAGCGTTTTTTTGGTTACAAAATTAAATAAATCAAATATATTTTTGAATAGTCGTGCGATTGAAATGCCAAGTGCGTTCTAGACTTATTATTCGACAAACGAATTATCAACAAATAATAATAAACGTTGCTATTTATCTGCAGCAAATGCGTTAATTCATTAGATGTATTTCATATTTAAAAAATCGCATGACTGAAAACCACAATTATTCTAAAAGTCGCAATGACGTTTGTATAGGTTAGTATAGGTTAGGTTGAAGTGTCTGTCGGTGGAAAAACCGACACACCTAGGCCAATTGTTGGCCCTTTGTGATACTACATCGACGTTTGACCAAATAAGTTTCTGCAGCAAAATCCTTAGATAATTTTATCCAATTTGCGTAAACCATTTCCCATACAAAAATTGACAATTATTAATTAACCAAAAAATAAACTTATCCAAAATCTAAACTTATCTAGTGTTTTACGACGTTACATGCTTCCCCTTACTGTTCTGTTTATGTGATAAAATTTCTTATTGACATAGGGCCCTTACTAGTCAACTGGGCCCCTATTCCGGTTCTGTGATAAAAGCCGGGACGAAACGCCATATTGTTGTGGTCAAACTATGAGCCAGCGTGTTCACAGTTGATCATCTTTAATCAAGAATTATTGCAACTCTGGTTAATCATCGAATATGTGCATGTTTACCAAAATCTTTATTAAGCAATCCAAAGTTTGAGTTATTAATCATGGAAATGAGATTAGTTTTATCTTAACCACATGCATAACCAAACATGTGAAATAAAACTTTTTTCGCACCGATACACCACAAAAAGCACAAGCATCTGCAACAACAACAACAATTTATAGTTTTAAAATTTAAAGAAATACAATTCTACAGTTTGAAATTAAAAAATTGACTGATTAGGTATATTATATATATTTAGGTATATAACCTATGAGTGATCGGGACCACTCATATAAAAATTTTAGGAGCGCTCATAAAAATTCACTACTATTGTTTTGAGAATAGGTTTTTGAGGCTCTTAATTTATGAGCTGTGCTGTTTGGATTGAGGGTTTTTTTTCCAATAACGAATGCAATTGGATGAAAAAAATGACATCAAGAGTTAGGAGAGTGTGCACCTAGCCTTAGCAAGACCGTCACAGAAAAAATAAAGTTTACATAAGGCGTGTTTTTTTGCAAGCCCGGGAGAAATCGCACGGAAAAAACGAACATGGGGATTAGCGACACCAACACAGAAACAAAATGGAGTTTTCATACAAACTATCGATAAAAAATATATAAATCACACCGGTAACACAGTTTTTCTGTGTGCTTAAGTTAAGCCCGGAGAATTCACTGGGTTTAGCTAAGCCCGTAGGGGATTAGTTTTTGTTGTATTTAACATGGTGATTGTTTAGCACCGTCGTCGTTTTTTTTGTCCAATTCCCTCCGGGCCTACAAAAAACACGCTTATAGTCACCTTTCACACTAGGAAACAAGTTGCTGGAGATATTTTTGACGTTTTTTTAATTTCTTTAAAAATCTCTTGTACCTTTCACACGTCGACACAAAATCGTAGAATTTTTCTGTAGTTTCTTTTTAAAGTAGCTTGGTTGAACACATACTACTGTGTGTGTGAAGAGGTTTGTCAAAAAAATCTCCTCAAATCATTGACCGGGGAGACTTACAGTCGTATTTATTAGATTTTTGTATACTTAGACACTGTCTCAAATTCGTGGAAATATGCTTTATTTAATAAAAATAAATATCACATTATTCACGGTTAAGGCAATCTACTCTTGTGTCTAAGTTAGGCAGCTATAAGAGAAAAATAAACAAGGTTGTGGAACACATTTTCCAAAGTTGGACAGTTGTCTAAAGTTAGACAACGTTTATAAATAACACCATTAATTTCCCCCTCTTACTTGCTCTTCTTACCTAAAAACTGAAAGTTGCTGGAAACTAACTTTCCTCGTGTGAAAGGGGACATTACATACCGTCAATAACAAGTACTGCTTTTAAGCGAAGACTGCTTTTAACGATGCAACTATGTGTTAGCCAGGGTAATTAATTGCTGAGGTTGGAGAATTGCCTAGTTAATTCGAAACTACACATTTTATTTTTTTTTATATGAACTTTGATAGACTTTTCTGCAGTTTTGGACAGAAAATCGCAGATTTTCAAAGTAAAGTAACGTACCTATTGTGAAGAGATGTTTCTTTTCATTGAAAATCGCTGCCGTCTAACAGTAGTCTAAGCGGGGTCTTAAATATTGTAAATTCAATTTATCTCTTTCATTATTTCAGGCTTAAAGTTATGAAAACTAATTCAACACGCCGGTTTTGACACTTCTGAAGGGAGAAAAAACATAAACAAAGCACTTCCTTCTATGCTCTCTTCAGTCTATCCAAGGTACTATTATGTGAACAAACAGGTTATACAGTCATCTCTTTTTTATTTCTACTCTATCTCTGTCACTTCTAGTTTGTCACGTCAAAAGTTTCATCCACTTTAGAAAATATGGCAGATGCTGAGGTTAATATAATTTTTTTTTTTTCATAATTTGTTTAAAATTCAATGAAACTTCCGATCGAGTATATATGAATTAATAAAATTCCAATTCTATTTTACAGTTGTCGAAAGCGCTTCGTGATTTACCTAATCGTGTACTAAATGTACCCGTCGAGGAGAGGCATGTGCTGTTCCAAAATGTTTCGGCTGTTTTAACAAATTCAGGTAAGATATAATTTATTTCATCACTAAATGAAAAAGTAATTGACTTATTGAATATCATAACGTTATTTATAAAACAATAACTTCAAGGTATTACGCATATAAATGGAAAATATTTTTCTCGTCTTGGTCAATCAATACTTTAGGGTTTGTTGCTTACGAGTCAATCAGTATGCGGAAACTAATTTTTGGATTTTTAAAAGAATACTTTTTTATTTCCCCTCTTACTTTTTGTCGTAAAACCTTTAACGTTAATTTAATAAATTGGGCAAACCTATTTTTAAGCTCTGATTTGCTTGTCTGTTAAATTTTTGATAGGACATGGAATTCTTGGAAGGAAAAGGCAGGGTACCTGCATTTTTAGTCAAGTAGGGGGTTTAGAGGGTTGTTCTTCATTGACACTATTCACTTGAATGGCAAGGAAACTAGGTCCTTTTTATAAACGCATGCTCATTGAAAGGTTGGAATCAAATCTTTTTCTTTGTATTTTGATAGACAGACAGTACCTGGGGGTAAAATGTATAGTAACAGTTTTCGTTTGTGACCAATTAAGGAAAATTTTTTAACTTGTCTCCATTCACTTTTCTAATTTTAATGCAAACACATAATCGAGTGCGTCCGTTACTCCTGCGCGATCAGTGTTTTACCCTTTTGTTTAATTGTTAGAAATTGATTGTTTTCATATTTTTGTTTTGTTTTTGTTAGAAAAAAAAATTTACCAAGCGTATCAAACAAAAAGAAACCTTAACTGCAATTACCCAGTTAAGGTTTATAAGTTTTCTTCTGAGATTTTTAACAGATCCCAGTGGAATATGCCTGAACATAATAGGTCTGTTTGGTAACCTGAAATTTCGTTCAAATTTTCACAATTTACCGTCAAAATCCATAGGGAATAAACTGAGTTTTAAGAAATTGGTTGAACAAATTGACACAAAACATATTATTGTCATAAAGAAAATTGACAGTTTTCAAATCAAGGTATTGAGGTTGTAAATGAGTACAATCAATTAGGTCTAGCTAACATAAAATATGAGAAAACATGGATCGCTAAATCTTAAAAATATACTTATCACAACCTGGTAAAGTGTTATGGCACATACGAAGGTAGATTAGATTTTGCTTCGAAATATATGTAGAATACTTCAAGCAACGTCACCAGCAATTATATTTTACTGGACAAAAATATGGAGTTTAAAAGAGTGATAGTTTGATGAACAACACTTGTGAAGACAACTTTTTCAAAGGTTTGGTTTATTTCGCTATACATTTTTTTTAATAAAACGCAAAACCTAGAGTTTCCCCCCTTTTCCTTGTCTAGTATTTTTTCATTGTCGAAATCAGCTGTGTGGTTGGCCTCGTCTATGTGCTGAGCTAAGCCTGTTGTTGTTTTTTTCTTTCTTATGTCCGCATAAATTTCAGCAATCCTTACTTCGAGTGCCTTTTTCTACGTCCCTATGTAAATGAGGAGGCCGATTCTGGTTCTGTGAAAAAGTGATTCAAATAAATAGTTTTCACATCCGTTCGCATGCATTGCTTTCACTTTTTAGATTCACTTGGTGCAAAACAGCGATTCTGGTTCAGTGAATAAAACTCTCCGACGATCTATATTATCGATCCCGAACCACCTTATCATTTCGCTTAAAGTGCATGCGCAATCGGTGCAGTTCTTTCATTTTTCTTAGTTTTTGAAGAGAAAAGAGAAACGCTTGAGATAGAAATATTTGTTCTTCATGAAAAGGACCATAGAGTACCTATATTATATATAAAACCGACCTCAGAACTTTTTCTCTTTCACCCTATAAGCTGCATTGTCCAATGCATTTTAAATGGAACCGCACAAAGATAGTGATAATTTTATGGATTTTGGCTCAGTTTTGCTCAGTTTTTAATCTCCCACCAGATATATGAAATACTTTTTTAAAACTGCATTATAAACCATGATCATACTTCTTGTAAAAGAAGTCCATCGCTGGAATTTGATCTCTTTTTTACTGAGATGAAAACAAAACCCACCCTCAGTCACATTACATCCGAGCTGCGATGATGAAAACGACGCCTGCATGTACACCTTTATTTTTATTTTTTTTTTTTTTGTGTATCTTTCAAAATTCAAAAGATGAGCAGGGAAATTTGAAGAGAGCTGCGCTATATCAACAATTCTCACGTATTCACGGACAGGGAATTTAGGAGAGTTTTCTCTTACTGTGCTCAAATAAAATTTGCGGGTGTTTTAGGCAAGAATTTAGTTCTCTAGATAATATAGGAACTCTATGAATAGGACAAAGAAGGAGATGTGGTTGAATTGAGTTTTGTTTGTTCGTATTCACCCGTTCTTTTCAAACTTTCATTTGAATGTTTTCGATGTTTGGTTTCACCTTTTCACTGAATGAGAATCGCATTCAAGAGCGAAAGAGTGAAAAGCTATTAGGCAAATTAAAAATTGCTGCTAGGATTCACATATCTATAATTCAGTATCTTTGATCACAGTTTTCTTCTTCATTGCCTTTGATGTGGTACACAACGTTGTGTTGTTGCTGCTTTTCTATGGTTTTTTTTATTAATATAAAATAATTTCTTAAGATACCGTTATTGCGCAACCGAACAAAATAGTACAAAACAAATTTTCAAGTTTTATTAAAAGGATGCAATTTTGCTGAGTCAAACAAGCCATTGTACTAGTAAGATTACTTATTTACTCAGCTTTACTTTGATTTTTTTGCTTCTTCTACAATTTTTTTTGCATCAGATATCTGACTTTTAATGATAAAAAATACTTTTGTCTTTGATCTCAGCAGTTAATGATGGCGCAGAACTAGTTACATACATATGCAATGTTAAACTTGAATTGAAAAAAAATCAAACTTCAATTTTTTTTTCAAAACTCTAAAATTTTAATTTTTAAATTTTTTCTTAAAAATTGTTTTTTTTTTTTTTTTTCAATTCAAGTTTAAATACTATGTAACTAATGAAAAACTGTGAAAGTCAACTATAAATAATAGTTTTTTTTTTCATTTGATGATTGCACAATGTTTTAGAGCAGTTAAATTTATTAATTTATATATTATATAACATTATATAATAACACTGTGGTCTTAAAATACTTGTTGTTTGTTATTTCCTTATTAGCTAGCTAGCTGGATCTAAAATACACGAATATTTATTACACCGATCACTTATTTATTTATTTTAAGACAATATAAAATTCAGTGAAACTAATTATCTAATGGGCTAAGTAAGGCAAGATTTAATTTAGTCTTTTGGAAATATTAGATAATTTGTTCAAATTTTTAACCTCTCCTATTTTTGTTTATTGCAGGAATAAACTCAACAATTATTCGAGGAATTTGTAAAGTCATTGGAACGACTTTAACTAAGTATAAGGATCCACCATCGCAGTTGCTTGTGCGTAATTTAATTGTGGATCTTTTAAAAGTCCATTGCGATTCGACCTTTGAGCATTTAAATGGAGTTTTTAAGGCACTTGTCAGTAAGGAGTTGGTTAGTGCACCACCAACGAAGGCAGCGAAAGCTGCAGTCATCGCATTGGGATGGACAGCATTGGTTGTGAAAAACGCCAACCCAAAAGCAAATTCAACTAAAACAGAGCTACCCAAATTGCTTGAATATCAGTCACTCTTGTATCAAATGACTTTACTCTCAGCCAACTCAAGAGTAACTGAACTTTCCGATAAGATACTCTTTGATTTATGGTCAGAAAATGATGATCTATTCGATAATTATCTAAAGTTTTTCATTGAAAAAGAACCTGCTAGCAATATTATTGTATTTCTCATGCTGCTGACCAGATATCGAGAACAAAGACACGATGACAAAAATTTTTTGCAAAAATACAAAAACAAAATTATGGATCATTTTGTTAAAGGAATAATTACCGTTAAGATAAAGCCTAATCATAATTTTATTATTGCGTGTCGTCCTCTTCTCAAATCAGTAAATAAAGAAGAGTTTGAAGCAATTATTTATCCTGCATTGCAAAGATCAATGTTGCGCAGCCCGGAAATTGTCCTTCAAGGAGTTGGGATAATTGTCCAGGAAATAGATCTTGAGTTCAGTGAATATGCCGTAAATTTAGGAAAGCCACTGGTGCAAAATCTTTACTCTAAAGATGACAATGCTCGTATGGAATCAGTAGAGTCATTAAAACAATTAGCAAGGAAGTGCTCAAAAGTCAAAGCCATTGAAGACATGCTGAAAAATATGTTTGCCATACTTAATGGTGCCGATGGGAAAATCACTGTAGCTGAATATCGTATGAACATATTGCAGGTAAAGATGTTTTTAAAATTGAAATATTTAAAAATAATCGCATTTAACAGTATTTTAAGATGTTTTTAAAATTTAAGTATTTTATACTATTAAATTATATTACACTATAAATTAAATTATAAACAAAATAGATCAAAAATATATATGAAATAAACATTGGGTTGATGTTAGCAGGCTCACGTCTTAGAAAAACCAAATCTAAAAAACCCAGAGATTTGGTGAATACGTAGTTTGGTTAAATAACATAATTTATATGAATAATTTACCTAACAGAAATGCTCTATAAAATAATCTTCGGCCTATGGAAAAGAAAATAACTAAACTACTTTTCCTTATTATTCACGAAATTATACTTCTCAAAAAAATCGCTACGAGATTTTATTGTTAATTTTAAAATTTGTTTCAACTCCGAGAAATCGTAATGATGCTTAAAGAATTGTATCAATAACTTTACCATCAACTAGAAAATAAAAATCAATATAATTTAGTCTCAAAACTAGAGTTGTGCTGTTTTGCAACAATTTTGTGTTATGTAGTTTACATAATTTTCAATTTACTCAAAAACTGGAAGACAAAAGATTTGGTTTTCAAAATTTATATATTTATATTCATGTTTTTCATTTTTAAATATTTATGTACACATCGTCGGCTAAATTTTGATGCACAAATTACTTTAATAATTTTTGTTAAATATACCGTAGTTGTTGTTTTTTTTTATGGAGCCTTATGCAATATCTTTTTGGTTTCTCGCTATCCTGTAAAATTTTCCAAAGTAGACTTAGCAGTCTTACGTATCTAGCCGACGGTATGGAAATATAATCGTAAAAGACTGACAGGTAGCAATGGATTTCACAGAAGAATTTATGGCCATCAAATACAAAATCAATAGTCTTACACACTGTTACGGAGTATTAGATCTTTATTTATAATTGATAAACCGAAAATAAAGACCTAATCGTCGAAATTTTTTGATTGTGTACTTTTCGTGCACCGAAGACGCCAGTAAAACAATTTCTAGTTCTCTATCTTAGCTAGCGCGACACTAAAATGTTAGAAACTTAGAAGTTTGAACATTGAATATTAAAATTCAAATCAAAATGACGTCTTCAAAAAATATTTATTGATACAAGCATTATATCTACATTATGTACTAGGGTGATAGAACGTTGACCGGGTTCCGCTAGTAAATAATAAAATATAATTGGTCGTTGCCAATAATGATCAAACACATTTTTCTGATTTTGCTTGATTTTTGTTTACATTTATTTTTTTTCCGGCTTCTTCAGGGGTGAAGTTTATTTAAAAAAAATTTTCTTTCACCATGCTTTACAAGTAATGTTTTTTACACGAAATCCGTTAGGAAATCAGAAAGTGTTGTACTTTTCCCGTATCTTTTTCCTCGAAGCAATTCTTAGTTGAATTTACGAGAATGTTTTGAGTATCATTGCCTTTATTTGTAGCATGAACAATGTACATGTGTACATACATATTATCAATTTTTAACAAATTTCTTTTTTTTTCATGTAGGGAGCAGGAAATTTGAGCTTCAACGGTATTCCACAAAATGTGATCAACCCAATCATGGAAACGGTTACTGAACTCTTTGGTAAAGCATTAGAAAGCGAAATACAAGAGAAAGTTCTTTCCCATACTTTAGAAATGTTCAGCCTCTGGGCCATTAACTTCAGTGGAGAATTACCAAAAAGAGTCACCGACATCTTTAAAAAAGGACTTGAACTTAAATCGACTACGCAATCTGTGCGAGTTGCCTACTTACAATGGCTTTTGGCTGCGCTTCACAATAGTAAATTAAGTAAAGATGTTGATTTTACGCCATTACTTTTAAAGGCTGTCGAAAAAGCAAATCAAAATCCTACCCAGATTCCAGTAGTCGCTGAAGCAGTATGCGCAACATGCCTAATTTTGAAAAATGATCCTGTGGTTGGTGATCCGAAATTAAATTCCTTCTGGAATGTAGTTTTGGATATGCAGAAACAGGTCTTCCTTTCAGATCGTTTTCTTGCATCGGCACCCAGCGAAACGCTATGCTATGTTACTCTTATGGCTGAGAAACTTTTAACCGATCATTTTAGCAAGCTCAAAGGCCCCGCAGATCCACTTTATAAGGCAATTGTTTATAGCATAACATCTACATCGGGCAAAGTACGCAACTATTGCTTGGACGTTATACCAAAGATCTTAAGGCATGCGGACGGAGTAACCTATGCCAAGTTGATTTTAGCCGAATTGAAGAATTACATTGAAACTGCAAAAATTCAATACGATGGTGAATCTGGCGAGGAAGCTAATTCTATTCCATCTTATGCATTTGTTGATGCTATCCAAAAACTATGCGAATTTGAAAATATCTCTTGTGCCGACAGCCAAGTCCTGGCCACACAACTGCTTTTATGCTGTCATCATTCTGCAGTCACTTCAAATGATCCCGAACTTTGGGAGAATATTCTTAAGTTTAACTTTGAATTAGATCCAAAGTCATTTATATCGTTAAATGTGAAACAAATCAATGAGATTCTAATCGATGACTTCAAGGCTAACAAGATGTATGAGAACGCGGTTGCTTCCATTACTCGATTGAGTCCTGACGTTGTGCTGCCAATACTCATACAAAAAGTCACTGCAGATCTGAACGATGCCACTATGTCGAATGTTACCGACGATGAGTATTTCACCTATTTAACACCTGATGGAGAGCTCTACGACAAGAGTGTGATTCCAAACAACGATGATATTTACGCTACAGCGGGTCTCAAGCGTGAGAACAAAGTTTACAGTTACAAGGAGCAGCTGGAAGAGCTCCAACTCCGTCGTGAAATCGAAGAGAAACGGCGAAAAGAAGGCAAAGCTAAACCCCCCCAGCTCACCGCGAAACAACAAGAAGCCATAAAAAATCAAACGGAAAAAGAAAAAGCTATCAAGGAACGATTACGCCAGTTAAATTCCAAACTAACCAAAATGGTATCAATCTTGCATGCAGCATGCAATGGAAATGGAAAGCAAGTATCGCTTCACTTTGCCAAGTTGCTGGGGTCGATCTTAAGAGTTTTACAGTCACCATTAGCTGCTGCTCCTCTCACAGAACTCTATTTCAACCTCAGGTTGACCTGTTTTGAAAACGACCAACAGGATCTGTCTAATTCGGTTGCTATTGCCACCCTGCGTTTATGTAAACCTCATTGTGATCTCAAAGATGATTGGACGAAGCAAGAACTAAATGAAGTCGTCGAAGAAACACTAAAAAAACTGAACAAAGCTACCGTTGCACAGATAAACGAAGTCTGTATGGAAGACATGGATGATGAAAATCCTCTTTTAAATGCTACAGCTTTTTGCTACGCATTTGAGTTTCTGAAGAGAGCGTTGCTAACTAAGCTTATATCTAAGAATGAGGATCTACTTTTAATGGGAATCAAGCTAATTGAAAAACATGCCCAAATTAGGGGTGACACCGTTAATGGAGAGCTCTCTGACTATAGACATCCTAAGTTCATGCCACGTCTCGAAATGTTCCGTCTATTATTGCAATTGATAAGTATTCATCGAGGTCGTACACAAACTCAAGCAGTTGCAGCATTGTTAGAAGTGGCTTCCACAAGCAGCGGAGAAGATTTCTGTGCTTCGGCTGGAAAGGAAGAAATTGATTTGTTTCTTTCTGCTCTTCAAAGTTCATTGGAGGCAACAAGAGATGTCGCCTTACGAGCTCTATCTATCATGGTCAAGGCTTTGCCAACAGTTGAGCAAAACTATGACTTGAATCTCCGAATTACACGTCGCTTTTGGGTTGCAAAGTATGACATGTCTGAGGAGAACCGAGTTTTAGCAAATGAACTGTGGGAGAAAGCCCAACTCGAACTACCAACAGTTATGTGCGAGGAACTTATGGGTGATGTAATTCATCCAGAGTTTTGTATTCAGAAAGCGGCTGCAGCAGCATTTGTCCCAATTTTGAAGGAAGATCCATTACTTGTACAGAAGGTTCTTTCGCAATTACTAGCGATCTACCATGACAAGCTTACCATGATTCCTCCAAAGTTAGATCAATTCAATAGAGAGATTGAACCTGCTATCGATCAGTGGGGTCCGAGGAGAGGAGTAGCAATTGCCATTTCACAGATCGCACAGTTCTTCACCCTGGATGATGTGAATAGTGTTATGCAATTCATGGTGTCGCATGGTCTTGGTGATCGACAAGAAATCGTTCATAAGGAAATGTTGGCAGCTTCACTTACTATAGTCGATCTTCATGGCAAGGAGACTATTGTCGATCTGCTTCCAGTGTTCGAGGACTTTCTTGATAAGGCACCGAAGTCACAGAGTTTTGACAACATCCGCCAAGCCGTGGTGATTCTTATGGGATCTCTAGCTAGACATTTGGATAAGGATGACAAGAGAATTGAGCCGATCGTCAAACGTTTACTGGCAGCACTATCAACTCCATCTCAGCAAGTACAGGAAGCTGTGGCTAATTGTTTGCCACATCTGATGCCATCTATTAAAGATGAGGCACCAATGATGGTGAAACGATTACTCCAACAGTTAGTAAAGTCCGACAAGTACGGTGAACGACGTGGAGCTGCGTATGGTATTGCTGGCATCGTTAAAGGGCTCACAATACTTGCGCTTAAGCAGTTAGACATAATGTCCAAACTGACGACCTATATTCAAGAAAAGAAGAACTACAAGTCGCGGGAAGGAGCTCTGTTTGCATTCGAAGTGCTGTGTACAACTTTGGGACGTTTATTTGAACCTTACATCGTTCATGTGTTACCGCATTTATTGCAATGCTTTGGTGACTCTTCGCAGTACGTACGACAAGCAGCTGATGACACTGCTAAGGTCGTCATGGGAAAATTATCAGCTCATGGAGTCAAGTTGGTTCTTCCATCGTTGCTTGACGCTCTAGATGAGGATTCATGGCGTACAAAGACGGCCTCAGTGGAACTTCTTGGAGCAATGGCTTTCTGTGCTCCCAAACAACTATCATCCTGTTTGCCCAGTATTGTACCTAAGCTTATCGAAGTTCTCGGAGATTCACACACTAAAGTCCAAGAAGCCGGAGCTGATGCATTGAAAGTCATAGGATCTGTCATAAAGAATCCCGAAATTCAAGCTATTGTGCCCGTGTTATTGAAGGCACTGGAAGATCCTTCGAAGAACACGTCTGTTTGTTTGCACAGTTTACTTCAAACCAAATTTGTCCATTTCATTGATGCTCCATCGTTGGCGTTGATTATGCCAGTTGTGCAGCGTGCTTTTATGGATCGTTCGACGGAAACAAGGAAAATGGCAGCCCAGATCATCGGTAATATGTATTCCTTAACCGATCAGAAGGATCTTACCCCATACCTGCCAAATATCATTCCCGGTTTAAAGATGTCTTTACTCGATCCGGTTCCAGAGGTTCGTGCGGTATCAGCAAGAGCTTTGGGTGCTATGGTTCGAGGTATGGGTGAGTCATCGTTTGAGGATCTCTTGCCATGGTTGATGCAGACGCTGACATCCGAATCGAGCAGCGTCGATAGAAGTGGAGCTGCTCAAGGTCTTTCGGAGGTTGTTGGTGGACTAGGTGTTGAAAAGTTACATAAGCTGATGCCTGAAATTATTGCTACCGCAGAAAGAACTGACATTGCTCCGCATGTGAAAGATGGTTACATAATGATGTTCATCTATATGCCAGGTGCATTCCCTAAGGAGTTCACACCATACATTGGTCAAATAATTACACCAATTCTGAAGGCACTTGCCGATGAGAACGAATATGTTCGTGACACTGCCCTGAAGGCTGGTCAAAGAATCGTGAATCTGTATGCTGAATCTGCTGTCACACTCCTCCTGCCTGAGCTGGAAAAAGGGCTATTCGACGATAACTGGCGTATTCGCTTCAGTTCGGTTCAACTTCTGGGTGATTTGCTTTACCGTATTTCTGGAGTTTCTGGTAAAATGACGACGGAAACAGCTAGTGAAGATGATAACTTTGGAACTGAGCAGTCGCACACAGCAATCATACGATTCCTTGGAGCTGAACGGCGTAATAGAGTCCTTGCTGGACTTTACATGGGCCGCAGTGATGTTTCGCTGATGGTTCGACAAGCTGCTTTACACGTTTGGAAGGTTGTAGTCACGAACACACCACGTACTTTGCGTGAAATACTACCTACTCTATTCAGTCTCCTGTTGGGTTGCTTGGCAAGTACCAGTTATGATAAACGTCAGGTAGCAGCACGTACATTGGGTGATCTAGTAAGAAAATTGGGAGAGCGAGTGCTTCCGGAAATCATTCCGATTCTTGAGCGTGGATTGAACTCTGATCAGGCCGACCAGCGTCAAGGTGTGTGCATTGGGTTGTCTGAAATTATGGCTTCCACCTCTAAGGATATGGTTTTGACCTTTGTCAACAGTTTAGTGCCTACTGTTCGTAAGGCTTTATCAGATCCATTGCCTGAAGTACGAGAAGCAGCTGCTAAAACATTTGATTCTCTACATTCCACGGTCGGATCACGTGCTCTGGATGACATTCTGCCTTCCATGTTAGAAGGTCTCTCCGATCCAGATCCAGAAATTGCAGAAAATACCCTAGACGGTTTGCGTCAAGTTATGTCCATCAAATCACGTGTGGTTTTGCCATATTTGGTTCCTCAGCTCACAGCCCCGCCAGTGAATACTAAAGCTTTGTCTATTCTTGTTTCAGTTGCAGGCGAAGCTCTCACTAAATATCTGCCAAAAATTCTCTCCGCACTCTTACAAGCTTTGTCGAATTCCCAAGGAACGTCAGATGAAATACAGGAGTTAGAATACTGTCAAGCTGTTATACTCTCGGTAAGCGATGAAGCTGGTATTCGAACCATTATGGACACTCTGATGACATCCGCCAAATCAGAGAGTCTCCCAACTCGAAAATCTGCTGCTAGTCTTCTCTCGGCCTTCTGCACTCATTCGCCTGGCGACTACTCTCAATATGTTCCGCAACTATTACGTTGTCTGTTGCGGTTGCTAGCCGAGCAAGATAGGGATATTTTGCAACGGTCTTGGGATGCCCTTAACGCAGTCATCAAAGGCTTGGATTCAGCTCAACAAATTGCGCATGTATCCGATGTTCGCCAAGCTGTTAGGTTTGCTGCTAGTGACCTCAAGGGATTGGAATTGCCTGGATTCTGTTTGCCGAAGGGTATATCACCTCTTTTGCCCGTATTTCGTGAGGCTATTTTGAATGGTCTGCCCGAGGAGAAGGAGAACGCAGCTCAGGGTTTAGGTGAAATTATTGCTCTCACCAGTGCACCATCTCTGCAGCCATCAGTCGTACATATCACAGGTCCTTTGATCCGTATATTGGGTGACCGTTTCAACGCAAGTGTCAAAGCCGCAGTCCTCGAAACATTGGCGATACTTCTACACAAAGTTGGTGTTATGTTGAAGCAGTTTTTGCCGCAACTTCAGACAACATTCTTGAAAGCACTGCACGACCAAAACCGGACCGTTCGAATGAAAGCTGGTCAAGCGTTGGCGGAACTGGTTGTTATTCATACTCGAGCCGATCCGCTCTTCACTGAAATGCACAATGGTTTGAAAAACACCGATGACTCGGCCATTCGTGAAACTATGTTACAAGCTTTGCGTGGCATTATCACTCCAGCTGGAGAAAAAATGACTGAACCACTTCGCAAACAGGTATATGCCACTTTAACATCCATGTTGGGCTATTCGGAAGATGTGACACGCAGTGCCGTTGGTGGATGCCTTGGTGCTCTTTGCAAATATCTTTCGCCCGAGCAACTTGATGATGTTTTGAAAAATAACGTTCTTAACGATGATTGTGGTGATGACTGGGAGCTCCGCCACGGACGAACAGTGGTTCTTTTTGTGGCACTTAAGGAAAGCGCTGCCTCTGTTTACACTCCAGCTTACGAAGCTAAAATAGCCAAAACCATTGTATCAAGCATTGCATCGGATAAAGTGACTATTGCATGCAATGGTGTCAGAGCATCCGCATATCTTCTACAGTACTGTATGACTGAACATATACCAGTGCCACAGGCTGTAGTCACACCATTCATCCGGGCTATGAATCACAATAGCAACGAAGTCAAGCAACTGGTAGCAAAAAGTTGCACCTACTTGGCCAAAGCAGTAACGCCAGAGGATACCACTCCTGAACTGCTGAAGCCACTCATCCCCATGTTGGTTAATGGTACCAAAGAAAAGAACGGTTATGTGAAATCAAACTCTGAAATAGCTCTCGTCGCTATCCTTCGACTGAGAGACGGCGAAGAAGTGTATCAGAAATGCATCCAACTGCTTGAAGCCGGCGCCCGTGATTCATTAAGCGAAGTTGTCAGCAAGGTTTTGCGCAAAGTAATAATTCAACCGATCGGAAAAGAAGAGGAACTCGACGACACTTTGCTGTCTTGATTGCCAGCACTGAATAAAATTGTATCGTCTATTGATTATTACAATCAACGGAAACATCATTCAATATCTACGCTTTCTCACACCAGTTGCTTCTTTTTCTTTTTGTTCCTTCTGCAAAATGCTTTTTGTTCTGCGTTCATTTTCTTCACTCTTGAATCATTTATAAATAAATTATCGTCCTGCTCCACCATCAACGCCACCACCCCCAATAACTCTGTTTTGAGTTTTGTAAGAATCAGTTGGCTACCGAATGAAGTTAATAAATACGTCTACAGTTGTATCAGATACATTTTAAATAATTCTTTTTACTATATGTTTTATATGTACATTTTAGACTTTTGTTATTGTA
Organism: Epistrophe eligans; assembly: GCA_951394125.1. Lineage (NCBI taxonomy): Eukaryota > Metazoa > Arthropoda > Insecta > Diptera > Syrphidae > Epistrophe > Epistrophe eligans. The sequence goes on from OX596028.1 coordinate 58,052,914, forward strand.
ATATTAATAATTTTACTTTAATATATGTCTTATATAAAATATGACAATAGCTGGTGTTTTCAATTATGCAGATTTAGAATTATTATATTTCAACATGATCTAGCCTTTGTTTTACCTTCATATTATTCACTCTGCTAATCCAGTTTTAAACTCAAATCCGGATGTAAATTAATATAAATTCAATGTAAATACATTCGGATATAAGTTTTAAACTGGATTAATCGAGTAAATAATATTACGGTTAAAAAGTATCAATGAAAACGATGTTGACAATAACTGAAAGCATATTGACCGCAACCAAAATCTCTAATAACAAAATCTCGCATTTTTTTTAATGAATCTCGTATAGCGAAATTTTGTATTATAAAAATATCCCCTTATAAAAATCGATCGTACCTGTATTGACCTGTAATGAGTACTGACATGTTCATATAGATATAGTGACCTGTTTATAATAATTTGGTATATATAGTAATAGACCTTAAAGAACTACGATATATTCTTGTCAGTCATGAACAGCCGTCGAGCGAGACGGACGTATCTGGGCAGAACAGCTATTCCATTGACGACGGGGATGGGCTGTTCTACGAAAAAGACATTACTTATGTAAAAATAGAACCAGGCAAAACGAAACTTAAATATACATATAAATCAAAAAAAAAAAACTGAAGTGGAGTAAAGTGAAATAGAAGAATATAAATAGTCCAAGAAAGTTAAGGTTTGAAATAGAAAAAATTTGAGGCAAGCTGAAATTTTGCAGGGTGGTTCAGATGATATGAATGAACATAAATCTCAGTTTTCGTATTCGAGACTCTTGCCACGCCCACTCTTACCTCCATTAAAAATTTAAAAAAATACTTCTGCCCGCTGCCACGCCCACTTTTCTTATATCTTTGTTTCTAAAAAAAGGGTCCAACGATTTTGATGGAACTTTCAAAATTTGTTCATATTAGCACGAAAAAAATACTTTAAGTAAAATACGCCCACTGCCACGCCCACTTTTCGTAAATCTGTTTCTAAAAAACGGATGAAATTTTCAAAATTTGTATGCAACTGTTTAGGATACGGAACCTCCAATAATAATAATAATAAATAAACTAAATAAAAAAATAAAATTAAATTTCTTTGTGGGATTCCAAATTCAATTTGGCATACTTTCCTTGTATCCATTATTTTTAATATATTTGATTTACTTATTTGCCAAATTGTCGAATCGATGGAGCAGTTTCCGAGAAACCAAGATATAAGAAATTTCATCGAAATCATTGAAAAAATGAAAAGCGATTTCCATTATATTGGATAAAGAAGAAGAAAACAAGATCGATATCCATTAAATTAGAGTAAGAATAATTAAAAAAATAAAAACCTAATAAATAAAACATAAAAATCAAACTTAAATGGTGATCAATGGAATGAGAAAAAAAAAGGAATTAATTTTAAATTTAACTGATGATCAATTGATTTTGAAAATAAAATTAAAGAAAAGAGTGGAAACATTCTTCCTCAACGGTTCAACGGTTGATATGAGTTTATTATGAAGAAGGTAAAGGCGGGAGAAGACTGATGCGTTTTCGTGAAAAATTTATATTTTCGGTTTGGCAATATTTAACTCCAAGCTATTTTTCAGACATCAAACTGAGAAACAGTCGGATTTTGAGAGTGGACAAGTTGTTAAAAGTATTTATTAGTTTTACTAAAATGAGTTGAAATAACATCGAACTCCTTGCCATTCTCTAAGGCTGGGACGGTAAAGGACACACATTTAAAAAGGTTAGTAATTGTTGATATTCATGTGAGAAAGCCATTTTATCTAGAGAAAATACCTATTTGTTAGAATTTGGAAATGGGACGATCATTGTTAACATCATATTTCGAACCTGTTTTTAGAGTTTAGATACAGAGTCCAGAGATTCAATATCAGCTTGGCTTTATGATGACTCAAACAAAGAATATACCTATATTATGTATTGATCTTTAAGCCAAGATAAGACTTCTTTGATCGTTTAAAGTTCACCTTGAACACGCTACAATTATAAGGAATACGAAATGAGAAACATTTGGGATAGGGATAAACTCTAAATTTTAAAAAGAAAAGGACTAGAGGAGGAGAAGCAATTTAAAAAAAAATGTATTTATATAACAGGGAGACCATAAGGACCAGGAGTGAATTTATTGTTTATTTTATTCCATTTACTTTTGACGAAATATGGGTCAACAGTACATGGGAGAAATGGTCCGAGGAAGACATTGGTTAAATAATTGACGTTTTTTATTAAAAGTGTTATCGAAATCAACAAAGGAATACGAAATGTTCAATGGGAAAATCTTTTAGTTAATAGTGAAAGTTGTTTCAAGTTTAAAACTCTAAACTCAATCGAATAACTTTTAAAAGTAGTTGAAGTTATGCCAAACAAAAATGATTTTAATTTTATGAATAAACAAATGATTAAAGATATTTTCACCATAGTAGGTCCAGCTGTACTGAATATAATTAACTATTCATTCCCAAGTACATGGAAAACATCGGTTATTACTTCGGAGGAACAAATTTCCAACTCTAATAAATGTGAAGATTTTAGACCTGTGAACATGCTTCTAATATATAAAAAAATATTGAAAAAAGTTGTTCAAATACAACTGGAAGAATATTTACAACAAAATAATATTATAATAATGGAACAATCTGGCTTCAGACGAAAATACTCTTGTAAATCAGGGGATTCGAAGGAGAAATTACACGAGAAAAAGAAAATTGCAGCTGTATTTATTGATTTGAGAAATCAAATGCTTTATAGATTATTAAATATTGATTTATTTTATTAAACAAAATATACGGGTATGGAATAAGAGGGGTTGAGTTCAACTGGCTGAGGTCATATCTCATAGGGCGTAAACAAACAGTGAAGTTTAATGAAGTAAGTTCTGAAGCAATAAATTCTGATTTAGGTGTTCCCCAAGGGTCAATTTTAGGAACATTATTGTTTGTCCTTTACATTAATGACATACAAAAGGATGTAAAGTATTGTAAATTAAAGTTGTTTGCGGGTGATGGATTGTTTTATATCGAGGCTAATGAATATTCTAACTGTATTGAACAATTTATGATAGATAAAGAATTACTTAACTATGAATAAACTTAAACTAACTACAGAAAAAAATAAAATAATTTTATTACCAAAAAAAATATGATCATAAACAGAATAAAAGATTGTGTTAAAGAAACAAAATGTGTATCTTGGAATAGTAACAGATTGTAATTTATATTTCAAAAACATTTTTAAATGGTTTACAAAAAAAATCCGTTTCTTTTGTAGAATAAGAAAAAAACTTTGCATTGGTATGGTATTTAAAATATATAACTCCATTATTCAACCCCATCTTGAGTATTGTCCTATCCTACTATACTAGTATTGGGAACAGAATTAATGATAAATAGACTACAAATTTTACAAAACAAGGGTATGAGGTCTATACTATGCTGTAATCGATATACATCTATAAGAAATATGTTAAGTACTTTAAAATTGCTTTCTGTGAAACAAAAAATTATTATGAATACTTAAATATTTATTTTTAAAGCAAAAAACAAATTAATGCCAAATTATTTAGAAAGAAGTCTTAAACAAGAAGTTCACTTCTTCGACCATACAACTTTGGAAATAACAATAATTTAATTTTACCATTTTTCAAAAATTGTAGAACACAAAACGTGCTTTTTTATTTTTTTATTTATAGTAATCTTCCAAAATAGCGTACAAATAGAAACTAATTTAACAAGATTACAAAACTCAATTGTACATTTTGTTAAAAATAATTATTAATATGTACATTGCACATACTGTATAATATCTTGTAAATATCCAATTTAAAGCTAAATAAAAATTCTAACTAACTAAATAAGCACAGTCAAGTGCAAAGGAGTTGTCGGTAAAATATTGTTAAGAAAAAAGTTACCTGCTTGTATGTACTGTGTTTAGTGGATCTCTTGAAATTAATTTATTGAAAGAGCAGTTTGGTAGCCACCGGAATTGCTTTTATAGTAGGACAAACCGAAGAAGATTTGTTTACCTTCCAATTAAATAACGTTCGTAAAAGGATTGAAAGACTCTGTAAAGTGAGGAAAAATATCAAGATATTAAGAATAATCAGTAGAAGATCGAGCGTGTAAGTAAATTGCCCACAAATTTTTTCTCAGGAGTTATATATTACTGTGTAACATAAACTATGAAAATTGAAGGAAACTCTATTGAGACAACCATCGTACAAATCGTTGGAAAATACATATATCCGCACGGGGAGTGAAACGTAGAGGGGAGCTATGGAAAGAAGTGATATAAGAATGGGAGAATAGTATTTTTCGAGTCTTAGAAATAGTGATTCCTGTCCTTTAAATATACTTACGTTAAAAGCTTATACCTAACCTTGTAACAACAAGGTTTAACAAAATAATAAAGAAAAATCTTGTTAATTAATAGTATTTAAATTGTCAGTAAAGGTCTGTTTCACAATGTCTGACTAAAGTTCCAATCAGGCCACAACCTCATCTACTTATTCGACAATCTACGTTTCACAATATTTGAAAATGTCTAATTAGCAAGTGCCGATTAGAAAATTAAACTGACAATTAAAACATTCAACTCTTACACTTAGATTCAACACATTTTCCTGTTACTATCAAGAGCTCTTGGAAACAATCCTTTCGACACTTTTAACATGTACTTGTACAATAAGACGACCGACAATGCAACATTTACTATTTGATGATATTAAAAAATTTTTTTTTATGTTTGACATTAGTAAATTTTTTTTTCTGGAAAACTGAAATAACGAACGAATAGCTAATTGATCATTGTGAAACGCAAAGGTTTTTAATGGGAGGTTTTAATTTTCGGATAATATATAATTGTCGGATAACTAATCAGATCTTAACTCACACCATGTGAAACAAACACTAAGTGATGAAACCAATTGATTTAGAGAACTATTAACACCAAAGGTTGATGCACTGAATAAAGGACATAAACGTAATAGTCTTCTTATGCTAGCTTGACCATAGCTGAATTTTAATCGACTTACCATTTACTATACCAACAATATATCATATGTAGCTGAATATACTGTCTATGTTTGGAGAGCAAGGGAAGATTAATCAACTCGAGTCTTTGAATGCAGGGATGCAGAGCCGTACTCAGGAACCATGGAAGAAAACGAAGACAAGCCTTTATTAATGTCTACTGAAAAGTTTAAAACTATATATTATGAAAAAAATATAAATGAGATAAGTTGTTAAACAACAAAATCGATATTACAAAAATGAATATAACAGAAAATGAAAAGTATTGAGGACAAGAAAATTAAAAAATATAAATGTAAAGTAAATTGAATTAAAAAATTAATTGATAATTTAATGAATAAAAGAAAAGTGGGTGCAGAAATTAAAATAGATGAGTTAATGAATAAAAAATAATAAGTAGCTAAACAAAAATATCAATAGTTACAAAAAATCATTCAAATAAACAGATTTCACCCAGGTTAAGTTCACAGCGTTAGAGAAAATGCAAATAAGATAGATATAAATGTAAAAGATTGGTCCTTGAATTAAATGTAATGGTGAAATCGTGTGTATAAAATAATAACCCTCATTCCGGTTGCGGTTTTACGAAAACGAAACGGCTCCAAAAGCGTTAGTTGGTGTTTATGTAAAACTAAAACTTTACCATTCACTTCGTTCTTTACCCTTCTAACCATAAAACGATATTCGTTTTACTGAAACTCTAATTGCCGCTTCATAAGCCGTGTCGTTTTAAACGGCAACCGGAATAAGGAGGATAAATTGCTTCAAGCAACCACTCAACCTCAACCTCCACTCGTCTCGTTTATCGTTTTTGACGTCTTTATCCGCATCTTTCCTTCGAACGAAATGGTAAAAAAAACCATTGCATATTTGTAGACCTAGAGTATCCGGATGGTGCATTTGATAATCAGTATTTTTCAGAGACCCTATTCGGCTGAAAAGTGTGATAAAGACGTTTCCGTTTCCGTTGTATTTTCATTTTCCCTATACCGAGAACTAATATGATTAGACATAAAAACAATTCTCTCATGAGCTACGTCCGCCGGGAGCATGAAAAACTAAATGCCAACTAACACAATAAACTCGATGTTGAACGCACGTTTTTAACCGTATCCGGCGACTTCCCTTTTTTTAATGAAATTTGTGAACGCTTATGTTGTTTTTCGTTTAAGAAAATATTTTATCTTTTTGCGAAAAGACTTGCACTTTTCCCACTTTCGCGTGTTTTCTCAAGGCGAAAGGTTCGATCTTTTCAGTTTGGAAGATTTGATCTGCATTCGCCCACACATTAAATACCTTTCCACACTTCCACACTTCTTGTGCACGCTACTATGAAAGGGACTTGTTTGGTCTGGTCTGCTCAGGTTCGACTCGTTTGCGATAAATTCGCAAATACGAAATATCAATAAAACAAATATAGTATGAGGGCGTACTTATAATATATTTTTGTATCTTTTTTTGACTAGTTTTACAATATAAAAATATACAATAAAAAACTTACGTTCGTATGCACAACACATCGCTGTTTCATTTGAATTTTTTGTTTAACCTCTTGACTTTTGATATTTGTGCAGCACATAAACTATTGCAAATGGAGCTTTTGAATACAATTTTTTTCTTCATTTTCAAATAAAAAAAGATATATATAAACTGGTTTACTTTAAATATAGTAATTATATAACTATAACTTTAAAGTAAACCAAAAACAAAGAATTTATAAAAAAGACTTAATTAAATACAAATACTGAGATTCAAAGGGAAAGATTGTTTTTTTACGCGATAAATCACATCGAGTTTCGAAAAAGAATGAGAAGAAAATTCTTACATTGTAAAGAGTATTATTAAACTTAAACATAAATAAAAATATAGAGTAAGCACAAAATTCCCACAACCTTCAGTTATTTCTTTCTTGGATACCAATTACAAATTATTATCAGAGTAAAAAAAATGATTATATAATTTAATCCATTGACGTGCAGGATGAAATAATATCTTAAATAAAATTTATAATTAAAAATTCATTTGGATTCAATTTTTGGCACAAAGAACGTAAAAATTAAACTTAGAATTCTGTTCATATTATGTTACTTATGTATGATCGTTTTCCTTATTTAGTTTTAGAGCATCGGTGCAAAGGAATTAATTGCAAAACTAATCGTTTTCCAATTATTGGAAGCTCACTTAAGAATAACTTAGGATATGAGGAGTAATTTTTTTTTACTTTTACTTTATACTTTTTTTATACCGTGTACGTGTATTTGCAAATCCATATCGCGCATTAGAAGTAGTAGAAGAATCGAGCTCATAATGCGTCAGGATTGAAGGCATTTTTCGAATTCTTTGATGTTATGTATCCCTCATTTGTACCATTTTCCTGGCAGTGATGTGAGCATGACGATGGAGCTCGTTCATCACAATCAGGTGTAGATACATTTAGAGATTTTGGGGGAATCGGCGGTGGTAATGGGAGATCCAACTCAAAGGAGTTGGGAGAGAGTTCATGGTTAATGTTCAAGCCAACTTCAGCATCCTGATGGTTGGCTCCTTCTAAAGAGTTTAAGTTGTTCAGTTGATTGAGTTCGTTAGAGCTTGTGGAAATGCCAGAGTCACGAAAGTCGTTTGGTGGGTAACAAATGTTCATGTGGCCATCCGCATGAAGGTGCTGGTTGAAATCGGCTTCGGGTTCGTCGAAGCTAATGTCAACTACCGAATATTTTTGACCTTGATGCCTCGAGCTTGAGTTAGAATTGTATGATTGATCTGAGAACTCGTTGAACTGTAGCGGAGGATTCGATGCTCTTTTGTCAGGAGTAATTCCACGAGGTGGAAGAGGCGGAGCGTTGGGAGAAGTACCACCACGATCACGGGGTAGTGTCTTCGGGGGCACTTCTGGGCTATCCATATTGCACACAAATCCCGTTGATTTGGGTCTGTGAGGGACCGGTGGAGCTTGACCTTTTAATTCGCATCGATTCATTTCCGAAATATTGAGATTTTCTTTGCTGAGAGTTTGATAGGAATTAGCAATCTGCCCAAGGGAAAGATTTTCCACCGGTCTTACAGTTTCAGCAGGTCTTGTGTAGATTTCATCATGCTCATATATGCCATATGAATTTCCCCCTAAACTTAATGTCCGTTTTTGAGTTTCCGTGGGCAAAGGAGGAAGAGGTGTATTCACTATACTCTCAGAATGTTGTCGTTTTAAACGACCCATGCCCGATAAACTCTGTCTTAACTGCGAGAATCTTTCAAGTAAGCGATTATGCAATGGCTGAACTCCTTGTGGTGCCAGTTGCCCATGCAACTCCAATGCTGTTTCCAAAACCTGAATTTGCTCTAATATTAGGCACTTTAGCTTTTGCACATTGGCCTGCTGACCATGTCCCTGAGCTGATTTGAGAAAGTTTTCCGAAAAAAACGCCTCTTGGTATTTGCTTATTCCACCCATTACATTAGCATCGATTATTCCCTGTAAACGCATTGAGAAAGGGTTTATATTTCGTTTTGGATCACTTCTATATTGCACGATAAGATCCCAGAGCTCCTTTCCTACGTTGTTCATTGTTTCACATGCAAACTCGACAGGAGTTATTTCCTGAACTGATTTCGAAATGACTTCGAACCAACGAAGAATTCCAGGCAAAGGACTATCAATATCTAGAGTTGTTCTTTCGATCCATAAGCTTTTGAATTCGTTGTCTTTGTCAATGGGGCCTTTATATATAGGCCTATCATAAATAAAACGCGTGACGTCGTTAACCTCAAAGCATAAAAGACGGTTAGAAATTTAAATAAAACAAAATGCATTATTAACTTACTTCATAAAATCTGGCAATTTTTTCCGGTACTGGAACCATAGCAGTTTTCAAAGCCTGTGCATCTCCTACAGGACGAATATTGCTTATTTGAATATACTGATCGGGAGCCGATAAAATCGACGCATCAGGTGGACTATTGTTGGTTAAGATTTGAGCTTGTGGGAACTCGGTTTGTAATCTCTGGGTAAACGCCCCAATTCTTTCATATTCTAATCCACGATAAACAAATTGCTTATTCTGCAAAGCAATATTTTTACAAAACAAATCAATTATAATGGAAATAAAAAAACTTACTCTAACAAAAAGTGGCAATCCCATTCCGTAAAAACCAACTCGAAAGTATTCAGGTTCTGGCCTCAGTTGGGTTAAGATGTTTTGAAAGAATTTAGCTTCTAAATTAAGAATTTCACTCAGTTTATTGTAATCAAACAATCGTGTTTCGTACAAATGAGCCAGTTCTTTGCAAAGAGGTATTCCTTTCTCCCAACATTTGCCTTTGTCAAAATATTTTAAAATCTGGAAGAAGGAATCATGTTATTTCATTTTATCAACAATTGAAAATTTTACCTCATGATAAAGTTTTTCTTTTCGTTGCCATTCGGGTTGATCGGTTTTTTCATTAGTTGCATTTGATATTGATTCCCTGTCCCAGGTTAGCATGCTGGCGTAAAGTTTGAGAGTAAAACCAGCTTCCGTATAGTTTTCCGCTTGAAGATGCAAATCGTGTAGTTTGTAGATGTATCTTAAATTTTTTTTTCATTAAATTTTATTTTTTTTGTTTGTTTACAGTAATCACTATCATACCTGAGATACATTTCTTTGCGATTTATTTCATTATTGTAAAAATTGAGAAGATTCACCGTGCAAGACATGCGTTTGTCACGATTCTCTTCTCCTTGCATTACGCTGCGGTAATCTAACAATCGTTCAAGCAATCGCGTTACCGAAGTAATGAATGCAATAGCCGAATCTTTCCAATTTGGATTTTCACTCTGAACTTTTTCCAGTAAACTATTGTAAAATAAAATTTAAATGTTAGTATAACAATAAAAAAAACAGCTTATTTAAATGAATAGGTGATCGGTTTTTTTTTCTTATCTAAACTAAATACAAAAATTTGTATTATATAACCAGTAATTAAAAAACAGATTATTAAATAAAAAAAATATTGAATACTTTTTAAGTTAAACACAACAGGTTGATTAGTACTACAGGACTTGTTTTAGTATAATAATCGGTCGAATAGAAAATTTGAGCTGCAAAACGGAATCGTAGAAAGTTAAAACAAAAAAAAAGATTGTTAATATAAATTACGTCCAGAACTTGTAAATTGAAAAAAAAGAAATACAGAATACCGATGGACGAAATACGCATTGTTAGAGATTTATTCGAAATCTTTACTAAAGCCAAGGCTCTAAAAAGTTTAATCAAGTTTTTTGGATTTTATAAATATTTTAATTGATATTCAGCCTTATTGTGATTTTCACCCCAACAAGATTCCACCCGGAAAATTTCAAAATATTTTTCGGATAAAACTCACAATAAGGCTGATTGTCATTTATAAACCCAAACGATTTTTGCTGAACATAGTTGAGTGTACTGTACTTTTAAATATTTTTCTTTTTATTAATTCAAAATACGCTACTTTGACCAATATATATGAAAAATACAGTATATCTTGAAACAAATTGCCAACGGTCGGTTGCGCAGAGAGAGGATTAAAGAGAACAAAAATGATGCGCAAGAGATTTAATGAGTGAAGGTTATTTCCTAAATTTCACAATTACTTATTCAACTTTGTTTTTTTTTTTAATTAAAATTCTATTGCATGTATGAGTTTAATTTTTTTATTATAATAAAACAAAAAATACAATGGGGTTAAATAAACTATTAAACTAGATAACAGTGCCTGATTCAGAATACGACGAGACAACGCGACGCCGACGTGACGGGAACTCTTTGGAGATGTTCTCTCTTAATGACGAATTTAAAACCACGAAATAATACAAAATAAAGCATTTCTCATCGTCATTGTCACGTCACGACACTAGTTCAAAAAATTGAAAAAAGACGCGACGTGGAGCGAGTAAATAAATCAAAGTAACATATTTGAAACAGGTCTATAATTTTTTAGTATGAAACGATTTCCAAATAATTTTCATTTAAAGAAATCCTAATTTAATAATAAAGAACAGTAATTTTCCGTTTATTCGATTTTAAAAGACGTTTAAATTAATAAATTCGCAGAATAAGCTAAATTAAGATGTTATCAGTACACAAGCTTATTGTATATTTTTTTAATTATTTTGTAGTTTTCACAAAGCTTTTCTCATTTTGTTTGGACATAATCATGTAATAAAAAATTTACAATAATTTTATAAAATAAATGTTCAAAAGCAAGTACAAATTCTAGCATGCAATGCGGACAAAAACAAACAAGAAACCGAAAAGTTAGATATTGACTTACACCAAGCTCAGATGCTCCCTTTTTATTTTAAATGTATGAAACATTGTAAAGCGTGAGTATGAGTAAAATTATACATGTGGACATGTTGTAATGGCATAAAATTTATATATATATATATACAAGAGATATAAGAATAGAAACATACTTAAAGAAATACTTACATCGTACTAAACAGCTCTCTATATTCATCGTCCCCTTTGTTTTCGCTGATTAAAAAATCAAGTTTATCGATGAGCTCACTTTCAACCAGTCGAAATGATCCCCGTGCAGACTGTTTGTATGTGGAATGATAACTGTCGGTAAGTTTGAGTTTAAAATGTATATTAGTTTAATTTATGTCACCTGTTCGCATTGCATCATATCGTAGAACACAGACAGAGTAGCTTTTCGCAATGCAGGTTCTGGTACAAGAGTGACTTCTAGGAATGGTCGAACCATTGAAGGGATAAAGTGTAATTTTTGCTCTCCCAAATGCGACCACATACTGAGTATTTGAAATCCCATAAGCACTCGCATGTCACCATGAGAGTGAAGAATTTTTCTTCTCTTTGTTTCTCTATACTGTTCAAGTTGTAGGGAAGGTTGTGTTAGGAAGTCTACAGCCAAAGTAAAATATAACCACCAAAGTTGCGAGTCAAAAGAATTAGTTGCAAGAAACCGATAAACCAACGGTTTTGCGAATTCTTCAAGTGCCTTTCTTAAGACATCATTTGCTGCAAGTTTCATAATAAGCCAGTCAGAAGGAAAAACAATCCAATCCTGTGTCAGAAATTCTTTAAATACTAGTAAACTGTTATTGAGAAACTCCTTCAAATCTCGGGGGTCTTTGTTCGCACTCAACTCATCCCAGTATCGCTTGTAGTGAGTTTCATCCAGAAGTTGAAGTAAACCAAGCAGACATGCTACCAGTTGCGCAAGAACATTATTAGAACCATCCATCATTATTATGATGGTTTTCATAAGGATGCCAAGTATGTTTTTGCATAAGGAATCGAGATCATGTTGCAAAGTGTTCGTAACTTTATCTTTTTGTTCTCGTTGCAAATCATACAAGTGAGTAAGTATTTCCGATATAATTTCTGAGCAAAGTTTCAGTTCATCACGACGCCCAAGGTGCATCCGAAGATGTTTGCATGCCACCGATAAGACCACAGTTCGGGAATCTGAATGGAAGAATAATTAGAAAAATTATTTCTTATTTTTTAAGTCAAATTAAATAAATTATTACCATCTTCATGAAATAATTCACCAGAAACAAGATTTTTGACAGCATGTAACTTAGCTTGAATTAGTCTGATGGGCGCATCCCTTGGAATAGCATCTAGCATATTACGTGCTAGCATGCCAAGTTCCGGAGCTGGAAGAGTGTCCTTTAGCTGCTCTAACACCACACCAGTTGAATGAAGCAGAGCTTCTTGGGTTGGAATTATTACATCATAAGATGGAACCGCCAGCATTCCGTTCAAGGCAGTAAACAATGAATGTAAGTCTCTTCTAAACGAATCTTCATACTGTCCACCAGTAGCTCGTGCAAATAGTTTTCTCGATTGTATAAGAAGCTTAAAAATATACTCGAGGGAACCGAAGCACTTTTGAAACGGATCTGGGTGCTCCGCTTTGGTCATAAACACTGCCATATGCTCAACCGACGTAATGAGGCCCTTATACACTAATGCAGCTGCAAAGTGATCTTCTATATAAGCATTCATCACAGGTTTGAAGTGTTGGAATTTGTTGCTCTGCAAAAGGCTGAATATACTAACCAGCACATGAAAAACTAGCCCTGAGTATTGTGTGCTATTGCCTTCTTCATTAGAGAACATGGCAAACAATGCATCAAGTACATCTTGAAGAAACTTAACCAATTCCTCGTCATTCAATCGCAAAACTCCAGTGAGTGAATCTTGAATGGTTTCAGGATGAGCACGCCATTGAAGTAGGGACAAAAGATCACTATTTTGAGTTAGTTTTGTTGAACATAAAAGCGAGTTACATACAAAAACCTCCTTAGAACTACGATGGAAGAGAGAACTCGATTCCTGTTCTGCTTGAGGATCTTTTGGTTTGCATGGCAATCTTAAATAGTTGGAGGTAGCCAGTTTACCAGGATCTTCACATTTATAAACGTAGAGTTCGTGTTGACCATCAGTTAAAGTTGCTCCGCTTGGGTCCATCAAACGAGCGAAACTAAAACCGAACATTTTTGGTTCTGATTTCTCTCGAGTCGAGCAGTGTCGGAATTCGAAGCGTACATGTGCTGTGGAAAACTTATCAATAGGGACACTTAATCGGATCATTTCGTTCCAGCAAGGAGAGTTTTGGTGATAGAGAATGGTTGATTTAAATGAGTTTTGAGATTCCATTCCAGAGGCAGGCCACAAGGAATCTGATAGGATATTCCCATCTAAATCTAATACAAGAACAGTGACCATTATATTTTTTGCAGTATTTTTTCCACCACGTTCGAATTCGCCCCGTTCGAGAGTGATAAACATATCGTTGCGAACATCTCCTGGCATTATGACGTCGGGAAATCCCATTTTTCTAGTTATGGTGGTGCCTTGAAAGAGTAGTGGTTGCTCTTGTCGAGCCTGACCTAAACCACCGTGTAATAGTTTCAAGGAGACAACAATTCCGTGCGGGTTTTGATTTCCTGTCGTAACAGGACAGAATTTTCCGCTAGATTTTTTAATTATTAGTTCATGGAGCTGATGAAAATCTTTTTCTTCGCATTGAAAAATCTAAAACGGATTATCGAGTTAGGCAAATCATTTTTTAATGGTTTCAAATTTACCTTAAAGTTGTATTCTTTCTCTTCAGTCTCGACTGTGTTGTCAAATTGACAAACATCCCCCAAAGATAGAACACCCACTCCAAAAGGTCGGCGGAATGTCGCCCCATATGTTGCGGTATTAGTTTTTTCGATTTTTTTCATCGATTCAGAGTGAATAATTTTACCAACTCTCATGACCACTGCAACTAGATAAAGCTCTTCGCCAAGATCAGCAGCACCTTTTTAAAACGAATTATTATTGAATTTTCCAAAAATTTTTTTTTTTTTAATTTCCATACCCAAATCAGTAAATACTGTACATTTACTATGAAGTTTTTCGGAATAATTTGAAAGGCCATCCTTAAAGATTTTCACCATAAATCTTTCCGATAAAGCCTTCATTTTATTTGGACTACCATCGTAAAGGTAAAAGTAAACTTCGGTATCATCACCTCCAATGCGGTGACCGAAGTCTCGCATACAAAAGTATAAATGGTGGGTAAGTATCTTACGGGTGGTTTTTCGTCGGAGTGTTCCACGACTCTGAAAACAAGGAAAATACATTTCTTTTCTTTAAATTGATTTGTTTTTTTTTTTGTGCAAATCTTACCGAAGACGCCTTAGCATTGTCGGCGCTAGTGACATGTACTTGATATAAACGAACAATCCCTATTTTATCTGGTTCTACTGCTAACGGGCCCACTCTGGGTACAAGATCAAGTCCAAGTTTTCTGTTAACGAAAGAAAAAGATTATACATACATTTCTTTGTTAAAACGACGCTGTTACAACATAGGCAAATTAAAATCATTAAAAAGTATACTATAGGTACAATTAAGCTGAACCGCCATATTATTCACTCGATTAATCCAGTTCATAACTCAAATCCGGATGTAAATTAATATGAATTCAATGTAATTAATTACATCCGGATTTAAGTTTTAAACCGGATTAACTGATTAAATAAATAAAATAGATGAGAGATAGGGGTTGATTTCAAAGAGACTTAAGGGCTGATATTTAAAAAAAAAACTTATTTTTGAGGTAAAACAAAAACGAAGATCACTTAAGTGCCTGATATTTAAAAAAAAATTAATTACTTTTGGGGTAAAAAAAAAAATATTGAATATAATTTCGAAGTATTAAAAAAAAAATATATTGAGAAAGAATACAAACATTGATGAGACAAGAAAAACTGTTCAAATTACGAACTTCCACTTTTCACATAAAATTTCTATCAGTATCAATTATTTTTAAAGATGTTAAAGTATTTTTGTGTTTTCATACTAGTTCGAACAACAGGACGACTAATATACCTAGCATACTTTGTATTACCCTGAAAGGTCACGGGCAGTGGGGCTTACTGAAGTGGGTGGGTATACCAAATATACAAAAAAATCGACTTGAGCCTTCTTCACACGAAGCGTCTCGTCATACACGCGTGCTAGGATTGTTTGCAGGTTGTGTGTGACTTGTGTGTAGCTCGCGTGTGTTTCAATAGAAAACTGAATACGAGGCGTTAGTTGCATTTATTCGTAGCAGCACTGCAAATCGCTAGGCGTACTATAATATCAATCGCCTGAACATGTGAAACGTTAGATACATGCTAGAATTGTGTAAAACTGACTATGAAATTTTGTTGTTTTGTTTTGGTTTAAATCAGATTTAACTCAGTTCATAATGAAAAACTAGGTCTCTGGTATAAGGTTATCGCGTTTAGAGGTTGGTTGAATATAAGCTGCATTTTATTACCCACATAATCTGATCTGAATCAGATCCTCATAATAAAACAAACAAGATCATAGAGACAGCAAGTGGCGTATAACCATCTCTTTTTTCATTTTGTTTGTATATTTTTCATAATAAAAACATCATTAGTTTTTGGATCATTAGCCGCGTTTTATTATCTACGGATCTCGATCAGGATCATGTTTTAACACTTAATACAACAACAACTTGGGATACTGCCCTGTACCTGGATCTATTTTAAAGATCCGAAAATAAGTTCTTACTCTGGTGGGTAGATGGCTTTTCAGTTTTGAAAATCGGTAAGGTAGTGCAGAGAAAAACACAGTATCTAACATGAAAAATAAAAAGGCAGCTATTAGCAGCGTTTTATTAGGCGTGTTTTTTTGTATGCCCAGAGGGAATTGGTCGAAAAAAACAACGTCGGTGCTAAACAATCACCATGTTAAATACAACAACAACTAATCCCCTACGGGCTAAGCTAAACCCAGATAATTCTCCGGGCTGAACTTAAGCACACAGAAAAACTGTGTTACCGGCATAAATTATATACTTGTTATCGATAGTTTGTATGAAAACTCCATTTTGTTTCTGTGTTGTTGTCACTAATCCCTGTGGTCGTTTTTTTCCTGCAATTCCCACCGGGCTTGCAAAAAAACACGCCTATTATCTATTATGGGAGTGATTTTATCGAAAACAAAATTTGGCGTTTAAAATTTTACTATCGAACTGTGAGCCAAACCTGTTGAAAAAAATGTATAATCACTACGGATAAAAAAAGAACATATTTTACCGTTTTTGAATTGGTTTTGATTGTTCGCCTGATTTTTGTTCGACTTTTTTGTCCACACACATTTTTCTTCTGAAAAAAAAAATTCACCACAAATTTTTTGTAGTTGAAAAGAACTGTATATATTAGGCTTAAATCGCTTAATAGGCTTAAGTCTTAACTGTCATAAAAGCTCTTAAGCTGTTCTTAAATATTTGAGTTTCGCCTTAAAGCTTCAAAAATATTCACCAAATTGATACTGAGAATCAATAAATAGAGAGAACGAGTTTATTTTCAACAAGATTTGAATAGATGCATATATCAAAAACCTGGACCAAGTGAACAGAAATTGAGTTGGCTAATGCAACTGTACACTGTATAGACTAAATTGCCTATTAGTACAATGTACCTGTCCTATATTTTCATATTAATAAAAATTGATCATGAATTATTATTTATCCAGTGTTTAACATATTTTAATAACTATGGCATAGAAAAATAGATGGTTTTTTCAGGGTAGGTAATTACATTATTAATTGTAGGTTGGTATAAGACTTCGAAGAAAAAAATCCGAAAAACTGTCGTAAAACACGACAACATCGCTTATGCATAATATGTATTGAATCATTTTAGACTCGATGAAAACTCGTTTTCTACCTGACTACGCAGAAGCAACATTTTCTCACAAAGTCACAGCACTGCATTCAAAGCCGAGTGAATTGATTTAACTTTTGAGTGAAACTTATACCAACGAATTATTATATACCTGTACGATCTACATACATCTACCTATATTATATGTATATGAAAATACCTTGCCGTTTTATTCCCATGTGCTGAACATTTAATATCAGATGGAATGCAAGCCCAGTAATAACTACATAATGTATTTAACCGATAGCTATAAAGCAGAACTCTGCAGAAATGTGAACCTTTGCTTTTTGGCAGATCCAAAGGTTCAAGACGAGAGGTAGACAAGCACGAGGTAAATAGGTGTTAGGTAGGTATGTAAGTTAACACACATCAGTGACTCACATGCAACATACATTTTTTTTTTTTTGATTTTCGGACTATGAAAGATTTGAGCTGATCACTAGCAGGATAGCATTTATTAGATACCATTAATGTAATTATTACCATTTGAGATTGTCAGTAAGCTTCAGCTATTTTTTTTTCATTCATATAGGAATAAGGAACTTTAATAATTAAAAAAAATGATAATGAATCCCTCAGTTCATCCTTACATTAGGTATTCATCCATCTTGTTCGTTATTATTAAATAAAATATATTTAACTTATTTTATTTATCTCTATAACACATAATTTTTTAAAGAATTTAGCACATGGCCTCTTTTTACAACAACAATGGCATTTTTTTAAAAGAACGAATTCTTGTTTAATCAAAATTTTATAAGATCATTGGCTTCTTGGTAGGTACCTCGTTATTGAAACGAGACACAACTTTTATGTATTCTTATCTTTCTTCTGTAGAATTTCATTTTTAGACAACGGATTTTTAAGTGAAATCGTGGTGGTTTTATTTACATCTAGCTCACACCCACGCATTTATGATCATAAACACATGTTTATAAACTTGTTGTTGTCTCTCAGATTAGGTATATTTTCTAACCTTTGAGGTAGATAGGAAGCAAAATCGAAGAAACATTGTACGCTTTTTAGTGGGATAGATAAATATCGTGATAAATTCACTACAAAATAACATTCCTTAATTTGTTAACTATTAAGTCATGCTAAAAAAAAATTATTGCCGAAATGTTTTTTACTGAATTTTTGAATGAACTTCAACATTAATTAGATATACCTATACTGTTTCAATTTTTGTTTTGCTTAGGTACCTGCCTATCGTTATAAATGCACATGAGCACGAGATAAAGAAAATTATGAAAAAAAAAATTCTTTCTTTTTAAAAGTTTGTGTAGGTGCTCTAGCTAGAAAATTATAAAAAAAAAAAATTCTTTCTTTTTAAAAGTTTGTGTAGGTGCTCTAGCCTTTTTTCAGAATTTAGGCCCGAACTGCAAAATGCAGTTCGAGTCGTAACCCAAAAAATTTTATATAAATTTCCATTATTTTATTTATTTGCAATGTTTATAAGTTCTGCAAGATTCCCTTGTTTCGATGATCAATTTACTTCTGTTGCTGTTTTTATCAAGTTGTTAATACAGATTGATGCAATTAATATTATCTTGCTTTTTCGTAATTATGGATATTTCTTTTTCTTCTCTATGAAATTATTCACTCTGAAATAATTTAGTTAGAAGTGCGAGAAATTAAAAATGGATGCTCGAGATCATGATTTTCCACAGCTAAAGCTATTAAGCATATTTTTTTTATTCACTTTCACACAAAACGAAATTTAATCAAAAACCTATAAATGCTATGAATATAGCTAGGTACATTTAACTTATCATCCATAAACAGCTATTACTTATTTTTGTTTGAATGAATTAACAGGTTTATGAGCCTTTTAGTCTTGAGCGTTCGGTGAATACCGCCCTTAAACAAAAAAAAACTATCTGCCTCTCTGGGTAACGAGCTTCTTCTGTCATGTGAATGTTAAAAAAATTAATTCATCAAAAATTATCTAAAATGAACTCAAAAGTCTAAAATTTACTAAAAAAAAAAATTGCTAATTTTAGTGAAGAAAATTCGCGAACGGACTTTATCAAAAATGTGCGATAATATCTCCACGATACGAAATAGAACCCTTAACATTTAGGCAAGGTTTAAAAATACTCCAAAATTGAAATATTATTTCCAAGTTGGAATTCTGCGTTGCCGAACTCCAATAGTGCGAATTTTGAAAACTAATTTCCATGTGCAATCTATCTTCTGGTTTATTTTTAAAATATGCGCTGGAGTTAAATAATTTCGTACCTATATTTCTTAGAAAAACAAAAGCAATTTTTTTTGAAAATAGAAATTTACTCGACTAGCCCTTTAAAACTATTCAAGTCGTTTAGGCACGTATGCAAAAGGCATATAAAATTCACATTTTTTCCTTCAAAAAATACCAAACAAAGAGTGTTTGTTGTAAATACATATAAACGACACAATATTTGTCAAAGAAAGAATATTTCTTAAACTGCATGCAAGTTACAGTGCAGTAAAAATAAAAAAGGTAATACACAAGCAATGCACACCAACAACACAAGCGATACCCATTTTGGGTTTCATTTTATTCCTCGCACGTCCGTCGGTCGTTTAATCGCTCGTTCTTATGGTTGACACACTAGTCGAAATAATTTTTAATCCAGGATATAAAAAAATGTGAACATTCGGTCAAATAAACATCAAATCTGTTTTATTTTTTGAAACGATGAAAAGTTGATTACTTGGAAAAAAAAAAAAACGTGTCTAAATATAAACTCTTAATTTTAACATTAAGATGTTCTTCACCGCCATTGTAATTTTATAAACTGCTAATGAACTTGGAAGAAATTAAATAGCATAATTTTGTAATTATAAAGAAAATTCAATAATACAATTTCAATAAATAAAAAGATGCCGCTTAGTAAAAACAAATAATACAGAATTCACTGTTTCTCAATATTTTGTTACATTTATGCAGTTTGATTCGATAATACGATGCGACTGCTGTCATGTGGGTTGGCTCCAGACAAAAAAAAAATCATAAAGGTATGAGGAGATGCTATTTCCTTAGTTTAGGCAGGAGCGGCAATTAAAAAAAAAAGTACTTAAATGAAAGCAAATCAATTATTAAAAAAAAAACAGAAGCAATACCTGCAATATTGTGATATAGCTTTTTTAATGCCAAAAATCCTTTCCTTTATTTAATTTTCAAACTTATTATAATGAACAGTTTTTGAAAAAAAAATATTTTAAAACTCGAGATTTATATCGGTCATTAGTAAAAATAAAACTATTTACCGTCAAAGATATGTATGTACATAATTTAATTTCCAACGTATTTTGATTTTTAGTAAAATTTTAAGAAACATTGTTAAAAAGTCTTAAAAAAAATTACCAAGTACACGTACAAAAAAACTACTTGAGTGGTAACCATGATTACAAGGTATATAGCTACTCAAAATATATAACCTAAAAACATGTTAGATCTACATATCTCTTCAATCCAAAGTCACTCCATTCAACAAGCGGAGTGAGTTAAGCAAAGTAAAAATTCACAGACTCAATAAAACAAAACTTCTATGAAGGTATAGATGAGAGAGATCATCTGTAATGTATCCATTGGATTCGGAGTTACTTCTAACTTCAGCCGGTTGTTCGGTCTCAGTAACTTGAATACTTTTGTGTTCTGTAGTCTTTCTTTGCTTGCTGGTTCGGATATCGGGTCTAACATCACTCAGCTGAAATAAAATATATCTATACCAGTTAAATTTGTGTCGCCTTCACGGCTGAATCACTCGAACCGACTCCCTTAGACATTAAAAAATAAAAAAAAAATAACAATAATCTTATGTAAGATTTGTGTAAATATAAATAATTATGTTAGTATACTTTTATTTTAAGTTATGATTTATTCTAGTTGTTTTTTTTTTGTGATTTTCATACTAAACTCAATTTAAACAAACAAACAAAAAAATACCTACATTATGTATGTACCTACATAACAAGCGCATAATTCTTGTAAAACCAGTTTGTACCTTTTGAATTTTTAATCTCAACCACCAAACTGAAAAACTGGATACGTGGTGCTCCTGGTGATGATAGTTCGTTGATTTCATATTTTTTGTCAATATAAAAAAAAATGTTTCAAGAAAAATATTTTCTTTAATTTATTATATGTCATGTCTGTTTTAAATGAAAACGAAAAAAATATAAACATATAAATGTATATATATTATACATATACATATATTATCCCGCCGGGCAAGATTATGCTTATTTAAATAACCCTTGTGTCAGTGAATTATCTATATAAAGATACCTACTCGTAACTCATACGCATTGTACCTATATACATACAATTATTTGAGTGCAAGTCTCTATGGTGTTATAAATAATGAAAATTAGCAATTGAGTCGGGCTTCGGTTGAGCTCGTGAAACAGGCACAAAAAGTGACGAGTGTAACAAAACAACTAAAAAAAACTATTTGTTTATCTACACAAAATATTTAAAATATAAAAAAATATAAACAAAGGAAGTTTTCCATTAAAAACTGTGGCTGTTTATGCACTTTTCCAAGTCTTGACCGTCAATGATTGCTTCATTAAAAAAATAACAAGAAAAAAAATAGAAACAAACCACAGATAAGAATAAAGTAGATACATATTTATGTTAATTTTTGTTTTCCTCGAACTGCAACGTTATAGTCATATGAGTTTTACACTAAAACAATAAATAAAAAGAAAGTGTTTGTTTTCCGACTTTCGATTGTGATGATTATTATATTATTCATACAAAAAAAAATAAATCTATTTAATTTTTTGTTTATTTTACAGAAAAAAAAATTGTTAAAACAAATAAACAAACAATATGGCAGTGATTGGAATGGTATCTGCCGTTTCCGGCTTCGTTAAAATAAGATATCTTTTAGATAGAGCAATCATAGATAACATGGTATTTCGATTCCATTATAGAATAACTACAGCAATACTTTTTGTTTGCTGCATCATTGTAACTGCAAATAATTTGATTGGTGAGTTTTTTTTTTAATATTATAATTTATTTATGGGTGAAGGTTGTGCAGTTACTGTATCCAAGCTTGTTAAGTAAGAACTTAAGTAAAATAAATTTAGAATGGTTAATTGTTTCTTCATATTCTTACAGTACTCCCCGGTTAATTGTGTCGATGAAAAAAAACTTAGTAAGCGAGAAATTTAATTTGAAACTTAAGTAAAATAAATTTAGAATGGTTAATTGTTTCTTCATATTCAGTACTCCCCGGTTAATTGTGTCGATGAAAAAAATCTTAGTAAGCGAGAAATTTAATTTGAAACGAGATATTAGTGAATACAATTTCAAAATTATTGATTGATTTATTTATTATAAATGAATAATTGCAAATTTGCTGGAATGTAAACCGACCACGGCATTCGATTTGTTTGCATACTTTTGTTTTTATTATGCAAATAAAATTATTTAGACCAGTTCAATGCATTTAGCACATCAAATGTCGAAGAAATTTCGATGAATAAATAAAATTTGTTTCGCCAATTAATCGTTTATTAAATTTTGCTAAGAAAGTTAACTTGATTCGCAGTACATCAAAACAATAGCCAAATTTAAGTTTTAGACACTGAAATTTATTAATTTTTCATTAAATTTAAAATCACAATTTTTTAATGTTAACTTAAAGGTGATAAAGTTAATTCTAAGAGAGACTTAATTGGCTGCTCTTCTTGGTCGTTTTTAAAAATGTTTTTTTAATTAGAAACACTCGAACCGGAAAATGTATATGAATTTAAAAAAAATCACAGAAAATGTTAATGTTATAATGGAATCCAACCATTAAAATGGTTTTAACCACAATTAAAAGAAGAGTAGTTAGCCCTAGTCGACTGTACTATTTAAACACATGTCCCATGAACATAAATTGAACTCGGTATAATTTGAACATTCAAAGTTGTGCTTTTAATTCGTGACAATTTTTAATTTGAGTCGCGACATTAGATAATTAAAAGAAATTTAAATAGAAACCATGAGTTGTTATTGTTTTTGTTTTGCTATACATATACTATTTGAAAGATATTCTTATGTCGCTCCAGCTATGTGGGTATATTTTTTGTGTTTATCAAATTTGTAGTTAAATGTATGTATTTCGAAGTAAAGTATCTATGTACATAAATAATGCTTCAAGAGACATGCCTGAAGCGGATTTAAGCAAAAGTACACTTTTAGAGATTACTGAAATCGAAAATATGCATTTAAATTGATTTTCATCATTTGAATTTTTGTTTCCTTTAAAATCAAATTTCGAATCATTCTTAATTTATTTCACACATAAATCAATTCATAACTCAAAATATTTAAGTACAAAAAGCCAAGACCTTCGGCGTAACAGTCCAACACACTAACCATTACGCCACGGGCTACTTAATAAAACAAATTCTTAAGTCGGAATGCATGTTTTTTTTTTTGTTAACAACTCTCCCAAAAATGATTCATATGTATAGATAGTATGATGACACATGTGGTTAAAGAAAACAAAAACCCAGAACCAAATAGAAGTACATATCTATAAACTTACTCTTACTTAATGACGACCAGAAATTTAGTAATGTCGCCCTAGAAAAATGACTCTTTGCAAATAAAATGTTAAATAAAATCACGCTGTTCTTCTATAATACATAAATGAGAAGTTGGTTGCTTGACCCCTTATTATTATTTATATTTAGCAATTTTACCTCGTAAATCAAGAAGTTCAACAAAAAAAAAATCACTTAAAAACTTATTAAAGGTTTAATGTCAATTTCTTCACTTTTTTGTACATTAGTTTATGAGGAATATTTTTCAAGAAAATTTTGATAAAATATGTAGGAACAAAAAGTTTAAAAAAAACTGCATTTTAAAATAATAAATAAATAAATCTGTGATGGGCTATAGATTAAATATTTGTTTATTTGAAATTTTAACACAGTAAAACCCGCTTAAGAGAAACGGTAAAATGTCACAGTATTTCTTTCACTTAAGTGCGTAATATTCACTTAAGCGGAGCCCGGATAAATGAAAAAAAATTTCACTTAAGTGGATTAAAAAATTCCATTAAGCGGAAATTTAAAGCTAGAAAAGTTGAATTCATCTTTTGGAGTTGCCTACAAAAATTTAAATAAAAAAGATAATAGATAGATTAAATAAAATGGTTGTGACATATCAGAAATTCAAATATCATTTTTTTGTGAAAATGGTGGAGGTGTAAAATAAAAAAAAAAAACTAAAAGCGTTCAGCAAATTTTTTGTTCCGTTCGATTCAATTTTTTTTTTTCCCTTAAGAGTTTTTTTCAATGAAAAATATAAAATTTAACTGAAAATATGTTTCAGGAAAGCAGGTTTTTCACTTAAGCGAGTTTCGCTAAAGCGGAGTGTTTTATAAGCGAAAAATGCTCGCGAATGAAAAAACTCTAAAATATTAAAGATGCTACACTTGACTAAAATTCGCAAAATAGTCATTTTAACTTACTATCTTATTAAAACAGTTTTAACATGGTATATTAAATCGACTTAAATTTTGCATGAATTTATTAACTTACATGAACCAAGGTTTTTTCATTAGTTTAAGCCCAATTCAAAATTTTATTTTACGTGAAAACAACGTCAAATACGATGGAAAAATAATTGATTTAGGTTTGATTTTCTTTGATTAATATCTTAAGTGAAATTGTAATACTTTTCCAAGTAAAACTTAATTTGTATAAAAACAAAAAAATGGAACTTAGTGTTAATTGAAAGAAAGTCAATATTCAATTTTTTCAAGTCACGAAGTTCCAGTGTACTTAGCACATCGTTCCTTAAACTTTTTTTTAAAATTGTTTCCTTGGTCACAAAATAGTACTTAATATATTGATAATGTTAAAAAAAAATGCACGTTTCGTTGTTATCTTATTGGTTACCACATGCTTGCCACTTGAAATCAAATGTGGTACATACTACATACATTGATAACAAGTGATGATGGCTTTTATTCATCGAAACAAAACTAAGCTGAGACTAGTTGCGTCTGTGAGTGCAAAAGTTGACCCACATTTTTTTCAATGATTTTTGATTCCAAATCGATCCAAACATACATACATACATATTGTTACAATCATTGTCAAAATAGTGATGTTATACCTTTTTGAAAAGGTTTAGATAGTCAAGAATCTAACATCACCCATAGGTATGTCATTAAAAAGGAAACATGGCGAATTTTTGAAAATAAGGAATAAGCTCATTTTGCACTTACAGAATTGTAATTTGTAGAGGGAACTCTTTTTTTTAACTGTAAATTTTTGGGAAAAAGAGAAAATGAAGAGAATTTCTAAAAAGAGAGAATAAAGAGGGAGTAAAGTGTTTTTATAATTTTAAAAATAATTTTTCTGTTTTGTTTTATATTAATGACGTGAAATCACATTATTACAACAACACAAGAACTTGATCCCTTACGAAATCACGTTTCATTATCCAAAAAATTTAGTTTATATTTTTTTTTTTTATGTTTTTTGGTAGTGTAAAGAAAGTGACAAAATATGCATGAAATTTTAACCCAACTCTAAAAAAAGATGGGTATATTTCGCTGTTGCCCCTGTGATACGTGTTGTTTTATTTTCTTGCGATGATCGGTATATACGTATGTATCTTATTAAAATATTCCGGATTTTTTTTTTTAAATTTGTCTCTTCTATTCTAAAACTGTAATTTTAAATCTACTATCCATTTTAATTCATCAGCTTTGGTTTTCTATACACAGCGACATTGTATTTTAGTGAGAGTAGTCGCAAATTTAATAGTTTGGTACAATTTTGACATCAGTTAAGAATCATTGATCTGAAGTGTTTTTGTTACATTTTAGAAAATTGGTGACAGGATTCCTAAAAATAGCTTATTTTGTTAACTTTAAAGTTTAAATGTGTAATTTAGACAAGCTGCGAGTGCCTAAAACTGTTAGTTTGTGACAATGGTCAAGTGGAACAAGAATTTCTTTGAAGCTTAAAACCCCGATGATCTGGCGAGAACCAAAATATGCCTTGTTAATGTAAAGTGTATAAGCTCAAATAACCCCGATTCATGGATGTACCATTTGCCAAACGACCAATTTTCATAAACTATCCCAGCTCTAGAGCTTTTACAACGAACATCTCTGGCAGTTCATTGTGCACTTTCCATTTCTTTTGCCAACAGACTTTGATTTCTTTAGGTTGAATTGCTCTAGTGTGCGATGGCCTATTCGGATTAACAATCCACAAACGCAATTCAATAGATTTAATTCATATACAGGGAGTTTTGCATAAGAAGCGACGAAACGCTAGAGCGTGTTGGTTGGACTGAAACAATAAAAAATTCTATGGATGTGTATTTTAGACGTTTTTAAAACTTTTTTAATATTTTCCCACAACCAATTTAAACAATTTTATTTTTGACAGCAATTATATGTGTTTGATACACAAAAGCCCTAGAAAAATTGTATTGCAATATTTTTTAAAATTTAAAGATTTCAATGTTCATGATGTGGAGAATAATTGAAATAATAAAATCGATTTCATGTGGAAGGTTTTTTCAAAATTAAATTTTAGTTTGGATTAAAATAACAATTTAGTCATGACAATTTATATTGCCTGTCTGTTTGTCTTTTAAGTTTCTCAAAACATATGCAAAATTAAATAACTGTTGTCTTATAAAATGCAACTTATTATTTTGCTTATATATTTTTTAGGTGAACCAATTAATTGCATCAATGAAGGATCAATTCCAATCCATGTGATCAATACATTTTGTTGGATAACATACACATTTACTATACCAGGACAACAGCATAGACAAATCGGCACCGATGTTGCTAGTCACGGCTTGGGAAATGAGTATGGTGAAGAGAAAAGATATCACAGCTACTATCAATGGGTTCCATTTCTCTTGTTCTTCCAAGTAAGCATTTAATAATTTTATCTAAAAGAAAACCTGAAGTTGTCATGAGTATTATTTTACAGGGATTAATGTTTTATGTACCACATTGGATATGGAAAAATCTTGAAGATGGTAAAATGCGTATGATAACCGAAGGACTTCGTGGAATGATCACTATACCAGAAGACTATCGAAAGGAACGACAAAATCGAATTGTCCAATATTTTATTGATAGCCTTAACAGTCACAATGGATATTCTTTTGGATACTTTTTCTGCGAATGTTTGAATTTCATAAATGTTATACTTAATATATTTATGGTGGATAAATTCCTTGGAGGTGCCTTCATGACCTACGGCACAGAAGTTATTAAGTTTTCGAATATGAACCAAGAGAATCGATATGATCCTATGATTGAAATATTTCCAAGATTGGCTAAATGTACATTCCATAAGTATGGTCCTGGTGGATCACCACAAAAACACGACACCCTTTGTGTTTTGGCTTTGAACATTTTGAATGAGAAAATATACATATTTTTATGGTAGCTTTGAAAATAAGATCTCAATATTTTTTAGGTACTAATTTTTTGTACATTCAAGGTTCTGGTTCATCATCCTTTCTGTTATTTCTGCAGCAGCTTTATTGTACTCGTTTGTGCTTATTTCGATGCCAACTACTCGGGAAACTGTTTTAAAACGAAGATATCGTGACGGAACAGGCAAAGAAATCGAAGGTTTAGTACGCAGTATTGATGTAAGAAATTATTTTAACACCTTTATCTTTACATTTTTTTAACTGGTGTTTTTTTTTTTAAATTAAAGATTGGAGATTTCTTAATTTTGCACTTTTTGGGACAAAATTTGAATACAAAATCCTACACTGATATGTTGCAAGATCTCTGCAGTAAAATCGATTGTAATAGAACTCCATCAGCTCCATCTACATTAGAAATGCATCCAATTTATCCACAAGTAGATAAATTCAGCAAGGAAACTGAAACATAAATCATGAAAAAGTGAACAATTCCAGTACACATTTAACTTATCATTTAAATAAATATTTTTTTTATCTTAATAAGAAACGAAATTTTGCTAAAAAAAAAGTATTAAAGACTGTTTTAGACGACTTAAAACAAAAACGCCAATTTTTATGTTACCATCTTCAAAGTATATAGAAATACTTAGCCATTTATGTCAATGTTTTTAAAATTAATTATTTTGAGCTATTGGTTTAAGAAACAATAATAATTGTTTAATATCTAAAGATAAGAAATTTTACATAAATATCAAATTATGCAATATAATTAAAATGCAATAAGCGCATAAAACTATTTTATTCTAAATTTGTATGTTACTTAATAAGTAAACATTTATATTTTTTTTTCTTTAAATAAAACATACGAGCTTGTGATTTTTAATTAATTTTTTTCTTTCAGTAAAAATGTTTTTGAATCTTTTGCTGTCTCATTAACCAGTCTATACGTTTTTATTTTTCACTATGTAATAGAATCTGCAACCACTTAATTTCAAAACCCACTCAGAAGTTTTCTATATAAATAAATTAAGGTAGAGACACACAACTAATTCTTTTGAATACAAACTTGTATACAAACTCGTCGGCCAATATTTTATTTGTGAGCGGAATGATATCCCAAAATACGTACTATATTGGGAATACATAAATATCCTTTGTTAATAACTATTTGTTTCAATAAAATCTACACAAATGTAGCAGTTTAACCCTCTCAGACCATGTGTTGACTATGCCATTTTCGTGAAAGACAAAACTAGCTGATTTTTAATTCCATAGTGTTTTTTATTTCTTAGAATAAATATTTTTTCCTTCCCATACAAAATGGAAATTTCAGATATCGAAATTAGTGTGATAGAATGAAAACTTTTTTAATTCAGTTTTCCACAGAACCAGAATCTGCCCCTTGGTGTTGAGTTGGTTTAATACCTCTGCCCAAAAAAAAAAGTAAAGAAATACATTTTAGAAAAAAATGGCTGAGAGAAAAACGGGAGCTAATATAGTCTTAAGCCAAATACACATATCTGCTGTTTGTTCGGTGAAAATCGTATGAACTAGGGCTTGGAGTGCCGGGATGTTATTTTTGTAGAAAGTATCAGAAGAGCTATTATCTTTACAAAACATTTGTATCTCTTTTAATAAATATGACTCGATCTATTTTATCAAACAGATGATGAAGTAGTATTATGGATTATGGTAGTAGTACATGGTGATTAACACCTTATCAAAATCAGTGTATACCAAATTACACTGTATGTATTGTATACCCTTTTCATGTGAAATTAGCGCAAAGTTCGAAAAGAAAGGTTGTTTAATTTTTTGGAGTTACACCATGAGCATAGTTTTATAGGATTGCCATTACCTACTGATTTTATAAAGGAGTTCCAGACACATTTAGAGTTGCGCTTAAGTTATGCTTAACTATAAAAATATGTATAGTGATTGTATGGAAATGTATTTAAGAAGTGATATCTTATTTGAAACCAACAATATATTTCGTGATGCTGAATTAACTACTGTCAGAATTTCTGTACAATTTAAAGGCTTCTTTCTCCTATGTATTATAATAATTAATTAACGATTCTTTATTGAACAAAGGGGTTTGTTGCATACCTATTTTTAGTTAAATAAGCACCCCTATTAATAAACTCAAATCAAACATGAATTATGTGTAATTTTTATCTATAAAATAAACTAACTATAAGTTTGTTTTATAGATATAAATTTCGCATATATGTATGTTAAGTATAGGTAAATCACCCAAATAGGTGATTTAACTGGTAATTAAGTTAAAAATACATTAAATATTTTTGCCAACTACTAAAATAAAAAGAAAACTAACGCTAATGACACATAGTACATATTTACAAGTTCAAGTGTATGTGTGCAGAATAAATAATACTCTTTGATGACAGCAGAGTTTTTGTTAAGATTTGAGTTAGGAGCTTATTTTTTATTAAAATAAATGTTTTAATTCGTAAATTATTTTTGATCAACATTTTAATTGATTTGTGAATAAGAACTAAAATGAGAAAATCATAAGTGAACATAAATACTATGTTAATGGCTGTGTGTAGTAACTTGCTCAGCTGACTATACACTTAAAAAAACACCGTTTGTCCAATTAAAACTGACAAACAGTTTTCACCACTCATTTGTCGGTTAAAGAGCAACACAAAAGCGGTTATTTATTTATTAAAATTCAACATTAATATATCTTTAACATTAAAAAACAAATAGCAAAGTGTTTTCATTTTAAAGACATCAGTTAATGTATGCGTATAGTAATCTTGAATGTTTGATTCCAGCAGCATAACACAATCAATGCTGATAAAATCTCCATTAAGATTTTTATCTATAGCCTATAAATATTATATCTAGGGATCAATGGAATTCAGCATGGCGAATAATGTTAACTTAACCACAAATCATGTCCATTTACCATTCAACAATAACAATCTCTCCTTGTTATGTTGATTCATGAACATATACCTATATTTTGTGCACAAAGCACAACTTTTGTTATTTCCATTGTCGCTTGTCATAAATTCTTAATTAAAACTTACCGATTTCCCCAATCGATTTTGGATACTACTATCATTTGTAACTCCAGAGTCTGGTCTTGAGTAAGAGTAGCACCAAGCAATTCCTTCCGACTTTCCAGTATCGAACGCATTACTTTCAGTAATGTAGTGAATTTGTAAGTTTCTCTGTCCTGTAAAAGTAGAAAAATTAACACCATAGATGGTAGATATAAAATTTATTAAAACGTCTTAATTCAAATTATTACCACATATAATTTTTTCCATATTTCGTACCATTCCCTTAGTACTTGAGTGCATTCGCTAACAACCGGATCGATTTTCGATAGATCTTTTATGTGAATATAGGATTTGGGAAATAATCCAACAGCTCTTGATTTTCGTGGACATGTTCCACGATACCATTCACCACATTCTTCTAAAATTTCAACAGAATCGCCAACATCCAGTGGTAACCCGTAACGGACTTCACCGTGCCAATTATGAATTGCTGAAAAAAAGTTCCAAATCAATGTTTTGAGACAATCCTATTATATAATATTATAAATGTGAAAGTTCATTTGTCTGTCTGTTTGTTCCTCTTAACTTTTTTGAAAATACTTAATTGATTAAAATAATAATTGGTAGAGCGATAGATTGGAAGTAGGCGACCGACATAGGCTTCTTTTTTAAGAAAACTAAGACAAATAATATAAAAACAAAATAAAAAAAAGATAGTTGTTTGGTCGTATTTTCTATCAAAATACATACATAAGTGATTGTAATGAGAATTGGCGGCGTCGAACATGACAATTTACATAAGATACAAAGAATACAATGTCTGTTTCGGATGAACAGATTTGCTTTTGTTTTGCCATACTCCCGGGCGTATACGTACTTTTTCCTATTTTATATGAAATATCAATTGGCGATATGCCAAAGGTTGGAAATTGGCTTACTGTAGGAAACAAAATATTAAAAGTAACAGTTACTTTGTTTGTTAACAGTATGTTTGTTTTTTTAATCATTTTCTCAAAATACATAAGTGATTGCAGTGATTGAATTGATTGAACGAGGGCATGGAACCTGATAAGTTTTGGATGGAAATAATTGCTTTGTTTTTTAAATGAACTCGGACGTATGCGTACTATTTCGCATTTTATATGAAATATTGAAGAGCGATATGCAATAGGTTTGAACTGGACCTATTGTTGGAATTTACACTGTTGGACAAGATTAAAAAAAAAAATAAGAAATACCCATAAAAAAGGCTTAAAGCCAAGTGTTTTACTGTTCAGGCGTTCACCTAGACAACCATGTTTTTCAAATGGATAACTGTATTCAGCCCGCTCACGTCTTTCGCGGTAAATGATAGTAAAATTTCAGTCGAAAAGTTTCTAAAATAAGCGAAGCAAGGCGAGCACGGGCTTACTAGTTTATCATAATCCAATTCCTGAAAGATAATAAAAAAAATGTATTATTCATCAGTCATCCTCATCACCTATCGAAATACCGGGCCAATGTAACTTTTTTTTGGTTGTTAAAAATATAACTCTTTAACGAAAAAAGATATCTTAACAACTTGCAGTTATTTGTTCCTCTGTTTCTAACAACTGCCTTGCGTTTCACTAATCTTTCTCAAAAACCCTTATTATTTTATGACATCTCAATAAACTTAGTCAGATATAAATGCAAATACCAATTTGCTGAAACCTAATCTTAAATATTAAAGTTCAACATAAGAGCTAAACATCAGGTTGTTTAAAATTTTGCGTCATTGGCTAAAAATTGATACATAGTAAGTTGAAAATAACGCAATGGTTAGAATATTATGCTAAGCTTGTTTTAAATCATTTTACTATTATTAAATAAACTTGATATAAGAATAATTTTTTTTTAAATATTCAAATAGTCCAGTAACTTTGTCGTCTCATAGGAGGAAGACCTTGCGTCAAATCCGGTAGTTCTGATTTTTTTGCTGTTTATGATATTCGCCTGGTAAATAACCTCGAGCGCCGAACGCAACCATGTCAAAAATCTAAAAAAACGCGAAATTTTGATTTTTGAGAATAGCTGTATTTTGGAAACTGTTGGGTCATTCATTCATAGCTTAAATTGAAGATTTAGGGACTTTGAAATTGTAGAACAAAGTTAAAATGTAAAACAAGTCCTTTAGAGTTAAAATCGCCAATAACTATAAAAAACCCAAACAATTTTGCGTTTTTTTTTCATTTTTGACCATGATTCGTTCGCCGTTCTAGGTCGAAAACTTTGTTTCTTCATAAGACTAACATCATTAACAACTCAGCAAAAAATCAGAACTAATTTGACGCAAGGTCTGATGTATAAAGTTACTTGATTAAAAATCCTTAATGGTTTTAGGTCTATTAGTTTTAAAAATTACAGAAAACTAAAATAAGAGTATTCACGCAATGATGTAAAACACTGGATAAGTTTACCATTTGGTTAATGAACTGTCAAATTCTGTATGAGAAGTGATTTACACAATTTGGTTAAAATTCCCCAAGGATTTTTCTGCGGAAAATTAACAAAATGTTTTTGGTAAACTTAACCAAACGTCATTGTGAGTTTTAGAATTGGGCGTCTTCAGAAATGATATATTAGGTATCTCAGAGAACTAAAAAAGAACTCTGCCGTGTCTTAAAAGTTTGTGAATAAAAACGTCTACATTTTCTGACTATTATTTATCAGCATTGTTTATTTACACAAATCCATATGATGGGGCATATGGATAAACAAATGTAAATGTTTTTACTTGTATTTATTATGCATTCCGAAATGTTATCGAAGTAAAAGAAACCACTCCTGTGAGTTTGCGTCAGTTCTACATACATTTAGCTCCGAAATCGTTTTCTCATCTAATTCTCAGACTTAAAAAAAGGTAATTTTTGTGGTGTATCTTACATTTTTTCAGTTCCGAGATATTGGGCTCCGATTTCAAGTCGGTTTGGGAGAGGTTCTCCATTTTCCATTCCATTCTCCATTTAAAATATTTGACGTTTAACGAACAGCTGATTCAATTACACAGCATTTAACGTTAACCAAATGAATTAAAAAGGGCTTTCATGCAAACTTTTGTGTAAACTTATCATTTTACACAATTTGTAAACTTACGACGTTGCATGAATACACATGTCGATTATGTTATACGCAATACTGGATCCGCAGTGAATCTCAATAGTGTTCTCTTTTGTTTTTACGATAAATAGGTAAAGAGAATCAATGCGGATCCGATTTTACCGATTTCATAATCGATATAGTTGCTTCAGCTTGTTGCGAATCAACAGAATTCCGGATTAAATTTAGTTTTATAAAAAGAATGACATACAGAAGTCACATTATTCACAATCATAATAAAAGCATAAAAACCAACATTCGTATAAACGTTGTCTAACTTTAGACACAGACACACACGTCAAACTCTAAAAATTTAATAAAAAATAGATATTATTTTTAATTGTTGTCTAAGTTAGATAACGGTATCGATATGGTCTGGTCTGAACTTCGCCTTAAGTGACATTTTTTTTTATTAAATAAAGCATAATTTGCAATACACATTTTTCGAACTGAAAAATAAGACTCTTCTAACTAGTTAACCGTCCAAGAAATTGTAATAAATTAAATAAGGCTGCAAGTATTATAATCTTAACTAGATATTTTAATGAACTATAAACAAGAAATAAAAAAGACAGTGAATATGCTAAGCAATAATTAGCTGTACTATTTCCTTCTGAATACCAAAAACAAACATTCATTTTTAGGTCAGTGACAAGAACAAGATACGCACTTAAGCAAACAATTTCAACGCTATAGTAAATATCATGTTTTAAGTCAAAGAACTAAGAAGAAAGTACAAAACGGAATTTATGTGTACTTTCTCAAGTATGTATTGTAGTTTTTTAATCATAACTCATTATGTCACATCAGCGTTTAAGATGTGCTCTAGTAAAGAAAACACTTGAAGCTTTGTATTTCTTTCGTTTACATACATAAGAGCAAATTCGCATGTACAAATAGATATATAATGTGTATACATACCTACATAAAAAAAAGACTGACTTTGTACCTTTTATCGACATCTAAATATACCTTTTATTTCGTAGTTCGTTTTCATATGTTTATTGAACTTAAAAAATATTGTATGCCTAAATCGACGGAAACCATTGTTTTTGTCACAGCACAATGTGTATCTACATATAAACATACACTCCTCGTCGTATGATGAAGTATACCAACATTATTTTGGACCAATCGGTCCAAAAAATTAAAAAAATAGTTGCAGCTTAGAAAAAGCTACCCAATCGTCTTTTAAAATTCAGTGTTTTTTTTTACATATAGTTTATGAAAGTGGAATACTTAAAACTGAATTGTGACATTCGACTTTATTTATAATGTGTACTCTAGTTTTGAGTCATTTTTCCCCAAGAGACTCGCAGTCGCAAGTACCTTACGAGTGTTTGACAAGTTTTCTTCAACTAGGTTTTTCCTTTCCTTTCTAGGGCCTTGACTAAACTCGGGAAAAATTTGCCACTCTCCAGGCGGGGTACATATTTGAGATACTCTTAGGTGTAGTTTAAATCTCTCTACCTCGACTAAATTCACAAAAACTTGCCGTTTTTCCAGGCGGACATACATATGTAT
The DNA here is from genome assembly GCA_951394125.1 of Epistrophe eligans. Taxonomy (NCBI): domain Eukaryota; kingdom Metazoa; phylum Arthropoda; class Insecta; order Diptera; family Syrphidae; genus Epistrophe; species Epistrophe eligans. Next base: position 58,088,316 of record OX596028.1, read on the forward strand.
ATTGGTGCAAAACTTTTAACAGTCTGATGTTAACATAATAGCATAGTAAAGGGTTTTTCAATAGTTACATACAAATTTTGTAAGTTAATAGAAATCACACATAAGATTTAGAATTTTGTAGTAAAATGAATTTCAAGAATGAGTCACTCTTGGAAATTATTAAAAATTACCAACGAAATTCTAAATTAGACCAGGTACTCCAATTTTCGGTCATCTTGTCTTTCATAATAATAAAAATGTACACATGTAGGTTTGTTCCTGTCTGTTGGCACTCTAGCAACCACAAATAGAAGTGCTAACCTGAAGTTCTGCGAGCATGAACACTGTCAGCTGTGAACCCGTCAGACATCATTGAACATTGAATAACTTTTTCTTCTTCTCTAAACCACCAAGCTAACAACATCGTATTTTTGTAAAACTACTTAACAGTTGAATTATTATAATTATTTCTGAATTAATAAAATACTTTTTTATTTTTTGTTACCTTACATCACCTCGATTTTTTATTCAACCCACAGGATCAGAAAGGTAACACTGTCCAATGATGAATTTCAAATTAAGAATTATTTAACGCCACCAATTTTTCAAGTTAAAAATAGTAAAAAGCAGGTTTATTATATTTTTGTATTTATAGAAATGGGATTCTTTTAATGTGCTTAGATATTGAGGTAGGTAGCTCATTTAAAATTTAGTCGGTGACAAATGTTACAAAATTTGTAAAATTTGTAAAGCTAGTCTTATAAGGAGTGTGAATTAAGCATTGAACAATATCTACCAGTACATATTATAAAGTAATTTTAAAAAATTGACCGAATTTAAATTATATTCTTTTGTTTTTATTTTCTTATACTTATAAATTTCAAATCATTTTTTAAGAAATTATATTAATAAATTACCAAAAATATATTTTACAATCAATATTTCCTTTCAACTAAAGAATAGATTCTCTTTAGAAATATTTAATTAAAATGTCTGGTCGTGGTAAAGGTGGAAAAGTTAAGGGAAAGGCAAAGTCCCGTCTAAACCAAATCGATTTTTTTCTGTCAAAACAAATCTTGAATATTTTGAGAGATTTAACAAAACTTTGACACTACTAGCAAGATTTGATATTTCTAAATTGTTAGGCAGACGAATTTTGTTTTGCTTCAAAATTGCAGCTGTCAAGTACTACACACACAATCACAAACAAAATTCGATTCTTTACAAATTTCTTTCAACAACAAAAAAAATTCGATTTTCGATTTCGATCGACATTAATTTAGAAATAAGATAGTTTTAAGTGCATGTGCTCCAAGAGGACACAGTCTCTAGCCTGACTTATTTTCCAAATCAACTTTAACTTTACATTCACACCTCAACTAAAGTTTGTGTGCCATTCTGTGTCCAACAACTGGTCAAGTTTATGAGAAAGCGGGTTTACATTACAAAAAAAAAATAGCTTTTAATATGCAGGCCTAGAAAAGATTTGTTTGTTACATAACTGGCGACGCAATAAGTTTGTTCTACTAGGCCCTAGTAAGTTTTAATACAAAAAACTATCGGGGCCTTTTGTTCAAAAGTTTAGAGTTATTTACTTTATTTCTTGCCTTTTTTATAGTCACTCTCTTATTTTTATTAAATTTAAATCTACCATTAAAAGTAAACCAAAAAAACGTTTAATAAAATGGAGTAATATTGAAAAATTCGCTGTTTCAGGAGTCCTAAACTGTTTATTTTATACTCAACTTGTTCCGAAAAGTATGCAGTCGTATTTATTAGATTTCCTAAGAACACTCTTGGACAGTTGTCCAGCTAGCCATTGTTTAAATAGTTGGACATCTCCTTATTTATAAACGCATTCCATCAGTGACCTACAAATGTTCTTATACCCTCACTCACATCCCTGTAATCTGTCAATTTCGTGAGCATTTGGATACGTTCAATGAACATTTCGTTCATTTGAAGATTATTTTTCAATCTTTTGTTCATTGAACGTACCCACTTTACAATAGGTTTGGACAACCAATTTCAGTGTCTAAGTTAGACACTCGATAGAACATGATTATAAATAAGGTTTTGGACTTGGACAGCTGTCCAAAGTTAGACATACTTTGGAATGGGTTTATAAATACGACTGATGATTTTTAAACCGGCACTAACTCATTAATCTAACAACGCGGAGTGTATTTGCTCGTGTAAAAATAAAAATAAAAAAAAACAATGCAAGAATTCAAATCCAACAAAGCGAGCAAGAACTCATGTGGACATTATATTTTCACTTATCCAGTAACATATACACGACATTATGAATTCCATGCACAAACATCAGATAGCTTGAGAGCAAGAAAGAAAAAACAAAACAGACACTGTTTCCTGTTTAGTTGCGCGCCTTCCCTTCCCCTTTTTATCAAAGTATATGCATTCTGTTAGCATACTGATAGATATGCATATATACAGAGTAATTCTACAATCACAAACTACCCCTGAGCGAAAATTTTCAAATCATAATTCCAATACACAGATACCTAGTTCTTTTTGCAATCTACTTTCGATTTCCGAGGTGAATGCTTTTTTAGAACAAAGAATCTTTTAAAATATAAATACTGCGTTGCGTTGATATTGCTCACACCGGGTACAGGTTAGGTTATCAGGAGTTTGCATGCATAGGTACCTACTATCTTCCATTATGAGAACAAATTCATGGGAGTTAAACTATTTAATTACAAAATAATTAAATTAATTAACTGTCATACAAATTTTTAAATACATAATAGATATTTTTACCATTACGAATTACTATATGAAATATTGAAAACTTCAAAGATTTTTCTACGAATTAAAATGCATGACTGGGTCGCTAAAATGTACTCTTTTAGTTCAATTGTTTTAGAATAAAAATGTTTTAATGTCTAAATAGAGAACGCCCAACTGAATTTTTTGAAAAAAAAAATATGAATTTATGCAAACAAAATTTCAAAAATCGTTGGATCGGTTTTCTTAAAAAAACTAATAATTAATTTGATATGCATTTTATAAGTATATATTGAATAAAATATGTACACGTAAAAAAATAATTTTAAAATATTCATTATCATTAAAAATTAATATTCTAAAAAATTTATAATGCCAATTCAGTATACTTAAATACACAACCACCTTTAAAAATAGGAAGTTTTTGTCTAGTAAATTCAAGGCACGTGTAAGTTTTCAGTACAGAAAGTTTTGACGAAAAAAAACAACAGTCTCCTGCCAGTTCCTCGTTAGAAAAATGGTAAAAATAAAATAATAGAGAGTCACATTCTAGTAACTAAATATAGTAATATCTTTTTACTCGTAAGGGCCCTTGCTAGTAATTAACAAGTAAAACCGTTTTATAGAATTTAATAAAAGCTGGAATACCTTGCAATCTTGCATCAATTACAAACTAAGTGTTATCGATATCGATATCGTTATTGATTTATTGTGCATTTGTTTAATAAACGAATTAAATTGGTGAGTGTTAGAATAGTACAAATTGTAGACAAAACTTTTTGAACCTTGAATTTTTAACTAAACATAATGATAAAATTGTAGTCTCTCACAAATATTGTATGTATGTATTGTATATATTTTGTTTTAGGTTATTTTATTATATTATAAGAAAAATATTATTATTTACTTTACACTAGGAATACATATTGTATGTATGTACATGCATATATCAATTTTTTAGTATTTTCTAAAATATTAGGTCAAAATATTTGACAGATCTAATTTTTAGTCGAGGCTCAAACTAGATTTGTCTGTCGTTAATTTTCTCCTTATAGGCCATAGTAAGTATTAATGAAAAACGTGAAAAAATGTTGATGTTGCTTTAACTGATTTCGAAAAAAAAATTTCGACCTTTATAAAAGACTAAAAAAATAACATTTTAATTTGAAAGTGCCTAAATAAATTTCAATTTTCAACAGTTTTATACAGTTACTGTTTATGTTTTGCGTTGCTTGAAAAATAAAATGCACCACTGGGTCGCACGAACTTGCTCTTATGTGCCATCACTCTGTGGTTTTAAAGTATTAATAATTTTAAAAACTTTTCATCTGATAAAAAAAAATTATTAATTATTGGTGCCTATTTTTTATGCCACCTGCAAAAAAAAATATAGCCTAGTTTAAGGAAGTATTATGTGAGTACATAAATATGAACAATATAACACGTGATGTCTTGCACTTCGCACATATGCATGGGAATTACAGTTTAGACTGAAAAAATGTTCAATCGTTGAAATTTTTTAAAAGAATCAAAATTTGATTTTTTGAAAATTTTGATGTGCAATATTCAGACTTATAAGAAGCTCTTGTGTGATATGAGATAGTCGAAAACCCAAAAAATGGTTCATTAGAGGTACCATTTTTAAACGATAAACTTAATAATTTTAATCAAAATCGTAGGATCAGTTTTTGAGAAAAATGAGATTTTCAATGAAAATTTGTATGGGAGGTACCGTTATTTTTGGTTATAAGAAAAAAATATATTTAAAATCTGCATATAATGTCAAAAAAAGTGCTAAGTTTAATAAAAATCGACCAATTCGTTTTCGAATTATAAAGTTCTCAAACAAATATTTTGAAACTTAAAAAAAAAAAAAAAATGTTTTAAAATTTTGGTAGATGCACAATATTTCTAAAATTATCGTAAACATTCTCTATAAAAAAAAATTTTTCAAAATCAGTTGAACCGTTTTTGAGAAAATCGAAAATCAAAAAAACCATTTTAAACCATTTTTCTGTCTTAATTAAATGGTAGCATTTTGGTTGTGGGTACGTTTTTGAGAAAAATAAAATGTTGATAATTTGGTAAAAAAAAAATTTGTACGGCAGGTACCATTATTTTTGGTTTTAAAAAAATTAAAAAAAAAAACGTGTGGGGAGAATGCCCAAAAACCGCTAGGTACCAAGTTTAAAGAACAGACAGAATGTAATGTTGACTTTGATCTTTTTTTTACGAATGCAAAACTTGCCATATATGTATGTATGTAGATATATTGTAGGTACCTAGTAAATTAAAAAAAAAATAATTTGCTGTTAATTTGTCTGGCCTTAACGGTGCAAAAAAGACTATGCGTATTTTTCATGCCTTGACCCAACCTAAACGACCTAAAGCATCTTATGGAGAGCAGCATGTATAAAATAAATAATACATTATAATAAAACCATAAAAAAACACCAAAGAAAAGGGATAGGTGCGTGAAATTGTTACAAACTTAATTTTTTTTCTATTTAAATTAGCTTAAAAACCTCATTAGGAATATCAAATTTTTAACAAAACCGCCACAAGAGAGTTTGTCATTGCAGGTTAATTGGGTTAATTACATTAAAGAACCAAGTAACTCTAGTTGTTTACTTTTATGAGATTCTTGCTCTGGGAATGGCGATAGTTGACAGTAAATAATATGCTGATGCTTGTTGGGACGCCCCATTAATTAAAAAAAAAATAAAATAAAGTTTAAAAATTCTTATCATACATTTGTATAGCGTTTCAACTTCCAGTATCTTGTAAGTAGATGTTTTAATAAAAAAAAAAAATACTCGCAGTAATCTTAAGAAAGTTTTATGAAAGCTTGAAAATGAAAATACACTAAAAATGAAATCGTGTGGTTTGGTAATCATTGGTAGTAGTCACAAAAAATTGGAAATGTTATTGAACACGAAGTCAAAAATTACCTCAATTTGTTCTTACGTTTAGTGTTTGAGATATTTTAACCCAAACATTCAAAAAATTGTTTTTTTCGTATCGTTGTTTTTCGACAAAGGCCCGGAGCTTCTATCATACGGCGATTTAAATCATTTTTAAAAATTAATTATGGTCATGATCAAAAGGATGCTCCTGACTTTTCGGGAGGAAGGAATGAAGTAAGTCTGCTGTGATATAACTTGATCTGGGCCCCTATTCCGGTTCTGTGATAAAAGCGATGATAAAACTTTTCATCGATAAATTCGATTTTGCGATTCTTGATCTGTGTAAACATGGAAACTTTTGTCAAAAATTTATCATATGAAAAGTTATTTATCATCGAATTATTTTACCGTGAAATTCAATTTAAAACATGATGAAAAAGAAAAGGTACAAATGTTAACAAATATTTCAGAGGTTTTACAACAAATAAAGGAAAGACATGAATTTTGAAATAAAGTTGTAGTACCTTTTTATTTATGCTTAAGCCGTGAGGTATATTGTTACAAAATGTTTGATTTCTTTTTTATGGTAAACCTTTAAAAATATAAAAATAATTCAAATTAATGACGGAACATAATATGAGGATTTATTTAAAATCTGGAAACATATAAACCATTTTTGTAGGTCCACTAGTTTCCAAAGGATCGGATGATTTATGATCACGTTTTCGGATCCCAAACCATCCTATCCCTTGGAAACTAGTGAACCTACAAAAATGGTTTATACGTTTCCAGAAGTAAGTCCTGCCCAACATATCGCTGAACTTATTTCAATCGAATTTATTTTTTGTTTAAAAAATTACAGACAAATGAAAAGACTCGCTCTGTCAAATGACTTTTTTTTTTCATTCAGCCACATTCAGCACACATTCAGAACAAAATCAGCTGATTTTATCATAGGTGAAACCAGAATCAACTTTTTGGGTAAAATAAAAACTACCAATTATAGAAGTTCCACAAGGAATAATTTTGGTGTACCTACTTCTTTTTCTTCTATAAATAAACTACAAAGAAAATGTGAAGATAATAGTAAGCGTTTTGTACATATACAAAATTGTATTAATACATGTCATTACTAAAAGATTAAAATAACTTCGATAGCAGATTCGCCTTTTTTTAAATAACAATTTTTCTTTCGATCTTAACAATCTCAATTATCTTAAAGGTTTCCTTAAAATGAATCACGTTGATACGCTTAGACTTAAATAAAACAACAACCTTTGCGTACATTAAATATGTATCTAGCTAGGTACTGGTATTTTATTTTGCAAAGAGGAAACGAACAATATCTTTAAAAATATATACGAGAGCTAAATCATTATCATCATGTAGAACAGTGATTCATAAAACATCCAGGAAAAATTTGTAATGGGAAATATCTCAGCATTATATATAATTTTCAGTTGTGTGCCAAAAAGCTTACGCTATTTCCTACATAATGTGTGTACATTATAAACAAAATTTAAACAACAAAAAAAAAAAAAGAAAATTAATCGTACCTATCATTAATTTTTTTTAACAAAATTCATTCACCAAACATTATTTGCATACAATAATTTATTGTACACAATATAATATCATACATACATATGTACCTACAATATTCATATTCTAGATAATACCTAGGTATGTGTATGTGTTCCTAATTGTAAAAAAGAAAAATTCTCTTTCTTAGATTAAATTTGCCTTTTCCACTTTTTTGCTTCGTCGTCGTTTCTTTGATTGTCAATCCTCTACTTTGAATAGTTTTACCTCATATGGCCTTGTACTTCCGGCCAAAATGTAAACGGGCCAAATTGTATTTTATATCCAGAATAGAATATGAACGAATGAATACAACATAAATACAACATCGTACAGTGTGTGACGTGAGTTAAGTACGTTGACTGCATGCTGCATGCTAATCAGCCTCTCAATGTTCAATCCTTTGTCCAAGACTAATTTAATTGGACAAATATTTTAAATTGATTTGTTTATGTAGCGAAGTGAAGTTTTTAAATGGATAATCTTTCCGACAAGGGATTGGCCCATAGCCATGTTCTTCCTAAATTAAAGTCATTTATTAATCATACACCTACGCCCATATAGTTTTTACAAATCTTCCTGGTTCAGCTACAAATTTCTACTTTTACATTAAATGAGGAAGGTAGGTACGAAGTTCTGTTTAGTTTATTTTTTTACTGATGTAGGTATCTCAATTGGTTTAATAATAATCACAATAATTCCAATCCGACCAGAGGCAGAAAAGATACAAACAACAAACAAGTTGCAGTTGCAGACAAAGAAATTTCGACTAATTGGTGGGAACACCGATGAGGGGTGACCCACCCGCTAAGAACGACGATGAAGTCTTCTCCGCAGTAATAGGAGGAATGAAAACTTTTTTTTGTTTAAGAATATTTGAATTGCACTCACCAACTCCGTACTTATTATTCGAGGGTATCCACATATTGTTTCCAGATTTGATATTAATTGATTAATCTCACTCAAAAAATTTATCCAAACTATATTATTCTTCTTCGGTGCACTCAATACAAGACACTCTCGCTGTTAAGCGGTGGGTAGGTAAACTTTTCAATATTTTAACACATTTTGTATTAAATTTGTTATTTAATTACTAGAGAAATGTAGATGGTTTTTTTTCGCGACAAACGAATATCGAATTTAGTGGGAGAGAAAAAACTCCTGATAATCAAATACACAAAACCCTGGAAAAAAGAAACTACGGCATAATAACACAAAAATCAATAAAATCCCGTATAGTAAATAGACACCCAATTTTCTTCCACTTTCAATGACAGTACGTTCGCAAATGTCAAAATACTTCTAGCAGTGGCGATGTTCGACCTGTTCGACTGCAAATGTTCGATGCGGGAATGTGGCTGCAAAGAAACGAAATGGAATTTTTTGTGTAATGGATATCGATTCAAATAGAACGGATGTGGAAGGAAATAACTGACGGAACTTGCTCGTGTGTCGATGTTATTTGCATAGATTTTTGAATTGTCAGTTTAGTTTAAAATTTACACGTTTTTCTTTTTTTAGTTCTAGTAGCTAAGCTCTTTGATTTAATTTATGATACACACTTGAGCAACGAATTGTCATATCTATAGTTTGCTTGAAAAGTCATGTTTTTCTGTGATGGCGTTTCTTTTCTCTCCGCGATTATAAAGACACATAATAAAAGTGATTTTACGTAGATTTTTGGGCCAACAGTAAATTTTCCATGATGGATCACCAAGTTCAGAAGTACTTGCCTATGTTCTGCATTCCATTTATTGTAAATTCACATCACCAAATTGAATTTGAGTGTTCCAGAATGCGTCCGAAATGCTAATTGTGATTCTGTGAACTGGAATTTCGAAAAATGAAAATTGATGTTCTACATTTCGGTTCATTCCATTTTCCGAACGTTTTCATCCACATGGCCAAACTGACCACATAGATTTGTGTATTGTGGCATTTTTAAGGATAAAAGGGAAGAAAAGTACTCATGTGATTTTAACTTTATACATGCTTTTTATAACTCCAACATTCGTATTTATTAGATTTTTGCCTACTTAAACACTGTCTAACTATTTTCAAATTGGTGGAAATATGCTTTATTTAATAAAAATAAATATCACATAATTCACGGTTAAGACAATCTACTATTGTGTCTAAGTTAGGCAGCTTTAAGACCACAATAAACAAGGTTTTTGAACACATTTTTAAAAGTTGGACAGTTGTCTAAAGTTAGACAACGTTTATAAATAAGACCACAAATTTTTATAATTTCATTAAATCAAATAACAACTAGGTAGGATAATCAATTTCTTTAATTTTAGGTATGTATGTATATACATATGTTTTAAATTACTTCTTTTAACTTATTTATTTCTCTCAGTGTATTAGGTTTGGTCGAGATAAGAAAAAAAAAATTGTTTGGGAGGGGTTCTATTACCCCGTTTAACCGGGAGAGGCAATTTTCTTAAAAAACTGACTTGAAACAGAAAAGAATTACTAAAAAACTACGGTAAAGCCAGAAATCTCTTTTATCAGTTTTTGAAAAATTAATTTTCAAAGTCATCATTTTAGGAATTTTGAATTTGAGCCAAGTAGATGAATCATGTACGCATTCAGCATAAGTTTGATGAAGAAAAGAAATTTTTTTTTGTTAAACTTAACACAGGACAACTTTACTCAATATACCCAAACAAAGAAGTTGGAATCCACGGACATCATTAGCAATAAGAAATTAAGAAGCGATGCTTGCTCATCTTTCGGAATTTGAAAAAATTATGATTCCATCGATCTGTTTCGAAAAAAACTATCGGTATTCTTGAAACATTCCAAGAAAATACAAACAACCGAAAGGCTTGCTCCAACGTTGTAACGTGAGGCAAAGGTCATGATGAGAACAACAAATTGCTGAACGAAACACTAGGATTAGGATTGCTGTTTTATTAGCTCACAGAATATCTTAATTTCTTAACTGTAATTTTGCTGACGAATCTTGTTCATATTTTTGATTGTAGAGGTTTCACTAACTCCCATAACGACATACAAAAATAAAACAACTCAAATAAAATTCTGTTATATTCTTGATACTATAATAACGACATTATAAAAATAATAATAACAAATTAAGGATCTACAAATATACTTTTTATCTAAACTTATTTTCTAGACAATCATTGAGAATTGTCTCCCTCATTATTGAATAACACAGCTGCGCAAATTTGAATTTTTTTGTTCGTCATCGATATCTTTTGTACATATTATGCTCTTAATGCTTTCTGCTTCTTTCATCCAAAAATCAATCTTTAAAATAATACAAAGTTAATATTAAAAATATTCACAAAAATCGATTCAGAATCTCACCTGTTGTAATATCAGTTGTCTTCGATCGCTTTTCGGTTCGTTGTTAACAAAGGGCACAAGAATTCCCAATGCCGATGTATATCCTTCCAATGCTGCTTCTAGTTTCTTTTCATATGAATAGAGCTCTGCTTGTCGTCCGATTTCTAAACCAGTTTTAAGTAATGGGCTTGAGTTCGAAACAGCATCTAAAAGAGTGTTATTGTAATTTTGAAAACAGAAAATATAAAAAAAAAAATATTTACTTACAAAGTTGCTTGTATCTTTCGTCTGGCTCTAGAACTTTAGAAACACACGGTTGTTTGGTATCATCGCATGGGCATATTTTTTCATTCAATATAACGGCTTTTATTTCTTCAGCTCTCTTAAGATACGCTAAGGCTCGGCTTCTGAGAACTTGTCGTTTATTTGCATCAGGTTCCTCTGTTATTAAAGGCACGAAGTACTGAAGAGATTGGCAGTACAAATAATAAGCTTCTTTGTACTTTTTCTTTTCGTCAAATTCAACGGCATTTGTTACCAATTGAACAGCTTTTTGGAGGGTCTTAAATAAGTAAAAAAATTATTTATGTACCTAAATTATAATTAATTTTCATTTTCAAAATTAATATAAAAATTAAATAAATTCAACTTAGAAAAATCTAATTCATCAAGAGAGAAGAAAGGGTCAATTTAATATAATGACTTTAAAACAGTCATTATTTCTGGGTTGACAAAATACTGACAACCAAGCAAATAAAATGCGCGACTGGGTTGCACTCGCACTTATACTGCTCTTACGTATGTTCAAGTTGTTTAGGAATTTCAAAAATGTATGAAAAATGTTCAAAAATAAAACATTTTGAGTTTAAAATAGAAATAATCCCCTTTTCAATAGCCAACATTTATTTAATTTGACAGACTGACAGAATTGCGGGTCTACTTTTTTTCGTGGGCTATCGCAATGTCAGCTTTAATTCAAATGTCGAGTTTTTATAGGGTTTTAACCCTCCCCTTATAGTCAGTCAAAACAGTAGAACTCAAATAAATGGTTACCTTATTTCGAGGTATTTGGAGAAACTTTCAAACACACAGAATTACAAAACACTAATATGAATTAAAAATTTAATGCAAAAGAAACTACTTGAAAATAAAAACTAATCACCTTTTCTGATGGAATTGTTTTCAGATCAATAAATGAATGTGTAAAGAAATCCTCAAACGATATTCGCTTGGATGGTTCGTGTTGCAATAATCGTGTTAGCAGATCGTTGCACTCGGGACTTATCTTTGTATTTGGAGGTATTGTGATTTTTTCATTGTTCTTGATTTTAATCAAAAGTTCGTCGATTGTTTTGGATGTGTAAGGAGCTTTTCCAAACAGGCATTCGTATAAAATAACTCCTATGCTCCATAGATCAGCCTTAGCATCGTATTGATGTTTGCCTACGATTTCTGGCGCCATATACAGCGGGGATCCTTTAAGCTTCTGATTTATTTCTCCCAATTTGAGATGTTGAGCGAAACTGAAGGATCTTAAGGATCAAGAAATATTTTTTTAAATTAGCATTGGTACTCACCCAAAATCAGCTATTTTAAGAGTGACATTTGGACCTCGAGTTAACAGCAAGTTTTGAGGCTTCAGATCGAAATGGCAAATATCATTCGTGCGCATATACTGAACTCCAGACGCCAGCTGTCTGAGAAAGTACTTGCAAGTGGCCTCGGGCAATGATTTACGTGAACGAATAAAAGCCGATAGATTACCAGCATTGCAATACTCAAGGACGATGTATATCATTCTTTTTTATTTAATAAATAAAGGCAGATTTGTAGGGCATTATTAAAAAACAAGTTTATTTATGTACTCACTTATCGTCCCAGAAAAAATCATCGAGACCTACAATGTACTTGTGAGTCAAGGAGCGCAATAGTTTTATCTCAGTGACTAAATTGTCGGTTGAACTCTTGCATAAAGAAGATTTTTTCACACATTTTATTGCATGGTATGATCGATTTTTCTACAAAAGGATTATAAAATAAGAAAAACAAATTATGCAAATCAGCTGAACACATGAGTTTTTATTTGTATTTTTTAATATACTTTATGTTTTGCTTTGTATACTGTGGAGTAACTTCCTTCACCTAATTTTTCTAATATTTCATACTCTGTTATGCGAGGAATGGACATTTTATATAAATTTGTAAAAAATTAAAAAATAAATGTATGGATTTTCACTTGAAGTTTTGATCAATATAAATATTTTGATTCTTTTTTGTTTTGATTTTTTCGACGTACATATGTTCCAATTCATATTTGGTTTGGATTAAAAAATGACTTTTGCGGAACGACAAGACAATAGAACATTATTTTACCGGTATGGCAGTGTTCCATGCGGGCAAATACCTGCAAGCGGACTTGTCCGTTTCATACGAGTAAACAAGTTTCTGAAGTTGTCTTTTAATATTTTTGTAAAATCTCTTACATCTTTCAAACGAAGAAGTAAATTGCTGGATATTTGTCCACGTTTTCTTTTAATTTCTTCTAAAATCTCTTGTACCACTCGAAAACAAAATCATAAGTTATTTTAGGTGCGTTTCTTTACTTTTTTTGCCAGCCGCCGGGGGGAATTGAAACAAAAAAAAAAGACGTCGGTGCTAAACAATCACCCTGTTAAATGCAACAACAACTAATCCCCTGCGGGCTAAGCTAAACCCAGAGAATTCTCCAGGCTTACTTAAGCACACAGAAAAACTGTGTTACCGGCGTGAATTATATACTTGAAAGTTTTTATGAAAACTCCATTTTGCTTATGTGTTTTGCGGTGTCTCCAATACCCGTGGTCGTTTTTTTTTTCATGCAATCTCTCACGCCTTTTTAAACTCTGTGAATTTCTGTCCAAAACAGAAATCTGTCAAAGTTCATAAAAAAAAAAATAAAATGTGTAGTTTTGGACAGAAAATCACAGAGTTTGAAAAGAAACTCACCTTTTTTGTAAATTACTTTGAACTTCGTAAATTATAAAAAGGAATGGCAAATACATCTCCCAAATCTTTCGCCAGGCAATTTTGCTCACCTGCTTATGAAAAAGAATGGCAAATACATCTCCCAAATCATTCGCCTGCTTTCGTGCCCTTCTCTCCCAAAACTGAGAACCCTCGTGTAAAAGGTGACCGAACTTTTTTCAACAGACCACAAACGATAAACCAATCAGCTGATTCAGCCATAATGTCATAATACCATTACAAAAAGTTTACCTAGTTTAAAATTTTCACTATAATGTTTACGAAACAAATTCTTGTCGTAAAGTTTACAATTTGTTAGAAAAAATTTCCCATAAAAAATATAAAATAAAACATGAAAGAAAGTTAGGGGATTAAATATAACAGTTGTTTTCACTTAGTCAGTGGCGTAGTTAATAGGAAAGTGTTCTAGGAGACCAAATACTATTGCACATGAACTAAGTACGGGAACATTTTTATTAACAAAAACATGAAAATATACTGAATTTGTATAGAAATAATTTTTAATTATTTTGTTGTTTTAAGTGTAGATTTATAAAATCAAAAACAAAAAATATGTTCGTTTTATTTTGACCAAAATATTGAGTTCTTTTCGTAAAATTATTAAGTACCTCCCATTAAATGAAGTAGACAGTATTTATATTTATATAAATCAAACATTTATTATCTACGGGTCTGGGTCAAGGTTATTTTCGATTAAAAGAAAATTCTAGCTACGTTACTGTTCTCATTTGAATTTTATTTTTATCTCTACACCTACAACATGATTATATGTAGGTATGCATGCATTTATTAAAAAAAAATGTTTTGCTTGTTCTTCATAACTTCATAACATACGTTCGTTTGAAGTTTATAGCTCATCGGGAAATTAGATTAAAATCGATAGCAAATTTTATACCGAACAGAAAAAAATTTAATCTGAAATTTACCACATATTATGTCTCCGTCATAATCTCATCAAGATGTTTGGAACAATAAACAAATCAAGAATTTAACACATACATTTAGTGTATGTGTTAAATTAAGAAAATATTTAATTGAATAAAAATACATTTTTATTCAATTAATTATAAATACTTGGTCTTATTTATAAACGTTGTCTAACTTTAGACAATTGTCCAACTTTTGAAAATGTGTTCAAAAATCTTGTTTATTGTTATCTTATAGCTGCATAACTTAAACACAAGATTAGATTGTCTTAACTGTGGATAATGTGATATTTATTTTCATTAAATAAAGCATATTTCCACCAATTTGAAAATAGTTAAACAGTGTCTAAGTAGACAAAAATCTAATAAATACGACTGACTGTATTTATGAATACTCGTTCAAAATAAAAATTTATGTCATTGTTGTTATTTAATGTTAATACAAAATAAAAAATATATGAAAAAATTAAAAACGGTAGTGTAAAATAAAAAAAAAAAATAGGATCTTTCTTATATGTTCTTACTAGACTTCACAGATAAGCTTGTATTCCTTTTATTCCGTCTTATACCCAGAAATAAAAACAATTTCTGTTTTTGTAAGCCACAATAAATATAGGTTTGTTTCTACTTCATATTCTTTTATTCAATTTTGTCCATAATCCAATCAATATAATGCGATACTTTTG
Organism: Epistrophe eligans; assembly: GCA_951394125.1. NCBI lineage: Eukaryota > Metazoa > Arthropoda > Insecta > Diptera > Syrphidae > Epistrophe > Epistrophe eligans. The sequence continues at coordinate 58,103,487 of OX596028.1, forward strand.
TATAAACCCCTGGATATGGTGCAATTGCACATGGCTTGATGCTCCATGAGACAATTCCAACTTGAAATCCATCATAAACTAATGGACCACCAGAATCTCCACTACATTGTCCCTTGCCTCCTTCATCAACACCTCCACAAATTTGATGCACGGTAGTCATTCCTTCGTGCCTTTCATTGCATTCCTCATCGGAATAAATTTTAAGTTGAACTTGTTGAAGATTCTTTTGAACAACTCCACCGGTCTAGAAAAATATGTATTACATTCAAAGTTCGATTACATATAAAAACAGATGGAACATTAAGCATATATTAAACCTTTTCAAGTCCCCATCCTACAAGAGTTCCAAAATCACCTCCGGGAACTTCAAAGCCTTGCTTGGGAAGTTGAATTTTGCCAATTGTTTTTTCATTAATAGATAATCTTCCTTCTAGCTGAAGCAGAGCAATATCATCAGCATAGCTATTGATAGGCGAATAATTCTCATGAACAATAATTTTTCGGACAGTAGCAACATTAGGTCCAGTTGATGAGATTTTTGTAACTCCATATTGAATGTTTATGGAACTTGGTTTCTTGTTTACAACACAGTGAGCAGCTGTTAGAATCCATTGATTACTGATTATACTTGCGCCACAAGAATGTGATCCTGAAGCACCGCGCAATGAGACCTGAGAATAAAATTTTGAAATTATATGTTGTTATTAAAATAGTATTGTCTTACAATAAAAGGATATTGTCCAGGAGATGCATCAGTTCCGTTAACAATACGGTTTTCCAAGGGCAAGCAAAAAACTTTTCCTACTAAAACCAAAGCAACTAAGACAATCTTGATCATTTTCCCACCGGAAAGTGTGACTTTTTTGAAAATACTAATACGAATCCAATCGATTACAAAATTTATATAGAATTTTTCTGCAGCGATAAGACAATCAGCAAATTGAAGTTCCTGGTATTGAACTAGATTTTTTAACGTCTACCGTTCTGGGTTTTCTTAATGCCAATATTGGTGCTTATAAATCAGTCAATTGCAATAGAGAAAGGAAAAATGTAGCTGATTAATTTGTGAGACAGCTTAAAATTAATGACAGGCGATTTGAGATTATTTTGACTATGGGCCTGGGTAATATATACATATGTACATTATACGCAAAGAACCTAATGTGTACCTATTATTTAGTTACGTATATAAGCTATGTTATCTTAAAACTTAAATCGTTGTAGATTATCTTTACAACCTACTTCACGAATAGAAATGATATGGTGACATGATTATATGTATGTATTTATTAAAACGGTTGGAACTTAAATAATTTGTACAATATAGCCTAGGATATAATAGAAGTATAAAATGAAATTAAGTATACATACATATATTTTTATAAGTGATTCGAAATCAAATATTATTTAGCTTCTTCGATTGCGATCAGAAATTTTTGACGAACACAGAAAAGATTAGGATTTTGCTTGAAAGAAAATCCTATGGGCAAATTGGTTCGTAATCGATAACTACTATAAGACAAAATAATCAATGGTGCAAATTATAGACAATCAAGTACAATGTTAAAGCATCTATAGTATGATGCTAGTATAAAAACAGGATTTTCCAAATTTTAGACGAATTAGCATCGTGCTATCTTTTAAACATTTTAGTATGTGCGCTTAAGTTAAGCTCCCAAAATTCTCTGGGTTTAGCTAAGTCTGCCGGGGATTAGTTGGTGTTACTCTAATTCCTCCGGGTCTGCAAAAAACACGCCTAACTCAAAACGTCAATTCGAAAATTAATAATATTGGCGCAAAATTTTAAACAGCCTAACGTTAAGGTATTACCATGATACTACTTAACAATTTACTAACTTTAAAATGTTCTTAGTTTTAATCATTTTGTACCTAGTATCATACAATACACTTTTTTTTTTTAATTAAACATCACCTGAACACGATTAAAAAATGAAAATTCGTGCAAACTAGTATCAAACATACCATTTTCTCATTTTTAATTGTCAAAGTGACATTTTATGTTAGTATGATACTAAAATAGGCATTTGGTGATCTTAGCTTTTATAAAATGTTAAAATGATAGCAGGATGCTAACTCGCTTAAAATTTGGCAAATCCTGTTTTTAACCTAGCATTATAATGAAAATACTTTAACATCGTACTTAAACTTCTACAATTTTTAACCGTAATTAATTGAAGTTAAAGAGCATAAATATGTATAGAACATACATATGTAAGTACTCTTTAAATTATGAATGTACGTACATTTCAAGAATAAACCGATTCATACAAAAAGTCAAGCGTTAATATATGTACATATGTATTCCTAGTATACACTTTCTAAAGTAAAACAGTAACCCATAGCTAACATTCAAATCAAAAGCTTTGACCTTTAAACTGTGTAGCAAATCTCCAAACCATGTGGATTATATGCGCAGCATCCATGTATCAATTCATTAAATCTTGTGCGCGATACAAAATTCTATCATCAGCATATTCTGCAGTACTTTCTGTGTTCTGGTTATTCAGTTTTATTTGGAATTTCGCTGTTTATAAGTCCTATCAATATTATCGGACCGCACTACGAGTGATAAAAAAAAACGTTTAGCTACCGTTATTCTATTGAATTTGAAATTTCATAATATTGTATCATTGTTTATTCAAAATAGTTTTGTGATTCTCAGTAAATAAGAAAAACATAAAAATAATTTGCATTTCAGTCTAAAATCCAGAAGTTCTTTTTAAAATATATGTATATTGTAACTTTGTATGGGAGATTGAAATATTTTAAAATAAATAAATCTGTTCGTTTCGCTGCACCTAATCACGCACTAATTTAGTGTCATTGTCGTTAGCTAACGCCACTAATTACAAACATCGAGCAATTAATCAAGTTCTGTCGTAGTCGTTGTTCGTCTTTGTCGTTGTCCGCCAATGAAAAGAAAAATCCAAAACGAAAATAATTAGCAGGGTCGACCAAAATAATTAGCACATCCCCCTGACATCGGTTGACAACAACAAAAAAATAAAAAAAAAAAAAATATACAAAATAAAAAGGGGTCGCCCTCACTCGCCTGTATAACATAATAAAATTATATACATAACAATAAAACGAAAACAGAAAGTGCAATTAATTTTTAACTTTACAGTCTATTTAAGAATATCTATAAAGTTTGATTGTATATTTCAATTCGAGTGTCTTCTTGACTTGGGGTCAACTTTTTGAATATTTAAAAAAAAAATTAAAAAAAATTAAAAACTTGCTTCGAAAATGGCCATCGCAATTACAAGCTTCCCCAACATCATTATTGTAGTTTCAATAGCTCTTATTGGATTTACAATTACAAACGGCCTTAAGTGCTACATGTGCGGCCAATACAACGAGGGGGTGGGCTCGATTACACCATGCCTTAACTATTCGGACCGATACGCCCATCTCTACCTTAAGGAGTGCACAAAGTCATCCGAAAAATACTGTGTGGTAAGTTCAACTATATAATTTAACATTGATATTTAGGACGGCGCAGCGCGGCGCAGAGCCGCGGTGAATCTTATGTAACTGCCTTGAGTAGGTATAGCAGATGAATCCCATATTCTTCTTAGCGCTTTTGAAATTCTTCAATTATTTTCTTTGTCATTAGCATACTGTGTCATCGTTGAAGGCTAAAACCAAAATAAGCTATGCTTAGCTTAGCTTAAGCCTTCACTCAAAGGATGCTCGTAAATTATACGTTGCTTTCAGCACGTTGTTTTTTTTTTTAACCTTCATCGAATCCAATTCAACCAGCATTGGTAGCAGATTTATTATTTAGCAGTAGAGTGCATATGCATATGTTGTGCTAGTTGGTTCAGTGTTTTTCGATGCTATTGTATGATGTTGTTGGTAATATGTCATATAGGTGAAAGTTGTATGACAAGACCCTAGCCAAGAAAGGGGTAAGGATGGACTGTTCTCCCAATAAATAATGAGTATCCTCTTAAATAGTGAGTGGCATTTATAGTTGTCACCACTAGACGGATTATTTTGATTCACAATGCGGCGAGAAAACAAGACTTTAGCGTGATGAGATATCTTTACAGTTTTCCTCTCTTAAAAACCAATTTAAAAGAATCAATTAATAGATAATAAACCATTTACCGTCGTCACTTCACTTCACTTCATTTGTTTTTTTTTTTTTGTTTTTTAATTTTTTGAACTTATGACGTGACTTGACAGCGACGGGAAATGCTTTACAATGTATTATTTCATTATTTAAAATTCATTCAAAAGAGATTTCGTCACGGTTCTGACGTCTCGTTTTCTCGCCGCATTGTGAACCAGGACTGTGATTTATTTAAAACGATATAAAGTCTACTTTAATTTCGTTTTAGATAGTATTAAAAATCGAAAAGTACTATTTATATTTATGCTGCCCACCAGGGTCGGGGCCCACCATCAGTGGGCATACATACTCCGAGCACCTAGAGTTAAGTACGTACCTTTTTTACTAGATAAATGCAAATTTATAACAGTTATAACAGTTTATAGCTACTAAAAGTATACGTGCTTAACGCTTTTTGCGCTGTTTAAAACAAAAAAAAAAACTGGGTGGCAAAGTATGCCTAGTGCCGGCGGCGGAGGGCCCTGTCTTTTGCGGGGCCACATAAAGTTTTGCAGCCAACATTTTGGCTATTAAAATATATAATTATAATATAAGAGTTCGATGCGCCCACATAATATAAAGTCATTGGGTGATCTGAATAAATCAGAGCACGTGCTCCAAAAGAATCAGAGGAGGTGCTCAATAAATAAGGACCTGCTCCTATTTCGTATATTATTAAAATTTTAGACTAAAATGTCCTTCTTCGCACGGAGTAGGTTCAATCACATAGGCTTCCTGGCTGTTGTTTTTTTTTGTTTTCGTTTCTTTAATTTTTATTTTTTACGACTCGGCTCTGAAAGCGGCAATTGGAAATTTAGTAAAACGACTATAGTTTTAATGTTTAAGTTTTAATTTTACTTAACAATGCCAATTAACACTTCTGGAGCCCTGTCGTTTTACTGGCGTTCTCGTGAAACGCCTTACGGATTAAGGAAGATTGCTATTTCGGTATGTTGTATGTTATGTATGTCAAAAATATGTACATATATAATATCAGCTTATCCAGAGTCAACTTGCTGAAAATTCTAGGTTGACTTCGAGACCACTAGAGTTAGCTAGAGCTTAACCCCCAGATGATCTCGTACAGTAAACTGGCTATGAGAGAAGCCCTAACTAAATGCCATCCAATTTGTTACGTTTTTATTTTGTATCTATATATTAAAGATCAACTTTTCAAAGATGCTTTGAATGTGGAAGCTGATGAATAAGATCGTTGCTTCTCTTGAATATTCAATAACGCAATGGGCTGGGACAATTAGTAGAGTTTTCTGAAGGAGGTTATTTCATAGAGCACAACCCTTTACGTCGCGTCGCGTCGCGTCGCGGTCGGTCGTTTGCATTCTTGATTTGGGGAGCTGCAGAAGGATATATGTACATAAATATATCTTCACCAACTGGAATATTTTTTGGATCAAAGAAACCCACTACAAATTTTTAAGTTGCGAAAAGCTTTAAAAGGATAGAAACTATCTTAACTAAGATCTTCGAAGACATTATCAGGCGTTTCATATGCAAATTAAGTGAAGACCAAAGTTAAGCCGTTTGCTCTAAAAATTTTGCAGACGAACAAGATTTTTCAAATGTATTTTTTTTATTAAAAAAAACTGTCGAGTTTTATTTAAATATAAAAATAATCAAACCATAGAAGTACCTATATCTGTTTAAAAAATTGAAAAATTCAAATGAAAGCATCATTCATAAATAAGATATAAGGACAAAATTCAGAAACACGGCAATGTTTTCAAATCCAAATTTTTGTTAAAATATGAAGTTTTGTCAGAAAACCCGGTTTATAAGATCTACCCTTGAAATGTTCTTTTTAAACGAATCTTATGATATGAAAGTTGGTGAACAATTAGCTGCCAGCGTTTTATACCGAACATGTAATTTGTAATAGTGCAAATTACATATCATTAAACTGGCATCAATATCGACACCTCAAACACAGAAACTGTGGGATTATGGGTGCCTTTAAAAAGTTGGAAATACTAGGTAAGTTAGACTGTTTCTCGGGTGTGCTGATTTGTTCAAATTTGCATACTTAGTATTTCTTAGGCGAGCTTTAAGAAAAATCAATTCAAATACTTTTTTTATTTTAGCCGTTTCCAGCAGAAAAATTTAAAATTTATTTCAAGTATATTTGAGCTCGTCCCTTATTACCTCGATTTATTTTGTCCTCAATGTCCTTGGACAGTTATCCAGCTAGCCATTGTCTAAATAGTTGGACATCTCCTTATTTTTAAACGCATTCCAATAGTGGCCTACAATTAATGTTCTCATACACTTACTCACATCCCTGCAATCTGTCAATTTCGTGAGCATTTGGATACGTTCAATGAACATTTCGTTCATTTAAAGATTATTTTTCAATTTTTTGTTCATTGAACTTACCAACTTTAGAATAGGTTTGGACATCCAATTACATTGTCTAAGTTAGAAACTCGATGAAACATGATTATAAATAAGGTTTTGGACTTGGACAGCTGTCCTAAGTTAGACATACTTTGGATTAGGTTTATAAATACGAGATAGAGGGTCACTATAATTAAAAGTTCAAAAAGCCCTTTCCCCTGAAAAACTATCTGGCTACGGACTCGGGTGATTATAGTAAAATGTTATTCTATCTCATATGTAAGTATATAGGTAGAAAGGTTCATTCCTGGCGTACCTGCTTTAAAATTTTTATTCGATTAGGCACATGCGAAAGCGAATTACATGTTCTTTGCGCATTAAACCTGTAATGTGATGGTGTCATTTCGTAATGGTAGAATATTGAGAAAAAAGTAAAAGGTATTAACAGCAGTTTATACTCGATAGAATTAAGGACATTTTCATGTGCTATTTATACACTCCAATGAGTGCTTTTTTTCTTCCTCTTGTTACAATTACCATTACCACATATCGTAAGCAAGGAGAGGTGTTAAAATGGGTGTTCAGCGTAAAATAATCTCTTTTTCGCTTCCTGCTTCTCTATTCGTCTGATTCATATAAAGTATCTATAGTAAAATATGGAGGAGTGATGCAAATTTTATGGAAACTAAATGCTGCTGATGGTTAATGTTATCTAATAAGAAATTGAACATTATAAACGAGGCAGTGATTTATATAATTTTCTTTTTCATCTAAATACTGCAATATAAAAAGGTATAACTAACTAATTTAGAATATTCGGATTAAGTATATTTTGAGTATTTTTTTTATCGAAATATTAAGAATTTTTCATTGTGTTGTCTTCGTTCTAAAATGTCTTTTTATTAGATATATTTAACGCTATCAGTACAATACAAGCTTTAGTAACATAAACTTCTTTTCTATTCGGGTTTTTTCACCTTCAGATACTGAGAAATATCAACTTGTCACAGTCATCTTTTAGCGTGGTGTTAGGGTGTTAGTTGTTAAAATATATATATATAAAAAGCATAACACACTACTAAAGACAACAAATATGACACCTATGCAACTTAATCTTAAATATAAGCTTTGACTGACTCAAGTCGAAAACATTGTGATTTTTATTTGTACTTACATTTACTTTTGCACAGTTGTCCAGCTATAGCTATTGTCTTAATAATTTGTATTTGTCTTCTTATCCTTAAACGCATTCCAATATTTACCTAAATATGGTCTTATAATATTCAATGACATCCCTGTAATCTATCAATTTGGAGAACTTAAGGATACGTTCAATGAACGTTTAATTTATACTGAATTAAAAAAGACACTGGCAGTTTGCATTCTTCCAATTGGTTTGACAAATATAACCGTCTGAAGTTAAGACTGGATTAAAAATAATAAAAACTAAAAAACACCCTTTATTTCTAAAAACATTTATAACTTCACCTTAAATAGACTTGGACTTTTAAAAGGTTGATATATCATCTTGGATTTCAAAGCCAAAAAAAAAAAAAACACCGGAACCAATCTCCCACCAAATATTTGTTGATTTATTAATGTTGGGATTTACGTCCTATCTTCGATACAAAAAAAACGGGATTAAGTTCACCGCACCACGTCAGCACCAAACATAGAGTTGAATTGGAACAACTCATTACTTATATTTATTCTATTTAATTGTTATTACTTTTAAGATTTAGATTTAATTCTATTAAACTTTATTCGACTGACTTTATTTTCCACAGACTATTTAAAAATTGTTGCTCCCGGAAACATATGTATGTACAACGTATACAATTTCTTTAATTTAGTTTTGATTAATAATTTAATTTTTAATACTAGCAAAATGTCAGAATTGACAAATGTCAAATCTGACTCCCTCCGAAGTGCATTTGCTCATTCATAGGATTCTGAAATTGAGGTGAACATTTCTTTTAAACGTTAACTTATTAAGATTCAAAGATGTTTTGTAACACACACAAGAATGCACGATGGGAATAGCAACTACTTGAATTAGCTACCGCAGCTCAATTTGAAAATGCAAAATCAAAAAACATTATTTTTAATATTTATTTATGCTTTTATAGAAATAATAATCATTATAAATATTATCTTCTCATTTATAATTATACATGCCAGTTTAATATGTATATACCTTACCTATATTTATAATAAATAATTGAATATGTGCGTGCTAATGTGAAATTATATATGATTGATATACCATTATATCCTGAAAGTTCAAGGGTTAATTTTATGTATTTAAAGGAATTGTACAAATAGAAGAAAAGATAGTGAGTTTAGCCTGAATAGAAATGGAAAGCAAACAAAACCTTAAGTGGGTATATTCGTCCAGGATAAGTTTCATTCCAATCCAAATAAAGAACAGACGCTTGTATAATCGTATCTAAAGAAACACTCATATACTCCTGATGCTGCACATTCTACAACGAAACGAATGTCAATATACACAAACAAAGGCGTTATAAAAATGGGGGCTATGGGCGCTTTTCTTCAGGGAACTATCAACGTTTTACTATATACTTAATCTTAATATACTTTCTTTGGTATAGACCTAAAATGTGGATAGTCTTTAGTTTCAAGAGTTTCGAAAGGAAATATATAAAATTTCCTGAAACTGCATGTGACAATTTGAAAAATCAAACGTGATTTTTTTGACATAGTATCGTTTCCAAATGTATATTGGAGGCATAGACGTAATTCATGTCAAAATTCAAACCCCCGGTAAATTATTATTTTATGTCGAATTCCTTTCAATCAAAAAATCGATTTTTTTTTTCTAAACAGAAAAGAAATTTTTCTGTTGTTGAAAGAAATTTGTAAAGAATCGAATTTTTGTTTGTGATTGTGTGTGTGGTACTTGAATGCTGCAATTTTGAAGTACAACAAAATCGTAAAGTATTGGTCTACATCGCGACGAGACGTGATAATTCTTATGAAATGAAGCTCTCTTGCAAAGATTCCAGAGCAATATTCTTTGTCCATGAACAGCAGAATAATTCACGTTGACTGTTGAGAGTTTTCGAGAAAATCATTTACACTTTCTTTTAGTGCATTTTTGCATTTCATTTTACCGAAAGATTTACCTAACATTAACAACTGGGATGTTTAAAAATACGTTGAAGAAAATAATACTTAGTAAATATAAGGGGTTTGGTGTAATAACACACTTGCAGTTAGGATGCCAAGCTTTCGCACCATCATATCATAATATTGAAGGTTTGAATGAAACTAAAACACTTGGGTGAGCTGCCACCAAGAAAATTTTAGAAAATTCCAATTCTAATTTTATAAAATTCAAAGATTTCGGCTTAAGCAGCAGCCCGATTTTCCCGAAAAACTAGACATATACTCCTATTAGCCCCTTCTAACGAATTGTGAAAGAAAAGTGTAAATGGCTTTTCTCTTCTTGTTTGTACTCTGGAGTTTTTTCTTTTGCTCCTTCAGAGGAGTTCACAACTAACAATCTACTTGTGTTTTGACATTCTATACACATAATGTACTTACATATTATGTATTTTGAAAAAATTGCAATTTTTAAGATCTGCGACTTTCGAGTATAAAATGAATGGAAATATGGGAGTGAATTTGATTTCGGTGCATCTTATTGACTTATCTCAATCCGAAAATGAAAAATAAGATTTTTACAAGTGCAAACATTTTTTAACAAATCAATTATATTGGTAAGATTTCAGCATTTTCGGCTTTTGAGAAATTCAAGAGACAAAATGATCAATTTGTGCTTCAAAACAGTATTTTTACAAATAGATTTTCTACTTCTATATTATGAAAATATGTAGATAAACGTCTTTATTTGCTCACTTAATTGCTAAAACGTACGCGTAACCTTGCATTTATTAGGTTTTAATTAAATTCGTTTGACCCAATTAAAAATCTTTTTTTCTGTTCCAATAATGAAACTATAAAATTCACCTTTACTGTGGTGAGTTTAGTTTTTTTTTGTGAGGATTGTGGGAAAATTTCATAATTGCTATCGAGTTAAAATAATCCTCACAAGGAATAGTCACACTTTCGATTTTGATTTTGTGATCCCTCACAAGGGGGGAGGTAGGGGGGTAATCGGGCTGCTACGATTTACAAGTTGCAGTAATCCTTGATTAAAGATGATCAACTGTAAACAAACTGGCCGGCCGTAAGAAGATGAAATTTCAACTATTTAGAAATGATATGTATGTACATACATACATAATGTAAATTCTATAAAAGGTATTTAATTGAATTTAAATTTTTCACTGTCCAATGTAAAAACATTGGTGGCGCCTGTGCTCTTCATGCATTGGTACGGGTACACGTGCATATTTGCAGAACTTCCATGATTCGTAAATAAAAATTCAAACTGTACGCTCTAAAGAGTATAAAATAAGTAAGGATAGGTACTGGTATTCCTTTAAAATAATGGAATGGAAGGCCTTTCACGTACGCTGTTTTATTTGTTCTTTTTATTGCTTTGTAAAGAAATTTTAAATTGAAGCGGTTATTGTGTATTTATTATATACGAAATACGAATATTGAGATAAGCAATACCAAATAAGTATGTCTGAACACAATTTATGTTGTGATGAGCAAATATTCTTTATAATCTCACTGTGAGTGGATGAACCCATAGGTACTGTTACAATTACAATAAAGTTGGGAAGAGAATCGCGTAATTATCAACAAAAAATTTCAGCGGGATGAAAACAAAACGTAGATACAAATACAAGTATTTGTATACCTATTTGGAATAATGTATTTTAACAAAATAACATTGGGGTATTTTGAATTTTTGTGGTCCTCAGTTTAATAGTATGTTAATTTTTAATTGAAAAACTTTCGTCGTATTGCTAGTTTTATTTTCCATGTAATGAGCGTGACAGCTCATTAAGAACCAGAGCCCACCAGTGACCTAAAATTCTGAACCATTTCTTTGTGTGTGTTGTTAATCAGCAGGAATCAAGGCAAGGGTATTTTCAATTTTGTGCCGATGATAGGCAATTTTTTCATGACAATATATACTTGTACTCTCAATAAAGGGAATCTTAAAATTTCGAAAAAAAAGTTTTGAAGATCCGATTAAGTTTCGAAAAAATGTTGTTTGTGTTTAAAAATGTATATTTGTCAATTTTTTTTTTGTGGTGTGGTGACTGTCTGGATGTCCAGTTTTACAATCGAAAGAAGTGAATTAAATGCATAATTGCAAACGGAATTGCCATTTTTTTTATTTTTGACATATAAAGTTGCCGGCAGCAAAGTTTGCTCGCTTTGCGACGGCAAGCAACTTATCTTAATGTTTTACCCCGTGTTGCCGGGGCAATTAACGCAGTTGCCGAAAATGTTGTTGCCTGGTAGACGGAGAGCTATGGCAATGGATTTACTCACCTCATTCCAACAAGGATAAAACTTTGGCCACTAAAAGATTCATTGCCATAAAATAAAAAAAATGCCAGTCTTTCACCCCGGTTCCTTCATTGAGCACAGTTTAGCACAAATCTAAGGTAATATATTGCGCAGGTTATCAAAGTTGGAATGTCAGAAATTAAAAATGGCTGTTCGAGTGCCCACAAGAACTACTCACCCCATCAATACAGCAACAAAATATTGAAATTAGACAAGTAAACAAAATTTTTTTATTTGCCTGTATGTATGTATGTAAATAGAGGCCAAAAAAGGTCGGGTAGGTCTGGCAGGTTTGATATATTATTAAGTATGATTGGTAGATGAAAATTTACACAACCACTCCTTCACTATCCTAAAAAAATCCACCGAAATCGGCATTTTTTTCTGTCTATTTCCTTCAAGTTCTTTATTGTCTACACAAAAAAAAATATATGACAACTTGTAAAAAATAAAATTTCATACAAATACAAATATTTATATTTATATACAACCAATACTAACGACGCTATGAAATTCTGCAAAAAGCCTAAAATTCAGTATTTTGTAAAAGTGTAAAAATCAGTTTCTTTGCAATAATTTCTTAACATGTGATTTAAAAGCAAAAGTCTTCTGAATCAATTTTGTAGAGAATTTGGCAACGTGGCAAAACGTGGACCACTTTTTTATTTTGCGACCAATTCAATCGAGTGTTTTGTTTTTAACATTTGTATTGCCTTAAAATTAATTTATTTAAGGTTTTGGGCTTATAAGAGGTTTAACGATCTTGAATTTTGCGGTATTTGTGATGGTCAAGCAAATCTGTATAGGTATATGTAAGTATAAATCCGACACTGCTCTAGGTAGTGAAACAATGAACTTGATTTTTTTTTTGTGTTGAGAATCAGGGAAATAGACTTATTTTTGATCCTAAATAGTCATTTTTTTTTTTGGAAACCAGAAATGTTGGGAAAAAATAAATGCATTTTTTTATCGTGATTTTTGAGCTTCATATATCCCCTAATCACAAATTGTTCTTCTTTTTCTTTGTTTGTGTCGTTCAATTCAGATAAATGTGAAATCAACTGCAATTTAAGTTTGAATTTCTGTTGATATTTTGTCAAGTCTGAAGTATAGGTACTTTTTCTATCCCTGTTACTTCATTCCACCCAAAATAAAAACTTTTGTTTTTTCCATGGAGTCGTGGGCTCCTGGAAAAATATCGTTGGTCACTTGTGACTCCCGAAACCACTTTCAACCAAAAATTTTGTTTGTGTTTTAACATGTTCCTTAACCTCCCCAGTTTTGGAGTTGAAAAAAAAAAACACCCTCAGTATAAATTTTTAATCCAACAAATCATGAAAATAAAAAAAAAAAAAATAAACAATAAATCATTTCGTTTATTTAGTAAGTTGTTTTTTTTATTACATATTTTTTTTTAAATCTAGCATTTCATGGAAAATTGCCATATATACACGGTCTTCGTTATTTATTTGGTTTATACTGCTGCATTCTGCAATAAATTGTTAAAACAGCATGTTTAATTTAATTTTGTGCTTGTCAAAGGTTATGTACACGCTTGGTAGTCGAAATTTTAAATTTAACTCAGGAGCGAGGAGCAAAACGTGGTGTGGTATTATTTTCGTTCACAAAGCAAATTTATTTCGAAAATCAACCACCGGCATCTGACTAGATGTATGGCATGGCTATACATGGGTATTTCGAGGATCTAGATACCTATGTCTGTATGTATATGTACCTATGTATAAAGCAAAATAAAAAAAAGGACTGAGTCAAACCTTTATTGCGCTCTGCAAGTCATAAACTCAACCAAGCATTGCATCGTTTATTCAGGAACGAATTTTGCGAATAAATCAGGTTTTAAAGCTCCACACTCACTGGTATGATAAATAGAGTTGCTCAACCGAAACCCTATTCTTCGTCTGAGATTTATTTAAGAGCTTGTAAATATATGCTACCATCAGACTCGAAGAGACGGTACGATGCATTCAGTGGAATATAATTCCAACCTAAATCCGGATCCGAAAGAGATATATGGTCACGCATTGTGTAAGATAAACACAACTAGAAAAATTACATGGAAATTATTATTTTTCTATGAAAAATTGAACATGGTAAAAGAAAATGTCTATAATAAGTAATATTATGTAGTTACGTATAACGGAGTCTTTTGCTGCTTAAAATGATTCATTTATAATATTTGTTTGAATAATATAAAGCTCATGTTACTTAGAGTTGGCTACATAGATAAAGTTGTCATCAGTAGACGATTGATTCGTAATGTTGGAAAAGAAATCTTTATTTGTCATTTATAGCTTTCATTGAAACATTGAAACATTTTAACAAACAAAACATCAGACCAAGTTTCTTCAGAGCGTAGCCTAAATGCGAGTGTTAATCATGTTATCACACAAAAGGCCCGTCCAACAATTTAAATACTTTCTTCTCTTTGATTTTAAATTTAAAGTGCTTTCTATATTTATAAGTAATAAGAGTCAACTTTGATCAAAATCGATCGAAAACTCAGTTATGAATTTTTTTTAAGCAAGCCTAATTTTAGTTTGTTTAAATAAATTTACATCCTCAAATCCTGATAAAGATTTGTAAGAAAAGCCTTTAAGCCCATGCTAAAACTGCGTGGTATTTCCAAGGTATACATAATTTCGATATCATTTTCACAAATTGTTCAAAATATGCGAAATCGTAGTCTAAAGTCAAAACTCTTGAAAGTCCTTTGGGCAGCGGTGCACAGTGGGGCCAAGAAACGACGTTGGGAAATAACCTGTAAATGGTGTCATTTTATATGTATTGTTGCCCGCTGAATCGAATGGTACTGTTAGTTTTTTTTACTTAATTCAAAGGGAATACATTGCGGCTGCATATATGATAAGTAGAGAAATTTAGATAGAAAGCTCATTTGTCAGAAAAACTGATTTTAGAGCAATTTAAGCATATGATACATAAATTTAAGGTAATTTTTAATGGTGAATCTAATGAAATCAAAAATCGTGGCGATACAATGACCCTAAGAAAGGAAAAAATCCTTTGTATGCAAAGATAATTGTATATTTTCTTTTTTTATAATAAATTATTCACTGAGCCCAAAATTGGTGTAACCTGATGATGAAATATATAGAGTGGGTTGATTGCTATCAGATCTCTGAGGAAAGATCTGATCTAGACCCTAAGAAGGTGGACCTTCTTTTGTACGTCTTAAAGACTATGAAATGCACCTAAGTCCAAATTTTGGCTCAATTTTCTCGTTTAAAATTTTGAAAATGGTAAATGATTTTTTTATGAGTTACCTTAAGGTATGTGCTAACATAATATATATATATTGTAATTTAAAGAATAGAAAAGTTATACAATATCAATCAATTTATCAATTTATTTCTATTGTTGTTTAACAATATTTTTTCAGTTCAAATTCAAGTTCCGCCGCCGCGCCGCGCAATGGGGCTGAGATGGAAAAAACCCTATTCTAGAGCTCTAGAAAATTCTTTCACAACACCAAATTAAGCACCTTGAAAAATAGGGTTTTTTCCATCTCAGCCCCATTGCACGGCGCGGCGGCGGAACTTGAATTTGAACTGAAAAAATATTGTTAAACAACAATAGAAATAAATTCTCCCAATTATAAGTATTTATTAATGTGGAGTTAGAAATTCAATTTCGAAAAAAATTATTTACCCGTTTTTGAAATAACGAATCTCCAAAAAATTAATTAAAATTTTTTTTTTCAAAATTTAGATATACGTACAATGTTATTTTAATTTTTTAGAAACTTTTGGATACATTTTTTTAAATTAAAATCGGTTAAATAGATAATGAGATAGTAAATCTATAAGAGATACCGTTAATATAATGGCTTGATGTAAAATTTGTTCCAAAAATATGGGATATCGTACTTAAATAATCTCATAACAAAAAATTTTAATAAAACCATAGTAGTCGAAAAATAAGATTTTACTTAACGGTTTTAAACACTTGTATGGAGGTAGCTAAGTTACCGTTATTTTTGGTTATTAGAATAATAATAAAAATTTGGAAGGTACCAAGTTTAAAGAAAGTGTTGACCCATCCGTTTAGGCTGCCGGACAGAAAACATTTTCGACTTCGCTATTATCGTAACTTATTTCTATGATTAAAATTTAGAATTTTTTATATACATACATATGTGTGTACAATAACAATTAAAATATTTTATAGAAGCTTTTGCATGGAAAATAGAACAAAAATCAATTGAACAGCTTTCAAGAAAATTGAAAATCCAATGGGAGTTACAATAAATCACTGTTAAATAGTATAGCAAGATACATTATGTATAGTATAACTACAAACATACATAGCTTCTTAAAATATGTCTTTGATGTCGACAAATACTTTAACAATCTTTTATGCTATGAATAATTTTACATTTCAATTTTTGTTCATATAAACAAAACATTCTTCTAGACATTGCCATTGCTATATATATACACTCAAAAGAGTTATTCCATTATTCATTTATCGGAAATGCCACTAAGAAACGTATAATAAATAACCTAAAGCAAATCTGCACAGGCACGAACGAGTTAAGTGGTTCTTCATCTTCACCCTGAGGCCTGAAGTATATTTATTGATTAAATGTATGTCTTTAATGTACGTATTGGCCACTTGTACAGAAGCCTTTTCAAAGCATTGACAATACAAAGAGGTCAGATTTAATAATGATTAGTTCTAGTTCTAGTATAGCAGAAGGAAGGAGGATTAGGATAACTACGTTCACCTTAAAGAAAATATTCTTGCTTTATATTTACTGGACAATTCGATTTATTAAATATTTATTTTGCTTTTCAGTGAACTGTTGAGCAATGCTTCATAAATCTAAAAAAAAACAGGCTCAGATAATAATTACGTTCCGTGAGCGCCGAAATTAATGATAACTGTAATTCTGATTATCATGTGTTGGAAAATAGTATATTTATGTATAAAAGTATAAAATATATTTGAAGCGTCTAGAATGGGAACGTGTTAAGTGACATTGACTGATATTTGTCTAAAACATACTTTTAATTTGAATTTAAATAAAAACATCACAAATAATTTTTCTCTATTGGTATAGCCTTTTTCTAAATTTCTCTAGCCTTGAGAAAAAATTTCTAAGAAGTTCTAAGAAATAAAGGTCGTTAAAAGACCATAAAGCAACACATCAAATTTTGTCACTTAACACCTTCTCATTCTAAACGCTTCATTTTTAGAAATCCACGATGCCTCGTTCTCGCCGCGGTTATGCACACAGACTTAATAAATTAATACAAATGCCTCACACTACATTATTATAAAGCCTTAATGGTCAACTACTACATTAGTAAGCCCTTACTTTTGCATCTTAAAATAAGAAAAGGCTATTGTTCTGTTTCGGGATTTAGATAAAACAAGTAAAAAAATAGGAGTTTAAAAGAGATTTTACATATCTCTGGAATGGTTCATCTGGATTTTATTCCACATAATTTTAAATAAAGATAAAAACTATTTTAATTCGTAAACATGAATATACAATATACATAATATACATATGTTGTATAGGTAAAGTTGAAAGTTAAATAAAATTATAATTATATTTGTCTTCAAAAGTTCGCAATTGGACAGAGTCATTAAAAATAATTTTCCATTAAAATTGGACACAAGAGAGCAGTAACCATACATACATTTATATTACAAAAGCAAAAAGAAAATATACAACACAATCCAAGAATCACACTCCCGATAATTGAGTATTCATGTCAGTGCCATATAATCCCACATAATTCAGCCAAACAAATTAAGTTAATTTTTAAAATACCAGAACTTCTTTTTGTCATTACGGTCACGTCACATGGCTGATGACGGTGGCAATATGTAATTAATTAATTCCTTAATTTCATTTCTGAAGGATTATTTTGTCATGAATAATGGAGAATGGACAAGAAAAACTTTTCCAGAACAACATTTTTTGTTGATTTAATTTCTTCACCTTTTTTTCGTTAAAAAGAAAAAAAAAACAAATTTGTTCATATCAGCTTTTTTTTAATGCAGGGCTACTCAAATTCTAACTCCAATTTATTACTCACATATTTAATACATTAATGTATGTTTTTGCAACGAGACAGACATTCGATAAACGTCCGGTTAAATTTTAAAAAATCATTCACAACTTTAGTTTTAATGAATAGTAATCTTTCGTGTGAAGTTTTTATCTATGAATCAGAATGTTAATCAAATTTGGTCCCAAAGTTTTACCGATTCGTATAAGAAGAGTGCGTATTGAGGAGAATATTGCGTAGGTCCAGGGGAGTGTGAAGTTTCACTTTTGCGTTAAAATTTCAAAATTAAATGGCATTGGATCTGCTGTTTTATTGAAAAATTGTATTCAGCTATTAGGCTCATTTTTTGCTCAATGGATATGTAAATATGCAAAGAGTTATAGCATTTGAAGATAATATGCACGTAGAACTGTCTGTAGGTCGGTTCGATTCCCAGTCCATACCATGCCACCTTAAAAAACAGAAATATCATTTCTGCCTCTTGCGAAGAATGGACAATCTGTCCAATATTATGAAAAAGTTCTGCTCACCTAAGCCACGTTCGGCAGAAAAATGTTGGTCCCCTCCATTTTTTTCAGTAACAAGCACACATGAATGAAAAAAAAAAAAATAATTGAAATTTCTAGGTATGCTCGCTGAAAAAGACTTTTAGGTGACACTCAAGAAACGAGATCTTTTAAATTTCCCCAACTATAGAGGCCTTATATTTCTTACCATAGTCGTTGTCAGCAACTTTACTAACAATCCTTAGAGAGCAATGTATAGTTTTGAAATTTTGTCAAAAGTAAACAAGACTCTCATCCGTTTGTGTGCAATGTGACAATGGAGAACGCGAGCTAATCTATCAAGATCAACCTTATACCGATGCCTTTTTTTATAATAATTTTAAATTTTTACGTCAAAAAAGGTTTTTATGACAAAGACCGCGATGAGCTTTTATCAGACTTCTTCAAAATTGTTCTTAAAAGAATAATGCAAAACTCTCGGGGCGACACTTGAGGCAAAGATTCATCAAAGTACTCGCATATGCCGAGGATTTTTACAAAATGTCAGTATTAAGAAGACTTTAAAACGCTTTAAATTTTATCCAAAATTTATTTCTTGACACTAATGAGGTAAATCTATGGAAATGTCTTAATTTTGCATAATATCAAAAAAATTTTAATCGAAATTTAAATCCAAGTCACACTCGGGCTTAAGTTGCGAAATGGGTTTAACGGTCAATGAGTACAAGAGCAATTAAAGTAGGTATGTAGGATAGGATCAGAAACACTCTGGCCTGCAGCACCGGACCTTAAGTAGGTATATTATAACAAGTAACCTTTGTAATGAGTTCCTTGGCAAAATTACATTTATTGTAATTTTTTTATTAATTAAATTAAAATTCAAACGAAATAGATTAACTCTTAAGTTTGCATTCTTTGGTTCGGTTCTACTTGTAATCAAAACCGATATCTCAAACCCTCATTCTGTAAGCATGTTTAGCTGATTAATGATATGATGAATATTTGAAAAGATTTTATTTATGTCGGTGTAATTCCTTGTTATCCTTTGAGATTTAAATCTTACAAAATCACTTAAGCCATCATTATAAGTCTTCTGTATCCATACCCATCGTTCACAGTGATTAATCAGGCGACTATATTATGTATGTTTTTTGTTTGCAAGCATGTGTTTGTGTTCTCACATATTCCGTTTAGGTTCTGACAATACATAAAGCCAGCTATATATGTTTCTTATTTATCTTTACACGTACGCTCAAATTACCTGTGAGTATTTATTTATAATATATACGACTGGAATTTCTTTCTGTAGGTAGGTAGGTATTTTTTCAAAATGTGTATGTATTTTCAAAATAATAACTATACACACGAAATTAACTATATATGTATGTTCATATAAAACCAGGAAAATAAGTAATTACTTTCAAAACTTTTATTTGTTTTTTAAACTCCAATCCACAAAATCCCTTTGTCCTTGTTCTTTTACACCTGAACGCAATATATGTTAAGTATTTTCAGGTAGGCATATACATTATACAACTTAAATAAATTTACGTTCGTAAGAGTTAAATTAATCTTGGCACGACCATTAAATATAATTAATACCAACGGTAATTCTATTTTTAGAGTATAACGATAACGTACTTTATGTAACACAATACCTATACCTACATACATACATACATACAAATTCAAACAAAATTGTTTTAAACTTTTAAAGAAACTTAATCGGTTTGAAAAGTTTTGAGATCCGAGAGTGAACAACAAAGAAATATTTTTGGAAATACAAATTGATTCACATCTCACTATGTTCGCTGTAAAACGAATATAGTTTATTTTTTTTATATTCATATAAATTTTTTGGGTCAAATAACAGAGATTGGAAAATTAAGTTCCAGATTTCTTTCCAAGTAAGTTGTTATAATGAAAAGTTTTTTATCCATCGTCATCGCTGTTTTCTTTTTATTGTTCCGATTACACGAAGATATGACAACGAATTGAGAAAGAATAAAAAACAAAGAGTGGGTTATCTCTGTACGTCCTAAAAATTGTCAGCTGTCGGGTAAGAATCAAGCAATAAAGTTGTGAAAAAGTTTTTGAGTAAAGAACCTTGATACAAAACCCAAATACGAACAAACTGTGGCTACTCTGCAGTAAAGGAAATTTATTTTAGTTGTAGTCTTTTTATGTTGTCGATGAAAGAAAAAAAAAATAAAGGCTGACATAAGGAAGAATTTGAAATGTACGTATTATAGGTAATTAATTTTTTTTTTGTAATCCAAGTTTAAATTACAAGAAATTTTCAATTATTATTTTCCTCAATTATAGCCTATCCCTAAGAGAATTCTCGCAATTACATAAAAATAAAAGCCACACAATTATTTTAAAATGAACGGACCTAATAAATTGAACCCACCTAATGTCATATGTCAAAGTGTTATCAATTGGAAAATGGAAGTGTTTATTTTAGAGTTAATTTTTTATTGGAATAATATTTAACAAACAAATGCAGTTTTTGAACGAATTATGAACATTTTTAAATAAAATTCTAATTCGTTCAATCAGCAGGTAATTCCACCTCGTTTTGACACTTCATTTGTCAAAATCGGTGTAGGTGATGATTAAAAGTTTTTGGCAGTGCACGCATCTTCCGTGACGTAAAAATGTTTTTATTTAGTTTTATAACAAATTAAGCGATTGATTTTTTAAGCATCAACTTATCGAATGAAGTACATCAATTGCTATGACAATTTGAAAAGTACAAAAATGCATTGTGCTTTTTTTTATATCTATGATACTATGAAGTCTTATTAAATTTTAATGAGTTTTAAAAATTCACTATGGCGTATGAGTATTTTTTTTCAACTTAAATGCATGAATTACTATAACGTCTAAAATTCTAATACCTATATGGCATATGAGTATTTTTTATTTGCATGAATTGCTTTAATTTCTTAAAATTCTAATACCAATGTTTTGTACATTTGTTTTTATTTTATGAATTTAACTAATTGGCTGCTTATTATAAAGATAGATAAACTTATACTTGACTCAGGCACATATAACCTGCAGCTATTTTGGTTAATTATTTTCATACTTTGTATGCTCTTTTGTATCTAGGTATATGTATACAATATACATACATACATATGTATATAATAATTTATTCTATTACTTGGGGTTATTTGCAAAATAAACAACACCTATTTTTGTATTTAATGAAAATATATTACTTTAAATGTCGGATGAGCTTGAGAGAAACAGGAAAGAAACATTTTAGAAAAATTAATTCAGTTTAGATTATACTTAAATATATGCGGATAAAATGTTTTAAAAAGAAGTCTAAGGCAAAAGTTATGGTTAAATTAAATCTGTGTTAAATATATTTTTCTTAGAAATAAATTTAGGTTTTTATTCAACAATAAACTAATTGCATAACACGATAACCATGAATATATTCGTGAAAAAAAATAAAATTCTAATGTTTATATTATATTTTTTTTCATATTTTTTATTTTTTATTTTTCATTTTCTTTTTCAGTTTATTTTTAATAATAAAAAATAAGCTTAACAATAATTTATCAGAAATAATTTCTTAATTTGTAAGCATTAATTGTTCTAAATAAACTAAACTAAACTAAATTAAATTAAACTTAGAAAAAAAAAATTTAATTTTCTTAGACAAATCGAAATCCTGCATTTTTAGCAAGATTTAAACTTTGCAAAGCAAAAAAATACATTCAAGAATGTTTAATTTCAGTGGCAATTAATGCAAAAAATAAAAACAAATGTGCGTCGGTTGGCTTGCAAGAAATAAGAAATTAATAAACTATGATTCCATGAGTTTTTCAGCCGATTGATCTTATCAGGGGTATACCGTGGGCCATGCGTGCGTCATCAATGTGTTTTCTTGGTAAATTTTAGATATTCATATACATATTTGAATTTTCTTTTCACTACTGAATTGTATGTGGTTACATTACAGTTTCTGATTACAAAAACAAGTTCGTGCGATCCACTCGTGTACATATTTTTAACTCTTAGCTTTTTTCACTGAAATAATTTTTCGGCTCGAATATTTTAAAAACAAACACTAGTTTCGAAGCCGGACTAATTTTTTACTATACACAGTGACATAGTCAATAACTCATAAGTTTTGTAGAATTATTTAATCGATAGTTTTTTTTTTAAATCAACAAATGTTTAAACTAAAACCACTAAATTTAAAATATGTCTTTCAACTCGAATATCTCAAAAACAATATTATTTTACACACAATGCTGTAACTAAGAATTGATGGAAGTTATAAAAAAATTCAATTGACAGATTTTTTTAAAGCAAAAAAATTGAAATATAAAATAAATTAAAAATGTTCAAATATGTTTTTCGGCGCGAAAATCTCAAAAACAAAAACGCTATCGACTCCGGGATAATTTTATTTTACTCACAATAATGAAATTAAGATTGGATGGGGTTTGCAACAAAAATTTAATTGACTGTTTTTTTTTAAGCAAAAACATCTGCCAAAAATAAAACTAAAATATTTGAAAAATATAATACGCCCCAACTTTAAGTTTCACTTGATCGCATATTGAACATTTGATTAGGTCTCTTAAGACTTTGAGTTAGGAATTTTCTAATAATAAAATAAGGAACCAGTTTGGGTCGCACCCAGCTTTGTTTTTATTTTATCATCAAGATGCAAACAAAAATTAAAGCACTTTTAAATATTTGTTATGCTTATGAGTTTGTGGATGCAATACTTTTTGTGCCAAATGGTATGCACAGAACAATAGTTTATTTTTTTACAAATTTCTTCTAACCGAAAAACTAATCGATCTGAAATGGTTGAATGCTGATTTGAAACCAAAAAAAAACCGAATTACACAACGAATTCATAAACAAAAAATTTCGTTTTGCTTTTTGTTATTCGATATGAGGGAAATTAATTATTGTGTAGCAGAATTAATTGCCTAGTCCATGTGAGCGGAAAAATAACATCTGAGTTTTATCTTTGTTTTTGCTGTTTCTTTTATTAAAATTTCATTCATTCTTAACTGAATAGATTTATGATGATTTTTTTTGTTTGCTTTTATTTTTTTTTTATATTTGTGAAACTCTCCTTTAATATTTCATTTTTTTGGTGGTGGCCAAACGTCAAAGAATAATTTTGTTTCGCATTAGGAGTGTATTAGGCTTTAAAAATTATTATGATACGATGAAAAAGCCTAATATGTCAAGAAAATCAATTTTTTAAATTTTGTTCACAGATTCAGGCGATGAATTTAGAATTTTCCAAAATTCATTCTTTTAACATATTCCAATAGTTCTAGTGTACACATCCGGTTTTGTTTTAGTATCACAGATAAGAAAAGGTGTCTATTGAGTCATCACCATTCAATGATTAGACACGCATATATATTTTCTTTTCAATCTTCAAGTTACCGTAGGAGTTTAAGGATGAGAAAATTAGAAAAAGGATCAATGGTTGTTATTTTATTTGGCTATTAAATGATTTATCACTTTTCAGAAATATTGGCTCTCAGCTGAATATATAATTCGTTAAAAAATACGAGACTTAAGCCATAAAAAGTGATTGTACATTAACGCGGTTCGTGCGACTTGCTCCTGTGGGGCTGAATTGACATTTCATTTATAAAAAAAAATCATATAAACAAAATTTGAGTTTACCAAAAAAGTGTAAGATAATTTATCATTTTGCCAAGACAACTAATGGTATCCCCTAATCGCTACATTAAAACATATGCTAAAACAAGATGCTATAAAGAATACAAACATTAGATGGATAAACCTGGCCAACGCTGGATCTGAAGCTTACTAAGTATTTGATATCTTTAAGCAGATTGCACATTAGCTCCTTAATGAATATCATAAGCGGACAGTGTCTAATAGGTAGACACGCCAGGCGACTAGGCGTCTACTCAAATGATTTCTGCAGAATCTGCATGGATAAGAAAACAATTATTCACGTTTTTTGTACCTGTTTTGCTCTTTCACAGAGGCGTAGACTCAATTTGGAAGACTTCTATTACAACGATCCGAGTGATCTACTTCTATAAGTAATCTTGCACCCTTCATAAGGAGCCCAAAATGATTTAATGAGTAGGGAAAAGCTTTCATAGATCCATGTGGTATCACAAAGGGCCACCAATTTACTTCAATTAAAGTAGATCTACTTCTTTTTTTCAAAAAAAAATAAAATCTACTCCCTACTTCGCACCCAAAACATAGAAATCTACTTCATTTTAAAACTCTTTTTCAACCTACTTCAATTTAACCAAAAAAAAGGCGAAATCTAGTATGTAATACCAAAATGTCCACAAAAAATCAAAAAAAAAAAATTAACCAATACCAATTTAAAGTTTTTGTTTGTTCCTAAAAACTTTTCAAAGTGTGAAATCTTTGTTATTTATTTTTGTAAGAACTTATACTAATAGTAAACCAATTTGAATGTTCTTTTTTAAAACAAAAAAATAATTACTAAATTACCTAAACATGAAGTCTAAGATATTTGTTTTTGTTAAACAAAATTAAGTATTAATATTATACAAAAATAAACATGTAGAAATAATTAATTTTTTTTTTTTTTAGCTAATTTGATTTAAAAATATTTATGTATTTATGTAAATATACAAATTTAGTTTTTGCTTTTACTTTCTTTGTATAATTAAAATACATTTAATTTTATTAATTTTAATTTTCTGTTTATAAAAAAAAGAATAACTAAAGTTTTTTTTTTCAATAAACTAAGATTTGTTATAAAACCATGTTAATGTTAATGTTAATTAATTTAAAAAGCGTTACTAAACCTCTTAAACCTCCAAGTAATATCGCCGAAAGGAAACGCCTATTTTTGTGGACTTAAGGTCGTTAAAAGCTATTTTGAATCAATAGATTATATTTAACTAAACAAATTTTGAAAATTATAAATTATCAAAAAAATCATTTTAAAATTTACGATTTTTCTTGATCTACTCCCTTTTTTTCTGCAAATCTACTTCGACTTTTTTCCGGAAGTGGTAACGCTGGCCGGCAACTACTTCTACCTAACCTAACCTAACCTAACCTCACCTAACCCAATTTTTGGCGTTTGTTCAAATTTTCTTCAGAAAGGCTCTTACGGTTTTCATTAAACTTTGGAATTATATGGTTGATTTTTTTTTTTTAGAAAATTGCCATGCATTTATATTGGTACTAGTTCGAAAAATACTGCGTTTAAAATTTTTTTTAATTTTTACCTAAATTTTTGGTTTAGGTAAAAAGAATTTCAAAATTTTTAAATGCAATATTTGAAATGCAAAATGAAACAAAAAACCCATTTTTAGTACTTTTGACATTTTTAAAAATTATTCGATAAAGATATCATTATTTTATTTAAACATCAATGTGCATTATTGATATTTCGTTTTATTATATTTACATAGTTGTGATGCACAAGAGTAAGTTCGTGCCGTAGACTTGTCCATATTGTTTTTTTAAATTATAATTGACACACTTAAAAATGTATAAAAGTTGCCTTTTTTAAATCAAAAAGATTTGAGGTAGGTAATTAAAGTAAATATATTTCAAGACAAACCTGAATAGTTTTTAGTGGCAAAAAGTGCTTCGAAAACTAAGACGTAACTCTTCTTAAATTTATATAAAAATATATTCGGAATCAATAAAAAGTATATGTGTGTATGTAATTATGTAATTTATTATTAGAAAAGCGTTAACAAAGATTATTTTCATACCACATAACTATTTCCGCCCATTTCCAAAATGCTTAAATCATTTTTTTGCCGATGGTATAGATCTATTTAAACTTTTAATTCTTACCTATTTCTGCAATCACTTTTATCACATCAAGAACTTTTAGATTAAAGAATTGAGATGTATGTACATGTATGTATGTTTGTATAGTATATGTATTTGTATGTATGTACAATGTACATGTTTTTTTTTATTGTAATCATTCTATTGAATCAATAAAAAATAAAATTTTCTTTGGCATTAAGTATCTACCTTCACGCACTTACTTTTTCTGCTAAATTTATCAATTTCAAGCTCTGAAGATATCACTGTTTTTGTGTCTATACATATACAAATGTATATATATAGATGTTTTCTAAATGCGTTGAATATTTAAGTGTCTCCCATCAGAGAGAACTTCAGTTTGTACAACCTAAAAATTTCAGATTGTTTATTTATGCTAACATTGTCAAGAAATTACCTTCCAGCAATTACTCCCTTATTTTATTACCCTAAGATAGCACGAAATGCTTTTTACCTTCTCTATATATTCTCTCACTCTTTATTGACTTACATCGACTCATTCTTGATGATAAACATTGCTTTGTGAAAAAATTTGTTAAATAATGTTTTATTAAATTCTTCAAATTGTTTGCATTGAAATAGGTTTTATTGAAAGATTAATGTGATTTTATGGACCTTTTACGGGTTTTTAAAAAAATAATTTTCAACTAATATTTTTAAAACAAGTTTAAAAAAGTAATAATATGTACCTATGTAATTTTTTGTTTGCCGACATTTTTGTTTGATGAACTCTGCTTATGCGTTACCTCCATCTTTAGTCTTTAATAGTAAAATTACTAAAAAAAATCGGTAAAAACACTGCTCGATTAAAAAAAAAACAATAACCGTATAACAATCTAACCTGGCCTGATAGCGTCTCGGGGATTTCACTTGTACTCATCGAGCTCTAACTGTGCCAATCCCTTTACTGCTAGATTTACACTACTGTCAGAGCTTTTGTCACATAACAACATACATTTATATACTTAACAACATACATTTATACGAGTTCTTATAACAATAATATAATTTGTAAAATGTTTTCATTACAATATTTATAAAAATCTCTATTGATGAATTTATTGTTGTTCAAAAACCTATATTCTTTATTTAATTCTTTGACGTTATCAGCGGTGAAAACACACTGCATCATAAAAAAATAAAATAGTCCAATCACAATTTACTGCAGTAAATTTTAGGAGAGTAGGGTACAATACTCTTTAAGTATTCATTTTGACATCCTTATTCTTAGTTGAGCTTAGAAAAACGTCCTGCTAGAACCTACAAGGCTTGGACGGCAAATTGAAAATTCATCTATCATTTCTAAGATTCCATTTTTTGGCGTAATGTACATGACATTTTTTAGCCGTATAATTTTTCCAGAACGCTTGGCCTTTTTTAACAAAACAGTTTCTGGATTAATTTCATCCGGGACAATGTAGTACTCATAAATTACTGTTCCATACTTATTTCTACAAGAAAACAAATAATCAATTTTTTTTATTTCCCTTACAGGAATTTTTTTGTCACACTACTGTATTTTCCATTGAATTTTCATAACAATTTGTTTTTTCCCTAATTTTGATCTTTCAATTTCAGTCACGTTATGAAACAAATTAATTGATTAATTTTATTTTCTTCACATTCAAATAAATACCTACAACTTACAGTATTTTTCTGCGGATGATTTTAGATGGCATCATTTCTTGCGATGTAAACAAAATAATGTAATGATGTAAGAAAAAGTAAAAAAAAAAAAAAACTAACACACTTTGTAGTTCGCTGAAAAGGACGAAGACATATTCTAATAAAACCTCAAAACATTGAATCCACTCAAAAGCTTTTACATACCAAATCATTAAATCTACCGCGCCTTCAACACTTAGACGACCCCGATACAAAAATGATACCTACCACCCCATGAAAGTAATTTGTTAGCAAACCAATCCCTGCCACCCTTAACATTACCAACGAATTCATCCACTATTTTCCGCTATAAAAAAATCTTTGTTTAGTTGTAAAAACAAAATGGATGCAAAAAAACATACAAAAAATCACGAACAACAACAACTATCAACAAACCGGAAACAAAATAGAATAAAATAACCAGTGGAAATCGATTTATGCATTTGGACTCTCGACTTCTTTTATGTGAGGTTTTTGATATGAAAGCATTCGGAGTATAAAAAAAAATATTTTTAGACTCCTTTGTTGGGGACGGGGGTGATGATGGCCTATATTTTTGGAGGCATGTTATGTAAATGCAATTCGTCGACAGTTGTGGCTTGGCTGTCGTTATCACGGTTCTTTTCAGTTTTTTTTCTTTTTTTTAGAACAAAAATGTTTATGAAAGTTCATAATTCAACGAATAACGAAATGAAAATCGAAAAAAGACGCCTTGTGTGCTTTTCTATAGTCATAGGAGTAGCCATGAACGCTGGAACTGCAGTTGCAGTAGCAGTAGCACTATAGAAAAGTATGATAGCCGAGTGCAATTTATGTTGTAGACATATGGTATTTCATTTGCTAAGGCTTAAGGCATAACACACAAACCAAAGTGTACAGAAAAGTGTATATAAGGAGTAGAAACGGAAGCGTAGATATCCTCTGGAAAAATAAACATTCCGAAAAGAGAGCTATAGCAACATGGAATTATTTTTGTTGCTGATGCTATTGCTATATAAGAATGTATATTTATAATAAGGTTGGACAAAGATTCCATAAGCCGACGAAGTTGTATTGAGTAAACGAAGCAGTACAGTAATTCAAATATCGAAGCACCAAAATTGAATTAAAACTATTTACATTATTGTTAGGGCCGTTTTCTAAAATATTGCAATAAGCAGTCCACCTGTTATATGAATTGTTTTGCTCCATGAAACCATATTTATTAAACTTAATGTATGTCTATCAAATACATTTAAAACGTGTATTAATTATCAACATAGTCGCATATCTTTTGTAATTAAAGATACATTTTATCATAAGTCTAAGAATTTTTAAGTGAACATTTTAGAAAAATTTTCAATGTGGTATGATAACATACTCAAAGTCCAAATATTTAAGATTTGAATGAAAGAACAAAACTAAAAAGTGTAGTAGTAAGTAGAGTCCAAACTTACGACTTTTTAATTTGATAATTTAAGAACTCGATAAAGTAAAACTTAAAAACAGTTTATATTTTCAATATTTTTTATGATAACTCAATCTTTTAGGTATTGTAAAAAATGTTTACAGGATACCCTTTCATGCAATCGTTAATTTTGACATCAATAATAAACATGCAAGTGCAACAGTACTTGAACACTATCTATATCATAAGTAACAGAATCTTTTATCCGGTTCCGGATAGGAACATTTTACACAAATCGCAACTGGGCGATGACCGGAATTAATGTTTTTGTGCTTAGATGTGCATGTGGGTCAGTGTGGGATGCGTTTTCGTATTTTATTTTATTCGGCCAATTTATCACTTTCAAATGAAACTGCAATTGGACGGCCAGCAAATGTATATCATGCAAGCGGAAGAATATATTGTATATAGTGTACTGAGTAAGATAAAAAAAGCGCAGTTCTAGATTTAGCTTACTTGTGCACAAGTTTTTATATATGTATGTATGCATTGCATATGTACATATGTAGTACACTTAGATGTACAATTGATTTTGGTTTTTGAATTTTTTGGATAAAATCTTTTCCTTGAAGTAAGATAAATGGAGATTCGCTTCGATAGACCGAATAAATTGTGGCAATGCTTCCAATAAATAGTAGGGATTTGAGATTATTGTTTTATATATAAGTTTATGTTGTTTTGTAAATATAAAACATTTTGGGTAATAAAACCGAGTTAAATAATTCCAATTTATATTGTTTTTTAAAGTTTGTTGAGGTATTGTGGCTGAAATGTATCGCAAAAGTTTAATTTATGTAAATATATTGTATTAATTACAAGCAGAAAATTTTTAAAAATAAATCCATTCAACTCTTTTTCCCGCAAATCATTTCTTTTATTCCCTTTTTACATGCGATATATATATAGAGGTACTGGAAAGTTAGGGATTCGGATGGAACTCCAGATTTTGATCAAACTTGACATTAGGATGATAGCAAAATCGAAAAGAGTGGGTCGCGCAATCCTGCCTGTCTATCTATCTGTCCTTTCGGCTTAAGGCCAAATGGGTAGACCGATTTTCTTTAAACTTGGTACCTAGTGTTTTTTTGGGTATTTTCCGTAAATTTTTTTTAGCAAATAATGAAAACTTTATGTCTCTCAAAAACATGCCCACAATTTTTTCTGTCAATTTTTTTTTACAAAAGCTATCATTTCATAAAAAAAGATTCCGAACATTTTTTCTAAATGATAACTCAATCAGAAACTTGTTCATTTTTTAAAAAATGGTTCTTTTGCTTGTGATCAATTTTTTTTATAGAAAATATTACATAGTTCTTTTAACATTTTATCTAGCATTTTTTTTTAAATAAAAATTATTCTTGTAACCAAATAACGGTACCTCCCATACAAGTGTTTAAAAACTGTTAAGGAGAATCTAATTTTTCTCAAAAACTAATCCTGCGATTTTGATTAAAATGTATATATGTATTAACTAATATTAGTACGTTTTACCATATTTTTAGAAAAAAATGTATATATTGGTTATTAAGGTTATCTATGATAGAACCTTATTTTTGGTTTTCCACTTATCTGTTAAACCGATTTTGATGAATTATTTTACAAAAAATCTTCTAATAATTTTGATGTAAAATCTTTTTATCATCATTGTTGTTCAATTTGATTAAAACCTGGAAACTTTTTTCAATTAAATTTTCTTGTGAAGCATGGATGATGAAAAAACACATAACTTCACCACTGAATTAAAATATTGTACATTAACTCACAAAACTGCCAAGAGATATTGTTCTCGTATTTAATATTCTATTTGATTACATTGAATAATAAAAATTTCAATTGTGTTCTGAGTTATTGTGACAACACATTATTAATTTAGGAACACATTTTTTTTGTGATGAAAATGTAAATTGCAACTGAAAAACACAATTTAATTTTAATTAAAAAAATAAAATATATAATGGTTTTACTTTCGATGTGTTCACTTTGGAAATATTCCAAATTAATTTTACATTGTTCAATTTTGTATTTAATGTGTGATCGAATAATGTTGGTTATTTGATAACAAAATTGCAGATATTGGATTTTATTTACAGTAATTAATTGAATTCTGGGCCAAGGGAATTTTAATGTATATATGTACATATGCATATTTATCTATATAAACGATGCAAGGGAGGGTGGTTTTCCTTGCTCTATTAAACAATTTTTGGTTTAAAAGTGTTTGTAGATAATGAAAAGAAAAACCAAAATAGGGTTTAGGTCCATTTGCTGAAACGGAACTTACATAAATATTTAAGTTCATCATAATATGACAGTGTTAGACAAGTGTTAGGTGAACTTAAATATTTAATTTTTGTATCAGTAAAAGGCTCGTAAAGATTTTTAGTTCTCCAGACGTATACCTACGTGAAATAATATTTATTCCTTTATATTTTTGATTTAGAATTGTAATAACTACTTCACAGAAAATTCGTCACAGAATAAGTGTGTGAGAATATAGTACATTTTTTAATTTTATTTTGCGCAATACTATGGTTTTGAAGTTTCATTTATTTTTCCAATATATTTAGGTATTATTTTAATATTCTAAAATATGTTTTTATTAAAAGAAATAAATAGTATATATTATTCTAATGTTCGTAAATAGACAACCTTCTTTGTGAAGATAACTGGTTCAGTTTTAACCCGTGAGCATATGCCACATACATTTTACGTCTTTTTCGAGTTTTTAGGTAAGTTTTAGATATTTTTGTTCAGTGCCACCTATCGAAAAACTTGAAAACTTTTGGTTTACATTTACGTCTCAATTCATTGCAAATATATTATATAAGTTTCCCACTTAGTTGGGTTGTAATTTCTTTTTTCATTTTTAAAAATTTTTGAGATTCTGGTTTTAAGCGCCATCTTTCACAATTTTTTTTTTTAATGTGAACTTCTCACTGAGAAATATATTGCCCAATTTTCAGCTCAATCGGATGGTTATTGATGTTTAGCGACATCTATTGGGAAACTTACAAAGTTTTGATGAAAATGTAGGTACTTCTCACTTGATAATAAATACTCTGTGAAAGTTTCAGCTAAATCGGATGGTTTAAAACATTTAATTTACTTGTGTTTGGGATCGTAATTTAATTATACTTTGAATCATTTTATGATTAAATAAATAATTTTTATTACAATTTTATTTTTGCCAAACAATGTTGACATCACCTTATTTTACTTATTGTTTTTGAATTTAAATTAATCCCTTCATAATTCGTTTGCTAATCTATCTAAACCTATTTACTAGTATTTGATTCCTATTTCTGTGGGCTTCAGGTCTTTCTTTCTTTATTTACTTTTTAAAATTAATATTTATTTCTACTAAATATATATATAATACTTACATTCTGTCCTAAAAATTATTTGAAAGAATAATTGTGTTTTTATCTATATTGTAGATTTATGAAATTATTGAAATTATATTTATATTTTAAATTTGAATATCTTGAAAAAGACGTTTCAAATTATTAAAATTTAAATAATAATATTTAATTCCGAATACAATTTCAAATTATTCATTTTCAAAATACTCATAAATAAAAAACAAAGTTAAACATAAAATATTAACTATCTATCAATAAATTGATTATAGATATTACTAAGACCTTCTAAGTCCGATCTTCTAATTAACTGTATTTTCAGTGTTTAAAATATGTAGCATTTCGATAAGCATTCTTTTATTATATTGTTTTTCTGTTTGTAAAATTTCTACATGACTAAAGTCTGGCCTATGTCCTTCATCTATACAATGTAATGCTAATTCAAATATATTGAATTAAAGGTCACGAAAAAGGAATAATTACTACTTACTAGTTCCAAACTCTTATTTCATCTCTTACTAACGGACTTGCCTTCTGCAATGTACCATAATCTTATTTAACTATGAAAAGTCAAGCTTTTTCTATCATTGTTTTGCTGCTTTTTGGCGTTGGCTCTAAATTAAAATCAACGTATATACATTTTTCACTTAACTGCAAATATATTACGTATGTATGTATTGTATATTGTTTAAGTTTCAGCTCAATCTGATGGTTTTTTTTTTTTAGTTTTTAAGATAGATTAGAATACTATTACCCTTTATAGAACAGGTAAAAAATATATAAAGCTTATAACTTAATTCTCTAAGTTTTACTACCCCCCAATATTTTCCAACTTTAAATTGGTATTCTATTGCCTTAAAAAAACTTTATTCCAACATATTGGATTAAACTATTCGAAGCAAACTTTTGCATAAATTGACAATCAAGAGTGAGCGACGAGCGACGTAAGAAATCTGAATTGTTTGTCCCATCATCGGCGCCATGCAAATTACTATGGCTATACTAAGGAGAAAAAACATTTGGGTATATATATGGGGGAGAGGGAAACATCTTTTCAAGCTACTTTAAAAGAAAACGACAGCGATGAAAAATGAATAAAAATTAGCCATTGAATGGATCATGGTGGATGATATTATGCAATATTGAAAAACCATTGGATTTGAGTGAAAGACAACGGAAATCCCTATGTTATGGAAACACTTGTTCTTGTTTCTTTATATATTAAACAAGCATCGGAATCCTGGAATGAAATAGATGGAAGGTGCAATTAAGCTGCTAATTAATCTTCGCAGCTGTATAATCTGTGTACGTAATTCACTAATCAATACCATTCATTAATTATACTTCATTAATTTATCTTGGACGTCCGTGGGTCGTTCATCGATCAATAAAAGAGTTATGTATGTAGATACAAAAATAATCATTTTGAAACAGTTATAAATTATATCAAGATAGACTTAGAAAACAGATTGAGAGCTTTCGCAACAGAGATTCACTATAATTTTATACATGGTGTGGTGTATTTTTTTAGAGTCGAAGAATTTAACTTGGCAACACCGTTTTCTGTGACAGCCAATTTGACATTTCTCAGTTATTTTGAAGTTTGGAAATTCATCATAAATAGATTCACGCTGCTGGAGAAAAGTTTGTAAATTGTTCAAATTTATTTTGAAAAATGAGTTTCACTTCGAGAACCTTATTGGGCATTACGTGTTTTTACAGTGGTCATAATGAAGCTCACTTTTGGTGAAATGACTATGTCAATTAACAGAATTGCCGCATTTGTAGCGATGATAATCTACAAACCATTGTCGAAAAACCATTACATCCACAAAAATTCAACATTTGATGCGCTTTATAGACCGCTAAAATAATTGGTTTATTTGTCTTAAAAAATTATTATGGTCAGAACGAATACAGTCAACGGTGAAGGGCCACATGCCCGAAATCATATTCAAACATTAATTCCACAAAATTATCTGTCAAATACAGCTATCCATGTTGGATATTACAAATATTTGTCTATGTTTTATTTCAATTTAAAGTTATATGCCTCTTTAAAAAAAACACCCGTTTTAAACCTACCATCGATCTTCTATATTTATTCGCAGGAATAAGTAAATACCCTTTATGAACAACAACAAGCAACAATATTTAAAACAAAAATATCTATTCGTTTTCGAATAATCATTTTTCTGCGCTATACATACTGCAGTAATTATATTTCTTCTTCTATACATACCTATATACATATGTACGTAAAACAATTTGCTGCATTTTTCGAAAATCTCAAAAGACAAAAGCCACTTATATAATCACAACCCTTCCTGAAGAAGGGTATTATAAGGTTCGTTTTCTTTGTTAATCGTGATATGATTTTAAAATTCTTCATTTAAATTGGAATCTCTGTGTACTGTGCTTTGTGCAGGTTCGTATATCACGAAACCCAAGTGATTAGCCGTTGATTTATTCTGTGTTTAGTTCCTAAAATTAGCTACAATCCATGGAAAGACATGTAATGTAATTTTCTCTTGTGGAAAATTGTATTTTTTGAAAGGTTGTAAAAATTATTTTACTTATTAATAGGGCTCCACAAATTATAAGGGCGAGACAGAAAAAAAAGGTTTTGAAATGTTGAAAAGTTAGCTTGAGGCATTAATTTGTGCTATTCTAAAAAAATCTTCGAATTTTAATGAAAAAGAACAAAGTGTGAAGAAAAGAAATGAATTAACTTTTTACCTTTTTTGAATTTATCCGGCTCGAAGGACCAAATTTGGTTTAGATTAAATGAAAAATAATTTCGAACTTAAAGAAAAATTACAATCTCTGAACTAATTATAGTTAAGCTAACTTTAGAGTAAATTATACATGTTTTATGATATAATGTTAATTTTTATAAAAAGAGAAAATTCATAAGAGTGACTTTAAATTTAAGTTAAATAAAATAAAAAATAAAAAGCTAATTCATTTCATAACATACGGTAGTCTGGTTGCAGCTATTTAATTTCCGTTTTTTTTAGAATATTGACCTAATTTTTTTTACTGAACCTTATATGTTTAGATCTATAATTTGAGGTTTTTGTTCATTGAAAGTTGTCTCTTTTAGTTTAAATGACTGTGATGACATCAACGTTTCAACAATGTTAACAAATTTTGGAAATTTGGTTCCAAAAATATGGTTCTGTGCGCCAAGATCAACAGGAATTGCAATAGATCTGCTCTTTTATCGAAAAATTTCTTTAAGAGATGAAATTGATTTTGGTATGGAAATGAGTGAAATTGTCAAATTTGGAGCGAAAATATCGACACACCATTATAATGCGAAAAGTTCTCAGTTTGGTGCTTTGCATATATTTTACTTTGCATCAGTTTGACATTTCGGAATGCAAATTATTGAACCTCGAATGAAAGAAATTGGAAAAATGACTTTTCATCATTTTCTCTTTTGAATTTTGAAACTCAATATTTAATTTATTTGATAAAATTTCATGTATTTTGTTCAAAATCAAAGTAAGCCTTAGCTAAAAAAAAACACCTGCATAATTTGTTTAACTTGGAAAAAAAAATTTTTATCATGAAACAAAAGTAAGAATATATTTGCAGTTATGAAAGTTAATTAATAGAACGTGTTTTAATATTAAAAAAAAATTAAAATAATAATTTTCGGATAAACAATAACAATTATAAATTGAATTGAATTAAATTGAATGAATATTATTTTGCGTCTAAAAAAATGCATATTTCAAAATTTGCTGCAGGCCATTTAACTGTCCAAAAAGGTTGCTTTTAAATTTAAAAAAAAAAAACTACC
This sequence comes from Epistrophe eligans, assembly GCA_951394125.1. Taxonomy (NCBI): domain Eukaryota; kingdom Metazoa; phylum Arthropoda; class Insecta; order Diptera; family Syrphidae; genus Epistrophe; species Epistrophe eligans. The sequence goes on from OX596028.1 coordinate 58,140,123, forward strand.
AAGGATACTAGTGCGCTACGACAAATGATAAAGAATGATAATAAAACAAAGTATCCGAATGTGTCAGACGTTACAAACAGAGGAATATTTATTGTTCATTTTTTGTTTTTAATTTTTTTTCAACGCATTGTTCTTTTTTAACGAAAAAAAAAACTTACGAGTATTGTTTGAAGTTTTTTTCTTGTTTATTTTCAACGCATTTTTCTTCTTTTTTTTCATTCTGCGCAATAAAACCTTGCTGCATTGTGTAGCAAAACAAATTAAGAACATTGGGGTAAGATATGGACGAGATATTTTTAGCGCCTTAAACGGAAGTGTTCACAGGATCGTTTTAAAATTTTACGGGAAACTATACAATAAGTGAAATATGTGTAAATATATTGTTTAAAGTTATGCTAAATGAAATAATGCATTAATGTGCATTCAAAGAAAAGCTTTTCAAGTGAGCAGATTATGGCATGTAAATTTTATGGTTTTTAACTTTTCTATACAAAAAATAAAAAAATACAAACAAAAGATGAAAACATTGATAAATATATTATTTATAACAATAAAATGAAGGACATGCAGTGTAGGTACATATATTGTAAGATTAATATTGTACATTAGAATGTAAGACTCATTGTACAGTCTGTCCTGTCATCTGGCAATACCTCTTTTATCTTGATGTGGTGAGTCCAAGTCTTATGTATTCATATTCACCACATCAAGATAAAAGAGGATGAGCACAGCGATGACAGGACAGTCTGGATAGATAACTTAAGCCTATATAATTCAATGTTATTATTATTGCGAAGAGAACTTAAAACTAATAAAACATGGTGTCAGATGTTTAAATACTTACCGAGAAATTAAAAGTCTTAAACATTCTGTTAAAACTAATTTTTTAAAAAGTGAAAGTAAATTGTAAAAAAAAAAAAAAAAAAATAAAAAAAAATAAAATGGCAGAACAATCTATTCGAGGCCCCCAGTGAAATGAATTTTGATGAGCCAGCCAAAAATTGGCCCATGTGGAAACAAAAATTTGAGATATTTCTAACTGCGGCAAATAAAAATAGAGAAGTGGAACCTTTAAAAATAGCCCTTTTTCTTCACCATATAGGAGAAAGAGGTATTGAAATATTTAATGCACTTGCACTCCCTGAAGAGCAAAGAACATTAGCAATTGTGATGACACGTTTTGAAAATTATTGCATTCAAAGGCGTAACACAGTTATGGAGACCTTCAAATTTGGCTCGATAACTCAGAAACAGGATCAATCATTCGTAGAATTTGAAACAGAAGTACGAAATCAAGCTAAATTTTGCGAATTCACGTGCTCAGCTGAAGGGTGTAATCAATCGTATGTTGACCGAATGATAAAAGATAAAATTATTCTTGGATTGGAAAATAAAAAATTGCGGTCGAAGCTTCTGGAGTCAAGTCAAGATACACTCGAGCAAATAATAGAAAAGTGTAAAATTGCTGAGTTGTCCGAAACAAATAAAAAAATACTCAACACCGAAGAAGACGTCATCAAAGTTGAAGCCATAAAAAGTTTTACAGTGAATAAAGCTAAGCAGCCATATGTAAATCGGCAGAGGAACACACAAACATGTGAACGATGTGGGATGACGTCATCACTACAACATGATAAATTCTGCCCAGCATTAGTGGAAGGGAGAACATGCAGAATATGTCACAAGCCTGGGCACTTTGCAGCTATGTGCAGAAAAAAATACAGTGGCAGAAGATCAAATAGCAGCAATTATGTACAAGCAGTTGGAGGAGAGGAACAAGAACAAAGAGGTGAAGCAGTAAAATCAACTAAGTCAGCGGATCAACAACGGGGCATACATTCAGTAAATATTAATAGGCAATATTATGATGACGCAGGTAAACTAGATTTAAAAAAAAATTATTGTGTTAGAAATTTAAAACTAATTAAAAATTCTCCTTTTGTTCAAATTTATAACTGTAGACGTATAAAGCCGATCGGTTGGTATGAAGAAATGTTATTTAACAATGTTAAAGTCAATTTCAAATTGGATACGGGTGCTGATGTCAGTTGCTTGCCAATTAAATACATTGAAGAAATGAATTACCTGAATTTAATTAAAAACTCAAATACGAAATTGTTTGCTTATAATGACAATAAAATAAACTCTCTTGGAAAGATAACTTTGCCTTGTGTCGAAAAATTAACTAGAAGTATTAGGCCTATAGATTTTGAAGTAGTTGGCAGCAAATTTCAGCCCATTCTGGGTCGTGCCGAATGCGAAGCATTGAACTTAATTAAGAGAATTCAAACAGTACAAAGTAGCCAAATTATTGAGCTACCCTCCTCTAAGGATTTGTTTACTAATAGTTTCAGTGATATTTTTGATGGTCTTGGCTGTATTCCAGGTAAATGTTGTATTCAGTTAAAGGAAGGATCGGAACCTGTAGTCAACTATAAGAAGAAAATACCTTTCAGTCTTCATGATCGACTTAAAACTCAGTTAGATTTATTGGTAAGCGATAAAGTAATTAGTCAAGTGGAATACCCAACAGATTGGGTAAATAATCTGCAAATTGTGGAGAAGTCAGATGGCTCTTTGCGCTTGTGTCTAGATCCGCGCCCATTGAATGCATGCATTCGCCGGCCACATTTTTCAATTCCAACTGCAGAGTCTATTACTAGTCGACTGTCAGACAAATCAGTTGTAATATGTGACCATTTTTTGATGAAATATTAAATTTGTTTAAATGTTGTGTACTTTTGAGTTAAATGGTTGAATTGCAATTGTTTTGAAATTAATTTGTATCCGTTTATACAAATACTTTGAAGCTCAATGATTTAGTGAATTTTTGAGGTTTAAATAGAAACAATTGATTTTGAAACCTTACGCATAGAATTCTATAATTTTGGGCACTTGGAGCAGAGAATTCGATATGTATGGCAGTAAATGTTCAAAATTTCAGTGGATGTCTAATGTCTACATTATTTAACTCTCCGACAAATAGGATAAATTATTCTAGTAAATAGGGCAAAGCAAAAAAACGCCAAAAGCAAACATTTTATATATCGTTGGTGAAATTAGAAAAAATATGTTACTCTATTTTAAAAGATATTACAGGAGACCATTATGAAATTAACGTAAAATTAATAACTATGAATCGTGAGTTACTTTCCGATTTACCAAATTATAAATATGTACATATGTACATATGTATGTGGTTTATAAATAATAAATAAAGTTCAAAAAATATTTCAAACAATTTAAATTAATTATACAGAATATTCTGATTTCGGTGACGAGAGATTTATTTTAACAAAATGAATTTTTTTTTGTTCTTTGTTTTATCATACAAAAATTAATTTAAATTAAATTTAAAATACTAATTTCACATTTTAATTACGAACTTAAATCTTTTTATATGATATAAATAAATTTACTAACACCCTTTAAAATTGTAATTTTTGAACGGAAAAGATAGAAAATCGTGAAATTGTATATTTTTAGGGGTGAATGGTGGCTATATAAAGAGTATAGATCATAAAATACAGGCAGGTAGAACACCAATACGTTGAGCCAGTGATCATGGCCAACATAGATCATCTGGCTCCTATTTGAAGGAACAATAATACTGGTGGCCGGTGATTTCCGTCAAATTTTAGCGGTAATCTCACATTCAACGCCTACAGATGAACTTAACGCTTGTCTGAAATTATCATTTTTATGACGATACGTAAAGAAGTTATAATTGACGACGAGCATGCGAGTTGCCCAACAATCAATGAGCTGATAATTTCTCAGAACAACTGTTGCTAAGTGAAAATAGTTGATGCTACAACTGGACTGATTTCGTTCCCGTCGAATTTTTGTGAATTCACATCATCGAAGGAAGAAAAGAACTAATCATCAAAGTATATTTCCAAAAATCGGCCAAAATTATTTGAACAACGATTGACTGAGTGAGTGAATTTTAGGATGATATTTGTATTTAATTATTTAAAATAAAATAGCAGCAAAGATGTATTCGTTTAAAGGCAACTTATGCTGCGCAAGCGCAATCTGAACCAATCGAAACTTTGTAATGGAACCAGGTTGACGGTAGAAAAACTGATGAACAAAGTCATCCAAGTCACTATAATTAAAGGCAAATTCAAAGGAGAGGAAGTACTTACTCCAAGAATTCTGATGGTACCAACCGACTTGCCATTCGGGTTTAAGCGCATTAAATTTCCCTTCCGACTCGCATTCAGAATGACAATCAACAAATCGCAAGGTCAATCGTTTCAAATATATGGCAACGAATTTCATTTCATTCATATTAAAAAAAATGCCGCACACTTAAAATTAAAGAATTCCGAATTTGAACTTTTGCTTGATTTATATAAAATTCCTTAACCTCAATTCTCAATTCAAATTTTCTGAAGCTAAAACTTTCATATAATCGATTAAATGCATCTGCACCTAATTGAAGCATTATTCTGATATCAAATAAGTTATTTCTTTCAACATTTTGCTCATAAGTTCGCAATAACTCATTTCTCAAATTAGATAATATCTCAACTGTGCAATAACTATTCAAATTCAAAGTGTGGGAAAATTAAACCTAGAAAAACCTCACACATCTCTCATCTCTTTTGATGAAAATAAAGACGACGACGTCGTCGATGACAACGAAGACGAAGATGAGACAACGCGTCATCGTCGTAGTCGGACGGTTGAAAAGATGGTTTCATTTCATAAATTGATAGCGACTGCCAACAAGCTATTTTGAAAGCAATCAATCACATTTTTTTTTTGCTTTATATTTCAAAATTGTGAAGACGGCAGATTAATTGCCAGGATAAGTTTTCTTTTGTAAAGAAGAAATTGCAAGTTTATTCGATGCTGATTTATGTTTTGAGTTTGGAAATTGAACATTTGAAATGTTTTTCTAAGTCAACAAGCCATTTAAATTTGCGAAAAAAATAGCTGTATTGAGAGAAATTAACTTTTAATGGTGATTCAATGTTTTTTAAGCGCTCGAAAATTGTATGTGATTAATTTCTATAAAGTATGTAATTTGTTAATTTGATTTTGGTATACGATGATAAGGAGAAGGCAGCTCAATAATGAATCTTAATAAAAAGTTGAGACATATACCCGATCTAATTTTAACTTTTCAATTTAAATCCGTAATATTTGAAAGCTCACAGCTGCGCTCGTCGAATAAAATTATCAAAAAACTCGTATAGTAAAATAACAGCACGAATGGAAATGAAATAAAATATTGCAGAATAAATATACCCTGTCAACAAACAAGCATATAAATATATACTATACATAGTACCTATATTAATTTACATTTATAATCATGCATCATTTCATGGTATGCATAGTTCATAATTTACTAAGATGATGACAATCAAATTAAAAGCTATATCCCTATGAAAATAAATTAATATTTTTTTATTTTGATTTTGAACTTTATTGCGCGGTTACTTCGTTAAATTACAGACCCACTTCGCAATTCTGTATTGTATATAATATAGTTGTTAAATTAAAAAAAAAAATAACCTGACAAATTTTTGTGATAAATAAAAAAAATTTAACCAAAAAAATCAATTTCCTAAAATCAATAATTGTAAAATAAATTTTTTATTAATTTTACTGATTCTATTTCGGATTATAGTCTTAAGAAATTATGTAGTATGCATAGACACAATTTTCTTAATAACCATTGCAACGATTTTGGCTTGTTTTTTAAATAAACAATTTTTCCATTTTTCTACTCTATTATTTTGTATGTGTGCGTACCTTTATTTTATTAAATTAACCCAAGCTTCATACCTGAGCTATAACAGCTTGTATGCAAAGTTATATGTGGTTTGTTTTTGTTTGTATACAAAATTCTTTTGTTTAATTTACGTCCCATGACCGATATTTGTTACAGCAACCTCACTGCTACAACAGTACTTTCAGTAAGGCACAAGGAACTTTATCTCGTTAAACTAATTTATTTTCAAGAAGATTTGACCCCATTTTAGCCACTTAATTTCCCTTGAACATTATATATGTATAAACAAGCATTCAGGAAAATTTCACGTTGATAACTCATTCTTTTAAACAACAAATTATATATAGTATATGGCTTGCATTTCAAAGGGTTGTTGGTTGGTTGGTCGTCTTAAAATCACTTGGTCATAAAGGGCTTGCAGTGTTTGGTTCATATTATAACCGTACACCCCATGACAGAGTAAAGGCGTATACTTCGAGCCATAAAACATTATTATAGAGGTATACTTGCCATTTAACTTAATTTTATTATACGTATATCATCATACAGAAAATTGACTTTAAAATGAAAGAGTGAGCAGATGACCTTATTTTTGTTTTGTGCAACCGGAAGTTTATTTATTTTATAAAAGTGGTTGAAGAATAGAATAATATAAGGTTGTAGTTCATGTCACTAAATACAGGGTGCCCGAGAACTTTAAGATAAGCTCACTTATCTTGAGAGATAAAGTGCGAAAAAGTCAAAATTACTAAAAAATGGATTTTTTTGGTTGATTTTATTAGTCTGTTGTATTTTGTACACACTACACAGGGTATATATTTATTTAAATTAACAAACAAGATGTTGTATTTGCAAAGTCTTATATGTAATAATGAATATTAACAAAAAATTGCTATAGTTTTTCAATAGATTTGTTTAAAATAAAATTTTTAAAAATAGCATATATTTTTTTTTAATTAATTAGAAGCACCCGGTTTCGAAACTCTATTTCCGTTATGTGAATTTGCTGTCAAAAACAGTTAACTCATTTTTTTACAATATACATATACTTTATAGTCATTCATTCATACAGGTACGAAGTTTAACCAAAATCTTTGGAGTAATTTTTGAGAAAATTTGGAAAAAAAAAACAAAACCGTTCCAGGAGAGTGATTATTATAACAAAAATTCAAAATTTCCGTTAAGGGTCTAACTAAAATTACAGTTGACATACATAGACACCCAGGCCGACGGATTGTATGCCAGAAACCCACTTTTTCGGATTTCTCCAACATCGTATTGTTAAATATGATTAAAGCCTTTAGTTTTTTTTACACGAAACCAATACTTTCCATAGCAAGAAACGCTGTTTTGCACTTATATGTTACAATGTGTCGAAAACCTTGATATGATGGAACAAGTTTTTGTTGCAAAGAACTGTTTGGTTGAAGAGAACAAACAGTTTTAATTTTGTAGTGAAAAAATGTGCCGTGACAATATTTCGAAAAATTGCCTATTTCTAATGAATGGACTTTTTTCACTTATATATTAAGTGAAAAATGCCGGTATCAATTTTTTTGTAGGAATAATACCTTAAGCAGGAGCCAACTGAAGTGCGTCTCACCCTTACGTTCTTATATTTATTTTAAATAGCTGTTTATAATAATACAGGTATGCAAAATTTAAATTTATTTTTAGGTTTTGAATGCCCTGAATTTGAATCGGCTCTGAGGGCCGATTCAAATTCAGGGCATTCAAAACCTAACTCACCTTGTCAAATTTTCACAATATTTATTGAATATTAAAACAAAAATTATAGGTATTTAATGATATAAAATTTGTAAGCTTTAACAAAAAATTTCCAGCATTTGTGCTTTAAAAAATGACCTACAATTTTTTGCCGAATCATGACAAGAGGTACTCTTGGAGAATTTGTCAATTCCTCGCAAGAGGCAGTAGTGGCATAGGCTGGAAATCGATCGCAAGACCTTTGGCGGCGGCGTAAGAGTCCTACGAACTAACCACATAACGCTATGGACTACTACGTGTTATTTCAACCAATTCTTGCCTTTAAGTTTGGATTGTATTAATCAGTATTTTTGTAAGTGTGTTCAAACAAAGCTCTTATTTTTCTAAAGTTTTGACAAAGAAGGAGGTACCAAAGGTGAGCCCAAGGGAGAGCCGGAATGCGGAGCTACATCAACTATGTTTGTTAGTTTAAGTTTTTTCTGTCATGAAATTTTTTTTTGTTTATAGTGTTTAAATACATTTAGTTTTTAAAGAATTTTTAAATAAGGTTATACATACTAAGTTTTTTATTTTAATAGAAATGCACCCACAAACATTTTTTATAATCTTTCTATGTCAAAACGTCGGTCACGGTCAAGGTTTAAATTTGTATTATTATGAATTTCACTATCGAGCCACGTTTGCAAATTGTTTAAAATAACAAATGAGATTCTAAGCTAATGGTCGCTGGGTAGGTACTCCAATTTTTGGTCGTCTTCAGTTAATTTTTGGCTTAATGACTTTAAATAAACTAAATATGTGTTACTGGATAGCAACAAACCCATATGTGCAAGTGTATATATGTATTTTGATTATTAACAATACGGCAATACTTTAAATTTTTAAAGTAAAACATATTAAATAACCAAATACTTAAAAGATCTATAGTCAATCTCCGAAACTCCCTGTAAAAACTTGACGATTCAGCAGTGTACATATGTGGAAAAACTTTCTAAATTTATAATTTAAAAAGCAACAAAAAAAAATCGTACTTTGTAGAAGTTGAATTAGTTTGCTATTTCGGCAGAAAAAAAAAAAAACACAAAAGAATGAAAATTCGACAACATATAGATTTTCATATTGAAAATTTCCCCAGAGATATCTCTATGTGGATGCTCAAATGTTTATTGTACGTTATTTTGTGTATTCAAAGCAAACAAAATAAAAAAGGTATAGCAATACCTATGAAAATTTTCTAATTTAAATATTTAAATAGAAAAACAAGAAAATGAATTATATAAAAAATTACTCCCAAAGGTGATTTGAACTTAAACTTAAAAAAAAGGAAACCTTAGCAACAAGGAACACTTTTTTCTTAACTACTTCATTATTAATATATCAATACCTTGAAACCTTGATGCTAAAACATCGTTTATGTATTGAAACATAAGGGCCAAATTTGAATGAATGAAGAAAAAAGCTCTATATACATACACACACACGTTACTTTATAACAAAGTTATGAAATACGAATTTAAACTTCAAAAATTTAATATTACCAGTGTCCCCATTCCAATCCAAACCAATTTTATGGATTCATTGAACACCGTTGATATAATTTAATAATAATATTTTACGTTTTAAATTTCCATCTCACATCTATAAGGTATCCTTTATCACAGACTAACTGACTGTTTGAAGCTAAAAATTACGATTTCGATGTCCTTGAAAAACACACCTTCATAATTTCCAGATAATTATTTATAATGTAATATGTAATACAAAATAACCCAAATTACAAGGTTTCATAAAAATTGAAATTATACTATATATTAAAATCATGGAATAAGTAACGGTATTTTCTTTATTTCAGAATAGTCCATCAGTAGAGTTAAACAAATTTCTAAGGTTATTTAATATTTATTTTTGTGGCCCATTCCTAGAATACCTTAAAGGAAACTTAAATCTATGTTTTCGACCATCAACCACTTGCAAGTTTGATTATGAGACTTTGTTGTTCGCTATTTTCTTAACGGCGAGGGAGGTAGATAAAATTATTATTAAGTAGATGTTTGATAGGGAGTAATCCCATAATGTTTTTGGGAAGACGATAGACAAATATTTTAATCGTGCTGAAGAAATTTTTGGCTTACGTGTTTTTTTTTTTATTGTGAAAGAAAGTTTTGTAAAAACGAAATTATTAATGTGGAATGTGTACGTACATAAGTACGCTAAATACTTTGTTGAATATTTTAAGATTGGAGGTCAATATGACGGGACTTTAAAGAAACTCAACATTAAACAAGAACTTAATTAATATAGCGAAACAAAATCTCTATAGCTTTTATAGAAACAATTAAACGTGTCGTTTTCTAGTTCTGAACTATGTAGTCTCTAGTTCAACCGAAATATAGTTCAAATTTAAATTTGACTGAAGGCGATGAGCTTCAGAAACTTAAAGATGAACGTGATGTCAATCATCAATTCATTATAAAACTTTTACCAAACAGACGCAAATATAGAAAATCAAATTATTTTTTTTGTTTTTTTTTTTTTATTTCTAATAGTAATTTAAAAAGTGCTTGAAAAACAATAAACAAAATAATTTTTTGGACCACAATGCACCGAAAGAAAACATTTATTATAGATTTAAGTTAAGCTATACCTATACGCGAAAAAGTCTATTTAGTTATGGTGGTAAAAATAAATATTAAATCTCCAAGAAAATGTTTTAACTTTAATTTACAAGTGATAAACTAATGGAAACCATATTTGGATTCGTATGCAGTAAAGGATTAATCTTTAAAAATATACAAATAAATAAATAAATAGATAAATAAATAAATAATTGAATAAATAAATAAATCAATAAATTAATTAATAAATAAATAAGTAAATAAATATAAAATATATCACAGGAAAAAAATTAAATAATAAGTTTCTATAAATAAATACTCATATAAAAAAAAAGTTTTGTAAACATAATGTTATAAAGCTAGATTTGAGATGAAGTAGTTTTCAGATAAACTACGGTATAATTTATAGCGATCGAAAAGATTTGTTATCCTAGATGGAATTCTTTCAATGTTTGTAATTTAATCTAATTTTCCCGTGAATAATGCCAAGGCAAATTAAGCATCATTTTCAAGATTTTCTTTTGCATTCTTTGCAACCTAAGTATTTGACTTTTTGCACATTTACCCTTTACAGGTGATCCGTACAGTATGATACTTTGAAAGATTACTTTATATTTAATCAGTTTATTATCCTGACTAAGCTTTGAGTTTCTATTAATTAAAGGATAAAGCATTTTTATTGTCAAATTAACCTTATTAAGTGTTTATTGGACTCTTAAGTATTTGGCACTGGATTTCAATTCTGTTTGTGTTCCGTTAATGACTAGCCTTTGGCTAAGTAAAAAACAAGTTTTTCTTTTCCTTGTGAAAGAGACGACTTGAGTCTTTCCAGTATTTAATTTAATTTTCCATTTATTAAAATAACCTTGCACATTATCCAGAGCGGATTGCAATGACTAAACCAATCGAATCCGCTGAATAAATGAAAGTAACATCTGCAAATATAGCGGTTTTATAGTCCCTGAACTTCGGAAAATCAACTAGACCATATCATGCCGTCTCTTAATCATAATAAAATTACTACACCGCTATTAATAAACTGAAATGAAGCATGAATAAACTTAAATCAGTGAGTTAAGTGTTAAATCTTATCAATAACACGTTAATTGAAGTAAATTCACGTTATTTAGATAATTTGACAAAGTGCATTAAAGAGTTAAAAAAAGTTAAAAATATACATAGGATATTTTTGCCAACGACCAGAAATAAAAAGAAAACAAACGGTAGTGCGTATTGTAAATTACAAGCTGAAATGAGAAACTTTATTTGTCCAAAAGTTCAAAATTTGTGAGAAAGTGTATGTGTGCAGAAAAAATAATATATAATCTTTGGCGTCAGAGAGAAATGTATTAGATTTTCATTAAAATTTACTTTTTAATGTCAATCAGCAGTTAATTGTTTATGAATAAATATTTTGAATGTGTTAATTTAATCAAGATATTCAAGCATTTTTTATTAATAGGGGTAATAGGGGTTAGTGTTAATTATCTTATGAAATCTCATGGGTATAGCATCCAGTTAAAACTGAAGGTAAAGTAAATAGTCGATTATTCTTACGATTACGATATAACGGTACGGGTACCTACATGAAATAAAGGGCAAATCTATGCACATCATCTATAATATCAATAAATGTTCTTTGAACGAAAGTAATATCTTTGACAATCCTCATATCGCATAAAATAAACATGAAAAATAAGGACATTGAAATAAAACAAAAACTGTGTTGAAAATTATTATTTCCGTTGCAACAAATATAATATTTTATAGCTACATGCATTATTTTGTGCATAAAACAGAAGGGGATACATAAAATACACACAATGCATACAGATATACATATTACATATGTATGTATATATATTTATGTGTATCTGGAGAAAATATAAACATGTCATCCTACATATTATTATGAGCTTACTACACTGGGCACTAAGTGAAGTGAAAGCAGAATGCTTTAGTAATTATATTTTCTTTTGTGTAAGGGATTTTAATATTTTTTTAAATTTTTTTTCTTTTTCTACGGAAAAACTATGTTGCAGTTGCAAATTAAAACTTCGCTTCCGGGTGTTTTTTCTTTGATAGGCGCATAATTTGGAATTCAAAGCACATTGGAATACATCCTTAATGAAACAAAAAAAAAAGTTATGATTAAAACTGAAATTAAAAAAAAAAATCGTATAAAAAAACAGATTCTGTGACATCCAAAATTGTATTTAGTTTTTGGATAAAAAATTATATAAGTAGGGTTTTAATTAAAACAAGGCAAGAAATGTTTAACTGCTCAATGTATACAGGATGCATAGGATGTGAAAAATAAGGTTGGGTCGTGTAGATTGGGTCAAGACAAGAAAAAATCGTATGAAATGTAGGTGATTTTTCTTAAAAAAATTGAAAATTTGTAAGTTTTTTTTAACTAAGATTGTTTTAAAGAATAATTTTATAATAATTAATTTTTAAACTCAAAATTTGTTCAAAATTTTAGGTCAATAGAAGTATTTGAATTTTAATATTTAATGCTCTTATCAATTTTTGGTCCAATTTGATTTCAAAACTGAATTAAAAAATTGGGTTTTAGCTTTAAAAAAAGGTGTAACATGACATTATAAGTGTTGCCGTTGATTTTATATGATTTTTTTCAAGTCCCAATTAAATAGGGGGATTTAGACTCTCCCTCTTTACCCAATCTAAACGCCCTAGCTTTTCGTCGCATCTTATGCAAAACACCCTGTATATTTCAAAAGACAGACTTTATTATAATCCCAGTACCTACTATTCCTTACTTCTTTATAGATTACAGCTTTTGTGTATAAGACTTGCTTTAAGTTATAATGATTTGTTTAATAAAAATAAGTGATAAACCACTCCACAATACACCACATGATATAGTTGTGTTATGGAGGCTTTGAGTTATATGGATTTTTATACTAAAAAATCTTTAAAAAATATTATTATGTTATATATTTTTATTATTTATTTATTTACTATCAGTCATGTTTTAATGAAAGTGTATAGTGTATACATACAAAAAAAACAATCATTTGATTTTGCTTAGTTGCTGTACTATTTCAAAAAAAAAGACGTACCCAGAGCTTAGAACTACAAAACAAAATTATTACAGTTTTCAATTTATACCAAAGAAATTGTTTACTTATCAAAATTTGCTTGGAATAAAATTTTACACGATTTCATTAAAGGTTTCGAATTTGGGCACGTTTGTATTTATAGAGGGAAAGGTGGATGTAACCGTTGTGGATAATTTTTGTTGTGTTGACAAGAATGTCGTGTATATCCGTTATGGAATTTATAAATGTGCCGTTAGTCAGAGGAGAGTGTAACCGGCAATTGTGTTAAGGTCGAGTCTCAGAGGTAACTCTACTTAAGGAAGTTTTATTAAAAATCAATTCTCTAGAGAAAGGATTTTGACACTTATTTTCTTTAAATCGATAATTTAAACGATATGTTTATATTAAAAAAAGTTTTAGAAAAATAATTTATAGATATTAAATTCATTGTAATGCCAAGCTTAATCGGCTTCATACGTCTGTGGACATCATCAGCTATGAATAATAGTTTCTCTATTTTATGTATAAAAAGTTAAAATGATAATTTTGTTATATGAATTGTTGACAAGCATACAATTAATACAAACTTAGACTTTTTTAATTTGTTGGTTATTTGTGGTAAGTACAAAAGACAGTGCAACCACTTTATTTTGTGTTATTTATTTTTGTGAAAAAAAGGTTGTCATGCTAAAATTGTTCACTCTCGTATATTTATAAATTAGTTCAATCATATGTTCACCATTATCGTTTAAGCGAGCTGTTGTTTTTATGTACTCATATTCTTTTTTGAAATCGGATATCGATAAGGGCAGACGACACAATCTATGAACTATCGAGTAAAACACGCCTATTTTATGTTGGATTGAGCAAATACAAATCACTAGTTATCGTTCTCATGGTGCTTTTTATATTGAACTTCTACATCTAAGAATGCGAGTTTTCGTTCGTGATCGACTTCGTACTTTATATAGTATCAAATTAATTATTTAAAATGTCTAATGTTTTTTTGACATCCTTTTTATGTACCACTGAAAAAACGTCATCTACATAACGAAGCCACACTCGCGGCAAAATATTCTGCCTTCTTAACTTTATTTCAAAAGCCGACATAAACATTTCTGAGATCAATGGGCTCAGTGGGTTACCTATATTAGTACCGAATTCTACACTAAATACTTTCTCTCGAAACTGGAAAAAAGTTTTGATCCATATCCATACAAAGTTTCGTTGCTTCTAAATAAATTTTCTTTTTTTTCTATTTCAAAATCAAGATTAGATATCTAAATAGTTTTTGAATTCATCAAGTGCTACGCTTACCGGGATATTCATAAAATAGCTGCTTCGAAATGCGTAAAAAAATTTATTTTTATTTTTTCTCAGAATAGAGAGTTACCCATTCAAAGTGTAACGTACCCAAATAACCTCCTACAATTATTAATTCCGCTCCTTGAATAGCGTACTGCAAAATGAAAACCCGAACGAAATTTTTCGTTAATGATTTCGTTGTCTCATTTTTGTATGGGATTTTTCATTTCGCATCAGCAGCATACTATGCTTTATCCTGAATAAATAAAAAAAAAACACAATCATAGCTTTTTCGATTTGTGTCGGAATGACAGTTTTTTTCTGAAAAGGAGAGAAACTTCCTTTTGGATTTGTTTTCAGAAATGTTTCTAAAACATTGGCCGCGTTCGAGTGATAGGCCGATAGGGTATCTAAAATCGTTTTGAATCGGATATGTTTTCGAACGACCAACACCGGATTGGATAGGTTTGTTGCCAAAAGTCAAAACAGCTGACAAGACAAACAAACAAAAATTGAGGGGCCAACAAGAAATAAGTGATTTTGTAATTTTAAAAAAGTATTTAGTATTTTATATATATTTTATTTAAATCTATATAAAAAAAAAAACACAAACTAGAAATCCCACGTGTTCTTTAATCCATTGCCACAGAAAGTGAGAGACTTTAGATAGCTGAAAATCAGCTGACACGTATTTCAGATGTCAGCTGTTTTTTTTTATGAAAATCTGAAAAATTTTAGGATACCTTTCAGATTTATTTTGGAAAACAGCTGGTTTGTTCATCAGCCGTCTTTTCCTATAGGATTACAAAGGGTATCCATCAAATATTTGTATATCCAATAAATTATTCGTATTAAAACACTTGAACTGGAACTGACTTTTATCTCTTTAAACGCACTCCCTATATTTCGCGACCATTCATTCTGTAATTCTCACAATGTAATGTAATGTAATTAGTCGAGAAACGATGAAAATTGAAACAAATCGTATGAGTTTTGTTCCATTTTTCAACGTTTCTTTTATGGATGCAGTATATGCCGTTCCATAAATAGTTCCGTCATCATCTCATTTCTTATCCGACATCTGATAAATTAAAATGGCTGCTAGGATTCACATATTAAGTATTCATAATTCAGTATCTTTGGTTTCTATTATCATCCGTTTGTTTTGGTTTTTTCTCGTTTTAATATTTTTACATTGTCGATGTTTTGAGATTGCATATAAGGGAGATGCAATGTGATTCCAGTGGTGTTTTCTGCGTTACACTACTTTTATATCGAACTTGTATACCGCCAGTCTGCTTTTTTTTCTTTGGTTACCTTACCTACATAATTTGTCTTTCTTTCCACTGCAATTATTTTTGTAGATAAGGTCTGAGTGTTCCATTTTATCAAACTCCAGTTTTTGTGTAGGTATAACCCATAATTATTTAATCAAATTTTTCAAAATTTAAAAGGATCATTCTGTGAATAATCTTACAAAAAAATAAAAGTCAAAAAGGTACGCGTTATTAAGAGTTGACCAAAACTTTATTGCATAGCAAAATGTAAACATACCTAAATATTATAAGCGCACAGAAATCTGAATATGGTTCCATGTAACTATACTGCAATATTGATACAAAAGCCTATCACCCAAGCCATCTAATTTATACAGAAAAAGAAAACTTAAGTTTTACTAAACACACAGTGAACACTGAACAGTGAACACCTGTATAAATCGATGTTTTTTTTTTTTAGAAAATGCAGCAAAGAGATTTTTCGAGAGTGAAATTAAAAAGTGTAGTCTTTCTATTTGAGACTTCTTGAGTATCATACTACTACTGCATGCCGCCACTGCCGCGCCGCGGGAAATTTTAAAAGACTGCACTGAGAAGCAAATTTCTCATACGGGTGTTGCCAACAGAGTGTCATATAGCAAAAAGTACATTATATGGAATATTTCAAACGTGTTAAGAGCACTATCTATTAGGAACAATCTTCTGTTTACTTTTTCGTTTTACGATGCAAATGGGACAAACTGTATGATGGTGTATGTATGTATGTATGTATTGAGTATATGCTGCAAAGTAAACATTCAATTTTTAAAGCAAACTCAAAAGAGGATGTTTTAGCAAAGAGCTCCTTGAGCTAAGAGAGAGAGAAAGAGTGAGTGAAATGAAAGTGTAACAGAAACCATTATGTTGTATACCTTGGGGTTTTGTTTGTACCTATCAACGTCAAGGGATAAACTTTAAAATGTGTTTCGTTTTTCTAATCCTGAAGCTTTGGAATAGCTATGTATTACCGCTTGGCTATATGGCGACGACGACGACAAGGAAAACAAGAAGATTATAATGGAAGCAATATCTCTTAATAATGTTTTTTTTTAACATTTTAATATTAACAAGTTATTTTAACTGGGCCAAATTACTTCATGTGTTTTACAGCGGAATGGAATTTCTAAGCTTGATTTAGAGATTATTGCAAATCCATCCCTCATATAGGGTTTTAATGGCAACCGAAAAAAGATATATAAAGATTGCTCCAAATAAGGTCCTGTTTATTCAATAGTATCTACTATTTGTGGACGTCTTTGAAAAAAGAAAAATATTCTCATTGTCGAATAGACAAAAAAAAAAAATTATTAAAGCTGGAACCTACACATATTGCAAGTTAGAAACGAAATAACTTGGTATGTATACTTTTCTTTCATAGTAAATCAGAATAATCAGAATCGGTTCATTTCACGTTCATTTATGGGAGTGGACAAGTAAAAGCATTTATAAATAAATAATACGCAAAGAATCAAAAAAACGTGCAAAAAGTTGATGCATGCAAATTGTATTCCATGAGTTTATTGATGCTGGATCAGTAACATAAATTAATGTATCAATTACATTATACTATCTATGTACATTCGTAATCCTCTGCATTGGGAATTAAGAGCAAATATTAAAGAAAAAAGAGACTGGGTGTGACCCACAATTCCCTTGGAAACTAGACACCCCAACTCTTAATTCATAATCGTATTACCGTAAAAGATCAAGTGAAAACCAAACTTGGGGCGTATTATATTTTTCAACTATTAGTATTTGTAGAAGTTTTGTTTGCAAAAAAAATGTCAATTTGAATTTTTTTTACAAACACCATCAATTTATAGCATTGTAAGTAAAATAAAACTAATCTGGAGTCGAAAGCATTGTTTTTTTCGAGATATTCGATCCGAAAAATATTTTTGAACAATTATTAGTAATTTTGTTTCACAGATAATAACAACTTAAAGTGCAGAAAAGATTTTGCTAAAATTTTTTTCAAAACGTTTTTCAATTCAAATATCTTGAGAACCAACACTAATTTCGAAGCCGGGATGATTATTTTAAACCAGACTACCAAAAATTATTCAAAATTTTTTTATCGACTACGGGATAAATTTGTTTTTACTGAAATCAAACGGCTTAGGTCAGATACACTTTTTCATGAGAAGAGAGGCATACTCTTGGATCTATATAGGCTTATTTAATATTCCTATTAATTTTGTTTTTTGTTTAGATATTCTAAAAGCATGAGTAAAGCAATCAATTCAGAGGCTTGTGTTCTAAACTTTGTAGCCTTACTGTGAGTGTGTTATTACCAGAAACCTCTTTAAAATCTTAATGAATTGCCACTCTTACTGAAATTATGGTGTTCAATATACCCGAGTAGTCCATTACCGATATCAGTTCTTACTTTGTTAGATTAAATATATGACAACTTAAAATATTTGAAATTTTGATCCTTCCTTAAAATCTTTTGAAGAATTGAAATAGAAATTTTTTACATGTACAAAATTGTACATTTATGTTATAAAAAATTCTTTAGGCAAGTTTACAATTAAATTTGGTCAACACGTTAAGAACTCACTAATTTCATTTTTTTTAAGTCTGATTAATCGGCATTAATAACAATTAAGAAAAAAATCGAAAAATCGTTTTTTAGAATAACATCAATCCGATGCCTTATTACATACATCATGAAATATTATTTTTTGGAAATATGGGATTTTGAATTAATTACTAAGTTATATTTAACACATATTTATTATTTATACTGAACTTTTATTTTTATTCTTTTCAGAAATACGTAAGCGAGTTATCTACAGTTCGAGATTGTGCAACCGAATGTGCAGAAAAAGGTATTACCAAATATATTTTTTGTTTAAAAATTGTGCTGTAAAGCTAAAATGAGTTTGTATGCCATGGAAGTGATTAAAACATTCCGATAGGTAGGGACATAGTGAAAGTCTTAAATAAAAAAAAAAAAAACACCACTGTCCATTTTGTGAGCAAGGGGGAAATATCTGTATTTTCATATCCTCCCAAAGTAAATTAATGTTATGTTAGCCTGAAATAAGTACAGAAAGGTGTTAAAATTGAATAAAACACTTATGTCAAGTTGGCACTACACTTTGTAAATTTAAAAAGCTAATTAGGTACACAATTAATTGTAGATTTTCTACTATTAAAAAAAAAAAATGGTATGTAGTGTTAACTTTATATCAAGTTAGCATTACGATTTAGAAAATTTGTAAGTACGTATTTAATTAAAGCTTTTTTGATAAATTAGTTGTGGAAAGAAAAATATTCTAAACATTTTTGGGCGAAATGTTGAGAATTTTTTTTCTTTCCACAACTAGTTATTTTACAACAAAAGAGCTACAATTAATTGTGTACCTTAGCTTTTTTAAAACTTATAAAGTGTAGTGCTACTTAACATACGTGATACGTGAACAAAAGAAGTTATGTGTGAGATCATAACGAACGTTTTGTTTTATTTAAAAGGAATTGAAAACAATGATAACCCTTTATGTGTGAAATACAAGATCGATTTGGCTGGGTGGCAGGCATATAAGAATTTCAATGGCTCTGCCGCATATTTGAAGTTGAATTTGTGCGATGGTACGGGTTAGGTTGATTTTGAGGATTTCGGGCGTTTGCGGCTTATATAGGCATAAATTTGTTACTCAAGAGATTCTCTTCTCACAAGTAAAACTATAACGGGTTCAAATCGTACAATTTAAGTTGCCAGTTTTCTTACGACTTGTTACTACTGTGTGAGATAGCCATGCCTTCAAATCCCTCGTGCCTTTGATGTCTGTACAGGAATATTAACAACACGTATAGAAAAAAATGGCAGCCATGGACTGTCAAAATATACCCCGCCCTTTAAGAAAACCCTTACATGAAAGTCATACAATTAGTCGATAGTTCTTATAGCTTTGTATTTTATTTTTACATTAGATAAAGCTTAATAATCGAAAACTGCCACAAATCAATCAGGAAAAATACAAGATAAAAACGAACAGTTGCTATAGGTAATAACATCCCCAAAACCACTTTACAATATTTATATTGCAAACATTTTTTTTTTCAAACCATCAACAACATGTTAACATTTCTTTATAAATGTAAACTAGTTGAGTGTTCTATAGTGGCTACGAAAAGTTATGATAGTTCCAAATTTGATGACTTTAATAAAATATTATTTTGTGTTTAGCTGAAAGTGTAGCTGTTAGAATTTTAATAGCTTCTGACAATTTGTATAGCCTTCTATGAATAAAAACAAAAATTTTCTAATTTATTTTCACAACAGAAATTTGGGAAACAAAAACATATTGTTGCACAGAGGAGGGCTGTAATGGATCCACTAAATCAGCTTCATCATCGATACTATTGTTCTTCCTCACAGTTGTTTTTACAACAATTATTTGTATTACACACTGAAAATCCAACGCCTTCAATTTTATTGAATACAAATTAAAATATATTTATTAAAAAATCAACATCGAATTAATAGCAACTAATAAAATGTAATAATAATACAAAAATATAACATTCATTATATTTTAGACTTAAGAAATTGCACAACCGGTTCTATCTGGTGAAATTAGATAATATAATTAAAATTAATGCAATTTCGAGCGTATTTTCCATTAAAATCAAAAAAATTATTAAAATACACACATGGGACCTTTAATAAATTAAAAAAAAAAACATTAATAAATTGCTTGCAAATTTTTCTTTTAAATATAAAATTATATTATGCAATATTGAATTATATGTTAGCTTTTATCAAAGCCAGTAGTAAACACTAGTCTTCCCAACATTTTAATAACAAATAAATAAACACTAAAAATTTACTATAAACTTAAAAAAAAAATATTTATAAATCATTTTATTGCACAGTAGAATTTTTATTCAATTGGTTTGTTTTTTTTTTTAATCAAATATAAAATTCATATATAACGAAAATCCTTCTTTTTTTTAAATGAATCCAATAAATATCTTTGTATTGTAAATTTGGTTAAAAAATAAATTGTAAATTAAATAATTGACGCATCATTGCAAATTTCTTGAACTATTAAGCTTTTGTGATGATCAAAGAAAATTAAACAATTTAAAAATTATCTTTCACTTTAAAAAAATAATACAATAATTTATTAATTTAAGATTAAATATTTACAGTTAAGTAGTAAAAGCTTAATCTAATAAATAATATTTCTAATATTTTTTTTTTGAATCTTAGTTGAAGAATGCTTTTTGAATGGTTCCCCATTATTTAATATTTATACTTAAAAAATCATGCTTTTTAAAAAAAAATTATAAAAGACAAACACAATAACCTTAATAAAATAAAGAAATCGTTCAAAATAGAAATTATAGAGTGCTATAACGCAAACTGAAAAAAAAAAACAAAAATTAAAAATGTTAATATGCCAAATATTCTAAAATGAACGATTCATTTAGAGAATAGTCAAAGAGTAATTTTTATCAAGTAGTATAATATTTATAACACCAATAAACAAGAAAGCAATAAACTGTTTACTTATAAAATAATTTAAAAAAATAAAATGTTATATTAATTTATTAATTATGTAAAATCATAATTGGAGTACATAAGGGATTATTGTAAAATATTAAAACCAACATTATAAAGTAGTAAGCCGAAAATAAATAAATAAATCCACATTCTTATATGTGCAAGAAATTCTAAATTATACAATCGTATAAACTTATTGTAATATTTATAATTAAAATTAATACAACAAAAAAATAATATGTATCTTTTAAAATATATTTTCAGGTTAATCTAGTTTTTGTTTTTTTTTGCGATTGAGAGCGAAATAAATTGTTTTATAAAACGCTTGCAACGATTCTTTTGGAGCTGCCGTCAAATATTCGTGTTTTAGTTTATTTTTTTTAATTAAAAAATGTACAATTAATTATAATTATTAGGATGACAAATAAGTATTAGGATTGAAAATAGTAAGAACCTAATACAAAATTTATGAAATAAAATTTTATTGATTTATATGGATTTGTATTTTTACTTATACTTACCTGTGATCGGAGATAAGAACGCGTATTAAACTGAAATTAAAATTTTTATTATAAAATAGTTATGAATTATTATTGAATTATTTAAATTCATAACTATTTTATAATTCTGTTTGTACCTAAATTTGTTTTTTTTTTTTAACATTTATGTGTTTGGAAGGACTTATTGGTTTATGTCCTAGTACATCCTCGATTGTAAGCGCCATCTAAAGCAATGTAAGCAACGTTTTTACCACAGGGACAAGGAATAAACGACCCCTCCTCAATGTAGCATTCTTTTCAGTAACCCTCAGGGATCAATTTCAACTGAAAGCCACCCGTGAGATTTCATGAGATATATAAACACCTTATTTCTCAGTACACTGTGCCAAAAATATCGTTCCTATTCTTCTATTCCTTCTAACTAGTACTGTGTAAGTACACCAAAAGCTAAAAAAAAAAACTATTTATAAAGTCAAAATATGAATATAGAAAAATATTACTGAATTTTCTGAGGTCGTCCAAATCTATATCATCAATTTCAATAAAAAAAAAAGTCGGTTAACATGGCTCTGTAACGCCCACCGTTGACCGAAACGTTGTTCCCAGCCTCTTTTTCGAAGAAAAATGATCCAATGATGCCACCACTCCAAAATTCGCACCAAACTGTTACTCTCGTCTGTGTACACCGTACGACAAGTGTTGTCCACTAGCATACCACTCTCACGAACTTTTTGCACAAACTTGCGTACCTACAGCAGGCGTGGTGGGTGGTTTATTTCGGCCAAAACTTCTTTTCAAAAAACGCAATGTTTGGGCTAGACACCACTCACTTTTCAATATTTCCCAACGTGGTTCAAGATTTCCAGCAGGAAGCAGCTGTTAGTTTCAAAGAAACCATTAGATGGCCCACCCGTTATATTAACAATAATTTAATGGAGTTAATTTTACATTAAATTTAACTTGACAATTATCAGAGATTTTCTTAAAACTCTATTAAAGGCGAAAAAGTGTGCCCGAAATTAAGTTTTAAAAAAAATTAAATTGAATAATAAAAAAAAATAATTTTAGGAAATTGTGTTTATTTTTTATTTAAATAATAAACAAGCAAGAAGAAAAAATGGTTGAATGGAACGCTAGAATGCACCTGAATAGAAAATATCAAATATTTATTTTTTTTCTTTTTGCAGAAGACCTAAGAGTACTGTTGTGCGGAATTACAATTTTGATGATCTGTCAATCGGTCAGTTTGTGACGTTATGATTTTGTAAAACTTATATCTCAGGAACTAAAACAAAACTAAAGAGTTGTAAGTCCCATATGCTTGATTAATTTAACAAAAATATTGTGAATGTTATTTCGAAAATCGTCTAAGATGGTTCCTGTATACATAAGATATATAGCTCTTTCTTGACTGGGGACGACCAAGTCCAAGTTGATAAAATAAAATTCACAAATTTTATAAATTAATTTAATTGCACCTATACAAAATAGGTGAACTAGTTTTTGAATCGAAGTTCCTGATCAAAGTTCTGAGCACTTTTTTGAAAAGAAGAATAGAATTCACAACAACTTCCTCAAATCAAAACCGGTATTGACAAAATGTTCAACAGTTGAAATTTGTCGAGTTTTGAAGAATATAATATGGCCAGTGTTATTAACAAAATAAAACCTGAAAAATTAAGACTCTTAACTTCAGCTAAACAGTTTTCATCAGGGTCACAATCAATAGGGGCTTAATTTCATATAATTCCAAAGACTTTTAAGATTTCAATTCCAGATGAGTTAAAATGCTTGAGCAGTCATCAGGACATGAAGAACAAAACTACATACTTAATAGTTCTAAAAGGGTGACAAATTACGATAACCTCTTTTGATATTCACATCCTGTAATATTTCCCAAACCTTCAATCTTTTATCATAAAATAAAATTTACATTTAATTGGTTGTAGGTTGAGTGAACTCTTGCAGTTTTCAACAAAAGTTTGAAAACATTCATGTTGTGAATGTCATCAAAGAAATCTTCAATCCTTTAAAGTACTTTCAGAAGCTGACATTAAATTCTCTAGGAATCTTACTGTGTGTTCCTTATACCAAAACTGATGTGATTCATGCAATATAAGTAGGTACCTATGTAGATATTGAGATAATTTGAATTTTGCTAATCATCAAGAAAATCCAAGTTAATCCATCCATCCGTTAAGTCTCTTGCTCGATGTACCATGATATACACTTTGATGCAAGCAGCCATAGACGAATCAAGTACACAAAGACCGCAGAAGGATAGACCGACGACGATGGATGGTGTTGAGACTTATACATCATCGTTATCTTTAAATTTGATTAAAACTTCTAAACCAATATATGTACACATACTTGCTTTATAAAGCAAGCAACCATCAGGTAACAGGTCCATTAAATATTTTTTTTTAACCTTCAGAAAATTCCATAAAGCCACATTTTATTTTATAAAAAAAATTCATTAAGTACATACATACATATGTAGGTTAGGTATGTACATGTACAATGTACATTTTAGTGAAAAGTGTTGGCCCTTGTGAAAAAAACCTCTCGATCGATCAGAAGAAAAGTGAAAAGAACATACTTCACACAAAATGTATGTTTCAAAGAGGAAGCTATACAAATTTATTGCAAAAAACGAGCTTTTTTGTATTGTTCTTTTGGTATTGAGTCGGTTTCCAACTTCTTGAAAACAACAACTATAAAAATCAAGTCAAGTAGAAGGTAGTATACATAGTACCAACGTGTTAAAAAAAATCGTTATCGGACTCTTTCTCTTGGATTTTGCATTAGGTATGCTTTTAATGCAACTCCTACACATTCCCTCTATAGGTTTTAGTTTGACAAATTAAAAAAAAATATTAAAAATATTGAATCAATAATTCAACAATTCCGATTAAAATATTGCTAAGTCTTCTACTTGGCTGATGTATTTCACTAGTATATAGAATTTGTATTATTAAAAAAACCTTCAAATATTAAAAAGTATTATGCCGTATTCATAGTAATTCTGAAACTTAAGCTGAGTTTAAATTCATTTTCTGGGATTTATTTTAATGTCTTTAGTTTGTAATGGCATATTTGAAGTAGAATAAATCAATAATTTTAAAAATACAGAAGGTAATTCCATTATATATATAATAAGTCATTCATTTCAAAAGTAAAGCAAAATAAAATGCCTAACGACATCAGTAACGCTTCCACTCTCTTCAAATTTCTTCACAATTTTACCGATTGCCGGTCGAATATGACGACCATAATCATCGCGTAATGCGCGAAAAGTGTCTACGTTTGAATCACCACTTTTGTAGTTAGTTTCAATGGCGCAAAATTTTAAACGATTTAGTAAAATGTTAAAGCCATTTTAGTAAGTTACTAAGTTAAAAAGAAGATTTTGCTAGTTTTAAACGATTTTAGCAACTTACTATCTCTTAACATTTTACTAAAGTTAAAATCACAAAATGGCTACTTTAACTTATAGCAATTTGCTAAATCCATATGAAATCTGTCATTTTCCTCGAAAAAAAATTGTTGGCAAAGAGTTAAATAGTGTTTTTTTTATGATTTGTGTGCTGATTGTTTTTGAAAGTAAATAAAATAAAATACAAATGTTTTCGGAAGACATCAAGAGTTACTGAAGCTAATGGAGGTGCTGAATCCAAAAAGGTATCAACCATCCTTGTACGGTTAACGGTTGGTCCAGGTACACTCCAAAATGTTTTTAATTTTTCTTCATGATGGCAATAATTAAGAAAATTGAAAAAGGTTTGGGAGTGTATCTGGCCAACGGTAAATCAAATTTTTAGGTCCATTCCCTAGGTTTAGGTTTGTTTGCTTTGTTTTTCTTTCACGAACTGTCATTGTTTAGAAGTGTTCAGATGCACCATTTTAAATAAAAGGGAATTAGTATTTTACTAGTTAGTAAAACGAAAAAAAGGATTAAAATTTCTGAAGAGCTAGTAAATTACTAAATCTTTAGCAAATTGCTAACTAGTAATAGCCCTTAACAATAGGTTGTTTAAAATTTTGCGCCAATAATTTTAACGCATTGTTCGATTGCTAAGCGGTCCATTATCGTAAATGGCAAACATTCAACTAATATTTTGACACTTTAAGTGACAGCTGAGTTTCACAGGTGTCAAATGCCAGTGCTACCAACTTAACTTAAAACTACGAAATGAATGACCCGTTAGGAACTGTTTGTTAGTTAGTTAATTAAAACACGAGTTTAGCATATGCATACCTATGTCTATGAAAACGCAGCTGTTAATTTTAAATATATTAATTAAATATTAACATTATTAGTATATGTACATGATTATGATCCTTAAATAGATTTATAAAATATTTTTTCAAAGCTTAAATATGTATTTAGGTTTGGTATAGTGCTATAAAATTCTAATTGAAAATTGTAACTTCTCAAATTGTAGGATTGATTAAACTTGCGTCAGCAATTCAATTGTTGATGCTAAGCAATTTTTAAGGGTTCAGCATAAATGAAATTGGTGTCAGGCAATCACATCTAATGATATAACGCATTGGGCCTTACTTATAAACAAATTTAGTTATTACATACTTAAACAAAAATGACCAAACTTCGGAAAAAGCACTTATTTATTATTAACTTTGTTGCCAGATTAGCCACTAGCAAGTCGTTAGAATTTAATGCGCGAAAATCAATGTTTAAGTTGTTCACTATACACATACGAATTGGCTTTTCAATGCAAGTGTTGCCTTCAGGGCTATTTTATGATACGTGAATATGTATTAAGTACCCTTAATTAATATTTATACTCTTTATTTTATCGATTTCAATTGGTATTTTCATTATTTATTATTAATTGTATTGGAACGTATTAACTGAATTTTTTGTTAAGTATACTTCCACACTATCTCAAATAGTAACATATCACAAGTGATAAAATGAAAGTGGGGTTAAATTTCTAGTGACTTTAAAAATCATAAGAAGAAGACAAACACAAATAAAAAAATTTGCGAATTTCAAAATAAAAAAACTTTAAAAATGTGTTAAAAATGATTTTCATATTTAATTTCCATGCGTTTATCAAAACAAACCAAGTTTACCACTACGCATTACCTCAAACACTTGGTCTTAGCATAAACCCTAAAAAGTATTTAAGTATTAGAATCCCATGCCAACATACCCTAAGCGGAGCAACGGAGTTGTGTGAGTGGGACACAGGGCCGAAACAGAAAGTATAAAAATCCTTGAAACCCATTAAGCGGTCCACACAAAGTATACTGTTGCCAAGAAAACTGTTGACAAAAGTCGGAAAAGAATTATAAAAACAAAACACTTCGGACTCTTCTCAATGTTTCTAAAAATTCTATGTTTTAGCGGTAAATTCCAAAATTTCTACATTTTACAGTGAAATAATCAATACATAACTGGCTTTGAGTAATACTTCATTCGTTACTTTAATGGAAATTCAACAAGTAATCATTATTGACTCTGTACAAAGACCTCTCGTTGCAATTCTTTGCTTCATACTTCATTTTATATTAAAAATCTGCGTACTGAGTACCTTTATAGCTTTACTTCCTATTGTTACATCATTATAATATTGGAAAAATCCGTCCCAAGATTCGTTTTTCAAAAATTTTCTAAAAAAAAACGATTTTGAATAAACTTAGCAAGAGTTATCTCCAAACAATTACAATTAAATTCAGATTAAGGAGAAAAATTTGTTCAAATTTTGCAAACAGATACATATGTACTTCTTAGTGATCGGCTACGCAATGATCGACAAATAAAAATTTACCATTTAACTTACATTTGCTAATATCGAATTTGGTTTTTGGGGACTCCCCCGATAATTTTCTTTTTAAACCAAAAATAACGGCACTTGCCGTAAAAACTTGTCTACCAAATTATGAAAATCTTATTTTCCTCCAAAAAAGTTACCACTTTATAAAACAAATTTTCTCAAAAACGGCTTAACTGATTTTGACCAATTTAAAAAAAAAAGAAAAAAACAAAATTTTTGGATATTAAGAAACAGTTTAATTTTTTTAGAACTTTATAAAAATCGATAGCACATTTTAAATAAAAATTATTTTTATGATCAGAAATAACAGTACCACCCATACAATTTTTTAAAAACTCAATTTTCTCAAAAACGATTCCTACTATTTTGATTAAAATTTTTATGTGATAATATCAGTGCGATCTACCACATTATTTGAAAAACAAATTTATATGTCAATTAAAAATGGTACCTCTCACAGACAATTTTTTTTTTTGGTTTTTGAATAGCTCATTAGGTACCTATCTTTTAGACCGATTTTTTTAAACAAAATTACACATTTTAATAAGTTTTAATATTATTGCATATCAAAATTTTCAAAAAAAGAACAAATTTGGATTTTTAAAAAACTTTCCAAAATTATTTTTTGAGAATTCGATATTTCAAAAATTGGTAAATTTTTGTTTAATTAATTTTTAAAGTCACATTAGTAAATTCTTAAAAATTGCGTATCAATTTTTTTTTCCTAAAAAGGATGTTTTTTTTTTTAAATTAGACGACGTTTCGTACGCGGACGAAATATTATTATTCTTTTAGTATTTTTAAGTTTTGAGGTTTTAAAAAGAACAATCCAAATTATCAAAAATAAAAAAAAAATTAAATTTATAATTTATAAGGTCACGTAAAAGAAATTATATTTTACGAAATGTAAAGTAATAAATAATTGTATCCACCTGAAAGTAATTGTATTAATTTTTTTGCTTTCATACCTGTTTGCGGCTGTATAATATTTTACCTGTATGAATTTAAAGAATAAATAAATAATATATAATTTGATAACACAAGACTTTTCTCTGCATCAAATTCAACAATTCAGGTGCATTTTAAAATCTTGAATTTGAATGTTCTTAAAATTTATAGATT
Source organism: Epistrophe eligans (assembly GCA_951394125.1). Classification (NCBI taxonomy): domain Eukaryota; kingdom Metazoa; phylum Arthropoda; class Insecta; order Diptera; family Syrphidae; genus Epistrophe; species Epistrophe eligans. The sequence continues at coordinate 58,168,851 of OX596028.1, forward strand.
TTTGTATCAATATATATGTAATATTATTATTATAATAGGGGTATTCAAAATTAAATTTGTGCAGTTAAAAGCCTTTTTTGTAATATCTTCGCGTAATATCTTTACCGTTGGATCTGTCATTTTGAAGGTCCTGTACTTATAACGTATATTTCTGTATGACTTCATTGATATCTCAAAGATTTTATTATTTAAGAGAAACCTTTTATTTATAGTTTTGCTACGCTATCTGATAGGTTAAATAGAGTTGAAACATATATATTATTTAAAACACCTTTTTAACTGAATGTTAAGCTTTCTGCTCGTACATTTAATAACACACGCATAAGCCACAAATGTTTATCTATAAATTCTAATCTGGCAAAACCAGGCATAATGATAAATGTAAATTAAAAATTCCCAGTTGTTTTTGAAATTTTAAAGCGAAATACCAAGTATGCGAGAGTATCGTGCATAAGGGATCCATTCCTGCAAAGTTCTGAAAGTTTCTTATATATCTCTTAAAACTAAGGTACCTACCATACCTATTTAATATTTTTTTATCATCCTAAAAACTTTTTTTTTTAAAGGACACTATTAGTCCAGTGCTACGTAAATAAATAATAACGTCTCTCATAACAGTGACCATGTGTGTTTGTGTAATTTAATCTTTAATCCTTTAAAGTTAACGTGTTAATGTCTTATACTATATACGCTCTAGGCATGTGAGAAGATAGTATGCATCCTGAAAGGTAGAAAAACCTTTTCATGGTAATTATTTAATGTGAATACTCCCTTATCCACATTTATTCAACCTAATGGTGTTTAGATCTATCCCTTAAAATGGGGGAATGATGAAATTTATTGTAATTATACACCACACGGTCGCATCTTGTGTAGAGTGTAGCACATTACTTATTAGTCAATTTGACACTTATAAAGGGTTTGAGAATGTCAGCAACATGGATTTTAGGGTTGTAAACCAAAGTCTTTTACCACTTACATATACATACATTCAAGGTATAAATAACGTCCTGTCAACTTCAGTCCATATTCAGGAGTATTTGCATTGGATGGTTTGTGAAATATTTAAAATTTATAACCATGTCGATGCGGTTTTTCTTTTGTGAAAAAGGTTCTTTGGAAAATATATGTATGTATAATAAATTAAGGAAAATCTTGCCTAGATTTTATTGATTAAAAAAAAGTAACTGCGAAGTTATTGTTTACAGGCCCGAAGTTTAAACGAAACTTAAATCTTAGAGAGGCATTGCTTATTCTTAATCTATGAAAATCATTGTATGCTTGATTGTTGGCATTGATTTTGGTAAGAATATAGCAACGAACCTGTAGCATAGGAAATCATCGCATGTTTTTGAAGCTCTTATCAAGAAAAGATTTTGAAAATGATGAATTTCAACAAAAATGTAGGTACATTAGAAAAACATCACTTATCGAAGCTCTAGTATAAATACTACAGAAGAGCTTCTTTAAGACGTTCTTAAATACCTACACCCCTATAAATAAAAACTGTTATTAAGAAGTTTTCACACTAACTGAGTTGATTATAAATAATTCATGTTTGATTCGAGTTTATTAATAGCGATAGACTTCAAAATAGTTCAAGGATGTGAGTCCAATTTAAATATTTTTTTTTTTTTTTGAGATTGAAAAAATTGTTTAATTTGCAATCGATAAGTCTGAGTAATAATTTTAATATTTATTAGAAAAATAGTGTTGTATTTATAACACCCTCTCGTTTTATTGCATTTATTGCAAATTTTTTTAAATTTATTTGTTTAGTTACTATAAATGCAAAATAGATAGATACAATAGCTATAAAAGTATAGGGTTAATAAATTTAGCGATGCCTGGCATCCCTCCACAAGATACTGCCCTCTTCATAACTTCCCATAACCCTATAAATTCTATTTCTTTTTTTCAACTTTTCTTGTTAACAATTTGTCCAGCAACAAAGAACATGATTTATCATAAAGAAAGAAACAAAGTGTTTCTTAGGCAACACGAAGGCCAACCACTGATTCTTCACAAAAAAAGAAGAAAAAACCGTTTGAATATTTTAAATAGCCCACTTACTGTAAAATTTAGGAATTGTTTTTTGTTCCAGCGTACTTGACATAAACAAATTAAAATGCAGCCTAAAAAAAAGCTGTAATCCTCTATTTAATGAAATTTATAGGGACAAAAATAGTACACTACAGCAGATGTGAATAGAAAAGCCCCTTAAGAGGAAGTAAACGAAGGAACCAAAAACGTATTTTCTTTGAACTTAATTATGCTCTCAGCAAGGGAGTTCGAAACAGAAACAAGATTCTACTTCCCCCGGAAATGCATCTGAAATGGAATAGCACAGGCACGTAGAACACGCTATATATGATGTATGAATTTAAGTACAACATTACATACATATATAATTGACATACATACATAATATATATATATAAATAAAAAAGATCTCCTTGTGTAATGAGTACACCGAAACTAGTTGACATTTCACAAGTCTCAAGTAGCATTTATTATTTATTTTTCTTGGGCATAATAGTTGCATGCTTGGTTTGGGCTTGGCTTTAGCTAAGGTTTGGGACAGCCTATGTTGTATGTGAGGACTTGGAAGGGAGAGTCTAGAGAAACCAACTGTATTTGAAGTCATAGCATGAATGATTTTTTTTTCTTTTGATTTCCTTGAAGTAACCTTGATTATAAAATATTTAACAGCTTTTTCCTAAGTCTATCCTTTGGTAGATTGGCTCGACGTTGCTGAATATCCTTGCCTTTATTTCGTTTCACATCTCTCCCCTGCTCTATAATGTGATGTCGAGTGATTTATTAAAGATACAAAATTGTGTGTGGTCTGCCATGTCGAATCATTATACGAGTGTATGGGTTGGACTATTCGCATAATAAGCACTTAGTGTTCTAGTTTCTCTATACGTAATTACATAATTTATTCTGAACCCCAGTGCATTCTGCTGGTATTCAATAGAAACATAGAATGCTTAGCATAGAGGAATGTAATGAGAATAATGACAAACTATAGGAAATTAATTTGTAATGTGTATAAGTAAAGTATATTGGATGCTTGTTTGTGTACGTGTGGTTATAAAAAAAAATGAAGGAAATAATTTTATTTTGGATTAAGGTAAAACTTTATTTTATAAGAAAATTTATTTTAAAGGATTTCGAATGAATTTTGAACACACCAAATTATGTTGTACATATGTATATGTAATGTATTTATAATTTTTATATATCTTAACAAATTTGCTACCAAAAATTCAACAAAAAATTAATGAAAATAATAATTTTAAGGTGCATCTTATAACTTAACTTATAATAATAATAATAATTTTTGTTATAAAAATTTTATAATCTTAATATCAAGTTTTGATTTTTTGGCCCAAAGTATTCCCGGTCGTCTCATCATCTCATGTCTCTGTTGGTGTGTTTCATCCCGAATATCTCGCAAACAAATGTTGTCATCGACTTCGGCTCAATATTATTCTTATTCTACACATAAAAACGTTATGAAGCATTTATATAAATGTAAACAATTTGTTAAGGTGTATTTTTGTATTATACCTTGATGTAACTAATCCATTTTTAGGTCACTAGGACATTTAGTTTTTGTGAATTATGCGTTTTCGACAAACAAAACTAAACCAAATTGATCCTCTACCATTTTTTCTAAATTCTTCAGGACCTACAACATGCCCTTGGTTTCGTGAAAAAAGTCAACATAGTTATTATATTTGTTCCATAAATTAGCATTCAGAATATGTACGTAGTAGAATATGTGCTACGTAGCACTCTATGTTTTTTTTATGCTTCTTTATTACAAAAATAAGAAAAGTATTCAATTCTTTTCAAGTAAGTTGCCTTTTTAAAAAATAAGTCAAGGCTAATTGTGCACTTTTAAGAGAAGAGATAATATGCAATATTTTCTTTAAGAAAAAAAAATAAAAATATTTGCTGAGAATAGAGAGAGCGATGATATATTAACGTCAAGTTTTTTTTTTATTATTTTTTTTTTAAATAACAGTGTTGATGCAACATTCAAGATCCTTGGCTATCCGTTCTTCTTAACTAATTTTGAAAGTTTTCAAAGCCTGCGGCAATTGCATGACTACAATGCATATAAAGAGTATACATTTTTGCCTCCTGATTATTATTTTTAGCCTCTGAGCAGCTCTGCCACTCTGTGTCTCTATTGCAACCCTAATGAAGCATGGAAACACAAGCATAATGTGAAAGTATTTCTTTCTTTCATCTTGTTACATAACTATGTAAGGGGTATTTTTTTTTAAGGTTTGAACATAGTTGAGGAAATATAGAAAGGAAGATATGTCTTTATGAAATGTTTTTTTATAAATATATTTTAGTATTTCATTTTGCAGAAAATGAATTCGGTATATAGGAAAGTGCTTGTGAAAGTATTTTTTAAGTGAACAATTTTAACAAAGTTTAATAAGTATGTACATTTATCCACAAGGGATGTTTAGTTCGATAAGCAGTTGGACACACAGACCGACGAATGCTATATGCGAAATTTTAAAGTTAATGATAAGTTTGGATAGTTTCACACAAACCAAATTCCTATGGAAAAAGTAAACTTGCTATTTACTGCTTAAACACAATTAAATAAAGTTATGACATGGACAGATATAATATTTATACTACACCTCCTCAATTGCAGTAACGCTAATGGTTTTAGATTCTATTTTCATACTTCGTCCCAACTTATTGGACAGTCCTATAAGAACTCCTGGTGCAGCTACACCTTTACCATTGTAGTATTCAGACACTAAACGAGAGAAAAAACGTTTTAATATTTTATCATTTTGTGTCGAAAATCCACCTAGCAATTAGTTGATCTACTTTGAATGCTTAGTTTAATATATGGGAGCGATCCAAAAAACTAATCAAAGCCACCATTCACTTTTTAAAATGCTAAAATTGATAAAAAAAAAATTCGCTGGGAGTCCGGCTGGTATCCTAAAAAGTAAAAACAAAAAGGTAAACATTTTTATTTCGCCTTCATGTATACATATTAGATATTATGTATGCGTTAATAAAAAATGTTTAGATCAGAATTTATATAGAAACTATTTTTTTTATTTTACTATACCTATAGATGTAAATACATAAGTGTTTTGTTTCCCGAAAAAATCAATTTGATATAAAAATATTAATTAAATCTTCTGTTAATATGCCTTTTTGTTCATTTAAATCAACTCTTGCCTAATTAAATATGAACAATGAAATGACCCTAACATTCCAGGAACAACGATATGTTTGTATAGAGCAATGTTTTATCGAACACAAACATTTCACGACAAGATTTGTCGAAGGGTTTATGCGGGCCATTGCAGTTTGCACATTTGCTAACCTCAGAAGTCTGGAAAGGTACATTCCAATGCTTTATAATTACTTAAGCAGTTGGTGCAAAAAGCTTTTACCTTGACAGTGCCATAGCACTATGTCCATGTACTAACAGTTGTGGCATTGTGTTATTTTCTTTTGTGATTGTCTTTTGTAATCCCATCGGACTGACGATGGTTTTGAATGTGCTGGGATGTTGACTGCAGACTTTTTTTTATTTATACAACTTAAGCAAAGTATGTATGTACAGTTATTTTTATGGATTTTGGTTTGATCGTAATTGTTTTCACATCAATACAGTCAAATCTTAAAATATAAGTTTAGCTTTTAAAGCTGAATTGAGATATGTATATATCTGAGTCAGAGATTTTTACTTATTTAAAAGGCTCGCTGTTTCTTTTTTGCACTTTAAATACTTGCACGAATCTAAATCTATCATGAATAACTGAAAATAACCATATTGTATCAGATAAACTTATGTTGCTTTAAATTCATTGACTAAAGTGTTGAAAAACTAAAACCAAAAATTTTCAATAATATTTGTTAACCAACAACTATATATTTATATTGATATCCACAAGAGCTTGATAGTCAGCCACCATAAAATATCCATCAACTTTGTTGTTTTTGCTGTAAAACACAGCACAAAATTTTAAGATAGTTCTTTTGCCGCAGCGAATAAAAATGACAGCACTCAACATTTTATTTAGATATACTGTGTAAAATTAAACTAGTGGACTTAGCAGCTTTACGCATTTAACCAACGATATGTACTACAGTACATGTGTATAAATTTATATATAATAACAAATAAGTAATAATAAATTCATCAACCAATTTAAATTTAAAGCTGTTTAGAATTTCTTACATCTGTATAGTCATTGAAAAGCTTTTTACTTTCATCTCCGTGATGGATGATGGTGTATTTTTACTAAATGAAATGGCATCCACCCATCCACATCTAAAAAGAAAAGTCAAAGATGAATATTTGTACTTACCTAGTTGATTGAAATGCTAACCAATGATACGCAAAATCAACCTCCTTTTGATTATTTTAATTAACTAATGCTTTTTCAATGCAACCACATAGCAAAGTCTTGCATGTGTTTGTATAATTATTTATAATTGTTAATTATATTGATGTATATGATTTATGAATTATATGATTTTTTATCCAGGAAGCAATGTGTATAATATACACCTGCAAATAATTTTAATATGTTAAACATTTTATTCATTTTCATGATTTTTCTATAACAATAGTCGGGTTATTTTAAGGACTTTAAGATGTTCAATTCGTATGTCTTAATAATTCACATTGATTTTATTTGGACATATTGTAACAAAATATAATAGTATATGCTTAATGTACTTTTTTCGCTTTTTTCCATTTTTTTCAATTTTTTCACTTCTCTCATTTTTGTAAATATTTCACTTTTTTCACCTTTTTAACTTTTTTTTAAATTTTTTCACTTCTCTCATTTTTGTAAATATTTCACTTTTTTCACCTTTTTAGCTTTTTTAATTTCTTCATTTTTATTTGTTATTATTTATTATTTATCATTATTTTCACTTTTTTCGTTTTTTATGTTTTCCACTTTTTTCACTTATTTAACAAGTTTCTACTTTTTTCCTTTTTTCATTTTTTTTCACTCTTTCACTTTGGATGGTACACTGCGGCGTATACGTACTTTTTTCATATTCAATCTTTTAGACATATTTTATAAAAACTTTGAAAAATTAAATAATTTGAAAGGGGTCACACAAAAACACATTGAATTAAGGCTGCAAACATTCTGCACCATCATATTAATAATTAATTTTTTTTATTCATACCAAAATCGAATATTGAAAATAACAGAAATTAATTTCCTTTAATTTGAAGTTGTTTGATTCGCTGTTTATTGTTCTAAATATCCATAAAATAAAAATAAAAATTGATAAGAGTTTTTAATATCAAACACAAAAAGGATACTTAATAACGTAAAATTTTGACAAACAAAAAACTGTTTCAACTATTAATTTTATCAATTTTTTTTTCAAAATTTTGAGTTTGAAAATTAATTTTGCAAAAACTACAACTTAATTTAAAAAGAAAATAAAGGAATAAATTATCTAGCTTTAATTTATGTATTGTCATTGTTTTTTAAATATATATTTTATAGTGAAAGCTCTACTTGCGGACAGCTCCAATAAGCGAACAATTCCCTTAAATAGACACATTTTCGGGAACAAACTTCTTTTTCGAATTTTTATACAAATTACTTTCCTATAAACAGTGTCTGTTAAATGTCTGTCTCATAAACGGACACTGACACTTTTTCTCATTTTAGATAGAAAACCTCCCATACGCGGACACAGAATTTTATTTAGGGATCTCTTTTTATCAACAAATTAAACAGAAAAAAAATAAAACTTCCGTTCTCAGTAGGTATAGTTTCTGTTTTATTTTCAATACTTAAGAAAATATATAGAAAATCTACGATAACCATACGCGAAGCTCTAATAATCGGTCAGAGCAATGTAATGTTGAAAACTTATTAAGAGATTTCCCGAATTACTAAGTTGGTGTAATTTTAAGAGTGTATGGTTTCCTTTTCTCATCGCATACCGTTATATTCTGAATGATGTTATTTTTTAATAATACAAATTTAATATGAAGTTTAAAAATAATGTCTATTTCTTTCCCTTAATCGGAAAGTTCTCAAAACCGGAAAAAAATTAGGGGACCATGAGTGTCCGCTTATTATAGCTTTCCCTATATTTCTATAGTGTGGATCCATTTTCTGACTCTCATAATACACCGATTTCGACAAATGAGATGTCAAACAAAGTGAAATTACCTGCTGAGTTTGCGAATTATAATTTTGTTTTAAAAATGTCAATAATTTGTTCAAAAACTACATTCAAAAATTAACTTTAAAATGAACAATTCCAATTTTTGCATGTGAAATTAGGTCGCACACAAGCAAAATTTCTCAAAAACCTGTGATTTTTTGTTTTTTAATGCAAAGTTGTATTAAAATAATATTAGCTTAGTTTCTGATTGATCCTGCTATTAGGATTGCAACCATTTCGTCAGTTGATGCGTATAAAATGATAGCTTTTAAGGAGCACGTTAGTAGCAATTTTGGTGTGCGATGACAATAATATACTGTGAAGCTAATTACACGATTCGTTTTTTTTTTGTTCGTTTCGTCCTTCGTCTTTTTGACAGGCATGTATCGTCGTGTTTACATCGTTCTTTTTTACATTCGTTTTTTACTCTTTCACTATTTTGATGTTCAGGAGCTTTGCGGTGGATATAAACAGTGATAATAATTTAAATTTTTTTTAGTCACTTCTTATTCATATGTACAGCTTATTGCTTTACACCTCGAAATTTAAAGTTTATAATTTCTTCTCTCAATGCTCTGATTTAAGGAATGGGCGATTAAATTATTCGGTGTTAAAATCGGTGAGAAAATTTATCGAAACTGAAACATCGATGTTTTTCAAAATCAATGCATTTTTTTCTTTTAAATTTTGATAGCCAAATACGTTTAAATTTACATCAAAACGTTTTTTTGACTTAGGGCCGTTTGTTCATAGTAGGTTAAATCTGTAATAAATGTTCTGACTCTGGTTCTGATGATTGAAATTTCAAATTATGGATTCCTTTAATCCTTTTAATTTTGTTAAAATTCGATTTTCTCCTCTAAGAATTTGCAAAAAAATGATCTGTGCCTACGTTCTAAAACTCATCGATAAAATAAGTCGAAAAATTATGAAAAATTGAAACAAATCATGAGTTTTAATTTATTTTTCAACGTTTCTTGACTAATGTTAACGATGAGAGAATTACAGAACGTGCACTGTACGATATCAAGAGCAAATCGGTCCACCTGTTTAATCTTTCTCGATGGACCGTATAGTACACAGCCGTATAAATCAACGGACGGTATGGTAAAACTACTTCTTTAGACTTATCCATGTTTACACGAAACCGATACTTGCCCTATATAACATGTAAATAGAAACAAAAATTTTCACACCACATATTGTTTTATCAAATACATTTTCATATTAACGAGATTTGAACATTTTATTGGGGTTAAATCTTAAATGACCATGTAAATGCATTCTAAATTTTAAAAACGAAAACTGTACGCAAAGAGAATCCCTTTTTATAAAATCTGTACAGCAGAAAAGAGAAAGGAAAGTAGATATTAACATAATTTGGAATACCTTATTTGTAAATAGTTCTTACTTACTATTTTTGCTGAGACCCCATAGGCCCATAGGGGCTTTTTGCGTCTTTTCAAAATTATGGCAATGCAAGATATTAAAAATAGTAATATTACTGAGTTTTTCCAAAATACTTATATTAATAAGTAATTTTTTAGCTTTAAGGTTTTAAGGTTTTAATGTTTTTTACTTTTTTTTTAATTCAAAAAAATTTTACAAAAAAAAAAAATAATTTTTCTAAAAATAGTGTATTTGCTTAAAAAGAGCTATTTCCAATGGATAAATGTAATAATAAACGTTTTTGGGAAATTTTGCCAATTATTTAGGTCCGTTCATTTTAAAATAATTTTTGCGTATTTTATTTTTAATGTAATTGCTAGAATTCTCTCACGGGTAGGCTAGTATGTATTTAATACTATAGTAATATATATGTTATACTATAATAAGTATGAAACATGTTAAAAGCAGAATAATTGGCGGATATTTATAGATTACTATACTGTAACTTACTATACTCTGTCCAACAAAAATTGGCAGTACACGTCTTATGGGAAAGCTTTTTCAAAATCAGTAGCGTGCCATATTTTTGGACCATATTAAATTGAAATAACTCCTCCACAAAAAATGTTTGCCCGCCCGTGAATTTCCATTAGCATTTGACACAGACCCAACGTCCTATTCAAGGCACATCTGAGTGTGCACTGAATTGCTGTGGCCAATGGCGATTGGCTGCTGCTTGATGTGCATTCAGAGTTACCCGTGTGCATTTGGTAATTCGTTCAGCTTTTTTTCCTTGAGTTTCTGTTAAGGTGCTTTTGATTTTCGAGCTTTAAGAAAAAGTTTTTAATGATGAGTGTTATCGTGGACACTACGACAACCCTGGGAAAGCTTTAATGAAGGACAGATTTATGCAATCCACTGTAGCCAGAATGAGAGGCAAACGTCCTATCTTGCCCACACTGCCAATTTTTGTTGGACAGAGTATACATCTATGAAACTTAAGACTATATAAATTATTGTCAATCAGGCCATGTTTATTGATTGTGAATCTATTATTGAATGAACATTAAATCTGTCTAATACAATTTTTTTTTTTTTTATATTAAGCCGATTTCTTAGGAAATTGCCACTTCTGCCAAAAGTATGAAATAAAACCTTTCTACTATACGATTCTTATCTTGACTCAACATATACGATCTAACTTTTTTGCACACCTTATGTGATTTATCCAGTATAATAAAGAAAAAGTAAGCATACGCCCGAGTGAACCTACATCAAAATTCGCCCGCATTTACGTATTAAAATTTAAATGCACGAACCTGCTCGACCATAACTTCTAAGCTGCTGCTGTACAGAGCCATGGTCCTGCCAGTACTCACATATGGATCCGAGACCTAAGTGCTTAGTAAAAGGCACCGTATCAGACCTTGCTAACGCTGTGCTCGAAATGGATTACACCAAATCACACATCTGTTGAGCAATTGTCTGGCATTATCGGGCTTGAAAACAAGATTTAAAGTAAGATCAACTGAAAGAATCGCTGATTTTTTTAATGGACTATATATGCCACTAGCGCTATGTCATCTTATGAAAAACCATTCTAGGCCCTGGGCAAAATTTTCCAGCTTTATGGATGTAAAATTACTACAAACACTGCCTAGCCATTAAAAAGTACTACGTTAATGTAAGTAAGTAAAAAAGAACCCAATTGTCCTATTCTCGTAATGCAAATTCTTTGAAAATACCTGAAATGCAGACTTCTTATACTCAATTTGGCAATTAGGTAGAGGTGCGAAGTTAAATCAAAATCATTAGAACAGTTTTTGAAAAAAATGAAACCTAAGTCTTTGGACTAAAGGCCGTTAAAAAGCAAGTTTGAATAAAACCGAAAACGTTGTATGACAAAAGTAGCTGCTTAAATGAGCTCAAACAAAAATTCGAATGCCTTAAAAGAGCTTTGTACCGAATTTGAAGCAAATCGGCCACTAGTTTATTATTATATAGTGGACGAATCGACCGACCGACCGACGGACGGTATGAGGAAACACCGTCATGGAAGTATTAATTTTGGTTTAAATCTCAAATTTTTTTCTACGCGAAACCAACACTTGCCCTATAGAGCAATTTAAAATAGACCCAAAAATCAAGAAAATAGGTATAGACTATTCAAAACTTTCGCTTCTTTTTCACCATCCGGTACTTTTTAAACCTCTTACTGATAAAATCAGACCCTTCTGCACAATAGTCCACACAATCAAAATTATACACTCTATAACTCATCCGTATTTAAGACATTTCTATCTACTTTTTCAATCAGCTATGCTTTCAGATGTACACAAACAATATTCTTAGCTAAATCAATGATAGTGCCTTTTAACTTCGTAGACTTTGAGGGTTAAAAGGCCACATGGATAAGGTTTATTACGATATTTAAAAATATTCAGCATTTTTCTTGTTTTGTTAAAGTTTGTGACATTGTATTCGTGTGAAATCCCGTTATTGTTTACTGATAACTTCAAAATAATAATAAAGTTTTACGATACAGCCTTAGAAAATTTATAAACAACTTGAAGAAATACATATGTATATAAGTTTAATTAATGCCACAGAAATATGATGCTTTAATTATATACAAATAATACATAACTTACATGTTATATAAATAAATAAATTATAAAATCCTCTTACCAAAAAACCAGCTGTTTAATATACCTACTCTTGTTTGAAAAAAAATTATTTCAGCCAGTACTAAACTTAATTTTGAACAAAACACATGAAATTTTACTAATAATCATCTATTTGCATTCAATTGAGAGGATAAATTCTGCAATAAGTTTTTAAAATTTTTTTTCAGCCACCTTTTAAGCACTTGTGACCGTATGGCTTTAATAATACAAATAATGTTTTCTTTGATTCATTTAGTCAGCATAAATAATGTGTTCCCAAAGAAAAGAATCAAGAAACAAATAATATGGTTCTATGGCCCCACTAGCCCAAAAACCAGATATGCTTTTTTCGAATGCAACTATTTTGCTTATTTATCTTATTAATTGGAGACCGTTAAATGCTAACGTTACATATTATCTCTTAAATCTAGTTATAATCTATTTAAATATTTATTGAGTCCAAAAATGATAATCATCGCTGAACACCATTTTTCCATAAGACAGTTGATCCAATGCAAGATAGGCCACTCATCGAAATTTTGACGCAAAGTTCTAAATTTGGTAAAATTGTTGAAGCACTACTGACAGTTTGTAATCTAGCAGTCAGAAAAGTACGGGATTGTATGTTTCATGAGGAAAACCCTTGCCCATAAAACCATAAAACTATGTGGAAACCGACGTAATGGAGGTGGCGATCACGATAATGTTTATCACGCGATAAAGATGCGATCAAAAAACTGCTCTTATCAATGTGATTAGAGAAAAATTAAATCCAGAAAAACTTTGCAAACCCAAAATTAGATTTCCTCATTTTTCTTATGAACTAATATTTTTGGCATGTTTACGATCCGTAATTTTAAAGTGCTTGCCCCGGAAAAGGTGGATGACATTTGAATTAAAATATTCAATATGCCACAAAATATAGTTTGTTGTCCATTTATCAAGCTATAAACTGTTTAATTTCATTGCAGGATGGCAACGATATCGATAGATTAAAAACATCTAATATGAAGGTCAACGCAGGCTACGTTGACGTGGTAAATTGTTGTTCTCAGCGTTCAACAAAAGTCGTGTTAACGAACGCAGCAGTGGAACATAACCGCAATCCACATATCTCGTAAATGGAAAGACACTCTCCATTGATTCACATTTGCGGCATCCATAGTAGCCGCGTTTTATTATCCACGAAATTCCATATGGAACTTTTTCATCAGAATCATTTTTAACACGTAATACAACAACAACTTGTCTGTGTGGATCCCAAGTTGTTGTTGTATTACGTTTACAGATCCATAGATAATACAACGCGACTGTTATTATAGCGCGTCCATTTGCGCAATGTTGTCCATTCTGCCACTTTGTGTTCCATGAAGTTTTCCAGAAAAATTATTTAGATCATTTTTACCTTATAGGTGGAACAAAGGAGTTAGAAAGCATTAGCGTATTTGTGTGTTTGGCAAAATAAAAAGCAACAATTTACCAAAGAAGTACATTTATTAAATATGTCGATTGAAAATCAAGAATAAAACAAAAAAGCATTGTGAACTGATACAGAATTCAATTAAAAAATCATTGCAAATAAATTACAATTAATAGTGTTTAAATTTGAAATCTCACAGCCGTCAATCCCATAAAACACAAAGCATTGCTTTTCTGTTCTAACAGTTTTCGATTTTTCGCCATAAAAATACATGTGGGAATAACATATTATTTAAAATTACATGTTCATATCCCATTACTGATCTTAACCAAAAAAACAGCCAAACAGCATGTACCAGTATCTATACATATGTACGTATTTGAAAAAATCTCTGAAATTATTTTATGTAGGTTCTACATAAGAGGCACTTAGATTTTCAAAAGAACCAATATGTGTGACATATTTTCAGTCAATTATTATAAAAGGATTTTCCCTCATCACTAAAACACGAGCAATTTAAATGCGCATAACAATGAAAGAAATTATCATACCCAACAAACTGGATATGGATGCTGAGGAAATTCATCTAAATAATGTATGATTTCTTGTTTTCGTTGGTAAATATCTACCAACGATGACGTGTTTACGTCGTTCTCGCAAACAAAAGAAAAAAATAAAAATTCAAATTTACCATGAATCAACCAACTACTACATAAGTGAACGTGAAGTGTCTGCTTTCCGTGTGAAAAAGACATGATAGGTCGGTACTTGGAATTCAGTTCTCGCAATCGCAGCACACAAATGCGATATATTGCTTTTCTAATCTTCTTCCCTTTCAAATCTCTTCGTTCCATAGATGCTTCTGCTAATATTGCAACATTGCCGAAGGACTATCATAGAGATGTTGAAGTCTAATGGCTGACAAAAAGAAAGCATTAGCGTGACAAAAATAATCTCAGTTACTATAAAACATGACCCAAAAACCACATAAATATAAAATTGAAAAGAAATATAATTTGTATTTCTACACAAAAAAAAAATAGACGAAACGAACATCCCCAATAAGAAAAAAAACATAACTTGAAAATAAAAATTAAGGGAAGAAAAACATATGAAACGTACCTACATAACTACATACCTATACTACCTATACATATAGAACCAACCAAAAAATGTGGTAAAACGTCAGAGACTTGGCTGGTAGCCAAACTCAGGCCTGGCATGCTGAAAGATACAAAATATTTATCTATGCATAATACATAGATACGCTGTGTCGTGTGTTACTTTTATTACACCAAACGAAGAGTTCTTTTTTGTACAACAAGGTGTATAGCACAAAAGTGCCATCTGGCGCATGGTATGGAAGCTGGGAGTTGAAAACTGATGAAGATGAATACTGTCCATCCAGCAGCACCATTCTACTGGATTTCAATTGCATTGCATCAAGCAGATTGGATGACATTGGCATATCTGTAAAGTTTTGGCCACGTCGCGTCGCTGGCAAGAATTTTCATACAAAAGGTAAAATTCGCTGAATATTTTATTTCCGATGCAAAAAGAATATTTTACAGCCTGGTTGACAGTTTTGTTGTTTTGGTTTTTTTTTAAGGAAAATCCAGGGAAATCTGGTGCGGGGCTTATTCTTCATGAAAAAACCTCAGTACATTAGCCTAGTTAGATAAGCTAAGAAAAGGCAAGCGCATCAAGACGAAATCACTTTTATAGAATGCAGAAATTTTAATAATTCTTGATTTTTACTTACGATATAGAAATGTAGTTACTATAGGGCAGGCTTTGAATTGTGTTATTTTTATTTATTTATTGTTTTAAACAAATCGAAATAATTTTTTCATCAACTATTAAACTTTTGATGATGTTTTTTGTGAAAAATACTTAAAAAAAAACTGTATTTTGTATTTTGTATTGTGTATTTTGTATGAAAAAATCCAAAATTTAGACAACATTTCGAACATTTTGAGTCTCTGAGAGCATAAAATTAAAAATAAGGACCACCGAGTATGCGCAGTACTATGTTCATGTGTCTGTCATCAACCTGGACGCGCTGAGTAATACAATAATGTTAATGAAAACGGCTGCAAGAACTTTGATAATTTTAGCCCAGAAATAGATAATTTGTTGTTAATTTGTGGGTTGAAACTGATAGGGGTTACCCAATGTATGTGTTTCGTTTTTTGGACGGCTTCAATTATCAATTCTAGCGAATTTATAAAGTAAATTTTCGGAAAAGACGAACTTCAAACTAATAGGTATGTTCGGTGTTCAGCGATTAACTGCCCGAACACTATAGAATTCTGCAACTGGAGCTGGAGCTGTGAAAAAAGTGTCGTACGTGCTATTTTTTACGTGCCCACAATGCGACTGTACCGCGTTTTTGTATATTTTAAAGAATATAAAATAACAAATAAATTCATATTTATTTTTAATTTCTGATATTTTTCTTTTAATTAATAATTGTTCTAGTAAAACAGTCACGAAAAGCTTCAATATTTTGTGTGGCCCTTTTTTTCTTCATGGAAATTAAAACATCAAAAGTGCTGTACGTGAAGAGTTAATAGTTAGTGAACTCTTGCAGCACCAATTGCGTCTGCGTTGCGTTGTGTTCGTAACATTGAATTTGTGTGTATTGAATATTTTGACAACATAATATTCACACGATGCTAGTATTATGGTTAGTTGAAATGTCAGTTGCTGATTCTTTTAATGATAAAAATACTAGCAGATTTTAGACCATTTATACATACAAAGAGAAATGGCTTAAATGTGGTAGAAATAATGACATTTTGTCAGTCGTGTAAATGCAGCAATAAACGTCTATGATTATCAATTTGATTTTCTTAAAATTAACTCAATTTATCAACTTTGTTGATACTTTTTTGTTTTGTTCACATACAAAGTTCAATAGTAAACAGATAAAGGTTCATGGATTTTTTTTAAATCTTAAAATCACCCAAAATTATCTATTAAGTATTTTAAACAAAAATATACTTTTTACATACAAACAATTAATAACTAGTCATTTTTTTGTTTTGTGTAAAAATGATAACAAAGTATTATGATCACTGTTTTTTTGTTATTGCTGAGCTAGCTACACGGTACACACTCTCATCTTACAAAACTACTGTGAAATAGGACACAATTTTTTGTAAGATTTAACATTTTTAGTCTTTGTGATATGTTTGAGACATTCGGCTGATTTAGTTTGAATAATTTTTTTTTAGGTAAAATTATTTCCTGACTTTTTTTAAATGTTTAAAATTTTAATATAGTTTAAGATAGGTAACTATTGTTTATTGTTTTGAGTTCTTACTTTCAAAACTAAATGCAAAAAAAAAACAATAACTCAAAAAAAAAATTGAATTGAATTGAATTGAATTTAAATGTACAATGAAATGCGATTTTTATGTGTATGTTTTTTATGATGGAAATCTTTTTCTGATTAGTATTTCGTCAAAAAGTCAAAGGCAACCCAAAGAGCGTATTTTGTAAGTTATTTAAATTAAAGTTAATGGTATATAGCCCTTTGTATATTTTCTTGGCAAGTTCAGTTTTTGAAATTCTTGTTAACAAATGTATCTATATAGGTATGTATGTATGACTTGGTGCTGAAGCATAAATGTATGTATTTGTATGTGCTCCAAGGAGTAGTTGAAACTATGTAATGTAAAGGTACATACATATGTCCAAAAGTTTCATTGCAAAATGCCTTCTTTTGCGAAGTTCGTAATGACGACGACCACTCTTATTTCTTTGTTTATATGGCCAATGGAATGACATGTGTGGATTCCAATGGAAAAAAAATTGATGTGACCATCTGGTGTAAGTTAATTTGATTTGTTCCGATGTAAGTACATAGGTACATACATATTGCTTTAAAAAACATAAAACAAAAACAGTAATTCGGAAATCCAAGAAACGGCTTTACCCATCAAAAACGACATAGCTACCAAATTTATTTGATATACATATTTAATTGATAAAGTTGATTTTCTTATTTTTTATGTGGTATTGGTATGAGAAATTGTCGCACCGATTTCTTTCTTTCTTTCTCTTTCGAAATTTTGCTTGATGGTATGTAGCCATATTTGAAGCAAATTTTTTATTGAAATGTTTGCAGAACATTTTTTAACATAATTTGACGTGTATACTGTGCATATTTCTGGGTGGCCGTAGGTATTCCATTTCCTTTAGTTCATTTACAATCGTTTTCACAATTGCTGGAATGGAATCATAGGATCGAATAATTCCTTCTGGAAGATGATAGTATTTATTAAGTTTTATGAAATTTGAAAAAAATTTAGCCAGGTACGTTTTCTTGGGAACAATTGAAAAACTTATATTAATATGTTCAACCAGTTTACCAGGGTGTTTACAGGATCGGATGTGGTTGTACCGTAATATAGTGCCTTTGGAACATTTAAATGTCTAATATAAAATCTTTAACAATTGCATAGGTGTATTGGAGTGTTATGTTGTTGGAAAAAAAAGATCGTGATTAATATCTGTTCTTCTACTCGGACGTCGTTTCCGTCACAACGCACGGCTGTGTCATAGATCACAGGTTTGGGATCACAACAAAAAAGGATTAAATATTCTTTTCAACGAAGAGCGAAGGTTTTGATTCTTTTCTGTCCGAAAGGTTATGCAAAGTCTCTCTACTTTGTCTTCAAATTTGAATGCTTTCTTTTGTGACTCGCGGTTGTTTATAATGTTTATATGCTTGTTTACTGTTTTGTACATTGTTTTGATATTTGTGAAATTTCAGAATGATGATTTTGTGAAACAATAACATAACAAAAACATGCAAACAATGAAATGCGAAATAATTATATGCCGCCAAATGATTCATTCCCATTGTATATATTGCATATGTGTATAAATGACAAACAATCATTTTATATCAATAAGGGTATGGTATGCTTAGCAAGAATTGTCTGGCAAACTAACATTTCGCGGACGTTCATTTGAACGTTTTTCGTTTCGCATTTTTTTTTGTTCAGCATTTTGTTATTTCCCATTTTACGTTTTTTTAAAATCACATACATACATATATCATACGACAAATTATCCTTTCGCATTTTTCATTTCGCAATTTTCATTAAGTTTTTTTGTGGGATTAGACTTTTAAAGCTCGGCAATTTTTCATTTGACATTGTTTTCATTTTTTTATTTGGCATTTTATTATTTCGCTTTTTTTTATTTTGCATTTCGTTGTTTCGCTCTTTTATTTATTCGACATTAAAGTGTTTTTAATTATCCACAAACACAGTGGAACAAATTATTATATTAATTTAATTATAATAATTTGTTCCACTGTGTTTGTGATTCATTGTTTCAATAAAGATCCCCTGAAGAAGACAGCAATACCTGTCGAAACGTCGGGAAAGTAAATGGAATAACCTTGTTTCATTGCACATAAAGTGACCAAAAAAGCCGAAGAGGAACCAGATTCTTCAACAATTCAAAAAAGATTTTCTATAATTATATATTTATTTACAACGAAAACATACAAATATATTTATTAAAAAAAAAACTAGTTCTAAAAAACACATAATTTTTAATTATCAAAACAATTATACGGCGAAATGATTTACCAGCGAAATACTAAACCGCTACGCGATATTTTTCGAAATAATGAAAAGGCAAAACATACAAAACAAAAACTAAACAACAAATTGCCAAATGATTTTTTCGAAATGATTGAAAATATTTTTTAAAAAAGCGTAAAATAAAAACGCCGAATGTAAATTGCGAAATGTTTGAAAAACATACTGAATAAAAAAGAAAACGTAAATTGCCAATTAAAGATTGCGAATTAAACGAAATATGTTACGACTAAAGCGAAACAAAGAAATGCCAAATGAATTTTTCTAAACAATTGTGACCCATCACTCAGACTACACTTATCCAATGACAAGTTCAAGTTTTATTAAAAAGAAAAGCAGCACGGTCACCATGACCACTGTGAAAAGTAGATGTGGAAGAACACATTCATGGAACATGCTATGCCGGGCATGTCAAAAGCTTAAACATACTGCTGAATGAATGCATCGTTTGCAGTAAATCTTGTTTTTTGTATTTTACGTTTTCTTTCTTTTTTTGAAATGCTTACCACGATAACCCATGCCACATCACATCTCCTCAACCTTTATCTATCTGCTACAACAGCAGTGGGATTCAATGGATTGTTTGATGGGCAGACTCACAATACTACTTGTAGGTAACGTCCAGCTGCCTTCATTTCCACCACTCGAAAATAGTTCTCTTAAGAGCAGGAACTTGGATGAGCTTTAACGCGATGATGGTGTAACGATTGCAAATGCTATAGAGTTTCAAGTGGTTGATAGATGTTCATTGTCGAAGCTGGTGAAATGGCAAGAGGCAATGGATAATTATATACGAAGGACTGGTGGTGACGATGCTGGTATAGTGTCCTACTTAGCTCATGGATATGACCCAAGCGCTCGCCAAACATATTAACGAAACTATTGTTTTCTTTTGCAACGTCTGTTTATCGAAATGCTTTGAATGTATATGGTATGATATGGTAAGTCTTGGTATGTTGTTCTTTTTGCCGCGCACCCAATCAACACCCGAGATCCTATATAGTCATGAGGACCATACTGCAGGCATCATTAAGAAGAAGAGACGATAGGTTGCAGATATTCCACTGCTAAAGGGGTATATTATAGCAACGACTATAGAAGCACGAGAAATGGTATCTTTTCATTTCAACGTACAAACAGGATTTTACTTTATTTCGAACATAGACTTGGATACCGCTTCCAGGATTATTTTAATGGATAGGAAGAATCTGCGGTGAAATACATGGCAGACGTAATTTCCAGAGGCAAAACCCGCATCCACTTTTTGTGGTTGTTAGCCTTGACTTGGCGTTGTTTTATATGAAAGAATGTAGAATATATTATTATGTTGGCATCGGCAGGTGTGTGAATTACATTTTAAAAAGATGGATGCATATTTTTTTATATAAAATAATTTAATAAATATTCATGTGCATTGTGCATATGGTATGAGTTGTAAATAAATAAAATAAATTTGGTGGAGTGACAGCTTGTACAGAACTATGGCCTAGTAACGTGGATGTATGTGTTTTACCGGCAGGAATGAAGGAGACCTACATTTTTCTACCGAATCCGAGATGCAATTTTTTATAACAAGAGAGTATCCTTGAAAAAATCCAACTGTTTTTAGGTGGCACCTGTCGTGCGTCATTGTAGATATTGTTATTGTTTTTTAATAGTTTATATATATAATGAAAATTTTTTAGTATTGTTTCTCCTCCCAACCAAATTCCTCCCTAGCATATTAAATTACAGACTTAAAGCTTCTATAGGTGTAAAATCTAAAAAAATCTAAGCATGTTTAGCCGAAGACAAAAGTCTTATGTCAATATATTTACATAATATGTGCATATTACTTTCATCCAAAGTGTCTCAAACGATGCTTAGCATGTTTGTTTTGTTATAATATCGGCCATTCACTTTGAGACTGTCGTAAGATAATCGGAAATTCTCTATAACTGCTTTTAAACGCTGCAATTACCCCCTGCAGTTTATAAGCACGTTGGCAGGGGACGTATGCGGTGTCCGGGGTAAACAAAGTTGCAGAGATTGAAATAACTGCAGAGTTATTGCTCTTTCTTCTTTGTGCTTTTTCCTATTGTTTGACACATAAGCGGAGTAAAGAGTGTGAAGAGATATTTCCTTCTCATTTAACAAACATTGCAGCTATTAAAATTTGCAGCGTTTAAATGGATGCTGCAATCCGAAAGAAACTCAAAAGAGAAACCCCGTTAAAAATTACAGTCGTCTTAAAGCAGTCTATCAACTTCGCGACCGGGACCACCTCAACGTGAATATTCCCCTAATTTGTATATTTTTCTTCCTCAACAATTTTTTGTTAGAAGGTCATTTTTTTTTTGAAAACTATTGATTTCAAAGAATAAAAAAAAATATATTTAATTTAATAATATTTAATCAAAAATAGGCTTAGCACTTTCTGTTAGTGTTGCCGCTGTTTTTATTTTGATATGCGAGAAATTATTTTTTAATAATTATATATTTTTGACATTAAGTTTATTTTTAACGGGTATATGTATATCGACCACCCTCCCTACTATGGTATGATTAAAAACTACCTTTACTTTGTCCTTCTATGTACATGAATTGTTTTGCGGGGCGAAAGTTATTGTGCTCGTGTTCCATCTTTAATTTGTAACTGATCCTTATAGTGTTTTCTAACCAACACCAACGGTTTTCTACTTACCTTCCTCATCGGCCAGCTCTTTGGTTATTCTAAAAGAAATCTTACTAATATCTTCCCATAAAGCTTTTTATTGTTCTTGTACCAGGAAGAAATAGGCAAAGTTGAATATTTCCTTAAACTTGTTGAACTTTTTTTGTTTTATTATTTGACTTCATAAAATATTCTTTCTCATTAAATTGTTGGCACTTGTCCAGTATTTGAACTCGGAAAGCTTCCGGCTATTAAATTAAGTGCCCTCAAATATTATAACTGGGTTTTCCTTTTCTTTTTTCTTAATTTGTATCCATTCCACAGCTACGTAGCTGTATAATTTGAATGTTTTATTGAAGTAAAAAACATGAAAAGGTGATTGTCCCATTTGGTCAAGTTTATTTAAACTTTTGAAATTTTCAAGACGAACTGAATTGGTTCTTTGAAGTGTTTGAACGTTTTAAATTTCTAAATGGCAAGTTATATAATAATAATATACATACATATATAGGACAATAAAATGAAGTATCCTTTAAATACATCTAATAAATTTAAATTTTAAAATAAAATCTTAGGAACAATACAATGTCTACAGTGTTTCCTAACTTATATGTATTTTTAATAAAAATTCTTAGCTATGCCTTTTATTCACACAATTTGAAATTCTTTTAAGTTGACAAGATTTTGTACAGAAAGTTCTATTAGTTTTGTAGTCAGCAATAGAGCTTAATTCACGGCATACCAAAAGTTTGCTTTTGTATAGGTTATATAAACTTTAATTTAATTTAAATTTGACCACTATTTAAAAAAATATTATTTTATGTTCTCCCACGTTTTAATACTTTTTTTTATTTTTAAAATAAATGATAATAATTTATTCATTGAAAACCTTCAGATCCCTTACCACTGGAGGATGGGGGGAAATCATTTAGCTATACGTAAGACAAGCTTAAACGGCTTCTGACTGAACTAGTGAACTATGAATAGAATGATGCTACGTATATGAAATAGATAATTGTGTGACAATGGAGTGAATCTGACATTGTTCAGATGAACCCTTTTTATAACATATTTAAATGGTGCAGCAAATCGCTGTTTGACTGCGGTCATTCAATTATTGTGTGTCCTTGCTGATATAAGAAATCTGCATTCTTTTCTTTAAGTATCGACTTCCATACATAAATTGCAGAAGGCCAAATATTTTTGCCTGTTTCTTGCAATCGTATTACATTTTTTATTAAAATATACTTGAAGGTTTAATGTTTTTACCATTTTGTGGGGACGCACAAGTTGGCTCTGATATAACACCTTTCCATAGATATTTCTAAGCATCTTCTTACTATACTGCAGTATGTAAACCAATATTGTTTCTATTTCTAACCAACAAAAACTGTTTCCCCTTGAGCTGAAAAACTTTAAAAGTAAGACTTTACATCAAATTTAAAATCTTAATTTGAAATCTGTTGAATGTAAATTCGTAGATTGGTTACTTAAATAAACAAATAAACAAAAAAAATATATCAATGTATGTATGTATATCCTTAAAATCAGTCTTTAATTACATTACTATTTGACTATAACTACTTAAAATTCCAAAATAAAAAAAAATAACTTGAAAGAATAAAAATGAAAATTTTACTTGATTTGGACCCGACTTAAAGTTTGTGTAATTTATAGTTTTAATTCTAATCTTAAATTTAAATTTGTACTTTTATTGAAAACCATTATGTTGCATGACTGTGATAGAAGCATTTCAAAAATATTTATATCCCTCTCTCCATCTGCAAACGTTAATTATGTCAAAATTTAAAAAGCTTTAAATTTATTTTATAGATATAAATAAGCTAATATCAGATTTGATAGAATTTAAATCACACAATATGTGCTTAACCCTCAACAGAATTAAAATAAAAAATATTGTATCCCAGAATCCGCAGGCATAAAAGCCTATTCTATTTCAAATAAATGCCATTCATAGTTTCAGGAGTGTCAGGGGCTGCAACAAAAAAAAAAAAAAAAAAAAACAATGAAAAACTTTTTCAACAATCTCTAAAGCCAACACGATTTAATGCCCATAAATTGATGCTTTTCACTTCGTTTTCACACTCGATTTTGCATCAAGCTGGAACAAATAAAATGAGAAAAATTGCTATTTCATTCTCCAGTCGCCCATTGCATATTCGTTGAATAGAAATTGCAACTCATATCCGATTGTGGTGTTACTTCCATATATCCGTATAGCAATTCCTATGACTGAATTCAACAGGGCTGGATTTATAAAAAATCTGTTCCAAGGAAATATCTTGACCTAGATTTTTTTCGCTTCTGATTTTAAAAAAATTATTTTTTTAAATTTGAATTTGAAGGAACAAAATACCCGGTGCGTCAACAATAAGAACAAGTAAAGCTAATGACTACGGCTTGGATTTGCATGCAAATGCATGTTTTTTCTCACTACATTTAGAAGCCTAAGACCAAATCGTCTTTACGAATCATAAAATTTCCTTAAAAATGGCATTCAATCGTTAGTGCATATTTTGCATATTTTATGCAAAATGCATATTTTTATAATAAATGAATATTTGGATAATAAATGCGTATTTTAAGTGCATATTTTCACATTTTTCGTTAGCTGTCGAGTAAAAATTTGTGACGAAAAATCTGGGTCGAGAAGTTGGTTTAATAAATAACGCATTATGTGCATGGAACCTATAACTCGATATTTATATCATGAATGTAAACAGTAATAGTCGACAAAGTGAACGCGTCCTTTGAAAACACATACCCTCCTCACTTCCTTTGAACTGTTAAGATTTTGGAAACTTCCACTTTGTCGAGGAGCTTATTCGCTTCCAGAGTTCGCATTAATTTTTACAAACACTTACGCATAATATGCGATTTTTTGATTTACTAATATTAACGCACATTTCCAACAAACACACACCATTCCTCACTTCTCACAAATATAACGACATTTTCATAAATTTCAAAAGTTTAAATGATATATTAAATTTGAGAAACAATAACGAAAGCAGTTTCGATAATTTTACAATAGATGAAATTTGTTGTTTCAAAAACGCCCCTCTTACGTCAGTTGATGTAGAACGTTCTTTCTCTCTTTACAAAAATTTTCAAAGGCCAAATAGGCAAAGTTTTGTATTTGAAAACTTTAAGCAAAGTTTCCTTATTTATGTAAACAAAACATATGAAAATACTTAGTACGTAACTTTAACATTTTTTCGTTTTTGAAAGATATTTACGTATAAATTGTTAACGTTTTAAATAGTAAATATTTACTTTTTTTTTATAACTTTTTTGTTATTTTTGTTAAAATTATATTTATAAAAACTGAATAAAAATTGTTTTATTTTAAATTGTTTTTTGGGAAAAATAAGGTAAAATAATGTTTTTTTAAGTGCATATTTTCTATTTTTAAGTGCATATTTTAAGCGCATATTTCCGATTTTTAAGTGCATGAAAATCCCAGCCCTACTAATGACATATGAGCATATTTTTTTCATGCGTCTATAATATGTACTTCTAGTTCCTCACCCATTTAGCTGCTATTTTTGCAAACTTTAAATAAATTGTCCAAAGAGTTAAGACTATTCGTGGAATTTGAATTATTCTTAAGCCACATTGAAATCGATTTCTAAGAGTAAAAACACGATGAGGGAAAAGTTGTTATACCCGGAAAAGTTGTTATATCGGAGGATCCTATAATTTTTGCTTTTTTTAAGAGTTTAGTAATTCATGTTTTGTTGACGTGTATCTGTTTACTTCGAAATGTCAAAGTAGAATTGACATTTTCCGCCATTTGCAACCAGTGACAACTTTTGCGCCACCTTGTAGTTGAAGGAGTGAAACTGGTTTCAAAAGTATAATGTATGTTGGAGGTTTTGCTGCTGCTTCAGGAAAAATCTTTGCGACTTTTCCACTTCTTCGTATTCTTTTTAACCCAAAACCTGTGCCTACGTTCTGCAACTCTCGCATCGATAAAATTGTTTAAAATTATTTTTTGCAAAATAAAATGTTTCACTTTGTTTGATTCAGTATTTCTGTGCAATTTGTATTATTGCGTAAAATAGAACAAGTACAAATTGAGTCGAAAAAACTTTGGCGCCCTATAAACGATCGTCTCTTTCACCAAACAAACCCAAAACAGCACCTGACTGAATAATAATGATGAATCATTTAAGATCAAAAGCAAAAGAGGCAGCAGCAGTAGCTGCAGCACCAGAAACAGTATAGCAGCTCCATCAGATGCAAATGCTGGCAAATCTATTTGACAGTTTTATGTATGAAGTTTTCAAAGTTTCATTATCCCTCGGAATTCGATTTGGGTGAATCCCTAAAGGAGGTTGAATGTTCCCTTTATTGAACTTGAATGTATATGATGCGGTACTAAATGCTTTATTTGAAGAATAATTTAGGGATGAAGTTAGAAATATTTCATATCTATTCGTAGTTATATGCAATGAAGGCTACTACCGTTTAGCTTGGTATAGAATCCCAAAATGCCACACTTTCAGAGTTGCTGATTAATGCAAATATGTCGGATCAATGTGTTTATATTCGCTGCATGCCGTATATAGGACATAGTATAGGACATGTCCTCCACAGGGACGTTTATTGACTGTCAGTTTTGTTTTAATACGTATTTGTAAAAAAAGTTTAGTTCGACGTGTATTGTGAATAAAATTTTATTGATAATGGCAACATAAATTGCTAAACAAGTAAATTATGATTTAATAATATGAAAATAGAAAGAATGATATTTCTACTTAATAATTTTCATTGAGAGTTTATTGTTAATTTAATTACTCATCGAGAACATTTATAACAAAAAATGTCTTTATGTCCTTTTAGTACAAGTTAAATAGGACATATAAAACATGGAGAATCAAAAAAGTCTATACAAATATTTTTTTAGGGATGTGTGTTTTTTGAAGGGTAGAGAGGGGTAAATTGAGGCATTTAGAGCAGTATTGACGTAACCCCAAATGTGACGTCAGCTTGGCGGGATCTTTTCGCAGTTCTACTCTCTTAACTTAACTTAACACTGTCACGACGTTAAAAAATTGAAACAAAAGACACATCGACGTGACGACGAGAAATGATTTATTATGAATTATTTCACTATTTAAAATTTGTTTTTAAAAGAGAACAATTGTAAAGAGATGTTGTCACCTCGACTCGGCATCTCGTTTTCACAAAGCGGTATTGTGAATAATGCATCAATCTTCGTGATGATAAATAATAAAAACACACAAATCTGTGGAAGTTAATTTTTAATTTATTTACAACTAAAAAATACTTAACTTATATACATAATTTATGTTTAAACATTTAAAATTCACATTTAACAATATACTTATAAACTAAATGTAGATCTTTACGTTTTTTGCTATTATTTGTCCTTTACCACTTTGTTCAACTTGCATCCTAGGCAAGTAGGCAAAATATCGACTCTATGTTCTAATCAAGCAAAAACAAAAACACCAGTGGGTAATTCCATGTTAACTTATATGTTACATGCGGGACAGTATGACAATTTTTATAATTATCATAATTTCTGTAAATATAACTGATGTATGATACAAAAAATAATCGTTTTGTCCGCTAAAATAAAATAAAATTTTTACGAAAAATAGATTTTTAGTAAAAACAAAAACTCATTGGTAACTCACGATTCCATTTTCGGATACTTGTTTTGTGACTGTAGTTTGTTGGTTTTGTTTAAATAAATTAATCAATTAATTTTAGATACTTTGTTGAAATCAAGAAGATTTTATTACTAAAAACATTTCATAAAATTAATATAAAAATACATGGTAACTCACATTACCAAAGATTTTATTCTGCGATTTTGATTCAAAAATTTAAGATTAAACCTTTTTTTTTTATTTATGTAAAATTATTTTCAACAATACATTTTAAAATTGTTAGATTTTTTGTTCTAATTTCTAATTTTAATAGTTAAAAAAAAGTAAAAAGGGGGAAAAATAAATTCTGCACCTTCATGTCCGCTTTTTCATGGAATTACCCAAATGAAAAATATTAGTCCTAAAATCCCACTGTAAGATTAATTTCAATAAATTATTTAAGAAACATTAAGTTTTTTGTATGAAGCAACAGTGTATCTTTAAAAAATATTAAACACAATACAAAAGTAATATACAAAAATATTTCTAAAATTATTCTTTGATATTGCACTACAAAATTATTCCAAAATTCACTTTGTTTTTAAATTTAAAGGTTTATACCAAATAGGATAATTTCGTTGAAAAAATTGTCAAATTTAATTTCAAACTATCAAATTTCCAATACAAATTAAAATTTCGAAATGATCTAATATCAACTAAATTAGGTACGAAATTATGTTGAAAACTAAGTTGAACGAATACTAACGAATTTTTAGACCCAATTGAAAATACTTTGACTATAATTTATTAAATTACCCAATTTTGGCTTTGACAAAGAGGTAAAATATAAAAAAGCTTAAGTGAAAAGCATATTGAGCCATTTTCATAGTTTTCTCAAAAATAAAAGTAGATATGTACATTGTACATATATGTATATTAAGCCAAAGTTATTAAAGGAAAATAAATTGAATAAATTTTCAATGCAGATACAGACTATAATATATGGACAGAGAAATAACACACATTTGAAAAAGTCTTTCAGTTATTTTGAATGCCTATTGTTAAAATCAATATCAAATATCAAAGCTCGTTTGCTGAGACTAAAATAAAGGTGTTAAATTTTAGACAAAAGTACTTTAATATTATGAGTTATTGAACAACTCAAAGTGCGCCCTAAATAATGTTAAGCATCGCGGAAGAAGCTGGAGAGCTTTTTCGCATTACAAAGTGTGGATCCAGTTAGTTATAATAACAAATGACAGGATAGATAAGTTTGAAAAACTCTTAAAAATAAGTAGCTCTTAATCCAAAACATCAAGCGGTTCAAAATTTCGTTTCAGAAGAAAAATATTTGAATAATATTTAAATAAAACTAATGTAAGGATGTTCAGATCCGTCAAAAAGTTTGGGCGACTTTAAACTAAAATAAATAAAATGCATGAATGGATCGCACGAACTTGCTTTTATGTACGATCACACTGTGGTTTTAAAGTCTTAATATTTTAAAAACTATTCATCTGATAGCAAAACTTAGGTAGTTTATTTGACTAAATAAATATAAACAATATAGTAACGTTTTGCACATAATTCAGTGCATGAATTCAGACTGAAATTGAAATTGTTAAAAAATCGATATAATTAGATATAAATTTCTGAATTTCTAATTTCTTAAACAAATATCAAATTATGAGAACAAAGTTATAAAAATCACTGGTACGTTTTTTCTTTTTTAATAATTTTGTATGTAAAAAATTTTGAAAACGCTTAAACAAAAAATTGGGCACAATTTTTTTAGTATTAATTATTAACTTTATTATTAATTTTCCAAAAAAAACATCTACTCATTTTCGAAATATCAAATTAAAAAAAATATATGTTATTTTATTTAAAAGCTTTTATGTAAAAAAAATTCTGTAAAATCGGTTCAACAAATAATGAGATATTCGAAAACCGAAAAAATGGTTCTATGAGAGACACCGTTAATAATGAATTTATAACAAATTTTGTCCAATAATATTGTAGACTGTTCTAAAATTAGCTCACATAAAAATTTAAATCACAAACAAATCATTTTTGAGAAAAATGAGATAATTCCTTAACGGGTTTTTAACACTTGTATGGTAGGTACTGTAATTTATGGTTACAAGAATAAATTTTGTTTAAAATCTTCTAGATAATGTTAAAAAACTGCTGAATGCCAAGTTTAATATATATAGAATAAATAGTTTTCAAATTATTAAGTTTTCAAAAAACACTAAAAAAAATTATACAATAACTTTTTAAACATTCTCTATTCTATTCTCTATTCTAAAATTGATCAAAATCAGTTAAACCGTTTTTGAAAAAATCAAAAAATGATTCTATGAGAGGTATTATTAATAACCCTTTTTCGCAATTTCGGTTTTACAAAATGGTAGCCTTTTTTAATAAAAAAAAATTACTGAATTTAAAATAGAAGTTTTGCGCACGTTTTTGAGCAAAAATAAGATTTTCATTAATTACTTTAAAAAATTTACAGTTATTTTTGGTTTAAAAAAAATGAAAAAAACCTGTCGAGAAATACCCAAAACCCGCTAGATACCAAGTTTAAAGAAAATCCTCCCACCCGAACAGGCATACAGACGGACAGAATCATCGTAATTTAAATGCGATCAAATCCTCAAATTTCGATTTGCTTTACGAATCCATAATTGCCATACCTATAGTAACCACACTCTAGTAAAAACCTCAAAACTCACAGAAGATAATAAAATTAGTAAATTCTTACATAAATTGTGTTATATTTATAATTTTTTATAAAAAAAATAGCTTTCTATAATTATTCCAATGTGTGTTATTTCCGTATGCAATAGAATTCATATCATCAAAAACAAATAAATTAATGTGATATTTAATTTGTTATGAAGTTTCCTAAAAAAAAAAAAAAAATAACGACTATGTAAAACATACTTTCAAAACAACATTTCATAACGTATGCTTTTTCACTGTCCATATATAGCTGAAGGTGGTAGGAATTCTTTTCAAAGTAATTAAATTATTACTTGTCTTGAATAGAATCCCAGTATATGTAGGTACTCATGATCTATAATTTTGATGAAAAGTTCTATTTCCCATCGAAAAATTTGAAAAAAAAAACATTCCAGCAAAAGCATTCGCATCAGGAAATAATCTGTTAATTAAAAAAAAAAAAAAACAAAGAGTAAAAGAAAGAGCTTAATATATTTTGAAAGTAAATATTATTATTTAGCAAATTAATAACATTATGTAAACATTTATGGACGTGTAAAATTAGAAGCAAAAATAGTTAATTAAATAAAGTGTGTGTTTATATGAATACAAAATTATGAAATTATTATCAAACATTTTCACAGAATTTAAAACTGAATCTCAGATCAACCATATTTATTTTATACTATAGATTCGTTAAAGCTTATTTGATGAAAAAAATAGCAAATTAATTTAATTTTACCCAAAAAAAGATAAAATAAATAAAACTATACAATGGGAAACGATTATACCTATTTATTTTCCCATATATTTTTTTTTTTTTTATTTTATTCTCCCTTTTTAAAGTTTTTATCACCTACTCGATGGCATATTATGTGATACAGTTTGACGTTTGAAATAGGAAACTTATCGCATTTCGATCATATTCATACATTCATAAACTCATTTTATTGCAAACTTCCATTACTATATTCCGATGTGTTCCATTTGATAAAATTATCATAAAATGAGTTTCTTTCCAAATGACAAACGTTTCTCCATAAATTATCTCAATGCCATAGTTACTGTCTACATAAAATATAGAATATGGGTATCTACAAGATTGAAATTAAACGTTTTCATAAGTTATAAGCTTTATTAAAAATATTTTTAGGGCTTTTTATATTGAAGCTTTTAGCAACATACTCTTATTTTTGGCGGATTGAGGTTGAAACCCCGAAATAACTTTTTGGTGAATAAAATACCACAAGAGCTAATCATATTTTACCATCAACCATCAAGCCTTCAAATTTGAGAGCAACACTCTTTTCCAAGTTATAACTATGTACATTTATATTTATATGGATTAGTTATAGACCTAAGCAATAAAATACATGCCTGGATAGTATTTTTGAGGAGATTGTTTGAAAAAACAAAAAAAAAATAATTGTTATTTTACAATAGGTGTGTTTTTTGCAATCCCCGGGACAATTGGTTGAAAAAAACAATTAGCGACGCCATCAAAGAAAAAATGGATTTTAGGTAGAGAATATCGATAACAAGTACATATGTAAATTCACTTCGGTAACACAATTTTTCTGTGCGCCTTAGTTAAGCCCCGAAAATTCTCTGGGTTTAGCTTAAGCCCGCAGGGGGTTTTGTTATTGCATTTAACATGCTGATGGTTTAACCCCGAAGACGTCATCTTTTTCGTCCAATTACCCTTGGGCT
The DNA here is from genome assembly GCA_951394125.1 of Epistrophe eligans. NCBI lineage: Eukaryota > Metazoa > Arthropoda > Insecta > Diptera > Syrphidae > Epistrophe > Epistrophe eligans. The sequence goes on from OX596028.1 coordinate 58,200,899, forward strand.
TGCAAAAAAATTCGGAAATTTGGAAAGTGTTAGTAAGAAGTTTGTTAGAAGTAATAGTGTGATAAATTATAAAAAAAGAAACTATACTGAATAAAAACTGAAAACGTACCTTATATGATTTTTTTTTCTCACGGTTCATTATGGCTTGTTTTAATTCATGTTCACTTTTTTTATTTAACATCCATACAAATTAAATAGTGTTAATAATGTTAATGATTTAATTTCGCAGTAGGATCTCGTTCTATAAAATATTAATTTCAGCTTAAATAATTTTGTATTTTCTTAAAATAATTGCATCGTTAATTCCTCATAAGATTGCACATAATTTGCTTTACTCAGTGCAACTTTGCACACCATAAAGCAAATCGTCCAATTTCAATTTAGCTTTAATATTAGTCGGAGCACCATGTCCAGGCCTTCCCCAAAATGTATCAAATGTTTCAAAATGTTTGCTGCACAAATCTTTTTCAAGCTGCTGCGACATTGAAAAGCTGCGACGTTTTTGTGACATTTGATTATTCAAATCACTCAAATAATGTAGATCTGTATTGGTCGTCCATCTGTAGAAGTTGGTTTAGGTTGAGGTGGTGCATTTATGAAATGATTTTATTTTTTTGTTTTAATACAAATTTTTTAATGTATGTAATTGTTTTATGACAATAGGAGTGCGTTTTATCTGTTTATTATTTTTTGTTTTGTTTTGGAACGTCAATGAAATGCTCTTATCGGATATGCAAGGTGAATTTTTTTAAGCAACATTTACTATTGGAAGCGTACCTATTATCGGATGAAGTCCGTTTCGTAACATCCGTACTAGATAAACTAATTGGACGGATCTCGGCTCGTCGTCGTGCCAGGAGTGGAACTAATTCCACACCACCACCATCATGAATCCCTGATGTCAATGTACAATGACGGGAGAGGCGAGGACATATCGTTACTTTCGAGTCCTTCTTATTTCCTTTTCGATTTGATCTCGTTTTTTCATAGTCTTTATTTGGCGACGATGAAGACAATTTTACTGGACTACCTCCCTTTTCGGGGCATGTACAAGTACAAAGGGTACAACATTTATCCGATTTCTTTGATTGCCGCTTCTTGAAAGTAAGTTTTTCAGCTGGTGTAACTGGGTTATCTTGATCCAGCTCCTTGAGCATCTCCTTATTGGTCCAGCCCTAGAAAAAAAAAAAACAAACAAACAAACAAAATGACTTTAATGTTTCTGAACGCTCGTAAAACTTCTCGTTATATACCAAGGACCTCATAAACGAACTGCCCTGTCCCTTTGGACTTCGACAAGATTTGCCACCTGGTTTTGCCCAGTTCTGTTCATTCTAAAGCAAATAAATCACTAGTTAAAAGCTCATGCATAATATAGACAAATTGAGGCGAAGAGTAAAAAGAAAAACAATTGCCCTTGCTGCTATTACCCTACCGCTTTGTTTCGATGTTTTTTACTTGTTCTTCCCAATGACGACGAAGGACACTCATGTTTTTTGTTAACAACTATCTTGTCTAAGGTTTGCTTTCCCTTGGGAAGAGATTTATAACACACTTCAATGTCCACATGACCTTTGTTTCTAAATGTCATCGCTGGGTGATCCTTCAATATTATTTGCAAGCCATCTGGTGTCTTGTGAACCTTTCCATCCCCTGACAAGGGTGTATTCTCAATGATTGCGTATTTTTTTGCCACCTCACAATTGGCAATGGAGATGTCAGGAATTTCGGTCACGGCCATACCGTGACATTTTCTTCGTTTTCCCGGTGAAAAGTAATTGCTGTAGCGACGACAGGGTAGCAATACCGAAGAGCTTCGGTTGAGGGGCATTGCGCTCTGTAAATAAAAGAAGGAGGCGATTGCATTAATTATATCTGCGCACATATGTGTATATGTATGTGTGTGTAATAATATGTGACTGAGTAATTAATAATTTACAATAGATGGAGTTGAGTGCAATCCGATTGAAGAAATGTCCCTTCTGCGTACGTCGACGTTAGGTGCTCCGCCTCCAGGTCGTCCCCAAGGGCAGTGTTTGACAAACATGTCATAATACTAAAAAGAAAAAAATATAGGAATTTGTTAATTACAAATCTTATACAATTTAAGAACAGATGTTATAATTTTTGGACTTAAAACAATTCAAAATCTATTTGCAGAATGTTCAAAAAAAAAAAATTAAAGAATCAAGTTACAAAAAATTAACTTAGATTATAGCTACATCCTTTTTTGTGTGTATGTCAGTCAATATATTCACTGAAAACAATGATAACGTAAATATGTATAAAGAAGAAAATCGATTTTCATGCACTAATTTTTCGTTGAGCTATTTATTTACCTGTAAACAAAACATTCTAAATATCGAATGAAATGTATCATTTCAAAAACTGTCGATAAACTATTATTCGTAAACTGTCAACAACAGAATCTAAAATTCATTTCAAATTTAAACGAGAAATTTGTTCTATTTATATGTAATTGTGCTATTCACGTTGCAACTAAAAGACATTTGGCCTTACTAATAACCAAACTTAGTTAAGAGTTAAATTAAAATCTCCAGGTTTCAGAAAAATCACATACTAATAACGAATTTAGTCTCCAGGTTAGTCACTAGCAAAACGTTAAAATTTAATACACGGAATTCCATGTTTAAGCTGTACACTAAACAAATAAAATGGCATTTAAATGCAAGTGTTGTCGGTTGTTCTATTTAATAGTACGTAAATATGTATTTAGTACACTTAAATCTACTTTAATGTTATTAGTCGGTTCTGATTGGTTTATTCATTGTTGGTTTCAATCTTCAGATAATTTGTTTTGAAGTGAAAACATTGATTTTTTATGGTACAATTCTGCCCATAGCTTTCTAGCTATATTGTGGAAACAAACCCTGTCGTTCAAACTGAAAGCGGATAATTAAAGGTGTCCAGAAGAATAATGCGACGGGCAAATTCAATCTGCATTTTTACGAAGAAGGCGAGGGGCATATAATGAAAGGCGATGTGTTAGAAAAATCAGATATAAGGAGATATATAGATAGAATCAATTCATACATCAAATTTAAATTTTCCATATCTTCTTTTCATTGTTGATGCAGAGAAAACAACGTCAAATGAGTTCTAACGCACCAACAGCTAGCTTTCGAGTTATTAAAATAAAAATCGGTATTTTATTAAATGTAAATTTAAAATATTTTATTTTACCAAAAGAAAAGCCCGATTAATTAACAATTTAATGAACATTAAAATTATACTGATCAATTTCGTAAGGAATTCCTTACTTTCAAATTTATGTACATATATATTGCGAATTAATGAAGTTTAATTAAAAAAAAAAATATTTCCTTGCTAAATGTTGTGTACTTAAACTAAAATATAGATATGTTCAATAAAAATCATTTGAATACTTTGTATCAATTCACTATCTATTAGTACCGACATAGCAGGTGGTAAAAAAGAATACGACAATACTTAACATTCTTGGGTTTTTTCTTTATCTGTTGTCTAACCTTGCACTTGACTAAAAGTCGACATTAGTGCTTGGTTATTAGTAAGGCCCATTAGGTCTTGCTTCAGACATATAAAGTTAAAATTATTAAAAATATTGCATTGATTGAAGCATAGTTTATTTTTTTCTAGTTCAAAACTAAAAAAAAAATTTTACCGCAGTCACTGCAAAAAAATTGGTAGTATACTTAACAGATATCCTTGTTTAACATCAGAATTTGTCTGATATTTGTCAATATAGTATTTTCCTTTCACGTGTACTAACTTTTTTTTTAAATACATATGCACAATGTACCTACATTATGTACATAGATATTTTCAAAATTCACATTTGAAAAATTGCGTTAAACGTTACAAAAAGAAATCAAATTTCTGTGTTTCCTCTAAAAATACTGTGATATTGAAGTCAGTGTTAAAATAGTATTTATATGGTGAAATATCTCTCCCGAAAGCCTGATGATTGATATTCACTGTTTATACACATAGATGTATAATTGTATACGTTCAAGGTTCTAGGAGAATAGAAGAAAATTTTCTCTGATTGTTTAATTATTACCCATTATACAATACATGGTTAGTAGTTTAGATTTGGATTACTTCAGAATTTGATTTGGAAGAAAATTGTTCATTTTATTGTTTAATCTTTTGGTTTTGTTTTGTTTTGTTTTCGATAAATCAAAATTCTCTTCAATTGATTTGAATTTACATAATTTATTCGAATATAATTTATTCGAATTTAATTTATGGGTGGGGTCACAATTCTGTTTCAAATTCCTTAATTTTACGTAAAAAACAAACTAAGGGTATTCATGTAATGATGTAAAACACTAGATAAGTTTACCATTTGGTTAAGTTTACGAATTGGTTTAGTTTACGTTTTGGTTAACTGTCAAATTTTATATTTTAAATGATTTACACAATTTTGTTAAAATTCCCCAAGGATTTTACTGCGGAAAATTAACCAAGTGTTTTTGGTAAACTTAACCAAATGCCATTGTGACTTTTAGAATTAGCCGTGTTCAAAAATATGATATAAATATAAGGTATCGCAGAGAACAAGGAAAAACTCTGCCCGTGTTCTGTAACAATCGCATTGAGATTAGTTGGCGATAAACGTTTTGAATAAAAGCTTTGTTTATACAAAACAAATAAGACGTCTAAATTTTTTGACCATTATTGATAAGCATTGTTTATTAACTTTTACTAACAAAAAAGAAAGTGAACTTAACTGAAGGAAAAGTATATATCCACTGTTATGGGCGCGCCATATGATTTTTCTTGTATTGATTCAATTACACAGCATTTAACCAAACGAATTAAAAAGGGCGTTCATACAAACTTTTTTGTAAACTTATCATTTTACACAATTTGTAAACTTACGACGTTGCATGAATACCCTTACTATTTTATACAATTTATTAAACAAATTACAAAAGATCAAAGAAAAATTTTTTAGTTTGTAACAGTTACATTGTTGTTTTAAATCTCACGTTTTGTTGTCCCAGCATACAAAACTTATGAATTGATGTTGACATCTCATTTTCCTGTAAATACCTTATAAATACATATGTATGTATGTACATATGTACATATGTACAGTCCATATATTCACAAAACACTAGAAGATTTATAATCCTGAAAAAAGGGACTTGAGTTGTTTTTGCTCTGGAACCCTAATAGGAATATATGTATATTGGGTATTTTAGTCAGTTAAAAGCTTTCAAGCATTAAACTCCGTTTTATGAAAAAGCTTCATTCCACATTCATCATTCTTTTTCCCAAAGTTATTTCATATTTTTTTGAATTCCCGAAAAAAAATAATATTTTGGGAATTTAAATCCAAAACACCCTGCTGAAGTTATTTTAATGCAAATTTGTTATGTTTATATATAAATGAACTGTGTAGATAGTTGTTTTTTTAAATAAAAAAAGTAATTAGCTGTTATTTTTTATGTATTTTGTTCGCCACCGGGGCAAAGGTTGTAGAGGGACAGGCAGGGCTCAAGAATAGTGAATAAGAATCTATACCTAGACTAGCAACGCTAATATTGCAGTATGTAAAATATACAGCAGATCATTTCTTGTAGAAGAAACTCTATTATTTTGCGCCTATTTATGTTCACAACCAAAATATGAATCCAATTTTTGCGGGAAAAAAATTCTCGATCTATTTGTATAGTTTTTATATCTTTACTTTCACAAATATATAATATCCGCGAAGTGAAGGGCTTTCCGCCTATAAGAGCACAATGTTATAACTTGCCCTGGTCTAGATAATGTTCAATACTAACGAATCGATCAAAACCTTCGATTAACTAAACTAAGTACAAATCCTTTCCTGAAACTATTCTAGATAATAATATTCTTTCTGTAAATTTTATTTAATATACATGCGTGTTTATTTGATTTTTGTACAATTTCTTTTTCTCCGACGGATACCAATAAGTCAGAATATTTTATTTTTATACATTTTTTTTTATACATTTTCTTAAATTTTCATAAGAAGCAATCATCCCTTTTCAACCAACAAAAATATGATTTCTGTTTTTTATCATAATCCAATCAACATTCTTGCTAATCAATAACCCACATATTACAACAACTTAAAAAAAAAAAGAAAATCCCTCGTGCAATGTCACACATGAATTTGCAGAAATGTCACTTTTCCTCCCAGCTTTATTCTTTTCTATTGTTATTCGCCTTGTAGACATTTTTCTTTAATTTAAGTTTAAAAAAACACACAAAATAACCCTCCTTTAACACTCACCTCCTGTTTGTCCTTTTCAGTTCTTGCCATCTCTTCGGCCTTTTTCCGTCGCCACATTCGCATACTTTCTTCGGCATTTTTGCGTTCCATTAATCTTTTCTTCTCTTCGCACCACAAAAGTGGATGTTCGTAATGATCATAGCAAAATGTCCCCATGTTTCTTATCTTTGGGTTTCTTCGAAGAAATTTAAGTTCTTAACACTCAGATATAATTTATACTCGAAGGAAAACTCCCTTTCACGGAACAACAACAAAAACGACAACAACAAAACAAAAACTTAAATACTATATTGCAGTAGCAAAATTTTTTCTTCTTTTATAGTTTTGAAAATTTTATCTCTATAAATTTATTACTAATTCCAATAGAATTTTCAGATTTCTTAACTTCGAACACAAAACAAAAATGTATGAAAATAATAAAACAAAAATTAAGGAAAATCCTTTTTATCCTGGGCTTATCGTAGGCCATGCAAAAGGTAAACTCACACTGCTCGTCCAGAAGTTATACCATTGTTCCACAAGGAAGGCAAAACACAAAATCGAGTATGGTAGGCAGATCCTTCGGTACCAGGTACCAGACAAGGTTTGGTACCCGGGTGTATTGGCGCAAATACAATTTTTGCTAGTATGAAGGCAAATATGACTGCCTTAATCCGAAAGGTCCTTGAGGCTTATTAAAGCATTGAATACGTTGAAGAAAAACGTATAAAATGTCTACATATAGTTTCATTGCAATCCCGCATAAACCTTATTTATAGTCTGGGTGGTAGCGTTTTAAATTAAATTAACTTCTTTGTACATACTTGGGTATAGATATGGATCTATGAAGAAGCTTATCATTTTAATATTTTAATGGTTGTTAGGTGAAATTAATATAAGTGTAGAAAAAAGGACTAAAGGGATTTTCTTTATTTGTTATCTTTATATAAAGTTCGAAAACCCTTTGTTGAAAACATAATAATCCCAGATTTTAATACAAAAAATTTATATATACCTATGTTAAGTTTAAAGAAGATCAACCAGTTGAAGATTTCAAATTCATAATCATAATCTTATTTCTAATTAACTCAAGAAGCAGATTTTTAGAAGACAATTATAACAAATCTACCTAAGGGTCGATTAAAAGCATATGGCTCAACAATCGCTACAACTGTTGGTTGTGTGACCATGACTTAACCATAACTTAAGACAGCTGTCCAAAACAAAAAAATTTCCATCGATTGTCTAACTTAGACACTGCAATTTAGCGACTAAACCTATTCTAAAGTTGGCTATGTTCAATAGTTTGAAATCAATGAAATGTTAATTGAACGCATCCAAAAGTTCACGAAATTTACAGATAGCAGGGATGTGAATGAATATACGATATATTTATACATTGCTGGAATGCGTTTATCGTAATCGAAAATCAAGAACATTTTCTTATGATCAAATTGACAGTAAATACAAATCCTGTTTTTTTTTTAATTATTCTGTATAAACAAAAATATGTATTACAAAATGCTTGTAATCATTGTTTTGCGACTCTTTGTAAATAACCAAAATAACTTTTGTCAGCTGTCTTGTTAAGGACTGTTTAATCTTGATCTTTATTAAATTTCCCATATTTAATCCAATGTGCAACCCCACCTTAGCGACTATTACACTAGATACCATTATTATTGGTTGTTGTTTTTTTATCCTTCTCGTTGGCAGGATTGTTTGCGAAACGAGCTGTTAGTTGGTCGTGCTCGTGCTTGTTCGTGTTCGTGTTCGTGCTCTTCATGGTGCTGGCTGAGGACTTCTTATAAGTAGGACAAACAAATAGATGTTGTGTCTGCGTTTCTTCCGTGAACTCCTCTATTTATCAGTCAGTTTAGTAAATATGTATATACCGTAGGTACATAACAATATATATTTACCAAAATCGAAGCAAGGATATTCGTTTACACTGAAAATGAAGCTAACTTGCGAAAGTTAGTAAATGTGCCAAAGGAATGTTTGTTTTTGAATGAAAGCTTTGTGCGAAACAAATTCTGGGAATACTCGCTTCTATTGTCTTGAGCGTTAATGAATTCAACCCCTCAAAGTCATTCAAAACTCACGTGCATGAAATGTTATTGTAGGTTACAATTTAGAAGCTTGAAGGGGGGAGGGCTAGTTACAAAACATGAAATATTAATGTAAATTTGTGATATCAATATATATTAATAATAAGGAAAGGAAGAAATTGAAAATTTCTAGCAAAGAAATTCGTATAAGCAAAATGAGAGGAAACAAGCAGGGGATTCAAACTCTTAAAAAAACATATATTTTAATAGGTGATAGTGTTAGTTATTATGTTTTACCGCGAAACGATTTCCTGTGTTACGTTTCGTAACGTTTTCACACCTACTTATCCCGTAGAACGATATCCTAAATCAATATGGCACATCTTACAAGTTAACAAAAAAACACAGAAAAAATTGCACGAATAAATTGTTATCACTAATTAATTAAATACTACGTTAACGGCAAATTATTTAGCAATAAACTATTAAATATAAAAAGTTTGCACCTCCTTTGTTAACCTCATATTAATTAAGCAAAGAACCAAACAAAAGAAGGAGGTGCAGAAAACATTGCACCATAAAATTTAAACTATCACAGCTAATTAAAGATAAGCTAACAGCAAAACATTAAGCAATAAACAATTCAATATAATAAGTTTGTTCTCCTTTTGAATTAATTAAGAAAAAAAGCAAAAGAAAAAAAAATACAAAATTTAAAATGTCAAAACTTATCTAGTCGCTTTTGACTAAATAGATGTTAAAAGAATATAAAAAACCTTGATAGACAAATTTAAAATTATCAAAACAAATTATTGACTAATTGACGGCAAATTATGAACCTAACCAATTTTCGATCAGCGTATGTTGCTTAGCTAACTTGATTGACATCCATTGTTTCAAGTCTTATACAAACTTTGTTTGATTAACTTCCACATCCCACAAGAAGGGCTCTCCCAAAATGGCGCGAAATATTCGGAATGAATATGTGACGCTGACGACTGAAGAATGTTGAAAGATTCGCAATAATCACCATTTAAATTTATTTTGACATGCGAAAATTCCGAAAATTCCGGTTAACGAGATAAGTTACAGCAATATCTATAAATTTTACTAATTGATATAATACATCATTCTTTTAATTTTTGACTTAGAGCTCTCCATTCTGTATTAACTTCATTAACTTAATTACTTTATAATAAACCAATTCACGTGCGTTAATAGCCCAGGTGAAATCAAAATGACTAAATTGAGGTAAATCAACCAAATATTTCCCAACTACATTTGGCAATGCCTTTCTAAGTTTTTCTATGTCTTTCGGTACTGTTAAAAGGTCGTTTGCTGCATAATGTATCGCTACTTTTGCTGAAACTTTTGTTAGGTCGTAATCTGGAGGAGTTATTCTTCCATATTCTTGCAAGTTTCCCATCTTTCCGTAATCAAATTGTCTAAAACGACCAAATTTTTTAAGTTGAGCAAAATGAATAACTTGTTTAACAGAAGTTCCAGCTGGATTATGTCCTATTATCACCGGAAGCATCGTCTGTTGGTTAAAAGAATGAATTTAATAACAATTTAAATAGTATTTAAACTTTTAAAATTCCTACCATGTTTAATTGATCCTTACTGAATCCGCTTATTAAAAACATAATATTTGAGCAAAAAGATTGAGTGATTTTGCCATCCTGGCAAAAAATATTGGCAATGCTTTTTACGAAGTTACTGCTTGGTAGAAATTCATAGGTCCCAACAGATTCAAAATAATTCTAATCAAATTATTGCTTAATAATATAACTTAATACCATAACAATTATGTACTTACAATAAGTTGATCCTGAAAGTATGACGAAATTTCTACAATTGGACTCTTTCCTTCACCAATAAATGCTGCAGGACCGAGAGCTTGCAATGATATAATTTTTCTATTGTACTCTGGACGTAAGCTACACATTATAAGACAGGTTGATGCTCCCTTAAATACATACACCATAGCTTAAGAATACTTTTAATAGAATGAAATGAAAAACTTAAAGAAAAATAAAAGAAAAACTACTTGAGAATGTCCAATGTATTGCAATCTTTTGAAGTTTGTTGTTTGCAGAATGTAATCAATTGTGGCAGGAATGTCATAAATTCCGACCTCATGAAATGTAAAATTCCAAAACGCAGGTTTGTTTGGATTTAAGGTAATGTGTTTTTTTGAGTAGGTATTTCCCCGGGCATTGGTCATCCAAACATCATATCCCATATCATGAAGCAGATAGGCTGGAAGAAAAAATATTTTGAAAAGGCCAATTATTATTATTATTATTGTTATTATTATTTGAAGTATTCTCGTATGTATATGCATTCTAGTACTTTTTACAAAAAACGAATACACGAATTTAATACAATTTTGCTCAAACCTTTCTGCTTATTTATATACAAATATTTTTTTTAAAGAAAAATATTGTCTTTTGAGAATGGGAAGTAGAGTTCCAAAGAAGACTTTTATAATAAGACATTATAATATCCAATAACCGTAAAGAAGCATTTTTGGACAACTGATTATCATCATTGCAAATGCATATATAAACTTTTTAGTATTATATACAAGTTTCATTCGTTGAACATTACCAAGGGTTGACCCAGGTTTTCTTGATGTGTTTGCTTACTTGTTTGCATGAACCGTCACTTTTTTAGGCGTGTTCAGATGAAATGTATTAAGAAACTAGTATTAGTATAATGCTAGTTAAAAAATATTCAAAATTAAGAACACTTTAGTAAATAGCTTTAAAATTAGTAAATTGTTAGATAGTATTGTGCTAATACCTTAACATCTGGGCCCTATTTCATAAAAATTGACAGACAATGTGACAATTTTGACATTGTATAATCTTGAAATTTATTATGATCGAAAAATGATGAAATATGGAACAAAACATTTGCATTTTGTTTCAATTTTCATTATATCTCGACCAATTTTTTCGATGGTAGAAGTAAAAGAACGAAATTTTCCTTTAAATTGTAGGCCATTTAACGATTCGAAATCATTATTTATTCTCTGTTTAAAATTCCGAGGGCACCGGCGACGTATTACACGGAGATCCAACTGAGAATCGTCATCACTTTCACTTTCACTTGAAAATATCGTTTATCAATTGTCAATTAAATACTGACAAATATGTAAATTGTAAATTTGTTTTATTTCATAAAAGAATTGTCGGTACAAATTTGTCGGAAAATTCCTGACAATTGTGGAAAAATACTTGACAATTCATTGTCATGACAATTTCTTTATGAATCGAAAAGATGACAATTGTCAGGTATTTTCCGAAAATTCTACAAAACTGTCAAATTGTTTATGGAACAGATTTTGGCAATTGTCAAGTTTTAAATTAAAGAATGTTATAAATTATATCAACTTTTAAAACATCACAAGACGAATTTTTTAAAATCGGATACCATTTATCTGTTTCTAACACATTTTACCCTAAAAATAGTAAAATCAAAAACAAAACAAAATTTTGAAATCGGATATGGATTTTTTGATTTTACCCCATTTCACTCTATAAGTAGTATAAGTAAACAAATTTTCCAGCACAAATAGATTTTTTTAAATTGGATACGCGGTTTCCAGAAAAAACAAACAAAGCAAGACTTCCGCTCTATTATATCGAAATATGATTTTGTATTAGAACATAAATATGTAATATGATGTTCAATTAGGAATGAGATTTGGATCGAAATCAATCAAAGAACCTAGTTCAACGTTTTCTTACATTTTTTATAATTGTTATTTTTATATATGTATGTAAGTAAGAAAGAGTAAGAAAAACTAATTTAAAACAACCACGATAAATCCTTAAATAAAACATACAGTACCTACTTTTGGAAGAATAAAAGAGAAAATTCATTGTGTGTTTGTTATTTTCAATTTTCTAAAACAAAAAAGAAGACAATTCACCATTAGTATTTTTTTGTTTTTGCCTAAAAACTGATAATAACATTGAATATTAAAAACATAAAAAGTACTTGATATGGTGAATTAAAAAAAAATACAACAAAATACAATACAAAATTTATTTGAAAATTGCCCTTCCAACCCAAACGATCTTAATACGATTTTTTTTTTCCTTGATTAAACCTGTATACACATAAATAAGCACGTGCGACCAACTGTTGATGCATTTTATTTAAATTTATTTCTGCAAACTATAAATATACCCACAGGATGTTGTAGGTTAAGTCAAGAGAACTTTTGTATCGCGTAGTACTTTTTCCAACCTTTTAACTAAAAAACCTGACTTTTTATTATGATTATAATATTTTTTGTTCAAAGTTACTTTTATGCCAACGGCTAGTAACTTGTTTAATGTGACAAGCTAAATATATTAATACTAACTTTAAATGCAACAGATTGGAATGCAACGCCTAACATACATAGCTTATTGCTTCAAATCCGTAGAAGCAAAGATAGATGAACTTTAGAATAACAAATTACAATCTTCATTAATTATCACAGGGTAAAACCGCAGTACCTATCGTATATTCCATGATAATCAATGCAAACTCATTATCTAGTTTTATAATTATTGTAAAATAATTCAACAATTGAATATTTATAATCAAAGATAAGAAAATAATGTAGTGCATTTTTTAGTGGTTGTAAATCAATGCAAACTAAGCACAAATCTATAAATAATCTCCTAATTTTTAAGATTCTTTAAGTTTGTTTATATTATTTAAAGAATTGTAGAAATTGTTAGAAAGAAACGCACATGTGATGTTCTGTAGTTACTATTGAAAAAAAGTAGTCGTAATATTAAATCGCATATGTGCGTTCTTAGCCTTAGTTAGTGAGTTTGTGATAAGCCAATAGAATACACTTGACACAAAAAATTATATCGTTGTCTTTAAATGGAATTAACTTACCAAATCCTTTATCGGGCCCCATTAAAACCCATGTACTTGATGAGTCTGAAAGTCCATGAACTAATAAAACCGGCATTGCCTTTGGCGTTGGAATTCGGTGTAATTCCAAAATATATCCATCTTTTGTAATTGTACTATGTTTTTCAACTGGATATCCATACTTCGATATAAGTTGAGTCTAATGAAGTTATAAGAGATAAACTTAATTTTTTTTTTTTTTTATTTTTAATTAAATTCAAACTCACTGTACTTAAATAAGTGTCTTCTTTAACATTAGAATTAATATTTGAAACTTTATTTGTAACATTCAATTTGTTTGTTTTTTGATTAATATTTGTTTTTCGGTTAATATTCCAGGTTGATTGGCAGAACTGTACTGCGAGTACCAGAACAAGTACCACCTGTAACTGCATCGGAATATGTACTGATTGTTTTCCACCTCACTAGCATCTCAAGTTAATTCATTTGAAATGCGATCGTAATTAATAGGTTTTTTCCCTATAAAGGCATTGAATGGAATGTCTTAAGTGAGTTTATAATAAATTATAATAGTGCTAATCATAATTCTAACAATTTAATGCAAATATTCTGGATAAAATATATAGTTCTATACCTGACATACTGAACTGAAATATTTTACAAATCGATTAAAACAAAAAAATTAATAAACGTTGCTAAAATAATTATCGGAAAGTAAATTAATCATGCATTTAATTTCCTAGTTCCAATCTTACAGGAATTCGAAATTCAAAACTCAAAATTCGGTAATAACATTATTTAAATGGGCCAATATTTCAAAACATTAATATTGTTCAAAAAATACAAAACATATTATTTTTTTTTTTTAATATTTTATCAAGAATATCCCGATTTTCAAACATATTTTATGGCAACACTGATCGACACCAGCAAAAATAACAAATGTGAAAAATACAAATGTACATTGGTTTTGTCTCAGTTACAACTAGTTTTCTCAAATTGTTATAATTTAAGTATTTTTAATTTTAGTATATATTAGAAGCTTCTGAATAATAACATTAATTTACATCGGCGCGGCGGCGGCGGCGCGTAGCAGACACTGAGAAACTCAAAAACAGTTTTACGACAGGTATTTATAATAGTTGTTGAAATGTAGAATCTGTTACTGCTTACTATATATATATGTATATACCAACCAAATGTATTTAAGATTATTGTAATTATCAATTTTGTTTTGTAATAAAAATCTATCTAATCTATCTATCTATCACTATTTTAGCTTTTTAAAACATTACGCAGACAAAAATTGATTAAATTAATAAATTAATATATTCTATTAAAACATTTTTGAGAAAAGTGAAAATACAAAAAAAGGATTTCCTCATTTTTCCATTTTTTTAATGATTGCAGCATTTTTGAAAAATATAAGATTATTCTAAAAGGCTAAACAAATTTTTTATTGCAGGTACGCGTTATTTTTGATGGAAATAATTCAAATAAAATAAGGTACTTATTTAGGAAACTTACGTGGAAAAAAAGTATTCCCGATGATGCACGACAACCAACCTGAAGGGCCCTTAGTATAACACCAAGGATGTCTATCCATTGAACATCACCATTTCAACACATAAGCCACATTGTAAATAAAACAAACAAAATTCATAAATGCCGTATCATCAATCAATACAACGCAAATTCATTCGCTTTTTTGAATGATCTTCCTAATTCTGATCCGTAAAAACTTAAACACCCACCATCATATATTGTATCAAAGGGGTGTTAATATTTCTTAACTCACTTATTTATGGTCAAATTCATTTTCCTGATTTGTTGGCCTGTATTGGCATAAGCTATCGCGAACGATCTTACAACTTGAAAACATTTTTAGGTATGGTATGACAAAATTCAATCCACTCGATCAAAAATTATATTTAATTGATAAAATTGGCCAAGTGGAAAAATTATTTTGTTAGCACTTTTGAACTTTTTGCAAACGAAATTTTCAAACTTAGGAGCAAAAAAATAAAAAAAAAAATACACATTGGACTGGCCAATGGCAAATAAAAGTGCTGACACTTCTTCTGCATGTTTGAATTTCAATACGAATTCAATGCTTCCGAATTGCTTAAATTTACTTATCTTTTGTATGTAATGATTTTTTTTTGCCCAGGTCAGTTAACCGAAAAAATTACCAACGAATGTACACTTGTACATTATGTAAACCTAATTTTTTAAGATCAATCTGGAGTTATTAACCGTAAAATTAAGTGTTCAACTTAAATGCTAGGTATATCAGAAATATTCAAAGTCACTATTTTGGTTCAATTAAGGCGAAAATCAAATTAGCTTGGGACAAATAAATGGAGAATAAAGAATTTTACATTATACGATTTGATATGATATGGAACAATGGATAAACGTTAAAAATGAACAAATTTATAAGCAGTTTTGCAGTCCACTTAAACAGAACTTAGCTACATTTAACCTATGTATATTAACGGAAATAGGTATTTACTATTTATATTGTCGAGGAGATATGCAGAAAATATATTTTACTTTCGAAATGTGGATTTAATCAGGTATAACTCTCGTAGAAATGGTCGAATTATAACACCAGGAGCACTGTATGCTGTTGGTTTTATCTCCTCTTCCTCACATTGGATTTGTGATTCGAAGTCAGTAAAACACATTGGAAATTTAATTTTTTTTTGGTCAAAATAAGATCAGTTCAGGTGTGAAAATTAATAAAAAAATTTAAAAAATCGCAAAAGAAAGATATATATGTGTTTGAGATGTGATAGATATTCAAATCAATAATTAATAAGAGGGAATTAGAGTGAGAGTGAGTGAGTGAGTCAGTCAGAAAGAATTTTTTTTCGAGATAGGTATCAGATTATTTCGTTAAGCGCTTCCTATCTTTAAATTTAAATAAAACTAAGTGTGTGTGATATATCATCGCCGTGGCTTCTCTGGGCGGGCGCAGCGCGGCGCGCATTTGGAATGTCTAATTTTCCATGACTCTGGCGCATAATCAGGTTGAATTTGACAGATCGCATTGTTGTGTTATCTTTGAGGGCCGCTGATATGGTTTGTGGCTTATTTGCATAGACCTGCTACTTCAGCCCATTCACACACGATCAGTTGAATTTTGTACTGAAGCAGACCCGAGTCACGATGCAAAATTCGTCAAATTGTGGTCTGCGAAAGGCCGGGTTCTTGTGAGCGACGCGAGATCGACTGCCTCTGCACACTTTCACGGACAGCGGTGATGGTGATTTTAAAGATATATCTAGCTTCAAAAATAAGGCCGCTTTCAAATGTAAAAATTCGAAACTTCCTTTGTTAGCTCGGTGCCTACGTTCTGTAACTCTTGTATCGTGAAATTTCTTGCATGGAACACGAGAATCTTTCTCGATTTGTAACGTTTTGGCCTGGAAATGTATGAGTAAAACTGTTTTTGTAAGACAAAGAAAATTTCTTGATTTAACTGTCAACTCGACAAGGAGAACGATTGTGAGAAGTTAAAACAATGGCTGAGAATAGAGAAACGGTAAATATTTAAAATTGTGTAATTTTAAAGTAACAGTAGGTTCCCATGTTTGTTTTTTTTCAAGATAGATCCTACAATACGGAAAGTAAGAATGATAGTTTTTTGTCCTATTTCAGCTAATTTGGTGTTGAATTCTTGGGAAAAAAGCACAAATACTAGCAAAGACCATTTTTAATTAAAGTAGTTTAATTAAAAAAGGTCTTCAATAGGCAAAAAAGAAGAATATAAATATTTTTACTTCGGAGTGATAGATATCTTACTCACACAATTTCAAAGTGATAGAAGAAAATTTCTGTGTCATCATGATACAAAAATGAAATGAAATGAAATGAAATGAAATGAAATGAAACATGAAAATGTCCAAATATCATCAGTATTATAAAAATTATAATGTTAATTAAAATTGCGTTGATGATTTTGAAAAGCTGTAGAAAATTTTACATACATACATACCTAAATAAAATTTTATATTTGTCTTTGTCTAACTCTAAAAAGCCGTCCAACTTCAAAAAGTTATATTTTTTTATATTTTAACAACACTTAATTTCAGTGCCAATCATTTTTATTTGCCAACAAGAACAATAGTATGCCAACATTTTTATCTCTTTGCATTTCATTAGTGGCAAAAAATTAACTTTAGGTAAAATTTAGCGCGATTTTAGTCTAATTCACATACCGTTTATGTATTTATAACAAGGTTCAAAGAACGATAAAATATGAATCGTTGTCTCGCGAAAAATTCGAAAGGAAATTTTATTTTTGATTCGATCGCGAATCTTAGTTTTTGGTTCTTTGAAAATAAAATTCGTTTTCGCGAACGAATCAAATCTGTTGCGATCTGTAAAAATTCGAAAACTCGAACCTCGAAACCTACCCTGTCTTATTTTTTTTTTTCAATGCGATTTTCGAGACTTGGAGGCCAAAATATATAGTGGCTTGATGAATTTTCACTTTGTTTTCAAACTAGTGTTTTATCTTCTTTCCACCGATATAAAATTCAAATTTCAGAGTCAATTCCAAAGTTTTTTTTTTTAATAATCAACTTTAATTAATTATCCCTACATTTCTTAAAATTTCAATAAAAAAAAAATTTAACTCTACCTTTATCTACAGATATGATAGAGATAACAACGGTGGAAACGATATCGTCCGATCGTTTTATTTTACGTGGTGAGGCCCTTGGTATCTCCTATACTAGATTAGATTGTACTGATTAAAATAAAAATCCACCCTTATTACACGATGAAATATATTAACAAATTTCAACTTTTACTCTGACACCCAGGTCAATAAATGATTTCAATGTTTAGATAAAATTCGATCTCAAAATTCTGCTCTATAACATATAACATAACATAAATCGAAAACCCATAGAAATTTCCTGAGTTCTGTTAATGAACTGCAAAAAACTGGGTTGCGTTACTTTTATTCAATGCGTTGGAGTTTTTTTCAAACAAAAGCATAATAAAAGTCTAGAAATACGTAAGCTGCAGTGAAAAATGGATGCTTTGGAGGAATTTATGTCTTAGGCAGTGAAAAATCAATGACAGTGAAAATAAGGTACTACAACTTGGAACTATCATGCTGTTACTGAAAACTAAGGAAAAAATGAAAACACGCAAACCCGACGACGGGGCAAGATCCCGAAAAGAAGAAAAAAACGGCCAATAGATAGTTTTTGGAGCGTGCATTAAGTGAAAAGGGAGTGCTAAGAGTACTAATAACTATGGATAACTAGTTGGAAATTGGTCAATTAAGCCGATAAATTAAAAAAAAATGTTTTTCGGAACACTGATTAAAAGGGTATGGGCCGAGAAATCTAAATTCAAGTCGTAATACTGAAAACAGTTCCGAATTGTTTGACCCCCTTTCCCCCCCCCCACAACAATCCGTCACTGGAATGAAGCTGAGAAATCTAAATTCATGTCGTAATACTGAAAACAGTTCCGAATTGTTCGACCCCCTTTCCCCCACAAAAATATGTCACTGGAATGAAGCTGAACTTAACTTAACTTAAGGTTATTGAATAGAAACTGTTCGTTTCCCACGAGCCCTTCAACACAATAATATGAGTAATAATTCCAAATAAACATTTCCCTTCGGATATAAATCATCATCAAGTAGAAAAAAACGCTCTAATCTGAATTAATTTACATATGATTCCACATGAATCCGATCTTCTGAGTAACGAACGATAATTGACAAATGTATGTTATGTTTATGAATCATTAAATTGATTCACGAATTATTAATAAATCCTGGATATAAGTGAATGTTAATATGACACTTGTACATACATACATACATAATATTCATTTTGGACCACAATTGAATTATTCGAATGAATTCGTAATCGAAGGTTTTGAGGACTTATTTTTGATACTTTTCGGTATGGAAATGTTTGCTGGGCTACTTTGTTTGCAAGTTGGCTAAAATGTATATTAATAATTAATTTATAGTTTATTGTAGTTTATTTAATTCAATGAATGCCTATGACATTAAGAATATACTTCTTTTATATTAGTGTAAGGATAAATATATTACAATTATATTATGAAGAAAATCTATTTGACATTTCATAATTATTGAATAAGGGTATATAAATATTTGTTTTTACAAAAATCGCAACATATAAAAAAATATAAAATTAAAATTAGAAAGCAAGACATTGGACGAAGAATTTCCGCAAAACAAAAATAACGATGATGTGTGAGTTGTTGGGATCTGTTGGAAAAGTCAAACTGTATCATTTTTGGTTGCTGTGAAAAAACAAACCTCGGATTAAAAAAGCATTTAAAATGCATTTCGTTTTTGACATGCGAAAAAGGGTACCTACTTGTACACCCTTTTTTTCTATGTTTATTATTTGATCTATGTTTGTATAAAATAAATAACCGCTTTATCAGATTTCTCAAAATGCATTTTACCAAAAAACCACTTCGGCTTTATGCACTACGAGGGTATCCAACTTCTCTTAATTGTAAGCGGTACTTTCCCCCACCCTACAGGTGTAAGCAAAAGTTTTTCATCGTTTCAAATGTTAAACTTACATATACAACTGGTTTCATGACTACGCATCTTAGACAATTTTTTTGTTTATTGCATCTTTAGGCCATCGGCAGCAGAACTATCACCCACCCCCCACTATACAGGTGTGATCAGTGGCCAACTAACGTTTTGACTAGTTTTTCAGACTTTAAATCTTAGATAGACAAATTTTCTGTTTATTTTTGCAACTTCAAAAATTTCCAGTAAATCATTCCCCCACTGTTGAGGTGTAAGCAGTCGATTTTCTTCATCAGCTAGGTTGGTACAACAAGAAAAAAATAATTCATAACTAACGCATCTTAGACATTGAAAAACTACGCCAGGTCCTGGACTAAAATAGGCTGATAATATTAATAGTAAAAGAGTTTGATTTGATTATCGGGATGGTGTAGCAAGTAAACATATTCAAAGTTAATACTCCGAGTACCCACCTACTTTGCTGTAAATCTGAATAATCAATGTGCTTGAAATCTCTATATTCATATAAGGTTGTATAGTGTATTTACTTATTTAGCCTTTAAATTAAAAACTTAAAATTTTATTAAATTCAATAATTTTCTAAATTTTAAAAATACCTAAATGATTTAATTCTTAGTATATTATTCTAAAAGTATAAGATGTCTAATCGAAGTATAAAAAAAAACTTTTTAAGTTCTAAAAAAATCTTTTTCTTGTTTCAAAGTTCATATCACATTTTTATTTCAACTTAAAGAGAATGTTTTTGTGCAAAACCACATTCCTTTACAGATAACCATCTTCAACCGCTTTCATTATTTTTGTCACCCTTTTGTAAAGCAATTCCCGAGCATCTATGGCCCAAACAAAGTCCAAATGATTGAATTTGGGAAATTTAACTAAAAACTGTCCAATTACATTTGGAAGTGCTTGATCAAGTCTTTTAACATCTTCAGGAACTGTCAGCCAATCATTTTCTCCATAATGTAATGCCACCTTCGCCACCACATTTTCTAGAATATATTCAGGTGGTGAAAATCTTCCATATCTCCTCCAGTTACCTATATATCCATGATCGAATTGTCTAAATTTGCCAGATGATTTCAGCTGACCAAAGTGAATAAGTTGTTTCGTAGACGCTCCTGCTGGGGTGTGTCCCAGAATTACCGGTAACATTGTCTATTGGATAAGTGTATAAAATAATTTTTTATTTATTTAAGAATACATTTTTGTTTACTTACATGGTTCAATTGGGCTTTGTCAAATCCAGCTATAATGAAAATGATTTTGGTACAAATGCTCTGAGCTATAGAATCATCGTTGCAAACGTACTGGCTGAAATACTTGATGAAAGCATTATTTGGTAAAAACTCGTGAGCTCCGATAATCTTTAAAAGATACTAAATATTCAAATGAAAACAATTTATTAGTAATTAACTCTATCAATGCCAAAAAGAAAATATATACCCATATCGGAGAGCGAAATAATGACATAAAAATGATAATTGGACTTTTAGAATGTTGTATAAAGGCCGCTGGAGCTAGAGCTTGCATCGAGATTATTTTTTTATTGTACTTAGGAAAACAGCTGCTCATTATCCAGAAACATGTTGTTCCCTAAATTTATATATTTTCTATCAAATAAAAACAAAACTCCCTTTTTATACAAACTTGTGAATGTCCAATATAATGTAACTTGGTGAAATTGGTTGCTTCCAAGACGTAATCAATTGTTGCTGGTATATCATAAATTCCCATTTCGTGGAAACTAAAATCCCAAAATTTTGCTCCTTCTGGACTTAGGGTTGTATGATTTTTGCTATAAGTATTACCTCTAACATTAGCCATCCAAACATCATACTGAAGATCAGAAAGCATGTACGCTGAAAGAGGAATATCCTTGCACTGTTATCATAACAAAGAAAAAAGAAGTGATAGTATCGAATAATAGTACACTCAAAAAAAATCGCAAGCTAAAATCCAGTAAGGGCCAGTTATATAGCTTTCATTGAAACTCTTCATTGGAATTTTTGTTTTTAAGTTTTGAGGCACTTAAAAAAGATAAATTAGTGATTATTTTGATAAAAATATAAAGCTGATGACTCAAATATTAATTCTTGCCAAACTAATTTTTCATTTTAGCTTAACCTTTGACATGAAATGAATTTCATTATTTCAATGATTAAACTATACCTTACCATTTGTTGGAGCACATTATATTGAAAAACAAATTAATTTAATAAATAATCATTGTTAAATAAAAACTTAAAAAGATTTATCGAAATTATAAATTAAATATACAGAAGTCTCATCACTACTTTTAAAAATTATAAATATTTGAAATTCCCGCCTAAATACCAAGGCTCACCATATTTATTTTTATTAATCTTTATATATAAAATATAAAAACCGATGTTACATTAAAGCAAGTATAATAAAGAAAAAATTATTGTCACACGTTACATCGAACTATTAAGTCGTTTCGTTTTTCTACAAATAAAAAAGTCAAATTAAAAAATTATTTCGTTGTTTTTTTTGCAAATTAATTTTTAATAAAAGAAATAGAAATTTTCCTGCTTTTTATAAAATCAAATTTTTCTATTTCGCGGTTTGAAAAAGATCAAATCGTCTATTTTGGCGCCCAACGTGGGGCAGAATTTTCTGCGAAAAAATCATTATTTAAAGTTGTCGTGTTACGAACTAAAATCTGAAATAAAACTTTCTCGTAAAAAATAGATTCAATAAAATCTTAAGTTTTCGTCGGTTTCGGTTCGGTAATTGCAAGTGCATGTTAAAAGTTGTGCTAAAAGACATAAAAAGTGCATAGACAAGAAAATAAAAAGATAGACATTTATATCGAAAGCTGAAACAGAAGAAAAAAGGAGTTCGACTTGGACAAAGGAGTCACATGACCAGATCATTCATCGTCAGAAGCAGTCTTATCCAGTCCAAAGTTCGCACCAGCAATTTAAATTGGACAAATTGCTCAGGGAAGTTAAGTACAAAAACTCCCTTCAAGGTATGTTGCCAATATAATAAGCGAATGTGCGTTCATTTTAATCAAATTTGAAATGAATCGCAGTTCTTAAAATACTGCATGGAATTAAGCTATTCTTCGAAAAAATAAACCTACATAAACGCACCTTCGCTTTGGAAAAATAATTGGATGCTGTCATTCATTTTAATATCTAAAAATTAAAATTTAAAATAATTTTAAATAAATTAAATTTCGTGGATCGTTTTAACTTTGCGCCATTTCTATACAATCCACAAGGGGAACATATATATACCCATTTCACTCTAACATGCACATACAATTGTATTAAAAGCTCATTTATCGCTCGTTCGTCTCGCTCGTTCGTCTCGCTCTCCTCGTTTGCTAGCTGATCGCACAAAAAAGCTTCGTTGGATATACATACGTACTTACATACGTCATCATCAGTTCTAGTTTGCCTGCTTGCTCATAGTCAAAGCTTTTGAATAGGATCCACTCATCGTCGTTGCTGCTGTTGAAAATACCTTAATTAATACACTTTCGTTAATCAAACTTTGGGATTGATAATTCGCATGATAGAATTAATTTTCGTGGCCAAATAGTCAAGTACTTCATTAGAACCTACTTTATTAGCTTTCGCCGAAATCAAAAGTCAATCTTCGTAGGCATTCACTAAGTTAATTTTAAATTGGTTTCGATATTCAATTACGTTTGCGTTGGATATATAAATACATGGAATTATAGTTATCGTCTTTGGATTTTTGGAGCTTTTTTAAGAATATTTTGTCGCTGTACTTGGTATCTACTTGGAGTTGGAAACTTTAAATTATTTTTGGATACAGATTTTCTCATCGTAGATTTATTGAAGCTTTTCGTATATTTGATCACTATAAGCCATTATCTTGCAAATTGGACGTTGGATTAAAGTCAGAGTTAAGATTAAAATAATTAAAAAAAATAGAAAATCATGCCAGGGCCAACAGATGCAGCAAAGTTAGAAGAAGTCAAACAACAACGTGCGTCTACTAAAGGAAACATAACAAGGATTAAAAATATTTTAGAGAGACCACAAGAACCCTCTCCTACAGAATTAGAATGCCGGTTAGGGATTCTCGAGTCATATTTTAAGTAATCCTTGCTTACCAAACACAAATTGAAAGTTTACAGCCGTCAGATACGGGACGTAGTGAACTTGAGGAGTTGTACATTACAACAAAAACAAAAATTCTTTCGATGCTTGGAGATAGAAGACGTCTTAGTTTAGGTGGTGAACATTCATTTTTAATACCTTCTGCTCCTCCTACAACACGGTTACAGCCTTTACGCTTACCAAAATTTAATGGAAAGTATTCAGAGTACAAGAATTTTATGCTGTCTTTTGAATACTTAGTTCATGATAGTCCCACTCTCAGCGTTATAGAAAAATACAATCATTTGTTATCATGTTTAAGTGGCAAGGCATTAGACACTGTAAATGCTCTACAAGTTACTGAAGAAAATTATACTAAAGCAATACAAAGCCTCAAAAATCGCTTTGACAATGATTCTTTGATATTTTTGGAAAATATTTCTTCTATCTTCGAATTTCCTAAAATTTCAAAGGTTTCGCCTACAAATCTACGAAGTCTCGTTGACAACATATCCGCTCTTTATAGTTCGCTTAATTCGTTAGGCTCAGAAAAAGATATTTGCAATGCAGTTATGATCCATATTGTTATGTCCAAAGTAGATTCAGAGACACGAACAAAATGGGATGAACAGGTAGATTATAATAAACTTCCTTCTTGGGATGATTGCACAAAGATGCTAAATAAACGATGTCAATTCTTAGAAGCAAAGGAAGGTAGACAGAGTCATTCTGAAACAAGTCAAAAGTGGCAAGGTAAACCTCGTCAACAACATGCAAGCCAACAATCACAAACATAGCTGACCATAACTAAAAAATCTTGTGCATTTTGCCATGATAATACACACTACATTGCTTCCTGTCAAAAGTTCGATCGTTTTTCAAATGTAAAACGACTTGATTTATGCATTAATTGTCTAGGAAGAGGGCATACTGTTTCCACATGCTCCTCGAAGTATACATGCAGAATATGCCACAAATCTCATCATTTTTTGCTTCATCGGACACAAGCTACGTCAACTGTTAATAACCCAGCTAGAGATCAAATACCAAACTCGTCAGCACAAGCTGTAAACAACGCAGTTGGAGATCAAGGAACATCGTCGTCAGCAACGGTACATGCTGCACTAGAACAACGTCCAAACTCAACGCATCATGTGATTTTAGCAACAGCGTTAGTTTTGGTTAAAGATTCAACAGGAAGTTATCAATATGGTCGAGTTCTTTTAGATTCTGGGTCTCAAGTAAACATGATAAATGAAAAGTTTGCAAAATCATTACTCCTTCGTAAAAATAAGAAAGTTATTGACATAGTTGGCATTGGTGATTCTAAAACCAATATTCAATATCAAACTCAAACCACCATTCGCTCTCGTTTCAATAATTTTGAGGTTTCGTTAGAGTTTCTAGTTGCACCATTTATAACAGGATATCAACCCGACAAAGCATTTCAAACAGTCAGTTGGAATATACCAAAGAACATTGAATTGGCGGATGAAGATTTCAATAAACCTTCACAAATTGATATGCTTCTTGGTGCTGAAGCATTTTTTGATCTTTTGTCAGTTGGACAGATAAAGTTGGGCAGCAATCTACCAAGTCTCCAAAAAACTTTGCTAGGTTGGATAGTATCTGGCAGATATAGTTGTTCACTGGAATCATCCACCAAAGTTTGTTGTTTGAGTACTGAAGAAGATTCATTGCATCAATTCGTAGAAAAGTTTTGGGAGTTAGAGGAAGTCAATTGTCGCAAGTTAAAGTGGACAGAGGAACAGATTCAATGCGAGGCGATTTTCAATGAAAGTATAGAGGAATTGGACACTGGTCGTCTTATGGTCAAACTACCGTTTAAAAACAATCCTGAATGCTTAGGAGCATCATATGACATCGCATATAGAAGATTTCTTTCCCTGGAACGTAGATTGTCAAAAAACTTAGAACTAAAAACTGAATATTCGAAGTTTTTAAAAGAGTATGAAGATTTAGGACACATGTCCAAAGTGAAGAGTCCAAACCTCGAAGTGCCTCACTACTATCTTCCCCACCAGTGTGTTTTGAGGCCAGATAGCGTATCAACGAAATTAAGAGTTGTATTTGATGCGTCTTGCTGTACATCTTCACAAATTTCATTGAACAAAATCTTAATGGTTGGCCCAACAATTCAAGATGACATTTTTACTCTTTTGTTGCGTTTTCGATGCCATAGATACGTCATAACAGCGGACATTTCTAAGATGTATAGACAAGTTTTAATTCATCCTGCTCATAGACAGTTTCAGTATATCTTGTGGAGAGAAAGCAATGAAAATCCTATAGAAACATATCAGCTAAACACCGTAACATATGGCACATCGTCAGCTCCATTTTTAGCCATTCGTTGCCTTCACTATTTGAGTGATAAATTTAAAAATTCTCACATTATTGGATCAAAGGTATTAAAATCAGATTTTTATGTTGATGATATGTTGTCGGGAGCCAATGATTTAGAAACTTTGGAGCGGATTAGAGCAGAAGTCTCGGTCATATTGTCATCAGCTGGATTTGAGCTAGCAAAGTGGCATAGTAATGTGGATTCAATGCCTCAATCCCCAGAAAAAGTACTTAGGTTATCGGAATCAGGTTTAACAAGTACCTTAGGAATCACTTGGAATCCTATTCAAGACAATTTAGTTTTTTCATACAAACCGTCTAAAAATTATTCGAAGTTCACAAAAAGAACCATTCTCTCATTATCGTCATCTCTCTTTGACCCCATTGGTTTATTGGGTCCAATTATTATAAAAGCCAAAATCATTCTACAGAAAATTTGGATCGAGAAGTTAGATTGGGACGCATCGATCCCGCAGTGTATAGAAACTGAATG
Organism: Epistrophe eligans; assembly: GCA_951394125.1. Taxonomy (NCBI): domain Eukaryota; kingdom Metazoa; phylum Arthropoda; class Insecta; order Diptera; family Syrphidae; genus Epistrophe; species Epistrophe eligans. Next base: position 58,227,630 of record OX596028.1, read on the forward strand.
GAAGCAGTTTCTGGGAGATCTTCACTTATTGCAGGATTTTGCTGTCCCCAGATTTGTTTTATCCGAAAATAGAGTAAAGTTGCAAGTTCATGGATTTAGTGATGCATCCTTGAATGCCTATGGTTGCTGCATCTATGTAAGATCCATCGATTGTTCTGATTCTGTCACCACCAAGTTATTAACTGCAAAATCTAAAGTTTCACCCGCCAAAAAGAAGTGTCTACCAAGGTTAGAGTTGTGCGGCGCACATCTGTTGGCAAAACTCTGGTCAAAAGTAAAAAATTTGTTTATAGACATGAATCCTGAGGTGTTCTTTTGGACAGATTCAGAGGTAGTACTTCATTGGATCGGGACTCATACGTCTAAACTTCAAACGTTCGTCGGGAACAGAATTGCAGAGATCCAGGAGCTAACAACGGTGGAAAGTTGGAGGCATGTTCCAACCCAGGATAATCCTGCCGATATTATATCTAGAGGATGTTCAAGAACTGAAGGATTCCCTTTGGTTTTGTGGTCCCAAGTTTCTTTCAAAATCTTATGATGACTGGCCACCCCTTTTTTGCAATCAGTCGATATCGAAAGAAGCAAGTCTCGAGATGCGAAAAACTGTTTTGCTCGCCAGGAATCAAGAACCAAATCATGTTCTAGAAGCTTTAGAAAGGTATAGTGTATACAAAAAAATGGTTCGTATTGTTGCTTACATGATGAGATTTATTATAGTTCTCAGAGTTAAAAAGATAAAAAACCGAAAAGCAAAAAATTTGTCACTTTCGATAGAAGAATCCAAATTTCTAGAGTTAGAAGAGGAGAAGATACGAAATATATCACTATCTGTAAAAGAATTGCAGTATGCTGAGGCAAGGATTATATGGAGTATTCAGCAGGAATTTTTTGCAGAGGAAATAAATTCAATCAGAAAGAAGGAAAGTTTGAAGAGTTCAATTAAATGGCTTAATCCATTTCTGGAGGAGTGTAATGGAGTAGAAGTTGCAAAAGTGGGGGGCAGGTTGCAGAAGGCAGCGATTCCAGAGGAACGAAAGCACCCCATTCTTCTTCCAAAGGGCACACATGTCGCAAAATGTTTCGTCAGAGATCTGCACTTGAGTAATTACCATGCAGGACCAAAAGCACTTTTAGCGCTAATTCGAGAAAAGTTCTGGATAATAAATGCCAGAGAAATTGCACGTCAGACGGTGAAGAGATGTACACCTTGTGCCAGATATCGTCCAAAACTTATGGAGCAAATCATGGGAGAATTACCATCAGAACGGATTACACCAGCGTCGCGTCCATTTCAGAATTGTGGAGTTGATTTTTGTGGACCTATCTTCACATATTTAAACATTCGTGGGAAGGGCTCCTCATTTTGGCGGTCTATGGGAGTCAGCCGTTAAAATAGCAAAAGGCCACCTGTACCGTACCTTAGCGAACGCAAAGCTTACGTTCGAGGAGCTCTCTACTGCACTGGTGGATATCGAAGCGGTGATGAATTCACGTCCCATAACACCATTGTCATCAGATCCTAGTGATTTAGAAGCCCTAACCCCTGGGCACTTTCTGATCGGTTCGTCTTTGAAGGCCATTCCAGAACCCATAGTCGAAGTCGAAAACATATCGTACCTTCAAAGATGGCGTCGTATCCAGGCAGTGAAGTCACATTTTTGGCAGCGTTGGACCTCCGAATATTTAAACGAGTTGCAACATCGATCTAAGTGGCCGAAAGATCAACCAAACCTCAACATTGGAGCCATGGTCATCGTACATGAAGACAATACACCACCACAACGTTGGTTACTTGGGAGAGTCGTCAATGTCATACAAGGAAAAGATGGATGTGTTCGAGTGGCAGATATTAAGACGTCCAAGGGTATTTTTCGTCGCCCTATTCAAAAACTAGCTCTACTTCCGGTTTGAAAGGATGTTCTTTCAAAGTGGGGGGAATGTTGGAGCACATTATATTGAAAAACAAATTAATTTAATAAATAATCATTGTTAAATAAAAACTTAAAAAGATTTATCGAAATTATAAATTAAATATACAGAAGTCTCATCACTACTTTTAAAAATTATAAATATTTGAAATTCCCGCCTAAATACCAAGGCTCACCATATTTATTTTTATTAATCTTTATATATAAAATATAAAAACCGATGTTACATTAAAGCAAGTATAATAAAGAAAAAATTATTGTCACACGTTACATCGAACTATTAAGTCGTTTCGTTTTTCTACAAATAAAAAAGTCAAATTAAAAAATTATTTCGTTGTTTTTTTTGCAAATTAATTTTTAATAAAAGAAATAGAAATTTTCCTGCTTTTTATAAAATCAAATTTTTCTATTTCGCGGTTTGAAAAAGATCAAATCGTCTATTTTGGCGCCCAACGTGGGGCAGAATTTTCTGCGAAAAAATCATTATTTAAAGTTGTCGTGTTACGAACTAAAATCTGAAATAAAACTTTCTCGTAAAAAATAGATTCAATAAAATCTTAAGTTTTCGTCGGTTTCGGTTCGGTAATTGCAAGTGCATGTTAAAAGTTGTGCTAAAAGACATAAAAAGTGCATAGACAAGAAAATAAAAAGATAGACATTTATATCGAAAGCTGAAACAGAAGAAAAAAGGAGTTCGACTTGGACAAAGGAGTCACATGACCAGATCATTCATCGTCAGAAGCAGTCTTATCCAGTCCAAAGTTCGCACCAGCAATTTAAATTGGACAAATTGCTCAGGGAAGTTAAGTACAAAAACTCCCTTCAAGGTATGTTGCCAATATAATAAGCGAATGTGCGTTCATTTTAATCAAATTTGAAATGAATCGCAGTTCTTAAAATACTGCATGGAATTAAGCTATTCTTCGAAAAAATAAACCTACATAAACGCACCTTCGCTTTGGAAAAATAATTGGATGCTGTCATTCATTTTAATATCTAAAAATTAAAATTTAAAATAATTTTAAATAAATTAAATTTCGTGGATCGTTTTAACTTTGCGCCATTTCTATACAATCCACAAGGGGAACATATATATACCCATTTCACTCTAACATGCACATACAATTGTATTAAAAGCTCATTTATCGCTCGTTCGTCTCGCTCGTTCGTCTCGCTCTCCTCGTTTGCTAGCTGATCGCACAAAAAAGCTTCGTTGGATATACATACGTACTTACATACGTCACCATCAGTTCTAGTTTGCCTGCTTGCTCATAGTCAAAGCTTTTGAATAGGATCCACTCATCGTCGTTGCTGCTGTTGAAAATACCTTAATTAATACACTTTCGTTAATCAAACTTTGGGATTGATAATTCGCATGATAGAATTAATTTTCGTGGCCAAATAGTCAAGTACTTCATTAGAACCTACTTTATTAGCTTTCGCCGAAATCAAAAGTCAATCTTCGTAGGCATTCACTAAGTTAATTTTAAATTGGTTTCGATATTCAATTACGTTTGCGTTGGATATATAAATACATGGAATTATAGTTATCGTCTTTGGATTTTTGGAGCTTTTTTAAGAATATTTTGTCGCTGTACTTGGTATCTACTTGGAGTTGGAAACTTTAAATTATTTTTGGATACAGATTTTCTCATCGTAGATTTATTGAAGCTTTTCGTATATTTGATCACTATAAGCCATTATCTTGCAAATTGGACGTTGGATTAAAGTCAGAGTTAAGATTAAAATAATTAAAAAAAATAGAAAATCATGCCAGGGCCAACAGATGCAGCAAAGTTAGAAGAAGTCAAACAACAACGTGCGTCTACTAAAGGAAACATAACAAGGATTAAAAATATTTTAGAGAGACCACAAGAACCCTCTCCTACAGAATTAGAATGCCGGTTAGGGATTCTCGAGTCATATTTTAAGTAATCCTTGCTTACCAAACACAAATTGAAAGTTTACAGCCGTCAGATACGGGACGTAGTGAACTTGAGGAGTTGTACATTACAACAAAAACAAAAATTCTTTCGATGCTTGGAGATAGAAGACGTCTTAGTTTAGGTGGTGAACATTCATTTTTAATACCTTCTGCTCCTCCTACAACACGGTTACAGCCTTTACGCTTACCAAAATTTAATGGAAAGTATTCAGAGTACAAGAATTTTATGCTGTCTTTTGAATACTTAGTTCATGATAGTCCCACTCTCAGCGTTATAGAAAAATACAATCATTTGTTATCATGTTTAAGTGGCAAGGCATTAGACACTGTAAATGCTCTACAAGTTACTGAAGAAAATTATACTAAAGCAATACAAAGCCTCAAAAATCGCTTTGACAATGATTCTTTGATATTTTTGGAAAATATTTCTTCTATCTTCGAATTTCCTAAAATTTCAAAGGTTTCGCCTACAAATCTACGAAGTCTCGTTGACAACATATCCGCTCTTTATAGTTCGCTTAATTCGTTAGGCTCAGAAAAAGATATTTGCAATGCAGTTATGATCCATATTGTTATGTCCAAAGTAGATTCAGAGACACGAACAAAATGGGATGAACAGGTAGATTATAATAAACTTCCTTCTTGGGATGATTGCACAAAGATGCTAAATAAACGATGTCAATTCTTAGAAGCAAAGGAAGGTAGACAGAGTCATTCTGAAACAAGTCAAAAGTGGCAAGGTAAACCTCGTCAACAACATGCAAGCCAACAATCACAAACATAGCTGACCATAACTAAAAAATCTTGTGCATTTTGCCATGATAATACACACTACATTGCTTCCTGTCAAAAGTTCGATCGTTTTTCAAATGTAAAACGACTTGATTTATGCATTAATTGTCTAGGAAGAGGGCATACTGTTTCCACATGCTCCTCGAAGTATACATGCAGAATATGCCACAAATCTCATCATTTTTTGCTTCATCGGACACAAGCTACGTCAACTGTTAATAACCCAGCTAGAGATCAAATACCAAACTCGTCAGCACAAGCTGTAAACAACGCAGTTGGAGATCAAGGAACATCGTCGTCAGCAACGGTACATGCTGCACTAGAACAACGTCCAAACTCAACGCATCATGTGATTTTAGCAACAGCGTTAGTTTTGGTTAAAGATTCAACAGGAAGTTATCAATATGGTCGAGTTCTTTTAGATTCTGGGTCTCAAGTAAACATGATAAATGAAAAGTTTGCAAAATCATTACTCCTTCGTAAAAATAAGAAAGTTATTGACATAGTTGGCATTGGTGATTCTAAAACCAATATTCAATATCAAACTCAAACCACCATTCGCTCTCGTTTCAATAATTTTGAGGTTTCGTTAGAGTTTCTAGTTGCACCATTTATAACAGGATATCAACCCGACAAAGCATTTCAAACAGTCAGTTGGAATATACCAAAGAACATTGAATTGGCGGATGAAGATTTCAATAAACCTTCACAAATTGATATGCTTCTTGGTGCTGAAGCATTTTTTGATCTTTTGTCAGTTGGACAGATAAAGTTGGGCAGCAATCTACCAAGTCTCCAAAAAACTTTGCTAGGTTGGATAGTATCTGGCAGATATAGTTGTTCACTGGAATCATCCACCAAAGTTTGTTGTTTGAGTACTGAAGAAGATTCATTGCATCAATTCGTAGAAAAGTTTTGGGAGTTAGAGGAAGTCAATTGTCGCAAGTTAAAGTGGACAGAGGAACAGATTCAATGCGAGGCGATTTTCAATGAAAGTATAGAGGAATTGGACACTGGTCGTCTTATGGTCAAACTACCGTTTAAAAACAATCCTGAATGCTTAGGAGCATCATATGACATCGCATATAGAAGATTTCTTTCCCTGGAACGTAGATTGTCAAAAAACTTAGAACTAAAAACTGAATATTCGAAGTTTTTAAAAGAGTATGAAGATTTAGGACACATGTCCAAAGTGAAGAGTCCAAACCTCGAAGTGCCTCACTACTATCTTCCCCACCAGTGTGTTTTGAGGCCAGATAGCGTATCAACGAAATTAAGAGTTGTATTTGATGCGTCTTGCTGTACATCTTCACAAATTTCATTGAACAAAATCTTAATGGTTGGCCCAACAATTCAAGATGACATTTTTACTCTTTTGTTGCGTTTTCGATGCCATAGATACGTCATAACAGCGGACATTTCTAAGATGTATAGACAAGTTTTAATTCATCCTGCTCATAGACAGTTTCAGTATATCTTGTGGAGAGAAAGCAATGAAAATCCTATAGAAACATATCAGCTAAACACCGTAACATATGGCACATCGTCAGCTCCATTTTTAGCCATTCGTTGCCTTCACTATTTGAGTGATAAATTTAAAAATTCTCACATTATTGGATCAAAGGTATTAAAATCAGATTTTTATGTTGATGATATGTTGTCGGGAGCCAATGATTTAGAAACTTTGGAGCGGATTAGAGCAGAAGTCTCGGTCATATTGTCATCAGCTGGATTTGAGCTAGCAAAGTGGCATAGTAATGTGGATTCAATGCCTCAATCCCCAGAAAAAGTACTTAGGTTATCGGAATCAGGTTTAACAAGTACCTTAGGAATCACTTGGAATCCTATTCAAGACAATTTAGTTTTTTCATACAAACCGTCTAAAAATTATTCGAAGTTCACAAAAAGAACCATTCTCTCATTATCGTCATCTCTCTTTGACCCCATTGGTTTATTGGGTCCAATTATTATAAAAGCCAAAATCATTCTACAGAAAATTTGGATCGAGAAGTTAGATTGGGACGCATCGATCCCGCAGTGTATAGAAACTGAATGGAAGCAGTTTCTGGGAGAACTTCACTTATTGCAGGATTTTGCTGTCCCCAGATTTGTTTTATCCGAAAATAGAGTAAAGTTGCAAGTTCATGGATTTAGTGATGCATCCTTGAATGCCTATGGTTGCTGCATCTATGTAAGATCCATCGATTGTTCTGATTCTGTCACCACCAAGTTATTAACTGCAAAATCTAAAGTTTCACCCGCCAAAAAGAAGTGTCTACCAAGGTTAGAGTTGTGCGGCGCACATCTGTTGGCAAAACTCTGGTCAAAAGTAAAAAATTTGTTTATAGACATGAATCCTGAGGTGTTCTTTTGGACAGATTCAGAGGTAGTACTTCATTGGATCGGGACTCATACGTCTAAACTTCAAACGTTCGTCGGGAACAGAATTGCAGAGATCCAGGAGCTAACAACGGTGGAAAGTTGGAGGCATGTTCCAACCCAGGATAATCCTGCCGATATTATATCTAGAGGATGTTCAAGAACTGAAGGATTCCCTTTGGTTTTGTGGTCCCAAGTTTCTTTCAAAATCTTATGATGACTGGCCACCCCTTTTTTGCAATCAGTCGATATCGAAAGAAGCAAGTCTCGAGATGCGAAAAACTGTTTTGCTCGCCAGGAATCAAGAACCAAATCATGTTCTAGAAGCTTTAGAAAGGTATAGTGTATACAAAAAAATGGTTCGTATTGTTGCTTACATGATGAGATTTATTATAGTTCTCAGAGTTAAAAAGATAAAAAACCGAAAAGCAAAAAATTTGTCACTTTCGATAGAAGAATCCAAATTTCTAGAGTTAGAAGAGGAGAAGATACGAAATATATCACTATCTGTAAAAGAATTGCAGTATGCTGAGGCAAGGATTATATGGAGTATTCAGCAGGAATTTTTTGCAGAGGAAATAAATTCAATCAGAAAGAAGGAAAGTTTGAAGAGTTCAATTAAATGGCTTAATCCATTTCTGGAGGAGTGTAATGGAGTAGAAGTTGCAAAAGTGGGGGGCAGGTTGCAGAAGGCAGCGATTCCAGAGGAACGAAAGCACCCCATTCTTCTTCCAAAGGGCACACATGTCGCAAAATGTTTCGTCAGAGATCTGCACTTGAGTAATTACCATGCAGGACCAAAAGCACTTTTAGCGCTAATTCGAGAAAAGTTCTGGATAATAAATGCCAGAGAAATTGCACGTCAGACGGTGAAGAGATGTACACCTTGTGCCAGATATCGTCCAAAACTTATGGAGCAAATCATGGGAGAATTACCATCAGAACGGATTACACCAGCGTCGCGTCCATTTCAGAATTGTGGAGTTGATTTTTGTGGACCTATCTTCACATATTTAAACATTCGTGGGAAGGGCTCCTCATTTTGGCGGTCTATGGGAGTCAGCCGTTAAAATAGCAAAAGGCCACCTGTACCGTACCTTAGCGAACGCAAAGCTTACGTTCGAGGAGCTCTCTACTGCACTGGTGGATATCGAAGCGGTGATGAATTCACGTCCCATAACACCATTGTCATCAGATCCTAGTGATTTAGAAGCCCTAACCCCTGGGCACTTTCTGATCGGTTCGTCTTTGAAGGCCATTCCAGAACCCATAGTCGAAGTCGAAAACATATCGTACCTTCAAAGATGGCGTCGTATCCAGGCAGTGAAGTCACATTTTTGGCAGCGTTGGACCTCCGAATATTTAAACGAGTTGCAACATCGATCTAAGTGGCCGAAAGATCAACCAAACCTCAACATTGGAGCCATGGTCATCGTACATGAAGACAATACACCACCACAACGTTGGTTACTTGGGAGAGTCGTCAATGTCATACAAGGAAAAGATGGATGTGTTCGAGTGGCAGATATTAAGACGTCCAAGGGTATTTTTCGTCGCCCTATTCAAAAACTAGCTCTACTTCCGGTTTGAAAGGATGTTCTTTCAAAGTGGGGGGAATGTTGGAGCACATTATATTGAAAAACAAATTAATTTAATAAATAATCATTGTTAAATAAAAACTTAAAAAGATTTATCGAAATTATAAATTAAATATACAGAAGTCTCATCACTACTTTTAAAAATTATAAATATTTGAAATTCCCGCCTAAATACCAAGGCTCACCATATTTATTTTTATTAATCTTTATATATAAAATATAAAAACCGATGTTACATTAAAGCAAGTATAATAAAGAAAAAATTATTGTCACACGTTACATCGAACTATTAAGTCGTTTCGTTTTTCTACAAATAAAAAAGTCAAATTAAAAAATTATTTCGTTGTTTTTTTTGCAAATTAATTTTTAATAAAAGAAATAGAAATTTTCCTGCTTTTTATAAAATCAAATTTTTCTATTTCGCGGTTTGAAAAAGATCAAATCGTCTACCATTAATCATTGAAAACTTAGAAGTCGTTTTACGTGGAAGGTTGGGCCAAAATGAAACTTTTGTTTGACTAGAAATAATAAATGAGTCATCAGCTTTATATTGGCATTAAAATATTCAGTGATTTTGCCTTTAAAGTGTCCCAAAATAAGACCACCTAAGATGGATCTTATTTTTAAAATGGCCGTTTCAGATATTAGCGGCGCAAAATTTTGGACGATTAAATACGATGTTAAAGCATTTTTAGTATGATGCTAGGTTAAAAATAGCATTTTCCAAATTTTAAACCAAATATCCATTTTAACTTTTTAACTCCAAATGTCACTTTAACACTTAAAAATGCATGCAAGTTTGTTTGCACGAACTGTCAATCGATTCAATATGGTTTTGGTTATTATTTACTGAAACAAGCTCAAACAACCTTTAAATTTGATTCTCTGCAAAACATAAAATACAAAAATAACACAAGAAGTCTTTAGGCCGACACATTTTTAAGTGAGCAAAAACCCATTGAGATTTCACGATATGATAAACGGTTTAACGTTTGTCTTTAATCGGTATCGGTCATTCATAAATAAATTTGTTGTTATTTTAATAAGTTTATTAAACTTATTTACATATATTTATTTATTAACATAATTATAAATCGATGTTTAATTTTTTCATTTTTATTTTTGATTATAAAATCAAATTAAAAAAAAAAAGAATCGACTATGAAAAATTTAAACTTTTTTGAAAAACCCAATTTTTTTAGGAAATTTTGCTATATAATTGAACTGTGTACTGAACATTTTTAAAAGATTACCTGCCGTATTTATTAGAATTTTGACTAGTTAGACAATGTCCAACAGTTTCTACAGTGTTTATAAAACAGTTGGAAATATGCTTTGTTTAACTGAATAAAATGTCACATTAGTGACAAACGATTCTGTTGTCCAAGTAAGATAAATCTTAAACAACAATTAAACAGGTTTATCTCTAACTTGGGCGGCTGTCCAAAGTTAGACAGCTTTTATAAATACGAGTCAGTAAATAAAAAAAATGATTAAAATATGTTCAACCGTTTAGGGGAAAAGTGAAAATAAAAAACATGTTTTATGTGAAGTGCCATTAAAAATCATTTTCAGATAAATTTTTCCAAAAGATAGATTAACCTTTAAAAATTAACTAGAAGTTTTTTTCTTAACGGGTTAACGTTATTTTTGGTCTTTTAAGTAAAAACGTATTTCCAAAAAATTCTTAGTATCAAGTTTAAAATAATCGACCCATCCATTTACAAACAGAAGGACGGAATTGCAAGACTGGTAATTTTTGTTCCAAAAAAACTAGTACTTACGATATATACATAAAATTTTGCTCTTTCTTCGATTTTCCCATAAAATTTTATATGCAGACGTTTTTATAGCGAAATGTTTCAAATATTTTTTTTTATTTTTGAGAAATTAATTCAAATTTCGAGAACGACTTGAACAAAGTAGTTTTTGAAAATTATTCAGAAGAATAAAAAAAATCAAATTCTTAGGACACAAATAACGGATAGGTACCTACTTATCATACAAATTTTAAAAACCGTTAAGAAAAAAACTTATTCGTCTCAAAAAACGACTCCGAAGATTTAAAAAAAGTTTATACTAATAGTAGGTATACAGATAGAACCTTTTTTTTCGATTTTTAACATTTTCAACAAGATCTTGACCAAATTTTAAATTTTTTTAAATTGTGTGAATGCTGAGACCAACGGTTAAGATGTGTAAACAGCAATGTTCGTCCAAGTGCTCGAACGCACCCAATTACAACGTAATGTATGACACGTAATGTGTGACATGTAATTGTAATAGACCGAGAAATACGTCCGCTCTCGTTGGCCTCCACCATGTCAATTGTCGACAGTCATTTATTCGAAACACCAAAAAGGCAAGTTCGAAATATCCAACCGTGTTGCCAGATACTTTAGTGACGTGTGACCGTAATGTATGACATGGAACGTATTACACGTAAGGCTCAGGTTTTTAGTTTACCCTATCGCCGGGATGTTTACACACCAAAAATATATTTTTTTTACCAAAAGGAAAGTAAAAAACAATGGGCTTAAAACAATTTCAGAGGTAGATAAATTACATACATATAATGAATATTTATATATTTTTACATATTTTATACATACAAAACAAAAAAAATTTAAATTAAAAGAGCAAGTATGTGCGACCTAGTTGGGCGTATTTTTTTAAAATGGATCTATCTTCATGATATTGAGTGTGCATATCTACAAAACTTAAATCACATCACAAATACTAAGCGTAAGTTTTTGTTCATTGCTTAGATGCTGATCATTCGACCTTTGTCTGGGTGGTTTTTGATTAAGTAGAGAACGTTTTACATTACAGAAAACATTATATGTATATGTACTTTGTACATTGTATGTATGTATATTGAATAATTGTAAGTGAATAATCACTTATAGAAATACTTTTCTTTTATTGAGGTATTCAAAAATGATTACTCACCAAACCCTTTATGTGGCCCCATCACAACCCACGTACTGGAAGAATCTAAAAGGCCATGTACCATTAGTACTGGAGTTGCGCCGGGTTTCGGAATTCGATGTATTTCTAATATATAACCATCAACGGTTGTTACATGATGAGTTTCAGCTGGATATCCATATTTCTTGATCAATTGTGTCTTCCCAATTAAATCACAAAAGGTTAGGCTCCTTGATTATTTTTAAGATATACATACTCACAGTAGTTAAATGTTCGTCTTCTTTTACACTCGGATCAATTTCAACTTCGTTGTCAAAAAAATTTGTGAAAATTTCATTTTCATCATTAAATTCTAGAAACAAACTGGGCCTAAAATTTGACCAGCTATTTTCTGATATGCAGAAACACACTTTCAAGCTCAAAATAAGAACTAGCTGTAACCGCATTTTAATAAGAACTGCGAACAATAATATTATATGCTCACTTGACCTCTTGAACAAATTATTTTAATTGAAATTGTTATCGTCGATTTTAATAAACAATGACTGATGTGGTACAAGAGAAAACCCTCATGCAAGGGCGTAGGCAGGCAGGAGTCTGAGCGGGAAGGGGGTCAACGTAATTAAAAATCATTTGCAGTTTAATTTTAAATTTTAATTTTTTTTACAAGATATCCGCCGATCGAAAATTCCCGATATAATTTATCACTATTATTATGGTGGGAAAAATAAAATTAATGAAAGCAAACAAATGGGCAATTTTTGAAGAATTATGTTGTACCTATTGAAATTAACTGATTTTTTTAAATCTGTGAGAAAATTTTAGAAATAAATAAAATTATCATCAATGGTTAAAAAAAAAACTTGTATGACGATATTTTTGGTTCTACAAAATTAAAAGTCTACCATATATAGTACACCTACCTATATTATAATTTTATAAGAAAACTTGATTAAAGGGGAAGAATATCCCCCACCCCCCTTGCATACGACCTTGAACCTCCTCTCCAGCCTTCTCATCCCTTCATACAAAAAAATATTGAATGGATCAGCAAAACCGTTTCATTTTACGAGGCTCAGCTGATAAGGTTTATCGTCGCGTCAAATATTTTTGTTTGCTGTTGAGTTTGCTAAATAATTTACTCTCACACAGCACATTAATATTCTTTTCGTTAATTTGTTTTTTGCAATTTGCAAAAATGTTGAAACATATAAAAAAAATATCATTAGTCGAGTCAAGTAAGCTGCCACGCCGGAGGGGGAAACAAAAATTATAAATCAAAAACCGTTAAGATTTTGAAAATTTCATTTGTTTAATGTAGTTACAAAATGTATAGCTGCGAAAGAAAGGCACCATTGATAAAAATAAATTACGTAGTAAATTATTTTTGTTGACGTTTCTCTAATTTTAAATAAAAATACAGAAACAAAAAACGTGGTCGTAGATAAATCTTTTGCAAGGAAAATTAAAAATCAGTATTTCAAATTGTTTTGGGAATATTTCAATAATTTTTCTTTTTCGTTGGTACAGGTAATGGAAAACTTCGGCAAAAAACAGTTATCTTTTTAATTTCTAAGGTGTAGTTTCAGTCACAGCTGATCATTTGTCATCAAGGATTATTGCAAATTGTAGATAATCGAATGAGCAAGATGTTAACCAAATTATTTATTAGTGAATCCATTATTTTAGTTGTAAATCATGGAAATCGATTATAAGCCGATTTTGGTTATTTAGCGTCTTTTAATTATAACTTATAAAATTCATGTGGTGCGTTCTTTTTCTATAAAATGTTAATTATTTTTGTTGTGTCAAAAAAGAATGTTAAAATGTCATTGTTAAAAGTGTTACACTCTGTAATGTTAAAAATTTTGTTGATTTGTCAATCTAAAGGGGTTGAAAAAAATAAATTTTTTGATTGCATTAAATTTTATTAAAACAATATTTCTATTTACATATACAATACATAATTAAATTCACATTAACATTATTTTTGTACAAAATTGAATCATTAACGAAATGTATAGAATTTTCTTTCCATTCACAATGCACAACAATTCATTCGTAAAAAATCTACCGAATAGAAAGATTAAAATATCAACACAAAAATAATAATATTAATCAGAATATAACAGAACACAATTCCAAAACACAAAATCGACAAAAAAATCAATTATATGAAGAGATATACAAAAAATAAAATAATTCCAAATCGAAAGAAAGAAATGAAAACATTTCTGAATTCAGTTGCTTTTGACAGATCAACATTTCAATTCATATCGACGAGGTAAGTTGGAAATTGTTACAAAGTGTAACACTCTGACACTTCAACATTGAATTTAGGTAAGAAAATTCGATGACGTCATAATGTTACACAATGTTAAAATTTTCCAATTTAGGAACGATCAGAGTTAACATTTTAGAGAAAAAGAACGCACCAATGCTATAAAGATTTAAACGCACTGTTTAAAAACTGCCCTAAATCTTTTGAAGAAGTACAAAACGAAATAAAATCTGGTGGTAAGATTTAAGAAAAAAAACAATATCGTAAATATTTTCATGAAAAAATGGAAAAAAAAACAACAATACAAAAATTAAGACCAATCCAATCCACAAATCCAAGTCAACAAAATAATTAGCTAGGATGATGGCAACATCCGGGATCTAACAAATAAAAAGGTTAGGATAATTGTGATCCCTCGACCTCCTACCGAAAAGTCCAGAACTGAAATTAACAAAGTTGATATTTTCAATAACATCACATTCCATCGCACAGACGCAAACATCAAGAGTATTTAAAGTGATATACAAACAAAACACTTTTTTATTTTTAAATTTTCCCCTACCATTTTTCTATTTGAATATAATTTTAGTTAAGGAAATGTAACTCTGGCTTTTGAAATATTTCAATTATTTTTTTATAAATAGGTCTTACTCTAAGCCTATCTAAAAATGATAGGGCGTTAAATCATATCTCTAAAATGGATGTGGGTCGAAAACACCACCTTTGCTATAAATACTAAAAGGCATAAATTTAAAAATTTTAATTTTTAAAGCCTTGAGCTTAGTAGCAGAATCTATTTATTGCAAACAGTTCTTGAACATGGGGATCAAACATAAAAACCTTTTAGATGTTTTTTTTTTTTTTGTTTAATAAACTCTTAACGATTTTTAAAACAAGTTATTCTCCCAATATAATATATAATATTTCTTTTAACTCAAATAAATCTTTAGCTAAATTATTTTATTTTTCATATAAACAAGGTTAGGCGAAGACAAACAAAGATTTAACGATTTAAAAATTAATTTTTTGTTAGAAACTTTGAAATAATATAATATTTTGAAAACATAAATTATTTTTTTGCTGTATAACATAATACACATATCGAGGAAATGTTTATATATCAACTTCTGATTCCAATTAAAAATAAAGCGTTGTTTCGAAAATCGAAAAAAAAATATAGTAATTTAACTTAGTTTAATTGTCTAAGGCGTCAGTTATAGCGATCAGGAAAACGAAACAGGAAAGACTTTACTGGTTTTCATTCGATTAGAAACACAAATGATGCACTAATCAATGACAAATAACTCGAAGAATTTTTTGTACAAATGAAATTTTTAATTCAATAATTATTTTGTTGTTAAAAATACATTTCTTTGTTTTCATTTTTCGTGCCAGCTAATTGTCATTTCACAAAAAATGATACGAATTGTTCCAAATTCTATATACTTGACAGAATTGTGGACGAAAAATTTGTTTGTGTGCATTTCAATACAAAAAAATTTTATTTTTTTTTCAGGAAAAAGTATTCAATTTCATGATGTTTTAATTTTTCCTGATGGTTTTTCTGATCGCTATAACTGGTTCGTTATGAAAGAATTATCTACTTCTAATTGAGTTAAATAAAAAGTGTTGCCTACTCAAAGAAGTTTATTTTATGTCAAAATCACCTGCTTAAACAGTGTTGTAATAAAATATTTTGAAATTAGTTTTAATACCCGATTAATAAGTGTACAAATTTAAATATAATAACATTAAATAACATTTTTTTCAACTCTCGTTTCTATTTAAATTAATTTTTCTAATTTATATCTATGTGTTGTTTAATACATAGAAGGTAACTGAAACAAAAATTTGTGTTCTTTAATAAAAAAAAAATCTTTTATATGGGCCCATTAAAAAAAAAATTAAATGGGTTTCGCTAATTGATCTTGAAAATAAGACAGAATTGTGCAATGTGCATGCAATTAAATAGGCAACACTGTAAATTCCTTGGACCAGTTGTAGAAAAGTGAATTATCCTCGGATCAAATTTGAACTAGTCTTTGAGAAAAGAATACCCATGTTAAATGTTAAATTTAAAATTAATGGCGCAAAATTTTAAACAACCTATTGTTAAGGGCTTAGCATATTACTAGTTAGCAATTTGCTAAACATTTAGTAATTTACTAGCTCTTCGGAAATTTTAATCCTTTTTTTTCGTTTTACTAACTAGTAAAATACTAATTCCCTTTTATTTAAAATGGTGCATCTAAACACGCCCAAACAATGACAGTTCGTTAAAGAAAAACAAAGCAAACAAACCTAAACCTAGGGAAGTCCTAATAATTTGATTTACCGTTGGCCAGATACACTCCAAAACCTTTTTCAATTTTCTTAATTTTTGCCATCATGAAGAAAAATTTAAATCATTTTGGAGTGTACCTGACCAACCATAAACCGTACAGGGATGGTTGATGGTTGATACCTTTTTGGATGTTTTCCGAAAATATTTTATTTACTTTGAAAAACAACGAATCATAAAAAAACACAATTTAACTCTTTGCCAACATTTTTTTTTTCGAGGAAAATGACAGATTTCATATGAATTTAGCAAGTTACTAAAAGTTAAAGTAGCCATTTTGCGATTTTAACTTTAGTAAAATGTTAAGAGATAGTAAGTTGCTAAAATCGTTTAAAATTAGCAAAATCTTCTTTTTAACTTAGCAACTTACTAAAATGGCTTTAACATTTTACTAAATCGTTTAAAATTTTGCGCCAATTATTTTTATTTCTTTGTATACGGAATCAGTTCGCTGAATATAAGCGGAAGGAAATATAGAAAATATATTTTGAATTTAATTATAAATGAAAATCGGGACAAAATGTCATGTTTACCTACAACAAAAATGGGGAAATAAAAATTTCGGAAATAACTTTTAAAATCGGTAGAAATACGAAAATTCCTTGATTTTGTGAAAAAAAAAAATTTTTTTATAATTTGAGGTATGAAGATAAATGTAAAAATCGCGTTTTTCTTTTTTTTTGGCTCTGAGCAAAGCCAAATAGAGCAAAGCTTTGAGGAGATTATGATCAGAGCCCTCAGATTTAATTATGAAACACACTTGAACACTGAACCGTCATTTCATAATAATATAATAAATTTTTGTTTACCTGAAGTGGACGGACGACCGGTTTGAGAATCCATTTTAAATTTATAGCTTTCGGTGACCTGCTCTGAGGTAAAAAAGAAAAACACCAAAAGTCATAATGCTTACTGCTCTTTCTCAAATGTAATTGTACCGCATGAAATTAATTCGGTGTGAGAATGAAGTCTCCAAATAATTAATTTCGTTCTGCGTTCTGCAGAATAAAATGCAGCGTAAGTGGTAGATCGAAATTTTATTATGATTACTTTAAGTAATCTTTGTGTGAAATTGTTCGTTTAGCATCAGCACCTTACTAAGCTTGTAAAGTTCAAAACAAAAATAGTTTCCGGGGAAATACAATTTTTTAAATACAATTTTTTTAATTTTCAAAATTTCAAATGAATGATAAGCATTCCTTTATTTAAATAATGTATAATAGCTCTGTACACTGTACAGCAAGTGAAATTTGGTATTATTAGTAATTTGGACTTAATTTTTTTAATTTGTTTATTAAAAAACAAGATTTTACTAAAGTTGAACTTTGTCTTTTATTCTATGATCATAATTAAAACTTAAATCTGTTTTACAAACAATAATAACAAATTATTTATTTATTTAGACTAACAACAATTCCAAAAACGGCTAAGTTTTCTTTTATCTCTATTCAGCAAGCTGAATCATATAAAAGTAATTTTAAAATACATTTTTTATGTGCAACAATTTACATTTCTATTATTGTTAACTATTATTTTGTTCAGAATTTAACAGAGGTTTATAGAAAAAAAAATCCTTGAAAACCACAAAAAAATTATATAAATTAATGTTTAATTAAAACTATTCTTTACATAGACTGGGTTCCCTGTTTACTATTATTTATATTTTTACACCGGTATTTTGAGTAACAAAAAATTGAAAAAAAAAACAATATTTTTAGAATTTTATCATTTTGATTATTTGATTTTTGTTTGTTTTCTTTATAAATATGTATGTATATTGTATTAAAATTATTTACATAATCCACAACTTAGAAGTGAATTTTGATGATAATTACAATTTTCCTTTATTTCATTCGATTTATAACTAGGTCTCCGACTACTTGCAGACCCTTTTGGTAAGGTGAATCAGTCAGTTCTTGTGCCAATCGCATCGCTTCAATGCAATGTTTTTTAGCTAAAAATCTCGTTTGTTCCAGGCCATGAGATTTGTGGACCAAATCAAATGCTCGTTCAACATCACCAGGTTCATTAAAACGTCTCATAATCATTGGATTAAGTTCAGGATACTAAAAATATAAAAAACAAATATTGTTAATATGTGTTTATATAAGAAATGAATAACAAAAACATCTCATTTCATCCAACCTACCTTCCTGTTAGGAAGATTTAATAATTTAAAAGAAAGACATATTCAGTATGAAAAGAAGCTTAAAAATGGACTGCTATATTCCCTCGTTTATAAATAACTGTTAATTTAAAATGACCACTATCTATTTACAATTAATAAGGAAGAAAAGAAGTGTTTAAAAGTCAATTAAAACTCTTTTTGGTTAATTCAACTTCACTTAGGAACGAATTTTGTACAAAGGAAATTTATCTTTTTGGAAGATATACACGAAGTATATCATGTCAATACTTTCGAAAAAGATTCTTAAGCGTATTCCTAAAAAAATCGTATTGAAGAAGGTTCTATTTCTCCCTTTTTATGCGAAGGGGTAATTTTCTAAAACATTAACTTAATATTGAAAAAGAAATATTAAAAAAAAAACAATGGCAACACCTAGAATACTATTTTACTCTTTTAACTTTTTTTTAAAGACAGAAATGTAGACTTTAGTTGTTTTCGATACAGATAACTATAATGGACAAAGACTACGAAAGACTAGAACGATCTATAGGTTGAAAGATCATCTTTTTGGCGATAATTGCCTCTAGTTAGTTCATTAATTAATCAAAACAAATAAAACTCTTTTTTAGATAAAGTTTTTTGCAATTTGGTAGTGTATGTTGTTTAATCAAAAACCTCAGAAAATGAAAACAGTTTTAAAGTTTTAAGAATGCCAAAAGAAGTATAAATCACAGCTTTATAAGTAACAATGTAATTCTAGCCTTTTTCGTCAACATGATCGATGTACAACAATATAATTTTTTTTTTAAATATAACATTGAAATAAGCTTTCGCTTATATGAACGTGAATTGAATTTTTATTAGTTGTCCAACAAACCTACAGTTAAAATATAACTGCTTCAAAATTAAACGTGAAGAATAATTATAAAAATTTAAACATTTTTAATTCGTGATTTAGTGTTACTTCAATGCTTCCGATGCATGCGATATGATGACGGGGGATTGTGAATGCGATGGAAATCGTTTGTTGTTGATTTAGAATCGTCTTTGGTTTGAAATAGCCCACCACTGGTATTGCATACAAATTGGTCCAGGTTTTCTTTACTTTCGACTCTTATAATGGAAAGAGCAACAACACGCACGTAGGCTAGTGTGGCACCTGCTACTTTTCCAAAGGTATGCGCTTAAAAATTGTTTAATGAATACTGATCGATTGATTGTTCATTGTGTAATACAAAATGAAAATCGGAAAATATTTAACTGACGTGATGACTATGCCAGATGATTTGCATATAAAGTGTATTATACACAATGCATTATGGAAATTTATTTTTTGTTTCTCTATTGTTACTTATCAAGGAAGTAGGTTTTAACTGCGTAAATAGTTTAAAATAAAACCTTAAATTTAACTATGTGCTATGAAGATGTACATTAGGGTGTCGCTATATGGATTTTTTATGTCTGGATGCCTTTTTAAATCGGTTTTAATGGAGAATTTTTTAATATTTCGATGTTAGCAGTTAATTTTAAATGTAAGTTTAGATTCGCATAAGATGCGAGAAAAATATAGAGCATATATTATGTACATAATGATGAATAGCATATAATACGACAAAAACTAGGGCTTGTGGGTTGGGTCAAGTCAAGAAAAGAATCGTCTGGGAATGGGGGAATATTTCCTCCCGTTTAGGCGGGAAAGGAATTTTCAAAAAATTGACTTAAAATTAAAAAAAAAATATAAAAAAAACAATGACATCACTTACAATATAATGTACATATATATCCCCCCCCCCATTCATTTGTTTTAAAATAAATTTTAAAATAATTTTGACTGCGTTTTGTTGGCTTTTAAAATATAAATTTAAATTTACTTGTTTAGAACTAAAATAATCATTAGAACTAAAATAATTATTACAAAAAACGTTAACAATATTTAAAGAATTTTATAAGAAATTGTTTATATACCTTTTCACATGCAAACAACACCGGCGCCGTTGCCAATCCTAGTTTTAAGTCTGCCGCAGTTGGTTTTCCCATTGTTTCTGTTGATGAGACAAAGTCTAACATATCGTCAACCAATTGAAATGCCAAACCAATATTCCTTCCGTATTGGAATGCGATTTCAGCTATGTGGTCGTCTGCTCCCGCAATTACTGCTGTCTAGAAAAAAAAATAATGATATAAAAATATTTTTTTGTATAGCATTTTGTTATAAATTTATTTTATTGCTTATTGGTGTTTAATGTTATTTTTTGTCACGTCAATATCTATCTAATATTTGTGTCATTTTAAGACATGAATAAATTGAAAATTAATGTATATATACAACTTATTGTTAAGATAACTATCAATAGTATAATGGTATTCATTGTCTTCTGAATAATACCAACTAAAAGCATGAAAATAAATAAATGTAGTATGTGTATATGAATTTATGATATATTGGTGCGCTTTTGGGTATCACTCCATCAAATTTATAAAAAAAATATCATACAGTAAATAGCCAGGGAGGCAATTAGAAGTTGTGCTTTCTAAGCATAATACTTAATTTCTAATATGCACAACCTAATTCTGCTCAAAAATATGGAAAAATATATGTATATTTGAGGGAAATTCATGCAATGGCGTAAAGTCGTTAAATCGGTAAACCTGTCAAATTTGTAAGTATGAACATTCGGTAGGTTTACCATGTTTACGGAACTTTACGACGTTGCATGAATACTCCTATTATTTTTTTTCGCGACAAATGTGACATATAGAGTAGATAGATACATAGATAATATAATTTTATTTTCTTCAAAAATAGTTATAAAAATAAGATTATGCTGATTTACAAAAATAATTTGGACAATAACTTATTAAAGCTGTATGTCAGGTTAAAAAGTTAAATAATTAAAATTTTGACCTAGCTTAAATTAAAGTTTTATTTAAGTTCAAGTATGCAATCAAGTTTCGATAGTTTATAACATATTTTAAGAATTTGTATAGTTTTAAGTAATGTTTGCCATTCAGTATGTTGGGGAACTCAGTGTGGTCATTCGTTTCAGCTTCCAGAAATATTTTGCGGTAACTTTTGAAAATAGAACAAATGAAGTGTTAGGTGTTCTCAGTTGCATCAAGTTAAACACATTAGCGCAAAATTTTAAACGATTTAGTAAGATATTAAAGCATTTTTAGTATGATAAAAAGCCTTTAACATCATACTAAATCGTTTAAAATTTTGCGCCATTGTGCATAATCCAAGAGAGTCGTTGTGAAACACCCTTCCATTCAAATCTTTAAGGATAAGACTTATCATTTCACTTAAATTTGAGTCATAAAAATAGTTTGGTACATCTGGTAAGGATAAGTTACAGTATCCATCATGGAATCGTAATTGGAGAGCACGATCGGTAAAAGACTTCCACAGTTGTTCCGTAAGCTTGTCAAAAATCATGTTATGAGCATTTTTCTATTCGAGGTTGCTCAAAACGATTCCGGCTTCTTGGAAAGTCCTTCTACAAATATACCGATTGGAAGTTCAGCGTGGAGGTCATTCAAAAACAAAACCAGTAGTGCACTTAATACGCAACCTTGTTTACCACATTTGATTGTGGTCTTTTAATAATATGATAAAATAAAATGTTAATAAAATGTTAAAAAGATAATACAAGGTTAAATTTTTTTTAAATTTAAAAAATTCACCTTTTAACCTAGTATCATACTAAAAATACAAATGAAAAAAAAATGACGTGAAGATTTTCAATTAAGGAATACCCACGCGAATGTATAAAATATATTTAAAACAAAAAAAAAAAAAAAATTATCTTAACCGAAGCTGCACTTTTGATGTTTGACGATTTAACGTTTTTTTCGCCTTTATTGGCTCGACTGAATATAAATCAATAAATCCATATATAAATAGATCAAAAACTTGAGATAGATATTTTAAGCAGTTTCTAAGTCTTTACACTTAACTCGTGCCCATTTAAGTTATTTTGTCTAATTTTTTGTATATAAAAAAAATTACCGATTTAAGTGTGTTTGCTATCAAAGAAGCTGTCTTTCTGTATGTTTTTGTAAGATAGTGTGCAAACCGTTCGTTTTCCGTTTCTTTTGAACCAAGCTGCATAAATTCACCCTGGACTAGATCTGCCAGAATCTGTAAAATCCGAAAAAAATTGTGTTTAGTAAGAAAGTATGTAGTTAAGATATGTTCATATATCATAATTCATAACAAAATTAAGCATTGTATGTATACAAAATAAGTATTTTATACCTAAAGGCAGTAGCCGCAATATATTAAGAACATTGTTGCTCTTTAAATATTTAGCCATTTATCGAAGAAAAAAATGTTGATAAAATCAAATTAGCATAAGAAAACAAATAGTATCTACAAAAAAGTCTGTATGAAGTCATGTTCTCAAAACAAATTGAACAACAAACAGAATTTATCACTTTCGGTTTTTTTTTTTTTTGTTCTGAATAACCCTCACAATAATTACCTATTTTTCGTGAGTTAACTACAAACGAAACTATATTTTGCTACCCAAGAGCAATATATCTATAAGTAGAAGAAACAAAAATATTATAGTAAATAAATTCACCGAAAAAGTAACAAATTAACGAGTTTCTTTTTTTCAAATCCAATCCCTTATTTGCTTTGCCGACAATGCGAATTGAATAACGTTCATTTACGGCAGAGTCTCCTTGAAGAATTGAGAAAAAATTATGTGTTTGTTAACATTTATTTTATCAATGAAGTTAGATAATTGATCAGGAAATAGAAATATCGAAAAGAAAAAAAAGAATTTTAAGCTCAATACAAATAAATATATTAAAAAAATTGTTGGATTTACCGAATAACAAATTCAATTACTTAGGCAAATGTTTCCAAAAAAAAAGCTAGAAATTCATTTGTTTGTAATTTTATATACAAACATTTACATTTATTTTATTTTTTTAGGTACATATGGTGTAGAGTTTTATACAGACTTTACTGAATTTTGTTTTGGGTTTATTTTTCCTTATGTTCAACTGAAAGAAAAATGTACCTTAAAATGTAATAATAATAACCTTTCAAAAGGTTGAGTTTTATTTTTGTACTCTGCCTGCCACACAACCATTTTATTTTTCTCGAAAAAAGTTCCTACAATTTTGGCTAAAAGGAAACAGGTTATACTTTTTGGTATTTATTTTTACAAAAAATAATTATTAAAAGTACATTCAACAGAATACATATTTATTCATCTTCGAAAAAAATTAAAAAAAAAAAAAACTCAATTTTTCAAAAAGTGATTTATTAATTTTTTGTAAAAAAATATATATATAGTTAAATAAATGTATTTATTATTATTATATGTTTATAAATTTAAGTGTATATTTTGTAATACTAAAAATTGTCATACCTACCTAATTTCAAATAAAAAAAATATTTTTTAAAATCTCTATTTTTAAGTTTTTTCTCATAGATTGGTCAAAATAATATCTAAATATCTAAAATATCTAAATATCTAAAATCCCGCTTATTCAAAATCCCGATTTGTTATAATTATAATCTTATAATCCCTGTTTTTAAAATCCTTTTAAGGTAGTGATTTTTTGTGATGGCTTAACATTTTTCAAAAATGTTTTTATATTTTCAATTCAAGTATTTTTGTTTGCGTTTTACTTTTTTTTGCCGAAAATTATGAACTTTGGATCGCTATACATTGCCTTTTCCTTAAATCCAATCTGAATATCAATTCGAAATATTTTATACGATATAATGTAAATGCGGCTTCTGCTGAAACGCATCGAACTTCCGCATACGCTTTCGAGCAAGCCAACAGCCTGATTAATATTATCTTGTGTGTAGTAAAAAAAAAAAAGGTAATGTAAAGTCTTAGCTGACTTTCAAGCGTGCAAATATTTACGGTATACTATATGCATACTAACTGTAATGTAAAATAGTTGGCGCAGAGCTTGTAGTTTGCCACTCCAGTGGACAGACATTATTATTAAATATACTACCAATGAGAGTAAACATTGTAAAGATGTTTTTTTTTTCTTTTTTATTCATTTGCAACTTAACAGCAATCTATTTAATCTCTTCTGTCCAATTGGTAAGATGGCACGAGTTTGTTGTCCACCACAACCCAATGCATAGCAATTTATTTGAAAGCGACAATGGCAAAGCAAACATTAGTCCTACACAGAGGGTTGGGCTAGCACGTAAGTAAATACTAAGTCAGGTTATATCAAAAAAAAAAAAATTTACGTCGAAATTCAAATTCAAACACTACCACCTACTTTATGAAATGTGTAGGTATACCTAATCGAACAAACAAACAAACACTTTACAAAAACGAAGGAGTTATATTTTCATAATTCTTTCACTGTTTGCTTTTGATCAAGAATTTCAAGAAATTACATTGATCGAACAAATTGATTTGCATCTCATGAATTGAGAAATATGTTTTTTTGACACCAATTTGGTATTAAAGACATTTCATTTCGAGGTGAATAGATTCCGGACTTAATGCCTCAAGCGGAAATGTTCCGATTATGTAATATTAGTGAACAGTGAGTCAAGTTTTGTATTATCATGGGTCTCATTTCATCTACATAATTTATATATGTATATGTATTGTAGGTATATGAAATTTTGGAGATGGCGGAAGAGAAATTGCCGGTTGTAAAAATAACATTCCTTACTTAATATAATAACAAAGTTAACACATGCTATTATTGTTGTTTTTGGTTTTTTTTAATAATGCATAAAAATAAAATAAAAAAGAGGTTGGGTGCGACTCTCAATGGTTACTTCACATTGGTGCCCTTGGAAACTAGAAACCCGGTATTATTTAGCTATAAAAAAATTCTCAATTCAAGATCTTCGAAGACCGCATCAGGTGTTCAATATGCAATCAAATGAAGAGTAAAGATTGGCCGTTTTTTCTCGAGATATTCGAGACAAAAAACTTTTTTCAACAATTTTTAATTGTTTTTTTTTTGGCAGTACTTTTGATTTTTAGAAAAAACAAACATTATTAGTTGATATTTTTTATTGATTCTCAAGATATTGTAAACGTAAAAAGGTAGCACGAACGTAAATATGTAGGGTGCGTTAGTGAGCGTGTACGAGATGATTTCCTCCCCCCCTCCCCTATTTGGCGGCTGGAGAGGGAACCATAAGTTCCACAAACAAAATTTTACTTCTGTTGTAAAGAAAATGTAGAAAAATGAATTCTCACAATTTTGCTGTACAAAGTTTTACTTAAATGAAATGAAACATTTTCATCACTTTACTACTGTCGAAGGATTGAAAAACAATAATTTACCTGACTGAGTATAATCGTCACATCGTTATTTCCCAAACGTGCTATCATTATGGATGCCACTGAAAGAATATAATCACCAGCCATTGTAACCTGCAAAAATGTGAAAAAAAAATAAATATTATTTTAAAGTATAATAAATCTTCTTCAATATAAGCAAGGTCGAGGAGACTTGAGCGAAACCAAATAATTTGCCTGAAATAAATTCACATTTAAGTGGTTCGTTGAAAGAGTAGATTGTTTTGTTTTGTGTACGAGTACCTACTTAGGTATTTAAAATATGTAATAAGCATATCACGTATATTAGTTAACAAAAACCAAAAATAAATCCATAATTTATAAAAAACAATATGAATATTTTTGAAGATTTGACTTCCTCCAACAGTTATGTATTTATAAATGAACTTAATGTGTTTTGAATAAATGTTTAATGTATTGTTAAATCCAACACAATGTATAGCAAGTATTTGGGTTTAAATACCAGGATATTTTCAATTCATAAATTTAATAGACAAACAAAATCTACGAGCTCATAACCTTTAAATAAACAAAGTTATGACCTCGTAGTTGTTTTATATAACTAACTTTTTAAAAACAATAAAAAATTAATTTTTTATGTATTTCATTTTAATTTTCTTTTGGCGTAGATACAAAAATGTAAATCAAAAGAAATGAACAGACAAGAAACTGCATGAGTTTGAAGAAGGAAAAAGTTTGCTATTATTGAATTTTTCTTCTGCTGCATTCTTCTCTGTCTCCAAAACAGCAAACTTTTCACTATTTGGTGAAAAGGAGATTATTATTTTTAAAAGAGAAATTGAAATAATATTATAAAATTAATATAAGCCCACAACGAACAGCAACTAGGCAAAAGTCAAAAATAAACAAATAAAAATATAAATTGTATAGGTTGCCACTTTGACTTCTGACATTTCAAATTATTTGCTTTGTTTTTCTTTCACGACCTGTCATTGTTTGTACGTGTTCAGATGCACCGATTTTGATAAATGGGAATCAGTATTTTACTAGTCAGTTAGAGAGATAGGTATATATACTGTTATCAACAGCTTAAGTTAAAAGTTGTTCCTGTTAAAATCGTAAATATCTAAATTAGCAAACATACAAATTTAATCAAAATCGTAAAACGTCTTTTAATCAAATGTATGGAAATTACCTTTAATTTCGGATATATCCAAATATTTTCTGTTCAAAATCTTCTGGATAATTTTAAACAAGTGTTTAGTTTCAAGTTTAATAAAAATCTATCAAGTCGTTTTCGAAATATAGAATTTAAAAAAAAAAGTTTTTTAAGGAGTATTTCCTATTTAACAAATTTTCAAAACATTCACCACGCAAAAATTGATCAAAATCAGTTGAACATTTTTCGAGAAAAGCGAAGGGAAGTGCAATTAATACACATTTCTTTCTCACCAAAATGTAGCCTATACCTACGGCGACTATCCGTCTTCTTTTTTAGAAACAATTCTGCCCGTCGCGTTCCCTGTCTTCTAACGGGTGATTTTTTAGCTGGTTTGGTTTTGGCAACAATGGTTTTGACAGCTGACGTGTGTTTAGTACCTTGTGTCACTGTCAAACAGCTTCAGTTTGGTTTGCAATTTAACCATGGATCGTCTTACAAATGAACAACGCTTGCAAATTATTGAATTTTACTATCAAAATTCGTGCTCGGTTCGAAATGTTCATGTTCGAAAAATTGTGTTCAGCGATGAGGCTCATTTTTGGTTGAATGGGTACGTAAATAAGCAAAATTGCCGCATTTGGAGTAAAGATCAGCCAGAAGGATTGCAACAGCTACCAATGCATCCCGAAAAAGCCACTGTTTGGTGCGGTTTATGGGCCGGCGGCATTATTGGGCCATATTTCTTCAAAGATGATGCGAATCGCAGCGTTACTGTCAATGGTGAACGCTACCGAGCGATGATAACAAACTTTTTTTTGCCCGAAATGGAAGTTCTTGACTTGCATGATATGTGGTTTCAACAAGACGGTGCCACATGCCACACAGCACGCGAAGCAATGGCGCAATTGCGAGGCGAGTTTGGTGAACAGTTAATTTCACGTTTCGGGCCGGTCAATTGGCCGCCTAGATCGTGCGATTTGACACCATTAGATTATTTTTTGTGGAGGTATGTCAAGGCTAATGTCTATAGGGACAAGCCCGCTTCGATTGACGCACTGGAAGCCAACATCCATGCATTCATTCGTGAGATACCGGCCGATATGTGTGAAAGAGTATGCCAAAATTGGACTCAGCGGATGGGCTACCTGAGACGCAGCCGCGGTCAACATTTGCATGAAATTATCTTTAAACATTAAATTGCAAGGTTCAAACTATCGATTCAAATAAATATTTCATTCATTTTTTCGAATTTTTTGTGTTTTTTTTTTTTTTAAAGTTCTAAACCTCTTAAAAAATCACCCATTATATACGTTGTTGTTTAAACAGAACGCGGTCAACGTCCGCGGTTAAAAATGGAACGCGACGGTCAAATTGAAATTGTAGATTTTTACAAAGAACGCGACGGTCGAACGTCAAAACAGAAAAAAAAAAACAAAATTATTCCATCGCTCCTTGAATTTTTTTCTTGGAGCTGGTTTGTGAATTCTTGTTAGGAAAATCAATAAGTAAGTTTCAATTTTCATTCAGATTTTATAAATCTAAAAAGTATTTTCGTTGTTTTTTTGGTGAAAGTACACTCGACGTGACTAGATGGACAAGACGAACAACATAAATCAAGAATCTAAAAACTTAAAACGCACTTTACAATTGCCTTGTGATAAAAGGTACGAACTTTAATAAAAATCGTTGGAGCAATTTTCAAGAAAATTTCAAAAAATACCGAAATCGTTGTATAACAGCTATACTCGTTTTAGATAAGCCAACATAAAAATTCCAGTTTTCCCTCTAGGAAATCACATAAAACTGCCCTATACCAAATTTGAAGCAAATAGATTCACCTCTTTTAGCTCTAAGCTAGAATTACTGGGTAAGCGCGGACAGTATGATGAATCTCACTTTTTTGGACTTCTGCATTATCATAGTGTTTTTTTCTAAAAAAGCTTTGAATTATTTTCACGAAACCAATTCTTGCTCAATATATAGTTCGAAATACAAAAGGCTGTCAAAGTTGAAAGTGTCTGAAATTAAAAATGAATGTTTGAGTGGCCACAAAAACTACAGACAATCTACATTATTAGAAACTAGTGCGCACATTTTTAATGAATTTACCTAAAAACGAATCAACCAATTTTATTACAAATATACTTTGACAAGCTGCAAATAGCTGCATACTATCAAAATTTATAGAGAAATGCAATAATTGGATGTTCATTTGAAGTATTAAAGTTTTTTTTTTTTCAATATCAATGATTAGCACACTTATCCGCTAGGCAATTAAAAAAATCCGTCACGCCTGATATCAAAAACGAATTGTAATAGTTAAAACAATAATAATATGCGAACATTATGCGTTGTTGTTGATTTATGTAATAGCAAGCGTTTCTCCTATACTAATCAGTAATCAGTTAAAACTTTCTCCCGCCATATGTTTTCATTTAGTCTGCATTTAAAATTGATTAATGTTTGATTGTATTCATTCATACATAACTTTTTTTTTTGTTACGTTTACGTATACAAGGAAGCGTAATAGAACTTGAAATTTATATTTTAATGGATTTTTTGTTTTAATCTTTTAATACAGAATATTTTATTGTTTATTTAAAAATTATTGTTATTCGTTATCGTTTTTCCAGTCATTTTTTTAATGTTGACGCTAGTTAGTTCATAGTCCATGTTATTATTTCGGCATATCAAACATTTCGCAAACGTGAACATATAGTATGGGACTAATTGCTAAATTGCTATATGATGGAGATCTGGACAGTCTGTATGGATAAAATGCCGGAATGCAGATCAATTGAGATACATACATTATACATAATATGTACACAGTTGAAAGCAATATTAAAAAAAAAAATACCTTACCATAAATAGCGCTAATTGATGTTGATGGATCGCAGACATGGTGAAACTACACATAACTTCCATGTGCGAAATCAACAATATTTGGGTTTCAAAATATGTTTCCATTCTTTAAAATTGTACAAGAACAAGGTGTTTATTAATTTAGCTATTAAATAAATTAGATTTCGGTGGACGTGTAATAATTAAATTATCTAAATATCTATAGTTATTGAGTGGTGTTCTTCTTTTTTCAAATACAACATGTTTTACGTTTTATATTTTTTATGCTAAATTTCAAATTTCTATGAGCAAGGGGCCAAATTGATTATATCTAAATATTTAAAGTGAGGTTGCCATTTTTATGTTTAAACATATGTACATATGTACATATATACACAGGCTCGTATACATGACAGCATTAAGAATTTTGTTCGATTGTCTAAATTGCGGTAGCTAGAACCTATCTTACCTGATTGTACATTTACATATATCACAAAAACACGAACCAAAAAACATTTACCTTGTACGTGATTAACATAATCCTGCACCTATTAAAAACTTTCAAGACATTTTTAAATTTTTGTTTATTTTGATTTTAATTGAAGAAGGCTTTTTATCCAGACAAATAATATAAAAATAAATACACTTTTAATTCTGTTAATTCACAACTTAGGTAGGTACCTACATATGTAGGTTATTGAAGTTATTTTTATAATAAATTGTTGACATTATCAATAACACACCTTTTTATGGTTCCACAAGGCATTCACGCTGGGTTTTCCTCGTCTGAAGTCTGATTGGTCTATAACATCATCGTGAACTAAACTCGCCGAATGCACCATTTCTGAGAAGAGCGCTATTTGTCTTTGCATTGATAGAATTTGTCTGAAATTAGAAAATTAGAAATAGTTTTAATTAACTTATTATATAATTCTTAATAATGACAAAAATTAATCACTCTTCGTATGTTAATAGGAAAAAAAATAGAAAATAAGGAAAAATTAAAATTAAAACAACTTTCGCTTAAACAAAATTTCCATTACATTATTTTGTAACAAAGAGTAGTTAAACAAACTACATAATGTACATATTGAGTCTGATTTTGGAAAAACAAAATATTTTGTATTAATTAATTAATTATTGCATATCGCGATCATTATTCAGCTATCGAGATTTACATACAACAGTTGCGATTGATATCTAACTTTAATTGAAAGCTGACCTTTTGTGGAGCAATGGACCGACTATATATAAAATTTTGAAATCTTCTTTTCATTTAATGTGAGTCAATCACATTAATTTTGAGGCGTGTGTGTTAACACCAAAATAACCATTAAAAAAAAAAACAGAAGCAAAGGAATATTTTCTTAAAAGTTCATTTCGGCTCCACCTAATTAGACCCTAGGAAATAAGAATAAAAATTTAGAAGGCCCCAAAAGAAAGTCTTCAAATGTTTAGGGTTTTATTTTTTTTAAGTTTTACCTAATTAACTTGAAAATACTTAAACAAAAATTATTGTGAAAATCCGCCTATGTGGACCATGTTTTAATGTAAATTCGAAGTGATGAAAAAACTCGAAGAGAGAAACTCATTCTGGTTAAATCAGAAAAGGACCAAGGCCCTTTAACACAATGTGACAAGTATTTGTCGTACAAGTGAAAAGCGACAACTTGTCCAAAATTCTGTAACACAAAGCAACAAATTTATGAACGATCGAAACTTGCCACTATAAAATATTGCAAGTGCGAAACCCTTTGGTTTTGTTCTTTCTCTAACAGAAAGTGGCAAGTGTAAAGAATTTTTTTTATATGAATAACACATGACTTGTCAAAAAATCGAAATTCACTTGTAAAATGAAGACTTGTCTGACAAGTAGAAATTAATGCTGTAACACAACTCAAACTTTTAAACTTGTCAGAATAAATAAATTTCCCCGACTTGTCCATAGACTTGGACAAGTTCCTACCGTCCGTTGGTCTGTGCTTAATTTGAGCTAAAGCCTAAAGGGGTGAACCGATTTGCTTCAAATTTGGTGCAGAGGATTTTTTTTCAGCTCACCTTAAACGAATAGCTCATCTTAAACGAGTAGCTCATCTTAAACGAGTAGCTATCATACAACGATTTGTTTTTTTTTTTTCTGGAAAACGACGATTTTGATTAAACCTCTTATAAAGTTATTGTAGAAAACTGAGTTTTTAGGTTTTTTTATGATTTGGCTGAAAAAGAAAGTCTCTTTCCCTCAATGGTCTTATTGGTGTATATATTTTTGTATGGGATTTTTCGTTTTGCATCAGCAAGGTGGGTACTAAGCTTAAAATCGATATAAGTCTAGTTTTTTTTTATTTTTGGATTTATTTTGTTTGGCCTTATTTGTCTCTTAGATCATGTTCAAAGTATTAAAGCTTAACTTTGCAACACCCTGTGTCAAAGGGTATTTTAAGAAAATGCAGAGTTATTTTCTTACCTCTATAAGCCATTTTGTTTGTTTTTCTTTTTCTTAATAAGTAAGAAAATTTAATAATTATATGCTGATCATTTATAATTATAACAATACCTCAACTACACAACAACAGCAACCAAAGCAGGATAATAAAACCACCATATCTATTGTATTGGAAGTAAAACATCATCTACAGCATTTAAAACCAAAACAACTCCCACTAGCATAATCAACAAACGGATGAATATGATTGTTTTCAAGACCGGCTAATTGCTGGACAACTCCCAAACTATCGAAGATGACAACAAGATATTGAAAATAAAAACCCCACTTAACAGAATTTCGAGCTTTTTCGCAGTGTCTCAATCAATCATAAAATTTTCTTCGTACGAGTACACCCAGAGAAAAACATGTGTAAAATTAGCCTAAATCAGGGGCTAAGTTACCTTAGGACTAAGGCCGTTTTGAGCTTGCTTATTCCTAACCTAATTTGCCTTAGATCGCTTAGGTAAATAAGAATTGGTTTTGAAATTCGCTAAATCTACTTAGAACTAGGTTAAATTAACCTATACGCCTAGGCTAAATTTGCATAACATCCTAGGTTAATTTTCTTTATTTTTTTGCCAAGACTAAGGTATTTTAGCCTATTTCCTAGGTAGATTTTACCTAGTATTTTAGCTTAGGAACGTGTTGACTTACCTTAGTATCTAAGGTAAGTTTTACCTATATTTGCGCCTGAATTAGCTTATTTCCTAGGTTAATTTAGCTTATTTTTTTTGCCTATACTAAGGCATTTTAGCCTATTGCCTAGGTAGATTTTACCTAGTATTTTAGCTTAGGAACGTGTTGACTTACCTTAGTATCTAAGGTAAGTTTTACCTATATTTGCGCCTGAATTAGCTTATTTCCTAGGTTAATTTAGCTTATTTTTTTTGCCTATACTAAGGCATTTTAGCCTATTGCCTAGGTAGATTTTACCTAGTATTTTAGCTTAGGAACGTGTTGACTTACCTTAGTATCTAAGGTAAGTTTTACCTATATTTGCGCCTGAATTAGCTTATTTCCTAGGTTAATTTAGCTTATTTTTTTTGCCTATACTAAGGCATTTTAGCCTATTGCCTAGGTAGATTTTACCTAGTATTTTAGCTTAGGAACGTGTTGACTTACCTTAGTATCTAAGGTAAGTTTTACCTATATTTGCGCCTGAATTAGCTTATTTCCTAGGTTAATTTAGCTTATTTTTTTTGCCTATACTAAGGCATTTTAGCCTATTGCCTAGGTAGATTTTACCTAGTATTTTAGCTTAGGAACGTGTTGACTTACCTTAGTATCTAAGGTAAGTTTTACCTATATTTGCGCCTGAATTAGCTTATTTCCTAGGTTAATTTAGCTTATTTTTTTTGCCTATACTAAGGCATTTTAGCCTATTGCCTAGGTAGATTTTACCTAGTATTTTAGCTTAGGAACGTGTTGACTTACCTTAGTATCTAAGGTAAGTTTTACCTATATTTGCGCCTGAATTAGCTTATTTCCTAGGTTAATTTAGCTTATTTTTTTTGCCTATACTAAGGCATTTTAGCCTATTGCCTAGGTAGATTTTACCTAGTATTTTAGCTTAGGAACGTGTTGATTTACCTTAGAATCTAAGGTAAGTCAACGCGTTTCTAACCTAAAATACTATGTAAAATCTAACTAGGCAATAAGCTGAAATGTATTAGTATAGGCAAACAAAATAAGTTAAATTAATCTAGGAAATAAGATAATTCATACGCAAATATATTTTAAACTTACCTTAGATTCTATCACCTGTTTTATAAAAATTCCAAGAATGATTTGTCTTATATCTGAAAAAAAGTTCTTGAAAAAATAGAATAAATTTTATATAATTTTAATTTTTTTTTATTAAATTTCTGTTTTCTTAAACAAGCATAAAAAATACGATTTTTATTAAGAGATATAATATAAATGGACATATATTTTAGAGCAAAGCAAATATGTAATACTAATTAAGTTTTTTGTAACATATACAAATTTATGTTTGTAGTGTATTTAAAAAACGTAACAATTTTTGAAGGTAACATTTTAAAAAAAAATTTACAAGCATACCTCATTTTTCTAATTTTAATTGTTTTGGAGATAATTTGATTTTATATTTGTGAAATTTGTAATTTTTTTTTATTTTCGAAATATTTCTTTTTTTAAATAACACCCCTGTAGGGCATAATATATTTAATTTTCAAAAACATTTTGATTTGATTTAAAATTTAGAAACAAATCAAACTCTTATTTCTAAAACATGAATTTAAACAAATTAAGCAATATGTTATCGATTAAATTTAAAAAAAATTAATTTAGTGTCCAAAAAAAGAATAAAAAAAGTGGGAAGAAGTCAAAACCTATAAACCTATATAGTGACGAAGAAGTGAAGGAAATAATGAAAACTGAAGGGTACATAAATGTTAAACTGCCATTTGCGGATGATTTTAAAACTCGATATATGCTCTGCAAAGCAATGCACCAGCCGAAAAAAAACGAACTTTACAGTCTATAAACCAAAATTATCAATTGTATCCCTAATCAAATGAATTAATAAAATTATAATTAGTTCTTGGAGAAGCAAAGAAAAGTAAGATGTGATGAGAATGCGACAATACTGCATAGCAGAAACTTTTTTAAAAATCTATTTGTTTTCAATTCTCTTTGATGTAATATTGAACTTTCAGAAAAAATAAAAAATTTCACAAATATTCAATTTCCTTTTTTGAAAGTATGGAATTAAAAAAAATAAATCAGATTTTCTCCAAAATTACATTTTTAAATACTGCCAATATTTACAACTTTAATTTATTAGTGAATTCATATCATTTGATAAGGTTTGGACTGCAGGAATTTCAATCCATGTAAAAGATGTACGCTATATTTAAATATTATGTTATCTGTTAAAACCCCTTAAATGCAAAAAATTATTTAAAAATAAATGTTCATACCAATGTCGAGCTCTTGAATTTTTTGTTTCAACTGTTGCAAATATGTTTTTAAAGAACTGGATTTAAATCTTCCGGTGCACAGTTTTTAGGCTACGTTTCGAAATTTCTGCTATTTTACAAAATCGAAGCCGTTTTTGTGTTTTATGAAATTCTAATCAATATTAATCTGCAAATAAATAAAACAGAAAACATTAGTAAACGATAGAACAACAATTGTTGCTTTATTTCGTTTGTCAAAAAAGCTTCTAATACAATTTTTTAATGTTTATTTAAAATAATAATAAATTTAATTTAAACTGAATTCGTTAAATTATTTAAAAACAAAGTTATTACCAGTGCTGGCGCCGGCGAATACTAGTGCTCGAGCCATTCATGAAGGACTGTCGGGATGTCATTGTCACTGTTTTGGTAGTTCATTCTCCTTCTGAATGACATAGTTTCCATCTATTGATTTATGTCTCTATAACAATTTTAATTTAGCTTGAGCCAACTCACATCGCATCTCTTTCTTGCTAAGTGGTTCTATTGAATATTCAAATCAAATAGATCATTATATGTTTTTATTTTTATTTCATTTAGTAAAAACTTGTACCTCTATTGCTATCTTCGTTCAGAACATCTAAAAATTTTGATTTTTTCGATGATCTGGGTTCATCCTATATCGGTCGTAAAGTTTACCATTAGGGACATCTTTGTTTTTGCATGGGACAAAGTAGGAAATCTGTTGTGATTAAAAAAGTTCAATCAAAAAATGTTTTGTTGCTGCAATCACTAAATAGCTTACCGAGCATTCTTTAGAAAAAATCTTTGTTATTTCGCCAAAGTTACAAATTTCTTGACCGTTATGCTCTTTCCATTTCTGTAAAATATTGAACTATTTTGTGAACAATAAATATATAATAACTTACATTAAGACCCAGTTTTATTTGTACTTCAAAAGTTAAATCACTATGGATTCCAAATGGGAAGTTAAACAAAATTTCTGAAATTTCATACATTTTCCGACTTTAATTTGGTGGAGATGGAATAAAAACATTCGTGATTTTAATAAAACGAAGGTAACATATTTTTATGTGTGTATATGTTTACGTTAAAAAATTATAACTCAGCATGTTTCAGTACATACTCGTTTATAATTAAAATTGTTCAATTAAAAACTTTTAGGTACTATACAAACTTCGTGAAAGATATCTACAAGTTTAGATTTTGTTCGAATAGGTGGGATTACTTTAACACAGCTGCGATAGAGAACTTTATTGTCCCCTGTAAAAACTGTATTCGATTTAATTTTTTAGTCAAAGTAAACTAATTAACTAAAACAAAATCTTAACCATGTGTCCTCACAGTTTGAAATAAATATTTTGAATGAAAACTCAAGACTCAAGCTAAGTGAAGAGGACTGAAAGATGTGACTATATTGCCAGATCTGTCAATCCACTGACAATGAGCTGCTAAAAGTTTGTTTCAAGTTTCAAGAAAATGGGCTGAAACCGTTTAGGATCTTGTTTTGATAAACATACACACAGACATATTGTAATTGTTTCCTAGAATCTTTATTATATTAAAGTCGTTTTATTATTAATAAATTTTATTATTATTCACACTTACATCAGAATCCGAGGTCTAACTGTGTGGTGATGGGCTACTTATGCTGTTCAGCATTCTACAAAGAATTCTTTAGTCGATATATTTTGAGGCTTCGGATTTATAGGAACAATTACACTGCAAACATGAAGAAAAAAATATAAACAGTTAATAATAGTAATAATTTAACTGAAAACAGTCTAGACATAAACAAAACAGTCTAGTCATATAACTTACATTTTCCTTTTGCCAGAGAGATAACTTGCCTCCAAGATGATTTTTGTATTAAAGTAGCATATGTTCATAATAATAATTGGTCAAAATGTCTTTCCTTCATGCATTTTAAGCCCTCAATATTACTGATATTCTTTTCTGTTAATAAAAACATTCTTTCAAAAAACGTTAAAAAATTTAAGAAAATTTACCTTTTAGGAACACATAAAGTTGATCATAGAGTTTCCATGATTTCAGTAGTTTTGCCAAGTCATCATCCTCTTGTTTTGGTTGTGGTTTGATGTTTTTGATTAATTTCAACTGCAATGTTTAATTATTCTGGTTCGTTTTGATTGAGAAACGATAATTCGCCATCTGAATTAATAACCATGATTGATTGAAGATTCGCTTCAAAATTTTTGAGAAGATGTCAAGTCTTAACAGATGTTTTAGGATTGCAGGTGGATTCTTGAAGTTCACTTGTGGAACTACCTGGGTTTTGGGAATTCATTATGTAGTATTTTTTATTTTCTATAGGAAAAGAATTTTGTATCGATTAAAGCCACATTTTCTAAAGCCACAAATTCTTTGGGTTTTTTTTGAATTTTTCAATAAAGTATAGTGACTACTGCCAATTTTTGAAAAATCTTTTCAAACTAAAAACAAAAAATACCAGAAGCTAGTGGATGAAAATAAGAATTCTGAATAATTGCAATCGAGCTTATACTGATAAAGTAGTAAATACGCAAATAAAAGCCAAATTTAGAAAAATTCCCTTAAATTCAAAGCGAAAAACGTCAGAAGCTAGAGGATACAAATTAGAACTCAGAAAACCAAGAATCACTGCAATCGAGTTGATAGTTTACGAGAAAAATTATGTTTGGGTATTTTTCGAAATTTTCAATAAAGAAGTGAATACTGCAACTAAGGCCAATTTTGAAAAACTCCTTTAAATTCAAAATAGCCGTGTTTCTTTGGATGTGGAGAACAACACTCATGAGTAGATACAAACGATAATCTAGAAGGTACTACCAACTACTCGTGCTTTCATGTGCGAGTAGATGAGATTTGTAGGAAAATCAATTCTTTTTGAGTTCCATTGAAAATGGCTAGCTAAGAACTCATGAGTACTTCCCCACCTCCAAGAAAACACAGCTGATGTAATCAAGTCGAACTTTTCACAAAATATATAGATAAATGTATATAATTTCTTTTAAAATTGTCAAAAAGTAGTGATAATATAATACATAATAATAACTATTTTTCTGTGAGTGATAGGTATACCTAATGAAAATATACTATAAGGAGCTGATGAACAAAAGCGGCAGGTGCTGTACCATAAATTTCTTGGGCAAATTTGCTAAATTTCGGAATACATCCATTTCTGTATAAAACGTCAGCTTTTTGTGTGCTTTGTATATATTATACCCGGTTTTGATTGATAATCCTTAAAAAATCAAAGGAATCGAACTTAAAGACGGCAAAAAGTAAAATAAAAACCTATACATATTTACTGGACAGCTTCACTTTTGTTCATAAGATTTTCTATTATAAAAACATATACTTACTTTGAAATGCTCCAAAACGCTTTGTTTTATTTAAAAGTTTATGTTTTTCCTTTTGATTTTCAAGTTTTTAATATATTTTTTTATTATTATATTATGCTTACAATGCTTTTTTTAACTTTTTGTTTTCTATCACTTAAAATTTCAACTGCTTGCCATGAAAACTACGAACCAAGTGATGTAAATCCACGAAAATCACTCAAAATAACGGAACTCGAAGGAAATTACCTTAGGACTATGCTAAATCACCTTAGGCCTAAGCTAATTTAACACATCTAACGCATATTGAAGGGAAAATCACCTTATGCCCTAGGTAAATTTACCTTAGGCCTAGGTAAAAGTTTCATTAGTATAGACGGTTGGCGGTAACTTTGCCCTAGTTCTAAGGTAAAATCACCCTATCCCTAAGGTAATATTACATATATAAAGAAGATTGGAGGGAAAATTACCTAAGGCCCTAGGTAAATTTAGCTTAGGACTTGGTAAAACTACGCTAGTAGCGATGATGGTTGGCGTTGGCGTTGGCGGGAATATTGCCCGATTGGGCTTTTCCAAAAACTATATATCTATAACTGTATTATATTTGGCGATTCTAGTTGGGGAGAAAACAATGCAATACAAACAATTATACATACGCATACAAACACTTTTCCAAAGGTGCGAATAGTGTGCACATTGTGATTTATCGTTGTGTATGTAAGTATATTTGTTTGTATTGCATTGTTTTCTCCCCAACTAGGCAATTTTTGTTGTTGATTGTTTCACATTGTCACATTGACGTATGAGGGAACTTCCCAATTGCTAAGGTAAAATGATGCGTTCTTTTTTAAAAAATTTAACTTTCTTAACAATAGTAAATTTTCCTCGTTCTTTTATTCCATAAAAGTAACATTAATAAGTAAGAAAAAAGGAACGATAAAAGTTAAGAGTTAGACACGAGACTTTTTTGCGGTCGTTTTGTCTTTCGTCCTTTTGACAGCTTGGGTGAAGGGTGTAGAAGTCGGTCGAACCATTTGCACCGTGTGCATGGGTTCAACCGAGCCATTTGGATTATCATCAAGTTGGAAATCAGCAAGCGAAATTGGTCACTTTCTGTTCGTGTTTGGATTGCTTTCTAAGTCCCCTTTCACACGAGGAAAGAAGTTGTTTTTTTTACGTTTTCTTATAATTTCCTTAAAAATCTCTTATATCTTTCACACGAGGAAACAAAATCGTAGACATTTTCTGTAGTTTCCTTTTAAACAGGGGGTGTAGAAATGTAAGTGGAATGAAGTACTTTCCACCCTACATTTCTACATCCCTCACCCAAGCTGTATAAACAACGAAAAACGAAACGAATGAAAAAACGAGTCGTGTAATCAGCGCCTAAAAGTATACCATGCCTACGTTCTGTAACTCGCGCATCGATAAGATCAAGCGAGAAACGATGAAAATTGTAACAAATCGTTTGAGGTTTGTTCCACTTTTCAACGTTTCTCGACCAATTTTATCAATGACTGCTTTTACACGACTGCAATTTTTAACGGGGTTTCTCTTTTGAGTTTCTTTTGGATTGCGACATCCATTTAAACGCTGAAAATTTGAATAGCTGCAATTTTTGTTAAATGAGAAGGAAACACCTCTTCACACTTTTTACTCCGCTTATGTCTCAAACAATACGAAAAAGCACAAAAAAACGCAAATGACAGAACATCAATAGTGTTTTCTTTTGCCACTTGTTATTTTCTTTTCTCTTAACTTTTTTTTTACAACAGGTTCTACATTTCACTTTCACTCGAAATAGAATTGAAATCAAATGATGAAATTAGATTGACTTCAATTTCATTTCGAGCGAAAGTGAAATGTAGAACCTGGCAGTTAATATTTTTTTTAACAAAAAAACACTTTTTCACACACCGCACTGAAAGCAAACAAAACGATTGAATGCTGTAAAAAAACTGGTCGCATATTGAATTGGGGAACGATTTTATAACGAGAAAAAGATGACAGCGATTCATGTCACGCTCTCGTCTCGTTTCTTCGTCACATTTACATTACGTCTGTTTGGTAGAGTGAAATTTCTTGCAAATTTGCAAAAATTTTTCAGAATTTTCTGTCAATTTTTTTTAAAAAAAGTTACCATTACACGAGGAAACAAGTTGCTGGAAATTTGTTGACGTTTTCTTTTAAATTCCACCAATCGTCGACCACTTCTCTTACTTGGTGCCCTTCTCATCTTAAAACTTAAAGTTGGTGGAAACTCAGTTATCCATGTCCAAGACACAGAATAAAAGAAACACAGAAAATAACAAGCCGGTTTGATTTATTTTTTTAAGAAACATGTGTAAAACATGTCAAACTTTGAAAGAAGAAGAAATACACCTAGAAAGGGAACATTTTTCAAAAAGTTAACAAATGCACTGAACCACTTTTTGTATAAAATGTTCCTTTTGTGTACAAGACGGTCAAACGGTGAAAAATCATTTTGAACCTTGTAATTTTTAAATTGTAAAATTTGGACAGATTTTAAACTATACCGATTGCGACACGTCGAGTTCGGCCTAAGGTGATTTGGAATTAACATTGCGAATACCGAAATGATTTTTTTGTATATTCTTAGCCAACGTCACGTGACAGACATTTACAGCTGTGTATTTATCAGTTTTCACACTCCTTGCACACAGAAATTTGCAAGTTATCCAATGGAGGAGCAATTATTTGCTATCTCACTGTGCTCTCTCGTTGCAACTTTTTTGAGTTAACAAACAGGAATTTTAGACAGTTTGTGAAACGTTGGCAAACAGCTAACAAACAAGCACAAAAGAGACATGTAGTGGAAATTTGCCGAACATTCCGATTTTGTGTGTCCGCAATCTTCGGTATTGTAACGTGAAAAACTGAATGTCCAAATGACGATTTTGTTAATTTGAGATACATTTTATTTTTAAATAAAAATTTAAGTTAAGTGAGAAGTTCAGTAATGAGATTTTCCCTTCAAGTCGGAATATTGCCTACGCCCTTGTCTAGGTGATTAAAGTAATGCGGATGTCCTCCCTGACGAAAATATTGCGACGCCGCTGTCAGCTAATCAAGATTTTTGGCGGCAATATTGCCCTAGTGCTTGGTAAAATCACCTAAGATCTAAGACAAAATTGCACATTTAAAAAAAATTGGAGGGAAAATTACATAAGGTCCTAAGTAAAGTTACGTTAGTTCTAGGCAAAGTTATGTTAGTCAAATAACATTTCAAGAAAAAAAATTAGCTTAGTTTCCTAAGGCAAATTAGCCTATTTGACTTTACCTAGGGCGTGCATAAATCACCTTAGTTCTAGGCAAAGTTATGTTAGTCAAATAACATTTCAAGAAAAAAAATTAGCTTAGTTTCCTAAGGCAAATTAGCCTATTTGACTTTACCTAGGGCGTGCATAAATCACCTTAGTTCTAGGCAAAGTTATGTTAGTCAAATAACATTTCAAGAAAAAAAATTAGCTTAGTTTCCTAAGGCAAATTAGCCTATTTGACTTTACCTAGGGCGTGCATAAATCACCTTAGTTCTAGGCAAAGTTATGTTAGTCAAATAACATTTCAAGAAAAAAAATTAGCTTAGTTTCCTAAGGCAAATTAGCCTATTTGACTTTACCTAGGGCGTGCATAAATCACCTTAGTTCTAGGCAAAGTTATGTTAGTCAAATAACATTTCAAGAAAAAAAATTAGCTTAGTTTCCTAAGGCAAATTAGCCTATTTGACTTTACCTAGGGCGTGCATAAATTACCTTAGTTCTAGGCAAAGTTATGCTCGTACACAAACATTCCTACACAAAAAATGTTAACTAAGTTTCCTAAGGTAAGTTAGCCTATTTTACATTACCTAGGGCGTACTTAAATTGCCTTAGCACTTGGCTATGCTATGCTCGAAAGATAACATCCATACAAAATAATTTAACTAAGTTTTCTAAGGCAAATTAGCCTATTTCACTCTACTTAGGGCGTACATAACTTGCCTTAGAACTAGGCTATGTTATGCTCGAAAGATAACATCCATACAAAATAATTCACCTAAGGCAACTAAGGCAATTTTACACAGATTTTTTCTCTGAGTGTAGGTATACATATATAGACTCAACTAGCAAATAAAATTTAAAACAAAATTATAGCAGACAAGAATTGTTTTTAGGTATAGTACAATTAATATGAGTAGTGGCAGGTTAATGGATTTTGTTCACAGCGTACCTAATTACATTGATAATCTTTTCAAATCACTTTACTTATTGTTATTGAAATAATTTAACATTCACTTTGTGCTAAACCGGAGTTAGATGAATTTCAAAATCTTTTTGTTGCATTCAACAGTTCGCTGGGTGCACTGCAACTTTTAATTGCAAGTAGCATTTTTAAGTATTTAATTTCGTTTACACCACTTAATTCCAGTACTTAGTGCATTAACAGCAGAACAATACATCTTTTAGGTACGAGTATACACTTTATAGACTATAATGGAAGGGGTTTTTTAACTTTATGCTAAAATTAATGTCAAATACTACATATGTAAATTGCACACATCTTACCTTGATTCTTTGTTTAAATGGTAGTTTATTGCTCTTGCCATAAGCAACGACACCATTGGCCGTAGTGCTTTACCTTGTCCATCAAAGTAATATGTTGCAATTGTTTCCAATTCAATTTGACTCGTACTTTGCCGCAATATCTGAAAGTTGACGGATAGAGCGAAAATTAAAATCAATAAACAACTAGGCACGTTTCTATTTGTTATAAGTACAAAGAAAATTAAAATTGAGATTCATATTTGGAGAATTATGAGACTCTATAGTTTATAAATCTTTTTTAAAGCCCAGCCCACCTGAAAAAGGAGCTTGATGGAATCCACATTTTTAAGTTTGTCGCTGTTGATGTTTGGCTATATATACCTTAATAAAGTTTTTTTCATATTTTACAACTTGAATGGCAATCTGACAAGTTTGAAGTGATAAACTTTGATCATAAATTTTAACTGCCCTCTATGCAAAATAAACACATCTTAAACATACCTTTATTAGGCGGATTATTCAGGGACAAGCTAAGACTAGTAATAATTTTAGCAAATCTTACATCATTATACTATTTAAAACAAGATAAGAAACACCAAAGTCATATATCTATGTATTATGTTTCTTTGAAACTAAAAAAATTTAAGATATTTTGGTTTATGACCCATGCTTCTATTTAAGAGCACAATAAGGAGGGGAATACTATAAGGCCAGATTCAAGTCAGTAACTGAATATTTTACCATATCGAGGCTTCAATCAGTATTTAGTTTGAAGCCTTAATTTATCTTTGAAAAGTTTTTAATATATTTACCATTATTAAAAAGAAAATTGTTGTACCCTTCGGAAGCTTGTTGATTAAAGCCATACCTTTTAAAAAATTAAGGATCTAAATACGGCCAACCCTTAACTTTTTTTAAAAAATAAACCAGAGGCTTTAACTTCAATTAAATCCATTATTATTTTAATAGGCCTATAAACTGTTTTCAATTAAGTCTTAATATATTATATAGATATACGAAACATATCAAAGATATAAATAAAATCTAGAGGAACTTCAAAACAACACTTTTGAAAATTCTATGTAAAAATACTTTTTTAATTTAATTTTAATTCTTTCAGCGCTATCCGCCATGGTTCTTTCCATGCATTGACATTATCAAAAGCGTTTTGTAATTTTATTGTAGCTTCGGTGATCATATTACCCATTGCGATATCGTCAGCCAAAGTGGATGCAATAATGTCATCTGTTCGAGCATCTAAGTGTTAATAAAAGGTACAAAATCGGATCTAAAACACTTCCTTGTGGTACCCCACCCTCTATTTCTTTGAAATCAAGGTAATCATCCATGTCTTACACGAAAGAGTCTATTCTCTATATATTCTTTAAAAATCGTATAAAGTCCTTCAGTTAAAACTTTTCTTTAATTCACCTTGTTAAAAACTTGCGATACGTCTAAGGAGACTACCGAACAAATTTTCCTGACTTCAATGATCTTATGCACTTGAACTCAGGTATGAAGCGCTTTTCTTCTATTATTGAATGTAGCAAAGAATTAAATTTTTGATATTACAGGAAAAAAGGGAAATCGGTCTTGAAGATTCCTTTTCATGCGATGGTTTCCCTTGTTTCAGAATCATTATAAATCCTGATACTTTCCATTGCCTTATTGTGAGTTTCACCCGAACAACATTACACCCAGAAAATTCGACATTTCACTTTTCGCCTGCTCTAAATTTCACCCGAAATTTTATGTTCGAAGAATTCTCCTTATTATGAACATTCATTTCTGGTGGAATGTAAT
The DNA here is from genome assembly GCA_951394125.1 of Epistrophe eligans. Taxonomy (NCBI): domain Eukaryota; kingdom Metazoa; phylum Arthropoda; class Insecta; order Diptera; family Syrphidae; genus Epistrophe; species Epistrophe eligans. Next base: position 58,272,354 of record OX596028.1, read on the forward strand.
GCAATTGACAGCTTAAATGTTCACTTGTTTTTAGTAGGCGAACGAAATTTTGTTTTGGTAAAACTTACAATAAACTTTTAAAATTTCCATCAATCTTAAACGAAGGAAAGGAGGTTAATTAATCCTGTACGATGGAGCATGTTGAGAATTTCTGCCGTAATTAGGTCATATCTCTCCTTCTCTTAGATATTGTTTTTTTTTCTCTACTTTATTCGAAGACCGTAAAAAAACTTGAGATAAAATTCACATTAAAAAAAAAAAACTAATGTCAAACAATACTGTGCAGTGCAGTGCACATTTCCTTAGCAATTTTTGTTGTTTTTAATAAACATCTGTTTTTGGCGCTGGAAAGAGGGTATGTTGATGTTTTTATTACTAAAATAAGACGCTGAACGTAGAGATGTTTTTAAATCATAAAACAGTTCCCCATATTACCCACATAGGGCCATAGTTGTCGAACTTACTCTAATTTTTAATAAATACAAATTTATAAAGGGATTACAAATTCAACGAAATTTAATAGATCTTGAAAGGTAACTAAAAATGTTTTTCCTAAATACCTGATTATCACTCGTCGATATATGTAGATCCTATATAAGCGTATAAATAATCTACTTAATTTAATTTGTAGTTTGAGGAAAAAGTTCATAAAAAAAAAGAAAAACCGATTTATGGACCAAGAACCTTCTTTAAGCACAAATATTTGAGCAAAGTTGTTGAAAGTGTAGGAAAAAATTTATGAGAATTTTCGAAAAATAACTTGAATTTTTTTCGGGAAATTCAGAAAAAAATTTTGTTTCGAAATTTGCATATGTAATTCTATTTCTATTTGAAAAGGAAATCCCGTATAAAGATTTTTATTTTTATTATTATTTTTAGGTAGCAAGTTTGCAAATGATTTTAAAAATTAATTTTATATCAGTTTACTTTTTTTCATATTCCTTAATATTTTATTTTTTATTTTCAATGGGCCCTACCAATAGCAAAATTTAGAGATTTAAGAAAAATGGACCATAATGGTATATACTCTATATAACAAACCAAACATGGTATTAAATATTTAAGTAGACCCTAAATAATGAATATTACATGGTATGGACTCTTTAATATGAAACATGTGATTTATGGTTCATTATTTATAGTCCATACCATTATGGTTCATTTTACTTGAATATTTAAGTCGTCTCTAAATTTTGTTATTGGTAAGGCCCAATGTATCTACTTCTTTTTGCTTTTGATTTTGCCAAACAGACGAATCAGCTCACGCTCCGTCATTTCCAATTCAATTCATTCATTCAAAAGTAGGTGCAGAAAATATTGTTCTAAACTATTTTGGGCAACTTCATAGAACATAAAGTGACAGAATGTAGAGAAGTTTTGGGCAAGGTTTCTTGTCATGAAACACACAATCCTGTACTTTTGTGATCTTTTTTTTGTTTTTTTTTCTGTGGTTTCACACACTTATTATCAAACTCTTTTGAGCTGGTATTTTGTTTTTTTTAAAGCTAACACCTGTCCACTGAGATTCATAAAGATGCGCATTATTATTATTTATGTGTACTTTGGACCATACCTACATTGTTACACACAAATCAAAATCGTTAGAGTCGTATACGAGAAAAATAATCTCTTTCATAATATTGGTATGGTAGTTACTGTCATGAAATATGGCTATTTCACAGCTCTGCTAGTTCGATCATCATAAATTATAAGAAAAATGCATACAAGTTTCTTGTTTTGCTTTAAAATTAGATCAAATTTAAACCACTGCTTTAATTTTTTCCTATATACATATTTTGAGGTCACTTTTGCCTCATCTTCATGGCCAAAAAGAAGTTTTTTTTATAATAAAATTAAATAAAATAAACTTAAACCGTACAATAAATTAATCAATTAATCGATTTGTTATCAATTTAATTATTTATTTTATTATACATTCTTCTTTTTGACCATGAAGATGATGCAAAAGTAACCTCGAAATATATAGGAAAGAAAAGTAAAACTACATTTTAATTTTAATTTTTTGTCAGGCAAAGCAAAATGTATTAAATTAAGAAAACATAAATGTTTGATATTTTCTAGTTGTGAAACACCAGTGGACGAATAGTTTTCATTGAAAAAAATTAATATACTTGTATGTACCTACTTTTACTTTCTACGAATAGTACGAGTTTAATTCAGTGACGGATCCACGAACGGGGTTTTCGGTTCAGAAACCGCCCCCTCTCCCATGACACCAGACATGAACAAAATATTTCAAGGGCTGAACATCATAATTTCCTTAAGCGTTATTATATTATTAAGACAAAATTATGTAAAGTTTCCTTAAGTTTTAAATTTTCTAGTTTTTCTGAAGAACTTGTGTGTGCTTGAATTTATAAATATTTTTAATTATTTTCATTTCAGAAAATTGATATTTGAATTAAAACATTTTACATCTGGGTTTAAGACAATTTAAATCTATTGGATTTGATGTATATTTTGGAGACAATAATGCGATTTAATATTTTAATAAATCTGAATTTTATGGTTGGAGTTCAAATTCACTTAAATCCAATTTCCACCTACTAGTGGCTTAGATACCTTTTTAAATCATATTAAGAATATTGATTCCGTCTTTAACAAATGTATTGATTCTAACAATATTTGTATTATTGGAGATTTTAGTCTAAGTGATATTATTTGGACTTGGTCTGAAGACGAAAAAATGTTAATCCCTTGTAATATAAGAAAAAATGTTGAATATATAGCTTAAATTTTGTACAGAAAAATTCAATCTTAAATTCTTTACAAAATATTCTTGATTTAGTTTTTGTATATAATGATGATTTTAAAACGGAAGTTTTTGAAGCCCCCGATCAATTATTAAATAATTCTACTCATCACTCTCAGATTTTAATTGAATTCAAGGGTTATACATTCTTGAAATCCGTTTTTAATTCTGAAAAAGTTTTCAATTTCGCAAAATCAAACTTTTCGGGCCTTAGTAATTGCTTAAACAATTTTAATTGGGAATTAGAATTCAAGTATCTTAATACTCAAGAAATGTATTCATCTTTTACAAATATTTTGAAAAATTCTTTTCCATGGTTTGTTCCATGCTTATCTAAAAGAAAACTGTCGAAGCCCCCTTGGTACAACAAGCAACTAGTTCACCTAAAAAATCTTAAAAATAAAGCTCATACAAAGTACAAAAATACACTGAGTCCAACTGACTATATTTTATTTTGTGTTTATAGGAAAGATTTCGAAGTTTTAAGCAAGTTTCTATATAGAAATTACATTTTTGATATAGAAAGCAAGCTCAAATTTGGTTCAAAATCTTTTTTATATAAACGACAAGAAAAAGTCTGTGGGAATACCGAAAACTATGAACTATAATGATATTGAGTCTAATGACCTTGATCAAACCCTGGAACTATTTGCATCATTTTTTGAATCAGTGTACTTGGCCTCAAATTCCAGTATAAATACAAATTTTGATTTTGAATCAAAGATTGATATAGGAATAGTGCAACTTGATGTTCTTGACGTTGAAAATGCACTCTTTAATTTAAAACCAAATTCTAAGCCCGGTGTCGATGGAATTCCAGCAATAATTCTAAAAAATTGTTTTCGGGTAATCTCTAAACCATAACTTATTATTTTTAATAATTCACTTAGTTCTGGTATTTTCCTTGATGAATGGAAATCTTCATTTTTAATACCCATTTTTTATTTATTGCAGAGGTATCTGTAAGCTTTCTTCGATACCAAAAGTTTTCGAGTCCATAATTAAAGACAAATTACAATTTAAAATTAAGGAACACTTTTCTGATAGTCAACACGGCTTTATAGCTGGTCGATCAACAATCACTAATCTAGCGCTATTTACCAATTATATTACCAATGCCATTGAAAATGGATCACAAGTTGATTCTATATATACTGATTTTAGTAAAGCGTTTGATTCAGTTAGTCATGTTATACTGCTTAAAAAACTTGAAAAATTTGGTTTCCACTCTGCAATGCTTAATTGGCTAGCTAATTGGTAGAACTCAGTGTGTAGCTATAGAAAATAAGTTATCAAGATCTATAAATTGTACATCTGGCGTACCCCAGGGCAGTCATCTGGGCCCACTTTTATTCATAATTTTTATTGACGACATAGTAACCAGAATTAAGTTTTGTCAATGCTTAATATATGACGATGATCTAAAACTTTTTCTCAATATAAATAATCATAATGATTGCCTTAATGTACAGCATGACTTAAGCATCCTGTCCAACTGGTGTGATGAAAACTGCTTAAAACTAAATATACAAAAATGCAATGTCCTAACATTTTCTAGAAGTTTCTCGCCTTATATCTATGATTATAACCTTAACGGTTGTAAATTAAATAGAGTAAATCAGTTTAAAGATCTTGGTGTCATTTTTGACAACAAATTGACATATAATGCACATATCGATTATATAATTGCAAAAGCTAATTCATTATTTGGTTTTATAAAAAGAAACAGTAAGGACTTCACGGATCCTCACACTCTTGTTTCTCTTTTTGTTGCTTTGGTCAGATCTATTCTTGAATATGCCGACATAATTTGGAATCCTATCTACAAGGTGCACTCTGATCGCATCGAAAGCGTACAAAGGCGTTTCACAAAGTTGGTATTTAGTTGGTATTTAGGTATATTGCCTCTTAGTAATAGAAGGAACGCGCATGAAATAATGTTTCTAAGAGATGTTTTATGTTATCATATTAAATGTCCTTCACTTCTATATCTAATACACATTTAAGCTCCAGCTAGATCACTCAGGGAAAGATACTTTCTCTTTCAGCTACAGCATCGAACAAACTATGGCAAGAATGAACCAATCTCAAGAGCTGTTAGATCTTTTAACAACTTTTGCACTGATTTAGAATTGCATTACTCTAGGGACCGCTTCAAAAACTGCCTATTCTATCTATATTCTTAATTAAGAAAATTGTGTATACAGTATTTATTATAACTTATCTATTGTTATTAATATTATTGCTTTTTTTATTTTTTTGGTTCTTCTTATTTTTCTACTTATTTTATTTAATTTTTAATATGTTTCTTTTTATTTTTAAAATTGTAATTAGTCTGTTAAGCTATGCTTGTAGATGAATAAAAAAAAAATAAATAAATAAAATCTAGAGTGAATAATATGGTCGTTAAGCATAAAATATTTTATTACCGTATCTCTAGGAATCAAATCGTTTTTAAGCATTCGAACAACAAATTGATAAAAACTCCACGTTATAATTTGAAAAATAGTAGACATAACTTTTGTTTTTAAATTTGAGTTTTAAAATATTTTGTTTCCAAAAACTTTTCATTTAAAAACAAAACAGAAGAATGGATTTACATACGTAGAGGCAAACATACATACATACCTACTTACATATATATATGGCATACAATTGTTAATGTTGTATGATATTATTTATTAGCTACATTTAAAGTGTAAACAAAATTTAAATAATATTCGAACCAATTCATTACTCATTATAATGTAAGTGATTTGACGATTGATCATAAATTAACAAAAACGGTTTCAATTCAATAAATTTATCCTTACCTGTCTCACGTCATCATAAAAATGCTTTAATTGGTCATCCAAAAGAATATAAGGATCGACTTGTGCTTCAGGAACGGATCCAACTGGCTGTTGTGTATGAACTGAACTGTATAGTCTGTGGCACGTATTTGAATTGACTGAAGACTTTAATGATAGTGTCCTACTATTTTGTATCTGTAAAAAAAAAAAAAAAATAAAATTTTGAATACTCAATAAAAAAAAAATATTTAACATTATGGCGGTTATTCCTAAATTTAAAACATTAGCTATTAATTTTCATAAAATTTTTCTTGGGATTTTATTTTGCACTTAAAGGAACGTCACCCAAATAATGCATTAAGCATTTACAGAAGGTATTTTACATGAATTAAAATGCAGGCAATTTTTCAACAATTTTTCAAAAAAATTCTTTAAATAAAAAATTGATTCCTTATTGAATTATTGTTTTTTTCTTAATTTGTTGATTACGAACGGGTATAAATAACGAACGGGTTAAAATAATTTGGTTAAATTTGACGTCAATAAAAAAAATTAAGTTTTAGCATAAATAATAGTATAAACTTAACCACACACATGTTACTAGCTAAATTAAATAAAATGGATACTTTTTTTTTTTACAAATGGTTGTTTATTAATATTTAAAAAATATATTCTAAATTCTAGTTTAAATAAAATATATTGGATGGACAGTAGAAAAATATATTTTTTGGGGGAATTCACAAAAATATTTATTTGGCTAAATATTCAAATAGATAAAACTGGTGTTTTATTAGTTTCTTTATGCACATATATTAAAAGAGATTGATGTATTTGCATTATTAAGAATTAAGTTTTTTTTTTTGAAAAATTTTAAATTTACATTTAAATAGATATATGCTTCCCGGTTTGTGACTAATTTCTAATTTTCAATTTTGCGCAGAAATTCACCCAAAGGAATATAATATAGGAATAGTTAATGAGTGAATTTAACGATTTGATGGTTTGAATAAAGAGTCAACACCGATGTTTATATTTTGTTAAAATTGTTAGCGCATTTATATTTAGAAAGACTATTAATCATTAAAAAAGTTGTAATCTTGTGCGTAAATGATTAGATTACAAGACCGTTGATGAAAGTATGAGATATAAAAACAGAGCGCTGATGGGCATACCTAATGTTTGTAATTCTGAAAACAAATTTCTAATCTCAGAAAAAATTGCCTAAAGGCGTATGGAGATTGGAAAAGATAGTAGATAAATATTCGAAATGCTAAATTAACATTTAAATAAAATATTAATATACATACGATGCAAAAATCGAGACTTTTACCAAATTTAAAATACGATGCTGTAGATAAAGAGAAGGAACAAAACAGGAACCTCTGTAGGTACATTTATACAAGCTTATTCGAATAAGATGTGACAAAAAGCGTGTAGGTTGGGTCTAGACAAACAAAAAATCGTATGGAAGGGGGTCCAGGTCCATTCCTCCCCGTTAAGCCAGGAGGGTCAATTTTCTAAGAAATTGACTTAAAACAGACAAAAATACTAAAAAACAACGGTAACACTTGCAATGCAATGCTATATCTTTTTGGAAAGGCATAAATCCCCCATAGGATTTTTTTTCTTGTCTCGACCCATCGTAAGGTATATTTATGTGGGAGATTACGATGTACACGATTTTTGACATTAGTTTCTGAATCACAGTGGCGAACTATTTTAAACTGTCATAGGTTAAGGTATTAACATGATACTACCTACTGAACAATTTTCTAATTTAAACATCTTTTTTCATAGCACATATCATACTTGAAAATGCTTTAAAGTTGTAAAAAATTATCGAATATAATGCCCAAATATTAATTCCTTTTTTTATTCCAATACAAATAAAACGATCTAAACTTAATTAAAAAATACTTTGTTGGTTCCCATTTAAATATTTGGCACGGTTAGAAACATTAACATTTTCGACATTATATTAGCTCTGTTTTATTTTCCCCCAGATTTCAGATCAGACCATGAAAATAAAACAACCCAGGACAGGATCTCGGTGACAGCATTGTTATATCTTTTCTCTTTGTTATTTTTATTTGTATGTACCCGTTGTCTTTTTTCTCTATACTACTGATGCCATTTGGAAATTAAGTGTGTGTGATCAAAATTTGAAATCTAAATTCAAAACAATGTTGGATCTTGTGTTGTTTGTGTATAATACATGTATTTTCGTAAGCACATTCAATCTCGTTCAAATCTGGTCGAAAACAAAATACAACTATTGAAGTCGTATTTAAAAAGAAATAGTCACATTAAATAAGACAATTGATTCTATCTCGTTTTATGTGTGCTTATGATGACGTTTATACTAACTTTATTTAGACGAGTACAACCACGATTATTTGATGTGCACTCTCAATATAAGCAATCACGGATAATTGAGTGAATAATTCAGTATTCAGTTTTATTTTCTATGAAGGCATAAAATATAAAATTAATAGACAATTTTTGGTATGTAATTTGGAAAGAAGATCCAATTTTGTTTCACCCGCGATATCGCTTTAACCTCCCTCTTTGCTTTTTATAAATTAAATTTCATTTAAATTCTTATAAACAAATAAAAAAAAGAGTAGATTAAAATAAAACCTTTTAAACGACAATTTCATTAATAATGATTTTTATTATATTAGTAACTAATGTGTCTTTAATGTGGCGGTAATGGAATCGCTCATGTGTATACATATGTGATTGTATATCCATTTGCAATATACCTTTGAATTTGTTACTTAATGGTTTTAGGGGATTATTCAAGGTTAAAAAAAAAATATCTCCAAAACAATGGTACCTGCAATAATATAACTATTAGGGAAAAGCTTGTTTTTTCTCGAAATTGGCTATAAATATTTTTATGAATGAAAAAATTAAAACATTATAACTGCATACATTATAAAAACGTTCATTAACAATTATCCATTTCACTGCTTTTAGCACCAACACACGAAATTATTAAAGACATAAAACTGATTTGGCAACCCGGATTTCAGTCAAAAAAAAAAAAAACAAATTTGATTTGTATCTTTAAAAAATACCCATTTCAGTGAAACTATCTTTTTATTAAAAAGCATTCGAAGCGCAACAACAAACTGCTATAAACTTAAGAAAAAGTTTAATCATCAAATCTGACATAACAATTTTCATCCGGATATGCCTTGGTCACGCTGCGCTGCCGGTTGCCGGTATCTGTTAAATAAGGAACTTTGATATAAAAGAAAAACAGTAATTAATTTTGATCTAGCATGAATCCAGAACAAAAAGGTATTATGCATCAAAATTTCATTCAAAATTTTAAGGCTCCAATAATTAGATTAATAGACCGGACAGACGGACAGAATTGCTAGACCCATTTTTTCGTTTCTCTACCATCGTAATGTAAATTTTGATCAAAATCTTGAGTTCGATTCATTTACGAATTTAAACTTGCCATAGTACGTATTTACATATATCGCAAGCAAAAGATTCTTAATGTGAAGAATGAGAATTTCCCCACGTTTATCAAATACAATTTTAAACGTAAATATTGTTAATTTAGTTGCACATAACCTAAGTGGTAGTACACTTTAAGTCATTATTTTAGACTCAGTTTACATTTGAGGTTTTTATTCTGTCATTTGTCGAAAAAATGTGAAGGGACTGCAAAAAATTCAAGGGACTCATAAAAAAATCAATATCACAAAAAGTCGTTCTATTTCATCTTAGATGACCCATAAACTTTTTTGGGGCTCCGCCTTTATGACACTAATGGTGGGCTTACATTCATCCTGGTCTGCATGTTTGAACAAAAGTAGAGCTGGTTATATTCATACCAAAACTACAGATGTGTGAATGAGTGAAGAGCATTCATGAAAATCTCTGCATTTTGCTCTTCTCTCTCTATTCAAAAATTGTATATTTTAGGTCGAACATCCTTTTTTTGCAGAACTAACATAAAAATGAATGTAAATCCACCATAATTGAATGTATCTAAAATGATTGCATTTACTTTTACATTTACATTACATAAGAACAATTTTGAGTTCTGATTAATAGCCCTGCTTTGGTAAAAGTTTATAGCAACTCAGCAAAATTTTTCACGCGTATAACAATTACAAAGAAAGTGATTATGAATACTAACTTGACATTGTCAACTTCAAACCTTTTTTTTAAATTTAAAACTACAAATATTCTAGATCTTCGTTTGTTGCACAACTAATTTACAACTAAAAAAAACTACAATATTGACACCGGATTTTTTTGTTGGTTAAGGGACCAGTTACAGCAACACTGTGTTTCATTGAAACTCATCATTTAAAATTATAATTTTAAAATTTATAATTTTGAGATGTTTAAAAACCAAAGTCAATGATTATTTTGATGCCAACATAAAAAGCTCACGACTTACATACATAAATTATTGTTCAACTAAAAAGTTTCATTTTTGTTCAACCTTGCACTTAAAATGAATTTTAATATTTCAATGGTCATTGATATTTTAACTCATCATTAAAATATATTAAGTCACTTTATGTGGAAGGTCGGGCCAGAAGAATTTTTTGCTATCTATAATAATAATCCAAGACATTAGCTTTATAACAGGAAATAGAAATAGTCACTTCCTGATAAAAAAAAAATAGTTTTTTTGTGGAAAAGACTAAGATTCGATCTCAGACCTTTGGTGAGCCTAATAGTCCAACGCACTAACAATTACTTAAGTGTATACTTAAGATTACAAAAATTTTGTCAAAGCCACAAACTATACTGTTTTACGTAAATATTTAACTATTAAAAAGTATGGATTTTGTAAAATATTTTAACTTTGTATAGACTTAGACTACCTGCCTAACCTCATACGTACGGTACAATACTTTTGTTCGATCTGTGCGAATTTCGCCCAAGATTTCACTTTTTTGTCTATTTTAACTATACTATAATTCCGTATAAAAATTCCTAAACCCATCATAGTACCTAAACAACTTAAAATAAAAATCCACAACCAGATAAATATTTATGGTAAACAAAAATTCCACCGTTAAGATATCACGTCACGTCTTTATCAACCTATTGCCAATTCACCAAGCCATATTCACAGGAATGTTATAGTTATTTCAAAATATTATTTTCTTTCCTATACTAGCGAAGCCGAATGCGAATAGGAATGATGGCAAAACGATAAGTGAAGACTACAGTTAATATAGTTAACACTGCTTCTAAAAGACTTTCAGTTTTAATATTCTGAAAATAAACTCATAAAAATTTTCATTCTCTTTGCATTTTGTATAATCAACGCAACGTGCATCTCTGTCCAAAGTCCATAGCCAGACAAGGTATGTATTTCGTTATTAAAAATTTTAAAACAAAAAACTCAGAGGAAAAGGAGAAAATAAGTTCACAGTCGGTTGAGTTTTAGTTCAACGTTTTAACTTTTGCTTTCAAACTACCAACTGCTTCTTAGTCATGGTAGGTGTGTTTCACAGAAATTTAAGCTTGTATATTTTACAGACGTATTTGTGGCCGATGGTATTCTTCATTACTCTCTTTTTCGTTAACCGTTCGTCAGTTTACAATCATCGCTGTCGCTAAATTTGCTTTGCATGCGAAAGTAAAATCCGTTTCCAGTTTTTTTTTTTTTTTTATTTTATGAGTATTTATTTTCCAGAGAGATTTTTTCTTCTTCGTTTTCTATTAACCAAGCCAAGATAATAAAAAAAAAGAAGATAACTAAGTTTAAGGTTGTCTGGATTCATTATGAAGTTGTGCGTTTCTCATATATTTTGCCTCATTGACTGTTATATTTGATGACTTTCACAATGTTCGAATGTTTATTGATAGTTGTTGTTTTTGTTTTGTTTTTCAATAAATGAATAAATTTAAAAAAAAAATTAAGTTGCATAACCTAACTTATTTACCTTGTTAGTGTCGTAAGGCGTTTACTAGTACCACGAGTAATAATTTTTGATTTTTTAGAACATTTATGATTTCAGACAAATCTTTGTTTCCATAAACTGTTAAACTGTTGTGTCAAACTTTTGTATATAATGTTTTATTGAAAATCAAACTTAATGTATTTTTATATCTTAGTAGCTATAATTTGTTTGCTGAAAATGGAATTTGAAACTGAATTGTTTACGCGTAAACATTTGCTGGGTTGGCTATTCAATTTTTAATAAAAAACGGCTTATTTCTGAATCCTAACACCACCCAATACTATCCAAACTAATATTAAAAAATATTGCATGAAAATACGTCATCCAGACAGTGTTGCCATAAGTGCATACATATTTGACTACGTTATGTAGATTTTCTACTCAAATGTACAAACTTTCAAAATCCTAAAATTTTGCAAGGATGATTTTGTCTGCACGTGTATCAAAACATTTGTTCTTCTTGAAAAATGTTTTGAACTTATCTCGCACAGTTATCTTCGCTACAGAACTTCAAACACTATGTTCCTACTTGTTGAAGCCACTGTCAATCACGGTTTAATTAAGATCGATGTATTAAAACTTTTAATTTTTATAAGCGAAGATTTTAAAAACTTTGACTTGTAGTAAGGAAAAGCTTTCCTAGATCCATGTGGTATCACAACGGGCAAACAATTGGTCTAAGTGTGTCGGTTCTCCGCCGACAGCCACTTCAACCTAACCTTGACTTAACGAAAAGAATTAAAAACATGAACTATCTTCTATTGTATTAGTGTTTTTTTTTTTTTTCAATTTGACTTTTCGAATTGACTTTTTCTTTGGCCTAGAAATAAACATTTTGTGTTTGTTATTCTACTCAAAGCAAGGCGGAACTTTTTATTCCTTTCATTCCGCATTCCTCAGCTCCCTCGCCTAAAAACTTCGATTTTCCCAGGTAGAAATTTTAAAATATTTATATGGCAACACTGCATCCAGGGTTACCACTAAACGGTGAGAAAAATGCTACAATAAGCTGCTTCGTGCTTATGTAAAAATTAAAAACTAAAAAAGTCGTTTTTATTAGATTTCGTTTTTAAACACTCTTCGACAGTTGTCCAACTAGTAATTGTTTATTTATTTATTTATTATTTTATTGTTTAAATTGACATGTTGCATATAAAAATATACTATTATCAAGATGAACAAGTCCACTGTTTGGTTTTCTTAACTTTGATTTTGTTATTTCTTGAAATAAAATGAAGTTTTGTTTCGAAATATTAAGAATCATTGAGATGACTGATCTTTTCTTAAATAATTAACAACTCTAGTTTTTTATCACCATCATATTTCTCCAACATTTAAAGTGATTTGTAATCCTGAGACGGAGTCACTTTTAATTTATTTTACGTTTTTTATAATTAATTTGTTTTTACTAGGATGCACACTCGAGATTGGAATCACGAATAGTATTATATTTCAGTTTGTGATTTATTTCTGAGTAAGTATGTGTATGTACATTTTGAACATTAAATAAACAACATGTCAGCAAAAAAAAAAAAACATTATAATAAATTAATATAAATATATCTACTCAAATTTCAATATAAATCGTGGAAGAATGTAATGAAGGACACTTCATGACTCGATACATGATTGGTTTTATTATTTGTCGTATTTTCCATAATGATGATGTTTAATTACAAAAATTGTTTAAAATCGCAAAAGCTATGCCGTTTATTGACATCTTTTTGGGTATAGGGATAGTAAAAAAAAATTGGAACATTATAAAATTAACTTCAAATGCGGTTTATGATAGTTTTGAAAGTTAGGACTCCGAAGGGCATTGCACCTGTACAATTGGAGTATCTATGTATGTTTTTAACTATAATCCAACTTGATATATATGTATAATATACGCCAAGATATCGCTTATTAAATATAAAACCGTCGTAACTCAAAATAAGTGACTTCGAGATAATTGCGGTTTAAAATTTCGTTGCTACGAAAAAGCTATGGAAAAACAACAGTAATTTAGGTATAGTGCACCAAATAAGACACTTCTATGTGAAATTGAAAAGATATATTGATTAAAATGCCTAAAAAACAGAACAGTGAAAAAGTTATACTCAATTAAGAATTTAATTGAGAACTGAATGATCTTCGTCTAAAATGCTTAAAAGACATTTAAAAAAAGCTCGTGTAGAGAAATGCCAATTAAAAACAGTTTTTGCCATTAAATGAGAGTTTGAAATGTCAATTCAAAAAACTCTTATAAATATAAATTATTCACTTCATTTAAAAAAAAGGGAAGTCTACCTTGAAGTTAAGTAACATCATCCACCATTCGTAAATGATGCACATATTTAACTACTATCCGTGTGAAAATAATATATTTTACCTATGTTTGTCTGGTATGTGCAATATACAGTGCATACATATTATGTACGTAGGCCCATAATTCGTATAAAATTCATGGATACATAGGTCAGATTTAAGATTTCGTTTATGAAACAAAAAAAAAAATTAAACACAGATAACCACTTCACTCTGATTCATTTTTATCTCTTGGGTTAAACAACGAGTGAAAGTGAATCATTCAAGGTTTGAACTTAAGACTCAGTATTGAAGGCCATAGAAATCGAAATTGAAGTCGTTGAAAATAAAACGTCAATCACATTCAATGTAATCTCTATAAAGTACTGTCTTTAGAATCGTGACTTTATGTATACTTCCGAATTTTTAAATCATTATTTAAATAGGCGCACACTGCACAAGTATGTACGTAAAGGCAATGTTTTGAATTTTTAGGTAATCTAACTCGAAATTTAGGCACAGTATTTTGTTATACTCTCCCGCGCAACTGAAGCAGAAACATCAAAAATGATTTTAATATTAGCTAAAAATCATTCATTAGAATTTTCAGATGTTTGAATTTGAAATTGCTAATTATAAAAAAAAAATCTGTTATGTCGGAAAATGATTTTGACAGCTTGTCAAGTACTAAACTCATTTCGGTGACGCCATAACTTCAGAACGACTTTACCGATTTCATATATCTTTTTTTCTTAAGTAAAGGTTCTTACGGAAAGAAAAATTAAGAAAATTGGATAATTTCAGAAAACTTGAACAGTTAAGTGCTGACTATTTTTTTCAAATGACAAAAATTTCAGAATTAAAAAAAAAATGGTAGGTATTCTCTAAAATTATTTCTCCAAACCCTATCAATCAAAAAAATTCATTTATTGATTTGTTAGTGCACACTGCATTCGATCGGAATGTTTATCAAGTTTTCAGTTTGTTCAGACAGTTTTTTGAAAAGTGATTGCTTATGGCAGTTAGTTCACCGCAATAACTTCCACGCCTTATTAAGGGCAGAGATTATGAATTATAAAGATAGGAATCTTTCCAAAACCTCAAACGCTATTTAGGCAGCTGTCACTTTTGAACTTTGAAGCTCTCATCTTTTGACATTTGACAAGTTTAAACTGCGCCATTACTAAAAATGGAGTGATACAAGCTTCAACAATGCATTGAAATTGTTAAAGTTCACTGCAAAAATGGCGCTACGTGCCACATAAACAACGAAACAATCGCAATTTTCCAAGAAAAGTTTACTGACCGTGTTATTTCTCAAAGAGCTGATCACAATTGGCCACCAAGATCTTGTGATTTAACACCTTTAGACTTTGGGGCCACGTGAAAGATAAGGTCTATGCCAATGCTCCACAACCGATTCAAGACCTTCAAGATGAAATTCGTGAAGTTATCGAGGACATACAGCCGCAAATGTGCGAATTGGTCATGGAAAATTTCATTAAAAAATATGGTGCTGCAACCGTAGCCGTGGCGGGCGGCAATTTGACTGATATAGTTTTCCATTGTTAATGTCATACCTTCCTCTTTACAATGAAATAAACATCCATTGATTTCTCAGAAAAAAAACACGTTTTTTTAATATCAAAATGAAACCTCTTATTTGAAAACCCCTTTTCAAAAGTTTAATTCAATGCCACCAATTACAGTATTACACTTGCCAACTTTGGTCGCAGGACTCGGTTGAATATCATCCGATTTGCATGTAGATTATTTTAAGGGATTCTCATTAAAACCGAAATTTTGACCAGAAAATTGTGAAAACTCGAAATTGTATACTTTGAGGGTTGGAAAATCTCATAATCTAAAAATTCCATTTGGTGCTAAGGAATTACAAACACAACGGAATTGATAATCATATAATATTGTCTATCATGAAAATATGATCCCCAACAGATGGCGTTACGCTCTTAGACTGCTACATTTGTGTATACAAATTATTGGAGCGGTGCAAAAACATTCATTGTAAAGGGTTGTTTTAAGGGCCTATAATTTTTATTTTCACTTCTTTTTAAAATTATAAAATAGATGAATTTCCGTGCGAAGCTGGGTTTTTCAGCAAGTATTATCTGCTATCCTATCCGATCGAATTATTCGAATCACGTGAATTCTTCACTTAACTTGTCACAAATTATTCTTTAAACTCTTCAATTTTTTGAGTTCAAAGCTTCATCAATAATTATTTTTGAATTTCTTGAGAGAATCTTATTGTTAAAACTTAATTTTTATCACAATTTCGATGCTTTTTGGAACATTAGTTTTCCTTCGGCGGATAGCAGAATACAAAAATTCACGCGAACGTTTAGCAGAATAACGCTGTATATACATACATTCTCCTTTAGTTATGTTTTTTCTTCTTATTTCAATTAACTTCTTAATTCTTATAACACATAAATCATTATCATACACAAAAAACTAATTTCAAGCTAAATTTATTCCATGAAATTAAATTACATGTCTTCGCCGAGTGACATTGTCAAAGTTAACCAACCTATAGGTTGTCAGTCTTTCACAGGCTATTAACCTTAAAATGCATCATTAGAAAATTATTATGTAAGTTTTCATTGAATCCACTCATTCAAGTTTTTTTCATTGATAAATACAGTTAAGATTATGCAACACAGAATTTATTCATTGATTTCGATGACTTCCTAAACAGTATTACAAAATCATTTTACAGCTTTCGAATCTTCTTATTTACACAGAAATGACTATTTTATAAGCATAATATAAACTAGCCGTAGTATTTTTTTTTAGGTTTCTCCACAATGTATTTCTAGATACAAACTATATTAAGTATGGAAATCATAAGATAGCAAAACTATAATAAAATTGGTTGTTTTATAGCGACTATATGTTAAATTTATGCGTTAAAAATTAAATTAGTACCTTATATTAATTGTTGGAAGATTTTATGTAACTGCTATTATTTTTTTTTTAATATTTTGTAGGTTGCTTCTTCTCTCCCTCATGATACAAAAACTTTTATAAACAAGTTCAAACCTGTTTCCTTTTGAAATTAGGCCACAATACCTAAACAGGTGCAAGCAATGGATTGGAAATAAAACGAAAGTGATGAAGATGAAAGTAGTGGTTAATGAAGATTGAGGTAATGGAATGTGAGTGTTTAAACAATTTGTGAACGATTGAGTTTAATCGACAATGTGCGCACATTATGCGCTGAGAAAGTTTTTGTCCGAGAAATTAGTTTTAAAAATATTTAAGAAAATTTGTTGTTAACCTTTAAAAGTACATTGCAATCCATACTTTTTTTTACAACAGGTTTGAACTTGAAATTCATAAAACTCTTATAGATATTTACTTTTGTTACCTAATTGAATATCAATTTTATGATAGACTTTAATAATTTGATTTAAAAAAATTAAAGTAAACTGAAAGAAGAAATAACGACAAAATCAGGTATGTAAGTTAGGTACCTATACAAAATTTCAAGCAAATAAATTGTCAAGTAAAAATCAAATTAAAAAGATACAGATATTGAAAGATTATTATTGATAAATGCTATAAGTTATACTATTCATTATATGTGATGGATTCATACCTTTTGTTCCAAACTAAAGGGAATTTCCCATTTCTGGGCCAAGAGTGAACACGAGTGACTTTGGTATCAAATAAAAGGTGACGTTGAGCTTATTATATGGGTGAAATATTTTTAAAATCGTTCATGGGAAAGTCGAGATATATGAACTTGAAGTTGGCGATTGCAACATTAAGACTAAAGTTTTTTTTCCAAATAATTGTTCATTACGTGCGAAATAAAAGACATACAAAAAATATATTGATACCAAATGAAAGGTATTTTCCTTGTCTTCAAAATAGTAGGTTAGGTTCCAGTGATGACATATATTATATATTTTTGTATCACTAGAAAAGAGCTTATTTTGTTACCTTTAATTATATGTATATATGTACATTTAAGTGTTCTTAATAAAATATATATCTTATTATGTATATAGAAAACATTATTTAAAATGCACCTTATTATGCATATAGACCAGGAAAAATAGATTCTAGGGTATAAAAGTAGTTCATTTTCGTTCAATGTAAAGGTAATAACACATAATTTTCAATTTGAATCCAAAGAGAGTAAAAAAACGATACGACTACAAAAAATAGTGCAGTCCCTTTTACTAAATGTCTTTATTATTTACATTTATGTACATATCTTTATTGTTTATAGTTTTATTTATTAACATTTTTATTTCACAAAATGCAGGTTGTTTGTTTTGCTTATTTTGAATGATATTCGACTTAAAGCTAGGGCGATTAGGTTGAGTCAAGACGAGAAAAAAAATCGTACGGGAGGGGGTCTACTTCCCCCTGTTTAGGCAGGAGGGACAATTGTATGAAAAATGGGCATTCCCTTTAAGGCTTTTCAAAAATTACATAAGTATGTTATGTACATAGATAAATATTGAATAGGTATATAAACTATAATATGTAATATTATTTTTGATATTCAGTTTTCTATTAAAAAATTTATTAAAATTCTTTGGACGTTTATAAATTAATATATTTAGATACCAGATTTCAGGTAATTCTTTTTTGCAGATTTTATTACTATCAATTCGTATTTCTGAGAAAATCAAAAACCACTGTAACACAAGAAATTTTAAGAAACAAACGAATGAGATCGTCAAAGCTCTATTCGGTTTTTGTTTAGGTTTTACTAAAATGATTAAAAAGTGTATTAGTATTTCGCTGTAGCATCCCTTATACGCAAGAACTCAAGGTATTGTTGAAACACTTTTGTTCTTATATTCCAGATTAATTTTTGTCCATTCTTGCTGCGGGCTTAATGTCAATGCGTTTATGGAAGAAGCAGGGTTCTCCAGTTCCTGTCAGTGCAATAATCCCACATTTTTTTCTATGGGGTTGAGGTCAGGAGCTTGTTTAGGAATAGCGATTACTTTTAGGCACTTTTTAAGCATCTTAAGTTTTTATGTAAAAAAATTTCTAAACCCGTTGAAGCGGGTTTGTTAAAAAATTATTTTTCATATATAAAATTTCTGTAACATAATTTGCTATGCTATTTTTAAAAATTAAACAATAAACACCTTAAAATCTCATTGCCCCATTTTCAAAATAAAAAAAATTGTATAACATCCAAAAAGACTTTTCTTTGAAAATGTATGTAGGAAGTATTTTTTTGACTTTAAAGGACCTTCTGTATCAGAATGTTGATCGATATCAGTTGCGCCATCAAAGAAAAAGTCGAAAATTAAAAAAAAAAAAAAAAAAAAAAAACGGTTCTATGGGGGTAAAATTATTTTTTTCATAAAACGCAAAATATGTAGGTACGCATAAATTTTTTATCAAAATCGTTAGAGTCGTTTCCGAGATAAATAACCGTTTTCCTAACGGTTGTATGGCAACTAAAATCTTTAAGTAGGTATTAAGTTTGAATAAAATCGCTTCAGAAGTCTAGCCTGTAAGTCAAGGTGCAGAAAGATACATAGACATATTCGTGTTCATTATCATCGTAATATGACATTTAATTGAAATCTCGACTTCGATTTCTTCATATGTATGTAAGTACATGCACACATATATTGCAAGTAAAAATATGGGATTTATGAAAAACAAGAGAAAACTTACAAGTTCTTCTATGTCAGTTGTCAGTTGTTATATTTAATCAATTTTGTTTAAAATAAATGAAAAGAATAAAACTGTATATGAACATATGTGTGTCTCTACCAATATTCTTAAAAAACTGTTTATAAATTTTTGCACGTTAAAAACCGATTTGTTGCGCAAGAATAACCAAAACAAAGAGCAAAATAATAACAAAATAAGGAACAAATAATTTTTAGAACTCCGAAAGTGACTGGCGCAGAATCAGCAAGCAAACACATACCTACACAGAAAAGACAAAACATTTTTTAAGAAACTGTCAAGTTTAAAGAAATACCAAAACAAAAATTTACTTGCATAACATCAAAATACCAACCTATGATTAAAAACCTAAAAACGCCTTGTTTCTTTTTCTTTTATTATTGCATTTGTAAAAAAAAAAAACGATAGTTGCACAACGAACAGGATTGAAGATTTAATAAACCAAATATCCTGTTGCCATTGCTGCAACTGCGACACTTTCGCAATCCCCGAACTAGTTACGCGCTCAAAATTCGAAAGTCTCTTGTCTTTATTTTAAAGGAATTCGTACAAGGTGGCGGCTGACTGCTTTGCTTTGGATAGCAGTTCATGCGTTTATAGTTTGGAAATCAATTTTGCCTTTTTTTTTGCTTTGAAATCATGTAGAGATTAGAGCATATTCTTTGTCAATAAATCACATTTCTTGCTTCCAGTTAATGAAAAAATTTAAGTTATGTAATCGTCTTTCTTACCTTTGAGTGACAATCGAATGAAGAATCCTCAAATGAACTTCTTGAATCTCGAGAATTATGAAAGGTCCTAGCGAACGATAGAACCCCTGGTGACGCGACCAAATTTCTTGGAGAAGCAATTGTTTTATTCACGATGCTGCGATTTAAGTATAAATGACACAAAAATGTATCCGCCTGAGACCGACGAATACATCTGAGACTAGAGCTCCCGAAACAAGCCATAATGCTTTTTTTTAACTGATATTAGTCTATTTTGTAATTTAAATCTATTAACCGTAGATCAAAAAAGAAACCCAAAGGAATAACAGGCAAACAGATTGAACAAAAAAAGAAAGCAATGCACAAAACAGTTGCGACGACGTTGGAGGCAGTGCAAACAAATCACTCGATCGGGCAATCACCACACTCAAGTTTAAAACGCGACTTGTAATTTTTTTTGGATTTCCTTCGAAACTTCTACCGGACTTAACAATTCAATCGACTGAATGCTTTCGGGAGTACCGACTAAGTGCTTATGAACGAAACTCTGGGCCACTGCTAACACCACGTTGTTAAGCGATTCGATTTCTCTCTGTTGCTGCAAAAGAACAAGACGAGGTTGCTTTCGTCACAACACAACACTTCGCGGTCGATTCGATTCGAGTTTGTTTTGTGCTGATTGATCCACACACCAGCTTTAACCAATTCAATGAATACCTTTATCTTTTGACTAGACCAGGTACCAGGGGTAGACAATGAACGAAAATCTTCAATTGTATTGCGAAATCCGATGCACGTCATCCCTACTTTATTAAATCAGCTTCTAGGCAGTGCTTTCATAATAACTTTTCAATATTCTTCGATTTTTTTAGGTTTTAATGATAAATTGAAGCTTTTATTGATTTTTTTTTTGTATTTCTTATTTTGATGTAATTTGCTTTAATTCTTGGACTCAAAAGGAAGACTTTCTTATAAGAATGTATGCATTTCAATAGTTAAATTATGAATCAAAATAAAAGGCATGATTGAATTTTCCGAAAAAGTCAGCTGTTAAAGTCAAAAAGCTGATAAGAAGAGCGTGGTGGTTCATGACAATTGGTATAAAATAGGGGTGCGTTCGGTGAGTACATATATTCGGAATAGGTCTTTATTATAAATAGCCACTGATCAATTTTAGGCGTGTTTCTTCTGGATGATCCGATCAATTTCAGGCGTGTTTCTTCTGGATGAAAAAGTGACATAAAGGATAAGCGATGCCATCACAGAAAAATTTCGACGTTTCTATACAAACCATCGATAGATAACAAAGAGGTAATTAACGCCGTACGCAGTTCGGAAACAAATTTATTTCCCAAAAAAAAATTTTAGAAGACAAATTTTAGTGCAGTAATTCATGTGCAAAATTGGCACGTTCAGAAAAATGAGATCTCAGACATTTTTCTCATTCAAAAGGTGAGCAAGCGAATCCAAGATTTTTTTTCCTCAGAGTTTTGACATTAAAACTGAGAAATGTTCATGAGGAATCCTGTTCATTTCATCTCTGAGATCTCATTTTCTTGAACTGTTCTTGAACTGTACTTGCAAGTCTCCACTTAAATTAAAAACAAATTATGTCGAAGCACTATTATTTTACTCATTGCTGGACAGAAAATTACTGGGTGAACGATGTACGAAATTTAAAAATATAAAATTAAACAAGAGAGAGGAAAGATTCAACGGGCATCACACCGATAACACAGTTTTTTCTGGGATAACATCTTCCCCGAGAATTCTTTGGATTTAGTTAAGCCAGTCGGGGATTAGTTTAGTTGTTGTTGAATTTAGCATGTTAATTTTTTTTTCATTCAATTTCCTCCGGAATTGAAAAACACACATCTTCTCATCTAAAAACTCAAAGTTGCTGAACACTCAGATAAGTTTTCTCGTATGGAAGGGTACAAGACAGCTGAAGTATGGTGCCATGGTGGAATTTACAAATGGTATAAATAAACACCAATAAAAAGAATTTGATACATGCTGTCAAAGTATTTTTATTCCTTTCTTGTTCTTCGTTTCGCAGTTACGTTCGAGTTGGGGGGTTATTTTATTTATATTTTTCCAGGATGTCTCGTTTTATTTCAGTCAGAATTTTTGAATTCCTAAATAAACTGGACTATGCCATTGCTCAAATCTTTAGGGGCCCATTTGCACAACCAGGTAATTTGTTACTGACTCTTTTTAGATTGGGAATTCACTACTTCATAGCGATGGTTTGATGGTTGCCGAAAAATGGGAAAGGGTCTTATTGGCATTGCGTTGCACTGTGAAAAACAAAAATCTTAACAGGGACATAAATCCTATTGATAAAGAAAAAACTTTCCAGATTATCTAGCTGTTGTGGGAACAAACTCCAGATTACCCATTGCAGCAACACAAAACGATAAGTACTGTCTTCGCGATCTCATAGGAGATGGAATTCTTTGGGCTGTTCCCAAACACCGGAGGTCTGTAGAACGAAGACTTAGTCGTAAGTTTGGTTATCCTGAATACACTTGGAAGCCATTAAAGCTGAAGACTCATTTGCGTTCATGTAACAACTGTGGCCATGATCATGAGATTGGAGTTTTATGTCGTAAGAAATGGATTGACTTAAATTCTTACTCGAATTTCATTATATATTTTGATTTATTAAAGCAAATTGTTATGCAAAGGTTCGTACTGAAACTCAGCTCATGCAGGAAAAAATCCAAGAGAAACTTGGACTAAGTCCGGTTGAACAAGAAGTTATTGTACTCTATGAAGGCGAGAAACATGAACAGGTTAGAATTTTGAAATCAAATATTGTATACAACTTGAGCTTAACGAATATCGTAATTTTAAACAGCCTTCCGAATTTTTTGACGGAAAACGTATTGTTGAAATGGAAAAGCCACGTCCTAACTGGTTCAGTAAGAATTTGATACAAAAAACAACCCAAAAAGAAGCTACAACTAAAGAAGCTAAACCTTCTGATCTTGGCTAAGAAAAACTTAAAATTGTTAAATAAAGCATTAAAAATATGTTTTTGATATTATTTCTTTTTTATTAATTTTGAACTTTGGAAACAAACATCAAAAAGAATTTGGAGACTCCTGTGAAAGCTTTTTGTATACTATTACAAAAATTGCGATGTTTTTTAATGACGGCAAAGCAAACCTAACTCAGTCATATGATTGGTGTTTTTTTTACTGATGCATTGCAAGAAACTGCGAAATGCAAAATTGAAAAAAGATAAGCCAGGTGACCTCTAACCAAAGACGCTTCTAATTCTACTCAATTCACCTCAATAACTTAAATTTATTAATGTTTCGCATCCGAACTGTAGTTTCAAATCAATTTTTTGCATTATATTGCATGATGTATATGTGAGACCAAAAATGTTTGCCTTGGTATAAGCAACCATTATTGTGCTGAATTTTACCTGAGCAATAATAAACAGAAGGACTTGTCACAGAAATTAATTTTCTTGCTTGCAAACAAATTTCTATTCACCACACCATTGAAAACAATTGCATATCCAATTGTTTTGCATGCAAATACAAATATTTTGAATACACACAATTTCATTAAATATTGGCACATTCGTTTACATGTAGCATATCCAATTTTGGTGGAATTTCAATAAACTAATGAACAAATTGAATCCTTCTTGTTATTAATTTTAACGATTATCTATTTGCTGTGGGCATCATGTTGCAATTCAAAAAAGAAATATTAGCCACAAGCTTAAAACACTACACTAAATCTATTATTTCTTTGGAATCACAATGATTATGTAACATTTATTTTGTTTTTTTATTGAGATAGAAAACACTCTTTTTAGAAACAAATTTTAATTAAATATCCACGAACTTTTTTCACATTTTCTTAAAAATCCATTGATGAATTCTTCAGCGGTCATAGTACGTTTGCCTTCAACTTTCACCTTTAAAATATCAATGGAATTGCCATCTTTGCAGCGTACTCTGAAGCACTTTTCACTTCGAATAATCTCAATAGAACCTGGAATTCCATGACAGTCATGAAGCGTTGGTCCTAGTTTCATTTCAACCAATTTTACAATCAAATCTTGAAATCTAGTAGACAATTGCTTATAACCAAAAAGCGCCCTGTATAAATTGTACACTTCGTTTGCACCCATCAAATTCCAACGAACTTCGGTCAGGTCAAACAAAACTTTGGGTGCTATAGAAAATTGGATTTAACACACAGAAACACTTATTTTTGAAAATCTAACCATATGTGGCCTCCTTATCATTTTGTTGAATAGGATTTTTGAAACTGTCTGGGTATTGTTGGAGAGTAGAGATAAGAAGATTTGCTCCTTCTTTTGATAAAGTTTTATGCAATTCAGGCATAAGAACGTGAGGTCCGATAGCGATTTCTCGTTGAGCATAAATCTAAAAAAAAAAAAATCTGCATACATACAAATAATGATATTAAAACCTTATCATGTCCTTACATCACCGATATCGAATCTTTTTGGTTCTATTCTCATGATCGACACACCGGTTTTGGTGTCCCCTTTCATAATTGCATATATTATTGGAGCGGCGCCTCGCCATCGGGGCAAAATACTAGCATGAACGTTTATCATTCCCCTAAAGTAAAAAAAATGTCTATTATAATTAATAGGAATGAATAAAATAATTGCTTACAAAGGAAACGCTTTAATAATATTACTCGGTATCAAATGTCCAAAAGAAACCACCACTCCCAGATCATATTTCTTGCATGTGTCTGCATCGACCGGCCACTTGTACGTTTGTAAGTTGTTCGTTTCAGCATAGCATTTTATGCAGTTTATAGGACTCTTGAACGATGTGACAACACCAACAGAAGATACCTTTGAATTGTTAACACTTTTTAATCTGTTAGCACATATTATTGTTTTATTATATCATACATTCTAATTATTTTTTCCTAGCCAACAATAAAAATACCTTGATTTATAGAGCGCCTCAATGCTGGGAAGTGAGAAACTGTCAGAGCCGAAGAAAAGAACTTTGAGTTTATTATTCCCAGTTGAAAAATTTCGAACGAGACGAAACCTTTCACAAATCTTTCTTTTATATTTATAAAAATATGTTTCTCCACAGATTTTAAGTAACATTTTTTTATTCTTGATATTTTTTTAATTGCCAAAACTTTGATACCCCTCTTAACCTGCGCACAAAAGAAAATTCACTGACCCAGCTTTACCGGTCTTTCTTGGATTCTTGAAAAACGGAGTGACTTACGCACACCTAAAAAAATTATTTGCATATTCTGTTTATTTTCATTTCACCTTTTTTTTCAGTTCAATTTTTTAAGTGACGTAATGAAAGCATTTTTTTAACGTGAGTTTTTTTCCTATGCATATTGTATATTTTGTAATGGGGTTTTCCATTGGTAAAATAAATCAATTTATTTTTGATTTGGGTCTGTCAAAAACACAATTTCCCCTCTTTTTACGTTCCATGGGACAAAATAAAATGATTTATTTTTGATTTGAAATCGAATTTGCAAATCTAAATTTTTCGGCAGATTTACCCTTCAATTTACTAACACCAATACAAATGTAAGCTGTCAGCTTGACAAATGTGGTTTTTGATTTGAAATTTATTCGTTTTGTGAAAAATTTGCTCAAATTGTTAAATAAATACCTACAATCCTATTGAAAAATGGGAGCAGTTTTATATGAATTATTAAATTCATCAACATCATCTTCTTCTGATTCAAGTGATGAAGAATTTTTTGAAATAATGAAAATTCTATTTAAAAAGGAAAAAAACACCGAGTAATAGATTTTGTAAATGATGTAGTTTGACAGGTAAGAAAGTACACCAATACAGTGGGAAAAAAAATCAAATTTAATTGTGTTCCATTCGCCAAGTAAAAAATCAATTTTTTCATTGAAATCTGAATTTACCAATGGAAAACCCCATAAGTCTTCAAAAACAATTTACACCGAGTGTGCGTGCATACTAACAAGATTTGACATTTCTAAAATCTCAAAACTGGAATTGAATTTTGCTGTGTTTTAAGAATGCAAACTGTAATTATCGTTGCAACAAATTTTAATTTCAGTGAGTATTTTAATTATAGGTATATTAAACAGTTGTGCGCTTTTTCAATAAACAAGCAAAATACATTTAACTATCGGTAATAACAATAAGTTTCATTTAATTGAGCTGTCAAGCACCGCATTCACAATCCAAAAAAAAATCTATTCTTTACACATTCCTTTCAACAACAGAAAAAATTCTATTCTTATTGGAAAAATATTCGATTTTTTTGTTGAAAGGAATTCGACATTAGTCTTTGACTATAGTGAAATTTTATTCAATTAAACAAAGCATATTTCTAACTGTTTAAAACACTGTAGAAACTGTCAAAAATCTAATAAAAAATTTAACTGTTCATTTTTCTTTCACTATTCGTTAGAGGGGGATGTTAGTTGTATATTTATACTTTTTCGTAAAAGTCGGGCTTAAGATGCTAAAGTCGAATAGAATCAAATTTACTTCCAATTTAAGCCTTAACTTTTTTGTCAAAAGCTGGGAATGGTCGAGTTATTGACTAAAAACTAATTTCTCCGTTTTAGCGATTTTTATGAAAAAAAGATTAAATACATGTTGAAATGTATCACAAATCCCTCTACATCATTTATTAATAGAGTAAGGGGTTTGTTTCACAATGTCTGATTAAAGTTCCAACTAAGCTACATACATGGAGCTTATTCGACTATTAACAACCTCAATTGCGTTTCACAGTATCTGAATAGGTATAACTCGCAATTAATGTTCTAATGGTCTTATTTATAAACGTTGTATAACTTTGGATAACTGTCCAACTTTCGAAAATGTGTTCAAAAACCTTGTTTATTGTTGTATTATAGCTGCCTAACTTAGACACAAGAGTAGATTGTCTTAACCGTGAATAATGTGATATTTATTTTTATTAAATAAAGCATATTTCCAGTAATTTGAAAATAGTTAGACAATTCCTTAGTAGATAAAAATCTAATAAATAAGACTGTAAGTATTTTACTGGCCAAATAAAGTGCCGATAAGCAAATTAAACTGACAATTAAATCGAATCACACTTTAATTCAACACACTTACCTGTTATTATTCAGAGCTCTTACAAACAACCCTACGGACACTTAACACGTACAATAAGACCACCGACACTGCAAAATTAACTTTTTGATGAATTTAAATATTTTTTTTTTAATGTTTAGTCAAATTTAATTTGCCTGGAAAACTGGAATAACATACGAATAGTTAATTGATTATTGTAAAACGCAAAGTTTTTTAATGGGATGATTTAATTTTTTTATAAATTAATTGTCGGATAACCAATGAGAACTTTAGGCAGACATTTTGAAACAGACCCAGTAACTTAGAAGTTATAAACGAAAAAACGATACAAAAATCTTTAGATAATATTTTAACTCAACTGAGTTGAGTTGTCTACAACAAGACAACTAAATTAAGGTTATATTTCCGCAGGGCACATTATACTCAAAATCAACCAACTGAATACTGAATATAAATTTGGATCACTTCAAATTTTTCAGATGATTCCTTATTGCCTGAATTAAGTATACCATCTTCTAAAAGAATTGGAAAAACGTTAAAAAAGGATAATCTCTTCTCAATTTCGAAATTTAAACTTTCCAATTTTTAAAGATAATACCCCATGCGAAGCTTCTTATTTAAAAAAAAATCTTAATTTTAAAAATTGTTTTTTTTTAAACAAACGAAAAACCTCATAACATAAAATTAAAAAACCAACAACCAAATGAAATGTCTTTAAAATGTACTGTTTTATAAGGCATGTCGTTAAGGTGAAATAACCGAATTGAATTTTTTTATTAATAGTTTGAAGTGGTACTTATTTATAATATAATTATGTATATAATATTGTTTTTTTTTTCAATTAAAAACTGAAGTAATGAATAAAATAAAGAAAAAAAAGGATACAACATAACAGCAAGCTGACGGTATCGATTTAACTTTGTTATTCATCGATCAGAGTTCGCTAGAAAAGTAAATTTTCTTGCTTCGTCAGAAATCTCCAACTGTGTGCGCAACAAGTTCGTAGTTCTGTTCAGAATCGGATGAGGAATCTTGAATGAAGTGACTTTCAACGTGGCTGCAAAACTGATCGAAAGTCACCATAGTACCGAATATACGGCCACACATTGGACAAACTTTGACTTTTTTATCCGCTTCCAATTTGCGTTGAATGAAATCAACTTGACTTGGCAAAGCCTGTGCATTATCCTCATCATCATCAACTTCATGATGGATATGCAGGTACTCAGGCATTTCAGGAATGATGTCATCCGTATCTAAGCTCTTATCAATCATTTCAGGTTTTTTAGCACAAACTGAACACCCCTGCAAAACTATATTTATTTATTTATTGAAAATCGGATAAGAGCAAACAGTGTGTCGACTTACCAAACCTTTTTTCTAATGTGTCCAATGCTGAGGTCATTTGGAGTTGCTGTTGGATTACTTCTAGTCTTATTTTGTGCAAGCCTTCTAAGCACTTCTTTGCTTCGATGTTAAAATCATCATCGGGGGCAGCGTGAACGTTTAAGTAGGTAAATCCAAGTTCAGTCTCGCACACCCCAATCATTTCGTCTGACTTAAGCTCTCTGTTGCTACCCTCATCATCGTCGGAAACCGAGGTCTCAACAAGAAGGACCTCCTCCAGACTGGGGTCCTCATCGTTCTCCTTTTCTGAGTTCTCGTTGTTTATGACTTTCAATCTCAAATTGGGATTCGGCGAGTGTTGTGTGAAAGTTCGCGAGCGAATCAAATTTTGATTTGTTTTTGGGCTGTCTACCTCATCGCCAGTGGAATGTGGATTTATATTGTTTTCATTCTTGATTTGATTGGCATTACTGCCTTGGTGCTCTTTTGCAATCTGGGATAATCGTGACCACAACTTTCTGTTCTCATTCGCTACCATATTAATGTGATCACTGAGTTGGACTTTCTGTCTATTAAGCTCCGATACCTGGGAACGTAGATTATCTAGTTCAATGGTATTGTGTGATGCAGATTTATTTTGTTGAAATGATGTACAATTATGGCTTTGGTGTTGATCGGAATCCAAACGACCACGTAACGAGTCATTTTCTTCTTCGACGACCGAAAGCCTCTGTTGCAAGGACAAACAACGTTCCTTCATTGTTTGCAAGGCTACGCGTAAAGCTAATTGTGAGACCATATTATAATCTGTTTGATTGTTGCTGTCCATTGTTAAATAAATTTAATTAAAATTTGCATTGTTTCTAAATAAAAAATTAACACTCAAAAACTATTCAGCAAGCAGCAAAAAATTTTTTACTCGAATAAAAAAAGATAAATCTGTCTTGTTCTTCTCGTTTTGTTTATGACGGATAGTTACATACATTAAGGTGGAACACAATAGACGCCACGCATGGCCGCTACGCTTTGAAAAGCTAAGTCAGTTTAGGTACTACTTTCAAAACAAAAAGTAAAAAATACACACATACTGCGTGCTAGAAAATTTACCACTGTTTTTTGTATTGAAAATATCAGTAATTTGATTCTCTGTCAACTGCAATTCTTTGGGTCTACTGCTTTAATTGTAACTTATTGCAAATTTTTCTGATGGATTTCTGGTTTAAATTGGGTAAATAAGTTTATAATCACCTCGAACGAGAAGAATTCAATGAGGAGACAGAGGAAGTCAGACCTAATTCTCTCGCAGCTTATTAATGGGATTCTGTAATTTTGGTGAATATAAGAATTTGCTTCCCTTTACATTTGGCTTGACAAATTAAGTACTGTGGAATGTCCGTACATTGTTTTTCCAATTTAAGTCCTCTATTTTATATTGAAATAAATCATTGAATAAAAATTTATTGATTGGGAAAATTGAGTTCTGTGCCACGGCAGTTCGTAGGTAAAGAAAATATTGTTCCTGAATTTATCTAATGATCATAATATTGTTTGTTGTCCGTGGATTTAAATATTAAATTCAAAAGATTTCCCGCTGAACCGCCATCTTTTTAGATGGTTGGTGCTTATATCTAGTTAGACGTTAAAAACGTAAACTGTTTATTGAATTACATAATAAATTGTATTGTAATCCACAATCAATAAAACTTATGTGATATGTGGAATTCATTTTCGGGCGACTTTCCATTACCGCAGCACGCGTATATTTTTGATTTTTTTTGTTACAGTTAGGTGGGGGTCTCAATATAACAGATTTAAAATATTAGGGCGAGGAAACACCGTTAAATCATAAAAAAAATGTTTTCTTTTTCGGATTTAACCCTATTTAAAAAAAAAAATTTTGTTGATTCACTGTGCACGCCTACGTCGTTTTTTTTAAATGGATAGTACAACGCAAAAAGAGAGGTATGTAACCCCCCTGCTTGGGCACGCTATAGGATTTGGGGTGGGTGCGAGGTTGGGTATATGCAAAGTTTTTTTGTATTTATATACACACATACACCGTCTTGGGTTACCAGGATTTAAACAACAAACAAACTAAACAAAAGTGAATAATTTTAATTTTTTTATTTTTTTTAAATCGCCATATACATACATACATACACAATTGCCTTCACTAATTGATCGAGAAACGAATAAAAAAAAGAAAGAACTGTCAAAATAAGAAAAAAACATGTGGAACAGAGCCATTATTGTGTTTTTTATGTGAAAAAGTTAAACTTTGAAAATTAATTAAAAATAGAAATACATTTTTCCTCGCCCTAAAATTGCGCTCAATATTTTTTATTTGCACATATTTATCAAATAAAAAAAACCGCGTGTGAAAATTAGTGCTGCGGTAAAGGAAAGTTGAGCCTTTCGTTTAATTAAGCTGTCAAGCGCCACACACACAATCTAAAAAAAAATCGATTCTTTACACATTCCTTTCCACAACAGATAAAATCCGATTCTGTTTTGAACAAAAATCGAAAAACCTGCATATATGTACATAAAGTAAAGAAGCTGTATTGAATTCTAGTTTTCATCCCTGTCTATAGAAAAGTACTTTTTATCTTGCTTCTTGCATTTTAAAAAAAGGAACGGGAAAAGAACACCATCTCACCAACAACAAGTGCAGTGTTTACCGTTTTAACAGTTTGTTTTTTGTTTACTTCACTTTCCAGTTTCTGTTGATTTGATAACCATTCCATTTTTATTTGTTTTGCTACATTATGTACATATTATGTACATACACGTACGTTGAAATTTAATGAGGAAATTAAAGACAAATTGTATAAATGTTTCTGTTTAGGAAAATAACCTTTTTACCTCAATTTACCTTTTAAAATGCCGTTTTGCAAACACCCTGAATTTAAACGTTTGCTTAAATTAGGCAAAAGGCGTAGATATCGAGATGACGATGAAAAAGTTTTTTATTGCGACATAACCAAGCGTATTTTTCGGGACTATGAGTAAGTATTTTGTCATAAATTATATTTATGTCTAGAATATATTTTGTTTAAATGCGTAGATTAGATACATTTAATTGAAATGTAAGTACCTAAATACACATTGGATTAGAAAATAGTCAATAGCAAATGTACTGAATTAGGTATATTTTGTATCTTATCTAGCGACAGTAAATTTTTGGTTGTTGATTGATGTATGTATAAAAAATCGAATTAGAATTGGAAGTGCGCAATTTATAACAGCCCAAAATGGCCAGGACCCTCCACCAGTGGGCACACTTTGGGCATCCAGATTAGCACTTAGAGTGTTAATACACGCACATTTAATGGTAAAAATATGTTATAAATTGGCTTTCTCTGGCTGATCTGGCTCTGCCGGCCGCATACAAGTTAAAGTATTGAACTCAACTGAACAAGTTATGTTTTTTTGCTAAAAGCTCAGCTCTCGTTTTGTTTTGGCTCTGCACTGCACACGAAGCGTCTCGTCACAGACGCGCCCTACGGCTACGATTGTGTGCAGCTTTTGTACCTCACTGTGTTTAATTAGACAACCGCACACGAAGAAGAATATAATATAGAAGAATAAGTAAAAAATGCCAACTGCAGTTTATCGTAGATGATTACTAAAAACTAATAAAAACAATTATTTTTAAATAAATTAATTCTTATTATAAATACGTAGTTAATAATTATAATAAATTCTGCAAATTTTATCAATTGAGTATATCATTAGTTTATAAACAATTTTTTGTTCTTAACATTTTAGAGAATATGCTCTTCATATCTTTGCCAACAGTTCTACTATATGGAAATGCCGAATCACGGGTTGTGAAAATCTTACATATTATGAAGCAATTATGAGTGAGAAATTTGCTCGAGAAAGTAAGAACTCATTGAATGAAAATCTTCGTACCGTTGTTTTGATATTCATCAAAACAGTAAAACAATCATCTATAAAAAATTTATGTACCCTAAATTTTGAGTTCATAAAAAACCGTTTTTTTGTCAATGAACGTGTAAAAGTTTTTCACGAATCTCTTGAAAAAACATCATATATCATTACCAATATTAGACCAAAATCAATAGCGCTACCTTCATCGGATAATATTGCTTATAGACCTGATCAAGTCGAATATACCGTTAGAAATGAAAACGAAAACGAGTTTATTGTTCAATTTGAACAAATTAAACGCTATAAAAAATTTTTAAATTTTACAATTCTGAAGGAGTTTATTGAACAAAATGTCATAACTATAGATAACATTCTCTGTCCGAAACCAGAATCTTATAAGAGATATGTAACTGATAAAAATGTATCATTTGATAAAGTGTTTATTGGAAAAATACCAAGTTTTTATAATTATAAGAAAGAAAAATTTATTAAAGAAAAAGCTATGATTCTATGCAGAAAAACAGATGATCTAGAACGTTTTGATCAAAAACAGCTTCCAAAATTTGAAAAAGTCAACACCAATATTCCAACGGAATATTTTGGCGATGCCTTGATGTTAAGTGAGTTTCTACATTCTTTTTCCAAAATTCACTCAAACAAAAGTTTTTGCAAGAAGAATATAACTTTATCCGAGCTGACGAGAGCGATTACTATTCGCGAAATTAATGGTCCGCTGAGTGAAATTTTAATAAATCTGTTGCAAACTATTTTTAGTCTACAGAAAGATGAAGAATCTGAATATCCAGTTTGGTATGCAGGCATTGAAGATAGTAAACTTGAATTTAAACCATTCAAAGAGATGAATGAGGCGTATAAGACTCATGCGTACATAACTTCACATTTTTTTTTGAAACTTTATGAGCTGCCATTGAACGCATATACTTTAAGTGAAGTATTGCGTTTGCATTTTCTATCCTCAGGAGTTCAGGTCAAGGATGCAACTGAAATGTATCGTCAAATGTATCGCAATGGATATTCGTCCAGAGAAGATCCCGGATTGATGTTTCGTATGGAGCAACCACTTGTTATTGATTCCCTTGAAACTTTAAGTGTTTATCAATTGCCAATGTCGCAGATCTTCCAGATCATTAACACATTGATTGCTCAAATTCTAAGCTATTCACCGGCGATCAGTATGATCGATAAACAAATGAATCGGATAACACAGTTAAAAATAGAAACAAAAGCTTATTTACAATTAAACAAACAGCATAATAAGACAGTTAAAACAAGAAAAGACTATAAAAAAATGTACAAGATCAGAAAATTAAGCAACTGTTTATTTGGATTTAAAACATTTCTTGGCATGGATCGAGCTTATAGAAAATATTATGTTCTAAGATCCATTCCAGGTGTATTCGTGGAACATTCACTAGACTGTCTTAAAGAATGTTTGCATAACCCTCCGAAAAATGTTCCCAGTTTCGTTGATCATCCGAAACAAAAGTATTTAACTGAAAATTATTTAGCCAAGGTCTACAATAAATTGAAGAGAAATCAACACAACTATAGCAGAGCATTTCAAAATAAAAGTAACAACCTCGAGAAAAAAAATCTGGAAAGTCAAACTTTGGAAACAAGGAATGAGATAAAAATTGATGTTGAGAATGAAGATGCTAATATTAAGGCTACTCCATCTCAGTATGAACTAATGATGTGCACAGGTAGTCCAGCGAACTGTATCGTACATAACGTACAAAATCCAGACAGGCACATATGGGCATATTTCCACAAAGAAGAACATATTGATGCTGTAATTCAATGTCTAAATCCATTTGGTGATAGAGAAAGCAAGTTGAAAAAAAGTTTAATCATGATGCGTGATTTAATTGTGGATCATGTAAAAAATTGTCCTGTCGACAATTTATCTTTGAACGCTACTCATATTGAAAAGTTACGCGCACAAAATATGGTATCAGGAGAAGAACTCAATCTGATCGAGGTGATTTCTTATTTTTTTGTTTAATGTTTGAAATTTTCAAGAAACCAACAGTATGGACTGTAACACATAACAACGGTAGTACAAGGTGACGTAAAAGTCCTAACTCAATTTCATCGCAGAATCAGCATCATTTTGAATTTTACCCGAACAACATTCCATCCGGAAAATTTGACATTTCACTTTTTGTCTATTGTGCGTTTCACCCGAAATTTGATGTTAGAAAAATTCCCCTTATTGTGAACATTCATTTCGGGCGAAATACTATGCCACCTACAGTCATTATTTTTAGTAGGTGGACGAAATTTTGTTCGGGCGAAATTCACAATAGCTTAATTTCGGGCGAACAAAATATTTCAAGGTGAAATATTTTTCGTGTGAAATTCACCGATTTTATGTGCTAATTAAATAATTTATAAATCATACTCTTCATTACGTTTAATCATGAATGTATGTTTTGTTTTATTATGTCGTCATTTAGAAAAAATGAGATCATCTTCCGAGAGGGTTATGAGTTATGACTTTTGTGCCACCTTGTTTATTTAACGCTCCAGTTTCCATTTAAGTCATAATCGATTAAAGGGTCACACTATAAACTATTTATTTTATTTACTAAGCAAAATATCCCTCTCTTATTAAAGGTTAAGATAGATGAGTAAAACTAGTAGGATTTTTAATGGAGTTTTGTCAAAAGTATGGTTTTTCATTGAGGAAAAGCGAAAAGAGTAAAACAAAAAAGAAAACAGTGTACAGTTGTCGAATAACTAGCAGACCAATGTAAACAAAATTATTATAAAATTTCAAATTGATTTTTTTTTCAACATTTTATATCATTGTACTATTTTTTTATAATATTCGATGCTATCAATTTTAAGTCAAACAGAAAAAACTATAAGGTATTTTAGTGTTGTATTTTTATAATTTAAGAAAACTAAAAACTTCCTTTTTCTTAAAAACAATATTTTTTTTTGCTGTGTTTAAATGTTCCAGGTTCCATGAATTGATGTAAAATTTTGAAAAAAAAAATATATTTGAATCTTTTTTTTTGTTTGTTTTCAAAATGTTTAGTTTAAAAATATATAATATTTTGAAAACTATTGCTCAAAACAACTTTAAATTAATAGAAAGTTAAAAAACGTTTAAAAATAATATATCATGATATTTTTAATGTGCCGTTGTTTAAAAAAACAATAGATGCTTGCAAACACAATACACGAACAGTTTCAAAAATTAATATCTCGAAAACCTATCCATTAAAAATTTTTCAATTTGATTTTCGAGTTCAGCTGGCTTATTATGTACGAAAGAAATAGCAGGATTATTATTCATAATTTTTTTTATTTTTTGGAGAGTAGTGTAGTCATTTTGATTGAATTAAATGATTTTGACTAAATATCGTTACATTATGTGTACTTATATTCATTCATATGAATGTCGGTTAAATCTGGAATTTTATAAACCATCCATCTTAATGAAAATTATTTCTTTTATAGGAACTTCACGTGGAGCTTAAGAATCAAATATTCAAACTTAAAAACCAAATCGTAGATTGTAACATTGGATCAAGAGTTGAAATACATCATAAAACCATTTATCCAGAAGGAGAATCGACGTGCGATGCTAATCTGCTGTCTTTTCATAAAGAATTATTCATAGGAAACAAGGAGCTTAAAGTGCCCAAGCTAATAAAAGATTTGTCCTTATTACTGTTACATATTAAACAGAGTATCAATGGAATCTTTTTACCATATCAAAATCTCGGACAGTGGGAGACGTCATTGATGGCATCCACAAGCTATTCGCAAGTGTTCCTTCATTTGAACATTCTTCACAGAGTTATTTTTCGTTCACCTTAAGCTGATGATAAAAAATATACATAGTTAAAAGAAAGACTTAGATATAAATATTTGCTTAATTAAAACTGGTATACCTTAAGCTAGTGAGAAAAAAAAAAAAAATTTGTTAAATCATATTGAAACTAATATCTGTGAAAGTTGTAAAACATTTAAAACGATCAAATTGAAATAAGATTCTAATTAAAAACAAAAATCTGTTAACATTGAAAACTGTTATACATAAATAAAATTAAAAATCGTATTGTTGCCTATTCAATTTTTTTTTTCTTTAGTATAAATTAAGGATTTATTTTTTTCTTCAGTATAAATTAAGGAAGTGACCAAAGAAATTCCAAACAGTTTTTTTTTATAAGGTAATCTTCTGGTGGGCATATTTTCAGCACACACAGTTTATTTTCAAGTCGTGCGAAGCTCGTTTATGCACACCTAGTTTTAACGGCGAAAAAACTGCTTAACTGTTATAAATTGTCATTTCTTTAGTCTAGTCCATAAATTAAAGGTCCTGAAATTTAAGAGTACCTATTGGTTCAAGGTTTTTCGAGGTAATTTCTACCTTAATTTTGGCGAGTAAAATAAACCTATTAAAAAACTTCTACTTTTTGGGGAACTTTATAAGGCACATTTCGATATGTTAAAAGATTTTTGACACCTCTAACTTGAGTACCAATTAAGTCAGAAATATATGCTATGTTCCGGTCATAGGTTTTAGCTGTGTGAAGCCAGAACCCCGACCTCAAAATTTTGGGTCGAAATATATAGGATTCGTTTGTCCAGGCAAAATTTTCGTTTGCCCACCCCCAGGGAAAAATTTATTAAGATTTTCTTTTTTATAGCAACACCTCCACAAATTAAAAAGTCGTCTACCGTCCGCAATATTGATATCTTAAGAGGATGGGACCAAGTCCATTCGTTTGTTTACCGGCCGATAATTATTGTCCATCCCTAGGTAAAAAACTATTTAACTTTTCTATTTTATAGCACCCAACACAAAAAATGAAAATTTCACTTAGCGTTTGTCAATGTCAGATCAAAAATTAAAAAAAAAATTCCACCCCTTCTTTAAAATTTATTCAACGTTTCTTTTTTATAGCAACACCCCGAGGGGTAGTTATTTTATAAAATATTGTTTTTTTTTTTTAATTCTGAAATTTTCATCGACTTTTGTATTTCGAAAAGCTTAAACCGAGCTGGCTTAATAATTTCTACATACTAATGCAGCCTGATAACCTAAAAATTTGTTAATCAAATTGATAATTTCTACCATATATAAATATTTCAGCCTTCGCTTATAAAGATCATACAAAAAATTATCTGGAAATTTTTATGTAAAAATTTGTTAAGGAAACAAAACTAGTATTTCAGTTTTTAGGATTTATTAATGTGAAGGTAAAAATTCATATTTGAAAAAAATTTTCAACTGTTTCCGAAAAATCGAATTTTCTAAAAATAAATTTTAAATATTTCTGAAAAATCTAATTTTCAAACGCAAAATTATGAAAAAAAATTTGATCAACATTTTTCATAATTAAGTACCTTATGCAAAACAATATCCTTTAATGTTAAAAACATGGTTATACAATTGAAAAACACGATTTTTTCATTTTTATAAAAAGTATCCAAAATCTCTTACTGCAAATACCTTCGTCGCAAACAATGTATGTACATATATTCGTTTTATTTGATTTCATTTATTTATGTGCAATAACGTCACACAGTAAGACAACGTTTTACAGGCGGAGATCTCTTGCGAACAGGGACCAAGTAGTATAACAATTAAGGATCACGACTTATGCAATGGATGGGTATTCTTATAAATTGCTGTCCTCCTGCGCATGTTTATTCTCCACATTAATGTGGAATACTGCTAAGACATTAAATATATTCTCACTTGTATAAATAAGGGCAATATCATTACAAATAGGAACAGATTAAATACTGTTAAAATGTCAGAGCAATTAATTCCCATCAAGTGGCTAATTTATCGTTATATCGGGCATATAAAAACTATTAAATACGTTTGCAAGTAAAGGCAAATCAGCAATTCAAAAGCGATGAACTTTACCGCCTTTGCCCAAGGAGGCGCCAGTTATAGCTTTCATCAGATCAGATTTTCCTACTGAGTTTAAGATGATCAACTTTCCGGTTAAGATCTGATTTGCTATATGACAATGAGAAAAATCAAGGCCAATCGTTAAAATTAGATGTCATTGATATGAGGACGATCGATTTTCTTCACTATTATTAAATTGTATTATTCTTTTTTTGATATTCTGTCAAGATTTTCAATTTTGTTTGCGCTATTTATCCGATAACCAATTTTAGACTACATATGAAGGTATGTACGTTTTTTTTAATAATAGTTTTAGGTTTCAGTTTTTGCATAAAATTGTATAATTTTGCAAGGACTGCAGGATTTAAATTAAGTAAATTCAAACATATTCAACTTTTGCATGATAAATAATTTTATTATTTAAATTTAAATAATTCTATTTTTAAATATAAAAAAAAAGTATTTCCCTAATTAAACCCTAAAACGGCTTTTGTTAGAAAACACGGCAGGTATACCAGTCATTTTATCACAATTATTATAAGTTATTTAATAACATAGTTATTATTATTTCGAATTTTACTATTAATTACAATTTTGTATTAGAACTATATTTTAAGTATTTATAGTGCGGTAAAATTCCTTCACTACACTTAGTAGTCATAATATTATTACCATAATAATAGATATAAAATTATTACTAAAGTAAATTATTTCTACATAAGTTCTAATTTCTTTTATGTCTTTTAAAAACTTGCAAAGTAAACAAAAAACAACTTTAACTTTATTTCTTTTACTATATCCAACAGATTTAATTGTTTCGTTCTTATTTAGTTGTAAGTTTGACTGTAGAGTTTGTACCCCCGGCCGCCATCGCACTTAGAAATTGAGATGCCGCGAATATTCGGCCACTATTCGGCCTATATTTTTGATATTCGGTATTCGGCCGAATAGTTTACAACATTCGGCCGAATACCGAATAACAAATGGAGAATAAAAAAGGCTTATTATCTTACAATAAATGTTTTCTTTTATTCAAAAATTTGTATTTTAGTATTTAAAATCTACTAATGGTAAGTTATGGTGAATAAAAACTACTTTTTCGGCATTCGTTGGTAGCAAACGATTACGTGTATCTTCGTAAACAATTGCAGCTTCTGAAAATAGTCTCTCACTTAGATACACATCGTTGGCCGAATGTTCGGCTGCCGAATATTCGGTATTCGGCCGACGAGTGTGGCCGAATATTCGGTATTCGGCCGAGTCACTATTCGCGGAATCTCTACTTAGAAATATAGCAGATGTGCTTAAGGTTCCCGTGTGCACCAATGGGAACCTTTCTACGCTTACTGAAAAATATATTGAAAAAGGTTTTTTTTTTTTTTCAGAACAAATTCTTTCCAGCTTTTTTAGTTGCTACAAATGCAACATCAACTGTAATTTCAACTTCTGCTTTTTTTGGTTAAGCTATTAATAGGCGTGTTTTTTTGCAAATCCATAAAGGATTGGACGAAAAAAAACGACATCAAAGCAAACCGATTTACACGTAAATAAAACAACAATTTAAGTCCATATGAACTTGATTCTGATAATTTTCGGGACTTAACTTTAATCCAGAAAAAACTGTATTACCGGTAGGTACTTATTATCATTTTGCTTTCTATAGTTTTTATGGAAACGTCAAATTATCTGATTCATCGAATGAAAAGGGGTTTTTGTTTAATTTTATTTTATCAAGTGGAATAGTTTTCTATATGACTTTTCTTTTCATTTTAATGTGGCATGGCTGATTAGTTTTTATATTGCATGCTTGCCACAAAGCTGAAAGGGTAATGATGAAAATTTGTGACAGTGATGTATTTGTTTACAGTGTTGACTTTGATAAGTACCGATATTGTTTTTTACGCACAATAATAATAGCTCTTAATATTATGAAAATTTTTTAACTGCAAATAAAACGTAAGAGTTTACCATTTTCTTCTTTTTTTTTTTGATCATAATTTTCAGTTCGATTTTTTTTACGAGCCCATAACTTGCCACATACATAATGTGTGTACAATGTACATATATATGTACCTACATATGTGTAGTACTCATATGTAAATTCATCGGAAGTAAATATAAATTTTATATTTCTAGCAATTATTTTTTTCAAATAAAAAAAAGTTCCACATACGTCACAGTGAACCATATTAAAAAATTTTAGCAACAAAATTACAGTAACCCACATTTTTTTGTTCCTCTGGTGACGCTATATGATCTTTCCATTATATCTTGTAATTTTTAGACATTTTTAAGAATGCAGAATCTGTTGTAAAAGACCATTTGTTCTGACCAATTGCAGCAACTGCAATAAGTTTTTTCATACGAAATGCACCAAAACTGCTGGTTTTAGATGTAAACTATTTCAATGGGTTCAATCTTACTTGAAGAGAAGAGGCCAAAATATTAATGTTATCAGAAATCTTGTCCTTTAATAAATGAAGGCCCTCAAGGTTCTGCACTTAGTTCACAATTCTTCTTGATATATATTATAGTTCTCCTTTTTAGATGATAGCTTTCACTTTCTAGTTTCTACTTACTTTAGTATAACTAAATTCGAAAAGTGGTGCCAGAGTTGAGGAAAATCATAAAATCCTAAAGACATGGTTTGCTGCTCATTAGCTTATTATAAACTAAACTGATAACGTTTAAACTTACTGATAAGTCCTTCCCATTATAAACTTTATGTCATGCCTTTAACTGCAAGCACTTTAGCTGTTCATAATGTTGGGTAAATATAATTTTATTTGAAACAGTGTCCATTTCTAAAGTTTTTTTAAAGTTGTGTTTGTTACATGCAATTTAAAAACAGGGAGTTTTAATTGATTAAATTGGAATGACCATATCCGCACGTTGAAATCACAAAAGATGTTGGTTATTTTAAAATGTGCAATGTACATCAAAAACAAGTTTTGCTCAAAATAAATTTTAAAACTAATTTATAACGGTCTTGTACACTCAACAGAAAATAAAACGCATGAAGTAGATACTATACATATTTATAGCGTTTTCGTTTGGTAATCCAGAAGAAATCTCTGCAACTCTGCGAATCGGAATGCCACACAACAATTAAAATTTGTCTTTTTTTTGTATTTCCTTACTATTGGAATATCTAATTTCTGAATTTTTTTCTTCAACCTTTTGTTTTCTTAAATTTAAGAAAAATGTTTGAAAAAAATAAATATTGATTTTCACCCGAATCAGATCTTACTTGGTTCTATATTGAACGTGTCATTCAACACTACCTTTAAAATCATAAATTTTATAAATTTATTTAAATTACTGAGTTATTATTTTTTCGAACAGGAAAATGTTTTACATACGCCACACGGACAAAAATTTCCAATTATTATTTTTTCAAACAACAAAATGTTATATACCTATATGTAATGTAGTTACCTTCTGCTCCTCCTTCATACTTATTTCCATTTACTTCATATACATTTATAATAGTGAACTTTATATTAATAAATACAAATCTTTCGCCCAAGCGAAAGTGAAGCGAAGACAATAGTCTATAAGACATTTATCTTAAAATAACACCATTTTTATATCTAATTATACTCGTAAAATATTTGAAAACATATGTACACAATACATATGGCTGTATAATTAAAATATATTATTTAATATTTGTATTTATATTTTTTATGTATTAAATTTATACATTCAGCCTCATTAGAATTTATTCCCCAACAAAATTCCACCCGGAAAATTTGACTTCACTTTGAGTTTCACCCGAAATTTCATGTTTCCCCCTATTGCGAACATTCATTTCGGGCGGAATGTAATGACATTGAGAGCCTAAATGGTCACTTTTTTTGTAGGCGAACGAAATTTCGTTCGGGTGAAACTCACAAATAGCGTTTAAAATTCCGGGCGAACAAAATACTTTAAGGTGAAATATATTTCGGGTGAAACTTATAATAAGGCTGATTATAATAACGAAGTTCAAAAAAATAGAAAACTGTTTCTGTTTAGGTTCAGCGATTAACTATAATTCAACTAAAAGTTCAAGTGAATTCCAAAATGCGTTTCGCCCAGGAACTACAGTTATCGCCATATTATTCAGCCCTATCGCAAAAGAAATTTCCCCGGAGTTTTTTTCCCATTTTGTGAAATTTGGTATCAGGAATCATCTTCAAAATTATTAGGGAAAATATTCCTTTCAGCAAAATAGCTATCGTGAATAATTTTCCAGGGAACTTTTTTGTTATATCAATGCAAACATTTCCCCAAGTAAGTTGTTGGGGAAAAATTATTTCGTCGGAGATTTACGATGGGAACATTTTTTTCCCGTTATTTTTTGTTTTTCCGGGGAAAAAAAGTTCCCTTTAAATTGGCGATAGGGCCGATTATAAATTCAGTTTAAAACTTAAATCCTGGTCAGTGCCGTAGCCAGGATTTTGGTTCGGGGGGGGCTTGCTTCCAAATTTTACGAGGAATTCTTTAAAAAAAAAAACTATATATATTGCTATTTATTGATTTTTTTTAGTTTTTAAATTGTATGTACTCAAACGAACATATACTTAAATTATTTTTTTATACACACATTTTTTCAAAGCAAAAGACGTCTTGATTTTCTTTTCTGGATCCACATTAATATCTGAATGAACAGATATCATAGCAAGTGAGCTTAATCTTGCATTCCCCATAACGCTTCGGGACACTGTTTTAATTCTTTTCATAGTTGAAAAGGTTCTTTCAGCACTAGCTGTGGTCACTGGAAGCGTGGTCAAAACCGTAAGCAAGAAGTTTATACATCTAAAGTAAGTCTTGTCACATATATCAAGCAAATTTTAAAACTTCAATAGAAGGATCAATCGTAGATATTTTTTCGCACCAGAGAATGTACTCAGCTTTCACAGCTGACAACGAAATTGCATTATCAAAGTAACATGTTAGCTTTTCCATTTCGTTGACTCGCCCAACTACAGAAAAGCCTGGGAGGAGAGCTTGAAACGATGGTAGAACGTCTTCGTTGACCATGAATCTGTCCGTAAGATTTTGTATTAACGAATCTATGCAAGGAATCAATACAGACACTCTACAATAGGATTCAGTAGAAGACGTTTCTGAATTGAAACGCGTTGTTTGTTTCAATGAATTTTTTGGAGCTCTTAATTCAACTTCAAATAAGTCCTCGGCAAGTTTAGATGCGGATTGAAAAGCCTCTCTGAAAAATCTTCGGCTTTTTCTCTGATGTTCTTAAGAGAATTCAGAACTTCTTTAATGCGGTCGATTGCAGAAACGAAATCTATTAGGTACCTACCTACTACAATACTTTGAAAAATATTTTCCGCAATCTGAAAGTTATTTTAAATCATATGCATTTGTAACGCGCGTATCACCATTTCTATTTAGGTATTTGTGGTTTGTATTATTCTCAGATCATATATATAACTTATTGTTACTTTTATTTTGCAATTTTTTGGCAATAACTGAAGTCGTTAACTGATCCAAAATCAAATAAACTGCAGGTACCTAGAATATTCTCATTTTAATAGCTTTTAAAATTAAATTAAATTAAATTAAATACTTAAAAAGTATCCTAAATTCAATACAAAATTGTATGCATACCTAAATAGTCTCCTGTTTTTTAACGAAGTGTTTTCAAGTAGTTGAGAACTTCAAATAAACTATACCTACCTGGATATTTTTATAGATTTGAATTAAGTATATTAGAAAGTTTTAGTTTTTATTTTCGACTTTCGGGGGGGGGGGGGGGGCTTCAGCCCCTCAAGCCCCCCCTCTGGCTACGTGCCTGATCCTGGTGTAAATTAATATAAATTCAATATTAATATATTCGGAATTAAGTTTTAAACAGGATTAATCGACTAATCGGCGGCTAGGCTCATCAGTTAGATGCTGTCGTATCCTTCTAAGACTCAAATTTTATGATCGATGTTTACTGATTATTATCAAAATCACAGCATGAATATGCCGTGAATTTTATATTTCTAAGGGAATTTGTTTAAATTCAGACACTAAGTCCTGTTGTTTAATCTATTTGCGTTTGGGTTAAACTTTTTTCCGTTAAGGTTAAACCTATTTTTGTTTAGGTTAAACCTGTTTTATA
This sequence comes from Epistrophe eligans, assembly GCA_951394125.1. Classification (NCBI taxonomy): domain Eukaryota; kingdom Metazoa; phylum Arthropoda; class Insecta; order Diptera; family Syrphidae; genus Epistrophe; species Epistrophe eligans. Next base: position 58,316,939 of record OX596028.1, read on the forward strand.
TTTGATTAGTGAGATATATTAAATATATCTATATTGAATATATTTAAAATTTATAACTGCTTTATAAAAACACTGGTAACTTCTAATTGGTGCCCTTGGAAACTGCACACCTGATGTTATTCTGTTGTAAAGAAATTCCTAATTCAAAATCTTAAAAGACCTTCTCTACGTGAAAATCAAAGTTGGAGGTATTATATTTTTATATTATATTAACCCTTATTGGTGCAAGGCGTTTTTCAAAAACCACAGTAAAACGACACGGCTCTAGAGGCAGCAATTGAAGTATTAGTAAAAGGACTATCGTTTTAATGGTTAGAAGTGTGAGGAAAGAAGAGAACGGTAAAGTTTTAGTTTTACTTAAACGCCAATTAACGCGTTTTCGTAAAACACCTTACTGAATAAGGGTGATTATATTATATTTTAGTGATCAATTAATTCTGTATATTCTAGCCGAAAAATATTTTTGAACAATTTGTAGAGTTTTGTTTTGCAATTTTGTTGCTTTAAAAAAAACTGTCAATTCAATATTTCTACAAACTTTATCAATTATTGACTACCGCATTATGTGTAAAATTAAATTAGCCCGGACTGTTTTTTCTCAAGATATTCGTGCCGAAAACGGTTTTCAACAATTTTTAGAATTTTCTTGTAGTTTTTTTGTCAATTAAATTTTGTTTTTAAATATCAGTAATCAAATATAGCATTGTGTATGGAATAAAATAGCCCGAAGTCAATACCATTGTTTGTTCCCAAAATATTGGAACCAAACAACATTTTTCAACAAATTTTAGCATGTTTCTTGATTTAAAAAAAATGCATCAGTTTATTTTTTTTAAATTCTTTTCAATTCTTCTTTACTTCATTATGTGTAAAATAAAAATTAAGCTGAAGTCGATGACATTTCTTGTTTTCGAAATTTTCGACTTTACAATTTTTGTCAAATTTATGTAGTAAAATAACCGTTACTTGAATTTGTTTGAAACCTTTTTCTGCACCTTATGACGTTATTGTCATAATTCGTTCTCGAGATACGGTGGACGAAAGAATGTATCACGAACGTACATTCACACGCACATACAGGCAGACATCTCTCGAAAAACGATGTATTCTTGGAATCTTGAAACGTTCGAGAAATCGGATTAATTACAATAACTTCCAATGGGAGGGAAGTTAATAAATAAATTCTTAAGAGCGTTTATGAGACTGATGTTTGGATGACAAAACATTGCAGCACGTAATATTTTAGATAACACCTATAGTGCAGTATGTGTGGTATTCTTTTACATTTAAACACCATTTTCAGAAAATTTCCCAATCATATTTTGATCGAAACAAATAATATTTCAGAACATATCATTATTTGATTCGTTGCTTACTTGAACAAAATGAAAATGAAATATTTTCTTTTCAATACAAATTATCTACATTAAATTTTTATATTTCAATTTTTTATTTCCCCAATTGTAAACTTATTTAAACACACAAACAAACCTTTTTTTTAATCTTATTTCTTCAAGCTGCTAATAAAACACAGAATTTAAGTGTGTAATGTAATTTATTCATTCAACAATAACACTGCCACCTGTTCTCAAGAGCATTATGTGCACTCTAATTGTACTCTGCTTTTTGTTTTTTTTTTAATAATAAACCGTTTTTGAACAATGCAAATTCTTTCTAAATGAAGGATTTTTAACTATCATTTACATATATGTATGTAAATACACATGCGTTTCTATAAAATGGATGTCCATAATATGATTCTCATTTGATTTAAGACAGATCATAATTCACTTACTAATTAAATAAATCTAATGTATATACATATTTTGTTTGTGGTGGTATTAACAGATCGTGTTAGAAGGTAAAATATTCATTTGGATATTTAAATAAGAACATAAATCACAGTTCTAGTGTAAACAAGGTTAAAATGATCGGCAATAAGTTGTTTTAAGTTATGTTTATATAATTTTATAAATTAAAATAACTAACTATTTGTAATTTGGGTGGATTAACTATACATTTTTTCTCCGGGGACGTAGATATGTAAGATTTATAGATTTATCATTGTGTCACCGCTTTTATATGCTCTCAAATGGATGAAAATATCTTCTTTTTTAACATAATTTTCACTGTACACTATTTTTAAAGGTTGTAAACTAAAACGCTGTTATTACAATTGTTGCCTGTTGAAAAACAAACAAAAAAGTATTATGAGCATGTGAAATTATTCATTGAGAAAAAAACATGTGCATTTTGAAGAGCAAACCATATAAAAATAATATAAAAACAAGGCAATTAATTTGAATTATAAAAAATCATACCTATATATTTCACCGTTTTACCAAATATGCATTTTCATTTTTTGATTTTGTTTTTCCAAATTAGTTTGTATGATTTATGGCCAATCGGAACTGAATAGTTGTCTAAATTTTAAAAAAGGAATGAATAACACGAATATAATGTTTTTATGTTGATTTTAAAATAAAAACAATGCAATACATAACTCCTAAGGAAGGTAACAGAATTTTTGCATGAAGCTCAAATCATAGAATGATTATTTGAAATGGTTTTTGACTTAATGAAGAAAACTTGGTTTTAGTTTAGAATGACGATTTATTAATAATAATTTCAAAAAATATTTATGTATAATTTCTTTTTTAGGTTTAATAGACAGTCTAAGAGAAACATCATTATTTAAAAAAAAATAATGAAATGGAATGAACATAAATCTTAAAATCTTTTGTATATTGAATATTCCATACATCTTCTGGTTGTTATTGCTTCATTGATTTTTTAGATCTGCTTTTAAAGCTTTGCGGGTTTAACACGATCCCTACAAAATTAAATTTTTTTTTTTCAATTTTACAAAACAAATAAGAAAGAAAGAAATGATATTATGTATTAAACAATGGAAAGGTTGATGATGGTAGGAATATGGTTACAGAGGAAGAGTTTGGGTGGGGTGATATCTGAAATATTAAAGAAATTATTAAAAATAAAATTAAATGGAAAGTACAGTAAACAATATTAACAAAGAGATCTTTAGAGCTAAAAACTTGTAAGCAAAAACAAAGTAATAATTAAAGCTTGTTTGTTCATACTTTTGTCTAATGTCTAACTACTATTTTACCCGTTTTTAAAATCAATAATACCCACAAATATTCAAAAAATATCAAAATATAGTATGTCCCCAAAAATTTCAAATACCAACATATGTATATGAATCCCAGTCAACGAGGTGATAATTTTCCACTCCGAAAAAATATGATTGTAGTGCTTTCTAGTTCAGCCGGCCTTTTTTTAAAACACAAAGTATCAAATTCCAGTAGAGGAAGGCTATGATTTAAATGAAGAATTTGAGATTTTATTCTTCACTATAAAAAACCTGATTTTAGTGCTTTTCGATTGAAGCTAAAACGAAACAAAATATTTCAACGTCAAAGTATAGTTTAGCCCCAATTTTTGAAGCTTCAAAGTGTCAAAGCTAGAAAGTGTTGAACTTGATTGTAGGGTGGCTACGAGTCAATAAATTAAGAAACTTATTAAAAGTCTAAAGAAATTTTTATTTGTCCTTTCTGCAGACAATTAGAAATAAAAAATCTTTATGTGTCGAAGTAAGTTCCTCAACTTCTGTGAACACAAAGTGTTACAAGGATGGCTACGATTTCAAGTACTGAATATTGTGCAGTTAAAAAAACTCATAAAACCGTTTTTTTTTAATTTTTAAATGATTATTTTGATTTTTTTTTTTTGTGCAAAACATGTTTTGAAAATGTTAATTGCAATGTTATTAACACTGTTTAGAAGAATTTGCTTTCAAAATTAAATTTTGATCAACTAAGTTAATAATAAGAAAGTCGAATTTAAAAAAAAACTGTTAAATCGACACTGAAAATTTAATAATAAGCGTGGAGGCATGCCACTGAAACTATGAACAAATGGCAGAATTTTCAAAAAAATGAGAAATACCTTGTGGAAAATTGGCAAAGATATCAAAACGAGTTGGGAATTTATAAAATTCTCATATTTTCTTTTTGTGCTATACTCTAGTCGTGTATGTATACGTACTTCTCTAAATGAAACAGGCGACAAATACAAGAAAATAATAATATGCGAAAACAAAAGAACATTAAGAAGTGTCGGTGGCAACAATTGATAAGAAAGATAAAAATCTGAATGTCCAACTATAAAAAAACTAAGAAGTAAAAATCAGGGAGGCATGTAAATGTATGGAAAATAATGATGGGTTAACTTGAAAGACGAAAGCAGAAGTAATGATGGTTCGTCACTCGTTTCTATACTATAATTGTGTTTGTACAACATCAGATACGTTTTTTGGGCGTTTTTAAGAACAAAATAATCAAAAATCGAGTGTGTTACCAATTTTTTTAATCAAAAATGACGGTTTGAGTGTTCTTAATACCAAAAACAAAATCTGTGGATTAAAGAAAATTATCAATTTTCTCAAACTATGTATGTATTTGGTTTTGAGCGTTTAAAGCAAAATAGAGCATTGAAAAGGTTTGAATAGTGAAAGCTAAACCATACGTACTTAGTTAACTAAAGTAAAAAAAATTGTATTTAATTTTTTTTCAATGTTTTTTTTTTAATTATTGAGTTTTTGAAAATTTCTTTCAAAAACTATTATTTGAAGTAACTTTATTTGAATGATTTATCTTTTTTGTTTCGTAGTTATAGTAAATTGTAAAAAAATTGGCCGTTATGTTCAGTTTTAGTTACACAATATACAATTTCTTTTATGTTCGGTTATTTTGAAACGTATAAAGTTTAAGTCAAGTAATTTATAATGGCTTTTCATTTATGACGAACTCAAAATTAATAAATATCTTATAGATATATTATATTAGCGTTCTTGAAAGTGATATCTTATCTATAAAATCATTAATAACAATATAAACCATTTATATTGTAATTCTGTTTACTTAGTTTATCATATTTATATTAAAATTATATCTTCTGATATCAGACATTATAATGTTGTTGACAAAATTCTATTCGGCTTTTTATCACATTTTTTAATTATCATTTTCCAATAAAAAATAACACTTATCAACATATTAAATGCAAAGAGCAAATTTTATCAATTTAAAATAATATAACCATATCAAGTCAAGGTAACGAAATGCAGTGTTATTTTCAATATGCAACTAAGTGTAGGTATTACTTAAGGAAGAATAAGAAAAAAGAAGACAGTAGAAAATTTATCATTTTTGTGGACTATATTAAATTCGTTTCGCCCAGGCACGTTAGTAACTACTAAGTAAGAGCATTTACCATGATCCCCCCTCCGTGACCCCGCGGACATACCACGCTACATACATAACCGGATTAGAATATCGAATATCGAACCTACAGTTTATAGTCGAATCCGAAAGTCTAATGTGAGAGGAACTTTTTCATGACATGAGATGGAGAATTTGTCAATTCTTTGCAAGAAGCAATTCTCGTGAAAAAAATTCTGTTTTAAAAAGAAAGATAAAAATACCGGGTAGTCGCGAGCTTGTGTGCCTTACTTTATGATTATTGTTGATTATATTTTTGTTATTAAAATTAATCAAATAAGTAAAAAAACAAAATACATAAGACGTCAACAGATAAAACGAATTCAAAAAAGGACCTGCAACTACTGTGATATAAATGTCATTTCTTGTAAAATTTGATAGTTTTCCTTTTGTTTTTATTACGTTATAATTTTTGTTATTTATTTTCAATTTTTGCCAGTCATTATTAAAAATAGTTGGTCTAAAATATTATTGGAAAAGTATAGATTAAGAACACTATTTTCACTGTATGCATAAATATTATTTAAGATTCGGTTGGAGAAGCCTGTTCTTTTTGGCAATTAAAAAAAAAAAATAGAAACCCTTAAACCGCTACCCACATTTAAGCCTAAAACCAAGCGATGTACGTATTCAACTGTATTATGGTTTGAAAAAAAACTAACATTTCGTTACGGATAATTTATGAAACCATTTCAACTAAAAATTACTGTTGGGATAAATTAAGGTGTTTTATTTGAAAGTGGAATAATTCTCTTAAAATTGACTATGTTAAAATGCAATAATTAAATCTTAATCTTATTACATCCAAAATAGAAAAATAGCAACCAATAAACTTATTGATTGTATCTCTTTATTGAAATAAGGCTTGAGTTTACAAAAACGTGTAAAAATGGACGTATTCAACTTTCAAAAATAAGGGATATAAAAATAAAAATATAAACATATGTACGTATTTTTCTGGAGTGCATTAGGCTATGAAGCTTACTATACTATTAAATATGAACAATAACAAATGTACAAAAGGAAAAAAACAATAATGAAGCAAACGAATAAATAAATATATTTTTTTTTCATTGAAATGAATGATTTTGGTTTATTTTATTAAAATTTTACATTTTTTTCTAATAATTACCATTAAACTAGTTGAGATATATTGTTGCACTTTGAGGAAAAAAATTAACAAATAAAATAGAAAGTAATAACAAAAAAAAAAAAAATAACAAGTAACAATTAGAAAATTACGTTAAAAATAATACAAGTTGAACTAAATTTAACATACATAATTGTATAAACAGAAGTAAAAATCATGCAAAAGATTTAAATGCAGAAAATAAACTTTCATTTTAATCATACATAGGTACATATAAATAAAAATTGATTGAAAAAATGAAAACTTTAGACAAAAGCCGGTACAAAGAAGTATTCCAAAAAACTACATAATGGATCGGGCTCTTTACTTCGATATACTTACATGTGCTCCGGATGTGAACGTATGCAGTCAATAAGTTGTGTTGCTTTAAGTTCACCTATGCAGATCCTGTGGATAGCAGTGAAAAGGGGGAATCTGTAATAGATAAAGAGTAATTTATTTAGTTTTGAAAACTTGTTTTTAATAATTTCAAAACACATACTTCTCTTCCATTTTCTTGGCTTTTAACATGTAATTGACTTCTTCAGCAGTAAACGGACCTTGTAACTTTTGTCCATTTAACATTTCTACTTCAAGCTCTTTGATTGATTTGCCAGTTTTTACAAAAGCTTCGGATACTTTCCTGTTACGACCCCCTTGGTTTAAGATACAAAAGATATGAAATAACTCAAGGGAGTAAAAAATATAATAATAATACCGTAACAAGTTGTAATTAAATCAGCAACACCGCAACTTTCAAAGAATGTCGCCAATTTGCTACCGGGGTAAAATATATCCACAAATCGAATCATTTCCATCAACCCTAATCGAATGACAGCAGCTTTTGTATTGTCACCCAGGCCTAAACCATCGACGAAACCTGCTCCACAGGCAACAATGTTCTACAATGCAAACATAAGCATATAACCTATTGAATTCATCAATAATAAATTAATCCTCCAAACCTTAAGTGCTCCGCAAACTTCAACAGCATCGACATCATCAACAACTACAACCCTAAAGTGATCTGCTTGGAAAATATCACGAAGAATTTTGCCGTATTTAATGTCCTTGCAGCCAATAGTTGTTTCACAAAAGTTTTCTTCAGCTACTTCATTGGCTAAATTGGCTCCCATCAAAACGGAGCATGGAATCTTTTATAGGCATAAAATAATTTATTTTCAGAATCATGTAATTATGAATTTAGCAAACATACTTTAAGATGTCGGGTTATAATATGAGAAATAAGATCAATGCCACCACCCTCGGCTTTGTCAAAGCCTTTAATGAGGGAAATGGCGACGGCAGTTGGCTTGATCTTTCCTAACAGACTGGCACAAAAATTACGAATAAATTGATGTGGCACAACGAAGATTAGTATGTCAGCAACTTTAGCTGCTTCCACTATATCAGGAACGGCTACCTGAAATAAAAATTAAATTGCAAAATGAATAGTATTATTGAAATTAGATAAGCTTCACACATTAAATACTTCGTTATAGTGAGTAATTCATCTCGAATTCTTTTATTGGTTTTATCCATCTGACCACGTTGGTTTTTAAAACAGTTATGCATATTATGACTAAAAAATTAATACAATAATGGCTTTCTACAAATTTAATCAATACTTAATAAATCAGCAAATAATTACTCAACCATAAAAATCGTTATGTAAATGTCCAATGGATTTTGAGTAGTTATAGCAAAAATACTTGAGCAAATATAAAAACAATTGGTTATCGCATAATCAATGGCTGGAATTTGCTAACGTTATTATCACATCTGTGTTTATTCTAAATATTTGATTAAATAAAGATGACCTTCAGTGTAAGAAATTTACCAAAATTATTCACAGTTTGGAAAAGACGTCTTCTCTCATAAATTTTTGTGACTTTGAGCAAACAATTTCTATGGTATTTAATACCCATTGTTTTTTTTAATAATTTATTTTCCATTTTATTTAAATTAACCCTACCGCTTAAGCGGGGGGAAATAGACTCCCTCATCCAATACAATTTTTTTCTTATTCAACCTACATGCTCAAGCGTTTAAATTCTATCAAGCCATTTTTAAGAAAATTTAAAAAAGTGGTTAGAGCGTAGACATCGTATCGCGATCGTAAGAACTAAAACAAAATTCTTCTTCTTCTTTTGTTGTGACGAATAAAAACCTTTTTAATACATATTTTGAAATGTCAATTTGTGGGAACTATAATCGAATGAATTTGCGTTATTCAAAAAAGGGTAAACATTGTTGTTTTACAGTTGAAGACTTTTTCGCAGTTTCATTTCACTTAATTTTTCTTAATTTTTTAAATTCGAAAAGCTAATAATACATATATACATAATGTACATACGTACATATGCGTAGCTTGAGTTGAGCCTTTTACTAGACATAATATCCGTTTTTTTTTTCAAACGAAAACAGAAAACATGAACAATATTTTATGACCAATTGAATATTTAAATTTGAACCAAAACCATTTTTTTTCCAACTGACATTTTTTTCCCTGCAATAATAAAATAAATAACCATAAATTATTGCATAGCAAGCAAGTTTAAGCAATAATGTTGTTAACGTTCTCTAAATTGTTTTTTTTTTTTAATCTTAGATTTGAGTAGTAAATTAAAGTGTTTCGTTATTTAAACATCATCATCTACTGATAAACCATATCTGCTCGCAAGCATGTAAATCAGGTTAACAACATTAAAAAAAGAAAATGATTCTAAGTGAATCTGCAAACTTTTTATTGAATATTTTATGCTTTAGAAAAATGAATAGAGTTTTATTCGATTGGATACCTTTTTATTTTAAATTAAAAATATTTTTGGTGCTAATGATTTGGCTTTGAATATAGGGATTATTTATGGGGAATCGATTAAACAAATACGCGTAGGTATCTAGAGTCACCAAAAGTTATGGATTTCTAAAATTCGCCCGTGTATTGCAAAACAAGGAAATCTTTCCATCCGAAACATACATACAGACAAACAAAGTGTACTTTTTTTAGCTTATGCCCATTATCATGTTCCATGCCCTCGTTCAACCAATTCTCATTACAATCACTTACATATGTATTTTGAGAAATTTATTTTAAAAACAAATATACTACTTTGACTGTTACTCTAAATTTAATTTTGACTGTTAATTTAAATTTGTTTAAATTTCTTCTCCTACAATAGGCTAATTTCCAACCTTTTGCATATCGCTCCACCATATATTTCATAGAAAATAGGAAAAACTACGTATACGACCGAGAGTATTGCAAAAAAAAAGTAAATCTGCCCATCCGAAACAAACAATTCTCCACCAATTCTCATTACAATAACTTATGTATTTTGAGAGATAACTTATGTATTTTTTATATTTGTTTTAATTTTCCCAAAAAAGTAAAAAAAGTTAGCCTATGTCCGTCGTCTACTTCCAATCTCTCGCTCTACCAATTTTCATTTTAATGAATTTATAGTATTTTTAGAGATTAAGAGGAACAAATAGACAGGCAGACATAGAAACTTTAACATTTATAATATTAATAAGATATTAAACATCACTCATCCGCAGCACAACTTAAATTCAATCGATTACACCTATGCAATGGTCTGTGGAAACTGAGAAAGTCTGAAAAATATATCATCAGTGACCGCTTCACGTTCTAAAAATTTTGCTAGCTTTGGAATTCATCGAAACTTTTTGGCAACAGGTACTTTTATAAAATCGGGAACCGCTATATACAAAGGTACATAGTATACATACAATGATCCATTTGTCATATATCACGAAAAGTTTTTCTAAAAATAAGTTTAGCTCTTTTTACATTCAAGTACTTTTTTCTTGAAAATGGCCAATAATTTTTGAATGGGTTGTGCTAATTGTACAAGTTTATAATATCCCCACCTTAATGAAGATACACACCTCTGACATGGAATTTTTAAAATTATCCTGCAATACACAACGATTGCGTTTAAGCCATATTGACTTTTTTTTTTGTCGCCAATCCAGAATTAACAATAGCAAATAAGAAATTTAAACAAATTTTGATTTGGAATAATACCTTAGATCAGTAGGTTTTCGGGAAACAAGAACAATTGCTTTGTTCTCTTTGTTCTTAAACCAGTGTTACGGAGTGTAATTTTTACTAATTTCTTCACGAAAACACATTTTTTAATGACAGCTTGTGAGACCTTAACGATGTGAGCAATTTCCTACTATTCAATTTCATTTAGGTACCTACCTAGTTTATAACGAAATGGCTTCTTATTTGTAACAAATTTGTTAAGAATTATGCATGAATAAACTCATTGGGTTTCATTTGGGCACCTACTCAAACCTCCACTCATACTGATGATTAGAACTACTTTGAAAATTTTAAACAGCGAAAGCAACTTAATAATTAATTCCATTAAATTTATTAAAAAAGTTATTGGCAAAATACAAATAAAGTTCTATAGGTATCTCTTTAATTATATAGTCGTATGTCGAGTATTTGCCGTGTTTGCATTTTTGTTTTATTTGTAAACATTAATCAATGTGTGCAGTTCTAAGATTCAAAACAGAAAAAAGATACAAAGGTGAAAACAACATTTAAAATATTTTATTTCACAGCAAGAGCAAGTAAATTGATAAAAAAAGTTATATGCAACTTCTATTGAAATTGCAGGCTATTGAAAATTGCTCAAACTGCCTTCCATCCCTTTCTGTAGTAATATGTTGAAAATAACCCGTAAATTTGAGCTCAATCGATATAGCGATACAAGAATCTATAAGATACTAGATAACAAATGCACACATTTTATTAAAAATTTAATCAGGGAAAACTTGAAAATAAGATAGCTAAACGTAGGTATTTAAAAAATATGGCAATCGTGTTAAATGGTGAAGTGATCAGTCGGAGCTCAGTTCATATGACTTATATGAAATGCTAAACTCATTTAAAATATTTACTTTTAATTGTAATTAAGTGCATAGTATGAAAACAAAATTAATTTTGAAGTAAAGCCAATGATGGCTAGCTTGAAGTGTATATAGGTATATATGTATGTACTTTCATCCCTCATTTTCAACTGTTAAGTACTGGCATACCTATATTTATATAAAGGAAATCAACACAAAACAGAAATAATCAATTACTGTTGCCAAAAAAATTCCAAAGATACTTTGAACAATGATTGCTCTTATCACTTGTAACGACAGGCTAACAACTTTCAGATCAAATAATCAATTGAGAGTAAACAGAAGAGCTTTTTAAATTACTTTTGCTGATAAAATGCAAAAATAGAAACAATGAGAAGACCTTGAATCCTCCTTATTTACTATGGCTTTACTCTCAACTTCGACATCCAAGTTTATTGTTCTCGTCAATTGACCTTGCACTCTGCTGTCATCTTACAAGAATACTAGGTACTCTTACTTTGTAGTACTTACTTATTTATTTAAATGAAACAAATATAAAAAGAAAATCTTTACTTATTCTCAAATTAGATAACCTTTACGTAAGAAATTAAAAAAAAAAAACGCGCTAATGACCATGGTTTGCCAATGCCATCTCCTTGCATGCATCTTTTATATACAAATATATACCTTGCATAAGATAACTATGCATCTTTGTGTTTCTGCTGCCCACGTAATTTTGAAATATATTAACTATTTGCAACTAAGCAGAAAACACTACTTACGACATTGGGTGGCAATTTATGTCCAGGCAGATATTTAACGTTCTCGTGAGTAGTGTTTATGATTTCGGTCAACTTTTTGCCATCGATCATTTCCTCATAAACATACATCGTTACTCTTTCATCGTACTCTGGCAATTTAGCTGCATTTGCTCCAACAATTTTAGCAATCGCTGATCCCCTGCAATGCAAAGAACCATGTGTTATATAATGGCTATTAGGCCCTCACTGTATACCTAGCAGTGAAACAATTACTGTAAAAATTTGGAATGAAATTTCTTACCAGTTCCCTGAGCCTACAATGCAAACGGAAATCTTCTCGGCCATATTGTTGTTAATTTATAAATAATCAAATTTTTCAAAAAAAAATATTAAATTTGGTTTAACTATTCAGCGAACCGTTCAAATCAACACGAAAACACTAACTGAATGCGCGACGGAACAAAAGTTCGTCGTCGTCGTCCCTGTTGGATTTGATTTGTTTTATATATACTACTATTATTATGTATTTAAAAACAGTTTAACAAAAATGTAGTGTGATTAAGCTTTCTTGCTTTTGTTTTTATTTTCACAATGAAGGTTCGTATCTTCTTTTGGACGTATTAATAGGTACATATATGTAAATAATAGATAAAAATGTATTTATATTTTGGTCAGTGACGTCGGCGGCTCGTCGCGCACCTTTAAAAATGATTTAAAATTAAAATACCAGATTTTTTTGTAGCTTTTTTTATAAAGTCCAAGTTCAAAGTTACATTTTCTGTACTCGATTCATATTTATTTTTTTTTATCATGTCAATGATTGTGAATTTGTATACCATTTTTTTTTCTTATCAGTTTGACATTTTGTTTTGTTTTTTAAATTCGTGATTAGGAGCGTGTAGCGTTCAGCGCGATTTAATTTTTTTTTATTCACACCGAAACCACACGAGGAAACTGAGATTCCAGCAACTTTCAATTGATTGATAAGTTCTTTTCAACCAAAATTAGGCGTTTTTTTGCAAACCCAGGGGTATTGGACGAAAAAAATGACTTCGACGCTAAACAATCACCATGTTAAATGCAACAACAACTAATCCCCAGATAATTCTCCGGGCTTAATTTATACCAGTTATACCTTTCACTGAAATCCATCATTGAAAATTTTAATTTCTTATTTTGAGACACTTTAAATGCAAAATCATTGATTATTTTGATGCCAATCTAAAGCCGATGCCTCATTTATTATTTCTAGTCAAAAAAATATTTCATTTTGGCTCAACCTTCCACGTAAAACGACTTCTAAGTTTACAATGATCAATGGTAAGGTAGTTCAATCATATTGAAAAATTCATTTCATGTCAAAGGTTGGGCTAAATTGAAAAAAAAATTTCCAACGCGAATTGTGATTTTTTTAGTTTTGTCTTCCTTGTAACCAAAATAAAATAATAACCTTGATTACAGAATCCGATGAATGTGTTGCGGAGGAAGTCAGACTCAATTAAGACATTTTTACACAAACTGATCAATCACCCCAAATCCAGTTTCAATTTGTGTCACACAGAATTTCTATAGTATACCTAAGGCCAGGCGCGCACATGCAACTAAACAGTTTGGTTTCGATTTTGAGCACAATGGGCTTATATGGGAATGCACTGATGCATGTGCGCGGCCAGGCGTGCACATGCAACTAAAAATTTCGAAACAGTTTGGTTTCAATTAAGAGTCCTATAGGTTTATATGAAAGTCCGCGCACACCCACTTGCGCGCTGTCTCATATAAACTATGGGACTCAAAATCGAAACCAAACAGTTTATCCCCTTTAACACAAGTTGCTGGAGATTTTTGACGTTTTCTTTCTTTTAATTTACAATTTCCAACAATTGTAGAACGTTCATTTCCCTTACTTGTTGTCCTTCTCACCTAAAAACTGAAAGTTGATCGAAACTCAGTTTCCTCGTGTGAAAGGGGACTTAGAAGAGCCCGTGAACAAAATTGTGCGCCATAAGCCATAAGCTATTTTAGCTTAAATGTCAAAATGTGACAGCTATGGCAAAGTCAAGCCTAACAGAACTGTCACAAGCAAAACACGGGACATTACTACACTGTAGTAACTACAGGAAATTTTAAGTTATTAAAATTAGAACTAAGCACGGAATTTTCATATTTTAAATTGCATTTGATCGATAACTAATTTGTGAAATGAAAACATCAAACAGACTGTTTTAGGGAGCTTTAATATTCCTTGAAAGAAATTTAAAAAAAAAATGATCTACATAGAATAAAATTGTTTTATTTCTTTGTCCTTGGTAAACAAACAGGGTAAGGAATTGATCAAGAAAAAACGCCATATAAATAGATTTGTTGTTATTTTACTACGTTAATTCCAATAGATAATTTTAAATTAAACAGTAGATACTTACAGTACAGAAATGCCTTCGCCAAGTAGAAGTTCATCATTCTCCGTTTCCCGAGAACGTATTCGCAGAGTTGCCCAGGATTCAGACCATGAAGATTCGGGCAGATGGTCCAAAAGACGATCGCCAAGTTACGATCGACAATCCTACTCATATAATGATCGTGGTCACCATAGGTCAAATGATCATTATAAATCAAAGTTCGAAAGGAGACCAGGCCAACAGCGTCAGGACAACTTCATGGACAATCGTCGAGTAGAGAGGGAAACTATAGGAGAGGAAGGAATTTCTACTATCTGGGGAAAGTCGCCACAAAAACCATTGACATACACTGATGATGAAGATGACATTGCAAGAAAAACTGAAGGGAAGACCCACAACACTTTAAAAAAAAAGAAAAAGAAGGCGAAGCACAAGAAGAGCAGTTCATCAATAGACAAGCTGAAGAAAAAAAAATCAAAAAAACGCAAAAAGAAAAAATCCAAACGCAGTTCAACGAACAGTAGTAGTTCCTCGAGCTCAGAATCTGAAATAGAAATGTGGGTTGAAAAGACGAAAGATACTAAAAAACCACAAACGAACGCTGACGGCCAGAGTAATTTCGGGAAAATGGATCATGAATTTTCTGTACCATCCTTGCCCACCGAATCCGGCAATCTTACAGAAGATGTAGGACCTACGCTTCGTCAGACAAGTGGCTTGACCCAAAAAGATTTCGGTCATGCCCTGTTACCAGGAGAAGGTGCTGCAATGGCAGCGTATATCGCTGATGGCAAGAGAATTCCCCGCAGAGGAGAGATTGGTTTAACTTCTGACGAAATCGCTACGTTCGAGTCTGTTGGATATGTCATGAGTGGAAGCAGGTACGTTTGGGAAGACATCTTTTATAGTATTTATTTTTTTTTTGGATGATACATGATACCTTTTTTAGACATCGTCGCATGGAAGCAGTGCGAATTCGTAAGGAAAATCAAATATATTCGGCGGATGAAAAGCGGGCTCTGGCCATGTTTAGTAAAGAAGAGAGACAGAAGCGCGAGAATAAGATTCTATCACAGTTTAAAGAGATGATAAGCTCCAAACTAAAAGCAGATAAAAAGTAGAAGATCCTTCATTTTAATTTTTTTTTTATTTTTATCGATTTATTAAGCACATTGTATATATGCAGTGTTTGTAAATGTATTTAAAATAATCTTTAATTAAATGGCAACTGCCAGTAAAAATATAAAAATTATAAGCTTGTGTAAATTCCTACATTATTAATTCCTTAGAGTTAGAGTCGGAGTCTTTTTGAAGTTCATTATTGAACTGCTGAACTAATGAAATAAGAGATGGTTAAATATTTCGCTTTTAAGAGCTGCTTTTAAACAAGTTCGTTCGTGAACTACATACTGGTATAAGTAATGGAATCTTCACAAAATTTAAATGAATTCATATTTTGAAAAAACATGTTAGCTAAAAATAAAATTCGTGACCAGTTAATTTAGATAACAATGATCTGGCGGGGTTGCCATCCACTTTTTTTCAAAATTCAAAATTACTTATATTTGAAGTATTCTTCGCAGAAGGAGGTAAGTACCAAACACAACTCCATATATCCGTGTTTTTTTTTTGGAGGTGGCAAACTATTCACTGGTTGATAAAAATTATAATGTAATACTACGACTACCACCTACACATATGGACACATGTTATCATGTTGAAATTGACACAATTTTACTCAGTAAAGTTACATTTCTAAGCCCAGTATCTGTTTTATCTTTAGATGCTTAAGTCCTACTCAGCTATGATATAATATAATATATTAATATAACAATGTGAGTGAAATTGGCGAAAAATAACAAATTCGCTTATTTTGTTCCTTATTATATGTACATACATATATTATGTAGACTAGAAATACATCGATCGATTTTCTTCAACTTACAAACAAATAAAAAAAAAAACAAATGGAAAAAGAGATGGGTGTAATATAACAATGCTGTCACTGTAATCTTGGGTTGTTTTATTTTCATGATCTGATCTGGATGAGGCCTGGACCCATGTTCTGTAACTATCGCGTCGATAAAAATTGTCGAGAAACGATGGAAAATGAAACGAAACACACTTTATCGCATTATCGGGTTTCAACTTTGACAGTCGATAACTTTACCGACTGGAACACTCGGTATAGAAATCCTGGAAAAATTCGATTAAATGCGTTTCTGTATCTTTGAAAATCGTTAACTTTTTCATTTTAAATGTCAAATATTATCACGGACCCAGAAGCAAGCGATAATAGTTTCATTCAAATTTTGAACGTGTTAAAGGGAAGTACAAAAAAGAAAACAACAAAAAAACAAATTTATCTACGGCTGAAAACAAAAAGGTAAACAAAACTGATTATTTAGTGAATTTTTTTTAATTAAAGCGGAACAAGGGTAGAAGGTTTAGGACAAAAAAAAATATAAAAAAATAAAGAAAATCTGTTAAAAAAAAGAAATGAAATTTCAATTGGTCACATGGGTCACTGCTTTGAACAATATTTAGTAATTTGCGCAAACTAAATAAATAGAGTTCTTGGTGCAGTGGAAAGATGTAAGTTATTGATAAGTAGACAAAAAAAAATATAAAAAAATAAAGAAAATCTGTTAAAAAAAGAAATGAAATTTCAATTGGTCACATGGGTCACTGCTTTGAACAATATTTAGTAATTTGCGCAAACTAAATAAATAGAGTTCTTGGTGCAGTGGAAAGATGTAAGTTATTGATAAGTTTTTATGAATTTTTGTCTAGCTTTAAGTTAGTTATGAGTAAAATGAAAAACAAAAATGAATTTAAAATGAAAAAAAAAAGATCTCCGCTTTAGACGTGAGGGGTCTCAGGTTCGATTCCTGTCACCGGCAACATTTTTTTTTTTATTTTTAATAATTTACTCTTTTTTTCAACACATTCGCTGGAAAACAAATAAAAAAAAAAACTATTTTTTTTTAACGCCCTGCGAAGCGGGGGGGTTTTGCTAGTTTATTATATTTTTCACTTTCCAAACAAATAATTCAAATAAATAAATCGCGAATACAAATAAATTTGATTTCAAATTTAACTTTTTTTGTTTTAAAACGTCAAACTGATAAATAGACTTATCGCCTTCCAATGGAAATTGCAGTCAAAATAGTGTGGAAGTTGAACTTATCGCATCGACTTACAGAAACACATTTTTTTCCAGAGGCGATAAATGCGGAATGGATCGTTTCATTTTTTAACGATGCGATAAGTTATCGCCTAAGTTACAGAACATAGGTCCTGGGGGAAAATAAAACGCAGCTAATATTGAATATACATATGTACATATTTTCAAAACAAAAGTTTTTGAATTAAAAAAAAAATATTTTTTTGTTTATTTTGAAAACGGGTTACTTAATGATTTTTTTGAAATAAGATTCTAGTGGTCTTATTTATAAACGTTGTCTAACTTAAGACAACTGTCCAACTTTGGAAAATGTGTTCAAAAACCTTTTTTATTGTTGTCTTATAGCTGCTTAACTTAGACACAGGAGTAGATTGTCTTAACCGTGAATAATTTGATATTTATTTTTATTAAATAAAGCATATTTCCACCAATTTGAAAATAGTTAGCCAGTGTCTAAGTAGACAAAAATCTAATAAATACGACTGTAGGTGTATATTATTAAATACTTAAAAATGGTATACCAATTTTTTATTTAAAAAGTTTAGGAAATTTTATATATACAAATATTTTAATAAAACTGCTGCAACGATTTTTGAATTTTTGTTTGCATTTTCATAAAAGTTAAAAAATAAGACAATATTTTTTTCTACATTGGCTTAAATTAAAAGAAATATACTTAAATTTAAAAACGAAGGGTCGATGTATGTAGATACATATATCAATTGTTTTTTAAAATTGTATGCCAAATTATTTTTTTTTAAATTTTTGCCAAAGTGTGCCATAAGTTATATAGAACCGCACCTATTCTTTGTGCATTGGGTCTCAAATTGAAATCAAAATTGCCAAAGTAAGCGCCATCCTAACATCTGATGTTG
The DNA here is from genome assembly GCA_951394125.1 of Epistrophe eligans. Lineage (NCBI taxonomy): Eukaryota > Metazoa > Arthropoda > Insecta > Diptera > Syrphidae > Epistrophe > Epistrophe eligans. The sequence goes on from OX596028.1 coordinate 58,335,480, forward strand.
TGTGTGAGTCAAAGTGACATTTCTATATTAAAATATCCTTAAATAGGAACTATTGAACCTTTAAACGCATTAAGCTTATAAATGCTCTATTCAATTTTGCATAAGTTTTTTTTTTAACTCTATACATTCGCCATTCCATTGTCTATGAAATAAGGTTGTGATTTGTGAAGAATCATACCTTTAGTTGCTCAAACTCAAAGCGGGCAATTTTGAAAGGGCCAAGTTGTAGATCTTTACATAGATATGTGTGCCAGATAACGAATATATTATAAATACCAAGAATAAAAATAAAGACCTAGGTGTAGATAAGTACAAGCCTTTCAATTAATCAAGTGTAAGTTTTTTATCTCTTCTATTAATTTTTGGTGCAAAGCTAGAAACTCGCGGCTGAATTTATGAACGTTGTCTAATTTTAGACAGCCGTCCAAAGTATAGGTAAACATGTTTGATTGTTATCGGTAAACATGTTTAATTGTTATCGAGTTATCTAAGACACCCGAATCGGTTGTCTACGTCTTAACTAATGTGACATTTTATTCAATTAAATAAATCATATTTGCAACTGTTTCGAACACTGTAGGCACTGTCTAACTAGTAAAAAATGAATAAGAAAGTCAGTTTCCCGGGTAAAAGGGGACTTATATCAAAAACTAGAACATCGAATAATGATGCCCGCCATCAGTTTGACAACACCGAACACAGTAGCCAACTACGAGTTTTGCCCGCACCATTAGCCCGGGTTCTGTTTGCCGAGCCTTAAATATTTCAACAACTATCGTATGTAAACGCAACAATTTATTCGCAAATGTCTTCTATATACAAAATGTCAATTAAATGTCATTTCAAAAATGTGCTTTATATATTCAATTTGATCGTGTGTGTGTGCACTGTGCAATGCACAACCTCAGTTTCGATAATTTTTTAAGATAAACGTTAAAATTTTATAATTAAAAATAAATTATTTATGTGAAACATAAACCAAAGTTTATTATATGAATTTTTAAATGTAATATATATTTATTGATAAGTAATCAACAATTCTAGTCGAATCTAACCTCAATACAAACTGCCGCTCCTCTTGTGCTTAGTTGGGTAAAAGAAATGCTTTGAGTATAGGTATAAAAATTTGCCTTTAAAGAAAAACCAACAAGGAGAAGAGAATCTTGCAGTTTTTCTTCTCACTATTACTATTGAAATCGCATTTATTTTTAATCATCATTCTCATTCGTTCGCGGACAGTCGTCAAGTCGTGAAGTCGTTGTCGCGTGTTCATATAATTAAAACGGAAGGCTATGGCTTCGAAAGATCTTCCGTCACCTAGTGAAATAGCTCTCATAACGCCTAATGTTGAGCAGCCACCCACTTCAATGGGTTTTGGCGATGCCCCCAACAGCCGTTCGGATGCCCCGCCAGCAGAGAAAGTGCAAATGAAAAAACAACTGGGACTTCTAGAAGGAGTTGCAATTATCTTGGGTATAATCTTCGGTTCGGGTATATTCATCTCTCCTAAAGGTGTCATTCGTGAAGTGGATGCTGTTGGCACATCCTTGCTCATTTGGGTACTATCTGGGTTGCTTTCCATGATTGGAGCACTCTGCTATGCAGAACTTGGTACTTGCATTCCCAAATCTGGAGGAGATTACGCCTATATATACGAAGCTTTCGGATCTTTGCCAGCGTTTTTATACCTATGGGATGCAATGATGATTTTTGTGTAAGTTATAATTTTTAATATTAATTTAGCAATTGAAAATTTTTGTATAAAAAATTTTGTTAAGTTGACAAACAATGTAACTTTCTTTTGAACTCTTTATAAACTCATAATGCCACAATTGAAGGGCAATCTGTTAAAAGGTTTGCGATTAGGGATCTAGAGTGTAGTAAGGCCTTTGCCTTTGCTGGGTACAATGTTTTTAAAATAAGTATTTATTCATAAACATTATTGTAGGACCTATTGAGTGCCATCAAATCTGCCCTTAAATTATTATATGTTTTAAGTTTATTACTAAGTAGAAGTATAATCATTATATGTTTTGGAAAGTTAACATGCAGCTTCATGATGAATAGATTTATTAAGGAAATCTGAAATTATTAAAGAGTATTTCAGACACCAAATCTAAAATTTTGCTCAAACTGTTATTTTTGTATATATAAATTTGAAAAGTCTCATAGAAGATAATGAATAATAAATTAACCATTTTACTTTTTGATTCCAGCTCATTTTATTAATTGAATGATTTATCTTGTTTATCATTTCTTTTATTATTTCCTCAAAGTAGTTATGATTGCTGCACAATTTTCTTTTTTGTAAAATGATTTAAATCAATTACTGATTAATTTTAAAAGTTTTCTATGTGTAATGTGTATATATGTAATAAGCGTTAACCAAATAATGATTAATATATCAACAGAATTTGTTTTATAAAATTTAGCTCTTAACTTTTTATTAAAAGAAACAAATTTGCAAAGTTCAAGAAACTTTGAATTTGTAACAGGTATTGCTTCTTTGCGCATTAAGTGTTTTATCCCGCAGTAGATATTAAAGGAATCATAAAAAAATAAGTTGTCAATTTCAATTTGGAAACAGTTATTCGTGTGAGTTAATTAAAAAATTAAATTAAATATAAATCATAGTATGTATTACAAAAATGTTCTCGTTATCAAAACGTTAATTGTTTTTCCAATAAAATGTAGGTATTCGTTCGGGTCTGCCTTTCTAGTATAGTTGAAGTATATGAAATATGAAAGACATGATATTGATTTTTTGATTTGCAGTTATAATTTTCAAAACATTAATTATTAATTTAATTTGTTTATTTTAATTTATCTTGTTTTTATTTATAAATATTGTAGCAAACTGTATTTTCGAGTATTTATTTTTTTAATTTTTCAAATAAGGGAATAATTTTGACGGATAATATTCTTAGTCGACGTGATGGCGTGATGGCCCATTCAAAAACGGAGTCCTTTTTTTGACGAGGTCGATCGACGTGGTGTGTATTAGGGAAAGTTCCACTGATCTCTATAATATTATGAAATCACGAAACAAACAAAAACAATCCCGAAACATCACTCCGAACTAATGTATACAGAATACAAGGTAATATATTGCAAATGTCGTTATCCTGTCTCTTTCTTTTTTTTATGTCAACGAAGTATACTCGTTGAAGTTAGTACAACTTTTGTATTGAAAATACTAGATATCGAACTGTTTTTTCCTCCATCCCCATAAAGAACTTATTAAAAAAAATACCCCGCCATAAATTTTGTGGCTTATTAAATTTTCTCAATTTTAAAGATCTGATGATAACAACTCTTGTTAAGTTGAAAAAGTACTATATATGTATGTATATGAACTTTTTTCCAAACTTAATGCGCAGAAGATAAACAAAATATTGCGCTGGAGTATTTTATATTAGTATATTTTGACTCCGAGCAACCAATAGAAGGCTTTTAGATTGACTGAAGGAAAACTATATAATAGATAGTATCCTTTTTTACTTTGAATTTCTGTGATTTTCTGTGCATTTGTGTGAATTTGCGTCTAAAGCCGTTACCGTATTCAAATTTTTTTCAGTTTTTTCGAATAAGACAATATTAAATTTTGTCAATCTTCTGTTCAAGAAATTTCTTTGGATAAACCTTGTGTTTTTTTGTTTTTATTGATATACATGTATGTACTTGTTTATTATTAAAATAAATAAAAAAAATTTGTTTAATTTAAATATGTACTTTTTAATTGTATTTAAAAACGTCACTTATAACTTTAAATTGAGTTAAGAAAAAAACTCGTGACAAACTCCCACGTATAAATTAACGGAAAAAAATTCTTACATATATGTATATTTGTTCACATAATCCCAAAAATAATCTGCAAAAAATTGCATAGAGCTGTCATAGAGAAATTTGATTTTAAAATTTTTTATTTTTCAAAATTTTGAGTTTGAAACCTATTGTTTCCAAAACTATTCACTAAAACGATTTACAGAATTCATGGATAAATTTCTGGCTTTAAAAATTTACCCGATTTGCCATTCCAGCATAGTTGAGGAACATTAGAAATTAAAAAAATTTGTTTAATTTAAATATGTACTTTTTAATTGTATTTAGAAACGTCACTTATAACTTTAAATTGAGTTAAGAAAAAAACTCGTGACAAACTCCCACGTATAAATTAACGGAAAAAAATTCTTACATATATGTATATTTGTTCACATAATCCCAAAAATAATCTGCAAAAAATTGCATAGAGCTGTCATAGAGAAATTTGATTTTAAAATTTTTTATTTTTCAAAATTTTGAGTTTGAAACCTATTGTTTCCAAAACTATTCACTAAAACGATTTACAGAATTCATGGATAAATTTCTGGCTTTAAAAATTTACCCGATTTGCCATTCCAGCATAGTTGAGGAACATTAGAAATTAAAAAAATTTGTTTAATTTAAATATGTACTTTTTAATTGTATTTAGAAACGTCACTTATAACTTTAAATTGAGTTAAGAAAAAAACTCGTGACAAACTCCCACGTATAAATTAACGGAAAAAAATTCTTACATATATGTATATTTGTTCACATAATCCCAAAAATAATCTGCAAAAAATTGCATAGAGCTGTCATAGAGAAATTTGATTTTAAAATTTTTTATTTTTCAAAATTTTGAGTTTGAAACCTATTGTTTCCAAAACTATTCACTAAAACGATTTACAGAATTCATGGATAAATTTCTGGCTTTAAAAATTTACCCGATTTGCCATTCCAGCATAGTTGAGGAACATTAGAAATGAAAAAAGCTTTATGTATTTATGTATGTACATTGAATGTCAAATTTAAATGTTGAGCAACTTTTCTGAACATAGGTACCAACATCATAACTTTCCTAAAAAGGGTCAAATACATGGGTTTAAAAAATTATTGTTTTGTATTAAATTTTTGTTTCTATTAAATACCCAATTTAATAAGGTTTTTCATATATAGTTTTATGTGACTGTGCAATGATACAATACAAAAAATGTAGTCCGATATTCTAGCTAAATTTTAAGACCTTAATGAACGGATTATTAGAACCGAAGTTATAAGCAAGCCAAACCAAACACGTATCTTTACAATTATTATACCGACTACAAATTTAGGTAGGTACATATGAACATTTAGCATTTTTTTTCCGACGCGAAGGAAATTTTTGTTTTTTTATTGCACAAACTCCGCCGCCGCCGGCTTTAGAATACTATATTCCTCTCGCCAATTGGTGGTTGAAAGTATTTTAATGCTTTTTTGTTTTTATCAACTTCCTCATTGAATTAAATTATTTGTCCGATATTTATTTTCATGTTTTTAGTATAAAATTTTGAATGATTTTGAAAATTTTTTGCTCTAACACGCCAGTCATTTTTCCTTTAATTATATACCTTAATATTGAAAATCGGATAATTGGATCGAAAGATATAAGCATTTAAGTAAACGCAAATCGGGTATTTTTCGGATTTCACAAAAATCATCATCAAAAATATACTCATTTTTTTCCTACGAACATTTCTCCTTTTTTTCTGTCCGTTTTATCATCTTCTTCGTTTTCTGTTTCCTCAAACTAGTAACAACAAAGCATGAATGAAATAATTTTGTTTATTTTGTTTATTTTGTTTATTCCCCTCACGTTTCGCCCCCTTTGTCTACTAGGCGTTTCATATTTTTGAAATTCTGTTGATTTTTTTATATTGTATGCCTCCGTTTAAACATTTCTAATGTTAAAAAAGTATAACATGGCATTGTTATCGTTGATTTTTTATATTTATTTTTCTAATTCAAGTCGATTATTGATGTAGCCGGTGCGGCGGTAGGGTAAACCAAAAACGTGGAAATTTCTGTAGCACATTACGTTGTGCTGTTACACGTTACGATACGTTGATGTATATTAAATACATTCCTTCGTAGCTCAAACTAAATCGAAAGATCGAATTGAGTTTGGATTGAAATTTGGTTGACAGTTCGAACACTCCGCGTTCTGTGATGCAAAACCAGAACATAAATTAATATTTAATTTGATGTTTACACATCTTAACTTTGAGTCCCACCACTCACACTTTTTTTTTATAAAATTGACCCTCCCGCCTAAGTGGGGGAATAAGACCCCCCTCCCACACGATTTTTTTCTTGCCTCAACCCAATCTTTGTTTACGTTTTAGTCTTTCTACGCATGTATTTTTTTCCACTATTTGACTAGTAATCTATCAATGAAATATTTTTAAGACACTCTTTTATGTCAAAAATTAAAATATATACTCATTAAACAAAAAAAAATTTTTAAAAATGGTTTGTTTTATTTTTTCCCCACTGTGTGACTCATATTGGTTTATTTTGTTTTTCCCCACTGTTTTACTCAAATTAACTTTAAAACTCGCAAAATTTTAAACGATTTAGTACAATGTTAAAGCCATTTTATTATAGTAAATATGCTTTAACATCGTACTAAATCGTTTAAAATTTTGCGCTTCTGTTGTTACTCTAAATCTAAACTTGATAGCCTTGATAAATCCCTTTAAGATAAAAAAATTTTAAGATATCTGTTGAGATTCTGAAGGGAAGCTCGGATTATCTTTTGAGGAGCTATCTGTTGGAGTACAACTGAAAGAAGGAAAATAATTTTATTTCATTGAAAGCATCTTAAGTGTCAACTTAACAATTAGTATACAAAGTATTCACAATAGTATTATATGCGCGCACGTGCGCGCTGTCTCATATAAACCTATAGGACTCAAAATCGAAATCAAACAGTTTCGAAGAATAACTCTCACACTAATGCTATTTTTATTTATTAATTTTATATGAATGGGTAACCATATCATAACAAGAAAGAGATTGCCAAATGAGGCATGTTTTTGCAGATTTTTGAAAAAATCCTTGACAATGGATTTTAAATTCAATGCGCAGATGCGCTGAAAAAATTCGCTGTGTCCATTTTGAAACCAGCGAATAAATTCAGCCATTCTGCTGATAATACAAAAATGTCAAGTAATAGAGTAAGTACGTAAATATGTGCAAGCAAGTATGTGCGACGCAATTGGGCGTTTTATTTATTTTGTATAAATTGTTTGTGTATTTGTAACTGTATGAATATGCCTTTTTTTGTTAAACTAAAACAAAGTAAAAGCTTCATTAAAATTTTAGTTTAAGTAATCTTACATTGTTTTTTGTTGAAATTACATATTTATTAACAAATTATCGACGTACCAAGTAAAACGCATACATTTCAAAAGCAATTTACCCACACATTGTTTTGTAGCGTTTTGCTGACAATTTTGTGCTCTATTAATATTTTCCAAGTATGATTTTCAAGAAAACACACATAATACTAAAAATTACAGTGGATCCAAAACATATACATATGACCCAGTTAAGAACGACCATCGCACATGAACAAATTAGTCAAGTTCTATGTAAGAACGCAACGTTTGAGTAAACGATATCAGTATAATTCCACGCAATCAGCGAAAAGGGTAGTGTTTTTTGGCAAATATGTATAGATAATTTAAGCTATTTCAGCCAAAAGTGAGTGGTAGAGTTCAGAGTAAGTAGAGCATTTTGGCTGTTTCAGTCCAACATGTGTTGTTGTCGAGGGCTATTCCATTTGTGTTAACATCAACTAACAGTTTTGGTCAACAACGATGATATTTAAGTGGTATGTTTATGCGTTCTTTCGTTTCTTAAGCTCAATAACATGAAGAACATAATGTTTAAGTCTGTAAGGCTTCTGCAGCTTCGTAAATATTTTTTTGTTTTCAAACTTACAAGTCATAATAAATCTTTCCCACGCGAGAATATTGTAAAACAAAAAAATAGTCATAGCGCATGGAACTGAAACCCAATTAATTTTGTCTATGTGAACACAATTTGTATTGAATTCCATTGAAAAGACTGAAAACAAATTAATTTATCAGAAAGCGTTCTCAGTAACAAAGATTCATACATTTATATGTGAAAGGTGAAACTGTCTTCAGTTTCAGTTTCTGGGTCTTGAGTTTTTTTTAATCAATTTGTGGACTCTTTTTAATTGTCTTTAATATAAGCCAATTTAAATTACCAAACCAAGTATAAAATTACACAATTAGCTCAGTAACATATTTAAAACTACATACATAATAATAAGTGTAATCACATTTCTAATGAACAATTAAAAATGTTATTTTAAGCTTTTTAATAAAGGGTATAGAGTTTTTAATAGAGAAAAGAGTTGAAATCGAGGTTTATTTAATTAATTTCTTCTAGTGACGATCAAAGCTTGATGCGATCTTTGTTTCATCCACCGTTATCAAGTTCCCCTGCAGCTTTATCTTAATTACACACACACAATTCTTTTTCTTAAATATCAAACGATCAATGCTATGAAAAAAAATTAGTAGTGTCTTTTCAAAAGGGTATATTAGCACTTTTAGGCATTCTCAAAACGAAAACAAAAATGCGAAATCGTGAATTTCCATGTGATCTTAGGTAAAAGCTAATTTTTGAAGTCCAAATTCTAGGGTTCAATGCATGTTTAGAATGAATTTGAAGAACAAAACTGCTTACTTATCGCATTATTGTTCACTTGATACATTCAGATTAAAACTGAAATCCGAATGTATTTACATTGACATTACTTACATTTACATTTATATATGTAATTTAAATCTTGATTTAAGTTTTATCCTGGATGAGTCGAGTGAATAGTACGGGAGTTAGTCTTAGGAAAAGTGAAAACTGATTATAATGTATATCCTTTTGAAAAGACACTCCTCAATAATGTCTCACTTATTTTTACTCGTTTCTAAGAAAAAATTAAACTTAACACTTTCAGGTTCTCATCTATAAGATTAAAATTTTATAAAACAAATCAAAATACATTTAGAAAGGTTGTCCCAAAATTCAAGAAAGAAGTTACTTTGTTAGAAAACATAAATTTTTAGTACAAAATTGTAATTTTTATTGATTCCTAAAATATACAATATATTTACATACCTATAGAGTTATGTATGCTGGCACATGACCGTTTCACATAAATGTGGCTGAATATCATTGAAACAACGCTCAGTTTCTTCCTTGGGTTCAATTTCCAGTCTATGACACCTTAAAAAACAGAAATTTCCAAGAGTATCTCTTTTCATGGTTCTATACGAGCTGTCGCGGCACCTAAGTAATTTTTGTGACTAACAATGAAAACGTGTTGTTCATTCGTGTAAAACCCCATTTTTTAATAATCCTCAACTGTTAATTGTCAGCTGTCAAGCTATCTTTTTTTCCGTTGGCAACACTTTAATGCACAATTAATGGTGTGAAACTTAAATCTGGTGTGAATTTTTGGACACCCTTTTTAATATTTTATTTATTCCTTATGCAATAATGCTTTTTAATTGTTTTGGAAAATTTCCTGGAATAGGCTTCATAAAATCGAAAAATGTCAAAAAATATTCAAGACAGTTTTCAGAGCATCATGTCTGATTCACAATGCGACATGACAACGAAACGTGACGAGGTCTTTTTGCAGATATTCTCTCTTAATGACGAATTTAAAACAACGAAATAATACATAATAAAGCATTTCTTTTCGTCACGTGCATCGCGTCACAAGTTCGAAAAATTGAAAAAATGAAAACAACATTTTTTCCACCAAAATGCAGAACCGTACTACAATTTTTTTTTTAATGAAATCTTTAGATCCGGTTTTAAATTGAATTGCCTCTTTCATAACTCTTTGTATATCGCAAGTAAAAACTAATAACTATTCTATTTGTAAACTGATGTATGTATATTGTATAGGTATCAAATTTAACAGGTTAATAGACGAATGTTGATGAAATTTTTTTTATTGTTATGAAAAAACACCTTAAGGTAGGTACCGTGGTTACTTTTATACGAATTCAAAGCAAAACGTAACAAAAAAGAATTTTTATATTTTGTACTCTTACGGACGTGACGGGAAAGTAAGAGCATAATTACAGTTGAAAACGGAAGTTCCGCAAACCGCAAATTTCCATTTGTGCATAACGTTTTTTTTATTTTATTTTTTGTCAGAAAAGTTATAATAAATTATGTGTGACTGGATTAAACCCGGATAGGAAAAATTCTGACTGTTTCACGGAAATATGAAATACATCAATATAAATATTTTGCGCTTGTGAAATTTTAATATGTCAATGTTCTTAAATTTAAACCTCACTCAAAGGAAAACTATAAACCCGAGAGAAAACGTTAGATACATTTTGGGAAAAGATTAGTTTTAAGCATCTGTGAAAAATTGAAAAAAAATAATTAAATTAAAAATAAATAAACTTCCCAAAAAATTCTCCATAAAAGTGTATAAAAGCGAAAATAAAAAATTGTGATGAGGGTGCATATTTATAACCATGTTTTGAATTTTTTTCACCAAAAGATATGTACCTATCTATTAAAATTAACTGCGTTTTTTTTTAATCGGTGAAATGATTTTTGAGAAAAATAGAAATCACTAAAAATCGAAAGGCAGCAAGTTTTAAGAAACTCGGCTTATCCGTTCAGGCGACATCATGTTTTTTCGCCTTCCCTGTCATCTTTAATGTCAAGTTTAATCAAAACCTCGAGATCGATTTTTTATTTACGGATCCTTAACTCGCCATAAAGTATTTAGATATATGTTGTACATATGTACACATATATTGCGAGTAAAAAATATCAGGAAAGTGAATAAATAATACACACGACTGGGTCGAACGTAGCGTTGCCGGCCAAAAAAATGTTCGTGCCACATTTTCTAGAAAAACGTGCAATTTTCTAAGCCATATGAAAAAAACGCAAATTCGTATGTACATACCTATGTACATACTATATTAAAAAAAAAGTTTAAATCAATTACGGGTTAAAGTACAACAAAAAATTAGAAGAAAATTCGCTTTATTCGTATATTGTCAAAAAAATAAGAGATTCTGCTAGTACCAAAATTTGGAACTTATAAATTTACAGATAAAAATTAAATTAAAAAAATCATTAATTCGTTTTTTAACTCTTTTCTTTTGTTTTGTTAACTTTTTTTATTCATAAAACCAAGAATTAAGGCGTTCGTTTGTATATGACTATTAAGATAATTTAATTTGTCACTCACACTAACAAAAGGGTAAAGGTAAATAAAATCACTTTGCTTTGTTAAGACATTAGCCGCGTTTTATTTTCTACGGATCTGGATAAGGATTATCCCATGAAAATAAAATGATACGGATACTAATGACAACAGTGTTGTATGCTCATCTCTTTTTTTCTTATGTTATGCACCCCCTATTAGTAGGTTCAAATCGAAGAAATAATTTTTTTTTATCTTATTGTCCTTAACCTTTTTTCAAAAAGAAAAATGATTATTTTACAATAGTTTATGCCTAAGTTTACTCAGTTATAAAAAATCAGTATTAATTTTTCCCTGAGAAAGCTTGTTAAAATAAAGAAAAACTGCATCGAAACCTGTTGGTTCGGTTAATGTCAATCTTGTTTTATGTTGTTTACTTTCTTATTTATTCTGGGTGGTACGGGTATTAGGAGGAAAACAAATGCACTGGTACATATGTATTATGTATGTATATAGTTGCAATGTGCTGAAGGTTGCCTTTGCACCAAAGTCGAGAAATGGGGAAAAATGTATCACTATATATTTTTCTATTCAAAAACCCACAAATCAAGGTTTAAAAATATATACAATTAAATGTACATATTATAAAGTAATTTCTGCTAAAAAATAAAACAACATTATTTATTTCAATCGATTTTTTAATCTTTTAGAGACTTGAATGTGCGTTTCGTCATCGTGCATTGCATCTACAGGTGATTGCAAATATTTTAATTTGTTTGTTTTTTTTGTTTTTACTATAACTATACTGTGTATGTATCTAATTGTTTGTATTGAGGGAACAAGTTTTCGAACAACCGCCAATGTCATTTTAGCCAAAGACTCCGCATAAAAGTGTTTCTTCGGTACTTCTGATCTCTCCATAAATAAAATCAATTTGAACTTTATTAAGGTAGTTAGAATTTTTAACTACGCCGCAAACAACTTGAGATACCATCGTATTTTCTATTTTATGTACAATATGAAAATAAAATAGAAAAAAATTGTCTTCTTCAAAGAGCTGTCAGTTAACTCAAACTGTGTGTTGTTGAGTTATAGAGATGTTGAAGAGGTCAGTTGTAATAAACCTGAAAGTTGTTTATTTTATTTATTTATATTTACAAATTCGTCTTTAGATAGATCTCTTTTTACTTTTTACTCGTACACCCACATTGTAATTTTTTAATGCAAATAAAATAATTAATTATAATTTAACTTAAATTCCGATAAAGCTGAATTTTGGTAGAGATTTTTATTATTATTAATTATTTATTTTTCCGAAGTGAAAGTTTAATTTTTATTATACATACATATGTATATCTATAGATGAAAGAGTACGGTAGTGCCCAGCCAAGTTCCCAAGCAAGGAACTACACCCTTTTTAAAGGAACCAACTTAAGCAGTTTTCGACCCCCTCTAACTTCAGTAAACTACCAATGAAGTCATAACCAAATTCCTCCTTAAGCCTAGTACGCAGTTTGGGAAAAGTTTTATTTCTCATAAAATTTTTTCCCAGGAAAAATTTTGGCTCGGGCGTGACTAAACCCCAAGGGGTGTGAAATCACACTAACAACACAGATGTTAGAAAAGAGCCAACTTGTTCTAGAAAATTATCAAGGCTTCCTCCTTTCTTCCTGCAAGCTAACAAAACCCACACAGGAATGGCTAAATTTTTTGTCACTAATCAACTGGCTCTCAACGAGCTGAAATAATAGGTATGGGTCGTTTTTTGACATTATATCAAACTCCTCAAAAGATAACCCTCTCTGATTAAAAAAAAAAAAAAAAACTTTTTATAATTTTAACAAAAATTTACATTTGTTCACACCAATAATTAAAAATTAATTTTTTTTATTTTGAGAACGTAAGATCAGTAATTATTTTGATTTGAAAACAAAGCTAATGGATTGAATTGTTATTTTATAAGTATACAAAAATTCTCCGATCCAAACTTCCACCATATTAATATTAAAATTTATTTTATGAATTAGGTTGCAGCGGAATGCATTTTTTTCTCACTAAAATAATAAGCTTTTTTTTAGTAGCAAAATAATTAACTGATTATACTAACTATCTAAACGTGCAACTGAGCCTTTATAGGGTCATTGTTGTTAACGATAATGTTTTTGCTTACTCTAAAATTCGCATTTTTACGTATTTCCGAGAATAAAAAATGAAACAAATGTCACTTAAAATAAGCTGTAACAATCCCAAAAGTATCTCGTTTGTGCCATTTGAACCTTCTTTATTTTGTATCGAAATATTATTTAGATTTGATCAAAAGAATAAAATGATCAATTGAATAAGTAAATAAAATCAAAAGAATAAATAAAACTGACATGTCATTTTGTGTGAATTAACACCGGAAAAAGATTTTTTTTGTCTCAATGCTTTTTATTATTATCTTAATTTATTAAATCATAACAAAAAATTTATACATTTATAAATGAATTCTTACGTATTCTCCAAATGTTTCATGTTGCTTTACATGCAACAGTAACCAGTTCCACTGTAATAAATAAATTCTAAATTCGAGTCTTTTGGTGTGAACGACCCAAAAAGCTTTGCAAATGTTAACTTTAAGTTCAAACACGTTCGTATTTGCTTATAAATTGAGAACAGGAATTTGTGCTGTGTCGTGTCTTGAACTTGATAAATACATTTGACACCTCTTAGACAGAAATTTATCAAGTGAATCTTTGAGTTCATATAATAAAATTGAAAATTTATCTATCTTTTATTTGAACAATTGATTTAATTTTAATTAACAATATGGGGCTTAATGAAATTATTTAGATAAAATTGAAATATCTTTCAAACATTTTATCGATGTAAAATATCTTTTGAAATTGATAATTAGGTCAAAACAAATAACGAACAAACATTAGCCGTCTTTTTTAGAAGCGTATACGACGTGCTTTACACTTACAGAATTTAAAGTTAGCGGCGCGTGATAAATATCTCTGTTCATGATTTTAACAGAGTGGCTCAAAATTTTAAACATCCTGATGTTATGTTAGGAAAATCCTTTTTTTAACCTAGCATCATATTAAAAATGGTTTAATATAGTAATTAATCGTATGTTGGATGAACTTACTAAACTCATGCATAATCTCATCGTCCATTCCAAAATCGTTTTGGAACAGGGCTTAATCTTTCTCGCAGAGGTAGAGCGTGTTTTAACTTGCGATGGTTACAGTACAGGCAAGTAATTGGCAAGGGTTGGTAAATAAAATCAAACTCGAGATTTTGATCAAACTTGACATTTCAATGACTATAAAAATGAGTCCCCAATATTTTCCGTTTGTCGGGCTATCTGTGTGTTAGGCTACAGAATAAACGGATAGGTCGCTTTTCTTTAAATCCCTGGGATCTTTGCTTATTTTTTGTTTTTAATTTTTTTTCAAGATCGTATACATATATGTATACATTTTTTTTAAGCATTTGTGAGAAATGTTGTTTTTCTCAAAAATGGTTCCACAGGTTTTTGAAAAGTTTAAAGTTTAAATTTTCAATTTTTTTCGAAAACCCCATATTTGGAAAACGATTTGCTCGCAATTTTTAGTAAACTTAGCCCCAAGCGTTTTTTTTGTTTCTTTTAAACAAAAATTATTCTTTTACCCGCAACTAACGGTACCTTCCATACAACTTTTTTAAAACTCTCAAAAAAATCTTATTCTTTTCGAAACGCCTCCTACGAATTTGACTAAAATGTAATATTAGTACGGTCTAGGGAGCAAGTACGATAACTTTGGCGCCAAAAATTGATAACAGTTTTTGTAGAGGGGTCAAAAACAAGCATTTTTTACTATGGGAGGGGGTCTAATCGCGCTGTTTAGGAGGTATGGGCAATTTAAAACAAATGAATTAAAATGGAAAAAAATTATTAAAAAACAACGGCTACACTTAAAAAGAAGTACTATACTGCTTTTGAAAGTCAGAAATCTGTTCTTTAATCCTAATGAATTGCTAAATTGGCTTTTTCTGAATCGAACCCAAAAAACGAATGGTTTTATGTCTTCTAGTTTTTGAGAAAATTGAAATTTACTAAAACTATTTTGAGATTTTTGTTTGCTTGATTACATAAATACAGTGCTAGCACCTAGCATAACGGCGTATGCTTGGGCACACTATAGGATTTGGGGTAGGTGCGATGTAATTTTTTTCGAAATTGATTTTTATCCTAGAAAATGGCGTATAATATTTTTTTCTTTAAAATGTTAACAAAATACAAATTTAAAAAAAAAAACGCTGGTAGTAGGCTCTCATAAGTAATTAATTTGTTTCTTTTAAAATTAGTACCTACATTATTGACTTTTCTTATCCAAGAATATTTTCCTTTTACCACTTAATGCATGGTGCTTTATTCAATTTACCCAGTGCGGAGGAGGGAATTGATCGAATTCAACATTCGCAATCGTTAAATTTCGAAAAGAGTGCAACCAACAAGAAGCACTGTGTATATAACCCGAAGTACTTCGAATAATTTTCAATAAAAGATAAGTTTTAAAAACGCCTATGTTTTTGATCGCCAACATATAAATACCGCAGATAGCGATGATAACGATGAATACAATGTATTATTGTATTACAATTTAAATAAATATTTCACAAGAAGAAGATGCGAAAAAAAACATTCCATTCTCTTTATCAGCAATTATCGTGCTTATCTTCAAGACTTTTAAATCAATTCTGTTACTCCTCATTACTTTCTCATAACCAGTTTTACATTTGATAACGAAGATGAACAAATTATAAAGAATCACATAATTCTTTTTAAAGGAAGTAATTGAATGTAATTCAGTTAAAAGTTCAATAGACCTCAACTTCAACATGCCAATGCCAAATTCGAAGTCACAGTATATCTGTGACATATATGCTGTGATTTTTTTATAAAAGTCATTAAACATCGACCAAGTCAGTCATAATAAAATTTGAAGAAATAATTTGTCAATATTGTCAAAAAAAAAATAAGAGTCTGCCTGTTTTTACTCCATTTGCAGCAATTTTCTTTAAATTTCTGCAAAATTCGCTTTAGTTGAAGTAAAAAGTGAAAATAAGAATAGCGTTGCAATATTAAATTTTTTCGTGCCACTTGTCAAAAAGCACGGTCTTGGCACTTCGGCAACGGCGGATTCGACTTCAGATTAAAAGAATCAATTCTTTTTTGGTTGAATGGAAAAATAAAAAACAAAAATTAGTAAACAAAATTTATGGAATTTAATTCTCTGTCATTTGGGCTTACAATGGGGTTTAAAACAGCTTGTAAAACTAAAAGGGGACTACTCTAGAAAAGTGAAATAAAACCGAATTCTTGCTTTACTTCGTTTAACAATTATTTTATGCGAGATAAAACACGAGACTATACTTAAATTAAAGATGTTTGCTTAAAGTAAAGAACATTTCATTATATCTTTATTTGCACTGCACTTACTTTTTGAAACTTTGAGTACGTTTAGTTACCTTACAGTGTATTCTTATCAATTAATGTGAAAATGAAGCAAAATTGAGGAGTATCTGTTCAAATTCTATCTTATGGACAGTGCTGAGTGAACAAGTTTACCGTGCGAATCGCGCATACCGAACACGGACGCATGCACAGTTGTCCGTTTGTTGAATTTTGGCGAAAAAAATTATTTCCCACACCAAATTGACGGAAGTTGATAAAATTTGGCAAATTTTAATTATTTGGGATGCTAAATCCAGAGCCAATGCTTACTCTTAGATTTTGCATCTCAGCGGTGTGCCTTTGGAAATTAGAGCAGAATATGGTTCGAAATTTTAAAATAAAAAATAGTTCGAGTTAGAAATTCAGTTGAATTTATGTCTTGAATATCTTAAAATATGAGCTTCAATATATTTCAGAATGTTTTCAAATGATTAGAAATAATTTTTGTTCTATTGCTTTGATATTTTTATTAAAAATGATTTTCTAAAAAAAAGCTGATCAAATCTGATACAAATAGAAAATCTTAATAGGCTAAAGTTACCAACCAATTTGAAGGTCAACGATTCAGAAACTTTAACTTTTAAATATGTAATTATTTTTCTGGGTTCTGCGTTTGAATTTTTATTCAGATAAAAATTCTGACAGTTCTTAGAACAAACTGTTAAATTTACATAAATCAGTGGTGCGTTGTTTTTCTCTAAAATGTTAACTGTTGTTAACTCTGATCGTTCCTAAATTGAAAAATTGTAACATTGTGTAACGTTATGACATCATAAAATCATTCCTAAATTCAATGTTAAAGTATCAGAGTTTTACACTTTGTAACACTTTTCAACTCACCTCGTCGATTTGAATTAAAATGTTGATCCGTCAAACGGAGCTAAATTCGGAAATGTTTTCATTTCTTTTGTTTACTTTTTGATGTGTAAACATCTATGCCGGCGGTAGGGTAAGCTAAAAACGAGAGAATTTCTTGTGCAGCTTACGGTGTGCTGTTACCCTTTACGTTACGTTCATGTATATTGGGTTTGTTCAATAAATCCCCTTTCACACGAGAAAACTGAGGCCAGGCGCGCACTTGGAAACTTTTAGTTTTGCAACAGTTTGGTTTCTAAAATGAGAACCATAGGCTTATATGAGAGCGCGCGCACATGCCTATGCATGATTAACAAGAATTCAAAGTTTAGTATATACTTAATGGAAAGATTGAGTTGCGATTGGGTTTAAATTCGATCGGCAGTTCAAACTAGAGACTCGCATTACAGAACGCGGGCTAGCGGTGCGAACAAAACTCGTTATTATTCGCGGCGTTCTATGATTTAAAACCAGCTCTTGAATATTTAATTTACATGACTGCTTTTAGAAAGCGATTTTTAAAATTCGTTTCCATTCTGGTTTCCTTTCAGTTGCAGGGTTGCTTTTAAACTCTGCGATTTTTAATAGATGTTAACTTTGTTCAGATGGAAATGAATCATATCTCCACAACTGCCGCAGTCAGTTAGAACAAATAAGAATATACAAATGTACATCAAAATATCGCCGCATTCTGTGATGTAAAACTAGCACTTGAATATTTAATTTAATGTTTACACATCTTAACCGTGAGTTCCGGCACTCATACTTCAATTCTTTCAATTAGGAATTATTTTTTTTTCGTCGATTTTGAGTTTTGGAATAAATTGTGTTGTGTTATTTTCTGCTTATTATTATTTTTTTTGTTGATGTTTCACACTTTCGATTCGGTAGATTTTTTACAAAGGAATTTGTGTGCATTATGAACAATATTTTTAAAATGTATCGTTCCTAAATGAAATTTACACTATGTAACACTTTTTACAATGACATTTTATCATTTTTTATGACACAACAACAATACTTAACATTTTATAGACAAAGAACGTACATCAATTATTTTGTGGTCACTGAATTTAGCTATGGTTGACAGCTGTCAAAATAGTTAATTTTACTTATGAGTTTGGGAATAATAGTTGTCTAATAAATGGGTGGAAGAAACTTTTTGCTTAAGGCAATGGTGGTCCACTCACCATAAATTAGTAAGTAAGTTGTTTTATAACTGTCAAAATTATTTTTCAGACCTGGGATTAACATACGGCAAAAGGTTCGGTCTGAAAATAAACACAAAAATTATTTCTAATCCTTTGGGAGAGTTCCGCAAAAAGTTGAAATTGCATAAAGGTGGCTCTGATGCCTCTGATATTTTTGCATTAATAATATTTTTATTGAATTCTTCCACTTAGGAGGTCCTGCACTTTAACCGTCGCGTCGTCATGTACTCCTTTTTATATTCTCTTGTTATTGGACCTAATTTTTGTGCTTGTGTTTATATATATATATAATGTGTGTGCATAACGGAATAAAGAATTTGATTTAGCATCCGCTCTTTTATACACTTTCCAAAAATTATTTTGCTGTTTGGCATCTTTAAGTTTTTTGTTTAGTTCAATATTCCAAAAAAAAAAAAAAAAAAAAAAACAATTTCTCTGGTCATGTACACATTTCTATTCAGAATCAGTCCAGTTTTTATTTCATTTAAGATTTTCTTTTGCGAAGGCACCATCATCATATGTTTAGATTGGCATGCATAACGAATGGTTACTGTTATTGACCGTGATTATCAATCAAACAGTTTGTTGGCCCTTATAATGTAATTATTGTTTTTATTGCAATAGAATTAAATGCTGGTCGAAAGACGATATTAGCTGTGTTTACGTGCCAGACTTCTGAACTCAGTCGGTTAAAATGTATCACGTATAATGGAATGTGCAGCAACAATATACTCATATTACTGCCAATTGCTTTACCTTTCTTCTTTAGTCAAATGTGACTTGTGATGATTTCGAACAATTCTACACAATGGAATTCAAATACAGAATAAGCTTTTATAATTAATTTGGTTTCGCGTCGTTTAGTTAAATTAAGCTTTTACTATAGCTTTATTACCTATATAATTCTTGCCAAAAAAAATATTTACTTCTTTAAGGTCTTAACGCTAAAAAGCATTAATTGAACACATATTATAATGTGTATGTAAAATGTAAAGAACTGCCTCTTTTAAAGCCGTGTTTACAAACATATGTGTGTTATTACCACATAGCATTATTTTATATATGTATGATTAGACAATCAAAGCTCTGTAAGTGTCCCTGGCCGATTTGCAATATTTATAATAACCGTCTTATAAATACGTACATTTATAAAATATTTGTTTATTTTCTTGAATGCATGATTTGATTAGAATTAATTTCATTTAAGAACCAGCCACGATTGGCAGTTGTTTCTATATTTAAAAATTCTGAAGCTTTTGCAAAAATTGAAGAAAAATATTTTTACTTTTTCGAGAAAGCTATAGTAAAGTTATGAACGCAATAAATTGTTTAATACTGAATTCAATATTTACATAGATACAACTGAGTATATGCAGCTGTTGTTTTATTATGTTCAAATATAAAACCAAATATGTACAAATTTCATTTTTTAGCCACAGCCAAGTGCATATAATAATTAATTTTTTGTTGCTATGACTACATTAAATTTTTAAAATATGTAAGTAATATTGATCTTAAATAATTATTGCATGTCTCATCCCAAATTATTTTAAAATTATCATCTTAAGATAAATGAGTACAATCAAATGTAAGGACCAAAATCTTTTTCATCAAATCATTAAATTTTTCTTATACAATAATTTGATAAATATTTTCATTCATTTTTTGCAAAATTTACACATTGAAGTTATTTTGTTTGAAAACGTATATTTACAATTCCAGACCTACAACAAATGCTATTATGGGACTTACGGTTGCCTCCTATGTGTTGCAACCCTTCTTTCCTGAAGAATGTAAAATACCAGAGGGTGCCTTGCAACTTTTAGCAGCAGTTATGATTTGTTTTCTTACTTTCTTGAATTCCTATAGCATGAAAGCTACGACGAAAATGCAAAATGTAATCATGTTCACAAAGGTTGCAGCGCTTGTATTGATAATTGTTCTTGGAGTTGTTTGGATGGCAATGGGTATGTATTATATCGAATTTCTCATAAAACAAAACTCGTTCTTGCTAATTGTTTTGTGTTTTTTTTTACAGTTTTAGTTTCGCTTTTAATTACTCACTTTCTTTTTCCTTCGTTTTTTTTTTTTTATAATCATACCGTGTATTGCCGTGGAAAAAAAGTACAAAAATCAAATTCTTTTTAATTTGAGTTTTATTTTGTATGTTTGATTTATAACAAAAATTTGGTATTATTTTTACTTATGGAACTTTTCTTGAATGTTAGAACTCAAATTTGTAGAGAATTTAATTCTTTGCAAATTTTTTTTATCTTACTCACACTTGTTGAAAGCTAATACCTATAAATTATTCATAAAAGTGGAGAAGTTAAAAATGAGTTGTACTTCCAGAAAACAAATACGATTTAATAATGATTTGTCATCATCATCGGATAAGCTGACTCAATTTCTATGAAAATGACGTTTACAGTAAATTTTGGGAGTTAATGTATAGCCAAAATATAAATACCTATATTTATTACCTACATATATTTCAAGACAAGACTAAGCGTCTAAAATGAAAGACTTCTCTTGTGGTTCAAACTAGAGCCTACGATTCTGTACGTGTATTTTAAAAACACGGATACACGGACTCCGTTTCTGATTTTTATAAACTTGAAAATTTGAGAGATGGTGTCATTTATTTATTTAAATTTTTATTTAAAAAATTGTTTTTTAAACTTACCGTTATATGGAGAAATGTACATTTTTACACTGCTTTCAGCTATTAATTTATAACTTTTGATTGCCTACATGAATTGATTTGATTTTTCTTCAATGTGCAAGTAAATACAATGACAGTTATATTGGTATATTACACATAACTGTAGGTGCTCTACAAGCATCACAATCTTAATTTTAAATCAATCCATAGATAGAAAAAATCAATCAAAGTTTCCTGTTTGGTCGATTGCCGAACACCATTAACTAGTGCCAGATTTTTTTTTATAAAATGCTCGAAAATCAAGCGATGTAGTTTAGTTGGATTCAAAAAATTATAACTTTAGTGTTAATGGTCAGATGTTCAAGTTTAAGGTCTTAATTAAACGATAAAGTGTGAACATTTTTTTACTAGCGAGGTGATTCTCATGCATTTGATTTTTGTCTTTCAAATGCTAGTTGATGAAAAATCTGAAACACTTTTCGAAAAAAAAATTGCCTTGTTCTTTTTTGTAGAGGATTGCAAAAAAGCCGATATTTTCGATATTCGACTGTATGTGCTTGTGTCGGTCTGAGGGGGATTTCATTTGATTTCAATTTTCATCCGTATCGAATATCATAACCGTGATTTAGTGAAATAATTATTTTTGATTAATTTAATTTTATTATTTCATTAAATTAAAAAGTGCTTAGTTTTCTACTTGGCTAAGGTACATATTATGTATTTGAGGAGTTTATAGAATTTGTATTATTAAAAAAAATACGTTCATAATTTCGTATTATTTTTTTATTTTTTTTTTTTTTTTTTTTTTTTTTTCTTACAAAATTTTAAGTTTGCTTTGTGTAGTGCATCATTGATATATATATATGCACGGATATTTTAAATGCACGGACCTACGGGTACACGGATACACGGTTACACGAAATACACGGATTCAAATCCGTGTATCCGTGTTTTTAACTATCCGTGTAATACGGAGCTCTAGTTCAAACTTATAATATAAGGTACACATGGGAGATGTATGTTAATAGTTCAATATTGTCATTATAACTTTAAAGGAAAGATTTGAGAAAAAAGTCAAAATTACTATAAGAGTGATTATTTTCTTTGATATTATTTGCATAAAATCTACATGTCTCATTGGTTGCGCCTTTCAGTAAAACGACTGTGTAAAGAGGCACTTACACTCTTAAGTGCATGAAGATCTTCGCTTTTAAGGGAGGTCGCAAAATAAATATAAACATTGCCAAAAAAACGCCATCCTAAAGATGTATGTATATTCTTCTCAATGAAAAATGAAAAAAAAATTCTTTCAATAAATCAATAAACATTTATTTTTTATTTTAAAATATTTAACTTTATTGACAAAGAACACAAAAAAACAAAAATGACAATAATATTTAAAGAAATTAAAAAGAATCCAATCGGCGGCGCGGCGCATTGCAGCAGAATTCCTTTATTTATTTTTCACAAACAGCTTGGATTTGTTCGTCAGTTATAATAATAATAATTTATAAAAAAACGTAATAGATCTCCCCTTTTTGGTACTTTATTTGACATAAACCCTGTATAAATATATAGATTATGGAGTAGGAAAAGGTTTTATAAATTAGTATTTATGCAACGTTTGAATATAGGTTACATAAAATCTTATGCAGTGCATAAGTATTCACATGTTCAGCGAAATCTATTGAATAAGACCACATATGTATGTACATATGTATATAAACATTTTTATTTTTATTTTCAGGCAATGTTGACCATTTCAGTAAACCATTTGATAACTCACAAACAGATCCCGGCAAGCTATCAGTTGCATTCTATTCTGGTATATTTTCCTACGCTGGCTGGAATTATTTAAATTTTATGACAGAAGAACTTCGTGATCCTTATAAGAATCTCCCACGTGCTATTTATATATCACTGCCTCTGGTTACAGCAATTTATGTTCTTGCAAATCTATCATATCTGGCTGTTCTCACACCACAACAAATGGTGGCTTCTGAAGCCATTGCTGTGGTAAGTAGCCTTACATTATTTGTTCTTAAACAAAAAGTAACTAGCTTTTAACATTTTTTTTTTAGACATTTGCAAAGAAAGTATTAGGTGCCTGGTCTTTAATAATACCAATGCTAGTAGCCGTATCAGCCTTTGGTGGCTTGTCAGTGCATATAATGACATCTTCTAGGATGTGTTTTGTTGGTGCTAGAAATGGCCATATGCCATCGCTTTTGTCACATATCAGCCTTGACAAATATACTCCAACACCATCTTTAGTGTTTTTGGTAAGTATTGCTCAGTCAGTAAAATAAGTATTTTGATTTTTTTAGTAGAGTTGGATAGAATATTCGGGATTTTCAGTCCCATGAAATATTATATGAAAAATGAATATTTATTCATTGCCGTGAACTTAACTTAACTAACTTCATGCTAGTTAAAATGCTAATCTTCTCATTAGAGTAAAAAGACCTCGTAACTACATCTTATGCTGAAAATGATTTTTTAATGCAATTAGTAGGTACTTGAATTAAACAAATAGCTGCATAAATTTCAAATATTTCTGATTAATCCGTTATACGATTTGCTTTTAATACTCCTAAATTGCAAGTTATTTCGTCGGGCGGCCATGATTGAGCATGAGATGAAAACTAAAACATTTCACTGTCCAAAATATATTTAATTTTATGAAACCTAATAGATTCTGTTTGCATGATTCGGTCTGTTTAATTATTTGGGTAAAAAACCTTGTGAACGTTTTACTACATCTGTACCAAATTGGGTTGCATAAGTTGAAATTTTTATGAAACTAAAAACTCATATTCATAATTATATTCGAATTTTTTAAAAGCCTTTGCTCAAATAAGTATAGCGGCAGGTAATGGAAATCTCTAACACAATTTATCCTCTTTTTTTTTTTAAATCGTAAATGGCGGTTGGAACTTCATAAGATGACCATTTTAAAAACTAACTTCTTTTATTTTAAGAAAATCTAAATCGTGCTAACTTCAAGCAAATGAACTTAAATTTCTCTAAGGCGCCAGTTAGGTGCCAGTTATAGCTTTCATTGAAAAACGTCATTGGAAATTTTAGTTTTAAGTTTTGAAGCACTTCAAAAGTGAAATCAGTGATTATTTTGATGGTTAAATAAAGCTTATAATTAAATTTTTATTTCTAGCAAAAAAAAATTTCATTTTGGGCCAACCTTTTTCATGAAATGACTTAATATTTCAATGATCAATGGTAAGGTAGTTCAATCATTGAAATAATGAAAGTCATTTTATGTGCAATGTTGGGGCAAAAGAATTTTGTTGCCAAGAACTATTAATTGAGTTATAAGCTTTATATTCGGATCAAAATAATCAATGATTTTTCTCTGTAAACGTCTCAAACTTAACAATTAGATTTTCCAATGATTGCTTTAAATGAATGTAACTGGCACAAAATTGATTTTTTTCAATTGAAAAAAATTTGTTTTCAGAAATCTTGATTGACATTACTGGGCCCTATAGGGTATATAGAAAAATAAATAAAATAATAATATAAAACACAAATTTTGACCTCAATTTATATTTTCAATTTTCGAAAAGAAATTTTGTTCACTATAACCCCAATATTTCAACTTTAAAAAGCTACTAAGTAAAATTTTTTGATCCAAACCGGTTAACCTAAGCTAAAATAAAAAACGTTGCAAAACTAAATAGATATTTACCCCCCAGAATAAAATATAAATGTTTGGTTTATGAAACGTGATCTCGATAGAGCGCAGAATATTGTGGATTAACAAGGATTTGAAATGTTATACTGCAGAAACCTTAAGTTACGTAGTGCTCGACGTTGCAGAATTTTGAGAATAAGGCATTCATACATTAATTTATTTAGCCTATGTAAAAACATTCGTATTCTAACATATTTCAATTATTTTTATATTTTTTCAGTGTGTACTATCAATTGTCATGCTGCTTGTAAGTGACGTTTATGTTCTCATTACTTACAGTAGCATAGTGGAATCGTTTTTCATTATGCTTTCAGTATCAGCTGTATTATGGTTCCGATACAAAAGACCAAACATGGAAAGACCAATCAAAGTAAGCATTTTTTTTTCCTTTTTAAAGAATCTTAACCTAATAAAAACGGTTCCATTTAAGGTTCCAATTTGGATCCCCATTGTTTTTGTGATAATCTGTGCTTTCTTAATCATTGTTCCTTGTTACGTGGCTCCCTATGAAGTTGGCATGGGTGTACTCATCACGGTTATTGGAATTCCATTTTATTACGCCGGCATTGTATGGCAAAATAAACCTGTGTGGTTGCAAAATGCTATTGGTAATTATTTTAAATTTTTGTTTAATGCGTTTGCCTGATGATTCCTTTTTTGTTTCAGGTCAAGTGACACTTACCTTTCAGAAACTGTTTATGTCAGCAAAGGAAGAAAAAGACTGAAGCACATACACTTTTGTTAATTTATTTTTATAATAACATTATTATATTTTAAATGAATTTTTTTGCCTTTTTTAATTCATCAAGTTCTTTTATAGTTTTTTTTTATGTTTTTTATGGACTTGTATGAATTATTTTGCTTGTACCTAAGAACTTATTTGTGTAAAGTGTGCATTTATTATTATTTGTAATGCATAGTAGATTAAACTCAATAAAAAAAATATTTGTATGTATACAACATTCGTAATACAGGGTGGTGCAAAAGTCACTTCCTAGGGCAAAGTAACATCTAAATGAAAAGATAGTGACGAATTGCAGTGATTCTGCAGCTAACTTCAAAGCCAAGAGTTGTGTAAAAATGAGTTCTAATACCGTAAGGTTTATACAAAAATCGCACAATGTTTCAAAAGACTTGACTACTTGACTTATATTATTTTACCGCAAACTGTTAACGCCAATTGGAATTATATTTCCTAAATAAGTTGAATACTTGAAAAAAAAAAAAAATTAAGCACTAAGTAACATGGCAACATGAAATCATAATAAAAATGTATATGTACTACTGCATTGAAAAAGCATGGAGTGACATTTTATTAAATTATTTTAAAAAATTTAACAATTGCATTTCCTTCATTTTTTTAATATTGAAGCGTTAACTTCTGATTAAATGGCACACGAAAAAACTGTGTTTTTTATTATAATTTCTATTCACAAAATTGATATGAATTCCCATTTAAAGTAATGGAAATAAATTTACTAAACCGCTTTACGTTCTGATCGTATGAAAAATGATTCTATTCAAGTGGCGCGTAGTGTTTGTAATTAGAATTTCTTTCAAAATAAAAATGCAGGTCTTTTCATTTTTTTTTCAAATAAGGACTTCTGCGCCACCCTGTACACTTACATATATTCACACAATTGAATTATTAACTGAATTAAACAAAATTGCGGTTTTTATACTGAATCTCCGCCTGTGAGCCGCAATGGATATTTTATAATTTTACTATTTTCTAAAGTGTCTAAAGTGCCAAAATAATCAAGGCATTGACCGTAAGAATCTCAATTGATACAATTAAAAATTGAGCGATAGTGTATAAACGAATAATTATTTGAAAATTAAATGTAAATACATTTCTTAAAATATATTTATAAACATTATCTCAAAGAAGTAAATTATTCACTTATTTTTAAAAGAAAGACGAACTTCTTCTTCGAAACTTATTACCATGTTTTCGACTTTAAAATATCTGCAATTTTTGATGAATATAAAATACATACATTTTTCTTAAATACACCAAAAAAACTATATTGTTAGCTGAGTTGTAAATAAATATAATAATGATCCAATATTTATTTATCATGGAAAGATCATATAATGTGCTATCAGCATATAGAAACAATTGTGCCATGATTTTTTTTGTCAAAATAAAATATTTTAAGTTGAATAATATATTAAAGTTTTTGTTTGTTTCATATTTTACTATGCGTTCATAAAATAAGATCAAAATTGTTGATATGAATTAAGATCCAAAATATGAAACAAATAATTTTATACGAATTTTAATAAGCTGTTTTCTGATTTTTTTTTAAAATAAAAATGTAAACAGTAATTGTTTGTTTGACTTGTTATTGTTCTTTTTCATTGCCAGGGCTGTGAGAATGCACTCATTTTTAGTTTCAAAGTTTTCGATTCCCAAAATTCATTCATTGATCAATATAAATAAAATGTTTTTTTATTTCTATAAATCAAACTTCTGTACATATATTTGTCTGTAATTCAAGATCTAAGGCCTTTTAAATGCAACTGGAGGGCAAGAATTTCTTTGACGCAATGGATAAAGAATGAAGTGTTAATTACCGCATTAGGAATATATGTAGCAGTCGGACATTAAATCCACTGTACAATTTCAAGCTTTTAGACAAATTAGATGTAGAAGAAACTCAGAAAGATAATCTGAGGAGTGACTTTTCTAAAGAGGATATTATCAGATTTCACTTTTTTTTCAAACTGACGGTAGAACTCACAAATTTTAGTTTATATAGATGGAGTTGTAGAACGTGACGTAAGGATTAGTGTGTAGGACTGTCACGCTGCTGAAGTTCAAACAAATGTTTTTTTCAAGGGTGTGTACTGCCTTTTCTGAGTAATTTAAGATGCCAGTTATAGCTTTCACTTAAAACGATCTATTTGAAAACGATCATTGAAAATTTTAATTGTTAATTCTGAGGCATTTAAAAAGCTAAATCAGTGATTAGTTTGATGCCACTATAAAGTTTATGACTCAGTTAATAGTTCTTGCTAAACAAAATTTTCATTTTGGCCCAAATTTCCACATGAAATGAATAATGATTGAACTACCTTACAATTGATCATTGAAATCTTTTTATATGAAAGGTTGGGTCAAAATGAAATTTTGTTTTTGGCAAGAAATAATAATGTCATCTGCTTCATATTGGCATCTCAATAATTGCTGATTTTGCTTTTTAAGTGCCTCAAAATTAACAATTAAAATTATCAATTATCGTTTTCAATGAAAGCTATAACTGCCACCACCAAACTACGAATTTTTGTTTTGCCTTCTTTGTGAGTGTCTTTTGAAAGCGAAACCTATGTAAATTATTTTTGATTAATACAATTGTAAATATCGCATGGATCGCATCGCAATCGCATATTTTTTTGTATCCTTGCAGAGACTCTATGACTATGATGGACCATGGCAGTTAAGTTGTTAAACCTACAGTAGTCCAAATTTCAGAGAGCTGTAGAAATTTCGGACAATGTTTGGATTTATTTTCATCAATTTTTTGACGGTGGAAATGAAAGCTGGTGGGTTGTTTATGATTATTTTGCAAACGAAACCAAAATAACAAACAATACAAATTACTTTTATTTGACTATACTTTTTCCCTCTGCAAAACCGATAAATCTGCCTACATATTTTTATTTCATTTATTTCTGTTTGTCACACAGTAGATTAAATATTCCGCAACGATTTTGTTTTCGGTGTTGGAGATAATCGTAAAGGAAAAAAAAAAACAACAAAATAATCATCAACAACGTGCATCGCATGAAGACACTACGGGTTTCTGATTTCGACACTTCAAGGAAAATTTGATTTTTTGCAGAAAAGTTCAATTTATCAATCGAAATTGGGAACAGCTACAATAATACAAATGTGTTGAAATTCGTACGACCGGATAATAATTGTGAATGTTATTAAAACAAAAAAAGCGATTTTTCTTTTTGTTTATAGGTTTATTTAAAAAAAAGACCATGTTATTATCAGGTCAATCTGAATTAAAGTTCTAAAATTCTTTTGTACCTAGATATGTCGTGTTTTTACACTTTATTCAACAAAATTTACTATTCAAATAGATGTCTTTTATCTGTTCATCTTATCGAGGCTCGACTGTAATTAATTTATGTATAAGTATACAGTCATAATAAAAATGAACTCAAAGACAGTCTAGGAGTTGTCGTCAAAAGGGAGGAAAAAATAATATTTCAAAGTTTCATATATGTATACATACATATATGTATTTGATATATTTACTTAATCAGCAAATATGTTTTATTATGAGGACGATATCTATATTTATATATCTATTATATTATCGGTAGGTATAGGAGGTACCCAATTAGCCTAACCAAATATAAAGATTTGTATGCAATTCAACATGCCTTCGTCCTTTGACATCGGTGGAAATATTTTCAGTAAAAAAAAAGAATAAATACAAATGAAAAAAAAAAAAAAACACGCCATATCATTGCTGTGAGTTTATCCTTTTTGTTTTTGCCATGGTAGTTTAACATTATTGAGATTACGTCAAATACAATAAGGGTCATAGAAACTTAACCAGCTTAAGAAATATCAAAAAAAAAATTGTATCTTTGTGGCATTTGGTATTGACAAATTTCTTATTCCTTCTTATTCCTTGGATTATAAATTACCTGCTGTTGACTGTTGAGTTAGTTATTGATCGATTCCGTAATTTTTTACATTGAACCACATAATTTCTGAAGAGCAAATGAGCCGCTACTTGTTGTAAGCAAAATTTGAATGTAAAATTTTTTACTTAATATGAAAAATTTCTTGATATGCACATTAAGATCATTCAGGCTTAACAAAACACGCCAAATGTTATATGCTTCTTGCAACAGCATTTTTCTGTAGCCTTTTTGACTGGTAGCTCACACTTTAATTTAAGCAAATTATTATTGAAACAAAAGGCCAATATCCAAGAGGATAGTATGACCTTTCTATAGTAAAATTTATTTTAGGTTTGTTAATACATGTATGTAAATGAAAATTAAAACTAATACATAGATTGCATTGAATATTGAACGTTAACAGAAATCTTAATGAATAATAAAATTTCTCCAATATTTAAGAGGTTTTAAAAAAACCAATTCCATTTTGTGTAGCTTATTTCATTTTGTAATTTCGACACGAGTGTGTGATGAATGTTAACTGCTCGAACAAAAACTCGCCGATTACCAATTTGTTGCAAAGTTCTGAAATTGTCAACCAATGCACCATCAATGCTATCCTGAAGCTGCCGAAATCTTGATATCTGCAATGAAAAAAAAAAAATATTAAAAATGTACATATCTACGTTATATTTTTTCAAGTAGGTATATCAATGATTGAATTAAAATTACTTACTTGCTTAGGTGATATCGGGAGTGGTTCGGGATAAAGTACCCAAGTTATTGCCTCAGAACAGGGTGGTGTCGTTAAGGAACCTTAATAATAAAACATGTTGTTATTTGCCTTTGCTTATTTTAAAATGTGTTAAATTTTTTAATAAAGTTTTTCATATCTAGTTTACACATATGTATGTACTCTACTAAATTAAATTATGTCATTTATCATATCACCACAAATAATTTTATGTATCGGGCCCCAAAAACAAAATTTTTTAAGTTTCATTTATTTTTTTAAGATTGTTGATTCTGAGGTTTACCTGATCCATTCACATTTTTTTTTAAATTTTCTAAAATTTGCATTTGTTATGGAATTTTACTGACAAGAACTTGAGAATTTTTGAATTTAATAAATTTTGTATTCAGAATAAACGTAATTAAGAGTTGGGAACCTTTTATAAAACTTAAATCCTGATATTCTGTTAACTATATGCCGTATTTATAAAATGTTTCTCATTTTTAATGAAATGGACTTAGGGAGTTTTCATAGAACGACGACGATATCATATTTTTTAAATTTTTGTTTGCCTTTAGCATGGAGGAGATTATCCTCCATAAAATGTAAATCATAAAATTTCCTTAAAAAAATTAACCCGTCTGGGCTCAAGCACTTATTGAAACTACAGATTTCATGTTATGAAAATGAATGAATGAAACTCAACATGAGCACACAAATAAGTAATGTTCCTTTTTATGCAGTGATTATAGTATTTTCTGTAAAATACCTTAAACTACGTACGTAGATTAAATTTGTTAAAAATGTTTAATCGTAATACAAAATGAAACCTCAAGATTAAGGAACGTTAATTTATGTCTAGTTCCACCTAAAGTTTGTGCAAACTTAGATTTTGGTTGACATTTTAAAATAATCTTAGTATTTATAGAAACTCTTAAAATAAATACGCAAAATATGAAAAAAAGTTTCTTGCATATATGTTCAAGGGGTTAATAGTCCAGAGATTTAAAATTATATGGTATACCCCAACGAAATCGAGAAAAGAATTACTTCCCACATGAAATATTTAAAAAAAAGCCATGTATAGAGAACTATTTATTGGATAATTGATAAATAAAAATAATCTTAAATTACTTAAGATATTAATTGTAGAGAAAAATAAGCCGTATATATAAATAAAAGCAGGTAAACTACATTAATGGATATTTATTAACTCTGATATGTAATAAATAAAATTAGCACAAATGAAAACTAGTATCAGAAGATTAATGTGAACTCGGGCGTATACGTACTTTTTTTTTTTAAATTAAAGTATTATGATGAAAGAGAAAAATTTTTAGAAAATAGTTTTGGGAATATCCGCCCACTGTCACGACCACTTTTATTGTTTCTTGGTTTTCAGGAACAGTTCTAACGATTTTTATGAAATTTTCAGGGTTTGTTCTGATGAAAGAGAAAAAAATTTAGAATATGTTTTTGTTGAAACCTGCTCACCGCTACCTCCACTTTTCTTATTTCTTGGTTTCTCCAAAATTATGATCAATTTATGGATAACATTTTGACCGTTGTTTAGTTTCGGGTGGTACCTCAACACAGATATATGAGATATGATTATTTATATGTAGATATATATCTCCACATATGTGGAGATACCTTGATATATGTGGAGTTAATTGTGAAGTTACAAGTGAAGATACATCCACATTATGTGGGGATACATGTGAAGATACTTCCATATACATATGTGTGTGGAGTAGCCAGTGAATAAAAATTTAATTGGAAAAAAATAAACAACAATTTTATGTATTAATAAACAGTTGTATAATTAAATTTAATTTAAACATTAACTTTCCCATTGCAATGTTTATTGTAATCTTTCTTTTTTACCGTAAATTAATTTGTGTGCCCCATTTAAAGCTATTTTGTATCAAATTATTTTCTACCAAAATATAAATCCTGTTTTCAATAACATGATAAATTAAAATCTTCTAAGTCATAACCTATTTCTTATTAGATATATGGTATCGGTATACATTTTATCGAACTAATGATTTTTCTCGAAAACTGTTTTAACCTATCTTTGGTAGAAAATAATATTTTTAAACTTTTGTACAAAACTGTTTTCGAAAAAATAAAGAACCTATCTATCTAAATATGTATCTATAATTAAAAATGTTCACAGTCAACACTTTTTGGCCTAAATATCTTGAAATCAATCTTCTTCAATAGGATACTTACTCAATTGGAGTTTAACTACATAAAATGTATGTACCTCTATCTATGGTATTAACTTAAAATAATTTTATCAAAAAATAATAATAATGAATTATATATATGTATATTTTATTGTAAATCATCTAATTTATCAATCTGGCTGACGGCTTTTGCCAATGCTTATATGAATTACCAAAAACAAAAAATCAAAAAAAATTCTAGAATAAAATTAACCTAATTAAGATAATAATTAAAATAATATTGTACGAGTATATATGTATAAATTAAATATTCGTTTTAGTTTAGTTATAACTTATAAGTATAGGTTTAAAGTATAGGAACGTACCTAATCAAACTTCACAATTTAAATAACAAACTGAATTCTGAAGTTAAAAAAAATATTCATTATACGCAACAATACAATAAATGTTCCAAAATAATAATTTATATTTCAAGGGCACTGGTCCTAGGATATACCGGTTTTATGAAAATATTAATTTTTATTGCATTTCAAGCTTCATAAAATAAATACCATTTATTTTTATTGATTTTATTACATACACTATAATAACAAAACCATAAAATGTATCTTAATTCCAATAAATCGCACCCGAAATAAATCGGACAATTATGCACATCATTGCTTTCGACGATCAACGATTAATATGATTTACATACACTGTAACTTGATAACTATTAATTCTTTCTCACTCGATAACAAATAAATTGTTTTTGTTTTATCATTTAATTACTCATTGAGATTATTTGTTTGTGTTTCAGGTCGAATATCGACACTCATTATTAGTGGGAGTTTGTTTTATTTTTGTTAAATCATACTTAACGTTATCTAAAGTATTTAATTTAATAAAAAAAAGCTTACCTTTGTAGGTGTAGAATTTATCCAAATCAATGTTTGACAGTAAAGATGATAAGGAAAAAGTTGAATTCATATAAACAGATGCATTTGAAGTTTCGATAAGTGGTAAATATTTATTTATTGCAGCTAAACCTTGATGGTCAGAATCATCTAACTATAAAATAAAATTAAGAAGATGATTTGAATGTGAATGAGGTCATCATTTTGTTTGCCAAATCAAAGACATATTTAACAATAACCTTAAAATTATTGTTTAAGGACTTCATTTATATTGAAACGTTTAAGAAAATTTGCATTGCTGTTAATTTTGCAAACAGAATGCCATCGTGTATGAGATACTTTAATAAGAATAATTAATAAAATGTGTATTCTTTACCGTAAAAAAGAATCCTAAAACTGCTGCTCCATCTTGCTGTTGCAACGCATCAGCTAATGTTTCGTATTTTTTATTTCGATGGACAATATGCATTTCCATGGTGTATCTGATGTCATTTATCACATGTTCGGCGCCTCTATTGTTTCGATCACCCCAATGAAAATGTACACCCTCAACCTCAAACTCACCAGGCAATTTACCACCCCGAATATAGGGATTGAATTCCCCTCTTTGGATGGCTTCTTCAGAAAATTTTGGTATTGTTATTGAAACTAGAGGACAACAAATAAATTGATTAATAATGTGTAATGTGTAAAACTTCTGTCATCAACTGATAAGGCAACTATCCAATTAAATAATAATATTATCCTCACTTACCTGTATGACCATTATTCATTAGCTTAAGAGGGTGTGCCAGTAGGTTGTGATATCCGATAAGGTCAATAGCTGGCATATGCAAAGGAACGGCCTATAATAACGTGTTTTTTTTTTTTTAATTATTTAATTAATTAAAGAAGTTCCTGCGTCTTAAGGGTGAGTGGTGATTTAAGTTTTAAAAAAGTAAAGATTAAAGCAATGTTTTGCCGGTGGTGTGTCAATAATTTCATAATTTAATATTGATTCAAACTTATTGATTATTATAAATATACCTTACTATGTTGGACCGAAATTGGGGATTGGTATTTTCCAACGCAATGACCGTGGTGTTTCCCCCATCTTCTTTGATTTGATTCTGAGTATCCGAAATGACTATTTGTACCTTAAATTAAAATTTAATAAATAATAAAAATAATATTTCAGAAGTTAAACTAACTTTTATATCGGTGGCAAATTGATTATTGCCATAATTTGTGGAGGGTGGGTTTAATTTAGACAAGAGTTTAATTATCTAACTAAATTACATAAATTGAAAAACAAACTAAAAACACCGGCAACACTTGAAATATTATGAGACATTTATTCTTTTATTTAATTTATAGATATATTTTTTTCTTGAATCAATCTTTTTACTTTCGTATTGGTTTCTATTGGTTTCATATAAAAAAAACATTGTTTTCGTCCACTGTAATTTGTGAAAGGGCCAAAAAGAGTGGAGCAATTTGCAATTGCAACAATTGCAACAGAGCATTAGTAAGTGTAATTCACTAGAGGTAAAATTAGAATATTTGTTTTAGTTTTAGTTTTAGTACGGGCCTTATACATAGGTACAACGATTTAAGTTTATTTTTTCAAATTTCCTAGAAAACGGTTATAACGATTTTGATTAAACTTCGTGCATGTACCTAGGATCCTAGTAAGTAAACTGTGTTTCAAGTTTTTGCCAAAAATTCGCATAGTATTTCCAATTTAATGTTTTTAGAGAAAATTTTCTTATTTTAAAGTTTTTTACGTTTAGTTTTCCAATGGCTCGACTGATTTTACTTTAATTTTGAAATTTGATGCTTTAAAATATAATAATAGTTTAAACAATATTGCATTTGAAAATTTTAATGTCTTCGAATGTCATGATTTACCTTTTTTAAAGTCAGAAATCCATCTTTCAATTCTGTTTTTAAATCAAAAATTATTTAATAACGTAAAATTTTTAACGGAATTAGTTTGAACAAATTTTTTTAATGTAAACATTTTTGTTCGAAAATATTTTTTTTCAATTTTATTCACTTAAACAATTTGATTTAAAAGTGAAATTATAGCTTTAAAATAAAAATAAAACATGACATATTAAGTGTTGCCGTTGATTTTTGATGATTTTGTTTTTCGATTTTAAGACAATATTGAGAGGATAAAAAATTAGGCATAGAAATTTGAAGCTAAAAGTGAAAGAAACTGACAGCTTGATGTTTTGACAGTTCTAACATTTTTTTTACAACGGTCATTTTTTTCAAAAAATCCGACTTTGGTAAATGTACGCCGGCCACGGATTAATGGAGTCGGTAATGGTGAACATGATCAAAATTAGTTTAACTATCATTTTAATTATACACCCAATGTTTTAAATTGAAAAGTTTTGAATTCTATTCAGCCTCGATCCTAGAATGTAATCCTCTATAAATACAACCTACCAACCAAAAATTGGATTCTTAAATTAGATTAGGAGTAGATTTTTCGGTTTTAGCCCATTTCATCCTATAAATATTAAATTCTGAATAAACCAAATATGGTATGGTTATGATTTCTGGAATAATTTTTAAATGGATTACTGATGATGAATGATGATGAAAAAAGTCGATTTTTGGATATGTGACAAAATTTTTAAAAAAATATATCTACGTCTGTTTGGCTTGTAATATCTTGTAAATTATCAACAATTTGCTGTGAAAACCCAGAAAAATACCCAGTTCTGTGAAACGTGATAAAAATTACAAGTAACCAAATAGGCATAGTTTTTTGTTCACAACCATATTTTTTTCATTCTTAAGAATATTTTATTGAGCTTGACGGCTTTTGCAAAAATTTCGATATTAACATAATTATTATGTTTTCGAAAATATTTAATTTTGTTTTTCAAATCAAAACAAAGCTATTTTATTTAAACTTACATATATGTACAAATTTCGATAGTAGATTTTTTTATTATTATTATTATAACTTTATTTATATGTAATAAATTACAATATAAACTTAAACTAATAGCACTAACTACCAGAGTCTGCGGCTATTTTTTGATAAAAGCAAAAATAAATACATATGTAGTTAAGTAAATTGAATTTATAAAATTAATAATAATTTATAATGTAGTCAAAATTAATTACATTTATATTATATTCATATCAATTTTGAGTATGCATAAAATTTTATAAACATGTTTAATATTTTCTTCTGATGGCGTTATCAAAAAATCGGTAAGTTTGTCTTTACAGAATTGGTTTCTGCAGATGGATTCGATAGTAGAGAATCACGGTACCAGACTGCTTTACAATGGGTTCGCTCAACGCTCGGCCAAATCGTCCAAAAAAATACAACTTTTACAATTTGCTATATTATAATGTTTAATCCTTCAAACACATTTAAAATTGACATCTTTCTTGATGTTTTGCTTCGGCAAAGTATTAACAATGGCATAAAAAATGTACACCAACTTTTTCGGTAGATTTAAGATTTTTCTATGAACAAGACCATATTTCTTATTTCGCGTTGTTTCAACTTGTTCTTTTATTCAGTGTAGCAGTTTACTTTCTATGTCATATGTGTTATTGAAATTTTCAAAAGCTTTTCTACAAACCCATGCAATATTTCAAAGTACAAACATAGATATTTGCTGATCATTAGTGAAGCAGTATAGTCATATAATTATGTATATACATATTTGTTATTTAACTATCTTAAACTCAACTTTTAACACGTGTTAGATAAATAAGTTTCTCAAGTGTGTTAGTTAATTTTCTATTATATTATTTTTTACAACAATTGCAACAGAGCATTAGTAAGTGTAATTCACTAGAGGTAAAATTAGAATATTTGTTTTAGTTTTAGTTTTAGTACGGGCCTTATACATAGGTACAACGATTTAAGTTTATTTTTTCAAATTTCCTAGAAAACGGTTATAACGATTTTGATTAAACTTCGTGCATGTACCTAGGATCCTAGTAAGTAAACTGTGTTTCAAGTTTTTGCCAAAAATTCGCATAGTATTTCCAATTTAATGTTTTTAGAGAAAATTTTCTTATTTTAAAGTTTTTTACGTTTAGTTTTCCAATGGCTCGACTGATTTTACTTTAATTTTGAAATTTGATGCTTTAAAATATAATAATAGTTTAAACAATATTGCATTTGAAAATTTTAATGTCTTCGAATGTCATGATTTACCTTTTTTAAAGTCAGAAATCCATCTTTCAATTCTGTTTTTAAATCAAAAATTATTTAATAACGTAAAATTTTTAACGGAATTAGTTTGAACAAATTTTTTTAATGTAAACATTTTTGTTCGAAAATATTTTTTTTCAATTTTATTCACTTAAACAATTTGATTTAAAAGTGAAATTATAGCTTTAAAATAAAAATAAAACATGACATATTAAGTGTTGCCGTTGATTTTTGATGATTTTGTTTTTCGATTTTAAGACAATATTGAGAGGATAAAAAATTAGGCATAGAAATTTGAAGCTAAAAGTGAAAGAAACTGACAGCTTGATGTTTTGACAGTTCTAACATTTTTTTTACAACGGTCATTTTTTTCAAAAAATCCGACTTTGGTAAATGTACGCCGGCCACGGATTAATGGAGTCGGTAATGGTGAACATGATCAAAATTAGTTTAACTATCATTTTAATTATACACCCAATGTTTTAAATTGAAAAGTTTTGAATTCTATTCAGCCTCGATCCTAGAATGTAATCCTCTATAAATACAACCTACCAACCAAAAATTGGATTCTTAAATTAGATTAGGAGTAGATTTTTCGGTTTTAGCCCATTTCATCCTATAAATATTAAATTCTGAATAAACCAAATATGGTATGGTTATGATTTCTGGAATAATTTTTAAATGGATTACTGATGATGAATGATGATGAAAAAAGTCGATTTTTGGATATGTGACAAAATTTTTAAAAAAATATATCTACGTCTGTTTGGCTTGTAATATCTTGTAAATTATCAACAATTTGCTGTGAAAACCCAGAAAAATACCCAGTTCTGTGAAACGTGATAAAAATTACAAGTAACCAAATAGGCATAGTTTTTTGTTCACAACCATATTTTTTTCATTCTTAAGAATATTTTATTGAGCTTGACGGCTTTTGCAAAAATTTCGATATTAACATAATTATTATGTTTTCGAAAATATTTAATTTTGTTTTTCAAATCAAAACAAAGCTATTTTATTTAAACTTACATATATGTACAAATTTCGATAGTAGATTTTTTTATTATTATTATTATAACTTTATTTATATGTAATAAATTACAATATAAACTTAAACTAATAGCACTAACTACCAGAGTCTGCGGCTATTTTTTGATAAAAGCAAAAATAAATACATATGTAGTTAAGTAAATTGAATTTATAAAATTAATAATAATTTATAATGTAGTCAAAATTAATTACATTTATATTATATTCATATCAATTTTGAGTATGCATAAAATTTTATAAACATGTTTAATATTTTCTTCTGATGGCGTTATCAAAAAATCGGTAAGTTTGTCTTTACAGAATTGGTTTCTGCAGATGGATTCGATAGTAGAGAATCACGGTACCAGACTGCTTTACAATGGGTTCGCTCAACGCTCGGCCAAATCGTCCAAAAAAATACAACTTTTACAATTTGCTATATTATAATGTTTAATCCTTCAAACACATTTAAAATTGACATCTTTCTTGATGTTTTGCTTCGGCAAAGTATTAACAATGGCATAAAAAATGTACACCAACTTTTTCGGTAGATTTAAGATTTTTCTATGAACAAGACCATATTTCTTATTTCGCGTTGTTTCAACTTGTTCTTTTATTCAGTGTAGCAGTTTACTTTCTATGTCATATGTGTTATTGAAATTTTCAAAAGCTTTTCTACAAACCCATGCAATATTTCAAAGTACAAACATAGATATTTGCTGATCATTAGTGAAGCAGTATAGTCATATAATTATGTATATACATATTTGTTATTTAACTATCTTAAACTCAACTTTTAACACGTGTTAGATAAATAAGTTTCTCAAGTGTGTTAGTTAATTTTCTATTATATTATTTTTTACATATAAGATAAATAATATTGAAAATGATTTTTATAGTAATGTAATGACTTATTGTTCTATAAAGGTTTAACTTAAAATTATTTTATCCACAGAACACATTTATCAATTTTACCTTGTTATAAATATGTTTCTAAATATTTATGTAAATAATGTGTAGTTATACTAAAATTTGGATAAAGTGAGAATTTCAGATTTTTTAGTGAAAACCAATAAGTTATTAATTTTAAACATTATAATCAATGACTAGCGGGAGATATTGGAAGTATTGGTAAACGATTTCGAGGTAGC
The DNA here is from genome assembly GCA_951394125.1 of Epistrophe eligans. Classification (NCBI taxonomy): domain Eukaryota; kingdom Metazoa; phylum Arthropoda; class Insecta; order Diptera; family Syrphidae; genus Epistrophe; species Epistrophe eligans. The sequence goes on from OX596028.1 coordinate 58,375,307, forward strand.
AACATTACCAGAAATCGTCTTTTAAGTTAAGGCCGGAATCGAAAGAAATTCCAATGTCAAGTTAATGGAAGCAACATTCGCCGATCAAAAAGTGGTCGAATTTTTTGTTCAATGTTTTCTATGACCCTTGTTGTGATTGTCGATTATCAATTGATAGTTGATAAATACCGAGATTAAAACTTAACTTATTAAAAAATAAATCATATATGTATTCCGTGATATAATCAATGAATAAAAATATAAATTAAAACAAAACATTTCCACGACTTTTACCAATGTTGTTGAAATTTTCTGAGCTTTACCTACCAGATAATTTTAGAGTTTGCACATTTTGGGGTTTAACAATGATATATTTAGAATTCGTAACATAATCTTTAATTATCTTTTTGCTATTTCTAAACATTGTTTGTTAAAACGGTTTTTGAAGAAATTTCTTAAAGCCTTTAGTAAAAAAATAAGGAATATTTTCTATCAATTTGATTCTAATCGTATTAGACGATGCCAAGGCTGTTTGCATATTAAAATACATAAATCTTGTAATATCGTAAGGAATCAACGACTTTTTTAAATTCTAATCGAGATTTTTTAGAAAAAAATTATTCTTTAAGTGAATATTAATTTTTTCTGATTCCGATCTCTATTTGAGCGAGTGAGAGTGTGAAAGTGTACCAGTGTGACATACATATGTGGATATACTAGATGTTTGAAGATAACTCCAGATGTTGCGGGGGAGGTGAGGCAAAAAGTACCTTGGGGGGCATTTCGCGCTTTGCGAGTTCAAATGATTTTAAATCTTTTCTTATACATCTGTATCGCTCACACAAGTACGTTATTTCAGTTAGGGTATGTTCAGTCGCTAGGCATGCGCATGTGTCAACAGTTTTCTTGGAAAGCATTACTTTCACACTGTAACACTTAACAGAGTATAGCCGAAAATGTCCCACTGATGTCACACTTAAAGCCGAAGTTTCCGGAGGCACTCTGACACTATCACACTGTTGGCATGTCTCGAGTCATTCCCTTATATAAAACATAAAATATTCGCATTTTTATGAACGTTCAACTGTTTTTTTTTTAAACCTTCTAAATTCAATAATTGTTTTAGATTGATTGATTAACACCATTTTCATTGCACTATCTGCATATCTTTAACACTGTCAATATCTAATAATAATTTGTTTGTAACAAAAAAAAAAAAAACAAATATTCAAATCAACCACATGACAATCAACTGGAAGAGTCATTCCACTTCTCAGTATAATCACTGTTAGCTTTCATTAGCGTGCAATACTATAGAATTTGATTTATTTACCTTTGCTTAATGATAGCAAAATAACTTGTAAAGTAAGAAAACAATTTATTGATATTATTTTTGACAAACCAAACACTGCCTTTTGCACCATATTAAATATTTTTTTAACTTTTTACTAAAAAAATTACAACAACAATGAACAAGTGGCTTTTAAAAAATCATTGCAAAAATTGATAAATGATAACAGTTATGAAATTCTGAAGACCGTTCACTTAACGTTCTGACTTTCAGAATAAGACTGGTGCTAACAGAATATGTAGTTCTGATCAAATTGATTTTGTGCTTGAATTTTGCAAAAAAAAAAAAAATGGGAAGGTGTATGTTTATTGTTTTATTTGACTTTTTTCGCTTAAAACTTTTAGGTAATCACATAAAGAACCTAGTAAGGATGACGAAAAGTGATAACATTTTGAGTTTTTGTTCTGTTAGAATATTAAGCATGCTAATTGATTGCAGAACAAAAATGAATATTTGTGTTGAAAAATATGTTCGTGGGGCTAAGTTGCGTGAGTAGAATATTTTCATGAAATTATACGTGTGACGCCAGTTTAAGCATAAAAGTTGCTGATCTTTTATTAGTTCTAGACGTGAGGAAATTTTAGGAAAAAAGTACTTAATTTTAAATTCATTCAAAAATATTTTGATTTTCAGATAGAAGACGGACGCTTCTCCCAATTGTAGTTAACTTTATTTGTATATCTTATAGTCTGAGAGGTAGCGATGAAAAAGTTATAAGAAACTACTGGTGGGCATAGGATTGTAAATGTTAAATATTAAATGATGTATTGTATTTGTATATTTCTACAATACTGGCGTAGCTAAAAAAATGACTCTGACATATCAATTTATAACAGTTTAATTTATGCCGCCACGCAGGCTCAGAGCACTCCATCGGTGGGCATACTTCAGCTTTTTTTTTATAAGACAAGTCCTTCCGCTTGCCGTGAAGGTGGATATAGTTCAGGCACCCAGCCCAGAGTTTTGTTTTAAGAAAGTGACTTAGAAAATGTCTTCTGTTTATAAACGAACTGTTTTGTGCGACCCCTCAATCTTAGAAGTCTTTTTTCAAGTCACGCGAATAATGTTAATGCCCCATGTAATTGGGATAAATAGTTATAAATTGTTTTAAATGTCGATAAGCTGTTATAAATTACCATGTCCCAATTTAATCCGAAAAGTAATGTATGAAATTAGAGAAATACCAATTTATAACAGCTATAACAGTTTATTGATATTAAAACTTGGTGTGCATTAAGGTGATCTCAAAAAACTCAGAGGGTCTAAGATATGGCTTGCGTAAATTTCGTTGTGAGTTTATCAGTCTTATGGTCGCCAACCTAAATATCAGTGTAAAAAAAGATAGATAGTGGATAAGTTCCTTTAAATCAGGGTCTTCATGTTTTATTTAATAAAATTAATCTCACTAAAGTTTTCTTTACAAATTAACTAAAATGTTAATAAAAAGTAAACCACGAATTAAAACACTTTATTGATAATAATCAATCCATTGATAATTCATTTTAAGTACCAAACCTTAACGAAAATCAACTACATTTATCAAGAACTCTGTCAAAAAAAGTACGAATTTAGTTTGCATATACGTAAACATACTGTTAAATTTTGCACGCACATAGTCTCTCATTTGAGTGTGTAAATAACATATGTGTCACTAGCGTCTGTTATGTTTTTATATCGCTACTCGTTAGCGTAAATATTGTAGATATTTTTAATTATTAACATCAATTAATTTCAAATGATTCTTATTTAACTAAATGATCAAAGATAATTCATGGTTCATTTCACCTTATTAATGAGGGTGTTAATTTTTTCTTAGATTTATATCAACTTATAATTTATTATGTAAAACCCAAAATACAACGTTACTTTTTGGTATCTAACTATTGACTTACTTATGGAAGAATAGTTTGAAAGCTTGATCATTTTTTTAGTCGTATTATTTTCGGTCATCCTTATCCATCAAATTCTTTTGTGGAATGGTTAAAATTCAAAGTTGAATAGATATCGACATCATAGGAATAGCAATGTTAAAACTTGTATGTAGGTGTATTGCAGATAAATATCATTAATATATTTTTAAGAAGTTTGAATAAAAATATAGCTTACCTGATCATGTCTTTTATTTATATATATGGCCATATTGAATAAATTATTCTATTATTTAATACTTACTATTTTTATTGGTTAAGCATAAGCACTGTCGTACGTTTAGAATTTCAATTGGATTTCATCGTAATAATCACGCACTTACGTCAAAAACATAAAAAAATGTGTTAAGTGTTTTATAATTATTATTGCTTTAATAATAATGATGGATAGAGATTTTACCTTAAACGAAGCTAAAAGATTTTGAAACGAATAGTTATCTTCAACTAGCTGTTACAGAATGATGAAACGAATTCCAGATGTTTTGAATGTAAACATTACTATACAAATTATGTATAACATTATATCTATAGGAACCAAAAATGAAGTAAGAAAAAATTCGAATGGGATGCTAGGTGTGTTCCATTAGACTTTTCAAAGTACTTTTTAGTACTTCTCATAGTAGATGATGAATGCAACGCTTTAGTTTTGTCAAAAGTAAAATCTAACTGTAGATGTAATTTTTGTTTTATATATATTTTATTAAAGATTAGAGAAACATCAACAACACTAATTTACGATGTAATTTCTTTTTACTGATGGTGTAGACAAAGTTCGTAACTGCATTACTGAAGTGCTTTGAAGTACTTTGGCCACAGAGTAGAAGTAATTGACTGCAGCCAGAAGTAGATGCTGCAACCCAAAGGAACAAACATGTTATTGACTACTAAATTTAAAAACAATGGCGCAAAATTTTAACATCGTACTAAATCGTTTAAAATTTTGCGCTAATGTCGCAAAATTTTACACAGCCTGATGTTTAAGTATCAGCATAATACTACTTAACAATTTTACTAACTTTAAAGCTCTTTACTAAAATATTCTTAGTTTTAAACTTTTTTTTTAAATCATATCATATCATACTACACCTATTTTCTTAATAAATCTCAGCTGAACACGCCTAAAAAAGTGACAGTTCGTGCGAACAAGTAGCAAACTTACCACTTTCACATTTTTAATTGTCAAAGTGACATTTAAAGCATGATTATAACTTTTATAAGAGAGTAGGATGCTTACTGTATAAAATTTGAAAAATACTGTTTTTAACCTAGAATCATACTCTGATAACATTATTTAACATCGTACTTAATCGTTAAAAAATTTGCGCATAAACGTTTGCTTAAAATTTCTTCTAGACGAACAAAAATTTATTTGTGAATTTATTGAAATAATTCAAATATTGTTAAATCAAAGTGGCTCTCGTTCTCAATATTTATCACCGTTAAAATTTCAGAGTAGGGAATAATACTTGAAATGCCAAAGGAGCTACTTGTATCTTGTGGAGCTTGACTCTTGAATGGTTTGCACGATTTCACTGTGGCTTTTATAGGGGCCAGTTCTATCGATCTCATTTTGTTTAATAAAGTGCCCACAGATTTAAAAAAAATTCAGTAATTTTTATTTCATACCATTAAGTATACAAAATTCTAAAATAAACGTTTATTAATGGCATCACCATTTAAAAAAAAAAGTTTTTTTTTTGAAAACTTAATATTTCGAAAACGACACAGTCAGTTTTTATTAAATTTAGAAGCAAGCGTTGTTTTAACATTATCTAGCTGATTTTAAACAAAAATTATTCTTATAAACAAAAGTAATGCCACCTGGTAGGTACAAATGTAAAAAAAAACATTAAGGAAAATCTATTTTTTTTCAAAAATAACTCCCGTGAATTTGATTTCTGTTAACTAATATTATTCAAATCTACAACATAACTAGAACAGATTTTACAGTTAGTCATTTTTGATTTTAATTAAATTTTCTATGCAAAAGCTTAAAATACAATTCCATATTAAAATGTTTAAAAAAAAAAATATGATTTTGGAATTAAAAAAAAAATATTCAAAATTATTTTTTGCAAATTCGATAATTCAAAAAGGGGAAGATTATTTGCCTTTAGTATTGTTTTTTTTTTTAACTACGCATTGATCAATACCTATTCAAAAGTATTAATATTTTTCTTAAAAATTATTACAAAATTTTTTATAAAGTTTTTTTTTGAACCGCTCCAACGATTTTTAGATTTTTTCTCGCTGATTGAAAATTACCGCTCTTAACTGTTCCGTTATTAGTCTTCCTCCTTTCACTTTCACATTTGGCTGAAGATATATCTGCTAAACTACTTACGTTGCTCTTCTGCAAGTTAATTTCAGAAATGTATAATTGATGTTTCCGCTTGCACTTCCTACAAGTTTCTTAAAATTGGGGCTGAGGCTGTTAGTTATATCAATCTTGAACTACAACCTGACAGGTTTAGCTTTAGTAAACTAATTTTAAGAAATGTTGCCACTGTGACAACACTGGTAGAAGGAAGATGGAAGGGTTGCCTTTGTTCCAGGTTAAAATTCCGAATTTCTACATATAGATATATGGACCTATAAATCAAGAACCATATATTCGATGATGTAGGAAGGGCTCTCGCACACTTAAATAAGAGTACGTTATTACTTTATCCCCGGCTGGAAACCGCCTTGACGGAGAACGGCATAGTTAACCCAGAAATAATAGGAAAAATAAAAAAAAAATCACACTCTACATGCACACCAGAAGTCTACTGAAGTCCCCGAGTCAAAAATCCACATTTTCTCGGTATGTATATCACTCTTTATTGTTAAGGTATTTTTTTACATATATACGTGCTTGTATAACCTAAAAAAATGAAATTTGTAACTAACTTGTTTATTCGTGTATATAATTACAATGTTTATTTATTTTATTTACTATAATTTACATTTAAAACTTTATATCAATTAACATTTTGTTTTTAAAAATATTGACTTAAATTTTGTCTTATTTTATTTATATGATTTGTTATTATTGAAAAAGTCCATTTGGGACTAAACAAAATTTGTTTTCTTTTACAATTTTTTAATTATTGGTTTCGCATCGTCACCTGAATTCATTTACATTCAAACAATTAATATTGTAATATAAGCTCAAGATTTTCCATATAGCTTCTCAGAAGTGGGAATATCACTTACAAGAAAGTTCGCCGGAACGTAATGAAAATAGGCTTGTAATTGACTTAAAAGTATTCTTTCAATAGTTTGTGTTAAAACTGGCCGCAGAGCTTCAAATAAATCTTTCCAGTTTTCATTGAAGAATTCATTTGTGCTGTCTTCTAATTCTTTATTTCCATTAAATAAATTATCGAATCTAGTTCTGAGTTTTGAAATGGAAATATCGATACTAACACCCGTTACATTGTAAAAAGTGAATCCACCTTTTTCATAAAGCCTTGTTTTAGTGTACATTTTAATGCCAAGATTGTCTAAAAAGAGAAAAATAAAATTTAACAATTATATACATAGTTATATGGACTTATTGCATTTTGAAAGAACTATCTTAAAAAAAAGGCGTAATAATATGTATTACAATAAATTTAGGTGTCATTGGATGAATCAATTCCATGTTATTATGTTTAGTTCCAAGGATTTTAACTCCCTCTTTGGGTCATCTATCCCACTCACGCAACTTCGTTGCTCCGCTTATGGTATATGTTCAGTCGCCAGACAGGCGAGGCGTCAATGTCAACAGTTTTCTTGGACAACAGTATAAAGTGAAACAGTTATTGAATCACACTTTAAGTATGGGTCTTAATGCTAATTCAGAAAGACATTAAAACCCGCGGGTCTTAATGCTTTTTAAAAAAAATTAAATTCCATTAAGGAAAAAAAAAGCCGTAGCTTATGCCTCCCTAAAACATCTCGAATTTTAGATGAATTTAAAGATCTTTCTCAATCGAAAAAAAGTGATGTACCCTGATCATCGAAGAAATATTCGTCAAGGGTTGTCTTTCCGGTTCTTGCTAGGCTGGGCCACTCCTCCACCTCTTCATCCTGACACCCTCTGCATAAATCAGATGTGCTTATGCCTATTCTGCTGATGTTATTATGTTTGGTTCACATATTTATACGTTGGATGTCATAAGTTATCTGTGAGAAAAAAAAAATAACTTACTGAAGGAGTAAACACAGTTGAGGGAAATCGTCATTGTCGATGTGGTTTCAACCGATTTTAGTAAAGTCTTTGACAAAATTTCGCCTAGACTTATACTCTTCAAATTTCCCTTTTTCGGCCTTGAACCCTCTTTGTAACAATGGATTTTCTTTTACCTGGAATACCATTATTAGAGTGTTCGTTTCAGATCTGCACTTTTCAGCGCTTAGCTAACTCTGGTGACCCCCAATACAGCCACGTAGGTCCACTTCTCTTTATTCATACCATTAATGATATTGAAATGATCATCAAACATTGTCTCACTGTACGCCGAGGATACCAAGTCCTTATAGATAATTTCTTCGTCAGTTGGTTCTTCCTTTATTCAAAACGATATTGACAGTTTTTCATTCTGGTGCCTTAAAAACAGCTTGGAGCTTAACAACATCTATCACTGTTTCGAGCAAACGTGTTCAATCTCCTCCCCGTCTCTACTTTCTCCATGACCAACCCATACCTACAGTTCAAAAAATACGGGGCCCTGGTATATTATTTGATTAGGAACATAAGTTTATCAGTCATATAGATGAAAAAATTCTTAAAGCCAATTCAGCACTTGGCTTCGTGAAAAGTTGGTCCAAGGAATTCCCCATCCTCTATGTTACCCTGTCCTTATATACAACGATTTTTGCACCTTCCTTGAATATGCCTGTCAAGTATGTTCCCCTTACCAAGATATTGGGCCCTATCGCGAACGACATTTCCCGGGAAATATTTCCCACGTTCGAAAAATTCGTATCGTGAATGGTGTTCGAAATTCCCCTCGGAATTTATTGCTATCATGAACAATATTTCCATGGGAAATTTGTTGTAATTTCTCTGGAATTTTTCCGCATTTATTTTGGTGGAGAAATTAAGGTGAGACGGAGAAATTGAAACTTTTTTGATAAATAAACACAATTTTTTAATTTTATTGTGGGACGAACTCAACAAACCAAATCCAAATAGAACTGCTGGTCAGTATTATGGAAAAGAATACAGATATAGAGACTGGATTTACTACCTACAGGGTAAAAGATTTGGCAAAATTTGGCCGAAATGCATCTTCATTTGGATTACCTTCTTGCAGCAAAAAACGAAAAATGCAAAACCAAGAAAAAGATCACTCAGTTTATATTTTTCGAAAAATATAAATTTTTCTTTCTTTGCTCTTCCGCGGTTTGAATTTTGATCCATTCTGGACAAAGCTTTTCCTCGAAAATGTTAAGGAAGTTCGACAAAACTTCCGAGAATGTTGACTGGACAAGACCTATATCGTGGTCCTTGCCAACTCCTCTTTGGTACCCACCTTCAGCAAAAAAAACGCAGACATGCACTAAACCTGACGATGTGTGGACAGTGTTTTCAGATGGAGGGATTTTTTTCTTCTGCGAAATTTAACACCTCGTTCAAACGGAAAAATCTAATTGACAACATGAAAAAATTAAATTATTTTGTTTGTTGTGCATCCTAGCAAGGTATCGAAGAGGACAATTTTATGCAATTTTATACAATTCAGTTGAAATGATCGCAACCAATATTTCTTTCTTCACATGGATGGGGAATTTGTTTGGGATATTTTGTTTTATTGTAAAGGGAATTTCAACTTAAATTTAATTTTTTTTTAATTATGATCCTTTGATAACACTGTACACAATTCGAAATTGATCTCCGAAAATAATTTTGTCTTTTGAATGTTGGTAGATTTTTCCCTGGGAAAAATTTATTCCGAGGGAAGTTCACGATAACTAGAAATATTTCTTGGGAATTAAACTTTCCGTGGGAACTAAAATTCCCCGGGAGATTCCCGATAGGGCCCATTAAAATTTAGAAGATAATTTGCTCTTCGAGATCTATCTTGTAATAATCCATTGATCCTACCTTCATATTGAAACCACATTTAACTAATCAACCTGAATTTTGTGGACGAACGAAGAGAAATATCCAACATTCTCTTAATTCGCCGACTACTTTCTGGATCCGTTGATGTCAGTTAGATCTATAGCTCTATCTTTGTAAACACTAACCCTCGTTACATACAAAATCCTCGTTTTTTCTATCTTCCCACCCACCGTACATCTTATGGCTCCAACAAACATGAACTGTTTTAACTTTATCTTCAGTACTCCTTGCTTAAAACTTCGCCTTCTTAATTTTGAAAATGGTTTTGGCATCGTCACTTTAATGCTTTTCATGCTTCTTCTAAAAATATTGAAAAGTAGAGACTACAATTCCTATTTTACCCCAAGGTTAATGTCCTCTGATGCCTTTCAAAAGGTTTCCTCAGTCAATACCTACCTAATGAACAGTTTTCTTTCTACAAGTTTCACTCAGTATTTAAAAATTAATGTTAACTCAAAGCATTTGTTTGAACCATTAGGGGATAACTCAACAACATTTGCTTTTTGAATAACTCCATAACATGAATTCCCCTAGATTTATCACTCTCTCTCCATTAATATACACTTTATCACTTATAATCTTTATAAATGACTCACCACATTCAACAAACATTTTTCCATTTCCCTTTAGAGGAAGAACTAAAATCTTTCCTTCCATTTGATAATGACCATCTACTCTTAACTTTGGTATCAATAATGTTGTTTCCCAGCTGAAATCTTTTTTGCTTACTCTGAAACAAAACAAAAATTATAAAAAAAACTTATTTTTCGAGTCTTCAGTTCTTAAAAGTATTGTTACTTACTTGCTTTCTTTGACAATAGTTTGTGCAAAACCTTTTGTTACAAGATTTGTTAAATTTGCTGTAATTGTTGCTACTTGATTGTTATCTTGTTTGTAGACAAGTTTCTTAATAGTGAAAGGATCGATAGGTTTGCCAACTTTTAAACCAGGGATACCTTAAAAAATATCAATATATTACACGTTAATTGATTTAAATTGAATTTTTTTATAGCTTATACCTTTGGCAAGTTGGTTAAATAGTTTCTGTATAGAGTTTGTAGAGCATTTTGTAAATTCTGGCTTGTAAATTTCACATGACGTTAAATATGTAGCTAAAAAAAAAATCGGGTTAAATAATGGAAAATAAAAATGATTTTTTTTTCAATTCATCTTATTTCTTGTTTGTTTGTTTTTTTTTTTTAATTAAACTGTGTGCTGAAGTGATATGGTCGTTTGAATGTAATAGTACGGCACTATTTGAAAGGAATATACTGAAAGGAAAGAATTTTTATAGCAACGGGTGGTTACTATCTTATGAAATACTAAGGGTGGAGTTCACATGAAAGGGGGTGTAAAGAACAAGAATGCTGTTCAACGGGGATTGATTCGACACATCTTTAAGAGTCTCTATGTATTTTAGTTGAATTTAAAAGACTTGAATCCAGAAGAGTTTACTTTATCCTACGCTTCGGGCATGATGTTATTTTTTTTATTTTTAAAATTTATGTTTGAAGTTGCATTCCCTGACTTTTTTTTGCAATTATTCTCAAAAACGGCTTTAAAAAATTTGAGTAAACTTCTTCTTAGTAATATTACAGAATGCAATAATACATTTTTGTTAGCTTAAAAATAATTTATTTCTTTAATTTAATATTTTATTTTTTTCTTAAATTTTAGTTTCGATGTAAGATGTAAGATGTAAGTAAATTTGAAACAAAATTAATATGAATTAATAAAAATTATTAATTTGATTTGAATGACCATAAAACAGAAAATGGCAGTCTTACACTTCGGTTCCCTAAATGAGGCATTCATTCAACTTAATATTATTTGAAGTGTTTTGTTTTCTTTGAAGTAATTTTATTATTGTATAATAATCTTAAATTTTTACAGAATTTACAGTTTGAATTTCGACATTTTCAATAATTTTCTTCTTGTATTTTTTATTAGGTGTGTTCCTTTACTTTAGAAATCTGTGAATTTCTGTGCAAAAATACACAAAAGTCTGTCAAAGTTCTAATAAAAAAAATTAAATGTGTAGTTTTGGACAGAAAATCACAGAGTTTCAAAGCAAAGGAAGGCACCTATTCATGTAGGAACATTGAAATTGTTTTTTTCATTAAAACACCATTACGCCAAACAGCCGAAGGAGAAAAATTATAAATTCTAAAACATTTACAGGGTCCTTCAAATAAAGTGTTACCAATTATGTATTGGCATTAATAATGAAAAGCCTAAAAAGTAGATTATATGTTAAAATAAATTTTGACAGTTGACAGACAGGAAATGTATCGTTTTATAGCTAAATATGCGCCAGCCGAAAGTGAAAACATGCACCAGATTCATTGCAAATTAACAAAAGGCGTCCTCCAGTGTCGGGACGAACCTGTAAACTTGCAGGAGAAAAAGCTTCAGCAACAAAAACACAAGCTGAAGAATATCCACCTCAACTTTTCCAAGATCGTTTTCTACTTTTAAATATTACCTTTGTCTTCACAGAGCATTTCACAAATACTGCAATAATCACAACTTGTGGACTTTTTGAATATATGTGATTATGCTATTTGGCCTTAGAAATGCCACACAAACCTTCCCCAGATACTTCTCCAGAGGCTGCGATGCATCGCCATCTTTTATTTGAAGAATTTCAAGATATATTGCGACATTTCTATAATAATCGCGAGACCTATGTTCCGATCTTATTGCGAAGTATACTGCAATTCAAATAATTGGCAGTGCCGTACATGCACATCCTAGTGGTAGAACTACCTCACGTCTTCTTAGAGAAAAATTCAATATTCCATCAAATTGTTTATTGAAAACATCGCCAGTTCATGCGTGGAATTCGTCATCAGAACAAGGCCAGAACCTTCATATCAAAGGATATTAATAGTTTCTAATACGACTGGCTATACGCTGATATAAGCTAAAAGCTCTCTTACAAAGGTCCCTACGAAGTCTTCGAACGAACATTAGACAGAATCTTTAAATTTAACATAAATAATCAATTAAAAAGTGTGTCCATCAACAGTCTACTGCTATACGTAAGCAAATTCGATAAAGAAAAACTTGACGAAAAATAATCAGTTTCAATAAGTCAATAAGTCAACAAGTTCAACTATGTCTTTGGGATTCCATCATGGATCCGCTTTAACAAATTTATGAACAATACCTAACGAATCGTTACTTTTCATCTTTCAGCTCAAAAACAACCGGGGAAAGGGGATTACATGTGGGGCTACTATGTCGACAACACTTCTCTGCCATAGAAACAACAACTACATATACAAAACTGCGTACAAAACTAACTCTTCTTCTGGTTTTCAACGGCGGCGACGCTAAACGAAGTCAACTCTTTGTTCCCTAACCAAGTATTTAAAAAAAAACCTAAAACTTTTTAAAAGACATTTAGTAAATATTCAAAGTATTCAATAAAAATTTATTAAAGTGATAAAAATCACTTAACAGTATTTCAAATCAAACATTTCATTCTTTTTTGTGTTCTTTTTATAAAAAATAATTGATGTCAAAAAGAGACACTACAAGTGACATGGTTTTCATTAAATTAAATGTCTTTTCAACATAGCACTTAAAATATGAAATAAAAACTAATGAAACTTCAATATAATGAGTTGATAAAATTTCATTTGGCAGACCCCGTATAACCTTTTTATTATAGTCAATAAATTAAAACTTAAATCTGGATTAAACATAGTTTTTTTTTTCTGTGATAGAAAAATTATTATTTCACTTCCGGTTTACGAGGGAACATATGTAGATATTTCGCTTAAGTTTTTCATATGTAGATTCAAGTGACTATAAAATTATTAGAAACTCACATAACCATATTTAAACACTTTTTGATTGAAAAAATTATTCATATAATTATGCGCAATTCCACAGCACTTGTTTCATAAAACCAACTCATAAAAAAAATATTGCATTGGAATAATAATGATTAAAAGCCGTATTTGTGGCTAAAGGCCCCTTCAATTTTATGACAAACAATCACAGTAAATATACTCCATGTGCACAACAAGGACACCAGCATTACATATTACACAATACACATGCAGACGATACTCGACTCGTAACATAATTAAAAGAATAATATCTGACAGTATGATATTTCAAGGATTTGTTAGATGTTTTATTACTGGGTAGTATGTAATGGATTACTCTATTTATAAGGAAAATCACTTGTATTTTGTATCTATACTTAATCGACAAAATTTGAACACACTTAAGAACAGACGCGACGACAAAAACAACAATCGAAGATTGATGGCCGTGTTAACATTTTTATTTTGGACGATTGGTTGTGTTTCGTTGTTATCAACTTACGTGCTTTTGTTATATAGATATCTTCATCTGCGGATGATACGGAAAGATATATCAAACCGATGAAGCAAATTATTTTAAAATAAACGAGCATTTAGAAAAATAATTGAAATAAAGTCTTATTAATACACAAGCAAAAAGATAAATAAGCTAAAGAAAGAATATTTCATCTATTTATTGCATTTTCTGGTAGGTAGTTTGTAGTTAATACGTAAGGTCTATAATTATACTTGATCAATTCTATCTCACTATTGAAAAAATTAAATACGATATTAGATGTAGAGGTTAGATTTTCTGCCATAAAAAATGTAAGTATATATTTAGTTATATTTTTTATACTAGAGTAGGTTTATACAAAGTTCAATCAATCGATGGTAGTAAAAACTACTGAAATAGAAAAACAATGGCGTACAATTTCAAACATCAGTGCTCGTAAAAGGAGTAAAACTAGCTTCAGATAAAGCTGCCATTAAGTTGCTTGTCTTGCCTTTTCCTATAGTTTAAAAAAAGTTGTTTAACTAATGTGTGGGTAATACAATAAAAAAATGTATACATTGGTTGAGATAAATCGTTAGTTCTCAAATATTCATCCATTTCGATTTTTATTTTCGCAAAGCCAAGTTTATACTCAATTCAAAAATTACAGAATCTTCCAAAATTTTGATCAAGAAATAAAGTGCCGAACAAGTACATAAGTACCTGCAATAAACAAAAATTGATGTTTTAACTAAAATTGCGTTTTAAGTTGGAATTTTTTGAAACTGAATAATTTGAAAATATTTCTTTTTGAAAATTATAAGCCTTATATTTTATTTTCCTCATTATTTAATCTGCATCAGATCATGCTTATAAGGCAAATCGGATCACATTAACAAGAGTGTTCAATATACCCGTCTTTTTTTTCTTTTATTGTGTGGTTTTCAAGTACAATAATGTTAGGTTAAAAATTGATTTGTGGATCAATTCACATGTTATTGCATGTATTATATGTTAAAAAATGATCCTTGAAATTTTGATCGAAATCAGTAGAAATCACAGTAAGGAGAAAATCGAAACTAAAAATTGACATTTAGGGTAACAAAATCTTTAGGAGCGAAACGCGTGAAAAGAGAAATGCGATCGGAACACACAAACAGCAAAAATAAACAAAACTTATGTATTGCATTATTTCATTATTTATTTATTCATTGAAAAAAAAAAACTATTAAACAAAAGGAATTACTTAAATGAAAAGAATAACAAATAATATTTATTATTAAAATTTATTTTATTTAATTTAATTTTTTCTATTTAATTCGAAAATTTGAATCGAAAATTAAGTTAATCTCAATATTTCACAGCAAAACTGAGAGACTCTTGATATTTCTGAGATCTCATTTTTCAGCCTCCAATGAGGAA
Organism: Epistrophe eligans; assembly: GCA_951394125.1. Taxonomy (NCBI): domain Eukaryota; kingdom Metazoa; phylum Arthropoda; class Insecta; order Diptera; family Syrphidae; genus Epistrophe; species Epistrophe eligans. Next base: position 58,390,401 of record OX596028.1, read on the forward strand.
AACAAAACTAACATATCTTTAATGTAATAAAAAAAATGTTTGTTTTTCTCATAAATCTGTTTTTCCTTTTTTGATGTGTAACTTTTTTTATTTTATCTTAAAAACTGTACCGGAAGATAAGTGAAAGATGTTCACTGTAGATATCTAAATCGGCGACGCACGGTTTTCGAAATACATAGATAAGTTTTTTCTTAAAGGTTGTATGTATGTATTGTATTGTACATGACAAATACTTGGTTTAGTTTCTGAAAGACAAAGAAACAGACATAGAGTGCCCTCCGCCACGAGGGGTAGGCATACTTCCGGCACACAGAGTTCGGTTTTTAAATTCGCGCCAAGCACATTAACGTTCGCACACTTTTAATCGCGAAAAACTGCTATAACTGTTATAAATTGACATTTCTTTAATCTCGTTCTTGACTAAAATTTCGAATTCGATTTTTTGCGAAACCAAAACTTACCCTATAATATTTATTTACATTTATATCTTAAGTCAAAAACATAAATAACTTTTCTCTTAAGAGCAATTAGATAAACTATCTAAGTATTTATTATATTTTCTGAATTAATTAATTAGTAAAAGTGGTTATTTATAAACGTTTTTCCATTTGTCAATCAAAATTTCAATTATAAAATTGTATAATCTTTGTTGGTTCCCATGTGTATTTGTGTATTAAACAAGATTTGTATTAACCTTCTTATAAGACAGGTGCATTTCATCTACCGTATTAAATTTCTCTCTTTACTTTATTTATAAAGTCATTCAATCTATCAGCTTTCAGAGTTGCATTTAAAAAGAAATATAACAAAAAAAATTATATTTGGAAGACGATTTGTAATATGTACATATGTACTTTAAGTTCATTTTTCAGCTTTTTATGAATTTATATTTCGATTTATCATTGAAATTTAATCCTTATATCTGGGTTGGTTTGAAACCGGTTGAATTGATAAGACATGGTAATTACTTCGAAAGTTAAAAAAAACAAAAAGGCAAGTTATTGTTGTACATAGATGTATAATTGTATATGTATATGTTCATACATAAATTCATAATACATATATGTAGGTGTAAAGGTAGCCCTAAACGACGAACATGCTCGCCGAACTTGCTCGTACTCGCCGCATTTTCGTCGTGTATAGGCTGGGTTGCGAAACGCTCGCTGTTGGCGAAAAATTTCGATTTTGTCGTGTTCGTTGGCTTTGATATTCGCCGTGTAGGGCCATGTTCGCGAGCAAACCTCATTTTTGCTGTGAACGTCGCCGGGTGGATATCGCGGATTAAGCACAATTTCAACAGGCAGCCACGATTTTATCGAAGAATTCATTACCGCTATTGCAAAATGAAAGTGCGGTATGGGATTCAAAGAGTGAATTTTATAAAAATAAAATTGAAAAAAACAAATCGCAACCACTTGCGCTTTCCAATCACACATGTTGACGGTTTGAAGAAACAACACGAATTGAATGTTCGCCGTGTAAGGGATAACGCAAACGAGCAAGTTCGGCGAGCATGTTCGTCGTTTATGGCTACCTTAAGGTATTTCTGCTTAAAAAATCGTATGCCATAATTTCGAAAGGTGTGGATAGAATTTCGTTGACTTTAGACTGTAGAATTTTTTTATTGGTAGATAATTTTTTATCGATCTATATTTTTCCCATATATTTTCCGGTACTGATGTTTATAATTTATTTGTTAACGTAGAACCTGATTTTTTAATTATAGAATTAAAATGGAAAGCCCACTATTAGAAAATTACTTGACAAATAAAATGAATATTATGTTACTGTAAAACCCCGAATTGTGAAAATTAAAAAAATTACCGGTAAAACTTAGAATTTTTCAGCCAAAAACGAATTTAAAACGCTCTTAATGTTTAATATCTTTAAACGTATTAAACATTAAGACTGTTCTTCTTATTTCATTAATACTTCCTTCTAGTTATGTAACGATCATATGAAGACGTGACCAAAGGAGCTAATCTAAAAGGTTTAACGAGTAGGGAGGAAGTTGCCTATATATTTACAAAATTGGTAAAGTGTGTCGGTTTCTTGCTTAATGCCACTTCTACTTAAACTTATACCTGTTTTTGTTTCAGTTTCATTTCCAGGTTATAGTAATGAAAAACAAAACATGGACAAACTTTACAAAATTATTGTTTGAATTATTGTAACGGAAGTTCAATTCAAAATTAAATTAAAATTTAAATTAAAATTAAATTAATATAAATTGTAATTAAATCAGTGCAGGGATAAAGGAAATTAATATGAATAACCCACAAGGACAAAAAAAGACAAATACATCAACAAACTTAAAATTCTATTTCCGTTAGTTTATTTTTTTTGGCAAAAGCCTAAAACGCAGTTTTATTGCAACCATATTTAATTTAGTTAATATAGTTAGATCTGTTTTCGAGAAATATTGAACAGATCAAAATAATTTTATGGGAGCTGGTCATTCTAATAAAAAACTAATACTAGAATTTCTCCCTTCGGGAATCAATCACTTTAAGAATCAAGCACAAATTACAGTGGTCGCACGGGGGGGGGGGGGGGATGGTCAATTCTATTTGTGTTTAAAATTTTGGCTTGCAGCTCCCTTTGACTTCTTTTTCTTCTTTGGCTTCATTAAAAAAGTTAAATTTATAAAAAACAAAATAATAAATAAAGAAAAGATGGTTTTAAAATAATATTTTAATTTTTAAAAACATTAACAATCATTCATTCATCCATGTAATGATGTTGGAATATCATACACAAAATATTTTGCCGGAATAAAATGGAAAACTTGTCTCATATTATCTACCAAAATTCCTTCCACCATTTGATTAAGAGCTGGTCGCATTGCTTCAAGGAAATCTCTCCAATTTTCATTCAACAATTTATTCAAATTGTCCTCTAATTCAACTTGTCCATTAAATATATTATCCAACTTCAATTTAAGACCAGCTATTTTGAAATCCACTTTACATTGAGTCACATTACCAAATGTATTTCCACCTTTTTCGTAAAGCTTAACTTTAGTTAACATTTTAAAGTCGACGTTTTCTGTTTAAAAAAAAAAAAAAAAACAATAAAATATTAAAAAATTGTTATGTGTTTAAAAAAAATAGCTTCAGAAATGACCTAATTCAATGAAAAATGGTCCTGCTCCCTTCAATGTTAAAGCTAGTAATTTTCCATTCACCTTGTAGGCACCATCGATACGAAGTTTAGGCACGAAGAACCTGGTCTTCCAAGTGTAATCTTTTGCGTCAACACTAAAATAAACTTACTACGATGAAAAAATTCATTTATCAAACCAAAATTAATTTACAGATTTTCTTTAATAAGAGCTTTGCCAAATCCTACTGCTGTTATGTTTGCTAGTTCAATATCAAATTTTGCTGCATCATTGTTTTGCAACAGCTTTACCTTTTTAATATAGTAAGGATCCGATTTTGGAAGAGTTTTAAGTCCAGGAATGCCTAGAATTTTTAAAATAATTTTTTAAATTGAATTTTTTAAATTTTTTTTTTTATAAATCACCTAGCCGCATTTGGTCAAAAACATTTTGTAAGTTCACTATAGAACACTTGCTGAATTCTGGATCTTTTATACTGCAAGCTTCTCCAAGGTAATCAGCTGCAAAAAAATATAAATAAAATTGTTTAAGAGACAGTTAAGAAAACTGTGATATTTGATAGACAAGATTTGAATAATAAAACGTTAGAAAATGAGTCACTTTTAACCATTTGTTGACTTATACCAGGAAATTGATTAACACAATTATATACAGACAACAGAACAAAACTTGAATATTTGTATAAAATCTAGTATCAATGGCAAAATTTAATTTATTAAAATTTATTAAAATAAGCCTATGAAAGACTATTATACTCACGCTTTTCTGTAAGATAATCCAAGCTTAATGTGTTTCGGGCCAAAAGACCAAAAATAAATATGAAAATAATTCTTTCCATTGCGAGAAGTATCTTGGAGAGAAGATGTTTTTGCAAACGATGCCGAAAACAGATTGAACAATTTGTTTTACAATTTGATCTAATGAGCCAAAATTATACGAATGAACCTGAACTTTTAACTATCTTAAATTTTATTCAACTGGTTTTGTTTTAAATATTTTTATTTTTTTTTAAGAACCCAACAAAAAAATGAATTTTTGTTTTGTCGGTCTTCTTATATTTCTGTAAAATATCTAAGTCTTAATCAATAAAAAATATATGTACTTACATATATAGAACAATAATAACAATAATTTATTTTAATGTGTTTTGACTTGTTTTAAATGTTTTTATTATTAATGTTTAATTTTATAAAATCCAATTATTTAAAGTAAAGTGAATGTTATTATTCGTGTCTTAATCTAAGAGTGTTATAAGAAAATGTCAATTTTTACAAAAATCAAAACAATTAATTATATATCTTTGGTTTAGAGTTGAATTAAAGGTTTTTTTAATATTCATTTGAAAAGCTGGTATTACAGGAACGATTAAGAATGACATATTATGTCATCAACTTAAGGTAGGAAAAAAATTTAAAAATGTAAATGTAATTAAAAAGAGCTTTTCTGATATCACGGTACAAGTTCATTGTTAGTAAATAATGATGATATGCTATACCATAAAATTTAGTTTAACAATGACCTTAAATCGAGCCAGCGAGAAACGACGTCATGAAAAAAATTTATAAATCATTAAAGATTTAATTATAAAGTTAGTTTTTGTACCTGGAGGTTAAAACAAATACTAATTGAATCTATTATATAAAGAATATTATTTGTGGACTAAAGGCTGTTAAAATCTATTTTGAATAGATATTATACAGATGCAATGAACGTTTGTTCTGAAAATAAAAAAATAAATGAAAAAGAGGCATTAGTGTTGTAAGCAGCTATAGCCTTGCAGTAGTGAATGTGAACGATTGCATATATGCTTATAAATATGTATGGCTAATGCTAAATGCTTTTATCATGCAGCGAAATTGAATACCTGAATCAGGTTCTTATTTGACCAGCGTCCACTTAATTTTTAAATTTGGATTTTTTCGGCGCTTACTGATGAGCTTCGGTGGAGAAAAGTTCCGTTAGTCTCTTAAAATCTACAGATATGATTTGATTCGTAAGTTTTCTTTGGTTCTGATTGTCGTATCTTCAAACTTAAAGAAAATTTAAATGTCAGGCAGCATTAATTAAGATTCTAATTGTTGGCTTCTTAAATTAATAAAACTTAAACGTAAAACAATATTTGTGTATAAAAAATATTGTGCAATTCCGAAAAATGTCATACTATAGGGGTATAGAAGCATAGGAGGCATACATTTTAACTGCAAATGCAATTGGAACTGCAGCTGAAATTGCGGTAAAAATGTTGAATACGTAAAAATTCAATCTTACAAACACAACGTAACTTAGCTGCAGACAAAGCTGAAAGAGTTGTTTTCACGTAAAGCACTTTTGACGTTTAAAACTGCATACAGAGAAAAGGAGCCTGCCAAAAATATTTTTGCATTTAGCCTAGTATACAATTCATTTCAACGAAAAAAAAGGTGGTAAAAACATTTTTTTTCCTCAAGAAAAATGTGTGTGGTGAAACAAAAAAGTCGGAAAAAATCAGGCGAATATCAAAACTATTATTAAAAAAAAACAGTAGGTACCGTTAAGCCTAACAATCAAAACCAATTCAAAAAATATTTTTTTTTCGTAGAACAATGTCACTAACATTGTGCGAAAAAGTATGCGTGGTGAATATACATTTCTTTTAACAGTTTTGTCTCACAGTTCGATAACAAATTTTTAAACTTAAAAAAATTTGTTCTGCTATAGAATCACTCCCATAAGAAGTATGTACATGTATTTTTTTTCGAGGAGGAACTGTATACAAGGCCTTTAGTGCTTATTTGTTTACCGACAAAAATTAATAATTACATAAAAAATATCTTAAATAAAAAAAGTGGGCAATAAGGCATTATTGTTTTTGTTTTTATTAAAATTTAAAAAAATAGCACGTACGACACTTTTCAGTTCCAGTTGCTGGTGTACAAGCAGTAGAAGAGCATGCAAATCATGTGTTTTGGGTGCAGTGGTGCTGTATGATTCGAAGCGTAGAAACAGACATAGGTCTGGTTTGGTATCTTTTTTAAGGTGTAAAACCTGGAAATACTCTCAGAGAGGGAAGACATTGTAAAAAGTTAACAAACGCACTGAACCACGTTTTGTATTAAATGTCTATTTGTTGTACATTTTGAATCTTGTAAATTTTAAATTGTTAAATTTGGATAGAGTTCAAAAAAATTAGATCTCAGAGATCTCAGCAATCTCAGTTACATGAACAGGATTCCTCAGCAAAATTTCTCAGTTTTGCTGTCAAAACTCTGAGGAAAACAAAATCTTTGATTCTCTTGCTTACCTTTTAAGTGAGAAAAATCGCAGAGATTTAATTTTTCTGAACGAGCAATGATTATAAGACTAACAGCTGTGTATTGGAAAGTTTTTACACTTCTTGCACACAAAAATTTGTATAGCAGAAATTTGCAAGCTATCCAATAAATGGGAAATTATTTACTCTTTCATTGTGCTATCTCGTTGCAACTTTTTTGAGTTTACAAACACAAAATTTTAGAGAATTTTGTGAGCCTTGAGTGTGTTTATATTTATATATGTACAGTACACAGATTTATTAAATTATAATATTATATAATATTATAAATACATATATATGTTTATAGTTATTCACAGAGGCTAGTTTTAGGGAACTAATTCCCAAAAGGAAATTTTAGCTCATTTAATTGGGAAATAAGTCCAATCTGTCCCATTTTAGTGAGACATGAGTCCAATTTGATCCATTTAAGTGGAACACTAGTCTCAAATCTATTTCGGAAGTCTAGTCACACACGCACGAGAAATAAGTTCCAAAAAATTTATAGGACTAATGTCCCATATACAACATTTTCTCTTATTTTGTTACTATAATACTGTAAAACTCACGTACATTTTAGAATTTACCGAACTTTTGTCAACAGTATACCTTGGATGGCTTGCTTACTAAATGTGTGGTGGTAAGAATTTGACTTAGGACTTTTACTTTTGGAACGTATGTACATATGTCTTATCTTCGATTACAAAAATGGTATTTATGTCCCATTTGACTTGAAATAGATTTGGAACTAGTGTCACACACGAAAGCTCTCTTTAGATTTTTAATTTGGGGATTTATTTCCATTCACAAGTCCTAACATTAGTCTCCTTTAGTCTAGTATATATATTTTGGATAAGGTCAAAAAGCTATTTGATATAGTAAAAAAAGTAGGTCTGAGGAATTCATTGGTTTTGATTTAAAAATCTAAAACTATCAAATACAGTTTTAATAGAAGTAGTCTTTTTAATTTATTTCATACAAATGAAATAATGGAAAGTACGGATAAAAGCTTTTTTAAAAATATATGTATGCAATTGCAGAAATTTTCCTGTCGAGACATTAAAACAACAGAATCAAATATCATATTTAACCTAATTGATTTTTTAATTTTCATGGTTTTTCTAATAACAACAACAATTGGTAGATTCAGACAAACAACGAAATAATCAGATTTTTTTTCATAATTTTTTTTTAGTGTCACTATCTACTCAAGAAAAAAGCATGTTCCATTATGCAAATTCTATTCAAAAACAATTTATTGATCGTCCAGCATATACGGAGTACGGTTTTGAGATGACGTATAAAGATCTGATGAACGTCGCTGATTGGTGGGCATTTATGGAAACGACATTCGTTGAAAGTATGTCCCAATTTGATGAGAGGAATAATGATGAAAATTTAGAAGTATTAGAAAATCACATTTTACTTGGTGCCCCGAGAATGCGACAGATTAGAGTTAAGAATGCAACTTGTTCTATACATAATGCTTTTCGAAATCAATTTCAAACATGCTATGGGGAATACACAAAAGCAAATGAAGATAAAAATGGATTTTTCAAGTAAGTCCAAATAATAATGTAAACAATTTCTGATTCTACACTTTTGGATTGAAAAATTTTAAATATCATTGCGACTGGATGCTGTGTATAAATTAAGAAGTAAATATCTGGGGAACATTAGGCAAAATCCGATATGTTATTTATGTGTTAAATGTACTTAAATCATACATTTATTCTCAACAAGACTATACTTTATATAAATTATAAAGGAGGGGTCCGTAGGATTGGTAATTATTATCTCATAGCTGCCTTTGAAAATGTAAAAACTAAGCGATAGCTTACCGAAAATTTGCAAAACCTCTGGTTGGATATGCTTTTTTATGTAAATCAAGTTATATAATCATTTTTTACAACTTCCGTCGGTGCAGGGTTATGTCATAAGTTATCACATGCCAAATGTCCACAATGGACTTTGGACCTACTTGAATGAGTTACAAGGCCAAACAGAATTTGTGGACTTATAACCCAACCTGAGGAGTCAGTCAGAAGTCCACAATAAAGTGGCTCAAGTTTTAAAAATTTGTTCGAGTAAGAACTAATCAGAAACCTCTTAATGTTAATATAAGGGGCTGTACTTAGACGAAAGTCTATATCAGATCAACCTTAATAGAGCGAGGGAGTCAACCTCTAGGGCTATATACAGGAGTTTAAGTTTGAATTTAGGCGATAACAACTACTTTAGAAATGATCACTCTGTCTCAGACATGAGTCTTATCTTTAAAATCAGAACGGAAACCCTCGAACTTAATTTCAGACCATATCGAACCGACATTAACCCTGTGTGTTCTTTGTGCAATTTAAACCAAGATGAAGACGTCTTTCATTTCATAGCACTATGTCCTATTTTACAAGAAATACGTAGGTTGTATTTTAGAAAGAGTTATCTGACATTCGAAGAATGTGTCTGTGTTCTGAACGGCGAATTTGGTTGAAAGTTGTTGGTACAATATATTTCCTACGCAAAGAACTATCGAAACACATATTTGAACTTGTCGTGAGTAATACACAAATTTAATTTTGTTTTAGCTAAACTAAAAGCCCTTTTCACAATCTTTTACAACCCATTTTTTTCGTTTTAGCTAAACTAAAAGCCCATTTTCACAATTAATCAATACCTTTTTTTTTGTTTTTTTTGTTTGTTTTAGCTAAACTAAAAGCCTATTTATTGGAGATGTTGCAGTTTTTTTTGTTTTTTTTTTTTAATTTTTTTATTTTATTTTAAACAGAACATGTGTGAAATTTTTATTTAAAAAAAAAAATGTAAACTTGTTGTTTTTAAATACCTTTTTGTTTAAAACCTAGATAAAAACCAATGTTTTCCTTTAAATAAATTACATATTATATTACTTTTTTCTTAAAATAAAACCAATTTTTAATACTTATTTTTATATAATTTTATTACTTTTTTTTTGTTTATCTTAAAACCAAAGTACATAATTAAAAAAAAAAATTGTATCTCTTTAAGCTAAGTTAAGAAAACGGCAGACGGCTTATAGCCATGCTTTAAAATCTTATAGAAATTGTATATGCATACGTATTATTTTGTTTTAATATACAATAAAGATTCTAATCTAATCTAATCTCTCTAATCTTAAGAGGCTTTTCTTAAGCCCCAAAGCAACTACCATTTTTGGTATAAGAAGAAATTGAAAAAAAAATTGACCCAATCCAGTGTAGACAGGGTTTAATAGTTATACTTCAGCTTTCGTTATTTCTTAGCTTAAACAAAATTCAACGAAATAAAAGTTTATTACGTGCACAATATATACAAATGTAGCTCTTTCCCATATATTTATTTCAAGTAAAACGTTTCTATTTTAACAGTAAAACTCAGTCAAGTCGTGCATATATCAATACTTACCCGATTTGGGGTAAACTATCTATTTATGACGGACCTGGTTATATTGAAACATTGTCCTCAGTTCCTGATGAAAATGAAGCCATTTTGGAGAAATTAAAAACTTTAAGCTGGATTGATAGAGGAACTCGAATGATTTTAATTGAGTTTGTTACTTACAATGCAAATATTAATTTGCTTTGCAATATAAAGTATGAAATCTCTTTTTTTTTGTTTTTAAATAAAAATAAATTAATAAATTATTTAATTTTTGCAGAATGTTAGTTGAATTTGCTACTTCTGGGGGTATTTTAACATCAAGTTCAATTCAGCCGCTAAAATATTCTGTTTTATGTGAAGGATTCTTCAAATGTTTTTGTTTATTATTGTTTTTTATGATAACATTATTTTATACTTTCGAATTACTATTGAGAGTGAAATTGATTGGATTTTTTAGTACTTTAAATTCTTTTTGGACTATTTTGGATACTATTGTTATTTTGGTAAGTTTAAGTATTTAAAACATTTTATGTATATTTTAAAATTCTATCACCTTACTTAATTATTCAATAATTCAAATTTACATATCAACTAAAATGTTGTTTGAAAATTATCTCACGAAGTAATATACGTATCTCATTAATAAACAATTAACTGCTAATTCAATTTTAACAAAAATCTACTACCTTTAGCAAGTACTTTGTTGTCGTCAAAGAGTATGGCTGAGTTCCAAAACGCATCAGATGCATATTTGATACAAATCTATGAGTTCTGAATGTCAAAAGAGAATTCGAGGTGCGTTGCAGATGTGTATGAATACTATGAATAGATGTATTGCTACCGCATCAAAACTTTTTGTTTGTTTTCGAACTCAGCCTAATATTTAATCTGCATCTGCACACATACGCATTTCTTAGAAAGTCTGAACTTTTGTACCCAAAACTTGGTGGTAGCTCACCCAAGTGTTTGTTGTTTCATTCAATCCTACAACACACGTTTTTATGTTTTTTTTTTTTTATTTGTAGTCGTTTGAAAAAATATCTCTGGTGTTTTTGATTTAATTACTAGTTAATCCATCTACTTTGATTTGTGTACAAGTGTTTTCGCAATTTTGTACCTCATTGGTTAAAGATAATTAATTTTTTTTAGTTTATTAAAAGAGGTTTTAATCTATTTAAAAGTTAAAAATTAACGGTTAAGTTTTTTACTTTACGAGAAAAATAAAAATTAATAAACACTTGTTTCTGAATAAGGTTTTTTTTTTAATTGATTCAGTCTTCCGAAGATCGACTATGTTATTAAAAATATACACAAAAAAAACTTGTTTGACAAACTTCATAAAAAGGAACATCTTGATACATTATACCTCAACTCAACACATTATTCAATCACAAATAAAAATTAATCTTAATTCCATTTTTTAGCTTGCACATCTTTCGCTGTTTTATATTATTTGGCATACAAAATATTTAAAAACGGTCCTTGAATCTGAAGACGTTTTCAGTTTAGACGTAATTTGTTATTGGAATATGTATTTCAACACTGGAATGGGTATCTGCGCTTTTATATTATGGATCAAAACATTTAAATACATACAACTGAATACAACAATTTTACAATTCAGTTCAACTATCAAAAAAGTAAATTTTTATATTTTTACATATTATTGTAGGTATTAGTTAAAAGAAAGAAAAAAAAAACAATAATATCTAATAAAATTTTGATAGTGTGTCGGAAGTTTATTTGGATTTATTGTTATGTTTGGAATTGTCTTTGTTGCCTATGCTGATTTATCGGTCCTCTTATTTGGGGCAACTCATGCTGACTTTCGTGATTTTTCAACTGCTATGATAACTATGATGCGGATGGTCTTAGGGGACCTTTATTACTCTGAAATGGAAGAAGCCAGTCCCATTCTTGGTCCTATTTATTTTTTGTCTTATATTTTATTTGTGTTTTTCATACTTTTGGTATGGAAAATAATAAGTTTTAAGTTACAAATTAAAAAAATAATTATATTTCTCTTTTTACAGAATATGTTTTTAGCGATAATAAATGATACGTTTTCAGAAATAAAGAGTGAAATTCCTATGGATGAAAATAAAGGATTGAACGAATTCAAGAAAAAAATAGTTATGATTTTAGAAAAAATTCCATTTGCATTTAAAATGAAAAAAACACCGTCCAATGAAATTTCTATGAGCAATTTAAAAGACGATCGAGATGGAAAAGAAGAAAAAAAAATTGAATATAATAAAATTGCAAATTCGTGAGTATAGACTTAAATATTGAGTAGGGGAAAATCGGCAAATTAAAAATAATACGATAATATAAATAAGTTAACTTATTAATAAACGCTAATTTCAAAAAATTAGTTAAAGAAGAAAAAATAAACTATTGAAGGTGTGAATAAAGCAACAAACAATTGGGTGAGCTACGACCCAAGATATTATTAGGCTAGAGTTATACATACTTATTTGATTTACGACTGGCAGGTCGATCATCAGACTCTTTTTAGTGGGGCTTAGTCTATTTATGTTTAAATTGAACATTAGAATTAGAATTAGACTTTTTTCAGCTTCTTCAGACCCACACGTTTCTTTGTCACGTGATTAGGTCCATCCCAATTTAGGTTTTATTGTTTTACAATTATTTGACGATTTTCTAAGAAAAATAAGTTAACATAAAAACGGAATTAAAGTAAAACATAGAAAATAGTCTTACATTTTGTGGATTTTGTAAAGCAAAATTTCCAGTGTATTTAAGTCTTCACAGGGTATTCCAAAATAAAATTGATCACAACAGTGAACGCATAAAGTTGACGATCCAAAGAATATTTGTTTTAAATAGTTAAAACAGATTGCATAGTGTTTTTACAATTATATTATATATTAATTTTTAGAATAAAATTCATTCATTGGCAATACAAATTTCTTGTGAATTTTAAACATTGATAAAATATCCATATTGAAATTTATAAATTTGCACGCTCCGCCCTTGAGTCGATCCTTTTGTAAACTAATACCATTCATCCATAGACTTAGTTTATATATGAACATTTGTATATGTTCTGGGATTATTTTGACTTTGAAATGTAATTTTAAAATCAAAATAATTCAATAATAATTCAAAATAATAATTCTATGTGTTGTAGACACATAGAATATTCATTTTCTAATTTATTTTATTGGAGTAGCGATAAAAACTTAATATTTCATTTATTGATTCAAAATAGCTTTTAAAGGCCTTTAGTCGACAAACATTTTGGCGTTACGTCCCGGCGATCTCACTTGGGCTCATCAGTTGACTAGTGAGGGACTTGTCGTTGTCAATACGCAATTTTTGTTAAGTTCAGTTCATCGTATATAGATTTCATGATGAATATCTAGTGTGAACTACATACATACATATATCCAACAAGACTAGAATTCCTAATCATTAAATTGGAAGTTTTTGTTTTTGCCCGTGGCCTGGCACTGATTTCTGTAAAAAAATTCAAAAATGTGTTATAGTATTTCCCATAGAACAATTTTTTTGATTTTCGATTTTCTCAAAACCAAATATTTTAAAAAGTTTTAAAAATTTTTTATGCAAAAATTTTCTAAATTAATTTAAAAAAAAAAATCCGAATTTTCAAAATAATGCATTTCGGAATTTTTAGGTTATTTTTTAATACTAATAAATGGTGAAGTATTTTTTTTTTTTTTTTTATGATAGAAAAAAATTATATTTTTTTTTAAAACAGCTCCAAAGATTTTAAATTTTTTTTCTCATAAATAAAGATTTATTAAAGAAAAATAAAAATGAATTCTTACTTACTTAAAGAAAAATCAGATGGTATGCTTTGCGTTGGTGTCGAAATAATTTCAAAAGTTGTTAAATCAATTTTTTATTAATTATATTGATTTTTGCCTTATATGCGTTTTTGGCAGGTGGTAAAAGATATTTAGGCTTCCATGTCTAATTTATTTTTTCTAACAACCAATGAATAGATGTTAAGTATGTATTTAGATAGATATTATAGATATTTAATTTTTTCATAGATAGAGGCCTTACAATATGCTTGCTCAGAAATTTGATATTTAAATTATATCTTACAACTGAAAAATTTTATGATATAGAATTAATTTGGAAGTGAAGATTACATTTGAAAGAAAACTATGTTAAAAACCTTCATTAAATATAAAATATGTATTTAGACTTTAAAACCGCAGTGTAACTCATAAAAGTTCTTTTTACTCTAGTATAAAATTGTACAACTTTGAAAAGCTCTAAAAATCAGAAACTGGTTTTGTTTGCTGGTTTTTAAGACCTGTTAATATAAATACTAGAAAAACAAAAATAAAACAATCAAAGAATTTTTATTTTTTGAATCGACTTCGACCAAAAGAACCTATCGGTTCAAAAAAATTATTTTACGGAGAAATTACTAGGTCTTTGTTATTGAAATGGACTTGAGCCGTTTATCTTCAACCCTTATGCATTATATTGCATTTAATTAAACTCGGTATATAATTCAATAATTACATCAAGTCAATAAAAATTCCAATAATATGTAATCTAATCAGAAATGGCGACGTAATTCCAATTCATTTGAATTTTGTTCATAAACATTTAGATTAACGAAATTGGTAATTTTTAGTTAGAAATGGTTTTTCTTAATGTCTATTTTTCTATCGTTCAGTTTTAAGTATGTATGTAATGTAATTGGTATGTAATTGGAATTGTTATTATTATTAATGTCATTTAATTAGAGCTTTATTCAAAATTTAATTCAATATCACACTTTAAAGGCAAAAAGACTATCTTGTGTGGTTGATTGATCAAATCAGCAATTATTTTACTTGAACTCAACTTTCAAGAAATTAATTATTTACCCATAAACTTTATTAGCAAATCATCAACGGCTTATAAAGCTTTATTCTTTTAGTGTATATTCTACTTTATTGACAAAAGAATCATAAAACAAGTTTAAGACGATTGGTACCAGTCAGGACGCTGATCCAAAATTATTATCAAGCTTTTACTGTTTATAAATATTTTTATACATATAAGCAAATAAATTCATTATATATTTTTTGCTTTAAGGTTCTTTAGAGTTATGCCGAAACAAAAAACTTCACAAGAACTAAATGAGTAAGTTTCTTAAAAGTCAATTGCTAAATTTAACTTATTTATTACATTTTTCATAGATTAAATAAACGAATAGTAATTCTGGAAAAAACAATTGATAACCTCCTAATATATCTTCAAAAATCATTAAAAGCTAATAAAGAACCATATTAAATTTATGTACATCATCTAATTTGTCAGTTTATTTAAACAAAAAGTTTAAAGTTGTTGTATGCACAAGGTAGTTCTAATTTTCTTGGTCAATTAGATAGCTGGGATACAACATAATAGTTCATTTATTCTTAAACACAGGCGGGAAAAATTGGACGTAAAACTAACTACTGAGTTATAAGGTTATTGTTAGTGATGATAAAGTGATAAGGATATTTTTTGTTTGTTTTTTTTTTTTTTTTTTAAGAATTAAAGGTGTTTTGTACTTTAGTTTAAAACTTAATTCCTGAATACTTTGCCTTAAGCTTTATACAATACATGATGTATTTTATTAAATGACAAGTCATAATGGAAATGGGAGATGAAAATCGATTTAAAAGATTCTTTTACAAAAACCGTTCTAAAAGTACTCAATCAACAATTGTACATGAACTTAAAGATTTGGGAATATATTTGGTATTTCTATGGGTAACAACAATAGGTGAGTTATTTTGTTTTATCATTTTGATTGGATAAAGATAAATATCTACATACATATGTATTTAATTACATTTTCAGTGGCAATGTCATCAAGGGAAATAGGAATGTTTTATTTTAATAGTACAATTGAGAGGTTATTCCACAGTAGATTCACATCCAACCAACATGGGCTTGAACTGGCATATGAAGATCTCGTTACCATTTCAGACTGGTGGTCATTTGCAGAAACAACATTTGTTGAAGGAATTAGCCAATTTGAAACAAAGGTTTTGTCAGTGAATGAGTCTACTGATGGAAATATTTTGCTGGGACCTCCAAGGTTAAGACAGATCAGAGTCAAACATGAACCTTGCAAAATCAATAGAATTTTTCAAAATGAATTTAAAAACTGCTTTGGTCAGTACACGAAGAGCAAAGAAGATATTTCCGGTTTTTTTAAGTGAGTTGAAGTTACATTTAGGTTAATAATTTAATTATTTTTTAAGATAATTTTTGTCCATTTGCTAATGCTTTTCTTGTAATTTTTGTTACTCATTCGTCACTCTTAATAAGGTATAGCGTCGTTATATCAAGTTTGATCAACATTTCGAGTTCAATTCTTTTTGATTATGTTGATTATTTTGAGTATAAATACACCTACATAAATACAGTAAAACCCAGTAATAACGAACTCGAAACGACTTGGAAATTTGTTCGTTGTATCCGTTTTTGTTGTAAGCGAAAGAGCCGATAAGCATTAAAATCTTTAGTTTATTTTCTCATTTTACATTTTTGGATAAATCCCCTTGAAACGACGAATATGTAATTTTATAAAATTGTATTGTTCTTCTTACAGTAAAGAACATTCTTCACAAAGTCAAGCAAGCACTTATGGAGTATCAGGGTTAATAACAAGCTATCATGGAGCTGGTTACATTGAAATACTTGATTTCGATAAAGAAGAAAATGAAAATATTTTAGTTAAATTGAAGAATACATCTTGGGTAGACACAGCAACAAGAATAATTTTAATAGAATTCTTATTGTTTAATTCAAATGTCAATCTTTTTTGCAATGCAAAGTAAGATTTTATTTTATTTACTTTAAGATTTATGCAATTAATGTAATATTTCAACAGGTTCTTGGCTGAAATTTCGCCTACTGGTGGTGTTATTACTTCCAACCAATTTCAAGCCTTAAAATATTTTCCTTTGTGGAATGATGTAGGATACTTTGTTATACTATGTTCGGTTGTTTTTTTTGGATTGATACTTTATTACACAATTGAAATGGCTAGAGATGTTATTTCAAAAGGCTTTATGACGATTTTTAAATCATTTTATAATATTTTACGGGTTTTAGTACTACTGGTAAGCTATTTTTTATAGCATTTATGATTTATTGAGTTATTTATAGTTAAGCGCCATTTTCTGAAACGAAACTTAAATATTTAAGTTCAACATATGAACTTAAGTGATAGTTTGCGGAAAAAAAAATGTCTCTCACAATTGTTTAAAAATCAATGTCTAAGATTCAAGTAACGGGTGATTTTTTAGCTGGTTTGGATTTGGCAACACTGGTTTTGACAGCTGACGTGTGTTTAGTACCTTGTGTCACTGTCAAACAGCTTCAGTTTGGTTTGCAATTTAACCATGGATCGTCTTACAAATGAACAACGCTTGCAAATTATTGAATTTTACTATCAAAATTCGTGCTCGGTTCGAAATGTTCATCGCGCGCTGCTTCCATTTTATGGTCGGCATTCTCGACCTTCTGAGCAGTCTATTCGGAAGATTAAGACCAAATTTCGCACCAAATTTACTTTGTTGGACATTAAACCACCAACACGTGCGATTTGACACCATTAGATTATTTTTTGTGGGGGTATGTTAAGGCTAATGTCTATAGGGACAAGCCCGCTTCGATTGACGCACTGGAAGCCAACATCCATGCATTCATTCGTGAGATACCGGCCGATATGTGTGAAAGAGTATGCCAAAATTGGACTCAGCGGATGGGCTACCTGAGACGCAGCCGCGGTCAACATTTGCATGAAATTATCTTTAAACATTAAATTGAAAGGTTCAAACTATCGATTCAAATAAATATTTCATTCATTTTTTCGAATTTTTTGTGTTTTTTTTTTTTTAAAAAAGTTCTAAACCTCTTAAAAAATCACCCATTACTTCTTTAATACCCCATCTGTTGGACAAAAAAAGTATTTGGTATAGTTTTCAATTTTGGGTTAGAGTACCTACCTCCAAGTGTTCATCACGAACGCTTCATGTCAAAGTAAAACCTATATCAATGTAAGGCCTCCCAATAAGTAGACGCGTTATAATAATACCAAAAGTTTGAAATACCACCCTTGTATAGTTATTCAATAAAAAAGCATTAAATCTATTTAAGTTCATATTATTTAAATCATTGGTACTCAATTTAAAAATTAATTTAAACTTTGTTTTACAGATTGCTTATACTACAATTATTTACATACCTTGGCATACATTTTTTTTAAAATCGATTTTATCGAAATATGAAGAAGACCCTCTTCAATTCATTAGCTTAGATATAATATGCTATTGGAACGGAATATTTATAGACATAATGGGAATCTGTGTTTTTATTGTTTGGATTCAAATTTTCAAATATCTCAAATTTAACAAAACTATGATGCAATTTAGTACAACTCTTCAAAGAGTAAGTTCAACATATGTATACCTAATTGTAAAATACCAAAATTAATTATTAAAATTATACATATGTTTTTTGTTTTTTAAGTGTGCAAAAGATCTTTTAGGATTCAGTATCATGTTTGCTATTGTTTTTGTGGCTTTTGCTCTACTGGCTGTTATGATTTTTGGATCAGTGCATTCGGGTTTTTGCAATTTTTCGACCTCAATTCTTACACTCATGAGAACTGTATTAGGTGATTTTGATTTTGACAAATTGGAAGCAGCCAATCGTATTCTCGGACCAATTTATTTTATTTCGTTCATATTATTTGTGTTTTTTATATTAATGGTAAATTTTTGTTCAAGGCATGTGATCACTCGAATACTTTTGATTTAGATTTTTTTTTTTCATAGAATATGTTCTTGGCCATTATAAATGATACTTATACGGATGTTAAGTCTGAAAAAACAGAAAGAAAGGAATATCAATTCGAAGAGTATATTAAGTCATTGGTTGCAAAAATTAAGAAATTGATTTTTCCGAATTCAAAGCAGAAGATTGATAGAAAAACTGATGACGATGAAGAACCTCAAGTGTCTAGAATTTCTAATACCCAAGAAATGTCTTACGAGGATCAGCAACTTAAAAACTTTGACACAATTATTAAAAGGTAATAATAACATTACTTATAAAGTTGAGAGACACATGAACCCATTCACCAAGCTATAAAATTAAATATTAATGAGCTCCCATGAGAATTGTGAGTGGCCAAGGACACTCTTTTTAAAAGCGTTTATAATATAAAAAAATATTTGAGTTATGAGTCTCATAAAATTAAAAGCGGTCAATACAAAGATACCGTCATTGTTATAGTAAACGAAAATAATCACTGAAGTCCATGAGGGTATAAGTACAATAAGAGATTAGGGGCATTCAATACAATTCTGAATTTTTAGAGCTTCTGATTGGCCAGCTTTCATAAAAAGTTAGATGACTTTTAGTTACGTTTAATTACGTTTCATCTGAATTTTCAGCTAAAGTACTAGACATAAGGTTTTCACTCTAGTTTGTGTTTTGATTTGTTATGTTATGAATTCAATATTTATTTCAATGAACGAACTTTTTGTTTATTGTTTAGTGAGTTTTTAAAAAATCTT
The DNA here is from genome assembly GCA_951394125.1 of Epistrophe eligans. Lineage (NCBI taxonomy): Eukaryota > Metazoa > Arthropoda > Insecta > Diptera > Syrphidae > Epistrophe > Epistrophe eligans. The sequence continues at coordinate 58,409,785 of OX596028.1, forward strand.
CCCAGAATTTCCTGTGGAACAATTTTCATATTGAAATTTTGATAGTTTTGCTATACAGTGAAAGCGAACCATAGCGCGAACGGATAAGTTTTCTCTGTCCAATACATTAACGATTTCCATTTTTTCTTTTATAGAAAGCATTATTTTTTTTGTTGCCATCATGCATCCTACTTCCCTTTGCATCACGAGATGAAAAGAATGCAAAAATTAATAACAGAAGGAAAATAAATGTCATCGAAAAGCGCAATAACGGAACGCGATGAGAAAAGGAACACTACACTCTCAAAATTACAACATAATATCGCTCTGTCCGGTTATTAGAGCTTCGCGTCCGGTTATCGGAGATTTTCTATGGATTACGTATAAGAATTAAAACAGAAACTATACTAAATCGGACCTTCTGTTTTTTCTTTTTCATTTGTTGATAAAAAATAATCCCTAAATAAAATTATGTGTCCGCGTATGGGAGTTTTTTTACAAAAAATGACCAAGAAAAAGTTTCCACGAAATATTTTTTGATTAATTTCTCAGTGTAATTATTCTTTGAAAAGTTAACTCTTTAATATTTATAAAATAGATATTTTGAAGTTATATCAACCGACAGGGATAATGATGATGAAGACTCGTAAGTTATTTCATACTTAATTATATAAAATTTAACTCATTCTTCTTGCAGTTTAACAGTGCGAGTGACACTTTTAGAAGACAAATTGGAAAATATCATCTCAAATTTAAATGAAATTTTAGTCAAAGAGGATGAAAATAAACAAACATCTACTACAATCAATTGAATATGAATAATTGAACATAAATAAAAATTTATTATTCCTTAAACTTATCCTTATTCTTTAAATATGTAAATAATAATTGAATCTTGAGTGGGCTCTAGGTCTTTCTTGATTTTTAATACTGTTTCGTACCTACTACTACTACCTACGTACTACTTTTTCAGGTCTATAAAAAATTGTAATTAATATTTATTGTAGAATTATAATATCTACTGCTTAATAATTTAAAACTTAAAATCTTTCTATTAAGCCTTTTTAAAAATATACCAAATTCCTCCAAGATGTCAATATTTAATTCTTCATGTGGCTAAGTATTCGTGATACCATTTTCAATGGTTGTGATGAACAGAACTATAACAGGAGACATACAATACAAGTCCGTTTGCATTGCAGTTCCTTCGAGTGAAAAATTGTATGTTTTTATAATTCATTATTGCAACAAAGTTTTTTCTCCTCTTCAATAATATTTTATTTAGATTAACAAATGTAAAATATTGTAGAAATGAAAAATTTCTAAGAATTCTCCATACAAAAAAAGCTAAGAACACTACTTGCAAAGGAAAAGTCGTATTCATGCTGTTAATATCCTATCTTAAGAACTCCCGTTTGAGTTATTTAGCAAATAAAGAGAAATTTGACGCTCTCTAATTTGAAAAAAAAAAAAAATCTTCTGACATTTTATGTTGAACGAAGTTATACAACTTGTTGTAGGTTACTTTCCGGTGATAGTTCCTGCGTATTCAGAGGTTTCCCGTTCACAGCACCAGGTCGGAGGTTAAGTAAGTGGCGAAATAAATTTCTCTCGTCAAGAAATTAGATAATCGATCTATTAGCGTGTTTTAAAAACCGTCCGCTATGCTTTTGTGCAAAAGATTTTGTTTTATTTCGCATCGTGGGGATCCTATAAGATCCCTGTGCAGATCTTCGTTTCTAATATACTAACGCGCATTTAAAAATGATTTTAGCAATTTATTTTCAAAAGTTTGTAAGATATTTAGCCCGCAGTTTAATCTCCAGAGCAAACAGCAAGTGGACACAGATAGGTATAGATATATAGATAGATAGATTGATAGCTATCGGAGATAGGCTCGGAGAATTCCAACACTGTTCGTATTTTGCGAGAAACTGTCGAGAGTAAATATTCCCCATATATTCAATCTTAGAATCCGACTAAGGGAATGGATTTGAATGATCCTGGTTTTACAAATTTCGGAATATACATATATCCTAACTTTTTATTTTTGAATTTTTAAAACATATTTTTTGGAAAACACCTGTTCAATCATTTAGGGATTGAACCAAAAAATTGTAATGAAAATAAATTAATTAAAATTAACTTTAACGAAAATATCATAACTTGAGAAAACAGGTAAGATAATAATTTCAATAATTTACTACTTCCAACTAGCAGACAAAATTTATCAAGTGGACTCGGTTATGAAAGTACTCTCAGAAAATTAACTATCAAAACTTTACAAATAAAATCGCGATATTGAAATCTCGAAAAAATTACTCTCAAATGGACAGGTACCAAAGAGTAAACTCTTGAGATTTTACTAGCGAAAGAACTCTCTAATGGACACGCACCTTAAAATCAGCTTGTGTTTCCCGAGTAATCAGTACATTTTTCCAAGTTTGATTGTTAATTCTTCGGATTTTTTTTCACATGTGGGTTCCTTTTTAAGTTCGTATCTATCATTCCGAGATATTTTACCTAATTTACAAATGAAACTCGAGGTGTATTAACAAATACAGGTTATCCATTGATTTTCTTATTATATTATGTATATTAAATCAGAGACGTTTTGTACGGGTAATCCACGATTTCACATGATGTCTATTTTTACACGCATGTAGTCGACCCATTCACATATTCTCTTCTGATGGTACTCTTTGGATGATAATTTCTTTAAGGTCCCCATTATGAATAGCAAATCAAACTTAAAACTCTTTGCCAATTAAACTATTTTGTATTATGAATAACTATTAGCTTCAAAGTGACACCGCGCTTAAATCGAAAAAGGATATATGGAATATAACAACTAGACTCGATTTAAAAGAAATTTTGCAAAATGTATCTGTCAGTTTCAGGTGGATACATTAAACAAATACTTTCATTTTATACGTTTCTACAAATGTCAAAACTTCACCTTATTACGAATAGCGATCCTTCGTTAATTTGTTCGCTCAATGAGAATCGAATTAAAATGTATGTAATAAACCATCGCTTTAAATTATTTAATATATGTAGTTTATTTAATTTAATTTTCAATGACTGATCAACAAAAATGTTAAATAACAAGTATTAAGAAAAAGAATAGCAAACTAATGTTCAAACTTTTTCTAAGAACATTATGACTTATGCATTATGCAATGCATACCCGACCTATTATAATAATAACTACATAAATGTAAGTACATCACATAAAAGGTTGAGAATACTATATAAAGTACCGTTGCCAAAAACGGATTTTATTTTATAGTATAATAGTATGAATATATCCTTTGTTTAGAAATGCAAATTATACCCATTCAATGTCCAATCTATCAAACTACATAAATTCTAATATTTATGTACGCAACAAGTTTTTATTTTGTCAACAAAATATTTTATGTTTGTTCAATATGAAAAATCAAAACATAACCCTATGTACATTGTACATGCATACCACCCAATGTAAACTGGTTAATCCAATAAAAATTATAACAATCTCAATATGAACAACAAAAATGACCATAGAGCCTCCCTGAAACTGAACTATCTATGCAGTCAAATTGGTGCTGTTGGTATGCTGCTGCTGCTCCAGTAAATATTTCAAATATTTTTATCTATGAGAATGCATACGCCTGCACTCTGTACAATGCACAGACTTTATAGTCTGAGGTGGAGCTAAGCTGAGACATTGCAACAAAAAGAGTTTGGTTTGTTGCTTGTTCTTTACTCGAAAGGCTTGAACTTCATAGATAGCTTTATGGAAAAAATACATCAAGACTTTAGGTGGCTAAGAGCTCTGAGACAAATATTACCATAGCAGCCATAGGAAGTGGTATAAAAGCAATCAACACTAGAGGTTTCTTTTGAGTCCGTAAGTTAACAGAGTTTCGAGTAAGTGTGCTATAGTTTTGCAAACGAAAGAAATTGGAAAACTTCGTTAAGCTCAAAAAATTAAAAAAAAAAATTACTCACGGATCATTAAATAATAATAACATAGTGCGGTTGTGAAAAAAAAAACTATTTCAAGTGAAGAACGAAGATTCATCTTGTTTTTTTTAGTTATAGTAGTAAAAAGCAAAACACATCAAGATGCTGGTAAGGCTTTTCGTCATTATGTAATTATTATATAATTGTGCTGGTATAACAATAATAACAGAATGTTCTTGTGTTTGAGTAAATAAAAATAGTTTCTTGAATCATGTGACAATTGGAACTTAAGAAATGTGAAAAAAAAATAAAATAAATATTCTTATACGATATACTTATGTACAAGCTTGGAAAGTAGATATGTATGTGTTTTTATAATCGACAGGTGTGCACTTAGATCTCTAAAGTCCATTCTAATACCAGAACTAATGTTTGCCATTCAGTTCTTTAAAAAAAGGAAATATTAATTAGAATTTAAAGTTCAAAAAGTTATCATAAAACTGTGGAAGGATCATTGGATCTAATTACCTACATACATAATTATGAATGGTTAAAAATAATCTTCTTTAAAGACTCTCTTTTTTAAATCTGCCATAAACCTAGTGTTTGAGCAGCTTATATAGGATAAGTGTTTTTTAAGTATTTTTTTAAATTACAATTTTCACTTTTAATGGAGACACGTAATATCGTAAAAATGTGTATTGTATACCTAACATAAAATGTTTCTTTGTAATAGTCCAGTACAGTGAATCAAGATATAATTCTTGATAAAAAGGATTTAAAAGAAGTTGTATAGGTTGTATAATGTATATGTCTCAACAATTTCTACAGAAATTCTATCTTTGGATTTAATTTAACAATTCAGTTTGTGTTTGGTGATATCACATATGATGGTTAAAGAGATATCACAAAAACTGCCACTTCCCAACGAACTTAACGTTTATGCCAAAATATGATTACACTAACCATAGACCTACAAACAAATATGCTTTAACTTTTTTCAGGCCCCTGATTTTTATTTATTCAAATAACCATTCTTGTGATTAAAAGAAGAACTATAAAATTTACATCGCAAAGAAAACAATTTTGTTTTGAATAATTTCGATAGTTCATTGGAAGAAATTTTAATATGGCAACCATGATTCAAGAATAGTTTAATGAAATATATCTAATTAATTCATCTTACTGAGACGGACTTACTCAGCGACAATTGATGACGTAACAAACACTTATAATCTAAGCCTATTTGATACTAAGGACCTTAGTAACAACAATGTTTTATAGGTAGGCATCCTTTTTTTTTCCTTATGCTTTTTTAATTTTCATAGAACTCAGTTAACGAAAACTACATTAATAGATACATATATATATATTAAAACATCACTTACATGCATATACAATAAACATGTATGTATTATTCATCCATATATATGTACACACATATGAGAATTGAGAAATGAAGAACAATTAAATTTGCTTGTTTAAGGTTTTAATTTTTTTAAATATATTTCTGAAATAATTCCGTAACGCTCTATAAGTCAAACCTTGATTCACTGTACCTTCTTTGATTCATGTACATAAAACAAGAGTTCATTACATTCTATTCTATTAAGAAAAGAACGAGTTATAATTCGTATGCCAAGGTTATCATGTGTTATTTCTTTACTTGAATTAATTTATAGTTTTAATTGTGTTGTTACGAGTAAGTAAAGAATTTACGACAAATAAATACGTATAATGGTGTGTAATGTACATATGAATATGGTAGGTAAATTTTGTCATATTTGTTGGCAAAGTGAACTTGTAACTTCACATAGCTTCCTGAGTTTCATTTGTTTTTTTTTTTTTTTTAATTTATTTTACCAACCATAGTTTATCATTTACCATTCCACATTATTAATCATTAATATGTTTTTATTTCAATTTTATTCATTTGAATTGGTAACAAAAACAATTAGTTCTTTTACATTTTTGTCTGCAATGACCTTTTTAAACTGTTCTCCTACTCAACGATACAATAATTGTTTTTGATTTTTTGGGTTAAATTAATTGATATGCCTTTAAATATTAAGGCTAAGTTTTAATTCTAATAAGACCTAAAGTTTTGTTTATAAGATCGCACGACGAATCTTACACATTTTTATTTTATATGTCGAGAAAAAAGTGCGATTAAAACTTTGGATGAAATTTGATTAGAGACATATATATTTTAGATAATTAAATTTTTCTGTCCTAAGATTAAATAATTTTCTATATTATTTATAAATAATATCAAGTATTATATAAATCAATAATGCTGCAGTTATGATTGAAGAACCACTTAAAATTTGTATATTCTTCCAATTTAATTTTTTTCGAATCAATTGAAGCGAATGACAAATAATCCCAAAAATAAAACAATATCAATGCAAAATATTTAGAATTTAAAAAAAATCTGAATTTTTGAAACATTGTTCGTGTGCCTTGCCTTATAGTTAAGGACAGCTCTCAACTGTCTCCACAAGAAACTTAAACCCAATAAAATTTAGAAATAAATACTCTAATACCATTAGCTACTTTGTATCCAACAGCAAAATATTAAATTTAATAAAACAGTAAAAAAGTAAAAAAAAAAAACAAACAAAAATGTTCAATGGAAATTTGAAAATTAAATTTAATACATTTTGATAAAATTTGAAAAAAAACTATTTTATTGTCCTTTATATTTTTTTTTTAATAATATTTTTAATTTCAGTTGATTTTTACGTGCCTGTTTTTGGTTCTGCAAGTCAGCTCACAACAGTACACAACTCCAGTGCCAATTTTAAAACAAATCAATCGACACAATGCTGATGGTTCATATACTTATGGATATGAAGGTGCAGATAAAAGCTTTAAAATTGAAACTAAATATCCTGATGGAGAAGTTCACGGAAAATATGGATATGTCGATGATCAAGGGCAGGTACGTGAAGTTGAATATGGAGCAAGTAGACGTGGCTTTGAACCTCAAGGTAAGATCGTAAAAAATATTTTTTTTTTGATTAACATCAATATTTTTTACATTTTATACCTATATAGGAAGTGACATAAATGTTGCTCCACCGACTTTGAAAAGCAGTAATCCATATCCATTGGGTCCGAACGAAATCGATGATGGCCAATACCGAGAAGATCCAGGAGTCTACTACAGTAACAACAACAATAACAGAAACACTGCTCCAATTACATTTCCCCAGAATAACTACCAACAACCACGTCGTCCACAGTGGACACCACCACCACAACAACAACCACAGCCACTGCCACCAAGAAACTATCCAGCAAGCAGATTTAGCCTCGATGGTCTTCAACAGTCTTCTCGCCCTCAATGGACACCTCCACCTGCAAACCCTCAATATTACAACCCACCTCAGCCCAGATATCAGCCACAACCTCAGCCTCAATATAATCCTCCTCCACAACCAACCTACCAACAACCCTATCCAAATATTCCCAATCATCATCATCCTGCTCTCAGAAATATTGACATCGCAAGCGGTTCGTACAGCATAGATTACACAGGCAGGAAGTAAGGAAAAAAAAATGCCTTCAATTATATCTTATATAAAAAAACAAGAAAAAAACAATTTAATTCGTATAAATATGTATAAAAATAAGACTAAACCAAACTTTTTATATCTTAAGAGGCCTGCGTTCAATAAAGTTGAAATTTTTATTATAATTTCAATGTAACCAAACTACGTCTTAGTCTACTTAGACTTTAATCATATATATACATATATAACTATATGTTTTTTTTTCAAGTAAAATAATGTTATATTTAATGAACTCGAACTGGTTTCAATTATTTCGTCTGTTGAGCAACAGTATTGCCAACTATGTTTTTTTTTCTGTAAGCCCTGTTTTCTTTTGTAAAATATATTTTATTTGTATGTTTTAATAAAACTATTATTTATCAAAAAAATATATTTTTTGAAAACAAGTGAAGTGATCACCGTTCGGTATAGTAAATATTCACACAAAATATTTTCTTACAAATATATTTTTGTTCCGCAGACAAATTTTGACGTCGGATGTCCAAAATAAGGCACATATGTTTTTAGTATTGAAAGTTATTATTTTATTATTTTTAAAACGATTTTGCTTATACAATGGCCGAATTTTTAAACACAAAACTCGCGCAAATTATGCTAAGCAAACAGTTTAAAAATTAAAAGGAACGTTTATGATTTTCCATTTAAAACAAATTGATAACAATAACAGGAATTTGAAAAATAAAATAAAATAATATGTATTATTACTGTGTATTTTTTTGTCTCTATTTATTTTGCCTGCTAATTGTTATGTTTTATTTTAGGCGTATACTAAAACGTTAACTTACAAGTGATGTATATAGGTAGGTATCACTTGTCTGGTCTTTACTTGTTTTCTATAGTTGCTGTGTTGTCAAAGTCAATATTAAGTTGGGACTATAATTCTGGATAAGTCATTGTATGTTTTAAAAATTTTAATATTTCAAATTTTGTTTATTTAATAATATAATAATATCTACCTACCTATCTTAATTTATAAATTTTTTTCTTGAACTCATATTTAACCTCATCATGAATGACTCACGGAAATAAAATAATACTGATGTGATGCGTTGGCTGGGAAGAAAATTCATCACAAGCCCCACAAGTCAACAAACTTCATTTCACATCGAAATATAAGTACTATGCCAGGGATCCGGTTCAGAAAAAATGCTTAAAGATCTGTAATAATAATATACACATATGTAATGTATGTATATGAAAGAAATTAAAATAATTTTCTTGCTCTATAAGGAAAATTTTATAAAAACTGCTGTGATTCAAAAAGCAATATTTTATTTTTTTTATTGGCCTGAAATAATTCAAATTGCATTCACCAATTAAAATTACAATTTAATTTCATCCAAACATTCTCTTGAAGTTGTGGTAAATCAAAGTTTAATTTTAATTTTAAAACAGTAAATGCAAGAGCTTTTTCTAGTGACTGGTTATACTGGTCATATGAATTAACAAAACAAAAATAAATGAAGCAAGTTGTGATCGCAGATGTTCAATTAATTTTTAGAACGAGAAATTCAATCAGTTAAATTCAATAATTAATAGAATACGGTTAAATTCTATTAAACACTTTCTATTATGTATGTACATATGTATGTTGTATGTATCTACTAACAAAAAAACTTATTGCTTTACTGACGTCTCAGTTGGTAACCATAAAAAAACTACTGTAAGAATAATATATTGTAATATGTACCTTTTGAATTATGTAATCATAGTACAACACCCAGTTTATACTACATCGCATTCCTTTCAACCAACTACCCACAACAGTCTTTCAACATGGCTTTGAAGTTTGGACCAATCGAATGGCCAAGCTAAATTCATAAACAATAGGTTTGCAACTGCAACCATATAGTTAAAAAATATATTTTGGTTACCTAAATTTTTTTTGAAAGTAATTTCAAACAGTATGCTGTGCAAGTGTGCCACCAGGGTTTACATGTAAATGTGAATTACATATATGGTTCACTGAAAGACTGTATAAAAACAAACACTGTATACAACACAAGGTTTCCTTTAAATGTACATGTACGTATACAATAATAATAATTTTTCCACAGCGAAAGTTGTTCTATATATTATATTAACACAAGAATACAACACTCTTTGTGAGATCGAATTGTTCGGGTTCAAACTTGGGTAGGGTATGGGTTGTGGCCTTGCGGAAGTGGACAGTCAGGCATCAGTATCCACCTTCAAGGCTATCAACATCTAGGTATGTATAAGAAATAAAAATAAAAAAAGCAGTACAAAACATACATTAATAAAATAAATATAAGGTACAGAGAATGTGAGAGTTCGTCATTAAGGCAAAACCACACGCAATTTAATTTAATTTATTTAATTTTTTAGTTGGTATGCCATTGATTTTTAACGTCACTCTTTTTTTCGCGGACTTTTTTATGTAGACTGTAGGTAAAAATAGTGATTCAGCAGATTGTGAGCTGATAAATGAAGTCCGTTTTATTCAGTGGCATTTAAATGGAGCAAAGTGTACCGGAATGGGTACAGATTTAGTAACTTACCGCCAGACTTGAAACATGTTTTTTTTTTTATGAAAAAACAACTGAAAATATATACGTTTGACGGTAACAGGTTTTTGCTTAAGGCATAAGTGCCGATATGTTTTTTTTTGCATTTACTTTAATGTGGAGTAAAATGGTCAATGGTCTTTTCAGTTTTTTTGGTAACGAATTTGCATCATGCATTTCATAGTATACATAGTTACACATAGCTCTTACAGATATTCCTGATAATATTAATGCCGTTTTATAATGGCATATTAGTTTTTACTCAACAAGCAAGAAGAACCTACATAATGTAGAGCAAGAACAGTTGGAAACAGTTTTTGGACAAAAATTGAAAATGCAGACCAATATACCTACAGTAGGAGATCATACAAATTTTTTTTATCAAAATCTTTAGAGCCGTTTCTGAGATGAATAAATTTTTCATTACAGTTGTATTACAGGTAGATACAGTTAATTTGGAAGTAAACAAAAATTCAACTTCACCTATAGAAAATCACTGAAAAAAATTTAATTTTGAAGGTTGAAGTACAGACTTCAGAACTGTGGGACACACTTTTTTCATGTTCATCGTAATGTCAGGTAAGATAAAAATTGCCAATATTGTACATATTTACATACATATGTATGTATACATATATAAGTAGGTATTTTATTAAGTTTCTGTTGTTTCATTCAAAACTGGTAAATGTTAACTGACGTTGGTAAAAAATTGTATGTTCTTAAAAAGCAGATAAGAAATTAAAAAAGACACGTTTTTCCAACATTTATAATTTAAGAGTAGTTTTTGGGGTATCTACCTACGTGAATTTTTGAACAAAACACATATCTTTCAATTATTTTTATTGATTGATTTTTTTTTTACCGTCATTAGTATACGGTTTTCGAATAGGGACTTGACAACTTTGAATTTAATTTGTGAACGCACCCTTTCACTAATCATCGAACTGTCATTGTCAATGTATTCAGTAAACTCAACATTTTCATTATGGACCATATGGACCGACGACGTACGTTCTCCGATTGGGCTCTGGAGAAGATGCGCCAAGATGATGAATTTCATCGCAAAATCATCTTCAGTGACGAAACTCATTTTTGGCTCAATGGGTTCGTCAATAAGCAAAATATGTGTTATTGGTGGGGTGAAAATCCAGATTTGCTTCATGAATAACCACTTCATCCACAAAAAATAACATATTTTTTCGTCGACGATAACGAACGTCACGTTACTGTGAATGGCCAGCGTTATCGCGCCATGATTACTGATATTTTTGACCTGAATTGGAAGATATGAACTTGGACAGAAAATTTCTCTAATAAAAAATCAAACTTTCTCGAAAAGTTTTCTTCTATACAAAACTAAAATTATTTTAGTAGGACTTTTGAGTAAAATTCCAAAAAAATCACAGAAATCAAATTTGGAGTAAGGGAACAGGCCTGAAAATATTCTACTTGTCAAAACGTGGCCAGGAATTCACCCCAACCACCACGGCCGGAACAGTCATCAACATGGTCAATATAATCTATAGTATACATATATATATGGCCCTGAAAATACAGCTCTTTGAAAGTATGAGTTTCGAATTAAGTTGCAGCAAAAATATATTCAGAAAAAAATCAGAAAAAAATAAATTTATCTTTATATGATGTACATAGTGGCGTATGTGTGCTTTTTTGTATTGATTTAAATACAAGACTAATCCAGAAAAATTAAAAAAAAAAAATTTAATTAATTTCTTCAAATATCAAAAATGGGAAAGCAAAAATTTTACAATGAACCGCAACATGACGGAAATGCGATGCTCCAAAAGCCACAAATGACAAAGCATATTATAAAATTTATATAACTTGAATACCTATATAAATTTGTTTATTGCATATCAAGCTCAGAAAACAATTCTCTTATTCTCCAGAGTTCATTTATAATTTCTTGAAGTGGATATTTATCAAAACATACATGCATATGTCCTGAGCCTGAACAAAAAACGCATTCTTAAATGTTATTCGCATAAGATGCGACACATCGCACATTGAAAACAAAGTTGCACTAAACAATAAACCTTATCTTTGAATATGGCCAATTAAAGTTTTGGACTTACTTCAATTATTGTCGATAGGTCTTAGAAAAAGGATTAAAAGTTATGTTACTTGGCCAAAATATACATAGCATAACTATATTTTTGGCAAAAACCTAAAATAAAGTTTTTTTATTTTCTCACAGAAAATAAAGTTGCATCAGTTGAGTCATTAATTAATTAACACCATTCGATGTTTTTGCTACGAAAAATAAATTTTTAAATATTAATAACAAATAAAAGCAATTCAAAGATATTTGTTTTAAGAAGAGTTTTCACTTAGCCACACAAAAAACTGAATCATCCCATTCATGTCAAATTAGGCTTAGCATACCCCAAATCTCCCTGAAGAATTTAGAAAAATAATTCAAAGATCAAACAGCAATAAATGGATATAATTCTTCCATTTTTGTGGTTTCCAAATACCCTTATCACTCAGTGAGTGACTGGCATGTATTGGCATCATCGGCGGCATATGAGTCCCATTGACATTAAATATGGATAATCCTAATTTATGAAAAATTGTCTTATATGACGTTTATTTCAGTGATGAGAAACCTACCCAATCCTGACAATCTATTATCGAGTATTTTTTAAATTTATATAGTGTAAAATAATACCAGTTTGTTGACATATATAAAAAATTTGTAGTTAAAAATTTCGTCAGTATACAGGGTGATTCGCATAAAATGCAACAAAAAGCTAGAAGGTAAAGGATGGGTCGAAATAAGAAAAAAAATTATATAGAAGGGGAGGTTGGAGATTTTCTTTATTTTGACTTGTTAAAGTTATTCTAAAGATAATATTTTCACTTAGTAAGTAATAAAGTATTGAAAATTTTCTTAAAATAGCTTGAATATATTCAACCATCTGATTTGTAGTATTTGACTAAAAATTGATCATTGAATATTAAAAACTAAAACTTAATAACGTAACATTTTGAATAAAATAATAAGTTCTAATTTTTTTTCAAAGTTTTTAGTTTGAAAACTAATTTTTCAAAAATTATTAACTAAAACAACTTGATAAAAAAAAATCGAATTGTAAGTATTACCGTTGTTGCTTTATATTTTATTTTATAATTTAAATATATTCTTTTACAAAAAAGGCCTTTCTAACCTCCAATACCTTTTTTTTATTTTGACTCAGCTTTTTACATCTGTAGAGTTATTTTTTTTACAAATGATTGCAACTTTTAAAGTAAATAATTTGTGACCCACTGTTGAACTAACTCAGTCCCTTCAATTTATGTACGAGTTTGCAATTAGATGAAAGTTTTTGGAAATATCAATTTATTTCAATAAAAAAAAAAAAAAAAAAGAAAAAATGATGTAAGCTATGCACGTTTTAAAAAAAGAAGATTCGTCGATTTATTCCTTTAAATGTGTCGATAGTCACCGAGAATTACCTTGTCTATTGCTGGAAGAACTCCGTTGGAGGACATTTCAATGATGGCATATTCCAGTCATAATAGCAAGCCCCAAACAATAAAATTGAAATAAAAATTTAACCTAAATTTACTTTTGGAACCACAAAATGGATGACCCTGTATAATCAAGGCAAAAATAGTTAGGGTCAATTGAATAATATGATACCAATTAGAAGGGTGATTTGCATAAGATGAGATAAAAGTAATTAGAGCATTTACATTCAGTCTACACAAGACTTAAATTTGTACTGCATCAGACCATATTTCTTTAGTTTTAAATGGTGTAATTCTATTTACAAGTTCATTTTTATCCATGAGTAAGTTTGAATTGTTATGCTAACGACTAAGATATGCACTTATTATGAGACTCAGATTGTAGGTTGCAGCTTGCTTTAAACTATCTAAAATCATGAATAGTAAATGTCTTTAGCAATGAAATTTAGATAGATGTTTTCTTTCCTAATACTCTCAAGATCTATCAGTTTATAACAATCGCTGAAATACCCTATCGAAAATTTACGTATGTATGGACAAATTGAAAAATTAGGAATAACCAAGTGAAATGGAAAGATATCCAAAATATATACCTGCGGCTGCATGAGGAGCATTAGGAGCATTTTTTTTTGTACAAAGGTCATGGCAAAAAATATTACAGCTATAAAAATATGCATTTACTCATGGTTTGAATTGAATTACCCTTTGTTTATTCCGAAAAAAAAAATGAGAACAGATATTATACACCTTACAAAACCATTAAAATAATCTATGATTTATTATTTTTGGATGTGAACAAATCAGATTTACGAAAAATATTTTGTGATTTACAATTATTACTAAAAGGTTTTTCATTAGGCGCTTTAAATAAAACAAAATGTGGGGAGATATCATCGAAATATCAAAATATCATCGAATCATCAAAATATTCATTTGAAAGGCTTATTGATGCCATTATGTATATGATTATAACATTAGTCAAATGTCCGCTGCGGCTTTTCTGGGTGGCGTGCATCCAAAATGGATGAATTTGAATTATGACATGGGATATGTGCTATGGTTTGTGGCATATTCGCATAAACCTGCGACTTCAGAAAACCCTACCAGAAAAAGGGCTCAAATCGCATTATCTCGGTAACCAGTTCACATCACCTACACGTAAGATGACCATGCCCTCGAATCGCTGGTGCAGAATTTCCAATGGGGCGATAGCTGTAGCACGTAGCGCGGCTGCCGTCCTGTTGAAACCACATGTTGTTGGTGTTTATATCATCCAATTCAGGCCAAAAGAAGTTGGTTATAATCGACCTATAGAGTTCACTGTTGACGGTGATGGCCATGTGGTTCTCTAAGAAATATGGACCGATTACGCCACCGCCAGCCCAAAATCCACACCAAACAGTGACTTTTTCGGCTCGAATTGAACGCTCTTGGATCTTATATGGATTGGTCCCGAATTTGACAATTTTGTTTTTCGACGTACTCATTCATCCAAAAATGGGCCTCATCGCTGAAGATGATTTTTGGATGAAAATTAGGCAGGTGTTGTTGAACACTTTATCCGTCCATAGTGATTTGGCAAAACAGACTGAATAAATGACAGTCAATTAGACAGATGTACATATGTATAGCTTCAACAATATGGCCGCTATAAACTGTCAAAGTTCAGAAGTGCCTATATTGGAAGACCCTATTATATTTATGTATAATAAATTCGTAACTTTAAATGCACAGAAAAAAATGTATTAAATAATATGAACAAAGCACAAAATTGTCTTTTCTCATTAGTTGTAGCTATTATAAGATTTTTTTTTTGCTTCATTAGCATAAAATGTAGACTTTTTAGATATACAATACTATTAAAAGTCTTAAATAAAATTCTAAATAAGAAAACTGACTAAAATCATCTGTTGAACCATTTTTGAGAAAATCGAAATTAAAAAAATTCGTTTTAAATTAATAAATTTCGAAATTGTGTACCTAAAGTAAACTGATTTATAAAAAAAAAAAACAATTTTGGCATGTTATTACTCAACAACAATCATTAACATCAGCAAACAAAAATTATGGCATGTACCTACTGTTATTATATATTAAAAAAACGTGAAGGAAATTCCTCAAAACGCTAAATAGCAAGTTTAAAGTTAATCTACCGTCTTGGATGCAGCTGGAAAACAGAGACAGAATCACAGTATGTCTTTTTTTTTTAATTTATTGATATATTTTGATTTTTCTTTTAACAAAATTTCGTTCGCAATAGAAAATCTTTGTCAAATAATCCCATTCATTGTGAAAATCGTTGATGAAAATGAAAATGTTGATTTAGACTGATTTAACCAGCAACTGTAAGAAAACTAATTAACACATTTTGCTGATTTTTGACATATTTTGTAACTTTGGTAACGTACTGATATTTTTACAAAACAAGGTCTCCATAACACTGGGATTTTCACAATAAACTGTGAAATTTTGTGAAAATTTGCAAGAAATTTCGTTATCAAACAAGCCTAGTAATTAAGTAGGTATACATATAATGCTATTAACTTACGGAAAAAAAATTAAAAAAAAAGCAAAAAAAAATATATTGAAACACGAGTTAAATCTTTGGTTGAACTTTTAAATGCATGAGATAAAAAAAATAGTATTACATACATATTTAGCAACCATTAAATGAGCCCCAATAATTAAAATGTAATACATATGTTTTTTTAGCAAATTTTCCTTTAGTACCGTTTTACTAATGCCTAAAAAGTTTTTTTCTGTTTAGAATTGGTTGTAAAGTTATTTGTATGAAAAAAAATCGTAATAATCGGACATATCTACGTTTTTTGTCCAAGGAGTGCCGCATAGCATTATGAGACGGGGATAATTGGGAGGCCAATTTTGTTCGTCTTCCCAATCACTGTTATATCAAGTTTATTCGAGGTCAACTTTTTTTTAAGGTATCAACTACATGCTTACTTGCCTACATTTTGTTTGCAAGTTAAAATATCGTGCATACATGCTTATCGTCCGTCCAAAAGAAAACCTTCATAACTAAATAAATACAAGGCTCATGTTCAATAATTGGAACTTACAAAGCTCTTGTGTGTTTTTTTAACAGATCAATATATTTATATTTAATTTTTTTTTAAATTTTCTTTTGCATCTGGTGAAAAATAAGATTATTTGTTGAGTTGTGGCAGTTTCCATTCGGACCAATATTATATGTAAACCTATCTAATAATATTTCTAGATACATATCAAACAACTTAAAAAAAAATAAACTTAGTTTCAATATTTGTGTTTCTTTATAAACACAATATCATTGACATACATTTACATATGTGTATAAGGATCATGTATATATATGTAAATAAAAAAAAACTCTACATAAGCGAATGAAAATACTGTTAACACATTTTTTTTGCAAACGTCTACTTCATCCGATCACTTTTGATTATATCCACTTTAAATTCACTCATTTTCAAACGGACATCAAAATTTGTAAGTCCATTCTTTGGGTTTGTCCAGAGGTGTGTCTGTTGTTTAATCTATAGAGTTAAACTTGTTTTCTTAACTTCCGATTTGTTTCTTAACAACTATATTCTATTAATGTCAACATCTTTCCAATACTCGTTCTTAAATTTGCTTGTAATTTTATTCCAACCGTTAATCACATAATTTACCAGAAACTGTAAGTATGCTGCAACGAATCAAATCTCTTTTGTTGTATCTAAAGATAACAACAAATAACTGTAGGATGTTGTTAAGTTGTCATATTGTGTTTCCTTGAGTTTTCCAATATGAGAAGGTAGTTATATAGAATAAACACCTCCACTGTTCTTTGGTTAGTCATTCTTTTGGACAATATTCTATTTATAACAAAAGCTTTAGGACTCCCGTGGTCAAGCCACGTATCTCAAATATCAAATACCTATGTTTTTTTTTTTACAATTTTTAAAATTTAATTATTTTTTTTATATATCAATCAAAAATAGCAAAATTGCATATGTCTGCTTTTTTAGTGTGAAAACTGCAAAAAAAAGTACCAACAACAACAAATAACGTCACCAATAATGTACCCCAACATCGTGTATAGGTAGGTACTTCTAGGCTCTATTTCTACTTAAACCAATACCCACTTAAATTTCTTCTTAAAGTCTTGTATGCTGTTATTTTCACTGTATACGTATTTGACTCTGTATCCATATTACCTATCCAGCTGCAAAATAATGGTATCTTATGCTATCCAATTCGAAGGTGCTTATATCAAGGTATAAAAGCCCCCACAGAGTTTTACAAGTGTTCAGTTATATTAGAGATTTATATATCATATGAAGTGTTAACGGTAGTTTAGTTATAGATTTTTTAAATAACTAAACTATATCGAATTAACTTTTAGATATAATATACAAACCAAAAGAACAAGGAACAAAGATAGTTTTGTATCTTTGTATCCCTACATAACAAAACAAAAAAAAAAAAAAAAACTGTGTCAAAAATATAAATATTTTTTACGTGAAATGAGTCTGGTACGTGTCAAAGATACAAAGAAAATCTATAAAATTTCCTCTGATGACATTTAAACTAAAAATGATACAATAAATACACTGCAAAAAAAAAAAAGATACAATCTCTGTGAGCAAAATAGGAACAAAAATGTGAAGTGAAAAAAAAAAAAAAAAACATAAAACTCCCACTAACTATATTTAGAGTTAGTTATGGATTTATTCGTACATATATTAACCTGATTTTCGATGGCTTAATTGCATCCAGTGCTATTGGTGTTTTTTTTTGTAGTTTGTAGTTGGTTGTGGAACAACAAAAAATATTGCGAAAGAGGTGAAGTGAATTTAATGCAATTATCTTGTTGGTTGAATTATTTTATGCACAAGCATTTTTCTAAACCGTATACATCGTATACACCCAAAGTAATGACATAATGGCACATTCCCCATGACTATGAAGGCGCAACACGGCATAGTAGTACCTCCATCGAATTTCAAACTTTATGGTATCTACATATATATAGCGCATCTGGTTCTGAAACATAAACCACTTCTTTTTCTGCTTAATAAAGTTTATTATTTCAACTTAAAGAAAGAAGTCTGAAGAGGAAATTTCTATTTAGTCAGGCATCAATTATTGTTGAGAAAAGTTTTGGAGATTCTAAAATTTACAACAAAATTATATTTTTAGCTTCGTGGAATATTATTGTGCTCGATTGTGAGTTTGGTAGTGTCACAAGATTATCAGGATTTTGATCCTTCTGCACGTTCCGCACCTCCTAGGATACGTTCAAATGTAGGTGGTGGTAGTTCGGAAGCTGCACGACCTGCCCCAGTAGCAATTTTGAAACAAATTAATAGGTAAATAAAAAATTTAAGATTTAGTCCGAAACGAATGAGTCTTAATTTTTTATTTTTTTTTTCTTAAGGCACAATGAAGATGGTTCCTATACATATGGCTACGAGGGGGCAGATGGTTCATTTAAAATAGAAACTAAGCTTGCAACTGGTGAGGTCAAGGGCAAGTACGGTTATGTTGAAGAGTCTGGCAAGGTCAGAGTAGTCGAATACGGTGCTAATAAGTATGGATTCCAACCTTCTGGAGAAGGTATAACTGTTGCTCCACCAACTTTAGTTGATGAAACAACAAATAAGAATCGAGAGGTTCCTGACTATGAAGATGAAATAAGACCTAATCGACCTTATGTAAGTTTTTGTGTGAAGATCTTTTTTAATATAGAAACCAAACAATATAAGGACTTCTTTTTAAAAAGGCTCGTCCAAATCGTCCTCAGCCAAATCCACGTCCACAACCTATCCAGCCTAGACCGCAATTCCCTCAGTACGATGATTACGAACAAGAAAGTCGTCAGCAATACGCTCCTCCACCACAACAATCTCAACCAGGTCCACCACCAAGACTTCAAATACCAGGTGCCAGACAAACAGATGTTGTTTACTCTCCTCAGCAGCGTCCAGCCCGTCCAGAACTACAGTTCTCTCAAAGCGTGGTAATACCTCTTTAATCTCCCTTTCAATTTATCAATAAATGCGTTTTCTTTCTAGTCATTTGGTGGAGATCAGTCGAATCTTAGACTTTCGAGACCATCTTACGCACCAGTGCCAAGTGGCAATACTATAAATCATGAGCCCATTAGGCCAGTCGTCGAACCTGTTCAGTATGGTCCACGTTCACAACCACCTCCACCACCACCACCACAACAACAGCCCAGTTACAGAGCGCCACAACCACAACAAGCTCAAGGTAGAAGTAGCTCCAGTCTATTGGACCAGTTGGCTAAAGACTTTGCCTTGCCACAAAGTGATACACAACCTTTGCATGATATATCATTTGGTTACTATTAAGCCTTAAGCCCTAGAAAGAGTCTGACATAATTAATAACAGAACAAATTAAATTAATTTCAAAGTGATAAGTTTAAATATGTATAATGTATATAAATGAAAGAAAACAAGATTCCTCTTTCTGAAGACCGACAAAGTGGGGGTGTGTTCTTTTTTTTTTAAATATTTTATTTAAATCTTAAATTGTAGGTTAAACAAAAATTGGAGAGTTGAAAAGTGCATCAAGCTCTAACCTTCACATACCTGCACATATAAATAAAAGAGAATGTGCCTAAAATTAATATAAAAATATTGGTATATGTATTTTTATATAAGAGCACATGTTAGATGAATGCACATTTTTTCTTACTTAAACATTAACATTAAACAATTAAACAAAAATCAAGGTTATTTAGCTTGAGAAAATAAACTTCACCTTTCAATTATCCGCAATATTATAAAAAGAAAAACAATTCCTGGCTTGCCCTAGAAGGTCAAATTGTATACAAGTGTGCAATCAATTCACATGCGTTCAAAGACACTCGTATTGCACATGCTTACGCATTCCGAGACTACATTCAAGGTAATGAATATATAGGCGGAAGTTTTGTAACATTCTGCGTGAGGTGTGTAATGACAGTGACTTTGTTTTCCATTGGCCTTGAATTAGGATTAACCTCGATACGATTTTGCTGCATTTTTACGACTTGATCGACTTCAAACATTTTCCGGCAGTTTTCTTTATTTGTCTACCTTGAATTCGTTATTGATAACTGATAAGTAACTAGCGGATACCCTTTAAAGTTGCCAATTTTTTTAAGAAATAAGACACTATTAAAAAAAAAATATGTTAGAAGCTTTGTAAAATTTTTGAAAATTACCAACTAGTACAGTAAATAATCAGTATAATTAAATAATTAAATGTAACAGGCTGGACTTTGTCCGTGGCGTAATGATTAATGCGTAGGACTGTGACGCCAAAGGTCTTGGGTTCAGTTCCCAGCCTATGCCACCTAAAAAAAAAAAAACAAACATGTTTTTCAGGGGTTACTATCTCTTGCTTCTCACCTTAGCCTTTCGCATTTAGCCGAAAATTGCAGGTCCCTCCATTACTGCCAATATCACGCACACAGGAATGGTTGAGAGTTGTAAGTTACTAGGCTCTGGTTCTACACGAGCTGTTGCGCTATCCAATTTAATTTATTTATTTATATGCTGGATTTGAATTTTATAGTTCCTCAAAGGTTATAACATAAAAACTTAATTTTTTGTATCCCACTGTCATCGATCTTTCACCATGTTGCCACTTTAATTTTTTTTTAAATCAATTTATTTCAATTCTTGTTGGCCAGGCATAAGATGTGTTTAGCTTGCAATTTTGAGCATTTTGTTGATTTAGACCCGACTCTTTGTAGTAAGTTAGAGAGATGATCCTATTGACTGGATCATCTATTTCATCCGATATGGACTATTTTAGCAATCAAACGGCTATACCTAAGCAATTCCCCTTGAAACTTCTTTTAACTTCTTTAACACTGCATAGGCTAGATTTGTTCATTGCATTGGATTGTAAAAAGTAGCGGAATTATGAATTAATGGATTTTTTAGGCATTAGGCGCAGGGTCATAGGTCCACAGGTCAAAACTCTACAATGGTCCTTTGACCCACTAGGTGGGTTACAAGTCCACAAATCAATTCTGAACTTATAACCCACCCTTATGAGCCAAAAGTCCACACAAAAGTGGGTCAATATTCCATAATTTTAGAAAGGAGGTGGGTCATAACTCCACAAATTTTTTTTAGAATATTTTTAGAATCAAACTCAAAGTACTGTTTATTAAGAAAACTGTTGACATTGGCACCTGCCTGACGACTGGACATACCCTGTCAGAAATCAAAAATCCGATGGGCCAGAAGTCTACAAGAATTTTATGTAGATTTATGGACTTTTGGCCTTTGGAATTATGACACTGCGCCGATTTTTTAACAGTGATTTTTTAAATTCAACCCGCTGATATTGATTGCTAATTTACTGCTAGAATCCTGACTTCAGAAATGAATACAGGAGGTCCTACACATCAAGTATAACATTTTAATTTACCTGTGACATCTATGAAGTTCAAGAAATTCATTTACTTGCGGTATAGTAAAGATACCTTCTATATGGCAAGTTATGGATTCGTAAAAAAATCGAACTCGATATTTTGATCAAAATTTAATTTAATATAAAGGTGGCACTACTAATTACAGGCCTATCTTTAAGCTGTCTTGTATTCCCAAGCTTTTTGAAAAGGTAGTGTGCCATATTTTGAAGTTTAACTACAAAAACTGGCAGAAGCCATCGACGGGAACGAACTTGTTTATATTTAAGCACAAGTACTCTACGTCATTAAACCGTTGAAAATAGCTTGACTATATCCATACGGACTATTCTAAAGGTTCTTAATAAGACCTTTGATCAGGTTTCTCATGAAATCATCTTGTTTAAATTAAAAGTGTTTGGGTTTCCTCCTGGACTCATCACATGGAAATGGATCTTATCTTATTTCGAAAATAGATCTTACCAGGTTAAATTCAGAGTTCTCTATCCCTACATTGCCAAGTTGGGAGTTCCTCAGGGGGTCACTTAGGACCCTTTTTTAGCTATAGCTATAAATGATGTGCCTTTATGTATTTGAAATATCTAAATCGTTATTCTTGTACATAATATGACAATTTCTAATGTTGCATCTTTCAGTGATCGTTTACTTCTGCAAGAAGTTATAAATAGTTTTAAGTATATGGTGTCATAAGATTGGTTTGAATTTAAATCCAATTAAATGCCAGGCCATAACTTTATCTGAAAAACGTATTTCTAGTTTGTATGATTATAATATATAAGAACATACTTTATTTCGCGTTATATCTAATCTTATTTGCACGTAGCACATTCATTTAATCGTCAATATGGCCAGCTTTATGTTAGGGTTTGTGAAGCGCTTGGCTAAAAACATTTCAGGATCCTTACGTTAGTCTCGCTCTTTACAACATGCTTACTTCATCCCCCTCCCCATCTTAAATACGCATCCTAGGTAAGAAGCAGTTCAGTGTAATTAAATTTTGTTTCATTTTAAGAGGGTTACAGTGGTTCGATCCTCCTAATATCCAACCTTATGACGATGACCATCAGTTTAATCTTCTTCAGATTCAAACATTGTCTCAAATGCTTTATAATGATACCTATTGTATTTATAAATAATAAGTGGTGGTGGTGTTACTGATGCTACTGATTTGTTAAAATCTATTCAATTATCGTGTCGGCGCTCACAACCGTCGGAGTTTGAATTTAATGAAGTTACTTCATCATCGTACTAATAACGGATTTCATGAATTTTTAACTTGCATGTGTAAATTACTTAATTGGAATTTAAATATCTTCGCTTTCAATTTTATTAAGATTAACGTTTATTTAAGACCAGTGTACCACGCTCATAAATGTTTTTAAAAATTTAAATGTTTGTTGTCTTTTTTTTTTATATTTCCATGTTTTAAAATTGTTTTTAATAAATGTATTCCTTACTGTACAATGTACATTTTGTAGTAGTTCGTACTAACATCACTGCACTGAGTGTACAAAATGTTGTGTTGGTAAATCTTTGGTGGAAAGTTGTTACTTGCTTTAAGCACTTTGCGACAAAAATCTGATAGTGTAAAGCTTAAATTGACATTTTGATTATATTATGTTGAGTGGAAAATATGTTTTCCGTCGGCTGTTTTGGTCACATTAAAACAGGACACACAGAAAATTTTACTGGTATACTGCTCCCTTGTTTCAAATTAAATAATGCGTCATATACCTCTCTCTTCAGTTATTGACTAAACTTCTTCCTCATCGGAAGTTTCATTGCTCTTTATAAATTTTATTTTATAAATTATTTAAGTTTATCATGTAAAATTTTAACAACTTGTGTACCTTTTAAAGTGTAAGTTTTACTTTTCATTGTATATTTTGTTGCATAACATTGTGATTAATTATATTTGTATTTTGTATGTAATAAAGTTCACCCTGAAGAAGACAGCAACCCCTGTCGAAACGTCGGGAAAAGTATATGTAATGAATTTTGTTTCATTGCTAAAATTAATGTGACCAAAACAGCCGACGGAAAACATATTTTCCACTCAACATAATACAAATCAAATTGGTCAATAAATCTACATCTTATTATCATTTTGATTACATATGTACATATGTATATAAAAGTTTTGTATACGAAAATTTTTAAAATTTTTGTTTCGGATTTTTAAAAAACATTAAATTTTTTTTTAAACTTAATAATTTGAAAATGACTTGGTCGATTTTTATTAAACTTGCCGTAACATTTAAAATTATTTAGTAGATTTTAAATGAAAATTATTCTTATTACCAAAAATAACGATAACTACGACGATATAAATGTTTAAAAACCGGTAAGGAAAATTTCATTTTTCTCGAAAACCATTCGTAAGATTTTAATTAAAATTTTTATGTGAGCTAATATAAGTACGATTAACCATATTATTGAAATAAATTTTATATTTAACGATTATTAAATGTATTTCAAAAAGAATCATTTTTTTGGTTATCGAATATATCATTATCAGTGAAACCGATTCAAATGAATTTTTTTAACAAAAGAGTTTGTAATAATTTTATATAACAGATATTGCATGTCAAAATTTTCAAACAAACACATTTTTTTTTTAAATTATTTTCGAAAATTCGATATTTTGAATTTAATCGCGCGACTATTCAATTCATTTACATTTTTTATATTTTTTTTATATTTTGGTACCTAATGGTTATGGCAGTAATAGTTGTTCCAGTGCAAAAAAGATGGAATTTTTTTTGTAGAATCCGGTGAATTTTGAAAATCTCATCTGGCATTAAACTATAAAAAATAAACAATATTTAGCATAAATATAAAAAATTTATTACATACACATAATTTCGTTTTGTTCAATTTACATTCATAGCACTTACAATTTTTAAAAAAATATTCTATTACTATTAACAAAAAACAAAAAACAAATAAGCAATAAAAATTAGTAGTACCTACACTGTAAATTTCTCAAGTCAAACTTAAACTAATTAAAATCTATTGTGACAATCACTTTTCTTTTTTCAATGTAACATTTTTCGTATAATAATGTTTGTATATAATTGGTTCTTCTCAGAGTTACATCTTGGAAAGCTGATCCATCAATTAAGCATTTTAAGGCTATTTTTATGCCACAGTTTAAAATTAATATAATTCATTATGCTATCACCAGATGATCACCTCAGTAATATTCATCTGTAAAAGAAAACACATTTAGTTTTAGTTGAAATAACAAAAATTAACACTAACGAAATAAAAATATGATAAAATCAAATGTTCATATTTAAAAAAATAAGTGAATTATATTTAAACCCATAAATAGTGTTTATATTTTTTTAACTATTTGAAGAAAATGATTCATAATATACTTACTATAATGCTTACATTATCACATTATTGTAGATTTTGTTTAAAGTTTAAATTAAAGATTGTGAATTGATAAAAATAAATAGTTCATGCAAATCGTCCCTGACTATGATATATGGTTCCTTTGTGTTGTTGTCGCTGTTCGTAAATTACGTCAACATATTACGATTAAACATTTCAGCATTTCGTATCTGAGAATTCCTTAGATACTCGAACTTTCTAAGATTTTCCCGTATATCACGCCTTCGTTCGAATTGAGTGTCGATTTTGTTTTCCGCCGGATTAAAGTATGTGTAATGTTGTGCTTTTGAATGATGGGGGTAACTTGGACCTAATGATGAGGGTGGGGATGATCGATACGGGTCAATGTTTACTTTATAACTTGTGGATTTGACTATGTTCTTTAGGACAGCATTGCCAGAACTGGAAGAAGGAGGAGGAGGATGGAGAGTGTTTAAGGTGTTGTCACGATGTGGATTGGAATACAAGTATCCTTCGGCCTGATTCGATGGGGGAGAAGCAGTGTCCTTATTTCTGTGTGCCATTTGGCGGTAAATATCGGATGGGTTTTTATTTTCAAAGTTAGAGTGTATTTTGTGTGGAAGTGGTGGCCCGTAGGCTGCCGTTATTGATTCGACATGCGATACGGACTCGAGTTGTCTTAACGGCGGTATGTCGTACTGATTGAAGTCATTAGGTGGGTCCGAATACGTGTAGCCCTGTTGTTGGCCTTTTTCGATAGTTACTGATGTTTTGGTAATTTCTTTGTGTTTATTTTTGGCAGGAAGTAATTGAAGAATTTCCTGCAGAGATTCCGCCGCCTTGCGTACTTCTTTTTCAGAAAGTTTCGTGTGTCTTCCGTAAATATTGAATGCGTCTGAATGTTGTCCTGTGTATGGAATAATATGTTCTAGGTGTTTAAGTTTAATTCTATCAATTTTGTTAAATGAGTGTAAGTATAGCTGTATTTACATTTCGTTTTTTTTTTTTTTATTTTTGTGAGTGGGGTTTGGTATTTTTTTTTTGTTGAACGTAGTTAGGTATATATTTAGATACATACCAGTTTGAAACGTAATTATTTATTTATAACCTCCGTATGTGATTAATTATGTACAAGAAGGAAGCTACATTTCGTATACTGTTAACAACACTCAAAATGTCGTGACATATATGATATACGAAGTTTGTTTTATTTACATAAGGGTTCATTGACGCTTGGTTTATTTAAAAAAAAATCAATTGATAATTTTTGTATATTCCTACGATTGGGAAACTCTTGTTTAATAGAATTTTCATTTACCACTTAGTACTTTATACTTATTTCATACAAATGTTAACAGTGTTAAAAACGTAAAAGCACTTACTTATAAATAATTTTTTTTAACCCTAGCATACCTATAATAAATTTAGGCCTTTTAAAATAAAGGCTTATGTATAAATTTTTATAATTATGTATGTGTTTCTTGTTGGTATGTTTTTTGCGATGCGACGATTGTAGTTATAAATATGAATGAAATATGAGAATAATATTAGAATTGATGTTAAATGGATACCAGTAGTTAGGATTCAAATTTGCTGTTTAAATTTAATTCATTTTATTCATGTTGTAATTTCTAATATACTTAAGATTTCGGAAATTTTTACGAGTTAATGATAATTTAAAAAATAATAGAAAATGAATCAGCGTCAGTCTAATGATGTTCTTTGGAATACAAGAGGGTGAAATATATTAGACCTATGCAACTTTGGTCTTCGAGTTTTAAAATAAACAGGTCTTATAAGCTTTTAGATTTCACTATTGACGAAAAGAAAGAAACAAAAGGAACACAAATGCGAACCATCTTCCTACTAATACAGCCCTCCAGCAATAGAAGATAAAGAAATATAAATTTTAAGATGTGAAAACTACAATGGATTGAGAAAAAAGCAGCCAGTTAGCAATGGAAGCTAAACACTTGCTTAAAGAAGATGAAATGATTATGAATTTTATGAACATTCACCGATGATAGTATCCTGCTTGCACTAGTTCAAATATAAAAACAATCTGAATATAATTGCACTTTGATCTAAGAGCCTTCCGTATCTTATAACAATATGGCGAACATTTTAAAATATAAGGGGCAGTAAATCAGGAAATAATTCAATAAAGCAACTGATTTTTTATAAATTTATGATTACTGATCAAGATCTTACGTTTGATGTCATTTTTACGTCGTGGTCCTGAGCCTTGGAAATTACTTTTTGGATGGATACGTGAACAACTTGTGGAAAAATTATAAATGTTCGGAAGTGCTTAAAAAGTATAGCAAGACTGCAGGGTTTGGTGGAAATGAGGTAGAGATTTCCAAATATGCGCCTATTGAGTTGAGGTAATCTGAAGGTATTGTTTAAACATTTTATGGCTACCGCAAAATTTGAAATAATCTTTGATTTTGTCCGATTCTAAAAAAACAGTTTTCTTAGCCTCCAAACTAAATTTTTAATTTCATTTAGCAAGTTCATGTTTTTGAGATCTGAGCAAACTTCTGTCAGATAAAAGGATGCGACAAAAAATAATTGTGCAAGTGAATCCAAAAAATATCAGTCTCAGTTTTTTCACAGCAAAAGTGAGGAGTCTCAATAAGAAATTGAATTCAGATTTCTGAGATCGCTGAGATCTGTGAGCCCTCAGTGAGCCTGGGAGACCTAAACTGGCTAATTCATTAAAATTGACAAGTTTAAAAGGTGACCATTTTTAAAGATAATTGTCAAAAATCTGACTCATGAACAATTTGACAGTTTTGTAGAATGGTAGGAAATATACGGCAATTTTCAAGTTTTCGAATCATAAAAAACTTTTCATGGCAATGACTTGTTTTACTATATTAACGGAATTCATGAATTAAAAAAAAAATGTATACTTAAATATTTTTATTTATTTATTTATTATTATTTATTTATTTATTTTTATTACAATTAATAAAAATTGTGATATGCAATTTAGTTTCGGTCAAGGATCAAGTGACAAGTTTGCGACTTGAAATGTTTAATAATAGGAGCGTAAAATCTGATTTCTTCACCTCCTTTTCCCAAGAGATGAAGAAATCCACTGGCCTATTGAATATGTATATATTTTTTATACCACAGGGCTCCATACGTTTTTCCTGCACCTGCCAGGTATTCTGTTTTCGTATGGCTTTTGGGAAAATAAAAATTTCTGACGGCTTTGAGTATTTTTAAGGGAAAGTAATTAAAACTTATGCGCGAAACAGATTTAACCAGCACCAGCAACTTCACCAATGTATTGTTAATGTTAATGATGGTGATGGTGGCAATGTGTTTTAAAAATATTTGCTGGCCAACGTGCTGTTTGCTGTTGATGGCGCTGGTGCTGTTGCTGGTTCAATCAGTTTCACGCATTATACCTATTAATACAATAGGATCATAAAAAAATAATAATGTCGAGACAACCAGTAGTCCACCAACTTAGAAAGAGAAACAGCAAGTTCGATATTACTAAAATTATACCCATCTGTTTCCAAATATAAAACAAGTAAACCACTTGAACATGAACAAAATCTAGAGCATATTAACAATCTGAAAAAATTGAAATAAAACTAGTCTTCACTAAGAATAGTTTTGTTTTGACTTTTTACAAGATGTGTTGCAAATAGTTTCCAAGGACCTAAAGAAAACTTAAGAATTAAAATAATCTAGGTTGTCCAACCATAAAACCATAAAACAAGTTCTGACTTTTCTTTGGCAAAAAAATTAAATTAAATTGAATTTAAAAAGACTAAGGCCAATAAAAAGAGTCTGATGATCGACCTGGCAGTCGTGAAATCTCCAGCCTATAAAACTTTGTTTCAGCTCATACAAATGTTTGTTCTTTTATTCGAAATCTTCAAAAATATTTTGGATTGTTGAAACTCACCGACTAAATTGTAAGAATTTCTGTACTTTATTTTACAATTATTTCTAAAAAAAAGTCAGGTATACTAATAAATATGGTTGAACTCTTTTCTTTAATTTGAACATTTCTCGACCAAACTTAGACGTTCGATATAAACGCAATGAATTTAAATAGTATTATTTAAAAATGGTGATGGAAGAAATCACATAACTAACTAATAATATTTTTCTTAATTTAAAGAAAAAATTGTAAAACTTATAATAATAATTTTATAATATTATTGTATTCTAAATGGGTATGGTTTCGTCTTTTTTATCTCGTTTTGTTGTTCTTTCGTTTTAGTCGTTTCGAATATCGTTTTTTCAGCATTTTTATTAATATGTTTTTCAATTATTTGGTTTATAATTGTTTCGAATAAAAGCATTTAGTCTTAGTTCATATTAAGCTCATTTCGCCTTAAGTTTTTTGATTATTTCGATTTCTATTTATTTCGATTTCAATCATTTTGCCATCGTTTGTTTCGATTTTTTTTTGATGTAAAGAGCATTTGGGTTACATAAAAAAAATCGAAACAAACGGCGGCGAAGTTATTGAAAAATTTTATTTTTTTCAATTCCACAGAATACTAAATCGTTTTGAAAATTAATACAAACAATATCCCCGTATGGCATACTTTTGTTTTCATAAACGTAACCAAAATCAGAAGAAAATCCATCATAATTTAGTTTTTCTTTTTCTCTCATTGATTTAAAAACATTACAAATAGATTTTTTTTATAGATTTTAGTATATTTAAATTAAAAAAAAAAAACAAAAACCTACCAAAATAATAGATTCTAATAAAAATAAAATGCGAAATAAACCATTAGCGAAATAACCTTCACCTCTGTAAATAATTTATTGCAATTTTAACGAAAATGTGAAACGAGTAAAAAGTGAAAGAAAGAAATTCGAAATCATTGTAGAGCGAAGTGATTGACAAAAAAAAAAATAAAACAAAAATCAAATATGGTATTACGAAGTAAACAGAAATAATTGTAAGATAAGCGAAACAACAAAATGAGAAGTAAAACAAAACAGAAAAAAGAAACAAAATAAATTATTTATTAAAAATTGTTAATCTCAATAAACTTTCTTGCAGTATGATTTTTTTTTTTAGTTTTTAAAGGTGTCCCAAATTTTACGTAAGACGTATTTTTGATAGATTTGTTTTGATTAAAAATTGTATTTTTTAATTGATTCATAACGCCCTTTATATATTTTATAATTTTAAAATTTATCAAAAATAAATATGAAGCACCACTCTAGTAAGCTTCAACCCTATAAACCATCAGTTTCAATTATTAAAAGTTTGCATCTTTGGGAGATATGAGGCATTTAATTCCTTGTTCTCATTTTCTCAAGCGACTATGTTAAACAGAAAATGGATTTCCGTTCTACCATCCGTCCATGCATTGGCGTCTTAATTCTGTTTGTTTATCCCTCAGTGGGCCTTTTTGCCAGGTGTTTCCATCAAGCTTTTAAGACTAAAAGATGGATGGATCGATTTTCTTAAAATTTGGTACACGGAATTTTCATGTAATTCTCTAACAACAGCAAATACTGGAATTGTCTTAGCTCATCTAGAAGTGCATACATATGTATATACCGAGGTTTTGAGCAAATTTGACTAGTGGAAATAATGTATGAAATGCTACCTTTGAAAACATGCCCTTTGATTCTTTTTTGTACTCGTATTTACTTCACCCTTCAGAAAAATATCACTTTCATTTCTTTTAAATGTAATGACAAGTTAACTCTTAAATATGTATAAACTACAAACCCAACCTATACCTAAAAGTGTTAAAATTAAATGCTTAATATTTAATTTATTCATACATTTCTAATTGCCACCAATTAAATATTACCACACTGATCTTATTTCTAAATCCAATCAAAATTGCGCAATATCAAATTCTTCAACATCATATTATTATGCTTGAATTTAAATCTGCTTGTGACTTAAGCCATCAACCATGATGATGGTTTGAATTAAACCACATACAACTTAAGAAATGATGACTACTACCTACCAGCACCAGCGTTAATAAAAAAAAAACGTCAGCAGCACTTTCTTGTGTATACTTTCACTTTCATCGCCAACCCAACTATTTTGTCAAAAAAAAAAAAAAATATCTTGATACGTGTATAGAGGTCTTGGCTTTCTACAAACGTGAGACACTGATAATCACGTAAAACATTTAGATACATTTTCAAGTCGCTCTTAAGATGAATATACTTATTTAAAATTAAAATGATATTTTATTAAATTTTTTTATTTACATATGTACATTTATATACACTGCAGGCTTTAAGAAACTAACTGACTTCGGGCAAAATTGCGGAAGCCTTAAACGTTGCGATTGAAAAGGTGATGCAGTTCAATGAATTGAATCATTGATCGTTTAGTTCAGTGCGTGATAATGGATGAAATTGAAATTTGCATAAATGAATCTATGTGTTTATATGTACAAAAATGTGGTCACAATGATTATTATTGATTTATATTTTAGTAGTCACTACATTTCGATGGGATCTATTTACAACTTGACATGTAGCAGAAGCAAAATTAACATAAATTCTTACGTACCACCGCCTTCGTATGATGGGCCATATTTGGACGGCAGGTAGTTATCGGATGGGGCTTCAAATGATGCATGATTCGCAAATGGGGCTCCACCTGAGTAGCTCTGTGGTGGCAGGTATTGCTGATGTGTTGCACCGTTAAATGATGGTGGCTTAGATGGCGGACCATAGTTGTGATGACCAGGCGGTATTTCGTATGTTGTAATAGCTGGAAAAAAGGAAAAATATCAGTTTGTAAGTTTCCGACGATGTTGTTAAGCCAGAACTGGGAGAACTCTCATGTAATTGGCAATTGGTTAAATAATAAAATTGATTCAATTCGTTATCGAGTTTGTATAGGTGTGTGTGTGTGTTGGTTGCTTCATGTAATAACGTGGGGAAAAACCTGTTGCATTTGTAGTGAAAAATGAAAGTTGTCTTGCAATTTATTCGGTCGTTGGACTCAATAGATAAATGACCGTAATACTGGTCCATTGGATTCAATGAGCCAGTTAGTTGTATGCCTGTTGGAATGGTTATATTTCGTATAGATGTTTTTTCTTTTCATTTTGCTTATTCATTTTTTTGGCTTCCTTCCGCTTTGCAACAACTTGTGCATAATGTGTGCCCAATGTAAAAAAATTGTATTCGATTTTGTTTACCTTTGTAGCCACCAACTATTTTTACAACAATTGACCGGCAATTGTGGGCCCTATTTATTCTCATAAATTTATAACTAATTAGTGGGCTGAAGGTCAAAGTACTAACTTTCTGATTGCACAGGAATATGACCTCCACCTGATGAGCCACCCGATAAGCTACTCAATTTAAAGAAAGGATGAGAGGATTGTCCATGCCCTTGTGGGGGTGCTGGAGATAGTTGGGCTGAGTTTATGATATTTTTGCCAACATCTGTAACTTTGTCACCAGAAGCTGCTACCAACTGAAAATAAATATAAATTAAAATAAAATGTTTTTTTTTTTTTAATTTTTACTTGTTAACTTACTTTACCACCAGCACTTAATACATAACCACTGCCTTTGATAAGCTGTCCCTTAAGAGCTGTAACTCCTCCAGTTATTGCTTTGACAGCTTGGAAGATTGTGTTAAGGACTGATTTCTTTAAAGACCATGGATCGAAATCTACCGAATTTCCCTAAAATTAATCAGTTTAAATAAATATATTAGCTGTAATAATGGAGCATAGGTACAAAACGAAATTAATCGAAAAATGGTTATGATCTTTAATTTTATAAACATATTTGACCTTGAACAACCCTGGTAGCAAATATTTTTTTTTTTATAAAACGATAACAACTCTTAAAAAACTTAACTGATCTTAAAGCTGTCTTTATCATGTTTTATTTTTTTTTCTACTTTTCTTAAAATTAGAGGAAAGGTAGAGTTTTCATGGAGTGAAAGGCTGATTTTTCATAGCTAAAAGAGGGCTAGAAATTAGGGCAATAAAATCATCTTTTATTTTTTTCTGTGCGGGCAATAATTTATGTCATTTATTTTATCATTCCCTGAGAAGCTTATTTAAATTTGTTTCCATCATAAAAATTGTGTTGATATTTTTTAAGATGATGTTATATTGCAGTCCAAAGTTATAGCTCTGGGAAGTTGGCCACTTGATGGGTAAAAATTGTATACAAATCCATTTTTACACTAATTTTCTTGGTATGGTGTTTTTGGAAAGCTCACGATGTCTATATAACTTTTGACTTTAATTTAGTAGTAATGGTTCAATATGGGTCGTGAAATTTGCTCATAGGAATTGAATTCGTCAGATTTTAAAAGGTCATATTGATTTTGTGAATAAAATAAAATCAAGAAATTGAAATACGTTTTTCTTTTTATTCTCGATCACTTCTAATTAAAAAACTTTCGTAAACTTTCTGTTTAACTATTCAAATTTGACATTTTATGATACATAGGTCTCTTTTGTCGAATAAATGGGATAAGTCTCAAACAGAGAAATTCTAATTAAATATATTATAAATTTATTAATATTATACTCACATGTTCACCATCAATTGACTTATAGCTACTACTTCCTCCAGAACTTCCAGAGGCTATAGATGCTGAGGCTTTACTTATACTAGCTAATAGTCCCTAAAATAAAACATTAAAATTAATGTATAAAAAATATTGGTTAAGAGCATGATTTACGGATTTAATATGTGTCACTAGATCAAGACCTCCAGATCTTTTTGTTATTTGTGGGTCACTTTCTGCTAATTCGCTGTCTTCACTTGAATTTGAATCTTCTGCAGGATATGTATGGCATAGTAGTGGTAATATGACAAGTAGTATATAAAGTTGCTATTGAAATAAAAAAAAAATAAAATTTGGTTACACTAAAGAACAATCAAAATATACCCATAAATTCTGCAATAAAATAAGGAAAGAAATAAAGGAAGAGTTAAGTGTGATTAGTATAAATTAAATTTTATGAATTTTTGTTTGCTGAATTTTATACAAACACATGTATTAAATCATGATATCCATACAAATGTATGTAATGACAAAGCTAAATCTTTGGCTTAAGCAGAAGAGGTTGATACATCTTATTCAAAGACTACCTGGAAGACTTTCGTCAACGAGTAAAATATAGGTTATACTTTCTCAGATTCAATAAACTTGCTTTCTAGCGCACCACAAGGTTGAATTTTTTGGCCCAACTTTATTTTTCTTTTTTATCAATGATCTGACACACGGATGGAAAATTTTGATGTTGTTTCTTTACGCATATGACGTACCAATTTATCTCTCCCGACTATAGGTAGGACTCATTATGCAGAATGAATAAAAAATCTTAAGTTGATTTACGTTTGAAACCTTTGGTTTAAAACCAGTTTAGTCACAAATGATTGCAATATTCTAAAAGAAATTCCATGTCAACAACCTTGCACCTCTTTTTGTATCAAGATTTCAACATAAATTCACGAATAATGTTGCAAATCTTTGCTTTAAAATAACTCAATTTCTTTTTGCAAATGATCATTATCAACCTTTCTATATTGACCGAATTTAAAATGAAGATAAAATATTTTTTCTTACTTAACACAACTGCCGACACTTAATTAAAATTATTAAATCATTGTTTTTGTCTTTATTTGATTGATTATGCTGCGTAGTAGTTTACTGTAGACTAGACTCTCACTCTCAACAAAAGCTACGTGTTGCTTTTAATCATATGGATACAGGTATGTATTAAATTTGCGGAGGTTTGATGCTAAATGTTACATATGTTACATGTTTTTGCCATAACAAAGAGTCTGGAATTTATTGCCTAGAGAAATTAAACAAATACAAAATAGGAATCTCCTAAAAGCTATTTTAGTAAATATCGCTAACTGAATTCAAGAACTAGGTAGCTCTATTTCTTACTTTTAAGATATTTTTGTCTAAAACGTATTTATTGTATTGTATATAGTTAACATTTAACGATATTTCCATGTTTTAAACCCGATTCACTAAACACCTAGATTTAACCTTTTTCTTCAAATGTTAAAAAAAAAATTCATTTTCAAAATTTATTTTAAAAAACAATCACAACTATAGATTGGCAAATAAAACAGGGCGATTCGTTAGCGCTTTTTAATGTTAAGTTAAATTATTGTTCGTGAAGCAATTCAACCTATAAAATTCACACGATTTTATCAAATAATATGATCAAAACAATTTATCAATAAAACAATATACCCACATTTTTCCCGTAAGTTTTTTCTCTCTAAATTTGTTAACAAATTGCAATAAATATTAAGAGAGAGAGTAACAGTAGTGATGGGAAAATGTTTAAACCTATTCCTATAGTATCTGCTAAATACACGTCAATTATATTACAGCAGTCTATTTCTCAAATGAGTAAAAATAAAAAGCAATAACATTTTTGACTGAATTTTAGTATAATATACGACTTTTGTGTTTATTTTAGATTTACAAAAATTGGTGTAGATAAGTTTAATAAATGAAAATTTAGAGTTGCCTTACACAATGAATTAAAAAAAAGTTATGAGCAAAAATTTATAAGAGGGTACACTTCCGACAATGTAAGCTGAGGCACTTCTAAGAGGTAATATAAATTATTTACATAAACAAATGGTAGCACCGTACAATCTTCCGGAGAAATAAATATTTAATACGTACATTATTTTTAATATATGCTTAATAAATGTTGGTCCGCCAGTTTTGTGTATAGTAATAAATTTGCAGTTTCCAAATCATTTTTTTTTTTTTAATTATTATTATTTCATTAGAAATATCAAAAGTTTTGAAAAATTCAAATTTTATGTATGTATGTTCACGTTTATGAGGTAAAACAAAACTATATGCTAAATGGCAAGCCACCTTAAAATTTTGTTATACCTTCTTATAAGAACATGTTTTTTGAAGTTTCGGCCTTTTAAATTAATGGATAGACGGTGCTCATCAACTTTGAAATATCAAATTTTAATACTTAAAGAAATGCGTTAATTTATATAAAAAGTTTATTTAAAACAAAAATAAGTCTTAACACATCATATATATTCATATTTTCATTTATAATATCAATAAAAAAAAAATAGTTCATTACAAGGAAAATTAGGGTTATTTTTTTACATAAAACTACTTCTTAAAGCTTATTTGGAAGTATCAGTGGACACCATTTTTCTGTTTTGTTCAACCACCTGAAGGATAAACTGCTTTTTTTCTTCATCCTTGGTCAAAATTGTATTAAAATCTTCAAAAAATTTAACACCTTTCTCCGCAGTATCGTTTACCTACTACACGTAAATTCCTAATGCGATTTCTTATTTAGAGAAAATCGAAATTGCAAAAATGACGATGCTCTTATATCTAAAATGTCGAATGATTTCAAGGACCTCTTGGAAGCAAAGACTCCTAAAGATGCATCAATTGATAATTAAGCAGAATTTCCATGAATCAAACGAGGGCTGGCTTCAACCTTCATGCCTTCAACAATCGCTTTTTTATCGGTACAACTACTCTTGTCCGAAAACAATGCGAAGGTTACTAACTAATCAGATAGGTAACACAAATGTCGCTCTAACACACCCCTTGCTGCTTTACCAATTTCGGAATCAATAGCTTCGTAAGCTTTCAAACTCTTCCAAAGTTCTAAATCATCACCTGGTGCTTCTGCTGCCAAGGGATCATTAACCCAAGCTTTGGTATAAACAAGTGCACCAAAACTGAAAAACCGAGAAATCTGTTTCTCTTCTCTTTTAAAAAGCTTGAATATATCACTTTGACTTCTAAAGAGAAATATTTTTGTAGCATACAAAATTTAAGCGACCAACGAGCATGATGGATAGGTGCCGGTGATCGCCAGTGAATCTTTTGAGGTGGTTTGTTCGGTAACACAAAAGTAACGGTTTAGTAAAAAGAAACAAAAATGATAATTCTCTTATTGTTTGTGTTTTTCTTCTTCTTCTTCGTAAGCAGAAAGAGACATATTATGACACAGTATAAAAAATCAATACTAACTTCACCATAGTCAAAGCAAAACGTTTACAGTCGTTGAGCACCAGGTTGCCCTTAAGCAAATAAGCTTAAATTTCACATGGTTAATACAATATACCTATGTAACAAAATTTTAGGGTGGCCCACCAAAATTTTTTCAAAAATTAAAAAATGGACCACCCTAATGTACATATATTATTTGAACTTTTTCTTCTTCTACATACAAAATTACAAAATTTGATCAAAATCAACTGAATCGTTTGCGGGAAAAGTCTTATATAAAAAAAAAATTAAAATTAAAATTGTCTAGGTATTGACTAAGGGTTACATTATGTATAATTGTATACCCAACCAAACGATAAATTCCAAAGTTAAATGAAATGGATTCAGATGTTTTGGATATTATCTGAAGCGACATAAAAATACAAAAGCCAAGGCGTGTTGGAACAATGGTAAATTCATTTTCTAAAAATGAGGCGATCCAGAACGTTACTTACTGCCTAAAACTGAAAGCGCCATTAAACTAAAAAATAAAATAAAATCCGCAGACACCATTTCATTATATGATTATTTAATTCAAGAGAAAACATTTTTACTTGATATTTTCAAAAAATTTAATCAAACAACTATTGCACTCAAACTTATCAACTTTTAATAAAATATAGTAGCGATTTAATTGGAGAACCAAGGAACGGACATGCCACGGTCCATTACTGACATTTTTAGTATACTTTTTCAAGCCAAGTGGGGTAGAAAATGGTTTCATTATCTTTAATGTATATTGTTAGTATCTACATAAACTCATTTAACCAATTTAAAGCAGAAATTCATAAGAAAATTTTATATTAAGTTACAAATAAAGCGCTAGACACAAAGAATCACATTTGGCAAAGTATTACCCATATTTACTCCCTCTACTTGGTGTTATTTTGAATGGAAGTCCAATCCGCTTCAATTTTGGGAGAAATCAAAATTTTGGTAATTTTTGTCTGTCTAATTATTCATGTTTAAATTAGACTTCTTTGTGAACTATAGGTCTAGTCTACAAGGTTTCATAAGATGTCCTTTTGTTTCTTGCCTATTTTCGAAAATACAGCGCTGTATAATATAATAATAACGATAATTCGAATGCTGTTCGGCGGCATATCTTTTCTTCCTTTGTTCATTAAATTTTGTTCACTCTTATACTAACGTATGTTTTCATTGTTCCAAAGGGAGGATTATAAAAACTTCTTATTTATTTAGTTTTCTTATTTTAAAATGACTCTTAAACGAAAATCTCAATATTTATTTTGAATAAATAACAGGTTGTAAGTTCAGGGTCAATCAAAAATTATTTATTAATTGAAATGCATTCAATTACACAATTGAGATATTTTTGAAATATTTAGAGTACATATATCTGAATTGTATTACTGAATCTCTTCACTGACAAATAATTCCATGGAGTGTAAAACTATAGCCTATTTGAAGTAAATAGACCGAAAAATTACAGATAAGTGCGCACCTTATTTTATCCAAAAGTACATTTCTGCTTGGCTTGTTTTATTTTTCGTTTATGAAGACAAATTTGGGATATTTTGTAATGGAATTTTCAAATGAAACATTCATATATGTTTACACTTTTTATAGGAATTGCATAGAAATGTATCTTTCATACGTAACTCATTGATTCATCGAAATATCCGTAATGCAATTGAATTTACCAGTAAATAGAGATGGTGAATTTAAAATAGAATTCATTTCCATGATAA
The DNA here is from genome assembly GCA_951394125.1 of Epistrophe eligans. Lineage (NCBI taxonomy): Eukaryota > Metazoa > Arthropoda > Insecta > Diptera > Syrphidae > Epistrophe > Epistrophe eligans. Next base: position 58,448,851 of record OX596028.1, read on the forward strand.
CAAAAATAATGAATAAATGAAATGGCATATACATATGTAATGTATAAGATGAAACGGTACATCGTGTTTCTGGATACTATATTAACTTTACATAGGGTGATTCGCGTTGGATGCGATAAATGGTTAAATTTACAAACATCATATATATTATTTCTATAGTCCGGATCCCTTTTCCGACTCTAATACTACACCGATTTTGACAAGTGTCAAAGGAATTGGAATTACCTGCTGATTTAACGATTTATAATTTTATTTTAAAAATTTGAATAGTATGTTCAAAAAGTGCATTTGTTTGTAAAATATTATTCCAAAAAACATGAACTCTAAAATAAAAACATCCACTTTCCAATTGGTATTATTTTGGCATGTGACATTAGATATGGGTTCACAAATTTTTTTGTTATTAAATGACAGTGCGTCTTTTATTTTTATGTAATTGCGAGAATTCTTGCACGGGAAAGCTAGTAACATTTAATACATTTCATTAAAGTTAGAAATCTGTTCTTTTATTTAACTTTTAAATTAGGTATATGAAGTATTTTCAGTAGCTTTTTATTCTTTATTTTATAAATAAATTGTAGGTATAAATTGGAATAAGAAGCAATGACTTATAGGATTTTGATTTGTCAAACAACACGTTCTTGCTTTTTGTCACATCTGACGACAATCACCCTGTAGAATTCAAAAACGATATATACATACATATGTAATGTATGTATGTAGGTACACTTACACTAAAAAAAACTCCGTGCGTCTTTAAGTTTTTTTATTGATACTCAAAAATATCTAGAGAAGAATTTTATGTTTTATGATAATGTACCTACAACTAAAAATTTAGTGCAAGTAAATGCATATTCAATAATTTAACCTTTCAAGTATAGTTATACTATTTAAAAAATGTACTTTGTTTAAAATTTCTTTTAGTTCCATAATTGGATATAGCAGGAATGAACTCCACCCTTTGGAGTCTTGAGTTTCATTAGTAACACACTTGGAAATAATCCAAAAAGAAAAGTGTTTTTGCATTCAGGCTTCGTGAGAGTTAGAAATAACACACAAAATTGAGTGGTTTAAGCATGTGTTAATTATATTATTACACTTAAGATAATTCAATATAGGTTCAACATTGACATGAAGGTTAAATCTGGTCAGGCTTATTTCCTTCGTCATTGGGGTCAAACTCTTATCAAAATTGTTCCTGCACTTTTATTTTAAATTTAAAATCAATTTATTACAGGAATGTATACATTTACCTTATTTACTATTCGAACATTGTTAAATTCACTTTTATCATCAAAAACTTTTTTGTTTGTTTCAAATTAACAACCAAAGAATTTTGCTGAAAAAAAAATATTTGGAAAGAAATTTGAAAGATGTTCAGTCAAGAGCATTCAAACCGTAATTGGGCATACAAAAGTTTTGCAATTCTACTTCACAAAATATTATATATATATATTTTTTTTTTTAATATGGATTAGGCATTCTGCAGAAACACCAAGTAAAAAATGCAAAGGTTTCCCTCCCTTTCCAAAAATCGATATATACGAAAAAAGTTTAAAACTTTTTTATACGTTGTTGTTGTTGAAATGATATTTGTCGACCTCTTTGAACCTAAAATAAATGTCTTTGTTCAATTTTAAGTTTAATACATCATTATTAGGTTCTCTTCAAAAATACAGCTGTGTTTGAAATTTTTTGAAATCAAAGTTTAATTTTAATGGGACAAACATAATAAGCTATAGCTAAAAAAATCTTAGTCTATGCCAATGAACTTAAGTCAACAGTTATATAATTTATCAGAAATTATTTCGATACTAAAAGAAATTTAATCATTTAAACGCATATACAGTCTGAAATTAATTTTTATTTGTTTTGCAAAATAACTAACAAAACAATCTTAACTCAAATCCGAAATTATTTTAAATGGTTTTCCAACCAATTTTACCTATAAAAAGTGAAAATTGAGAAAGTTTATTTTCCGTTTAAGATAGACTTTTATTTACTTAAAATCAATTTGCAATGCCAATATTTAAATATATGAAAAGTTTTTAAGTTTATAATGTAGTCTTGTCGCGTAAACCAAGTCACCCACAGACACTGTTACTGCAACATACTCGTATAACATACTCGTATAATATTATGTTTGTTTTGGTTTCACTTTGTGAATACTTCTTTAAATTCGTTTGACATGCGTTTTAAAGATTGATCAACAATCCAATTAGAATTTCATTTTTATTAAATGCAGTACAATAGAAAAGCAGGAGTACTAAAAAAGTAATTTGTTTTATCTTGGAACTTACATGTGAATGGAATTTAGATTATTTACTTTCCGAAATTAACTAAACAAAGTACAGAAACATGCTTTTATATAGCTCAAAAGTTTTATGAAGTTCGTTAAGATGAATGCAGTAAAATATCTTCCAGATTTTAATTAAATATTTGTAAGTAAAAAGCAAATCATATTTAGGTATTATATGGCAAGTTATAGATTCATACAAAAAAATCAAATTCAAGACTTTGATCAAACGTAATATTATGATAAGAAAGACAAAAAAATGGGTCAAACAATTCTATTTGTCTGTCAGTGTGTCCAATCGGCTACAGCATAAACGGATATGTGGATTTTCTTTTTTTGGCCATTCCACTTTTTTATTCTTTTTTTTTTTAAGTACAAAACACACTTTACAATTTTTTTTAGCAATCACCGAAAATCTAATTTTTTTCAAAATCAAAACAAAAATGGGCTAACTTTTGATAAAAAAAATGGTTGTTAATGGCACCTTATCGTAGTGGTCACCAGTCTTAATGTCTGATTGCATCGCTGCGCAGCACTAGATAGGTATTGGGTCAACCCCTTATTCCGACAACATCGCGAATAAGTCACTTGTCCCCGCCACCACGGTAGCGGTGGTATAGCATCGGAATACCATCTCTATCCTGCGTTTTTTCTAATGGTGACTCTATGGGAGTGAATATCTTTAGTAGAATAATGCCTAACGGAATCTTTTTTCTCACTCTACCAAGATTAGGAAATTGTCATATTTTTTTTTAGTTGATATTATAACCATCATTATCCTTGTTGAAATAATATTTAATGTATTGTTCGAGAAGTACCAACTTCAGTTTCGAGGAAAAGTTCTTGCGGAAATTTTATTTGCGATTAGTAAAAAAGAAATAAAATTAAAATTTCCATAACTGTTAAAAATTATATCTAAGTAGCTTATTAAAAAAAAATATGGAAAAAAATCAGTTTTTGAAAATTGCGATACAAGGGTTAATCTCAAGCTAGCAATGTACCCATCTTCTATATATGTATGTAATATGTATAAATGGTTAGTTGGATAATTTGGTGTTAATTATTTGCTAATAAGTAATGCCAATTTGAATTGTTTCGTAATGCTGGGCTTCCACTTGTATTGTACTAAATACGTATTTCGATAAGACAAGGTTAATGCCTTGACTTTCAGAGACAAGTGGAAATCTAACATAAAATTATTTGTTTATTTTGTTTTATTTTGTATTTTGCTTTATATTCAGCTAGAAAAGGCCCCTTAAGTTGCGGTTAAAACTTCATAAGTATGTATATAATATTTTCAATTACTTCATAATCTTCTGTTTATTATTAGCTTATTAATTATTTATGATTATGACAATTTCAATTTTTTCGCTATTTTTTTCAAGGCTTCGCCTATTCCATATCAATAGAAGAAGAGCATTGGATTCGTTATCAATTTTATTATAAAACAATTTTTGAATTTTTGAAACGCTTTTTATATTTTTAGTTTATGATAGCTACATAGATATTATTAGTTTGTGCATTAAATTAAGTAACAAAAAGAAATTAGAAAATGTTACTTGCGAGTCTAACTTTTCGGTACTAAGTCCAGCCTTTTTGTTTTTCTTAGAAAAAATGATTGTGTAAAATTAACTTGTGTAATATTTATTGTAAGTAATTGTTGTTATTGTAAACATGCAAACAAATTGTAATTCTATACTAATCAATGCAAATATAGATCTTTTTGATTTTCACCCGAAGATGTCCATAGACATGGACGAAACGTCGTGAACATAAAAACAAGTGTTTTATTTTTGACCTGAAGCCCACAAATTAACAAACAAATATTCAAACAAAAAAGGTCACTTATTATATATAACATAAATTTTATTTAGTCAATGATAAAAATTTATGAATTTTCAATAAACAGTAAAGAACACATATGTACCTCTTCTATTATTATTAATATTATCAGCGGTAAGGTGCAAAATATTAAATATGACAGAAGAATTAAATTAAAAATTGCTTTGAAACCTGCCTTATTTCATCTTATTTCTTGAGATTCAAAAGTTAGATCTTAAATTTTGAAGATTTTAAATAACAGAGGCAAAATTTGAGTGCACAAATTATTAGGGGTCATCAATTCATCATTTATTCAAAACAACGTAATGATGTTTACAAAAATTAATTTGGTTCTCAGTTAAAATTATTGTTTGTTTGCATTTTCATAAAAAAAAACCTTTATACAGAAAGTTCAAAGATAACAAACATTAAATGTAATAAGAGACAGTAGTCGTACATAGACAAAGATGAATTTACGAATTTCCATAAGATTCAATTACTTAAATCAGATACCTAATTGGTATCGCAACTAAACATATTCGGTATCGAAACAATTGTATTGAGTATTTCCTCGTATTGATTCATCTTTAGTTCAGGATAAGCATGACGAAGTTTCACCCCTTCCGCCTTCATTATACAGTTGATTATCTGTCATTTCTAATAATTTGGGTTCGATGAACTAGTTTAATTTCAGATGATATTAAATACATTGTATTAAAAGCATTAAATATCAGATAATTCTTGAAAATACTTGTTGAAATATTAGTTTTAATTCAGTACTCAATTGTATAGTCGTTTATTTAGTTTCCGAAATTCCTTTTGTTTGAGTAAAAGAATTTTGTTGACTTCCACCATTTTTATATAAAAAAAAAACAGGAGCGAAAGAGTTTAGTTGATTTGGTACGATGTTAAAAAATTTGTAGTATGATAGTAGCAGATACCTAGCTTAAAAAAAGGATTAAACCTAAAACAAATTTTAAACAAGTTAAGCATCGTATTACATGTCTTTTTGATATTTTATCAAAGCTAAAATAACCAAATGCTTATTTTATGTGTAAGTTTTATAATAACTCCATATGAAACTTGACATTTGTAAATATCAGGCAATATCATTCAAAAAGTGTTTAAAATTAAGAAAATTTCAGACAGTCGTTTTAAAATCAGAAAAATGTTAAGTTGCACATATCAAGCTTTTACTTACTTTTTTTTCAAATATCTAACGTCTTACGTGATAAACTATCTAAATCGATAGTAATTAGTTATGAAATTGGCCTTTACCATCTATTTTTATGAAAGTCGTCGAACTCTTGGTATCAATCAATCAACTAAAGTATGTCCAAATACTGGTTTCGTAAGGGGGACAGTCTTTGCTTCCATTTAATTACCCCATTAAAGACAGCACTATCGTATAGATATATATGGGAATAAAAGCGGCGGGAAGTTGCCACTTAGAAAAACGTGTCAGACCAGTGGTTTTTAAATATCTGGATTAAAGCTAGATATCGATTATAATGTAATTTTTTTTTTTCTAAATTCACGGTGAGGTTGGTAATCTCAAGGTCGATTTTCTTTCTTTAAAGTTAACATTTGATTTCCATTTAATATAAAGAAATAGTTTAAATCAAATGTTTTGTATATAAAAATTGAGTATTCCATCATATTTTTTTTTTTAACTCAAATCTCAAAAATTCACCATTAGGAGCCACGCAAGAAAAATTAAGTGAATGTTTCTTCAATTATAATAATTAAGCTGAATAGTATTTTATTTTTACACGTTCGGATGCGTGTTGGGTAATGATATTCCCAACCAATATAATTACCAACAATCAACATGCACGGTTTTTACCAGATTTATGTCGCAAAAGAAAACTATAGAGTTACCATTTTGCTGAAATATATAGACACTGCACACGACATATAAATGCATGAAAGAGCAAAGAGTGACAATATTTGTTCAGGTATTATCAGATAAATTGCGAGCTTTATACAAAGAAATTAGATTTTTTTTTATTTTAAAAATACAGAATACATTGTATCAACTATTATTTTTAAAGCAAATATAGATAGTGTGCTGTGCATTTATAACTCAATGGAGGAAGGACTTAAAACACAATATATTCTTATATCATCAGATATTAACTGGTTTGGGAGTGAGCAGGTTAAGCGGACTGGGTAAGAGAAATAATGCTACGCTTCTTTGGATAAAAAAGCATGTAGATTAGCAATTCTACAATACATGTTAATATCGCATTGCAATTTAAATCCCAATATGTAAACCCATTTTTTTAAATTTTCTTTCATATTAATTTTTGCTCAAATTGACTTTGAAAATTACAAAAAAATACTTTTTTCATTAAAAATATGAAAGAATTTTTTACCTATAAATAAAGACTTGAAAACAAAACAAAGGGGTTGGGGTCATGTTGGGGTAAGTGCCGAAATTTGTTTTCCAAGATTAAGCACTCAAAAATTCTATGTAATTATATATATTTGAAAATTTTGTAAATCCAAAATTCTTTATTACAAAATACAAAAAAATCCAAATTTCAGTTGTTCAGACAGACAAATTTAAATTGTTAACATTATTTTCTGTGATAGCCGATTTAACAGTTCTATGGTTTTTGTGAGGTTATTTTGGTATGGCAATCCATTATTCATAAATATAGACTCACGCCGCAGCAACGATGTTTTAATTCGAGGAATTCACCGGGCATTACGTGCATTTTATGGCGATCAGAGTGAAGCATACTTTTGGGTTAATGGCTATGTCATGAACAGAAATGCTGCATTCGGGGCAAAGATAATCAACAAGAAAAAATCACCTTTTGGTGCCCTTAATGGGTCATTGGAATTTCTATAAAAAATGATGATGGAAAGAACCTTACAACCAACGCGGGCAAATACCAGATTACAAACTTTTTGTACCTCAATTGGAACTAATAAATGTTGCAGACATATTGTAATTTCAACAGATGTTACACAGCACACGATACAATTAATTTACTGAAAGAAACATTTGACGAACGATTAATTTAACGAAATGTATCTTGTTAACTGGCTACCTTATTTAGAATTTTTCTCTGGCGATTTGTTAAGTTGCATGTCTACCACAAGAAATTGAGCACTCGTCAATATTCGACGAGTTATTACAGAAATATAGCCTAATTGCTGCGAAGTCTATATGAACCTCAGATTTTAGATTACACCATGTAAGCGGCAGCTGTGGCCGGCGGTGGCGGCAAGATGTTCACATTAATTCCATTAAATTATCTGTCAAATTTTTAATGAATATTAACCAAGTTAATATTTGGAGTTTCAGAATTTTTAAATACATTAACATACATTAACATATATGTACGTATACATATGTATAAAACACTGACAAATTGTTTATACCTAACTATATAAGTTTTTATTAGTGCGCAAAATATTTTATTTTAATATTTTCAGAAAATTATTAATTAGAAGATATTAATTGGTATCCAACATTGTGTGAAAATGTTGTTAAAATTATTTTATATTAAAATATGAATGTGTGTGGAAAATTAAGTGATTTGGAATCGAACTTGGAATTTTTAAACAAAATTATTTAAAGAAAACGCAGTAAAATTAACTAACTAACTAAGAACTTACTATTTTTCGTTATTAAAACAATTAAATTTTTATAATTTATTCACAAAAATTTGGAGTTGCTATTAGCTGTATTTTCGAAAATGAACTTATCCTTGACGATTTTATTTTAAAAATACAAGATTATTTAAAAAAAAAAAAAACATTATTTCTTAAAACCAAACATTATTTACTGCTCTACAAAACAATACAAACCGCGTAGTTTAAATGGCGATTAAATATTATAGCTGGGTGGAATTTAGACTAGTACTTCATAGGGTTTTCAACAACTTGTGGCCACCCAAGGTATTTACCGTTTGCCAAAAGAACTACTAACTTAGGCGCCTGCCAGATGACTGAACAAATGCTTAACGGAGCAACGGAGTTGAATGAGCGGGACTAAGAATCCAGGAGCGATCGTTTAAACGCGAGTAGCATGCCCCCAAGATACTGCTGTTCAAGAAAATTGTTGACATTGACGAGTGCATCCGAGTTTGCAGAATTAACTTACATGGACTTTTACTCGGAAACTCACGTGCTCTTGCACTGAAAAAACTGCAATTGCAAAGACAGAAAGTCTTAAACAATCGAGATAAAACTATAAAATAAATTGTAAAACTCTTTAAGAACAAACAATTACTATATGTTTTTGTAATATTTCAAAGCCTTGTGTAATTTATGTAAGCAGAATTTATGAGCGTCTTATTTCAAAACCTTCATGAAGAAAAAAGAAAACATACATAAAACAAATTTAGTTAAACTTTAAATTTTAACCCAAGTCTTGTGATGAAAAAATGTTGTAATTTACTGCTCTATTTGCAAAAAATGGACAACAACTCATTTCAAAGACTGTATAATGTCAAATAAAAGGCATTTCAATTGCAAAATCTCTTGATTAATAGGGCCATGTCTACTGAAATAATCGTTTCCATGAATGCTTTTTTTATGGAAGCAACAAGTTTTTGTTGGTGCAATTTATTTAGATTCATTTTATGAAAACTTAAATAAGCTCTTGTACAAATTAAAACAAAATCTGTTTATAATCATGGAGAATGGGGTTAGCAATTTGTTTTTTTTTTTTTTTTTTCAATTTTATACATGTACATAGGTACCTTATATTTGTTACTCAATTTCTTTGTCAACATGGTCATTCTATCGTCTTGATTTTGTATCAAACGATTTTGGCTTTTTACAAATATGTAAAATTCTATGGATTTAAACAGAAAAATTTATAGATTCACTCCATATTGCGCAATGAGATGTTACTTACGCATTATTTTTTTTTTTATTGAATTCAAATGGCAAGAGGTTCATAGTTTTGAGGGTATAAGGTGATATGGTTTGGTTAGAGTTGATAGTTAGAGTTTTTTTTGCATTACTGCTTGAACACAATAAAATGCTACAACTGGAACTAGAGCTGGAGATACAACAGCTGTGAAAATATGTCGTACGTGCTATTTTTAAAGTGCCCACAATACGGCTGTGCAGCTTTTTGTTTATTGTAAAGAAAAAGAAACAATCATGGGCTTATTATTCACTTTTTTATTTCCGATAATTTTCTTTTAATTAATACAATTGACACAATTAAACACAAAAAGCTCTTTTTTTTCTTCATAAAAATTGAAGTGTCAAAAGTGCGGCACATGAAAAGTTAAAAGTTCGTGAACTCTTGCAGCACCGACTGAAGTTGCGTTGTATTTTATTGTGTTGTACTCGTAACATTGATTTAGTGTGTATTGAATATTTTGACAGCTATTCCAGCTGCAGCTCCAGTTGCAGCTCCGTATCCATTGTGTTAAGGTAGTTAGTATTTTATTAGCTGCAATGATCATGTTTAGATACAAATATTTTATAAAACACCAACAACAGTGCAGACTATGTAGATTTCGATATTTTCTGGACAAATAAATCGATAATTTTGAGGTTAATCGATCGAAAAATTTCCCGCCGCATGATGGTAGGCCCAGAATCCAAAACAGCTGTTCATAATTCGATAACGTTCTTTTTCCTGCACTTAAATGATTACTGATTACAAACCGACATTATTTTCCAAGTTGAGAATTAAAAATTTCGGATGAATCTATGAATTTTAACAACAATCAAGCCGTTTGAAACTATAGAATGTGATTTGGTTGTTTCATCGTAAACAAAATGGCGAATGAATTTCATAAATATTGCAACATAAATAAGTGAATATATATTATATTGCTATATAATTTATACTATATACTATATACATGTATTACTATATACATTAAGTATTCTAGAGCGGATTTATATTTTTAATTCAAAATTAAGTCTCAAGGTTAAAGGAATGGAGACGACCTACAATTTTTTACAGAATGCGAATGGCTAAGGTGGGAAGCACTTTTTCAGGACAAGACATACTCTTGTAATTCATCGCAAGACGAAGTAACCCGTGAAAAGCATTTCTATTTTGTTTTGGAATGGAACCTTTGGCGTAATAGTGATACGAACTTACCATTATCCCAAATTTATTTTATAAGAAGAACAAAGTTAACTCTCAACTGTCAAAAATATGAAAAAATATGTAATACCACCCGATAACATGAATTCATTACGAAATTCTACAGCAAGCAACTTTCCGGTCTTGCATTTTAATATGGTGCGTGATCATAAACTACAAACTACAAACAGCATGTGTCATAAACCAAAAACAAAAATAAATTATCTTCCGCAAAATAATTGATATACCACTTTCTATTTCACTTTTAATTATTTGAGTTTACATTTTTAATTATAAAGAGCTTCTTGTTTATTGGAAACATTGCTGTCGGGTCAACGGGCCCCGATTTGTATTTTTTTTTAAATTTATCATAAGCATAAGAAAATATAAATATTTGCACAAATAAATTCCAATTTCAAGTCTTCTTAAGAAAGATTTTCTTTCATCACACCCGTGTAAAATAAACAAGTCAATAACAACATACATTTTTCATATTCATACAAAAGAGACTGGTATAAGTATCCACATATTGTGCTTTTGTAACGGTACATTGCTATCGGAAGGAAGTAAAGTGCGATTACTTTCACTGGATTGTAACACATCGATGAGTAGATACTCCGTAAAGCAGTTTTTATTTGTTTTAACTCAAAAAGACACTCAACTCATACTCAATAAATCTTTACTTAGCCTTGCCTTTTACATTTTCACCTGCAAATATTACACCGTTAGCACTTACCTTCATTTTGCGATGTTGCCCTTAAATATGTTTTAAATCCGTTATATTTATGTTTTTTTTTTGTTTGTGTTATGAATTTTGCAATAAATTCCTAAACCACTGAATTCACGTCATTCATTTGTTACACAGCACTGACACTATTATATTTGCGAAATTATTATATATTTTGTTTTTTTTTTTTTAAGAATTTGTCAAATTATTAAAAAGTCAAAACAAGGTACATATATAAATAATATCTACGCATTCGAAACGTCACTTCCTTATTTTTCACGAAAAATCGGCTTAACGATCCCGGCGATTGTTTTCTCATTAACACGAAAATTTCTCTTCCAACATTTCTCATGCGAATGCGGCAACTGCTTAAGATTGTTTGTATCAATGTCTTTCAGTGAATCTTGGTTTTAAATGAAATACAATCTCTTGGGACATGGGGTTAAAAAAAAATTATAAATTTTGGATGTGTGCTCTCTTTTTACCTACCTTTTGTACAGTGCGGTGCAATTAGTTAAAACCACTTGTTTTTATTTAATTTTTTTACTTGCCAAATAGAGTAATTTATTTTAAAATTTAATTTTTATTTAAATCGTTATAATTTTCCAATTGTTTCAATGTTTATATGTCTTGGTTCAAACAAGTTTAATTTATTTGATTACACCCAATTATCGTTTTTAAAAAAATAAATAAATTTTGCTTTTAGTAGTTTTAACTGACAATGAAAAAATTTTTTGATCATATTTAAAATAAAAACTTTACTTGGTGCGACCAAGTTGATTTAGAAAAAATATATTTTTTTTTTAAATTAAGTTAACTAGTTATCAAGTTATCAAAAAAAAAAAGTTGAACCGTTTTTGAAAAAACCACAAATCAAAAAAAATATTCTATGGGAGATGCTATTAATTTTCATACCTATTGGAATTAAGTATTTTTTTTTTTAATTTGTGGAGCCATTTTTGAGAAAAATAAGATTTTTTAAAAATGATAAAAATGGTGTTGGTGAAAAAAAAAAAAATAAAAAAATGTGTTGAGGGAATTCTATGTACCAATTTTAAGGAAAATCGTCTCATCTGCTTAAGCTGTAACCGAAAAGACAGGCAGACAGATCTAATTCTGAAACCCACTTTTTTGATAGTTTTGATAAAATCGCATTTATTAAATATTATGTAATATCAGGCGTGTTTTTTTGCAAGCCCGGTGGGGAATGCAGGAAAAAAACGACCAGAGGGATTAGTGACAGCAACACAGAAACAAAATGGAGTTTTCATACAAACTATCGATAACAAGTATATAATTTATGCCGTTAACACAGTTTTTCTGTGTGCTTAATTTAAGCCCGGAGAATTATCTCGGTTTATATTAGCCCGTAGGGGATTAGTTGTTGTTGTATTTAACAGGGTGATTGTTTAGCACCGACGTTGTTTTTTTCGACCAATTCCCTCCGGGCTTACAAAAAAACACGCCTATCATAACTTTAACGAATTGCGGTCATTTAAAAAACTCATAACTCGAATAAAAAAATTAAAAAAAAAATTCTTTATTTTAGGTTTTATCGTTTCAGTGAATTAATAAGCAATATGTGCCTAACTAAGTGAGCCGCAATGTATTGATGATTGCTGCCACAAACGCAGTCTGGTTCACCAGAAGAAGCCAATCCAAATCAAAGCAAAACTATCGGATAGCTGAAATATGCGAATGGTGTCTGTTTGAGAGAAAGGCCCCCACCTTTTGGAAGCTCTCATCGAATACCCGTGCCTACCTCGAATCGCTTTTAAACCTTTTTTTTATTATTGAATGCCCCGATGAAATGAAAGTGAGAGGAAACCGTGATGTCATAAGAGTCTATAATATGATGCAGGAAAACAAACTAAATTAAAATAGGAGCAAGAGGGTAACACAAAAACTAGTATTGATGCTTTTTGATAATGAAACTTTATATGAGGCAGCTGAGGCAGTAGATTTACGTTAATGTTTTTAAACTGCATATATAAAAGGCTTAAGCGGAAAGATATTCATGTTTTTTTTCTTGTATATGTATAGTAGGTATGGTATATGATAATATTTTACTTTGGGCTAGTGGACCTGGGGTTTTACTGTCTTGACTTCTTACTTCCTGATGACTTTTAAGGGTATCTTATATGCTGTGGAATAAAATCCAAATCTATGTGTGTGAAGTTTTATCTTCTCTTTGGCATTTTTTTTATTTTACGGTAGACCGAAGATATTTATTTTAACACAGGTTCATATTTCCGTTTAAGTTTAAGCATAATGCTATGGCACACAATGTTGCTTGGTTTCTGAGTTGTGGGAAATATTTGAATCGGGATATTTTAAATCGGAAATGTACTGTCCGAAGGTACAGTTGTTGTCAATAACTAAAACTGATATTTTTTTTAGAGATAAAGGATAGATAATTGTTTCGCGATTTTTCGTCAACTCTGAATTTAAAATTTCTCTATTTAATTTTAAGTTTAATTACTAATTTAAATTTAGTAAGAATGCCAAATTTACAGTACATCTACAGTACAATACAATTGAATACTTTTGAACACAAAATACGAATTCTGTAAATGGTTCTGACTTTTGGAATATTATAATTAGCGTGACGCATTGTAGACAGGCCAACATTTTGTTGAATTATATAAAATTATGTGAAATTTAAAATCCAGACTTTTGTTTCACTGATTTACAAAACGTCGAAATATCGTTTGCTTTCCCAAGAAAATTAAGAACAAAGCAGCTATTTTCTTTTTTCACAGTCTAATTTCATTTCACCTGATGATGTATTGTTGACACTGGCATTTGCCTGCAGACTGAACATACTTTAAGCGGAGGAATGGAAGTGAAGCTACTGTTTTATAAGAAATTTTTTTTAACACATGCCCGGAATAATGATTTATGAAAAAAACATTTCTGACGTTTATCAATGTTGCTAAAAAATATTCTAGAATATCCACATTTTGAACATATTTACATATAATTATATCCATAATTTTAAATGTGCAACAATTAGGTAATTTGTGTTACAAAACTCTGCAAAAAATGCAAACGTCAAGTTTCGTCCAGCTAAAATTGCGAGGATGGAAAATAATATTTTAATGGATGCTAGAGCAAGCTGCTTATTATTTTTTAAATAGTCTGATGTTCACAATTGATACTGATACTTCACAATTTTCTTACTTTAAAATTTCAACCAAAATGTTCTTAGTTTTAAATAATGATATTAAACTTCAGCTTAGCATGTCAAAAACAGTGAAAGTTCATGCATCGTAAGCACATACATATTACGTGACATTTAGAGTTAGTATATGATACTAAAAAGATAAAATAGGTATTTTAACTTTCGAAAAATGTTAAAAAGTTTGAACCATGCTAAATCGTTTAAAATTTTGAAAATCCAAATTTATCCTAGCATCATACTAAAAATACTTCAACATCATAATAAATCGTCTTAAATATTACACGATTATGCCAAATTTTCTTAGATTCTAGTTCAATATGCATCTCTTCATAAAAATGTGTGATATTGAAAAATTAATATTAAAAAAATACATATATTAATAAAAGAGAAAATGGAATTAGGTAATCAACTTTAGGAAATAGTTTTAAATTATATCAACTCTCAATGCTGGAAAAAAAAATTCTCTTACAGAAAACAACAAAACCCTTTAGAGATGATAAAATTTTCTAAAAATAGATTAATAAAAAATGTTTCTTTTCAATACAGGAGATTTGAAGCGACCACTCGGGCGTATACGTACTATGTTTTATTATATTGAATTCCTAACATTTCTTCAATTGTATATTAGATTAAAAAGTTCGTATTAATAAACATTTTGTTTGAAAAAATAAAAGAACTTATCTATCTATCTATCTAATAAACATTTTGAAAAGTATGTGTCATGTTGTTACAAAAAATCAATATAACATGGCCTTGTCTTGTTTTCTGAATGCAAGTACAATTTTGCAGAACTGAAATATTTTCGATACATCTACTGCATTCAAAAACTCGATAGATTGCTTATATGATACGTAATAATTTCCTGGACAGCCCCCTATAAAATGGAAAGTATCTTCTCCAACCTTTATATCGTAGTTGCCACAAGCAGAGGTAGATTCTGCCTATGTGGCATGAATATATGTTTTTGTGTATATATAGCTTCAAGCTGTAGTAATCTTTGCAGATACAAAAAGTGTACCAAAAAATTTATCTTTTCAAAAAGGTTATACAAAAAAATGCAATGCATGAGATATACAAAATACTTAAAAGAACCCCAATCGGCTGAGGAGAATAAGGTTAAATTGGTATGATTGGATTTTATTCAAAACTAATCCCGTAAATGCGACTGAGAAAATAATAAACAAAAGTATTTTGAGGAAAAACTTAATCCTTTTAACTAAATTAATATAAATTAAATCTTTTCATGCACAACGTTAACTTAAAAAAAAATTTCGAGTTTCGGTTTCACTTATTTCACTTGCGTAAATTTGTTTTTTTTTTCTCGTAGACAATAGCAATTTAAACTAATTTATTTTTTTGTATACCAAGGAATCTTCTTGACTTTGTAATTTTATTCTTATAGCTAATGAAGCAAAATATTGCAGGTAATGAAAGATAAGAGAAAACATATCCAGAATCCAGACACAATTTGTGCTGATCGGTTTAATTTTAAGTATTAAAGAAAACTGTGTGGAAAATTAGAAAACAATATAATATATCCAAATATATTTATGTATAAGTCCATCTAACTCTTTTGTTATTTCTGTTTTGGAAAACATACATAGATAATTTGTAATAAAGTTGAGTAATCCGATTTTTGCAATGGGATACTGTGGCCCGTGATTGACCTTTTTCGAGGATATTTATTTTTGCAATATCCCAAGATGAAAAGACCTTTATATGTTTCGGTTATTTTTTAGCTTATTTTCATTAGTTTTTATTTTCATGACAGCAAAGCCAGGAATAACTGTTTTAATGATATCTTTTATTTAAATTTAAATAAAAGAAAACAAAAAGATTGTATTTATATTTATGAAGAAACCTTAGAAAAAGGCAATTTTATTTTCGCTCAAGTAATCGCCCTCCTGGAACGCAATTGGTCCATCCATAAACATAAAAGGACATTTTCCCGATATCACTTGAATGAAGTGAATCACTATAAATTTGTTTTGTTTATAAAGAGTTTGGAGAATATTCTATGAAATTTACTATGACTATCTGAATTTTTTGGTAATTTTTAACTTAGCGTTGAGACGGTTGTCAAGGTTTTTAGATTTTTTCAACGGATCTCCAGTCGCATTATGACGACGTCCATTAACGATAAAACCTGTCAATTTTCCATAAGAAATCTTTACGAAGCTGGCGACCATCTATGGCTCCCTTTACTCTTTAAAAATGAACTAAATTTATTTCATAGTTTTTATTTATATTTTTTTTTTCGATTTAAAAAATAAGTTCTTAACAAATATTTTATATTAAACTAAAACATCTATCAATTTTTATGATTTGTTGTTTTTCTTATGCACATAATTCACATAAACAAATTTACGAAAATATTGCATATGTATAATAAAGTCAAAGATTCAACATAATCCAGTGAATATTTCAATATAAAAGTCAGCATATTAGTGTAATTTGAATTTTTTTTTTTCAACCTTGATATCTGCACTCTGCCAAAAACGAAATAAACATTATAACGAACTTAATTTAACGAAGTAATCTAATTAAGTCACATCTATATGGATGCTCTTAATTAATGAGTCAGTGAGTGACATTTTTCGTCACAAATAAAAACACTTATTGACCCAGAAGCTGTTTTTATTAAACCTTAGGAGCATTGGCGCATTTTAAGTTTCAGCGCCCCGTGGCAATAAGCTTATCGCCTCATAAATTTAAAAAAAGCAAGAAATTTTTTATTATGACAAAATGCTATTCAAAATTAAATATTTTTATTTTTTTTTTTGCGATACAAAAATTTGCAAATTCATCAAAGTAATCTTTTAGTTATGGAAAACGAACATTCTACACTTCAATTTGTCATTGCAGTGCACATCAGGAACATAATTATGTATGCAATACTTTACAGTATATGGAAATACTTCTTTCAAGTTCTATTTATTTATATGCAGGGGGTTAGGTTGCCTTAAACTCATGACGTCAAGAACTATTTAAAAAAAAAATGGCCCTGGCTTTGTATGTATGTATTCTTCTGAGGATTTATTTTCACAAAAGTGATTCGTTATAGAGCTTGTAAACTAATTCTAAATCTGTTTCTAAACCTTGTATAGTATTTTTGAAATAAATATCTCCCAAAATTCCGAAAATATGACCTGGCAAAGATTCACTTAAAATAGCTTCAATGTTTTCAAGCCCAAAAAATGTGCAACCATTCCTTGCAGTTTTCCGCCCAGGCTATGGCCCTCATGGCCTTAGATATGAATACGCCACTGAAGGCCACGAGATATGTAAATTTATCATAATCATATACATACATGCCTTAAAACTGAATGTGATTGTGTTATAGTTACTGAGTTATACTTTTATATACATAATGTAACTTTGTATATTTAAATTTGATTACAAGACATTCATTTATTATGGATGAACGAAAAAAATAAAAAGTTTTAGTTTTTTATTGCTTGTATTTGTTTTTTATGTAAAAAAAAATAATTTTGTGTAGGTAAAAATTTTATCTTACAAATCAATAACATATGTGTAGGTATGTACATATAATCGTAATTTTTTTTATTTCGACTGCCTCTACAGGGGATCTATTGATTTCGAATAATTTTTAATTACGAAAGCCTCTAAGTATCTGCACCTTATAATATTGAAACTATAGCATAATTTCAAAAATATTGTAAAAATATGTTTTTGGACGAATGACTTATATATTTTTTGTTTAACAAGATCGAGCGTCTTTACTTCTGTCTAATGTTGATATAATAACTTAGGCTGTCTACAAAACATAAAACTTATTATTGGTGAGCGTAACGCATGCGCAATTGATCCAATTTTTTGTTTGTGGTATAAAAATGATTTTAAATAATAAATACATTGGCTTATAAGATGTAAAGTAATAAAATTATATATTCACGAATTTCGTGACCTGCAGTACCACTTGATATAATCGTCAATGCTTCGGACTATCAAGCCGAAATACCAGCCTATTCCATTCAAATAAAAATTTTTCACGAAGACTGCCTTTTGCAAGGAAGTGACAAATTCTCTAACAGTATAGCCTGTTTCACAATACGACGAGAAAACGAGAAGTTAGCGTGGCGAGATCTCACAGTTGTTCCGTTTTTTATACTAAAATTTAAAACTGTGAAATAATACATAATAAAACATTTATCGTCGTCAAGTCGCGTCCTTTTCTTTTTTTAATTTTTCAAACTTATGATATGACGTGAAACGACGACCATTATTTTGTGTTATTTTATTATTTTAAATTTGTCTTTAAAAGAGGAAAACTATACGCATAGATATCGTCACGCTGACGACGACGTCTCGTTTTATCGCCGCATTATGAATCAGGTTTAAATCTTTTCATAATAGTGCCTCTGATCTTAGACGTTAAGGTTCCTCAGAGAAATAAAAGTCCCCTTCATTCCTGCCGATAAAAAACATGGTTATTCACGAGCTGTCAAGCCACTAATTTATTTGACTTTTGCAACATCACAATTTTCAAGATCCTTCAGCTCCTCATTTGAAATAAGATCTTAGGGCAATTTCGCAAGGGTACATAATGCCATATTCCAACATTTGATTTTTCGTCGTTTTAATAGGTTTCGTGACATAAAGCCATATTTTAAAATATAGGTATGACATAAGCCCATATTGGAGCACATGACCTTTCGTCGATTTGATGAAGTGTATTATAATGCCGCAGTTCTTTGCGACTTAACATCATACATAAATTAAATATCATCACCACTCAAAAGATTGCTGTCCAAAAGAAGTATGTTGACATTGGCACAGCGACTGTACATACTACATACCTTAAGCGGAGAAACGGAGTTGCGTCAGTGGGACAGAGGATCCAAAGAGCAAGTTTACATTTTTGGATCCTACGAAAGCGAGGCGGGGACATTCAAGATAGGTGCTTTTGTCAAAGAAAACTGATTCCAAATGCCTAAATGAACTCCGTTTTTTTATCATTTTTATGACCTAATGTCAATATAAAAATAACGATTAAAAGGCCAAAATGTTGGAATATGGCCTGAAGTTTCTGTGTGAAAGCGCTATTTGGCTTTATTTCAAAACATTATTTTATATAACATATATAACACTTATATATGTTTTGTATTCCGTTGACCTTGAATTTTGAACAGTATTTTTATTTACTGTGTAGTTTTTATTTTATTTGTCAATTTTTTTATCACTGATATTTCTTCTTTATTCTATTTTTTCGGTTTTGACTTTTTTTTTTAATGTTGTTAATATTATTAATTATTAAATAAATTTCAAATGTTTGATTTGATTTGAGATAAATCATTAACATTTTTGTATAAAATTCAAAGCTATATGCACATAATATAGTTACTTTATAATAAATGCATTGTGTAATTTTTTTTAATAAGATGGTGCGAAAGTTTTGCAGCCTCACGGCAAGTGTGTTACACACAAAACACCTTATAAATTGAAATTAATTCTTGACCTGCGTCAAATTTTTCATACAATCTCCCTTCTTATATGTTCAACGAATTATTGACTTCCAAATCGAGTATGGAGAACAAAAACTTGCGTGTGGCTAGTAAAAATGCTGGTTTCAAATGCAATTGTAAAATTGGGATGGATTTAATCACACGTCCTTAACACAATGCGAAGTACATTGGCTCTGAGGGAGCTTGGCCTAAGTTCGTTCGGATCCTAACTGGGCAAAAAGTTTTTCAATTAATATTGAACTTTAAAATGACCTAGCACCACTAAAATGAGTCTGATGGTCGGCCTGGCAGTCGTAAAATAGCTATAACTCAAGCCTATAAAAATCTTGGTGGTAGTTCACCCAAGTATTGTTGTTTATTCAAACCTTTAGTAGAAAAAAAATGTTGCCCATTCACGATACAGCCTGTCAACATTCTATTTAAAATCTCTAGGAACCTTGCGACCGTCCGTCCTAAGGACCGTCTGAATGTGAATGGCCCCTAACTATTTATTGAGAAAATAAAGTCTGTCATCTCTTAAAAATTAAATTCCAGTCTATATTTTTCAAAATAGAAGTTTAAATAAAATATTACAATGCCAAACCACAAATTAAAATAAATGTCATACAATTTAATTAAATATTCCTTTAACTTAACAACAATTTCAAAATCATTATGAATACGACTCATTACATAGAATATGATTTTTTTTTATTAAAACAAAAAAATAATATTTACCATTTTTGAAAATCCTGTCTTTGTATCTAAATAATTTATTTTTTCATGAACAAGAAAAACATCGTCATGATTCATCATACAAAGCCATTTAATGACCACCATGTGCTTCAAATGGAATAAGTATATATAGAGGTACATTTTGTATGACATCTGAAAAATTATGCCACTTAATACTTAATTTCGTCAACCTTAAGATAAACAATTAGTTAATACATATTTATCCATTCACCTTAAAAAAAAATTATGATGACATTATTATTTCGTTTTTTTGTCCACTAAAAATGTTATGGTTAATGCAGAAACGAGGGTAAGCCCTTTACGGTTCAATGCAATGAGGCTAATCCTCCAAAGCGGGTCACAAATGGTTAATATTTCAAACATAAAATACCTCATTGCAATATCTGTGTTACATTGGGGATAGTAATTTCATTGAATTAGACAATTTTTTTGACCCGTCAAATAATATCAAAGTATCAACATGATGCAAGCTATACAAGGTGTTGAGTAAATTAAATATTTCATTCACTTGATTGTCTGACCTCCCCTATTTACAAAATATTGATCTAGGAAAAATTGTATCGAATTGCAAGATTTATAATGCCTTTATAAATTTTCGAATAGGAGCCTGAATGTATTTTAAAAGCTGCATATAGGACTGGTTTGGGCAATTTTACTTTGCTTTCACTGGAAGATATATATACACATGCTTATCTATCGTTGATAGTTATGGGTATAAGAAATTGAGATAGTTAACGATTTTCTGTGAACGCATTTTTATAAATCTGCACTATTTCCGGCTTCGAGTAAATAAATAGTTTGTTTCCGCATAAGGACTGAAGATACACCAACACATCATACTCGCACATACATATATATGTACTTTTGGTTTTTTACCAGCGCCAACCTAAGAGCATTTTTGGTATTGGTGGTATGTTGTGTTGGATTGTGTAAATTGAAATGGGATTATTTAATAGAGCAATTTGTTTTCACGACATGTTTTTTTTTGTAATCAATTAAGTTTCTTTTTCCCACAGTATACAAAAAAATCAATTAATTTTTATATTGTGGTAATAGGTAATGAAAATTGTATAAATTGTATGGAAGGTATGCGAATCAAAAGTTAGATATAAATACAAAAAAATAAATACTTTGTTAATACATCACATGATTAGGTTGGGGGTCCCAACATCAACAATAAATAATGAATGGCATCATTAAAAAAAATATGTATATGTAAGTATATATGTAGTTAAGTTTTAAAAAAGAAACGCAGCGAATTGGATAGTTGTGTACCTGATAATAAGAGAGGTATGGCAACGAAAATAATATTTGTTGTATTGGCAAGTATAAAGGTTTTTACTTTTGTTAATGCAATATTTGATGTTATAGTTTATTTATTATAGAACTTCTTATATTAAAAATAATAAAGAGAAAAATCTCTTAAGGTAAGAACCTATGAATATGATAGGTGCGTATACAAAATATTTGTCAATGGAAAAAAGCTACACAACACAGTAGGTCCTTAAAAAAATAATGTATACAAATATGTATGAATTTAGAGGAAAGTGTTAATAGCCGAAATGCGTTATTGATAAATAATATCAGTCTTATTTATAAACTCATTCCACAGCAAGTCTAACTTTGGACAACTGCGCAACTTACCAACCAAACCAAAACATTATTTATGATCATGTTCCATCAATTGTCTAACTTAGACACTCCAATTGGTTTTCCAAAGCTTTTCTAAAGTGGGTGCAGATACCCAGATGAACTCAGAATTTAAATGAATGAAATGTTGACGAAATTGGCACTTTACAGGTATGTATGTCAGTGAGGATATGAGAAAATAATTCAGACAACTGTTGGGATATTTATAAAGAGGCTAGCTGGACTTAACTTTACTTCTGTATAACGGTTTGACGCGAGGAGTTCTTTCATTATACCCGATGCTGCTAAGCGGTCTTCGAACAGTTTTTGGCACTGGAATCCCGCATAAGATTCAGCGTGGTTTTCCTTTTGCAAATTTGTCTAGTAAAACGTTGTAAAATTTTTACAGAATTTCTTTGTAACGGGTGGTTAAATTTTAAGGGCCGATGTTGAATGTGAACCACACCTAAACATTAAGTTTTTTTCTGCATTTCATTTGACATTTCTTAATTTCAGACTAACTCAATTTGAAACATTGAAAGATACAGCGTCGTCAATGGTCAGAATGGTGGCAAGAAATGGCTACAATGGATGATTAATTTTCGAAGAAAATCATCTTCAGTGATGAGGCACATTTTCACCTCAGTGGATTCGTCAATAAGCAGAATTGCCGCATTTGGGCGAATGATAATCCAAGAGTTATTGTCGAAAAACGGCATCATCGGGCCGTATTTTTTCCAAAATGAGGCCGGTCAGGCAGTTACTGTGAAAGGTGTTCGCTATCGTGAGATGATAACGAACTTTTTATGGCCCGAATTGGAAGATATGGATGTGGACGATATGTGGTCTCAACAGGACGGTGCCACTTGCCACACATCTAACGAAACAATGGCTCTTTTGCGCGATAAATTCAATGGCCGTGTTATCTCACGTGGTGGCGATGTCAAATGGCCGCCAAGATCATGTGATTTGACACCGTTGGACTTCTTTCTTTGGGGTTATTTGAAAGAAAAGGTGTACGTCCATAAGCCAGCAACAATTCAAGAGCTAAAGGATGAGATAATTCAGCATATAAACGGCATAGAACCTCAATTATGCCTCAGTGTCATCGAAAATTTAGACCATCGGATGGAGGTGTGCCGCCGAGGTTGCGGCGGCCATTTGGCCGATATTTCGTTCTATACATAATTGAACCATACCAATATTATCATAATAAAAAGAAATGACAATAATTTCCTAAATAATTTGTGTTTTATTCAAAATCAACATCGGCCCTTAAAATTTAACCACCCTGACACTGATGAATGATTGATATGCTTCTGTTAACATAATCAGCAATAATAGATATAACTAAATTAGAATATTAAAAAGTCCCATTTTAATTTCGCACGAATTCGTATTGTATATATTTAAAATGTTTTTACTAACTCGTTTTCTTCTATCTGTACGAATTCTGCTATGATTCAAAATGTAATTCTCAGTGAGCTACAAGGACTTCAAAGGGAATTGCACAGAACATATCAAACTTGGGGACATTCATGTCGATTTTAGACATCAAAAAATATCTACATATGTATAAATCAAACATGAATTTATATTTGAGCAGGTTTAATATCAATAAAACAAAATCGAGGTTATAGTTTATGTTAATTAACCAATTCACAAATTAGGATGGAGAAATAGAGTAATTAAGTTAAAAATACAGGTAAACATTTTAATTAATTTGTAAATCAGAAAATAATTAAGCATTTTTTATTGATTGTGATGCTAAAATTTAAATCGTAACGTTACGAAAATGTTTGCATTGGTTTGGGTACTTAAGCCATAAAATAGGCAAGATTTTTTCTAAGAAAATTGATTAAAATTTAATTCGTTGCATACTCTTAGTCAAATATTTTTTTTGACGATAAAATATTTTGTATTCATTTATTAATATAAACTGCAAGTCTCATCGTATTAGTTTTACAATGGGGATGTAGGTATTCATGTTGGAACCTTGTACCAAAAAAAACAACATTAGATGCTTAGCATTTTGGCTCTCAGCCCGAGGAAAATCAAGTATATTTAAAAGAAGTTACCCATTTAAAAATATCTTGCATAAACTGAGAACTACCAGACATTATGAAAAACACACACAACGGACGGAACAAGATCGTGAAAGGTGGAATCTACGGTTTACCTTAATTTCCTTTCTATCATCCCATAAAATAACATCGAAAAGTAGGGCTCTAGCAAATTTTACGCACAGTGTGGGGCAGCTCATAATTATGGTTCAGTCCGTCGGAAATAAATAAAAAAAAAATAATGAGAAGATGACTTATACTGTTCTTATTTTCCGTTATTTAACTTTGCAATGCATTATTTGGAAAAAAAACTTATTTTCTCATGTTAAGCGTCTATTTGAAGGGTCTAATTGGGAGTAAGATTTTAGTGCGTCTATATAAATGTGAAAGTTAAAACAAGGGTCCAAAAAGTGTATAAAGTTTAAATAAAGTTAACCTTCAAGTATAGAATGGATTTGACAACTTCAGGTAGGTACGTTATTTCTAGCATTTTCAGTTTTTCTTCCACAACAAGATTTCAGAATGTTCATTTTACATTTTGCAAAAAACCGGTGCCTTTTATTTTAACTAGTACTTATCGCCTTTGGTCGAAATTCAACCATCTGTATTTATATTTAATCAGTGTATTTGTTATTCCAGACGTTTTGTATGGGGAATCCATGATTTCACATAATATGTATGTGTATGTCTATTTTTACTCGCATGTAGTCACATACTCTCTTCGGAAGCGAAAACGTAAAATTTTACTGGGGATACAATTTTTCCGGTCATTGGAGTCGTGAATCGAGTTTTGGACTATTAACCTTTTACAGTGTTTCACCTTGATTTAAATTGTTTTGTTTTCGAAATTTTTTAAATCGAAATGTTTTTTTAATAAGTGAGTGAGTCAGTCGTAGATCTATATATGTTTGCCGCTGTCTTAAATTAAAGATTAAATTCAGTTTTACGCGAATAACTACCGTACTTTTGATTTTTGAAAAACAATACCTAACAAAATTCAATCATTATTTAAAATAGCGGCAACTCTACAACGAGTTGATGATCAAAAACATCTCAGAATTTTTTACTGAATTATTTCCTATTTATTAGTATCTAGGTTTTTACCATTTTTTAGTGATATTTCGACACAATTTGACCTATTAATACCTACCCAAATAAACAAACTGAAGTCGATAACCTATATTTTTTTTTGAAAAAACCATAACGACAAAAAAATCGTGGAGCAGCATTAAAAATCAGAAAGCAAAAACTACTTTTTTTTCAAACACGCAAAACTGCTTTTATCTATAACTTTATCGCAAAGCATCCTAAAAATTTCATTTACTTAATCGCATAAATACGTCAAATACGTTAATGCCACACTTCATAATGTATCGTATACCTACCTACTAAGATAATTTGTTCATTCATCGACCACCGACCGAGCCTCTTACAAATGTAGATATACCAACTTATTAACATAAACATACAACATACCTACATACCTACCTACTCGTACATACAATGTTTTGGTTTTTATTTTAGGCTGCTGCAGCTGTCTATTTCACAAAAGACAAAACAAGAAATACCTATGAAAGCGAGACGGTGTTTCCATCATATATCCTGATCTTAATTGTATTGTAGAAATGGTATGTACGTCATTTCATTGCAACCTTTTTAATCAGTGCGTCTACACAACGAAGAAAAAATCGTTTTAGTATTATACATTATGTATAATATACCCTGCCTTATCTCACACCCTTAAAATCTATCTTTTACACAATAAAAAATCTTACATGCTGAATACGAGAATATCTTTCATAATTATCGCATCTGTTGAATTTTTTGCTGAAATCTACCCTTCTCTTTTTTTCGCACATAAAATGTTACCTGTCCTTAATGCGCTCTTTCATTAATACAACCATGTAGCCTGGTAATTAACCGTGGTATGGTACACAATATCCGTATTTTATTATCTTTTATGATGATGATCTAGATAAGTATAATATGCAAAATGAAACAATACGGATCTGAACGACTAAGCGTTATACCTATACCATCTCTTTTTTTCTTTCATTTGTTTATCTTTCATGAATATGTTGTATCTCTTCTCTTCTTAACATTAAACGTCATAGCAAAAATTAAATTTTTAGGTCATGAAACTTCATCCCGATAGAGAGCGAATCTTTTGTCGTTGTTATGCATATTTTTGATTATCCGTTCGGATCAAATCTCATCACAAAAAGCGACTATTTTTGATTATGACTGTCAGTTTCGACTGATGAAATTTGTTAGCAAATTTGTCAAAATTTTCAATGATGTTCAATAAAAGCTATAACTATTCTTAAGTCTGGATGTAATTAGCTTTTATTGCATTTAACATGTGAATTGTTTTCCACCGACCTTGTTTTGATATGTCTTGTTGAGCTGCGATAAAAAATATTAACCTTAATTTATAGACCTTTCACACTCTCGCACAGTTTAAATACAATATCTAATAACTATGTACGTATGTCAAAAATGTGTGAAAAATCATGTTAAACAGCGTCGCATCAAAATATGATATTCATCTCACAAGACTTCAAAAATAGTTCAATAGTTCTTATAAATACATTCTATGTCTTTATGGCATAATCTTAATGCAAATAATTTAAATGTTCTTTTTTATAACAAAAAATAATTACTCATAAGTATATTGAATATATATTATGTAAATACGAAGTCTGAAAGAAATTTTATTTTTAGTTTCTTTTGTTTAAATAAATAAATAAATTTAATAATTTTTTTTTTAAATATAGATTTATATAAAAAAAAGTCATTTCGGAATATACTTCGATTTTTTCTTCAAATCTACTTCGAATTTTTCTCCGAAAATGGTAACGCTGTAATGGCAACACTGTTCAGCAAAACGATTATCTCCGTCGCTGTCTCGCAGTAGCAACCTTCAAAGCACAAACTACCCAACTCGATTCGGTCGTTCGTCCGTTTGAGTTTTTCTCATTCGTGTCCGTACACCATCACGACCTAACAACACAACCCCACATCGGCAATACCATATTAAAATTTAGTCATGCGCTGCGTTGTATTCGCGTCACAACGTTACGTCCGGATAAATAATTTTGATTAAAAACATTGTGCGTATTTATGTCATTCAAATTATGTACTTTAAAATGGCTTTCGAAAGAGAATTGATTAAACTTGTGAGGGAAAGAAAATGCTTGTATCAAACAAAATCTCGATCAAATACAAATAATCAACAGCGTTTAAATGAATGGCACAGAGTAAGTGCTGCGTTGCGAAAACCAGGTATGTAAACCAAATGGGTGATTCATCTTTGATATGATTGTTTCTGTATCTATATCTATGTACGTTGTACACTTTTACACATACATAAAGTTTCTACTGTATTTTTACTGAAACTATACAATTTTATTTTTTGTTAAGTGATTGAGTGCAGACAGAGATGGCGAAGCTTGCGTGACCGCTTCGTGAGAGAGAAAAAAAAACTCGACCTAGGGGAGACATCGAATGGTGAACAGCAATGGGAATACTACAACGACATGAAATTTCTTATTCCTTCGGTTAAACCAAGGTATGTAGGTATTTTGAATTTTTGACCTGTGTCAAGTAGGGTGTCACTGTTTTTTATTTTGTGGACAGAAGGAGCAAAAGAGAAAGGACATTTCAACAAGGCGCTAAAATATATTTAAATCGTGAATTGAGCGATAATTTTGTTAACGTAAGCAATAGCCGTGATGAAGGGGGAGACTCTGTGGCTTATAATGAATGTTACTCTTTTGATGAAATGTTTGATACAGAAACTACAACACCGCAAGAATTCAATGATGAGTCGAAACCGAATGACGCTACTGGAGAAGTAATGTCGGAAGAAGACGAGGACTACGAAGAGCAAAAATTATTAATTAAAAAAAATGCATCTACTGCGTTGCAAAACACCAAAGACGAAGACTGGATTGAAGATGATTTTGACAAATATCCTATAATTAATCAAAGTACAAATGAAAACCAAACCAATATTTTCAAAAACATTGCAAACAATCCAATGACAACCAGACAATCTGAGAAAATGGCGACAGCAACAACAACAACTGTTACAGATCCTGCTGGAAGTTTTTGCGAACTTATGGATTCACTAAAAACGGAAATCAATAAAGTTTTGGTTGAAGAAAAGGATGAAAACGATCTGTTTTTAGAGTGCATGGGCAAGAAAATGAAAAAATTGTCTCAAAGGGCGAAATTCAAAATTCAAGCTAAATTGTTGGAAAGCATAACTGAAGAGTTATTAAAAGAAATTCAAGAATGAGATTAAAAGTCGAATGATATCTAGGAGATGCTTTTGTAAGATGCAATGTTATATTGGTGTTATATATAGACGATTCGATTTATGTTGTATAACAACCTACCTATAAACAAAAACTTGTTTTCCCAAAGTTTATTTACTAAGTCTTGTGTATTTTATTGATGTACCTATGATTAAAAAGAATTAAAAATTGATTCTTAAAGTAATCAAATCTATTGTTAAATTCTATCGAATAAAAAGTTTAAAATAAGTCAATTAAGCATTAATTTGTATCTGTCTAATTTAAATTAGGAGAATGAGTGTTTTGTTTTGTTTTTAAAACCTGCTTTGTTTTGCAAAAAATTGTAGGTTCTTAAATGTGGTAAAGTCATTTACCGGAGAGAAAGTATGTATTGCTCATAATTGGTACTGTTTACCAAACAAATATTCGCAATGATGAATTTGCTTGTCAAAGCCTAGTTCTACACTTGTTAAGAAGAGAAAAAAAAATAAATTTTTGCAAAACAATTTTTCGACTATTCACTGCCCCTCTTATTGTTTAAAAATATTTGTAAGAAGAAATCTTTGTATTTGTGTAACTATTGTTTACAATGGATCCTATCGATTGGGTTTATTGAAATAGGGAAATATTGTCAGAAAATTGGAAGTTTTGTTTGGGAGAATCCCGAATATGTTATGTAGGTACATAAATTGTGCTGATTAAAAAAGCTGAAGTGCTTGAAATGGAAGAAATTTTTTTGCACACATACATACCTTAACATTTAGGTACTTAGCTACGGATAAATGTAAATAATTTTTAATTTTTTTTTATCCTGATATTAGGGGCTATCACTTGGTCTTGGTTAAAGCAACAGTAAAAGAGTATATAAAACTCATTCAGTACGCAAAATCGAAATAATGAAATGATTAAACCATCACTTCGTTTTATCTTTGTTTCTATTTTTCTGTGTTTAACTATTTTTATTTTGCTGTGTTTTTATGATAGTGTACCACAGAAACTGTAGTTTATGTGAGAGTATGTAGCCAGGTCAGCAACATTTTTTGCAAGTAAACAATAACAAACAAATAGAGATTATAAATACTATAATAAAATGATTTGTTATTGTTTGTGTGTAAAAATTTTGCTGAGATGCTATACACTTTCTCCAAAACACGGCTTATAACAAATCATTTTTGTTTTGTGTACAAACAATAACAAAATATGTAACTATTATCATTTTGTTGGTTATTGTTTACGTGTAAAAACTTTTGCTGAGCCGGGTATACACTATAACTACCTACACCTATAAAAGAGGTATCACTCATCAGTAGGTCGAACTTTTTCTTAGAACAAAAAAATTAGGTATCTACCTTTACTATCAAGACACTCCTACCTAATTTTTCTCCAAAAATTTCCACAGTGAGTGAATTTCCACCATCTTGAATTTTATGAATTTTATTATTAATTATTAACAGCCTTCTTATCACTTTAAAATTGTTTGTAAAAACTGTAAATTAAATTTTTTGTACAAATCCCATCAATTCTTAGTTACATCATTGTGAGTAAATTATATTTTATGTTTTTTTTTCCGAGATATTCGAGCCGAAAAAGATTTTTGAACAATTTTTAGTAGTTTTGTTTTGCAATTTTCCTTAAAAAAAAAAACTGTCACTTGAACGGTTTTATAAACTTTATCATTTATCATTAGATGTA
Organism: Epistrophe eligans; assembly: GCA_951394125.1. Taxonomy (NCBI): domain Eukaryota; kingdom Metazoa; phylum Arthropoda; class Insecta; order Diptera; family Syrphidae; genus Epistrophe; species Epistrophe eligans. The sequence continues at coordinate 58,478,861 of OX596028.1, forward strand.
GAATAATTAGCCAGGTTTCGAAATTAGTGCTTCGAGCCGAAAAACAGTTTTCAACGATTTTTAGTGTTTTTTCTTTTGTTTTTCTTGCTTTAGAAAAAAAAAAAACTCTCAATATGTTTTTTTTTTTAATCATAATTAACTAGAATCAAATATGGTATCTGTTGTGTATATAAAATAAAAATAACGCGAAGCCAACAACATTGTTTGTTTTCAAAATATTGGAACCGAAAAACGTTTTTCAACAAATTTTAGCTTGTTTTTTTGATTAAAAAAAAAAACTGTTGAATTTGATTTTTTTATTTCAATTTTTTTTAAATCCTTTATTGCGACATTGTAGAGTAAAATAAAACTGAGGTCGATGACATTTCTTGTTCTCGAGATATTCGAAATCCATAGTAATATAAAATTCCAAATGTTCATTAGAGATTTCCGCTAGAAAACTTTAAGCGCAATAAGTCTCCGCTTAACAGTATATTATTAATTCTAATTTTTTACCATATCAATGATTTCCTTTATCCTTCAAAATTTAGACTTCTCACAAAAATAAAAAAGTTAAAAACCACAAAATATAAAAATGACCATTACTTGCCTTAACAGTTACATAGATATGATTTCTATTTATTTAAATACATACATATATATGGGATAGTCCTTTTATTAGAAACTTAAAAAGGGATCGAAAGGTTTCGCTCACGTATTAATGTTATGATTTTGATTTTTATGAATGAAGGAAAGACTGACACATAAATAAACAATTTAAAATTTTTTTTCAGTAGTTTTAACGAAAACTAAATTAGAATCTCTTTAAAGTTGAATGGCACATTTTCATGATGATATTTTCTTAAAAACAATTCTTAAATGAACCCAATCTAAATTTCATAACATTATGTATTTTTTAAGAGTTTGTTTAAGAATGTTTTGACTTGAAAACAAAATGAGATAACAAAATTTTGTATTTTCTTCATTTCGTCGTTTCCAATTTAATTTATATACATAAATCTGATAATTCATTAGCTTGACTTGAAGACGAGTATTAAATATCATACTTTATTATAGTTGCTTGGCGAAATTCACCGCCAAAAAGTCAGCGTAAATGTGTTAACTATTATGTGTATTTATTTGTGAATGCAGGTTAGGTTATTAAAACTTTTAAAACTACATTACCCTAACAGCAACCTAAAGTATTTAGAGGTTTTCTCTTCATTCAAATCAGAACAGTACCCAGACCAGACTTGAGACTTGGGAGAGGCTCATTTTATTTTTTGGATTCTTCTCTTAGGGATTAGTGATGTTATAGTGTCGTCTGATGGGGGTTATTTAAAATAAAAAACAACCAAAAATAAAAATTTTCATTTCTCTAGTCTAAAGTCCTTATCTACTTTCCTTACACACTATACAGATTATAAATGTTTTTAAAATTTAAGCTGCGATAAAAGAAAATTTATGTCAAAGAATGTTTGATTGACCGTTAATCAAGCGGCTAGGTAAATACATTTTCAAAAAAGTGTTTTTTTTTATTTTTAAATAAAATTATTATTTTTCGAGTAATTTTTTTTTTTTAATTTAGTCAAATTTAAATGCCTTCAAAATAAATTAAAAAAATTAAAAATTAATTAAAGATTTTGAGACTTTTCCGTTTAAGATCTTAGGCAACTCAACACTATCATTTAGAATTGTGATACTCAAAATTCTGGTAATTATTTTGTATTAAAAATTTAGCGTAGGCATTCTCTTTTTGTTTTTATATATCATTTATTCCAAAAAGTAATCAAAAAAGTGTGAGTTTATCAATAAATAAGCCGGTTCTTGTTTTTGAGATTCGAAAAAAAAAAACACTTCACAAAATATCAAATAATGGCCGTGTTTTGGTGAAAGTGTATAGCAGTAAAATTATTGCACGCAAACAGTAACAAAAAAAATAAACAACAAATTGCCAAATGATTTTTGCGAAATGATCGAAAATATTTTTTAAAAAAACGAAATATATGAGATCGCCGGGACGAATCTTGTACGAATGACAACACTCCACATCGTGTATTTTATTGCCTTTGTAAAATAAAATGTAATAGAAGTTACTAGTTTGTCCCGATCGGTCTGTTACCGAGAGAGCAAGTGTGTTAAAATCTAGGAAACTTCTAAATAAAAATGGGTATTTTTGTATAATTTTTCCCGCTTGCGGTCAAATTTAATCGGAATCATAAACAATTGTCTTTAGAGAAATGTTTGTACTTGTTAATGTTAGTGTAACTTTTTCGTTTACCATATCTCGAAAATAAATAAAGATTTCGAAATTTCAAACAAAATTCAATTAAAGGCAGCAAAATTGTGGAATGTCATTGATATCTCAAAAATGTTATCGATTTCGGCTCAATATTATTCTACACAATAATAAAGTTGAAATAAAAAATTAATTTAATTTAAAAAAAAATGAACTGACATTTTTTTTAGTAAATGAATGGTTTGCAAAAAAGAATTAATGACATATTTTTAATGCAAATAAAAATTACTAAAAATTATTAAAAAATGTTTTACGTCTTGAATATCTCGAGAGCAAACGGCTTAACTATTGTCTTCACTTGATTGCATATCTAATAATACCTGATTATTTTTTTAAGATTATAAATAAGGTTTCTAGTTTTCATGGGTACCCACTTACCCAGTACCCAGCCTTACTCTAATGTGCTGTACTAAACCATATAGAAGCCTCTTTCCAAGTTTTGCGGCCGCTTACCAGTCAGTTAAGTATAATCAGGAAAAATTATTAGTTGTTGTATTGACTATTGCTGACTGTCAATTGAACATTGTCAAATTTATTGATGAACAAATAGTTATTAATGTGACAACTTGGTTTAATAAAAGAAAACATATATAATTTTAAATTTTTAATTTGAAAAATTATAATTTTTAAATTGACTACTGAAATTGGTAAGGCAAAAGAAGTTGGTCTCCCTTTTACTTTTTCCATTATTACTTTGCTTAATTCTATTTTTATAGATACATTTTTTGAAGGGGTACATTTTACTCTCAAGCAGGCTTATACAGGTTGTTTTGCATAAGATGCGACAAAAGCCAAAAAAAACTTTATGGTGGGTTGGTCTATTTCCCCATATTTAACCGGAAGGGTCTATTTTCTAAAAAACTGAATTCAGTCAGAAAAAAATATCAAAAACAACGGCAACACTAACAATGTCACGGTATAGCATCTTATAAATCCAGAAATCCATTACCTAATTTTCTCTCCCATCTTATGCCAAACAAACTTTACTGTATAGGTAAAGTTATAATGACAGATATGTAAACAAAAAATGTTTAGCATTTTAAAGGCGTAATTTATTACAAAATTTTTATTGAACGAAAATTAAGACAACAAAATAAAAAAAAATCTGAATACATTAATAGCAAAATATATGAATAACTTAATTTAACTTTACTGTGCAAAACGTAGTTAGCCAGTTGTGAAAATTTTTAAATAATATTTTTACTTAGTATTTCCCTTTGTGCTGCTGCTTTCTTACCTTATTTTCTTTTCTGTTTGCTCTTTTATTTGTCTTTTCGGTACTAATTTTGCTTGTTTACTTTAGATGGCGCTAAATTTGCAATCAATTGAAAATTAAGTTTCCGATAAGCTATAAAGATACTGGATAAAAAAACATGTTTTAAGTCTATATATGTATGTATATCACCGGTAAGTTTATTTTAACTCGATTTCAATATTTGTACCAAAACAATACTTTCACACACACACAAAACTAAAAAGCAGGAAATAATTATTTAAATTAAAATTTATTTTTTGTTGTATATCACGTTATATAACGGGTTATAAATCTTTATGGGGCTACATAGGAAGAATTATTTTAAATTTTTTACTTCGTTTTAAAAACCTGGTAGGTACATTACATTAAATATTTTATTTCAAAAGTTGTATAATTTCAATTTAACCATTTATTAAAATCATTGTTATTGTCAAATTTTATTGTCGCATCATTTTATTATGAAGAATCACTTTTGATTTTTATTTGTCAACAATTATAAATGCATATAGGAATTTCGAATCCATGTATACTTTTTTCTGCCAGGTATAAAAAATTTCTGGTTTTATCCAAAAACTTGCTTAAAAATTTAAATCAAAACTTTCGTGAATAAAAGAAATGAAGAGAACCCGTACGATTCATATATTATATATGTAGGTCTAGTTTTACCCTAGAAGTATTTTTAAGCGGGTTAATCTTTATTTGAAATATTTCAATATATTAAATAATAATTAAACAAAAATAAATAATCCTCAGATAATTAAGATATACATATATCAGAGTAAAAACTTTCGAACCAGTCATGCGCATTTTTATTGAAATATAAAAATACATACATGCTAAATAAAAATTCCCTCCGTTATTTTAATTGAAATAAATTATCCACACGATCTTACAACACTGTTCTCCATGCAAATGAGATGATAATTTAATCTCCGATATTCTCTCACTCTCTGCACTCAGTTTACACTCTTGTCTCGATCGCTTTCTTCAATTATTGTTAACCAAAATAAAATAACAATAACTTTAATTTGAACCAATTTGTTCCCCTGACTTGACGTCTTTTTTGCGCTCTGATTAGAAGGTTGTGTTTATTTAAACGGCGCGGCGGACAGTAATTTAATTCATAGTTTAATTGTACGAATTTCAATAAAATTAGAAAAAAAAATATTCATCATTTTTGATAGTGCTAATTTATATCTCGTTCAATACATTGTGTCATGCGCTACGGATATTGTATTTTTTAAGGCTAAAGACCGTTTGACATTTTGACAGTAGGAATCGAGATATTGTTGAACATTTCTTGTTATTCCTGAGCCATAAAATGTTTTCGATAATAAAGCTTATAGTGCTGCTTATTATATGTGAAACGGTAGGTAACTTTTTTGCTTAATTTTTTTTTCTTTTACCGAAAAATGTATTTACTTTTTTTGTAACTTGTTTCTTCCCCTTCCTTATAAGCTTTGTAAATAAATTTATTTTATTATTAACCTCTGGTACTCGGAACTTTAACTTTTTGATTTCTTACCATTAATTTTGTCTCTATACAAAATAACATGATGTGGTTGAAAGTAAAAATAAATTAACACGTTTCCTTGCAACAATTATTATATTTGCTTCGTATATTTTTTTCTATTTGTTAAAAAAAAAAAAAAAAACAAAACACTTGTTAAATCAGTAGTTAATTAAACAAAAATAAGTACATGTGTGTTGGTTCGTAAATACATTGTTTGATCAGTAACTAACAGAGTTCAGTGAATGTGCGAATTGATATTAATGACGTATGGATATCATTTTTGTTTATATACCTAAAACTCTATAAGAAGTGTCGTGGTAGTGAAGATTTACTGCAGGCAGGTGATTTCAAAGAAAACTATTAAACCTATTTATAATTATTATAATGATTCATGAAAGGGTTTTACCAGCTAGGTGTCACGATTACAAAATGTTGAGGCTAATTGTGATTTTGAGATGATTTTGAAACGATAAATCTAAAAATACCTTGAAGGTTTAATTCATACTGTATGTTCTCACTAATGAACGTACCACCGTACTATACGTTTCTCTATGCTTTGGTAAAGTATCATGGAATAAAACTATAATGATAAGAGTTTTTTTTAACAAATTACTTTAAATTTCCAAATTTTTTTTAATGTATTATTTTGTTTTTGGAAAACAGAATCATAAATATTTTTGAAAAAAAGATTATTGCAAGTGTAAATCAATAGTAGGTAAATAGAAATAAATTAAAAAAAACTGATTTTAGCATTTTTATCCTGTTAAATTTTTAGAATATATTTCTATATTTTGCTATTACGAAATTCCTAATTCAAGATCTTAAAAGACCTTATCATTTGTTCAATATGCGATCGAGTAAAAACCAAAGTTGAGGCATATTATATTTTTCAACTATTTTAAGAGTATTTTTGGCAGATTTTTTTTGGTTTAAAAAAAGAACTGTCATTTGGAATTTTTTACAAGCCCTATCAATTCTTAGTTACAGTATTGTGAGTAAGATAAAATTAGCATTGTCTGAGTCGTACTATTGTTTTTTGTTTTCGAGATATTCGGGCCGAAAAACATTTTCGAACAATTTTTGGCAGTTTTGTTTTGCAATTTTCTTCCTTTAAAAATAACTGTCAATTGAATGTTTCTACAAACCGTATCAGTTATTGACTACGCCAATGTGTGTAGAATAAAATAAGCTCGGCTTCGAAATCAGTGTTGGTTCTGAAGTTATTCGAGTCGAAAACCGTTTTTCAACTATTTTAAGTATTTTCTTGTAGTTTTTTTGCTTTAAAATAAAAATAAAAAAATAACTTTCAATTCAATTTTTTTCAAAAATCAAATCAGTAATCAAATATGACATTGTGTATAGATTAAATTTAGCCTGAAATCAATATCATTCTTTGTTCTCATTATGTATATTGGAACCGAAACACGTTTTTCAACAAATTTTAGCATGAAGAAAATCTAAAGTCGCTGGCATTTCTTGTTCTGGAAATATTCGAGACGAAAGATTTTTTACAACTTTTTTTTCGAATTGATGTAGTAAGAAAACTGTTTATTGAACACACACATATTAGACATCTCTCTAAAAACGAAGGATTTGGATTCTTGGGACTACTAAACTTAGGGATATGTCAAAATTTTCCATTGAATAAATCGGACCAATTACAATAACTTTCAATGGGAAGTTAATAAGTGAAAGGAATCATTTATTTTCGAATTTCGATTATATATTTACCAATATTTGTGTACTTCACTTAACAAATCTGCAAAAAGTAGCTGAAAACTAAAAATTCGCAGTATATGCTGATCATAGAATTCTCTTGTTCATTTGTATATTCACTAAGTTTTGTATATACTATACCTTCATTATGCCTAAACTATAGATTTTCAATTTAGAATAATAATCCCAAGTGCAAGTGGAACTAATAATATTATTCATATAGATTACAAAATTAAAGTGCAATGGCATATTAAAATGTAAATATGTACTAAACAAACAAACGGAGAAATAACTTTCTATTATAATGTTCAAAAATCAATAATATATAATATCACCATTATCATGCACTTGAATTTAATTTACAATCAGTATTACATTATCTTGGAGGAGGCTAATATTTTAAGTATAAGTTCATCACCTTTGATGAATATTCCTGCAATCAAATTTCCATTAATAAAAAAACAATTAAAAATATGTTCAAGTTCAATAGATAAGAAAAATAATAAGACGAATCATCTGTATTTAGACAGTCATTTAAAATATATTTTTATTTAAATTGTATTCCATTTATAATAACACATGGATTCGATTCTAGACGTGGCAGTTGTTATGCGAAGTTTCTATGTCATTTTCTGGAATAATATATATATATATAGCTAAACATTTAATCAACAAAATTATGTGTCGAACTCCACAATGCAGTAAATGAATTTAAATTAATGTATTTTCAAAACAATGTGTTATTAATTATATATACCAACATAATTTTAGGTGTATGTATTTTTTAATCATATCTTCATCTTCTTATAGGAAAAGTATTGAAACTTGAAACCAAGGTTAACCACTAGATGAAGAAAGTCTCGTCTCATTTTCGTTTCGCGATACTTTAACGATAATACCTCCAAAGTATCACTCGAGACCGATGCAAGACCAATAGAAGACAGTATTTTGTCTAAATGAAATTTTTCAGTAGTCTCTGTCATCTAGGTAGTCTCGGCAGAAAAGCTAAAAAATAAAGTTGAATTTTTCAATGTTATTAAACAGCTTCTAGATTTAAACTAATTTTCGATATTTTTTCCACAAAAATGGAAAAGAATGTCACGAGACCAAGATGATATCGAGAAGAAACTGAGGCGAGACTTTGTTAAACGATACTGAAACTGAACGAACGACTTATTTAATACATGATAGAAAGTCTCAAGCCTGTGCCTACGTTCTGTAACTCTTGAGTATTGCTCCATTTTTCACCGTTTCTCGACCAATTTTATCGATGCGAAAGTTACAGAATGTAGGCACTGATTCACAATGCGACGAGGAAACGAGACGAGAGCGTGACGGGAAGTAGTCGCCGTTGTCAAACCAATCAAATAATCAAACTCGTAAAAAATCAGGAAAATTCTTTTTTTAACCACCATACTTTAACATCGTACTAAATTGTGTAAAATTTGATCCCAATCATTTTAATTTAGGAAGGATGGTCCTTTTAAAATTAAATGGTATACATATTTCATTTTAATTCTACAATTGAACTAGATTGAGTCAAGGCAAGAAAAAACAAATTCGATACGGTAAAGAGTGCCTATACGTAGCTTACCCATTTAGGTTGATGGGACCTTTTTAACATTCGTGACGCCACACTGTTGTCCAAAATGCCAGACATAATTTAGCAGGTTCGGAAGACTTAACTATTTGCTTAATTATACACACAATTTTTGCAAATTGCACTCTCCCAAAAATAAATTGAAATTTTAGACTTTACTTGAGTCAATGGATTTTTCAAAAGACTTAACTTTATACGTATAGTTTAAGTAGAAAACGTTTCTTCACCCCTTGATTATTTTAAAAACATCTCTTCTTCTCACTCCTTTTTGATTAAATGCTGCTCAATCAACAGAAATAGGGACACGAATTAAGATAAGTTTGCTGATACAAAACTTAATTATTGAGTACAATTTATGTGTCACAGATCTCAAACTGTCACATAAGTGATTATGTTGAACTTAAATGTGATCCAATTGAAATTTCAAAACTACCAACTATAGTACGCATATTTTTTGTACTTTTTGTTAATTTGAGTTCCAATATTCAAAAAGTAATCCGTTTGCTTTATCCTTCCACTGTAGTGCTCAAGTTTATTTAAAGATTCCCTGTAATTATTTCAATATTTTATTTGATTATTAAGGTGACCTTTATTTTCAAAATATGTATAGTAATTTTGTTTTGCAGGCTAAACGTCAATTTTGTTTTATTTCTTAAATAACAGAGATAATAAAATTTTCAAATAATTGATGAATATATAATGTATGCATAAAAATTCTTAAAATAAAATTTTTAAAAATGTTATTACTCCTATTTGTTTAAGATTGAAAACGATTGTGATTGTTTTGAAATTTAAAACCTTCTACAATTTTTTTTTCTGAGAAAATAAAATTTCACTTAGATCTATGAGCTTGATTCTTTTGCCGTAAGTCTTGTCATGCATCAAGCTGCATCTTCCATGACCATCTGCTTTCCAACAAATGTTTTTTTTAAACTTCTTTACTGTGAGTCCCGTTACTCACACATTTTTTTTTAGTTAAGTTAAAAACAGATTAAGTTAATTTTTTGCTCGTTTCTGAACTTTTTGGCTGAAGTCTATATAAAACTGTAGTTGGTAGGAAAACGTTTTATAATTAAGGATTTATAGAGGGTAGATACAAAGCTATATAGTGCGTTATCCGTTTAGCGAATTTTTTAAAATAAGCATGTTAGTGTAATAATGTAGTATTACTAATTTGGTTAATATTTGCGTAATTGACTAACTTTATTTAAAAGTGTACTTATCAATTTCTTTACAGTGTTTCTAACTTAATAGCTAATTTACATTTTATTTACATGATTTCTAAAAGAATATTCTGATTTTAGACAGTTTGTCAAAATGATTACTCATTTAGACGGGAAAGATTTCGAAGGGAAACTCGAAGCGAAAATACGAAAAGCGGCAGGACAGATTCAAATTCAAAAACACAAACGGTCTTACATTTTTCATTTAAAAAATTATGATTCCTTAATGATGCTCATTTAAAAAAAAAACTGTTTAAACATTTTTCAAGACTAAGGCCGAAGTGGACGAAATTATACCAAAAATCTTCTCCGTGAGTAATTCTGGCCTTGTACTGTTCAACATGTCCAATGTAAGATAGCCTTTTTTTAGAATTTAATCGAATCGTTAGCTTCCAATTTTAATATTTACCTTTTTTTTGCTGATAATTTCTTATTTTTAATTAAAAAAAAATACAAAATACAAAAACTTAAAAAGATCCCGAGTGAAAGAAATATTGATCCAAATGAACCTCAACAAGATCAGTCTTTTAATGAGAAACAAGATTTTAAAGTGCAAAGAAATCCAGATGGTAAGCTGAATATTGTTTTTAATGATGTCTTTTTCCCCCAGAAGTCATCAACGTCACAGCGAAGTAATACGCCAATTATCGAGAGGACTCCAAGACCTGCTTTACAAAATAACTATCACCAAAAAGGTATAAATTATTGAATTTATTTAAAAAAAAAAAAATATTTTTTAATAAATCATTAGATTTTTTCTTTCCTGATGAAATTGATTCTGAGCCAAAATGTCAGGAGAAAGGGAAATCATTTTGCACAGACGTGCAAAATTATCCTGAGGATAAAGTTGAGGATATGCTGAAGAATCAAATTGCCAAATTTGATGTTCTATTTGGAGATGATGATATACCTCAACCACTTAATATAAGCCAACGTATGAGTCCTGGGGAGGACTCGCTTTGTAAAAGCGTTGAAAGGGTTATATATCCTAAGGCAGGAGAATCAAAAGATCTTAAGTGGTTGTATATTGTTAATCAACAGAACTACACTCAAGCGGTGAAAATAGAAGAGTGTGTGTAAGTATTATTATATTAAGTACCTATACAATTAGTTCAAAGATGCTGTTAACAAAAACCTTGATTTTAGTTATAAACACTCATGTTGAACAGAGAATCTTTTAAATACATATGTACATTTCCACAGGATGTTATAAGTTTCACCATACAGGAAGATGGGTTTTAAGCATTTTGGCATTTAATAAGACGAAATTAATGTACGAAAATAAATTGTGTGATATGAATGTACATATGTAGATGATTTTTGTATAGGCAAATTCTTATTTTATATTTTCATCGAAATATAAAGGCAAGGCAGCACCTCTCGAAAAGCAACTGCTGTTTCACTTTTCTTATGAATTAAAACTCTTCATTTGTGCAAAACAATGAAAACAAATTTAATTTCCTAAAATATTTATGAATATAAAAATTTGTATAATCTAAAACCTAAATTCGGAATTTAAAACCCAAGTAAAACGAACCAAAACTACTTTAAATAAAACACAGACGATTTTTATTGTAGGGAAAAATTATTAGGTAAAAAACCCAACATATATTAGTCTAATATGGACGAGCTCGAGCAGTAGACTATTAAAAGTTCATTTTACAATGAGGGTATTCATGCAATAACGTAAAGTTGTTGTAAACTCCGTAAACCTGTCAAATTTGTATGAACATTTGACAGGTTTACTCAGTTTACAACATTGCATGAATACCCCTAGTATTTATATATTTTTATATATTATATTTCTTCATTTCTTTTGCATGTGCTGATATACATAGCTTTCTCTCTTGCACCTTCTCGTAAGAGAAAGCTGACTTACTTTGAAGTATACCCCATCTAGTCACTCGTATGCCTTGCATTCTATAAAAAATGCTTGTTTTCAGATTTAATTTAGAGATTTTCCGCACCTAACCTACAAAAAAAATAGTATATCTATGCTTTTTAAAAGCTCATATAATGGTTATAAGAGATCAAATTGATTAATTTGTTATTTTATATTACTATACAAATTATTATTTTTCTCATATTTACAATGTTAATATCACAAGTTGAGGTATAATCCCCTCCTCAAAGGTTAGCTGCCTACAACATGTCAACAATATCACAGGTTTTCTGAAATCAATTTTTTTACTTGTTCTTTATGTAGGTTAAGTATTGGTTTCGTCTAAAAAATATAAAATTTGAGGTTTTAATGAAATTGCATTTTTTATACAAAACTGTCTTTCAGTTATTATTTTTTATTTTTTTTAAATTCACATTACGGAAATAGAATTTTAACCTTCTTTGATAAAATTGACTTATTTTTGAGATATTTACGTAAAGCTTTAAACCTTTTAAAGCTTCAAATAATTTGTTGTTTGTTTCTCAATAATTGTTCAATACTTTTTTTAAATAACAAAAAAAGTTTGTGCGATTCAGTAGTGCATTTTTTTGTTTTTGTTTCAAAAGGTAATTGGTTAATCACCAATAACCTTTTGATTAGGTACAACTATTTATTTAGCATTTTCTTCATATTATGTTAATATTAACTTTAGCAACTTAAAATAAATTGTACAATCAAAGGTCTTGTAAATTTTTGACCTTAAGTTTTATTGGTTAGTGTTCACTTTTTCAATAGCTGCGCGGTATAAGATAGGTATACGATTGTAATAATTAGTTTTTACTATTTTTTGGTGCAGTTGTATAGTAGGGTATAGATCTGATAGATCGATTTTGCTCAACATATGACACATAAAATGTATTGATATGTTTAACAAACAAATCGTTGAGCGAGCAGCAAATCCACGATATGGCGAGAAAAAAGCTGTCATTATTGTGATACGAGTTTTATTTTTATTTTCATGTTCATGTTGTTTTTTTATGGATGGCACAATTTTTTGTTGCCATCACACAGTTTTTTAAGAAAATCAGCTTAAATTTATTCGAAATATGTATAAAAATAAAAAAAATATGAAAGGCCAACAAATTGTCATACAAAATTAGCTAATAGGCATAGATTTTTTTAGATTTAAAAGTTTTTTGTATTACTCAGTAGCTACACATTTTTTCATTCACTTACTAACAAATTCATCATAAGTTTAATATAATTGATGTGAAAACATAAAACTGAGAACATTATACAAATATTAATGTTACTGTAAAACTTCGAAATGTAGAAATTTCGGAAATTTCGACCGGTAGAATTTTTCAGAATTTTTTTGACAATAGTAACGTTAAGTGTCGCGCTTTACGTGTTTTAAGGATTTTAACACTCAAATAATTCCGTTTTAGGAGCAAGCTGGGGCCAATTTGTCAACAGTTTCTTGGAAAACAGGACCTTGGGTGGATCGATAGCCAAATACATGGTGGGATGGGAAAAGTGCAAAATCAATTATGAAAAATTGATGAGAAAATCAAAGTTTTACCGTCGAATTCTAGAACATCCACATTGCAACATTAAATATATATATTTTTTTTAAACAGTTATGTGACTGAAGCATAAATTTTGTCGCTCATGTATACACATTCGACCAATTAGTTCATAAAATTTTCAGCAAAGTTACATAATTGGTTCAGATGAAACAAAATGTTTATTAAAAATATATATAATATCTACATTATATAATATTTTTATTTTTACATCCTTACATGCAATTCCTCTTATAAAAGTAAATTTTCCATCACTACAATAAGAGTTTTTATTTTGAAAAAAAAAAAAAAAAATAAACTTGCTCCAATAATTGTTTAGTCAGGTTTTAGTTTACATCCATCAATGAAAATCGCTGATCCGAAAGAAACTCGTTATGAAGATAAAAAAGTCAATTATTATACGAATCCATGCTTTTATGTATTTGTTTTCAATGCCAACTACCTATATACCTACACTGAAAGTCGGCTTTACAAATGTCATAACAATGAAAACATTTTTTATTGCATCGCAGAATTGAATATTCAAATTCAAGTCAATCCAATGCTACCGGGAGTAGTGTTAGGTAAATAAACAGTATGGCCTTAACAACTAATAAAAAAAAATAGAATTTAGTTAGGGCACTAAAAGTGCTAATAACTGCGTTCAAATGGACGACCGGCGGCGGCGGCTTGGCGGTGGTGGAATTGTATTCAATATTAAAATTAAAACTCTGTCTGCCAGGCAACTTAATTCCCTTACTTTAATTGCGCTTTTCTGAATCTAGATACGGCTCTCTAGCAGCGAATAGCATTTTATTCCCCTTGTTTCTTTTTTAATCTACTGTGTTGAATTTTTGCACATATGTATTACATTTTTATGTCAAAGACTTTTAAAATTTCCAGACAGTTTTTATGTTTTACATACTTCATATCTCATAATATATGTATTATTGTCATAAAACATCTGATCAATTAGAACATTATGAAATTAATAAATGTTATACTATTAGTTAACCTTATTGATAGGAATATTTTAGAGAAAATCTACATCTTTAACACTTTTGAGCAAACCTTTAAACCGTTAAAAACATTCAAGACAAAACAAAAATAAAATAATACAAGATGTTAACCTTTTTTAAAAAGTTCGTTTAGTTGGACAAATTTGTATTAAAAATTCAAAAAGCTAACAATCGTATTTATTAGATTTCCTCAGAACACTCTTGGACAGTTGCATATAGCTAGCCATTGCCTAAATAGTTGGACATATCTCATTATTTATAAACACAGTCTAAATATGTCCTCTTATACTCATCGACATTCCTGTAACCTGTCAATTTTGGATACGTTCAGTCAACATGTCCTTCATTTCAAGATAACTTTTCAATTCTTTTTTTACTGAACGTACCCACTTTAGAATAAGTTTGGACACCCAAAAGCAGTAAATAAATAAGATTTTACACCTGGACAGCGTACTATAGTTAGCAATAGTTTTAGAATAATAATACGACTGTAAAGGTTTATCTAAAAGTTTTTACTTTTAAAATAAATTGTTTATTGAAACCCCCTTTAAAGATATCGGAAAAATAATTCCTTTCAATTTTTTATTTTAACATTGGGTCACAATTGTTTGGTAAAATTTATTGACATTTTTTTGCTTCGCTTAAAACGTTAAAAATTTCGTTTAGCTCGCAATGATTAGGCAATTTTCTTTTTCATTCATTATGATTTTTAATCATTATGCAATTAATATTTGGCGATTTTTTATTTCGCTTTTTTTTTAAATATATTCAATCATTTCGCAAAATTCATTTGGTAATTTGCTGTTTATTTTGTATATATATTGTTTGATATTTGGTCATTTGTTTCTCTGATTCATTTTTTCGCAAAATAATGGCCAAGTCGTTTCATTATTTCGCTGATAAATAATTTTGCCGTTAAGTTGTTTTGATAATTAAGAATTACTTCTTTTTTTTTATAAATACATATGTATGTACATACATGTGTGTGTATTTTCGTTCAAAATAATAATAAAATCATAGAATTTTTGTTTAGTATTTTTTATATCACCTTTCTTAGTGTTCATGGTATTTTAGCATTTTGCTTAAATTTGTAATAATAAATGGACATTTAATTATTTTTTTTCATTTATTCATGCTGAATTATGTTGCTTCGCTTTTTTTTTTACTTGATATTTAAATGTTTTGTTATTTTTTTGGCTTCCATTGCCAGACAGATCTTAAGACATCTAATTTAATGGAAGCCAAAAAAATAGCAAAACAATAAAATGCCAAATAAAAAATTGCGAAACATACCATACCCATAAAAACTTTTGCATAATTGTAAAAATAACATGAACATAGAAGTATACAAGAATCATACAAAACAATAATTAAATGATAACTGAAAAAACCTGTTAGTTTCTCTATTAAAGAAAACTAAACATTTTTATGAAGGTAAGACAAGGAAAACATTATGGCCAAATTCAATTTCAGTGATTTATATTTTTCAAACTTTTTAGTTTGCAGTTTAACTAAAACTTTTACCAGTTATTCCAGTTTCGGTTAAGGGAAAAAACTCTCCTAATTATTATAATAATTATGAGTTTTTGTCATTTCACTTAAGCTAGTTTGACTGTATTGCATAATTATCTGCAAATGTATATGTGTATAGGCTGTCATCGTTTGCATTTCCATAAACATTAAACAAAAAACCCTATTTAGAGTGCTTAAAATTTACCTTGATGAAAAAAAAATGAGCGGCTAGAAATGAAAATTAATTTGCTTTGCATGCAAAAAACTATTTCTTCGCATATAAATAAAATAAAATAATTAAGAGAAAGTCTTTGAATAGTAGTGCCTTATATTTGTACGTGTAAGTACATGTGAGTCTCAATATAATATATTAGCATATTAAATTTCGGTAGAATTTGTGTATTATGTATTTTTGCATATACAATTTTGTTTTTCACAAGGGCATTATAAGTTAGACTTATTTAAAAAAAAAATATAAATAACTATACTACATTTTAAACTTGCAATAATTATTGAAAGATGCTAAATTAAATACAGAATAACTTATGCATTCGTGAACAAATCAAACTCGAGAGTTTGATCAAACTTGCAATTACGAGAATAGAGCAGAAGATAAAGGGTTTTCCAATAAGAGGTTTCATTTTAAATAGCCCGGTATTTGGGAAGCTGTCATCTTTTGACATTTGACAACTAAAAACTACGTTATTACTAAAAATGGATTCGATGCGCCTTTCAACAACGCACTGAAATTGTTAAAAATCACTACAAAAATGGCGCTACGCGCCACACAAGCAACGAAGAAATCACAATTTTGCAGGGAAAGTTTCCTGACCGTGTTATTTCTTGAAGAGGTGATCACAATTGGCCACCGAGATCTTGTGATTAAACACCTTTAGTGAAAGATAAGGGTTATGCCAATGCTCCACAATCGTATTAGCCTTTTTGTATGCATTTTCTTTATGCTATCTAGATCTAATTAAGGCAATACCAAGATACTTTATAACCACTCTCAAAACAATTTGTAATTATGCACATGTTTTGATGTGATTATAATTGTATTTTTTGTAGCATGAAATTTGAAAACTTGAGAAAAATAAGAACTAGGAATAAAAAAGTACTTGTTATGAAAGAAAACAAAGAAAACCTTAATAACCACAAATTATATAAAAGTTAAATTGAAAATATGAAAGTAAAAATAAAATCGTACCTTATCTTTAATTTTAATTTTTAACGTTTGATTTAGATCTAATGCATTTGAAATACATCCCGATTTGATACACCTTTAACAAGACACTAATTAGCATACAAAACTCTTAATAGGTGTTATAATATGTACTTTGTTGAATATGTGTTTACTTTTTACTTGCGATATATTATAGTTAGATATGTATATACATATGTATGTACATAGGTATATGTACTTGGAAAGTTATAGATTCATAAAATAAATTAAACTCGAGAATTTGATCAGACTTGACTGAGGTAACAATGAAATTTTACATTAAAATTAATTTTTTTTCTAATATTATCTGGGAGATTTGAGAAAAAAAATATTCCCTTAACCAAAAACAGTGGGACTTTCTATACCAGTGTTTAATAACAATTAGGGAAAATCTTACTTTTCTCTAAAACGACTCTTACGATTTTGAATACAATTTTTCATCAAGCTATGCATTATAGTACGATTTACCATAAAACTTGAACTGATTACGTCATAACAGTACCTCCAACCATTTTTTTTTTGTTATTTTAGACTATATCACTATCTATGTTTGACCGATATTTAATAAATTTTGTAGGTACTAAAGCTACTATTAAATAAAATGAATAAATAATATTGCATGTATAAATTTTCAAAAAAAAAAAAATATATTTTTAAAATAAGTTTCAAAAACATTTTTTTTTAAGTTTGATATTTCGAAACTGAATTTTCACATCCATCATTTTCAGTATTTTTCATTAATCATTTATTTCTAATTATGTTGATTTTTAATGTTAATTTTTATAAACTACTAAACTATAATTATTTGGTAGGCGATATAAAATTTTAGGTTTCTATAACTAACTTATTTTTGTTTGAATCAGATAAATAAGTTTATAATATTCAGTCTTTTAAACCCACAGTGTGATCGTACATCAGGGCAAGTTCTCTTAGCGACACAGTCGGACATTTTATTTTATATTCTATTTTGCCTACTGCTGTTTTTTTTATTTTTAACGCTAAACAATAACAAATTTGAGTAGGTAACTGATTGTTTTTTTTTTAATTTTGTTTTTCACATAAAATGAGTAACTACTGTTACAATTTTCTATGATAATTTAGGTTGTAGCTAAAGATGGGTCACATCGCACTCAAAAAAAAAAGTTCCATACCTTTTCGACATTTTGTTCTGGGTCTATTGTGCAACTTAAGTGTATCAAAATAACTTAACTTAACTTAAAAAAAAGAGCATTTTAAGAGTATGTGTTTCTTTCTACTTTCTTTAAGTTGAGACACATCTTAATAAAAAAAAAAACAAAAAGCAGCCACCACCGACTGAAGTCAAAATGACGTAAAAAACAGTCTTAAATGTTGTCGTATGATCGTCAATACGTTAAGGGCTGAATTAAAAAGAATTTTGGCAACAAAGAGTTGAGATTATGTTGACTTGTCTTTATAATCACCCTGTCGAACCGGTAATATCATGTTGACAGATTTAATCCAACTGCTCGTTATTAGCGTTGAACATGTGCTAGCTACCCGTGTCACAGCATATATTTACTTTTCTGTCGTGTCAAATTAGCTTGCCTTGACTTTCTTTTTGTCTGAAAAACAACATAAAAAATAAAAAAATGAGAAATAAATCGCATTGAAATGGAAACGCACAGTTATTTTAATGCAATACCATTTCTTTCATTCCATCAGGCACTTTCTACCCACGTATCCAATGGACACAAAAAAATGAGTAATATTTTCGGATGTTTCTTGCAAGAAAGGGGTTCCAGTTGGTTCTGTAGATAATATAAATTATGTACGTATTCTATGCAGAAGCGTAGATAAGAGGGGGTCAAGGAGATCGAGCCCCGCATGTGTCTTCAGCTTAACCATAAGATACCTAATCACAAAAGGAATGGAAAAAAATTTCTTAACTATGTATGTTGACTTCCTTGGATTCTCAGATCATTACCCTTTTTCTATCTGCACAACAAGTATTTGTGATCTGCATAAATCGGGTTTTCGGCGTTATTCGGGTATTTTTTTCGAGGAAGAGCAAATTCCATGCCATAAATGTATCCCTTCATTTACTAAAGGAAGGTCGAAACACTATCAAAGAATCTGATGGAACCACACGAATAAATACTTTGAAAAGATTAAATCTGACTCGATTGGTGTAGTATGAAACAGCCGATGATTTTCGAGAAATATTCTCGTTTGTTTAAGAAAATCTGTTTAAAATATGATTTTGAGCAAAAGTGAAACCAAAACTTACTTACTTAAAAACGCTACGGACTCTGATTTGTTTTATTTATAGTTTGTAGGTTATTTGGTTTGTCAACTTTCGTTGCGTTTAAGTCATGAATTTAGATTTTGTACAAGTTATGGATCCTGCCAAAGATTAAAGTGATGTACATTATAATACATTTATAAGGATTTGAGCAGAAAAAGATGAGCTTTCTGGAACTTATGAAGCTTAAAAAAAATTGCTGGAAGTGTTGACTTAAGAATACAAAAGTTAAAAGTGCACAGAAGCTCTCGATGCACAATCACCCAGAAGAAAATTTCCCATCAACATCATCACCATCAATATCTTGCTTAGGAATTTTTATTAGACTAAAACTCTAGACTCTAGTTTGAAACGGATGAATACGATTGAAGGGGAAAGGAATTTAAGTGCGGAAAATAAAATTCAAGTTTGTCTTAATTGTATTTTCATTATTGACGATCAATGAATAGTTTGGCTGCTCTGGTAATTTTCAAGGGGTTTGAATCACAGCGGACTTTCTGCCTGAACTGAACAAAATGGATACCGAGCTGCAACTCGAACTGCAGCTAGAATATAGCTGTCAAAATATTCAATACACACAAATCCAATATTACAAACACATCACAACGCAACTGCAGTCGGTGTTGCAAGAGTTCACCAACTTTTAACATTTCACGTGCAGCACTTTTGACGTTTCAATTTGTATGAAGAAAAAAAGAGCCGGAAAAAAATATTGAAGCTTTATGTGGTTATTTGTTTCGCGAAAAATATTATTAATTAAAAGAAAATTATCGGAAATCAAAAAAGTGAATAATGGGACCGTCATTGTTTTTGTTTCTTTAAAATATACAAAATACTGTACAGCTGCATTGTGGGCACATACAAATAGCACGTACGACACTTTTTCACAGTAATTACATCTCCTGTACCTGAATAATTGTATGCTTTTTTTTGTCACACTAAATAAAAATTTAAAAAAAAATTATTGAATATGATACTCAGTCCCTCCCCCATCGTAAAAAGTTACGATTTTGACTTTCAAATAATACTATCAGAAAAAAAGTTAACTAATTCTTAATGTATAGATGTAGGTAAATCGTTTACAAAGTGACCTCCGCAGCTAGCTATTCCCTGAAATCGTCTGTTACTCGTACTTGCAATCAAAATTCTGGTCGTATGGTTTTTATTTATAGGTATAAACACCGATTTATTATCAAAAGGCACGTCTCGACAAACGTCTTTTAACTCAACTTTTACATTGATTATACCTTCTACTGGCAGTCTTTCCATAAGTTCTTCGTTGGTTGGTTGGCGTGCAGGTTGACCAAACTCGCGATAACCACTCAATCTAATGAGTGACAAAATTTATACAGTACGCACTTGAAAAAAAAAACATTGAACAGATTTTGACTTGAAAAGATAAGACAAACTTTCTCCCCCTGCATTTGTTATCTACACCATGGTAAGACCTCTCGTGTCATGGAGTGTAGATTTTTGAAAGCTGATAAAAGGAATGTGTTTTCCTGTTGAATTGGTATTAGCAAGTTTGAATATCGCTGTCATGAGCTTGATCTGAAACTGTCTCTACTCTTTGGCTGATATCAGGAATTTCCCCGAATCTTTTTGTGTTTTAAATTTTGAGTTGACTTTGCGAGCATCATTTGATATTTATATAGTTTTTGACAATTATCGCTGTTTAAATGGACTGACTTCGATCGTGATGTATGTTACAATCTTGACACTCGATAGCCGTTAAATTATTTAAATATTTTACCTGAATTAATAACCTCGCTTCTGGTGGATCTAATATTTTTGCCTCCTTTAACACTTGAGGTTGTCTGTGTCGAGACATACTAATTATTCTTTAATCCATTCCCGTCTAAAGTTACGAAAACGCAACGTCTTACGTTTTGACACTTGGTACTTACCAGATGGTAGGTTTCAATGAAACCAAATTTCAACAAATTTTCAAAATAATTTCAGTTTAATACGTTTTTCTTGCATGCACATTAACGTTTTTGAATGAAAATATATAAATTATTTTTGGTGTGAAAAGAAACTGAATATTTCCGTGAAGTATACTAAGACAAATTCCGATATTGCGTAATTTTTTTTAAAAAGCGATTTTCAATGCTTTCTTTATGTATATATGTATGTATGTATATATATGTGTGTACATATATGTATGTATGTATGTATATAATTTGTCACTGTCACGAGCAAAAGTTATATTTAATATATTTAAGGTCGTGTTTATGTTTGAGCAGCGAGATAAATAACTTCTATCCATAACATTTCTTAATTTAAATACATGCATAATTTGAATATAATATTTTTTTTTTATTTCAGAAATCCCGAATCGGCGTGTATGTTTGCTGATAGCTTTCCAAATGGATATGTGACAATGTGCAAGCAAAGTTTTATATATCGACAGCTAGTTGCATTTACGAAAAATGGTGAAATTGTTAAAGATAATTTTAAATTACCATCATGTTGTAAATGTATTTATAAACAAAGATAAATATTTATTTTATTTAAATATGTATGTCGTTTCAATTAAATCGAAAATTCAACAAACGTATATACTCAAAAACCAAAAAATAACTATATAAACATATACATATATCTTATTCAAAATCAATACACTAAATTAAAAAAAAATATGCCAACTAAAAACCATATAACGGTTTATTAAATGTCGATGATGCCATAGAAAATAGAAATAGATAGAAATAAGAAAGTATGTAGGTAAGTATTAAATCCATTTTTAAAATAAATAACACCAAATTTTAGTCATTTATTTTAAACGGATTAAAAACAAGTTATGTCTTATTTCCCGATTTTTTGACGTTCAAGGGGTCAAATCAATTATTATTTTGAAACCAAAACAAACAAAGCTTATGACTTGAATAATATTTTAGTAGAAGCAACCTAACATTTATATCAAACTAGCTGTTCCACCCGGCTTTATTCTGATTTCTTTTTATCAATTCATTTTCAGGGTTTTCACTTTTTCCGACTTTTTCGGTTAAAATTCCCAATTTTCGGCTTCTTTGTACAGGGATAACTTGTTTTTTGTTTTTTGCGGAATCCGTATTGAACTAGGTAAAAACACAACTTAGCCGAAAATTGAAAATTTCAACCAGAAAATTGGGAAAAACGGAAATTGCATACTTTGAAAGGTGAACATGGTGGCGTATCTGAAAATTCCATTTTATATGGAAAGTTGAAAATATTGATTTTAACGAATGACAAACACTACCGGATTGACAATCGGCTAATTTTGTCCCTCACGAAAATGGGATTGCCAACAGATGGCGTTTACGCTCTGAGAAGCTATATTTATTGGAGGGTGCAAAAAAAATAATTGTAAAGTATTTTTTGAAGACCCTGCTATATACTACATATATTTCATTTTCACTTTTCAAAATGTTAAAATTTAATAAAAATCCGCGCGAAACAGGGTGGATGGTAGTTTCTCTAAAATAATTAATAAATTAATAAGCTATTTTTCACCCTGTTCAGGTTTTTCAAGATCCCAGATATCTCAGCAAATTCAGGAATCTGAACGCAATGAGATGAGTCCGCAGTGAGATTGCTTATATTTTCGCTGTCAAAAATTGATTTGATTTTTATTTTGGATTCGGTCTGTTCAATTATTTTATGCCACAGTAGTTAGATTTATATAATAGGGATGGAGCTTACTCTTGGACTCTAGCGGAGAAATCTTCTTCAGGTTTCTACTTCTGCTCAGTGAAGCTGACAGAGTTTGTTTCATGAGCTCTCAGAAACTTGAACTGGATAATTCTTTTTTCAGTAAACTACACTTGTAAACTTGTCAAATATGTAACTACCTAATGTATTTGACAAGTTTACAAGTATAGTTTCCTGAAAAAAGAATTATCCAGTTATACAATTAATGTAACAATATGTAAATAAAACGAGACAACGGTATGGTATGAGACAAGTTTGATAATAATTTCGGTAAGTTCAAAATCGCGGTCTTTTACCTCAGCAGAAGTGCAACACCCAAGTCCTGCCGAACTCTTGTTGGATGAGATATTCACAAAAATAGGATATTAGTGGGAAAATTTGTATTGGTAAGTTGACCAGTGAAGTATTTAGGTTTCATTACGGGACTGAGTTGTCGTGGGCTTTGATTGTACCTATATTATATACATACATATATAGCATTTCATCCACATACAAAAAAATACCGTTTTAATTATGGTAAATATGGTATTATTAAATTTTGTCTCAGGTCTTGCTTTCTCCAAAACTAAGCATTTAAAATATGTTTGTATTATAACGGTTGGTTAAATTTTAAGGGCCGATGTGAACCACACCTAAATGTCAAGTTTTTTTCTGCATTTCATTTGACATTTATCAATTTCAGACTAACTCAATTTGAAACATTGAAAGATACAGCGTCGTCAATGGTCAGAATGGTGGCAAGAAATGGCTACAATGGATGATTAATTTTCGAAGAAAATCATCTTCAGTGATGAGGCACATTTTAACCTCAGTGGATTCGTCAATAAGCAGAATTGCCGCATTTGGGCCAATGATAATCCAAGAGTGACTGTCGAAAAACCAATGCACCCACAAAGAGTGACTGTTTGGTACGGTTTATGGGCTGGCGGCATCATCGGGCCGTATTTTTTCCAAAATGAGGCCGGTCAGGCAGTTACTGTGAATGGTGTTCGCTGTCGTGAGATGATAACGAACTTTTTATGGCCCGGAATTGGAAGATATGGATGTGGACGATATGTGGTTTCTACAGGACGGTGCCACTTGCCACACAGCGATGTCAATATCATGTGATTTGATACCGTTGGACTTCTTTCTTTGGGGTTATTTGAAAGAAAAAGTGAACGTCGATAAGCCAGCAACAATTCAAGAGCTAAAGGATGAGATAATTCGAAACATTAACGGCATAGAACCTCAGTTATGCCTCAGCGTTATCGAAAATTTTGACCATCGGATGGATGTGTGCCGCCACGGTGGCGGCGGGCATTTGGCCGATATTTTGTTCCATACATAATTGAACAATACCAATATTATCATAATAAAATTAAATGACAATAATTTCCTAAATAATTTATGTTTTATTCAAAATCAACATCGGCCCTTAGAATTTAACCACCCTTTATTTTACTATCTACAGGGTGGCGCAAAATTAATCACCGGGCACAAATGCCGGTTGAAAATGCCGCCAAATGTTAATTGTACTTTGACATTTATGAAGTAAATAAACACAAAATATTCGTCAACAAGACATAAATCACTATACTCTTAAGAAACGTGGAATAATTGTTTCGATTTTGACATGTACCGTGATTTGCAAAACTGAAAACTTTAGCATCCGGTGATTAATTTTGCGCCACCCTGTAGAAAACGCTATACTTCCATTGTTCGTGCTCCGTTATATTCTCTTGAGTTTTATTCTTTTAGGAATACAAAATTTGAACAATTATACTCATTCATATATTCATAATTAGTATTGCAGGCAAAAATGAAAATAAATATTTTTGTACGTGGAGGATTTTTAATTGTTAATCTTTTAACTCCTTTAAAAAACCAATTAAAAAATGACATTTGGGATATTGTACATATTTGTGAGAGAAAGCAATTAGCTTGAAGACTACGTTGCGGTTGAGGTTTATAATAATAATTGGCTTTTTTTGTCGAATTAAGTCCTAGAAAGTAATGTTTATGTACCTACATATTAATGTGCTTTGGTTGTCATACTCAATCAAGGGATGATGAATGTTCGCAGATAATTAAACATTAAACATTACATATTACGTATATACTTTATATGCATATGTACAAGTTCTTCTAATATACAATAAATAATTTTAAGGGTTAGATTAATTTATTGATTTCCCTTAGTGTTTTCTAAATCAACAATTGTCCATATTTAATAACCCATTTGACTAAGGGCTTCCATTTTTATATGTCACTTGGTTTTTCCCCCTTCAAAAGCAACATATCAATATAATGGTATGAATATAAACTGCACAACTCTGTCGCAAGTACTGGATCTTCTTAAACCTTAACTCGGTCGCACGTAATTGGTCTTCTTTAACCGTAAATAAAACTAAAATAAAAGAAATACAAATAAACATTAAAATACCAAAAATCTCTGTTTCAACGGTTAGGTAAAGTTCGATATACCTCTTTTTTAATCTCGTTTTTCAAATCCCGCTTTATGTAATACTATATTAATTATAATCCCGTTTTTTTTTAATCTCAGTCTTTATAATCTCGTCTCTTATAATCCTGTTTTATATTATCTTAAATAACGAATGATTTCAACCTCAATTTGGAAACTGCATTAAATGATAGCGGTCAAAATTTTTTAGTCAATTAATTCTTATTGATGTGTAAACATCTATGCCGGCGACGGTGGAGAAAACTAAAAACGTGGAAATTTCTGTAGCACATTACGTTGTGCTGTTACACGTTACGATACGTTGATGTATATTGGATATTAGGAACGTTCCTTCGTACCTCAAACTAAATCGAAAAGTCGAGTTGAGTTTGGTTTAAAATTTGGTTGACCGTTCGAAGCCGCCGCGTTCTGTGATGAAAAACTATAGCATTTGAATACTTAATTTGATATTTAGACATCTTAACCGTGAATGCCGGCACTAATACTTTTTTTAAACACATGCTATTTATATATTTATGTATTGTAAAAAATGGGTTTGGTTGGATTCCACATTGGGTATTTTGAATAAACGGGATTTTAGATTTTAAGTCGACGAGATTTTACAACGTTTTTTCGGAATTTTTTGAAAATGGGATTTTTAAAAACCTGGATTCCGGTACCCTCCCGTTTAAACATTATAATTCAAAGTTCTTTTAAGCAATAATAATAATACTGAACTATTTATTATTGGTGAAACAAAGGGCACGGTGGTTCTCAGCCAAGTTCTTGCATTTCACCGTATATTTACAGGAACACACTCAGGCGGTTTTCGACCGCCTTAAACTTCAGTATCAATAAAGTTAGAAAATTCAAATTCAAAATATTTGCTAGGTTGACCAAGTACAGGCACCTCATAAATTATGAAAGAAATGTACATATTATTAAAATTTATTCTTTATTTAATTACTCACAATTCAAAACGTTTTGAAAACTTGACCAGTAAACCACCCAAATTTAAGTCAGTAATCATTAAATAAAACATTTTTTTCATAATTTATATAGTTGTTTCAATACCACTCTACTTCATAAAGTACAAGAAAAGTAACGGGTGATTTTTTAGCTGGTTTGGTTTTGGCAACACTGGTTTTGACAGCTGACGTGGGTTTAGTACCTTGTGTCACTGTCAAACAGCTTCAGTTTGGTTTGCAATTTAACCATGGATCGTCTTACAAATGAACAACTCTTGCAAATTATTGAATTTTACTATCAAAATTCGTGCTCGGTTCGAAATGTTCATCGCGCGCTGCTTCCATTTTATGGTCGGCATTCTCGACCTTCTGAGCAGTCTATTCGGAAGATTGTGACCAATTGGTCAATTGGCCGCCTAGATCGTGCGATTTGACACCATTAGATTATTTTTTGTGGGGGTATGTCAAGGCTAATGTCTATAGGGACAAGCCCGCTTCGATTGACGCACTGGAAGCCAACATCCATGCATTCATTCGTGAGATACCGGCCGATATGTGTGAAAGAGTATGCCAAAATTGGACTCAGCTACCTGAGACGCAGCCGCGGTCAACATTTGCATGAAATTATCTTTAAACATTAAATTGCAAGGTTCAAACTATCGATTCAAATAAATATTTCATTCATTTTTTCGAATTTTTTGTGTTTTTTTTTTTTTTAAGTTCTAAACCTCTTAAAAAATCACCCATTATAAGAACTCGACGTACTTTTAGATCTCACTACTTTCCATGGCTTACTTGCTACATGAAGGTTTTCGCATAGAAGAACTTGGCTCTCTTTTTTACATTTATGTTTTTCGTCTGAATGACTTTAAATGAATGACTTTCGAAACGTCACTTTTAAACCCCATAGAAGAAGTTGAAAAAGACCCGCCTTTATAAAAAAAAATTTGACTACGCTATTGTTGGTCCTATTAATTTCACAAATTTTTTGAAGCTAGTTATGCTCATCCGATAAAAGGGGAAATTTTTTTTTGGGGAATCTAGTTATTTGAGATGCATTGCGTAAAATTTTCCATTTAACTACCTATCACTGCTGCACCCAATATTCTCTGCAAAATCACTGCTAACCCGACTATTTAACCGCACAGTGTGCGCAATAGCAGCCCAACCCGACCAAACTATTGGCCGATAAAAAGTCTGTAGTCATAGTAGGTACCTACGTTTATTTAAAAAAAAACTATAAAATTATTGTATTCCCTTATATGCGGTCACCTATCATAAGGGTTAAATTTTTGGGGTACCCTCAGTCATCAGTTTTCGCTTTTGATACTGAGAGCCTTTTTTTAATCAAAACTATAAAAAAAAAATATTTTTTTTTTTTAATTTTTAACAAAAGTTTCATTTTATTTTATTTTGAAAAATAAACATTTCGAAAACAACTAAGACAAAACTTTGCACTAAACTTTGCACCAAGCGGTTTTTTTTTAAAACTTTATTTACAATATTTTAAACAAAAAACTTTCTGATGGCCAAAACCAAATGTTTCTAATAAGTTTAAATAATGACATAATATACAAAAATTTCAAAACAAAAATATTTTGAATATTTAAAAAGAAAATATTTTTTTTTTTCAAAATTCAAAACAATTCGATGGTTTTTATTCATTGATGCTCATTAATTGAAATGCGACACAATGGTTCATGTTCCTTATTTGCAGTAAAAACTTAAAGAAGATAAAGTCATATGTGAGTAATTGTACTGCTGATTTTTGACCTTTTCAGCAAAAATCCGAGAGGTCTGGTTGGTCATCAAAAAAGAGCCGACGTAAAGGTAATTTTTTTAAAAATATTATAAATGGCAACCCATTCTAAGACAGTTAAAACAGCTACGATTTAAACTTATTTCCCACCGATAACTAAGCTTTGTTTGAAATCTCAAGTTCTATTGTTTTTACGAAACCAAAATATGGACTATAGCACTTTCTACCTTTTATCCAGTAATTTAGTCCTTCGGACAGGTACAAATGCATTGGCAGTTGGTATAATCGGTACATGACACGAATGGACACCGCATTTTAGTGATTCAATAAAAGAGATACGCTCGCTCGGCTATTCTAATGATAGATATATGTATGCCCATCGTCGTCGTCGTCGGTTGAAGGCCTCCGTGCAATATAATTATTGAATATTCCGCCTATAGGATTTTTTTTTTTGTATAGGTTGATATACAATGTATAGGTACTTAGATGTTGGTATAAGAATATTTCACAAATACAAATGGCAATTATAATGATAGCAGCAGTGGTTGTTGACACGAAAGAAGTTTAGTCTTCTACCGGTTAGTGTTCCATTGGGAGTCTTTGAACTTGGTTATAGGGATATTGAAAAGTTTTAGTCTAATTTAACTTCAAAAGTAATACACTATCCTTAGCGGGTCATTGGTTTGTTTTCACAAGTCTCTTTGGCAAAATCAATATGAACAATCGATTAAGTATACCTACAGAATTTTATTTAGGTATTCCCACATGTCACTTATTATTATGTGGAATCACTGTCATAGGTATTGTGTTTTGTTAACTTCGGTGAAGTGCAATACCTATTTCCTACTTTTTCCGTGGTAATGAATTTTTTTTTTTCTTTTCGTTGAACCCTTGTTTTGAGGGTGGGTATAGCATTTAATGTTTGTTTTCGAATAAAACATACTCTTTCAAATTAATGCCTACATACAAAAATAATATATGAAAGCTCAATCCGATGTTATTTATAAAGCAACTCGTTGAACATTTTTCTAATCATTCGCCGGAGAAAACCGTTCATATAAACTTGTCTTTTGAAATTAATATTCCAACGGTTACATGCGGAACTGACGTTAAAAGTATATTTTATGTTTCTTAACATTAATATATACTTCGTATAAATAGTGTTGTACAAAAATATTTTGTGATATATATACAGAGCGAAAGTGAGTGCCATGGATACGCGAAATCGAGTCTGGACGACCAACGGTGAACACAGCTCAAACAACCCAGGTAGATTCTTTCATCATTTTTTTTTTGTTATCAACAACAACAAAATTCTACATTGATAATTAAGTGTGAATAAACAAATGCAGGCAGACTTGTGTATAACTGAAAGCAATTGTGATTTGTAAAACCAGGAGATATTTTAGTGATTTTGTGGGTGGAATGAACATTTTGCGCCAATACGTAGCTTTCAAATTTCCCACTTAAATTCACATTAATCGAAGCAATTTTTACAAATAATTCATGGAGAACATTCATTCTTCTAAAAGTTTGCAACTAACCCAAACATAGTTATTATAGACTTATAAAAGGATAAACTTGGGGATAACATTTTTATTATAACTTTCTCTTTATTCCTACCCTTCTTTGCCGCCTATATTTCAAACTGATTTTATTTATTTCAAATTGAATATACATATGTATACTCTATATTAGAAGTAAATCTTTCTATAGGTTATTGAACAATATTCATCAATGTGCCTATCCCTAATTTATCTTCCAACTAGTGAATTGGTATGTAAATATAAAAAATAAAAATCCTGTAAATGTTTTTAGCTCTTAATACATATAAATATTATTCCGACCCCAAAAGGGTCTAAATTAGTTAGTTTATGAAAAAAATAATAATTTGAACTTATGTCTAATATGAAATAAAAAAGAGTGCGTTGGAAAAATATTTCGAGATTGTTATCAAAATTAAAACTACGATGATGAAGAGGTTCGAAAAAGTGGGTTTCATAATAACATCCACTATAATTTGGAACAGAGCAGTTTTATGTGATTCCCCAAAGATAAAAATTCTAATTTTTGTTTTAGCTCATCTAAAATAGATAGTTTACATTTTGTTTTCTTCAAATATTCATATAAACGGTTCTTAAAATTTGGTTTAAGCTTAGTTCCTGTAATGACCAAATTAATTGGAAAAAAAAATTTGTTTCATATTTTTGCAAAAAATTTCGAATAACCAAAATAGGATTTGACGATTTTTGAGAAAATTTCCTTAATTGTTAGTTTTTCACGTAACGGCTTTATCGATTTTGTTGTAATACTGCAATCGGGTATATTTCAATAGTTTAAACAATATTGTATGTACAAATTTTGAAAATACAAGCTTTTTAAAATAAAAATAAAATAAAACCAAAAATCCATTTTATTAGTACTTCTTCTTATCATGTTTACGTTAAAATGTATAATATTACGCAAGAGCTTATAAGTTTTAACAATATTGCATGTCAAAATTTTAGGAAAATCCAATTTTGGATAAAAAAAATAAAAATATTTTTTGAAAATTCGATATTTTAAAATTAATTGTTTAACTCCACTATATTTATATCGTCGTCGTTATATGAAAACTCTCTAAATCTATTTTTTTAAATTTTCTAACATTTGCATTTGTTATGGAATTTTACTGACAAGAACTTGAACAATTTTGAGTTTAAGAAATTTTGTATTTAGCTGGGTGTTTGCATACAATTTAACAAATTTATTTCTTTTAAATTAGATTGATCATATTTGAAAGTCAAGTTTGATAGCATGCAAACCAGCCGTATATTTTATTTATTTAATAAAAGCAATTTTAGCCAACATTTTCAATAAAGCATGTAGTTCATTATTAATCAGTTTAGTTATTTACAGTGATATGCATATGTTATGTAGGCATATGTTACTAGTAAACCCTAGTATTGATCAAAATGGTCGATCGGTAAAATATAAAAAGATCATCTCAGAGTCATTGCAAAGGTTCAAGTCTCATCTTACGATGTTTATAAGCTGGTAAATGCATTCATATCAGGTAATTTGTAGGAAATTGAGTGCTACACCAAAATAATTTTGGATACTTCCTGGATGAGATGAAAATAAACGGGACGAACTTTAAAAAAAAAAACAATTTTCGAGAAATTAGCAAAATTTGTTTTAAATTTTCCCCCTTACTCTCACAACTTAAGGGAGTCCTTATGTATGTATTTTATGTATTTCCCTGAAGGTAAATTTTTAAAATATTTTTATATTTTTATTATTTATTTAAAAAAAACTCATCTCGGCCAGGTGTACAAACGTTGCTCATCCTTGGATAAAGATTTAAACTTGGTCTAATGAGAAAAAGCATACACATATACATGTACAAAAATAAACATTTATCATTGAAAATTAATTAATAGCCCATTACATATCTGAATCTCAATTAATCCACCAAAATCGGTGGCTTAAAATCATGATTCGATGATGAACCACATTTGTACAACTGGGATATGAGAGGCCATTTAATTAATCTCTATAACGAGTATCGTTTATGTTTTCAATATTAAAATAATTATTTTGATTACAGATGTGATCAGCGTCCATAGATCTGCTGCAAATTCAATAACAATAAGAAGTGCACTTAAAGATCCAAGGCTGAACCCAGATCTTATTGGAGTACAATCAAAGTAAGTTTCCCAAAACCGCCAATTGATTGGATATCTACATAAAACATATTTGTAAGAAAAGATTTTAGCAAACAAAATATTATTTCCTATTGATTTCATACAACTCATCTTCAACTTAAAACAGCAGAATAAATATTTTTTTCAATAATAATAAATTGAATATTTTTGAAATCACTAAAAATAGTCAGAAGTGGGGTTATTTATTTATTTATTTATATATTTATTTTTAACATACACATTAAGAAATTAAACTTTTATAGTTAGCGATGTTTTACATTGAGGTAACAAGAAAATTGATTCAATAGAGGATACAAAAAAAAAAATATAAAGTTTAAGTTTGAATGAATTTAATTTAACAGTTATTTGAACAAAAACTTAAAAATTAAAGAAAGGATACTCCTTTGTTAATCTAGTCTTCTTCAATATATTCAATGTATTTATCAATTGTTTCATCAATTGAATTTTTTTCATACATTGAGGCATTAAATATGCCGAATGCATTTCAGCACAGGGTTGAAAATTATTAAAATATTAGAATTTCAATTCAAAAAATTTAAATTGCCAAAAACTAATAATTTCGCCTTTTTTGGAGACCATCGCCAAACTGATTTTCGTGTCGCCAAATAAAATTTCAAATCGCCTGTTTGGCGATAAATCGCACAATCTGACAAGCCTGGTCAGAAGTCCACAAGAGATGGGCCAGAAGTCCAATTCTACTGTGGACTTCTGTCCTATCAAGGTGGGTTAAAAATCCGCAATAGAACATTTGGCCTGTAGACTTATGACAATGAGCCACCAAAAGCCTGAAAAGCAATATTATTTGTTTATAGGCTATGAGCCGCTCTATCATTTGCTAGCTGATCTGGCCGCAGGAAATTTTTCATCAATTAGCTAACTGTCAATTCCGTAGTGTTTGTCATTCTTAGAATCAATATTTTCTAAAGTATATGTAAATTCTTCAAAGTATGTAATTTTTATGATTTTTATGATATGATGAATTTTCCAGTCGAAATTTTCAATACAAATCCAACAAATAAACGTAAATTGGATGATGTTCAGCCGAGTTATGCGCATACAAACGAAAATTCAATTCAGTTTTAAATAATTCAAAAAACTTTTTATAAATAGTTATTAACATTAACATAACATTAACATAACATTAAGTTATCTTCAAATTCCTTAATAATATACCTTTCTCTAATATTTTCAGATTTCGAAGAAAATATTATTACAAACTAGTGCTGGCCGTGCTTATATTTCTGATAATAATTTTACTTATAACTGTGATAATTCTAGCAGCCTTAAGTAAGTCCATTTGTTTTTTTTTATATTAAATATTAAAACAAAAGAATACATCATAGCAGGTTGGGTTTTATTTCAGAAACACATCATTCAAACAATGGTATATGTAATAGCAAAGAGTGCCTGCGTTCTAGCGCCAGTATCCTTTACTCCATGGATGATACTGTGGATCCATGTGAAGATTTTTATAAATTCACATGTGGGAACTGGGCAACTGATCATCCGAAGCTTGATTCATTAACATCCAACGACTGGTTTAGAGAATTACAAGCTAAAGTCGTGCGAACAATTAGAGAATTCCTTAAGTCAGAAGCAAAGGATACAGATCCAAATGCTGTCAACAAAACCAAATTTATGTATCAAGCTTGCATGGATCTGGAATTATTGGATGAACTTGATTTAGCGCCATTAATGCGTTATTTAAAAATATTCCAATTGCCACGCATACCACCAGCATTGAATTTAACACTACCATCGGAAAATAAGGAGGAAGATCCCGATTTCGATTGGATTGCAACGATTGTTCAAATAAAGATTCACCTCTCAATGGATTTAATTTATGGCTTTGACATATTTCCCGATTTGGTTGATAGAACATTTAACAAAATAGCTATTGGAACTCCAGAATCAGATTCTGAGCTACCGTTGTAATATTTTGAAATTATTAGTGGTGCATAATTAAATTTTAATATGTATGTATGTGTACAATTTTTTTTTTTTGTAGTAGTGACGAAAATTACAAACAAATGCTGAAAAACAAACGTAAGGTCATTGCATCGCTGAACGACGATGATGATAGCCTTGAAGATGAAGATAGTAATGAATCACTGGCCGTAACAAAGGGACTTTCACAGTATATTTCGTACATTAAGAAAGTTATAACAATTATTGTACTATATCTTTATCCTGATATAAATTCTGAGGAATTTCAAGCAGCCGCTGAGGAATTGACCATCGATTCCATAAAAATGATGAAGCATTTATATAATGTAAGTTTTAATTTCTCAAATTTGACACTTATTATGCTAATTAAAAAAAAACTTTACATTTAAAACTTTTTTCATGCGAACTGCGTCTTGTGAGGAATTGACAAATCCATCAAGAATACATCTTGTCATGAAATATTGCCACTCTCCTTAGCAGTTCCAAATTTGCAATAATCTTTTAATATTAGGTACTCTCCAACCATAAAGACACACACATACACACTAATGCACACAGAAATGTTTGAAAGTTGTAGGTATTTCAAGAGCTGTCGCGCCACCAAATTTATTTTATTTATTTAGAAATTCGGATTTAGTAAAATATAATTAAAAATAAGTTAAATAAATATTTATTCGACCAAATATTTCAATGATAGTGTTTTTTTTTTAATAGTTACAACAATTGAGGTTGTGCCAAAATAAGAGGGTTGCATCAATTGTGGCTTCATTAGAAAAAGTTATAAGTTGAATTTTAAGGGAAACTTTGTAAAAAAAAGAAAACAATTTTCTGGAATGCAGATACTCGTATCATGCATGCTCTTCCTACAACAAATTGCATAAAGTTAGGTATGTTTTTATACCTAGATAAATATATTTAAATGAAAGCCTTTCTACTTTACTTGAAATAAAATTCAATCTGTGTGGTATAAAAAGTTCTTGTAGAACTAAGCGTATCTATGCCTTCTGGAAAAATGGACACGCCACTGAAGGCTGAAATAAAACTTTTTATGAAATAAAACATGGAGCTTAATTCCAATTCACTGATTGGCAAACAAATTAATATTCATTTCAATGATCGTCAATTTTTTTACTATTAAAAAAATAGTTTTATTCCATTACTCAGATGATTTTACATTTACATTTAAACCACCAATAACAAAGTGATAATTCGTGCCCATTATTACAATTTGTATTGGTTTGTAGATAACTAACAGCCTTATTCTGCTAAACGTTCGCGTGAATTTTCGTATTCTGGTATTCTTCGGAAGAAAACGAATGGTCCAAAAAGCATATAAATTGCGATAAAAATAAAATTTTAACAACTAAATTCCCTCAAGAACTTCAAAAATAAATTATTGGTAGAGCTTTGAACTCTTTAGATTGAAGAGTTTAAATCACAAATTAAGTGAACAATTCACGTTAATCGAAAAATACGATCGGATCGGATAGCAGAATAGGGCTATTAAGCTATTGCATTCATGTGTATAACGTTTAGCTTCGATGTCGTTTTAGTTGATATAATTTTATTCGGCTAATTTTAATAGGTATTCTCAATTGCTATATTTGGGATGATTCTCTATCCAAGATTCAATTCCAAAACCACTGCTTAGCTAAAATGCTCAGTTATCAATTATTTTAGGATTTACCGTTTTAATAATTTTTGGTTAATGATTTGCCTTCTCTTTTCATTTTAGTTGCAAGCAGAAGCAGAGAATTCAACAAAAACGTCCGCAAATCCATTAGAAGATGTTCTTTATTTAACAGTAGATGACCTGCAAAATCAAACAGACAAACTGATTTATCCAAATACACTTCCCATATGGCAGTCTTACGTTCTTTTGATGATGAAATCCAATGAACATTTTAATGTCTCAGAAGAAAAAATTCTTACCACCCATGCAGACGTTTGGTATCTTCAAAAGGTGTCTGAGTACTTAATTGACGTATCCCAACATCGAATTCAATTTTTTGTGTGGCTAAATATCGTCCTAGAGGTTATTCCCCATACAAATTCTGCACTAAGACAGTTATATAATGAAAATATGGAAACGCTTAGTCAAACCGAAGGTTCTATTTCAAGGTCATTGTACTGTTCGAATGGAATTAACAATTTAATGGGAATGGCAGTGAGTTTTAGCTTAGCAAATCCAGATTTCATTTCGAATTCATTGCCCAAAGTTCAAGAAATGTTGCTTTATATACGAGAATCTTTCGACAGTTTAGTAAGATCAACGTCCTGGATGGATAGCAAGACTAAGGAAGCCACACTTCAGAAATCAGCTGCTGTAAAAAGCCTTATAGGTTTTCCCGAATGGATAATGG
The DNA here is from genome assembly GCA_951394125.1 of Epistrophe eligans. Classification (NCBI taxonomy): domain Eukaryota; kingdom Metazoa; phylum Arthropoda; class Insecta; order Diptera; family Syrphidae; genus Epistrophe; species Epistrophe eligans. Next base: position 58,514,789 of record OX596028.1, read on the forward strand.
ATAAACAATTACTCGATGAATATTATTCTGATGTTAATGTCAGTAGAAGTACGCATTTGGATAATATGATTAATGTACTGGTTTGGCAAATGAAATCCAAAATAAAGGCATTTCAGAAAATTGATGATTCTGTATGGAAGCTTTCTCCATCTTATGTGAATGCTTTTTTTGAGTTCCAGACTAATACAATAAGTAAGTTTTCATTTATTCATTAAGACTTCGTTTAATTTGATTGGGGTTGCAGTTTGATTAAAATACGTTTGCAAATGAGATTTATAAAAAGAAGAATACTTTTAAGGTCCTAAGTTATTTAAAAAATATAAACTTTTAGTTACAAACATATTTAAACAGTTAAAAGGCTTTGTAAGTATGAAGGGAGAGGGATGCGAACAGTCAGACATTTATTTACTTACGTTTATGTATGTATGTAGCTACGTAAAGAAACTCGAAATTGAGATTTTGATTAAACTTGATATTAAAATATTAGCGAAGGTCGAAAATGTGGGTCTCTCAATTCAGTCCGTCAGTCTGCCTGTCCTTTTGGTTGCAGCCTAAACAGTTACCTAGCGTTTTTTGTGCATTCACCTGATACGTTTTTATTTCATTTTTTTACGACCAGTAAATAACGATAAATAACCATACACATTCTTAAGCATACATCGTATATTTTATTTTTTGAAAAACGTGATCACAACTTTTTTTTTTAATTCGGTAAATTTTTTAACATATACTACGTTTTGGATACAAACAAAAATTCAAAAATGGTTATAAATGGCACCTATATAACTATAACCATTTATCTGGTTTTCGATTTTATTAATTTTTTGGAAGTTTAAAAATATTTTTTTTATATTTATAATAATTTGAAAATGGATGAATCGATTTTATTAAACACTGCACCTAGCAATATTTTTACATTACATTGATTAAAATTTTTTTGTGCGATAATATTTGTCATATTATTAGAACAAATTTTACAATGGTTTAAAAAGAATCACAGAAAATCTCATTTTTCTCGAAAACTACTGCAATGATTTTGATTAAAATTTTCTTGTGAGTTAATATCTGTCATATTATTGGAGCAAATTGTACATTACTTCACTATTAACGGTACCTCACAAAGAACCAATTTTTTTGGTTTTCGACTATCTTATTATCTATTTACCGATTTGGAATACTTTTTTTTATATAAGATCTCCTAATAAATTTAGATAATATTCCATAATATCAAAATTTTCAAAAAAAATAGGAGTAAACGTCTTTGAATAATAAAAAGAATTAAAAATTAAGATCTTTTCCGTGTACCAAGTGATATCAACTGTATAGGCCTTATCCACAAGTTCCAGTTTGGATTTTATTATGTTAATATTTAATATTAACATTTAATTTTTTTTTAATTTTTAAGGACGGTGCTGTTAGGTTAAATAAATTTTCCATAACTTCAAAGGCTATCAGTCTTGGAGGCAATATCTTCTTCTACTATAATTAAGTATACCGTAGTCGCCCTCATATTAGTCTATTTCTTCCATCTTTCCGTAGAAGAATTATAAAATATGTAATAGTGCACATGCCAAAAATCAATGATGGACTTCGGTTCCACTTAAGTATCTCTTTTCTTTGTAGATGGAAATAACTTTTCCTATTAAAATTGTTTGAATTTCCACTTTCTTATATTAAAATATTGAGTTTCAAAAATTGAATATTTTCGAAATGTTTTTCAATAAAACAAAGCGGAAATGTCAAACTTAATATAAAATAAACTCACATTTACACATTTACCTAGTTCACCCCGGTAATGTATTTCAAAATGAGAATATGAAAAGAAACCATTGTTAAAATGTGCTACCTCAATCAATATAACGTAAAGTGAATATTCATTTTATATGGACACAGATATAATATTCAAATTTCGTTTCAGCTGTTCCTATTGCTATATTACAATATCCATTCTACGATTTAGGATTGGAGTGAGTTTCTTAATAAAACATAAAAAATTAAGGAATTTTATTTCAATTAGCACACATTATATTCTTACACAGATATAACAAATAAAAATTGAATTGCACCGCACACCGTTTTGAAAAAAAAAAAAGAATTCAAATTTAATTCAATTTTGACTCATAGTAATCTTATTAGGGCACTTCACTACGGTGCTATCGGCTCAGTTCTGGGACACGAGCTAACTCATGGATTTGATGATAGTGGACGAATGTTTGATCGAAGTGGGAATATGCGGCAGTGGTGGAGTAATAAAACCATTCAGGAATATATCAATCGAACTGAATGCTTTGTAGAACAATATGGCCAATATCAGCTGCTTGATATAGGAGAGTATGTAAGTAATTTCCTCAGACTTTAATTTAAAATTAGTTAATTTAAATTAGTACGCATTATTATCAAAGAGAGATACTCGAAACAATTTTAGCTTTGACTGAAAGCCCATTTCGATGATTCTTTTTGCACACATTTGACTCTGACTATAACCCTTTTGGAGAGCAGACATAATACAAGAACTTCCAATGCAATTAATTCTAACCGATATTTATTCTTACAGCAAATTTGAAAAGAATTTTAAAAGCAACAATTTTTGCATGCAACAAGTTCATTTTGTAATGCTAATTCTTCCCACTGGAAAAAGTAATCACTTTGGGAAAGTATAAATAGAGAATTCACTCTTTGTTCAGACCCCATTCATTTGCTATCATAAATACATAGATGTAAATTTTAATAAAAACAGTCCTTCGTTTTTTCAATCCATTTTTATTCGACGACATGTCCATACAATCGATTATTATGGGTTTAAATTTGAAGATTATCAGTCTTTTTAATAAACTCAAATTAAACATGATTTTTTTTAATCAATAAAGTAAGTGTGAAATCTTATCAACAAAACAAAATTGAAGTTAATTCATTTTAATTAACTAATTCACCCAAGTATGGATTAACGAGTAATAAAGTACCTAAGATATGAAAAGAGATGAAAAGAAAACCAACAACTTAACACATATGCTCAAATGTATGGAAAAGTTCACACTTTGTGAAAAAGTGTATGTAGGTACATATATAATACTTTTTGGAAACAAGAGAGATTTTGTGGAATGTAGTAGATTTTCGTTAAGATTTGCTACTTTACGTCAATTGTAAAGTCGATTCTTTACTTACAAGGTATTTATTTTTCACCAAAGTTTTTGTTGATTTGTGAATTAGAAGATAATTAAACATTTTTTTATTAATAGGGGTGTGGGTCCTTATTTGATCTATAGTCAATTATTAGCATTGCGGTTTGTTTATTATTGAAAGAAACTACCTTGCGTAATAGTATTTTAAATTATGTAGTATTAAATATAGAATCAGGCCTAAGACAACAAATGTTCAAACTAATTTTTTTTTGCATAAAAACATTTTCTCTAAACGATTGGAATTGAAATTAATCGATTAAAAAAAAGCACCGCAATGGGATAAAAAATATACTGAAATTGTTTTCAACTTTAAGGAATAATAAAAATCCAACGTTTCTGTAATGAACTCCTATTTTTTGTCTTCAATTTATTATCTGTAATGTTTATGTTTTCTTTTTCACAGTTTTAAGAGAAACTAATGGTGTTATTTTACGATGTACCATAATCACGTTCAAGCGATATGACTGTAATTTATTTACATCGGGAGTTAAAATTATGACTATTCTATTAATAAAATCTAATTCAAACCACAAGCATATCAAATAGGTCCACGTTCCAACAACAGACAAATATTAAATATGCAAATAGTAAACATATATGCCTGCAAATGTCCACGTATTTAACATTCATTGCCATATAAGGGACAGTTTTTAGTATTGTGTAAAATCGTAGTTAAACTTGAATTATTTCAAATATACTAAACGCGATAGCTAACAAGTTTTTCAGTGATGAATTAACTTTTAGTTTTTAAAAATTTGCCGAAATCAAAGTGCAAAACAATAATATTAATCAAAATTTCACCATCGAAATCTAGATGGCAGAAATATGAAAATCACCCTCGTTCTTTTATTTCGGTAGATTTTTGACACGAATTTGATGTCAAAAATATCTAAATTGACCGAAAAAAATGTTTAAAGGAGTTGACACGAGTTTGACCTTGAAACTAGGATGTTCCTGCACTAAAAAACTTGGCCTTGCACACATAGCTATATGTTTACGAAATAAAATTGGTTAAAAAAACAATCCTATATATGCTGGTATTTTACATCCGGTGTGAATGTTTTTATCCCAATTCGGATTAAATGTGGGGAGTTAATTAAGCCCGATTTAAACGAAAATATAAATTAAATTAAATTTTAGTTGCAAAAACCAAACATTTAAAAAATGAAACACCAAATCAAAAAACAAAAATAACTACAAAAAAGTACGCATACGCCTAAAGATACCATTGCTAGTTCCTCGTAAAACAAAGATAAAACCTTACCATTGCATTCAAGGACGTTAAAAAAATTCTTAGTTAAATCCCAGTCCAAGAAACCTAAAAAAATATTTTTTTTCTTTAGTCACGAACGATAAAATGCCTCACATTTTAGAAGTTTGAATTCAGCAGAAATTTGTAGGTGCCCTCCATTCCTACAAATTAAAAGCACGCATACAAGAATGGTTTAGAGTTGTACGTCATTTTGCACTGGTTGTTCATGAGCTGTCGCGCCACTAAATTTATTTATATGGGACATTGATATTTATGTCGCCTATCCTTACATAAAAGTTTTAATAAAACCTTAACTTGATTTTAATTTTCAGTTCAAGGCCAAACACTTTTGTGATTGAGAGAATATTTTGCATTAATGTTTTACTTTAAACCATTACTTTATTTTTTACTTTAGCATAAAAATGAACTAAATTACAGTTATAAAATAACTGATATAATTTTTTTGTTTTAAAACAACTTAAGTCCACATTATCAAAATTTATTTTTCATCGAATTTTGGAATAACAAATAAACTCGGAAATAAATTTAAATATATAAACATATGTAGGAACTGACGCGGAAAAAGGACTTAAATTGATTTATATCTTTTAATGACCAAAATTTACGTTTGGATTAGTAACTTAATTTAACTAAAGAAAAACGAATTCATTTATCTCTTGGGTAAAACTAACTTAAAGTCATTAAATGAAACATATTGGGGACTACAGAAATAATATTGAGGAAGAACAATCAAACTTGACTTTAGTTCTTTTTTTTTACATGAAAATAAATAGAAATCAATAAATTTCTCATGGAAAACAACCAAAGTCAAATTGATTTGTTATTCTAAATGGAAATAGAAAAGATGTAAGATCTTAAGTCGATTTAAGAAAGTGCATTCAGGTTTGTTTCCTGTTTTTTATAGTTTAGTTGTTTTTTCTTTGAAAGGGATTTGTAGTAAAATTCTATAAGACATATTATAGATATATTTTATATGCATAAACAGATTTAAAGAAAAAACTTTACTATTGAACGGTAAACATAGAGATATTATTGAAAAACAAATTCAGTAGAAATTAATGATTTACAGTAGGAGCCTATTTAGATATCATACAAAAACTACATTTGAAAATTGAGTTTATCGTTTTGTTTTTTGAAAATTGAGACTCGAATTTTTATGACACAAAGTCCACTTGTTGACGCACAAAATGGTTTTTGTACAGGATGTAGTAACGAAAAAAAAGAAAATATTGGACACGCATTTGTGAGGTTCAAGACAAAATTATTTCGAAATCTCAATTTAGCGAAAAATAGATATATAAACTAAAGCCTCCTGACCCATTTTAACTGCATTTAATAAAGTTTAGCCTTGTTGGAGATTTGAAGCAGACAATATACACAAGGCAGTTTAATGTGGTCAACGAACCTTTTATTTATCCATCTAAATATAAAGACATCGTCAATTACTTTATCCAAAATGAGTTTTAGGATTCACGCTGGGAATGTTTCTCGTTCCAGGGTATAAAAGCCCCACCGCCCCAAATCATTAAAATCAACATTAACCTTGTTCCAGTTATTAAAAGATCTAGTCTTGCCTTAGACTCGTCTCGAATACAAATACTGACTTTCAAATGAAACTATAATTAAACTTATATTATTTCAGGCTATAAAAATGAGATTGATTGTTTTTTTTTGTTCTATTTATCGTTTCAGGTGGATGGTGAATTGACTTTAGGAGAAAATATTGCAGACAATGGTGGAATGCGTGAAGCTTTTTATGCCTATAAAAGGTATGTTAAAAAAGCAGGAATGGAAGATAAATTACCAGGAATGGAGAAATACAGCCATGAACAATTATTTTTTATATCATTTGGGAGTCTTTGGTGTGAAACTCTAACACCAGCGGCAAGTCGTCATATTCTCGAGGATGTACATTGTCCTGGTAGTATACGGCTAAAAGGAGTTTTATCGAATTCGGAAGAATTTGCAAATACATTTAAATGTAAACGGGGATCTGGAATGTTTCCCGATAATACCAAATGTAGAATATGGTGATTTTTTTATTGATTTTTAATGAGATACTTATTTTTTTCTTTCTGATATAATTAAAATTAACTTTTTGAATTACACATTTTTTAAAATTTACCTGAAGTTTTTTAATTTAATCAATATTAAGAAAATAAAAAGTTGTACATTTCAAAAATAAAATAAATTGTATATTTTAGTACCAAGATGCAAGAAAAATATCCAAAACAAAATTTTTTAAAGAAGCGTTTATCATTTCTAAAATAAAATACACTAAACTGGAATTTAAGGTACATCATTTAACATCAGTTTTATGTATGTCTAACGGGAAATCTCAAAAGATAGAATTTGGAAGCCAAATGATTAGTTTTCTTAATTTAAAAATCTTAAAAACCAAAATATCTACTGCACTTAAGTACACTCATAATTTAAAAAAAATTCTTGAAATAAAAATCACTTACCAAATTCTGTTTGAGATCTCGCATATTTTGTTGCGTATAAAATTATTGAACTAGCTAGTTAAAATTTGCTTCAAGTTCTGCAACACCTTCACCTGCTTCAATCTTTCTTATTTTCGATTTTTCTCAAAAATCAGAAGACATTTAATCGTTTGTTGTTTTAAGTGTTTGACTAAAAATTGATAGGAGCCTTGGAAATTAAAAACAAAAAAAACTCAACAACGTAAAATTTTAAACAAAATTAGTTTGAACAATTTTTTTTATTTTTTTTTATTCCAAAATTTTAAAATAAGACTGACAAAAGGACATATTTTGAGGTGTCTTTGTCTTTTGTCTTGAACAAAGTGTAGTTTTCGTAATAATTAATTTTCAAAAACCAAACGAATAGAAACTCTAGTTTTTAGTGGTCGACTAAAAAAAATAAAAGGATTGAATACTAAATGATAAATAGGTACTTAATAACATAAAATTAAAAAAAAAAAAAAAAAAAAAACAGTAGGTAAGTATAACATTAATTTTTTTAAATTTTGAGTTTGAAAATTAATGTTAAAAAAAAACTATTTATTTAAATATGTATAGTAATTTAAAGAACAGTTTAAAGAACAGATTATTAAATTTTCAAAAAACTATGCTGCAATTTTGTGTGTGTGTTTTTTTTTCCAAATTAAAATCATCACATTCAATTTGCCAGACGTATTTCGCAACGTCTGACACATGCCAGACCCGTAAATTTATATTATGAGCAGTTTATAGAACGCAATGAAAAAAAGCCAAGACTGTTAAAATGACTTTAAAAATCATTTTTTACCTTTACAAAAGTGACGCATACAGAAAAAGCAACATATCCCACCAGCCAGACTTTCAAAATTCCACTCCAGATAGTGCGGGCGAGAGGGACGACATATTAAAAAATCATTAGTCTTAAAATGTCTTTTTGGCTAGCTCTCTATTTTCTATTACTTGTCGGCCATAGGCACTTATCGTAATACATATTTTGTCTTAATTGCAATTTAAAAATTAGAAATTGTCAAGCACATCTTCTAGGGGCCTATATCACAATAAAAGAAGTACTTGTTTAACAAACAAAATTCAACAAGTGTTAAAAATGTGTGTATAATACGTAGCAACAAGTCCTCGCAAAAAATTTGATAAATTAAACGTTTCTGTAACTGTGCCTACGTTCTGTAACTCTCGCATCGACAAAATCAGTCGAGAAACGATGAAAATTGAAACAAATCGTATAACTCATATGATTTGTTTCAGTTGTTCCATTTTTCATCGTTTTTCGACCAATTTTATCGATGCGAGAGTTACAGAAATTCGATTCGACGTTTTGGTTTAGTGTTTAGGAAACAAACCAACTACCATAAAACGTCGGAAAAAGTATTAAATTTTTGCTATTTGGTTTGCATTGTTTTTTGAAAAAAGAAAAAATACATTTGTTTTTTACTATTCAATTACTAGCGTCCGTTTTCAGGCTCTATAAAAATGTTTTTCGAATTAACAATGACATACCTAACAGTTTTATTCTCATCGTATGTTTCTTCACATCTCAGTTTCTGTATCTTTAAATTTTTTTTTAAATCCGATTATATCATTTGAATTTGTTCAAACCCAGTTGATAATAATTATTTATTTGTTTATGAATTTATAACCAGACACCTCCATTATATCAACACAATTGGTTGAGTTGCTTGTTTTGCGGAACATTCAAACTTTCATACTTTCGTTTTTATTTAAACACATTTATTGTATTTATACAGATTATAATACCTACCTACCCGACTAAAATATTCACCAGTTCAAATTATTCTTAACTTTTGGAAGTAAAGTCATCATTCATAATCTTGTTTGTTTTGTTTTGCCAATATATACGAAATAAATTTAAACATCCTAAACTAATAACATAAGTTCAAATTCTCAATATCAAAATGTGTAAAGCACTTGGATTGCCAAAGAATATATAGCTATATCTATAAAAATAAAAAACAAACTATAGTCCCTGGGCGGGTTGATATCTAGAAAGTCATAAATATTTTAGTTCTTTAGGTAAATGTATTTTAATAGCATCAATCAGGCGAGGAGATATTGGAAAAAGCAACAAACAATAAAATATAAATTCCACCCCACGTACCTAATGACTTTTTGAATAATTGTTGGTATAAAACTTAAGGATAGGGTGACATGGTACTTAAGGGTATTTGAACTAAAAATATTAAGTTAATCCAATTGAAATTATTGACAACTTTTGTGGATATTCTGTTGACACATACAAATGAGTATTTGTCTGTATGAGACTCAACTCGAAAACTGCTATACAATTTCGCTGAAATATGAAAAGTTTTTTCTTGTAAGCGGCGAGATGTTTAAGAAAGAAGTTTGAGTAAAATTCACCCACTACCAAGCCCATTTTTATCATATCTTTTTGGTTGGTCCTTATTGAAGTTCTTGAAACGTTAATATTTTGTAATTAAACCCTTTTAACGTAAAGCATGACAATTATGTAGTTATTTGTCCCGCCCCACTCCAATTTTTTTTAATAATTATTAGAATTTTTTCGGCTTTAGAAGGCTGAATATTCATGATAAATTTCACTTGCGCAAAACACATGGAATTGCTTATTTATTTTTGGAAACCACGTCAACTTTACTCCTTAAGGATAAAGATTTGTTATTAAAATCTATTGAAACTAAAGCATGATATGTGTACTTATTTTTATTGCCACACCCACTTTTTTAATTTTTGTTTTTATATAACGACCGTTGAACATTAAAAATAAAGATCTCTGCAGATTTGAAGAAAAGTAGAGATGGGACAGATTCATGCCAAAACACGAATGTGTGAAGGAAAGATGAACATGTTCGTCTTTGTATCTGCATATGGCACTTCCTATAACCTTAATATTATTCAACAAATGTTAATTTTATAACTTACATCCCTTTGTTTGCAGAACTCCGCATGAAAATGAATGTAAATCCACCATAAAGCATAATATGCGCAGTTTTTTTTTTTTTTTGAAAATCCGCCTACCGCACATTTCTTCTTATATTTATGTTTTTATCCTTTTTTAAAGTTTTCTTTGAAAGTTGAATCCCTATAGGTGGCGCTGCGAAACATGATAGCGTTTAGATAGAATAATATGTTTTTAGTATTAACCTGAGGGCGCTTCGTGAAATTTGTTCAAATTCGGTTCAACAGTTTGGCAACAAAGCGCAGCAAGTGTGCCAATCATCTACACAGTAGCTTTGTTTGTTTGTTTAATTATCTGTATTATATGGGATAGTCTTAGAATTTAGAAACCACCACCGTGCCGCTACGAATTTAGAAATGCTCTTTGTGTTTGAAATTTTTTACTTAGAGGTTGGCTAAATGTAAGAAACCAAACCGATTAAGTTTATCTTTTAAAACTTATAACGTAAATCATATCGGGCAAACCTTGGTTCTGGTTCAATTTAGGGGCTTACCAGTAACTTACATATATATACATGTTATATAGTTAGATAACGAGCTAAGCTACTCACATAATTTAAAACTTAACCGAAAAAAATTTATAAGGTTATGTAAGCGAACATAACCTTCTCTTAAATAATTATATATCCATGGAAAAAGAGGAAATCTATTATGTTCAATGTAACAAGTATGTACCTACCACGATAGTTACAGCTCATGACAAAAACACCAATTTGGAGATACTTGTTGATTTATCAAATAGCCTTTTAACTTCCAAATATAGAAAATATAAGTTGTTTTTTCTTAACATGTTTAATTAATTATTATCATTAAACAAAGTTAACAGTGACGGATGATTTGTGAAATATATTTTTTGCAATTTACGAGTATATGTGTGTGTGTTGAATTTATGAAGCGAAGTATTATTTCTAAAGTTTTATAGGTTTATATAATCTTCGATACGAATCTACAGTACAGTACATATGCAATAGAATCGATGGCAAATTAATATCGTTCTTCAACAACGCAACAGAGAACGAACATCTTCAAATGTTAAAATTTTATTAGCGGTCTATTACAATAAAAAATTAATCAATAAAATTTTGTTTGTGTGGGATAACCTACATATGTACCCACATAAATGAAATTTTGAAATGTCGGTAACAAAAAAAATGAAGATTTAATAATTGTTCTTCAAATTGGGGAAATGAAAAAATCTTTTACAAGAAATTTCAAATTACTTTATTTGACAATAAAAATCCATGGTTTTCCTTTCGTAAAAAATATAAAGTAGAAGGCCTTGAAAAGATTTCTCGTTTCGAAACAAAAAAATGGAAATCCGATGATTTAGACGGATGTTTTAGATTATTAAATGCACAAAGGGTAATAAAGCACTGAATTTTCGGCCTTAATTTAAATTTTAGGAAGATTTTTACTCGTATACCATTTTTCATTTACAAATGACCTATGACATTGCTACTCCTACCAATCTCAAAAACAGATACTGTCCTAATTCATTTAGGGTTTTCAAATATCTAAAAGCCCACTGGACACGAATCATTTAGTCATAGATTAGTACAAAAATTTGTCATGCAGAGATGATTCCACTATTGCATGCTTTCTGCCACGAAGCGTCACATCAAAGACAAAACACTCAACATTTTCAATCGAATTGAAATTTGACATAAGCATTTCACCAAATTGTTAAGTAAATACTTAAAACTATCAAACTGTACCCTTGGCTATTTGCAGCTTGTGTGTTGTGACAAAAAAGTGCAGCTTACGCCTCGTGTGCGGTGCGTGCCGCAAATATAATCAAATTACGCTTCTATGACAAGACGCTTCGTGTGCAGAAGGCCTAAATATTTAAAATGACGTCTTTTGGTTTCACCAAGTGCTTTTAAAATTAACCCTTTTGAACTAAAAGCTAGTTTTAAGCTCATTAAATTTTAAAAGTATTTTTTTTCCATCAAAATAAGTAGTAGAAGGGAAGTATTTACAAATAGCAGATGATTCTTGCTGATACTGGAAGCTTGCGTCTCTAGTCGGTATTAATTTCCTTCATTTTTGTTGTTGATTAATACTCAATTTAAATTTTAAAAACTTTTTGAGATGTTGATATGTTACTCTCAATAATATTTTTTAGCGCAAAATTCTAAAACGCAGTCTTATTACTAAGACTGAATATTATAAATGCTAATTGGAGTTAGTTTCCGACCCGAGGACTTATTTCCACTGAATCTTAAAAAAAAAAAATAAATTTGACTTTTGGAGTTTGGGGCTAATAACATTTTGCCAATGTACTTTTGATGCAAATAACGTTTTTGAAAACGGCTGAAAATCCTTAATTTCAAAAATACCTTATTGAATATCTATCTATGCAATAAAAAATCTTGGAAAAAAATCCCCAACAGAAAATTCCAAAAAGAAGTTACAAAGTCATCTGCATTAACATGATGGACAACGGACCCAGTATAATGATCCTTGAATGTAATGGGTGATTTTTTAAGAGGTTTAGAACTTTAAAAAAAAAAAAAAACACAAAAAATTCGAAAAAATGAATGAAATATTTATTTGAATCGATAGTTTGAACCTTGCAATTTAATGTTTAAAGATAATTTCATGCAAATGTTGACCGCGGCTGCGTCTCAGGTAGCCCATCCGCTGAGTCCAATTTTGGCATACTCTTTCACACATATCGGCCGGTATCTCACGAATGAATGCATGGATGTTGGCTTCCAGTGCGTCAATCGAAGCGGGCTTGTCCCTATAGACATTAGCCTTGACATACCCCCACAAAAAATAATCTAATGGTGTCAAATCGCACGATCTAGGCGGCCAATTGACCGGCCCGAAACGTGAAATTAACTGTTCACCAAACTCGCCTCGCAATTGCGCCATTGTTTCGCGTGCTGTGTGGCATGTGGCACCGTCTTGTTGATACCACATATCATGCAAGTCAAGAACTTCCATTTCGGGCAAAAAAAAGTTTGTTATCATCGCTCGGTAGCGTTCACCATTGACAGTAACGCTGCGATTCGCATCATCTTTGAAGAAATATGGCCCAATAATGCCGCCGGCCCATAAACCGCACCAAACAGTGGCTTTTTCGGGATGCATTGGTAGCTGTTGCAATGCTTCTGGCTGATCTTCACTCCAAATGCGGCAATTTTGCTTATTTACGTACCCATTCAACCAAAAATGAGCCTCATCGCTGAACACAATTTTTCGATAAACAACATTTCGAACCGAGCACGAATTTTGATAGTAAAATTCAATAATTTGCAAGCGTTGTTCATTTGTAAGACGATCCATGGTTAAATTGCAAACCAAACTGAAGCTGTTTGACAGTGACACAAGGTACTAAACACACGTCAGCTGTCAAAACCAGTGTTGCCAAAACCAAACCAGCTTAAAAATCACCCGTTAGTTGTTGAAAAGAGAATAACTTTTCATTTACAAAAATGGTGCATAGTATGCGAAATTAAAAAAGTATAAGCAAGTTTTTCTGAAAGAATTTCGGATTCAACAGATATTATGTAAGTTTAACATTTGTTTATATTAACAAGTTAAATAAAAAAAAATATAAATTTTAATAGGCGATATGGGTTTTTGCTCTCTGATTTGAGATCAATCAATCCTTTGAAGTTCATTTTGATAACACGTCTTGACTTGGTGGTGTATGAATAATATCTATGTTGAAGTGAAAACAAATAAAATATCAACACAAAGGTACATTGTGTACATATAAGTAACAAAAACGGTACTCTTCAAAATTAACTTCAAACGTTCAAATAACTTTCGCTAAAAACAATATAAATTTTAATTAAATAGGCACACATGATGTCGCTTTAGGGTTTCTTGTGATATTTTGATAATATACGTAGGTGTCTGCTATCATGTTGCAAGTTAATTAGGGTATGTTTATTGATTTTAACCAATTTACAAAATTTTCATCATCATCATGCTCTGGTCTGGCTTATAATACAATCATATAATATAGAATATCTATATCCACTCTGGATTCACAAAGTAAAACAGAAATGATTTTCGTTGATGTTCTATGAATTCCAAAAACCTTATCAAAAGACATGAATCAATGCATGCATAATATACATAGGTTCTGTGTTGTCGGCAATTTTAATTAAAATGCTGAAATTGTAACAACATAACCTTATATATTATTGATGTATGAAATGGTGTTCTTGACAAATTATCTTCAGCTAAGATTATTTTGTAGGAACTGGTAGGTAAAGATGTCAGCTCGAATTATGTAAATATCAGTATAAGGAAGATATGGGTAAAATAAATGTATATTAGATGAAGTAACAAATGTTTATACATAATACAAAACAGAACATGTGTTGAACACTCAATCCGTAAGTCGATTATAGTCATAGCTAAATATATAGTGCGATAGTCTTGCATTCCAAATGCTAATACTTTTCTTATAGATCTACAAAGCCCTTATCAATTTATAAAATTCACTTTAAGATCAAAAAAGTTATCAATATGATGAAACTGAGCTCTTTTTTTTGAAACTAACATACTTAAAAAAAAAATTTCTACAAATTTTACTATTCTCTATAAAAGATATTAATAACTTCTTATATCAAACGTTTGGTATGCCAATGGGCAATCCTCTATCTGATACAATAGCCGATATATTCTTCGATCACTTATTGAATGAAACAATAGACAAATTAAAAAAGTGAAACACAAAAATCAAATTCATCATCAAATATGTAGATAACATAGTTGCCGTAATGAAAAAGAAAGACACCGAGATCATGCTTAACTTAACTCACTCAACGAATACCACACCAAGCTGAAATTCACTTTAGAAATCGAAAATAACAACATGCTTCCTTTTCTTGACGTGAAATTGATTAAAAATAATAACAACATCTTCTTCGATTGGTACACCAACCCGATGTCATCTGGCAGGATGATTAACTTTATGTCTTCACAAATCACAACCCATTATTCACAAACTTAACACAGCTACAAACCTTGCCAATAAAGTGCTTGATAAGGTGTGTTTCTTTGGGCCTTGCAAAGTACTTTTTTGTTCTTCCCAGTAGATGTTGAATGGAACGCATTAATTTGCCAAAAGAAAAATCTAATCTCAATATAGATGTAATTTTTGTTGTTTGTATGTTTGTATTTTATTTTTGATTGGAGAAACATAAACAACAATAACTTATTATGTAATTTCTTTTAACTGATGGTGTTGCTTTCTTGCTTGAATTCATTTACTACATTATTGAAGTGTTTTCAACTACTTTGAAAACAGAGTAGAAGTCGTTGATTGCTGCCAAAAGTACTTGGCATGTAGATGCTTCAGCCTAAAGAACACGTCGATTAGTGACAACATTTTTCACCTAAAGAACATAGCAATAATAAGAAGAATATTTGAAATGAATAACTACCCTAATATAATTTGGTAATAGATCTGGTAACACTAACTTACCTTCCACACTTGACTGTTAACCTCTCCTTATACAAAACAATAAAAATTGAAATAGAAAAAACAACATTTGCACACAAACCCAACTTAACACCAAATACAATATTCACAAACACAAAACCACCTTTTGACAAAACAGAACAACATGATGTAGCTTACGAGATTTCATGTTAAGGAAAAACTTATGACGACTGTCAAAAAATATATACATTGGTACTACGAAACGTGCATTGAAATTAAGAATTTTAGAGCATGAAGCTGACATAAAGAAAAAGAAGACAGCTACTGCACTTACACAACATTATGCTGGACCACTACTACAACGCAGATTTTGACAATGTCGTAATATTGGACATAGTACGACGCACAAACAAACGCTACACTCTGGTAAGCCTCTGCATTCAGCAGAAAATAAAAAAAAGGCGATGAACCACAAAGAAGACGTTGACAATATCAGTGGAATATATAGCGTTGCCATTTCTTAAAAACTGTAATAATAGCTTTAAATACATTTTGTTTACTTTTGTATTTATTTATTTTTATAAAAATGTTTTTAAAATTTAAACGTTCATTTATTTTCATTTAATGGGAATTTCGTTCTTAAAAAGTAAAATATAAAATTTAAAAAAAAGTAAAGTTAAAAAAATAAAACAGTAAAAAATATATATTTTAATTTATATATTTATTTATTTATATATTTATTAACTCAAATCTGTATTTATATTTCAAGAATAAATAAACTTAAGCCGAAAAAGAGCCAGAGAAACGTCGGGAATAGAATGAATTAGTTGTTTTCATAAATTGCTTCATTTTCAATGATCACTAAGCCAAATTTCAACATTAAATTATATAAAATACACGATCAAATACTATTACACATAATTTTGATTTATGCTTTTGACTTTGACTTTGACTTTGAGAAACAATGAATTTCGAGCTTATTAGATTTGTATCCTTCTAAAGAAAGCACGGCGAATAAATAAACGCAGAAAAAAAAGGAAAACTCTAGCTCAACAGTTAATTAAATATGCTGAGCGCATAATGAGGAAATCGTATGACCTGAAGACTGATTCTGGTTTTGTGAAAAAGTGAAATGGAAAACTTTTTACCCTTTCACACTAATTCCGATTTCAAGAAAATGTAAAATTAAACGTCAAATTTTTTTATGTGAGCAATTTTCTTTCATGTCGTCATTTAGAAATAAAAGAAGTGAATCTTAAAAAAGAAAAGATCAATACGAACAAACTCTGTTTAATTCAATCACATCTCCTTCTCTATCCTATCCATTAAGAAAAAATCTATCTTCCCATAGTAATAAAAAAAACGAACGAAATTTCGCCATCTAAAATAAGTGAATACATAAGCTGTCAATGAAATTACATTCCACCTGAAATCCAATTTGTATAGACACATGAAAATTATACTATTTTCAAAATGCTTTTAACCGCTATAAGTCCATAAAAACTGTAGTTTCGTCCCGGCGATCTCACTTATATCTCACCACACACAGATTTTGTGTAGTTCAGTGGAAATAATACATGGAATTTTTGAAAAAGTCCAGTGTGAACTATATACATATTATACGTACATATGTATATTGTACCTACATATTAGACCAAAAACAAAAATGTTAAAAAGTTCTTCTATACAAAACATGAAGGTTGAATATCAAATATTTAAAATTTTCTTTCGTCCTAGCACTTTGGCAATAAAACCGATTCCTGAGATTGCTGAGATATCAGTATAGCCAGATATGATTTTATGTAAAACAAATTGCGCTATTTTTCAAAATGCAATCGCTGAACAACTTTCGGAGATTTAAAATTAGGAGCAAACCAACGTTTATACATCTTTATTTATTATTATTTTATGGTATTATAGGTTTTTAAAATAATTTCACATTCAAATAAAACTTCACATACACATATGTTCATATATGTATTGTAAATATTCACTAAACACATACACATATACCTAAATATTTATTTACCAACGCAGGTTATTTCTAAAAAAAGAATTCTTTATTGGCTATGTTAATGAGAACTCATTAATATATTATTATGAGCACCTTTTTGTACTTTTCACCCAAACAAATTTCCGGTGAAAGAGAATCAACCAAACTTAAGATCAGATCTGTAGCTGGGGAGGTTACCAGTTCTCCTTCTCTTCTAAAAGCGCGCATATATATATTTGAAATTTTGAAAAGTGCCTCCTAGTGCAATTTCACAAAAGTCCCAACTGCACAAAATAATATGCTGCAAAATTTAAGAAAGGCTAGTTCGTTGTTGTTGCGAAATAACTTAATAGAGTGTTTATGATATTATTAGAATTTATTTCTTTGTTTTTGGTTTGCAATATCAAAATTACTTCATCTCCCAAGGATTTCAGAAATAAAAATTCGGTTCTATGTGATTTATTATTCACAGAAATTTGCAACCTATTAGATTTTATTTCTTTATTTTAATTTATAGATAAAGTTTAGGTACTTTTGTTTTTGTCTTATGGCCAGTTGCACCAACCGCTTTTCAATATTTATTGCTTTGTTAAATTTTAAAATGGCATTTATCCAATTTTAGTTTTAAAAGGCCGATAAACAAGCCAATAAACTAATATGCCATTTTCCTCCAGATAAATTTTAAAAGCTAGTTTTAACGAAAATATCTACATAAAAATATATTTCACCTTTGACAGGATATAATTATTAGGGGGATTCATGCAACGTCGTAAAACACTAGATAAGTTTATCTTTTGGATAAATTTATCTTTTGGTAAATGAACTGTCAAATTTTGTATGGGAAATGGTTTACGCAAATTGGATAAAATTATCTAAGGATTTTGTTGCAGAAACTTATACAAATTTATTTGGATAAACTTATACAAACGTCATTGTGACTTTTAACGTGACGTTTAACGAACAGCTGATTCAATTACGCAGCATTTCTCCAAATAAATAAAAAGGACGTAAACTTATCTTTTTACACAATTGGTAAACTTATCTCGTTGCATGAATACCCTTATTTTTTTTTTGCAGGCGTTAGTTAAACTTTTCGATCTTGGCTTCAGGAGGAGTGGTATTTATCACATTTTCAATTTGTTGGTCTAGCGTTGGTGACTTTGGACTGGTGTTAAACTCTGGAGTTGGTTGGTTGTGGTATGGTTGGCTCTGGAGTTGGGTCCATTTCAAGTGTCCCTACTGTAAAGCCTTCTGTTGCCAGTTTTTGCCACAGAGCATTTTTACTTTGAAGCAATTTTCGCCCATGCTTCATTTTTTGCGGCCAGTGTCACTCCATCCGTAGATCTGTTTTCTTTGATCTTGCGGAATCTTAAAGTTATGTCGCGACCAGAGCATTTTTCTCCTCCTTCACATAATTCTTCCCTCTTTTTATTTGTATCCATTTTTTATTTATAAAATGATTGAAATTGGAAGTATAAATAATTTGCTTGTTTGTGGTTTTGGCAAAATACGAAAAAATGGGTACCAAACAAAATAAAATAGCGGTTCGAGTTTGACATCTTTCATATTGCTATCTTACTTACACAAGTGAAACTTTTTCGTTCAGTTTAAAAATCAGCTGACAAAAACCAGGGATGGTTCGCAAACAGCATTTTAGCTAAAAAATCAGTGAAAAACATTGGTGCAACCTAATAAATTTATCAGGCTGATAAATTTTATAAGGATTTTAGCAAAAACAGGTTTTAGTGAATTATGGTGCAACTGGCCATTAGAATTCTTAACTTTTCCAAAGGGAGCATTTTATACATAAGCAAAAATGTATGCTTAGACTAATAAGTCTGTCGAAAACTATTGATAGCGAATGAAAACAATCAATTTTTTTAGGTTATCTTTTAATGGACTCCCGATCCCCGATGTCTTGTATTGGCTACGGTCATGATGCGGATATGCAATTACGGTGGAATATATAGGATATAAATGCATCGACATTATTGCCATCACCGCTGCGAAAATGAGGTCCTCATAAAATCACAATGTTCGAAGTCATATACATATGTATATAATGAAACTGGGCATGGCAGTGTTTTGTTTTTGTTGTCATGTTTCTGAAATTGATTTTGGAGTCAACCCTTGTATACTCGTAAAATGAATCTTCTGAAAGACATAATAAGCATTCTTAATAAAAAAAAAAAGTAGAACCGAGTACCAATATTTCGAAAGTCAGTTATGCAAAGCATTGTTTGTACATATACATATATGTATTTCTGAGTTTTAATTTCATGCTTTTCTTTGACAATCTCCAATGTTTATTAATTTGTATTTCTTGATAAATTCGGTTAAAGCAATTTTCCATATAAGTAATGGTATCCCTTACTTTAGGTAATTCGGTTAAAGCAATTTTCCATATAAGTAATGGTATCCCTTACTTTAGGTAATAAATCACATGACAATTACCGACAATGCTTTTTATGACTATTGACGAATAATGCTTACCGGTGTGAATCCTAGAGGAAAAGACATCAGAAAAATATTAATTAAATTGACATTGACAAGCTTCTTTAAGAGTATAACTTTAGCGAGTACGTCGCCTGTTAGTTGGACATATTTATATTCAGTTGAATATCTCAGTTTTACTTAAAATTAACTACATTTTAATAATGCGGAGTTGAAAAATTATTTTTGAAAAACTATATCGGTTTTCAAAAAATAATAAAAATATTTAAGATAATAATATTCTTGATAATAGTACACTGAACCAAAAATGTACATTATAACAACGAATTCTGGCATTGTGACAATGTAATTTTCATTAAAATTCAGCCGATGATTTGTTTCATTGTTCCAATGTAAGCGTGTTCATTGCTCAATGAAAGAAATCATTGCTCAATGAAAATGTTCATTGCTCAATGAATTTTACATTAATGCAATGAAAAAAGTTCATTGAATATTTTTTTAAAAATTATTTTAAGCAATGCAACAATCATTGAGGCAAAGAATCACGTACATTGAAACAATGAATTATTTTCATTGTTTTAAATTTTTTTGTCGTACAAAAAATAAAAGCGTAGTTGAGCCAATGAATATGTTTCATTGAATCAATGAATTTTCATTGAGCCAATGAATTTTTTTTCGTTGAATCAATGATTAATTACTTAAATTCACATTTTTTTTTGTAGTTTTTCGTAAGATGAATGAAATTTTTTCATTGTTTCAATGAACTATTTTCATTGGGGGTATGTATTTTTTACGTTGAACCAATGAAATTTTTTCATTGATTCAATGAACTGTTTTCATTGGGACATGTATTTCTTACGTTGAACCAATGAAATTTTTTCATTGATTTAATGAACTATTTTCATTGGGGGTATGTATTTCTTACGTTGAACCAATGAAATTGTTTCATTGATTCAATGAACTATTTTCATTGGGGGTATGTATTTCTTACGTTGAACCAATGAAATTTTTTCATTGATTCAATGAACTATTTTCATTGGGGGTATGTATTTCTTACGTTGAACCAATGAAATTTTTTCATTGATTCAATGAAATATTTTCATTGGGGGTATGTATTTCTTACGTTGAACCAATGAAATTTTTTCATTGATTCAATGAACTATTTTCATTGAGGATATGTATTTCTTACGTTGAACCAATGAAATTGTTTCATTGATTCAATGAACTATTTTCATTGGGGTTATGTATTTCTTACGTTGAACCAACGAAATTTTTTCACTGATTCAATGAACTATTTTCATTGGGGGTATGTATTTCTTACGTTGAACCAATGAAATTGTTTCATTGATTCAATGAACTATTTTCATTGGGGGTATGTATTTCTTACGTTGAACCAATGAAATTTTTTCATTGATTCAATGAACTGTTTTCATTGGAGGTATGTATTTCTTACGTTGAACCAATGAAATTGTTTCATTGATTCAATGAACTATTTTCATTGGGGGTATGTATTTCTTACGTTGAACCAATGAAATTTTTTCATTGATTCAATGAACTATTTTCATTGAGGGTATGTATTTCTTACGTTGAACCAATGAAATTTTTTCATTGATTCAATGAACTATTTTCATTGGGAGTATGTATTTCCTACGTTGAACTAATGAAATTGTTTCATTGATTTAATGAACTATTTTCATTGGGGGTATGTATTTCTTACGTTGGACCAATTAAATTTTTTCATTGAGCCATTGATCTAGTAAACTTTGTTTATTGATAGAATGACTTACGTTCATTTTGTACTATTCCATGTAGATTCCATAGCCTAGCCTTTCATCCCAGTCAGCTGAAAAGTCTTTAAAGGAAGTAATTGTATTCATCTTGAATACAAAAAAAAGATTATCTATTTAGAAGTTTACTCGGAATTGTTTGTTTTATTGAAGTTGAAATCAATATTTTTTTTATAATTTACAATTTTATAGTTTATAGTTTAGTTTTAAAATTTAAAATGAAATTTACATTTTGTTTTTAAGTTTATAATTTTGTTTTGAAATTGATATTTACATTTTTTTAGTTACGAGATAATCGGAAAAAATTTGATGTTTAGGAAGAGGTGATTTTACAGAAATTTGGTAAAAATAATTTTGAATAAAGTTCCAAAAAGTTGAACAGGCGGTTGGGTATTCTAAATTAAAGACATGAAAAATTTTAAAGCAAACATCAACCGCTCTGATAAAATTTTTAAATTTGTATTTAACGCCGTCGAAAAAAACGAAAAATTCATTTAAATCTGAAATTTTATCCCCGATAGCTATAACAAAGGGCTGTATTGCCCCCGACCTTTTTGCCAGATGGAGTAAATGGTTCTCAACCTCTTGAATACATTTCCCTATGTACACGAATGCTTCTTGTGAGTCTTTGATGGTAAACTTAAGAGTGCTTCTTTTGCCCGTATTGTCTTTAACAACAGTTCTCTGAGTGGGCACGAAATATCCGTGCATGCTTCTTAAAAGCATGACATTTTTTGACTCTAAAGAAGAAAAAACAAATTATGTAAATAATGTTTAATGTGGTTTTTATTTATGTTTTAAAATTAGATTTTTTCGTTAAGTAATATTAATTTTTTTTTAGTTTAGTTTTAATATAAAAATATGGAACGAAAGCTAACCTACATTAAAACCATTCTCTGAACTTAAAGAATCCAACAAATTTTTCGTTTCTTTGTCTTTAACATTGTTTTCCAATCGCAAGAACTCTAAGATATGTTCAAAATGTTGGTCAAAGTTGTCCATCAAGGAATAGGTTGTTTTGCACAAAGCTTGAAAGTCCATGTTGATCTAAAAAAAATTGTAGTAATAATAATTTTCTTTAAGTCTTTTTTCTTAATAAGTCTTTTTTCTATGGTAAAAAATATTAAAAATTTTTCGTCTTTTTTCCATGAGAAAAATTTTAAAAATTGTTTAAGTCCAAAATTATGCAAAAATTTCTAAGTCTTTTTTCTATGGGAAAAATTTTTAAAATTTTCTAAGTCCAAAATTATGCGAAAATTTCTAAGTCTTTTTTCTATGGGAAAAATTTTTTAAAATTTTCTAAGTCCAAAATTATGGGAAAATTTCTGTCTTTTTTCTATGGGAAAAATTTTTAAAATTTTCTAAGTCCAAAATTATGCGAAAATTTCTAAGTCTTTTTTCTATGGGAAAAATTTTTAAAATTTTCTAAGTCCAAAATTATGCGAAAATTTCTAAGTCTTTTTTCTATGGGAAACATTTTTAAAATTTTCTAAGTCCAAAATTATGCGAAAATTTCTAAGTCTTTTTTCTATGGGAAAAATTTTTAAAATTTTCTAAGTCCAAAATTATGCGAAAATTTCTAAGTCTTTTTTCTATGGGAAAAATTTTTTAAAATTTTCTAAGTCCAAAATTATGCGAAAATTTCTGTCTTTTTTCTATGGGAAAAATTTTTAAAATTTTCTAAGTCCAAAATTATGCGAAAATTTCTAAGTCTTTTTTCTATGGGAAAAATTTTTAAAATTTTCTAAGTCCAAAATAAGTCTTTTATCTATGGGAAAAATTTTTAAAATTTTCTAAGTCCAAAATTATGCGAAAATTTCTAAGTCTTTTTTCTATGGGAAAAATTTTTAAAATTTTCCAAGTCCAAAATTATGCGAAAATTTCTAAGTCTTTTTTCTATGGGAAAAATTTTTAAAATTTTCTAAGTCCAAAATAAGTCTTTTATCTATGGGAAAAATTTTTAAAATTTTCTAAGTCCAAAATTATGCGAAAATTTCTAAGTCTTTTTTCTATGGGAAAAATTTTTAAAATTTTCCAAGTCCAAAATTATGCGAAAATTTCTAAGTCTTTTTTCTATGGGAAAAATTTTTAAAATTTTCTAAGTCCAAAATTATGCGAAAATTTCTAAGTCTTTTTTCTATGGGAAAAATTTTTAAAATTTTCTAAGTCCAAAATAAATCTTTTATCTATGGGAAAAATTTTTAAAATTTTCTAAGTCCAAAATTATGCGAAAATTTCTAAGTCTTTTTTCTATGGGAAAAATTTTTAAAATTTTCCAAGTCCAAAATTATGCGAAAATTTCTAAGTCTTTTTTCTATGGGAAAAATTTTTAAAATTTTCTAAGTCCAAAATAAGTCTTTTATCTATGGGAAAAATTTTTAAAATTTTCTAAGTCCAAAATTATGCGAAAATTTCTAAGTCTTTTTTCTATGGGAAAAATTTTTAAAGTTTTTTTAAGTCCAAAATTATGCGAGAATTTCTAAGTCTTTTTTTTCTATAAGGGAAACATTTTAGAAAAAATGTCTATGTCCAAAATTATGCTATGTACAATGTTCATGTAAAGATTATTACCATTCTGTGACCGAGAGGTTCCTTATAATGTGCCCATTCCTTTAAAATTTCCGATGTCGAACCTGAACTTTGCATTTGGTTGAGTCTATACTTTGTGCATGCCTTCCAATAGCTATCAGTTTCTGTAGGTGTCAAATTGTCAAATTTAAGTGATTTAATGCAATCTTCGGCATTCATTTCCGGAACTAAGATAACAATTGAATTAAAATAACTTCAATTTATACTCTAGCAGTTACCAAATAGTTTTCTTTTCTTGGTTGTATTTGTATCTTTTCCTGATTTTGTTGAACTAGTTGGAGTTAAATTAAAAGATTTATTGATGCCTGATTTAAGATTCATATATCTGATGTAAATTCTTCCTCTCCTAGCATTTCTGTAGTATGCCTAAAATATTTAATAAGCCATTACCTTTTAAACATTTAAAAAGTCATTAAATTTTTTAATATGCTATTAATTATAATCAGCCGAATCGAGGTATCCGTTCGGATTCACAAATCGAACTTATCTTCCGATGAAATATTTAACGCGCATTACCGCGTGCGATGTGAAGCGTTTAAGTGAAAATGTTTTTGACAGCTACACGCATAATTTTATACGAAATTCATACATGTACTGTATAAACATAGATATTAATTTGATCAAAAAGATTTGTGCCGTGTATTGCAACCAAAACAGCAAATCCATTTGTCAAATGAACGCGTTTTTATATTTCAATCTTTTTTATCCGAAACGGATACCTTGAAAGCAATTCCAATTCAGCTCGAGTTGCCGTTTTTATGATAGCTTACGAGTTTTTCTGTTTGAAAGTGTTCAATGATTTGATTTTCAATTTTTTGACTTGTTCTTAGACTCAAATGCTTCTTATTTTCTATGAAATAGCTTGCAACAATATTAATTAACGTAATCCGCTGTTCTTCTTCAAATTTGTTGTTGGTTTTGTAAAAATCAATTATCAACTGGCCTTTACTCGAGCTGTCTAATATTTTGCTAAGTGAAATACCACCTTCATCAATATCGGAAATGTCGCTGAGTGCTGAATTGCTTGGAGTTGAACATCTTGTAGAATTGTCAAATGAGGCAATGCTATTTCTGACGGATTCTATCGATAATTCAGAAGCCGTAAAAGAGCATCCTATGGACTCTCGCCACTTTTCTAGACAGTCTTTGAACAGAATTTGAGAACCAAGGGGAAAAGTTTTTACTACTTTTTCGACGTCACATGCCCTTATTATTTTTAAGATGGGAACGAAAATTTTTTGCTCTATTTAAAAATAAATATTAATGAGTTATATTTAATAATTAAATTAATATCTAATATATGTATAAAAATGTTTCTAAACTTTCCGAGCTTGTATCTTTCTTTTTTTTAAGTAAATATGTAATATAATAATAATAATGTGTATAGTAAATATGATTCTTACCAACAAAATAATCTTCTAGTTCACATAACTCCCAGCTTTTAAGGAGTGATTTTAGCTCTTCTTCTTTTTTTGCTTCAGTTTCAAAAACTTCATCTTTATAATATGTGTCGCGGTTTGGTACGTTTATAACAATATATCCTGGGTTAGCGTAAACCGAATTATTTTCTTCTGGCTGATCTTCAAGGATAATATCTGGCAATTCCTGTGAGTTCATGTTCATATCGATTTGATCCAAAATTTGAGAGTTATCATTATCAGTTTTATTGTATTCATCCGATATAGACCCCATATTTTTCTTTTAAAGCTGATTTCAGTTTGTTTACAAAGTAATAAAGTTTATATCTGATAATTTTTAGAACTAGGTAAATATTAAAGTGCATAACTGGGTTACAACCAATTGGTATTGGAATTTGAGATTTTGGAAATATTAAATTTAAATAATAAAACAGGAAAAAACATGTGAAAATTTGTTTTATTACTCAAAAATCACTATTCAAAACGTATTTCATCTGATTTTATTTACTGTTTCGTGTATAGGGAAAAAATAATTTCAAAATCGTTAGTCTAGTTTTTTTTTTTTTATTTTTTTCGAAAATATATTTTGAAATTTTTTTGAGTATATTATTTTAAAAAAAATCCGTAAGTTTTATCCAGAAATATAAATTAATCAATTAATTTTCAAAAGAAAAAAAATATGCTTTAAAAAATTACAAAAAATAAACTTTTTTAGAAAATTTTGAAACACATTCTATTAACCATGAAGCCATCTCACATTAAAAATTTAATCACAATCTGTTGAGCGGTTTGTGAAAAAATCCGATTAGGAAAAAACTGTTCTATTTTTTTATTAAAAAAAAAGTTTTAATAAAATCGTAGGAGCCGTTTTCGATAAAAATAGGTTTCTATAACCGCAAGTAAACAAAATTGTTTTTATATGCTTGCCAAGTAATATTCCTTGACTCTAATCATTGTTTTACCTCTCGAGGTTTTAACTTTAGTTAAAGGAGGTCCAACTATGTCTTTAATGTCTACGATTGAAAACTCTCCCAATTGTTCTGGTTCTATATCATAAGCTAAAAAGTGGGGATTATATTGAATCATGTTTAATTTTTGACAAAAAAGCGAAATACAACGAAATTCCCTTTCAAAAATATTTAAGATAACATAAAGTTCAATATCACCACCTTTATAAAGTGATACATAAAATTCAGTTTTAAACAAATATCCATTGTATTTAATTTTTGAAAATGATTTTATTGCTTTGTCTGGAATCTTTAAAATGCCCGATATAATGTTTTCATAGCAACTTTTCGCGCGATTAGATTCATTAAATGAATAACAGTCAGTATTAGTGAAAGGTTCTACTATACAATACGCAAACTGAAGCTGATATTTCTTAGCTAAACTGAGACAAATGTTTTTACGTGATGTTGTAGCATGAGAGTATACCTTGAACTGTCTATGTTTTGCTTCATATTTGAAACACCAAAATGTTTTAAGAGGACCTGATTTTTGAAGAACAGTTGGGTAATGAATGAGATTATGATGTTTAGGTTTAAGTGTGTCATTGAAAAGGCGAACATAATCTATGTTATGAGTTGTTATTTTATGACTTAAAATATCTATAAATGTTGTATTAATTTCATAACAAAGTATCATATCAATTATTTCGAAAAAATTTACAAGAAACTTCCAAACCTCATCTTCGTGATGTACTAAATCACCAATCATGAGCGGAAAGTAATAAACAAATGTCATCATTTCTCGGGCAGACATTTTTAAATGTTTTTTAGATAAATGTAACGTGGTTATATCACCCGAAATATTATCAATTTCTATTGGACCGTAATTAAAGTAACGTTTTCTTGAATTTAATGTTTCCAAGTTAAAATATTTTGCATTTTCCATAAAATGATTTATAGCATGACAAAGATTATAGTGACAAACACCTTCAAATACATCATGCATTACATCTACACTATAGTTTTCAACGACGTGAAATGATGGTATTTGATTAAGAAGAGAAATTTGACGGATTCCACTTTCAGAAGAACAATTTTCTACAACATCCTGTGCATAATTTGTTTCGTTTCTCATAAGTGTTGCATTTTCGGAACTGGCTTTATGAGTTTGTAACTTATTCATTTTACAGAACCTGCAGAAGCTAGTACTTACAAAAGATCTATTAAAATTAAGAAATGAATTCATTCCCAAATTATCTCCTAAAAGTAATCCTAGAATAAAATGTACTTTTACCACGCCATTTTCCGTTGTTATGTCAATTCCATTTACTTCAAGATCTATTAAGTCATCGATTAACGCTTTCCAGCACTTTTCATTTCCAAAGGATTTTATATCTTTAGACTTAATGACTGCTCCTAAAAAAATGTTTTCAAGCTTTGACTCTTTTTCTGGTAAGCAGGGAAACGAGTAATAAATATTGCTTACTGAATGTTGACCACTATGCGAACCTAAAGGGTTATTGACCTCAAATTCATCATTATATAAAAAGTATGGAATAAGTTGTTTCCCTGGGTACATTTTACATTTATTTTTCCATACCTCAGCTTGAACAAAATTGTTAATGCTATTTGTATTTAACGATAGACTCTCTATATTTTTAAGAACATTAGTTAACATACCTTTTTTTTCAAATACCTTCTTAAACTGAAAACGTAATGGCATTATTATACCTTTAACTTTGTGTTCGTCATATTCAAGGCTTCCATTACGAAATACCTTGTCAATGGATTGGTCTATGACGAACTCTTTGGGATCTTCTATTAATTGTTCTTCTTTTAGCCATTGAAAAAATCGATAATCAGTGCTTGAAAGTTTGAATGTATTTTTGAATTCATATATCAAGTCTTCTAATTCGTTGTGTGTTTTAGGATTAATGTCATTAATTTTGTTGCTAGAAAAACATTTGATAATTTTTAAAAGTGGATCTATAATGTACTGCTGTACATTTTTTTGTACATCGTAAACATCTTTTCGATTAAAATTGTGGTTGCTGTGCAACTTTAATGCTAATATTGAAGCAGATTTAAAAAACGCGACGAGATCACTTTTCATACTGTATTCTATCATAGGTGTTTGATTTTCTACCGGCGGTAATATGTTTTTAGGTACGTTATCTTCAAAGTTATTTTCGACGTAAGAGGATTCAACTTCTACATAAGAGTGACTAACTATCTTATTTTCCTGCTTATGCTTTCTGAGTAAATGCCTTTTGAAGCTTCCTAAGTCTTGAAAAGCTTGATAACAAGATTTTTCGACGCATCTTATTAAGCTATTTGTTTTTAGATCATGAGATTTTTTAAGATGGTTAATGAGTATATTAATTGAATCAATTTTTTTTTTACATATGAAACAGATCATTTTTAATTTTTTTTTTTTAAAGGACGGATGTGAAATAGTTTTGGAAACAATAATTTCAACAGTAGCAACTTTCTGAATAGTGACCTAAGTTTGAAATTAATTAAAATTTGAAATGAATTGAAATTAAAATTTAAAAAAACCCAGCAATTAAAAGATAATTTTACTGTATAATTTACTTCTTTTATAATTAACTTCTTTGAAACAATTTTGACAGAAATTTATTTTTACAGAAATACCCCCACAAATCGGAAAAATTACAAATTGGTAGCTACTTATTCACAAAACCTGTAAAAGGGGGATATGAAACATATGTTTAATACATAAAATTTAGTTAATGTTTTTAAACTTACGTTTTGTATTTTAAAAAATCAGAAAGGTGAAGTGAACGAATATGTCTTTCAATTCCAATGTAAATGTACTTGTTTATCAAAACCTGTGAAAGGGGGTTATGAAACACATTTTTGATAAATAAAATTTAGTTAATGTTTTTAAACTTACGTTTTGTATTTAAAATATCAGAAAGGTTGAAATCGAACGAATATGCCTTCCAATTCCAATGTAAATGTACTCAACAGCAGGCGGCAGTCAGGGTAGTTTTTAATGAAAACTGATAAAAAGTTCGCTGTAATGGGAATAATCGTTTTGAGATAACAAACAAACACAACATTATATAATAAGAGAAAGCTCGTGCGACAAATCGTGCATTTTATTTGTTTTATCTTTCAATTTTAAAGGATATATTTTTGTGATGAGCTAAGACCTGGTAAATTGTGATATGGTTGTAACTGTGGTGACAGTAATATTTGTATGTATGAAAATCAAGAAATCCATATGAATTTTTATGTCAAAAGACGCTATACTATAGGTGGATTTGTTTATAATTTGCTAATTAGAAAAAAGTTTAGATTTATATCAATGTATAGGATACCTAAATTTCTACCTTTTATTGGTTGATTAGGAACTTCTTTACGGATCGCCATTGCAGCAAACACTTTGTTTTTTTTTTTTTTTTTTGTTTTAATTTGTAACACACGCAATAAATATTAAACTAGAAAACGGCAAACAAGGAAGACAAATCACAAAACTTGAATGACGCTTTAGAGATGGTTAAACTTGACTGAAAAGGAAACCACGAGGAGAAACAAATTTAAGACAAGCAACCATTTAAACAAATGCGAAGAAGCAAGTAGTTTTGAAACTATAGCTTGGTTTATCTATGAAAACCATAAAATCCATATGAATGTTATATCAAAAGACTATTGGATTGAAATTTTTAAATTTTTTTTATATCTGTTAATTTGAAAAAAGTGTTTTGTAACCACGAAGAGGACCTAATTCAAGACTAAGAACCATTTAAATGAATGCGAAGAAGCAAGTAGTTTCGAAACTATAGCTTGGTTTATCTATGAAAACCATAAAATCCATATGAATGTTATATCAAAAGACTATTGGATTGAAATTTTTAAATTTTTTTTATATCTGTTAATTTGAAAAAAGAGTTTTGTAACCACGAAGAGGACCTAATTCAAGACTAGGAACCATTTAAATGAATGCGAAGAAGCAAGTAGTTTCGAAACTATAGCTTGGTTTATCTATGAAAACCATAAAATCCATATGAATGTTATATCAAAAGACTATTGGATTGAAATTTTTTATTTTTTTTTTTATATTTGTTAATTTGAAAAAAGAGTTTTGTAACCACGAAGAGGACCTAATTCAAGACTAGGAACCATTTAAATGAATGCGAAGAAGCAAGTAGTTTCGAAACTATAGCTTGGTTTATCTATGAAAACCATAAAATCCATATGAATGTTATATCAAAAGACTATTGGATTGAAATTTTTTAATTTTTTTTTATATTTGTTAATTTGAAAAAAGAGTTTTGTAACCACGAAGAGGACCTAATTCAAGACTAGGAACCATTTAAATGAATGCGAAGAAGCAAGTAGTTTCGAAACTATAGCTTGGTTTATCTATGAAAACCATAAAATCCATATGAATGTTATATCAAAAGACTATTGGATTGAAATTTTTTATTTTTTTTTTTATATTTGTTAATTTGAAAAAAGAGTTTTGTAACCACGAAGAGGACCTAATTCAAGACTAGGAACCATTTAAATGAATGCGAAGAAGCAAGTAGTTTCGAAACTATAGCTTGGTTTATCTATGAAAACCATAAAATCCATATGAATACGTTTTGTATTATTTTAAAAAATCAGAAAGGTGAAGTGAACGAATATGTCTTTCAATTCCAATGTAAATGTACTTGTTTATCAAAACCTGTGAAAGGGGGTTATGAAACACATTTTTGATAAATAAAATTTAGTTAATGTTTTTAAACTTACGTTTTGTATTTAAAATATCAGAAAGGTTGAAATCGAACGAATATGCCTTCCAATTCCAATGTAAATGTACTCAACAGCAGGCGGCAGTCAGGGTAGTTTTTAATGAAAACTGATAAAAAGTTCGCTGTAATGGGAATAATCGTTTTGAGATAACAAACAAACACAACATTATATAATAAGAGAAAGCTCGTGCGACAAATCGTGCATTTTATTTGTTTTATCTTTCAATTTTAAAGGATATATTTTTGTGATGAGCTAAGACCTGGTAAATTGTGATATGGTTGTAACTGTGGTGACAGTAATATTTGTATGTATGAAAATCAAGAAATCCATATGAATTTTTATGTCAAAAGACGCTATACTATAGGTGGATTTGTTTATAATTTGCTAATTAGAAAAAAGTTTAGATTTATATCAATGTATAGGATACCTAAATTTCTACCTTTTATTGGTTGATTAGGAACTTCTTTACGGATCGCCATTGCAGCAAACACTTTGTTTTTTTTTTTTTTTTTTGTTTTAATTTGTAACACACGCAATAAATATTAAACTAGAAAACGGCAAACAAGGAAGACAAATCACAAAACTTGAATGACGCTTTAGAGATGGTTAAACTTGACTGAAAAGGAAACCACGAGGAGAAACAAATTTAAGACAAGCAACCATTTAAACAAATGCGAAGAAGCAAGTAGTTTTGAAACTATAGCTTGGTTTATCTATGAAAACCATAAAATCCATATGAATGTTATATCAAAAGACTATTGGATTGAAATTTTTAAATTTTTTTTATATCTGTTAATTTGAAAAAAGTGTTTTGTAACCACGAAGAGGACCTAATTCAAGACTAAGAACCATTTAAATGAATGCGAAGAAGCAAGTAGTTTCGAAACTATAGCTTGGTTTATCTATGAAAACCATAAAATCCATATGAATGTTATATCAAAAGACTATTGGATTGAAATTTTTTATTTTTTTTTTATATTTGTTAATTTGAAAAAAGAGTTTTGTAACCACGAAGAGGACCTAATTCAAGACTAGGAACCATTTAAATGAATGCGAAGAAGCAAGTAGTTTCGAAACTATAGCTTGGTTTATCTATGAAAACCATAAAATCCATATGAATGTTATATCAAAAGACTATTGGATTGAAATTTTTTATTTTTTTTTTTATATTTGTTAATTTGAAAAAAGAGTTTTGTAACCACGAAGAGGACCTAATTCAAGACTAGGAACCATTTAAATGAATGCGAAGAAGCAAGTAGTTTCGAAACTATAGCTTGGTTTATCTATGAAAACCATAAAATCCATATGAATGTTATATCAAAAGACTATTGGATTGAAATTTTTTAATTTTTTTTTTATATTTGTTAATTTGAAAAAAGAGTTTTGTAACCACGAAGAGGACCTAATTCAAGACTAGGAACCATTTAAATGAATGCGAAGAAGCAAGTAGTTTCGAAACTATAGCTTGGTTTATCTATGAAAACCATAAAATCCATATGAATGTTATATCAAAAGACTATTGGATTGAAATTTTTTAATTTTTTTTTTATATTTGTTAATTTGAAAAAAGAGTTTTGTAACCACGAAGAGGACCTAATTCAAGACTAGGAACCATTTAAATGAATGCGAAGAAGCAAGTAGTTTCGAAACTATAGCTTGGTTTATCTATGAAAACCATAAAATCCATATGAATGTTATATCAAAAGACTATTGGATTGAAATTTTTTATTTTTTTTTTTATATTTGTTAATTTGAAAAAAGAGTTTTGTAACCACGAAGAGGACCTAATTCAAGACTAGGAACCATTTAAATGAATGCGAAGAAGCAAGTAGTTTCGAAACTATAGCTTGGTTTATCTATGAAAACCATAAAATCCATATGAATGTTATATCAAAAGACTATTGGATTGAAATTTTTTAATTTTTTTTTTATATTTGTTAATTTGAAAAAAGAGTTTTGTAACCACGAAGAGGACCTAATTCAAGACTAGGAACCATTTAAATGAATGCGAAGAAGCAAGTAGTTTCGAAACTATAGCTTGGTTTATCTATGAAAACCATAAAATCCATATGAATGTTATATCAAAAGACTATTGGATTGAAATTTTTTAATTTTTTTTTTATATTTGTTAATTTGAAAAAAGAGTTTTGTAACCACGAAGAGGACCTAATTCAAGACTAGGAACCATTTAAATGAATGCGAAGAAGCAAGTAGTTTCGAAACTATAGCTTGGTTTATCTATGAAAACCATAAAATCCATATGAATGTTATATCAAAAGACTATTGGATTGAAATTTTTTAATTTTTTTTTTATATTTGTTAATTTGAAAAAAGAGTTTTGTAACCACGAAGAGGACCTAATTCAAGACTAGGAACCATTTAAATGAATGCGAAGAAGCAAGTAGTTTCGAAACTATAGCTTGGTTTATCTATGAAAACCATAAAATCCATATGAATGTTATATCAAAAGACTATTGGATTGAAATTTTTTATTTTTTTTTTTATATTTGTTAATTTGAAAAAAGAGTTTTGTAACCACGAAGAGGACCTAATTCAAGACTAGGAACCATTTAAATGAATGCGAAGAAGCAAGTAGTTTCGAAACTATAGCTTGGTTTATCTATGAAAACCATAAAATCCATATGAATGTTATATCAAAAGACTATTGGATTGAAATTTTTTAATTTTTTTTTTATATTTGTTAATTTGAAAAAAGAGTTTTGTAACCACGAAGAGGACCTAATTCAAGACTAGGAACCATTTAAATGAATGCGAAGAAGCAAGTAGTTTCGAAACTATAGCTTGGTTTATCTATGAAAACCATAAAATCCATATGAATGTTATATCAAAAGACTATTGGATTGAAATTTTTTAATTTTTTTTTTATATTTGTTAATTTGAAAAAAGAGTTTTGTAACCACGAAGAGGACCTAATTCAAGACTAGGAACCATTTAAATGAATGCGAAGAAGCAAGTAGTTTCGAAACTATAGCTTGGTTTATCTATGAAAACCATAAAATCCATATGAATGTTATATCAAAAGACTATTGGATTGAAATTTTTTATTTTTTTTTTTATATTTGTTAATTTGAAAAAAGAGTTTTGTAACCACGAAGAGGACCTAATTCAAGACTAGGAACCATTTAAATGAATGCGAAGAAGCAAGTAGTTTCGAAACTATAGCTTGGTTTATCTATGAAAACCATAAAATCCATATGAATACGTTTTGTATTATTTTAAAAAATCAGAAAGGTGAAGTGAACGAATATGTCTTTCAATTCCAATGTAAATGTACTTGTTTATCAAAACCTGTGAAAGGGGGTTATGAAACACATTTTTGATAAATAAAATTTAGTTAATGTTTTTAAACTTACGTTTTGTATTTAAAATATCAGAAAGGTTGAAATCGAACGAATATGCCTT
Organism: Epistrophe eligans; assembly: GCA_951394125.1. Classification (NCBI taxonomy): domain Eukaryota; kingdom Metazoa; phylum Arthropoda; class Insecta; order Diptera; family Syrphidae; genus Epistrophe; species Epistrophe eligans. The sequence goes on from OX596028.1 coordinate 58,549,461, forward strand.
CCAATTCCAATGTAAATGTACTCAACAGCAGGCGGCAGTCAGGGTAGTTTTTAATGAAAACTGATAAAAAGTTCGCTGTAATGGGAATAATCGTTTTGAGATAACAAACAAACACAACATTATATAATAAGAGAAAGCTCGTGCGACAAATCGTGCATTTAATTTGTTTTATCTTTCAATTTTAAAGGATATATTTTTGTGATGAGCTAAGACCTGGTAAATTGTGATATGGTTGTAACTGTGGTGACAGTAATATTTGTATGTATGAAAATCAAGAAATCCATATGAATTTTTATGTCAAAAGACGCTATACTATAGGTGGATTTGTTTATAATTTGCTAATTAGAAAAAAGTTTAGATTTATATCAATGTATAGGATACCTAAATTTCTACCTTTTATTGGTTGATTAGGAACTTCTTTACGGATCGCCATTGCAGCAAACACTTTGTTTTTTTTTTTTTTTTTTTTTTTAATTTGTAACACACGCAATAAATATTAAACTAGAAAACGGCAAACAAGGAAGACAAATCACAAAACTTGAATGACGCTTTAGAGATGGTTAAACTTGACTGAAAAGGAAACCACGAGGAGAAACAAATTTAAGACAAGCAACCATTTAAATGAATGCGAAGAAGCAAGTAGTTTCGAAACTATAGCTTGGTTTATCTATGAAAACCATAAAATCCATATGAATGTTATATCAAAAGACTATTGGATTGAAATTTTTTATTTTTTTTTTATATTTGTTAATTTGAAAAAAGAGTTTTGTAACCACGAAGAGGACCTAATTCAAGACTAGGAACCATTTAAATGAATGCGAAGAAGCAAGTAGTTTCGAAACTATAGCTTGGTTTATCTATGAAAACCATAAAATCCATATGAATGTTATATCAAAAGACTATTGGATTGAAATTTTTTATTTTTTTTTTTATATTTGTTAATTTGAAAAAAGAGTTTTGTAACCACGAAGAGGACCTAATTCAAGACTAAGAACCATTTAAATGAATGCGAAGAAGCAAGTAGTTTCGAAACTATAGCTTGGTTTATCTATGAAAACCATAAAATCCATATGAATGTTATATCAAAAGACTATTGGATTGAAATTTTTTAATTTTTTTTTTATATTTGTTAATTTGAAAAAAGAGTTTTGTAACCACGAAGAGGACCTAATTCAAGACTAGGAACCATTTAAATGAATGCGAAGAAGCAAGTAGTTTCGAAACTATAGCTTGGTTTATCTATGAAAACCATATAATCCATATGAATGTTATATCAAACGACTATTGGATTGAAATTTTTTAATTTTTTTTTTATATTTGTTAATTTGAAAAAAGTGTTTTGTAACCACGAAGAGGACCTAATTCAAGACTAAGAACCATTTAAATGAATGCGAAGAAGCAAGTAGTTTCGAAACTATAGCTTGGTTTATCTATGAAAACCATAAAATCCATATGAATGTTATATCAAAAGACTATTGGATTGAAATTTTTTAATTTTTTTTTATATTTGTTAATTTGAAAAAAGTGTTTTGTAACCACGAAGAGGACCTAATTCAAGACTAAGAACCATTTAAATGAATGCGAAGAAGCAAGTAGTTTCGAAACTATAGCTTGGTTTATCTATGAAAACCATATAATCCATATGAATGTTATATCAAACGACTATTGGATTGAAATTTTTTGATTTTTTTTTTATATTTGTTAATTTGAAAAAAGAGTTTTGTAACCACGAAGAGGACCTAATTCAAGACTAGGAACCATTTAAATGAATGCGAAGAAGCAAGTAGTTTCGAAACTATAGCTTGGTTTATCTATGAAAACCATAAAATCCATATGAATGTTATATCAAAAGACTATTGGATTGAAATTTTTTATTTTTTTTTTTATATTTGTTAATTTGAAAAAAGAGTTTTGTAACCACGAAGAGGACCTAATTCAAGACTAAGAACCATTTAAATGAATGCGAAGAAGCAAGTAGTTTCGAAACTATAGCTTGGTTTATCTATGAAAACCATAAAATCCATATGAATGTTATATCAAAAGACTATTGGATTGAAATTTTTTAATTTTTTTTTTATATTTGTTAATTTGAAAAAAGAGTTTTGTAACCACGAAGAGGACCTAATTCAAGACTAGGAACCATTTAAATGAATGCGAAGAAGCAAGTAGTTTCGAAACTATAGCTTGGTTTATCTATGAAAACCATATAATCCATATGAATGTTATATCAAACGACTATTGGATTGAAATTTTTTAATTTTTTTTTTATATTTGTTAATTTGAAAAAAGTGTTTTGTAACCACGAAGAGGACCTAATTCAAGACTAAGAACCATTTAAATGAATGCGAAGAAGCAAGTAGTTTCGAAACTATAGCTTGGTTTATCTATGAAAACCATAAAATCCATATGAATGTTATATCAAAAGACTATTGGATTGAAATTTTTTAATTTTTTTTTTATATTTGTTAATTTGAAAAAAGAGTTTTGTAACCACGAAGAGGACCTAATTCAAGACTAGGAACCATTTAAATGAATGCGAAGAAGCAAGTAGTTTCGAAACTATAGCTTGGTTTATCTATGAAAACCATATAATCCATATGAATGTTATATCAAACGACTATTGGATTGAAATTTTTTAATTTTTTTTTTATATTTGTTAATTTGAAAAAAGTGTTTTGTAACCACGAAGAGGACCTAATTCAAGACTAAGAACCATTTAAATGAATGCGAAGAAGCAAGTAGTTTCGAAACTATAGCTTGGTTTATCTATGAAAACCATAAAATCCATATGAATGTTATATCAAGACTATTGGATTGAAATTTTTTAATTTTTTTTTTATATTTGTTAATTTGAAAAAAGAGTTTTGTAACCACGAAGAGGACCTAATTCAAGACTAGGAACCATTTAAATGAATGCGAAGAAGCAAGTAGTTTCGAAACTATAGCTTGGTTTATCTATGAAAACCATAAAATCCATATGAATGTTATATCAAAAGACTATTGGATTGAAATTTTTTAATTTTTTTTTATATTTGTTAATTTGAAAAAAGAGTTTTGTAACCACGAAGAGGACCTAATTCAAGACTAGGAACCATTTAAATGAATGCGAAGAAGCAAGTAGTTTCGAAACTATAGCTTGGTTTATCTATGAAAATTATGAAATCCATATGAATTTTATATAAAAATACGCTATAGGTGGATTTTTTTATAATTTGATAATTAGAAAAAAGTTTAGATTTATATGAATGTATAGGAAGCTATACATATATATTTTTATAAAAAATAATTAAAAATACCTAAATTTCTACTTTTTATTGGGTTGATTAGGAACTTCTTTACGGATCGCAATTGCAGCAAACACTTTTGTTTTAGACGGTTTGGGTAAATTTTTTATTTTTTGTTAATTAAAAAAAAGTTTGGAAACCACGAGGAGAAAAAAATTTGAGACAAGAAATCATCTAAATGAATGCGCAAAAGCAAGTAGTTTTGAAACTATAGCTTGGTTTATCTATGAAAATTATGAAATCCATATGAATTTTATATAAAAATACGCTATAGGTGGATTTTTTTAAATTTATTAATTAGAAAAAAGTTTAGATTGATATGGATGTATAGGGAGATTTATAGCTCCCTATACATCCATATCAATCTAAACATATATATATATTTTTATAGAAAATAATTAAAAGTAGCTAAAAACTTACCTGTTATTCTTCACGGATCGTTTTAATTTATAACACACGCGGTAAATATTAAATTTAAAAACGCAAACATGCAAACATGCAAAAAAAAACACAAAACTAAAATGACGCTTTAGAGAAACTATATACCGAATGACGCTTTAGAGAAACTATCCCGAATGACGCTTTAGAGCAACTAAACTTTCTTGACTGAAAAGGAAAACGGAAACCACGAGGCGCGAATATTTTGTTTCCATAGTTCAGTGCCGAGGAACATTTTGAGATTGTGAAACACAAAATAAGGCCATATTTAAACTAGTTCTTTAAGGGTCGGGTATGGAGTTCAAATTATTAGTTCGAAGAACTAATAAAAATTGTATATTTTTAGCGAACTATATGGAAAAATGATTTGACATTTTTAAATTTTTTGCAGTTCATATTAGGTCCGTTCCAGTACTTTTTGCACTAAAATTGGCAGCTTGTCGAAATTGAGAGAGAAAGGCGATGAAAGTCTATCAATGAGTCTGAGCACAAATACCAAAAAGTTCGAGAACGTTTTCAACAAAAACCTTGGTACATTAAAAAAAAACAAGCAATAAAGCAAAAACAACAATAGAGTAAGGAGACATTCTAAACATTTTTTTTGTAAAATATTGGCAAAAAATAGCTGATGGAATTTTTTTAAATAAACTATTTCCTAGTTAAGAAAATATAAAATGATCCATATTTCTAATTTTTGAACACGAAGCCCAAACGGCAATACCAAAAACAACTGATTTTAAGATGACCGTGTTCGTAATTCAGCCCAAAGAAATTTCTTGCACTGAAATTCACAGGTGGGTATAATTTTTTAATCTGTCCAAAGTGCTCTCTCTTTTGTGGAAACCACGAAAAATCAGAGTACGAGAATATGATTCGGGTTCTTATACATACATATATGTTGTTTTTCATAGATTTTTACAGTTTAAGGTAGTACGGGAACAAACCAATTATTTTTTCTACAGGCATTGTAAGCGAACCTTAAGGTAAGTACAGTTCTTATGCGAAAAATAATGTTTCGACCACACTATTTTCTGTATAGTGTTTAAAATTCAGACACAATTATTTAACTTCCATAATATTGGGTTTTACTCCCAGCAAGCGTATGATAGCAAGAATTTTGATTAAAAGACATTTGATGTGCTACATTTACTTAAATTTCCATAATATTTTGCTCATCAAGTTTTGGAAAAATACTTTTTTTACCAACTTTTTTTTTATTTTTTAGAACTGGCACTTCACGAATATGCATTTATGAAGTCGCTAAGTCGCTTAGTTAAGCCGCAAGTCAACTTTATAGGTGTCAACTTTGATGCCTCTAGCACGTCTAGTTTAGCCGCAAATCGCGTTTAAAGATAAAAGTCGATTTTTCATATAATGGGATGCCTCAATTGAAAGGTGGCACTTCCTAGATTACGAATATGCATTTTTTGAGTTTATTTTTTTGAACGTTTTGGAAAAAAACTTTTTTTTACCAACTTTTTTTTTTTGATTTTTTTTAGAACTGGCACTTCCTAGATCACGAATATGCATTTTTGAAGTCGCTAGGTCGCTTAGTTAAGCCGCAAGTCAACTTTATAGGTGTCAACTTTGATGCCTCTAGCACGTCTAGTTTAGCCGCAAATCGCGTTTAAAGATAAAAGTCGATTTTTCATATAATGGGATGCCTCAATTGAAAGGTGCCACTTCCTAGATTACGAATATGCATTTTTTGAGTTTATTTTTTTGAACGTTTTGGAAAAAAACTTTTTTTTACCAACTTTTTTTTTTGATTTTTTTAGAACTGGCACTTCCTAGATCACGAATATGCATTTTTGAAGTCGCTAGGACGATTAGTTAAGCCGCAAGTCAACTTTATAGGTGTCAACTTTGATGCCTCTAGCACGTCTAGTTTAGCCGCAAATCGCGTTTAAAGATAAAAGTCGATTTTTCATATAATGGGATGCCTCAATTGAAAGGTGGCACTTCCTAGATTACGAATATGCATTTTTTGAGTTTATTTTTTTGAACGTTTTGGAAAAAAACTTTTTTTTACCAACTTTTTTTTTTTGATTTTTTTTAGAACTGGCACTTCCTAGATCACGAATATGCATTTTTGAAGTCGCTAGGACGATTAGTTAAGCCGCAAGTCAACTTTATAGGTGTCAACTTTGATGCCTCTAGCACGTCTAGTTTAGCCGCAAATCGCGTTTAAAGATAAAAGTCGATTTTTCATATAATGGGATGCCTCAATTGAAAGGTGGCACTTCCTAGATTACGAATATGCATTTTGTGAGTCGCCGATAAGTTTAGCCGCAAATCTAAATATATTTTTTTGAAAGTTTCGGTTTTTTTGATTTTAGAGTTATTCCTGCCTCTCATACAGCTACCGATAGCTTTTCCTATAAAAAATCGCAAAAACGTGGAGAACTAACATCATGTAAAACAAAATATTTGTATGTGAGAATGTATTTAAACTTATTACGCAAAATATTAATAATATCACGGACAGAAAAATTGGAAACAACATACAAAAATAATTCAGAGTTGCTGAACCAGTGTAATCGTAGCTTTATATTGCATATATTGATAATCCCAAAACGTTTCTATTCAATGAGTAATTGTTGATTGGCGCCATTTTGAAATATAGCATACAAATTATCTGTGCATTGAGGCAATGTCAATTTGCATTGAGACAACGCAGAGCATCATTGGCGTGACGTAACAATTTACATTGATTTCAAAGGACGCCGCTTTGTGCCATTCTCACTGCCATTCTAAAAGCACGTGGCTAATTTTGCATTGAGACAATGTATTTCAACATTGTCACAATGCAACATTTACTTTGGTTGCAATAGAATGCGGCTTTGTTCCAATCTCACTGATTATATAAAGCTAAGATTACATTAGTTCTGATTTTGCTTTTTAAGTTTTTCGAGAAAATTAAGCTTTACGAGGCAACAATACAAATCCTTTAAAGTGATGCATTTTTCCTCTTTTGTCAAATTCCATAAATGGACACTTTCGTTTCATATTATGGACATTTGAGTAAATGAAGCACATAGCACATTAAAAACTTTTAATCAAAAATCTTCCATTATATGCTTGTTAAAGTAAGTATAAAGTTCTTACGCCAAAAGTAATGTTTTGACCACACTTTTTCTTGTTTTGTTTTGCATTCGGATATAAAATTATTAGCGCAAAATTTTAAAAGATTTAGTACGATTTAAAGCCATTTTATCATAGTAAAAATGCTTTAACATCGTACTAAATCGTTTAAAATTTTGCGCTATTATCTTTTGTAAATTAACGAAATTATTTCGTTGAGTCAATGAAATAAATTCATTAAAATTTTTCATAAATGTGAATCAAATTTAATGATTTTTTTTTTCATTGGCTCAACGAAATTATGTCGTTGACTCAATGAAATAAATTCATTAAAATTTTTCATAAATGTGTATAAAATTTAATGATTTTTTTTCATTGGCTCAATGAAATTATTTCGTTGAGTCAATGAAATAAATTCATTAAAATTTTTCATAAATGTGAATCAAATTTAATGATTTTTTTTTTCATTGGCTCAACGAAATTATTTCTTTGACTCAATGAAATAAATTCATTAAAATTTTTCATAAATGTGTATAAAATTTAATGATTTTTTTTCATTGGCTCAATGAAATTATTTCGTTAAGTCAATGAAATAAATTCATTAAAATTTTTCATAAATGTGAATCAAATTTAATGATTTTTGTTTTCATTGGCTTAACGAAATTATTTCTTTGACTCAATGAAATAAATTCATTAAAATTTTTCATAAATGTGAATAATTTGAATGAATTTTTTTCATTGGCTCAACGAAATTATGTCGTTGACTCAATGAAATAAATTCATTAAAATTTTTCATAAATGTGAATCAAATTTAATGATTTTTTTTTTCATTGGCTCAACGAAATTATTTCTTTGACTCAATGAAATAAATTCATTAAAATTTTTCATAAATGTGTATAAAATTTAATGATTTTTTTTCATTGGCTCAATGAAATTATTTCGTTGAGCCAATGAAATAAATTCATTAAAATTTTTCATAAATGTGAATCAAATTTAATGATTTTTTTTTTCATTGGCTCAACGAAATTATTTCTTTGACTCAATGAAATAAATTCATTAAAATTTTTCATAAATGTGAATAATTTTAATGAATTTTTTTCATTGGCTCAACGAAATTATTTCTTTGACTCAATGAAATAAATTCATTAAAATTTTTCATAAATGTGTATAACATTTAATGATTTTTTTTCATTGGCTCAATGAAATTATTTCGTTAAGTCAATGAAATAAATTCATTAAAATTTTTCATAAATGTGAATCAAATTTAATGATTTTTTTTTTCATTGGCTCAACGAAATTATTTCTTTGACTCAATGAAATAAATTCATTAAAATTTTTCATAAATGTGTATAAAATTTAATGATTTTTTTTCATTGGCTCAATGAAATTATTTCGTTGAGTCAATGAAATAAATTCATTAAAATTTTTCATAAATGTGAATCAAATTTAATGATTTTTTTTTCAATGGCTCAACGAAATTATTTCTTTGACTCAATGAAATAAATTCATTAAAATTTTTCATAAATGTGAATAATTTTAATGAATTTTTTTCATTGGCTCAACGAAATTATGTCGTTGAATCAATGAAATAAATTCATTAAAATTTTTCATAAATGTGTATAAAATTTAATGATTTTTTTTCATTGGCTCAATGAAATTATTTCGTTGAGTCAATGAAATAAATTCATTAAAATTTTTCATAAATGTGAATCAAATTTAATGATTTTTTTTTCATTGGCTCAACGAAATTATTTCTTTGACTCAATGAAATAAATTCATTAAAATTTTTCATAAATGTGAATAATTTTAATGAATTTTTTTCATTGGCTCAATGAAATTATTTCGTTGAGTCAATGAAATAAATTAATGAAAATTTTTCATAAATGTGAATAAAATTTAATGAATTTTTTTCATTGGCTCAACGAAATTATTTCGTTGAGTCAATGAAATAAATTAATGAAAATTTTTCATAAATGTGAATCAAATTTAATGATTTTTTTTCATTGGCTCAACGAAATTATTTCTTTGACTCAATGAAATAAATTCATTAAAATTTTTCATAAATGTGAATAATTTTAATGAATTTTTTTCATTGGCTCAACGAAATTATTTCGTTGAGTCAATGAAATAAATTAATGAAAATTTTTCATAAATGTGAATAAAATTAAATGATTTTTTTTTCATTGGCTCAACGAAATAATTTCGGTGAGTCAATGAAATAAATTCATTAAAATTTTTCTTAAATGTGAATAAAACTTAATGAATTTTTTTCATTGGCTCAATGAAATTATTTCGTTGAGTCAATGAAATAAATTAATGAAAATTTTTCATAAATGTGAATAAATTTTAATGAACTTTTTTCATTGGCTCAACGAAATAATTTGATTGAACCAAAGAAAAAAGTTCATTAAAATATATATATATATATATATATATGGAAGAGCAACTTCAATGAACAAATTTTCATAGCTCAATGTCCTTCTTGCATTGAATAAGTCATTGTAAAATTCAATGAATAAGATCATTGAGCTATGAAAAATGTCATTGAAATTGTTTCATTAAAATTTTTCTTCAACATTTGTATGAAAGTCAATCAATGAACGTGGTTTCATTGACTCAATGAAGAGTGCATTAAGCACAAAAAAAATTCAATGTTTTTTTTCATTGTCGCAATGTTTTTTATATTGTCACAATGAAAAAGTGGTCAATGACAGCCGTTCATTGTCTCAATGAACGATTTTTTTTTCAGTGTAACAATGCTCTGTGAGAGTTACTGTTAATAATCGCTTGTAAACTTTTTTACTGTTAAATGTTGGAGGACCGTTCTTATATATTAGCACACAGACAAATTTTAATCAAAAGCGTAGAAGTCATTTTCTCCATAAAAAAGTTGTTCAAAATCCGCTTAACCGTTTTCAATCAAAGAAATATGATTATATGAAAGGAGCCATTAAACGCGTTTTATTATCTACGGATCTGGATCAGCATCATTTTTAACACGTAATACAGCAGCATCTTGGGAACCTGCTCTCTATCTGAATCTAAAGATCCGAAAATAAATTCTTACTCTGGTGGGTAGATGGCGCTTCAGTTTAAAAGCAAAATCCATGATTATTTTGATGCAAATATGAAGCTGATGACTTAGTTATTATTAATTTCTGACAAAAATTGTTTTGCTCAACCTTCTACATGAAATGAATTACTTTATTTCAATGACAGAACTACCATATCATTGCTCATTGAATTATAAGAAATCGTTTTATATGAAAGGTTGGGCCAAATAAAATATTTTTTTGACTAAAAATAATAATTGAGTCAAGAGCTTTTAATTTGATTGTTATTAAAGCGTCTCAAAGTAAAAAATTTAATTTTTCAATGATGAGTTTCAATGAAAGCTATAACTGGCTTCTAAATAAAGATATTTCTTGATCACTTCCATTTTAAAATCCAAAATTTCAACTCATTCTTAAATAATATTTTGAAATTTATATACCTACACAATATACATAAATTACCATTTGATTTTTTATTTTTAATCTCCTGTCGCCGCAAATGAGAGTTATATTTTTCTAAGGATATTTAATATGTCTGTGGTGTAAATTAATTCTATTTCACATGACTTTCATAAGGGTAGGTATAGCACTTACCTTTTAAAGCAAACCATATTTCAAGGACTATATACCATAGGTAGAACAAATGATTAATTTTTTTTTTCATATTTTATCATCTAAATCAATTTCAAAGTCTTTCTTCGCTAAGTGCGATCACTCAACTTTGTGTATCATAAAGATTGACATGTAAATTTATTGAATAAAATAATTTGGCGGGTGTTGAAGTGAATAACAATGGATTCGCTCTTACCTTGATATGGAAAATTGAAATTCCCCCATCATCATGACGATGATGATGTGAAAATAAAAAGAAACAAAGCTGATACCATATAGGGAAAATCATTTTGTTTTGTTTTAAAAATGCAAAATAAATATATCTTTTTTATTACATTAATATTGTTTTCATTCTTAGAATTCGTGTGTTTTATGAAATAGTTTAAATTGTCACGTATAAAAGCATTTTTTGATATAAAGATTGATAAATCGCCTACAATTTCATTCATAAATGTCATTTATTTTTATATATTTCATTAATCTGTCTGGGTTTCGAGAGAAAGTGTTACGTTTTGACTAAAAAAAAGAAAAAAATCAAAAAACATAATATATATATTTACTTTAAAGTTCAACTTACAATTACACTAACATTGATTTTATCAAATTAACAATATTTACTATAATTATTACTTTACTGTACATACATGGATACCTATTTTATTTATTTCTTTAAATTTGTATGCTATAGTTTTGTGTTATTGAATGAAGCAGTTTTTTTATCTCTTTGTCCGAATAATGTTGAGCGTTCTATTCCACCACTACCTCAGGATTGTTGTTTCCGCACAAGAAAATTGGCTCTGTAAGGATAAAAGTTAGTACCTAATTAATTAGTTTTGCAATCAATAGGGGCTACATACACATAATTTAAATGTATTGTAGGTATATTTTATTATTACCGACGAGTTAAAATGTAAATGCTATATGATCTATTGCTGCCGTTTAAGGCAAGACAATAAAAAAAGCATAAAAATAAAAAAATAAATTTAATATAAACAACGGAAATATTTACTAATTAATCCTATATTTTTGTTTTCGAAACCTACGTTTTTCTTTTTCTTTTTTGTGCACTGTATAAATTATTTATTCAGAAGACCATATTTGATTACACAAATGTGTAACCACTGCTGTAATTTGTTTTGTTCATATAATTGTTTAAAACCACAAAAAAAAAATAATTTAGAAGCTTTGCCACTTTCTTACTTTTTCAGAAAAAATTATATATTTCAAAACTGAACATCTTGTTATCATTTGTTACACTTTAACATTTTTCTTTGGTTTGGTATAAAATACAAGCATCGGAAAAAAAACAATCTTTTTGACTTCTATTCAACTATTGGGTTCATCAAAAATTTGGATTTAAAATTTATTTTGAAAATTTTCGACTTTTAATTAATGGCGCAAAATTTTAAACGATTTATTACGATGTTAAAGTCTTTTTACCATACTAAAAATCAGGGTTCGTAAAATATCGCTCGCGAATCATAAAATACGGATCATTATCATTTTTTATCGATCTTCTCACGAACCATAAAAAATATAGTTCGCGAACGATAAAATGTTCGATCTATAAAAATGTATAGTTCTCTCACGAACGAACTATATCCATTTTTTTCTGTATCTCTCGTTCGTGAGAGATCGGAAAAATAAAATTCAGGTAGAATATGGTTCGCTCGCGATAAGGATCCGAAAAGATCCGTAAAAAGAATCATTCGTCATCAAGTATCTATTCAGTGCGGATGTGATTTATTTTTTAAATGATTTTTGTTGAAATGGGGACAGTAAAAACATTTGAGTTAGATAAATATGTTTCTTTTAAAGAAGAAGTAGGTGGCGAATCAACATGTTTAATTTATGAGAAAAAAAATTGAAAGAAAAAGTGACAGGACAGTGACATAGAAAGGCACTATACAACAATACATAGTGTTAATATTAATGATTCGGTGGTTAATGAACAACCATCAGGAACTGGAAGTGTGTCAGTTCGACAAGGAAAAAGTAAATCGGTCTTAATTGACATGAAGAAGTGATTTTTAAATGTTGTGTGGGATTAGTTACGATAAAAAATATCCCTATTTACTGTAATATATGATATTTATATAAAATCTAAAATAACATTTTTTTCTTATTCGAACGGTTCGTGATCTTCAATAGTTCCCACGCCACGTGATAAATTCGCGAACAAACCATATTTTACAGATCGCAACAGATATGATTCGTTCGCGAAAACGAATTTTATTTTAAAGGAACCAAAAAATAAGATTCGCGATCGAATCAAAAATAAAATTCCCTTTCGAATTTTTCGCGAGAGAACGAATCATATTTAATCGTTTAAAATTTTGCGCTAATAATTTCAAGTTTTCTTTAGTTTTCGTAGTTCTGTGCATGATTATTTTTTTATTTTTCTTGGACACAAATTACGAAACGAACTATAGGGGGAAATATAATTATAGTCTTAAACTTTTTAAGTATTCGAATAGACCTTGTTTATTTATGACCGGAACTAATCCAACTTTTCATATCTGGTTATGACGGTGCAGTGCAATAAGACCCCCGGAAATAAAGCCCGCGATTCTTATTTCTTATTGGAAACCCGCGGGCTATTTTTTTCCTTTTTGGAGTGGTAATATGACCCACCACAAAAAAGCATTAAAATCCGCGGGTTTCCATTTTAAAAAGGAAAAAACGCCCGTGGGTATTATTTCCTTTCATTTTGGGGTCATTTTGAGTGGGGCTTATTACACTGAACCGGTTATGACTTAGTTATAACTTATGATGATTCTCATATCGATGGTTTAAACTCCAAGCAGTGTAGTTATTTGTATGAAAACTTCAAAATATCTTTCAGCTATCGAATCATAAAAAATATCGTATAAAAATGTGTTATAAATGGCTTAAACTTTATGATTATATATACCTATTCCAGGTCATTATGCGAAACCATAGACTATAAGTGGTAGTACCTAATGCTATTTCCGGATGTCGATTTTTTATCAAATATCATATTTAAACAAAAGAAGTATATGTGACTTACCGCTTGCATAGAATTGTTTCTGATTTTTCTTCGTGTGCTTATGTATGTGGTGCACGTATTTACACGTTGTAGTTGAAATGTGTCATCACCTGTAAATTAATAAATATGCCTTATTTGAAAAAAAAAAAAATATATACATATATATTTACAAAATTACTCTGTGAAATATAAAAAAAGTATATAAGTACATATATATGTATGTATGTATCTTCTATCTATACCTAAAAATAAAAGTGTAAATGTTCGTTAGTTCCCAATCTCAAGTCTTTCTTTTTAAATTGTTCTTGTACCAAAAATAACGATACCGTCGTACAATTTTTTTAGCAATTAATGAAAATTTTATTTTTCTCAAAAACGTGCCTACAATTTTTTTTATTTCTTTTCATTGAGGCTACCTTTTTAAAAAAATAAGTTACAAGTGGGGTGGGGAGTGTCAAGTACCAAGTGGCAAGTTCGAAGTGCTTAGTGTGCTCTCATATTGTTATGGAGTGAAATGCACTTTCACTATAAATCATATCAAAATTTGTTTAAACAGTTTAGTTGATAAGCTGCAATAGCACCTCATATTCTTAAAATATCTTAATAAAATACAAATATAAAATTAATGAAAAATAATTTTTGTACGGTTGTATGGTACGTTTCTGTTATTCTTAGAGTTAAAAAAATTAAAAATTCAAAATTTCTGAAATCGTTGAAAATACCAAGTTTGATGTAAAGTAAAGAAGAAAGAAAGAATTGCCCAAAATAATTCCATATATCCACAAAAATTGCTAAGCTTTATTATTTAGATTTTTTATAAAGAGGACCGTTTGGAAATTCCCAAACCGCAACATTCGAACAAACATTTTTTTTGCGTTGTATTGTCTTGTCTACTTTTATCATCATCTTTATTTTAAATAAAAATGTTTGCTTCATTTAAAGAATAAAAATTCTAAAATCAGAAATTATCTTTCCAAAAAAAATGAATAGAAATGTAGATATTATATAACTCTCACCTGGTCCTTCAAAACTCCTTTCAGATCCCCGTTGGTATCTCCTCATACAACAGCATCGACGTAATCCAGGTACTTTGTATATAATCTGTAAGAATCCACCTCTGAACCTGGCATTCATATAACAATAAATAATAGGATTGTAACAGCTGTGTGACATTGCTAGCCAATGGAAAGCGAACCAAAAATACGGAAGTGGCGTCCATTCAATAAAACTTTCGTCGTTTAAAAGGAGCTGCGAATATTTACACGTTTAATTAAAAATTGTGTAGTTTACAGGAATTTATTTATTTACCACCAGGATGTTGAATGGAAGCCAGCAAATTGTAAAAACTATAACGACAGTAACCATCATCTTTATCATCTAAAAATAAAGAGTAAATTTTCGAAATAAATAGAAATTAATATTGACGTTAAGTAGCAAATGAAAATCTACTGCATTCAACAGGAATGAACTCTGATGAAGGATATAGGTACTTTTAAGTCTGCACTCTGCACACATACACATTCTCATAAAGTGTGAACTTTTGCACACTACATGATTCATCATTTCAGCTTTGCTATATTTGGATTAATCTATATTATGAAGGACTTCTATAAATTGGGTATCTAATTAATGATCCTATTTCTGTCTATCAGCCGATCGCGGCTGTCGTCTCGTCAATATAGGCAAATCTAAGCTTTTCAACTCGAAACTTATCCGCGCAAATGGGAGTTAGCAGACGGTCATTACAAAAGATAGTTCATGATGACTTAAACTTGTTTCCGTACAAAGTCCAAATTATGAGCTAATTAAACCCCCTGGACTTGTCTATTAGCCTGGAATTTTGCCGAAAAAGACAACAACTTGATAAATTTCTTATTTATGCCTAATGAGGCTCATTTTCAGTTTTTAAACATCTTTATGCAACTATTCACTTTCCACTTTCTTACGGTATGACTTCTTTTTGTTGGGAGATGGGGGCTTTGGTATAACAGTGAAGGTGCATCCTTTACCACTTCGAAAACATTTTTTAGATAATTCAGCTTACTTTTTCATTATCATAAGGTAAGTGGGTAGTACTTACAACTTAAAACAGCTTTGATTTTGCGTCCGCGCAAATAGATTTATTATTATATGACAATGCCAGCAACACCACATCTGACAATTTCAAATGAGTCTGACAATGTCCTAATTGTCTAACAATAATAAAAATTGTGTGTTCAGACTAATAGCCACATATCTGACAATTTCATTGTATTTTCACACAAACTTGCTTGTAAGTTCACACGATTGTAAGACATTTGGACAATTTTTTTACTGACAGATCTGACAATCGTCTTTACTTAGCTTAAGAGCATTCGCATTCCAAGAACTGACGCTTCACTTTACCTGGTTTATAACTTCAATACTTGATACGATGGCGTGCTATGCTTCACAAAGGCAGTGACAAGTAACATGAAATACATATGAATACATTTCATAAAGCTTAAGTCATTATGATTTTACTGGCTCTAACGTCCATATGTATTTGGGTTTAATTATTGAACTATTTTATTTGTCTTTTGTAACTACTGGTGTGGTCAAGATAGCCTGTTAAATCGACAGTATTTTATTATTATTTTATACTTACCAAATGTTTTTTATAACATGTTATATAGCCATCCTCTTTTTATCCAATTCATTATTCAGTTATTTAAACAAATATGCATTCTAAATACTTTTAAAAAGATGACGAAAATACTCGAAATATATTTCTTTAAATAAATAAAACAAAGAATAAATCATAAAGCTTTCTGCACATTTTATCAAACTATTTCACGATCCCTTATAACTTAATCCATCTCCAAAAAAATTAAATTCAATCTGATTATATCATGTTTGAATATTAATATTTAATATTCAATTTTCATAAACCCATTTAATATGATATCGTTGAGTAGTATATGAAAATATTCAATGGAAGTAGTTTTTTTTGTGTATTAATTTTTTCAGCGAAAACAGTTTTTTTTTATTTTTTTGAATGATAAAAGGAAATTCTGAAAATGTATAAAAAATAATGGAAAGCTCATGACTATGATGAGAACACATCATTTAAAATTTTTTGTGCCTTTAAACAAAAATGCTTTCATTTTTAATGAAAACAAAAATCGAGTTAATTAAAAATAAACAATTCATTAATCTTTTCATTTGGAAATCAATTTTTCCCGTGTGTGTTTATTTATTAAACATAATTTATAGGTATTTCCATCTCAAGCAAAATGACTATGCATTTAAAAAATATTTTTTGTGTCTGTGAAATAATATACAAACAAAATTTGACCGCATAGTTCATAGGGATACCTATTACCTATGTATATTTACATTATGTCAAAAAAAACGTAGGTGGTTTTCCTAAATGAAAATCTATTTTTGTGAATGCGGATAAATTCTTTATAATAATTTCAAAAAGCCTTTGACCGAAATATTTTGAGCTATGAATTATGGTTAATTCGCTAAGCATTGATTATATATAGAATTTGTTAAAAATATCAAAAACTATCTACTATTAAATTGATTGATTTTTTGTTTATAAGACCACGTATTTTTTGAAAAATTTTATTTATATCTATATTATTTCCCTGTGTTAGATAGAACTACTAGCAATAAATACAGGAAGGACATTTATGCAAAAAACATAAACGTCTGTTATGTGAAATCGGAACCAAAAAAACTTAATCGCAATTTTTGGCACAATATGTACCTTTAATTAAAAAGTTTGATCAGAATCAAAAGTATACCCTATATTAAATTTGAAGCAAATCCATTAATTCCTTAAGGGTTCTTAAGCTAAATGTAAAGATTCTCATCCCACTCACTCTTGGGACTTGTTAAAATTTAGTGCAAAAAATAATAGAAATTAATTCATCATATGAAATAATTCCTAATTTTAGTGTAACCCTGGAAAATTGTAAATTGCTAAAAAAAAAACTACCAGCCTATGGCGTAATGTAATGGTAAGTGAGTTAGGCCTGTTACACCAGCAGAAGGTCTTCGGTTCGAAAACAGAAATGTTTTTCACTGGTTACTGCCTCTCGTGAAGAATTGACAAATCTCATTCTGCCAATAACACGTACTCAGGAATGGTTGAGAGTTTTATGTTACCCGGCCCTCATCAAGTTTTGCATAACTTGGGTTTTTTTCGTATGCGTTTTATCAGGAAATTGTGATAATTTGTAAAAAAAAAAACCACGTTACCAAACACACCCAGGAATTCTCTTCTTAATATATTTCTGTCAAAATTACTATCTTTTTTCAATTGTTTGTTTTGTGTAACACAAACAATTTTTATTTATTTAAATGGACTCAGACTCTACTCAAGTCATTGTGCATGGAAAAAATAGGCACATTCGAAAATAAATCTGTTGACACCAACACAAATGAAAAACCTATATTTCTTCCTGAAATCCTCCACACTTAGCACTTGCATTGGGTACCCGGTTTTGTATAATTTTTTTTCTGATTTTCATTGTGCAATTTTTGCAATTTTGTGCGATTTTCATTGTGCAATAATTGTAATTGATTTAAAAACTTGAGAAATCTAGCAGACATTATTATTTTTATTCAAAATTAAATTACCAATCTTCACTTATTTTTTTTTTATTTCAGAACAAATTTGACACATCTGGTTTTTATTCCGTCGCTAAACATCGTTCTTAGTAAACGTTACTTAGTAGAAATTTTGTTTTATTCATAACATTTTGCACTTAGTCCACGGAATAAGACCTAACCCTTCGCTATTCCACGTTTATTAATTTGACTGATAATGTACAAATCTCTATTTATGAGAACAAAATTTTAAAAATCTATTGAGCAGTTTGTTAAGGAAACAATTATTTATATATGTATATATATTTTAATCAAAACGATAAAAGTCATTTCTGGGATGAAATGAGATTTTCCCAAACGGGTTTTAAACAGTTAAATGGCAGGTGCCGTCATTATTGGTTATAAAAATAACGTTTGTTTAAAATCTTCAAGATAATGTTGAAAAACTGCTGGGTGGCAAGTTCAATAAAAATCGACAGTCGTTTTAAATTATTAAGTTCTCAAAAAAAAAAATTTAAACTATTTTGTCTGAAAAAATTACTGGATTTTTAAAAAAAACTGAACTGAGTAAAATGAAATTTTCATTAATTGCTAAAAAATCTAGAGTTTAATTTTTTTACAAATCCATAAAATTGGTAAGGCCGGTACTATTATCTCGAAATGTTTAGTTTAATTTACACAATCCATAAACAATCCATAAACAAAACTTGATGCATAGTACATTTATATTAATTTTTTTTAAGTGACACAAAAATTTTCTTTTTCGGATTTCCATTAATTTTTTCCACAACATTAAGGGCAGGGCCAATTTGTTCACAGCTGATTATTTTTAATAAAGGGTTATTGCAATTGGTAAGTCATCGAGTATGCATGGTAACCAAAAGTTGTATAAAGGAATCCATAATGTAAGAGTTCTTAAATTATAGAAATCTCTAATCAGACGATTTGGGTTGATTAGCGCCATTAAGTTAGAACCTTTGATAGTCTTGGTACAGATTAAACCCAGTGTGAATAAACTGGCCCTAAGGCTGTTAGTATTAATCTTTTGCATGAGCAAATATATACATAGATACATAATATCAATGTGATTTACACAGTCAGTGGTGTATAGACTATGTTTTTATTAAATCACTTTTGACGTTTAAAATACACAAACTCAATTTATATTTGATCTTATGTAGTTTAAGTACAAAATACCAAGATGTGTAGGTATTCTATAATATATGTCTGATGTCGGATATCGAGGCCATGGAATGAATTATTTATTTCTTGAATTAATTTGAAGTAAAGTGTATGCTACTCGTACGAACTTAAAACTATGTAACTATCAGCATTCTGACTTTCTGAGCTATCAACTTTTAACTAGATGTTGACATCATCTTTTAGAGGTTGCAATGCAAGTGTATCTTTGCAATGCATCTTAGCTTGGCGCCTCTCACATTTGTTCATTAGGTCGTCATCGGACATCATTTGAAAGTTGTTTCGTCCAAATACTCTTGCTGACATCTGCAAGAGGATTTATCAGATTGTACGAAAGTGGTAGCTAACGAGAGTTTGCCATAAAATGCATAGTGAAGTCATTTCTGTTTCTTCACACTTGTGCATTAGTTTGAGTGCCTATACCTATTAAATGTATCTTATTTAATACGTGTGTCCCCGGCGGTAGTTAAATAAATTTATTTTTGCTTAATCTATTAATACATTCAAACTACCATATTAACGCCAGGCAGGGCTGTCAAAATGAGTAAGTACTGAGCATTGTCTACAAATATAGGTAGATTAGATACTGCATCCTTTTTTTTATTGTTTGAACTTTAAAACGAAGAGACCTTTCGGTTGTAAATTTTTGGTTTAATTTTAATTTTTGATTTTTTGAATAATCTTTATGTAAACAAAATTAAATTAAGTCCAACAATTTGAAGAGGTATGCGATTACTATCGGCAAAATATTGTTGGAGTTGGATGAAAGTCCGATAAATAGAACCTCAACATTGTTTGCCCAAAAGCAGAACCTTTGAAATTTACAAATAAATATGTTCATCTTGGAATTTTGTAAAATTTTTCACAATCACAGTTTCATCAAAAATTGAATAAAGCATAAAACATTTTATTTAATCACGAATAATTTTAAATTTCAGAATTAAATATTTAATTGAGTTTCCTCTATACAAATAAAATAAAGACGATCAGCCCAAAGAAAAATTTGTGGGCGTGGAAGTTAACCCAAAAATATGTATATGGGGTCGAAAGCTATGGTATATAGCTTTTGAAAGAAATTAAAGTCTTTCAGAACCTGGAGGCGGCTTTAAGGGCTTTAGGGATAATTTTATGAGCCAAAATTCATTTTTTCCCCTCCCAAGTTTATGCTCCACTGATCACAGATCAGTAAGTCCGAGACCAGTTCAAGTCGTTCAGCGCTCTGCCAGACCATTTTAAAAACAAAAACAAAAAATACTTTGGTAATACTTTTTAGATGCGGCTTCTTGCTTTCCCAGACGAAAACCCAAAAGCGTTGAAAAGATTAAACCGAGTGGTTCGCATAAATGCGTGAGAAAGCAAGAATCTTATATACGTGTAGTGTACTGTAAGGTTAGACTAATACATTTAAAGGTTAAAAAAATTCCATAGTATGTATATTGTATACAAAACCAAAATATAAGATGAGTGGGCGTTACAAAAAAAAAATTACACATGTCATGCTGTATGGATAAATTATTATTAAAATGGGCATTCAAAACACCTAACCTAAATTCCCCTCTATCGAGAACTATTGATATGTTAAAGGTACCTAAATTTTAACTGAAGTATCTATAACAGTAACTTTAATCACGTTACGTTAGAAATTTGTAATATTATGATAAATATTTCGGTAATAAAACTTGTAAATCAAAAAGTTATTGTAAAAATAAAAAATAGTTTTTTGTACCTTGTTCGTATCACATTGAAAATAAATACAATTTTAATTTCCTAACTGTTGATTTACACGGACATTCACCCGCACTTGCACACATACACACTGAAGTAAAGTGGTATTTATCTAGACCTATCATAGCTAAAATAAAGCTTTACGCAGCGCTGTTTATTTTTGATAAGATGGTGATTTTTAATTTGTAAAATTCTGCAATAGAAAAATAACACTCAAGCCAATTAGAAACAAAAAGTCAATCTGGTTTTGGGTTATATTTACCATTATTGATCTGAGGTCTGACCCACAAATCTGAAATGGTTGAATGAAGAACCACATTAGTGTAGCGTTTTTAATTCGTGGATTTAACCCTTTCCGACCTAGCTTATTTCTATGTATATAATTCTTATATACTTTGGTGATATAAGAGCGTTATTTTGTACTCAAATAATTTCTTTGAATAAAAAAAGGACATTGAGGTAAAAAGTTATCCACTTAAATTCTACCTTTCCCTTTATTAAAAGGTGTGATATAACAACTTATCAAAAAGTTTTCTTTTTGTTTAAAAGTCTGAGATAACTTTGTTTGAATAACTTAGCTTTAGGGTAATCAAGTTCACAACAAATAGGTATGTATATTATGGGAAAAACAAAATATGATAATTCTTCTAAAGGATGCCAAAGAATTACGTTTAAAAAAAAGTTTTTATCGTAACAACGAATGCCAACATAAACAATCTGTATATATAAATGTCAAGACATTCCATCATCCCAGAGAAGGGTTTCAATAATTGTTTCTTTAAGCAACCCCCTTAATTTAATTTTAATTTTTGATCTGGATGAGCACGAGAAAGTGATGAACACTTCATCACATTAAATAAACAGTACCCTAACCCTTGAAAGACTTAAAGCTCATTGTGTTTTACATTTTGAAATTAAGGACACACTCAAAGAGTTCATTAGAATAAATAAAGGAGGTTAACTAAGTTCGAGTTAAATAAAGTTCTTCACAATAAATGAAATACTATGAAGGATTTAATTCACCTTATACATACTTATAGCATCAATAAATTGTGATGTCTTCTGATTTTATTTAATAATAATTAAAGATACTGAAAGACAAATAAAAATGAGGAATATCTATTTTGGATTATATTGTGAGTCGTCTGATGAAAATCTAATATGTGCAGGATTTATAAAGAATAATAAGACTATATCCAAGAACGTAAGTGTTGTCTCGTTGCTAGTTATTTATTTCCCTGATATAATAGAAATCGAAATAATTTTAAAATGGGTGAATTGAGGAGAACAACTATGTGAGAGGGTTAGGTATCAAAGTAACAATTTCTTTTTGAAATCTATAACAATGCATTTGAGGTTTATAGCTTTAATTATTATGAAACTGAGTTTTAAAAACTTTGTCGACCTCTACCATTTTTGGCATTAATTCAAAGAGTTAGGCATATGACTTCAAATGCCTAAAATGTTTGCCTACATTTTTAACTGCCGCCATTAAGAACTTAAATTAATTGGTTTAAAAATGAAAGGACAAAATGAGGGGAAAGGTAACACTGGGGGAGGGAGGGTGGTGAAAACACCATTTTTTTTTGTAAAATTAAGACTTTCAGGAACAGTAAAATTCTAAGGCCAGACTGTTCAAAATTTTGGGATCATCTCCTTTTGTTTTGTCTAATATGACTGTACCCATGGATTTCGTAAAATTTATCCTGCAATTCATTATGAATGCCCTTCAGGCTTATTGATGGTCATTCCGAAAGTCCAGGTGCACTGGACTCATAGTCGATTCATATTTGAAGGGCAAGCTCGTTGATATCATTGGCGCATTAATAAAACCATAACATGACCTCTTTCGGTACAATAATATTATAGGCGTATGTTTTTTAATGGCATTTTTAGTTCAATTGAACAAATTCCAAACTCCGAATTAGCATAATCATTGCACCAATGGCAAAATGGCAATATGAAGAAAATTTAACGCAAAAATAAATGTTGATTCAAAAATTTTATAAATTATGTTATAATAACGAAAAAATCGATAAGAAAGAAAGGAACAACTGGACCGGAGTTACAGAAATTTCTTCGATTTGATTTTTTTATTTTTCAAATTATTTTGAAAGGACTTTTTTCAAATTATTTTAAAATGTCTTCAATAGTACCATTGTGAAATATAAAAACCAGGCTTCTGCCGATCCGTTTTTTTAGGAATTACTTATCCTACTATGTATAGATTCCCAAAAAAATACGCCTGTTGTATAAATGCGATTTTAATCAAAACCAAAATCGCTTAAGCCCTTTACCAAAAAGCCGAACCTAAAACAATATTAAAAGCTAAACATTTTTTGTCAATTTAATGTTCTTTAGTAGGACTTTTAAAATGGAAACCGCTATAAGAGTCGTATATGGACGCTACGCAACTGGTGGTTACACACAGCTAGAATTGTGTAGCTAGTTCCAGTGCTACGGTGGGAAGAAACCCAGGATCAGAGATTATAAATTATAAAGATTGGAAACCTCGGCTGTCGTTCTGGTTTGCCTACAAGCTAAAGAAAAGGGCGGAGGGTGGTGAGTTCATATTTTTGCACTAGTGTCCATGTTTAAGCGCACATCTATTCATCGACACGAGATGAAATTACAAAAACAAAAATGTAAACAAATGGGTTTTGGAGGGTGGAACGTACGAAAGATCTTTATAATTCATAATCTCTGCCCAGCATCAGCCTCATACGCCTGTAAGATATGGGGTTGTAATGGTGGTAAGGGAAGAAGATGTAAGATTTCTAGCTTTAAACTACAGCTTTGCAGTTGCTACCACTTTGTGGTAAGCAAAAGTACAGTAGGGAATCCCCGTTTTAATTTAATAGTTTTTAAATTAAAAAAAAAGTAATACCTATTTGATTTAATTCTAATTTAACTACATATATGCAGTGATAATAAAAAATGACTTGCTTTATTTTTTAAACACATTAAATCATTGACAGCAATATTAACATTTGTAAGCATTTTCAACTGAGTAAAAGCGAATTTGCTTGAAAGCATGAATGGTATACACTTCAAGCTTTGAAACTTTGTGTAAACACTACATTTAACCATTGTTTGGCACATACAGATCTTTTCGTTATCCATTTATCACTTTTTGGGTTCAACACATTTTTCTCACAAAGAAAAAACGTGACCTTAACTGGAATGTCTCATTCTTGTATAACGACCAAGAGCAACAAAAAAAAGGTATTCACCCTTTATCATATCTGAATAAACTATCTTAAAGACAGTATAAAAAATAAATGTTTCATTGAGACTTTTTCGTGATGTTATCACTTTAACTCTATAAAATACATAAGTACCCACATATGTATATATCAACTTTCAAATATGTGAAATGTTAAAGGACCTTTTAAACAATGTTAACACTGAGCATATTGAAAAGGTCAACATATAAGTCCATTAGTGTAACAAAATGCGTAGTTCTACTAAAAAAAGATATCTATCTCAAAATGAAAAAAGAATCAAGGGTACAACTAAGTGTGATGGCATTTTAAGAATGTAAAGAATAACAATACATATTTCTACCAAATATCAGACAACAGCTCGAAATTAGTAGTTAAGTTAGTCTTGTATTTAGTTAATCACAAAAAAAAGAAGGTTTTTAGCAAAAACTATTGGAAATTTCAAAAATATTTTTTTTAGCATTTGCCCCTGTATTGATTGCATAAACATAGGATAGATGATATATTGCTTTTAATACATAATACATTCTTAGCAACTATAAAATTAACAAAATGGAGAAATATTTATATATACTAGTATCGCCTTTGGTCGAAATTCGACCATCTGTATTTATATTTTGTTTTTATTTATTTATTTATTTTAAACATACACATTAAGAAATTAAACTCTTATAGTTAGCGATGTTTACATTGAGGTAACAAGAAAATTGATTCAATAGAGGATACAAAAAAAATATAAAGTTTAAGTTTAAATAAATTTAATTTAACAAATTTGTGAACAAAAGTAATTTTCATTGGTAGATTTAAAATTATAAAATCATTCTATTTACATATGTGTTCTGTAAACATCCGCCAATATTATACATAAAAAAAGGATTATATATAAAAAGTAAAGATAATAAAAATCAGCTAGCGCAGAAATTTGACTGAAAAAGGATCTCAGTTCGCCACGAAAACACCCAGTGCCACCTGTCTCCCGAACATGCCTTGGTAGAGAATTCCATAAACGGATAGAGTTAACGAAAAACTGCCGTTCCGATACAAAACCAAAAATACTACGACCGTCGTAAAGCCAAAATAATCATCATCATTTTGATTTTTATAAATTTTTCGTCCACTGACTGTTTTTAATTTTAATCAGAATTCTTCCAAACCTCAAACTCACATTTTTTTTTTTATCAAACTGTAAGAGAACTTCGGAAAAATTACAATAATGTATACTATTCAACAATGACCTGCTCTTATGACGTTATTTCCCTCACTTACTTGACTGATATAGACGCTGAAAAGGATGTACATACCCAAAGAAGTAAAAAACAAAAATCAAATTAATTGAACAATGGATACTTGTGCTTTTTCCAAAACCCTTTCACCACATTATGAAATATTTAATTAGTGGTCAAGTGGGAAATGGACTCATTTCTCACACGATTTTTTTCTATCTTGGCAGTTCAAGATCTTTGTCGAATGCGAAGCACCCTGTTCTATTATAAAAATAAGACTCTATATGTCAAAATATAACAAACAAAAAATCTTAACTTTGCTCTGATATTATATAGGTTAAGAATTATATCTTTTAACATATTTCCGGCTGGTACTATTTCCAATTGAGCTGAAAACATGAAGATTCATATTTTGTATATTTTTTGTGTAATAAGAATAAAATCGCGAAAAAAACTTTAAAAAGCTCCTACAGTTTCTCGGAAAATATAATTTATGTTTCGAAACAAAGCCAAAAGAGATATGTAGATATGAATCTATAGTATCAGAAATTCTTGAAATAAAATATTTTCTTTAGATAATGCAATTTAAATTAATTTTATTTGAATTTTTTTTGAATATTTACATGACAAATCGACAGGCTTATTGAAAATCACGACTTTTTCGCAATTTTACGCTTATTGACTTGAAATTTTCCGCATAGCAACGTCTTTGACTTCCTGATGAGTTGCTCATTTTCGGTAACCCCTTGAAATATATATTAATCGAAAAGACATGACTTCACAAATCAGTTTCACTCCGAACCCTCGAATAGGGTACAGAATGTGTGATGGTTTGAGAACCAATCCTAAAAATATTCATATAGGAAGACGTCAAATTGTGAGATGGAATGACAAGTGGTGTGAGTGTGACATGAAATTTACAATTTTGTTCCCACATTATTATACAAGATTTCTTCTCACATTTTCGACATGTGTTTTTACCAGTGTGAGATAGTATGGAAGGGTTTAAATTATTGTCATAAGAAAGAAAATAAATAAAACAATATTCATACAAACATCATGTGTATATATTGCATACAAAAATAAGGGATTCATTGTATACATTTAAGTCACACTATAGACTGTAATGTACAATGTTAACAAACGCTTACCATCAAGTTCAATGCATCTTTGCATGCATTTATTAGCAAACAAAATGTAATGAATACAAATTTCCCATGAGGAAGTTGTTTAATATCCCATTACGCTATTATTGATGATCATTTCTGAGGTTAAAAATACCATTGAGACAAATTTTAAATTAATAAGTGATAGATATTCCTGTGATATAATAAATATAGAAAAATAAAAGAGAAAATGTGTTTTTTTTTGTCGTATTTTGTCACCGTACTTTTAATTGCAAAAAAAAAAAAATCTTAACAAATATTTTCTAAACTAACACAACTTTGTCACTGCATCCCTTAAAAACTATATAAACATTTACACACAGACAAATAGGAAAGATTTTATATACAAAAAATTTGTTCAGCATAGAAGGTTTTGAGAAGAGGTAATAGATATAGATAAAGAGTTATAGGACTAGCCATAGTTGTAGCCAAGCACCATTTTTGTTTAGTATGGTCCAGATTTTCCAGGTGGGCCATATGAAGTCGATGGTCCCGAAATATCACCTCCCCCAAATCCAGTTGATCCACCACCTCCGGATCCTCCACCAATTCCGATTCCAGATCCTCCACCAATTCCGATTCCTGATCCTCCACCAATGCCGATACCTGATCCACCATCACCTCCAGATGAGTAACCGCCACCTCCGGATCCACCACCGGATGAGTCCTTTTGTGTCTTGTACTTAATGAAGTATACTTCTGGTTTAGAGGGTTGAGTGGGTGCAGCAGTTGGGATAACAATATCTTGTTGTTCTTCGGGCTTTTTAACCAAGACGTATACAAGGGTCTTCTCTTCGTTTTGAGCTTGGACTGGAATGACTGGAGCCTGATACGATGGAGGAGATGGGGCCTTGATGAAGATTATCTTGTAGTGCTTCTGGGATTGTTGGACTGGAATGTTTGGACGTTGACGAGATTCCTCTTGTTCTGGTGGTGGAACATGAACATAAATGTGTTTCTGGACAATGGTTGAACCACCTCCGCCGAAACCTCCAATGCTTCCACCTGAAAAAGAAGATTTTGTTTTTAATTTAAATGTACATAGTTATAACTATTTATCTAATTTTCTATTTTTCTTGATTTAAAACTTACCTCCGAATCCACCACCGCCACCACCACCGCCTCCTGCTCCTCCTCCGAATCCACCACCGAATCCACCTCCAGATCCGCCACTGGATCCACCACCAAAGCCTCCACCGGAACCACTACCAAATCCTCCACCGGAACCACCACCAAATCCGCCACCACCGAATCCTCCACCACCACCACTGGATCCTCCACCAAAACCACCACCGCCGAAACCACCACCACCGGAACCACCGGAACCACCGCCAAATCCACCACTTCCGCCACCGCCACCACCGCCACCACCGCCACCGCCAGGACGATTGTAAGCGTACCCAGCTTCCGGCCTAGCTGAGGCAAACGCCAAACAGGAAATCAAAATAAAGGCTCTCATTGCGAACGAAATGAAAAATTAAAGTCCGAAGATTTGGAAACTATTGAAGGAACAAAATTTATAATCCTTTTCTGGAAATGCGTCTGGATGGCCGATCTTATGGTCGTAGGAGTGATGAATAGAAAGAGATTATGTGTTGATAACACTAAGCCGAGTTGTTTACTGACGATCTGCTTCAATGGATTCTCCCATTTATACCGATCAAAAGCCTCTAGAAATCG
Organism: Epistrophe eligans; assembly: GCA_951394125.1. Classification (NCBI taxonomy): domain Eukaryota; kingdom Metazoa; phylum Arthropoda; class Insecta; order Diptera; family Syrphidae; genus Epistrophe; species Epistrophe eligans. The sequence goes on from OX596028.1 coordinate 58,577,741, forward strand.
CATGCATACACAACAATGAAAGATGAACAATTATGGAATTCGAATGGCACATGGAGCTGCGGAGAATCCAATGTAAGAGGTAGGTAGTTAGGTAGGTATGTACATCGCGTAGCAACGTCGATCTCAACCGACGACGACGTCAGAGGTTATTATCGGTTCAAGACATTCGGTAAGGTAAGGCAGCTGCTCCCTCTGAGGAGGGAGAAGAACTCACATAGTGTGGGATAAGCTAAAACCACTCACACTCAAACAAATCAACAAAAAAATCCTATATCAACATTTGGCTGAGCCAAACGATGAGAAATGTCACTTTCGTTTTCATACTCAACTCTGAAATGCACCGAAATTCGAATTATACCAGCAGTGGTGGGGTTTTATTTTGCAAAATCCCACGAATCTTCATTGGATCGTTTCAACTAGAGACCAGAGAAACTCTGGATAGCCCAAGCTGAAGAAGATACGAAAGACGGACGCGCACCGACCACGACCAGCAGAAGCACCATCGCAGATGGCACTTTTCTTCTTCTTTTTTTTTTCACCCGCTCTCTGTGATCTGAAAGAGATTGCAGAAAAGACAGCTCTGAGAAACCAACAACGAACAAAAGATACAGTTACACTATGGTCTTTATGTAAGTTACCAGCGTAGAGTACCTATATGTACGTCTGCAAACATTTGAATTTAAAAAAAAAAAACTGCTTTACTCACGCTTAGTTAGCGCATTGATGATCATGTCTCTCTCCTACCTTACATCTAACCAAAAAAAAAACACATTAAACAGCGAAAGATACGAATAAAGTAACGCTCCTCGTCACCTTGAGAAAAGCAAAACAAACGCATGAAGAATAACGGACTAACCAAACGTAGGTTTTGGAATATGCAAACTATAGCTACTCCTTCAATTGCGAGGCCTTTAGCCTTTGTGGTAAATAGTACAACTAGAGAACAGATTATTTAAATGAAAGAGTTACCAACAGTGATTATTTAAAGTATTCATTTGTATCAACAAATAGGAAGGTACCTTAAAAAAAAATAGGTAAAATACTTACGTTGTATTTTAATCTATGCAAATTCAAATGCATTATAAGCTACCCGAATTTTAAGGCTGAATAATCTATACGGAGTTTCTTGCCTTTATAATCATACTAGTGATAGTCGCTAAGCTGACTTAATTCTACATCTTTCACTTAATTTAACCTTTATTTAAAAATCTAAACCCTGAGGATCTGACCATTCTAATTTTCCAACTTATAAATCCAAAACCGATGTGCTTTGCTCGCTGAATACAGGCCTGATAAAATTATCCTTTAGATCAGACTGTTAAAACAGAAATTATAAACTCTGAAAGGTTGGTTTTGAGAAGTTTAAATTTTTATTTTTACTTTCCTACACATATAGCTATTATACTTAGATATTATATTTAGATAGTCATATCAACTATTTTTAGAATTTAACACAAAATGAACAATTCTCTAATAAAGCTCGGCGTTTGATGATGAACGAGAGTATATAGTTTACTCTTTTTATTCGATGTCTTGATTTTGCGTTGTTTTTCAATTAATAAGAATTTACTCTTGTAGTTCTTCTGTTCCAGTTTAGATTCATTAGATTTATTACAAACATTCTTGTTTATGTTAAAAAAAAATATTTAAAAAAATCTTCGCCGCCGTCTGCCTAGTTTGTGTAGCATGTTCAGATAAATTTTATAAGTTCTTTTCAACTGCTCTTGAACTTTTTAATTGAATTATATTCAGTCGCTCAAACTAAATAGAAGAAATTTTTCCAATTTTCTCCATCTTCGTTTTTATAATAAGCCTGAACATGGTCATTTATTTTCTAAGTTTTTAAATTTTAACAAATTCTCTAGGAACTTAAAATTTACAGTATATTCATGCTGTGATTTTTGAAAGAAGCGGTAAAGGATACGACAAATAATTTTGGACTTGAGACCACTTGAACTTTAAAATTGCGTAATGGCAAAGCCCTCAGTCAACTGATGAATCTAAGTGAGATCGTCTCTAGGATAAAATGCCAATTTTGGTGGACTAAAGGCCGTTTAAATCCTTTTTAGAAAAAAAAAAACTAATTGCACACACTAAATACTTATTAAGTTAAGTTATTAAGTTAAAAAAGAGTTACTATGTGTAAATCTCGGCTCGATGGTGTTTTGAAAATTTAAAAATTGCACAACATTTAAGTAAATCAATACCATCTATCAATTGTGTCATTTTCAGCCTATTCTCAAAGGCAAATAGGCGAAAACGATCCTTGCAATTTTCTAAATTAAATGTCAAATATTTCCAAGTCACTCCTTTTTTTACTTCCATTCTTGTCATTTTTATTTAAATGTCAACTTTTTCCAAAAAAATGGACAGTAGTTGTTTGCTGTAAAAACATGTTTTTTTTTAATTTCTACCCGAAATTTATAACTTTGCGATTTTGTTGCTCTTATTAAAAAATAAAATATTCTATGGACTCAAAAACGTGTTTTTCAATGGTAAATGTGATTTTTAGATTTTTTTTGAATTATTACGTAAATGTATAAATTACCTTTATTTTAAAAATGTATAGATTGAAATTCAACATTCTAACATCAACCCCCCTCAATTCGGGGAATAATAATTTGAATATACAGTTAACAGTATTCTCGTCTGGTAACACTTTACTACGCTTATCTAAATGCAAGATTCAAGCCCAAAGAGACACACACAAAAGTAGTCATGAAGTTTTGTAAAAAAAAATAACAAATACAAATCTATAAAAAAAATTAAAGAAAAAAAATAAAATACAAGAAGAAGTACTTTCAATTTCAATATACCTACGCCAAGTCCAAGAGATGCCGAGAAAGTTCCCCACGAACCACGACAACGACGCTACCGATCACCGCTGATGATGATGATGGTATTTACCCATGGGAAGCAAAAGAAAGATAAAAAAGAATAACAATGAACATGCATACATGCAACCTTAAATAGTAAAAAAAAAAATCAAAGCATTGAGGATTGAGGAAGACCAAAGATATAAAATTCAACGGAAAAGTATCTGCGAGTATCCATCCAACATAAGCTATCAATGCATCTTCGTTTCGTGTCGGCGAGTGCACATTAAATGTGTTAATTTGAAATTTAGTGTTTGCATTTGCACGAGGAGTCATAGGAATAAATGTTTGAATTTGAAAAAAAAGTTGACAGCGGTCCATTGTGATTTAGGTAGTACAAATTTATATATATATATTATATATATATTATTTTTGTGTATTTTTTTTATTTGACTTATGTTTGTAGTTTGATCGTTTTATTAACAGTTTTCTTTTTCATTTCCGAATTTTTGAAAATATTAAGAGCTTATGAAATTAAGAAAAAATCTAAATCTGTCCATATCTAACCTCCCTCGCCTGAAAACACACCGGTTGTTGTTCCAAAAACATGCGTTACTGGTTATTAGCTTGAATCTTATTGGATTTATCATATTTCACGTAGACGTCAGACCTCTTCATCTTCCAGCGTATAGCATTCAAGGCAGATAAACAAGGAGACCTCATGTATACACTTATGTTTAAAAATGTGCTTGTGCTTTGGAGCTGGTTTTTGGTGGGATCAAAAATACAAAACGGTATAGTAAATATATGTATATAATTATAAATTAGCCTTTGCATTCGAGTATTGGCGTTTTCTTTCATCCATCAAACAAGCAACTATTCATCGATTTAAAATAATTATTTATATAAATTGACTTTATATAATCTAGGGCTTCAATCAATCAATCAATCAAAAGATATTGAATGCAAACTAAAATTACTTGAATAGGTTTATTGTTTGATAATACATTAGTCCATTGTGTGTTTTAAGTCTTCATGTTTATTTAAACATTATAAATAGACTTCTAAAATAAAATCTTATACGGATATCAGTTAATGGTATGTTGAAATGTATTGCTCTTTAGGATGTGTCAAATAATTATTTTTTTCTTGAGAAAATTCTGTTGAAAATGTGAGCAGATAATATTAACACTAAGGAGCCCCGCATTGCGATTTTCTAAAAAAAAAAATCAATTTTTGAAACTTTAATCCTTGCGGCATATTCTTTGAAATTTTATAATTATCTTATAAAATATGATTATTAATTTTTTTATACAACATTTATGAACAAAAATCGGAAGAGGATTTAAAATCAATTTTAAAAAAAAAAAATCATCATTCTGAAACATTGATTTTTAGAAAATCCTTTTTTTTTTAAATGTACTATAATTTTTTTTTTTATAGGAAATTAAATTTAAAGAGTTACTGTATGAGAGGTAGTTTTAATAATAATTGATGTAAGTAAAATTGTATAGTATAATTATATTACTTTTAAATGTTAAATCGTTCTAATATTTATTAGAACAACGAAAAAATGTATGGTCCAAAATAAGCAATGCGGAAAACATTTTGGGGAAATTTCCAATAAACTAGGTAGGTAGGTAAGGTACCAGGTTTTAAGAAAACCGACCCATTAGTTTCTGCTGCAGCTAAACAGACAGAATTGAGACCCACTTTGTATTTTTTATTATCTGAATATCAAGTTCGATCAAAATTTCGAGTTAATTTTTATTACGAAGCCATAACTTGCAATATAGAACCATACTTATGTATTCATATGTTGTATATATCAAGTAAGAAACATTCGAGAAAGTTTCATTCATAAATCTATAACTTGAACAATACTTAAAAGATCAGTAAAATTAGAAAATTGGGCTAAACTGATCTACCTGTTTAAGTTTAGGTGCATATATAGAAAGGTAAAAACATCTGTTAGGTATATTAATTGTTTTATAATAATTGAAAAGTTTAGTGCCTTACACAAAAACTTCCTTCGTTATAGCTAAGTTTTTTTTCGAAACTTTTACATTTTAAGCAACAAACATTATTGACTTCGTTTCTTTAATATTTTCTTATTTATCTTTATTTCTCTAGTTACAAATCTTCATATTGTTTTCTAAGAAGCATCATAAATAGGGATACATCAGAGCGAACCGGCTTTAGACTTAATCTCTTATTGTTGCCTGTTACAAAGTGCAATTAAATTTGGTTTTAATTAACAATGTTAACTATGTTTCACTTTCTCGTACCTCGTTTAAGACTTTTGGGCATTCTTTAAGAAAACATGCGGGAACTTTGTAATTAAATAATTACATCTACCAACAAATAGTTACATGAAAAAAAAAGTTTTTGTTTATGTGCTGTTATAAAAAATAACGACATGCTGCCAAATTAAAAATATTAGATCCATTTGGTTTGTAAGCGGGTACTTAATTCTGCAAAAAAACAAAAATAAATAAATTGAGGAAGAAGATATCAATTACGTACATACATAGGGTACAAGACCAAGTCGAATTATTTTTTAATTTCAAAAACAACTTTTGTGATCAAACGACAACAAAAAAAAAGCAGTATAAGGGGAAAAGAAAGATGAGAAATGCCTGAGGCTTCCAATATAAGCAACCAGCGGCGGCGGCCACATAGAGAAAGAAGCATGCAAATTATGTAATCTGGCAAAGGAGATGAGGTGGAGAAAAAGATTATTTATTTTTGGTTTATTTTTTTAGGAAGAGATTTACAATAGGAAATTACAAGACTGTAGGTATTATTAAATAAGAAAAATCCTTCAACACGAAAAAGCAATAAAAATGTTATGTACCATACCTACCTAACCTACCTAGTTGGACCAAAAAAAAATAATGGAAAATAATCCCTGGAGGGTTTTGGTTGTACGGTTAACGTATATGGGTGTATTGATGTCAGGTATAGGCCATACACTACCAAAATATTATACTTTGAGCTCAACCGGTTCGGTTGGTTAGGCCGTTGGACATTGGAGTGGTCCTCGATGACTGACTGATAGATTACCCAAACAAATATATTCGATTTCTCATAAGTTACATTTAGACACATAGTTGACTTTGATAATATAAAAAAAAATTGACAAAGATAAACACACAAACAAAAACAATCGGATACACTCTAATGGATATTCTGAGAATTCAGCTAAATCTGAGGAGAATAATGAATTTCAAATAAGATATTAAATATCATAAGCTTGAGTTACAAAACTGTGCTTATAAGCAGATATCTTTGATAACTAGCTACATATAGATTTAATCTCAATTTTGTTCAGTTTTTAATTTAACATGTAGGTATATATGTTTTCCGTTTCAAAATCAAAATAATGAATAAACATACATATGTATGTATATGTAATACATGTAAATTATTAAACTGTTTCAAATTAAAATTACTATAAAATGCTAACTTGACGACAAAAGTGAATAGGTATGTTTAAGTATGCACATATTTAAATTTATAGTCAAAAACAACACTAATTTAAAGTTAACAGTAAATTAATAAAAAATAAAAAAATTCCATGAAGTAGCTATTTTATTCTAGATCTTATGGGCGGGAGGGCAATTTTCTAAAAAAAAAATATTATTTGCTAAAAATCGGATGTTATGCAATAAAAAATAATTTGATAATTGACCTGAGTAGATCAAACTTGGGAAAACAAATAAAAAGTGTTTTTCTTGGAAAAAAGTATTTTTCATTTTTTTTCAATTTCTCATAATCTATGATACATTTTAGCATCCATTTTACTGTTTTTTTTATTGAAAGTTAAAAGGAACATTGAATTTTTAAAACAAAAATTATACCTAATTAATTGATTATACCTAATTAATTAATTTGGAAAAATTAGTTTGAAATTTTTTTTTAATTTTTTTTTCTTTAAAATTTCGAGTTTGAAAATTAATTTTTCAAAAACTATTCACTAACACAACTTAATTTAAAATGAAAATTAAAGAAGAGATTTCTGGCTTTCCAAAAAGGTATAGCACGAAATTGTAAGTATAACCGTTGTTGTTAAATCTTTTTTTTTTTCGTTGTAAGTCATTTAGAAAATTACCCCTCCCGCCTAAACGGGGGGAAATAGACCCCCCCTCCCGTACGATTTTTTTCTTGTCTTAACCCAACCTACTCACTCTGACTTTTTGGTGGACCATATACCAATCACCCTGATTAGCAATATTATGAAATAATGTTTTCTTACATCTAGCTCTAGCATTAATTATTATTATATAATTGTGCGTAATGCGTATAGTGCGTAGTGTGTAGTCCGTAATCCGAAATTAAGTTTTTTTTTAAATATTCATACGCAATATTATTAAAACTTATTGGAAGCTCTTGTATTTTTATTTAAATCGTTCAAACAAATAATGAAATGTTAAAAATCTAAAAACTGGTCCTATGAGAGATACTGTTAATAATGGATTGATAAAATAGAACTGATATTAGAACACATACAAATTTTAATCAAAATAGTTGAAGTCGTTTTTAAGCAAAACGAAATATTCCTTAAAGATTTTTAAACACTTGTATGATAAGTACCGTTACTTTGGGATTTAGGAAATAGTTCCTGTTTAAAGTTTGATAGATAATGCCAAAAACTGCTGGGCACCAAGTTAAATAAAAATCAACCAATACGTTTCGAATTATCAAGTTTAAAAAAAAAAATGGAAAATTTAAAATGTTTTAAAACATGTTTTTGAGAAATTCGAAAATCCAAAAAATGTTTATATGGGAATTATCATTTATAAACATTTAAAAAAAATCCATAACTTGCACCTATGTAAGGTACATACATAGATTTTTATCACAAGTAAAAAGTATTTAAATCTAAACGTGAGAAAATACTATTCAATAATATTCACCATGTACCATTTTCTATATCATATAAGTGAATACAGTTGTGATAAATTATTTATAGGTACCACTATTAAATTATTAAAAAAATTCAAAGTTTGATTTTTAAAATTAAAGGGTGTCCCGAAAGGGTGTACATTTTTGTTGACATTTCCGTGACCTGTTTGCTGTTAGGGTGTCTTTTTTTCGTTGGTAACACTTACCGCACAAATGGCGTGAAATTCAAATTTACATATTTTTTTTCGCATTTAAAATATTCGTCGTTTTGGAGTGCAACGAAGCGTTCCATACAATATTACCTTTTCCATATATCTGTCGAAAACAGAAATAACAGCAGCTAGCACAGGCACGTGAAGTCACCAGAAAACAATTCGATTTAATATTTTTCTTTCATCATAAAACAATTCACATTCACACTTATCCGTAAATATAACAAGAGGACCTATTCGGACGGAGGAAAGAATGCTGCAAGTTAAGCCTCGGTTCGGTCATTAAGCTTTGTTTGCTTTCGTGAAGCTTCCCCCAACCAATAGTAAGGGGTTTCATTGAAAGCTGATTCTTAGGTAGGCGAGATTGTCCAGCAATTTCTTACGAAGGCTTTCCCCCACGACGAGCAAAACCTCGGCTGGAAAGCAAAAGGCACATCACGATCACAGGGGGCCACGTTAACATTAATATAAAGAGCTAAAATTTAACACTTTTTCCTATGATATTTTAAAATTAAAGAGTGACCTTTTTAGGATCACAAAACAAAGGAAGACAATTTACTAAACGGCGAATTAACATTAAAACAAATGCAATTATATAACCTTTCCCACTTCTACAATTTAATTAATTTCAATTTCAATAGTTTCAAAACACTTGAAACCCAAAAGCTTTGCTGAATCATTATCGTTGATTTAAATTCTTCCATTTTTTGAATACACATTGCTCTTAATAGGTATATTATAATTTTCACACAAGTCTTTATATTTGAGTGGTTAATAACGGTCTTGATATACTTTTTTAAACCTTGTTGTAAATGTAGCTATTTAGTTTTTCAAAACTAAATCCAGTTTTCTGTATTTTTTATTTCTTATATATATTATTAATAACTAACTTATTTTTAAATTGTTTAAGGGTGCTAATGTTTTCTTCTTCTCTTAAACAATATTAAACCAATACATAATAATCAAGTCCTTAAAAATGGCAGACGTTTTATATTCATATTAAAAGAGAATAAAATGTATTCAGATTTGCCCCGGTTTCGATTGTTTTGTCCAAAGAAGTAATTCTAAATTTAAATAACAAAATCTTCACTTGAGTGAACACGGTTTATGTGAGCAAAAATTTGATAAAAGGGACGCAAAAATGTTTTCAAAGACAAATGCAAAGTCCAAAGGCACAGAATAATTTTGAAACTTTTCCGAATGAATAAAAAAGAGCTTCAACAAAAAAGAACTGTAAAGGTGTTGTCGTAGTAAATAAAACCCTTTGGCTTATATAGGTACCTATTAATTAAAAAAAAAGGAAACAAACGAAACGAACGAGCACCTAAACGGAGACTTTTTATGCAAGGAAATTGTTAAGGTATATAGTCGTATAAGTACAGTAAGAGCGTTGAGGGCTTCACAAAAGAAAAAGTAGGTACATCTAATTGGAAGTAATGCTACAACCTTTGATAGAGCTTATTTCGATGGTTTTTTGTTTGAAAACTTCAAAGATAGATTCCAACTCGTGTTAGTTTTTCGATTGAAAAAATCTTACGCAGTTTTGAGCATAGGTAGTAGCAAATTTTTCATTTATGTTTAAAAATTAAAAGACTACATAATATTATTTCAATAAAATGGACAACTGCAATCCAAAAATTATAAGACAATATTCTATTCACAAGAAACGTCAGAAGCCTTTATATTTAATAGGCATATGAATATTTCGACAAAAACCTAGCCGGTATAGCCGTTGCCAAAAAAAATGTTAACAAACCAAAATGTTTATAGAGCTAACTGTTGTAGATTAGTTCAAACAAAAATTTGAATTATTCATCTAAAGTGTGAAAGTTGTATAGTAGTTTTGATTTATTCCATTCCACATGTTTTTTTTTAAGGTTTTGAATCCAAATCTGATGTTTATTAATAAAATTTCTTGTCTCAAATATTTCAAACCCAACAAAAAACAACTTTCCGTAAATAATGAAAATTCACAGTTATACATAATTTCCAGAAATTTCACTACGAACCATTCGGATTCAGGTTAAATAATTTACGTATTTTGTCAGTCTACGAAAAACCCACTTTTCAACTACATACAAAACTCTCATTTATTATTAAAGGCATTGATTAATTCCTCTCAGTTCTCTACACTTCCTTATTTAGGTCGTATCTTATTTAAGTGCATATATGCAATTTTAAACCAGGGTTGCAAACGCTTAAGCTCTTTTTTAGCTTAAACCCTCGTTCAATTCACAACTCAGTACCTAATATTTAAAAATATTTAAATCTGTATTTGGATCTTGAACGAGTTTCAATTCATAAACTCTTTCCGGATTTTGATTTTTGTGAATTGTAGAATACTTACATAGGTAGTTCACATGATGAATGAATTTTGGCTTGTTGCATTTGACATACATTTTTATTGTAGCGATTTTGAACATATAGCAGTTACAGTTTTGTTTTTAAATACTAAATAAAGCAGCTTCGTTGTTTGAATTAAGATTTTTATTTGCAATAGAAATTGGTGGCGAACAAAGTTCTTGTTGATTGTAGTAGATTTTCGTATAGATTTGGTACGATACGTATTTCTTTTGTATTGACAAGAATTTTTAACTCGTAAATTAGCTTTTGATAATAAAACTTATTTAATTTTTGAATAAGAAGAGAACTAAGCCTTTATTAATAAAGGTGGTAATATGTATATTTACAAAAAAAAATACATATTTAGTGAGTGAAGTGTGTTAAAAACGCCTTTACCCAACTTGTTTGAATTTCATTTCGTCAATGTTTTATAAAGTAAAGATATTTGTTACCATGAAAGTCTGCTTTGAAAATTTTCAAGTTCCCAAAAATTTGATTTCTATCTACTTATTAGATAGAATTTGATTGATGAATATTTGATTGATAAAAGCATAATTCGGTCCATATTTCAAAATCCCTAATGGAGAATAAATAGCTCCTAATATTTTTAAAGTCATTTTTTAGATCCATTATAGCAACACACTTTTAGAGATTTCAAGAAAAAAAAGTTAATTTTATTTGATATATGTATTGTTTATCTACCTATACATACATACATTTAGAACTGAATTGTATTTCAAATTTAAGAAATATTTTCAATGCATGAATATAGCAAAGAAATGTGATTTGCGTTAATATATCATTAAATTTTTCCTCCCTTTTTATGTATTTTCTTTTAACCGAAATTGATTTTCATTTTATAAAGAAACAAAAAACATTTGAAACAAGCTTTATCTTGTAACTCCTCATCAATTTATTTTATTCATATCAATATCAATTTTTTTTCGTTCCGTATCTGAATAATTTACGTGTGCTTTAAGTTTTAAAAAAGATTTGGTTGATTAACTTTCTAAGAACATTTCTGAAGAAAACATTTGATTCAAAGAAATCAGATAAATGTTACGACAAAATGAAACATATACTAATATTATACTGGCAGTTGGTACATCTAACCAAACAATAAAAAATAGAGGTCATACATGTATCTTCCTTATTCCACAAAAAAATAAACTAAATATAAAAGTAATTTATTTAATTATTTTATTTTTGTTTTTTTTTTAAGTTTTTGTAAAGTTTTTTTGGAAATAAACAATTTTAAATACAAAGGCAATTTTGGCCTTCGACCGATAGATATCTAACGTTCATTCATATATACATATGTAGGTACCCATGGAAAGGTCATTTAATAAAATTAATAAAATTCACGACTGTGTTACACAAACTTGCTCTTATGCACGATCACACGTTGGTTTTAATATTTTAAAAACTTTCATCTTATAAAAGAAATATATGTAAATTAGTTATTGGAGCCTATATTTAATGCCGCCTGCCAAAAACGGGGTTAAGTTGGAGGTAGTATTATGTGAGTACATAAAAATAAATAATCTAGCACCACATGTTGCACATTTCCATGGAATTATAGCTTAGACGAAAAATTGTTAAAAAAAAACAATATAATTAGAAATAAATTGATAAAACAGTTCTGAAATATTGAAGATTGGAATGAAACAAGACAAACACTTGGGCGAGATATTACCAAGTTTTTATAGCCTGTAGTAGCAATAGCTATTTCACGCCTGCCACGTCGATCATCATCATTTTTTTTTTTTTGTACTTTATTTCTTACAACATAAACTTAAGCTAACAATATTTTAAATTCATTTACAAAATATGAATGACAAATTATTAATGCTTTTTATGTAATGTGAAATAGTTAGGAGCATTCATTTACATTTAAAGTTAGAATACACGTTTTTTTAAATTATTGATGGGGATCAATATAAATTTACATAAGCTTGAAAAAAAAAATTAAAGTTAATAATAATTGTAATTCAAAAGAAGAAAATATATACATATGTACAATATTAATACAATTTATCAGTCAATTAAAAAGAACAAAAAAGATTTTAAAATTGAAGCAATTAATGTGCAGTTGATCAAACACTTACATTTATAAAAGAACCTATTTCATTATGATCAAAAGTAAATAATAAAGATTTAATTTTTTTTTTAAGAATACCGTTTGAAGTCTCTCACATCTTATACTTTGAGGTAATTTATTAAATAATCTAGGTGCGTTTACTTTATAGAAAAGAGAAAAATGTGTTTTTTTTTACAGTGGGTACAGTTACTAAATTAAGGTTGTTCACACGCAAATTATAAGAACCATACCGTCTCGAGGCTGAATACCCAGAATTTTCAAAAAATGTTTTTAAAACTTTATAAAAGTATAAATGCTTAAGAGGTAGAATCTCAAGGTTTTTAAACAATTCAAAGCTACGAGTTCTCCGGTTAACTTTACACAAAATACGAATAACATGCTTTTGTTTACTTAGCAAAGGTTCAATTTTATTAAAATGAGTTCCACCCCAGCAGGTCAACCCATATTGCAACCTTGATTTGAATAGACCATTATAAACTAATTTAAGGACAGACTGGCTACAATAAAGACTTAAATGGTAGATATGTCTAACTACGATATTGAAGTATTGTTTTAAATTAGTAGTATGATCTTTCCAGCTTAACCTATTATCCAATTTAATACCTAGGTACTTAAAACAGTGAACACGTTCGATATTAAAGCAGCCAATACAACAATTTTTACTATAGCTATATGTGTTTGTTTCAAAAAAATGATCACAAAAATTTTTCAGGTGAAATTTAGAACAACTTGGTGAATGAAATGTCAGCATCATATCATCACAGATAGGACCTGAAAGGTTGAAAATCATATATTTTGTTTTATCACTTATTACCAATTTATGTTGAAAGAACCATTGCCTAAGAATCTCTACTCACTTAAAACCGAATAAAACAATAAAATCTAAATTGGAATGGACCTGATCACGTGACTGTGGTAGTGCAATGCGTAGTGCATATGGCTCTGAAGGAAGCTTGGTCTGATTCGATTCAAATTCTAATTTTATTCTCAGGAGTCGTTTATGAGAAAAATGAGTATTTCCTTAACGGTTTTTTAACATACTTGTATGGGAGGTACCCTTATTTTGGGTTATAAAAATTATTTTTTTTTAAATTACATATCTAGATAATGCCAGAAACTGCTGGGCACTAAGTAAAATAAAAATCAAGCGAAGTCGTTTTCAACTTATTTAATTCTCGAAAAAAAAATTTAACCTTTTTTTAAAGATCCAAAAAAAAAATTGAAAATTTTGATATTCAGTACTTTTAAAAAATTTTTAAACATTCTCTATAAAAAATAAATTGATCAAATCAGTTGAATGTTTTTTGTGAAAATCGAGAATTCATATTACATACCTACATACATATGTAGGTAACCATTTTTCGGATTTTTGTAATAAAATAATAGCCTGTTTGTGAAAAAAGTTACTGATTTAAAAAAAAAAGTTATAGGAATGTTTTTGAGAAAAATAAGATTTTTATTGTTTGCAAAAAAAAATTATTACGTTTTTCAAAGTAATTTTGGAATAATCAATTTCACAAAAGTTTAAAAAATTAAGCGACTACGAATTTATATAGAGTCAAATTAGTAGGTATCTATATACATAAAATTTTTGGGCGATTTTTTTGAGTTAAAAAATAATTTGTTCCAAAAACTATTAAATGAATTTATATTTCGTTTTCATTTCTGGTTTTTAAATAAAATTTAAAAAAAATTCTCTTCCTGTCTAAACTGGAAAAAAACTCCCTTTACCCGTCCATAAGATTTCTTTATAGTCTTGACTCAACTTACACGTTCTAGCTTATTTTCAAACTCACTTAACAATGTCCATAGTTGATTTTGTTTTCCTCCTTACTGGGGAAGTTCCTTTTTTAAATAAAAAAAAAATATTGGCCTGTTAATTCAACTGAAATAAACAAATAAATTATTTGGAATAAATTTGGATTTTTCATTAAATGTTTTAAGCGTTTAGCTTTAACTCGCCCGCTTTGCTGCAATCCCCTTGCAAAAGTATTCTTAAGCCATTCAAGTGTGATTGAAGTCCCAGTAGGATTTATAGATCAAAACTGTTATACGACATTAAATAAGATAAAGGTACCCTATTTCATTAAAAATTCAACAATATTTATTTTTATTTTTTTCACATATTGAGAGCATTCTACCTCAGCATAAAAAAAAGGAAAATCAAAAAATGAACCAGATTATTATGTTTCAAGGAAAACTCTCTTTGTCAACCATTCATCATCGAGAGTTCAATGAGTATGAACAATAATCGATTGCAGTGTTCCGAATTCTTAAAAAAAAACCATTGAAAGAATTTTTTTTTTATTTATGAAAGGTATGTCGGCCTCGGCAATATTGAACATAAATTTGCATACAACTTACCCACTTGGAAATCACAAAAGGATTGAAGAATAAATAAAAGGAGATATGAACCATTAAATCTGAACAAGTTTAATCTTTTTGGAGTTATGAAATCAAAAACTAATAAGGTTTTGAATGAAAATTATGCAAAAAAAATCTCCGATCCCTAAGAAGATATTCCTTTTTTTATTTCCATTTGAATTGTGCCGAACATTTACGGACATTTTAAATGTGTTTTTGAAATTTTGACAAGGAAGTAGGTAATAATAGACCTTTCAAAGGAATACAAAATTTCGATGATATCTCACACAAACTTTGTTTTATTTAAATATAAAGATATGAAGCGCTTAATAAAACCCTATATCACGCATTTATTATCTGTTGAATATGGTTCCTTATAATAAATGCATGATATAGAGTTTTATTAAGCGCTTCATATCTTTATATTTAAATAAAACAAAGTTTGTGGTGAGATATCATCGAAATTTTGTATTCCTTTGAAAAGTCTATCGACGCCATTATGTATGAAATAAAACATCTTTCAATTGTCGGCCGCGGCATCTCTGGGTGGCGCGCATCCGAATTGTCCAATTTTCCATCAGTCTGGCGCATACATCAGGTTGAATTTGATCGATGGCAGGAGTTATGTTTGCTTTGAGGGCCGCTTTGGTTTGTGGCTTATTTGCATAGACCTGCGACGTCAGAAAACCCAACAAGAACAAGTTTAACGGTTCACATCACCTTCCACGTGAGAGAGGACCCAGTGGCGTAGCTAGCATGGGTGGCACCTGAGGCGGCAATTATATTGTCATCCCCAGAATAAAAAACAGTAAAATAAATGGAATTCCGCTATTTCATATATTATGATTTTTTTATTTAAATTCAAATAAAAAAATTTAAAAAAAAGAGAACAAAAATTAATGTATACACATTATACGCATAAAAAAAAGCAAAACCGAAATGACTACCTATTGCAGCCGCGATTCACAACATCTTCATGATATCATGTCCTCATATAGAGTAGTGCATGCTTTTCATCACCGCAGTAGAAAGTTCGGGGAAAAATAGCCGTATCTAAGAACGACCCGAAAATTAGAAAAAAAAAATTGTCGCGCTTTTTTTTTTTTTAAATAACCCCTGGTAAACGTGACGGCCAACTAAGCATAACCACCCCCCAAAAAAATTAAAAAAAAAAAAAATAAAAAGGAGTATGCCATTAGTTGTCGTGAAAATTTTGAAATTACATCTATGAATACGGCCCTACTAATACAGCTTAAATAAGTTGTATCAAAAAATAATTTGTCGCACCATTTTTCGTCAAAAAAATCACCTGTGTAAATATGAAAAAATACCCCAAAATTGTATTTTTTTAATAATTCCAGCATTACGACCACTTTGATTAGCTGTAGTATTTTTTTTTATCTGAGTAACTTTTTGATACATTTTTTTCTTTCACGACAATTAATCCAATTATTAGAATCTTAAAATTTTTAAGTGGTAATGCTAACTTGACGGACATCGAGAATTACTTTTCTTGTCAACACACCTGCGTGTGGGAGCAACCAAATAAAGCAAAAACAAAAAACGAGTAAGTCAATCGTTGAGGGCGACACGTCCATCGACTTTATTTACCAAAGAAAAAAATAAAGGCTAGCCGATAATATTTTTTTTGTGCAAATAGAAACTGGTAGGTAGGTAGATTAGGTTTAATACTCTGCGATCTATAAGCCCATAGTACCTATATATATTCCTTGGTAGCGGACCCCCCCCCGCCCCTTGGCTTCTCAAAAACTTTCAGTCATAATTTTTATATTTCAAATATAAATATTGTTGGCATAGTAATTTAAATTCTGTTTTCTAAAGAAATACCTTGGAAGCATTTTGCTCTTCATTGGCTTCAATTCATTTTGAATAAATACATTCCTCGAGCAAATTATTATCACTTCCTTTATTATAACGGAAGGGCCATCTTGTGGGCTCTTTTTATATCATAGGTACTGATAGCTGTTTCCCACTCGAAATCTTGACAGAAAGTCAGTATCATACCTCCACGGAACGAAATGAATCGCTTTACGCTTGAACAACGTTGGGAAATATTAAAAAATTTATTTTCAAAGTGAGTGCTGTGTAGCCTAAACAGTGTTTTGAAAAACAAATTGCCACATCTGGGGCTCTGAAAACTAGCATGGTATTATCGAGAAGCCAATGCATCCAAAGAGAGTGACAGTTTGGTGCGGATTGTGGAGTGTTGGCATCATTGGACCATTTTTCTTCGAAAACTTTTCGGTCAACGGTGGGCGTTACAGAGCCATGTTAACCGACTTTTTTTTACTGAAATTGAAGACATGGATTTGGATGACCTCTGGTTCAAGCAGGAAAGCGCGACATGCCACACAGCCCAGGCCAAAATCGATCTTTTGTGCACCAAATTCCTAAATCGTGTTATCAGCCGTCTTGTGCGATGTCAATTGGCCGCCTCGGAGCTGCGATTTGACCCCTTTGGTCTTTTTTTTTTAAGGGGAATCGTATGAAACGATGTTATGCCAATAATCTAGAAACGATTCAAGCACTTAAAGCCAATATTATCCAAGCAATCTGTGAGCTACAGTCCAAAATCATCAACAAGGTCTTGGAAAATTGGATTGACAGAAAGCGCTACTGCGAAGCCAGCCAAGGCAGCCGCTTGAACGACGACGTTGTGTTCCATAATTAATAGAAATGTTTGCTCTTATACTAATAAAGCAATAATACATGGAAAAAAAATGATTTTTGTTCATTTTATTGCATTTTTAAAAAGAAACTTGTACCTATTTGCCCCACCCTGTAACTTAAACAGTTCGTTGAGTTAGTCCTTAATTGATGTTAGTTGCTGTTAGTTGTATAATGTATATGCATATATTTTGTCTTTGAATTAAACGTTCACCAGTTGATTTTGACATAATATAAACTGCTCTAATTATACTCAACTGAAAGCAGTTGTCTTCTTTAATACGAAAATTGGTTGTCTTAAAGTAAAGTTGACCTGATATAAACTCTTACTCAACTAAGTTAAGTTATCCATAATGGTCACACATTTAATATAAATCAAAGTTTGCTATCTGATGCACATAAATTTATTATTCTTTCCTATTTCCCCCGCACTATTTTATTTTAATCTATAAAAAGGATGTTTACCAGGAAGGTCTAAAAATTTTATCGTTCCACAAAATTCTTGTCCTAAACATAAACTAAATTTGCCTTTTAACTCCTCCATCATTGGTCCCCTTTTTAAAACAAATTGATTTATTTTAACGATTAGGTATTAGTCGGAGAAGATAATTGAATGAACATTTGATCGACGCCCAAAACTACACTGGTAGGGACCAATGATAAATGAAGATTTATTTTATTGTTTTGAATTAATGACAAAAACAATACCAATTTCCAATTTCCAATCAAACAAAATGTGTAAATAATATATTAAATCAATTAAAAGTACTATATACATTGCATTAAGCATAACAGTAAAATAAACAAAGACCCTCCAGTAAAACTGTTTACAAATTTAAGTGAAATGTATCCTTTTTTATTATCGCTCCACAAAACAGTAGGTACCTACTTACAGACAAAATTAAATTAATAAGCAGAAGGAGTTCGATAATAGTCAAAATTCTCCTGAATTGTCTATATCTATATTTATAAATCTGAAATTCAATCCCTTGGTTGGACATACACTTAAAGTTACGTGCGTACCCGTGTTGTAAGCTTATCTATCCTGTCGATTTTTTTAAAATCATTTTTATTCCCTTCAAAGTATAAGTATTAATTTTCATGCCTAATACTGAAACCCAATACCTTAGATTTTTATAGCTCTTTAAAATAATACAAATAATTTTTAAAAGTAAATTTCTCGTGAATATTTACTTCAATAATGTGTCGATGCTTTCTGATTAAATCACTTTTAGCAACACGTACCTACCTACGTTCATAGTCACGTTAAATTGCTTCGTGAAACCTGCGGCAAAATCATATTAAAATATAAAATATATTTTTTTCACTCAGCTTATGAAAGGACTGTACATTGTTCGTAGTGGATCCATTTCATTGGTATTTGAGCTTCAAAGCCAATTTAAATGATTATATCTTTTATATTTTCTACTTCCTTTATACAACAATCAATTTTGTTCGTGTAAAAATCGAGATCTTAATTTAACTAAATACTTAACATTATAATTATGAAAAAAATCTTTGAAAAAGTGCTGCATAATATTTTTTTCTATTATTTTCTTATAATTCAAATTCTTTTTTAGTAATTCTTAATTTTTGTAACTTAAATAAAAAAATTAAAAAAATTATTAATAAGTATGACTCTTCAACCACTTTATATTATTACAAGACCTATATTATCTTTAAAGTTTAACCATTTGATATAGCGTTGAGCAATATACGAACAAGTACGTGAGACACCAGTCGTGCATTTTATTTCCCACCATAAATAAGATTTTCAGTGCCTTTATGTATTCTTTTCTGATTCCGAAATGTTCTAGGAGTCTACCATAATTTTAACTCTTAAGGATTGTTGGGATTTATTTAACAAGAACAATCTATGTATATAGTGGTAGACAATTCATATTCTTTTTCATGTGTTTTTCTCAAATTCATGACATCTGCGCTTTATTTACCCTGGGTGTAATGGCTCACGAAATGATTCTTTGTCTTTATATTCAAATTCTTCCTTGGTCCGTGCTGGTGTTCTTCTTTTATTTAGGTAGTTGAGTAGTAGAACGTGTCCCTCAGGACTATTTGTTTGTGTTTGCTTGTTGTGGAGTTTCCTTATTCTGAAAGAGTTTTCCGATTGCTTTATAGTTTAAAGACTTTGGGAAGGTTAATAAACTTAGCCTGGTTATGCCTACAAAAAAAAAGTTATTGCAAAAAGGGTAAAGAAAATCTTTATTATAATAGAGGTGTTTGATGTTTGAGAAAAGAATCTATTTGTAGCTCTATTTTATTTACTAAATTATCCAAAAAAATTTACTACGTAATAATAATTTGCTAAATATGTCCTGAGTTCATAAAAGTAAACTGCTAAACAAAATTGCAATAAATTTCAATATTTATATACATATTTTGGGTAAATTTTGATTTCATTGCAAATTTCTAAAACAGTAAATAAAATGGCATATAGACAGGATTTGCCTGCAGAAATGGAAGTTTAATGTGGCAGTTTTGCCGTACTTTATTACTTTTATGAACTCGACCATGGCTAAAGATGCTTAAATTTATAACTAAATAGTTGTTGAAGAACATTAATAATTTTTCACAATGATAGCTGTGGAAGAATTTGAAATGCTCCTCAAAATCGTCTTCAGTCAGCCCGTTCTTGTGTTAGCTCTCTTCAATCTTACATGCTAAGTTGCTTGAGGTCCCTTTCCACTTTTGTGTACCACGGCCGTTTGCGTCATGTAAAGTCTAATTAGCCGTTACCTACCTACCTACATGCGCGACCAGAAGATAATAGGTGATATTATTTCATATATGAAGGTTTTTCTTTAATAATATAAATTCTATATACTACTGAAATACGTCAGCCAAGTAGAAGACTTTGTACTATTTTAATTGGACTTGTTGAATTATTGATTTAAAATTGTAAAGGTCCTCACTAGTCAACTGATGAGTCCAAATAAGATCGCCGGGACGAAACGCCAAAAATTTTTGTGGACTAAAGGCCATTCATTGTATTCCTATTTACAGCCCCAAATCCACAACTTTACTGCAGTCAAATACTTGAAAAATTAAAAATTTGGTTTTCACCCACCCTATTGTCCTGCCTTGGTAAGAAGGAATATAATTAAAAGTAGAAAATTAATTCTGTAGTTTATTTAAAAATGGGTTTAAGTTATAAGAACTTTTTAACCTTATACATAAGTTTATTCTTGAGCTTTAATTGATAATAATAAAATTCATTTATTTATCTATACCGTATGATAATGAAACTAACTAATCTTAATTGAGTTCAATTGTTTTCCTGATGCCCACAGGCTGCAACCTCGGTCTATAGTGTACCATTGAGTTTATAAACTATAAACAATACTATAGTAATAACTTAAAAGAAATAAATGATGCTTTATCCAATATACTTTCTTCCTGAAAATATGAGACAAACTTGCCTCGATCACGCGAACGAAGACCACTTAAGTAAAGTAACATTTGCAATGGTCAAGTCATTTACCATTTTTACATGATTTTAATGGAATCTTACCTAACATTGAGTAGAGGATAGGAGAAGAGACCAACATCATCGGTTGGCATACAAAGATGAAAATAGGCCTGACTTGCTTCATTATTTTGTGTTGCACTACCTACAGCTGTTTCTTGTATATATTATACTGGCACTATTTTCTTTCGTTTCTTGTATTTTACCCATCAAAGTAATTATGCAACATGAAATCGCAAGTTTATCTGCATTTTAATCAGTCTTTCTCCAAGTCTGCAATAAAAGTCATCTGCAATATTATAATGGTAGGTAATTCTTTCTCTTCAATTTACAAGTACTGAATTACAACAATGTACTTTTGTGTAATCTAGAAATCTTCAAGGTCCAGTGTCTTCATTCAAAACTTACTCTAACCTTGACGTATTATCATAGCTCGGAGTTAAAAAGAAAAAAAGATAGTAATCACAAATGCTTAACACCGCTGCCGCTGCCGAGCCATAATAATGTTATTTGCCATTATAAATGCTACTGT
This sequence comes from Epistrophe eligans, assembly GCA_951394125.1. Classification (NCBI taxonomy): domain Eukaryota; kingdom Metazoa; phylum Arthropoda; class Insecta; order Diptera; family Syrphidae; genus Epistrophe; species Epistrophe eligans. Next base: position 58,599,189 of record OX596028.1, read on the forward strand.
AAACTGATGTAATATAATAGTTATTATTATCTTCAACAAAACAAATTAAAATCACTATAAGAGTTCCAAAATGCATACAAACAAAAATTTTAAACTATGTATACCTTAAGATTCATTATCTCAAGAAAAAATAATAATAATCAAAAAGAAAAAACGTCACCCTCACCATCTAATAATGGTCTGCCAAGAAATTAACTTTAGACCAACAGCACATATTAAAATGTGTTAAGGAAATAAATTGATAATAATCTGTTCAATTACGAGTTTTCAAAAATAAACACGTCCGCTCCTCGCGCAAAGACATTTCTCAGGGTATTACGTGATAATATTATTCCGCACATTATACGCCTTGAGGCTTGAAAGGAACTTTTAAACATTAAAAAAAATTAAGAAGAAGAAACAATTTGCAGATAAATAAAATAAAATTACGCGTATTGGCCACAAGTATTAGCATTATAGTCACAAAACAAGTTTTTTTTTTTTTCTAAATTAAAATACCCTCCCAAAGTCCCAGCCCAGTTAGTGAGTGATAAAGCCGCTGCGGCTGCCCTGAGCAGATTTTCGCTATAACGTACCATGGCCGGATTTATGTCTTATAGTGTGTCTAGTCTATAGTAACACACCAAGAGCCCACAACTCATTTAGCCTGTGAAAGAGTTGCGATGCCTGCACCCCTATATTAGTAGATACAAAATTCTTAAATATCTTCTTATTTACAAATCAATAAATTTATGATACAAAATTAAATCACGAGTTTAAATATCTGATTAATAAAAAAATAAACCGCTTAATTCATGTTTATCGTCGTCGTTCTATTAAATTTTGTAAATTTTCTAACATTTGCCTTTGTGAAGGAATTTTACTGACAAGAACTTGAACATTTTTGAGTTTAAGAAATTTTGTATTTAGACTAAACGTAATTAAGAGTTGGGTACATTTTACAAAACTTAAATCTTGATATTCTGTTAACTATGCCGTATTTATGAAAGGTCTATCAGTTTCTAATGAAATGGACTTAGGGAGTTTTCATAGAACGACGACGTTATTATCCAAATCTTAAAATCTACTTCAATCAATAAAAACTCTGGTGTCACCAAAGACTATGGGCATATGTCGTACAATTTATTACATAATGTGAATTTTACACAAGACGTTCTAATTTGTAAATAACTTAATAATAGATGTGATTTTTTGCAATCCCTTGCACAAATGATAACAGAAATTAGCGACGCCATCACAGGAACAAAATGGAGTTTACATACAAACTATCGATAACAAGTATGTATGTTATGTACATTAACCTGAACAATCGACACTTAAGGCTTAGGTGGGGCTAATAACACTCTTATTCAGGTATAAGTGTACATTAGCCGCCTTTTATTATCTACGTTTCTGGTTCGGGGTTATCTTTTAACCACGTAATACAAAATTAACATTGGATCTAGGTTTCCATCGGGGTTTAATTTATTGATCCAGAAATTAGTTTCTACTCTAGCGGGTAGATGGCTTTTCAGTTTTGCAAATGGTAAGGTATCGCAAACTGTAGTGTCAAGAAAAAAGTCAGTAGATACTTTAAAAATAAACAAAAAAAAGAGCAAATAACACTGTTTTCATTAGGATCTACATCGTTTTATTTTCACGGGGTGAACCATATGGGTTATTGGCTATAATTAAACTAACCACTTATACCCACTGCGGAAATAAAACTTAATGTTATCAAAATTTTACAGTGATCAAGAGCTACTATGGGTAAGATGATGATCTCAAGAACAATTTGTGGAACTAGTGGTAAAATCGACTGGTTTAATCAATACTTAGTAAATATTGATATTCGTATAGTAACGAAAAACCCTGTTTACAAGCAAACACTTTTATACTCATGAGGCTCCAGAGGAATGCTCAAATTGTGGAAAAACTCTTACAATTTGGCATATTTTGGTGGAGTGTCCTGTTTCACGACAAACAGAAGCATTTACAGACAATGTACCCGAGATTCTCGTCAGCATCCTAAATCCATGAAGTGCTAACACTATCCGTCGAATCAAAGCCGCCTTATCTGCCCACCAGAAGTTTGAAGAGATTTAACTCTGTTTATATTTTCAAATTAACTTTATTTATTTTCTATATTTTGCTTTTAAATGTACATAATTAAGTTAATTTAATATTTTTTTTTTAATTCTTGTAAAGTTAAAAAATAGCATCATATGGTCTGGCTACCCTGATGCCTTAAATAAGTAATTTATAAATTTATTTTGTAAATTATTTAAATAAATAAATAAATGTTTTATTCAATCTTGAGATCAGAAGATCATATCTATGTTTTGTCTTAATTTTATTATTTAATAATAATAAGCTAAAAATTTGTAAGTCTAATTAACATAGGCTTCTTTTAAAATTGCTTTTATAATAGTATTTTTTAGTGAAGAAAAATTGGCGTTTCGTTCTGGCTATTTCATCAGTTAACTTGTGAGGGCTTGTTAATATCAAAATTTTTGTCAATTTTTAGAAGTCGAATATCCAATGTGACCTATTCTTCTTTCACATTCTGTCTTAAATGTTCCCTAAAAGAAGTTTGAGGAATTTGACTGACTACATCTAATTTTTTTAAAACTGTCAATTTCCGACTAATTATGAACAATTTTTTCCTTTAAATAAAAGGTTTAAATTGGATAATAATTTCAATAAAAAATAAAAATCTTAATAAAGTTTGAATCCTGAGTAGGCTTTAGGTTTCTTGATTGTATTTTTTTAATTAGTCGACGCGACGTTCGTATGAAACGTCTTTGTCAAAACTTCAATGTACATACATATGTACATATTTGCAAATAAAAAATAAAAATAGAATTAATCATTCTAAAATCTTTATTAGTTTTAAATATTTTTTTTAGGATTGTTAAAATAAAACTGTAGAAGTTCATAACTAGGTTGAAGTAGCTGTCGGCGGAGAACCGAAACCGACACACTTAGACCAATTGTTTGCCCATTGTGATAGAAAGTTCGTAACTAAGGCCAAGTTAATAATCAAGTGTAGGTAGAAAAAATTACAAGAAATTGAAAAAAATAATTTTACAAAATATTTAAGCTTTTTTAACTTACATATCTGAATGGCTATGGCGGATTATGAACATCTCATTCATAACTGTAAATAATGGTTACCCTGCTGGAATATATGTACAGAATTAATTTCAACAGTAATTGTCTACTGTTAGTGCGACACTGTATTTGTGATGTGCGCCTCGCCATATCGTAAACTTTTCCTAACCAGAAATAAGAAAAAGACATTGCGCAATTGGTAATGATGGTCATATTATCTTCATTTCTTATTATGCTTAGATATTCAACTCGGTTGCTAGGTGAGAGTTTTTAAGTTACATTGCTCTTGTGACGATATATTAATTTAATATTCTTCTCATGTATAATTGGTTCATACAATCTTTTGGGTGAGTAGGCTGGTTGATATATCTAAGATTTTTCATTGCATAATACACTTAGCTATACATATTAGATTTTATAATACATATACATGTATTTGTTACCCGTGAAAGGGGGTTTTTAGCAAAACAAGCCAAATAATAATATGATGATCACAGTTAACAATGTTAAATTTCTCGTTTTTGAGCAACGGTTTTTAAGTTACTCATTACCTACAGTAGTTACATATTTTTTTTTTGTTATTTTGAACCTAAAACTAAAATAAGTCAGGAATACTTGGTATTTGCATTTTTTTTTAAATGTACAGATTTGACTAGGAAAATTGAAAATGACTAGTAGTTATTATTTCAATAAAAGAAAAACATGACTAATCTTTGTGATTTTGGTTTCGTGTCCTATTTTTGCATTGAAACTTCACAAGCTATCTTAGAAACCGTTCTATACAATTTGAAGTACCAATATGTGTATCAACTCATTGAACTATGTATGTATATTGTATAACGCCATCAATCATAATCATAATGAATTTAACAAACTCGGTAGTGTAATTTTTTTAGACAAAAATAATGTTCTTGACATTTGGAGCTGTATTCTTTCAACTGAGCTTATGAAGTTGTAGCCAAGCATCAATTTAGTTGACAACTAAATTGAATCGAATATGTGCTGCTTTAAGATGAAGCCTAAAATTTAGTTTGCATTTTAGGACCTTAACCTTGAAGATCTGACAATTAGAACTAAAATTATAAGTTTATTAAAGAGGTTCAAGTAGGCAGGTACCTAATGCATATTCTAGGTTCTGTTGATCGAATTGATTTAGAATAAAGTCAACTTTTGTCACATTTTACCTTCATTTGAAGACCTTAACCTCAAAGATCCTATTATTACAACAGAAGATATAAAGCTAACCAAATCGACCCTTCTAGATTATAGATAATAAATATTAAAGTTGCTTTGCTGATTTAATTCTATCTCTAGCCTGATTCACCTTAATTTAAATACCTTAACCTTGAATATCTGGCCCTTAGAATTTAAGTTATAAGTTTATTAAAGAGATTCAAGTAGTTACCTATGAGATATGCATATCAACAATCGAATTGATTAAGACGTAAGTTAAGTTTTGTCACATATATTTTATAGCCTGACATGGTAATTTCTTTGGTAACACCAATCAAAAATTAAATCGTTCTCCCTATATACACTAGAGTTCGTTTATTATCTTTGTTCAATTTGGTAACACCCTACTTTATTCAAAACGACCCTTTAAACACTTAATGTTAAAAGTCAGTAATTACAGAGTGGGAGGGAAAATAGACATCTCTTTCCAACTGTGTATGATGATGGTATTTTGTCCTTATGAGATGAACTACTGCACCTTGGTTCTAAAAAGGCCAATGTCAATTTTCTAAAATATTCACCGAATATTAAACCGACAATTGGAGTTTTCTTTTAATAAAGCGAATATCGTTTTAATAGTTAGAAGGGTGAAGAAAGAAGAGGACGGTTAAGTTTTAGTTTGAATTAAACGCCAATTAACGCTTCTGGAATTTGGAGCCGTGTCGTTTTGCTGTCGTTATATACTTAACTACACAATTTGATTCAAATAATATCAAATCTCACAATGCTGTATTTTAAATCTTTTAAAAAGATTAGTTAATATTTAAAAGTAAGCATTCTTTAAAGCTATTTAAAGAACAATATTTTCGATTTCGTAAAAATAAAGAAACTGATTCCACCAAGGTACAGATTAGAAGCAAGTGATCTTCTTCAACTTATATCATTTTAAACATTGCAACATATCACATCACACATCACAAAACGTACCATGTCCCGAACATCTATAGATATTAGTAAAATTGGGAAACATATCAAAAACATTTAATCTACTTTTCGTGTTTAACTTTCTGTTGAAGTCTTTTTTTCTTAAATAAAAGTACCTACCTACAATGTGTAAACCATCATATCAGATTAAAAGAGAACAATTTCTTTACTTCTAATTAGTTGTAGATTTTAAACGTATAAAATAGCCACATACAGATTGTCCTGAAAATTTTGTATTGTTAAATTTAATCTGACATCTATGAAAATATACAATCATACATTTTCAGAGCAATATCTATGGGCTAAGGAATTGGTATGGGACTAGGAGAAATAAATGTATACTTTTCAGAAGGTTTTACATGAAATCGTATTACTTTAAAAAAACAAATATTTTCACACAATTATTTTCTATTTTTATTTGAAGCTGACAAAATCTTGTCTTTATCAATGTTGTCATTTTATTTGTTGTATGTCTGTTTGTTTGTCTGATGTCCAGTTAACATTTTGCAATCGATTTTTAACTAACTTATACCTATGAGCTAGATATTTGAAATCAACAAACGTGATTTCAAAGCCGTTCTTAGCTACATATCAACGGTTAAAGTGCAAAACTTCGTAATTGATAATACTTTTTTTTTCGAGGTTTTCGACTAACGAGGTCCTGCAATTTAACCGTATATATGCTTAAATTTCAAGTATCTAGTTCAGCAAAATGTAATTATTAAAGAAGCTAGTAACAAAAATTAAATTTTTTCTTATTTATGTTTGTTAATCTATTCCTACCAATAACACGCACACAAGTCTGGTTGAAAGTTGTTCTATAATAGCCCTGCTTCTATAAGAGCTGACCCATTTTATTTATTTATGATCATATCTTCAATCGCAAAATATTTTTTTATTGGTTTTTTTGATCATTTATTTATTATGAAAACTCAAACGATTTCATATCACACCCTATATTTCGTTAAAAATTCTCAATTTCTTCTTAATTTAATATTTTTAAACAATAATACATATTATCAAATTTAGTTATACAAAAACATAAATCATTCTTTATCTACATATATGTAAATCTATATATTAAAATTAATTGATAATGTATAATATTAAAAAGAGCGAAAAAAGCTTTTAATAATACTATTAATAATAGCATTTTTTCGAAATTAAATTTCTGAACATTGTAAAGTTTTTGAAAAATTTCCTTATTTGAGACCTTAATAATTCGAAAACGACTTGTTCGATTTTTATAAAACTTGGCACCCAGCAGTTTTTACTATTATTTAGCAAATTTTAAACAAAAAATATTTGTAGTACCAAAAATAACGGTACTTTCCATACAGGTGTTCAAAAACCGGTAAGAAAATCTCATTTTTCTGAAAAACGATCCCTGCGAATTTGATAAAAAAATTGTGTAATTACGATCTACCATATTATTGGAACAACTTTTTTTATTAATCGATTATTAACGGTATATTTAACAGAATCATTTTTTTTGGTTTTTGACTATCTCATTATCTGTTAAACCGAAATAATACAAGGGCTTCTTATAAGTTTAAATAATATTTCATATTCATTATTAAAAAAAAATCAAATTTTGGATAAAAAATTTACAGATTTCACTCATAGAGTAACTATGGGGATATTGAAAATTACTTCTATTACGTCAATAAAACAAAAACATGTCTAATCTTTGCGATTTTTATTTTGTATACTGTTGTTACATTATAACTTCACAAACTGTCTTAGAAACCATTCCACAGTCTGAAGTACTAATTTGTATATTTAATGTCACTTCCCAGTTAGCGGTTAAATTAATTTGTTAATTTTTTTAATAAGGTGAATCTTAGTCTTAATTGTAGCCGCACCGGCACAGTACTTATACACGAAATTAAAATACATATACCATCTATCTTAAAGTACATATATCTAGGAACATATTTGACATTTTTGCCTAGCTAAGCTTTGCAGAAAGGTAACTGAATTATTACAGATCGATTAAAGCATACATCATGTACGGTTCAACTTAGTTCTCGACTCACTTGATTGTTTTTGAATCAACCCGTGTGTTTGATTAAATGTCCAGGCAAACCTTTTTTAAATCGAGACAAAATTTACAAAGAATTTGATGCCAAGTCCAACCCCACTGCTCATTGTTTTATTCTATAATATTTTATTTTAAAATATTTTGAACTCATCTTTAAATCAATTTAACAATATCGAGTCACGTAATTTACCCAAACGTTGTCTAGCATATTCTAGGTTCTTTAGGTTGATTTAGAAAAAAATCAACTTTTGTCATATTTTACCTTAATTTTGAGACTTTAATCCCAAACCTTCGATTATTAGAATAGAAGTTAGAAGCTAACCAAGACCTTAACCTTGATGAGCTCGTCCTTAGAATTTAAGTTATAATTTTGTATAAGAGGTTCAAGTAGGTACCTATGCATACTCTAGGTTCAACCATCGAGTTGATATACATAGATGTAAGTTAAATTTTGTCACATAAATTGTATAGCCTAACATTTTACCTTAATTTTAAGACTTTAACTTTAAAAATCCGATTATTAGAACAGAAGTAATAATCCAAACAAACCAACCAAATCCAACCTCTACGATTTTATTATTTGTAAAATATTTACTACAAATGTTCATGCACAATGCACATACCTACCTTCATGCTACATACCTACATAATGTATATCATTTTTATGCCTAATGCAAAGCCAATTTTGTTTGCCACGTGGTGTTTTTTTTATTGCACACACTCCACCGTCTTCACCCTTCTATCAATAATATTCTTTGTAGGTACGTACATACATATGTATGTATTGTATGTACATATTTTGTTTTTTTTTTTTGCCGTGATGAAATTAGTTCTAAAAAGACAATTTTTCAAGTTTCTAGTATGAAATTTTGTACGCCTTTGCAAAAATTTTAGTGTAGATTAGTAGCCTGTCATTTAAACTTTAATTATCTAGCTTTTTATTGTACATCCAATAATTATAACCAAAGTTATAGGCTTCTAAGTGCGCTCAAATCGAGCATTTTCGAATTTTATACATTCCTCCACTGAATCTCGTCCGTTGGCGATGATCAACATGTAGGTACGCTGGCTGAAATTCATTACTTGTGTTTTTTTCTTCATTTTATTCATTTTGGTAGTTTCTTTGGTAACACCAACCAAAAATTTAATCTTTCTCCCCCTATACGCTAGAGTTCATTCTCTATCTTTATTCATTTTGGTAACACCATACTTTTATAAAAACGATCCTATAAACATTTTCAATGTTAAAAAAAAAAAAAAAAAACAAAATTATTTTTTTGGAATTTCGATATTTTGAAAGATATGGCGTGCCAATTTTTTTTTCTTAAAAATTTTATATATTAATTATTATTACGATTTTTAATTTTTTTTCTCATAAATTGAGATTAGTTTTAACCCACAGTGTAATCATGCCTACATTAAAACAAGTTCTTGGGACCCAGTCGTGCATTTTTTTTTTTTGTGTTCAGGACATTCAGACAATGACATTTTAAGCATAAAGTCTTTACATTTTGTTCTTTGCACACACAATATGAAAGGCAAAGTGCATATACCGTATTCCAACACAAGAGCCTACTGTGGGAGCGTTTCATCATCAGAAACTGACACCTTAAATGTAACATGACATATCCTGTACATAAAATTGTAAAAAGAGAAACATAGCAAAAATAATTTTTCAGTAAAAAAAAATGCGTCAGTGATGGAGCATCGGAGTTGCTATGAGAATGGTTGACAAAGAAATTAGTATTTAATACCATACTATACTATACCATATACATCTATGCCGGCGGCGCGGCGGTAGGGTGAACTAAGAACGTGGAAATTTCTGTAGCACATTACGTTGTGCTGTTACACGTCACGATACGTTGATGTATATTGAATACGTTCAATATTGGGTACGTTCCTTCGGAGCTCAAACTAAATCGGAAGATCTAGTTGAGTTTGGGTTGAAATTTGGTTTACAGTTCGAACTCGCCGCGTTCTATGATGTGAAACCAACACTTGAATATTTAATTTGATGTTTACACATCTTAACCGTGAATTTTTTTTTTGTTTCGCAAACTATAATGGTGGCTTTACATTCATCTTCATGCAAGTTCTGCCAAAAACATTAAGGATGTAATATATAAGATTTACATTTGTTAAATAGAGAGAGAAGACCAAAATGCAGAGATCTTCATGAATGCAGATTTTAGGAAATGCCATAATGCAGATATAAAATCGAACATGTCCATCTTCATAAAGTTACTCTTTCACACATTGGTATTTTTGACATAAATCTTTCCTGCTCTACTCTTCTTCAAATCTGCAGATGAAGATGAATATAAATCCACCGTAAAGCTAAGAATTAATTGTCTTGTTACTTTATCCATCAAATTTGATTTTTTTCTTAAAGACAAATAATTCTTCGACATGCATGAACACGCCTAAAAAAGTGAAGGTTCGTGCAAACAAGTACGCAAACATTTATAATTTTCGAAGTGACATTTTGAGTTAGTATAAAACAAAAAAGAAGAGGCATTTGGTGATTTAGCTTTAATAAAAAGTTAAAAAGATAGCATGATGCTAACTCGTTAAAAATTTGGAAAATACTATTTTTAAAATCGTCCTAAAAATGTTTCAACATCATCCTTAACCGAATTTTATTTTTAATCAAACCCAATTATTATTTTTTTACTAATTCAGTGTCACTTATTTTTAAAAGCTGTGCTTGGCTCTAAAAAATGTTTGAAGTCTGCATTAGATAAATAATTGCAGAATACTGATAAACCAAGTGACCACCCAGGCGATTCAGAAATACAGTAATATGTACTATAAAACTAAAAAAACTTTTTGCTTTGGTTTAAGAAGACAGAAAGTGTTACTAAAACTTACTTTGAGAAAAAAAAAACAATCAAAATAGGCATCTAAAATTAACCAACTTATGTTGTCAAAAACAAACAGATCGTTTTTTGTTGAAAACGATAGCCAACATTGATTTTTCGGAAGTTCATGCTAAAGGCAGTTTCAATACAATGTCCAAAAGTTAACACTAACTACTGCAAATATATATTGTTACATCGCATCGGCGGCATGAATAGCGGTTAGTGATGTTTTCATAAGAGCAAGAAGATAATTACTTTTTTTACAAACAACATTTTTTTTAGAGAAGCAAAGTTGTTTCATGTTGTGTACTTAAGCTGATTGTTATTACCTACCAGTAATAATGATTGTTAACAAAAAAAAGACATCGCATAAAGTCAAAGACTCTTTAATTGCAATACAAATACATTAAACCAATATTTTATTCACAACAACAAATTAAACTGAAGAGGTATAGATTATAACGTGAACCACATACAGATTATTACAACATAATGAATATTAATGACAGTGTCAGCATGAATGATTCGTGCATTTCACTGTATGCAAATTAATACGATAAAGCAGTGATTTTTCTCGTTTATTTAGTGTTATATTATATTGTTGGATCATAGGTATCTACATTTATGTTATACTGTTAATGAACTTCAAACAATTTTTTTTAAAGATAGGTTTAATCAACAAGTATGTTGCTTTATATTATATGTACTGAAACAACCGGAAATAATAAAATAATATTATAGGCGGCTTTCATCAAAATTAAAAAAACAAAAACTGCAAATTTTTACACGCAAACAATAAAAAACAAAAAAGTGAGTGCCTTTATAAAATTAACCAAGCCTCTTATTCCTGTGTAGCAGCTTCAATTTAGATTCTTTTTTGCTTACGATATATGTAGTGTAGGTACTATAGGTCAAGTTTTGGTTTCGTAAAATATGGAACTCGAGATTGTAATCGAACATGATATTTCGATTATAAAATAAATAAATTAATTTAAGTGGCACTACAGCTCGTGTAGAACCAGGGCCTATATTGACTTAGAATTTTCAAGCATTGCATGTGTGCGTGTTTTTGACAAAAATGGAGGGAACCTACAATTTTTCACCGAATCCGAACGTCTGAGGTGAGAAGCACTTATGGCAAGAATATATCTCTTTTTGTCAATTCATCGCAAGAGACATTAACCCGTTTTGTTTTTAGCTCCCAAAATAATGAAACTTGCCATACAACCGTTACGAAAAAAGTTGCACTTATCTCGGAAACGGCTACAACGTTTTTTATAAATTGTGTTCACCAAGATACTTTATAAACGGCACCTTCCATAAACCCTTTTTTGATTTGACTTTCTCGTTTTCGTTAAAAATTATATAGGAAGTTCTTTTTAGCCAAAATAATATTGCCTATACAAATGTTCAAAATAAATATTTTTTTTTTCTTTAAACAAAAAAAAAATAAAATGTTTAGTTGTTTTTAGAAATGTTAGTTGTTGGAAAGGCATATAAACAACCTTCGGATACGGATGAACATTGCGATGGATATAAGGACCATTTCTATTATTAACCGCCTTCATAGGTGAGATTTAAAAACGATTTTGAATTAAATTAGATGAGTAATAGCATTTGAAAATAATAGCAAAACAAAACGTTGGCATGTACACACATATATGTATGTACGACACGTAAGTGCAAGAAATAAGTAGTTAACTTAATTTTTTTTTTTAATTTTGACGAAAAGTCTAGTAAACTTACCATAACAAATACATTTATACAAAAAAATATTTTTAAAATAGAAAATCAAATCTATATACATACATATACATATGTACATACATATACATATATATTCTGCATTAAAGTTAAGATATTTTATATGTATATACATAATTTGTAATCTAATCCGTTAGTATCTGATAGGGCACAATAGATTTTAAGGTCACTGTGTAATTAATACCCCAAATTATTCATTCATAATATGTGATAAATTGAAGGTGCGGCGTTATCCATAAGTCTAAGAATGTGAATAGTCGCAATTTTCGATTTTTCATGAAAATATTTGAATAAAATTAATTTGAGTTCCATATAATTTATGTTAAGAAGAATATTCCATTTAAAGAAATTTACGCATCAACGTGAACTTTTTGTTTGCTTGCGCACAATCGAATTATTTACATGCACTAAGCTAAAGGTTGTTATATCTTTTAATAGTTCTTTTTTGTTTTTCAAATTTAGATTTGGTTCGATTTCAAATGAAGAAAACTAATTCTGATTTTTTTTTTCATCGTTCATTATTTTTACAATTTTAAAAATATTTTACACAAATTTATCTTCTATTCCTAGCATTACAAAAAAAAAAACAAAACAGAAGAAAAATATTTATCATCAACTTCTTTTGACTTTGTTGAAATATTTTATAAATCTTAAAAAATTATGTTATTCAAATTGATTCACATAATGCTTGGGGCTACAAATATGTATGAATAGATAAAAAAAAAGTATATTTCTTATAAAGAATTATCTACTCTAGTCCATTACACTTGCTTGTGTCAAAGTTTAACAAAGTAGCACTAATGATGATGTTCGGCAAAAAAAAAATGAACTACACATTTTATTGACACACAAAAATGTGCGTTCGTCTCTTTAAGAAATAGGTAAAACTTAGTAAACCAAAAGTATCCCCAACTCTAATCGATATTCGATATTATTTTAACAAAACCTAGTTACAGTATGATGCGAAAAATAGGAGCTGTGTCATATTATTTAGGGTTTGGCATTAAGGAAAAAAATTGTAGAGGTATTTCTTATAGGTATTTCGAATAAATATAAAAAACAGATATATCTACATAATATATATGTATATATATTATATTATATTTTAAATTGGTTTAAACCCAATGTCTCAACTCTCAATCATATTGTCCGGTGCAATGTACATGCACGAAGTCCTACGACTAATTGCTTTGAAAACTTTGTAAAGAATTTCTACTGTATGTGTATTTTGGTATATAGCTTGATAACTCGCTTTGCTACCTAACATGCAATTTTTTGTATTGCATGCTTTTACCAATACATTTTAAATAGTTTTTTTTTATTTCTAATGCGATCTCGAAAAGAGTTGAACAGTGACATTTTCAACTTACATATTTTATATCATGACTGTCACATTATCTCTAAAAAAAAAAAACAAAAACAATACCACGTTTATGGCTCTTCAACTGCTCCTTCAAATACGTAGGTAAAAGAATTTTAATAATGTCTTCATTGAATAAGTGAACGGGTCATCATTAAAAATATTGCTTGCTAACACTTCAAACCAAATAAACATGCGACCAACTTCCAACGCAAGCGAAGCCTACAAAAGCAATTACTTACAAATTTTGAACCTTGCAACCCAAGCAGGTACTCTAGCATTAGTTAGCCAACAAGAACACAATGTCACGACTTGGTTTGTTTAAAATTTGCAGATATTGTAATGGAGTCTCTTTTGTTTTAGACTATGCCTAAACCAACTATGTATATAGATACTTACGTATGTACATAATATAAGTAAACTCCTTAAAATCCAATTATCGTAAAAACAGAACGGACACATTTGATGAAGACTTGTCTTCAAAAGACGAAGACTGTATACCATCACTATTCCGTCGATATGATATAAAACTCTGCATAAATAGCTAAGTCGATTTGGTGGTGAATGCATCAGGGATGCATTTGATTGTTAAATGTTTCGGGGCCTCGTGTTAAAAAAGTAGTTGGTTTCCTTTGAATAATTGTTGAGTTTTATTTTAAAATTTAAATAAGAAGGTACATTTTTTATCTACACTGAGTTGATTGGTTGTATGGGTCAGTCAAGAGCATGGAGAGAGAAAACAGCAATATTGGTAATGAGTTTCAGAGATACCTAAAAATTACTCCAGAAATAAAACGCGATGTCGACTTCCGCCTGATGCCTGATTCACAACGATATTTCTAGGTGACGAGATTTCTTCGCAGATGTTCTCTCTTAATCACGAATTTAAAACAACAAAATAATACATATAATAAAACATTTCTCGTCGTCACGTCGCGTCAAAAGTTCGAAAAATTGTAAAAAAGACGCGACACGTTACGACGAGAATCGCCTTATTATGTATTATTTCATTGTTTTAAGTTCTTAATTAAGAGAGGAACACTGTCTGTCATGCACGTCTCGCTTTCACGTTGCATTGAATCAGGCATAAGAGTAGTGCAGTTAAATGAGGGTTAACTACCTGAACACAATGGAGACGGAGCTGCAACTGGAGCTGCACCTAGAATATATGTTAAAATATTCAATACGTACACAAAACGTAATCGGAGCTGCAGGCAGTGCCTCAACAACTTTTAACTTTTCACGTACGCAACTTTTTCACAGCTGTTCCTGCTGGAGTTCTAATTGCAGGATTCTATTATGTTCAGGCAGTAACCCACGACCAAAATAAAAATTAAATAGAAAACTAGTTTTAGAGTCAACGAATTTAACCACAAAACTACATAGAATGGTCTGGCAGTAAAAAACTTGGCCTGATAATCTTGCATGAATCGCTAAGATCGAAATCTTTTCGAGAATTTATCAAGCATAAAGAAAACAAAATTAAGCGCCTTAGGCAACCAAACCAAACTCAGACCCCTTGTGGTTGCTGCGCGTAAAAAACCTTGATGTATCCACACAATTCTTGCAAAATGTAATAAACCGTTGCGGCTATCCGAATACCTAAAAAAAAAAAATGAAATAAAATTAAAAAAAAAAACGAGTCCCAATCTCAACCAGTTACATTCTTCTTTTTTTATGCGGATGTTGCAGAAGTCATGCACAACTGCAACTGGTATCGTCTCTAAAATAAATGTAAAAAAAATGCACTTAACTTTCGCTTTCATTGGACGTTTGCTGTTACTGCTAACTTTAACGTAAGGGGCATCTTCCATAGTTATTATTGCAAAAGCCATTAATGCCACAAAGATGTAACATTTCTTTTTTGTTGTATTGATATATCGATGAAATTCCAAGTACGCGGACATCGCCAACTTATGCCAGTGATGAGACATTATTTATAGTGTCATACAATATACATGGTCCAAATTAATGGCAGAGAAACACAAAATGGGGATCCGACGGCATGGATTTAAGCAAAGTCCCTTCCAAACTCATAAACGATGTTATCAACATTCCATGGCCGGTGTCAGTTTTCTTTATTTGCAATAAATTGATAAATCTGAGGAATTCTTGTGTATACCTACGGGATTTCATTGGGACATTTTTGCATAAATTATTTCGATTGGAATTCTTAATTAATTGCTGATGCTACGGTTTTGACACTGACAAAATTTTAAATTTTGTAATAGCCAAATAAATGTCACTTTTCAAAAGATTATCGTAATTTTTCGTTGTTCTTATAAGACTGGACCCGACGACGCGGGACAAAACGATACGAGAAATGCACCACTTAGACTTATGTAACTATAATCGGTGGCGGAAAATTTTAAACAGCATGATATTAAGGTATTAGCATCATACCACTTAACAATTTACTAATCTTTACTAAAACGTACTTAGCATAAAGAATTGTTTAACCTATTATATTAGTAAACTTTAGCTGAACACTACTTACAAATGTGACAGTTCGTGCAAAAAAGTAAGCAAAGATGCCATTTTCACATTTTTAATTGTCAAATTGACATTTGGAGTTAGTATGATACTAAAAAGTTAAAATAGGCGTTTGGTAATGTTACCTTTAATAAAATGTTTAAAATATAACACCATGCTTACTAGTTTAAAATTTGGAAAATACTGTTTTTGACCTAGAATCATACTAAAAATGATTAAACATCATACTTAATCGTCTAAAATTTTGCGCCAGTATATGTATAGCCCAGTACCTATATTTAGTTTTTTTTTTTTAATTATTCATTGGATAAACATTTTTTTTTTAATTTGTTCAATTCGTAGTATATACAAATAGTCAAGGATGGAGAGTAGAGGACCGTTAGACATCAATCACATAAACGTTATATTAAAATAGATGATAAGCAAACACCGAAGACCAAACATTAACAAAACCGCACGTTAGTCAAGCCTTTTCAGGTTGCTCTCACGTTAAAAATTACCGCTATTTTATAGTAACAACAAAACAATTGTCCAGAAATGAAATTATTAATTTTTTTTTCCTGCGCTTTAAAAGAAATCCAACCTATTGTCGGCTTTCGGTTAAAGTATTAATTTATATAGTGTATTAAGTAACGAAAGTTGAGAGTTCGGAATAAATTCAACAATAGTTGTACAAAAACTAAAAATAGTTACAATGAAAAGAAAATCGAGGAAAAGGCTAGAAATCAAAAAAGAACTATTAAAAAAATATTTTTCAAATAAAGACTATCAAAAACCTCATGAAATTTAGAAATAAAGTTAACAAAATAAATAATAAAACGTATATGGCAAACAAATTAAATGGATATACTATGTGAAAAATAGTGTGATTAAAATAAATGAAAGTATTTTCAATTTTGCGATATTTTACAAAAATCTTCGCGTACATTTAAATTTAGGCAAATAAATTAAATAGAATTTAAAAGTTTAAACAATAAAAATGTTTTTAATACAAAAATTATGAAACTGTAGGGATAAGATGTTCTCAGTTTTATTAAGCATAATAAACACTTCATTAATGAAAGATTGGATACATAGCCAAACTCATGGAAGAAATCGATTGTTATACCTGTCGAGAAAGGAAAAAATTTAAACAATATGAAAAATTTTGGAGAAGGTTGTGAGCATTCAATTAGAAAGTTACCTCACTCAACTCAATATGGAATTCTTTGCGAGTAGCAATCTGGATTTCGTAAGGGTCACTCGACCGAAAACTTTTTGCTTGGGTTAAACATGAGTGGAAAAGATATATGGATTTGGGAAATATGGTGCTGGTATTATTCCTTCATTTGAAGCGAGCGTTTGAGATTGTCGAGAGAAGTATACTTATTCTTATAAGGAAATTTTTCAAATACGGAATTCGGCAAACTTAACTTAAATAGTTTTATTCATTCCTCTTTTCAAGAAACCTAAAAGTTAAATGGGTGCAGAGCATTCTTCTTGCTCAAGGAACAATACTTGGGGTAATGCTTTTGCTTCTATATGTGAACGATATCAAAGATTGTTTCACTTTTTGCAAACGGCATTACACTTATACATATTGTTGGGAAAGATTTAAAAGAATGTGAGAGTAATCTTATTAATTAAATAATTATGTAAAAACAGTCCAAATTATAAATGTTAAAAAAAAGAGCTTAAAGCTACACAAAGAGATCTAAAAGTATGCCAAGTTCTAACTTTATAAAGGTTATCAATATATTAATATCAAGTATTTAAAGTAGAATATAAAAACTCCAAATTATAATAAAAGTGTATTATTTAATGATTACTGACTAAAATATTCACTAGAAAAATTGCATTTGTGTGCACCAAAAGACCTACAGATATGCAAAATTACAACATTCTGCGGTGTCGGTGGTGCTCCATAATGTTGATGATCTGTCAGTCAGTCAGAGACTTAGTCATCTACGGTTTTTGAAACCCTACATATATCTCAGGAAACACTTAAAGGGTTGAAATTTAGTAAGAGGCATTTTTCAAATATTCCAAATTTGAAGTTTAGGACTTAATTGGTATTAAAGTTGAGGGGGGGGGGGTTGAAAATCAACAGAGTTTATTTTGTAAAAAGTGTTTAGTCCCAGAACTTAGCGACGCACTTTGATTTATAAGAAAAATTAATTGTCAAAAAGACCTATTCAAGCAATAAATAATTAAATAATACACTTCTGGTCTAATTTCTTTCGTTATTGAGCAAAAAAAACAGACAACTTCAATTTTTGTTTCGCTTACGATAATTTGGTGGTAAGGGCTGGATAAACTTTGCGGGTGGGTGTCAAATGTCTTATTTGAGAATCCAGTGGCCGACAAAAACTTGTTGATTGTTTACGCAAGTATGTCCTGTACTTACTTCTTTTATTTTTAATTATTTCTTATGACACTTTTAATATCCAAAATAGATGTAATAAAATATAAAAATTTTACATTATTTTTCATTTAAATATGCAATGCTCTTATCAATTTTTAGCCAAACACTAAAAAAACAGATGCCTTTTCCTCTGCTTCTTTGACCTACATATTGTAGTTGGAGGGTTGCTAAACTTCAAATTCAACATTCATTACCATCCTTGATTTACCAAAAGAAAATTTCTTATTAATCACAAACGTTACATATATCAACAATGAGCATTTTTCCGAAATATTGAATTAAATTAAAACTAAAAAAAATATCAAACCCCATTAAAATAGCCAACTAAATGAAATACTTTTCTTTCATTTCCTCCCAAATTGCCCTCGTCACTTTAGTTTACCTTGTTAATGGTTGGTACTTTGGTAGTTGGTATACCTACAATAAAAGGCTTCTATATAATAATAAAGCAATTTCCGTTTAATAAAACACTACAAAATAATAACACATTTTGTATAGTTAAAGTGTTAAATTCCATTAGACTTTCTTAATTTATTTATACATATTTTAGAGATAACTTAAGTGCTTTCGTAATTCCATTTTGTCAGTTCTAATGATTTCTATCACTTTTGAATCATTTTTGTTGACGGCTATAAAATGTAAAGTATGCAATGGTTGTCTATTGTTATCAATATTAACGTAATAAGGATATAGATAGATACTGATATATAAAAGTGGAAATAAGTAACAATACAGATATTTAATTTAATGAAATTCATGAAGCAATTAAGTTTAGAATATTGATGAAGTTTTTAATTATTTTTTAAATTAGATTTAAAAATCAAAATTATACATTCAGGTGCATAATTTTTAAATCAAGACTCCTGTATTTTTGTAAACTTACATGTATTTTTTATTTTAAATTATAGGTAAAGAATGTTTCCATTTTTAAACATATGACAAAAATGCAGTAGCGGGTATATAGGGATAAGAAAATAAGATAATGTGACGTCGCAGAATTTTTTTTTTATTTTTATACCAATAGCTAGTATAATGTGATATAAAATATGCTGTCCTGTTTAACTCTTTGATCGATAAAAAATATTTCGTTTTTAATAACCCGAGAAGTTTTCAACAAAATTAAGAGAACTTTTACCAGGGAAGTATCTGTCGATGAACTTAAATTAACTGAGGGTTTAATTGAAATAGAAAAAATCGATTTTTATCATTTCTGTTTGGCTAAGGGGTGTGTTTATGTTAGAGCTTCGATGTAAACAACAAAAGTGGTGACTCTATAGTGTAACGAAAAAAATTTCTCATTGGAACTTTGAACAGCAACTAATTAAAAAATTCTTGATTATTGTTATTTTTAAATAACTTATCTTCGTCGTTGACTCCATGCGGTCCGTCAAGCACAGGTGTAAAACAAAAAGGCTTACTATTGTACTGAATTCAGTACTATTTGACTTTCCGTAGTATATGAAAGTACCACTTCTCAATTTTCAGAACTATTTATCATATTTAAAATATTTGAGGAAGTTAACTTTCATATCTCTCAAATTAAACAAGAAAAAAGTACTTTATTACCTACTTAACGTGCTTCATTTAAAATTGAATTTTAACATTAGTTGCATACAAATGCTGATTTTTGACTGCTTTGAATATTAGGAAAAATAAGTAAATTACATTAATCAACAAATTACTTTATATAATAAATAAAAAAGGTGGATCATTAAAAATAATCAGATCGGGAAAACAAACCACCAGCCAGACCCTGCCCGACAATTTTTAAAAGTTTACCCACTGTTCCCAAATATTTACGAAGTCAGGCTCTTGAATGTTACAGCCATATATTCATTAAGTATATTTTAGTTTTCACAAAAATAAGTTTTGTTTTAATTTTTGTCAAAATGCGTTTAAACTAGTTTCCAAAGACTTAATTAGTTTAGGCTGCCAAATGTATTTCTAGTTTTGGACCCATAATAGCACTGTTTTTTGTTCTTTTTTTTTATTTGAATAATTTAAAACCACACTAAGCCGTTGGTCGTACGTACATAAAAATTTGTGTTACTTAGAATACCATTTTTGTATGCATTTAAAAACCTTGAGAACTATTTTGTCTTCTTCAGTACCTACTATGTTTTTTTTTTTCGTTTCTCAGTACATTTAAGAAAAATCTATTTTCATCATTGCCGTCAACACTTATCGACTCTTGTTATGTAGTCGAGCATCACAAGTCTTCGGTCAGTTAACATAATGCCACAAACATTTGTAATAAAAGTGAATTTATACAAGTGAAACAAATTTCTTTAACACAAAACACATTTGGCCTCTAACACTATGCTGCAAAATACTTGTAGTACATCTAAGTGTTTACAAGTGTAAGAAATTTTTGTAACACAAAGCTATGATTGTCCACTGGAAGTTCTACAAGAAGTGTAATAAACGAACACTACAAATAAGAAATTATTTAATTTTTCTCTTTTTGTAACTCAAGGCAACAAGCTTAGAAGAAAAAAAGTAAATCCCACTTATATTTAGAATAGTTGATGAAATCTTACAGGTAATTTAAGATTTTTAGAGTGCAGAAATTGCCATTAAATGTAAAGATTCAAACTATTCAACCAATGAAAATCTTAATCATCTTGTTAATAGTGGTTGCGCTCCTCGAAAAATGATTTTTAATTATCTTCCAAAAAAGAGTTCCAAGTCAATTATTATTGTACTAATTTATACTTCATAAGATTTTATTACTGTGTTTACATTTTAACGTTAATAAATGAAATAACAATGAAATAATTGAAAATGATTTAATTTTATTAAGAAAGAAAAATAAGTTCATTAATTAAAAAAAAAATGTTCACTTTATATATAAATATTTTCGGTTTTGAGGATTGGAAAATACGTCAAAGCACTTAAATAAAGATATATACAAAAGATATAATTAATATTTGGGGACCAAATCCTACAAACTCATCTACTTTGATTATGGTACAACCAAATATGCCTCATTTCGATTCTAAATCTCATATTTTTATTAACTAAATTGGCCATTAATACAAGTACCCACATAATTTGTTTTTCATTCAATTAAAAAGGATGTACAGTTCTCATTTTCATTTCAATACATACATATGTACACATAATAATATGTTCGTATATTAGGCTCTAAATATATGAAACTCTAATTCAAATTGTTTATGAGAATGAGCAAATGATTACTTTATGGCGCCAGTTTAAGGCATAATGAACTCTATCAACGCTAACAACATCGATAAGGAAAAACTTTTAAGCAAATCTTAAGAAAAATAAATATTAAGCTGGTATGTATTTATTGATAGAATAGAAACAAAGATTTTTTTATAAGAGAATTTAAGGAATATACATATTTTGCTACTTTTTTTTGGAACATATACTTACTTAAAACCCAAACACTATAAATAAGATATACTCATTAGAATAAAATAATCTACGACCTAAACACATAGCCGAGGTCACAGATTTTACCTTTTTTCTATATACTCTTTAGGGCAAAAACAAGGTTAAGAGAAACAATTGGCTATATTAAAGAAAGAAATTGATATTTAATGAGATTTGGAAATAAATATGTAGCAATATATAAGTTATTATAATTATTATAAATATAGTTAATAGCTAAAGGAAACCCACCTATCGAGTTTCGAGTTGCAATAACTCAATCAGGTAGATTTTATTGATTCATAAAAAAAAATTGAGGAAGATAAAAAAAATAGTGAGGACTTTTAAAGATTTCCTAAAAAACAAGCAACGGCTAGAGAGGGAGAGAGATATGACACGGACAGTGTCAGTGACAAAAATTCTTTCTCTTCTCTTAAAATTTTTGATACTTAATTTAAAAATTTAAAAAAATAGATATGTTAATTATAAAAAATTGTAAAAAGTTATGAAATGTATCTTTAAATTTATTAAATAACTGATTTTGGCAAATTAAGATATATATACAAAAATTTGTATTTTTAAACTACATTAACCAATTTTCAAACCAAACTTGTGAAAAATTATATTTTCAACAAATTTTTTAACAAGGGTAACAAAAATTTTACAAAATACAGTTGTAGTTTGGAATGGTACTTTGTCCCACCTCAAATGTTCCATAAGACAAAAACCTATTGTAGGTTATGGACATTTTCAATAAAAAGAAATTTCAATTTTTCGGAGATTCTGATGATCATGAAATTTGAATAAAATATAAACATATGTAGGAAACTAGTATTTGGCAACTCTTTCCTGGAAGTGAACAAAGAGACCACTGACCTGATTCACTACTGGAATCACGAACAGCTGGCAACATCGAAGATCCGACAACACATTCGAACTACTTTAACTACTTAACTACATACTTGCTATCTTTTTATATCTTTTTATAACCACTTAACTTACCTTAATTTTAAATTTAATTTGAAGTAATTTATATTGTAATTTTAACTTAAACTTTAATTAATAAATTATAAAAACTTGAATTGAATTAAACTCTACATATAAGTAAATTTTTTTGGTAGTAGTTAGATTTATTTTAATAAAAACAAGGTTTGAAAAAAAGGTTGAGAAAAAAAAATATATATTAGAAACATAACTAGTACATAACACATGTACATTTTTAAATACAAAAAGTTAGCTGGAATAGTTGTAAAAATATTCAATACATACATACAAATTCAATATTAAAAACGCAACGCAACGCAGCTGCAGTCAGTGCTGTGTTTATGATGGAGACGCTCGGACAGAATTCTTCGTGTGCGGACACGCGTGGGCTTTGTTTTGATTAGCGCGACACGCGGTATTAGATTTGAACACTGAATTTAGGATTTGTCTCTGCGTCTTCAGTTGTCGATTTTTGTTTGGTTCTGGGTTGGGGCGTGTAATTTGTTGTATTTGCCACCATATTGATCCCTTTTTTATTCTGTCTTGATCGCTATGCAATGCGCGACGACGATGGTGGTGGATGTCTGACGTGCGTCGGGGTCACCAATACTTTCGACGTTTCAATTTGTATATAAAGAAAAAAATCGCCGGAAAAAAATATTGAAGCTTTATGTGCTTATTTGTCTCGCTATATAAATTAAATAAAAAATATCACAAATAAAACAAAACTGAAAAATAAGCCAGTGATTGTTTTTTTCTCTTCAGAATATGCAAGCTGCATTGTGGCCACGTTTAAAATAGCACGTAAGACACTTTTTTACAGCTGTTTCAGCTCGAGCTCCAGTTCCAGTTACTGAATTGGATTGTGTTCAGTCAGTAACAAACAGATATAATAAAATACAATAAAAAACAAATTTTTTATATAAATAATGAACAATAAAACAAGAAAGTAGGTACACTACACAACAAATGCAAATGTCAAAATATTTACATAGTATTTGGGCACTTTCCAAATAATTGCTGTCTTTTCATTGACAATTTGGAAGCTGTCATTTAAGATTAAAACTCATCTATAAATACAAACAAGTTTAGACAAAAGTAAACTACCAGATACTTAATTAAGTATCATATATGTATATTCATACATTTTAACAAAAATTACCGATTTGTTCATTTTCTTCATTTGACAGTTGACAGATGATTGAAAAATTTGTGTTTAAATGTCGCTTTGTTGGTTGATACAAATTTAAAATCAAAAATAAATTGGTTAGTATGTAAAAAATTTTATTTCTCGACGTGACCGTGGCGGGTCATTTTTTCTCATTTGGCCTTTTATAAAATAAAACCAAAAAATTAGTAATAAATAAATTTAAATTAAAGAACAAAAAACGTGTTTAAATTCACCACCATAAGTGGGCATAAATTGGCACCAATTTATGCCCACTTATGGTGGTGAATTTAAACACGTTTTTTGTTCTTTAATTTAAATTTATTTATTACTAATTTTTTGGTTTTATTTTATAAAAGGCCAAATGAGAAAAAATGACCCGCCACGGTCACGTCGAGAAATAAATTTTCGTATTTATAATTAATATAATGAATTGTTAATGTTCTATCAACGTTTTAAGCTTTAAGCTTTGGATGCTAAATCTTGGTAACAATTTTTTGTTTCAAGTGGCAACCGCGCTCTTACCTCAATAAATCGTTTTATAAGTAATCCTGACTCTTTGAGCACGAAAAACTGGTTTTAAGTTTATAAATACTTGTGGAAAGTACTCCTGCAAAAAGTTTTTTTGAAAAGTAACGACACAACTTATAACATTTTTAGTGTTTGTTTCGTTAATATACATATTTGTTTTGTAGTCAAACTAAATTGAGTTTGGTATAAAAAAAAAACAGGGTATTCTTTGGATTTTGTAGAATGCAATTCTTATTTATATATTTCTGTATATTTCATTACTTTAAACACGATAACAAAAAACAAAGCTAACAAAACTTTTTCTCAATATATAGGAAAAACAAACTCTCTACAGCAAAATAATGTGCAAACATATTGAAATGAAAGCTATTTACATACATAATAAAATGTAACGAACTCGGAAGTAGAGTTTCTCTTATTTTATTTTTTTATGCATAAAAGAAAAATGTAATCCTGAAATAATAAGAAATGAAAAATCCATCAATGTTACTTTATATATGTACATATTTGCTATTTCTTTTAAGATAATCTTTTGCATCTCCATCTACTTATAATATTAACTTTAAATTATTAAAATGAATGCATAAAGATATTCAAAAACATTAAAACATTACTACCTAGTTTTTGAAACAAAAACAAAATCGAGCCTTGCAACCAGCCGGTAATTTATTCAATACACTTTATAGATCAATCTTATTTTCTGCAAGATTTTCTCGGTGAGTGATTATTTATTTTGTACATTTATTGATACTACAATTGATGAGAATGCGACAAATAATAAAGTATTTTTTTTTAAATTCTACTACAGGGTAGAGCATTTTGTAACATTGTGATTTATTTATTGAATCATTTTTTTTAATTATTAACTTTGAAAACCTTGAGAAATGTATGATGGAAAGACTTTCACAAAACAAAGAACCAAAGATGTTCAATTTTATCAGACACAAAGATCATATCGAAATTTATATCATGTTCAAAAGACGGGTCGAAGAAAACAATGGGCACCATTTAAGAGATTATTAAAACAAGTTTAAATAAAATCAGAAAAAAAATGTTATTTATCAAATAAATCATAACACTTTTTATGTGCCACCCTGTACAAAGTGAAAAGAATATAAAATTTAAGTTTAAATCCAATTCATCTATAAAATTATGTCTAAATCTCAATTTTTTTAATACTAATAAGGACGAAACAGCATCAATGACCACTATTTCAAATAACGCATGCACAAATAGGTACTTACATATACATAAGATTTATGGTAGCAGACACTAAATGCTTGAATTTATTAATAATTTTTGAAAGTACATGTATGTATGTAGATTGCATTTGTCTCGAAAGAACATTCCAAGGTTTAATGCCACAAATTCTAAACGACGCATCATGAATCCTGAGTAAATTTGTTTCTGTGTATATAGGAATTCTATTAGAAGTACTAGTCCTTACAAAAACAATTTTTCTGCAATGATTCACTGAAATTGACTTAAAAAATATTTTTCGGAGAGAGTAATTCTTAGTTCCAAAGTCCAAAGTGATTGAAAACTACATTCTCAAGAAAGATTTAATAAATGTGATCTCGTCTCTCCTTTTTATGGAATACGAGTAAACAACATAACCACATCATTGAAACATACATATCTACTCTTATCCTTGACAGCTACTAAAACAGTATAGCACTTAAAAATATTTTGGCACCATATCAAAAGTGGGGAACCAAATTAAACTTTAGCAGCTTAATTTGAATATGAATACAGCGAAAGAATCATTTTGTATTATAAGAGGTATTTGTATCTTTTATAATTGTTCTATAACATATGTCTAGATAAAGAGTTTTTAATTTAATTTTTTACAAAAATCTTTCTTACTCGAACTATATGCCCTGAAAATTCGACTGCAATTGGGATTTTCGTCATGACCAAACATTCAAATTATTTAAAGAAGTTATTATAAAAATCTTCATAGGAAACGCAAGCGACAAAAAAAAAGCTTGAAAGAAACGAAGTTGACTATGTAAATCATTATAGATTTAATAATTATCTATGTATACGAATATAGAGCATATAAAAATTAATCTGCAAAAATCTGCATCATTCTGAAGAGTGCAGTCGTGAGGGCTATTTTTTGTTAAGCTCAGAGGCAGAGTCTGTAACGAAAGAAATTGTGCGAAAACGATATTTGGCATTCTGTATCGCATTTCGTTTTTATGTTTGTTTATTCTTCAGTGAAATTTGCTTCTCAAATAATTTTTAAATTCATCTAAATGTAATAATAAAAATAAAACTTCATAAATAGTAAGTGTAAAAATTATATTGTAATTAAATGACAGTTGACTAAAACATATGAAGGAAAATATTCAAAATTGTAGTTTGTTTTAAAGCTAAATAAACTTCACCCCTGAACTCTGAAGAAGACAGAAAATAAACGGAAAAACGTAGGGAAAAGAATGAATTGGTTTTTTAATTAATTCCATCATCTTCACTGATCATCAAGTCCAAATTCTTAATAAAATTAGACAAAACACATGTTCAAATACTATCACCCCAATAAAATTGTATTGCATACTTCTAGGATGTTGACAGCTTTCATATATGTATGTACGTACCTGTCATCATATATACATATATATTACTAAAAATAACGATACCGATCTTACTTCTACGATAATGATTAAATTTTTTTATGAGCTAATGCCATGGGTCGAATCGCGTAAGCCGATAGTTGATTGTTGATCATCAAAATGAATGATTTTGCTTCACGTAAGGGGACAATCAAATACCCATTGACTATCACTGGGCGGGTTCAATGAATTACATATGTCATCTGAATTTTCAGATTTCTGAATTTATGTCGTTGAACGCAAAAAACATCTGAAATTTCAGTCAAAAATCATTGTGTCAAATTCTTGCATTTACTTATAGGATTTGCATTGAATCGAAATAAAATAAAACTTTCATTATATTCGTAAATTAAGCATTCATTATGAGGATGATATTATATGAAAAATGTAACTAAATCAGCAAACGATTTTATAAATTTCCTTAAAATTGTTTGCATAGAATACCATAAATTATTAGTTTTGTTTTTCAAATATTTTTATTGAGATGTATGACCATTGACCAACAAAATAATACAAAACTATCCAAATTTCAATATTAAGAAGATTTTTGAAAAACTCACTAAACTATATTCATTGAAATAAACAACAAAATAAACAACAAACAACTTTCATCTGAATTTTCAGATGAGAATTTCTTGTCTGAAAATTCAGATGAAACGTAACTAAACGTAACTAAAAGTCACTAAAAGTCATCTAACTTTTTATGACAGCTGTCCAATCAGAAGCTCTAAAAATTCAGAATTCTGAAAATTCAGATGACAGACGTAATGGATTGAACGCCCCCACTTTCTTGCTATGGTTTGTTGGTGACAGCTATGTAGGTGTCACTTTCACACATTTTGTTTAATTTTTTAAGAAAGATATGTTGTGTGAGATTTTCCACTTATCGAAAATTTAGTGAAAAAAGTGAAAAAGACACCAATGCAAATTTTCTATGAGGCTCCAATTGAAGTTTTTGGGATGTTCGCCCAGAGCTTGAAAGGGCATTGTAGAACCTCGTCAGCTCGGGATGTGTTTCCATGTAACAGAAAATGGTTTTTATTTGTTGTTTTGTGACAGTCCTTAAAAAAAAAAACATTTTTATTAATTTATAACTGTTGCAAGTTATGTAGGTATACTTACATTTTTGCAGAAATTAAATTTTTTATTGCAAATTCAAATCACTAAAACACAACAGCTGATCGAAATGACATTTATTTTATTTATTTTTATTATTTATTATTTATGCCAAGTACCAAGTTTCCAAAACTTTAAATTTTTAGCGATCACTTTACTCAAACCATAGAAAAGTTGATAATCAAAATTGACTATCAAAACAGTGACCATAAACTATAGCTTTACGCGATTCCACCCCAGTATTATCTACCATGACATTTGACCAATTTTGTACGTATGTCAAGTTAGCACTACAATTTGTAAAATTAAAAAAAAATTAAGTACACAATTAACTGTAGCTTTTTTGTAGTAAATTATAGTTGTGGAAAGAACAAATTTAAAGCTCTATTATTTTAAACACAAATGGTATGTAGTGCTTAATTAATATCAATTTAGCATTACACTATTGGAAATTAAAAAAAACTAAGCACGTAATTAAATGAAGCTTTTTTGTGGTAAATTAGTTGCGGAAAAAAAAATTCTAAAAATTTTTAAAAACAAGCTAGGTAGGTAATGATGTCCGTCAAGTTAGCATTACCAATTAAAAATTTTAAGATTCTAATAATTGAATTATTAGCCATGAATTTGTCGTGAAAGAAAAAAAATTGTCGCGCTTGTTTTATTTTTTTTTTAAATAATGCTAATGCTTAATTTTTACACAAGAGCTTTTTAATTAAGGTAAATAATTGTTTTTTTTTTTAATTTCAAACTTAAGAAATCAGACAGAAAACAAAAATTGAAGAGGTTGTTTAATCAAATTATTTCTAATTAAACTTGATTTTTTAACAATTTTTCAGTCTTAATTGTTCCATGCAACACGGTGCCATGTTTTTCATATTGATGTTCTAACTTTTTTAAACTGAACTACATTTTGGGCAGGTGGCATAAGAAAGTATAAGCTCTTATAACTTATTTATTCAGATGAATAGTTTTTTTTTAATATAACGCCTTAAAACCACAGTGTGTTCATACATAAGAGCAAGTTTATGCTCCAGTCCAGTGGATTTTATTTTTAAAAGCTGTAATTTTAGAATAAATTATTGCCTGTGCATGTTTGTTTATTTCGTTGATTGCTTGTGAAGTTGCTTTGATTCCGTTGAAGTTCCAAATGCGTGCCTAGCCTTATGGTTGCCTTCCAGATTTTTGTGATATTTTCTGGCAGAACTTTAAATATTGTACCTACCAAGTGATTTTGTAAAAATCACGTGAATTAACTATAGGTGTTTGGATTGATTGTTACTATTTCTGTTTACCTTAAATTATTAATAAACAAATTAGCTTACCTTTCTCTTCGATCTAGCCATTCTTTGATCTCTTGAATTCTCGGCTTCTCCCGGTGGCCGTTTACCCCAAACTGCTATTGCTATTCTTGTGTATGTGAAAATTAACACACTCAAAGGTATAACAAATTGTAGCGTTAACAAAGCTATTGTGTAATAAAAATTTTGTTCACTCGATGGCCAATCTTCATGACAAATGTATCTAAAAAAATATATATATTGAAAATAAGAAATCAATAATTTTGAATATAAACATACCTATCACATTGAACATGCCACATATCAGGTTGGGCTAGTTTCGATACAATTGGAATGGGGAAGGCAGTCATTAATGCTATCAGCCAGACAGCACCAATTATACATTTTGCATATCTAAAATAAAAAAATATTTGATTCTCAATTCTCGCGTATTTCAAGTTTCTAAGGTTTGATAAAAAAGAATTACATTAGTTTTTATTTTCCAACAGTTAAAAGGATTTGAAAACACAAACATTTATAACGGGATTTACTTTATGGACTTTATTGTTTCTCAAAGCATCAAATAAAAATTACAGACTTTGCCGCCTTCATTAATTTTGGACACTTATGGTAGTATTTATAAACGTTGTTTAACTTTGGACAGGCGTAAGTAATAAATAAACATATTTAGTTGTTGTCTAAGACTTATCTAACTTAGACGGCAAGCCCTATTACAACACTCGGATCTCAATGAATCCATTGTGCAATCTAGGATGCGGTAATAAGTGTATAAGCGTTAGGAAAGGAGTTAATGGATCTTATGTCTATGGCTGATTAAGTCTTGACTAAAATGACATTTTATTTAATTAAATAATGCAAAATTTTTCAACTATTTCCAACACTGAAGACACTGTCTAACTGGTCAAAAATCTAATAAATACGGTACTATATAGAGAGTTCGATCTAAGATAAAACTCCCTTCGACTAATAGTAATCGAAATATACCACTAAAAGAAGGAGTAAGAAAGGGTTTATATATGCTTCTGATTTTGAGAAACAATAAACCCAAAAATCTAACCCACCATACAAATGTCAGTAATGTACTTAATTTTTTGTTTCCTTTAAATGACGGTTATGCGGAACCAATTATAATTTATCCTCATTCTTTTATTACAAAATCCCTTATAAGACTAATCCATACATTTTAATTATTTGTAAAATCTTTAACCTTGCTCGAAACCGAGTTTATATGGGATAAAGTCCAACATGAAGGCATGAATGGATTTTGAGAGATCAAAATAAAGTCATTGGTCCAAAGTTATAGACGACTCAGTAGGATGTTTTTTTAACATTTTACTAAAATTTAAATTATCAAATGCTTATTCTTTATTTTTGGTATCAAAATAACTCCGTTATACCACTTTGGCATATACAATTATCAAAAAGACAATGTTTTCTTGGAGCTTTAACAATCTTAGGAGTGTTCAATCGGAGCTTATATAAAAAAATTGGTTTAGTATGATAGTAGTTTAAAATCATTTTAGACTAAGAACCTTTCATTAAAGCGCTTTAAAGGTAAACATTTCTTTCTTAAAAAGTATTATGCTATACCTTAAATTCAGGAAATTTAAAATTATGGGCTGCATAAATTCTTAAATTGAGCTTCGAAACCTGGCAACAACCCAGATAAAAAAAATAAATTTAACGAGGTCAAAATATTAGTTTTTATAGTTTTTAATTTACTTTTTACCACTTGGAGTAATTAATTATACAATTCTTGAACAAATCTAAATTTATCAGTACAACATTTAAGATGTAGTTGAAGTGGTTTTTAAAAAATATTTTTTTAAATAATAAAAAAAAATAATTTAATTTAAATTAAACTAAGAGCAAATACATGCGATGCTACTCTTTCGCTTTTGTTTCATGTTACTATACTTGGTTAAAAGAAAATTGTTTGCTTCTTTTTATAAAGATTGAAATTAAACCGCTGAATACATTTATCAAAGTTTATGTCGTTTTGTGT
Source organism: Epistrophe eligans (assembly GCA_951394125.1). Classification (NCBI taxonomy): domain Eukaryota; kingdom Metazoa; phylum Arthropoda; class Insecta; order Diptera; family Syrphidae; genus Epistrophe; species Epistrophe eligans. The sequence continues at coordinate 58,630,484 of OX596028.1, forward strand.
GGTCACAGTTTGGTTTGCGTCCTTCCGCTTCCTGTAAGAGAAAGGAATCTGAAATGCATAGTGGTTTTCATTTGAATGGTAAACATCCACGAGACCACGACATGTTTCATTCTGGAAAGAACACACAGTACTTCAGAGTGAGCGAAGAGAATATTGCATTTAATTAAAAGAATATTTAATTTTTTTTGTTTGGAATAAACGAACATGGTTCTTGATGCATCCAAAATTAAATATTGGTAGCGTTTGTTCGCAATTCAAAAAAATTATAACTTAAAATTTAAATCGATAAACGTTTTGGAATTTTTTTAAATGCTCAATATAAAATGAGAGCACGTATGAATTTGTCGATTGTATTAAAAAAAAGGTGTGTTAAACAACAAACTTCTAACTATAAAATCTCTGAATTAATGATTTACGTATTTTTATTATTTAGTTGCTTTTGCTGTATCCATAAGGAATCTCATATATATGTATATTCTATTTAAGCTAGTAACATAACAATAATAAATAACACCTGTGGCTTTTTGTTTTCCTTTTTCAAGTGGAAACTCGAACTACATCAAAAAGAGAAGAGACTTCGAGAGTAAATTTTTTTTATGTTTTTAAATTGGTACCCTCAGTTAGGGTAGGTATTCATTCTTTGCTTTAAAATTCTTTTCAATTGAAAGATTCCAAAATAATAGTTTTATAGTTATTGGGGAAAAATTTTAAACAGCCTGATGTTAAGACATAAACATGATACTACTTCATAATTTTGTAACTTTAAAGCTCTTTACTATTTTGTAAATAAAAGCCTAACACAGTGACAGCTTATGCGAAAAATTAAGCAAACATACCATTTTCACATTTGTAGTTAGACAGATACCAAAAACTTAAAATAGGCTATTTGTGATTTTAATTTTATTAAAATGTTAAAGAGATGATATGATGCTTTTAAAATTACGAAAATACTGTTTTTAACCACTATTAAAAAATTATGCTGTTTTAACGTCGTCGTACTAAATCGATTCAAATTGTATGCCAATATTGTTATGCGAGTTACAAATCGTACGTTACTTAAGCCGGAGCCACACATATGTATCTCGTGTGGTGGGTAAAATCGGTAAAAGATTGATTCCGACATAACGCACCACACCACAACGCATTACACGAAAAGACAATATATGGCTCTACGAATATTAAATACATACATTCAAGCGATACCGACGCACTACATTGTAACATTTCCAACCGCATCGTTGAAAACAAGAACATTTTTACTTTCTTCTTTAAAGGATTTGAAAAGGGGTTATCACTCTTGATAAAAAAAAAAACATTTTACAAAGTTACAACCAGTGCTTGAAGTGTTAATGTGGAATCTTGCTTTTCAAGTATGAGTCTCAGTTAATCACAATAGAATAAATAAAAATTTGGTCAAGGTAGGTGTAGGAGCAGCTGACCCACCCAATTTTGTGCGGGTAGTTTTTGTTTGCGCTATATAAAATAAATAAAATATTGAAATAAAATAATTTTTAATGAAAAGCTTTGTATATCAATATAAACGAAACAAGTAATAATACAGAATTAAAATAAAAGCAATATCAATGTAAAGATGGGGTATCAAACAACCATTGTTCAAACATAGGTTGTTTTGAAAAAAAAAAAATAAAATACATAGTACGTAATTAGTTCTTTTTTTATCCTGTTTTCTTGAAATTGTGTATGGGTTTTAATTCTGTGGGGTTTTAATTCTCTGTATTTTGAAACTCTGGTTGTACATAATTCTGTATTTCCAAATGAAGTAAATATGTATTTGAAGAAAAATTGCTTTGATAATGTAAAAAAGTGCGGAATTTCAGGGTTGGAAACGATCCGTCGATTTTTATTATTATTTCGATCTGAAAAGCAACTGATATAATTTCGAATTGAATTAATTATTATTACTTTTTTCACAAAGAGTTTAATAATATAAAATTTTAAGTAGAATGTAACCTGGATTGCACCGCACTAGTTATAATTAAAGGATATAAAAGAATATTTGCAGATTCTGTCGATTGAGAATTAAGATGACTTTTTTCATATGTTTTTCTATGAGGAGTGATAACCTCTTTTCAAATCTTTCAAAGAAGAAAGTAAAAATGTTCTTGTTTTCAACGATGCAGTTTGAAATGTTACAATGTAGTGATTGATTCTCAATTTTAAAATTTAACTATTGTGTACCCTAATTCTTTGCGTAATTTTTTTTTGTTATATTTGTGGCCAATGAGGATTTATTTGGTTTGAGAAATTTAATAATTCAAGTGAATAAAGTGCTTACAGGTCAAAATTATAATTAAAACAAAAACTCTACCTAATTCGAAATAATTTTTTAATTTCACAATCCTAATTCTTTGAGCAATTTTGTCGTTGTTATATGTTTGACCAATTTTGACAATACAAAATTTTCTTTTTCAAAAAAAGCAGCAAAAAACCGGTAAGTATGTATACATTTTGTTTAACTCTTTTTTTTTTTAAGTAAAGAATTGAGAAAACAAAATTCAAAAATAATTTATTAAATAAATGTTGATTTAAAAACAAAATTCGGAATTCTTGGCTTATAAAAAAAAAACTTCACATTAAACGGCGAAATAGCTGTTGCCATACTATAAATTAAATTTCTATATAATTTTTCAATGTTTGCTATATTAATAATTATTTACTAATTTTAGTCAAGCATGACGAGTGAATGCATTCTTTTGTAATTGTGTTCATACATTTTTTGAATTACTTTATTTTGAATCAGGGCATGGGCAGCAATTTATGAACCCACAGTCATGGACTTTCGCAATTTTTGTTCACTCGTTTTTTAAAGACTTTTTGGCATTTTATTTAAGTTGTATAGTTTGTTTTTTTTTTTTAATGTTAATTGCATTAAAAACAAACCAAAAATTTACACTAAAACAAATTAAAATTTATATAGCTAAATTTAAAATTACCTTTTGGTTATACGTGGTCGAAGCGGCCACATGATTGCTATATAACGGTCAATACTTATAGCTACGAGAGTATATGCACTGACTAACACAGACACTGCTTGCGAATAATTCACCAAATGACAAAGGACAATTCCAAATGGCCAGTAATTTAAAATCAATATCGAAACAAACGAAAAGGGTACACAAAACATTGACATTAGAATGTCACCAACAGCCAAATTGGCAATGAAAAAGTTCGTCACAGTCCGCATTCTCGGCGTAGATTGCACAATGTAGCAAACAGTTCCGTTGCCTAGTAGTGCAAATATAAAAATAGATATGTAAAGGAGATATACGCATGATTTAAAGTAGCCACTGGACCAGCCTGACAGGTCTTCACTGTCATCATCATCTATGCTATCACAGGAATAGTTCCCGAAATGTTTTGTTTCTCGATCGTCTTCGTAGGATGTGTGATTTTTGAATTGCAACGCATAATAGCTTTCTTCACTAACAAAACGAGAGTCATTTCCGTTAATGCCCTTGGAATAATTTAAATAATTAAGAGCATTGTAATAGAATTCAGATTCGATGTTGTGGTTTGTTGATTTTCCTAAACTGGAACTTCCGCCAGTCAAGAATTCCTCCATAGCTGTGTTTGGTTGAGTTGATTTATTATTCTCATTTATTTATACGTATTATTATGTAGTTTTGTACGAATGGACGTTGAAGTTCACATTCTTCTTGGTTTGGAATTTATTCTTCACATAGGGGGTTTATCTGAAAATAGAAAAAATCATGTTCTTTAAATCACTAGACGCTTGAGCAATACTAAACAAAAATTAAAATGAAATCAGAAGATACATACACAACAGGAGTAAATTGAAAACAACAATTTTGAAAAAATCTGGGGAAAAAATCCAAGTGAAGATTTTTAAACGCAATTATCTTTATTTTTGCATAAAAAATATGGACACTATTTCAAAATCTGGCTTGTATAAAAAGTGCATGTCCAAAATACCAGATTTTTGGAAATAACTAGACGATTTGGTCATTTCTAAAGTTCCAGTATCTACTAATTGATGCCTCGGATATGAGAAAGGTAACAAATGTTTCTTATAGTTAATAATATGGTCTATAAATTGAGCATACTATTTTTTTTTTACAACTCCGCTATTAATAGAAAATAGGAAAACCCGGTATTTATTGCTTTTACCAATTTTTAAATTATTTTTGAAATTATAGGAACCAGAAAAAATAGGTTAATACTGATGGCTTTGAGCAGGTTCGTGCAATCAAGCCATGCATTTAATTACATATGCATAATGTTATCATGTTTTTTTTTTATATTAAGCGCTTTATATATTATTTTATATTGTTAACATCAAATCGGGCAAATGCTAATCCATTTTAACCCTTGAAGAAGAGTACCTACCCTTCGTGTTGAAATACCTCAAAAATTCGAAATAGGCATATCCCATTCAAAAAGGTTGGAATTTAATTTTATTTTATATTATTGGAATGTTGAAGCTGAAATCCTCCCAATTTAATTTTGTTATGTTTTGATTTTTTTTTAATAAAGCATACACCCATGATGTAGTGATATCCGGAAACCACGCTTCAGAATAATAAATATCGATGACAGAATTTTTAAACTTTTTCATCGGAAAATATTTTTTTTTTTTTATTTTAACTTATTTGTATGTATGTAGGTATGGATGTGTAAACTAGCAGGAAGCACATACCGTTCCGATTTAAGGTTACGCTTAACTTAATATATTATTCAATTTATATTGAAGTGAAATGTCTATACCTTCATATGTATTCATTGAATATTTACAGTGTATGGGAGGTAGAAAACAAACTTAATATCTACCTTTTCGTAAAAGCATAAGGACGAGGTGTCATCTTGCCGTGAAAAATTGGAAAAGAATATACATGTTGGTATACTTTTTTTAATAAAAGGGCAATATTATTTGCTACTCTTTTATTTAAAATATATAATACATATTCAGAGATATTCTAAAAACTCAACAATTTATCAAAAGAAGTAAATGTAGCACACTCTGTGTGTTTTTTTTTTGTAAATTCATGAAATCATTTTGTAATTTAATTCCTGGCTGAAACTTAAAAGCCGTAAGAAAAAAAAAGTTAATAACGACAAGGAAAATAAAAAAAAAATACGCAACATGACCAAGAAATTACATACTCGTAATAAATTTAAATCCTTAAAGCATTGGAAGAAAAAGTAAGTAAAACATTAAATACTTGTTTATTTATTCATACAAACCAGAACTTTAAAATATATAAATATATTATATAAAAAAAAAAAAAAAAAACTGTTCAAAACTCATTGAACACTATTGGTCTTATTTATAAACGTTGTCTAACTTTAGACAACTGTCCACCTTTGAAAAATATGTTCTAAAACCTTGTTTATTGTTGTCTTATAGCTGCCTAACTTAGACACAAGAGTAGATTGTCTTAACCGTGAATAATGTGACATTTATTTTTATTAAATAAAGCATATTTCCACCAATTTGAAAATAGTTAGACACTGTCTAAGTAGCCAAAAATCTAATAAATACGACTGTATATGTAGGTAAGATAAGATAATATTGTTTTCTTAGGATAACAAAAAAGTTGAAAAACAAAAATACAAGATACTAAACAGAACAAATATGAAGCCTTATGGCGTGTTTCTAATTACTTTTTGTAGTTTAAGTGCATGGTGTCATGGCCACCAGGATTGAAACTTTGTAATAAAGTGAAAAGAGTCCTAAGTGCTCCACATTTTACTTGCGAAATATATACAGGCACTACGTAAATATATGGCAAGTTATGGACTCCAACTCAAGATTTTCTCCAAACCTGACATTGCAATGATAGCAAAGTCGAAAAAAGTGTGTTTCGCTATTTTTTCCGTCTGTCTGTCCTTTCGACTGCACCCTAAACGGGGAGGTGTTTAAACTTGGTATCTAGCGTTTTTAACGCATTTCCCCGATACATTTTTCTCTTTTTTTTTTAGGACCAAAACTAACAGTAGAGAATGCTTTAAAAAGTTTTAAAAGCATTGTATAACAATATTTTCAATTTTAATTTTTTTTGTATTTTTAGAAAAAACTTTAAACATTTTTTTTTTTTTTTGAGAACTTTATTCTAAAACGACTGGATCGAATTCTATCATACTGTTAAGCTCCCATAGAAATGTTTAAAACCCGCTAAAAATTTAATTTTTCTCAAAAACGACTCGTACGATTTTTTTGGCAGCTTTTGGCAATACGATCTACCATAATGTTTGAAAAAATTTTATTTATCGTTTATTGATGGTATCTTTCATAGAACCATTTTTTTTTAGTTTTCGATAATCTCACTATCTGTTGAAAAGATGTTGATGATATTTTTACACAAGAGCTTCTAATAAGAACAAATAATATTGCATACCAAAATTATCAAAACAACAAATTTTCGAAATTCGATATTTCGAAAATGGGTGGATGATTTTTTTTTGTCAATAATAATTTTTTAACTTTAATAAATGCTAAAAAAATGCGTACCATTTTTGTTTTCATGGTTTTTATACGTTCGAAATACTTTCAAGCATAAATTTCTGTTATAATTTTTGAATGCAAAACAACTTGAGGAATTTTTTTAAAAGTAAAATTAACTTAAACATGATAAACCATATTTGGCATATATTTTGCAGTAAACGATTAACTAAACAAAAAAAAAAAAACACACATATCGTCCACTTTGGCAAATTGTACAGAAGAGCTAAAACAAAAACAAAATAAAGTTCTCATTAAGATTCTGCAACAACTACGATACATTGGAGAAAAGTGATTAAAGCAATTAGTGCAGAATCTATTTCTTGAGAAATCATTGATATCCTTGAATGCTAAACAGAAATTAAGTCCTTTTTTCGCAGAAATTTTATCTTACAAGCATAAGGTTATAATTATTATTATTAGTGTTATTATTTTGGGGAAGTATGTAAATTTAAGTTTTATTGATTTTTTTTTTAATGTTAATATAAACAATCAGTGTAAAGTTTTTAAGTATTCATAAACATATTAGAAAATTTTCTTGTGCAACACCTTCTGTGTTACAGGTTAAAAAAATATATTCTTATAAAGCATTTATTCCCATAGCTCTTAAATCAGTTAAATTGAAATTAAAAACTTACCATCCAGCATCATAATGCTAAGCTTTCAACAACCCTGATATTTTTATTCTCTAAAGACTTTTGTCGACATATTTTTATTTAAAATCCTTTCATGCATATGGTACTATTTTATGCAGTCAGTTTATGTCATACAATATAATTAGCATAACGACGCATTGCTTTGCCATCACTGCATATAAAATGAGTTTCAGTGTCCTCTTTTTATATCAAATAGGTCTCACTTCAGTCATTGGATAAAGCTACAAGTTTGTATGTGATTATATTTATGTATATCACATTCTTAAAATTCAATTTTTGAAGTAATCTCATTTTATTTCTTGTTTTGAGTTTAAATGATTTAGAAAATTTGAGGACAAGTTAGGTATGTATCATAATTTTTTTTTATTTAAGTGATTATACTTTCGGAACAAAACAAAATTTGAAGTATAGTACACATCTTTTTCGAAAATCACTTGCTAATAAAGCGATATTTTTCCCATTTTCTATGAATTTTTTTTTTTAATTTATGGTAAGTTAAAAGGGGTTGATGATACACGAAACCACATCTATACTCATTCAGATCTTATTAGACCTATACTACGCTCCCCAGTGTATATACTTGTGTGTATTCTTGAACGGACTAAATTTGTATAGGATGCGTCCTTACTTTCAAAGTAAATTAAATTAAATATTAATATTAAATAATAATTATTAATACATATGTACCTATTATTAATTATATTAAATTTATTGCCGTAACTTAAGATCAAAGTTGGGAAATAATGATTTAAAAAAATTCAATATCAAATTGAAATCTCCCAACACTTTTCCAATGACTTTTAAATGTAATTGAAGAATTTCGATTACTAATAAGTAATTACATGTAATTGGAAAGCCTCAATTAAAATTGCAATTCATTTGTATTTATGTAATTAAAAACAAAAGTACAGTAGATGACGGATATAAGATACAAAGAATTCTTTTTTTAGACCTATGTTTTCTCATATAAAAAAAATTTATATAAGAAAGAAAAATTTGTATACATTAAAAAATGTATATACATACATAAAAAATAAATTTACCAAAAAAATTAATTGTTTTCTTAGACAACATTTTTAATAAACCACAACAAAATTTACAAGGGAACATTTCTTTAAAACGTTTAATTTTCTATGTAGTGAATGAGATTTTGTATTTTTTAAGTTTCAAATAAATTTGTATGGCTCAATTTAAATTTTTTGTCTGCTTTTAATAACCTGCTGTTCCTATAATGACACTAAAAATTCACCTTTGCTTACAGCGGCGACAGTGTCGTTTTGACTTTTCTTGTGAGGATTGGGGGAGAAATCCAAAAATTTTATCAAGTCACAACAATGCTTACAAGGAATATTCACAAGAGCTTGTGACTTGTGACTCCTCACAAAGGGCAGAATCCGGATGTTAGTTTAGTCAATTCATATGCCGATCGCGGTTCTGCGGTCATATTTTTAACCACCCCAAAAGAAGGCAAAAATGCATTTTTGAGCACAATACAAAATAATATTCTAGGTAAGATTTTAAAAACTCTTTTTTTTATTATTTTTTCAAAATTATTTTAAGCAAAAAAAAGTGTATAGGTACATTTATTTAATTTGGTTGAGAGACTCAGATTTAAGTTTCGTTTTGGTCATTTTTGTTCCCCTGCAATTTGATCGGGACCGAGAGGATACGAAACTATTTCGCTTAAAGATGAAAACGCAATTAATTTTCATCAAATTCGAGTTTGGACTACGCTATGATACTTTTGTTATCATTAAGTTAAATTGAGATTTTGGTTTATTCAAAGTTTATGGTTTTATAGATTATGAGTTGAAGATTCCTAATTTTCACCATCTCGATGTTAACCAGTTTTTTTGAGACAAAAGCGGATCTTAATACATCATCACCTCGAGTTCCGGTGCTCGCAGATTATTTTTACATATACATATATGACTAATAGTATAAAACAGATGTGTTAATTTTTCGATTGAAGTAATAACATTCATAATTTTTCCCTAAAATCTTAAAGCCATATAAATCGTTACTAAATTTCTTTAACTTTTAACTTTAACCATAGAGTATAATATTATGGTTTTTCGTATGTAGCTTATATGTATAAGGACACACACAGAGTCAACAACAAAAAATTTACCTTAAGGATAATTTAAAATTTAAATTCCCCAAAGAAAAATTCTGAATTATGATTTTATTATCATTTTTATCTTTTCTCCTTTTTAGTTACGAGAATATTTGCAATTAACTTAAATCTCCATTTTTACAACCAACAACCCCTCCTGTAATCTTGTTATCAATAAAAATTTAATATAACGGTCTTTCCTAAAACGAGTAGATAGAATGATATACGTAAACCTTAATACATAAACAATGTTGTAAAATTTTGACCACCAAAGTCGTCATCTCAAGCATTCAGGAAACAAAATCCAATGTGAAATTTTCAGAATAAAATCAAATCCTTAAACACATTTACACATATCCGTTGTGATAACTATTATATCGACATCGTGAAGCTGCTATCGTAACCAAAGATTATCATAATGGGTTCTATATATAGATATATGTATGTAGATACAAATACAAAGGGTATACAGTATTTACTTTAGCTTTACCGTTATTTGGCACACACATGGAGATTGGAGATGAGTTAGTGGTCGTGGATGATTGCTGGTTTGGTGAAGTTGGAGTATTTTTGTGTTTAAAAATATCAAGATATATTTCATTTCTCAAGTAGATATAGCAAGAATAATATAATAATTCAAAATAGTACATAAAGGCGTTTTTTTAATCATTTTTAACTGCTACGGTTTTTGCATTTTCCTCCAAAACATAAACTAACTTTGATTGTAGTTGCAGGCACGAAGTTCGAACAAAATTATTGCACTTTTTGGGATCTATACGAGTCACAGTTTCGAAATTTGAATTTTACATTATTTCCCTTACTATTTTTTAGGGTTAGCTCTGATGTCTTTTGTTTTACATCCGATCAAAAATCATTGCAAAAAAAAAACAATCCTGTAATTGTTTGTAGTCTAATTTGTTCGAAATGACTTCCTACAATAAGGAACTAGGATAAATGAAGATAACAAATTACATTTTTAATAGCTTTTTCTTTTTCATTCGTATATACTTTTCTTTTAGGATTCGTTACCAAAACCACAAATCTTCGAAGTTGAAAGGAAGAAGCTGTTCCCACTGTGGTTAATCACGAAATGGTTGAGCTGTTACTTCCAGATTCTCCCCACAACAACTGCAACAGCAACTTCAAACTATACGACAATGACGACGAGAATAACGATTAAGATGCATGGAGAGATATAATTAATTTGCATTGTATCGCTAAGATAATTTTTGTATAATCATTTCAATAAATTAAAAAAGAGAAGATGAATGGCTATTCAAGCAAGCTTGAACTAATATCTTCAAGAAAATATGGTTGAGCTGTGACAACGTACAATGGTACAGTTCCACTGGGACGACAATTTATTGTGTACAAAATAATTATAAAATGTTATGAGTGGAATGATTCATTTCATTCATTTAATTTCTACAAAAAAAATTATACGGTTTTTTTAAAATGATGTATTCAGCACAATCCATATCAGCCTCTGTTTTATGTCTGCCGATTATGGAGAATTATGTTGTTTAATAATACCTACATTCATATAAGTAAAAAAAGATACATTTTTAAAAAGGCCTATAAGAAAAGCCTAAGTCCACGTTTTCGGGATGCGGGAAAGCGAATTCATCAATACCTCCGAAATAATTGGTTTAAGCGGGGAAGACCAAAGTTTTGCGCAATTAAATCATTTTCATTTTTTTTTGTCTATACGCGGGCAAAGTTTTCGAGTTATGTGTCATTTAATTTTTTTTTTTTTTAATTTACCACATTGTGCTCGTTATCTGAGAAGCTTACGTAAATCGTTCCCGTTATAAAAATTGAAGAGCCTTGAACATTTTGATAAATTGTGTAAGATGTTGCAGTTTTGCAGGATTGGCTGATTTTTGGGTTAAAATTTAAAAAAAAATATACTTTACAGCGATTATGTCGATATGGATTTTTAGAAAGCCAATGAAACCAAATCCCCAAAATTTCATACACCTCAAGTCTAATTTAAAAAAAAAAAAAACATTCACCTTCAAAATGTTACATATTTGAATGTCTGTCACCAGAATCCAGCTATTTAAACATTGACAAAATCGGCGAATAAAGTATTTTGAATTGTTTAGAACTATGTAAATTTTCATCCTATATAAAAGAATTTTTCCTTCAAACTACCTTTTATCTTAAAACTGCTTCAAAAACGTAATAAACGCCAAAAATTTTGCTCCAAGGTCTTTTAATATTTAGACTGAATTTTTTTTAACTTAATGTTTAACCATTATAATATAAGACCGTTTTCGATAACGTCAAATGGCGGTCTTTTTTTTACGAATTCGTTAAATATGCGATCGTTAACCTTGCATAAAATCTGTTTGATCAACGTCAGCCTTTTTTTTTTGTAAACGTTTTCAACGTTAACGAACACGGTCTCTGGGTTTTCAATATTTTTGATCTTAAGTCTATTTTTTTTTACTGCAGAGTTGCAAATGATTTTATTTAATTTCGCATACAATTTTCGTTTTGGGTTTTTGAATAGTTAACTTTTTCAGCCTGATATATATCTACTACGAGTAAAATACATACATATATCTTTTTTACTGTATCATAAGGCAATCCATTTGTTGAATACAACCTTTGAATGTATGAAATTTTAACGATCACTCGGGCGTATACGTACTTTATTTTTATTTTTATTGAAAGTGATGTTTTAACTTGCTTTTCTCGAAAACTGTTCAACTGATTTTTTTTTTTTGGAGAATGTTCTCAGAAATTTTATAAATTTGATAATAAAATTTTCAAAAAAATACGTTTTGAATTTTAAAATAAAATATTTTTTTTTTTTGAAATCTAATTATTTCTAAAACAAATTGGCCATTTTTTTTTAATTAGTTTTGATACTAAAATTAAAATAAAAAAATACGTTCTGAATTTTAAAATAAAACATTTTTTTTTTTAAATCTACATAATTACTCCGAAAACGACTTGTTCAATTTTTTTAAAAAAATTAGTTGCGTAAGTTTTTAACACAATCTATAGAACATTAAGAAAAAACAACCAAAAATAGTATGTATCGCGTACTATACAACTGTTAAAAATCCAAAAGAATATCTTTACTAATACAATTGTAAGAGTCAAGTAAACTTTTATTATTTTGTAATTCATATCCTGATCTGATCTCGTATTTATACATTTTGTCTTACTTTGCACAGCCGTCCAAGCCATAGATAAATAGTTTTATTTATAAGATTTCCCAAAAACACTCTTTGACAGTTGTCCAGCTAGCCACTGTCTAAATATCTTCTTATTTATAAACGCATTCCAACATTTGTTTTAATATTTTTCCATATATTCACTGATGTCCCTGTAATCTGTCAATTTCTACTGAACATTTCCACTTTAGAATAGGTTTTAGACAAACAACTGCAGTTAGATAATCGATGAAACATGTTTATGAATAAGGTTTATAAATAACACTGTGAATGCCTAAAAGTCAAGGGACATTTTTATTTTCTACAACTATAAAATTTTTGTCTTTTTGATGGAAATTTTCTTCATTTCTAAAACAATCATACTCTTTAAATGATTGCCTGTTGGCGGCCAGCTCTCAAGATACTTATAGGTTAATTGTTAGTAAAAGAAAAAATATTACTGTTTATATTACTATCATCGCCATACAAATCGAGAACATTTTGGTGATCAACTCCAGTAATATTCGAAAAAGTTGACATTTGTTCAAGTTAAAAATAATAATATTAACAAGAAAATTGACATTTGAACTGCAGATTTAATAATAATTTATAAGTTTCACTGCAATGTTAAAAAAATATATTGCAACTAAAAATAAATAAACTATCTTAGGGTAGACTGTTAGATTTTTTGTATAGTTTTTAGTTTCTTTGATGTGAGGTAAGTAAGCCTAAAAACACGACTGGGTGGTGACACTTTCGGTGTTTAAATCAAGAAAGTTACAAAAAAGTTATTTGAATAATATCCAACTAAATAACATTATCTATATAATTATATTTTTCAGTGTTTGAAAAGGGATGGGATCCAAAATATTTTGAATTATTTATTCGTATATGTTGTCACCGATTATGTAAAGTCCGCAAGTCACACATTTTCATTTTATACTAGTACGCAGCTTGAGCTAAATTTTAGTCCTCCAAACGTCATCTAAGATTCTATGGAGATATTTTTAAATAAGGATGTGTCACCAATATGTTAAAATTTTAATTCAAATACATAAATTGAAAATATTGACAGTTGATTTTTTATTTTCTCTATTATGGTTACATAATCAGTACAGAAATACGATGAATAACTTTTAAATGTATTATCTACTCCAAAAATATCATTGCGCCACAACATGATATGTAAACATAAAGTATCGACTTATTAATTTGTTGGGAGAGTGTTTATTGTTTGCGTGTTCGCTAGGTGGCTAAAAGGATTTCAATTCTAATCCAAGTAAGTACATACTTGACTTTTTTCAAACAAAATAATTTTGTATACCTTCTTTTAGAATAAAGAGGAAAGTAGCTCATCGATAGAGACGAATGGAATAGAACAAATTACCCCTTAAAGAGATATAAAAAATGGCTCCCAGTGTCATAAATATCACGAAATAAAAGTTACGAATTCATAGAAATAAATTTGAATGTACAACCAAAAGTTATCAAATTGCATGATAACCAAATCGCAACGATGGTCGCAAACCAAAAAATATTTTTTTTTGCAAATTGACAAAAAAAATAGTTGTAATTTGCCACTCAAGTAATAATTTAGTTTTATAAAGCAGGATTTTTTTTCCACGACATATTTTATTTTCACACAAAATTCAAGAGTTACCGAATTTGTCAAAATTTAACTCGAGAATTATTTTATCGAACAATTATTTATTACGCTAAATTTTAACAAATATCTAAGTGATGTACTTTGATAAACAAAAATTAAAATTTGTGATCGGAACTGCATACAACTCGGTTAAACTACTTGGCTAAAATTTCTTGGATAATTTCTTATAAGAGCTAAAATTGAGTGCGAAAATAAAAGGAAATGTTTTCTTACATATAACATATTACATATTATTTAATTATATAATCAAAAATATGTATTTACTTCTCAGTGGATTTTTACTTTATTTTGGAAATTGCAAGACGTCAAATTCGACCCTGTTCACTTTACTTTCTGATTAATCAACACCCGATGGATTTACTTTAAATTAGTCAGGGGAGTGATACCAATTTCAATATCATATTATGCTGAATTGCTGACAATGTATAAATATTATTCTGACACCATTTTGCAAATAAATAATAAGAAATGAGATAACACAAGAAATATGAAACTGCTTATTTTTGTATGCAGATTATATGTATGTACATACATATATACATATAATGACAGAGCTCCGAGTGCCATCATTTAAATTCATGTGTTGTTTTAATGAACTGATTATTTTCATTATTTTGCATTTACACGGCGACCATATGTCATATTTTACGTACATATGTATTATCACAATCGTATTTTATGACAAATGGAAGAAAATGGTATTGAATGTGGTGTTTTATTATATATATGGTCGTGTAAATGCAGCATAATTTTTCCAGATTTCTGACTTAAATTATGGTAGTTTGTCAGGCTTGTAAAACCAGCATATAAGCTTTGAGTTCGTGTAAATCAATCGTGCTTTTTATGTTCATTGTTGACCATTGTTATTGACAATATCATTATTCCTCATTTTATCATTTGTAGGTAAAGAAAAAAAAAGAAAAATAATAAAAATTATTTTTAACTTCCAAGCACAGGAAGCAGTGAACATATATTTTAACCAACATTTTTGTTGCTATATTGACACCACGTGTTAGTTTTATCAACACCCGAGGGACCTCTTCCATTGTTTTAACCAAAACAGCAATAATGCCAAGAAAAGTTTTATTACTTCATTTTATATCATTATAGCTTTATTTGAATTTGTTTGATACTATCTTCAGAACTCCACACGGAGTGCTCATGATTATATACAAAAAAAAAACTTAATTAAAGAGTCACTCATTCTCGGCTTTGTAGTACTCTAAGCACTAAAACTAGTTAAAGTGGGTTGCAAAGGGTATACATTAAATGAACCACTAGGCTCATCTTAAAATCACTGTGGCACGCAACGAGTCTTGAAGGTTCAAGTAAATTGTTTTCTATTTTTTATAATAATTTAACATGAACGATTCCACAGAGTTTTGGGTATAGCAGTTAATTTTAAATTTTATCCTAACATGCGCTGCTTATGTATGATTATAAAAGTCAACATTATTTGAGCTTTTCAAGCGGGGTTACAGTTGAGCGTTTCGTTTTTGAAAATCTCACTAATCAGTAACTTAAATTTCGCATGAAAAACTAGATACTATACCACTGTATAACATTTTGAAAATAAATTATTTATCTATAATACTTTATTATTTTGTGTTAGTATATAATGCACAACGGGATTTCGCGAACTTGCTCTAAGGTACGTTCACACTGTGGTTTTAAAGTCTGATTATTGTAAATCTGTTTTAATCTTGTAAATATTTATATGTACATCCTTTTAACCTAATTTTTAAAGAAATAAATTAGTCGTGGGAGCTTATATTTTATGCGACCTGCAAAAGACTTATATATACTTTAGATTAAGTAAAAATTAATAATATAGCATTTTGTTGGATATTATGCATCCATTGATCTTATAGTTTAACCTGAAAAATTGTTAAAGAATCAATGTAAATATAGAAATAAATTGATTAAGCAACTTCTTAAATTAAATAAACACTATTCGATTTCTTTAACAAATCATAATTAATGAGAAAAATTGTTGTAGCTGTTTTTTTACAAATAATTGATCATGCATATATAAAATTTCGTTAAAATATTTCAGAAAAAATGGTACGCCTATTTTTTTCTAATTATTAAAGTGTAGTTAAGTATTCAATTTTGAAAAAAATCGAAAAAATCGGGTTGAGTTCTATACCTCGCTTTTTATAGTCCCTTTTTGAATCCCGTTTTTTTTTTTAATTATAAAAAAAACCCGTTTTACAATCCTTTTGTTTTATAATCCCTTTTTATACTATCAAAACTGCTTGTTGTATTTTTTAGAAAATCGCTCTATTTTTTTTAAAATAATGCAACTATTAACTCTAATTTTTGAGATCGACAAAAAAACTATAACTCCAGCCTATAAAATCTTGGTGGTGGTGTAATTACGAATTGTAAAAAATTGGCATTTGGCAGGTTTTGACGGAATTTTTAAAATAGAGATTATAATCTAATGGGATTTTTATAGTAGGCAGGATTTTAGAAAACATGATTTTAAGGAAAATTTTCCGGGATTTTTGAAATAATGGGGATTTTAAAAATCGGTATTCCAACTTCCAAAAAACTTGTCTTCTCGTTTTTGAAAAATCGAATTTTCATAAAATTTATTTTGATTTTTTTTTTTTAAATTTTGGAATGCAAAATTATTTAAACTTAGCTTTTGCATACAAAATTTAATTTAATTTAATCAAAATTAGTCAAACAGATTATGTGTTATGTGAGAGTTACCGTCCATAATTGATTAATGTTAGCTTATGATAAGCACATACAAAAATTTGAATTGAAATCTGAAAAATCGTTTTCGAGAAACATAAGAGATTTTCCTTAACGGACACACATTTACCGTAGATACCGTTAGTTTTAGTTAGAAGAATAAATAATTTGAAAATGTTGGTATAAAATACTAAAACATTTCGAGAAAACTGAAAAATAAAAAAAAAATTGTTCTATGCGGGAGATGCCATTAACAATCATTTTCCGTTTTTCATTTTTGTCGTCAAGTTATTTATTTTTATTTTTATTTACTATTTATTCTATATTTATAGTAAGAGAAAATACAACACTGATCAAAAAATGATTTTTCACTGTGTTTCTCTTGATCGAAATCTTGTGAACGCCATTGAACGTAATGATATCGTACTTCTTCCAAGAACGAGAATATTTTGCTGTGGTTTCCATCTTCTGCATATGATCCTTTTTTTTTAAGTCAATATTTTCTACACGTCTTATATGAACTTGAACATTTATGGTTAATCATAAAAATCTATGACCTTTATTTACTAGAGGTTTGTTTGGCTTTAGATGGATAACAGAATAAATAAAATATTATGTATGGACATAAAAATATGTATGTCATTGACAAATTTCAAAATTGGTTTGTTTCATTTATAATATTTCAAATGATATATTCAGCTCTTTATTGTTTTGTCAGTCATTCAAGAGTAGTAAACAAGAAATAAAATGTGTTGTGTATTTTCTTTGCGGTTCACATTGCTTTTGTTATTAATGAACCGCATAAAAGATACCCAAAGAATTTCACTGTTTTTCTTGTTAAATAATTTTAAATTAGAATGAATTGCAAACAAATTGCCCAAAATAATTCATTATTATTTTTAACGATTTAAAATTAAGGAATAACAACCAAATATGTATACTCAAAACAAAATGTTTCATTGGTTTGTTGTTCTTTTGAGACTGGGAAGAATCTAAGAATGTATTTTTTTTTTTTTTCATTTTCGAATTTATTCTTAACAACTCAAACGATTCAATCAAATATTATTTGGTCTAAAACTTTTTTTGAAAATTTAGGTATTTACTAAATTTTAATTTTTTATTTTAAAAAAAAAGAAATATTTACCTTCCAATTTTTAACATTTGTTGCCATACCTGTCCGGCTCTTCAGGATAGAAGGTGACGATTTAAACTATGAAGGGGGCATAATTGAGGGGAAGCGCTTTAGACCTTGACGAGCAACATTTTTTTTATTTGAAATACACAATTAAAATTTATTATATTCTATTCTATAATTCAATGCTTCAAAGTCAAAAGTACGCACATATACCACAAACGACTGTAAGTATATTTATTTTGCGTTAGTTCACTTTTAATTTTGGTCAAAAACTTAATTTATATATAATGAACTGAAACTTAAGAAAAAAATTTGTTTTGACAAGGTTTAATAACAAGTCAAGTTGAAATGCCTAAAAATGCTCTTTTTATACCTATGCTGATCTAGACAAATAGTCGAATAGTCGAAATATATCAACAATCTAAATTAGCATTTTTATTTCATTGAATTCCAATTCTACTTTTCTCATTTTTGAAGTTTGTTTTCACTTTAACTTTTATTTATTTGTTTTATTTATATAAGTAGGTAAAGATATTATAAATTATTTATAGGAAATTGATAATGAATTCAGTTTAAAACAATAGTTTGGGATCCTCTTAATAGCTCGCCTGTTTCTCTTTACTTCGAGATTTTACTATTTATTTTATTAAATCTACATAAATAATAATATATTATAATTATTAAAATAATAGTAAGCAAAACTCGTTACTAGACATTGACTTAAGGAGGATTGCTACAAAATATAAATTTATATGTTTTCATTCAAATGTAAAAATAATACATATGAGGTATAATGTGAATAAAAAATCTTTTGAAACATTAAGATTCCCTTTTATTGATAAATCTAAATATGCCCTTTCTTCTTTTTATTATTCTTTTATTCGCGTATTCTCTTAAGCAAAATACCCCGAAAAAAGGGAATTTGCCATAGATCTTGCACCACTGCTAGTCAGCGGTATGAGAGTTTGATTCACATTTTACACTATCTCTAAAAGTGTTTATACAAGAAAATTATTTTCTTCAATTTATTTGTGTGCATGATCTATTAAGATTGAGTATCTGCCCTTCTAAAAAAGTTTAATACATAAATCAATAGAGTAAATAATTAACAACACCATCAGAATCACGAACCTCATTTTTTTTCCTTTTCCGATGTAAACGCTTTGAAAATGCTTCATTCACCTTGATGTCATTAATAACAATAACAAAGCCATCTATAAGATGTGGGTGTTTAAAGGGTGCAAAGAAAATATACAACATGTACATGATTTACATCTTCTATTAATTTGTTTGGAATTCAATTGAATTTAAACTTATAAAATAATTTTAAATAATGCATTGAAAAATTCTTTTGTTTTGACAAAACTTATTTAAAAAAATCGAACGATAATTGTTTAAACAAATTTCATAAAAAAAACCCTTCGGAGAAAAAATAGGTGGAGAAAAAAAATGCTTTTAATCTTTACACTCACTACCTTAAATAAATATATAGTCCTGTTAAACTTATAAAACTAGATAAAAATAAAATCTACGACTGCGTCACACGAACTTGCTCTTATGTACGATCTTACTGTGGTTTTAAAGTCTGATGATTTTAGATCTATTCATCTTATTTTAAAAAAAATAAATTAGAAATGGGATTCTATATTTTATGACGCCTGCCAAGACCGTAGTTTAGTTTAAGATAGTATTATGCGAGTACATAAATTTGAACAATATAGCACCGTGTTGCATTATGTATGGAATTTACACTTTAGACTGAAAAATTAAAAAAAAAAAAATTAATGCATTTAGAAATAAATTGATTAATCAACTTCTGGAATTGTTTTGACACCTTTTTTTTTAAGAAAAAACAAATGTACCTATATACAATTTGGAAAACATTTTTAAGAAAAAAAAGTTGGTACGCAGTTTTTCAGCCTTTATTGATGTGGATTGTGGAGTTAAAAAACTATTTTGAAAAAAAAAAACTATCTACTCATTTTTGAAATTTTTTATCTAAAAAAAAAAATCAGTTGAGCTGTTTTTGACAAAATCGGGAATCAAAAAAATGGTTCAATGGGAAGCACCATTTGTAACCATTTTCCCCAGAATGTTTTTTTATAAATTTGTAGCCTTTTTGTAAAAAAAATTACAGTTTTTTTTTTATTTAGTTGTGGGCACATTTTTGTTAAAAATAAGATTTCATAATTTGATAAAAAAAAAAAAATTGTACGGCAGGTATCGTTTTTTTTTTTGGTCCTAAAAAAATTAAAAAAAAAACATGTCGGGGAATACCCAAAAATCGGTAGGTACCAAGTACCTAGATCTCAAAAAAGCGGAATGGTGGAGTAGATTTATTTTCTTTCTTAAAATTGGAGTAAATTTACTCCGATTGGAGTAAGGCTAAAACGCCGAGCGTTATTTTTGTTTTTATGTGTATAGTCGTTTGCAAAAAAATCTTAGATATTTTGATCTAATATTGCTCATTCATCCATAATATTTGGATGAGTTAGGTAATTAACATGAATTAACTTTTTGTTATATGATTTCACGTTTATTTCACGCTTATAATTTTTATTTGATTTGATGTGATTTTATTAGGGCTTTATTAATTTTTTAGCATCTAAGTTTTTTTTTAATTAAACTGATAAAAAAAATTGGTGTTTTTTATTGAATTGTGATTTTAATTTCTGTTCACTGTTTTTTTTTTTTTTTGTTTTATCTCAATCTCAGCAGCATGTTGTAATTTCCTTGGATTTTTTTAATATTGTTATACGTACATATACGTCATGACTTAAGGCGGCGGCGGCGACCAATCAAAAATATTTATTCACCTCATAAGACAAGTAAAATAAACTCAAACGAAATTTCCTTTTTAAATATTTTTTATTGCTATTTGTATTGAGAGTCAATTTCTATGGCGTAGTTTAATAGTCTCTAAATCTTTCCTACAACATCCTTTGTTCATATTGGTTTGCATCTTATGAGAAAATTATGATAAGAAGTATTTTAAATTATCTAAAACAAAAAAAATCCATATAGATACATACGTTTAAAATACCCTCTTTGCAATATTCAAAATACAAATTGGCCGCAACGCAACAAGAGACAGTCTTAAGCAGCTTAGGACAGCATATATTAATTTATGCTAAGAATTTATAAAAAATATTCAAAGCAGGTCTGTCGAAGTACCTTTCTTAGTGTTAGCATTGTTCCCAGTTTCTTTAAATTATTTCCTTCAATTCTTTTTCGATTTTTAAATACTTGTGATATATACAAACATAGCTACTATATGGCAAGTTATGGATTCTTAAAAAAACGAACTCGAGACTTTGACCAAAGTTGACATTACGATGATAGCTAATTCGAAATAAATGGGTCTCGCAATTCTGTCTGTCTGCTTGTCCTTTCAACTGCAGCCTCAACGGCTGGGTCGATTTTCTTTAAACTTGGTGCCTATAGCGTTTTCTGGACATTTCTTTTTTCATGTTTTTACGAAAAAAAAACATCTTTTCATTTTCGATTTTCTTAAAACGGGTTCAACTGATTTTGATCAATTTTTTATAGAGAATTTTCTAAAAAGTTTTGTATAATACTTTTTTTTTTATTTTTAACTCGATTTTTATTAAATTTAACACCCACTTGTTTTTTAACATTATCTAGCAGATTATAAATAAAAATTATCCTTATAACCTCTCATAAAAGTGTTAGAAAAAAGCGGTAAGAAAAAACCCATTTTAATCAATAACGACTCCTACGATTTTGATTAAAATTTCTATATAAGCTAATGGCGGACCAATTTCGTTCTGAAAATGGTTTTCAAAATTTTATATATGAAATTTTGTTTTAAACCACTCCAAGGATTTTCAAAATTTTTTTCTCGAAATTTGTGTAAAAAATCACATGGTGTACATAACGTTGAGGTCAAAACAATTTCCAAGGTTGTTTAATAATTTTTTTTTTCTAAATACATATATTGATTTTTTAACAATTTTTCAGTCTAAACTGTAAGTTTCATACATATTATGTGCAACACGGTGCTATATTGTCCATATTTATGTACTCACACAATACTACCTCAAACTTAACTACGTTTTTGGCAGGCGCCATAAAATATAGGCTCCCATAACTAATTTCTTTCTTTTAAAAGTAGACATTTAGAGCA
Source organism: Epistrophe eligans (assembly GCA_951394125.1). Classification (NCBI taxonomy): domain Eukaryota; kingdom Metazoa; phylum Arthropoda; class Insecta; order Diptera; family Syrphidae; genus Epistrophe; species Epistrophe eligans. The sequence goes on from OX596028.1 coordinate 58,652,561, forward strand.
AGTCCGTGCGACCCAGTTGTGCATTTTATTTTAAAAACCACCACACCTTCATGAAACTAGCTATACCCACTCACAAATGAAATAAAAAATAACTAAGTTAATTTCCATTTCTAATTTCAATAGATGTTTTTTGTCTGCAGAAGTTCTAATGCTGCTGCCGCCTTCACCGCCCCTCTCACTAATATAATTTAATAAATGTCCTGATAAATAAATGGCAACGTGGTAAAAAGCGCGTCAAAAATGTTTAAAGAACCCATACAGTCGACTCCACTTAGCTAACAACGAAATTTTACACATTTTTTGTGGTTTTCACTTAAACTTAAAAAATAATAACTTAACTAGAGCTTGGATGGCAGAAAAATTTAACCCATTCAAGAAAACACAAAAACTGTAATATTCCTGAATCTAAATAGAAATAGAAAATATTAAAGTGGAATTCAAATAAGCGAAATATTTCTATAAAAATAAATAAAAAAAAAAATTCTGCGTGATACTCGAAATTTGTTTTATTTCAGTTAACCGATTTTTTTTTAGGAAAGCGTTGTTCATGTAAGCGGAGTTGACTGTACTTTGTTTTGTTTAAGGTAATCTATTCAGTTGTAAAATGTTTCTTATTTGGGACTTGGGTGTTCAAGATGCCACAAATATAAATGGTATACACTTAATATATAATTTGCTATTTTTTAATTGATGGTCTACCGTACCACTAAAGGTACACCTTTTTTAATTGGTTAATATAATACGACAAGAATTGATTTCGTATAAAAAAATTTTGAAGTTCCGCTTGACTTGAAAAACACTGGGTGTCTGAAGTATATCCACTGGCGAGAAGGAGGAGGGCCCTGGCTTGACGCGCATAAACAGTAAACAGTACCTACCTTTACTATAGATTGACTAACGACACTGGCGTAAAATTTAGTACGAAAAAGAATTTTCCTAATTTTAAATGAGTTAGCATCATGTTATCTTTTTAACATTAATTTTATTTGAGTTAAAATCACCAAATCCTACTGACTAAAAATGTCACTTTGAAATATACAAATGTGAAAATGTTATGCTTGCTTTATTTTTTGGATGAACTGTAACTGCTTTAGGCGTGTTCAGGTGGAGTTTATTAAAGTTAGAAAATTGTTCAGTAGTAATCATGTTAATATTTTAACATCAGACTGTTTAAAATTTTGCGCCATTTTCTTTAATCAAACAAAATAATATAACGATGACGTAAAGTGGTTCATTTTTGTATGATCTATCGATTCTGAATTTAGATATATTGGGATATGTAAATCAATTCAGATAATGCTTTTAAGTCTAAACATGATTTATTTAACTACATACATAATATTAATAATACTAATATTGTTCAACGATTACAATAAAAACAAGAGAAATTTCAAAGAGATTGATCACGTTCGAGAATGAATTGAAAGCTATCCAAATAAGTTTGTGTTATTGTGAAATCCCTTATGAAAAAAAAACAGTTGATGCCACAACAATCCAATTTATCTTGAACAAAAATAAATGAACAAGACTCGCTCTTAAATCTCCTAGCGGATTTGTTTTTTTTTTTCAATGCCCAAAAAGTCTTTGAATTTCAACCCCAAGGGAAAAACGGACGGCGGCGCGGCGCGCAGTACGGAAAGAACGCGACTCAGTTGGCGCACGCCATGCCATCCAGGAACTGAACCAAGGAAGAGGAACTGAACCAACTTGACGTGCTTAACTTAAGAACACTAGCTAGGGACCGAGTAGATTGGAAGAAGCTTATTGGTTGAGACCTGCTCCAGCTCTGTTTCGGACTGTAGCGCCACCTATATGATATTTTATTTGACTACAATGCTGCTTCCATTAAACAACCTTTGCTTTAAAAACAATTCGTTATAAAAATTTAAAAAAAACATACCTTGCATTTTATAAATTAAAGAAAATAAAAAAGCTATTAGCTCCAAATAAAAACCCCGACGCCGCCGCCACCCCGACACCACTAAATTCTTCATAAAATATGATTTCATAATTTTTTTTTTTATTTTAATTTTTTTTTTAAATACATGTGTGAACTCCCTCTTAGTAGAATTCTCACGGGATATACAAATTAGTTGGTCTTTTGTTTTTTTTTTTGTTTAAAAGCATTTATTGAATTTAAAAATAATGTTGCAAAAATTAAATAAATAAACAGAAGCTTCTGCTTTATGGCTTATTAATTCATTATTAATATATCAACATATTATTTGAACAAGATTACTTGAAAAAATGTCAATTTTTGATTAAGTCAATCACCATAGCCGCAGTGTTCGCCCGTTTCAAAAAAAGATTTTATTTTAAAAAGGCAGTGTTGAACCTCATCCGGTTCATCGTATGTCATTTCAATTGCATATTACAATATTCCAATTGCGTTTTCAAAACATTCTTTTTATCATTATTATTATTATATTTTATTCATAGGCTATCAGCTCTAAATGTTAATTATTTCGGCTTGTTCTTCGGCTTCAATCTCATCATCGTTAGCATCAGCAGCATAAGTAGTGCTTGATAATCATATATTAATACGAGTTGTGAGAGGGTTTCCGCAAAAGAAAAAAAAATGGGCTTAGATGGACCTAGAGGAAGTTCGACTAAGAGGTAGTCGATTGTATATTAGTTAGCTAATTTTAAGTATTTCATAATACATAATACACATTAAGAAACAAAATTTCACAAAATATTAGTGTGTCGTTTTTAAAATATTGATTTTTCATAAAAAGAAATTAAATCAAAAAAATATTTTTCTTCAAAATATGCAATATTTTTTCGACCAATTTTAATATAAATCCGTTGAGCCGTTAATAAGAAAGTTGAAAATTTAAAAGGAAAAACAGTTTTTGGTAGGTACCAATTAATAACAGTTTTTCACCAAAATGAAGATCATACCTAAAATAACACACACATATTTTATTTCAGTTCAGAATAAATACATTTTTTATATCATGTAGTTAGAGCCAAAACATCTTTCATAACGGTTGTTATGAAAGCAAGATCTTTATTTTCGGAAAAAAGAAAAAATTATAATTTCACCTAAAATTAAAATATTAAATTGGTTCAATTGAAAAGCTTCAGTGGTTAGGGCTGTAGGTCAAGGTGAAGATATGCAGACATACAAACAGAATGACCGCAAGTAAAAACCTTTAACAGACCACCTGCTTTGCTTAAGTTGTAATTAAGTTCCAAAATAAACCTTTCAAATCTTTTATAATTGCTTTTAAATTAAATAATATCCGTTTATCTTTATGTAATCGGCTTACTTCCATGACAATAATGAAGTTGAAATTAAAATTCTAGACAACCACATAATATATGTACATAGGTACATAAGTAAGGTACATACATACATAAAAACAAGATCACATTAACTGAGGATAAACCCATTTATAATTATTATTATTAAAGCATTGGGAAATTACCTATGTATTCAATACTATATTACTTCTGGAAAAATATTACTTGCTTCGCATAAAGAATGTTAAATGAAATTTAAATTATGGGAATAATGAAAATGCAAGCTTAAATAAAAATTGAATATAATATTTTGTAAAAAGAAACATTTTGATGGTTTTAAACTTACAAGGTTTAAAGAGCTTGTTAATTAATAGTGGTAAGGTCATGTTTAAACACCTTTAAATTTATTATGACACAAAATTTAATATTTAAAAAGAAACACAAACAACTTTTATTTTTTAGTTTAATTCATCATTCAATATGTGCGATGTTATTATTTGAAGAAGGACTTATGGTTATAATTAAACTAATTAGAAACTGCACACGATTTAGAATGGTTTTGTGAGAATTTACACTTTGTAAATGGAATAACAAACCACGCAACAATGGTTTAAGATTTTTTTTTTAAATGCGAGATGCACAGAGATACTTTAGTCACGAACACTTAGAGTAGAACGAATAGTTGGGAGGAATATTAATAACCCGACACGTTCACGTTGTGATCCCGCGGAAATACTGCCGGTCCAATGTAAACTTTAGATTAAACAGCTAAGATTTTGAAAAGCTCTTTGTGCTAAAAGCCCTTAAGTTAATAATGTTTGGGATTTTCAATGCGCAGGAGTTCTAAAACTTTCTTCAAAAAAAAGGATGGTGCGAATTAATTGTGAATGAAATCAGCTGTGGCGCTGACACGTGATGTTTTTGTTTTGATTACCACAACCAATATACTTTGCACTGGAATGGAAGAAGAAGAAGTGTGATTAACGAAGAAAAAATAATGTTCCAAGTAGCGTAAGGATTGAATCAATTCATTGTTTATAAATATTTTGTCTTCATATCTGCGTATGAGGTAGGGAGGGAATGATTATGATGATTTAAATATCATCATTGACTTCAACGCAACGTTCTGTTGAACGATATATATATTTATGTATTTCAATTTCAAAACCCTGAAATGACAAAGATTAATTTTCGGAAATAAAACTAAAACTAAATTTTGTCCAAATTTATTTTAGCTTCAAGATTATTATTTAGTCTTCCTTACGTATAAGTAGGTACGATGTACGAGTAGAAACTGCACCTACAAATTACTAAAAATGTTATTTTATAAAAAGCAAAACTATTAGTTAGGTAAATCTTAATATTAGAAATGCTGGCACTCCCTTTACCGGTGGGTACCTTAGGTACTGTCCATGGCACTCTGGGGGTGAGTGCCTGGAACCTTCGCCCCGCGGGCATACTTCGGGCAGCCACCTTATAATTTACAAAACTGAAAGAGTCGCCAGAGTATAAAAACTAATTTCCGGATTCATAAAGGAAACCCCGAAATGAGACTAAGATCAAATGTTGTTTTTGTATTACGTGTTTAAAGATAACACTGACCCGTAGATTATAAAATGCTGCTAATAGCATTTTGAGAACCAGAAAGTAATCGAACAGTAATAGGGAAAACCTTCATAGTCATAGGACATTCAGACGGTTCGAATTTTTTATTGATGCTGCGAACAGGCATACATTTTATACATTTTTACTCCCGTGAAGTTGGCACCCCAATTTTGCAAAAATTTATGTTTTATAGAGTTCTGGTAAATTTGAAAAAGTTCTAGAGTTCTTGCCCAAAAATAGCATTATAGTTCCGTTTAATCTTGGCCAAAAATAGAAAAAACGGTATACGGGGCCAACTTCAACTTCAAATTTCGGTTTTTGATGAAGAGTTCTGGAGTTCTGAACGGGTTTTGGAAATAGTTCTGCAAAATTAAAATTTGGAAAAATTACCATTGCTAGGGTGGCGAACTTCACAGTTAGTTTTTTTTGTATTTTTTCGAAGTTCAAGAGAGTTCTGTTAAGAGTTCTGCGTAGCCTCATAAGATTTCTAAACAGAACTCCAACAAACGTTTTTGCCCGACCTACATATAAAAAGTTATAGGCTAAGTAAGCTTTTAGAAAGTGATACAAAACTATAAAGTGCAGTAAGTTATCTTATTGGTAAACTGTTTGAGGTGGGCCTAATATCGAAAGAGAAGTGCCATTTTTTAAATAAGGTAAAAAGCTTTTACCTTATTTTACGCTTTTTGCACATTTATGGAATTTCTTTTATATGAAAACATATATTTTAGGTATAGACTAGCGTTACCCCGTAGTCCGGTTCGCTAGACGTTTCCTTTATTTATTTGCTAAATAAGAAAACATTTTTTTTTGTATTCAAATGAATTTTAAACTGATCAACTTGAGTTTATATAGCTCTTAATTACTATAATCATCATCATAAATACATATAAAACTCAGATTTGAAAATAAAGAAAGTGCAAATGAATAGAAAAATTATTTCATGCAAAATGAATAAAACAAACCAATGACTTTTGACTAAAAACCACTCACTTTACCTGTTGACCAACACTACGACAGCAACAACGACAAACACAGCTCGCAGGCAACAGCAACGAAAAGTAAAAACTTGAAAACGGAAAACGGTTTTTTTTAATGGAAGAAACATTTCAATTTCATTGAATTGTGTCTGAATTTTATTTGATGCATCGTCGTTCAAACTTTATATCGCAATTTAGTCTATATATTTAGAAAAATATTTTACTGACGAAGATGCACCCAAAATTGAAATGATAGAGAATAGAATCGATATTTACACGAATAACAATTTTTTCTCTCTCCAAAATTCCAAGAAATTATGAAATTCGCAAATGAGCGAAATACACTCATTTTTTGCATTTTTTAAATGAAAAAGGAATTTTTTTTTTTTTTTGAAAAATGGCGTATGTCCTTCTCATTGATTTTCTGAATATGTAGTTTAAAAGAAAAACCAAGTAAATTTATTAAAAATTAATTGAGTTCCACGTAAACACACAAAATATCAACTTAGTTTTATATATATGTATATACATAGATATAGTATATTATGTTTACAAAGAAATGGTATTTTTGTGGTATTCATCGAAGCATTTCGGATGAAGCGGGATATTACATTTCTTGCATGAAAAAACGATTTGGCTCAAACACTTGCGATATCGGAGACGCTTTTCCGTTTTGATCATTGTATACTTGATGTTATCAAAACGAACTACTTCATTAAGGTTTCCTTCCGTTTGAATTACAGGTTGAATATTTGTTTCCGATCGCAACAAGGAATCTACAACAAATGTTCTAAATTCTACATTGGTGTTTCCTAAGCAAATTTTTTGCAAACGCAATGTATCTTCCATGCTTTTACCAATGCTACGTCCAGTGTATTTGATAAAAGTGTCCAGTACCAGTTCTTTCCTCGAATTCGAATGCAATACAATAGTTGATTGTAGCCTTATCAAACATTGGATTCGTTATTGGAATGTTGACGTATTTTCTTTCAATAAAAGAATAGATGCTGAATCATATAAGCTTACAGATTTTATCATAAATTGCTCGTAGATAGATAGATATATATTGATTTATTAATTCTTTTCTCTTTGTATATAATAGATACATATTACATAATTATTTACAAAATCAGTTTAGCATGGCAATTGGCATTGCCGTCTGCCAGGATTTTTAAATTTCTCGTATATTTTCACTTAACACGTACCTATCCATTGGTTTTCTTTTGAAAATTCAACTCGATGACTTTTTGACCACTTCGGCAACTCTTAATGGAGACATGTTGATTCTTTTTTGAATGTTGAACCGACGTTTTCGGATGTTTATGCATTTTTTGAATCTGTTGGTGCATCAGCGACTTGCGGTGCGTCGTATTTTCCACTATTCTTTTGAGAGTTTAAATCCTTAAATCGACATTCTAGCTCAATTTCACCAGCTTATTCATTTAGGAACATGTTTCCATCTTCCAAAAGCTGCACATTATCATCAATTTCGTCATTGTCATTGGAGGCAAAATTATAACATTTATTTGAACTGCTGCATCTAAATTCAAATTTATTTCATCTTCTTCATCAGAATTCGGATTCATCAATAACGCTTCGAGCTCTCTAGCAGATGAAAACTTTTTGCGATACATAATGTTGATTCTTTTTTTGAACACAGAGATACTGGCTAATTATTTCTTAGAATAAAGTCAAAGGGCTTGTAAAAGGTTTTTCCAGTAGGACTTGTAAGATTTTTTATTTTCTTCCACAAAACTAAAATATGCATCCTTTTGTTGGACAGAATGCAATCAAAAATTATGTTTTTTTTTTTTCAAAAATTGGTACATTATAAACATAAACACACAATATTCTGTGAAAAAACCGATCATTCTGATTTGCAAACGCTATAATCGGAAATATTTTTATTAGGTTCAATTGCTACTACTCTAGGCGAGCGTTGCGAAAACGCAACATAGCGGTTTGATATCACCTGCCAGGCAGGCAACTCATATAAATTGCGTCAATATTATTTTAGAATATAATTTGTACCTTTATTTACCTGTAGTTGACATTATTTTGAAAAATTATAATTTTGATGACATATTTCAATAGTTCGAAAATGCTACCTAAACATTTTCAAATTATCAACAGAAAAATATCAACAACGCAAGCATTATTGATTTGAGTATATGAGGCATTGCTTGATTCAAGCACAAACGTATTCAATTTTACATTTACCACCACATTTTAAGTTAAACATGAAACGTGCTTGAATTAACCAAGCTATTTTTCTTTCGGTGGAAAGTACTTTATTTGATCTTCTTGTTCTTATTCATTGTTTATCACATATCTGCAATAGAGTGAGGACCACCTTAAAGCATTTAAAAGCATTTAAGAGTGTGTTTGCAAAAACCAATTCCTAACGAAAAAAAAAAAAAAAAAAACCACAACCAGTGTGCACTCCTATTCCATCCTAACCTCCCATCCAAACTTTCAAAAAGGCAGCCCTGGTTGTGTGACGCACTGCTTTTTCTTTTTTTGTATCTGATCTATATTTATTTCACTTCTCTTTGATTTTGATGACGATTTTTTCGTTCTTGCGTTTGCTGCTACGCGCTCCGGTTGTTTTGAGGTCTTTGTATACTGTATAGATTAGCTGGTATGGTACTCTCTTGTACTTTGATGATAATCTCTATCGTCAATTGAAATTATTATTTATATTTTTAGACTGAAATGAAGAAATTGAATCCATAAAAGTTGAACCAAGTCTAAAAAAATAATCAGTTTTATTAATTCATTTGAAGCAAGATGTCGAATCCACAGCAGTCTATTGTGTATACCAAGGTATGACAAATGTACATACAATTATTTGTGTTTACCCATTGATATTTTATTGTTTGTTCTTTTTTAATAAATTGTATGTGTGAATATTATATTAAAGCTTTTCATAAATAATGAATTTGTGGATGCAGTATCGGGGAAAACCTTTGAAACAATTAATCCAGCTACAGGAAAGGTTATTACAAAAGTTGCAGAGGGTGATAAGGCAAGCATAATATTGTTATTGATTTTTCATTTGGACATACATTTTTATTCGTCTGATGGTTATCATTTAAGGCTGATGTGGACCTTGCAGTAATTTCAGCCAAAAAAGCGTTTTCGTTAAATTCAGAATGGCGAAAAATGGAATCACAAAAACGTACCGATTTGATTATAAGGTAGGTATCTACTTACTTATGTACCTACTTAATAAAACATACTGAAAAAACACAAGAAAGATATTCAGCCTTACATTAATACATTCCACCCGGAAAATTTGACATTTTACTTTTCGCCTACTCTGAGTTTCACACGAAATTACATGTTCGAAAAAATTCCCCCTATTATTAACATTCATTTAGGGGCGGAATGAAATACCATTGACAGACTAAATTTTCACTTATTTTTAGTAAGCGAAAGAAATTTCATTCGGGCGAAACTCACTACCTTTTGAAATTCTGGGCGAACAAAACATTTGATGGTGAAATATTTTTCGGGTGAAACTCACAATAAGGCTGATTATCTTTGTTTGTCGCTCAGAAATATTTTTTGATATTTGCTGATTTAAGCAAATTTTAATTATGCATATAAGTACATACATATACAATCTTTTAAGTTTTCTCTTTATCAATCTGTTATCCGTACTAAACAAAATTATTTTTATTGAAAGGGCCGGGCGTAAAAAGATAAACTCTGGGGCTTATCATATTATTGGTCTTTTAAAAATAGGTGTACATTATTTGAATAGCTGTCTAAGCGAAAATAAAAATTTCTTCTTTATGACGTCCGTATTAATAGTAATTTGAAGTATATTTAAGAATTATTTGTTTCTCCTATTTTTATTTAAAAAGGAAATTTTCCCATTTAAACGCAATTTTGAAATTCGCTTTATTCTGAACAAACTATTCTTGATTTCTATAAAAGGCTTCCCACTTCCAAGAGGGAGGCGAAAGAACTCTTACGGGAAAAATCTGTCATGTACAAACAAAATTTAATCATAGACAATACATGTATGAAATGTATCTCATTAATATTTATTGCAAGTCAATAATGTTTCAAAGTTTATTTAAAATATCAGGAAAATAATATAATACAAATTATACTGTAAGCTATGTTTGTATGTTCATAGGTACAATCGAACCGTCACGTTATCTTTAAAATAAAAAAAATTGTAATGTTATAATTAAATTCTTTAGTGATGAACCAAATAATTATTATTATCGCCACACCTCATCAGAGTCATATATACATAAAGCTAAGAATGAAGCTATATGTAGTTTCAAATAAATTGCTTGGCTCATCCTTGAACAGATGAATTTATTAAAGTCACTAATTTTCAATAGGCAATTATTTCACAAGACCTCAAAATTCATAAGATGAAAATAATACCTATCCCATTCCTGTACAGTGTACAATGAATATGAAATATTTTGGAAACAATTAATTAAATATTATAGAAACAAAACCTAACTGCAGGACTCTGTGTTGTATGTACATAGTATTGAATTTAACGAAATAAATAAAATACACGGCTGGATCATACTAACTCTTGGGGTTCGAGGCTGGGAATTTTTAAGATTTTTTACTATACATTTATACATATAATTATAGCTCAAAGCCCTGGTAGGTAGAGTTTAAACTTTGTTTATTGTTATTTTAATTTATTTATATATCAATAAAGTTATAATAAAAATAATAATAACATATAATTAATTAATAATAATAATGATCAATATATTAGATCTACGGTAATAATAAATTAGAGAAAATGTAAAAGAAGAGGGAACTTGTTTTTTAAATTGGTAAAACAACTAAAAGAAATTCTCAAAAAATCGTTGAAATGGTTTTTCTTAAAAAATATTTATTTTTTTTTAACATAAAATTTTATCATTTTCCCAACAAAAAATTTCAAAATATCTATTGATATTACAACAAAAAAATTATTTTTTTTCTTTATAATTTATTTTTTTAATCCAAATTTGTCGAAAATCAAAAAAAAGTTCTATTTCTTTCATATCGGTTGTATAGCAGGTACAGTTATTTTTAGAGCTTACAAAAATTTTAAGTTTGCATCCTATGATGGCCACATTGGGAGCCAAACGTCAATGCTGTCGCGTTCTTCGAAAGTTTAATGGAAACCCAGCGCTTCCCTCTTTTTTCATCCCTTATTTTTCAAATCGATTAGTTTCATTTCGAATTGTTTTGACAGAAAAAAGAATATCGACACAAAATATTTCATTATTATTTTATTGCCTAAAAACATAGAGAACCAGAAAAATAAGAAACTGATGTTTACCAAATTTACCATCAATAAATATTCAATATTTACTATATCAAAGTTTAAATAATATGTCATATTTATAGAAACTTTAAAAAAAGAAAAAATTAGGTACTTTTGAAATCCGGTCATTTATTTTATTTTTAAAGTCTCCTATCTGCCCTGCAACCAGACAATAACAACTGATAACTAAATAAAGAGAGAAATAATAATATTTTGTTTGTTTGTTTATTCAGTTAAATTTCCATCTTTTGTATTATTTGTGAAAAAAGATACATACTGTACATATATTTTTCAGTACAGAAATAAAATGAAACTCAATACTAGTAGTATAGTTTGGAACTTTATATTTACAAAGTTTTAAAAACTTCAAACTCGTTTAAATTGGCGACCTCTAGATACAATATGCTTCCAAAGCGTTTTTTCGAAGTTTTTGTGCACGATTTGGGTCCTTCGTAAAGTTATTTAAAACAATTGATTTCAGGAAGTCTTACAGCAAAAGATTCGCACGGGGTCAAATTACAAAAGCTTGCATGCTATTTGAGATTGCCATTTAGTAAGATGAGATGAATAGGAAATCCTTCGGCGAAACATGAGATGAATAGGAAATCCTTCGGCGAAACATTTCGTGCATTTGCATTCTGTCGCTGTATGAGCTGTGTTTCGATCCTGTTTGATTTTTAAGTCCTCAATCTCCATTTCTTTCAATAAAGGGAATAAAAGTTCTAAACCATGGTTATTGACAACATGCAGAATCCCCGTGACCGCTTGTGAGAGTGTTTTGGAGTGTTTTTTTTTTTTAATTAATATTAAGTTCATATAAAGAAGATACCTACATAACATGTTTTAAACAATTTTAAAAAAAGTTTTGATATCATCCACCAATTATGTATATTTATTATGTATTATTTATTAATTAGAAGCTTCTGAATAAAAAAAATATTTTTAATTGGTATAGCAGATAATGAGAAACTCAGAAAACTGAAAGGTGCTATTAATAATGGTAAATAGTACCTACTAATTTCATAACATAGAAACATTTTAGTAGCCATATATTCAATAAAAATAATAGTTCCGGTTTTTAAAAAGTTGTATGAAAGGTACCGGTAATTCAAGCTATAAGAATTATTTTCAAAATCTGGTTGATAATTATAATCAGGCGCGAATCCAGTAGGTATTTCATTCTGTGTAGTTTTAAAATCGTTGGAACGATTTTTAAAAAAAAATTATTTTTTAATATATAGATACGATTTTGAATATATATTTATAAGAAAAAAAATTAGTACGCCAATTTTAAACGATAGACACATTTTTATATGGTAGGTGGTTATGATATTTTAATCGAAATCGTAGGAGCTGTTTTTGAGAAAATTGAGATTATCATTACCGGTTTATAAATATTTGCATATGAAGTACCGTTATTTTTGGTTATAGGAACAAATTTTTTCAAATTTCAATTTCAAAAAACTGCTGGGTGCTAAGTTTAATTAAAATCGACCAATTCGTTTTTGAAGTAAATATTAAGTTCTCAAAAAAAATTTGCTGCAAAACTTAAGTACCTACACAATATTTTAAAAAATTATTGTAAACATTCTCTATAAAAAAAATTGATCAAAATCAGTTAAACCGTTTTTGAGAAAATCGAAAATCAAAAAAAGATGGTTGTATGGGTGGTACCATTTAAAACTATTTTTCCGAAAATTTATTTTTATAAAATTACAGATTTTTTTTTTAAGTTGTGGGCACGTTTTTGAGGAAAAAAAAGATTTTCATAATTTGGTAGAACAAATTTGTACGGCAGGTACCGTTATTTTTGTTCTTTAAAAAAAGAAATGAAAAAAACGTGTGCCCAAAAAACGCTAGGTACCAGCTTTAAAGAAAATCGATCAACCCGTTTAGTCTACAGCCGAAAGGACAGACAGACAGAATTTCGAGACCCACTTTTTTCGACTTCGCTAACATCGTAATGTCATCTTTGATCAAAATCTCGAGTTTGATTTTTTTTTTACGAATGCATAACTTGCCATATCGCAAGTTAAAACGAAAAGCATAACAAAATTTCGTCTATAATTTCATTGGGTAATTTTCGTATGTGATTTTTCAGCGTACTATGTTTAATTTAAAACAGTTATTAAAATGTTGAGTTTTTTTTCGTAAGAAATAACTTGATTATTAGATAGTAATAAATTTAATCAAAAATACCATAGTACTTACTTTATTTTTTATTCAACTTACTTTTTAATAAAGATTTAACCATCAAATTCTATTTTATGTTTTTTAAAAAGTTATAAATGAACCACCCGATAGGTATGTAGCTAGTTCTGGTTCTCATCTACTCACATATTAAAAACTTACGAATTCCTACTTCTCTTAACTTTTGTTTTGATTTTTAGGCTAGCTGGTCTTATGGAGAGGGACAAGCATACTTTGGCCAACCTTGAAGTTATGGACAATGGAAAAACTTTTGATGCAGCTGTATTTGATATTGACTGTTCAATCGACACCTTAAAATACTACGCAGGTTGGACGGACAAATTCTTTGGTGATACTATTCCTGTGGCTAGTTTCATTTCCATGACCAAAAAGGAGCCTATTGGTGTTGTTGGACAGATCATCCCTTGGAATTATCCACTCCTGATGCTGGCATGGAAATGGGGTCCTGCGCTGGCTGCCGGTTGTACGATAGTCATGAAACCAGCCGAACAAACACCCCTCTCGGCATTGCATATGGCCGCTTTGACTAAAGAAGCTGGATTTCCACCAGGCGTTATTAACATTATAACTGGCTATGGACCAACAGCTGGTGCTGCTATATCCATGCACAAAGACATTCAAAAAGTAGCTTTTACTGGATCTGTTGAAGTGGGCCGAATTATCATGGAAGCTGCAGCTAAGTCAAATTTGAAGAAGGTTTCACTCGAACTAGGCGGAAAGAGTCCAATGGTTGTTTTCGATGATGTTGACAGTAATACTAGAATGAAAACTTTTAAAGAATTAAGTTCTAACTCTCATGTATTTTTTTTTTTTTAAGTTGATTACGCTGTGGAAGTCGCTCATGATGCTCTTTTTGATAATCATGGACAAAGCTGCTGTGCCGGTAGTCGAACATTTGTTCACGAAAAAATCTATGAACAATTTGTTGCTAAGGCTGTGGAAAAAGCAAAAGGCCGAAAAGTGGGAAATCCTTTTGAAAATGGCGTCCTTCAAGGTCCACAGATTGACAGCGAAATGTTTAACAAGGTTCTAAATTATATTGAAAGTGGCAAAAAAGAAGGCGCTAAGTTAGAATGTGGTGGAAAACGTTTCGGAGATGTTGGATTTTTTATTGAACCAACTGTCTTTTCTAATGTCACAGATAATATGAAGATAGCGCAAGAAGAGGTAAATAATTTCGAACAAATTATATTTTCGTAACTGAAAAGTCCAACTTGAAATGTTTTCTTTAGTACAATATTTGTAACCTCGTTGAAAGCAACAATATGCGTTAAACATTCTTATTTTTAAAACCACTGCCACTACCCAAATTTACAGAATAAGAAGGTGATATACTTCGGTGCAATATTTTGTTTATATCGTCTGCTCATTATACATCACTCGAATTTTTGTTGATGCATGTTCAGTGGTATCTTTGTTCAAAATCTTCAAACAAAAATAACTTAATTTCTAATCATCGAATTTTCAAAATTGGTCTGAAAGCATATTTTTCTTCATGTTGTTGACTCGAAACTGAATGATTTTAGTGAATTTCGTTCGAAGAAACATACCCCATACAGTAAAACCAGTGAAAATTACTCGAACTTTATTTTCTAATTTGCTGATTTATTTCAGTAGTACAGTATAATCTTAGAAGGTTAAGCAGATATAAAACAGAACCCGTTTATCTTTTCGAGAATTAAAATTTTGTTGAGGAAGAAGATATAGTTTTAAGTAAAAACCTTAAATATAATTTACATAACAAGTTAAAACAAGCCGGAAAGTATACTCTATACTGTTCACAAAACTGAATAACGTTACATGAATCAGACCAAAAACATTAATGTTAAAAAGAGAGCCAAGTTCTTTTATACAAAAATATGAAACGATTGACAGCCGTGAAAAGTAGTGAGATCTAAAAGAACGCCAAATTCTTACTTTATTTAATATCAAATATTCAAAGTATGATGGTTTAATATCAAATATTCAAAGTAGAGTTATACTGAAATAACTCCAAATTATTATTCTCGCACGCATTGTAACCATGGTCTCAAAAATTAATATATTAATTATAGATTTTTGCATTCGAGATTTTGCTTTCTAGACTTTGTATTTCTAGATTTTTTTCGAGATTTTTTTAATTCTACCAAATTTCATCATTCTATAGAAATCGAAAGTTCTCCATAATGTAATTAATAACGGTTCTGTGAAAGTTGCTGGATACCGCTTCCCCAAAATTTTCAATTTTTTTTTCCTTTATAATCACTTCAAGCCCTACAGCTGAACTAAATTCAACAGCAATCGGAAGTGCTCCATATAATTGGTACCTACCAATTCTGAGAAAGTGAAAAAGAAAGAAAAAAATTTAATTGGCAATAGAGCATTCATCTTTTCAAGTGCAAAATTTCATCCAGTTCGTCTTTTGGAATTGTACCTAAATGGTGAAATAATTCGTTCATCTTCCCGAACTGTTCATCTTGTAGAACCGTTTATCTTTCCTTCTATAATTTGTATTTTAAAGACAAAACTTTCAATTATTCAATTATTTAAAATTATATACTTGCCTGCATTTTAAATATATTTCTATTGTTTTTTTATTTTTTCTACAGATTTTTGGACCAGTTCAATCCATTTTCAAGTTCAGTTCAATTGACGAAGTAATTGAAAGAGCTAACGATACATCGTATGGGCTTGCTGCTGGAGTTATAACAAATGACATCAATAAGGCAATTCTTTTTGCAAATAGTGTCGATGCTGGATCAGTTTGGATCAATTGTTATGATGCTATTCTGCCACAAACACCGTTTGGTGGATTTAAACAATCTGGATTTGGTCGTGAATTGGGAAAAGATGGTCTTGATAATTATTTAGAGAATAAAACAATCACGATAAAGTTGCTTTAAACATTTTTATCCTTGAATTACATAATATATGACATACATTTTATATTTTTAATAAACTTTAATATTTTGTAATAAAAACTTGTTTGTAATTCATTACGTTCTTATCTTCGGAATATTTTGTTCATATGCAGTCGTATTTATAATCCCTTTCTAAATTTATGCTAGATTTAGCACATTGCTAAAAATCTTATTTATATATTTAACGGGATTTAATATTTAAAATTTCTCTTTTCCAAATAAGTAAGTAAATATTGAAACCAGGTTTTTTTATATTCATTGCGGAACACATTTAATTACTTTCGAAGAAGTGCAATAATTAAATAAGAAATAAGGACCCTTTTTCAAAGAACAATTTTCTAAAGAATACGTTTCGATCATTACCTTATAGTAACCGGTTCTAAAGTTATAAAATAAATAAACAAAACAAAAAAATCTCCCATACGATTTGTATGGAAAACTGAAGGTAACGATAAGCGATCTCTAAATATTTATCTAAAATACTGACATTTCAACCAGATTTATTATTGCACTAAACTGCATTTGCATTTGCGCAAGAAAACAAAAATCAACTACATTTTGGGACAATCTGCTTTGCAGGGATCTTTACGTTTGCATTTTGAAACTGTCTGCTTAGCTAAATTTGCGGAAGTTTTGCGTTTAGGAATTCGGCCGATATTTCAATTTTTTGAATCAGTCTAATGTAACTATATGTTACTATAATGTGTAAATTCTACAATTTACCGGTAAAACTTACAGCCCTATTCTGCTAAACTTTCGCGTTAAATTTTCGTATTCTCCTGTCCGTCGGAGGAAAATGAATGTTCCAAAAACATATAAATTGCGATAAAAATGAAATTTTAACAATTAGATTCAAATTCAAACTTTAAATCAGTTTCACTATAACCTCAAAATTCAAATGGGATACAATGTTTGATGGTTTAAGAACCAATCCTAAAAATGTCAAACTGCGTGAGATAGACTGTCGAGATGTTAAAGTTGCGACAAAAGGCTAGTGCATCTAGGTTATTCGAAACAAGAAAAAAATCGTATTTATTGGACTCAGCTTGCGTCGCATGTTTTAAAAACTTTGACTAAAATATTAGTAAGAATAACATTTTTTATTTTGTTTTGATAATAATTTTGTTACAAAAGAAATAGTATAGTATATTATACTAAATTTGCAAGCTAATACAAAATTAACCAGTTTAAATTGTTTTTTAATTGTTTTTTTAATTAACCAATTTCGTTGTCAGCTGTGAAAGCTGAGTACATTCTCTGATGCGAATAATTAATATCGTCGATTGATCCTTCTATCGAAGTTTTAAAATTGCTTGATATATGTGACAAGAAAGACTTACTTTAGAGGTATAAACTTCTTGCTTACGGTTTTGGCCACACTTCCAGTGACCACAGCTAGTGTTGAAAGAACCTTTTTAACTATGAAAAGGATTAAAACAGTGTCCCGAAGCGTTATGGGGAATGCAAGATTAAGCTCACTTGCTATGATATCTGTTCATTCAGATATTAATGTGGATCCACAGATAAGGTGATTGATCTCATATCAAAGAGAAAATCAAGACTTCTTTTGTTCGCCCGGAATTTAAAAAGCTATTGTGAGTTTCACCTGAACAAAATTTCGTTCGCCTACTAAAAATAACTGAAGATTTGGGTTACATTACATTCCGCCAAAAAATGAATGTTCACTCACAATAAGGGGAATTTTTCGAAACTTACAAATTTTCGGGGTGGAATGTTGTTCGGGTGAAACTTATAATAAGGCATACACTAATCTCACATTTCATTATTTGCATACCACCAAATAAATAATCAGTGGCAAAACATCATAATTAAGTGAATACCTGAGTAAAACCAATGGAAAACGATTTTGTTCACTCAAAGTTGAACATAACTTGGAGGATTATTATTTTCAACTTTCACCCATATTTGACGCTTTCGATTTTAAACTCTAGAGTTGATCAACTTTAGATTTTATCAACTGCCCAAATTAGTAGAAGTTAATGGAGTAAACTTGGGATTTTGTTTGATTTTTGCTTATTGAATCTAGTTGTTGCCTGTTTGCTCTCGACATCGGTTGTTAAAAATATAAAATATAAATTATTAAAAAATTAAAAATGTTTCGTGCTAACTATATCTGGAAGGATTGGCCATCATTTTCGTGCAGCGACGATGAAGAAAATGTTCATCTCGAAAGACGAAAATACAAGATGATTCAACGTGTTGATCTTAGCAAATGGGATGGCAGCGACTTCATCTACCGTTTTTGTATCTCAAATTTTTATACTCAAATTGATAAAACACGAGAGAATGTACTGTATACAATGCGAACTGATTACAGTGAATGGATGTAGCGACTTACTTTGCCCGGCGTTGCAACATTGAATGCATTTGCAATCTTCTCCCACGCTTTGTTCTTACCGCAATTGGTAGCACCATCCGTATTTTTTTATTTTCTGTAATTGAACATTTCCTACTCCAATGCGATTCTTACCAGCCAATCTTCCTCTTCTGGTGTGTACACAATTTTTGCACTTTTTTCTTTAGTTCTTTTGATTTGTCCAGCGGCGTTGTATAGTCGCCCTTAAAACAACCAACTGTATAACCCACAGCACAGTTATTTATTTCAAGATTTGAATAATACTTACTTGAGAGTCTACAAAGTTGTAGACTTGTGCTAATAGGGTAGTAAAAACTACCTCAAACCTTTTTATTACAAATAATTCGCCACAACTATAAATAAAAGAATTCAGTCAAGTTATTTTTATCAACATTTCTTCTCCACGTTTATTCCAATGAAAAAAGCAGGCCACTGTCATTATCATTATTTAAGTAATCCACCAGAGCTGTGCTTTGAGTGGATTTTATTTTATATAAATATTGGAATTATTTTTGTTCTTCTATTTCAATTCAACAACACATATTGGAGACACTTGAGAAGACACACAATTTTGTGGAACATAATTATTCTCTTCGTTTTTTGTTTTTTGTTTTGTTTAATTTTATTGTATTTTTAGTTTAATTTTCTTCTCCTTTAGGCTTAAATAATTGAATTTACTTTCGTTTGTTTTGTTTGATTACAATAAAAAAAGGAATTGATTTTGTTGCAGCATTTTGTTTTTTGTTGTGATTGTTTTTTTTTTTTTTTTTTTTTGCATTATTTGTAAGCAATGTTAAATGAAAAAAAAATTAAATTAAATGATAATTATTGTAATTGTAATAGCAATAATAATAAAAATAATAATTATAATTAAACATCAATAACAAAAGTGTTAGCTAAAATTTATCCTGAAATATGAACAAATTATTGGTTGCTGCAACAGCGATTATATTTTCTAGTGGATGCCATGCTGTATGAAGAATTTTCTTGTTGAAATCCAAGCAATCTACGCTGATTTCGTCTTTTTTTCGTTTACCACCAGTGCAAACTTTACGGGGTTTTAACACGGTTTTTGGTTTAATTATATCTCTAGATGCTTCAAGTGTTACATCTTTTTTAGTGGTGCGGTCGAATACACGGAAAAAATTATTGTAACTTCCAGTCATAATCGACGTGTCATTACCGTTCCAGCAGCACTCGAATTTATCAAAAATGCAATCATTTTCATAGAGGGAGCATAATTTTACCCGTAGATATTCATGAACCTAAAAATTAAAATAGTTATAGTGATTCATTTAAGAAGACAAAAATATACAAATAATTTAAATCAGTGTCATAAAAAACAATCATTTCAAGTTTCACCCGAAAAATATTTGACCTTAAAATTTTTTGTTCGCCCGGAATTTTATTTGCTATTGTGAGTTTCGCCCGAACCAATATTCGATCACCTACTAAAAATAATTAAAATAATTAAAAATGTAGGCTGTCAACGGCATTATCCGCCCGAAATGAATGTTCACAATAAGGACAATTTTTCTAACATGAAATTTCGGGTGAAACTCACATTAGGCGAAAAGTGAAAAGTCAAATTTTCTGAGTGGAATGTTGTTCGGGTGAAACTTATAATAAGGCTGAATGTATTTTTGGATAAATCTTTTTATGATAACATACAAAATACAATGCGAGTTCAATATTTGTATGGTGACATCCAGAGTGAAGACGTGATAGAAAATAAATTGTTATCTCGTTTTTTTACTTGGTCTTCTTATATTTTAACTTTCTCTTGTGGTTCAAGGCTGTAGTACAGACGTCCTAAAGAGTCTGCGTCAATCCGTTGTGTTAGTGTCGTTGAAATCTTTATTCAAGAAATTATTATTGGATCTTGACACCCCAAATTAAACTTCACTTGAGTGAATTTTAATTTTCACACGTCTATTAAAACCTTATTTTTTATGGGTCAATAAACGACTGAATAAAAATCGTTGTTTTTTTTTAAATATTTTTCATAAAATATTTTGTCCACTTTTTGTACGTTAATGAGGAATTACCGAAAATGTTAGGATGTTGTTTTACGGTTGTTTTGTATTGTGTGAAATAAATTTCAATTTTAAACTGATAAATCAATATCAATTTTTATTTTTGTCAGTGAAAACAAAATGTTCCTTACATTCTGATGATGACTTCGTCAAAAAAAAAAAAACATTTTGAACCTTTAAAAAATTAAATCTAAAAAAACGTCTTTTTTTCCTAAATTGATTGTCTGAAAACAAAATGTTAAAACCAAAAAGATAAATTTAATCTAAAATTCAGGTATATAACTGTTATTCGTTTTAATTTGTTGTAGTTTTAGTTTAAGTTTTGTTAAAAAGTGAGATTGATTTTTTTTTTGTTCCATTACAAAATAACATAATGTAGAGACTTCTTGCAGAGGAATCTTGTCAAGGTTTCTCCTCCTGCTCGTTCAAAAAAAAGAAAAGTATGTAATATCAGCTATCATTTCATACCCCATTTACCAAAGATACCCCAGACGTAACCTGAGTTAACAAAGTTAACAAATAAACTTATAAAACACTGTAAAACACCGGATTATAAAATTTTTGACTAAAGCTGTCGACTAGTGTCCACTTTGTCAAAAAAGAAAAAAATCTGTTGTCCTGTCACTCAACTTTAGTGAACGACCTATAATACTTGTTAAAAAAAGTAAAAATC
Organism: Epistrophe eligans; assembly: GCA_951394125.1. Taxonomy (NCBI): domain Eukaryota; kingdom Metazoa; phylum Arthropoda; class Insecta; order Diptera; family Syrphidae; genus Epistrophe; species Epistrophe eligans. The sequence continues at coordinate 58,673,894 of OX596028.1, forward strand.
AATTTTGTAATTTTATGCAAAGTCAAATTTAAACAGTTTCGCATGATCAAATTGATAATTCGCCTGTTCGTGTACTGCTTAAAACCGTCAATTTTTATAAGAACTTCTTGAGTGCTTCCTGGCAGTTTTGCGCAATTACAAGAACAAACATAGTATCGGAAACATTTTAAGTAATATCGTGCTTTTGGACAGTCTAGCTAACCCGCTCCAGATTCGCACGGGTATATGTACATATACAAATTTAAGTTTCTTAAAAAATTAACAAAAAGTTTGTAGAAACGAAGAAAATATGTTTTAACAAAAATAGATGTTAATTTGTGAACCCATTCATACAGGGTACATTTTGTCGGTTCGGAAGAAAAACAACATAACTCAATAAATTTCATTTTTATCATTTTTCAATGAAAATTTGAATATCTTTAAGGTCCAATACTTTAATAGTTAGTTAAACACGAGATAGCACTTATTCGTTCTTTATATAAATCAAAAATTTTATCATTTCTCTGACTTTGCAGACATTGGGTAAATCGAGAATAAGATTTAAAGAAATTATTGAACAACAATTTGTTCATGCAGAATTGTTTTGAAACTTAAATTTCATTGCTCTACGAATAAATTGTACTCAATTTGAAGGTTTTTATAGGAAGGAGTTATAACTATTTCACGACTGCCACGCCGATCATCAGACTCCTTTTAGTGGTGCTTGTTCTATATGTCGAGTTTTATTTGCTTTAAAAACTTTTTGCTGTCACTAAGATTTATCATTTTTATTGTGTTAAAGAATTTTTTTTTACTTTTTTAAACAAGAAAAATTGAATGGGAAATTGTTGATTAGTTGAAAAGTTGTTCTCTGTTTGTTGTTCTTTACCCTTTCGACAGATACTGCACGTAAAATTGACTTGTCTTACAAAATTTTAAAAATACTTTCACGAATCCAGTTTGTTTTGAAGTACCGCTAAAAATACAGGATGTGTTGGGTCAATGCGGGGTATTGGACCATAATGGACGTTTGAATTTTGTTTTAAAACTTTTGCATTACATGTTATCTTAGTTTGGTAATTTAAAGCTTATAAATATTTCATTCTTACTTACCGGGTATGTTTCAATTGGTTTTGTTTCCATATGCAAATCCCACACTTTAATGCTTAAATAATCTCTTGAGATCATATATCTGCCGGAATTACTTAACTTAACGTCACTAATCGAACTGATTATCTCACTGAAGAAGCTCCGATTGGTTGGATTTTCCGGTTCTTCAAATTGTTTGCTATGCCTATCGCATAACGCCGATGATCGCATATCACATAGACGAATTGTGCCCTTACTACTCGAGTAAACGAATACATTGCATTCGGTTGGATGAAATTCGGCAGCCGTTATTACTTCTGTTAATTCCTCCATATTGGTTGGCTTAATATCCACAATATTGAAACTCTGATCGGTTATCTCTAGATTCCATAGATTGATTCTTAAATCATCGGCAGAGAGATACGTCTCTTGGTCAGAATTAACAGATATCGAATTAATGTGATAGGTGTGTGCATTGGCGAAGATTCGTCGTGGCGACGCCTCTACCATCAGAGGAATATGCTTAACTGAAGGAACTCGTAAGGCTGTTATACACGCAGGATCTTTAATAAGACCATCCTCCTCTTTTGTGTTGTAGCCCTCAAAGGATTTATCACGTTCGGATACCTTCCAAAGTTTGACGGTCTTATCATTTGTTGACAGCAGGAAATGTGCAGGATTTTTTCTTCGGAGCCATCGAATCTTATTAATTTTTTCTTCGATTTCTAACGATTTCAGGTAATCGAATTCGGGTTCATGCGATTGAAAAGTTGAATAGACATTATATTCACCGCGACGGGGCAATGATGATTTCGATGTCGGATCTCTCTATATATATTATAAATATTAAAAATTTTAATGTACTTAAAAAGTGTATGTTCTGACCAACCTGAAATATAACAACGCGACCTCCTTTGTCACCAGTGGCGAGCAGCTCGCCATCATGGTTAAATTCAACACAAGAGATGATGTCAGCATCTGTAACATCATCGTCTAAGGCTCCCTTAATTTGTGAGAAGCACCAAGATGCTTCGCCATTACCTAAAAGAAAAAAATTATAAATGTTCATGTGTTAGTCAAAGATCAAACAGCGATCTTAGGTTATTGGAAAAAAAATTCTGCAGAGCAGAATTTCGAATGTCGTCTTATTAAAGATAATAAAGAAAAAACATTTTCAAATCACCCGAACCAAAAACAAAACTTATTTGAATACGAATGCTACTCCAGCCAATTTATAACTGTTTTGTTTATAAAGGTACTGTTTATGTGGCCCGCAGGACCGGTGGACTCAGCGTTCATGTACACTTACTTTTAAATCGATTAACTTAATTGGCATGTCTTAAGTGTTGTTCTTTTTGTTGGCGTGTATCACGTCCGGCCGTTAATTTAATAGTTACAGTTATATATTTGCTGAAGTAGTTACTTTCACTTATTTTTTTTTCCCAAAAATAAACTCGTAAATTGATAGCCCAGTATGTGTTGGCAGATAAATCTTTACCAATAATCATTTTTACATGAATCTGATTTACTAAGGCAACACCTGCTACATATGTCAAAATCGAAAACGAAACTAGAATTTCGAATTTTACAATTTTTTGTATTCTGATCATTTAAATGAGTTAATCTCTTATGAAAAAGTATACAAAATTTTGTTAGTGACAAATTCGATGTAAAGTAAGCGCGTGAACATTAAACAACTTTTATTTTATCTTATTTAAATATTTATTATTTAAATTTAAAACTTAGCAATGTTTATCAAAAATATGAAAATTAGCACAGATAAACGTAAACACACAACACTTTACGAAAAATCTGTTCTTTCTTATCATTTTTCCTAATTCCAAAGACTTTAATCTTTTATAACCGATTAACAGAATTCAAGATATAATTTTTTCAATGTTTTTGCTATCAATTGTGTCAATATGATGTTTTTTCAAACTAATGTTGCTTGATTTCGGACTGGATTATTGTACTGTTTTGGGTTTGAATATTATGTACCGTTTAGGTTGTGAAGGCCTATTTGTTGCTGAACTTTTTATCACTTCCTAAAGGATTTGGCATATTACGGATGATTGTCAGTCTCTTCCAAGTTCTGCATTCCATCGTGTAAAGATATTGTCGGATATATGTATAACACCATTTTAAACCATACAAACATTTCTGCCAGTTTTCTTCCGTTTCTGTTCAAATGCTCCTACATTTATTAATATGTATGACGGCGAGTTGATAAACTGTTGCAGTTAATATATTCCGTTATAATTTTTTAAATAAGATTTATTGACTTGAGTTAATTATAAGACTTTGTTATTATCAAGTTATATAATTCTAAATAAAAATTGATGGGTTTTCTCATACAAATCGTATAGCAAACTGAATCCTGCGAATAGGCAATTCTAAAAATTAATGTTAAGAACTCAAATGTTCACTTTACTGAAAATATTGAGCGTGTTTCAAAAGAAATTAAAAACAAAATATTTTTGTTTTTGAAACTCTCTAATAAGAAGTTGGTTATGTTAAGTTTACCCTGGCGACATCAAATGTTGAAGAGTTTGGTAAAAACAACTATAAAGTGTGTGCCCGTGTGTGTACATTGATTTATTCAAAATGGCATTTTTTCATTTTTTTCTTTCATTTAACTTCTTTTCTTGCTGATGGTTTATTTATTTTTTCGCCATTTTGAAATTAGAGGTTACTTAACCTGCGGGCCTGCTCAGTCCGTTTTATATTATTATCTCTATTCAATTTATTATTATTAATTAAAATACAACTTACATTTTGCGAATGTGCTACGATTTGCTAACTTGTATGTATGGTCCTCATCTGTCAACACAATCATTCTCAAACGTTTAATTGTAAAATTAACAGTTTCAGCTTATGAATGACCACTGATCAGTAGATTATTTGCGTTAAGAATTATTTCATTGTGAAATTGAATGTTTCCAATGTTTATTTGTGTATAGCATATGTCATGTACGTAATCAGAAATTGAGAAAAAGAAAAACACGATCATGTGACATAGGCAGAGTAAAAATTATACAAACAAATCTTAGCGGGTGTGCATGTACATATGTATGTATGTAGATGTTTGGGCATTGAATTTTTAATTTTATTTTACCTCGCGATTTTTTTTTGTTTAATGGTAATATATACAAATATTGTAGCATTTAATAATAAATGAAATTAGTATTTTGTTTGCTTTTTATAATATTTGAATACAGGACGAGATTCAAAATTCTTTAACTGGAATGTCGTTTTTTTTAAACAAATAACTCTCAGAAGAGTTTTCTCTTGTTATAATCGCAAATAGTAGGTACTTGCATATTATTTTGAAAATAAAACAACTGTGAATATTTAATAAAACATCGGCAATTTAAGAAAAAAGAGTAGAATTCTATTAAAAAGCTGACCTGAAAATAGAAAAACTCAAAGTGTACAAATAAAAAAGGGTTCTATTTGTTTAAAATATTTCAAAATACGCACAAATGTCAAATGTATGTCTAAAAATTAAATTAAATTCAGAAAGGCTTAGTCCTCATTGATACGAATTGCCAACTTTTGGAAATGCTAGTCACCATGTTATTATATCACTTTTTATAAAATATTTACAGTTATGCAAATTGTTAACGGGCTTTTAACTGACTATATTGACTGCATCACAAAATGCACAATTTTTGAATTAAACCGCCCGACTACATAGAAAAGTAGAACACTTAACTCCTCCGACTGGTTTATTTCGAAAATGGTTGTTTTTATGAAAAAAAGTATAATATGAATGTTTTTTGTAGGAAATTTTCTAAGCTACAAATTAGTTCTTGACATTTTTTTTTCTACAACCAACCATTCGGGAATTGTTCCTGCCATTTTGGGGGGCCTTTAATTCCCATTTTTCAAATATGGCGGTGCGAGCGGCAAAGATACGAGGTGGCAAAGTTGAAATTCTGAAAGAGCACATCGAAATCTATAAAATTGCCAATTTTCAAAACTCTCGGAAAACTATCCAGGTAACCTCTATTTTTTCAACCAAATTACTGTACTATAGTCAGAAAAGAAAGGATTAATTTGGTAGATAAACGGTAAAAATAAGAAAATGCGGGAGCGAATTGTTTGTGTGTTTACTTATATGAAACAACAACGATTCATTTATGCTATCGCGAAACTTCAGTACCAATAAAGTGAGAAAAATGCTCCTCACCTTAACATAAGTGGTTCTTGAAGTGAAGACTTCAAAAATCCCTTAAACTGTATCTTAGAATTATTATAAGAGAAATTTATTCAAATTTGGTGGGTTTAATTGCCAAGATTTCTTTTTATTACTCACAATTCAGTAATCCTTAAATAATAAATTTCGTATGAAAGCATAACTCAATTCAATACACTTATTTCCGTGGTATGGGTTATGTCTCTTTAATTGGTCAATACATATTTTTATTTTTACTAATTTGTAAGAGTTTCTAGAGCCACAGACACACACGTTGATTCTTTTTGATTAAATAAATTTAAAAAATATGTTACAACCCGTACAACATGAATCGTGAAAACAATTTGTTTCTCTTTCTAACTTTGTGACATTCTTGTTTGATAGATTTACCTTGGCCTGGTAATTTTAAATATAAAAAAGTAAAACTACTGGCAAGAGTATTTTCTATCTATACTTATTATGGGCCGAAATTTATATAGTTCTTATAATTTACAGTTTAATTAAAAGGTCATATACATATGTAGGTACTATTCATCTATCCGTTGACATTGAATGACATAAGTTTTTGCCGCACACCCATTAGAAAATGGAGTAATCGAATTATTGTTTTACTTGTACATGTACAACTACGTTCACTCCAATGAATTTGCTTCTTCCTCAAAGATGCAGAGCAGTCAGCAGAAATCAGAATTAAATTTGCTTTTCGATGTTTATGTGTGTATTTTCTATAGGTACACGAAGAATGATTATGTCAATATTTTATCCCTACTTTGAGTCCATGCATCTGGTGGGAGCTGTAGCTTTTCTTTAAAAATAAAGACCAATAATGCGTTATACTATGTATTCCATCAGATAACAATTTTTACGTTCAATTATTGAATTATTAAAGTATATTTTTGGAATTGTTTGGATTCGTATAATTTGCTCTGACCCGGATCATATCTTGATAATAAAACAAACACCACCGCAGTGATACGATTATAAACACAATTATGTTTTTACCTGCTGTTTGTTTGTTTTCTGTACATAATTTGTCCTTACACTTAACATTTTGGCAAGAAAACTTAAAAGCCAGAGTAAGTAAAAATTTTGACGTATTGCTTTTGTAGCTTTTGTCATATGGAATATCATTGTTAATAACTATTTGGGGAATGTTTTCCTAAAAAAAATGCTGACAGGACTGCAAAATTTAATAAAAAGGTTTAAAAATCAGTTTTTATCGTTGCACATAGAGTATTATATTTTTTCATGAGTTGATATAACCTTATTTGAAAATTTTAACAACTCATCTATTTTTACCAAAATTATTCGTAAAAATACATTTTTGGCATTTTTTGTTAGATTGTTAGGAATATCTCGGTTCAAGTTTATCGCAGAGTAAAAAATATAGAACCAAAAAAGCTGGAGGGCTAATGGTGTTTTATTTGAGCCCAAAAACGTCTCTGTAGACCCAATAGTTTCTAAAATTTCTTGTGTTATGATTCTTGAAAATGTTGGTTCAGTTTTATCAATGGTCTAAGGTAACTCAAGTCGAGTATATTTGTTGACGTTTAAAAAGATATATTGCGCAAATCGTTGACGAAATTTTGACAGTAGAGCTTTTTTTTTAATATTACACAGAAACGCATATTAACACTTTTTAACGGATGTTTTGTAATAAATTTGAATTAATAATAAAACAACAATTAATTCTGTGTTTAATTGTTTCAGTCTCACAACCAGCGATTTGACCGACCATTGCTCATCGCTCGTACATATGTACGATGTGTGTCCAATTGGAAATACATTATTTGTGACATTAAGGTTTACTATGCAGGCATTCACTCATGTCGGTATTTTTAATATAACGGTTGGTTAACTTTTAAGAGCCGATGTTGAATGTGAACCACACCTAAACGTCAAGTTTTTTTCCGCATTTCATTTGACTTTTCTCAACTTCAGACTAACTCAATTTGAACCATGGAAAGATACACAATCGAGCAACGCGTTAAAGTTATTCAGGCTAATTATGATTATGATGATCAATTTTCGTAGAAAATCATCTTCAGTGATGAGGCACATTTTCACCTCAGTGGATTCGTCAATAAGCAGAATTGCCGCATTTGGGCGAATGATAAGCCAAGAGTGATTGTCGAAAAACCAATGCATCCTCAAAGAGTGACTGTTTGGTGCGGTTTATGGGCTGGCGGCATCATCGGGCGTATTTTTTTTCCAAAATGAGGCCGGTCAGGCAGTTTCTGTGAATGGTGTTCGGTATCGTGAGATGATAACGAACTTTTTATGGCCCGAATTGGAAGATATGGATGTGGACGATATGTGGTTTCAACAGGCACCGTCCTGTGCTTGCCACACAATGACCGTGTTATCTCACGTGGTATTTCTTTGGGGTTATTTGAAAGAAAAGGTGTACGTCGATAAGCCAGAATTCAAGAGCTAAAGGATGAGATAATTCGGCACATTAACGGCATAGAACCTCAATTATGCCTCAGCGTCATCGAAAATTTGGACCATCGGATGGAGGTGTGTGGATGGAAATGACAATAATTTCCTAAATAATTTGTGTTTTATTCAAAATCAACATCGGACCTTAAAATTTAACCACCCTTTACATTTTACGTACTACCCGACTATTACTACTTCTACGCACTACAAATGTAGTGTCATACGGGGTTAAGTATTGTTTTTTGTGTGTTAATTTATTACAATATTTATCATTCGTGAACACATAATAAGTATGTAGTTCTAGTACTAGTACTAAAGAAGAATTCGTAAAAATCGACGAAACGTTGGAAAAAATTAAGTTTAGCCAACGACTATAGCTGGACAGGGAAACAATGAAGTTCTGAGCAGGGTAATATCAGAGGTCTCCAATTTAATTATTATAATTACCATACTGAATTGTGATATGATCAGTAACCTGTCAAACAAATACAAATTTGAAGCTCTAACAAATAAATAAATTTGATTCATAGCCCACTAACTTTTGACCTTATTAGCTGTACATCAATAACAAGTATATGAAAATTGGCATCATATAGAGAGCATTTTAAGTTCTCATTTAAAAGAATTTCAATGATATTTAAAAAGTAAGTTACGAAAACATAATAGAGAAACAAGAATGAAAAAATATTATGTAATTTAAATAATTCATAGGACGACTTTGAAAGATTTTGAGAATGGGCAAGAACATTTTATTCACGGCCTTTTGTATCATTTCATTTAGTATGCAAATGGATTAAAAGAATTTTATTCTTCACCTTACGTTTCGTTGAAAATTCTCAACATATTCAGAGGTCACTATTTATTGAAACTTTATAAACAATAATATAGTAATATTTTAGAATATTGGATAATTTTTGTAAAACTTACCTACTTGTTTTTTATAATTTTAATATTTATACCAAAAATATTTAAAATTATGTAAGTAAAAAATAATTTAAAATTTAAAATTAATACAAAAAATTAGACAAAACATTTTATACGAACGAGGTAAATTTTTTTAGTTTAGACTACAGTATCGCATCATCTTTAAAGACATGTACAAAAACATTTATAAATACACATGTTGAAAAGTAAGCTTCTTAAACCCGTACCCGTATGACACTGTATTATTTTCCTCACTGTTAGGTCATTAAATCATATCATCGTCGTTCTATGAAAACTCCCTAAGTCCATTTCATTAGAAACTGATAGACCTTTCATGAATACGGCATAGTTAACAGAATATCAAGATTATAGTTTTGTAAAATGTACCCAACTCTTAATTACGTTTAGTCTAAATACAAAATTTCTTAAACTCAAAAATGTTCAAGTTCTTGTCAGTAAAATTCCTTCACAAATGCAAATTTTAGAAAATTTTCCAAAATGTACTTAGGGAGTTTTAATAGAACGACGACGATATTTTATAAGTGTCAGCCAAGAGAAGAGGAGAAAAATGTTGTTTTTTAAGAAAGGGAAAGCACTTATATGGCAAAAAACAATATTAATTGTCAAAATTATTTAAAAATCCTTTAGTTGTTATCTCTTCTGTATCAACGGCAACAATTGATTGCCAACTCTGGTTTGCATATAGGTAGGTACATAATAAGATTTTTGACCATCTTCAATAGTTTTAAATTAAAAAAAAAAAACTTAAATTGGCAATAATCGCCCATTCTATTCAAATAAAATTTTGGTGAGTTCATTCGTTTTTTCACTCCGAAAAATATGCATAATTTCGAAAAAAAAAAGTGAACAACGGTGCTCACGACACTGACATAAAACAAAGGATTCGAAATGAATGGAACACCACAACTTAAATCAACCAATTGCAACAATCAGCCTAAAACGACCTGATAACGATGTGGTCCCGGAATCTCCAATATTTCGGATTGATGGAACGAGCCCAAACTCCACTGCCGTTGGAGCTATGAATGTGACAGACTTGAGGGTTATGATGCATGAAATTATGTATGTTGCTTATATTGGATGACAAAATGAAGGACATGTCGACAAGATGTGATCTAGCTGCCATTCATAATGAAATCCACAACCTTGAAGACAGCGACTTAGCCTTACAGGCCCAATTGAAGCAGTTAAGCCCTGCTGCAACTCTTTGAAGCGGCAAGTAGAATGAAGATCAATGAGAAAAAACATTGTGATGCACATACCGGTGAGTGATAAGGAAGACCCAGGGAAAAAGGCAAAAAGGTTTTGCATCATATTTTTAATACAGTTTTTGTGACATTTTCACATTAATCAGGTTTAATTAATGTTAACGCACTCACTCATATCGGAATTTTCAGTAAAGTTGTCTTTAATACTCCAGTATTATGTTTAATGAATTGAAAATGAGGGAAAAATGTAATGTCATACGGGCTTTAGGAAATATGTGAAAAAGTACAAAAATCAACCACCTCGAAAATATTTCCCAAATGTGCGATATGATCTTTGAATTCAAAACAGGAATAGAACATTGGCTATGTATATATCTATTGAGGTCTTAGGACAAGGAGATTCATTACTTTCGAGAAAACTGATTAATTATTAATTAATTCGATAACCGGTAGAGTTTATAAAATTTGTCAAACTATAAAGCCGTTGTCGTTCAATTCTTAAAAATATACATAAATTAATTTTTAATTGTTGACTTACGTACCTAGACAACGGAATCTATGTAGCTAGTTTACTATATACACCTGGACTAAAGTAACATTTTATTTAAATAAGCATAAATATAATTCCAACATAATTCAAACTATCAAGACACTGGCTAACTAATCAACCACCTAACAAAATCTAAAAATAAGGCTGTAACTAAACTACACACTAGTAAGTTTTTACCTAATGTCATAAAATGGATTATTTGGTCTTAATCCGTTTAGAAAAGACTCAAAGCAGTTTCTTAGCTGGACTAATGATAATAATAAAATATATTTACTGAAATCTTAGATGGTAATTAGGTATGTCATATTTTTAACTATTTTATTACCTCAATTAACAATTAACTAACGATCATCTGACACTACAATCATTTACAATTAAATTTCGCAACTAAATTTTGATGTACCTACCTACCTAGGTATAATTTTTTTTTTTAAACTAGCTCCCCATTCATTGCTTGCACAATCTTTTTGATGCGCATCAGCTAGGTTAAAAAGTGTTGCTTTAATTTTAATAATTAGTTCAAAGATTCAACAGACAAATTTGTTGTGGTGTATTCTAATATAGTTTTCAGATATCGTATAAGCCAATAAAAATCTAATATTTAGCATTTTAAACAGAATCATATTCAAACACAAACCAGCATGGTCCAAAAGTTGATTTAACAAAAGCTTCCAAAAAATTAAAATATTATTCGTTCTTTGAAGGAAAGACAACATACAATGCTGTGGGTTAGGAAAGAATAGAATTGCGCTTAACATAAGAACTTGAAATAAAGAAAATGAACCGAAAAGATAATGGCACTGGAACCACCAAAAAACTACACCATTTCCATAAAAAAATCCAAAAGGGTTGAAGTAGACACCACGCATAGTAGTAGAAATAGAGCAACAGAAGCGAAACAACGAGAATCTGAAGGAAAATAGAACAGCGACTTCTCGTCGTGAAAGTGAAATTGATTCCACTCATCACTCACGACTCACCCCCAATAAATACCATGGAGTCTCTAGAAATTTTGACACTGGAACCTTAGTCACTTTGACAATCTCAAGACTGTTGAAATTATTTGCACTTTGCAGAAAAATATACTAAAGCTATAAAACTATGAAAAATAAAATCTGAAATAAAAACTTTTTTGCACGCGACGACTTTTTGATTCAACTGCAACACACAACACAACTTACCGGCCATGTCAAATTAACAGTTTGCACAGTCAGTCGACAGTCGAGTCGCCTCTTTTCCTCTCCAGTATCCACCTCATAAAACAATCATTCAGCAAACGGGGGGTGTCGGCGGAAATGTGGCACTGGCTATGCCAGCAGTGGCAGCAGGCAAAGACTACGTGCTGACTATGGTTGGGGCAGAAAACAAAGTAAAAAAAAAAAAAAAAATTGGAATCAGTCTCCTCTCCTGGCAGCAGTGGCAGCGGTGAAGACGGCAAATTTGATGGAGCTGAAGGCTGAAGCGGTGGCCTTTTCCTTGACAAATTTAAATATTTCGGAGTATTTAGGTTCTTCTTTTGTTTTAAAAACAGAACTCAGGCGTCTCTCGGCGAAACTTAACCTTTTTTATTAATAATCCCACAAACCACAACTACTAGCTCAGCAATCAAAATCAAGCACAAGATCAATATTTCTTTTCAAGGGTTTTATATATATTTTTTTTAGTTTTTAGCGCTGCTCCAAGTTTCTTTACAGTTGTCGATTTTTTCGCGATACAATTCAGATTCACCAGCCAGCCACCAGGAGGAAGAACATTCAGGAGAAGGGGAACGATTCCCTTTTTCACTTTTACTCGGTCTTTATCTACTCTGCCACGGTGGTTGTTTTCGTTATAAAAAATATTTTAAATTATTTCGATGAAAAAAATTATTTAAATAACAAATTGAAATTAGAATTAAAATGTTTAAAGGAATTTTTATTGCAAATTCGCGATTAAAATTGCTGCTCGTTACACACAAATCGGTCTTGAGGGAAAAACACAAACTCACTCTTCACACACACCGGAGCCGCACACTTTGAAGAATCACACGGCAGTCGGCATATTTTTGATATGAATTGAAATGTGTTTGTAAGACGTCAACGCATGACGATGCAGTGGTAGCGTATATAGATATGAGTCAGCCATGGCGGGGTTCACACACACTTTGAAATTTGACATGAGTGTTTGTTAGTGTTGACTTCTTCATATGGTACCAAGTTTCAAACGATTATAGTGACACCTAGTTGTCGGTGAAATAAATGGCCAAGTTTCACAGGTAGGTGAATAGTGATAGGTAATGTAGTGTTATAATAGGGTGTTATCTTCGATGTCGAATTCATTTCAACAAAAATATCGATTTTTTTTTCCAAACAGAATCGATTTTTTTCTTTTGTTGAAAGAATTGTGTAAAGAATCGATTTTTTTCTTTTGATTGTGATTAAATTAAACTTTATATTACTATCGCGAAATGTATTTTTTTGTTTATTTGAAAAAGAGCGCACAAATATTTTAAAATATGTATATAATTAAAGTATTCAATGAAATTAAAATTCGTTGCAACCAAAAACACATTTTGCATTTTTAAACACAGCGAAATTCAATTTGAGATTTTAGAAATGTCAAGTCTTGATAGTGTGTGTGCAAATCGTTGTAAATTCTTTTTTAAATCTTGCAAAATATCTAAGATTTTTTTTTCTAAAAAGAATCGAATCTTTGGTTAAAGGAATTTCACAAAAAATAATAATTTTTGGTAATAAGTCCCCTTCCACACGAGGAAAAAATTTGCTGGAGATTTTTTGCATTTTCTTTTAATTTCAAAATTTCAATTCCCACCAATCATAGACCATTCTTTCCCCTTACTTGGTGTCCTTTTCACCTAAAAACAGAAAGTAGCTGGAAACTCAGTTTCCTCGTGTGAAAATGGGTTATCATTATTGAACTTTTATTTTACATTTTTGTATGCACTCGAGGGTGAATATTATGTTGTTGACATTCAAAGCAAGAAACAAGAAGTTCTGTGCTCATTATTAAAGCATAAAATTTTATTTAAATTAGTTTTAAAAATGAAAAGGGTTTCCTTTTTTTATTTCTATTTATTATCTTTCAATTTTTCTTTCAAAAATAAGCAATTACCTGCAACATGTCAATCCACAACAAAATAATTGCCTCCCGATCCATATGCCACTTTGGCAGTTTATTCGTTACCTCAACTCTCCACAGCAAAAAACCTATGGAGGTCTAAGGGCGGTATTCACCGAACGCTCAGAGTCTCATAAGAAATAATAATGATTTTCTATGAGCGCTCCTAAAACTTATGAGTGGTCCCGACCACGAATAAATTATGACCGCTCTCTCCGAAAACTTGTTCGAAAACTTTCAAAATAATCAGTATTTTTTTTTTCAATTGTAAATTGTATTGCTTTCATTATTTAATAATCTTTTCTTCAAAAAATTAAATTCAAAAACTATAAATTAGTGTTTTTGTTTGTACTGCTTGTGTTGTTTTGTGTTACATTTGTGCGAAAAACTTTCATTTCACAGTTTGGGTATGCCTGGTTAAGAGAGAGTCGCTCTCATTTTCGAACTCCAAAATATACTTATGAATAGTGGTACAGTTTACTTCAATTGAAGTAGATCTTCTTTTTTTTTGAAAATTTTTAAAATCTACTTCCTACTTTGCACCATCACCAAAATATTGAAATCTACTTCATTTTAATAATCTCTGTTTCAACCTACATACTTCAATTGTACAAAGAGGAGGCCAAATCTAATTCTTTTGACTTTTATATATGTACATATTTTACTCTAGAATGTAGCCTATCAAAATACAAAAAAAACTAACCAATACCTCATTTCGGCTCTAATAAAAAGTAGTATTAAAAAATAACACAGACCCGTAGGTAATAAAATGCGACTAATTTTGGTTTCCCTTCGGTTGCAAAGACTGCTTTTTGACGACTGCAATTTCTATCCGCAATTCTCTTTTGAGTTTCTTTCCGATTGCATTTAATACCTGCAATTTTTGTTAAATGAGAAGGAAATATATCTCCTCACTCTTTACTCCGCTTATGTCTCAAACAATAAGAAAAAGCACAAAGAAGAAAGAGCGATAACTCTGCAATTATTTTAACCTCTACCCCGGACACCGCATACGTCACCCGCTTAAAAATTGCAGGGGCAATTGCAGCATATTTGCAGCGTTTAAAAGCAGTCAAAGATGCTTTTAAACTGCGATTCTTAATAGGTATGTAGATGTTTTTTGTTCAAATGAAAAACGAAATATCTTTCCACACTCTTTACTCCACTTGCCTAATCAGCAAGTTTCATGATTAACAACTCAAATTTTGGATTCCTTGATAAAAAATTTTGGTAAACATGCACATTCAAGGATTTACCATGTTGCATATTCCTCGATTAAAGATGAAAAGCTGTGAACAAACTGACGCTTTGTCAAAGTAAAAAGACGCTTTGGAGTTAAGACAGTTTACCAAGTATAGGGTTTAAGGAAAGGTGAAACAGTGGGTACCCATTCCAAAATATCAAGTTAAATTAAGATAAGTTAATATAGCACCAGGAGCTCATCGAAAAATCAAGTTTTTCATACTTACCAGCAGCAATTCTTTTTGTTCCGTTAATATTCATAGCTGTATTGATCATATTGCCTATTTTAGTAAAGCTAGTCTGTCTTATAAATGTTCTCGGCGGGATAGGTGGTGGTGGAGGCTCAGGTTCAGGCGCAGGGCTTTGTCTTCCCCATCTCCCCATATTGGAGTTGACGCAGATATCTAATCTCAAGACCGTTTTTTGTTCTGAAAATTTTCAATAAAAAATAAAAAGAAAAACAATATCGTTGTTGCAGTTTATCTGATAAATAATTATGGTTAGTGTATAAAAATATAACAAACCTAATATAAATTTACTTAAGTTTCAACCCTTTAGAGTAAGTGGTTCCTGAAATATATACCTAAGACTCTAAAAATCACAAAAACCGTAACTGACTGACAAATCATCAAAATTATGGAGCACTTCATGATACCGCACAATCTTGTAATTTCACGCAGCGGTAGGTCTTGTGGTGCATACAAAGGAAACAATCGAAAATGTCAGGTTTTCTATTCAGGGGACTTGGTATAAAATAAACAACAAATGAAAAACCGTTTTTAAACCAATCTGCTCTGCATTATTGAACATAATCATTATTTAAATACATACATACTTTCTATTTAGTGTGTTAGAACGTTCTTCCATCTATTTTTACTGGAGTTATTTTAGTACCTACACAAAAAGTCTTTTTTTTAATAGAGAGTACTGTGCATACATACGATATCAGCCTTAATTATAAACGCATTATAGCGAGTGCGTAATGTCTCTGAACGCGAAAATTTTATTTATAAAACTTATGCAACGTTGAATAGAGGGATTATAAGCTAAACGCGTTTTTAAGATGAATAATGCCTACATATTATGTAGTAGGTATGTAGGCACATACATAATATACATAGGTATATATTAGCAAGTTCAAGTGTCACTTTGACTCACACACAAAAACTGAATTATGTATATTATTCTATTAAAAACACTGCGATTGATTGTTAAACACTTAAAACGACCTTAGATATCTGGATAATTATAATAACAAGAATACAACTGATACATATACTGAATACAAGGCGAAACAGTAGTATTATTGCCTAAACTTGAAATGAATTAACTCAGACGAGAACCAAGATCAACCAAAAATGGTAAAATATTATATCAAATCGCTTTAAAAATAACAGTCAGCTTCATTAGCTCGAAATAAATGTTTTGTTTGCCACCAGAACCAAGAATTAAAAGGACCCATGTCATACAAATATCTGTTAATTAATGTTGCACAGAAAAACTTTCTGTTAATAAAATAAAAGGTTATCTTTAACCAGATGTCCATTGATTTCTGTCATTTGAGACAGTTTTGCAAGTTTAAATTCATTCATTCATTTTTCTTTTAAATTTAACCCTCTACTGCATAATTCATGCAGTTTAAAAATTTTAAATGATTTAAAAAATTTGGCTTGTTATGCTGAAATAGCTATAACTCCAGCCTATACAAATCTTGGTGGTAGCTATTGTTTCATATTCAAACCTTCAAAACATTTGTCATTCAAACCTTCAAAACATTTGTTAATATTTTTTTCTAAATCGGGAATCGCAACAGTTTAATCTTTGGATTTATTTATTTTTTGTCAGACACTTCTTCTTTCATTTTGTAGGTATAATTATTGGATTTTAAAACCTCTTGAAAAAAAAGTTTACGTTCGACTCGCAAAGCATGTAAAGCATATAGACGGAAAGCTAGCAACGGATTTAAACTCACCTAATTTCAGCTAGATTAAAACTTTGGTCAATGAAAGATTCATGGACATAAAATGCCTGTCTTACAATACGATTCCCTAAACGAGGCCTTCAATGACATGCGATATTTTTTTTTTCAAAGCTTAAAATCCATTTCTTAATTTTCTTTACAAATCATGTTGTTTTAACAAATAGTTTCTAAAGAAAAAATAATTTTCAAACTAAAAAAATTGAAAACAATTATTTCAAAAGTCTACATTATTAGGTACCTATACTCCCACTAAAAAATGCTCTCATGAAGTGGAATATCTTTACAATAGTCCTCTTCTTGATCTCAAAAGTTTTAATTAGCCTTTACCATGGGTTATTCTAAATATTTAGAGTTTATAAATAATAGGAAATTGTCATGGTATCTTTAAGTTTCTATATATGTACATAGAGAAATCAAGAACGTTTTGAAACAGTCCTACAATATGGCACTATAGTGCTCCTCACTTTGAAATTTTATTTTGTATGAAGGAAAATAGGATTTGTTGTCCCTATTCATTGTTCCCAATCATTTGTGAATACATACATATTCGCATCCCAGAATGTATAGAAACTCAATGGTGGTACAAGTAACCAATAGTATGATGATATTCATCATCATCATTAATTCTTTCCCATACAAAACCTGGGGTGGAATCGGCTAAGGTGATTGGTGATTGTCACATTTATGACAGTCAATTGTGATCAAATTAAATTTCCTGTCTGTGTAGAGTGATCATCAAAAATTATTCAAAACTTGGCATTACTTTGAGAGACAGGTACTGAAAGTTGTTATAAACCCATTTATTTGATTTTTTGTCGATTTTTTTGTATTTCCGCGTTTGTTAAGTACCTATAACTATTAAAATAAAATCGAAACTATAATTTATTTTAAACTTTTTAAGATTTGAAAGCCAATAAAATGCAAAAAAAAATCATGACTGAGTTCATGGAAAAAAAATCGATATTGACCGAACTGATCTCACAAAATATCCTATTATAGGTATATATGTGATTTTCATATCCCTCTTAAAAATAATTGCACAGGTGAAAATAAATTAATTTTTCCTTAAATCTTTTAAATTTCACATGAAAATGACACCAAATTAGCTGTCACAAAAAAAGTCACAAAAATATGATTATCACAATCACCTTACGCAGATCAAATTTGTTTATTGTGACTGTCAATTATTACAAATCACCTTAGCCGATTCCACCCCTGTAA
Organism: Epistrophe eligans; assembly: GCA_951394125.1. Lineage (NCBI taxonomy): Eukaryota > Metazoa > Arthropoda > Insecta > Diptera > Syrphidae > Epistrophe > Epistrophe eligans. The sequence continues at coordinate 58,691,866 of OX596028.1, forward strand.
AAAAGACAACAACAAAAAAAAAATTAAAAATACTGAAACAAAAACAAATGTGAAGCCAATTACATCACTCAGTCAAAATATGCTGTCATTATAATCTTACAGTTACGTAGAATATCGTTGTTTTGACTTTGAATGTTTGCGGAAAATTAATGTTGCCTTTAATGACTGCATTTGGTATATTTACTGTATATCGAAGGACATGAGTTTTTCAAGGCACTCATATACATATGTACGTATGTCGCTATTAGAAATGAGCCTGAATGAATGTTTGAGTTTTTATCGGCTCAAGTCATAGTTCGCGGCATAGTTCATAACTATATTTTCCTACAAATATTTTATTTTTTTTACAATCAAGAAATCTGAAGTTAGTAATGCTACGATTAACACATAGGTACAGTAGAAGAACGCTATTATTTTGTTATTGTGATTTGATTGTAAAAATTCTCCCACATTTTGGGAAAAGCTTCGCAAACACATGTCACACTCTCAATGAACTCCACTACTCCAGATTTTTTTCAGTGGACAGTGGTCGCCATTTCTATATTGACATTTGACAATTGAAATTACCTGGCAATGAAATGCCCATCCAGCTAATAAATTTCCATTGCCATTGAAATTGATATTGCCTCAAATATTGCCAATGGGCCCACAGCGTTAGTTTGGGTAGATAAATTTCGAAGGGCGAAAGTTTCGTACTAGTTGGTTTTGATATTTGATTCTAACATTTAATATCATGTTTAAGTTCAATCATAATCCTATACCTACATACATACATATATAAATATAATTGCAATAATTATTAATAATCGAAAATATTAAAAAAACAATAAGAGATACATATGTACATATTATACATAATGTATTTTAGGCAGTTAGAAAAACACCATAGGTGTTTTTTATTTATTCCTTTGGCCTTAGAAATAAATAAAATTTATCCGTCCATAATATTAATCAAATTGGTTAAATCATTAATAAAGTAAGTAAATAAATTCCCATGTGCTATATGTCAGCTTCATCACATTCATTTTATTTGTATTTATTATTCGAAAAAAAATAAAAACTTTTTTGTGGAAAATTATTTTTTTGAAAAAAAATTTAGAATACAAATGCATACATACCAAAATAATAATATTTATTCCCGCCTAGAAAAACAATCTAGTCTTAAGGATGCCGTTAAGAGATAATAAGAAGGGGCTATCTACTATCGTTATTAGCTAGGCCCTCGCTAGTTACTTGCGATTTTCCTCCGATACAATACGCTAATACAGAACTGGAATTTTGAATATAAATAACTTCATATTTAAATTTTTCATTCTATTGTGTGGTGATTATATAGAGAGTATTTCAGCCAACAAGTTTTTACAAGCAAGGGTCTCACGTGTATTTGACAAGATTTCTACGCCAAGATTCTCCCTATTGAAAACTTTCATGGCTTTGACTAAACTTGGCAAAAACTTATCATTCTACCAGGGGATTTCTTTTAAAAGTGTCTTTTTGGCATATCAGACAAATATGTAAATTTATTCAAAACAGCTTTTTACCTAAGTCCAGCTAAATAAATAGCTTGTATATTAAAAACTAATAATGAATCTTTTTTTAAGAATGCAATTTTCTAAAAAAAAATGTTCCACATACGTCCCCTACCCCCCATTGTTGTGTGAAGATATCGAACCCTCAAACAAGTACAATACTCAATGTCTCACTAAATCACTTACCGCAAATTATGTCTATGTTATAGTTTGCTTTCCCATCGAGATTTATTTATTTATTGATTTATTTTTTGTAAGTTATTTATGTATGCTTTTATCAATTTGTATTTGTATTTGTATTCTATCGAAATATTGTTCCTTCAAAGGGATTACACAATTTTTTTAGCATTCTTCACCGTTAGCACCGTGACGCTATTTGTTTAGCTTTGCACATTTTCACCATATCACTTTAAAATGACATAAAGATATGTATCTTATCTATATGTATATAGTTTTGAATTATACTAGTATAGTTTATTCAAAAACACAACAGTTTTAAAAATAAGATCAAAAATAAAAAAACATGTTCAATGTAATGTGCTTTATTTTCAAAACATAAAAGGGGAAAAACGACAATCGACTATGCATAATAATATAGTTTAAGAACTTGACCGTTTCGCTTTAGCATCGAAACTGAAAAGTTTGGCGACCATGATTTGGTCACCTGTCGCCTTGTTGCTCTAGCCATTTCACACACCGACTCAACGCGACACTTATTGGTGGCTGACAACATTCAACATCACTAGAGTTGAAAACGAGAGACTAGGACTAGATAGCTTGTTCAAATTGGATATTCAGTTCAATTCGCGCCGTATTATAGCATAGCTAGTAGTTGGTGTTGGCCATATCGCAATGAAAATGAAGCCAATATTATGTTCTTAGGTAGTTTGTTGTTGTATACTCTCAAGGCAAGTTAAGGTAAACGACAATATTATTGTGATTGTGAGCGAAGCTTGTGGGAACGATCTGATGTGAATGTGATGCACACCACTATGGCTACCAGATGAGTGCGCGCATTTTTTTAGCAAAAAATAGTCTAGCTACGTATAGATATTCTCGCACAATTTGCACGAGACTCAGGTTAATTTATTTTCACAATGATATTGAGATTGAGAGGCAGGAGAATATGAACTCCAAAAAGTTCATCTGTGCTAACTTTAAATTATCTATGCCTACATTTATGTAATCTGTTTTTGTCTTCAGATGGGTTCGGAGTTGTTAGTGGTATTTTATAAAAAATTTTGATACAACTTTCAATATTTTCATCAAAATGATCAAGAGAGCGACATTTAGTTTTAAAAATTTGTATGTGCACTTCATATTTATTTCATTAAAATGTATGTTTCGTTAAACAACACACTTACATAATATGTACATAATGTCGGGTGGTCGTTATTAAGGTCATAGTTTAATTTTGATCGGTTCCACCCCCTAATTTCTTCCAAAATTGAAATACGTAAATAACTAAAAAATATGTGCACATTTTTAACTCTTAATATTAATGTTAACTAAACTCCCAAGACGTCCGAAATTTTATATTTAACATATTATTTTTACTTGCGATGTATAGGAACTACATAATATAGGTACAGTACATTTTACATGGCAAGTTATGGATTCGTAAAAAAATCGAGATTTCGATCAAACTTGATAATAGCGAAGTCGAAAAAAGGGGGTCTCGGAATTCTGTCCGTCTGCCTGTCTGTATGTGTGTACTTTCGACTGCAGCCTAAACGCGTAGGCCGATTTTCTTTAAACTTTGTATCTAGTTTTTTTTGGGCATTCCGCCGACAGTTTTGTAATTTGGACCAAAAATAACGGTTTCTGCCGTACAATGTTTTTACCAATGAATGAAAATTTAGTTTTCTCAAAAACGTGCCCACAACTTTAAAAAAAAACATAAATTTTTTTTATAAAAAAAAAATCCGAAAAATGGTTATAAATGGTGCCTTTTATTGAACCTTTCTTTTCGATTTTCTCAAAACAGTTCAACAAATTTTGATGGTTTTGTATAGAGAATGTTTCAAGAAGTTTTAAGAAATTGTATACCAAAATTTTTTTGATTTTTAAAAAAAAGGTTAAATTTTTTTTTAAGAACTTATAATTCGAAAACGACTTGGTTGATTTTTATTAAAATTGGCACCCAGCAGGTCTTAAAAATTGTGTATAAAATTTTATACAAAAATTATTTTTGTAACCATTAAATAACGGCACCTACCATACTTACTTAGTATCACTCTATTACTCTATATAGTCCAGGATGAACGCCCTCAATAAACAAACTCATCCAGCCAGCTCGGTCCCCAATCTAGTTGCCGCTCCTTCGTTCTCCCGATAATAGACGTGTTTTTTTGCAAGCCCGGGCGGAATTTGGACGAAAAACGACTTAACTTAAGCACACATCGATAGTTTGTTAGAAAACTCCATTTTGTTTCTGTGATGGTGTTGCTAATCCCCGTGGTCGTGTACCAGAGAATAAAACGAGTTAAGTATTGCTCACGAACATCGAATACTCATACGAAAAAAGCGAGTTCAGACAAACTGAGTCAACGCAAGGAAAAGTTTTTTTGTTCACGAGTTTGATGACTCGTGAGTCGTGATTCACCAGTCACCACGCAAATAAAACGAATACGAACGAGTATACCTTGCAAACGAGTTAAATGGGTTCGAATAAAAACGAGTCAAGCGCTCGTGAACAAAGTGTGTGTTGTGTATTCGAGGTTGACAGTTGAGTATTGGGTAAGCTTAACTCTCCTGTATGGATTTGGTGGTTGGTTTTGTGATTTTTCAGTGTTGCATTTTAATAAGCAGAAGCAGATATGTAGATATATATGTACACATACATAGATATATAAATGTTTTCTGAATTATGATCTTTTAATTTAAGATAAATAAAAATAATGAATTTGTTTTAGATTTTTTTAATGATTAAATGAAATAAAGTCGTGACAGGAACTTGATATTTTAAACGCAGGTTTAAATAAAAGAATTATGCTTTACTAAGAGTGCATTCAGCCACCAAATTTGATGATGGACGTGTTCCACTTATTGAAGAGGAGGTTACAATATTAAAACAGAATAAAATGAAAAGAGGAAAAACTTAATTAACAAAAATAAATATTACGCTTAACAAAAAAAAATAAATACAAAATCTATAAGTTTTAAATGAGTATAGTGTGAGTATTTTTATAAAATAACATTAGTCATCTTGTAATGAAATGATATTGGATTTATCTTCCAATTTGAATTTGCGACCATCAAATTGTTGACACTTTCCGGGTTCAATCTAGTTCTTTTTTCCATTATAATATTTCCAGACTGTGAAAAGGCTCGTTCTGATGCTGCCGATGTTGCAGGGATACAGTTAATAATTCCTTGCGTTCGAGGAACTATCAGATAGGCTATCCATCTATCCCAAAAGTTTTCAGTTATGTTGTTGTTGCATCAGCTGATTTGTCACAAGGCATTACAACAACTCAAACCTATCCGCATAACTTTGGATTGATCACCGAACGCGACCATTCTATGTGCTTGAAAAAGGAGCTATTTTCAAACCACCATTCAAGCATGTTAATGGTGCCTTTAAAAATGCCTTGAATGTATCTTTCAATTTCATTGTCGAAGGGATTGTCATTAGATACAGAATTTTCGGTTATAAAATCAGAGAAGATAATTCTTTATTTTATTTTAAAATTCAAAAACTGGCGAGTCTAATATCTCCTCTGAACATGATTTTCGTAGAGTAGTGTAATAAGGGAAGAGTAAATGTTCAGTACAAGCTTTTAAAGATTGTAGTTCCAAGAAAGCGTCTTTGAAAGCTTTTAATAACAAAACAATCTCATTTATCAAATTCGAATTAATGTCTTGGATTCGATGAACCTTTTGCTTCTCTTGCAGAATTCAGATGGTATGTGTCATATTTTCTTTTATTGATGCACACATTTCATACTTTGATGTCTATCTTGTCTTACACTCTGCTTTTAACGTCTTGTGCAATAAATTGCAGGCACCAGATTTTTATATTTTTTATATTATTACTAATTGTTGCTCCAGTTGGTAGCAAATCCTTCACATCAACATGTTTTCCATATTTATCACCAATTTTAATACACTGCTTTACAAAAGCTTGCATCCCACATCCTTCAGTTACAGAGAAAGGTCTTATCTTCTTCAACACAAAGCTTTAAGGAAGCATCCGAAATAGTTTTTTACCACCCCTCGAAACAATAACTTCGTTATAGAGCTTGGCTGTATGTCTCTAAAACATTTATGTCTCAAAAGATTTGTTGTTGATTTTGCAACATTTTTAAACACTTTTTTACGTGGTTTACATGCCACAGCGTTGGGTATTGTTTCACCGTTTTCATTTTTCACTTCGCCAAAAGTTTCCCACGCTTTACTTCGGCCGTTTCATTTATCAGAAATAGTATAAACGACTTGTGAGTATATAGGCAAAACAATCAAGTATAAATAAACATGAGGAGAAAAATTTAATTGTTCGAAAAATCTCGAACATACTCATTTTAATCTCTGGTACATTACATACTTCTTGTTCTAGATTTTATGAATTTTTGAAGCTTCTAGAATTAAAGATTTAAAATAAATATATATTAAAAAATAATAAACAAAGAAAAAAAGTGAAAAATCAAACAAAAATAAATAAAGAAAAATGGATTTTATTTGTAGAATATGAACATGTCAGTTTTTGGTATCGCTAACTTATTTATTTTTTTTTCATTTTAGGGAGGGAAGCACGTGTAAGTACAAATAGGATTTATTACAATTACTAATAGCCAATAGCATAATAACTCATTCAAGCACGATCGTAAAGAGCGTGAAAAAAAATGATTAAAGAGGATAAGAGCTGTATTTGTAAGCTAATTTGGTTCCGCCTTTATATTTACATACAATGTACATTCATTCATACATGGTTTTCATAATTGAAAAAGTGAGCATTTTGAAAAACAGAATTTAAAAATACATAATTCTGTGTAACCCGAATTTTGAATTAAAATACATAGGTACATATGTATTTTAAAATATAAGTTTTTAAAAATGAATTTGAACATAATACATATTCGACGTTTATTCTTTGTTACTTGAACGACTAATTTAGAGCACAAAATATATAGGGGTAAGAAACAAGCAGACAATTACAAAGAGATTCCGAGAGTTGGATTGCACTTTAAAATGTTTAAGTCTCTTCGCCAATAAAATTTTTGAAAACTCTGGGTACTCTTATCAAACATTTGATTTATTTTTGAACAGAAAACTATACCTAAAATTATACGGGTTACCAATTTTTAATTAACAACAATAACGAATGTTCTTATTTTATATTGATTTTATTTTTAAAAAGTTTTTACAATATCATCATTAAATTCTTTTTAATTCAATACTCTCCACGATTTTAGAACATGATGTATTAATCTCTTTTGAAAAATTGTTGGCCTATGAGCGATGTGTCTTAGAAGAATCTCAGAGTCCGATGATTGATATCTCTAGCCATTAGATATCACATTTCAATATTTAAGGGACTAAATTTGTTTACTTATAACCAATATTTAAAGTAATAATTTTTCATTAATTTAAATACAAAAGGAATAAAAAGATTATTATTAATTCGACAACTGTGCATCAGATTACCAGTGAGAATGAAAAAAACGAGTGAGCTTAACTGTATCCTTAATTTCGCATCCTTTCTGAAAAATAATTCTATCTTTGAAATTATCTAGAGGTTCAATTGCATGCGCAAAAAACGTCTCTATTGTCATCAGTTCATCATACAGTTCTCTCCAATCAACTCTAATCGTAAGCGCACATGTTTCCAATAGCCAAAAGAATGTCAATTGTAAATTACGCTTTAGTTCGTTAGCCTGTGTTTCGTTGAGTTCAGAAGCTTTGCCTAAAAGAAGCCAACAATCAAAGTTGGAGATTTTAAGTTTTGTCCCCCTCTTCGTTTCCATTGCATTAGTTTCCGAAACACTACAAAAACTTTCCTGCTGACTCTGCTCCATATCTTCATAGTCTTCATCCGCACTTAGGTCAGCGAATAGATTTACTCTCTCCAAATGTCGCCGAGGTTTTTTAAGAGTAATATCTCCCGGTTCCATGTTGTCTTCATCAAGCAACTTTAAGTTGTTATTATACCCTGCTGAGTTTTCGTTCTTGATGTTGATACTTATTTCTTTTTTAGCCTTTTTACTTTCTTGTTTGCGGATATTCAACATGGATCTTCTATTATAACGCTCCAAATACGGTTTGAAAATAGTGTCGCGTGGTTTGTCAGCTTCTAGTTTGATTTCCCAAGGTTTCCTGTCTTCGGTCAAATTAACTTTCTGAGGATATCTGTTCAAGTATACCAGAAACTGATTTCGAAAAATTCCTACGAAATTTTGTTTTGATGTACATGCAAGTCGAACTATGCTCAAATTTCTATCGCATTTGGCAAAGATTTCTTTTAATTTTGTAGGCCTTAAAAATGGCATAAGGGTACGCTTTGAGTGGTCTACATTCAAAAGTGTTGGGATAGTTTCGTTGATTTTCGGATCCAGTTTGAGACGCTTTAAATAATTATGACATGGTGTCAAAGAAGGTGTAAAATTAAGTGCTTCCAAATCTTTATCTTCTCTGTCGCCAACGTTGAGAAAATGTTGGAAAACAGCGCTCATATTAGACTGCGTTTTCTCCATATCTTTGGACAAATCTTTTGGAACTGTTTGGGAAAGTTCTTCTAAATTCTGCAGATATAATTCCCGCGGTGGAATTTGTTTGAACTGCTTACAAACAGATAAATTATTTTTACAGATAATTATTTTTCTCAGTTCTATATATTCCACCCAATCATCCCACACAAATAGTTCGTCATATTTAGTTAAATTCATTGTTCCCAGTTCTAAATTGATTTTCCGAGCTGAACGCGATATTTGTTTTTCCTTGCGTCCATCGATTCCAAATAACAGCTTCAAAGCAAAAATAATATACGCCATAGCACGACTTTCATAGCAAGGTGTAGAGCCTCGATTATTCCAGTCCATTTTGGGTGGATGAAGATTTATCAATCGTTCAATAAAGATATTAATTTCTTCCGGTAGACACATCTCCATTGTGTATCGCTGAACAAGTTTCAAAATATCGGGTGTTTTGAGGTAGTTTAAGTGTATTGTCTTGCATACTTGAGCACAATGTTCACGCAATTGGGTCGCTGCAAATTCTGTGCTTTTAAAGTTCAAACGAAAGGACTTCAATGAATCTTTACATGCTTCGCTTGTGTTTGGAGGAAAAAATCGCTCTAGATTGAAAGTTGAAATGTGGCCTTCAGAAATAAATCTCAATAAATCAGTTAGTTGAATTTCGTCCTCTATTAAGTTTAAGGCTACTACCAGAATAGCATACACTAATTTTATATTAAGTTCTTTATTACGTTCAGACCAGTTAAGTTCATAAGCTTTAACACTCATATTGTGGCATTTAAGTGAACTATTGAAATCTTTTTCGTGTTTCTTTAAGTGAGATAAAGGCATCTTTCTTTTTAACTGTTTTTTTGCGCTGGATGAGAATTTCAATTGAATTGCGCAGTTACTCGGTGCTGATTCAGATGAATTGAAACTTGTGTCACCCAATGATGAATGCGACACAAATGATTGCGACCACATGGATTGGGATTGAGATAAGGATGCTTCGTACTGCGATTTATCAAATTTTTTCTAAAAAAATAAAAAAACAATGTTTTTAATAAAAGCATATATTAAAATGCCTTATAAAGTTTTAAACCCTAAGTATAAACCTATTCATCTGATTTTAAAAGAAATCAAGCTTATTGAATTTAATTTTGTTAATGGTCCGTTTCATCTATATCATATCTGATTAAAGTTCTTACTGGTTATCCCACAGTTCATTTATCCGAAAGTTAAATCCTCCCCTTAAAAAACTTTGCGTTTCACAATGATCAATTAGCTATTCGTTTGCTATTCCAGTTTTCCAGACAAATAAAATTTGTCTAATTTCAAACGTAAACCAAAAGTTATTTATAATCATCAAATAGTTAATTTTGCAGTGTCGGTCGTCTTGTTGTACCTGTTAAAAGTGTCAAGAGGATTGTTGTTTTCTGTTGTCATTCCTAGCACTCCTTTTACTCTAAGTCTTCCAATGGCTGTTTTCCTTCGGATTTCATAAAGGAGTGCACCCTAAACAAATATCCTATTAATCTATAGTATATATGTATCTATAAATTAAAGTTTGGTTTTGTGTACGTTCGCTAACCAGCCAAACTGGTTGACCGATTTTCTTAATTTTTGTTTCTAATTAAAGAGGAATAAGGTTAGAAGGTTTAGGACAACAAAAAATTATAAAAAATTTCAATACATTCACTGCAAAACAAATAAAAAAAACTATTTTTTTTAACGCCCTGCGAAGCAGGCGGGGGTTTTTCTAGTCTATATATATAAATTAAAGTTTGGTTTTGTGTACGTTCGCTAACCACCCAAACCGGTTGACCGATTTTCTTAATTTTTTTTTTTAATTAAAGAGGAATAAGGGTAGAAGGTTTAGGACAAAAAAAAATTATAAAAAAATAAAGAAAATCTGTTAAAAAATTTGATTGAAAAATTTGATGATTTGGACAATATTTAGTAATTTGCGCAATTAAGAAATAATAGAGTTCGTGGTGCAGTGGAAAGATCTCCGCTTTAGACGTGAGGGGTCTCAGATTCGATTCATGTCACCGGCAACATTTTTTTTAATTTTTAATAATTTTCTCTGTCTGTTTCGGATGGAAAGATTTTCTTTTTTTGCAATACACTCAGGGGGTATACGTACTTTTTCGTAATTTATATGAAATACGAAGGAGCAATATGCCATAGGTTGGAACTTAGGGTATTTTTGTAAATGTCATGAATTCAATCAATATATCCGAGGATTTAGATATAATGAAAATCAATTTTTCATTGTTCTCATTCTGTGTACTTATGTATATTGATCATACTTAAGAAATATGAGCTGTTTAAAAATATACACATATTAAGAAAAAAAGGTCAAAAGTTATGCAATGAATATTGTACAAAATTTACCGTCATATTTAATTCTTTCGATTGAGTGCAATAGTACTTATATTTCCATTTATCAAAAAATTAAAATATAATTCAATTTTTATAATTTTATGTTTCGTTAATTATTTCATAAAATTAAACTCATTGTATGAGATCATTAATGCGTCGCAAATGAAAGTCGGGAATCCCAGCGTACATCTCGAAATTATCAAGATGGAAAATTCGCCTGAATAGCAAATAATTTATAAAGAAAAAAGATCATCTTGATTATAGATACCTATATTGAAAATTAAAGAAAACGGCTTGTAAAAATTGTTTAAGCAGAGTGCTTTCGGTAATTAATTTTGTTAAGCTTATCAATTTTTTTAACACATAAAATCATTTAATTAAATTATAATAATTATTTATTTATAAATCACAAAAAAGTTAAATATAGTACAATAGTACCTACTTATATTTCCATTTATCAAAAAATTAAAAAGTAAGTCAATTACATATTAGAATTTTTAGTTTCGTTAATTATTTCATAGAAATAAACTCTTTATATAAGATCATTAATAAGTGGCAAGCGAAAGTCGAATCTAGCGTGCATCTAGATGTTATCAAGATGAAAAGTGGAATCATTAAACAAATGCAAAGCAAAGCGAGAAAGGGTTTGCTAGTATAAATATAAGGTTTTTAACGTCCGATTACTCAACGAAGTGATAAATGCTTGAAAAAAAACCTCTTTCTTAATGGCTGTTTGGTAGTGTTCTATTCGAACCGAAAAGGAGTGAAACGTGAAACACTCAGAAAAACCATCAGTCCGTTCATACAGCCCTGCAATCGAAAGACAGAAGATTAAAAAATATATTTAGGGCAAATTGCGTCTATTTACATAGGTCACTGGAATCATGACAATGAAAATCTGAAAAATGAGGCCCTTGGAAAAGAGCAGGACATGCACTATATCTGCAGAAGTTATTGACAATGTCCGGAGGTTATGTTCAAACCTTTAAGATACCGAGAGTTTGCGGGATGTTTTTCTCAGACCGCAAATAACTAGCTTCTCACTTAATATAAAGTACTTGTTAAAAGAATTAAGTAAAAGAAAAGAACATTCAAATTTACAAAAAGAAGGGCACTTTTTTATAGTAAATTTCATATAAAAAACTTTGAATTGCATACAATTGAGTTTTAGATATTTATTAAGCCAGCATCAAATCTGATAAATAATAGCCCGCCAATATATGGGAGCGTTATGATGGGATTCTTTAATTATGATAAAATAAATATTTGTGTTAACTCACCATTTCTTTTCTCCATCGCCGAGATGCAGATGCAGATTGATTTTCTTTTTTCTGACGTCTGGCTTTATGGCGTTCTTTGGCATGATTGTAGAGAATAGCAGCATCTCTGTCAAGAAATTTAAATTTATCAATCAAAAACGTAAAGTAATAGATTGGCTAACTTTTCTTCATAGCGTATTCCCAATTTGGGCAGTTCAGGGTGACGTCGGCTAAAAAACGCCACTTCTCTATTCCTTAAAAATGCTGCCCATATCTGAAAGACCATAAGCTTGAGTTCGTCTTTAGCTCCAAGCTCAATAAGTTCTTCAACCATGCCCCGCAGAATGTAATTGTAGCACTCCCAAGAAGTAAGATCCACTGAAAAAGTAACATTAAAATGATCAACGATGTTTAGAAATTTTATAAATATTCTAACGCTTGTCCGAAGACTTGTTGGTCTTGTCAGTTATTTTGATTTTTTTTTTGGTCTTATTAACATCGAAGTCCTCAGTCATATCGACCTCGAATACCCGCACTTGTTCAGATTTAGTGCCGCATTCACTGCAATAGTAATATCCTTCTTTGAGACGAAAATCTTTTTCGCCGCAAACGGCACAAGTTAAATTTGGTTGTTGATTCATTGTTTGCAAGTAAAAATAAAAACACAAAATACAGAGATGATAAGTTTACGTTAAAAATAAGATTAAAATAAATATATTATGGAATTGACTATGGTATCGATGGCAAAGGCAATCAGACAGATTCAAATTTCAAACATCTGGGAAGATACTGTCAAAATCCATACCAAAGATACTCAACATCAGAGATTATGAATTATAAAGATTGGAAAGCTCGGCTGTCATTCTGGTTTGCCTACAAGCTAAACAAGGTGGTGAGTTCATATTTTTGCACTATTGGGCTTTTCCAAAAACTATATATCTATAACTATATTATATTTGGCAGTTCTAGTTGGGGAGAAAACAATGCAATACAAACAAACATACTTACGCATACAAACACTTTTCCAAAGGTGCGACTAGTGTGCCGTTGTGATTTATCGTTGTATATGTAAGTATATTTGTTTGTATTGCATTGTTTTCTCCCCAACTAGGAAATTTTTTGTGGTTGTTTGTTTCGCATTGTCGCATTGACGTATGGGGTAACTTCCCAATAGTGTCCATGTTTTAACGCACACTAGTGCAAAAATATGAATTCTCCACCGCATAAATTATTGTTGCAATCAGAGATTATGAATTATAAAGATTGGAAAGCTCGGCTGTCATTCTGATTTGCCTACAAGCTGGCGGACGGTGGTGAGTTTATATTTTTGCACTAGTGTCCATGTTTTAACGCACACTAGTGCAAAAATATGAACTCACCACTGCATAAATTGTTGTTGCAATTCACATCTATTCATCGACACGAGATGAAATTACAAAAACAACAATGTAAACAAATGGGTTTTGGAGGGTGGGACGTACGATAGATTCCTATCTTTATAATTCATAATCTCTGGTTGCAATTTACATCAATTCATCTACACGAGATGAAATTACAAAAACAACAACGTAAACAAATGGGTTTTGTTTAAAGGGTGGAACCAAAAATACTGCACGTTTTTCTTTTTTAGTTCAGAGCAGAGCCTGAACTGTCTAAAAAAAAATCGTGTTTCTTTTTTAGCTCGGAGCATTCAGAGCTCCAATTTTTTGTTTTTTTTCGCTCTGAGCATGTTCAAGTCATAGACTGCTTTTAAACGCTGCAAATATGCTGCAATTACCCTTGCAATTTTTAAGCATGTAGGTGGGGGACGTATGCGGTGTCCGGGGTAGACAAAGTTGCAGAGGTTGAAATAATTGCAGAGTTATCGCTCTTTCTTCTTTGTGCTTTTTCTTATTGTTTGAGACTAAGCGGAGTAAAGATTGACGAGATGTTATTTCCTTCTCATTTAACAAAAATTGCAGGTATTAAAATTTGCAGCGTTTAAATAGATGCTGCAATCGGAAAGAAACTCAAAAGAGTATTGCGGATAGAAATTGCAGTCGTCTAAAAGCAGTCTATCTTTATAATTCATAATCTCTTACTTTACTTTTACATGGATACTGATGTAGTCGAACGGAGTAATCCATACGCACACTAGAGCAAAAATATGATCTTACCATCGTCCGCCAGCTTGTAGGCAAACCAGAATGACAGCCGAGCTTTCCAATCTTTATAATTCATAATCTATGCGCAAAGTTGGGCAATATTTGCATTTTGTGCGCTCTTTTTCAATAAACAAAACATTTCGCGATAATAGGCGTGTTTTTTTGCAAGTCCATATGGATTTGTCGAAAAAAAACAACATCGGAACTAAGAGCTTTACAAGTAAATACAACAATAACTTAAGTCCATATGGACTTATCTAAGTCCAGATAATTTTCGGGAGTTAACTTAAGTTCCAATAAAACCGGCGCTAGTTATTATTTTGGTATCGATATAGTAGGCGTGTTTTTTTGCAAGTTCGGTGGGAATTGCAGGAAAAAAACGACGAAAGGGATTAGTGACAGCAACACAGAAACAAAATGGAGTTTTCATACAAACTATCGATAACAAGTATATAATTTATGCCGGTAACACAGTTTTTTTGTGTGCTTAAGTTAAGCCCGGAGAATTATCTGGGTTAAGCTTAGCCCGTAGGAGATTAGTTGTCATTGTATTTAACATGGTGATTGATTAGCACCGACGTTGTTTTTTTCGACCAATTCCATCTGGGCTTTTTCTACGTGAGAGCTAGTGGCGTTTAGTTATAGGTGGAACCATCGTGAAGTTGGTTCCTGGCAGTCCATATCTAGTAGGTCAATGCTGGGAGTTCTTACGATGTTTATAATAAAGCCTTCGAATTCATAAGCTATATAAATGAAATAATCTCCCTTGACGATTTTAATCTAAGCAACATTACTTGGTTGAGATGTCAATGACTCCCAGGAACAATATATATGGTTATCAGATAGACACTTTTGTTATTTAAAGTTATTTTTATACAGAGGAATTCGTTGTCAAGGGCTACAGGAACATGTATTGGCGTAGCTACAAAAGAAGACTTTACAGCAATTAAGATACCACCTCCCACGGTATCAATGTTTGGATCTGAGTAACGGTCACGTCTAAAAACATTAAATGTGTTGTCAAAAAGTTCGGAATCTTTGATGCCAGCATACAGCCATGTTTCAGTGAGCGAAATAACGTCATAAGAGCAGGTGTGAAATGGTACTTAGGGCCAGTTTGTTCACAGTGGGTTAAATATATGTATCATAACGTTCTAACTTAATTGTGCTAATCAACTAAAATCGGCTGATTAAGGATTTCTATGATTAATAACTCAAATTATGGGTTCCTTTATAAAAGTTTCGGTTATCATACACATTCGATGATTTAACAGTTGCAATAAAATAATCCTTGAATCAAGATGGTCAACTGGCACTTAATACGTCGAATTCTTTACCAAAGAATTGATTATGTTTAGAAATTTTTCTATACACAATTGAATGTGTTTTGTCAAGGCTTGACATTTCTAAAATGCTAAATTGAATTTCGCAGTACATATTTTAAGAAGATAAATTGTGTTTTTGGATGCAATGAATTTTAATTTCAGTGAATATTTAAATTATAATATTCAATATTTGTGAATTTTTTTTTTCTTCAATAAACAAAAAATATATTTCGCGATATTAATAATAAGTTTCGTTTAATTTCTCATCCACAATGCGACGAGGATACGAGACGAGACGAGAGGGTGACGTGAACTCGTCGCAGATTGTCAAACCAATATCTAGAGAACCGACCGGTATCCCTCTTGCCTGAAAAACACGCAAATTTTTTTTGAGGTGAGTATGCGAAAACTCTCTTATTTCTCTATTTTTTTCCTATCCGTTAATCCGTGTGAATGGTGGATTTAAAAAACAAAATGGCGACGTTTGCTCAAAGAAGGTGAAATTTTTTCATTTTTATTTGTCAAAAGTGACAGCTCTCGAATTTTGTTTTTTTTTATAAATTGACAGCCGAATTTATAAACGCATTATAGCGAGTGCATAGCGTTATACAATCCTTATAATGCCTATCTTAATGCAAAAAGGCTATTTAAAAAACTTATGCAACGTTGAATAGTCCCATTATAAACTAAACGCGTTTGAGGGTTGAACGGTGCCTACATCAGTATATTTTAGTATCGAAATGTCACTTTTACCCACACACCATAACATAATACACATATATCGGGATGGCGCTTTCTTTGGCAATTTTGTAATTTTTTTTTTTTTTTCTCTTCCTTAAATTATTAAAGGTGCATTATGTAATAAGTATGTTTGAAAACAGCTTAGGCGTCAGTTATAGCGATCAGGAAAAACCATCAGGAAAAGTTGAAACAGATGGATACGATTTTTTTTTTCTTTCACAAATCTGTCAGTGGAACAAGTAAAAGCTGCAACGCAAATAATTGGAACGATTTGTTCCATTTTGTGTGAAGTGACAATCAGCTGGCACGAAAAATGAATTTACATCAGGAAAACACATTAATGCATTTTTAACAATAAAATAATTGTTGAGTTGAAAATTTTATTTGCATAAAAAATTCATTGAGTTATTTTTCATCGATTAGTACAACATTTGCGTTTCAAATCGAATGAAAACCTAGTAAATAATCTATTTGAAAGTTTTTCCTGTTTCGTTTTCCTGGTGCCTATTTCTCCGCTTCTACAGCAGCTACATCAACTACATCTTACAGCAACATTCTACAACTACATCGACTACATTTTTCTGTTTCATAACTACAAGACAACTGGAAGTATTGTATGATGCAGCTCGTTGATGTAGTGGATGTGTTGCTTAATGTATGATGTAGCTCGTTGATGCAGTGGATGTGATTTTTTTTTGACATTTATGTTTGTTTTTGGATTTTGCAAGCGAGAGTTTGGTTCGGTTCGGATTTTTGAAGCGACATAATTAATAAATAAAAGTAAAAATGGATTTCGATATAAATATTCATTAGAAAAAGAAGCGATTCAAAAATTAAAAAAGTTATTACTTACCACAGCGCTCCGTCGCCAGTTCTGCTAAGTTGTTCTGCGAATTTTTTCGCCATTGGCTTCGGAAATAAGACCATAACTGGCAGCTATTCCCGCGAGCTTATCCCATTCTCGGGAAATGTCTGCTTTCGTTAAAGAAGAGGAAAATTGCCCAAATAGGACATCCTTCGCCTTATAAATATATTGAAGAACAAGCATCTGCTGTTCCTTAGTCGACTATGCAATATTAAATGAAAAAATCATACAATATTTGAATTTATTATATTTAAATTTAAAATAAAAATACTTACATTCGTATATTTTCTTTTATAACATTTTATCAAATATACTGCTACATAAACAACAGCAAATATTTTTAATGTGAGAATGTCATTGACCTACTAGATATGGACTGCCATGTGGCAACAGATGGCATTGAAAATAATTACTTCTGTTTGCCGCTTTTCTACGCAAGGGCTAGTGTTTCTTAGAAGAGGTGGAACCACTTTTATTGGGGCTTTTGTATGGAAATGAGTCTCAACTAGCAGTCCATATATAATAGGTCAATGGAGAATGTAGCAAGAATTTACAGTTATTTGTACTACAACAATGTAGTATCAAAAGCTGTGAAACAGAATCATAAATTTTTCCAATATTTCCAGTTGATTCTCCATAGCTACCATAGAGTACCTATATTATAATAATAATAATATAGGTACTCTATGATAGCTACATTGATGTACTACAACGGAAAAACTGGTGTATGTTTGAAACAAAAATGGTGTAATACAACTGTTATTCTGCTACATTGTAGTTGATGTAGTAGCGCAGAAATAGGCCCCTGATCGCTATAACTGACGCCTTACAAAGTCAAACCGAAGGTCTACAATAAGAATCGAATTCCATCCTCCGCTTCATTAAAAGTAAAAAAGAAAATAATGTATTTTTTCATAAGTAGTAGGTATGTAGATGTATATTATTCTCAACAAACACACAGTGCTAAGTTAATGAAAAAATTAATAAATCAATACACATGCACTTTTTACTTTTTTTTTATTTTACTTTATTTGCAAACAACACAAAAAATAATAATGAGAATAATATTAAAAGAAATTAGAAAAGAATCCAATCGGCGCAGCAGAATTCCTTTATTTATTTGCCACGAACAGCTGAAATTTGTTTGTCAGTTTTTGAAGTAAAACGTAATAGATTTCTCCTTTTTGGTACTTTATTTGACATAAGCCCTGTATAACTATATGGATGAGGAAATTGTTTTATAAATTAGAATTTATGCAACGTTGAATAAAGGCTACATAAAACCTTATGCAGTGTATAAGTATTTATCTGTTTAGCGAATTCTATTAAATTACACTGTGAAAGTTTTTGATTTCGGGGATTTATGTTCGTTTTGATTAAATTATAATTGAATAAACAAACTAAAATTGCGGGATATATAAAAAATTGTATTATTAATGTGTAGTAATGTGTAATATACGTATATACAATAAAGCATTACTCGTAGTTACGTCACGCGACGTAATTGCAGGTGAAAATGCCATATTCTATCTTCTGCCCGATACTTCAGTTTTGCTAGCATCGTCCTTCGTCGTCCAGGCTCGCCTTATTGATCCAAAAATTCTCAAATTGTTTTTCATTTTTCTTAATGTATTTCTTTTTTTTACTGTTTTCTTTAAATCACTTTTTCGCACACCGCACTGAAAGCAAACAACCGAATCAATTAACGTTGTCAAAAAAAAAATCGTCACATTGTAAATTGGGGAACGATTTTATAACGAGAAAATGATGACGGCGTTTCACGTCACGCTCTCGTTTCCTCGTCGAATTGTGAAACAGACTTCAGTGATCCCTGTCAAGTACCACACACACAAAATTCTTCACAAAATCCTTTCAATAACAGACAAAAATTTGATTTTCTTTAAAAAAAAATCGATTTTTTTTTGTTCAAAGGAATTCGATATTACACTCAAGTAAAGAAAAAACTGGGTTGAAAATCCAACCTTAATCCAACTCTATCTTTCTATCCATAAATAGACGGATTTATGATGTTGTGACATCGATGTTTTGTTATCATCGAGGAATAGCTCATCTCTACCCCAAAATGTCATAAAACAAACTGTCAAATGGCCGTTAAGTTGTCATGGAACTGTCAATTGTGCCCCTGCCCCTTCCCAATAGAAGGTGACTCACTTGATTCTTCTGCCGTTTTCAAAAAGTATACAACACAGTTTAATTTCCCAAGAATACTTTATTGAATAAAATATTATTTTTTTCTAGAAATATAACATTTCATTCACCCTACAGTGTTAAACATAATTTTCAAATACAAAAAAAGGTATCACCAAGTGCTAAAATCGTATCTTTATGCTTTTCATAAAATAATGATAACATCTTTTCCTAGATTTTACCTTTTCTTCGTGAGTGAGTGAGTAGTTGGTGTGTACGTAGGCGAAAAGTTCTATCGACTTTTTCTCGACAAAACGACAAGAAACCAAAAAACTGCGCCCTCCTATTAGAGAGTTATGTTTGCGTGAGCAGTAAGGTGGTAGAAGAAAAGTATTGTTCCAGAGAAAATTATTGATAAAAGGAACCATAAATACAAGAAAAACAAACATTTATTAGGATAAACTAATAAACCAACCAGTCATCAGCAATTAAATTTAGGCCAAAGACAGAGAAAGAAAGGAAAAAGAAAATTCAAGAATGTCTTCATCAGGCGACTTCGGCAATCCCTTGAGAAAATTTAAATTGGTTTTTCTCGGTGAACAGAGTGTGGGCAAAACTTCCCTTATCACTCGCTTCATGTACGACAGCTTCGACAACACTTACCAAGCTACTATTGGCATCGATTTTCTATCGAAAACCATGTACTTAGAAGATAGAACAGTGCGCCTTCAACTCTGGGATACCGCGGGTCAGGAGCGCTTTCGCTCCCTCATTCCCTCTTACATTCGTGATTCCACTGTAGCTGTTGTAGTCTATGATATAACAAATGCGAATTCCTTTCACCAGACCTCCAAGTGGATTGACGATGTCCGCACGGAACGCGGCAGCGATGTAATTATAATGCTCGTAGGCAACAAAACGGACTTATCCGATAAACGACAAGTCTCCACCGAGGAGGGTGAACGTAAAGCAAAAGAATTAAATGTGATGTTCATTGAGACCAGCGCTAAGGCTGGTTACAACGTAAAGCAACTATTTAGAAGAGTCGCTGCTGCTCTGCCTGGAATGGACTCTATGGATAATAAACCTCCCGAAGATATGCAAGAGGTGGTACTTAAGGACTCTCCACTTGAAACAAAAGACCCTGAAGGAGGCTGCGCTTGCTAAACACGAAAAAAACTTTGCTAGTATTCTTATTCTTTTTACTTTTTTATATATTATAATATATGTTCGCTTGATAGACAACAACCAACAACAAAAATTAAAATTCAATTAAATTTTAAGCACTTTTAAGGAGCAAAAATAAAAATATTTCAAAAAAACTAAAAAGTATTAAACCGAAAAAATTGCTCTTAAAATTAAGTATGTTTGTTTTTATATTCTTTTACACTTATGTATGTACATATATGAGAATTCTAAATTTTCACGGCGCCTCATAATCTACTTTCGAGCAAAAAGTCGGAAGTCTCATCAAAATCAATGATACTTCCCATACATTTTATGGATGTAGTGAATTCAAGTAGTACGATTCCTTTTTGGTGATTTTTTTTTTAATAAAAAAAAGAGTGAAATGTTACTTAAAGCTGACTGGAATAATTTTGTTTAAGTTCTTATTAGGACTGAACTGAAGTCGCATTTCCCTAGGTTCGTCCATTTACTTACGCCTTATTTGTTTAATTTATGAAGGTTGTGTTCATGTGGCCTCGCAAAACCAGGACCCGGCTCCAACGGTTGGCATATTATATTCATTTATTAGCATAATACAAGCGAAACTTATATCTAAACATATTATTCTTAAAACTAAAATTAATAGAAGAAACTTAAATCTATGGTGGGTTTTTAGTTGTTTTTATTTATTTTTTTGTTTATAAATTTAATATTGAATTGGGCGCATAGGCCCATCCACCAGTTTTTTACAAAAAGAACTTAAAAAATTAATCGTAAAAATAAATGAAAAAACAGGGGGGCCTTTGGATTATGAGGGGTGATCCTATGAGTTGTAGTGGGAGTTTCTGAGGGTGGATATGTATGTGTGAAAGCATACTTAGAGCAAATGGCGTTTTTTTCAAATTTTCAAACTTATGACGTTGAGAAATTTTCTATTATGTATTATTTCATTGTTTTATTATTGTTATTTATTAACAAGTATTTAAAAGAAACTTGATAATCTTCAATCATTATAGAGCCTATTGACTCTTGGTAGTTTTCCTCTCTTAATGACGGAACTTAAAACAATGAAATAATACCTACATAATAAAGTCGTGCGTCGCGACGTAACCACGAGAAATGTTTTATAATAGGAGTATTCATGCAACGTCGTCTAGTCCTCGTAAGCATAGTAAACTGCGTAAAACTCTCAAATATGTTCATACAAATTTGATAGGTTTACACAGTTTACAGCGACTTTACGCTATTGCATGAATAGCCCTAATGTATTATTTCACAGTTTTTGTTTTTAATAGAGAACAACTGTGGAGAGATCTGGTGACAGGTTTATCAGATTGGTTTTTGGCGATTTAAATTTTGTGAATTGGGGTTCGAATATACTTATAATTTTGAACAACAGCCAATTGATGAAAGAATTGATACATAATGTATGTATAGATTGAATTTATTGAAAAGACGTGTTGGTGACAGTGCCATCACCGACATCTCAAACTACAAATATTTGGCATGACTCTATCAAATACAGAAAACGAAAACTTATCTACTTCGTTCAATCTGGCAGCTGGTTAAAAAATTTCAAAAAGCCAGACAAACGAACTTTATCCGCCACCCTCAGCAGAAGTAGTAGTAATTTATGTGTGTGTAAGAGTAAGATATTCATTTTTTAACAATTAAATACAAATTATAATTACAAAATTTGAATCTTAAAGCTATGGCTTAGCCGTCAGCCTGATTGACAAATTTATTATTTTAATTTTTGTAAAAAAGATACTAAAAGTAAGTTAATTTTATTGTTATTAAACTATTTTATAAATTATAAAATGTACAAATTGCAGGAAATTTGTAGTCCTGCTTTAAAGTTTATTAAAATAAAGATTAAAGAGACTCACAAGTTTTTATCTTGAATTGTTTGGAACTTCCTTTTTGTTCGAATTTCTACAAATTTCTTTTATTAAATTAAAAAAGAAACTGAGATGTCTTTACAAGACAATAATGACACTCAAACAATTGCAGCTGCAATATCTGCAAGCTTGAAAACACAGAAAAAATGGTGCGATGCGGCGATTGCAAGCGATGGTTCCATTTTGTTTGTGTCAATGTGACTGCAGCGATTGAAGACAGGGACTGGAAATGTTCCAGCTTCCATAACAGGGGCACTGTGCCAACAAATGCGGAATCTACTTCTTCAAGAAGAACGCTGTCAACAGCGCGACAAATTAGGGTGGATATAGAACTCCAGATGTTGGAGGAGGCAAGGATTTTGGAACAGCAAAGAGATGATCAGCATCTCAAAAATAAAGTTACCTACTCCTGCTAGTAGAAGGGAGTCAAAGTGATCGGGACTCGAATTCTTCCAAACGATTGGTAGAGACATGAGTACGCCAAGCTCGAGATTTACAATATGAACAGCGAAACGCACCTGCAGTTAATACAACTGCAAAAGCATTACAAGCAACTCAAGTAAATTATCACCTTGGAGCCGCAGCACACTGTTCTCACCAAACGAATCAGATTCCACGGCAGACTTTTCCAAGATCATCAGCCCAAGTCCCTCCAATAGTTACAAACAGATTCCAGCAAAACCAACCCTTAGTAGAACAGAATCATCACAATCACAACCGAATAAAGTGCAACTTGCAGATCGACATTCAATGGTAACTTCTACCGTAACCCTAAAGAATGGCCGCTATTTATTACTTCCTTCGAGAGGAGTACAAGATTGTGTGGTTTCAGCGAAGAAGAAAATCTCCTGCGTTTGCAGAAATGCCGGAAGGGGCGAGTTTATGAAGCTATGCGAGGCAGGTTGATGATGCCATAAAATGTCCCAAGCATTTTACAGACAATGCGAATTATGTATGGGCGTCCTAAAGTGGTGATCAAGTCACTTCTTCAAAAGATTCAAGCCGAGCCAAAAATAAATGTTGAGAAAGTGGAGACTGTCATATCCTACTCACTAACAGTTCAAAACCTTATAGCAACTATGGAAGCTAGCGAAATTCATTCGTATTTGGAAAATGCAGAGCTTTTGGATGATCTCGTCGGTAAGTTGCAAACGCAACTCATGTTAAACTGGGCCTTCATACAGAAAATATGCTATATATCAACTTGCTGGACTTCAACGAATGGTTGCTAAGACTCATAGACAACATTTGCAGAATCAGCCCAGGTTCAGGTACTGCTTTCGATTTCGAGGTCAAATCACAACCAAGTAGGAAAGAAAAGGCACACGTCAATGCACATACTGACGATGCGAAAAGGCTAACGCCCATCAAGCGGCAGTGTACAGTTTGCGTTCAGGCATGCAATGTTGTTGAATTCTGCATGCGCTTCCAGAGTATGAGCCTCAACGAAAGATGGGAAGCCATAAAACAAAATCGAATCTGCCGAACATGTCTGACATCACATCCGAAGTCACGTTTTCGAGAAAGCAGTCTTTGTGGTGTTATGGGTGCACGTATAGACATCATCGACTACTGCACAAATACACGGGCGAATCTGTTGCAACGACAGCCCCTTATAGTGCGGTGCAAAATGCTAATGCAAAGGATCAGCTGACAAGAGAACAACCTTCCGAGCAGGGAAGACAGTTCAACTGCAATGTACATGGATCTAAACAGGATATAAGATATCGAGTTATTCCTGTTATTTTGCACGGCAACCAAAAGATGATTGAAACGTTCGTGTTTTTAGATGACGGCTCGTCGCTCACCAACTGGCAACTGAGTTGAATCTCAAAGGTAAACATCAGCCACTCTATCTTAAATGGACAGGAGGTGCCCATCGAAATAAAAACGAATCCCGAACGGTGTCCGTCGACATTTCGGGAAGCAGTAATCCACAGAAGAAGTTTTCAATTTCAGTCATCAGGACAGTGAAATCTTTAAATTTGCCACAACAATCGTTAGATGTTAAACAACTGGCTGCCAGGTACCCATATCTGCGTGAGTATCCAATTCAATCGTATGAGAAGGCAGTTCCACGAATGCTGATTGGCCTTGATAATCCGAAACTTGCAATAGAAAGAGGCGAAGGGGATCCAATGGCAACAAAGACACGTCTAGGATGGGTTGCATATGGACCGTCCAGCCAAGGTCAAATAAAAGGGTGAGTCAGATTTTGATTTAACTGGTCTCCACGAATGTGATTGTGTGAGAAATGACGATGGCGATAATATCCTGCACAATATGATGAAGGAATATTTTTCTCTTGATAGCCTTGGGGTTATAGAACCAAAGAAATGGCTAAAATCAAAAGAAGAGGAAAGGGCTTGTGAAATGCTTGATAAGCTTACGATCAGAAATGGTAATCGTTTTGACATTGGTCTTTTTTGGGAATACAACAACGTTACGCTACCGAATAGTTTCCCAATGACACTTCGTAGACACAACTGCTTTATGAGAAAATTATCTCGTGACCCTAGCTTAGCTGAGAACCTCAAAAACCGGTTGAAAGATTATGAAACGAAGAACTATATACATACATCCGAAAACTCTCAGTAAATGAACTTCAATAAAAATATCCTCGAACATGGTATTTTCCGATATTTGCTGTAAGAAACGAAAATAAACCAGGCAAAACCAGAATAGTTTGGGATGGCGCTGCAGAGTTCAGTGGGGTCTCGTTAAACTCTGTATTGATGAAAGGGCCTGATCAACTAATTTCTCTGCTCTCCGTTCTATATCGCTTCCAAGAAAGATTAATTGCATTGTGTGCAGGAGCAATGATCCGAAAAGTACACCAGATGTTTATGTGATGCAAGTGTTACCGTTTGGAGCCATTTGCTCTCTCAGCTGCGCGCAGTTTGTTAAGAACAAAAATGCACTAGAGTCGATACCAGGACTGGAGCTCGAAGCTGCCAGACTTGGAGTACGATTAGCGAATAGTATAATGCAGTTCCACACCATCAGGTAACCGGTAAAACCGATTGCTGTTGGGGATATCGTAACAGTGACAGATGAATCAAATCCTCGGAACCTGTGGCCCAAGGGACGTGTAATAGATGTCAAGCTTGGAAAAAATGAACAAGTCCGTGGGGCAACCGTCCAAACTGCATCAGGGCTATATGAACGGCCCGCCGCCGTAAAGATAGCAGTCCTCGATGTTTTAAACGATAAGTCGACCTCAAAAGACCCACGTCATACCGGGGGGGAGTGTTGGTGACAGTGCCATCACGGACATCTCGAACTACAAATATTTGGCATGACTCTATCAAATATATCAAATACGGACAACGAAAACTTATCTACTTTGATCGTTTAATCTGACAGCTGGTTAAAAAATTTCAGAAAGCCAGACAAACGAACTTTATCCGCCACCCTCAGCAGAAGTAGAAAAAATAAAGTATTCAATAAAAGTATAATTTATGTAAAAAAGATACTAAAAGTAAGTCATTCTTATTGTTTTTAAACTATTTTACAAACTATAAAATGTACAAATTGCAGGAAATTTGTAGTCCTGCTTTAAAATTTATTAAAATAAAGATTAAAAAGACTCACAACTAGGTAAACAAAGAAATATTATTTTTTAAATCTTAAGTTTTTTTTAAATTATTAATATAGTCTGAATTTTCTTATACTTACGTAATATATTAATTGTTTTTTTTTTTTGTTTAATAAGAGGTTTTTGAGGTAAAAACTACAAGTTGAAAAATTTTATTTCATTTTTGAATTTGGTGGATTTATTCGGTGCAAAATTTGGCGATTTTCGGCGATATAAATTTTATGATGGCAATTCCGCTTTTTCAAACCTGACAACCATGGTAACACGTGTCGTTTTCAGGCCGCATTGTGAACCAAGGATGAAAAATCGACCTTAATCTTCTTATAATATCAAAGATTTACCATACAAAATTATTTTGGTTCAATAGCTTATTTTGCAAATCATTCAAGAATTTAGGTGAAATGTCAAAAAAATCTAATTTATGTGTGGTGTGAACGGTTCAACGAGATTTGGTAATCTTGTTGAGTGGGATTTTATTACGCTTTCTGAATTTATTCAAAAGAAAAAACCGGAAATGTTTGCGTAATAGTTTTGAGACTTTTAACATATTGATTGATGAATATTTTTATTTTAATAATATTTTTTCGAAGTTTCTGTCAACACTGAAGTTCGTTTGAAATGTCGAACAAAATTTAGTTACTCTGTGATCTGAACGATACACCGACATTTAGTATCTATAGGCATTCTTGTTGCCGAGATCCGAGATTTTGATTCGGTGTGAAAACCGTATTAATGATGATAAACTGTTGTAGCCGTTATAAATTGTCATGCTTTTAGTCTCGTGCTTTATTTATTATCCTCGAGTTGATAAAGTCGTTAATCTGAGGAAGACATATCACCAAAAAAGACCATTACCTACGATCTAAATTTTATTTAATGCTCCACGATCCTCGTCAGAGCGCTATTTCAGTGGCGTAGATAGCATTTTATGATCGGGGGTTACTTTGTATTACATTTCATTAATTTTTTTTTCTAAAGTATAATATTTTTATTTATTGTGATAAAAACAAATATGAAATTTTTTAGGTATGCAAATGTTGACAGTTTGTTTACGATGTGGGAAACTTTCCGACGTTTACCACGTTTACGATTATTTTCTGACGTTGCATGAATACCTTTTATATATTTATATGGATCAAAAAAACATACTAGAGCTGCGATTAGAACGGTGATGCGAGAGGTGAGTAGAGTGACAAAAACAAGCTGTTTTCTTATGAGAGCTCTCATACTGAGGCGTCTAGCGTCGAGGTATTAGATCTCATAAGAAAGCATGTGTTTGTTTTCAATGCTCGCTGCTCACCTCTCGCATCACCGCTCTGCTCGCAGTGCTCCAGCATGTTTTCAGTCTAAGGCTGGATATGGTTCTTTTACAGCAAAAATACAAATTGATGAGAAAATCTTTAAAAAGTCATAACGTTGAAGTGCTTCCAAGCTATAAAGTTTTAATAGATGCTAAAAGCCACTTTGAAGTGAATCTTCAAGATTTATTGGACCATACCGCAAAGAGTATTTTAAATAGCCTAGATAATCGGGATATAGCAGCATGACCATAAATTCTCAATTTGTTAAGGAAACAAAGAATATTTTCAAAAGATGGCCAAATAGTATATCTGATGCGAACATCTTTATGGCATCGCTCGTTCCTCTTCTTATAAAAGGTGAATTTACCTAATATTGGAAGAATCCAAGGCCGTCATTAGTTCATTTTTGCAGACCGATTTGCAAAGGTATGAATTCTTTTTGACTATGATAGACGGAAAATTATTAAATGAATTAAATCATATAAAATCAACATAATAATGAAGATGAGACCATCGACAAGAAGGAATCCGAAAAAAGAAAAAAAAACTGGGCTTAATTATTGATACGCCAAGACAAGGATTTGGCAATACAAATGACGGAAACACCATACAAAGATTTTTTCTTAATCCAGAATTAACGTCAGCTAGAACCGGAATAAATGTAGGAAAAGAGTTACTCCCTAGAAATATAATAACTATATAACGTCTATTAAATGTTGAAAATGATGATGATTTTTTTTCTGAAAATTAAAATATATAGGTAACTAATTAAGAAAGCACCTATTATGTATTCTATTTTATTATATAAATTTGTTCCTACACTTTTTCACAAAATAAAAAAAAAAATACTTGCTAAAAACATCAAAATTAGTTCTTTTATTTATTCATCCACATGTTGTGACCAATTTTATTGAAACACCCTGTGAACAATTAAATAGCCGCAGACTTTTTTTAACAAAATTCCTAAAACTTTAACTGTTTTTGAAGTTTTGCTTTAATTCTCTTCTCCGTTATAATTTCTTTTTCTAAGAAAATCTTACTTCAGTCTATAAATCTTCAGTCTTAAAAATCACTATTTTCATTTTCATATTCCCCCACACGTTTTTTTAATTTTTTTAAGACCAAAAATATGGGACTTGCCGTACCTACAATTTTTTTTAGCAAAATATGAAAATCTTATTTTTCTCAAAAACGTGCTCACAACTTTTTTTTTTTTAATCCAGTATTTTTTTTTTACAAAAACACTACCATTTAAAAAAAAATCCGAAAATGGTTCCTTTCATAGAACCATTTTTTAGGTTTTCGATTTTCTCAAAAATGGTTCAACTGAATTTGATCAATTTTTTATAGGTATAGAGAATTTTTCAAAAAGTTTAATGCATAGCAAAATTAAAATTTTTTTTTTTTGATTTTTAAAAAAAGTTTGAAAATTTTTTTGAGAACTTAATAATTCGAAAACGACTTGGTCGATTTTTATTAAACTTGGCATCTGGCAGTTTTTAGACATTATCTAGGTGATTTTAAATACAAATTATTCTTATAGCCAAAAATAACGGTAGCTTTCATACAAATGTTATAAAACCGGTTATTTTATCTATCGTCTAAAAATGGTATCTCTCATAGAACAATTTTTTTGATTTTCGACTTTAACATTATCTGTTCAAGCAATTTTAATGAAATTTTCTACACGTGAGCTTCTGATAAGAATAAATAATATTGCATATCAAAATTTTCAAAAAACAAAATCTTGGGTTTTAAAAAAAAATTTCAAAATTAATTTTTGAAAATTCGATATTTCGAAAATGGGTGGTTAATTTTTTTCAAAATTAATTTTTTAACTCCGCACTAATAAGTTCTAAAAAATGGCGTACCAATTTTTTTTTTTTTTTTTAATTTTTTCAAAATTTTATATAAAAAAAATATAATTTAAAAAAACCGCTCCAGCGATTTTTCAAATCCTTTTTTTATAAATTGAGATTTGTGTAAGAAATCGGATGGTGTACATTGAGTTGGTGTCAAAACAGTTTCAGAAATTGTTTAATAAATTTATTTCTAATTATATTGATTTTTTTTTTATTTTCAAGTGTATACTTTAAAACCACAGTGTAGTCGCACATAAGAGCAAGTTTATGCGACCCTGTCGTGCATTTTATTTTAATTAAAATCGTTTAATCCGTATACCTACTTACATATGTCTACACTATATATGTACATATATCGCAAGTAAAAACGGTTTATAACATAGTAGACCAAACATTTTTTTTTTCAACACGTGATTAACGGACACATCCAAAGAGAAATGAGTACACGATCATTAATTGTTATCATCAAATAGGAAGCTGATTTAGTTAAACAACGCAACTAAAGAGAAAATATTCGAAACAACAAATACTCAATTGAGTCTACAAACAAGTCCGATTTGGCCCCAATTTAGGTCGACGTGCGTCGTCGTCACACATGGTTTCGTCATTCACATTTAACTTGTTCGGTTTTTGAAAAGATAAGGTTTTTGTTTTGATTTCTTTGTGAATTTTTTGTTTGTGAGAAGCAAAACGTTTAATTTAGTGCAATTCGTATCACATATTTATAATATTTTTTTCGTAAATATAATTGCGTTATTAATTTTGTATTGTTTTGACAAAAAACTACAAAATAAAATATTTCCAGTTCGTTGATTTCGTTGTTTTTTGATACCTATACCAATACCTATAGTTACCGTATTTGTGTGCATGTTGCGAACCACGATAAAATGCCGACCAACAGCTTAATTGGTTCTTTAAAAACATTCACGGAAGAAACCACAAAATAACTTTTATAGTGAATAAATCCCAACTTAGGAGGTATTAGTTAAACTTGCTAAGAAAATGTCTAGGTTTGCACTTTGGATTCAAGTTCAAAATAGGTACAATGTTATGGTTGAGCGAACAGTGACTGCGACAAATGTTTTATAATCACATAATTTGTCGCTATCCGTGTCCAGTCCACCTCCTCATTTGTAAAGTGCACAACTCTCTTAATCCAATTAAATTTACCCTACAGGGAAGCATTGCAAGCTTTGACATAACATCGATATAAACATTTAGTATTTTATCTATTGGAATACACTTTAAGCAATGTTTATTGGTGGGATAAGCCTCTCCTGGGTTATCGCTTAACTTACAGATTACCTTTATCGCTTTTCTACATATGTATAAAATAAAATAAGTTAAGTCAAGAATAGTGCCAAATGAATAATTTAAGTTTTTGTAAGTTGTGTCTCAGTTTCTTTAATTACTGTGCCATCTATCGCCAAGGTATAAAGAAACAGTGCGTTGAGTGTGCGACAGAATTTTAAAGTAATAATTCAAATTACAGTAAAGTTGATATTTTAAAATTTTACGTTGAAAGAAAATATTTAGTTTCGATGCTTCCACCTTCTAAAATAAATTTTAAAGAAAGGACAAGTGAAAGTCCAGAAAATGACTGTTCGTTGGAAAATATATATCTATGGTTGGACGAAAATCCGAATATTAACGCTTGTCGAGATGCGAATCATTTGACGTTTTTTTTACGAAGTTGTAAATATGATCTCGAGAAGACAAAGAAGAAAATCAAGTGGTAAGTACCAAAATCTGAGTTTAGAGAAATGACCTCTCTTAAAAAATAAAAAAATTAAATAAAAGGCACAACTGGATCGCAAGAACTAGCTCTTGAGGTTTAAGTAGGTGAGAATTTTAAAGATTTTATATTATACAGACAATTAATTAAAAACAATAATAAAAGGAGGCTGGGTGTTCCCCACACTGTTAACTTCCCATTGGTGCCCTTTGAAACTGGACACCCAATGTTATTTTGATCTAAGGAAATTCATAATTTAACATCTTAAAAGACCTTATCAGGGGTTCAAAAAGAGATATAGTTTGGCTGTATTTTTGTTTTATTAAATAAATCTCCCAAAATATATAATTAATTGTAATGATAATTGGTCATAATGGTTTAATGAATAAGGATAAGCTTCCCTAGATCCATGTGGTATCACAATGGGACAACAATTGGTCTAAGTGTGTGTGTGGACAGCCAATTTTACCTAACCTAATGATAATTAGTGGAGCGAGAGCTCCGAAAATTACTATGTACAAGATAGAAAAAAATAAAATGTCTGTATCCGGATGGACAGATTTCCTTTTTTTGCAATACTCTCGTTTTTCTTTTTTTATATGAAATATTATGATAGAGCGTTATGCCAAGATTAGAAATTGGCCTATTGTAGGAAACACAATTTTCAAAAATTTTAAAATATTACAAATACTTTGGCTGTATGTTGGTTTAATAAATCAATTTCTCAAAAGATATAAGAGATTATAATGAGAATGGGTTGAACGGAGGACATGGAACAATGGACATAAGTTAAAAAAAGACAGTTTGTTTGTCTGTCTGTTTCGGATGAAAAGATTTGTTTTGTTTTTGCAATACACTCTGGGGCGTATACGTACTTTTTCTTATTTTATATGAAATATGGTGTAGCGATATGAAGTAGGTTGGAACTGGGTCTGTTGTTGGAATTGACACTGTTATTTGTCAAAATTAAAAAAAAAATAAGAAGTGACCATAAAGAACGCTCAAAGCGAAGCATTTTAAGTGGCAATTGTTCACTTACAAAACCATGTTTTTCACATTGACAACTGTAATTATTTATTCATCTAACATCTTTAAAATATTTTAATCTCAAAATAAAGTATACAACCTCAATTCTTGAAAAAAATGACGAATTTATGCAAAAAAAAAACATTGGACAGGTTTTCTAAAAAAAGAATTTGTTATGCATTTATATTCAATTTTTTTAATATTTAAAAAAAATCAGATTGCCATTTATAAATATTTAATAATACTAGTGTTCAAAAGGACCTCCTAAAAAAAAAAAACTTTGAACGATTTTTTGGGATCCACTCTTTTCGTGTTATCTATCATCGTATAATATCATGTTTGATTGAAATCCAGAGATCGTTTTTTTTTACGAATCTATAAAATTGTCTATTGTAGGTACCTAGATACATACATATGTATGTATATCAGAAGTGATTACACGGCACCTTGTCTAAAATTTTTTTATATTCATTTTCGAATATTTTTGGGAAGCCCTATCATAACTTAAAAATTAGTTGCGACTCGTGACCACCCATTAGTTCTATGAGAGCTCATAAAATAATTGACTTTTACGGCTTAGTGAATAGGTTTATGAGCCTCTAAACGAAAGATACTGAATTATAAAGATATCTTCGTGCGCTTTACCCTCCAAAATCATTTGTTTACATTAAAAAAAAAAAACAATATTACAGTCAGAATATAGTTCTAAATTCTACCACAATTTATTTAGAAATGGGTTTCATACTCATCTTTGGATTCGTCTTGGATGCAGAAAGCCCCACCCAAGATGTCTTGGACCCCTATTTTTATGTCTAGGGCGATTAGATCTTTTATTTAATATATGTACATGCCGTTTATGGAATCCGCAACACTAGATTCGCAGTGAATCGCAGTATATTGTTCTCTTTTCTTTTCACAACAAATAAGTAGAGAGAAAAATAAGCTCTGCACTGCGAATCACTGATGCGGATCCAGTTTTGTGGATTCCATAATCGACATGATAATGTTTTAGTTGCTATACTTTTTATCTTGAATTCCAAAACAAAACGCATTTTCAATACACCGAAAAGCATATGAAAAGTAAAGATCTATATACCAGTAAATTTTTTCTATCATTTACACCCAAAATTTGTTGCGGGCTCTCGAGGTATGATATTTTTAATATTTTTCTGCTCCAATTTTTAAACAGTACTTCAAGTTGTTCAACAGATACTGATTCCAATATTCTTCGAAAATTATTGTTTTCTAAACAAAATCAATTCTATCAAAGATCAAACTGTTTTCTTCATATTTTCTTCATATTTTACTAGTAATTGCAATGGGTTTAAATATTAAAAAACATGTGTTTACTTCTGTCTCAATTTGGGTGGTGTAAATGTTATTCAAAACTGAATGATAACATGTTCCAATTTGCTAGGGAAAATGATCCCAACTATCAATAATGATAAGGTACAAATATGTATGTAAGTATACACAATATAATTATTCACATACACACAGCACACTAGTCTTCGTTTGAGTAGTGTGGCTTTATTCGTACCTACTGCACTTTTTTTTATTGCATTAACTACTCGAAAACGTGAACTTAACAAGCAGATTTCAAATTTGATGTTACGCTAACTCTTCTCATTGCGATTGTATGTAATGTATTAAATGTTTGGACGATACAAGAGAATGCTTGTTTATAACAGTGTATTGCCATTAAAAGTGAGGGCCGTATATATGCAGTGGCCGCATCCAAAGCGATATAGATATAGCTTTGTATTGTTGTAATCCTGTTGCGAAAAATAAATCTCAAACTATCCTAAAAATTCTGGTTTACTCATCTATCCTATGAGAAATGTCAACAACAACTGAATTGCGTTCAGAAACATTCATGGATACTCGAGTATCTTATACGGTTTTCACACCAAACCGAAATCTCGGATTTTCGGTTACAAAATTACAAAATTAACATAGATTTCGGGTCTACTTAAATATTTAATGTCTGATTCACAATGCGACGAGATAACGAGACGTTGACGGGATGAGATCAAAATAAATGGTTTTTAACAATAATAAAATGAATATTTTTAAAATAACCAAAGTGAGTGAGAAATCCATAATCGATGAGCTAGAAGTCCACAAGAATTTCCTGTGGATTTCTGGGCAACCAACATGGGTTAAAAATCCACAATAGATTTATAGACTTTTAACCCAGCTAAGTGGCTCAAAAATCCATAATGGACTTTTGGCCTGTGGACTTGTGACCCTGCGCCCATCCACTGCACCATCATTGGCAATTGGCATCCTTTATTAAGTTACATATCGTATCAACTTATTTAATACATTTGACTCTCTTTAACTTTCTTTTTAATTATGTGATTGTATTATTTATTATGATATTATTATTTATTAATTAATTATTAATACGCAACTTTTTTCCAGCTTCTACATAATGCGAGCCGAACGAACTGAGTGGTTCGCTAACAGAGATCCTTTTTTACCAGAAATCCAAGATCTTCTTAATATTGGAGTTTTTCTACCTCTCGAAGAAAAGGATGAACTTAATCGACAGGTTGTCATAATAAGAACATCAGCGCACAATCCCAAAGTTCATTCTCAAAATGATGTTTTTAAAGTAAGTTAAAATGTTGTGATATTATTATGTACACCTTTCTGATACCCTCATTATATAGGTCAGCAAAATGATTTTGGATTTACTGCTTAGATTCGAACCAGACATTTCAAGTACTGGAATTGTTGCTGTTTTTGATATGGATGGTGTACAACTCGGCCACGCTTTACAGCTGACTCCAAAATTAATAAAGCGATCTGTTGATAGCTGGCAGGTTTATCCATGTAAACCAAAGATGCTTGAGTTTGTTAACACACCGACCCATGTTAATTTCGTACTAAATACATTCAGGTAAAAGAGATTTAAAATATTTTGAGTAGGTACAAATCTCTTTGACTATTTTTATCATAGACTCTTCATGACTGCCAAAATGCGATCTCGTATTGTTGTGCGTAAAGGCTCTTCCGAAGCCAAAGTAAAATTACCAAAAGATCTCGGTGGTACTGGTATGAGCTATAAGGATTTGGCTTTAAAGTGGAAAACAGCCGTTGAGCAAAATGCTGATTATTTTGCAGAGTATGAAAAATACAAAACTATTCTTAAGTAACAGACAAATAGTATTCTATTTTTTCATAATTTCGTTTATTTGGTTTAAAGTATTATAATAGCAGAGATTGCAATAAGTAATTGGGTTTAATAACAGTTATATCCAAAAATAAAAAATTGACTTAAAATATGATTTTGATTGGATAAAATTCATATTTCATTTTTTTTTTTTTAATATTTAAGAAAAAGGGAAGTAAATTAAAAATAGTAAATTAAAAAAAATACGTATTATTATTTCATTTTAAATTGTTTTTTATTGAGGTGGTGAAAATATTAAGTATCGTTGGAACTTCTCGTTGGAGGTCTCTGGTATCAAATTCATTGTTTGAAACTGGTTTTTAACACACAAGCAGAGCCTGATCCAGCTTTTTCGCCGCCCTGGGCAAAAATTATATTTGCCGCCCTTTGCAATGACACCTTATAAGCTATAAACGTGTTTTTGCAGAGATGGTGCTATTTTTAACAAACTTTTAAAAAAGGAGGTTATCTACTTACATATATCAGGTTTTCCAATAGGGAAAGTTGTCATAACTTTGAATTTAATTTGTAAACGCACTCTTTCACTAATCATCGAACTTTCATTGTCAATTTATTCAGTAAACTCAACATTTTCATCATGGTAAAGTACACGAAGGAGCAACGTCTGCAAATTAAAAAAAAAAAATACCGAAATTGGGAGTCAATTTTCGATCATAAATGACGAAGCTCATTTTTGGCTCATGGGGTTCGTCAATAAGCAAAATTATGCGTTATTGGTCGGGTGAAAATCCACATTTACTTCATGAATCACCACTTCATCCACAAAAAATAACTGTTTGGTGCGGTTTGCACGCCAGCGGCGGCGTTATTGAGCCATATTTTTTCGTCGACGATAACGATCGTCATGTTACTGTTTATGGCCAGCGTTATCGCGCCATGACTACCGATTATTTTTGGCCCGAATTTGAAGATATTGGACATTTCTCAAGAAATGGGCCACTTGATTTTCCGCCTCGTGCGTGCGATATAACTATAGACTATTTTCTTTGGGGCTACGTTAAGTTATTGGTTTATGCTAACAATCCGATGACGTTGGAAGAGCTCAGAGCCAACATTGAACGCGAAATTTCTCTGAATAGTTTCAGACTGGTAGGATTGAAAAACAATTTTGTATTGACATAAAAATCATCAAAATCTGTTCAGTAGTTTAAAGGAAATAAAGCAAAATAATTTATTAAGTCGGTCTTCATTTATGTATGTCACATCGACTTGCTTGAAATATTTTTTGTCTTCAGTTTTAATCATGCACTTATGTAGGTACGTTTAGGTATTATCGTGATTTTGTAGGGTCGTCTGGGAATTGCGATGAATAACAAAAAATATGTATGAACTTTTTCCTGTTATTGCGGTTTGTGTATGTATATGTACATTAATGATTTATGTAGGTATGTATGTGGGAAGTGGGAAGGTAGAGAAAGATGATGAAGATATTTCTGATGACGAACAATAAGAGCAATAATTGATTTAAATATTATTTACAGTCGGTTAGGTATTTTAGAAGTTAATTTTTTGGGATTATTATGTAGGTACCTTATATTTTCGCACTGATGTTGTTTATTAAAAGGAAACAAAAAAATATTTTGAAAATATGTAGTTAAGTAGTTGTTTTCTTATTAGTCGTCAACCACCTAAATTTAAAATTTTGCCGCCCGGGGCCCAGTTCAGCCCCCCCCCCCCTTCGCCATAGGACTGGCGCTGCACAAAAGTCTCGTTTCTCATCGTATTGTTAATTAGGCTTTAAATGATTACCCTAACAAACAAACTCAATAACAAAAACGTGTGCCATGTAATAAAAATCTAAAAGTTTTTGTTTAATGGTTGATCAATCAAAACCGATGATACAAGGACAGACAATCCCTAAACACGGAGTCAAAGGAGTCACTCCGTAAAGTCCTATAGGCAATTGAAAATAATTGGCGTTTAATTTTATTTTTAAAAAACTTTTTCAGTGATTTATTTTTATTATTAAATAAATCTACCTAAAAATTCATAAAAATGTGTTACTTTACTTTTTTATTTTGATAATATTTTTCCGGACCAAAATTTCGATTTTTTTTAGATAAAAAAAAAATTCAATTTATTTTTTTTATTTTTATTTTTATTTTATTAAATGCATTTTAATTAAGCCATTACTACTGTTCGTCTATAACGAACGAATAGGTAATTGAAATTGTGAAATCCTAAGTTTTTTTATGGGAGGATTTAATTTTCAGATAAATTCACTGTCGGATAACTAATTAGAACATTACTCGGACATTGTAAAACAGGCTCTTATAACTTTAATAACTAGTTATACCTATTCAGATATTGTGAAACGTAAATGAGGATGTTAATTGTCGCATAAGTTCCAGTGAAACAGACTCTAAATATATTATCGTTATATTTTTAATGTTGTTTTTATATATTAGCTTTTGCAATTTCCACAAATCGCACATTTTTCTCTTTTAATCTTTGGCATTGGACATAAATGAGCATCCTCTGTGTTTTCATATCTTTTTTGAGGTTATATCAGTTTCAAAAATTAACCACTTTATACTAACTTTAATTGAATAAAAATATCACTTTAACACATATAGGAACAAGTTCGTATGACCCATTTTATTTGTTTCAAGTTTAGTTCTTTTTTATGATAAATATTTGATTTTTTAGCATTGCATTTTTTGATTTCCCGTGTAGTTTATTTTGCATTGAAGATTGATTTGTTGTATTGTACTGAAAAGAAAGAGTTATTGTTAAATATGATTAGAATTTTGTGTTCACAAAAATAATGGTAGGTAACTATCATTCTCGACCGGCATCAAGAGGACTTTTGCCGTTGTGGATCGCGTGTTCGACCATATCAATACCCTGCGTATCATTGGGCGGGTTCAAGAGATTGCGTTTTATATATGAATTTTCAGATTTCTGAATTTATGTCGTTGAACGCAAAACAAATCTGAAATTTCAGTCAAAAGTCATTGTGTCAACCAATTCTTGCATTTAGGTACCCATTGGATTTACATTGAATCCAATAAAAAAAGAAATTTAATTAGCTATATTCTATTCGTAAATTAAGCATTAACCGTTGGTAGTTGTAAGGATGAAATTATATGTAAAATGTAACTAAATCAGGAATAGATTTTATTAATTTCATTAAAAGTTTTTGCTTCTATGCTATAAATTATTGTTTTGTTTTTCAAAAAAAGGATTTATCTGTAGAATAAAAATGGTAGGTATTTCTCATAGAACCATTTTTTTTGGTTTTCGATCATCTCATTATCTGTCAATTCTTTTTCTTTACAAAAAACAAACTTTGTATTTAAAAAAAAAAAATCAAAATAATTTTTTGAAAATTCGATATTTCGAAACTGAGTACTTTTTTTCGAAATTAGTTATTTAACTCCGAATGGATAAAGGTTAAAAAATGGCGTACCAATTTTTTTTTATTAAAAATGTTGTCAAAATTTAATATATGAAAAATGTTTTTTTTTTTTAAAAACCGCTCTAACGATTTTTAAAATTTTTTTCACATAAATTGAAATTTGTGTAAGAAATCCGAAGGTGTGCATTGCGTTAGTGTTAAAATAATTTCAGAAGTTGTTTAATTAATTTTTTGATTTTTTAACAATTTTTCAGTCTAAAGTTTAAGTACCATGTGTACTTTAAAACCACTGTGTGATCGCACATAAGAGCAAGTTCGTGCGACCCAGTCGTGCATTTTTATTTGTCTTATTACATTCCCATTGGAAGTTGTTCTAATTGGTCCGCTTTGTCGAATTGAAAATTTTGACATGTCTTCACGTTTCGAGGACACTAAAATACAAATCCATCGTTTTAGACAGATATCTGTATGTGTGTGTATGGGTACGTTTGTACATTCGTGATACATTCGTGGTATACATCTCGAGAACGAATAGAGGTATTGACTTTGAATCAATTTTATTTTACAGATAATAACATCATAAAGTGCAGAAAGGGTTTTCAAAAAAAATCAATTAGCGGTTTTCTTACCACAGAAATTTTAAATTTGTCTCGAATATCTTGGAAACAAGAATGCCATCGACCTCAGCTTAATATTATTCTACACATAAATATGTAATAAAGAATTAGAAAGAATTAGAAGAATTTAAAAAAAAAATTCAATTGACAGTTTTTCTTTAATCAAAAAAACATGCTTAAAATTGTTGAAAAACGTTTTTCGGTTCTAATATATTTTGAGAACAAACAATGATATTGGAATATTTATTCAATACACAATACCATATTTGATTCCTGATATGATTTAAAAAAAAATGTATTGACAGTTTTTTTTTCTAAAGCAAACACTAGCAAAAATTGTTGAAAACGTTTTTCAGCTCGAATATCTTGAGAAAAATAACTGATTTCGAAGCCGGGCCAATTTTATTCTACACACAATGACGTAGCCAATAACTGAAACATTCCATTGCAAAAAAAACTGCTAAAAATTGTTCAAAAACGTTTTTTGGCTCGAATATCTCAAAAAAACAACGCTATCGACTCCGGAATAATTTTATTTTACTCACAATAATGTAACTAAGATTTGATGGGGTTTGTAAAAAAATTTAATTTTTTTTTAAGCAAAAATATCTTCCAAAAATACAAATTGAAAACTATAATACGCCCCAACTTTGGTTTTCACTTGATCGCATATTAAACACCTGGTTAGGTCTTTAAGATTTTGAATTAAGAATTTTTTAATAACAAAATAACATCGGGTGTCCAGTTTCAATGGGAAGTTACCAGTGTGGGTCGCATCCAGCCTCTTTTTTTCATTTATGTATACAAATACAAATTATTATGAAGTTGAAAGGACATAGCACAACAGTTTATTTTTATTTCATTAGTAATCTAAAATGGAGAAGCCTATTTATTTTTATTTTTGCCTAAAAAGGAGATGTGCAATTAGTGAATCAAGAATAACATGGCGCGATTTTATTATGTGCAAATAGTGAATCAAGCCCGATTTTATTCCCTACTCGTCATCGTTTTGGGATTATATCTTGATGATTTTATCTTCAAAAGGTTTTATATTGGGGATTTCGTTTCTACCTGGTTTTAGATTGGTGATTTTTTTTTGTTGGGATTATGACTTTTTGGCAAACATCACTAACCCTTAAAAACGTTGCGCGATTTTGAACCCAAAAATATTTTTAAATGTCATCTCATAAATATTATGACATTTTGATCGCCCAATAATTAATGTTTTACTTCAAGTCTTGATGGTTGGTAGCTTACGAAGTTTTGAAAGAAAGCCGACGGTACATTCATAATTCAATCTCCCCAAAAAAAAAACCCTAATTGATGGCACAGCACACAAACCTAAGGTAATAAAATATATTGCGCAGGTTGTCAAAGTTTGAAAGTGTCAGAAATTAAAAGAGTTCGAGTGCCCACAAGAA
This sequence comes from Epistrophe eligans, assembly GCA_951394125.1. Taxonomy (NCBI): domain Eukaryota; kingdom Metazoa; phylum Arthropoda; class Insecta; order Diptera; family Syrphidae; genus Epistrophe; species Epistrophe eligans. The sequence goes on from OX596028.1 coordinate 58,732,124, forward strand.
CTACTGACTGCAATGAAATGATATATTTCATTTAATATGTGTGTTGTGCATTGATGGAAAGTTTGTTATGTTGAAGTATTATATCGATGTAAAATTATATCAAACATTTCTGGACGTTAAAGTCTGGAAATCTGGAAAGTCTCGGCAGAGGGAAAACGCAACTCAAGGAAATTGTATGTTATTGAGAATCGCTGTCTGTCTTAATCCAAATGATTTTTTGGCAAAATTATATCAAACCAGGAAATATGACGTCAAATATGAGTCAAAAAATATGTTGGATGATGATTATAAGAAAGTTAAAATGGCGATAGTTACATGACATGATGGCTCTATATACCTAGTCAATTAAAGGCTGCAGAAAGTAGGAGCTTCAATACTATATTATCATAAGTAATCTGAAATAAGCGAAATTCATCATTTATATAATTTAATTTTATAGGTACCTTATAATTTATAAACAAATGCAAATTAAAACCATGGTCGCATTAAATTATAAAAAACAGTGTGTAATTATTTGTGAATGTGTTTAAAAATAAGCTTTTAAGTGGGTACCAAACCTATCCGTTTCCAATCACAGATAAAGTTAAGTGATCATGATTAGATATTTAGATTTATTGACCATTAAATCGTTTATAATATGTTCTTAATTCCATTTAAAATGCGATTAAGATTAAAGAGTGTTGGCACGTACGCACATTTTGAATCATATTTCTTTTATGTACTCAAAAGTTAAAATAAACAATAGTATGACCAATATAATTACAATATTATTATTATTATTTTGAATAGTAGGTGTCATTCATGTATAAAACATGTCGCCGTTACCACCGTCGTGCGTCGGTGGTGAGAGGAAGAGGGAAAGGATTGATAGAAAAACAAGTGAACAGTGTATATAAATTATGACCATGATTATATAGGTTTAAGGAATGACAGCTAAAGTTGTTCAAATAATTGTTCATTTCAATCAAACATGATTAATATACATAATTATTTAATTTAAACTTGAAAGACGAAACAATACGTATATTTGTATGTATTTTGTATATAAAGACCCTTAATTCTTGACAAAAAGAACGCATCATACCTATACAATAATTATTTTAAATAATCTTTTAACACCTGCAGTTCGCTCTATTGTATGAATGAATATATACCTACCTAAGTAGCTATCTTAAATCAAATTCCATTCTTTACCAATTTACCAAAACAGATGTTTATTAAATTATTCGACTAAATCAAGCAGGTAGAACTTAAATTTCACTAGAGATTTTTATCTTTCTATAGATTATTGCATTCTTTTATTTTTTTCAGGATTTTGTCAATTCGATATTTTTGTCATTTTAAGATAACGTCATGCTCATGACCCACATAAGTTCATATATATATAAATATAATAAGTATATAAATTCATATATATTTTTAAGAATTCAGAAAAAAATATCGTAAACATTTTTAGGCGTTTTTTTTTTTATTTTAAGAACGATTTTAATGCTTCATTATCATTTTGTCTTATTAATTATGTATGTAGGTACCTACCTATGCTTGAGACTAGAGAAATTCCTATTCATAACAATTTATTGGCAATAAAAATAGGTGTGTATTGATGAGCTTCGTGCGATTTGAAAAAACTCTGTCTCCTTAAAGTATGCCCACAAGTGGAGGGCCCTGATGGTCTTGCGGTGTAACATAAACAGTAGATAAGCTAAGTACAGACGATTTTCAGATCTTACAATATTGAAATTAATAAATTATAAATTGAAATTAATTCTTGACCAGCGTCAAATCTTTCATAAAATCTCCCTCCTTACATGTTCAACGAATAGTTGACTTATAAATCGAGTACGGAGAAAAAGAAAGAAACCGAATGTACAACAACAACTTGTGTGTGGCTAGTAAAAATGCTGGTTTCAAATGCAATTGTCAAACAACAAAACCTTAATTGCGACGAACTTGATCAGGTGGCCTCGGTAGCGCAATGCGTAGTCATTGGCTCTGAGTGAGCTTGGTCCAGGTTCGATCCCCAGCTGGGGCAAAAAGTTTTTCAAATAAAATTAAACAATGACCAAGCACCACTAAAGGAGTCTGATGATCGGCCTGGCAGTCGGGAAATAGCTATATCTCCAGCCTATAAAATGTTGGTGTTAAGCTCGCCCAATTGTTGTTGTTTCATTCAAACCATAAAGAGTTTCAGATTAGCATTTTATGTACTTATTGGTCGTAAGTTTTAAACACAAGAAAAATTGCAATTATTGATTAAGAAGCAGTGTTATCCCTCGCAAACTTTTCAATAATTTCCTTGTATTGATAAAATATATCTAATCGAAGAAAAATGGATCCAAATGATGAATAAGAAAATATAAAACAGAACCTACCAAAAACCTTTTACACGAACGTCTATTTTGAAAAACAGCTACCCCTAACAGGGTGCCGCTCGAATAATTTGGAAATTTGCCACACGGTTATTTTCGAAAATTGCCGCCCTGGCCCCAACGAACCTCTGTTTGAGTTGGGAAACAAAATTGGAAAATTAATCCAAGAATCTTGTCTCAGAATCTCACAAGAGAAAAATTTCCCCTAGAAAAATATAATTTAGATGCTTTTAATTTTATTTGTGTAACCATCGATAAAATCAAGCTGTGAAAAGGGTACGACAGCGGATGAGCCCAACGGTCGTGCCTGTAAGACTAAGGGCCAGTTTGTCAGATGATCAACTTTAATCAATGTATTTTCATCAATCATCATACATATATTAGTTTCGTTCGTTGAACATTCCCAGAGTTGACCCAGGTTTTTTTGACAACCCCAAGAATAGTAAAAAAAAACCACCTGGGGTTTTTGGTTTCCCTTTTGTATTTCTGTTTATTATCTTTCAATTCTTCGTTTCCTTTTTTGTTAAAAAAACGCTTTAGGGCGACCCCACGGTGACTTCAGGACTTGACGAACAAACCTATTATTTCCATAGTCTGAATTCCTTTTCCGACTTTCATACTACACCGATTTTGACAAATGGGGTGTCAAACGAAGCGGAATTACCTGCTGATTTCACGAATTATAATTTTATTTAAAAATGTTAATAATTGGTCAAAAACTGATGTTTGTTTAATATTATTCCAAAAAATGAAATCTAAAATAAACACTTGCACTTTCCAATTGGTAATATTTTAGCATATTCAATTTGTTAGGTCCGTTAACATTTTTTGATATTAAATGCCAGTGGGTCTTATAATTTTATGTAATTGCGAGAATTCACGAACGGGTAGGCTAGTAGTACAAATTGCACCCACTGTGAACAAACTGGACCTAAAAAAAACGCCTACTACAACAAAAGAAGGATAGTTATAATTTCTTTGCTCTTCATAAATCTACGAGAGTTAATTTGTTTTGTTTTGTGTTAGCAGCATCAATGTTAATAAATTTTATTTTTAATTATTGTATATTGTTTTGTTTATATTTAACGTAGTTTTCCCATTTAATCAAAAATTTAGTTGCAGCCACAGACATACAAATTATAGCGACATCTTAAAAAAACGGAAAGCCAATAGTCAGTCGTAAAATAATATATACGTTTTATACATATTTTTGGCCATTGTTAAGACTTATGTCAATAGATAATGATTTTATAGGCAAATTCTAATTTTTCTAATTTTTGTTTATTACTACTATCATTCTAATTGAAGCATTTTATAATAATCCTTTTTTATAATTTCTATTTTGGAGCTTAGTCAAAAAAAAAAGAAAGCGTTAACGAGAGTGAACATATTTTTTTAAATATTATTGCTTAACTTAAAAATCAATGCAGATGAAGAATACAAATGGAAAAGTGTGTAATAATATAATTAATCCATTTCAGTTTCGTTTTTCTGGTATATTATCTTATTATTATATTTTTATTTTTACACTTATTATACTTATTGTTTATTATTCTTTGAGAAGTTGTGTGATGCCCAGTTTAACGAAGTCTTCCACGAATTAGCCAAGGCTTCACTAAATTTCGAGCGGAAGTGTTGGCGTGCGTTTTCTTTAGTCAGTTCCAGTACCTATGAAAAATTAATTGTCAGTGGATAATGTTTGTTTTTTTACCTGTCTGTTTTTTGAAAGTTCTTACCAATGTTTCTTTTAGGTAGTTAAGATCCTTTTCCGAGGACAACTCGGGTAAACCAGTCGATATCATCATTGAAAATAATGAAAGGATTAAACAACCGTGCTCTCTTAGGATGAGAAATGCCTGTAACAAAATTAAATAATACGTTATCATATTTTTGTTTAAGCCTATTATTTCTTTTTTTGTGTTCAACGATCAATCCTTACGAAAACAGACCGAAAATATGCAGATGTAGAGAGAAAAAAAATATTGAAAAAAATTACTGAAAATCATGCTATAAAAAAGAAATAACCACGAAGAAAACTCAAATTTCAACAATCTATTAGCACCCACTTATTGTTCCTGTAAGTAGAGAGCAAAAATAACCGTTGGCGTTTATTTCCAATCGGTTTCTCACTAATTCTCCAATTTCATTTTGGTCTTGGTCTGAGAATTATTTTTAAAAATTATTTTTGTAGGTCAATAAAAAACCAGTGGTCTTATTTATAAACGTTGTCTAACTTTAAACAACTGTCCAATTTTGGAAAATGTGTTCAAAAACCTTGTTTATTGTTGTCTTATAGCTGCCTAACTTAGACACAAGAGTAGATTGTCTTAACCGTGAATAATGTGATATTTATTTTCATTAAATAAAGCATATTTCCACCAATTTGAAATTAGTTAGACAGTGTCTAAGTAGACAAAAAACAATAAAATTTTTTTCTTATCTTGGGCCAACCAAAATTCATGAACACGACGTGTATTTAATTAATTTTTCACTCTTTTAGGAGACAGTCACAACACAGTTCCACTAAAAACTGAAATATATTTTAAGATTCTTAAACAATTACTAATTGAACAATTGTTTAAAATTTAAGTGGAAGACTATAGGTCTTCGCACAATGTAAAATAAAAATCTCGAAATGAGATTTATTTTTTTCTCGCAACGATAAGTGGTCACCGGTTGACCGTTACCTAAAAAATCAAAATTACAAAATTAAAGTTTCACTCTGAGAAACCGAAAAATATTATATTTTAGTAATAATAATATTTAATATTTAATAATATTAAGTGATCATTATTGAAAAACTCAACAAGTGGGAGTAATTTTAAAGACCTTTCAGAAGGTTGAGTTTTACTTTCGATTTATGGTAATAAGCTTCAAAGTAAGACTATTTTTTTTTGATATATTTAATAAATTACTAAAATTTTTAAAAGCTTTTTGTGTTTTATGGGAAACGTTGAAAGCTACCGTTGCTCATGCATCTCTTTTTCACTTAGATCAATACTTACATCTTCACACAGTTTTTGAAAATACCGAAACTCTTCGGCTTCCTTATCAGACCCCCCTTTGTTTATAACATATACAAAATCATGCGTCAAGACAAAAGGAACTCGTTCGCGTCTCACGCCAAACTTCTCTTTAAAATGCCCCAGTATATGACCGAAGTCGATATGGAAAAGCTATAAATACAAAACAGAACATTAGTTAAATGGTTTTTATCAGTTTGTAAAATATCTTAATTTACCTGTCCGTTTTTCTTCACCATTATATTATCCGAATGACGATCGGCAACTCCTAGAACATATGTAGCAACAGAATATCCCGCACAACTAAGAGTGAATTCTTCGACTGCTTTATTCATTTCTTCATCGGTGCTATTGTGTTCCTTAAGCCAACTAAACAAAGACCCTTTTTTAAAAGCCGAAGTTGCAGAGAACATACCCTTGACTTTTTGTATATTCGCAATGGTTTCAGCATTAAGAACGACTTCGATCATACCAAGACGTCGTTCCATACTAATACAGTTGTAGATGTTCATTCTAAAGTCGAGACTATACCCGTAAAAACTAAGTTAGTTTTGACATTTTTTAAATTTTGTTAATATTCTTTTACCCTTCGTTCTTCCACAATTGATCCATGACACGAAGCATCTGAAGCGTCAACATATCTTGTCTTAGATCATCACCGTTTTTGAATATTATATAGATATCATCACAGAGCATATCTGCATTTTCAAATACGACCCACAACGGTCGCATTTTTGAGTCCATAACCTTGCACTTATCCGGTCTATGAATATCGCAATCAGTATTTTTTTTTATGGAATCCTATCAATACTTACTTGACTCCTTTGCAGCGAAAGCTAGGATTAAGGGGACTTTGAAATCCCTTAAATACTGCTCCAATACGTTCGTTAGATAGAAAGGTTTGCAATGAATGCCTTGATTTCTCCTTACTTCCCTTTTTTGCTGACTCAGAACCCTGCTTTAGTTTTTCCAAACACTGAACCTGTTTATGCAGAAGTGGCACATGTGACTTACAACCTTTAAGGTAAGCCTCAAGAAGAAGACCAAAACGAACTTGCATCGAAGGTGTTTGCATTTCGGAGCGTAAATGCCAAAAGAAATAATGTCCAATACGTTGATTTCGTAAAGCTCTCTCCAAAACAAAACATACAAGATCAGAGTCTAAATAGGATTCGTGCTTAATTGCTTGAACTAGTTGTAAAAGATAGAGAAGTAATTCCTCATCTCTGCAAAAAATATTTATTTATTTATTTATTTAATAAACAAAAAAAACATTTTTAATTAAAAAAAAATAATTATAGTTACTTCAACTGCCGCAAACATCGAATTGAAAAACTTCGAACTGCTGGATCCGGATAGGCGTAATCTAGAAGCTCTAATGATCGCTCAACAGACACAGTTGGCCAGTCTTTTAGAAGACTCCAAATCTCAGCGACTTCGTTGCGTTCGTTCCAGTTTACGCAGTGCAGTAGTATAGATAACTCTTCCGGGCATTCATTACGGCAATTCAATCTGAGACAATAAATAAATTAGGAACCGAGATATTAGTCTTAGATCTCTTCTAAACATAAAAGTGGTGTGCAATATCGTGGGTGAATAAACAAAATAACAAAAAACATTTCTAAAAAATTATGCTTCAATTATATTTGCATAATAATACATCGGATTCTATATAAAAATTAGAATAATGTCTTAATTAATTTCGATAAGACATTGTGACCTTATTATTAGCTTTAGTATAATATATAACTTATAAAGCTTTCGTGATTTTTAATAGACATAATTTATAATTATTTCCTGGATTATCCGCGTAGTAAAATTATAGAAGGTATTAAAATACACACTATAATTTCATTACGCGGCTGATCCAGAAAAAAATATTATTAATTATAAGGGGTTTTTGTGTGATAACACACTTGAAGTTACCTTATTAATATTGCAGGTTTGAATGAAACAACAACAATTGGGTGAGCAACCACCAAGACAAGATTTTATAGGCTGGAGTTATAGCAATTTCACGACTGCCAGGCCGATCATCAGACTCCTTTTTAGTGGTGCTTAGTCATTGTTCAATTTTAATTTGAAAAACTTTTTGCCCCAGCTGGGGATCGAACCTGGACAAAGCTCCCTCAGAGCCAATGCACTACGCATTACGCTACCGAGGCCACCTCATCAAGTCCATCCCAATTAAGATTTTGTTGTTTGACAAATGCATTTGAATTTCTTCATATAAATGAAAAATTTTCCAAGCATCGTTTAATATAAGAAAGAGCAAAATATACTGTAAATAATTAAGATGAAACTGCAGAAGGATATACTGCCGTTTTCCTTAAGTTTTTTTCTCGTCATTTATTTTTATATATACTCGCCGATCTATTACCACATCAAAACCTTGAAAAGACATTTTGCAAATTTGGTGAAAGATAAATTTTAAAATTCGATTACGCTTCCATTTTAAAGATTTTTTTTGTTCAAAAAACTAGATCAGCTTCTAAACTACTGAAAAAAATAACTTTTTTTTAATCACCTATTTGACCAAATATCATTTCGGTCTTGATCGTGCATCTCATCCAGTTTGTCACTTCGTGAGTAGCTTGCTAAAACCTTTTGGATGATTTTCTTATCTTGCGATTTCGAGCGATTCAGGTTTTCTGTCTCTGATAATTTTTCAGCATGCAATAAAACAGTTTCTTCTTCTGGATAAATAATTCCATTTTCGCAGTTGTAGCTAAAATGAAAATAATTCAACTTTAAGCAATCTCTACCTTAAAATTTGTTTTATTATTAAACTTACTTATGAAATGATAACTTTACAACAGCACAGTCTTCATTCCTAGGATTTGGTTCTACCGTACCCAACGGATGAAGAATTTCATCCGATTGTATATCATCTGCATTTGTCCATGTATGAAGGATAAGTTGACCTGTTTTAAGCTGATGCTTATAGTCGAACAGAGTTGTATTTACCCAAGCTAACGGACTCGTGTGGTACTCCCGGTTATCTTTTGAGCTTTCTTTGTTATCTTTACCTTCTTTGCCGTCTTTGTTATCCTTGCTGGTGCTTATCTTTTTTGATCGAGATCCACCTAACTTTACAGTCTTTGCGTAAATAGAAATGCATAGCCGAGCACTTCGAGGCACATTTTGCAGGAAGATATCAAATGCTATTGCTTCGTTGAAGACAATTTTACCATCGTTACCTACGGGAAGCTCTGTAGACTTTTGCAGAGCACATAGTATTCTTTCACCGTGGAAGAGACCCAGATGAACGCCTATTCTCGGCGTTGGATTAAGATCACAGTTAACGTTGTCGATGCCGTGTAATTCTAGGCGAAATGGCTTTTGGATGTCCCAAGATGAGGCGAACTTTTGACGCTTTCGTATTGTGCTTGTTTTATAATTTTGGTTCTCAATGGTTTTCGATTTATATTCTATGCTGAGTTGTTTGTGATTAATATATGTGGGTAGCGTGTGTATGGGCTTTAGGACAATCAATGGAACACCATCGCGTGATAGGCTTTCCTAAAACCGAAGTACATTATTAATAAGTATTTTTAAAATATACATACATATATGTATATACAAAGTAAATCTGGTTGCGACAAGCAATTTCGGTAGCTTTTTTTATTAAATACACTTTTTATTTTATTTTTTTTTAAATAAAATTTAAGCGTCAATAAAATGAAATGTCATCAAAGCGTTTTTTTTTTAATTTAAAAATTACAGCTGATCAAAATTAATTTACTATTCACCATAATTTGTACATATAATAAACTTCAAATCAATTTACATAAATATTGCATTTTTTTATTATATTATGGTAACTAATATCACTTTTATTGAAAAATTATGTTAGACATTAAAAGGGGTATTTATGTGATAACGTACTTGCAGTTAGTCTGCCAAGCTTTCGCACCATCATATTAATATTATAGGTTTGAATGAAACACTTATCAAGTTTTTAAAGCCATCAACACAATCTTTCGCATAGGCCGACGATATTTACATATTCGTAAGAACCAAGTGCGATGTCAGCAGCGCTTTGGTGAGTATTAAAGCAGAAGCAAAGAATATGGGTTTCATGGTCAATGAGGTCAATACCAATTATATTATGTCGTCGAGAAAGGACACCAAACAGCCAGGTCTTGGAGTGAACATTACCATAGACAGCTATTACTTAGTTAGAGTAGTAGGTAGTTAGGGACTTAGGGACAAACCAGACAACGATACCAACGCTGAGATCAAACGAGGAATAACTCTTGCAAATCTCTGCTTCTTCGAGCTCAGAGGAGAAATGAGACTTCTCTCGAATAACTAAAGTAAAGTATCTCTACATTTAAATCTGATGGACCCCGTCCTGCTATACGGTGCAGAGGTATGGGTTTAGTCGAAGGTAGATGAAAAGGTTTTATGTTGCTTTGTGAAGAATTTTCGCATTAGATAAAGACTGCGACTGAGCTGGCGCACGCAAGTAGTTGTCGTGCGAAGCTAGATACAAAGGGACCAACCTCGTCCTGATTCACTCCGGACTGTAGGGCCGTCTTAAGTAAGTAAGTTATTCACTCTTGTTCTGAGGTATGAAATTGCGAAAACAATTTCAATTTTTAATTTCTGGGAATGCAGACTTTATTTTCCGCCTTGATCGTATTCCTTTACATTTTTTCTTTATCATTAAAGATAAGAGTTGCACCTGAAAACCAGTTCCACTTCTAGTTCTAGGCGATATAGATTACCAATTGCACGAATACATGATGAAAAATTTTTAAAAGAGAATGTATAGAAAGCCGAGTTGCACATTTTGTTTCTGTGTCTATTATAGATGAGAACTTAAAAACAACATATTGACACCAAATAAATACCTATTACGATAAAATGTTTAGTCTAAGTTTGTAATTGGCAAATTAAGGTTAAATTTCCGTAGGGACAACTCAAATCAGTTTATTTGTCACCCAAAATAGTAACATTCGAACAAATAATTTTACTCAAAAAAAATATAGTTTTTAATAACCAAAATAAAACCTTATATTAAAACGGAAAAATAATTTTGGGATTAGGTTGAATAATTAGATTTAAGGATTTGTTGTTATCTATACTATGCTTATATGTCATCAGGCGAAGCGAAAAAATTAACTACGGAATAAATAAGCTCTCAAGGGGTAGGAAAAAGTATCTCATTAAAAAAGAAACCTACGAAGCGTTTCATTTATGCAACACCCAACACAATCTTGAATTTAGATAGTTATATGGGAAGAAACTTACCTGAATGTAAATAAACTGAATCAACGGAAACTCGCCAAACAAATACTCGTCTCTTCCACCAACTCTTAGTATATACAATGACGTTGACTGACCGTTCAATCTAACCATCGATCTAGACATTTTCGCCAGTGCCATTTCGATGAGTTTTGTTGGTGTGTCGGTATCATTCGCTCGCAAACTAAATATACTTTCATCATTCTCCAGTTTTACAGAGACAACAAAGCTTTCGTTGCGCCGCCCCTTGATCGTTGGCATTCGAGGTGTCCTGGCCAGTCTTAATGGATGCTCATATAGTAATTTTTCACTCCATGACACAGTGGCTCTTTCGTTTTCGATTTCTTCACTCATTAATGACATCTTATAACGAAAGTCACTCACTTCGGGGCTCTTCATCGCTCGAAAGTCATCCACTGACTTGCCAATCATATAGCTTATTAAATTGCAAAGCTCTTGGTCGCTTGAATACTCTGTGGATTCGGCGAGTTCTAAAAGACAAAGATAGGGTTGTAAATCGCACAAGCGACCCGAATCCTTGAAGTTCTCAACCGTATTGAATTTGGTTATGCCTCGTAGAGCGTACATGGAGTGTTCCTTGAGCATTTCATAAAGTGGATAAGATTTGGCAGCAGCTAAAATTTCCTAAAAGACATTTTTCATGTACCTGGAACATTATATTACAATATTACTTATCATCGCTGACTCACCATTTTAATTTCCCGGATTGTCGCCGTCGCGCAAACTTCATGGATGAGTAGAATTCCATTGGGAAGGAGGCACGTCACATGCACCAAGTCGGGAGGATCATTAAGCCAGCAATCCATGGAAAAATTTGGACTCGGTAAAGGCACCATATTAGTGGGCAGTTCACTGTTAACAAAAAAGGCAGGAACGGTGTTGAGGAGATTCGTGAAGGTACACGATACCACGATAATGCGATTATCCGATTTTGGTAGAAGACTTATTCTTCTAGTCTATAAGGAAAGTGAACCCCTTAGATGATACCTGTATGACTTTCTTTTTTTTGATTAGTGCTCCTCAAGACTGTTCTAATTTTTTCCTTCTTAGGTGAATTGAAATGTAGTTTGTCCAGCGTGAGTCATTTGGTTTGTGTGTCGATTAAACATAATGTTTATTTATTTTTTTACTTTTTATTTTTACTAAGCGGTTTTTAATAAATAGGGTTTTTTCCAAACGAATGTATTTTCACATAAATAAAAATAAACTTTCTGTTTTGTTCTTGGCCACCTATATATTTTTACAAGTTATTTTTCGTTTTTGCTGTATTCTTCGGTTCTCTTCTTTGGGGGGCTTGTTCTTTGTTTTCTATTTGTCATTCTTGTCTTTTGATTTTAACGACGGCGCGGCTAGTGACTAGTAAAGAGATTCGTTTGATTTTATTAGCACGTTTGACCAATAAGCAAGATCTGTTCCTACGTTCTAGTCACCTTGCACACGAGGGAACTGATGTCGAATTCCTCTCAACAAAAAAAAATCGAATTTTTTTCCAAAAAGAATAGAATTTTTTCTATTGTTGAAAGCAATGTGTAAAGGATTTTTTTTGTGATTGTGTGTGAACAGCTCAATTAAGTGCTTTCGCACCATCATATTAAAAATTGAAGGTATGAAACAACAACCCTTGGGTGAGCTACCACCAAGATTTTTATAGGCTAGAGTATACATAGCTATTTCTGCCAGGCTGATTATATCAGACTTCTTTTTCAGTGGTGCTTGGTCATTGTTCAATATTTTAATTGAAAAACTTTTATGCCCAGCTGGGACTCGAACTTGGACCTAGCTCCCTCCAAAAAATTAAAAATTTAAATATGCCTTTAATTGTTGCATAACACTAGGTGAAAAACATATGTACATACCTGTTCATATAAAAAGTTGAACATACCTTAAGGTAAACTTATATAATTCAAATTCAGTGTTGACACTTCTTGTTTTATCGCCTTTTCAAATTATGGTTTGTTAAGTTTGTTCGAAAGACATGATACCAAACGAAAAATTATTTTCGTGTAGTGGTATTTGCGAGTTTACCATTCATGTAAGCTGTGGGAATGTTGATCTTAAGACATTTGAAAGAATCGAAAGTTTCCCTAATTTGCATTATTTTTGTAATAAGTACAATGCGCATGATGTTGTTTTACTTCGTTCAAAAGTTGAAGAGAACAGTCTTATGTTAACCGAAATTCAAAAATCCTTGAATGAGATTAAAACATTAGTTACGGGGGTGGTTAAGGAACCCCCTTTGACTAGAAGCAATAAGAGAAAAGCTGAAATTTCGTCTGCATCAACGAATAAAAAACTACATCTTATCCTGAAGATGACAACTAAAGAAACTTCCAAACCAACTGATGACGATCATGTTAAACCGAAAAAAGCTGAAAGGAAAAAGACATCAATTGAAAAAAGAGTAAGGCTGTTTTGGAATCTATGGACATAGAGCATAAACATAAAACCACTTAATGTAGATAGTCCTATAGTATTGAAATATCAATTTAAAAATTCTAGAGAGTACCACATTACTTATTCAATATTGTAATTAATCCGAATTTTTGGCCAAAACATGTTTTTATTCGTAAATTTGAATACAAACCTCGAAAACCTCAAAGATTTGTAAAATTAAATCAACCATTAGCATTCGAGACCACCCATGCAAAAAACTATTAAAATCCAAAAATTCTCTAAATACATATATTCTACCATAATACTAGTGGCATGATTAGATTTCATGACTTATATAATAAATCTTTGTGTATTGATTATGATGTAATTGATTTATCTCAAACATGTAATTCGTCTGTGAGCGGCGGAGTTCTAATTGCCATTCGGTCAACTTTTCACTCTAAAAATGTTACACCTTCAAGTTTCGACTCTATTGAATTTTTATATGTGTTGAAGCAAAAATGAAACATCAAGCTGTTTACATGTTCCTACATTTCTCCACATTCTACAAAAACTATTTACAATCTTTACGCTATCCCTTGCAAGTAAAACGTTTTCTACTGCCAATAACATCTGTTTCGTTCTTGGAGACTTTAACTTATCGAGCGTTATTTGGATGCCCCATCCTGTGGCTCTAAGAGAAAACGCACCGGAAACTGAAAGTTACTTCACTGATGAATGTGCTAGTTGGGCTGTATGTATGTACCGAACTCAAACGGAAAAGTCCTAGATTTGGTCTTTACAGATACGCCTGAATTAATTTCGATTTCTGCAGCTGATAATTTTTTATTTGAAAAATCTGTTCATTATTCTAGTGTTGATGTTCAATTCTATGTCGATGCGCCATCCAAAGCTTCATATTGTAATGAAAGTGTTCCAAGTTTCGAAAAATTAATGATACACGATTTCTTAACCTTCTTGAGAATTATATCTAATATTTCTGATGAGACTGATGTAGAACTTAGCTGTACTTTATTTTACTATGTGCTAAAAAACTATTTGTCTTTGAGTGTTCCGTATAAGAAAAAGTCTGTTGAAATTGGTCCAAAATGGTTTACAAGAGAAATAAAAAAACTAAGAATACTAAAACTAAACTTTACAGAGTCTATATATCATTAAAGTCGATTGTCGACTACACTAAATACTCCTCTGATAGGAGAATGCTTCAAGAAAAAACAAAGTCAAGTTATCAACTATACTAGAAATTTTGGGACTTTGTTAATGTTAAAAGAAAAACAAAAAACTTTTCGGCTGTGATGACTTATAGATAATGACTGTTCTTCTCATGATACTGAAACTTTATTTGTGGTATATTTTCGAACTTTTTCCAAAGCGTTTTTAAAAAAGGCTACTACCTGTGATAAAATATGTGGGTAATCCCTGTGATAAAACCTATGATAACATCTGTGATAAAAACTGTGATAACACTGGAAATTATAAAATACTTCTGAAAAAGCTTATAACCATTGGGCTCCCAAATTGGTTTTAAGTTTGGCTGGAATCATATTTATGTTGTAGATCACAATTTGTTTTCTATAAAAATAAAACATCAAAAACATAATTGTGCATTCCGGTGTTCCTCAAGGAAGCCATTTAGGGCCCTTTTTATTTTTATTATTTATTAATGACTAACATTGTGCAATAAAATATTTGGATCTTCTCTTGTTTGCTGACGACGACGCTAAGCTTCACTTATCTTATAATAAAAGTAATGACTCTGAAGTACATATTACAAAAAGACTTAAACAGTGTTTCAAATTGGTGTATTGTTAACGACATGGAGCTAAATGTGTCAAAGTGTAAGTGTATTTCTTTTACTCGCAAACGTGTACGCCCTTCTTTAATGTCTATGGGCCTTACTAATAACCAAATTTAGTTAAGAGTTAAATTAAAATCTCCAGGTTTCAGAAAAATCATATACTAATAACGAATTTAGTCTCCAGGTAAGTCACTAGCAAGATGTTAAAATTTAATACAAGGAATTCCATGTTTAAGCCTACTCTATATGGCTATATTATCTAGAGAACCGACTTCAGCGCTTTTTCTCTTTCACCCTACAAGCTGCACTGAGAGGATTTCCTCCACAAGGCTGAATATGTGTTAGTTGCCCAATGCATTTTTAATGGAACCGCACTAACCTAGTGATAATTTAATGGAGATTGGCTCAGTTCTCAGTTCTCCCACCAGATATGAAATACTTTTTTTAAAACTGCATTATAAACCATGTTCATACTTCTTGTAAAAAAAAGTCCATCGCTGGAATTTGATCTCTCTTTTACTGAGATGAAAACAAAACACAAAAACCAACCCACCGCACCGCACCGACCCTCAGTCACATCGGAGCTGCGATGGTGGAAACAACGCCTGCGTGTACATCTTTCTTTTCTTTTTTTCAGTAATGTTCGTATTTTTGTGTGTATCTTCCAAAATTAAATAGATGGGCAGAGAAATTTGAAGAGAGATGCGCTATATCTACAAACTACAATTCACACTAATTGATGGACAGGGAATTTAGGAGTGTTCTCTTACTGTGCTCAAATAAAATTTGCGGGTGTTTTAGGCAAGGGGGGTACATACGAGTCGGTTCTCTAGATAATATAGGTACTCTATGGCCCTGGCTTTAATTAATTTGCCTTCACTGAATCATAAAAGAACAGTTTCTAAAATATTAATAATTTACGATTTTTTGATTGGGGAAATTGATTCAGAATGCATTTTGTTACAGCTCAACCTAAATATTAATTCACGGTCCTTAAGATCTGTAGATTTTAATAAAAAATTTAATGTTATTGATTTTGATGTATCAAAATGTTGTTTAAAAAAAGATTTATATAGAATTTTAAAATTTCAAAGCTAATAATTATAGTAGGTAAATAAATAAAAATGCACTTCGGATTGCGCTACCGAGGTCACGTGATCAAGTCTATCCCAATTTAGGTTTTATTGTTTGACAATTGCATTTGAAACCAGCATTTTTACTAGCTACACACAAGTTGTTGTACATTCGGTTTCTTTCTTTTTTTCTCCGTACTCAATTTATTTATTTTTTATTTTTTTGTTTATTGAAAAAGAGCGGACAAATATTTAATGTAAGTAATTAAAATATTTACTGAAATTAAAATTTTTTGCAACCAAAAACACAGTAGGCATTACTGAATTACACAGGGAAATTCAATTTGAGATTTTAGAAAAGTCAAATCTTGCTAGTGTGTGTGCAAATCGATGCAAATTCTTTTTGAAATCTTGCAAAATTTGCTTGATTTGTTTGACAGAAAAAAATCGATTCTTTTTTCTAAAAAGGGGCGTTATTAAAGATCTTGAAGTAGAAAGCGATGAAGACGAGGAATATGTTCAATCTGAACGGTCTTGAGAAAAGAAAATAAAAAAGCTAAATCCTGGGTGATTTCTATGTTCCCAGGAATTGTAGGTTCAAAGAATCTATCAAGGGCTGATGTTGAGCCCGCATTGGATAATGACAACATCGAAGGAAGAACTAATCAGCAAAGTATTCCCAAACATTGGCCAAAATTATTTGAACAAAGATTTGTTGAGTGAACGCGTGATTTTAGCTGCGAAGAATAAGAACACCCATGATTTGAATTTAATTATTCAAAATCAAATAGTAGCCAAAATGTATTCGTTCAAATCGGTTGATTGATCGTGTTACAAATGATGACTAAGCTGCAAGCTATCCAATTGAATTTTTGAAATCGTTGGATGTACCTGGTCTACTACCGCACCATTTGGAACGCAAAGTCGACACTATCATCATTATTCTGCGCAATATGAACTAACCAAAATTTTGTAATGGAACCAGTGCCTACGTTCTGTAACTCTCGCATCGATAAAAATGTTCGAGAAACGATGAAAAATGGAACAAAACTCATACGATTTGTTTCAATTTTTATCGTTTCTCGACTGATTTTATCGATGCGAGAGTTACAGAACGTAGGCACAGGTTAACGCTTAAGAAACTGATGAACAACGTCATCCAAGCAACCATAATCAAAGACAAATTCAAAGGCGAGGAAGTTCTCATTCCAAGAATTCCGATGATACCGACCGACTTCCCATTCTGGGGGGCCTTTAACACCCCATAAAATTGTTAGCGGGGCTCATATAGATGGGGACTTTTGACAGTTTCTTAAGAGCACCATATGAGGAGGCTATTTACCAAAATCCAGCTTTCCAGCGATTATGTTCTAATTTTACTGTTTTTATGGCTTTATTGATGGGCTATCAATAAAATATATTGAATTTAGTATATTGCCTACTTTAATTAAAATTAAAAACTCACCTATAGTTGTACCTATTTCAAATGTCCAAATATGTTTAAGAGGGCTTCAAATAACCTTGTAACGGTATAGACAACAAACAGTGTTGTCAACCCTTTCATCGTACAGATACAAGTTCAAGGATGAAAGGGTGTCCAGAAGACGAGGACCTACTCGTCCCGCAAATGTACAGGTACCTTTGGTGTTGATTGGTTTGGTACCTTTGAGCATCCCTCCCCTTTGCCAAATCTCATTGCTGAGATGACACCTTGGCTGTCACGTACTTACATTATCTAGGACTCTATTATCCCATCCAGCATTAGTCACTCCTTTAGGAATTTATCATTATATTTTTGTTAGCTTTTACCCAAAAGAAAATTATAAAATTGTTCATTTCATTTTTAGAACAATGCATTTATTAAAAAACAAGAAGCAATTTACTTAAATCATAAACAAAATAAACAATTTAATAAAAATCGATATTGAGTAAAGCGATCAGTATTTAACTAATATAAGGCTTGTTTTTTTGCAAGCCCGGAGGGAATTGCACGACAAAAACGACCCCAGGAATTAGCGACAGCATCGCAGAAATAAAATGGAGTCTTCATACAAACTATCAATAACAAGTATATAATTCACGCCGAAAATATTATTGAAAATGTATTTTTTTGTAAATAATTAGTACATAGAAATGGAGGAAAAATCATTCAAAATTGAAATGTATATTGTATAGTCAAATAAAACAATAATAAGGAAAATAAAAAACAATAAGGAATATATCACACACCTGCATCGGCATCCATCAACGTGCGTGCCCAAGAAGTATGGAGTTATATAATATGTTACCTATAAGAAAATTTAGAAAATAATAAAATACACACTCACACAACAGTTCAGAATGAATTTCCGCACAAATAAAACAAAAAGATGGAAAAATTAAAATAAAAAAAAAAACACGTAGGGATAATGGAACTACAGAAAACAACAAAAAAAAAATCTCAAGAAACTTGTTTCCTCGTGTGAAAGGGGACTCACTCGCGCAGCAAAACAAGCCTAGTACAACTCGGCCCTTAATCATGGGATCTGGAAATCGGGCTGAGTGTGGAACACAGCTAATTATTCACAATTATTTTAAACACCCAAAAACAAGCAACAAAATTTAAAAATAAAAACTTTTACCGTTATGATAGCTGTCATTTTTCAGAACGAAGGCATGCATTAATTTTATTAGACGTATTTTTGGAACAGGAAGCCTTGTCGGATCTCTAGGCTTAAATTAAAAAAAGTACTTAAAACTCAGGCTATAGTAATTAAAAGTGGACAAAAATAAGTCAAATATAGCCTAATTTTGAATTCACTTTTTAAAAAAATTTAAGGCACTTAATTTAGTGGTTTTATATTTCGTTAATTTTTTGTTTCCTTTTATGTATCCTGACGACATGTACAGAAATAACCTGGATAATAACACTGTACGTACTTATTTAAACAATATTTTCGATTGAAATTTAAAATTGTAAAAAAAACAAAATTATTAAAGTGATATTTAATTTAGAACTCATTTTCTTTTATGGTAAATTTTTTGTATGTTGAATGTACCGTTGGAAACTATAATTTCAATGGAAAAAAATCACGCCATGCTTTATAATTTCAGGAAAATTTCGGGACATTTTATCGGGTGAATTGTCATCACGATCAATACTTGGAAGACACAAGTACAATCAAAGAAGAAGATGAAATTTCCCGATCACTTAAAATGTTTGCAATGATAACAGCTTATAAAACTGGTGAGTTTGTGACCAAATTTTTGTAAGGTCTGTACTCTGTAGGTAGAAATTGTATAACATCGTTAAAACAACTTTTTGGTCGATTTATATATTTGAGGTCTCACAGATTTCTAAAAAAACACGTCGCAAAAATTAATTGCTTGATGCGCGTTCAGACATGAATCAGCAATTAAAAAAAAAATTAATTAACGTAAGTCTGGTTGAAAAAAGCTTTGGAATGAATAGGTTAAGATTTTTTTTGTATGTGTAGGAGTCAGCTCTAATATAATTTGGTTTTCGGGGTTAAAAGCCCCCATTGGCCCGCCATTTTGGAAAGGGAATGTTAAAGGTATGCGCCATATTTAGAGAACGATAAGTCACAAAATCAAAATTCGTATCACATTTTTTAAAAAATTGAATTTTCTACAACTTTGATTATAATGTTAATCGGAGGAAATGAAAGTTAAAACAGATATTTAAAAACTGACATTTTGTATAAAAATGTCATTTTACTTATAACAACTTTTTTACACACCGCCCCAAATGAGCGTCTTTCAACTCTGAATACCAATTTTTATACTCGCACATTGCACTGAATCCCTTACATACACAAAAAATTGTTATCCTGCCCAAAATACAAGTTTCTAGAAAATGTTATAACATTTCAATTAGAGCTCCGTACATATTACGTGGATATTTAAAAACACGAATACACGTATTCTTATAGGATTCGGATTCGGGTACCCATACATCAGCGTATCGTATTTAGTTCTTGATAACGAAAATTTAATTAAATAATTGTTCATTTTAAAAAAGAATCCCTTGATTCAAAAATGTTTTGTGTTGTATCAGTTGTATGTGAATTTATCATGAATGATAAAATTCCGTGAACCAGAATCTTATTGGAAATTTCCAATCGGATCTCCACAATTACATAGTTGTTTGACAGCTATCATGCAACGATTGTGTGAAACAGAACATCATACAGCAGAATACGAAAATTCAAGCGAATGTTTAGCAGAAGAGAGCTGTAAGACATAGAGAAGAGACATACGAGACAAGGCATTAGATAAAACGAAAAGACGCTCTAACTATTTGGCCCTGGGCGTTATGTTTAGTGCGTAGGACTGTTTAGACTATGCCACCTAAAAAAAGGTTTTCTCTCTCCTCTTGTGAGAAATTGACTGAGTATCAAAATTATATCCTATCATAAAAAAGTGCTTCTCATGATAGCCGTTCGCATTGGGCAGAAAATTGTAGGTCCATTCCTGTCAATAGCATTTATAGTTGTTAGCTATAAGAGCAAGTTCGTGTGATCCAGTCGTTCATATTTTTTTTCACTATAGCTGCTTTGAGCAAAGTGGTGTTAGTAGGATAGTGGATATATGTAAGTTTTAAATCATTCGAATAATTTCGGATGACATCTCGATATAATCCAAAAATCGATTACATCATTTGAATGCGCACATCACTTAGCAGAAATGCGTCTAATCGCTTAAAAATTCTAGTCTTCATGAAAATTGAAACTTTAGAAAGGGTCATATTAGCCGCAAAGAAATAATCTTTAAAAAAATAAACAAAAATGCTTCTTTCGTATGATAAAAGCTTTTTTAATGAAGACAAACTAGATCAGGAAAAAATCAAACAGTAAGTACAAAAGTATAGCTTTATGTTTTATAGGGTGACCGTTCAGATGTGAAATTTAGCTTTTTAATCATAAATTGTTTGCAATTATTGAATTTTATATCAATTAAAATTTTGTTTCCTATTTAATTTTTTTTATTTTCAATAGAAGAAATCTAATAAATCTTTGGTACGTAACTTTTTATTTTGTCAAACACACGAATCAGCTGACGCTTTGATATTTCTAATTTATTTGTTATACCTCAAAAGTGTGCCGTGAAATAAGGTAGATAGAAATAATGTCAAATCGATTTTATTTCTATAAATATTTTACGGCATCCCGCAAAAGTAGGTTCAGAAAATGTGGTTCTAAACTGTTCTGGACAACACAAAATTACATAATGTAGAGCAGTTTAGGGCCTAAAGATTACTCGATAAAGTTAATTTTGTTTGTATTTTTTTGAAAAAAAATAGGACCTTCAAATCACCCTTTATTTTTCCGCAAGCATTCTTCAGCATCTTTTAAAGCTCGCGATTATTCGATGGCTAAGCAAATTTTTCGTTTTCTAAAGTGAACAATTTTATTAAAAATCAATTTCAAACTCACAATTGAATTTTTTTATATGATTCAACAAAAAATAATTGTTTAAAATAATCAATTCATTAAGACTAAGCGCCCACATAAGCAACTTCACAATCACAAGCAATCAACAAAATAAACAAACACACAGACAATAGGGCTATTCAAATTTGACATGTTTACGCAGTTTACAACGACTTTACGCCATTGCATGAAGATCCCTAATATTTATTTTTGCCTTTTTCCAATCGTTTTGGCTTTTTCCAACCTTTTTGCTTTCTTTGTTTTGGTTGCACGTTCTATCCAGCTTCTATATTGAAAAACAAAACTAAGACTTAATTTTTTGTGTGAGTGAGTGTAAAGTATACTACAGAAATTCTGTGTGACACAAACAGAAACTGATTGGGATGATCGTTAAGTTTCATGTCAAAACACACTGATAAATTTCTCGAATGCTAGACTGCTGAAACAGTTGCGAAATTAAAAATTGCAAGTGCACTATCGGCCTAATATTAAATTTATCTTAAATTTCTGAGTCATGAAAACTACAGTACCTACAGATTGTTTCGTTTAGTTATATGAAATTATTACTTTTTTTTTGCGTATAAGCGAATTAATTGAAATAAAAAAATTTAAATTTTTATTGAATTTTTTATAATTTATTGGTTAATTTAAGTCACTGGCTATGGTAGTTTCAATCCTTGCAGTTCTCTTGGAAAATTTAAATTATTAATGACATTAATTATCTATATATATTATATATATGTCTATATTTTTTTGTTTTGTTCAGAGCCAACAACATCAGACTACCAAGTCGACGCAGTTATGCAGGAGTTTGCTTGTAATGGCTTTAGTTGCGATGAGCTGAGATATCAACGTTGTAATAACGAACTAACCAACTACTCTGAGGGTGTTAGAAATAATCTGTGGAAACCGAAACCTTCTAACATCGCAGAATACAATAGGAAACACTCAAAAAAACGATACAATAATAACATGAAAAGCGGAAGATATGTGAGTACCTTGAAACATCCACACTTAATTTAGATTTTTTGTTTATATTGACTCCAATAACACATTTTTTGCAGTCTGGCATAAGGATGCTTAAAATAAAACATAGATGTATTATTGTAAATTTAAAAAAATGGTTCCAAGGATTTGTATTCGCTTTTTGAGTCCTCTGTCCGCTAACGCAACTCCGTTGCTCCGCTTCATTGGCCAGACCAGACAGGCGCCAATTTCAACAGTTTTTTTAAATTCTAAAATTTCGACATTTCGTAGTTTTACAGTAAAATATGTGTGCGTGTTATTGGTAGGAGAGGACCTACAATTTTCTGCCGAATCCATAGGGCAAAGGTGAGAAGCACCTTTTCATGACAAGAAATACTATTACTTGGAACAACATTACTCGAAAGAGGCAGTAACTCGTGAAAAAAACATTCCTGTTTTTATTTTTAGTTCTACATATATGTAAAACTTTATAGTACATGTATGTATATTGTATACAATATTACAATAGTTATTGTAAGTGTGATTTTTTTACTATTGTTTCTATTTGTTTTTGAACAAAATCTAAGTTGTTTAAAAATTTCTCAAAACTGCTCTGGGAATCCATGTAGAAGTAAAACAGAAGTTGAAATTAGATTTTCTTATTATGTTGATCGAAATGTAATGAACAAATCTTCAATTCGCTCGGAGTAGATTTTTAATTTTCATATTTGAAAATTTAGTCTTTAAAAGTTTATAAAATTTCTCATTTTCGAATGGTTTTTTTAACCTTTAATTACAATATACAATAAAATATAACTTTTCCAATTTAACACATTTACGAAATGTCGCTAATTTTTAAAAATTTTCAGAATATAGTTTTTTCATACACATTTTTTTAGTTCACCTATTTGCCGCAAGATGGCTTGATTTCGAAAATGCATACATACAAACAAAAAGAATTTAAAAGTGAAAGGCATAATGTATGTATGTAAAAGTAGGGGAAGGAGAAGCAAGTGTGTATTTTTCGCATGACCGGTCTTAGGGTTGTTAGTTAAAATTTGAAACAAACGCGATTTAATTCGGTCGCCAAAAATTTCCCCCTCGAGAGCCATAATTTGACGGTATACATATATAAGCTTTGGCTCCATCTTGTTTAAAAAGAATAAACTGGCGTAAAATTATTTGCAAAGATCGTCTAGGCATCATCAACTGCTGAGAACGTCGGCTGGTTAAAGTTTCAGAGTCTTCCTCAATACTTGCTCGCACCCGAACAATGTTTGCCTCATTTCAAATTGCACTGGGTCTTCTAGCACACGAAAGATTACAGTCTTTTGTTGCTGAAAACGCTGAAATATACATGCCGATTATGGAATTCGCATTGCAGCCTCTTTTCTTTTTACCTAATTGTCGTGAAGAGAAAAGAGAACACTGTGAATCTGGTATTACGAGTAACCGGCCTGATAAACTTGACCTTGGTTCTTTTTCTTTGGTTACTTCTAAATACAAATATTATTCAATAGTTAAATTTTAACGCCTAGATATTATGCGCCACACTGTATTTATGTTGTCATTTTAGGTTATTCTTTTTCTAATAATTTTTATCTTGTTTCCAGTCCCCAGTAAGACATTGTGTTTTCTGTGAAAACAACAATCAACCACATGCTGTTGTCAAGAGCCATAATGTTCGTGACATACACGACAAGGTACTGTGTCCAA
The DNA here is from genome assembly GCA_951394125.1 of Epistrophe eligans. Lineage (NCBI taxonomy): Eukaryota > Metazoa > Arthropoda > Insecta > Diptera > Syrphidae > Epistrophe > Epistrophe eligans. The sequence goes on from OX596028.1 coordinate 58,756,169, forward strand.
AACTTCGAGTTTACGTTTGTCCGATCTGCAAAGCGACAGGTGATAACGCACACACGGTTAAATATTGTCCACAAAAGCCAATTATCACAATGGAAGACGCCATCAAAGCAGAATCATTTCGTTTAGCTAAAAGTAGCTATTTCAAGCACCAAATGAAGGCCTAAAAATGACAAACTACACTAAAATAGCGCTAGCAGCGCATTCGTATTTAAAGTATTCAATTGAGTACGCTCATAATAGCGTATCATGTAAAAGTGAATTTAATTTGACTTTATTTTTTGTTTTGTAAAATTTTTATTTAGTTTTTTTTTTAAAAACTCTCACGAAAAGAAAGCGTTGAACGCATATATTCGTAATCAGTTGATTTTAATGTTTTCATTATTTTTTTTTTTGATTCCTTTGAATTTCTATCTTTTTAATTTCATATTTCGAAAGGTAGTTAAGCTGTACTAAAAGTTATAAAACAAAATACCTACAATAATTTTCAAGTTTTACAATCATGACTAGCTAATAAAAATAGATTTTATACATGTTTCAAAACATAATTACAAAAAAAAAATTGTTTTTAAAGACAATCGCGTAAATCTGTTTCCATTCGGAATCTTCGATGTAATTTTATTATTATGAAATTAAATCAAAGCTATATATACATATATTTTAAGTTAAATTTTCTTTAATACAATCAATTATGTTCACTGTTGAATCAAATTAATAAATATGTTTTTTTTTACAAAAAAAATGGCTATGTAGCTAATCGTACAAGTATATTTTTTATTTATAAAACTTTGTATTATAAAAAAAATAATACATTTTTCAATTTTACAATTTTACGTTTATCCATATTTTGGTTTTTTAGTGAGTTGTTTTTAGAAGTGTTCGTTCATCGCAGTTAGATTTTCAAAATACCACCAATTACACACGTACCAACGTCGGTCGCAGAACATTTACATTTCATCCGATTTGGATTTTTAGAGATTCGTATTACAGCAGGTAAATACAAAACTGGATTTTGACCGGAAAAGTCTGAAAATCGTGTAAACCTGAAGTTGCATACTTTCCGGGATGGAAGGTGTCTATAGGCGTGTATTTTTGGAAGCCCGTAGGGAATTGCACGCAAAGACCGACCACAGGGATTAGCGACAGCATTACAGAAACAAAATGGAGTTTTCATACAAACTATCGACAACAAGTATATAATTCACGCCGGTAACAGTTTTTCTGTGTGCTTAAGCCCGGAGAATTCTATGACAAACACTGCGGAATTGGCAAAATCACATAATTTTGTCAATGATGAAAATGGGCGGTACGCTCTCAGACTGCAAAAAATTATTGGAGAGATGCAAAAAACTTCATTGTAATAAATAAATATAAAAATACTGAACTAGAAAGAAAAATAAAATGATACATGTAGCAACTATTAGTCAAAAGTGTTTAATAATATTAGTTTTACATACACATAGAATAAAATAAAAAAAAAAGATTTATAAACATCCGCTTTTATCTCGGAACAGGTAAAAATGGAGATGGCAAAAATTAAAAAAACGGAATCAATGGAACCATCCAGAGTATCATCGACAAATTTTCGACGTTTATCAAAAGAATATTATATTTGAAAGAAAAACGCGATTTACTACATTGATGAAGGTGAGTTAGGATATTACAGTTCAAGTTGCAAAGTTTACATGCATATGTATGTTGGACAGATGTATACAAATTAATGTGGTGAACATACGGTACTTGCATACTCCAAGATATTTCAAGGATGCACACAAATTCTTTACTCCAACCAAGCATTTAGGTTTTTAAATTACTTTGCTCAATGTTGAGTGTGAAGCTAAGAATTTTTTGAAATCCCCCAAATCAAATTACAAGATTAAATAATAAAGAAGGCGTTTACCGTCATTTTGATAAGTCCAAAAAAATACTTTTATGCTGACAACATTGAAAAATTCTCTTGAAGAGCTGCATCACTATGCTCCCTATGTCTTTTGATTCGTCGAAAGCACGTTTCAGTTTTATTACAATTTAATTTTGGTTGGGCAATTTTTTTGTGTTTGTATCAAAGTTATTTTGTATATGTTATTTATTCCTTTTGAAGATTTCATTAATTAAAGACAGATTATTTGCGAAAATGTGATTATAATATCTATAACATGGAAAACTTAATCCTGATTCAGAGCCAGCAGTAAATAATTTAAGCTTTTGTTGAAAATCGAAAATAGTTTTAAAAACATAACCATTAAGTTTTATAGAAAATATCTCGTATTTCTATTTCCTGTTTAACTTGATTTTTGTTTGTACAATTAAATTAGTTATTTAAGTTTTGCTATTGTTCCTACGTTAAACTTATAAATTATTTTACTTATTAAAAAAATGAAAGATCTTATTGCTTTCTTATAAAGTTATGGTAGATTTGATCTTGGGCTCAAGTCTCATGGTTCGGGAACACTATCTTTCGCACAATGTTGTGTTCCCTTTAAAAAAGGAATGGATGAAATTTTATTTTGAAATAAAAATGAGGTGAGATTAAATCAAGAATTTATGATAAAGAAATTGGAAACAGCACCAGGTCTCCCTAATTTTATGGTGCTACAATTCGTGATACCTCATGACATGCTTATAAATCCAAAAACCATTGTTAACAGCTACTAAAAAAAATTGCTTTAGCATTTAATTGTAGTTTCACACTAAAATATAGTTTTTTATGTACACAAGCCTAATTTTACAAAGAATTTATAATTTATTTATATTATTAGAATAAACCAAAACTAATATATATAATTTAAAAATATAAATTCCTACACAAATTGTTCTTGGCTATTGGCTGAGAGCTCTAACAATCGCCAAGCTGCTTTGGGATTCATTTCATTGGGATCTCGACATAAAACCCAAACGTAGTTCACACGCATAACTTTTTCGGGATCCCCTTCTACTACCTTTTTGTGCACTCGATCCCGCACACACATAATTTGTTGTGATTGGAAGGTAATAATTAGGACGGGTCCCTGTTCCATGACTTTACCCATAACCAAATCAATGTTTTCGATGTCAAGGATTTTTGAATCCAAGTAAAGGCCAGCAGTCATTGCTTGATTAATGGGAGTGGCTATAATATTGTAGGTGCTTTCAAAACACCAGTCCTTGAGAATTTCTAAATTGCCGTGCACCATCGCCTCGAGGATGTTAGGAATGATGTCGGTTTCACAGTCGCGCAAAAATTGCTTTTGGTCAAAATTAGGATCGATTTTGCAGAGCTCGGTGAGTGTTTCAGAAAGTTCTGTTTTGGAAAATAGGTTGCCCATGACATCTGAGACTTTGTCGGTCAAAAGGCGCGACGCACGAATCATAGGATTTTCCGATTCATCGTACTTCATTTTCCAATCGAGAACTTTATTAACGTAGGTATTGTTGTTTTTGAAATCCTCCCACGATTGATAGAACTTTGAGTCCTTGTGTAATTCAACGCCTGTCGCATCTATGTTCGCTTCAACAATGCGGTCATCTGAACTGGAGACAACTTCGACACGTTTTCTAAGCTTTTCCGGACTTCGATAGACCCGCCCTTGTATGCTCTGTGTTTCCATTTCTTCTTTGATCTTTTTCGTTGTGTCAGATATCGTTTGGAATGCGCCTGACTTGCCCAACTTACCCCCTTTCTCCGATATAGTATCCGTGACTCCTTTGGCCGATTTCGACAGTTCTTCTCCCAGTTGACTGGCTTTTTTGGCGATTTCCGTTTTACTAGCCTCTCCAATTACATCACTCATCTTCTCCTTAATGTTTCCAAGGTGTTCCTTGAGGATGCTTGAACTTTTTTGTGCCTCTGATTCGACAGCGTTAAATTTTTGTCGAGCTGACTGTAGGGCATCGGACTGCTCGAGTTTCTGGGCTTCTTCACGGAACTTTTTGATATTCTCCTTCATTTCCTTGTTTTTATCCATTTCATTCTTGATGTTGTCAATAAACTGCGAAAAAAAACCGGGCCTACGCGACGAGTACCAGTACTGAGAAAAGCGATAAGTTTTTACCCGTTCAAATTATATGAATGAAAATATACCTGGTGCTGCAGCCCATGTAGACAGTTTTGCGTTGATAAGCGGGTATATGTTCCTCGAGAAAGTGCCAATACCTTATACTAAAAATATATAGACAAAATTGATTAAATGAACTTTTAACCCCAAAATTTTAAAAACTGCCCAATGTGTGTTAAAAAATTATAAAGAGCTAAATAAAACATGCATCAGTTCATACCATTTCACTTTTATTTGTTTACAATTGACACGATAATTTAATAAAAACAAGAAATAATGAAGTAAATCCCGAGGAATTTATGTAATTCTAATTTTTGGGAGAGGAAAAGGCTATCGCGGGTCGCACTGCCGTATGCTGCCGAATTGTCAGATTGAAATTATTTTTTGACATTTTGTAACACGGTGTTACATGAACATTTTTGAACAAATTTATATGGTGTTTACATCGGCAATATTTCAAAGCATGCAATTCCCTAATTTTAAATGCTTTTAGAAACGAGGAACGATTTCTTTGTCCCCTTTCACACGAGGAAACTTTTCTGTTGGAACTTTCATTTTTAAGCCTAGTACACAGCTAAAGCGAAACGAAAATTTTCTGTGGTCTCCAAATAGATAGCGAAAAAGTAACGAGAAAAATGTATGCAGAGTTTTTTCCAGATGATGCGATACTAAACTCGTCAGTGGAATCCAACACTAGAATAAAATCCTACTTGCCAAACAAAAAAATAAAAAAAGCTACAAATATCAATTTCTCTGGTTGAACAGCGTGCTGCAGAACAAAAATGAGAACGAAATTTTTCGTTTATGATTTCGTTGTTTCAATTTTTGTATGAATTTTTCTTTTCGCTTCAGCTGCGCGTACCAGTTTTGCCGCTGAAAAAATTCAAAAAGGGGGCTCCACAAATACTATTAAAGCAAAAAAAAACTAACTGCAGCAAAAACATTTAAAAAAATTTTATTAATAGCAAAAAAATAAATAAATAATATGTACGTATGTCTATGACGTATGTATTCTAAATACCTACATAATTTGAAATAGTGTAATTTTTATTTTATTTTTTTTTGTGTATAAGGTTTTTATTTGGTACCCAATTTATTCGCAAGTCTTAATTTTAGTGCTTCGTTCTTTTTCGTTCCAGAAAGAATAAAATCGTATTTCATTGACCTAGTATATCTATCTAGTAAGTCAATGTCTTACTTAAACAGAAAAAGGGGCCATTTTGATTATTTTTAAAAAAGTGGGGACCACGGGTCTCGAGGCTGAAAATGGGGCAACACTGCTGCGTTATATGCTTTAAACTAGAAGGGAAGGAGGTAAAGGGCCAGTTATAGCGATCAGGAAAACGAAACAGTAAACATTTTCAAATAGATTATTTATTAGGTTTGCATTCGATTTGAAACGTAATTGATGTACTAATCGATGGAAAATAACTCAAAGAATTTTTTGTACGAACAAAATTTTTAATTCAACAATTTATTTTTGTTAAAAATGCAATTATTTACTCTCCTCATGCAAATTAATTTTTCGTGCCAGCATTTCAAACAAAATGAAACCAATTGTTCCAATGATTTGAGCTCCAATTTCTACTTATTCCACTGACAGAAATGTGAACGAAAAATGTTTTCGTGTACATTTCAATACGGAAAATTTTGTGGTGGGTTCGCTAGCTGACATGATTTTCCTGTTCGCTGTAATCGGCTATTAAGACGCTGATTGCACGAGCCTTTTTTTCGTTCATTTCGTCTGTCAGGCTTTGACAGCTTGGATGAAAGGTGTAGAAATGTATGGGGAACGAAGGCAGGAATGAAAATTTTAAGATTTTTTCTAGTTGAACATTGACTTTTATGGTTTGACAACAGGTCAGCAAAAATCTTATTTGAGAGAAAAATCATCGAATTCAGATATCGGTTTTAAGATTAAATACACATAAAATTACAAATATGCAAATAAAATGGTTTCTGTAAATCAAATGCAAAGAAAGCATCTTCAACTACGTATGCTTTCTACAAAAAAACATCATGATTATAAATATTAAATGTGAAAGTAAATTTTGTTTGCGCTTTTTTGACTGGAAGGATTTTGGAAATCGATTATTTCTTGGGAAAGGAATACTTTTAATGCTACTAGCGGTAGCTCAGCGAAGAGAGTGGGTAAGAACTAGTTACAAATAATGTATTCCAAATCATGTTAATATCTACTTTCCTTTCTCTTTTCTGCTGTAGACATTTTATAAAAAGTAATTCTCTTTTGTGCACTATACGGTGAATCGAGATAGAGGTTAAACAAGTGGACTGATTTGCCCCAAATATCGTACAGTGCACATTCTGTAACTCTCGCATCGATAAAATTAGTCAAGAAACTTTGAAAAATAAATTAAAACTTATGATTTGTTTCAATTTTCATCATTTCTCGACTAATCTTATCGATGTGAGTTACAGAACGTAGGCACAGATCATTTTAATGCAATTAGAGGAGAAAATCTATTAAATGAATCGTTAATTTCAAATTTTAATAATCAGAACCAGAGTCAGAACGCTTTATTACAGACTTAACCTTCTAAAATAGGGCAACAAATACACGTTTTGATGTAAATGTACATATTATAACGTATTTGGCTATCAAAATAGAAAAGAAAGAAATGCATCGATTTTGATTTGATTTTGAAACATCGATGTTTCAGGTTCGATAAGATTTCTCGCCGATTTTAACACCGAATAATTTAATCGCCCATCCCTAAAATCAGAGCATTATGTGCGAAGAACTTCATAAACTTTTAATTTCGTGCTGTAAAACAATTTTTCACACTTTAATTATTCACATTTTTAATTATTACTTCTGTTTATTTTCCAATAAATCCACCGCAAAGTTTCTGAACATCAAAATAACGAAAGCGTCTTCACGATTGTAAGACGATGATTACACGATTCGTTTTTTTCGTTCGTTTCGTCTTTTTGACAGGCACATTCGCAAATGCACTATAGTAAGATTCTACATTTCTAAAAAGCTAAATTTAATTTCGCGGTGTTTTAAGAAGGCAAATGAATTGAATCGAATTTGAATTTCAGTGAAAATTTTAAGACGTGGTCAAACAGAACGCGGTCCGGCGGGACGGAAACAATTGGGAAGTTCCCCCATACGTCAATGTGGCAATGCGAAGCAAGCAACAAAAAAGAATTGACTAGTTGGGGAGAAAACAATGCAATACAAACAAATATACTTTACATATACAACGATAAATCACAATGTGCACACTAGTCGCCCTTTGGAAAAGTGTTTGCATGTGTAAGTATGTTTGTTTGTATTGCATTGTTTTCTCCCCAACTAGAACTGCCAAATATAGTATAGTTATAGATATATTAGTTTTTGGAAAAGCCCAATTCTGCCCGTCGCGTTCCTTGTCTTCAATACGCATTCTGTTTGACAAGGCCATTGACAACTTTGAATTTAATTTGTGAACGCACCCTTTCACTAATCATCGAACTGTCATTGTCAATTTATTCAGTAAACTCAACATTTTCATTATGGACCATTTGAAATATTTGAATCGACGCACGTTCTCCGATTGGGCTCTGGAGAAGATGCGACAAGATGATGAATTTCATCGCAAAATCATCTTCAGTGACGAAGCTCATTTTTGCTCAATGGGTTCGTCAATAAGCAAAATATGCGTTATTGGTCGGGTGAAAATCCACATTTGCCAGCGTTATCGCGCCATGATTACCGATATTTTTGGCCCGAATTGGAAGATATGAACTTGGAAGACATGTGGTTTCAACAAGATGGTGCCACACAGCACACCTTACAATTGATTTATTGAAGAGTTGTCAAGTCCTTATTGGAAAACTCTTTATTTGTTTAACTCACAAAAAAACTCACTTTTTCCTCGATATACCCGTTCCTCTATTTACTTCTTCTAAGGTGTCACCCGTTTCATCCACCAATACAAATTACTTAGACTGATTTTAAGCGCTGCAATTACTCTGCAATTACCCCCTGCAATTTTTAAGCATGTAGGCGGGGGACGTATGCGATGTCCGGGGTAGACAAAGTTGCAGAGGTTGAAATAATTGCAGAGTTATCGCTCTTTCTTCTTTGTGCTTTTTCCTATTGTTTGACCCATAAGTGGAGAAAAGAGAGTGAAGAGATATTTCCTTCTCATTTAACAAAAATTACAACTATTCAAATTTGCAGCGTTTAAATGGATGCTGCAATCCGAAAGAAACTCAAAAGAGAATTGCGGATAAAAATTGCAGTCGTCTAAAAGCAGTCTTACAAGTTGTTTTTGTAAATTATTTGTGTGCCTCCTTTTAGACGACAACGATTTATAAGTTTCTCTTTTTGTCTCCTTTCGGTTGCAAGGATCTTTTAAACACTGCGATTTTTAATGAAAAGTATAGACACCTCCTCACTTTCTTTACTCCGCCTTATGTCTCGTCGAACAATAAGAAAAAGCACAAAGAAGAAAGAGCGATAACTTTGCAATTTTTTAACGTCAGCTATTTTGTCTACACTGGTCACCACATATTTTCCCATTAAATCCAACAACAATGTCATGTGTGCTTTACGCATACTTAGAAAAAAATAATTCCAGCTGATTTGATGGCGCACACTTTGCTAAAACTGTTATTCCATCTGATTTTCTAGGTTGTTGACAGCACCAGGTTTGGTATCTTGTTACGAAATGTCTTTGGTATGCCATATATGAATACGATATTTGAGTATCGGTTTTTATATCGCTGTCGATGGTGTTAGTATACAAACATTTTGATCCAAAAATAAAAATAAACAAAATTGGCAAATTGGCTTAAACAATATTGTTAAAAATGTGCAAATAGTATAAAATATATATGTAAGAAAAATTTGTGTCCAAGGTGCAATTTATAAGCTATTCTTAATATGACCGATTCTGATGAAGGTGGGTTTGAATGAGACGTGTATAGATAAAATGTTCACAAACTGTATGAAAATTGTATTTTTCTTTACAAAGCATTGTCAATTTGCATAATGCAAGTTATGTATTTTGTTTTGTTTATATAAAGTGCTGACATTGTTTTGTAATTAAAGTAAATATTTACAAACAGCTCTTAGTTAATTTTGAAACAAAAATTTCCTTTGATGACTAAAATAATTATTGGCACCCCAGATTTTCTCGATAGCGCTTAGGTACAACTAAATAACTTTAATAACTATATACAATACATATGATTATTGCAATAAATTGGAAAATCATCGAATGTGCGTAGTAGGTCATGCCGTTAAGGTCAGTGCCGAACTTCCAAGTTCTTCGGATTGAATCCCAGTATCACACCAAAACCAAATGTTTTTTCCCGGGGACTGCGAGGAATGTGCATGTTAACTAAAATTTTAATCAAGGAAGCCATAGTTTGAGTCCTTTATCATCGAAATCGTTAATCGGTCGGTTTTGGTTGTTTAAAAAACTATTTAACTAGAACCTGTCAGAATAGTTTATACAAATGTATCTCACTGAACAAATTAGTCCTTAGATCGAATCTCTGAGCACGTCAAGAACTAGAAAACTCTTTAAAAACACGACTTCGCATTCCTATAAGATCATGAGGTAAATCTGTATTCGAGTATTTTTGTTTCTAAATACATATCTATGTTTATTTTAAGTAAGCACTAAATGGAGGAAATTTAATGAGAATATTTCTGTAAAAATAATTATTTTATTAAAACTTGTTAGTGGTTTGAAGTTGAGTATTATCTTATTTGGTTAGTCTTTTTCTGTCAGCCCTATTAATTAAAAAAAAAACACTATCCGCTCTTTAACCCTTCGGTACAAACGCCGATTATAATTTCTCCCTATACACGGTGGGCCTGCCAGGCTCTTGTACACAAATTAAACCTAATTTTAGAGTATTTGGAGAAAACTCATTTTATCTTGATTTTATAAAATATCTTTTCAAAAAGAACCTGAAGCGTTAATATAAACAATAATACCAGCGTTGTCGGACAAATTTTTACTATTTGTATCTACATATCTAAAATCTTAACAGATACTAACATCCTTTTTGTTTATTATTTGTGTCGCTTAGAATCAAAAGGTTGCTAAGTTCGAAAATATGAAAGTACCTATTGAGTATGGTATACCAAAATATTCTTCTAAAAGAGATTTCGAATAAAGAATCAAACCGAAGCTATTTATTATTTTTTTAATAAAACAGGCCTTTGTATGAAAATTCAAAAAATATTATTTTCAAAAGGAGTGTAGGTATTTATTTTAAAACTGAACATACATAACATTCATTTGTTTTCAGAGATAGTTTAATCACTTCAAGAGCGAGTAGCAAAACAGGATTTTTGTAAATAAGAAGTAATTTACTCATAGTGTATGTAAATATTGTACAGCCAGCATCTTTCGTTTTGTGGAAAACTAAATAACACTCATAAAATGAATTAAGTTTAATTAAAAAAATGTGTATTAAAAAAGAATTAATAGGTTGCAGTAAACTTATTTGTGTATAAAGGCAAAGTTCTTATTCTAATAATAAGTATTCTAATAATAAGTACATAGTACATAGTATACAATTGGCACAATTAAGGAACGCAAAGGCTCCAATTAGAGTTTTATAGATTTTTCATTATAATTATTTATTATTTACACATCGTTTTGAATCTTTTGAATGCGTAAGAAAAATAGATACCCGTATATTTTGCACAACTGTTTTATAACTTTAATTCAAAGATTGAACTAGTTACTTTTGAAAGGGGTTTTGTCTAACCACACACTCGCAGTTAGGGTGCCAAGCTTTCGCACCAACATATTAATATTGAAGGTTTGAATAAAACAACAATCACTTACTCCTTTAGTGGCGCTGGGTGTATTTTATTATTTAATTTAATCTGAAAAAACTTTTTGCCGTCACTGGGAATCGAACTTATTGATATTAAAGAGCCTTAAATAAGAACTCCTTTTTTTTTTAGGACATCCGAAACGTTTCTTATATTACAATTACAAATAAACAATGGGTGGCGCGACAGTTTGTATAGAATTGTGATCTAATGATGTACAACTCTCAACCATTACTATATGCGTGTCTATTTGGCAGGAATGGAGGGGACATACAATTTTGTGCATTATAGAAACAGCTGAGTTGAGAGGCATGACAAGAGATTATATTTACTTCAAGTATTTGTTTTATTGTTGTGCTGTGTGTTATGTTGCAGTTGCAATATTTATTTTGACATCAAACATAACATAAGTTCCGATACGACTTGCCATCGTACTCGGTGTAAATGGTGGGAAAATTCAATTATTGTTTATGCTATAAGACATACGTTGCTTCACGGTGGGCAGTGCAGGGTTAACACACGTGTCTGTTTGATAACTTTTCTTATCATTAGCCATATTTTTGCTTAAGATCTTTCCAGTATTTATCATTAGAGGCATGGTAACACTCCATCAAATTCTAATACATGTGTCACATACATCCACTAATTGTGTTAGAATGTTTTCGTCCCATAAACACCTAAGGAAAACCAGCAAACAGGTCTCCAATTTAGTAATAAAACGAATTAAGTTTTCATATTATTGGCCTTTTACTCGGTAATTTTAGGTAACTTGGAATTTGATAACTTGCTAAAAAAAACCATAGAAAAAAAAATCAGTTTTGGGAAATTTGTTGGGAGCTCGTTTGTAGTTACTTCTGATTGAAGAAATGCTTTTCTTTTTTATGTTTTTTTTTTTTTTTTTTTTTTTTTTTTTTTTTTTTTAATAAAAATCGATTGTACGTAATATCGAAAAAGTTTCTCTATTGCCTCTTATCTTGGAATTAGAACTATGAAGCAATAAGTTTGTAAAATTTAATTTTTAAATACATATTCTTAAATTTTTCATAATTTTTTGCATTTATAAAAGTAAACATCAATTTTTTGCGCATTTTTAATAATGCAAAATAAAAAAGAAATTTTTTTAAAGAATACCGTGTGCGTGTTTCTTAAATCCTTTAAAATAGGGTTTCCACTTACATTCACCCATTTTAAAAGTGGCTACCACATATTTTGTTCAGTACCAACTGATCTTTCGCCTGGCACTGGTTTAAACTTTGGACTCGTTGGGCTAAGGCTCTGTCAAAAATAATTGTGATTAAAAGAGGGTTGCCAGCACCAAAGCTTTGGTGACAAAATTCCCCGGAAGTGAGACATTTTAGTCGTCGGCTAACTAGATATGTGCGTTGTTTCTCTGGGGTATATTCATCGATTAAGTGGCATTCAAATCTTTAAGGTGATGAGTCAAGTGATCTGAAGGTCAGCCTTCCGCATTAAAAAAAAAAATGATATTCCTCTTGTCAAAAGATTGATCCATAATCTCATAATCTTATTCGCTCAATATATCATGCTAACCGCAATGATAGCTTTCTTGATAAAATTATAAACCACAGATATTCCATTAAGATCTGCATAGAAGCGCCAACCACAAATAACTTTATTATAATAGAGTTCCCCTCCAAGTAATACTACACTAATAGTAAAAGACCATTTTACCTCCCGCCGAACTTCATGTTCTGACAACTTAAATTTAAAATAAATTACTCCATGAGTTTGTTTGGTTTCTCCTTTCTTTGGGAAGCCGTCTCGTATTGCTTCTGCGCAATAGATGGTTTTTATGCCTATCATTTCTATGAATGAATTGGTTGGGTATAATCTTCCTGTTCGCTTCGATGACAGCATCGGCACAGACTATCGATTTTTCAGTCTGCAATTGCTATCGCATCGAATGGTAACACACCAAACATCCCAGTTTTCACACTGTTTTTGGAAGGTTTCATGGATTTCATATCAATTTAAGTATAAAAATTCGATTTTATTAGATCTCGTATCATCTACTGCAAAATCATATGAAACCATAGAGCACAATTTGGTAATTATGGATTGGAATTTCGGTGACAGACCGAAGGCTGGCACTGAAACCGCACTGGATGCGTGTGATTATTTCGTTGATGAGGTCATAGAAATTACAAGTTCCTTGGGTAAAACAAAAAAAAGTTTTCAGTAATACAGCGATATGTAATTTGAATAACAATAAATTTTTATATTGTTTGATGAACAGATGCTCGAGAACAAGTGAGGCTGATTAAGCACAAAGAATTACGACAAGCAGTGGTTGACGGAGATGAGAGGACAGTGCGAGTATTGTTGGAAGCCTTAGGAAATGAACGCCAGATAATCGTAAACATGGCCCCGGCTGGAGCAAACACATTGCTGTTTCTGTAAGTAAACAATAGTTGTATTAAAAGAGTGGAAAACTAAAAAAAAGTACACAATAAGAAAATTAAATCCATTCTGATGACATAAAGAAGTGTTTTGCATTAAGTTTTTATATTATGAGGCTTCAAAGTTTTGCAAATATGTATTTATGAACAAGGTAAATGTACAATAGAAAAAATTAGGCATAGACTTAATTATAACTTAAGAGCAAAGAGAAAATAAGTCATATAATTCGTATATGTCTATAATTCAACTTCACCCAATTACGCAAGAATAGTTTTACCAAAAAAAGGTTAGTCTGTCTACCGTTTCAACAGTCAAGTCACCGTTATTTTAAAAAAGGCGGTTTAATTTAATCCCAATAAAAGCAATATGAAAGTCTTTTTTTCCCAAATACTACCCGCCATATGGGTAAAAAATTGAATTTATATTAATAATGGATTGAGCGGACTATAGAAAAAATATGATAGTGAAATCTAATTGCGTTTTCTGAACTTTGTGCACTTAACACCGCGCTATACGATTATTGTAAATTTCTGAAAAAATGAAATGAGCTAAATGTCTTATCATTTCGAAATTTAAGGAAAAAATCTGATTAGATATTTTGTTAAACCCTTTTTTTTATTTATTGGAACTAAGCTGAATCTAAAGTGCAATATGTTTCTTAGAATAATTACAATTATAAAATCTTGTTTTAAAGTCAGCATTTGATACATTATGAAAATTAATTAATAAATTATTAACGTTAAACAATTTTAACATATTATTTAAAGGTGAACTCCGTCCGTAGTTGGTACGAATAACACAATTAAAGTACTTTAAAACTGACGGGAGATCATTAACAAATGAATTAATATAAAACTCCGCTAACTCTATTAGAAAAGTGAGAGTCAAACGGCCCTTATGAACCCATGTTGGTTAGGAACAATAAACGATTTTGTGTAAAAACTTAATGTCTTGCAAGTTGCAAATAATTGATTCGTAGAGTTTCGGTATAGCCAACAGTTTGACTATTGGACGATAATTCTCAATTTTATCCTTTCTTCCTTTTTTATGTAGAGAACACAATCTGCCGGGCATTTGAATAGGTTTTAACATTTTCCCTCAGTACTGCTAATATCTCATAGTATTTATTGCAATTGATTAATATACATACATATATTGGTAGATCATTTATTAACACTTGTTTTGAGAGAGAAATCTAACTGCCAAAAAGCTTTGATCATATTAGTTAGTAAAATCATTTAAATTTTATGGGCTATTTTAATATGTTCACTAAAAATTGCCAATCGCTTTGTTTGGAAATCGATAGTTATGATTGCTTTTCACAATTCGTTTTTAAAATCGGTCGCGGAAACTCTTTTAAGAGAGAAGAAAGAAGTAAAATCTAAGCTTTCAGTGAATAGGGTTTTAAATATGGGAATATCGCAACAAAAAAAAAAAATGGGTAGAAACCAAAAAATTGTTCTATTATCTGCGAAATGAGTCGGGCTAATACAAAGACTGATTAAAATAAAAACTTAATGCGCACTTTCGGTGCAATATGTTGTGAAGATCGGAATCGGAACTTATCGTTTCCTCGGATGAAAAAAAAAAAAAATTGTACGGGACCGACGGGTACGACTTCTTCTTTTGGCATACAAATTATGCTCCTGGGTTATATATTTTCACTTAAAAAAAATAAATACTGTAAAACTGAAATTAGAAAAAAAGGGTTTCAGTACAATTTTAGATTATCCATTTAAAACTTGCTATCATTTATTCAATGCTAATATTTAGAGCTTGTCAGTCGGGGTTCGAAAACATCACAAAACGATTATTAGAAGCTGGATCTGACGGAAGATCACATGCAGTTACAAAGTATTCCCCACTTTATGTTTCTGTTCATCATGGTCATTATAATGTAGCTAAACTTATGTTGGACACGTTTGCCGACTTAATTCAGGTACAAGTTCAGATAAAAATAAGTAGATTTATAAAAAATTTCACATTTTATACAGCAACCAACAATGGAGCGATGGCTACCACTTCATGCAGCCTGTATAAATGGCCACATAAATTTAGTTGAACTTCTAATTAACTACAAATATCCGGACTATTTGTACAGTACTTACAGAGATGAAGAAGGCATTTGGGAATGGCGGTTACCATTCGATCCAAATCAACAGGATGTAACCGGGCAAACAAGCCTTTATATTGCCAGCATCTTGGGAAATAAATCTCTTGTGAATATGATGCTTAACTGGAAGGTTAAATGTAAAAAGACTATTAACGACAGCCCACAGAGCACACCCATAACACCAACTCGTAAAAGGATCTCGTTTGGCATTCAAGCTATTATGTCAAAACTTAATATTTCTGCAGAAGGAGATAACCTTGTTAAGGTTATTAAAATGTTTTTTTTTTTTCTTTAAAATGTTTATACATATTAATTATTTTTATATAGGAGGATACTGAATGTGAAAAATGTCCGATAAATGTAAACCTTCTTTGTGGTGCTACTCGAGAAACTGCTCTTTTAGCAGCAGTGCGTGGAGGATCCTTAGATGTAGTGACATCACTTTTACAACATGGTGCTAATCCAAACATAGTTGCCAAGCCTGTAGAAGATCAAAATGATCCCAAGTAAAATAATTATTGATGCCTCTAAAACTTTGTTTGACTATTTATAAAATTCAGATGCAGTGAGGAAATCTATGGACTCAGCAATGTTCCAATTGCAGAAGCATGCAAACAGAGATCGCTCCCTATGGTGGAGTTGTTGCTAAAGTAAATCCAATTTTATTGAGGAAACCTTGCATTATTTTTTTATTGTATAACTTGGCAGATATGGTGCTCGTGATGATCTTGGTTCAGCTCTTAATGTTGCCGTTAGCAGCGGCGATGAGGCTATTTTAAATCGTCTTCTAGCTAAACGTGTCCATCCGGATTCAGATTATAAGATTAATAAAAAAGGTTTACCTACGCCAAAGGAAGTGAATGTTTTCACACCATCAGCAACAAATATGACTTATAGCACGATGTTTCCAAATGTTCCAACCATTATCGATTGGCACAATAATAACAACGTCCAATTATCATTGATAAGGTTAATATATACTACATATGAGGTTAACTTTTGTTTGTACTTTACTTTATTATATTTCTATGCAGAGTCAGTTGGATGGTTAACGGAGTACTACAACTCAATCCTAAGCTACAAGGACATCCAAAAATCAATGAAGTTTCTTTGACTGCAATTACTAGAATTGATTTCTCGCACAATAATTTAACAAGCTTGCCATTTGAAATATTCTCATTGGTTAGTTTGAAGTAAGTAAAAGAATTATATTAAAATATATATAAAATATAAATAATAATAATATAAAATATATTAAAAATCGGATAAAGTACAGGCTTTCCCAATTAAAAACAACATTGGCGCCATATTTTAGACGATTTAGTATTTTAAACGAATTTAACATGGTATTATCTCTTAACATCGTACTAAATTTAAAATCACCAGATAGCTGTTTTATCTTTTTAACATCGTACTAAATCCGTAAATGTCAGTATGAATAATCAAAATACATATTATGGCAATCATCGATTCAGATACAGATAATGTTATTATATTGGCAAAATGGATTTCTGTGAACCCGTAGAGATGAACCATAATAAGTAAATAAAAGCAAGAAAAGTAAAGTTTGAGAATTGTAGATAAGAGAAAATCGCATTTATTAATTAGAACTGAGTTTTGATTTCTAAAAACTTTGAGTGTATATATATAATTATATTATAACAATTTTTAAATTTGAGAGAAAACCGACATGGATCGAGTAAGGCACTTCAGTTTTACTTGTCCAATCTTCAAGGTTAATACATTTTTCTTTCATCAGTTTCTTTTAACCGAAAGAGAAACGTGAACAAAAATTAATCTCCAATTTTAAAGAACTCTCCAAGCAACCAAATCCAATAAATAATTCGGACTCAATTTTCTGACAACAGAATACATAAACTTTGATCAAATTTGCTAAAATCGATCTTTCAGACTTCAAAAACTTTAATGACTTAATTAATTAATGTTTTGACAACAAATTGTGAGCAAAAAAAAAAGACAGTTCTGTTCCCCACTAATCTGATACAAATATCAATTTCATAAGTTCAAGTTCATAAGTTTCCTGATCTGTGAAATTTTTACGCGATACATTTTTCACAACTTCAGGAATCTTACCTATATATGTAATTCAATTCAGGTTGGATGTAAAAAAAGTGAAATTAAATATCGAAATTTCTTTATTTTATCACTTCTTTTTATATTTTAAATGAAAATTTGAATAAAAATACAGGTACTACTAGCCTTAAATTCTTCATTATAAAAAGTTAAGATGACACTGAAATTTTCAAAATCAGCACTTTAAATTATATTATTTTATACATAAAAACACGAACAAAGCTAGCAACATTTATTTATTTAGGTACTTCAATGTAGCTCAGAACAAGCTTACAACACTACCTCAGCCTTCGGATGGAGAAAAGACTTATTCATGTCCAGTGCTCGAAGAATTATTCTTGCAAGATAATCGACTTGCGAACATTCCAGCAGAAATTTTTCATCTGCCTTCACTGACTATTTTAGATATATCCAATAACAAACTACAAGAGCTCCCTTTTGATATGTGGAAGGCACCTAAGCTTCGTGAACTCAGTATTGCGTTTAACCTTCTTAAGGATCTACCCATACCCCCTATGCAGGTAAAAACATATTTCGTAGCATTTTTCTCCTCAATAATAAAATATTTTTAATAGCCCTCGGCATCACAAATTAGTCTGGATAAAATCGATTGTGAACCATTCTCTCATCTCGAATCATCTGATACACATAAAAACAATCCGCGTACTCTGACTTTTCAGCAGCTGATTCATAGAAACGTATGGTCAGGTTCGTTGGAAATAACTGACAACGATCTTAAATGGAACGAATCTAAAAAAGAAGAAGGAGTTTCTCAATTAAATAATCTGAATATTGCCAACAACTTATTTACAAGTATACCAGCGGCTTTGCCATGTTTAGCAATGAATCTGACTCGATTGAATATGTCGTACAATAGTTTAAGGTAAAATTAAAAATTTTAACCCTCAGTTACGGACATTATTGAGTAAAAAAATTTCAGATCAATGGGACATGTTACTAGTTACCCATCGACTTTAAAACAGTTGGATCTTAGTCACAATGAAATATCTTGCTGGCCAAGTCTTCCAAGGATAACGGATAGTGATCCACATTTACTGTGTTATAGCTATCTTGAGAAAGCACAAAGTGAATCATGTTCTTTTGAAATAGAACAGAGTCCATTTTCGAAACCAGGAGCTAGCAATAAACCCTCTTCATTCCGCAGTACGGTGCTTAAAAGTGTTTGTCGTCATCGAAGACATCTTAGGTAAGATATATAAATTATGGATGGTTCCATATTTTTATTTTGAGTTTTACTTTTAGATTGGAATCACTTCGGACTTTGATATTGGCCGATAATCTTTTGACTCGGATTCAATTGTCAACTGATGATGTAACAACATTGTTCAATGAGTCCGACGACTCGGATTGGAGTGTAGTAGGAGTGACAAAATCGAAACTCATATTCCCTAACCTATCCATGTTAGATATAAGCAATAATTGTCTTAAGGTAATTAAAATAATATTTTAAATTATTTCATGCCAAGTTGCTCTCCCTCATTTATTTGGATTCTTTTAGATTGCGTAATGTGTTTAAAGCTCAATTTGTATTTGAAACCATTGAGATTGTTCTGGAAGCATACCTTAAACAATTAGCTATTTGCCAAACACTCACCGACTAATTTTTAGCCGTAGAATTGTTTCCCAGTTTATTGTGTTATATTTTCTTACTTAGAAAAGCTGTAGATAAATGATAAGTAAAGACTATACAAAATATTCAAACTTCGCGATGGAAATAACAATAACGTTAACAATAAATTACACGATTGTCTTAATCAATTTAAGGGAATCGTTTATGCTTCTTTCCTTCTCTGGAATTAAATCAGAAAGTGTTACGGAGATACATATATGGGTGATTCTTTGCCAACTGTGATTCTTTGTGTCCAGTGCTTTATTTGTAACTTAATTTTAAGTGTTTTCAGGAATTTTTGGTTTGAATTGGTTTAAAAACGTATACTAAAAATGTGAGTACCGTGGCATGTCCCATTTTTGGTGTTTTTTTTTTACTAAATCTATTATTTTCTATTAAAATACATCATTGAATAAAAATGTCAGAAAAGTTTGAGTGCAATAGTTGCTTGATTTAATTTTGACAATTTCAAGTCAAAAGATTTGCTCTTGAATTAAATAAATTGAAAGTTGTCTCCAGATTTCATTTTATTTTTGAATTCAAAACATTTCCCGCTGAATCGCCATCTTTCTTTTAATTTGATGTCACTTGTGTTGTGGCATTTGAAAGAAACACTACTAAAACCTAAGTTTGGAGAAGAAGATTAGTACTTCCAGGAGCCGTTGCGAATTTTGTTTCGTTGTTATTTTAAACGAAATTTGAACTTTGAACTAAAAGCGACAGCGAAGGGCGTGAAACTAAATAAAATTTTCTAAGCATATACATTTTCCTAACATTCTTTAAAAAAATATTTGCAGGAAATCCCAACATCACTGCATGAATTAAGTAGCCTTAGTGTGCTGAATATTAGTGGGAATGTCGATATTACTGATTTACCACCCCACCTTGGCCTTTTATCAAGACTCTGGAACTTAAATACTAGGGGTTGTCTTCTTCAAGATCCTCTGAAGTCCATGATCGAGAGTAAGAAATACAAGACAATGGACATAATTGGGTATTTGAAATCAATATACGAAGATGCACAACCATACGCCCGCATGAAACTTATGGTAGTGGGAGTTCAGGGTATTGGTAAAACAACTTTACTCGATATCTTAACCCAAGGTGGATCCCAAAAAAGTAGAGCGTCAGAAAATCATTGGGCCAGACGCATGGGTCATACCAAGAATCTCTCGAAGACTAACCGTGGAGTAAACATTTCAACTGTTGGTGTTGATATTGGTACATGGATTTGTGAGAAGCGTAAAAAGGGATTAGGTTCGCGTGGACCAGTTGTATTTCGAACATGGGATTTTGGTGGACAGAAAGAGTAAGTTTTTCTTTAAAAATTCTCGTGGACACGCATATTTAAAATATTTGAAATTTTTCTAGGTATTATGCAACCCATCAGTATTTCTTATCAAAAAGGAGCTTGTACTTGGTTCTATGGAAAATAACTGACGGTCAAAAGGGCTTGGCGGAAATTCTGCAATGGCTGGGAAATATTCAGGTACACAAAAATACTTACATTACCCCTGAACTTACTTACCTTACTTTTTAAAATGTTTTGTTATTTTTTTTTGTTTAAGGCAAGAGCACCCAACTCACCAGTTATCATAGTTGGAACATATTTTGATGTAGTAGGTGAAAGTTTTTCACCAAAAAAAGCAGAGGAACTTCAACAAATTATTCGAGAGAAATTTATCGCAATACCAGATGCTGAGAAGATTGGACTTCCTCGTGTAATTGATTCTATTGAAATCAGTTGTAGGACACTCCATAACATTCGACTGCTCTCAAACATTATTTACGATACCGCATTTATGTTGCGTTCTCCTGGCTCAAAAGAACCACTTCTCTTGCAAAAAATTCCGGCCAGCTATATTGCTTTGGAGGATATTGTAAATTTGATATCCTGTAATCTAAAAGCTGTAGGAATGGATCCCGTGTTGGATGCAGAGCGTTATAAGAAAATTGTAACTGAAGAGATGAGAATACATAACTATAAAAGTTTTAGGTAAGAAGGAGGGATAATTTTGATTAAGATGTTTTATTTTGCTTGGAGGTTTTACTGTTTTTGATTTCTTATCATTAAGAGATGTCGCGGAATTGAATCAAGCAACTATGTTCCTCCACGACAATGGTGTTGTTTTACATTATGACGATGCGACGCTACGCGATTTTTATTTTCTTGATCCACAATGGTTATGCGATATGTTGGCGCATGTTGTCACGGTGCGGGAGATAAATCCATTTGCAAGAACTGGGGTGATGAAGTTAGAGGATTTACAATTGCTGTTTCGAAATACGAATTCATCTGCTAATAATAATAGAAGGTAAATTTTATTTAAATAATTTTTAGAAATATAAAAATAAATGCACGACGTTAAGTAAAAAAATCGGGATTCGAGAAACCGATTTTCGATTACTTCCCATAAGTATTGATTTCTTAAAAATTTATGTTATTAATTACAGAAATGTCAGATAAAACATAGAATGTTAAAGTAATTTCAATTCTGTGCTTTCAGTTACATTGTAAACTTGCTGAATAAATTCGAAGTTGCTCTAACCTGGGATTCAAGAACACTCCTAATACCATCGCTTTTACCACTAAATGAAGATGTGAATCCAAATGCAGGAACAGCAGTTAAAGTACAGTATTGATTATTGATTACAAACTCAACCTATATCTAAATTAACTTTACATTTTTACAGATCTCTCAAAGAACTCGCGGTCGAAACATCAATCTCGGTTGCTCAGTCTCTAATGACATCAACCTTAACAATTTATTTTATGAATCATTCCCTAGAGATAATGAATGTGGCATTCGTAGGATACTTCTCATGACTTATTTTCCATCAGGGTTTTGGTCAAGACTATTAACACGACTCCTTGCCGATGAGCAGATCATGGAAGCAATCAAAATTTCTTACAGTGCTGTTAACGAGGTTTTGGATTCTCTCTCTATATTTAGTTATAAAGTTTAGTAATAGAAAAATATTCTTTTTTATTCTAGAATTCTATTGAATTCGATTTGAAAACCTGCTTGGAACAGGAAACTCAATGGAACCTATGGCAAACAGGCGTGTCCCTTTATTTCGGAAATATCTTGATTATGAAAATCTGGGAAGTTCCTTTTGCACATAATTCAATTCTTCGAAGTACTAACAATCGTTTTAAACTTAAACTGGACGGGATATGGAACGATGTTAATCTGGCTGCATCGAGTATATTAGAAATATATTTTCCATTATTGAGTGTCAACATTAGCCAAGAACTCGACGATAACGCTAAGCAAATGGTTGCCTCTGTTGAGCCCAGTTTGCCAGTAATTTCCAAGCTTTTGGCGCTTTCTGTAGATCACATTGATCTGCTCCTAGAAGACTGGTATCCATCGCTAGGTACGCGATTCGTTCACACTTCTGAGGGAAGATTCTTAATAACTCGTTTGGTTCTTTGTCCAAAATGTTTACGAAAAATTAGTGATAATTGCATATTATTGGATGCCAATCAAGAAAATGTTGTTAGATCGCGGAACGGTGGAGGATTGCGTAGAAGAAGCCCCGCTCCTGGTGTTCTCGATCCAGATTACTTTAGCTCACGAAGAGAGAGAAGATCCGAGGTAAAAAGAAATAACTGTTTTTCAATTAATTTGTTTTGAGTTAACAATAATTAAAAATTTAAGGACTCGCTGTGTTTATCTGATGCCGATTCTGGTGTTGGGCCGGATTCAGCAGGATCTTCAAGGAACACATCTGTTGACGGACATCCTCTTTATAATGTACCAGATATTTCAAATGTTTGCTATACCTGGATGATTGAAGAGTGCATACTTTCGGTGTATAATCAGACAAAGATATCCTGTCCGGTGCATTTGGAAGTAAACATGGTCAAAATAGCTCCAGATGTGGTGTTTGCTGATATACCTGAAAAGTATACAATAAATCCCGAAAGTATAGTGAAAGGTTCACTGCTTGGACGTGGTGCTTTTGGATTTGTATTCAAGGCAACATGCAAAGTTAAAGGTTCCCGATCATTTAGATCTGTGGCTATGAAAATGTTGCAACCAGTTCCACCTGGTCCCAGAGCTAAAGATGTAAGCCAGGGTAAAATATAAAAAGTTAAAGTTTTAATTACTCATGTTTATAGAGTGCCCTTATGGCGTACAAAATAGCACTTGGGAAATGGGATCGGGATCCATTGCAGCACTCTTGCAAGGCCTACTGCACAGCTAGGCAGGAGTTAGCCGTTCTCCTTACATTAAAGCATCCAAATATAGTTCCTCTGGTGGGAATTTGCATAAAACCTTTGGCCCTAGTTCTCGATCTCGCTCCAATGGTGAGCAAGTAAAATTTCGAAAGAAATACAGTATTTTTATCAATTAACCAAATATATTTTAAAGGGAGGATTAGATTCAATTCTGCGACAATATCGTCGAAGTGGAGCACACATTGGGCCACATACATTCCAAATTCTAGTCTTACAGGCTGCACGAGCAATTGAGTATCTTCATCGCAGAAGGATTATATATCGTGATTTAAAATCAGAAAATGTTCTAGTCTGGGATTTTCCCTTTCCTCACAGGTAAGAATTAAGTTTTAGTCCTCTCCGTTTTATAATTAACAGAACAAAAAATAAATAATTCACAGTGAGGATAGTCCAAAAAATTGTATTCATATAAAAATTGCGGATTATGGTATCAGCAGAATGACAGCACCAAGCGGCTCTAAAGGATTTGGAGGCACCGAAGGGTTCATGGCTCCTGAGATTATTCGTTACAACGGTGAAGAAGAATATACCGAAAAGGTTTGCATTCCAATTGAATTTTTAGTTATCAATTTTCTGCTCATACATATTATGTAGTTACCCCTCCAACTTTCGAGTAGAGCAAAGCTGGTTACTGAAATTATTTGTAGATACAACTTTTAGATTAATTTGGACAGTCGTCGTTGTTTTGTTTTGTTGTTGGCCTCATCCATAGTTGTCCTCCTTATGTATGGTTGGAAATCAAATGTCTAAACATATTGAAAATTATGCAATCGTTTGTATATTTTATATAATGATCTTTCATGGTGTTAATTTTTTTTTGTAGTTTTATTCTTTAAAATTTAAAACATTTTTACTAACTCATTTTCTTGTATGTCTGTCTGTTCGGTACAAATTTTGCAATTGATTTAAAACTAACATCCCGATGAGTTAAGCTAAACACATACTGCTGCGAATAGAGCGGTTATCCGGGAGGTGAGTAGAGCGTTGAAACCTAAAAAAAAGTTTTCTTATGACAACTCACCTCTCGCATCAGAGCTCTGCTCGCCAATGGAAAACGACATATGAATGTAAATTTTGTTGTACAAACAATGTAAAATGATTGCAGATTTGGTCAACTCGAAGTTTGGGGGGTCAACTATAAGCAAGCTAATTTTCTTTCTAGGTTGACTGCTTTTCGTTTGGAATGTTTATCTATGAAAATATAAGCTTAAGACAACCATTTGAAGGCCAAGAATCAATCAAAGAATGCATTTTGGAAGGCAGTCGTCCCCAGTTGACGCAAAGAGAAACACAGTTTCCAACGTATTGTCTGGATTTGATGGTCCTTTGTTGGGATGAGCTTCCAAAAGTGAGATTCTTAGGATTTATTTTACTATATTTACTATATTCACATTTGATTTTTTTTTTAGAAAAGACCATCCGGTAGCCAAATTGTTTCAATTCTTACTGCTCCAGAGTGCATACACCTGTTGGATGTTACAGCGCTATCACATAGTGAGAAAGTTGTTTGTGGAGCTTTTAATACTCTGCTCTCTAGTGAAGGTAATTTTTATTTAAATTTTAACTTAATTCTGTATGACATAATTTCAAATGCAACGTAAACTGTGCGGTATCCAGCTGAACCTTGTTGTGTATAGAAAACACTACGTGCACTGTGTGTTTTTCTCGAAAACCGTTCAACGTGGGTGAGTCTGTTGTTCATTGGCAAAGAATATTGTTCTGGAATCTTTGCAAAAGAACTCCATTTCATAAGAATTTTCACGTCGCGATGTAGACCAATTTTGTTTTACTTCAAAATTGCAGCTCTCAAGTACCACACACAGAATAACAAAAAAAAAATCGAATCCGTACAAAATTCCTTTCAAAAACAGCAAAAAATCGATTCTGTTTATAAAAAAAATCGATTTTATGGTTGAAAAGAATTCGACATTAATCATTAGGTTAAGTAAACTAAAGCAAGCGGAGATCTCAGCAATCTCAGTTACATAAACCGGATTCTTCAGTAAAATTTCTCAGTTTTGTTGTCAAAACTCAGGAAAAAAAAATCTTGGATTCGCTTGCTCAAATTTTGAGTGAGAAAAATTTCTGAGATCTCATTTTCCGCGCCAAATATTTTCTAAACGTTAAACATTTACATGAGCTGCTCAGTTATAAAGTAATAATAATAACGCTGTCCTTTTTTGAAAAGTGTGTTTTCCCCTAAAACTCATTTATTACTAATTTAAATAATTTAAATAATAATACCGCTCTGGTCTGGTTTTGCAATTATAATAAATAAAATGAACAACTGGGTTGTATGTATTTCCACTTATGAATCCAATATATATGTAATGGCAATATAACGCAAGAAAATGTGAAGAAACGTACTAAACAAATGGCAATATTATTTTAACTACTAAGAAATCGCAGATTCTAAAATAATAAGAAAATCGATCAACCATAAAGTAAGCCAAACCCATATTTCCGTTATGCGATTCGTTTGTACCAACCTATAAATCGGCACTATTACAATTGATGTATACATTAGAGGTACGTAGTCTAACCTTAGAGCCGCTTTCGCAAAATTTAAAGGAAGATAATTCAATTTTTGTTTGAGTAAATAAAGTGCTTTTAATTAAACAGTGGTGTTGGTAAAAAGACGGCTAATTTGTCGATAAATCCTGACTTAATCGATATCTGATTAAAAAAAAAAATAAATTTTTTGGGCATTGGAATCTGTGTTTTGGCAGATAAAATTTGTAGCGACTAATATTGTAGGTACATATAACACAGTATCATGACTGCACTCATTCTTGGTATTTCTTCCCAAATCTTCTTTCTTTGTCACAGAAGATACCAATGGGTTTGAACTTTGGCTTCCGACCAACAATTCACGCATCGATATTTTAGACACGTCCTCTTTTGGTAACTACATTCAGTATAGTAGTATTCTCTGTGAGAATAAAATCCACTTGGACTCGCCTCAACTACAAGCAAAACGAAAGGCGCACAAATTAAATATGCTTTGCTGTTGCATTATTGAGGATAGTTTCTGGACGGGAGACTCAGCTGGAAATTTGCATGTTTACAGGTAAAAACTGATCTACATAGCTTTTTTAGTATTTTAAAAATAATTTATTTATATTTTTGATAGCACATCGAATTACACGCATGTATTTTCCTACATGTTTGATCCGTCAATAAAAAGTCCTATCATTAGTCTCGTGTACTTGAAAAATATTGAACGAGTCGCTGTTGGTTTACACAATGGACGAGTATTTCTTGTTGATTCCACAAAAGTACCAACCAACTGTGCTTTTGCCGAAGGATCCTTTGTCCTAACTGAAATTTGCTCAGGTCAGATTCTTCATAGTGCAGTTGCAGTTTTATTGGATGAGTGAGTACTATTACTTTGTCGGCTAAGTTTTCTAATAGCTGTATTTGTTAGGAACTATGAATTATGGTGCGGTGAAACTGGAGGTAAAATAAACATTTTTCCACTGAGCAAGTCTGGAGTATCTGGTCATCAAGCAGTGTGTCACAGTGAAGAACCAAATATCATAGAAGATTTAAAAGTGGCTCGGCTATGTTCCAATGATCAATATGTTTATTCTTGCCTCTATCCTGGATTTATGGTGTACCAATGGAATATTAAAACAAAAGCTATCGAAAATAAACTAGATTGTTCCAAGTTGCTCCCATGTTCTGAAAGCCTTAAAAGCATATCAATTGACGAGCATTTGAGTTTAATTAAATGTCAGGTATGTAATAATTTTAGGTTATGTTTAATATTTTTCATTTCGTTAATTTCTTTTTTTTTCAGATTTCCGCTTTAGCAACTCATGTAAATGAACTTTATGTTGGTACGACTTGGGGCTGCCTCATCATAGCTGAAGTGAATAGTCTACGTCCGATTACTGTGTTTCGTCCGTATGAAAATGAGGTAAACAAATGAATCGTGTATTCTTGTATGAATATTAAAAATTGTATTTTTATTAGATTAAAGCTATTATCCCTGTGCCAAGTAAGACAACACCCCTTATTGCCACAATAGGACGTCGCTACAGATCACTGATATCACGTTATATGGATAATGTAGATAGCAACCGACAACCGACTACATCACATTTTGAACATCACAAAAGTCCAAAGATCTTGCCACCTGATGTGGAACATAATATTCACTGTTTGTTGTGGCGCGCAAAAAATTGGACATAACAGTAACATTAAACTGCAATTTTTCGTATTT
Source organism: Epistrophe eligans (assembly GCA_951394125.1). NCBI lineage: Eukaryota > Metazoa > Arthropoda > Insecta > Diptera > Syrphidae > Epistrophe > Epistrophe eligans. The sequence continues at coordinate 58,783,749 of OX596028.1, forward strand.
AATTATTTATTTACTGGAATATTGAAAGTGATGTTTTGTCTCGAATAAAATGTTTTCTTATTATTTCTGAGATCATTTGATGTTTTTGTTGCTGATAATCAAAAGTATTCGAATGAGCGCATTTTTTTGTTTTGAGAATCTTTAACGGAATATCACAAAATTAGTAAATCTCGAAAATTATAATCTCGCAATGAAGTAAAATATTTATTAATTGCGTGTAACAAACTTTGGTACTAAATAAATGGTTTTGATGAAGACTTTTTAAGTTTTAAATTTATCAACGTGTATACATACATACTTCGAGGTTTTATTCAAATTTGTCTCACTGAATTGGGTTTTAAAAAAACTCGGTCCTGACGGTGGTTTATATCAAAAAATTATAATACCTTGGGTTAATTATTTTTAGAAAAATATGTATTTTTATTTGGAAAATAAAATAAAATAAAATTAATGCATTGACCCAGGTTTGAGAAATTCAAAACCATTTATTTCTTCCTGTAAAACTTTTCAACTTTCAACTCTATTTTCTTGGAAAAAAATGTATGAAAAAGTATTATTGGCCATGTTTAGGTGAAAGTGTATAGCAACTCAGTAAATTTGTTTACACGCAAACAATAACAAAAAAAAGTGATTATAAATACCTACTTTGTTATTGTTTCATATACAAAACAAAAAATTATTTGCTATTGTTTGCGTGTAATAATTTTACTAAATTGTTATAAACTTTCACCAAAACACTGGCATTGTTTTATGTTAGTTTAAATTATATGATGGAGTTAGTTTTTTATTGATTTCAGGAAAAAAGTAGAGGTGGGAATTTTCCCCTTACTTGTTGCGTTTTCCATATAAATTCAGCATACATTTCGAAAAAAACTGGGCATCATTGTTGATGATGTAAAAAACGGTACGATGAATAATAATGAAGCCAACACATCCAAGAGGTTATTTATCAATCAAACTATAACTTCAGAAATCACTGGAGCCAAAGTGAAGATTTTATTTGGCGGTTTACTGTTTACTGTTCTTGAAATAATAACATCGAATGAAATAGCTGATTTCAAAAAATATGCAGAGTACGCGTACAAAATTCTTCATTCCAAATATGTCTAAGAGTAATCTAAACAGAAACACGTGTGCTATATTTCATTTTAATCGGTTAAATCAATCGAATTTAACGGACTTTTTTAGAATTTCAGTTCAACATCAAAACCGTCAAACATTAGCAAAACCCCAATCAGCCTTATTGTGAGTTTCACCCGAACAATATTTCGCCCGAAAAATTTGACATTTAACTATTCGCCTATTGCGAGTTTCTCCCGAAATTTCATATTCGATAAATTCCCCTTGTTGTAAACTCATTTCGGGCGGAATGTAATGCCATTGACAGCATAAATGTTCACTTATTTTTATTCATTTTTTCTTAACCAAATTTAAAAAAATAATGTATAAGACTAATCTTAACATGAATGTCAAATTTCATTAAAATCCGTTCAGATTTAACAGCCTTTTTTTCGTTCTCCCATACAAACGAAATCACTGTGCGGCATACTAGAAAAAAAAACTTTAAAGACGTTATAGTCCTTAAGGACATGCTTTAAGACCCTCTTAAAGGCATAGTGATTTTAAAAAAATCAAATTTACCTGTAAATAAAGGTCAAAAAAGGTTGGGTAGTTCTTAATTTTTGATATGTTTACGTGAATTGTTCACTTAACTTATCACAAATTATTGTTTAAATTTTTCAATCTTTCGAGTTCACAGCTCTATCAATAATTATTTGTGAAGGTCTTGAGAGAATCTAAGTTTTTTTTTATAGCAATTTATGCTTTTTAAAACATTCGTTTTCCTTCGACGGATAGCAGAATACGAAAATTCACGTGAACGTTTAGCAGAATAGGGCTGATAATCTTAATCTATCGTGCGGCTGATGTTAACAGATAAGTTTTCATCAACAATTGTGTACAAATAGACAGTACCTAAAGACTCACGCTTTCCCCTACATATCGCAATTTTTTACAGAACCCTCCAATTAATTTAATTACAAAAGTACATTGATTCCATAAAATTAAACTAAATTTAACACGGGTATCATCTCGTCTAACTCTAATTCACACACGCATCATTAAAGGGTTGGTAGTTGTTAGGGAAAATGATGCCCACTCGTACGACCGTACCGCAGCCTCTTTTCTGCGTCCATTGCTATCGTATTGCTTTGGTTCGGATATTGGCGATACTTTGATCACATGAACACATGTGTCCAATTAAGCAACTCTATAAATCCTGCAAAACAACTTAACCATAAACAAAATCAGTAATTGCAACACCCTGTATAAGTGTATAATATGTACTATTAACTATATGACATACTTGATAGCTTGATACTATAGGCAATAGGCACACCAACCCCACCCTTATTGTTAGTAGAAGCCTGAAGGTACATATGTATATAAAACGGAGGCACAACAAATCGATTAACTTAACAAAAAAACAAAAATTCGCTTTGTTTTACTTGAACCTGAAACGATTAGGTATACGACAGGAGAAAGACCAAGACCGGGCTAAAGACATTTGTTAGCTTGTGGGCTGCAAAAACAACACAACACCAGTATTATATTTATATTATGTAGCTGAAGAGAATGCAATGTAACGACTGGAGAGTGGAGAGTGATGGTAAATTGGCCAAATGAACGATAAAATTACTGCCGACAGACAAAAGGGGTTGAATGAAATTTGATTACGGTCTGTTGAACATGATGCAATGGGAGTCACCAATGATTTACCATACCCACCCGTTCTCAATAACAGACTCGTAATTGAATTTCATTGGTTAACAGATGTGTGAATTAGCGACTTTTTGCATTGATGAGGTTTTTATATATTCTTAAGTTTTTATTATGATTATTTCGCAGCAGTAAAAATTTATTCTATAATAGGTAGGTAATTGTCCAAAGAATTAGCAATAAATATTTAGATTAAACCGTATGTGTTAGTCTGCAAAAATTAATAACTCAAAGACTTTGTTGTTCACAATTCGATTTAAACCCCCCTTTTGGGTCCCGCTCACGCAACTCGGTTTCTGCGTTTAATGATGAATTTGGTCAGGAAAAAAGTAGGGTAGTAGTTTTACTAAAATCTGGTTTTTATCCGAGTACCTACGTAATTTGTGGCAGTTAAAATTGTATTGGAATAAATGGCCAAAATAAAAATAATTTTCTGCGTTACCTAGTGATTTAATTTTTTGTAATTTTGTGTATACAGTAGAATATATGTATACTTTTTATATAAAGGTCCGGCAAACAGCATGCTCCACAGAGTTTTATAACTTAAGATTTGTACCTACCTAATTTGTTTTTTTTTTTTTTTCAATAATAAATCTAAATAAATCTTAATCTATGTAGGTATACATAGGTATATCAAGGTCCAGGGGAAATACTAAGGTAGGTACCCAAGTAACATCGTTACGTACGTAGCAATTAGAAGTTAAATTGTTCTTCTGAATTCCTTAGGCAGCAAAATCTAAAGGTACAGCTCTGTTAAAAATTATTTCCCAGCTTCCTACAGTTTTATTTTTAAATAATGTTCTATAATCAAAGTTTAAGAGCAATATTAGCTCTATTAACTTTATAACGCTTCAAGATTTAAAAATATGCTCCATACCAAAGTTCATACTTCTTAACAAGCAAACTCTCATTTTAAGAAAATTAAGAGACATTGAAGAGCTGTTAAGAACAAGCGCCCAAAGTATCTAGGTACTAACGCATGATTTTATGAAATGTCAAAAAATTGCATTTACAGAGCTACACAAAAAGTGACTGTAGAGTGTAGAGCTAATTAGGTACTAATATTTGCACACAAATACTTTGTGAAGTGCATGCACATTTTCTAAAATTGCCCCTACCTCTTAATCGAGCGAGATAGACCTCCCTTCCCATAGTAAAAAGTGATTGTTTTTGACCCCTCTACACAAAACCATTATCAATTTTTGGCGCCATAGTTATCGTACTCTCCCCCAAAAACTTCTTTATCACTCATATTAAAGGGTGTTCCACACTACCAATACAAAAAAAATTATTTCGACAAAATAAATTAAAAAATTAAAATAAATTAATTCATAATTTCAGGAGGATTATCGTGTATGCATCTTAAGAGTTGAATTTGACCAAGAACTCACAATTGAATGGATTTCCTAAAAAAAAAGATTTACAATTTATTTAAATAAAATTAAATCTTCGACTGAGCAAAAAGTAAATAATTGATAATAATTTCATTTAAGAAAGTTGTAAAAAACATTTGCATGATGTGTGGTTGTCGTGACATTGGTGAATTTTTTTTCAAAATGGCGGGTGAGTGGCAAACTCCATTGACAATTTCGTTTGCAAAAATACGTTTGAGACTTTTGTAAATTACATATACATAAAAAATGTCCCGAATACATCAAATACATTTATGGAAAAAATGCTCTTCAAATAAAAAACTTTCTTCATAAAAACAAAATTTCCTTAACTTTCAATTTCTGAAACACGCTTTTTAATTTTTATATTACCAACCAAATATAAAAAAAAAAACTGAAAACTGACATCTTGATAAAACTAGCTCTAGAATTGCAGAAAACAAATCTCTAAGCGATATACACTCGATATGTAAACTGTAATTCGTATAAAATATGGCGGGCGAGAAAAAAAAATGAATGCAATATTTTTTATTTTTAAATTGTTAAAACTTTTAATTTTTGTACTTAATTATCTATTTTTTTTTTATTTGACAGCTTAATATACAGAATTTCGCGAAATCGCGTTGTAATTATGCAAAATACCGGCAATATGTTTGTGAAAAAATCTATGTCGTACCTAATTAAAATACGCTTACATTTAACCGAAAAATGTTAATTTCTTTTTTGTTAATTTTCGTAAGAATAATATGCATTTTTGTTATTCATATCTCTTATAGAAAATAATGCAGTCTTTATATACTATGAAAGGATTCATTTATTCTTTAGTATAGTATAAGAGCGTATGTTTTTATTTGTATTGTTTATTATAGGTACCTACTATGCAAACCAATACAAACAAAAATCTTTCAAAAGTAGTTCTTTATAGGTTAGGTATGTAACATAGAACTTCAGAGTCACTTGCCGATAATAACAAGCTTCTAAATAGCAAAATAGTGCTTTCAAACTCAATGAATTAGCTGTAAATGAGATCGACGTTTGCTCTTAAAGTGCATCTAGAGTTTTTCAAACAAATCAATATATTAGCTCTGAAAGCGGCGTTAAAGCTTTTAAACAGCTAAAAATGTTAAGGTACTCTATCTCGAAGATAGTGTGGAAAAGAGTGCAAATTATTCAGAAAATGATTTGTCCAATTCCATAATCTTCTAAATCATTGCTGCTGCGAAAAAAAAAAAAATTTTTTTAGATAATTCTATAATCTAACAAACTTCGCCATTTAAGAGTAAAAAGCAAAGAACCACCATTTTTGAGGGTTTTTATAAATATTTAAAATAATTATAAGGTATACCTAACCTATACATCTTTTAAATGGTTACTTTCAGGAAAAAATATTTTCTTGTGAAGGGTCTCATAATCTAGAAACTTTGTTGCAAACTATACTTTTTTAACAAAAGTCACTATTTAAGGGTTGAATATTCGAAAAGCGGAGGTATATTTTCCACATTTGACCACTTTAAAATAGGAACATCTTATAATGGATCAATATTTTCGTCATTTTAAAAATGGTTGATAGAAAATGATTTGTAGAAAATTCTTTTAGATTTAGATTAGATATTTATTCAAATTTCGGTAAAGAATATATACATTTCTTGTTTCTTAAAATAATATAATTATAGGCATGAAATGATAATTGTAGTCTGCCAGATTAGCACCTAATTTTTCTATGATACATTTTTTTTCTTTGTATTTTAGTTTAACATTTTTTCATTTTTCATATTTCTGAAACAATTCGGAAATAATTCTATTTCTATAAATAACTGCTTCTTTACAGAATTCAAAAAGTATTCTCCAATTTTCGCCGTTCAAACGGATTCGGATGTGGATTTCAAGGTCACTTAATTCATTTTTACTATAATAAACTCTTCGAAGTTCTCTCAAAATCGGGCATCTTCCAATAAAATGTTTTATGTCCTCGCGTTCATTTAGCTTGCACATAGTGCACAACTGCATAAGGTCACTTCTGTGGGGCATGAAGTTCAAGCGAAGCATTTCCACTCTTACTCTAAATATTATAGATATCATTGAAATACTGTATGATGGGTTGAAATAATTCTTTAGTTCCAAGTTGTGGTTTAGATTTCGATACACTAAGCGTTGACGGGAAGATTTTCCTTCTTCCAAAAATAGCGTTCGTTGTTTTTCGTCGTATTTTTGAAGCAACCCGTATAATTGTCTTTTGACATCATCTAACCTATTCATGTTCAGCTCTAATGGGGTCCCAATCGTGTGTCACTCGTTTTTAACACTTTTAAGAGGTAGTCAAGATGAAGTTTCAAAGTTAATAACATCAACGGAGATAATCCAGTTTCTATATGAATAGAGTAGTTCGGGCAGGAAAATGGAAGCTTAAACATTTTTTTAATGAAGAAACGAAGAAGTTGTTCTACAGTTTCATAACTTTTGTAGCTCCAATATTGTGCACCATAGAACATAATAGCTCGTGCTGTGGATTCAAAAACCTTGAATTTGTCATTTGTTGAAATATAGGGACAGTTGAATACATTTTAACATTAGAAATGTTTAAACGGAGGCATACAATATACAAAAATCAACAGAATTTCAAAAATATCAAACGCCTAGTAGACAAAGGGGGCGAAACGTGAGGGGAATAAACAAAATAAACAAAATCAACAAAATACAAAAAATAAACAAACTAAACAAAATAAACAAAATTATTTCATTCATGCTTTGTTGTTACTAGTTTGAGGAAACAGAAAACGAAGAAGATGATAAAACGGACAGAAAAAAAGGAGAAATGTTCGTAGGAAAAAAATGGGTATGTTTTTGATGATGATTTTTGCGAAATCTGAAAAATACCCGATTTGCGTTTACTTAAATGCTTTTATCTTTCGATCCAATTATCCGATTTTCAATATTAAGGTATATAATTAAAGGAAAAATGACTGGCGTGTTAGAGCAAACAAAAATTTTCAAAATCATTTAACTTCCTTGAGAACGGGTTTAATAAATTACTAATTTATCAAAATAAATAAATACAAACGATTTAATACGTTAACAAGACTTTATTTAAGGACTGTAAATAGTAGACTTATGTAGTTAGTTACTACACAGTTCACGGTCGACACAAGAATGAATTATATCCACATGACAATTGCAGCACTGGCGGTGACGCAGCGTCACCGCGCGTCAAAATAACGCAAGTGTGCACCCTTAGCTAGAATATCGGACTACATTTTTTGTATTATATCATTGCACAGTCACATAAAACTATATATGAAAAACCTTATTAAATTTCATATTTAATAGAAACAAGAATTTAATACAAAACAATATTTTTTTAAACCACATGTATTTGACCCTTTTTAGGAATGTTATGATGTTGGTACCTATGTTCAGAAAAGTTGCTCAACATTTAAATTTGACATTCAATGTACATACATACATAAAGCTTTTTTCATTTCTAATGTTCCTCAACTATGCTGGAATGGCAAATCGGGTAAATTTTTCCAGTTAACACAAACAGCTGCTTTTGCTTTTTCTAATTTTTTATTTAAATGAGGCTCCATTTAAGATTGAAAGATAGAGTTATGCCGAGATAGTTAAATTCTTTGTCAACATCTAGTCTTTCACTTCCAAAAGTCTATTTTTCGCCCTGACTTAATGTTTCAGAACCATTTTTAAACACTAGGATTTTTGACTTGTCGGTGTTGACTATTAAATTCCACTTTTGACAATAAAGCTTATTTATCATTAACTGCAACATCTTAGGATCTTCAGCTAGTACGTTATTTTCATAGTTATTATAATTTTAAATTTTGATTTTCATCGATTTTTAGTCTAGGTATATCTACATTAGAAAATTAAAAATTTTATTCACTTCACTGATTCTCTTTAGATTTCAATTGGCATTGACGGAGTCCTAAACCAAAACATCAATCACTTGAATCGTCTCTCCCTTGTTGAAATTCCATTAACAAGAAATTTAAAATTTTCAACAAAGCCAACCACATACAATATCCTCCCAGCTTCTAGCATAAGAAAGACAATATAAACCATTTGCCTGAATCTGAATATCAATTAAATTTAATTATATGAATCCCATTGGAATCCTCAGTTTGACGCCCCTCGTCATAGTCCTCCTCCTCATGTATACCTATGTACGTCCTTCGGCGTCATCGTTTCATCGTCATTCACTGATCTGATTGGCTTAAGTGGTTTTCAATTTCAAATGAGATTTCTTCAAAATCTCATTCCAATCCCTAGGACTTGGGCTCGACATAAAAAGGATTCATATGTACAACCAAGCCTTATTTCAATTTATACATCGAAAGGATGATGACGACTCGACTATGCTATTTCATTTCTATCTCCTCATTGAATAAATAATGAAAACAAAGCTTTCAACGATTGACCTCTATTTGCATTGAAATGGGTGGTATATCTAAGACTTTCTGTATCGAATTCACTAACTCTATTATTCATCGTATCCGGGTAATGGTACCGACATATATGCTAGCTTCTCTTATATGTAGAGTTTCTTGGATAGGATATACCAAGTTATTCTATTCGTTGTTGCTTTAACGATGTTCTTCGATTTACTTCAAGAATTCCTCCGCATAAGGATATTGTCGTTCTCATCCTTCAAAGATATAAAAAGTGGATAGGATTGCCATTAAGATTTGGTGATTTCGATTAAATCTTGATGATGATTTCTGTATATCTGAGTCTTTGGGAAATTGGCTTGAGATTGAGACGCATTTACTGCCATTTACATGGGAAATTGCACAACTCATTCAGGGATCTTCATGTCTCCTTGACAATTTTATATACACAGAAGCCATAACCAAGATAAATTATCTGATTCCTTGGCTATCGTATATATACATATGACATGACCCTGTGTTCTGTTTTATTTTTTTCTCTTTTTTATAGAGATTAACTAAGTGGAACGATATTCTCTCTTCCTTTTTTTTTGTTATTGTTGGCAGTTGGCACCAGCACCAGTTATGCTATATCAGAACAGAATAGAGTACAGAATTTTCTTCCTGTTCAATGAGGAGTAAGCGAATAGATTTCGTATCTAATAGGAATGTAAGGACATGAGAATAAATTTCCTTTCACACTGGGTGTGCATCAAGTATGTAGTAAAGTGTAAGTTAATTTTCCGGTCGACTTAGCTGCTTAGAAACCAACTAGCACATATTTAATAGGACGTATTTACCAGGGGTAAGCTAAGCGACTTCTATGTTATGACGATGTATGTGTGTTAAGTGTATATGTGTGCGTAGAAAATAAAATGTTTTTACATTTTATAGAAATTGTGAGGGAGAATGAAACATAAAATTACTTTTAAGAAGGTGAAATTATCCGATCCCTGGTACATAAGTACTTACATATATAGTAGTTATCCTTCAACTTATAATCATTTTTTGTATTAGATACCTACGCATAGGTATTATAGCTATATATAATAAAATTAGCTGGACCTCCCAGCTTCGCAAGAAATTTCATCAATTTTAAAATTTCATCAAAAGTAAAAATAATAATTTTAGGGCTTTAAAACACCTTTGTACCTCTCCAATAATTTTTATACACAAATGATAGCGTAATGCCATCTGTTGGGGATCCAATTTTTAATATGGACAAAATGTCTGATTGTCAATTCTGTAGTGTTTGTCATTCCTTAGAACCAAATGGAATTTTTTAGATATAGACACTTTCCACCGCTGAAAATAGTGTGGAACTTCAGGTTTTCACGATTTTTAAACTTTGTGTCTGTGCAGTGCAGTGTGCAATGTGCAGTGTCAGTGTGCAGATGTGCACTATAAAATTAATAAATTAATTTTTTGATTGATAGATTCTAGGTTTAGGGATTTTATAGAATACCAATAATTTTTTTTTTAAATAAACCGATGAGTCCAAGTGAGATCGCCGGGATGAAACGGCAAAATTTTTGTGGACTAAAGGCCGTTAAAAGCTATTTTGAATCAATAAATTCAACAATTGTAATTAAAATAGTGCTTAGGTGATACAATTTCAGTAGTATATATAATTTGTATTATTAAAAAGAAACCTTTAAAAAAAAATATTCGTTTTCTGAAATTATCCAATATTCTACGCAACTTTCTTAAGTAACAAAACTTCTATTTTGTTTGTTCTTTGACGAAATTGTGTGAAAAGATATTTATTTTGTAAAACTAACTGCTCAATATTCAACTGCAGCAGTAACTAATACATGAAGCCGAAGCAGCAATTCTGTGACAATATTCTTGAACAAAAACCTTTTTTTACATTGAAAACAGAACATGTTGGTACCTATGTACATACATTGCCGATTTTGTATCCATCCCGCGAACATTTGAACAATGTTCTATTCGATACATAATGGCCAGGGCCTGTCCCAGCCAAACTTGCGCTCTATGCAAGATTTTTAAAAAGCGCGTCTTTTTTTATATTTGCACACATATACACTGATACACTTTTAATGGGATTTTTTTTTATTGAGGTATCCTCGGTAGGTGGTGATAGTTAATGTGCAAGAAATAACTTAGCACGGTTTTGATGGATGTTATTTTGGGATTATTTGAACAAGTTTTGTGGTTAAAATGCAAATGGCATTACATATTTGTTTGCGCAAGATCAGATAACATTTTCTTGCTCCTTATAATGCGCCCCCAGAATCTTGCGCCCTGTGCATTTGCACATATAGTTGATCTGACCCATGATAATGTCTGCAATAGGCCTTTCAAACGCATAAACAATTTCGATGATATCTCATACACACATATGTTTTATTTAAATTTAAAGATAGGAAGCGCTTAATGGAAGACCCTGCAGATCTCCAGATCTTATTTCTTGTGTTAAAATTGCATCTTATTCAGCTTAAACCACTTTTAAAACCTATCTTCATAATTTGAGCAACACCTTCCTGTCCTAAATTTTAAAATCCCAAAAATCCAACATCAGCACTCAGTACATATGCCTCCGCCACCGCCTCATAGCCCACACATTAAAATCCATAGTTATAAAATGAATAACTCTATAAATTAACGAATTTCAAGAACCACCACTTTTCCTTTTCCCTTCACATGATATGCCCATTATATGCATGTAGGTATTAATTGTAGCTTTAAATTGGAATGGATTGCGAATATGGACGATTTTCCATTTAGTGGCTTAAATGTTGTTTCTTACTCAGCATTATCACGAATTCCATCTTAATAGGAAACTTGTTACAAATCCAAAAAAAAAAAACTATCCCAGAACCCATCGTAGTGGAAAATCTCATACAAATTGTTATTGCTAACGGATTCGGTGATAGTTAATTTTGGGATTAGAAAAATGTCCAAAACCATGATAAATCTGATTATTAATTTTTTCAGTTCTCTTTTATAACGCAATATTTTTTTTTTAGATGAATGTTTACCTGGAAAATAAAAAAAAAACATTTGTTTTTTTTTGAATGAGCCCTTAACATTATCTTAAGGTACCCCGACCGACGTTGTTTATATAAACGAGTGTTATCAACGGGCAAGATATAATGTTGAATTGACCATCTTAACTTTTAAGTTAGCAAATCCGTTCTCAAGATATGCAAAGTGACTTAAATAAAAGCAATGGATATCTTTAACACTACAAAACAAGGAATAATGTCTCAATTATTTTGTTTTCGGCAAATAAACTTATTTCGATGTAATCTCTCCATACAATTTAACCTTCTTTTAGGTGGCGTTGGGGTCGTCATCATGAAAGATGAAAGTCCTCAAAGTCCGTCTATGAGGACTCAAGTCAAATAATTTACTGTATACAACTGGTTATGTAGAATCCACAGCTTTAATGTATTTTTTTTCTTTTTTCCTCAATTTTATTTCTAAGCATACACAATAGATAAACGAGTAAATGGATAAAGATTTCAATGTCAGCTAAGTAAAACTGCAAAATATAGACGATAACGAAAAAAGGGACGGGAAAGAAGGACAAGAATGTGAAGGAGATTTGCCATTGTGTTTAAGAAGGCGTGTAATTGAGAAACATTCAAGGAAGATTTCCACCCTGCGCTTTCTCCATTTGGTAATCATTTGCTATCTTTGTCCTTTTTCGTAATTTGTTTCACAGAAAACAGAGATAGTCGTGTTTATTCCTCAAGGATGAACCTATTTTCCTTGTGGATGTCTTCAGCATATAGCAAGCAGCTCTATCGGCATTCGAGAAATGGCTTTTCCAATGAACTTCATACTCCATGGTAGTTAGTGTTGTTGGCTGTAAAGAGCATAATACTCCTTTAGCTCAGATCTCAGAAGAAAGCGATTAGTTCTAAAAGGAGGGATATTTTAAAGATACATTTGTTTGCTGATTTGGTAAAACGGAAAATGAACGAATTGTTGAAAATCAGTGTTACAGAAAAAAAGTAAATGGATGTTTGCATTTGCATCCCTAGAACAGACTAAGGAATATTTAAATTGCACATTAAATATAAAAATAAAACGCTTGTAAAAATAGAAAGTCCATTGCGATCTTGTGATATACATATAAGCAACGCTTTTCCATTCTCAAAGATTTGCTTTCATGTATCATTTCATTTCATTTTTGCAAATTAAGTATGAACTTCCATTGTTTAACTCTTTTTAAAGATTTTATACTTGGTGCATGCATATATTAAATATGTAGATATGTATGTATGACATGTACATTAAATTTCTTGCATTTCACAAAAATGTTATGACTGCCCTAATGGTATTAGTGCTCAACATTTGTTTTCATTTTTCTTCCTTCATTTCATTTGGAAAAGCTGGTGATCATGAGAATACTGAGTGGACTGGAACTGGACATTTTATACAATGAAATATTGAAAGAAATAAGAAAAGTGTTTAAGGATTGATTTATGATCCTTTCTTTAATAGTCCAGTTTGAGCCAGTGTTGCCAGAAACACTGACTTGAAGTATTTCTCCCGATTTGTAGAGCTATTTCCGATTTTTGTCCGGCTCTTTTTTTCTTCATACAAATTGAAACAAAAGCACCGTCTGCAGCACCGACTGCAGTTGCGTTGTGTTGTGTTGTGTTCGTAGTTCCTAACATTTAATTTGTGTGTATTGAATATTTTGATAGGTATTCTAGCAGCAGCTCCAGTTGCAGCTCCGTATGCATTGTGTTCAGGCAGTTAAACGCTTATGTGGTATACTTTCTAAAAGCAGTAGGTACCTTAGCTATCTATTTTTGTTTTTATCTTAACGAATAGCTCTAAAGAAATAGGAAACGATATGTCTTCTTGTTCTTTGATAATAAACCTAGGACGGAACTGACATAAAAATAAATGCTCCTGGTGTGTTGTTGGCCTGCTGCGGGCATGAAGTTAATGTGGGGCGCTTAGTGGCAGTGAATAAAGAGACTATTTCGGATGTTAAAAACCGAGCACATTTTGTTTGAACGTCTGTAATTAACTCGTATATAATCAAAATACAAAAGCAAAGAATACATAATAAGAATAGAAGTCAAAATCAAAAGCACTCTCCATCTCTTTTTTATAAATTGATCAATAGCGACAAGAAATAATTAAGCAAGAAAGCAAGGGAATCAATACAAATTCAATTCTAAAATCGCTTTCAAATTTCTCTCTATAAAATAATAGTGAAATTATAGTTTTTTTTTCCATCATGGCTGCTTTTGTACAATTTTTGGTTGTTGTCCAAATAAAAATTTCAGAAAAATTGTTTCAAAAACATTTCTGAAATGTACATAATTATGTACATATGTAAATGACTCCGCTTTTCATAAGCTCACAATCTGCACAAGCGTCGGGTGCATATAACGCATAATATAATATTAATGATGCATGTAAAGCTCATATAATGTAGCTTTTCAAATGCTTTGCTGGTCAAAAAGTTTAAAGAAAATCGATCCACCTTTAGGCTGCAGTTAAAAAGAGAGACAGACTGAGTTGTGTGACCCACTTTTTTCGATTTCGCTATCATCGTAACGTTAACTGTGATCAAAATTTCGAGTTTGATTTTTTTGACGATTCCATAACTTGCCATATTATACTTATACATCGTACCTAAGTAATAATACGAAGTAAATTGCAAATCGTCTTAGCAAGATCACTGAATTCGTCATTTTTGACTGGAGTCGCAGTCATTCGGAGATTCGTTTAATTTTAAAACCTGGTAGGTAAGGTACAGTGTATTTGTTTTCACTATATTTAACGTTTTCTCATAGAATTTAAGAATATCGATTTTTAATTAGATTATTAAAATTGAAATGTAAAATCTAATTGATTTTTAAAAGTTTTGCAATATTCGAAGTCAAGATTTTGTGAAATCTCTTGTACCCTAACTCAGGAAAATTACTTTTAATTTTAACCGTATAATTCGGTGAAAAGTTTATCCTTCTTAGCACTTTTTCTGAAAATAAAAAATGCCTACATATTTTGAAATGTGCTCACCCTAATGGAATTTTAAAAAAAAATCTATTTTTCGTGTTTAATTTATTACACCCCGCTTTAAAAAAAAAAAAAAAAAACAGATTTTATAACATAAAAAAGGCTTTTCTTATTTAACGATCAAACGAGAGTTAATTCACAAACAGTACCTATACACAATATAAAAAAGAATAAAAACTTTAACGAAAGTGCAAATAATTTTAATTGGATTGGATTGGATTTGAAATGGTGTAGTGACTTTTTAATAAATTCGCTAATTATAATATGTGACTGAAAAAAAAATATATTTGCCATTAAAAGAAACTTCTGGGATAATAGGGATAATCGCCTTCGAGACATGAAAAGGAAATATAAGTATTACTCCTGCAATCCTGCCACTTATTGACCAAGAAATTGACAATTTTCCGTTCAGCAGATAATTGGAATTTTGTCTTTTGAGGGTTGAACTTTCATCGCAGGCATAAGCACATCCTAAAGGCGAAGAACGCACCCCAAATTGAAACCAGACTAACAAATCGAATAAAAATGTATGTAGATAAGTTAAGTATCTTTGGAAGACCTTTTACACTCTGGGGTAAAATTCCACCAGTTGCCTTCAATTTGGCAGAATGCTGGGAATTGAAGGATACAAATTTCTCTTCCAGCTATATAAGCTATGTAAGAGTCGACAGACTCACTTGTCAGCTGTACGGAAGATGGATTACCGATTTATTGGAAAACAATTGGTCATTCATATGTCATTAGCGACGAGAATGATGATGGCAACACATCCCATCCCTAAAGTGGGGAATCATCGATGTGTGGAACATAAAAGGATGTCTACGAGGGTGTTTGTTCGCATGTGGTCCAACTCTTATCAGTTAGCAAGCAGAAATCAATGGCGGAACATACCCGGAAATTATTTTTTTTTCTGATTTGAAAAGCAAATACTAAGCGATAATTAAATTGATCCTTTTTCGATTTATGTGTGTGTGGGGTCGAAAAGGAATTCGAAGTGAATGACCCATAGGCTTCAATGTATCAAGCATATAACATAACATATAGAGTATAATGTATGTACATATATTTAACAAACTATTTTCTGATTAACTAAAAAAATATATGTATTTTGTCTTGTCAGACGGTGCGGCGCGGCGGGTGTGTTGGGACACGATACTGCGGTGCGGCGCGGCTTTGGCGGGAGGCTAACGTTTGATATAATACCTACTCATAAAGTATAAAGTATGGTCACTGATTCAAAGTTTAAGTTATTTGTTAAATCTAAAAAGTTAAGAACATTGTTAAGTACATAAGTTAAGTAATGCAATAGAGTGGGCACTAGTAGTCGGCCCTTTAACTTTTTTTGTGTGTTGAACTGACTCTTAAAAATCCAATATTCAATTGCACAATACTTTAATTCGGATTATCTGATTAGTTGGAATGATTATACAATTTTAGGCGATTTAAGTTATTTTCTATAACCAAAAAAAAATTATTTACCTTCATTGAGATGAAAATGTAATTTTGAGTAATTTTTCAGTCCCTTAAATTCCCGTAGTAAGCCACTTCATTTGAGTAATTTAGTAGCCCCAATTCGTAAATATGTATTTGCAATTAATTAACCACTGTGGAAAGTATCTGACAAGTCATTTTTTTCAAAATTTTTCAGTAAATTAAAGACAATAAAAAAGTAGTTTATATATAAACGAGCTTTTATTTCAGTCAAATGTATTGATGATAAATTATTTAATAACGAAAATAACAAAACAATCACTACAAAATATGTACATATTTGAAATAAATAAGAGAGTTGTAAAAGAATGCAATACTTTAGTAATGCAGTCAGTAACATCGCGGTTAATTGAATGCAAGTTTATATTGTGACAAGGAACTTTAACTGCAAAATAAACAGTCAGCAGTCAGTATACCAATATTCTAACTGTGCAGTTAACAAAAGCAGTTAATTGGCTAAAAGCTATAGTTGTAGTTGTAGTACTTTTTAACTGGTTGCCATTGTAGTCTTTTAGTATACTGAAAGTCTTCAATACTGCGCTCGGAGAATTCTCGGGATTAGTTGTTGTTGTATTTAACATGGTGATTATTTAGCACTGACGTCGTTTTTTTCGTCCAATTCCCTCAAGGCTTACAAAAAAACGCCTAATATCTTTCTCAAAATACCGCGCAAAATATCCCGCAATTTTTGTCAGCTATTCAGTAAAAATTTTTAATGCTTACAAGGCAACTGAATAGCCGACGAAAATCGCGCGATTCTCCTGCTCTTCACCAATCGATTCCGCTTGAATTTTCATGTTGCATTCAGCACACATTTTTTAATGCTTACAAAGCAACAAAATAGCTGACAAAAATCGCGCAGGTGCTCTTGATATAAGCAAATTGTACAACCTACAATACAATAATTTTAATGACAGCAATGTGGGGCATTATTTCAATTTTGAAAATTAACTTTAGTATAAAAAAATCAAAGTTGGGTATTATTCCATTAAAAAAAAATACATAAAAATATTTTCAAAACAAATTGAGGTTTAATTTTAATTTTGGGCCTTTTTTCATTTCTTTGGGGCCTTATTGCATGGGGCATAATTTCAAAATAAGGCCCTAACTGTGGGCCTTATTTAATTTTAACTTTTGGGGTCTTATTTCCTTGAGCCTAATTTCACGGAGCCAAAATTCATTATTAAAAATTCAATTAACCTCAAGTTTAAAAATTTTAAAGAAATAAAATATTTTTTTCGATAACTATACTTATTTTTTTAAATTTTTGATAGTTACAGCTGTTTCGGCACACAGTGCCTTGTAAATGCATATATATATTCTTTTATAATGTTGTTTAAATGTCCGTCCTGTTTGTTCGATATACTTTTTATCGTCCCACAACTCAATTCATATACACCTGATTTTTCTTCTTTATTTGTTTAGTCTTTATTATTTTTTAAATTATTTTGGAAAGTTTTATTTGTTTTAAATGCTATATTAATATTATATTTTTTGAAATGGTTTGACAGTGGACAGTGTACAAGCATATGTGGTTACATAATAAATTTTAGTTTCTTTTGCGGATAAAGGAAAACCTTCATTTATGGCTTTTTTATATTTTAATTTTTAAATTAAAATGTCTTTTATAGTAGGTTCATAAAATCATAACCATTGTTATATGATATTTTATTATGATTTGTAATTCTTTATTATAATTGTTGTAGTTTCTAGATAATCATTAGCGCAGAATTTTAAACGATTTAGTACGATGTTAAAGCATTTTTAGTATGATAGAAAAGGCTTTAACATCATACTAAATCGTTTAAAATTTTTGCGCCATTGTCTCTATTAATAGTTAGATCCATTTTAAAATTGATATTTTATGTAAATAAATGTATTTGAAAAAAATGTAATTGTCTAGTAGTGCCTATCCAATAAGAAATTATATCGTCAACATAACGATACCAGAATGGTAAATTTTTACTCATAGTTTCTGTTTCCAAACTATTCATAAATATTTTTGCAAGTAATGGACTGATAGGAGAACCTCCCATTATCAATCCATCACTAGCACTAAACAATTTATTTTGAAATTGAAAATAATTTTGAAGGTTTATTTTTTTTAATAATACAAATTCTATATATGTATAATACTGAAATACATCAGCCAAGTAGAAGACTTAGCACTATTTTAATTGTTTTGTACCTAAATTATTAAAAAAAAAATACTGCCTCGTTGAGAGCCGTTTCATCACTTTGTTATTTACATAAATCGTTTTGAGTAGGTACTAATAAAATCTTTTTCATTAAATGGCAAAAAATGCGTTACCATCGATAAATTTGACTTATAACGTAAAGTACAAAATCTTTTTAAAGAAACTCAAAAAATTAAAAAAAATCACAATGGTTTCTGTCACCCTGCGAACGCACCTCACCAACATCATAATATATATATGTACCTATCGTCGCAACAAAAAAAAAATCTACATTTCAAACTCATCAGGGAAGCATGACTTCGTCATTTTCATCACAAAAAGAAACTCCACTTTGCGCCCTTGTTCGCAAACCACTCAAAAACTTTATTTACCTCAATTCAAAACTAATTTCAAAAGTCAACAAACCAATAACACAAGTACATAAACATGCAATCACATAATTTAAAAAGGGGGCACTTATACCTATTATATCTACTCTTCGTTCTTCGTATAGGCTAGGCAGTGGCACTTGGCATAACAAGGCACATTTTTGTTGTTTATGAAAACATTTTAGGGGTTGATTCAGCCTTTATATCCCTGATATTGCTGAATAAAACTGGAAACCATAATTTATAAAATATGATTCTCCAGTAAACTTGGTTACCGCTTCAACCACGTCCTTTAGAAGAATCAGGGAAAATCTTCTCATTCCTCAGTCTATTTCACATTAGCGAACGGTTAAATGAACGTTTTCGTTTGCTTTAGGATCTCCAGGGGGTTGAAGAAGAAGGACGTAGAGTCTTTTGGGATTTTCTTCGATTTTTAACACACAATAATGCAACGCAGGCAGGTCGATTTCCTAAAGAAAATAGATGGTTGATGGTTCTATTAATTAAATTTGACTTTGTTTGCACAATGATTTAAAATTCGATAAGCCCATATACATTAATAGAAGTAAAATAAGAGTATGTATGTGTATGTTGGTACATAAAAGTTGAAGTTTTGTAGTTGAGAATGTTTTCTTTTCATCTTACATTTTAGAAGGTTTAATGAATACAGTATTACGTCACTTTCTAGAGAATAGAGAAATTATGATCATGTCATGGGATCGCCAACATTTTACTTTGTAAGCAAATATATCTTTATATTAGCAGATTAGGGTATCCTACATGAGTAATGCAGAAGTGGGTCTGACTCCCAGTGACGTATGCTATAATCAGTCTCGGAAGGAACCACCTAAGCCCATTAATACCTGTGCCTAACGTTTTGTAACTCTTGCATCGATAAAACTAGTCCAGAAACGATGAAAACTGAAACAAATCATATGAGTTTTGTTCCATTTTTCAACGTTTCTCGACCGATTCTATTGATGCGACAGGTATACAGTTTAGGTACTAAATTAATTTATCACTATAAAAATAATTCAAAATGAACAGTTAACAACAGCTTAACGGCATTTTACTCTTATTTATTCTATCTTTATATTTCAGAAAATACTGTACCTAGATGAAAACTTTTTTCCACGTTAATAAGTTCTTGTGAATAGCAGGGACTAAACAAACATTACATTGGTACCTTTTACCAAAGAATATAAAGTTACCAAGAAGTATTATCTGCATCTGAAAATAAAATTCAATTCTGAAAGCTCTTTTCTAAAAAATAATAAAAACGACTAAACAAAAAATATTTGAGAGAAAAGCTCTTACGCACACAATAACTTTATATTCTTTGCTTCTACCTACTGACTTTCTGAACTTTTTAAACATTCGACTTTACTGGTTTTTCACGATCGCCACCAATTCATCGTCAAAAAAGCAAACAAAATAAAGAGTTAGGTGACGGAAAATTTTTAATACATAAAAAATATAAAACTTTAACGGACAATTGATCGACAGTTTTTGAAAAATTTTGGAAACAAAAATGAAAACAAATTATCCAAACAGATTTATTTCAAAATTTTACAAATTCGTACATAGTTTTTAATATTCAATGCTCTTATGAATAATAGGCCATCAAGAGAATCATTTTGAGAGATATGTCGAAAATCAAAACAAATTTTCATTTGTTCAGAGTATATAAAGGTCAAGCAAGCATTTACAAATGCCAAAGAATCTAAAAAATTTTTTTAAAACTTAAATACAACTGTTTGTAGCCTTTGCAAAATAATTTTGTTTCTATAATATTGAATAGGTACTATTTAAAAGAAAACTTAGAATTTATTACACAATAAAGGCTTAATCCAGGTTTTTAACCTGAAAGAGAAATTAATTTCACTAGACAAAGGGTGATCTAGCACAGATCTTTTGGTCATATTTTTTCAAAATTCTATACCTATATTATTATAAATAGAAGCTAACTTTAATTTCAAATCTCTCTGTAAAAAGAAATAAAAAAAAGAATATTTAGAAGAACGTAAAAATATTCACCAATTGTTCATAAAAAGAAAACAGAAATTTTACGCACTGTTCGTTGACTGCAAGGCAGCTTTTGGCACGATTATTCGTTGAGTTCAGTTCTTAAAACTATGCATTGTGTGGATGCGTCACTTAAAATTGGGAATGCCGGGCGAGCATGGAGTTCGTAGGAACAAAAACGAAGCTGATGACCTGCTGCAGGTTTGCTCGTATAGAGCAAATATTTAGATTTTTTCTTAAAAGAACTTTTAACTACCCCCAGCTATATGCTACACAGAGTTACATTCAGCATCTCATAGAGAAGATCTCAAAAGTCAATTTCAAGTTAATTTCTTGAGTATTAAAAATTAATTGACAGAATTTGAATAGAAAAGATTATGAGCAACATTACAAATACTAATTCAAATGAAACAAAAATACAAATTTAAAGTAAAAAATAATTTTTGCATAATTAATTAACAACAACGGCAATTCGTTTACGCAGAAAAATTCTATAAGTTTAACTCTGGTAAAATCTAGAACTTATGCAGCATATTAGAGACAACAAACATGAAACTAATAGAAATCGAGAGGCTTGATATTCGTCAGGCGTATTGCTCGAAGCCGTAACTAAAACAAAAAAAAAAGACGAAATCACGAAAATCGCAGGTAATATCTCATTCACCACAACAAACAATGAAGAAAAAAAACATAAGATATACCGAAATTCAAAGAACTTCTATTTATAATACAAATGTAATTTAAGTCAAATTCATGCCATATGCCAATGTTAAAATAATGCGAGTATTTGTAAACACATCATCTATACTTAGAATCGTCATCATTTCACAATAGAATCTGGTATTTCAAGGGTGCTAACCTAACAATTGTGTGTATTGGCATCAATTAAAGGAATAAATAATACCTAATAATAAAAAAAAACAGGAGTAGTTACACAGTTAACAAACAACAATGAATGATTGAGTTTAAAGAATAAAAATGCTTTGTCTACCCGCTTTTGCAGCCCTTCAAATTGCCACACGAATTTGCCTCGGGTACACTATGATACATACAATTATTACATAGGAGGAGAGAAACTCACTTAAGATTGTATTTAGGGTTGAACTGATGAGCGATTTAAAGGATACACCTCTATGGACATTATCCCAACACAAACTGACTGAAAAAAGGCAAATTACATATAACCGGTCTCGTAATTTGATGCGCGCAGAGATATTACTTTGTGCTTTCAAATCCCTTGATAATTTAATTTACGAACAGTGCTGTGCAAATAATTTGTTGATCGATACACTTTTACTGTTTTCGGTATGTTGTTCTTAAAACATTTGAAAAAAAAATACTGTTTAAAATCGGTATTCAAATCAAGGAACAAGTGCAGTTCTTCACCAACTTTGGAAGTATTTTTTTTATTTATTAGCAGTTACTCAAAATATTAGGTGTGTTTTTTTTCCATGTGAGTACATGTGAATGAAAAAAAAAAGAAAACAACAAACATTCCGCCGCTTAGTTAGCGGTGCTTATGAACTAAGCGAATATAAAACAGTGCTTCCAACATTTTTGTTTAATTGAATTGCATCTGTTCATTAAAAAATTCAGCCTTTTGATTATTACTGCAAATTGATAAAGAACGAAAATGCAATATTTTAAAACAAGTTAACACAATATACGTATTTGTTTGATTGATTGCATTCTTCATTTTTTTTTCATTTTTTAAAACAGTTGAGACGGGTTAAATGTTACTAAATTCTCAGTGCTGTCAATTTTTTTTGAGCGAGGATGTGCGTTTTTTAGTGAATCTTTATTTTAAGCGAACATACTTGCACCGAAAAAACGTAATTCTTAATTCGTTACGAACAAAGTCAAACATGTCTTATTTGATTTTTAAAATTTTTACTAACATACTCAAGGAGTTCTGAAAAAAGGGTCTGTCTTTCAATAGCTCTGAGTTAAACCAGACTGTGTTAGACCTGCATATACGTCAATTATTAATTTATGAGCTTATTATTTGCTTATATATTTGTTAAATTATTTTAATATTATAAATGTACATATGTCTTCATTTTATTCAGAAACTC
Organism: Epistrophe eligans; assembly: GCA_951394125.1. Classification (NCBI taxonomy): domain Eukaryota; kingdom Metazoa; phylum Arthropoda; class Insecta; order Diptera; family Syrphidae; genus Epistrophe; species Epistrophe eligans. The sequence goes on from OX596028.1 coordinate 58,806,529, forward strand.
AGATGATCTCGCGGTGAAAAATTGGGCCTTACTTAATTAGAAAAGAAAAATCAGATTTTTTTCTCACAGTTCTGTACAACAAGGGTGGTTATGTTCTAAGCATTGCTGATTTTTGAATATAGTTTTTCAAATGTGTGATTCTCATTTGACATGAGCCACAATTAGAAACCGACAAGGACATTTTGGCCCAAGGGTAAAGTTTAAAAATGTACATACAGCACAAAAGATTATATATTCTATTAGGACATTCGTTATCCCTACATGATGGCAATAATTTAAAATTTTACAATTCATTCGTAATACGACATGAAATCATGCAATGCATCACAAATGCATATAAATTGTAGATACTTTAGCAAGAGTTTATATGGAAATTAAATGACGTGGCAAGATTCAAATTATTGAAAATGTACCTATTCTATGTTTGCATTTCTGATGTTAGATCTATTCAATTAGGTTATATCGAAAAAAAAATTAAAATTATACTTGTGTGACAATTTTTCAAATTGTTCGTTCAAGTGGAAATTGCTTTCGAACACACTTTCATTTTTGTTACCTTTCTTATTACCTAAAACCTCTTTTTTGCTTTTTTACCCTTCTTTTTGGGAGTGATTTTTTGTTGGCAATATATGTATATGTAATTTGATTAAAAACATCAAGTATGTTGACATATCGGATATTGGTTATCTGAAAATACAATAGGCCTTGGAAATTGAATATTTTTTTTTGTAGTGATACGTAAAGAGATTTATTCATCATTCAACACTTCTGGGGGTAAATATTTATCTAGGTCAACTTTAAGAAAGAATTGTTTTGCATATGGTAAACGAATGTACCTATATGTTGTATTTAATGTAAACAAATCTAGAAACATTTAAGTGTAAATCTTCTGGCCGATTTTGTGGTAAGCATAAGCAAATATAAATTAATTCTAAAGCTCCTTGCAACATGCTTTTCGTATATTTGATCTAGTAATTTGTAAGTCTGTCACCTAAAATGAAAAAAATGCGAATATATTTTGATCTAATAGAATTTAAAAGAAATATGTATACCTACCTATATAATGGCTCGGATTTACTTTTCGGGTGTATTTTTTATTCAATAACGTTTTCTCGCTTTTCACGACTTTTTCAGTTTATTTGTTAAATAAAACATTACTGTATCGCCATTTAAAAAAAAATTATTTATAATCATCAGTTAATTTTACATTGTCGGTTGTGTTACATAAGTGATTGTTTCCATAGCTCTGGATAATAACAGGTATGTGTGTTGAATCGAAGTGTGAGTGTGAGCGTATAGTGAAGACAGATTTGAAAGTTTTAATTGTCAGTTTAATTTGTCAATTGGCACTTCATCTGCTTATTCACATATTATGAAACTTAAATTAGGTTGTTTTTACTGTCGAATAAATTCCATTTCACTTAATTGGAACTTTAATCAGACATTGTAAAGCAGAACATTAATCTGTTTTATTAATTGTTACCTGGTTTTAAAAATGAATACTATAGTGCAATATAGGTATGTCATATGTAACACTGTGCAAATACTTAAGACCCCTATTAATAAAAAATGTTTAATCATCTTCCACAAATCAACTCAAACTTTGATTAAAAATTAATTCACGAAATAAAACATCTTATTAATAAACAATTAACTGCAAATTCTGTTATCGACAAAGTGTGTTATTTATGTTGCACATATATGTACTTTCTCACAAAGTCTGAACTTTGTACTTACACTTTTTCATTTGAGCTTTTAAATAACACGAGTGTCACTATAGCGTTCGTTTTTTGTCTCTAGCTGTGGCAAAAATATCTTAGTTATTTTTAATTTAACTTAGTTTCATCCTTAAATGACCTGAAAAAAAACCCTTTAAAATTCATTTAATAATCTATGCCTGATTAATTACTGAACGCAACTGACTTGACACAGTTTTTTTTCGAATATCCCGATTATATGCGGGGTGTGAAAAATCTCTACGGCCTCAAAAAAATTCATTCACAATCACCTGGCTGGAAAATTACTAAAACTAACTGGCCTTTCAAAACCAAAGTGAATTTTTAGATGAAATACTATTTTTTCGAATATCTCATATACCAGCGAAACAAATAAACAACGAACATATAGAAAAAAATAAATCAAATCATTGTATTGGATTTACTTAAAGTATTTTATATTGAAGGGAAATAACTATTGAACACAAAAAAAAATTGCTTAAAATGAAAGGAACGCAGTAAACAATAATGAAATCTTGACGTAACAAAATCAAAATAAAATCACTTAAAACCTAATTTTTGCTGTTGAATTTTCTAGTAAAATCTCACAAATTTTATTTTCTTTTTGCTGCCCATCCATTTTGTTTTGGAATTTAACTCTTCGAACATCAAAAACAATTTTGTAATGCTTCGCTTTTCTTTCAAAAATACGAAGGATATCTAGAAGTCTTTAAATTTCTACTGAGAAAGATATCCCACTGACTCAAACATTCATAATATTTAAAAAGAAGAATTTATACGCGAAATATGAAATCCTGTATATGTATTTCTCAAGTAAGAACCGAGGATAGGCTATTCAAATAATATCTAATGAGAGTCGCGTCGAATGCATATATGTCTCCAATTTTTTGTTCGCTATTAACAAGAGGAGCTTCAATTGATTTCCGTGTTTATTTTTTTTTTATTTCTTCTTCCCTACAATTATTCAGAATCAGAAGCATCACTGCAACTGAAGCTATAGTGCTATAGCTATAGCTATAGTGAAAGCTGAAAGGTGGTGACAGTTTTTATTCTTTGATCGACGTCCGTCAGTCTTCCTTAGAGTAAATCTATTATAATAATAATAATAATAAAAGATGTCAAAAGATTTCGCTGCAGGATTATATATCTAAGCAAAACATTTATTGCACACATTTGCTCTGAACGTCGGTCCTTGGATCAAATGCTGAACCTGCATAATTGAAAGGGCAAAGAAAAATCATTATTTAGATAAATCAGTCCGTATATGGACAATAGATTACACAATAAATCACGTCACTCTGGTTTCCCAAAGGCATTGGGTCGAAGAGCCATCGCCACGAACAAAAAAAAAGAAGCGAATTCGATTTGTAATTGATACTAAAAAGCCTTTAATTGGCATTCGTAAATCCGTTCAGGGGTGAATCAATAGAATATTTGACACCAAATGCGGTCGTTGAACGACAGTTCTTTTCGCAGGCGCTTGAATTACTCGCCCGGGCAACCAACGGCAACGGCAGAATTCTCTTCCCTTGATGGGATTGCATGAACGATACGGAACGACGGACGATGCACAGTGGTGTATGTAATGGCAAGAACACTCAAATTTAACACTTTTATAACGACTTTATGATTTTCAAAAGTCTGAAGAAATATTTCAACAAGTGAGCTGAAGCGATTTTTTAAACTTTGAACATAAAGGTGCGTGTCCTTTTGAGAGTAAAAATATTGAGAGTAGCTCTCAGAGTGGACACAGGCTAGAGTAGCTCGCGGAAAGTTAACTTTTGGCTCTCGACCTTTAAACTTTTTGATAGTTACTCCCAAGTAGACATATATATTTTGATCACTTTCGGAGATAAGCTCGCAGAATTCCAACACAGTTTATATTTTACGAATAGCGGTCGAGATTTTACATGGTCTGTGGTCTTCAGAGGAAAGAAGTCAATAGAGAAATTGTCGTGTTTTTTTTTTACCTTGAACCGTAGTTAAAGTGAATGGAATTCAATAATATTAGTTGTTTCGAATATTTATCCTATTTTTGTCTGTCTGTTCGTTCGTGTGCAGCCAAAATGGGTGGGTCGATTTAATTTTTATTTAGAACCGAAAATAACGGTTACTACCGTCCAAATTTCTTTAGCAATTAATAAATATTTTATTTTTCTCAAAAACGTGCTCACAAAAAACAAATGATACTTTTTTTACATATACGGTCGTATTTATTAGATTTTTGTCTACTTAGACACTGTCTAACTATTTTCAAATTGGTGGAATTATGCTTTATTTAATAAAAATAAATATCACATTATTTACGGATAAGACAATACTACTCTTGTGTCTAAGTTAGGCAGCTATAAGACAACAATAAATAAGGTTTTTGAACACATTTTCCAAAGTTGGACAGTTGTCTAAAGTTAGACAACGTTTATAAATAAGACCAATAATATCTAGGCTTCTTTTTGTAAAAAAAAAAAAAAAAAATACGGTTATAAATGGTACCTTCAATCGAAAAATGTTTTTATTTCGATTTTGTCTGATTTCGATCATATCGAAAAATGTTTTTATTATTCCATAAGGTTTTAAAACATTAAAAATCTAAATTTAACCTAAAATAGGAACATACCTACATGAAATTTACAATTATATTTAAAATGAATTAGTATGATTAGAATGTTTTACAATTTCATAAAAATCGGTTTAGTGGTTCATTATATATCCATTTTTCTCCGCTATCCCATATAAAATGCACCACTGTACGACGACGGGACGTTCGCCGGCGAATCGGTTCGGTTCATGTCCCATGTGTAAGTGTGATTTAATCCAAAGCATTTTCGAGCTCACACCAAATCTGGGGGTATGTGCATGGTCAGCAGGGAATTTTGCAACACGGATGTACAAAATGTTCAATGTTTGTTTCGTTATCTGAAAGAAGGGATGTTGCTCCCATGTGGTTTTGTTTGACCACGTTTTTGTTGTTGTCACGTTGTCGTTGACATTTGAATGTTATGTTGGCGGTTGTTAATAATTGAAAAGGTAAGATGATCATGGTTAATCAATAAGTATGTACGTTGACGAAAATCTATACAAGAGATTATTGGAAATTGATAGGTAAACCTATGATATAGATATTTAATTCAGTGGGAGCTAACGTGCGATAATTTGATTCGGGATACAATTTTAGTTTTCAAATACCTTAAGGGTTCAAGTTCGTATCTATATCTAGGAAGGTATGTATATTTATATGTAAACAAAAAAATATACCTTAATTTAGAAAACTATCTTTTCTTAAAAGTGTCCAGATTTATTAAAAATACATAAAATTACAATTAGAAGCTATTATAAGGAGCTCAGTGAGAAAAGAATTTTTAAAGAGTTTGAAAAAAGGAGTCTAAAATGTTAATGCGAAGGATTTTTCTTTTTAATTTATTTCCTAAGCTTTACCTCAAATTAAGCGTGTGTGGTAACTTGAATCTTTTCACAATTCTGGAAAATTTTCTTTTGGTTTTGACGGAAAGTTTATGAAAAGTTTCAAGTTCTGAGTTTATATACAGAATCTATATAAATCGAGTTGGATTAGGTTCGGATTTTCGACCCGTTTTTTCGTCACGTCAATTGAAAGAGTTGAAATGGTGCTTAAATGACAGAAAAAGGACTGGCGTCAATATACATATTTATGTTCATAGAAAAACAAATAAAATTGTGTGGTAGGTAGGTACGCATTTATAAACGATTACGATCTTTAATCTCGCTTCAACAACTCAAATAAAATAGTTATTGGCTGCGCGATGTCTCTATTTCTAAATAGTTACGCTATAGAGTAACGCTAAGTTGTTCATCGCCATTCTAGTTTTAGTGGCGGACAATTCTTTTACGCTCAAGTATTGTAGCCTTGAAATCGACCGACTCGAAGATTATAAGTTCGGTTTTCATAATCAAATCTTCAAGGTTAAGCTCTTTTATGAAAGGTAAAATTAATATACATACATATTATGTTTATACAAAATTATTGGTAGGTGAGGGACTAAAAAAAATCGTATTGAAAAAAATCATGATGAATAATTTCACAATTTCGAAAAACAATATTATGTATTAAAAAATTTCATATTGGTTAAAAATGGATAAATAAAACGCGAGAGCCATAGCAGCGCTTAATTTAATTTTCGAACCAAAAATTGAAAATAAAATCTTGAGAAAACGTCGATTTATATATTGTACACCACTTTTACAATACACGTACGTACAGCACTTTTAACGTTTCAATTTGTATGAAGAAAAAAAGAGCCGGACAAAATATTGAAGCTTTTTGTCCTTTTGCGAAAAACCCTTGAGTTTTCAAGATTGAAGCATAAATAAGGATTAAATTTCAAGCATCATATTTGTTTATATAGAAATATTATTTAAAAGTGCCAAAAAAATTTCATACTTGAAGGGTGATAGAGAATTTTTTGTTATAAATATTAAAGATTATGTACTGCACATATGTTTAAGGTGTGGCGCTGTATGAGTCAATGTAGCCAGAAATCCCAGCAAACAATGTTCACTTAAAATTCAGCTAAAATGATTCAGTTCATTTTACATAGATTTCATGAAGAATATCTAGTGTGAACTATATCCACAACAAGACTAGAATTCCTAGTCATTAAATTGGAAGTAGCCTGGCATTGTTTGCATTTTTTGGGCTTTTTGTCTCCAAGTAGGTATGTATATTAGAAAATATAAAAATAATTATATAATAAAATTAAAAAACAATTTATTTTTTTATTTATTTATTTTTATTTGGCAAACACTTATTTTCACAACTTTCATATTTTAACTGAAATTTGCGACGCGTTTCGGAGTGTCTACTCCATCATCGGGCAAACACAGGTTTCAAAATATCAAACCCGGCGCGGCGACGGCAACCGAAACGTGATGGTGATTTAATCATATTCTATTAGCCAGGGTTAGGTGATTGTCACTGTTTTGGTGTAAAGATAGATAGATAGATAGATATATTTATTGTGCCCACTTAGAATTAACATTTTTTACAATATGAGAAGTCATTGCACAGTACAGAGATATGATAAGTTATTTTATCTTACAACTGAAAAATACATTTTTTGATTTCAAATTATTGCTTGATTGATTTTAACATAAAAGTTGGAAGGAAAAATATGGGGAAAAAAAACCTCCATATAAATGTTGATGTTTTAACGATATATCACAGAATAATTTTTAATATTATACAAAATATAGTTTTAAACAAATATATACATAAGTAAATTATTTGAATTTTATCACAGAAAATGTTTTTTTTTAAATATAATAAAATAAATTAATAAATAGTTTAATAAATAAGTAAATAAATAAATAAATAAATAAATAAATAAATAAATGAATGAATGAATAAATAAATAAATAAATAAATAAATAAATAAATAAATAAATAAATCAATAAATCAATAAATCAATAAATCAATAAATCAATAAATCAATAAATCAATAAATCAATAATTCAATAAATCAATAAATCAATAAATAAATAAACAAGTAAATAAACAAATTAATAAATAAATGATTTATCATAAATAAAAATAAACAAATAAATTAATTAAGTAATGAGTAAATTAACAAATAAATAAATAGATACAAAAATAAATACAAAAAAAAATATAAATAAATAAATATGAAATAAAAAACAACAGATATAATATACAATATATATATTATACAAATCAAAATAAATAAGAATTTACAAACAATTTTGAAGCATGAGTTCAGATATTAATGCGTTTTCGTTGTTTTGACATCTTCTAATGAATTTTTCATTGAGGACTTCAATTTTGATTTCAACAGTTATTACTCGTGCTTTTTCGTGTAGTGTTGATGTTGAGTAGAACCAAGGAACACGGATGATCATTTTAATAATTTTATTTTGAGATACTTGAAGTTTTTTCGTATGCATTTTAACACAGTTTCCATATGTGATCCATATAAAAGTATAGACTGAAAAACGACTTTGAAGATAGGGAGCTTATTTTGGTTGCTTAACAATGACTTTCGATTTATCAAAGGATATAATAACCTAATTGCTATATTCAATTTACTTACCGTATTTTTGATGTGTTCCTTGAAAGTCCGTGTAAAGTGATCGCAAAAAATTTACGAATACTTGGCACTCTTGGCAGCACTTACCGAAGTTTGGGAAACTTGGTTCAAATTTCAAACAAACACAAATGTTTTTTTGTTCAGTCAAAAATTATTCAAGAATCTGAAATACATATATGTATATAGTTTACATATGTGTTGAAAGCAATTTACTAATGAATATTTATAGAAAGTCTCATAGGTACATTCGGTTAGGAAGTTCCATAATATTTCCTTTATTCCTTAAGTTCATTCTCAGTAATAGAACTTTTTTGTGGTTATTTCTCGCTACGTTCGTCTTATAGAAAATTATTTTTACATCTTTACCGTTCACTTATTTTTATTTTAACTTTGATATCTTGTTCACATTTTTTTCACTAAACTTTCGATAAGTGGAGAATCTCACACAACCTATCTTTCTCAAAAAATTAAACAAATTTTGTGAAAGTGACAGTGACACCTCAATAGCTGTCACCAACAAACCATAGCAAAAAAGTGATAGTAAAATTGATAATCACCTTACGTGGAGCAAAATCATTCATTTTGATGATGAACAACTAACTATCGCCTTACGTGATTTCACCCCAGGTCTCGGTGATTGCAATAAGATCGTCTTGCTGAGATCAAGAGGACTCCGACAAAACATTTGTTTGTTGAATTTTAGTGCGCATGCAAGTAAGTGGAAGTGCCTCGTATCTTTTGATATTGACCAATTTACTAATTGAGTAAGAATATAGAAGATTTTAATCGTGAAGGTAAATAAAGTTTTTGTCAGTGGAAAGAGGTGGTGGCGACTGGCGGTAGTGCTTGTTGTTTCTGTGTGATGTGATGGTGACTTTGTAATTTTAGGTTGGATGTTGAATTGGAAGGCCGTGTGCACAATACACCAATCAAAGGTAATATATTGCGTAGGTTGTCATTGTTGTCAGTATTGGAAATTCATTTTTTTATTACATCGTAGTATTTTTGTATTACATCGTGCACGAAAATGGCACGGTGTTTCAGAAAATTTGGCAAGGTATTTTTTTTTCAGCGGCAATGCTTGTATATGTACATATAAGATAATAGTGAACTCCCTGCGGAAAAATTCATTTCATCAGATAATTTAGGAAAAGGAACTATTAATTTAGTTAATATGTCACGTCATTTAATTAAGTCCGAAAGAATATTTGTTTTTTAAGAAATACATTACTTATAGGATTTAAATTAACCCCAGCTGTAGTGGCCTATGGATTCTGGACAAATTTTGATCACTAATTTTGAATCCGGGTCGAAAAAAATGTTTAAAATTAAAGACGTATCATTGAACTTTCTTTAATAGGTACATACCAGTGCCGTAGCCAGGATTTTGGTTCGGGGGGGGCTTGCTTCCAAATTTTACGAGGAAGTCTTTAAACAAAAAACTATATATATTCCAAATTTATTGATTTTTATTAGTTTTTAAATTGTATGTACTCAAACGAACATACATATACATACTTTTTCATTTTTTCATTTCATTTCATTTCATTTATTGGTAATAATTTCTTACACAGTAAGATACAACATCTTTTAAATTAGTGCAAGATTCAGTATAAGTATACTTTTATAAAAATAATTGAATGATAAAAAAAAGAAAAACAAAACTGATAAGAAATTAAAAGAAAAACTATAATGAGGAAAATTAAGTTTTAAATAGAAACAAAAAAAGAAAAATAGTTGCATTTAATAATGAAAATGTAGGTAAATAAAGTTAAGTTAAAAGAGAAGTTATAATTTAAAAGCTGAAGTTTGTCTATCACTTAAGAGCCTCAAAGTATCGTCTAAGTCTCGCCTTGAACCGAGTGCTGCATCCCATCATCCGTATTACCAAAGGTAGGGAATTCCACAACCGAATCGCGTATACAAAAAATTGACGACTGGAAATAAGGTAGGTGTAGCGTACTGGGATCAGTTCAAATGTTCTATTTGAGCGCGGAAACTGAATTTTGTTGTAAATATGTTGTGGTTTTTTTGTTTGCAGAATACTATTTAGCATTGTTACTGTTTTAAAAGCAAATAAATTATCCAGAGAAATACCATGTATTTTCTTAGAGTATCCAGAAATATGATCATATCTGTGCAGACCGAAAACATACCTTGCCACACTATTATAAACAACATTTAGCTTCCTTTTGTCCCTGGAATCACAATTACTAAAAATTTCACAACCATATAGTAGTAAGGGAATAAGAAGTGATTTGGCTAATATCATTCTTGTTTTGATTGGGGTGATTTTTTGAGTAGTCCATAACATTCGTAGGCCTCCATACACTCTTCCGATAATAATATTTATGTGATTTGTCCAGGTGAGTGTTCTATTGAATACTACTCCCAGGTTCTTTACTGAGTCAGCAAACTGGATCGGGGTGTTGTTGAGCACTAGAGAGGGAAAATAAGTCGTTTCTAATGAATTTTTTGAAATAATAATACACTTGGTCTTGGTTGGATTTAGACAGAGTTCATTAGATGGTACAATGGTCACATTGTAAGACCTTGTTAAGATCCTCATTTATCTCCCAAGCACCATTTTCTATAAAACCAAGAGGACAACTATATCGAAGCTGGACGTCGTCAGCATACATATGAAAGGATGATTTGAAACCTAGAGAGGGAAGCTCATTTATATACATCGTAAATAGAAGAGGTCCCAAAATTGATCCTTGGGGGACACCTCTGCTTAGTGGAAGGAAAGATGATGTTTGATTATTAGCAACCACTGCTTGATATCTTGACGATAAATACGAATAAATGAGTTTCGTTGAAGATGAGGTAAACTCAAATTTCTCCATCAATTTAGTACATAAAATATGGTGGTCAACAGTGTCAAATGCTTTAGAAAAATCTAAGAGTGTGAGGAAAGTAACATTATTCTTATCTACATTCTCTCTTATTTCTTCGATAACATTTATAAGAGCTGTGGTGCAGCTATGACCTGGACGAAAACCAGATTGGTTTGGACATATCATATCATTCCGATTCAAGTACCGTCTTATCTGCGTATTCAGAATTTTTTCAAGGACTTTCGATAAGAATGGTAAAATAGCTATGGGTCGGTACTCATTACGATTTTTCGGTATAGGAATGATTTTAGCTCGTTTCCAATTCGCAGGAAAAACTCCAGTCGTTATGATAGTATTGAAGAGGTAGGTAATGGATTTCAATGTATGGGGAAGAGTTGCCTTAAAAAATACTGGATGGATATCATCGAAACCAACTGAATTAGATTTTATAGATAAGCAGAACTTGAGAACATCCTCTTCATTCACGTTAGATAAACTAAAACCATTTGATGATAAGCTGTTAGCTTCCAAATTTAAGAAGTTAGAGACATCATTTTGTTGAAAGGATGAGAGAGATATAAACTTTGCATTCAGTTCGTCACAGTCAATACCATTATCTGAGTTATTTATATGTTTACCAACACCTATATCTTTTAGATTTTTCCAAAGCTTATGACCAGCCAAAGAGGGATTTAGTCTAGTAGAAAAATAACGTTTTTTTGATTCCCTGATCTCAAATACAACTTTATTTCTTAAGTCGGCATAAGCTTTTCGAAATATTTCAATCCTAAAGCGTTTCCATGTCTTATACGCCATATTGCGTTGCTTGATTAGTATTTTAATATTGTTACTAAACCATGGTTGGTCCTTACACTTAATGGTTTTTGTTTTGATAGGAACGTGGACATTAAAAAGAAAATTTAAAGTATCCTGAATAGATTCAGTCTGATCATCAACAGAAATCATTCTTGAAACTTGTGAAAAATCGGTAGATTGTAAATCGTATTCTAGGCGATTGTAATTTATGTTTTTGAAATCCCTATAGCTGTAGGTGTTGCTAGAATTAAGAGGCTCACACTCAAAAGTTATGTGCAACAGATAATTGATCAAAGTGAAGAACTTTATTTAGGTGGCTTACAAAAAATACATCAAGCAGGGTACTAGATTCATTGGTAAAGTGTGTTGGATTCGAGGTATTTACTGGGTGCATACTGAGAGCTTTCATGTCTTCTGCGAATGTGGATTCTAAAAGCATATTGCTATTGAAATCCCCTCCTAATATAATATATGGTGACACATTAGTCAACTCATCTAACTTTGCCAGTAATGATGTGGTATTAACATTTTTATTAGGTCTGTATGCACATTCTAATACAATTTTGTTGTCCTTGCAGGTAATTTTAATAAACACAAAATTAACATTATCACTTGGTAAAGATTCACTCACGAATTCTGGCTTTAGCCCACATCGCACATAAATAGCCACTCCACCCCCAATTCTACTTATTCTGTCTCGTCTGAACAATTTGAAGCCTCTTAAATCATATAAAGAGTCATTTATTTCCGGCCGAAACCATGTTTCGGTCACATACACAACATCCACCTTAGAATCTGCAAACAAATACCTAAATTCATCGATTTTGGGAAGTAAACTCTGAGCGTTTATACAACACACCTGAAGACCAGTACGCTGACTACACAAAATGTTAATCAAGTTACGAGAGATGTCATTATTACCAACAGCTGTGGAGTTCCCATTATTGTGGACTATATCAGGGCCAACCATTAATAGAAATTAAAAACAATTGGCGGCTGATAAAGCACACCTTCAGACAACTGACAGAGAATGCATCTTCGATAGATAGACTCGACCTGACATAAAATAAAGGCTCAAACTCAGAGACAAAAAAAAAAAAAAGATTTAAATACAAGATTAGATAAGACTATATGAAGTTTCATTATTAAATGCATTACAGTTGGTTTTACTAAATTATAAGAATTCAATAAAATAAAATAAAAAAAATTTATTAATTAATTAAATAATATAGGTATGTAAAAAGAAATTAAATTATTAATTTAACAAAAAAAAAAAGGTTCTCTCTTAAATAATTTTTTTAAATACACATTTTTTCAAAGCAGAAGACGTCTTAATTTTCTTTTTGACATGAGATCAATCACCTTATCTGGATCCACATTAATATCTGAATGAACAGATATCATAGCAAGTGAGCTTAATCTTGCATTCCCCATAACATTTCGGGACACTGTTTTAATCCTTTTTATAGTTGAAAAGGTTCTTTCAACACTAACTGTGTCTTTCAAGTGAAAATATTGCAGCTGTTCAATTCATCGTCGTTCACGGCAGTTAAACCTTAAACCAACACTTTTGTTCTTAATTTCTTTTCACTTTTGTTCTTTAATTTTTAATAAAAAACAAATAGAAATTTCTCCAAATTTATATCTTTTATTTAAAATTTAAAAATACACCTCAAATTTGAACCCCCTTATTAAATGTAGAAATTTCAAAACATCGTCAAAATTGGAACTGAACTTTAAAAGTTCGAAGTAAAAACCTTTATTAACTCGACTAAGGTGTATAATCTTAAACCTAAATTCGGACACTGTTTTAATTCTTTTCATAGTTGAAAAGGTTCTTTCAACATTAACTGTGGTCACTGGAGGCGTGGCCAAAACCGTAAGCAAGAAGTTTATTCCTCTAAAGTAGGTAAGTCTTGTCACATATATCAAGCAATTTTAAAACTTCGATAGAAGGATCAATCGACAATATTTTTTCGCGCCAGAGAATGTACTCAGCTTTCACAGCTGACAACGAAATTGCATTATCAAAGTAACATGTTAGCTTTTTCCATTTCGTTGACTCGCTCAACTGCAGAAAAACCTGGGGGAAGTGCTTGAAACGATGGTAAAACGTCTTCGTTGATCATGAATCTGTCCGTAAGATTTTGTATTAACGAATCTATGCAAGGAATCAATACAGACACTCTAAAATAGGATTCAGTAGAAGAGGTTTCTGGATTGGAACACGTTGTTTGTTTCAATGAAGTTCTTGGAGCTCTTAATTCAACTTCAAATAAGTCTCCTAAATTCAATACAAAATTGTATGCATACCTAAATAGTCTCTTGTTTCTTAACGAAGTGTTTTCAAGTAGTTGAGAACTTCAAATAAACTATACCTACCTGGATAGTCTCCTTATTTTTATAGATTTGAATTAGTATATTAGAAAGTTTTAGTTTTTATTTTAGACTTTCAGGGGGAGCTTTAGCCCCTGAAGCCCCCCCTCTGGCTACGTGCCTGGTACATACCTAAAGGTTTTTTTAGTAAAATCATTCAAAATAAGGAAGATGCCTTCTAGACTTAACAAAAGTCTCTAAAATACTCCAATTAAGTTAAGAAATAAATGAATGAAAATGGTATTAGATGTTTTATTAAAAATTAAAGATCATTCGTTTTATTTTAGTAAATTATTTTGACACAAAGAGGATTGTTTGGTATTCATATTTTCAGATTGCATTCGCAAATCATATTATACACTACACATAGCGCTCTAATAATAAAACATTTTTCATTGTTAGTCATCCAAAGACAAAGAATTGACAACGTTTTTTGGTTCTCTCTAACAAAAAAAAGGTATGTACGTACACTAAAAAGTCCGAGTCCACTATCCATTTTCTACACACTGAATTTCCACTCACTACTTCACTAGTAGAGCAGAGAGCAATTACTTTTTATGGAACTGAACTGAGGCAATAATTTTCATTTTGATGGGACATTCATAGAGCTCTGTCCTGTCATTGATGGGTTGTGCTAAGGCTAACGAGGACAATATGGTGGCGGGTGACATCGCCTTTCCTGTTGAAACAGGAACTGAGTGTTCTTTTTTGTAGGTAGGATATATGTTGACAAAATGCAAAAGGAATATAGTTAGTAAGTTCTATGTGAATGTGTTAACTATGGAAGCGGAAAACTATCCAAGAAGAAATCTAATGTCCAATGCATGTGCTATTAGAATGCACAAAGCAAACATATTTGATTGCACATTCCTGATTGGTTTTAAACCAATACAACAAATCATATAAATGACATTTTCATGGAAGTTATATAGGAAATCTATTTTTGTTATTACAATCCAGCACCCCCACGATGGATATGACAAATCTTCCTTAATATACATATAAGTATTTAAAATGTTTGCAACTTAAAACCAATATTGTTTCACAGCTAAAACACTATCTTTCTTTATGGGTGTTAAAGTAGTCCCTATATTAAATTTCAATTGCTCTATTAAACCCTCTTCCGTTCGTCGACAGAATTTTCTAAGGACTGCCTGATTCTATGTAAGAAGAAACATATATTTTAATATAAGTATAGTCCTTAAAGGAAAGCATGAAATTCATTAGATTCATTTGCGGTGTTAAGAAAGTCTTTTACTTTTAATGGCCAGGGTGTAAAAATTAAGTGTGGAGAAAACAAAACTTATGTGATTATCTCATAGATGTTCGTTTTTCAAATTTAGCACGGTTGACAATTAGGAACTGAAATAATGAGTGGATATGTTTTATTCACATAAGACTGATTCTTAAAATAGCGTACCAACTATACCTTGCATTAACCTAAGATTTTTTATTTTTATGAGCAACCTATTTTTCTGAAATTCTTTGCCGTTTTCCTAATTGGTATACTCGAATTTATTACTTGTACCAATATGACATTACCGCTTGTTCAAACGAACATCGACGAGACGGGGAGTTCCCATAATTGTTTTATATTTCCATCAAGGGAATAATAAACTACTTTTTTTTAAATTTGTCTTGCCTGTCTTATCATCATGTGGAGTCATTTAAGCACTTAAATCTAAATAACATCTCAACCTGAGGAACGCAAATAAAGCCTAAACAATTTGGTTGAATTAGTTTATATCCTTTATATGTTTATGTTTTTAATTTTTTTTTATAACTATACAAATGTTTTAAAAAATTGTAAAAATAAAAGCTGTTTTCGAGGAAAATAAACATTACCTTAAAGTGTGTACGGCTAACAAATTATTATAAAGACTTATTTTCCTCGAAAATGGCTTAAACAATTTGATACAATTTTGTATATGTGCAATATTCTTAACATGGTCTTAATAAGGTTAGATTAGATTGAATTTTTATTCTTATCTGTTACATTCCTATTAATAAAAAGTGATTCATTTTAATTTAAAAATCAACTAAAACGCTCATCAAAAAATTTATTCACGCAATCAAATATTTATTAATAAACAATTAACTGCCAATTGACTTAAGTAGCAAATCTAATACAATAAAAACAAAAAGTATTATACACTTTCTCACAAAGTGTTAACTTTTGCACACACTCTTTCACATTTTTTTATTGTGTTTTCATTTTATCTCTAGTGGTTGGTAAAAATATTTTTAACTTAATTACTCGTTAATTAGCCTTCTTGGTGAATTAGTTTATTAATTGGCAATCACTTCAATTTTGCCTTACTGATATGGTATTTCGCATTTAATGAACCGATTAAAGATAATTCATCTTTCATTTCAATTTATTTATAGGGGTGTAAGAGTTTAACTACAATATTTTATTTAAAAAAATAATTAAAAGTATATGGTTTTTCCTTCTGCCTGATTCAAAATTCATATATCATTTCTTTTTTTTTGTTTTTATTAAGTTCCCATTTGCAGTTACTTGTTGTAATTGGTCCGCTTTGTCGAATAGAAAATTTCGACATACTTATACATATCTCGCCGTTTCGAGGTCCCAAGAATTGGACCTAAGCATCAAGGTGCATAATGCTGGTGCATGGAATTATGGACTCGAGCGCGGCGTTTATATTTGGCCAAGGTTAGTATTGAACTTATTCTTATTTTATTTGCGATTTACATTTACATTTTGAAAGTATGATTTATCTCGGGAAAGTTTTTCATTCCATATAAAAAAATTATGATACGTTTAGTGAAGACTAAAAAAGTCTGTTAGTTCTGTTTGTTTGTATCTCAGCCTGAAGTCTGAATCATTGAAGGGTGTTCTTTTATTTTAAGACCTACTTAACGGTATTATGTGTGTGTGTGCGTACGTTCGAGATACATTTTATTTTTTTAAGTAAAAAAACTACAAGAAAATACTAAAAATCTATGAAAAACGTTTTTCGGCTCGAATATTTTGAAAACGAACACTAGTTTCGAAGCCGGATAAATTTTAGTCTATACCCAGTGACGCAGTCAATAAGGTTTGTAAGAATTATTTAATTGACAGTTTTTTAAATCAAGAAATTTCCAAACTACACACATTGATGGGGTTTGTAAAAAATGCAATTGAAAGTTTTATTTTAAAGCAAAAACATCTGCCAAAAATACAACTAAAATAGTTGGAAAATATAATATAAATTCACTTGATCGCATATTGAACATTTGATAAGGTCTTTAAAGAAATTGAGTTATGAGTTTCCTTAAAACAAAATAACATCGGGTGTCCACTTTTCACGGGCACCAATAGAAAGTTACCCCAGTGTGGGTCGCACCCAGCCTCTTTTTTATATTTATAATGTTTTAAATACCTACATATCTACTTTTGTTTTTAACTTAATAATTTAAATTTAACATACATATATGGAAAATTGTTAATTCGTTAAAGAAAATCGAACTCGAGTGAAAAGAAATGGGTCTCACAATTTTGTCTGTCTGTCTGTTCGACTGCAGCCGAAACAAGTGGTTCATTTTTCTTAAACTTGGTATCTAGATACCATTTTTTTGGGCATTTCCTCGACATTTTTTTTAAATTAATTTTAAGGATCAAAAATAACAGCACCTGTTGTACAAATTTCTAGCAAATAATGGAATCTTATTTTTCTCAAAAGTGTGCCCACAACTTACAAAAATTCAATAACTGATGTTGATAATTTTTTTTTATAGAGTAGGTATATGTTTCTAAAAGTTTTAAAAGTATTGTAAACCAAAATGTTAATTTTTTTTATATTATTAACTTAATACATAATTCGAAAACTACTTGGTCGATGTTTATAAAATTAAACAACCAATAGTTTTTTTTAACATTATCTAGCGGATTATGATTAAAAATTATTCTTATAACCGAAAACGGTATAATTGTTTAAGGAAAGGAAAATCTCATCGAAAACGACTCTTACGATTTTATGTGAGTTAATAACGGGTGATTTTTTAAGAGGTTTAGAACTTTTTAAAAAAAAAAACACAAAAAATGAATGAAATATTTATTTGAATCGATAGTTTGAACCTTGCAATTTAATGTTTAAAGATAATTTCATGCAAATGTTGACCGCGGCTGCGTCTCAGGTAGCCCATCCGCTGAGTCCAATTTTGGCATACTCTTTCACACATATCGGACGGTATCTCACGAATGAATGCATGGATGTTGGCTTCCAGTGCGTCAATCGAAGCGGGCTTGTCCCTATAGACATTAGCCTTGACGTACCCCCACAAAAAATAATCTAATGGTGTCAAATCGCACGATCTAGGCGGCCAATTGACCGGCCCGAAACGTGAAATTAACTGTTCACCAAACTCGCCTCGCAATTGCGCCATTGTTTCGCGTGCTGTGTGGCATGTGGCACCGTCTTGTTGAAACCACATATCATGCAAGTCAAGAACTTCCATTTCGGGCAAAAAAAAGTTTGTTATCATCACTCGGTAGCGTTCACCATTGACAGTAACGCTGCGATTCGCATCATCTTTGAAGAAATATGGCCCAATAATGCCGCCGGCCCATAAACCGCACCAAACAGTGGCTTTTTCGGGATGCATTGGTAGCTGTTGCAATGCTTCTGGCTGATCTTCACTCCAAATGCGGCAATTTTGCTTATTTACGTACCCATTCAACCAAAAATGAGCCTCATCGCTGAACACAATTTTTCGATAAACAACATTTCGAACCGAGCACGAATTTTGATAGTAAAATTCAATAATTTGCAAGCGTTGTTCATTTGTAAGACGATCCATGGTTAAATTGCAAACCAAACTGAAGCTGTTTGACAGTGACACAAGGTACTAAACACACGTCAGCTGTCAAAACCAGTGTTGCCAAAACCAAACCAGCTTAAAAATCACCCGTTATAATGAATGGTAATGAATTTCTTATTTATTGATTATTAACGGTATCCCTCAAGAATCCTTTTTTTTTTTTTTGGTTTTCGACTATCTCTGTTTCTATTGAACCGATTTAATATAAAGTTTTACACAAGAGCTTCTAATATGTTTAAACAATATCCCTCACCAAAATTTTCAAAAAAAAAAAACAAGAAATTTTGGGTTTAAAAAAAAATCAAAATAAGCTTTTAAAAATTCGATATTTCGAAAATATGGGTAGATGATTATTTTTTTCAAAATTAATTTTTAACTCCGAATAAATACAAACGAAATGGTGTACCGTTCCAACGAGTTCTAAAATTTTTCAGAAGTTGTTTAATCAATTTTTTTTTAAGCATATTGATTTTTTAACAGTTTCCCAGTCTAAAGTGTAAATTCCATGCATATGGAATTTGCAATAAGGTACCATGTTGTTAATATTTATATAGGCACTCACATAATACTACCTTAAACTAAACTACGTTTTTAGCAGGCTCCCATAACTAATTGGTAAAATTATAAAATGTTTTGTTTTCATAATTATACCTATCCGGACTTTTGTCAATACATAGTTCTCTTGTGCAGCTGTTCTTTGGGTGGCAAGCTTCGCGAGTTTCATGGATTTTAATTCTATCGTTGGTTTCTCTGTCATTTAAATTTCACTACAAAGATATTATGGATGTTTAAATAGAAATAATATAAATTTAATTTTAAATTTAATCATAAAATAATTAGGTAAGCATACTTAATAATAGTACTTCTCATGAGTCATGATGTCATTCTCCAAATATATTTAAGATTGGATTTAAAACGTTTCATTACAACAACCACTTTTAAATATTATTACTCCATACAACAGCAAACGAGAATAAAAACATCATCAACTCAAACCAACCCGAAGGCTTTTTTGTTTAAACTTCATACCCTGCTAGGCAGCCTGCTAATGGAACCAGATACTTTTGGAGATAGAGTATCAATCTCTTCATAAATCCTGCCACCATCGTCATGGTGAAAGAGGATTTTGTTGAAATATGCGCGCACATCCCATTCCCATTACCCATTTCGCATCCCTGTTTTCAAATTTATTTTAAGGAAATTCAGCATCGACATTCCAATACGTAGAGGAACAACGAGGGAGGCACAGGTAGGTACATCATGAGGCGTATCTATGACAGCCGCAAAACAATAAATTTTGTTATTTATTCAGATCTCTATGGGGCGGAGCATTATGGTTCCTTTCGGTTATAGATATCTGGTGAATTCGCGATAAGCTATTTGTGTTTACTCAGTCAAAAGTTATGCACTTTGTTGGATTTCGTATAGGTATGTACATATATGGTCTGCAAACAGGATGGGAGATGGAATTTAAGATTATCCAGGAGGTATGTTTCAAAATAGGTTTTTCACGAATTTGGTAAAAATATTTTCAGCTAAGGTATTAAAAATCGAAAATATAAAATGAGATATCCGTATACGATTAAAATAAAAAGATAGAATCATGTGGAAGTATTTTTATGTCTACGGAAGCTGGGCCTTTAAGTTTATTCAGGTGATTTTCTATAGGCTTCACAAAACCAATTTTTTTTAAAGATAATATTGTTTGGCAAAAATTGGTGCAAAAATGTATTAGAAACTTTGATTTCTGGTTTCTTTTTTTTTTAATTTTCAGTTTATATGTACCTTTACAATTTAAATACATAATCTTTTATATATTATATTAAATTTAAAAAAAAAAATTTTAAATATTTTTTACTTCTTGCCTTCCAAAATAAGAATTATAGGTTATTAAATAAAAAAATTCGAATAAATTATCGAATTAGTAAAATAAAAATTAATCGCAGCTAAAAACAGTTACGCATATATACAAATCATACAAACGAATAAGATATTCCATCACGAAAGAGTTATAACTTATAACATTTGTTTAATTCACGTTGTGGATCAAATAACCATCAGTTTTTTTCTACAAAGCGCCTTGATTAAAACGACTCAAAATAAATAACCCAAATCTCATTTTATCCAACCCCAAAATTTACCGTAAAAGACCATGATGTGGCAACAAAGACGTCCCATGAGCACTGCAAAGACATATAACTACCTACTCGGAGCCACATCTCTCTGTCTCTGTGAAAAACAAATTAAGTAATTCATTAACATTTACAAGCTTCTTACCGTGGTTACACTTCAAAGGAACTCATTGGACACCAAAACAAAATGCGATCCCACTACACCTAAGACACAGCCATTAGTTCGCTTAGACAGAAGACATTTATTATAGCAACAAATGGGAACAGACCGTAATCTCAATTACCAGCCAAACAAATTATCCTTCTCGACGAAAAGGATGTTGAGCAATTAAAGCAATCTGGCTTCTTCTAACCGCGAATTCACAATTAATACATCCTTGAGCACACCTCACAGAAACAAAGGAAAAATTGTCGGTTTGGCGGTGACGGAGGTGGCTGTATAGTATAGTCTCAATCAAGTCCTTCCTCCTTGATGATGTTAAACAAGATTTTTGTTGTTATATATTTTAACAAAAAAACTCTTAAGAAAAGACAAAATACAGAGGTGGTAGCAGACAACTTTGGGGAAAGTTGATTTTATAAATCAAAGCCATATACAGGCTTAAAGTACCTAAACAACATTTAGACATCTCAAATTTGATTATATCTTTTTTATTTTTTGATATGGATGATTCTTAGATAAGTATTGGGTTTATGTGGATTGACGCTTAATCAATTATGTAGGTACTTAATTAATGGAGCTTGATAAATACCTAACTTTTAATTTAGAATTTTTAGACTATTTTAAAAATTTCCCACTGCATCCTGCGGGTACCTATTATTGGATGGTATATCAGTAAGTATTAAATGGAGTATCTGCTTAACTATTTAAAACATTTGGTACGAATAAAATACTTGAGGTGATGTTCAAAGATTAAACTTCTAGGCGCAGAGATATAAGTCCACAGACCATAAGTCCCCAAAGAATTTTTGTCCCATTTGAGTGGGACATAAGTCTCAACTCTATTTTTTGGAACTTTTGTCCCTACCGCGATTATTGTATGTGAGCCGCCAATATCAACAGTTTTCTTGGATAACAATACCTTTGGTGTCCCGCTTACCAAATGCATAGTGGTCCGGAATGACCAATTATGAAAACAAAATCTTTCATCCTTTTATACTTTTGAGACGTATGTGTTATCTTGAATTAAAAAAAAAAACGGGATTTATAGCCCTTTTGACCAGAAAATAATTCCCAAAGTAGATTTGGGCTTTATGTCCTACTCGATTGGGATAAAAGTTCATTTGGGACCTATGGCCTAGGAACGTATGTTCCTGCGCTGAGCTTTTACATGTTTAATGAACAAGATAAGTAGGTACTCCATTTTCAGGTATTAAAGCAGCTGTTCTATGTGAAGAAGAAGATGCGCAATGGTTGGCGTGTAGTTTTATAAGGCTTAGTAATTTACATTGAATTTGTATAATTTACATTCGGATTTAAGTTTTAATCTGGATGAATCGAGTGTTTAAAAATTAATTTTGTTGCCTTCTTATTTTTATTCACTGCTTTACTTGATCAAACAAATTTTTGAAGTAACTTTTTTTTTCAAAAGTGACGAAATTTTATTATTTAGAACTTAACAAAAAACATTTTATTTAAGTTATCATTTTTATACGTAACAAACTTAATTCTTAGCGTCAGTATTTTTTTAAATTTTATATTTTGATTAATGGAAATATATTTATGTTTTGTGTTAAAGCATTTCACTTTGTTATAAACTAAATTTCAATGTTGTTTATTTATTTATTAATACTGTGTTTTAAATTTAAAATTCAATAAAATCAATATAAATAAACGTGTAAAATTTTTATAATATGAATTTTTTTTACTTCATAAAACAACAAATTGACGAAAAAAGTCAGAATAAAGCATTAAATAAAACAAATTATTTTTTTTTTTAAATACAATTTTATACTTTTTGTTTTAATTTTATGGTACCACTTCTTCCTCTTCGGCTTTTGCCCCAGATGTTTCACATGGTCCAACACCATAAGCAAAAAAAGCTAAACGAAAAATAAGTTAATAATTATTTATTTCCTAAATAATTTTCACAGAAAAGACTGAGCCCTCATCGCGTAGGACGATGATCGTCTGACGACATCGTTTTCTGTTGCTTTATGTAACACATAAAAACGACGACGCACTCCCCCGGGTCGTTAAGACGTGTGTGTGTCTTAGACGAAACGGCAACGGAAATATCCGATTATGATTTAATAAGAAGAAAACGTTTGACGGTGTGCGAAGTTTGGAAGACGATCGTCCTAAAAGTTACGCGATGAACACCCTGTCTTAAAATATTGATATAAAAAGATCTTATATTTCTTGGAACGCAAATATGAAATTTTCAATAAAAGAAGATATAATCTTTTTTTTCTCACAGACAGAACTGATTTGTTTTATCATTTTTCTCTCAGACATATTTGTGTTTAAAAAAGAATAAATATTTTACTATCATTTGATTCAATTTTTGAATTTGGAAACCATTAACAAACTCACGTTCTCCATTCTTGCATATATATGATTCCAATTCGCATTTATTCATAAATGTGCGTTGCTGAGTATCATCACTATGATATCCACAAACAGGCTTATCTTCTTCAGGGCATTTACTGATGCACAACCGTTGGCATTCTTCCTTGGTTGTAACTTCTAGTTCTATAAAAATTCAAAAAAAAAAAAAAAATTATTTATTTAGCAAATTTTCAAAAATATAGATAAAATTTTATTTACTAGTTTGATTGTTATTTTGATGATGACAGTTGACGTTATCTAGTAAACAACCATTTCGAAAAAAATGACAAACAGTGCCATTTGTTGCCCATGTAAAATCGTCATTTATTGGACATTCGGGGGTTATATCGCACGATTCTGAAGAACCAAACAAAATTAAAATAAATAAAACTAGGACCGTTGGGTTCGACATGACTGTGTAATCATTACAGAAGATATCCAATAATTGTCGAAATTAATTTCATTCAAATATTCAAATTGAATTTAATATATGAGTTAACAAGTTTCAGGTTTTGTTTTTGTTCACAGTTAATAAAAAAACAGGTTCCATAATTTTAAAACACTAACCCACATATAGGTATTTGCTAAAAGAGTTACCGTTGTGGGACTAAAGTAAAAAGAAACTGTTTAATGGGTATAGAGTAAATTATATATATGTATTATTACCAGTTTAAATCACAACCATGAATTACTTAAGAATTTAAGATTTAAATTATGTGAATAATTGAATTAAATTATATTGAAGAGCTTTCGAACAAAACTTTCAAAATTTTATTAATAAAGAATAAAAATAAAATAAGTACAAACAAAATTAAAGGCAAAATAAACAGTCAACTTCTAAGAAATAAGTTCACAGTCAAAAGTAGCTTAATTTAGATAAAAACGTATTTTCCGAATTATTAAGTTGAATGGCAACACTAAAATTAAGGTTTTGCTCTGTTTTAGAATATATAATTTTTTTGTTAGGAATCTTTTTTCTGATTCCGATTATTACGTTTCTTAAATTTTGTTAAACTGCTCAAGCCACTTGTACCAAACAAGGCGATAATTAAATAAAAATGACTATAGCTTACTAAATTAAAATATTATAATCATAAATTAGGCGAATGCATTTAGGAATTTCTACATTTCGGGGTTAGTGACATGCAGGTACATAGTTAATTTTAAAATAAAAACGAAATAAAGCTATACCCAAAACAACAGCACAAGACACACCACCAAAAGTATTATATGTTATGTAGGTACTTGATTTTATTGAAATCACATACCGATTAAAAATTAATAAAACAAGATTATTAAAATAGTGCTTAGTCCTCTACTTGGCTGATTAATGTATTTCAGTAATACATATATCGAATTTGTATTATTAAAAAACCTTCATGTATGTATATAAAAAATGCCAGGCCACGGGTAAAAACCAAAAACGAAAATAGAAAAAAGCGGATCAATTTGGTGGACGCCTTCGCAAAATAACCAGTTAAAACTGATAGGCGTATAACAAAAAATTTGTGTTTGATGATCCCTTTGCTGTTTTGAAAACAGTTTGTGATGAAGTAGATCTGCCTACATAGGACCAAAAAAGACACCCTTCTAAGCAGTAGAAAGGTGTCTTTTTTGCTGGTCCTAGAAGTCATAGTAGAAAAAGGTAACCTAAAGGGTTTTCCAATAAGAGGTGTTATTTTGAATAGCCCGATTTTTGAGCAGCTGTCATCTTTTGATATTTGACAAGTAAAAACGATACAAGTTAACGATACACGCTTGAACAACGCATTGAAATTGTTGAAATTTACTACAAAAATGGCGCTATGTGCCACACAATTAACAACAATCGCAATCTTGCAAGAAAAGTTTCCTGACCGTGTTATTTCTCGAAGAGGTGATGACATTTGGCCACCGAGATCTTGTGATTTAACACCTTTAGAACTTTTTTTTGGGGCCACGTAAAAAAATAGGTCTATGCTAATGCACCACAATCGATTCAAGACCTTAAATATGGAATTCGTGAAGTTATCGAGGACATACAGTCGCAAATGTAAGAATTGGTCATGGAAAATTTCATGTTTATTAATTTCCGATATTATTTAACGTCACTACGACGCTATTAAAAAGGCGATCAACTTCGGTGGAATATTTTTTACTGAATTTCATTGTGTAGTATAAAAAGTGGTATAGGTTGAGTCAAAACAAGTAAAATATCGTATGAAAAAAACCAAACCAGAGAATTTTAGATTTCTCAAAAACTAGAAGAAGTTTAACCATCCATTTTTAGTGCCTAACTCTAAAATTGATAAGAGAATTGATAGAAAACAAGTTTCCTAGAATTAATTTATTGATGGCATACGAAGCCAAATATGGATTTCTACAGTTATGTCCCTTTTTTTCCTGACTTCAACAAAAAAAAAAAAAGATCAAAATACCTACAACACGATCCTCTTCTGTGCGTTTTTGAGAACAAATAGCTGTGCTTTTGGGCACGTGCACAAAACAAGAAGGAAGATGTTCAGTTCATGTTTGCAGGTCAGTCGGTTTATCGGTTACTTTTGTTTACATTAAAAACGGAAGTGTGAAAATGTTCGTACCTATTTCAAATAGTAATAATAATGTTAGTTAAGTGGTCATAAAATTATATTTCTCATTGTGTAATTCTCTTTGAAATGAATACTTTTTATTAAAAAAAAATTATGCTCGTTTGAGAGGTAAAAGTGTACAAGCCATATTTGGCTTCGTATGCAGTAAGGGATTGAAAATATACATATTTTGTGGAGTTTTTTTTTTGTTGTGATGCCAATATTTTTCGTCTTTCACGTTTAGTTTATTCATTACAAAATAGGAGGATCCTCATCTTCACTAGTAAATCCCATTCCCGGGTAGATGGATCGCAAAGCGATGATGAATTGGCAGGAGATTTGGATATGGAATTAGAGACGGAGGTCGATTTCCATAACCAAAGTGGCGACATTACGGTGGAAGAAACCAACGTACATTCTGAATCAGATGATGAACCCCTTGCGGTGAAATATAATATTGTGAAAGCAACGTAAGCAAGAAAGAAACAAATTTCTTGTAGAAAAGGTCATCTTCCCTCCAACGAACTTTTCAAATTTACAGGATCCATCGAGTTGACAGAATCTGTAGAAGCCCTAAATACATTTTTCAAGTTTTTTTTTAAGGATGATTTGCTGATCTTTATAATAAAGTAATCGAATAAAAAAACTCTTCAAGATGACATAAATAAGCCGGTAAATACCACATAGTATGAACTGAAACAATTTATCGGTATGTTGTTGTCAACTTCCTTCGTCAAGGTATTAATGGAACAAAACTGTTATACAACCGATTATGTTCGAGACTACGACATGCAACATGCAACAGGTGGGAAGCAATCGAAAGGTTTAATCATTTCAATGATAATAATAAATACAAGCCACTTGCCACTTGAAATTGCCGAGCACTTATGCAAAGCCGAAAAGCTACTTTTGAAAAGTTGGCGGGCCTGTAATGGATCTAGGCTTGGATCTCCTGCTACATCCTCTATCAGCAATATTCAAATAAGTACCACACCACTGAGAGTGAGAAAGCGCCCTGAAAGGCATCAAGATTTTCTATTGCTATTATGTCGGTTTGACAACGTTGGTCATTTTCCAGAAATAAAAAAAAAACGACAAATTTGCGAAAAATATTTACTTTCCGTTCAATGGTTTTTGCCAAAAATGTAAAGCTGATTAATGTTATAATGAAAAGAGAAATTGCTTTTCTAGATTCCACGGTGCATTAGACACACAACTTATTTTTGATGCCATGACTTTTTTTGTTTTGTTTTTAGTTGATTAATTGTGTTATGTTTTGTTGTTTTTTATACACTTTATAAATTTAAACTTATGGAAAAATGTTTGAGTTTTATAACCAAATTTGGCCTGTAATCTAATTATTTAAACAAATAAACTTTTTTTTGGTTTTAATAAAAGATGTCATGCTTTAACATCAGGCTGTTTAAAATTTTGCGCCAATATCTTTTAAGATAGCGCAACTTTGAATAATGGCATACCTCCTACATATATTTAAAGTATATTTTAATTTCGATTTTTGTTTTGGTAGATTATGATAATTACTAATAATTGTACTCATTGAAATGATTTAATTGTTTAATAAAACATATATGTACAAAAATTAGGAATTAATTAAAAAAATTCTTGTTCTTGTTCTTCTTCTTCTTTATTCGTAATTTATAAAACTCGTGTAGTTTTTCACTTTTCAAGTTTGTTTCACAAAAGATCAAAATGAACTTGACCAAACAAATCTGGAAAGTTTTTGGCAACTCGGAGTCAAGCGGATACAAACCTCCAACATAACACTGGTCATGTTTGCTTGCGTTAAGAATTAATACTTGTTAAAAAAAAACATTTGAATTCGAGCAGTTTAAAATATCTTCTTTAAAATACACATAGGTACAGTACACACACTATTACAATCATATAAACATACACTGAATAAAAGATAAATAAATCAAAACAAGAATGCCAAAATAATAATAATATCCACCGAACAATCTAATCCGATCGAAGTTAAGTAGCTACTTAATGTTTTTAACACAAAAAGCAATTGCACCCTAAAGTCACACCACCATCGTCATACATTGTAGTTATTTAAAATTCTGAAAGTCCTTCAAAGCTGCACCGCATTTAAAAAGGTCCTTGTACCAATATCCCAGTTTTTTTTTTTTTTTTGTAATCTCAAGCCTAAGCAAAAGATACATATATAGGAATAAGTATCAAACTGCTAAGCATTTTCATGCTTCGCAATAAGGACCTGTGTGGGTTGGGTGGGCCGCATTATATCCCTTCGAGGTAAGATTTTTCCTTTTCATCTGGCACCCCCTCTGCATTTGAAGGATGTACATATAAGTGTGAATTTTAGAATTTTATCTGTAATTTTTAAGTGGTTTTTTGGCAGTTACCGTCACCATCATCAGGGCCGTTGCCTCCATCAGAGTCCTGCCGTTCCCCCATTCCAATGACAAAAAGTCTCTTGTCGAGTGGTAAGATTCTCACATCTAAGAGATTTTGTGTATGTCATTTGACAATTTATTTAACCCTGAACCTTTGTGTATAATGAGGACATCGCCCCTGCTTGAATTGTTGCTTTTTTTTATTTGCATCCTGTATCCTTGATCGAATTTTCGTCAGAGGTAAGTAGAGTTTGGGAAAATCACCATGTGCACAAAACGTATACGGATATAATTCCAGGCGGCAGTGAGTGTTAAAAATAAGCGAACTTCCTGAAAAGGATTTATAAACACACTTACACTCTTATTTTAAGGAGGGGCGCAGCAGAAGGAATTTCGAATTTAAAAGTTTGATGCTGTTTGTATTGGTTTGGGATTTTTTTTTTCATACATCTTTTAATATCGTAAACGAGTGTGTAAGCTGATTTGCCATATCCACAAAAAATATATTTGTCTCTTCCATTTGTATAGTAGGTATAGACTTATATAAAAGATTTAATTATTAATGAAATAGGTACCTACAGTGAGTCAGTGTAAATACTAAGTATTGTAGAATATCACGCACTTGCTATCTTAAGCTTGCCTCTGTTAAATTTAATACTACTTATTTTAGGGTGAGAATAGTTATAAAAAGTGTCAATAGGAATGGTTAAAGATTGTAATTATATGTTAAAATAGCTATAATGATCTTAAAATGTAGGTAAGTACATTTTCAGTAGTATCTTCCATTATCTTCAGCCTTTAATTCTTGGAATTGGAAAAACGTTTTATTGGATAATCCCATAAAGCTTTCATTATTCCAGAAATTAGTTATTATAATGCAGTTCTTGGCATAAGAACTTTGACAACAAGAATCACATATATTTCTTTAGGTACATATCTACCTTTAAATTGACGAAAAGAATCTGAAAAAATATCATAATAATATAATAATGCGCTTTTACATTACAAAAAAGAATGGGTAGCATGCGCTTCAAATAAATCGTTACAATATTGTCAATTCCGCTCGTCGAACAGCGCAACGCAAAACAAAAACCAGAACGAAATTTTTGTTAATGATTCGTTGTGTCAATTTTTTGTATAGTATTTTTCTTTTCGCATCAGAAGCGTAGGGAAATATAAGAATTTTCTAAAAAAGCGTAGGTATTTTTAGAATTTTATTACTAAATAATTTTTCTTTCTAAAATCGTACTACACACCCTGCAGAAATTTTATCCCAAAATATTTTTTTTTGCTAAACATTTTACCGTAAATCCTTAGTTCAGAAATCTTTTTCCACCTTTTTTATTTCTTATGTCAGATTTGAAGTAACACAGTGACTCGTCACTCGTTACTCTTTTGCGAAATTTAATGGGAGTGAGAAAATATCTTATTTTTGTTTATTTGTATTTATTTATTTTGTACATTTCGTGGGTGCAGGGAAAATGTGGGGATTTTTTGTCTATGCTGTAGGAACTAATTTTATTTTCATGTGGCATCACTGAGCGTACCTACTATAGTAGTAGGACTAAGAAGTTTTTGGACTGTAAAGTAGAAAGAAACTGATAGTTTTAAATTGGGTTTTTATAATTGGTCTTACAACAATATTATTCAAATCATATTTGCAGTAAGTTTCATTTTCTAATCTCTATTTGCATCGATTTTTCCAAAATTGTAGAATTCCAAAATTTTATTATTTACTAGTTGATCGTTAACGCACTTTCCTAGTTCGAAGCAAATTCACAAAATTTTCAATAACGAACAACAGCTGAATGCTGACAGGACAGTGCTATCAAAAAAACACGGGTGCAAATTTTACTCTGTTAAATTTTTCTGTTGCAAAAAGATTGTAATGGAGGTGTTCCGCCGAGGTCGAGGCGGCCATTTGGCCGATATTTTGTTCCATACATAATTGAACCATACCAATATCATCATAATAAAAAGAAATGACAATAATTTCCTAAATAATTTGTGTTTTATTTAAAATCAACACCGGCCCTTAAAATTTAACCACCCTTTAGTAAATATGAAGAGCAAAACGTTGAAACGTTATAAATCTCTGTTGTTCGTTCGTTGGAGGTTATAATAAATGTAAAATAATAGTAAAATTCTCTTATGTATGTATATGTTAGTTGGTTTATTTGATTTGTGAAATTTGTATGTGTTTAAATTGATTGAATAATAATTAAATATTAAAGCCCGTTGGAAAACCCGTATTCTGGGAGAGCTGCCTCTATTCCATATTTATCTCTTTTCTACAAAAATTATATCTTTTTGATTTCCCCTGAAAATGAAAACATTCATTGTACATACCTGCGTCCTACATAAGTACATTTGTTTATATGCCTCTATGCCTGTATGCCTGTATGCATATGTAATGTGTATTTATCTACATATTTTTAATCTTTTGCACTTGTATAAAAAATGATTACGCACCAAAACTCATTCCTCAGCAACTTGTTGTATCATTAAAGATTTCCACTAAATGAACATCTTTTGAGGCAGAAACAAAACTGTCATGACAACAAGGGCTGATTTAAGTGACATATGACAGATCATCATTCATTGAAGTAGGTAACAAAAAGAAATATATATTCCACCTGTATAGAAAAAAAAAATCTCCCTAATTTTGTAGTCCATTTGCAAGCTTTATCAAATACAGTATTGGTAAGGTACATATACATTAATAGACGAATTTAGTCAAAAAAGAAATCCCGATCCCATTAATGCCAACTTGATCTAGTATTTCACGCATTGATAGGTATTTTGCGAACCATGATAGATTTTTGCATAGGTTACATCTAACCGTACGCGAGCGTTGGACAGTTGGTTGACACACCGTCGTCGTCGTTGGCTGTAAAATGGCAAGGCTAGTCTTATATTCATATACATACTAACCCATCATTACCGTGACATTGAGTTGCCTTAATTGGTCTATAACTGTAAGAACGTAACAGTTTAATTGATGTGATGAATACTGACACAACACTATTTGCTGCCATGGTAATGATGTGAAAAGCACATTTTTATCTTTTATGTCTGTTCAGTCGTATATCGAAAAGGGAATTCAAACTTTTCGTGCGACAAGTTCTTGAGTTTCAAATACGTTTGTAATGTAGGTAGGTACTGTTCTTACATATTATGACATGTTGATGAATTTGATTTTCGGAGTCAATTTTAGTATGAAAATAGATAACAATGACCGGATGCGAACATTTTAAATGAACTTTTTGATATAGTTGCATACGTAATCGGATTACTCGACGATAGTTGCAGGAAATTAATACATCAGATTTTTTTGGTTCAATAAGTTGATGTAGAGAATTTTTCAATTTCACATTTTTTATGCTTTGGCTTTTTTGGAAGTAGGTAACAAAATGTTGTCGTTAAGTTATGTGAAATAAATGCGTTAGTCTTTTTTATGCATTGCAAAATACATAAGGTACTTATGCTTAATATATTTTATTTATTCACAATGTGACACAATTTTTGACATGAATAATCTTTGGTATTTTATATTGCCCACTCGACCATAATTATAATTAGAGATAAACATGGCAATTCGCATAAGTGTTATACAAAAAAGTGTATAGGTTTGATTAACACAAAAAAAATCCTTTGGAAGTCAAGTTTAGGTGCAATTTGTTTTATTTGATATTAAACCTTATTAAAAATAAAGAACTTGATGTACAGATTTGTGAAAAAAGTGGGTAAATTGAAAATTTCCAAAGTAAATTTGAAAACGTAAGAAAAACTAAATTTTTCAAGAATTGCATTTTTAACACGCATTATAATTTAAAAAAATAATTCACAAAAATTCCATTTGTTCAGAACAGAATATAATTTTAGATTCACACATTCAGAGTCAGATTTGTAAGAAAATTGAAAAATATATAGTGCTATAATTTTGAGTACGTCTCAAAAAAGCGGAATGGCGGAGAAGATTCTAAAATCGGAGTAGGTATATTTTTATTTAACTCCATAACCAGTTGCTAGAACTTAATAGTTTTATATGAGTCTCCAATGAAGATTCACCATATTGGTTGTTTGCCACAATTAAGGAGTGTGGCCCTTTTGGTGGGAGATAAACGACCCGCCATGGCAGTAAATTTCTAACAGAATCTTACCACATTCCAATATTTATAAGTATAACCCCCGGTCATACATTGTTTTATGACAGTTGTAGATAATACAACAAAATTGAGAAACAGAAATCATACAGCAGAACCCTCAATATCATACAATGTAAGGTGTGTACGGATCTGATAAATATACATAATATAATAAATAAATAGCATAACTATTTTCTTTTCATAAGTTAACATTTTTTTTTGTCATTACATGGTATACAATATATTTTCAACTTTCGGTTATTTTATTATTATTATTTTGTTTTGACGACGAAATTTCACATTTTAATCAACTCCACTCACTTTTTTATCCGATTACAGAGGCTTTCCAGAGTTCTAGACTATATACATACATAGTTACGCCAAAATACAAAGGAATTCAAGGACTAACTTTCTATACCTACACATGTATGTATATACATTTATACATACATATGGTTAAATTAAAAATTTAAATTGTACATACAAATAAATAAGTTATAAAAGTAGCAAGTTTTAAACTGAAATTTAATTGATTGTGATTGTCCTGCTAAGTGGTGAAGTATTTTTTTTTCTCATTATTGCAAAAGGAAAGTGGACGCTGTATAGTTGATGGGTGATAAAATAGAAAACCTTTCCTGCAATTCGTATCTATGTTCACTTAAGCAGTTTTCTGTGTATACTTTTTTATCTTATTTTAATTCCTTGTGTGAAAATTACCCAACGGGTTGCTGAGAATATAAACGGTCTGTCAATAAATATTATAGAAGATGGGGTCAGAAGCATTTTAAATTGCGATTTTTGGGTAAATTATTTAAGCTTCATTAGATTCAGTTTTTTTTTTAATAATATAAGTTCGATATTTTAAAACCCTTTTTTGGTTTCATTATCATGCCAATTTTGTTTTATGTTATCAAATCTCTTTTCTTTTTTTTGTACCTATACCTACTAATTTCTGTTTTTTTTTATACTTTTACTTATGTAGGTAGGCAGGTTTGTAATTTTAATTTCACGCCCATTCCAACTATATTTCATTTTATTATGTTTGTTTTTTTTAATTTAATTTTTATTTTTATTTTCATTTCTAATTTTATTTTTATTTGCATTAAAATAAATTTGTGCACATATTCATACAAAAAATGTGTGTACTATAATATAGAAAATATATAAAAAAACATTTTACTGGTTTTAAAGTAAAATAATAAAACTTTATACATTATAAAATATTTGCAGAAAACTTACACATTATTAAAGCAATACCAAGCAGCTTAAAAACTAAAAAAAAAGATAAATCTAAAACAGTCGATGGTAGTTAATGCTCAACGATCAAAACAACTAAACGGCAAACGCTATATCAACGCATAATTTACCTAAAAAACACGGTGAAGTATCAAACACATTTACAAAAAACAACTAAATAAAAATTGACAAAATGATTGAAAAACATAATAAAAAGAGTTTTCCTGTGGCTAATCATCGATCATTAAAAAGATATCATAATTTAAAAAAAAAATTATCGAAAAAAAAATTTTTTCGATCTTCCTGCTCTTAATTGATGAAGTTATAAAAAATAATATACTTTCATTTTATATACTTTATAACATTTTCCACAAAAAATGTTGCGAGCCTTTTGTTTATATTTATAAGAGGGATACTTAAAAAAAAACAAATGGTCGAAAATATAAGCTTTTCGCATAAAACTCTTAAAGGAAATAACTTACGCTTTTATCGATTTGTAGATTATTTGACCCTTTGTGAGAAATCATTACCATATTTTTTTACTTTTCCATCCATGGAGATCCATATGGATCAACCCATGAAAATAAAACGAAAAATCGAACTCGAGATTTTTATCAAACTTGACAGAACGATGATAGCGAAGTTAAAAAAGTGGGTCTCCCAAATCTGTCCGTCTGTCTAGTCTGTCTGTTTGTCTATCCGCTTGTCTACAGCCTAAACGGGTTGGGTCGATTTTCTTCAAATTTGGTATCTAGCGTTTTTTAGCATTCTCCCAACACCTGCCGTACCATTTTTTCTAGCAATTAATGAGAATCTTATTTTTTTCGAAAATGTGACCATTAAAAAAAATAGTGATTTGTTTTATAAATAAACTACCATTTTGTAAAAAAAATCATATAGAAAGGGTTATAAATAGTGGCTCCCATAGAACCATTTTCGACTTTTTCAAAACTGATTCAACTTATTTTGGACATTTTTTTTTAATGGAGATTATTTAAAAAAAGTTTTGTTTACCAAAATTTTGATTTTTTTCTTTTTGGTTTTTTAAAAAATGTTTCAAAATGTTATTAGATTTGTAACCTAGCATTAACATTATCTAGCAGATTTTAAACAAAAATTATTCGTATAAAATGACCAAGAATAACACGATACTTTCCATATTTCCAAAAAAATCTCATTTTTCTCGAAAAAGACTTCTACGATTTTGAAAAAATTTAATTTTGTATTAAAAAAAAAATTAAAATTATTTTTTGAAAATTCTGTTTCGAAAATGGGTAGATTTT
The DNA here is from genome assembly GCA_951394125.1 of Epistrophe eligans. Classification (NCBI taxonomy): domain Eukaryota; kingdom Metazoa; phylum Arthropoda; class Insecta; order Diptera; family Syrphidae; genus Epistrophe; species Epistrophe eligans. The sequence goes on from OX596028.1 coordinate 58,841,500, forward strand.
TTTTTTAACTTTATTTTTCAACTTATACGTATAATAAATAGTATGCAATTATATGCAACATGATGCTATATTGTTCATATTTATGTCACATAACACTTATTTCGCCATTTAAGAGTAAAAATGGAAATATTCAGTAAATTTGTCTTTTGACCAATTTTTATAAATAATTATAGTATCATGGTCATGTTATTGTTTTTTTTATAGAGGGTCACATAATGTGCAATCCTTTTCGAGTTATGTGAAAAAGTGAAATTTTCGAAATTTTACGTTTTTTGAAACGGCAATATTTACTAAAATATTTTTTTAATATTTTTCGATATACATATAGAGTGTTAGTCGTTGAAAAGTTTTGCGAAAAAATCTAGTCAAAACCAGATTCGGCAATGGATTTTTAAGCCATGTATTCACATTATGCGAAGGTAATTTATTTATTTATTTATTAACGTCTATAAGTTACAAAACTTTCTTAGACTACAAAATACTTAAAATAAAAGTACTTAAATATATAATATACAAAAAATGAGTTAATACATTATTAATTAATGGCCTCAAGAATACAATACTTAAAACTATTTCTATTTAAATCAAGATCGATCATAGATGCAAAACGATTGAAATTAACACAAGCATTCGTGATAGGTTCATTACGACCATAATTTGTTGCATGACGAGCTTAAAAACTTTCACATCCATTTTTTCTGCAGTAAAAGTGCATTTTGCTATTCCATTCTGTTCCAATTCGTGAAAATTAACACTCGTTTTCAACTTTAGTTTAAATTTTTGTTATTTATTCGATTATGAAATTGTAAGTTTTTCATGTTCGGTTTTATTATTAAATTCTAATTCACAATGAAACGAAGAACGGAAACGAGATTTCGTCACAGTTGTGATTTGTGAATCCAATATCAAATATAGTAAGCACACGAGGATACCACGTACTTGCAACAATGAAATATGTAAGTAGGTATACACAGAGGGTAAAACGAAATTCCAAATCACTATGTTGTGTCAACATTATCCTAGCTACCTTCTTGCTAGTTTATCTTTGATGTGAGATCAATTGAATGAAAACATTATAATACGTAGTATGTATTCCCCGATATGGCATTTTATTTAACCCAATCGTAAAGTGGTTACAAGGAGTAACGCATCCGCACCCTGCTGTTGTGCCACGATGGAATATGCTGAATAGCATCGTCAATGTTTCATAATAAAAACGGCTCAATTTTTTACGATTGCATCGCTCATTTGAAAGCAGTTAACCGCGTAATTGGTACACGTGGCATACGCGTGCCACAGCGCAGTTTGGCTATGTGGCCTGCCAAATCGCTGCCTAAAGTCAAAGCTCTATTAGATTGGAATTATCCTATGGGACCTGCTTGCCACAACGCAACTGGTTACACATGATAATGCAACGAATAATAATTCCATTATTTCAACGGCCAGCGTTGTGGCATTTAGGTAAATGTTTTCTCACCAAATAAATCGTTATAAGCAGCAATTATATGGATGTAGGGGGAGTGAATAATTGATTTTCTATGCCTGTCAGTTTTGTAAATGAACTAAAATTACTTTGGATGCAATTTTCTGTGCAGGAGGTTTTTTATGGAAATGATGATTTCTTCTTTGAAAAATTATATGTATATTAAGCGGAGAATGTTTGTCATTTTGATAATCATGATGGTGTGCTTTTGATAGTTTGGGTTTCCCTACAGCCCAACAAAAAATATCAAAAATACTTATTTGAAAAAAACAAATGTGTGGAAATAGAATTTCAAAACTCATAATCGCACATGTGGCACTAGTATCAAAGAATTATTACTCATTAATTCACCTCAAATAATGTGGTATGATGTTAAAAAACTTAATTTACTATGTTTTCTATTTTTATGTTTAAAATACTATGTACAAGGATAAATACTACTACATAAAAACTAAAATTGCACAAAAACTCAATTTTACAAAAGCAGTATAAGGTAAAGATTAAGTATGAACGAGTAAGTATATAAGTGAGTTAGAACGTCTATCTTGTAGCTTGTAAAGAACAAATATAATTTAGTTGACATTGACAAATATAACATGGCAAATTAAGAAAACCTACTTAGCAGTCAACACAGTCAAAAAATATTGGGCTTTGGGGCACCATTCGTTAGAACCGTTTGGAATACAGTTTCGAAAATTAAGATTTTATAATTTATTTTATTTATAGAGTTTTAAAAGAGTCTCTAATAAGTTCTGTAAACATGTTTAGTGCTTCTTGGGGGAGAACATTTGAGGCAAAATGCGTTGTATCTTCTGCCAAACATGGCCACTTTGGTATTGTACTCAAAATGAGTTAGGTCTAACATAAAAATATTAAAAAGAATGGATTCGATCCGAGCACAGAGCCTTTTAGAACTCCATAAAAAATTCGCAGTTCCAGTTTTTTATTTTTTCAAAAGTTCCATACAATTTTCATAAGGTCAGGAAAATTAAACAGAATTTGTTTGTAGACAGGTCCATCGTGCCATATTGGTTTTGAAGGCTTTTTCAATATCTAGCAAAACTAAGTCAGTCAATTGTTTTGCATTAAGGCTGTTTTTGACATACTGCTTTATTCTTAGTATTTGATGATTAGTGGAGGGACCTGCTCTTGTTCAATTTTTCAATACGATATATGTATGTATATATATAAGCTTCCTCTAAATGATTTTAAATTTCATCCAAATCATTGAAGCCGTTTTCGAGAAACAACGTAGGTATATAAGAAAAATGGATACAAGAAACAAAGATATAAGAAAAGTGGGCGGATTTTACTAAAAGTATTTTTTTAATTTTTTGCTTGCTAATATAAACAAATATCCAAAATTTCTTCCAAATCATTCAAGCCGTTTCCGAGAAACAAGGATATAAGGAAAATGGAGGTAAAACTGGGCTTGGCCGCCTAACTTTTTTTCTGCAAGAGTCTCGAATATGAAAACTGAGATTTAAGTTCTTTAATATCATGAGAACCACCCTGCAAAATTTCAGCTTGCCTCTAATTTTTTCTATTTCAAACCTTAACTTTCTTGGACTATTACCTACGACTTCTGTCAACAGTTTTCTTGGACAACTGTACATTGGGTTATCCGCTTGGTGGGTTCCAAAGGTCTCCCTCTTTACATCTTCTATTTAACCGCATATAGGTAATGTAAAGTTAAATGAATATATGTACATAGAAATTAAAGGGATATTTTTACGGAAATTAATTAAAATAATTATAAAAAAATAATTTAAATCAATGAAATTCAATAGTTTTGGGTTAAAATATGCATAGTTTTTAAGAGCTTATAGTTTATTTTCTCTATCATTATGAATTTTCAAAAAATTTTAAATTTAATATTGTAGATGTAACAAATCTTATATTTTGAGCATCTCTTAGTAAAGTTGCAAAAATTGAAAACAAATTTTTTTTCCAGGTATAATTTTGTACCGACTGTACATGCGAAATGTAATCATAAGAACTTGGGCTTACTAGGCAATATCTATTAAACTATTCTTAACTTGTGCAAACTCATTGTGCTAGGAATTCCTACAAATTTGTTTTTAGCGCTATTTTATCGAAGCAGCAGTTTTGAAATTTTGTGAAAAAAATTAATTCGTTGTGTTTTTGCAAAAAAAAAGATTCTCAAGACATGGAACCTGCAGCTTTTGTTTTTTTTTTAACAAGTACCAATTTTTTAAGCGAAGAACTTTCAAAAAGATAGGAATACCATCTTTTCAGTTTAATGCTTTATAATCGACTATATCAACGCTTCAGTATGTGAATGTGATACCTACTCTTTATAATCAACTCCGCAAAGCCCTCTTTTATCGCTCTCCTCTACTCACGCATCTCCTGCTTCAATATGTGTTCACTCTAAGGAAATTTTATTCTATATATGTATATAAATATATAAAAATGAATCCCTGTTTCCCTTGGTCACGCCATTTTCATTCATTTTTTATCTTTAAGTTTTCTAATATTTACTTTGTAGAAGGTTCTTACGGATAGAAAACTGTGTAGAAAAAATTATACAAATAATCAAATGGTAAACATTTTAGAATCATGAAAAGAATAGTAGGTAGTATAAAATTATTTCCCCAAACCAGGAATCTATCAATCGAAAAATCATTTGTCAGTGCACACTGCAGCATGCATAGTCGATGCGATCGGAGTTTATCCTGTTTTTAGTTTGTTGAGTGGAGTTATTTGAGAAGTGTTTGTGCTTAGCAGTAAGATCATCGCAATTACGCCTTATATGAAAAGTTTAATTTAATGTAGATTTTAAAAATGACACCAATTACACAAACCATCAACTTAGGCAAAGCCGGTTGGTCCAGCTAGTTTTCAATACATTTTGAGGAACTTAAGTTATATCAATTATTACAATATTTGAATCGTTTGTGTGAACAATACTACCAAGGAAAAGTTTTGTTCAACAACACTGTTCCAAACAAAAATTTTGTTGTTTACTCAGTTTACTCAGATTCACTCAGTATACCTACATTACCAATATCAAAAATTGAAAACAAATAATATCCCACTTCACATATACTATTGTGGAATAATTTAGGTGTGATTTATGATAACATGGCACTGCGTCCAAGCAGAGACCTATACATTTATACAATTATGCATGACAAACAAAACTCCTGTTTGCCTGCTTCTGTCACTTATTGTTCTTTCAACCAATATATACAGTTATCAGTCTGACGGGATGCGTGATGTTAAATGAAATAAAATGTCCAACTCTTCTGCCGGAACTTTTATTCAAAATAAACGATGTATCTGCAAATCGGATTAAGAAATCCGTTTTTCACATAATTGAATGTTTTTGTTGTCAAAGTGAGGAACAAATTTAAAATTTTACACTCGACTTAGCTCCCATACAGGAAAAGAGTCTTGACGTGAAGCTCTATATGTGATTGTAAGCAATAAAAGTGTGAGCTAGTTATTAATTTTCAGTGAGAGCGAAAGTGCTTCTATCTGGTTTCTGTATTGTCACAATACTCGTATATTTCACATTAGATCCCAATGGAATCTGGGATTAGGTGTAGATATGCGGAAAAGTCGGATCAGCATAATTCCATCTTGCAGCAATGTCACACAATCGGCAGAAGAATCAACGAAAAATAAAAAAAAAGAGAGCTAGGGTGTTTATTAATTTCTGAGTTTGGGAATGTATAGCGATATTTCTATAAGGAGGGGTGCATCTAGTGACAATTTATATGTATAGGTATACCTTCTTTACGTCTTTACTATACGACTTGGTTTAGCATTTTCCTTCCTATTGACAATGGACCTGCGATATTTATAATTGAAGAGGTGGAATAATTTATTCAAACAACGATTCTTCACTTCAGTGATTCCTAAAAAGTTTCAAAACATGTGCACCCTCCAATTCGATCCTGACAATTAAGTTGTTTACGATTTGTTCGAATGGCATTTTCGATCGAAATTAAGTTTGGTTAGATACGGAATGTTTTTGTTGTGTCTGGTGTGCGCTTGTGATTGAATAACTTAACTCAAGGGGTGGACAGAGTGAAGTTTTCTTTTTTATCATTGAATTAAGAAGGGATTAAGCGAAAAGTTATTGTATTTGTTTAATTGAATTTCGAAATTCTCAGCTACTCGGTGTGTACAATGTAGGTACAAATATATGTCACTGTAAAACTCCAAATTGTGGAAAATTTATAATTACTTAGACTATCACCACTAATTTTTCAGCAACATTCTAAATGTTTTGTTTTCATACACAGACAGAAATTTTTCATAAAAAACGATGAATATGTTCGCACTAGATATTCGTCATGAAATCTATAGATGAACTGAACTTAAACAAAAATTGCGTATTGGCAAAGGTCAAAGCAGCTAAATGATGAATCCAAGTGAGATCGCCGTGACGAAACACCAAATTTTTGTGGACTAAAGGCTTTAACGGCCTTTTGAATGTCTATTTTATCGATTCGACAAATCGAACGAATAATAATTTCTTCCAATGGAAAGTTAAAAATTTTGACATATGAGCGGAGATTGTGTCAAAGAAATAGTTCTGATAGAAACTTATAATATTCAACCATTTCAAAGAATTTCGTTTCAGTTATTTTATAATTGAATTCAATTATTGCAGAATTGACAAAAAATTTTAAGTTGAATTTAATAAACTTACCCAAATAAGTATGGCATTCAGTCAAAACTCTCACATTAGCCTCGTTTTATTATCCCCAATAACCCATATCGTTCACCCCGATATATATAATAAAACGATACGGATACAAATGAAAACAATGTTGTATGCTTATCTCTTTCTTCCCTATGTATATTTATTTTTCATGTAGATACTGTCTTTTTTTAAAACTTTTCTTACCATTTAAAAAGATTGAAAAGCTTTAAAATCCATCCAAGAGTAAAACTTATTTCTGGATCCATAAAGGAAACCCCGAGAGAAACCTAGATCTAATGTTGTTTTTGTATTACGTGTTAAAAGATAACCCAGACCCGTAGATAATAAAACGCGGCTATTATGCAATTCAGTCGCAGTGTGTCTTTAAATCAGAGTGTATATAACGGTATAAATTTAAATTTAATTTTTCAAGTATGGATGGAATTTTTCTCTTACACTTACAAAAACATTTCTGAAAAAAGCCTAAAAGGTGATAATTCATGCAAAAAACTTAGCAAACATACCATTTTTGACATTTATAAATATAAGGGAAATTTCTCACACATTTTATGATACAACAAAAAATTAAAAAGGGTGATTTTAACTTAAATTAAATTAGAAAGACATTGCTAAACTTATTTAAGATTAGCAAAATCCTCATTTCAAAATAGTATAGGTATCATACTTAAAATGCTTTAACATCGTACTAAGGCGAGTAAAATTTTGCGCCAATTTTCTTTTTCAATTAAAAAAATCTACTCCACAATGCACATATTTTTTAAGAATAGTCGCAGCTTTTTTTATATTTGTAATAATCTTCTTTTTAATTCTTTCTTATTTTTCCTCATCGCTTCTCCAAAAAAGATAAAAGGAAGATCTTAAATTATGCTTGTCTTAAATCATTTGATCTGTTAAATTGGCTTTTTTTCAATGCATGTCCTGTTTGTCTGTGCCGACAAAGTAAAAGCGCATCGAGTGTAGTATAATTTTAATTTTGCTGTTTGATGACTTAATTGGTGGCGCTTATTCTGTCAAATAGGGTAACCTTTCACAATTTTTTTTTTTCAAAGTAGACAATCGTAAAAGATAAACAACTTCAAAAGTTCTGGGTGGGCTGAGTTCTTTAATGATATATGCAGAAAATATTTTTGCTTATGGCATGTGTTGGATTTAAAAGAGTGAACCCTTGAAAGCGACAGTTATTTGCTTGGGAATTGGGATATGCACCTCTATAGAGAGAGAAATCATAGGAAGCGGGATGGAAATTATGTCGAGTTTCTACTTAAGATTGTGCTATAAGTTCAACATGAGACCAAAGTTGCAAATAATTCTGTCTTACAAAATTATATAAAGCAAAGTCTCGTCTCGTTCTCGCCAAAATTGAAAAAAAAAAATCAATTTCGTTTTGGCATCGGTCCCTATATAAAATTCTGGAATTAAGTATATCTATGTATGTACCTGTCCTGTGTATTATTTATGCAAAATTATGGCGACCTTCGAAATATAACTTTAAAGTTTAACTATGTATATTAGGTATAAGTAAATAGATGTTGAACTCTTGTACTATAACTGCGTGTCAATGTTAAGATATAATTAAATGCAATTTAATTCTTTCATAATTCTCTATATAAAAGCACTCAAATTACATATATTAAAAAAAAACAACTACAATTTAACCACTCTAATTGTAATTGAAGTAAACTCGATTAAGAACCGCATGCGACAATCACATACTAATTTCTATTTATTCGTTTATTTGCTTTACGCAAGAAACAAAATCCAACACTTGACATAAACAAGGTCCCAAGTGGCATCTAGCCTCTTTCATAGCCCAAAGTGTTTATATTTCATTCGTTTGACATAATGCAGGGAGCTTAGGCCATGAAGTATTAGTTTTTATGACATATATCCCATCTCGATTACGAACCGTTATTTTATTTATTTGCTTTAGTTTGTTGAGAGGAAATCCCAAGGACTATTAATGTACATTGTACAAATCATATAAGACTGAGAATGTATTCCTATATTGCCTATGCCAATGCAGAATGTCACCAGGGAGCATTCTTTCAGAAAATTTGACAGAAGCAACATGGAACAATAACGATATCGCAACACACAAAGAAGAGGGTGAAATCGACTCAAGGAATGAAGGGATTTATTGGTTCCGCATCTAGTCTTTTAATTCGATGTTTTTTGTTCGAAATATTAGGAGGATGAATTGCATTTTGATGATGGCTCACATTATGTCAGTTGAAAACCTTACGAACTACCTCAAAAATAGATATAATCGGGCAAAAGAAAAATAAAATAAAAAAATGGAAGCTTCGTTTCTGTTGGTATATACCAAATGAAGGGGTGAGTGTGATAATGGTGACATCTGTGCTTTAAATTACAGTAATATTAGAACAGTCCTTGGGGCATTTTAAAAGTTACGAAGATGAGACTGAAGCTATAAATGGACATTATGTATTTTGTACATTTTAAATCAGAACTTACATATATATACATAGTTATATGGGGTGGGTTTATATTCATCATTATAATGAACTTTCACATTATTTCAAAAGAATTGAAGATTCAGGGTATCTATTATTTGAAATAATATATGTATCTAACTTCGAATACCTCATGTATTATATTACCTCCCTGGTTTATAAAAGATATGGCTCAAAATTTTAAACAAATAGGTACCTATTATCCTTAACAATTAATTGTTAATTATCCTTAAACTGAGCGACACGATTATTATAACATTTCTATTCTATGCTATTTTAAGAGATTCTCTCACTTTTTCGCAAAATGCAGTAAGTACCACTGAAAAAAACTTTTTTATTTTAGGTGCAATGTTTCTATAACTAGGTTTCGATAAAACTATTCAGCTGAATTTATAAACGCATAATAGCGAGTGTATAAGTGTGTTCTGTTTTAGAGGTACCTATAGAACTTTGAAATGGAATTAAACAAAGATGATTTTTTTAATGACATGAAATTTACTTTATTCGAGAGATAATCTTCTGGCATTATAATTTAAAAATGATTTCTGGCATATCACCGCCACGGCTGGCTCGGACGTAGTATAATCTGGAGGTTCAATTTTCGATGACTTTTTCCAACATTTGTGGCCGTATATCGGCAATAACGCAGCGAATGTTGTCCTCCAAGTGGTCAATCGTTTCGGGCTTATCGGCGTAGACTTGCGACTTCACATATCCCCACAGAAAATAGTTAAGCGGCGTTAAATCGCACGATCTTGGAGGCCAATTCACGGGTCCGTAACGTGAAACTATGCGGTTACCAAACGTTTCCTTCAATAAATCAATTGTGGCACGAGCTGTGTGACATGTTGCACCGTCTTGTTGAAACCACAGTTCCTCATAGTTGTTCAATTGATCAACGAAAAAGTCAGTAATCATGGCTCTATAGAGGTCACCATTGACTGTAACGTTCTGGCCAGCATCGTTTTTAAAGAAGTACGCACCAATTATTCCACCAACCCATAAAGCATACCAAACACAAACAGTCAGTTTTTGCGGATGTGTGGAGGTGTCGCAACATACACTTGAGGATTATCATCACTCTAAATACGGCAGTTTTGTTTATTGACGTATCCATTCAACCAATAGTGAGCTTCATCGCTAAACAAAATTCGTTTATGAAATGAATCATGATTTTCAAAATGAATTTGCAAAATTTGGAAGCGTTGTTCAGGAATCAGTCTATTCATGTTGTAATACCAAACCAAACTAAAAATAAATCACTTGACAGCTGTCAAAATGGCCGCCAGTTAAAATAGTGTTGCCAACTTAAAGTTCTATAAAAAAAAACACCCTTTACAATGTTTATAATGCCTCTAAACGGTAAAACGATATTTAAAAAAACTTATGCAACGTTGAATAAAGGCATTATAAAAGTTAAACTCGTTTAAGTGTGTGGTGTAGTCTCCATGTTGTGTGATATATATGTAAGGAAAATTAAAGAAAAATATAAATAATTTATAGAATTAAGGAAAAACTTTGTTTTATTTTATTTTATTATATATTTAATAATTTCACAACATTTAATTTTTATTTATTTAATAATTCATCATCGGGCTAATGCTAACGGACTCTCTGACTGAGTGAATGAAATACAAAATTCTTTTAATTAATCAATAAACATGAATATTTTTCCACAATATTTTACTTTATTTATAAACAACACAAATGACAATTAATCACAATAATAAGAAATACAAAAGAATTAATTTCACTGCATGTCTGCATAAATTTCGTTCCCATTTATGTCTATTTGCCCTGTTATGTTACCCAAATTAGTTGTAGATCACTCCTTAATGATGTTGTTTCTTATTTTGTTGATGAAAGATAATTGGCGCCTTGCATTGCAAAAGGTGGTGATAAGAGTTGAGATTGCGAGTCTGTCAGAACTGGGGTTTGTTAGATTTTATTGTTATCGCTGTAGCATTGAGTTGGGAATAGCTAGCACTTTGGTAGAAAATCGAGAAATAATAAATAATAATAAAATAAATTATAAGACAATGAGCGTATAGATTTACGGAAATAGGACAAAGATGAGCGAGTTTTTTGAGCGAAGAATAGAGTTTATTTTTGTGATTCGATTTAGCTTAAACCAAGAGGGTACCTAGCATCCTTTAGTTGGGTAATTCTTTGATATTCTGTAGGTATTTACTAACGCCATCGATGGCTTTCTTTTGAGTATGAACACACTTATTGAGGTTAGAGTTTTTTCAGCAGATGAGGGGAGTTATTACTAATTTGGATTATTAAAGTGAAGGTTATGAAAACATTGAAATTTAATTCGTTTTAATTTAGGTATATTGGTTTTTCATTTTTTTTATAAGGTTGATCTTCATCGAGAAAATCAAAACTACCACTCATGCGGAAATACGTGGCCCAGGGCCCAGGGGCCATTTGAAATTGTTTGTGTTGTTTCTTGAGTTAAATAAGAAACGGAGCAAAAAATATTGTATGAAAATAGCGGAATATCACTTACGAGATGAGCCTGCAGATACATGCTTTTATACCCCTGACTTCTTCTTCTTCTTCGTACCCATGTCATGCACAGTTATTCACAAAAAAATAAAAATGAGTAAAATTAACAGAACGTTTTTTTAAAAATAAAATTAGCTGGTGTTAGGCTGGTAAGAACATTAGATAATAAATGTACCTAATCTTTGCACATGTCCACAAGTACCTAAATAGTTTTTACCTCGTTGTTTAAAAAACTAACCCTCCTATTAATTAATATAAGTACCCCTAACAACGGTGAACACATGTCAACTTGTATATGTATATGTATCTACAAAAAAATATGAATAGCCTATGACATGATGTGAAAAGGATAACGTTTAGTCACCAAATTTGGCTCTCAAGGAATGGATAACTTTTAAACACATGCAAACACTTCTTATAGAACAGTTAACTACATAATGATCACAGTTTTCATAAATAAGTGCATTTACATATGTACATATGTGACACATGAATTAGATTCATACTTCAATTTGATGAAGTGTGATAAAGACTGTAAAGTTTTAATAAGGCAAAAGTATATGTTTTTTAAAAAGAAAAGCTATTAAAAGGAGAAGTTCTATACCGTGTGCCAGCTAACACGTGTGTTGAGAAACGGATAACGTTCTTTTTTATTAATAAGGCTGCTGTACGAAATTTAAAACTCAATGTAAATACTTTTCGTATAGCTGTTGCTACATCATAATACTGTCTTACAGCCCTATTCTGCTTAACGTTCGTGTGCATTTTTGCATTTCTGCTAGGAGGAAAACGAATATTCCAAAAACTATATAAATAAATTGGGATACAAATAAAATTTTAACAAAAAGATTCTCTCAACAACTTCAAAAATTACTATTGATAGAGCTTTGAACACGAAAGATTCAGGAGTTTAAAGAATAATTTGTGACAAATAAACAATTCACGTGAATCGAAAAATTCGTTCAGATTGAATAGCACAATAGGGCTGTTAATTTGTCTCCATAAATCTGCTGTGTTATCTCAGGGTAAGATAAATATTTTCTAGCTTTCCATTCAGAACTAATCTAGAATTTATTGGAACGGGTCGTTATTCGAAAATAAATTCTGTAAGCACATTACAAAATTCTGTATCAAAATTCTGGAAAATTTCAAAAAATTATTTTGTTGTGTACCTTTGTAGTTCTTACTCAAAAAACAGAATTCGTGTTTTAGTTATCTTGCATTTTTAAATGTGAAACCGTGCGTCTCGGTCGGTGCGAATGAAACTTTTTTTTTCCTTTATCCTATTATCCCTTTAATCTCTTACCTAATACATAGGTATATGTATATGTACCTACGTGTGTGAACATCAACTTAACTCTCATTTTTTCGCAAATCAAAAGAGTGATTAATTTTTTGTACGTAACTTATTAAAGCAATTAAATAGCAGCTAATTATTATAATACTCGGGTGATAGTTTAAGTTTTACGCGATCGGGTCCAAGTAATGCCTATTAATTAACCCTTGATTCCAACTTCGGACTTCGGTAAGATTTATATAGATTCCTTCGAAATGAAGTTTCTCGATGAATTCGTTGTTACATAAATTCTATTACTTACCCATATGCATATGAAAATGCACTTATTTTAAAAGAAAACAGGTTTTAATTTCAATAATATTTTTCTTATGTACTATAATTTTATTTTGCATTTATGCTACGTTATATTTACAGCAAGAACAACATAATTGTTTGTTTGTTTTTTTTTTTTTAAATCATAAAATAATTACCGCTTAAATATTATAGATATATGTAGGTAGGTACATTACGTACAACATAATTTTTACAAAAAAAAAACATGAACTAGCTACACCGTTTTATATTTGAAATTGACATGGGCGAAATTGACAATATTAATAATAAAAATAAACAAAAAATAATAACTACATGTATGTATATATTCAATTGTATTTTGCACAAATCCCGGCATGTTTTAAATGTCCATGTACGTTGACATTCTGTATTGGAGATTTCTTACAGTTTGTATCGTATATGCGGTGCCGGTGGCCAACCGTAAAACTAAGAAAGTCATTAAAGAAATGCCAAATTATAAAATTTTTGCTTATGTAGAAACTTTTTATGCGCCCCGCAGTACCAGGTTCTTTTGCCGATGGACATACTTCGTTTTTTTCCAAATCATGCGAAGGGCGTTAATGTACACTCATGGCGATAAATTGTTATAAATTTTCATTTTTCTAATCTCGTTACAGTGTTCGTTGGTTGAACTGCTTTCTTCTGTCAAATCCTTTTGGTGGAGAGATTGAAGTATTGGCCACCGGTAGCTTGACACGTTTTCTTTCCAATTTTAATTTTGTAGTCCCCAATATTAGATACATAATTATCCTTACAACTAATGATCGAAGCTAAAACGTAATCACAATTTACGGTCGACTGGCTGGGTAATACACGCCTTGACGCCTTTGTAAAGACAATGCTGATGATAACATCGACCTACTCAATTATGAGTGTGAGTGACTCAGATGGTGAGCACCAAGAGGATGAAAATAAGGTCCATAGGGTGGATAGGGAACGGCATGGGGGTAAAGCAAACTACTTGCATAGGCGCCTGGTCCAAATGATCCGCTGTTCGGGGGTGGAATTGTCGGACTGTTCACATCCATACCAGGATTTTGTTTCTTCCATTTCGTTCTGCGATTTTGAAACCAAATTTTTACCTAATGAAATTAAATTGAAGTTGTGTATATATATTTTTTTTTTAAATAGAATATTAACCCTTACCTGGGTTTCTGTCAAACTTAAACTCAAAGCCAAGTTCAATCTCTCACAAACAGACAGGTATCGTGTGGTCTTGAATTTGTTTTCAAGCGAAACAAGTTGCTCGTAAGTAAATGCAGTTCTGGCTCTACGTGGCTTTGAACCACCACCACCACCACTATTTCCTCCAGGACCTTTTCCGTCACTCGAGCTTCCACGTGAGTTTCGGCTTCCGCCTTTTTTGGAATCAGTTTCGCTGGCTCTGTCGTCGATATCACTGCTCATTGCATCGTCACACATCTCATCATGGTCCATGTCATTGATATCCTGAGCTGCAATTCAAAAGCAAAAGAGTATTTTATTGAGTTAGGTTAGATTAAGACGTGGAAATACATAATAATAATTAGTTCGCTTTTGTAGGTTCAAATGAATATATGTGCAAGTGCTTTCAGTTAAAATTAAACGATGTGAAGGTAACTCTATACCTACTTGGTACAACAATATACGTAGCAGGAAGTCTGAAACATAAAATACCTACCAAATTTCCAAAAAAAAACAACCTCATTGGAAGATAGTCAAGAATTAAATTAAAACGATTTCACTGATTAATTGAAGTATTACTTTATTTAACTTTATTTGTATTAATAATTTTCCATCAAGTAACGTATAGTTGTTAAAATGTAATAAAACAAGTTTTATGAAAAATGTCAACAGATTTTTTGTTTTATTTGAAAGACATCAATATGATAATATGTGTCGGGTGCAGCTTCGCTGTTTGGCAGGCAATCGAAAGGTCTAATTTGCTATGATTTAGGTGCAAAGGTCAGTCAATTTGAGCGATGCATGGCACGGGTTATGTTGAGTTTGAGGGCAGCTATGCGGAATTCAGATTTTGATGCCATTTTTTTAGAAACACATTCTGCACAAATCGCTTTTGTCCAATGTAAAGTACATATGTAAGTTGTTGCAGAATCTTAGAGATAAAATCAGTTTTTGTATAGAGCCTTATGCAATTTTTGTTTGTTTTTTTTTTTTGCTAACGGACATAATTTTTCTCATTCGTGCGTACAATTTTTACGCTATATGGAGAAATATTCATAGAATTTCGTCAAAATTCACTTTTTTTAAAAGTAAAATAATAGAATTAAGAAAAGGATGCCATATTAAATTTGTTCGTGCTACCGTGCTATGAAGAAACTGCCGTGTCAAAAAAGCACGATCGTACTACATCGGAAACGCTAGTCTGACATATCCAAATCGCTCGTTCCTAATGTCCATTGGGTGCCAGCTTTGTTAGCACTAAGCCCCCATTCTGTTGAAAATCCGTCTTGGCGGGTGTAAGGTTTAGTGTTGAATTTACTTGTTAATTTTATTCTAATTTAATTAAACTTAAAAATTAAAAGTCTTAAGCCTTCTCACATGAAAAATCAGATAAAATACCTATCAATAACATTCCAACCACTAATCATCATAATTTAAGATTATTTTCGCGCTTGGCCTCACAACATGAAATTTCTAAATTAGGTACTCATCAACACCAAACCACTTAACTAGGTAGGTAGGTAGACATTGTACAATGAATATAGGTAAATAGATACTCGTTGCTATAGTTAACCCTATCAACTCTACCCTAATTGTGGTCCCATCAATTTAGCGCAATTTATAATGCGCTCGCATTTAATTGAATAATACTCAATCGGAAATCAATCGTGCATCAGCACGAATCGTTCTGCATGCCGTCAGGACTCAGGAAATGTAGTATCCAATAGCAACGACTACCTAGGTATACCTACCTACGAGTGTTTATTGGAAATTGTCTTCCTCGACCCGCTAATTGAGAGAAACGAGTGCACAGCAGTAAACGTGGTTAAAATACTTGTAAGTGGTTTGACGCCATCATAAATAAGTGAAACGCCTATAAACACGTACAAGAGGGTGGTCAAACCAAAACATACCTCTATCTACCTCCCCGAATATATATACATAGTAATCCTTCGCTTTCAACCTCTTGCAGTATCCCCACGCACCGTATAGTGTTTGCAGTTTCAGGTGCAATGCCTTGCTGTCTGGGGTTCATGGTCCGTTGATAAAACGAATTTCCCCGCGCACAAACGACCAAAGGGTTCTCCATCAACAGTATCTATAGGTATATATATGATGATAGCACTGACTGGGGTTGATTCTGTGTGCTTTCCGGAATGGTTCCAGTTCAATTCGCTCCCGTCGACCGCAAAATCAAATTAAATGCGGCAGAAAGTAAGAATGGTAGGTATAGACACACATACCAATAAGTCACGTTCCTACATCACGTTACATTATAATACCTAGGGCAGCATAAACAAGCCGTAAATATAGGTAGGTATACCTATACAGAATTACAAAATTAAGACTTTTTTAATTGAAAAAGCTACAGAATTTGACGGAAAAAACATCTTTAAGATACCTTTTCAAAAACCATGCGGATCACAGAGCTACGAGTAAATACAACAGTTTTACAAAAACATAATATAGAGGTACCTACACGTAACAATAAAAAACAATATAGTGGTTATTTCTTTATCATTAATTTTGGCCAAGCCACAATCTTGAGAGTTTATAAAATGACCGATGCCTTTAAGCGTTTTTTTTTTTTCACTTTCCGATCCACCATTGACAAGGTCCATTTCTCTGCGATCTAAGACCTTTGCCCTAACAATCCTACACACTATAACCAATACTCCAATGGCTGCCAGAAAAAAAAAATTAAAAATTAAAAATTAAAATTAATTAAATTAACAGAAAAGGGGTGTCTTTTTTTTCTTGTGTCGAAATAGGTATGATATGATGTGTTGTATAATTGTAAAGTTCCATGAGTTTTGAATCACAGAAATTGAATGAATTATATTTTACGGGACTTAGGTACATTAATATTTATTTATGATGTTGAAATAATAATGTATAAAATTCAGCGGGCCCTAGTACCTACTAGTATTGAAATAATATTGTGGCTTCCATAACTGTGTATAGAAAATAAATAATATGAAATCATACAGCATTTTAACACAAATATGGAAATACCAATATGAGTGATTTCTAAATTTTTCAACGTTTATTTATTATATACCTACTATACAAACGTATAAACTCATATGAAGGTTGTTATACCTTAGATATTATAATTCCACTCCCAAAATTTGTTGTCTACTCTTAGAATATGAGGATAAAATATTAAATGAAACGTTGTTTATTGCTAATTAAGTGGTTAATTAACAGGTTTAGCAGAAAGAAAGTGAACCTTTTATTATACATATATCAAATACGTAGGTGTATACTATACAACATAAATACATGAAATATTAAGAGCTCGCATGTATGTGATGTAGGATGTAGGATATGTATATTGCGGATACTTATTAAAACAAGAGGAAACAGATCACGAAGTATGTAAAATACCCCATCAGAATTGCAATGCTGTACATATACATGTTTATATATCCAAATGAATTAACGGGTAAACATCAATTAATTAAGTTTTTCGTCGATAGTGTTGAAGTACAATTGATAGAAAACTCCACTTATATAGATAGGTAGTGTATAAATACCTATATAACTATACTTTATTCGAGGTAAGAAATATATAACCATTCATTTTATTATTTTAAACAGCTTATTGTGTCGCATGAACTCATCTTGAAAATGCTTCTACAACGCTTCGATGAGCTTTTGATTTATATTATTTTTGTTTTAGACGAACATTTATAAAGGGGTGAAACTCGATGGCTGCTTACCATCAACGAAAAATCTGAAAAAAGGATGTGCTAAGACGATTTAAGAACACAACAACTTCGGTAATTCCTTAAGGGGTTGTTTGGGATCTAAGTTAACAAGGTTGTTAAGTAAGGATTGCTCAAGGATATTTTATTGCCGAAAAGCGTAATCTGATGAATAATTATTTAATATTGCTATTTATTTATTTTTTTTTTTTTGGATGGTTAAATTCAGAAACGCATCGTTTCGGAAATGATTCATATAATCAATTTCGTCAAGTATTAATAAATGCATCAACACAGCAATAGTTTTTGTGTAACGATATACCTATACCATACCTGTACAATATTGCAAACTTAGGTACATGTATCAAATGATATACCTACGCAGATTTAAAGTTTATCCATTCACTTAGACAGGTGAATAAATGTTTAGGTTATTAATAGTTAGGACCAACTGATGCTGAGAATATGGAAAAAGCATTACTGCAAACATGTATATGTATAACGCTGATGACGAATAGACAGATTGTTCCTTTCAACAAGACGGCGGGCGTCGGTCGGTCTGTGTTAACCGTAGACCAACGATGTTGTGCACTGAACTCGGTGAAGTAAAGATATAGATAGGAATATAATTATAGAAAATAAATTTATATATATATAGATATGACTACTATAAGGTATCATTGTGGATTAAGTCCAGAAAAATCCAACATCGACCAATTATTTATTAGTTAGTTAGTTAGTTAGTTAAAGACTTTTATTTCAGTTTAAGTATTACAATGTTTTATAAAAAGCCTAATTGGTTTGGCCTTTGGCCGTCTACCAGGTTGACAATTATTTCAATAACATCATTGATATTTGCTTAACATAAAATTTTTTTTTTTTTTTTTTTTTGTTTCTTAAAAATCTCCCATTATAATACGGTTCCTGTATCGAAGTGCAGCTGTTGTGAATTTGTATAGAACTTCCCAACCAATTATTTATTATTTAAGTACATAACGGCAGATTTTGGAAAAAAACAGGAACTTCAAATCAATGACCAAAACATTTAGACCGACTTTAAGGCCGCGGATGGCAGCATCAATAAAAACGTTACTTATCTAACTTTTTCTGTTTCTTTCCTGTCAAAGTTTGTCAGTTTGATTAAATAAAACTAAAAAAAAATTTGTTTCAATATTTATCAGGTGCGGGATGTATAGGTATTTAAAAAGATAACAGCTTTTTTTTAAGTAAGTTTCTCTTTAATGCTTAGGATAGCAGCATAGCTTATAATTATTTTATTTGACGAAATATGGAAATAAAAAAATACAGACAAACACAAAATTATCAAAAGTTATGAGATCAAATCATTTCTTCAGCAAATTATTGGAAAAAAATTGATAGGATGCTGCCAATAGCTCCAAACACTATAGGGAATAATTAAAAAATTCAAACGGACTAGGTTTACTACAAAAAAAATAAAACCTACCCATCAAATGTAGGATAGGTTAGGTACTCTATTTTCTCTTCTTAAAAATTATTTCTGAAAATCAAATTTTATTCCATTCATGAATTTCCAAAAAATCATTCACATGATGAAGTTGATTATTGGAATCCAGTATACCTACACTGGATAGTGTATTCATATAAAATTTTGGAGGCAAATTGAAGAAATGTTATACTCGTGGCCGGTACCTTATAAAATATGGACTAGAGACTAGTGAAATGCCATTATGAAAGAGTTATAACAGTTATTGCCATTTGTTCAAAAACATAATGAACAAGACAGATACTGAGCAAGAGCAACAGACCAAGGGCAGAGCTTTATACTCACAAAATTTTCAGGTGCGCACAAAAACAAAAAAAACTACAGTGACGATGAAAGACCGTCATCATCAACGAGGTAAGCCATCGTTCAGATTTTGGTCTGAATGGTGGTAACTGGAAGCGTTTCGAGATCTACAAACGAAATCAACAACCAGCTGCAGTTACGAACGAGCTCGAATCATCGTTAATGTGCTTCACCATCTCCGTCCCGAAAATTGGATCGAGAAATATAAACCACTGTCTGCATTCTCGGTCCCAAATAGCGGTAACTGGTAGTGGCGCAAGCAAAACACCAGCTGCATTTCAGTCTTCAGATCGACCGACCGAACGAAAACAAAAGGAGCAACTAAAATTAAACCATGAGAAAACCTTTACTGAATGACAGTGTTGCCGAAAGTACTCCCATAGGAGTATTGTACTCCTTTCAACACCTCCGTACTCCTGTACTCCTCCTTTTACATTCGTACTCCTATTTTTTTTAAAGACCTAAAATATCTTACACTTGCAGCAAAGTGTAATGTTAACCTTAATAAATTTAATTCACTTCAAATTTAAATCAAATTTGGCAGCATCCAAACTGTCGTCAAAAAGGGAATTTCCCTCTTTCTTGTTTGTTTTTGTTTTTCGTTGGCGTGGACGTCTACGTTAAATTTACATCTGTCAGTTCGGTATTTATTTTATGGTTACCTCTTTACCTGAAATTTTGGTTTGGTGGTTGTTTTTTTTTTTTTAGCTCCGTAAATTTGTATGTATAGTTCAATAAAATGAAAAGGTTTGTTAATTAATGTTTGAAATATTGTAATTCCTGTTAGAAAAATTCAAAGTAAACTTTTATTGTATAGATATTTAGAGAAATTGGATTCCTTGGAGCAGGTAAAGGCAAAAAAAGGCAAATATAACTATGCATTACGCTATCTGCCACAAGACAGGTTTTGTGTGATAGAAAAGATATTTACTTATTTTTGTTCTTAGAATTAATAATTTATTTATTTATGTTTTTTTTTTGTAACTGATTTTTTTTCTTGATGATTTTTTTTAATAAAGTTTGAAGACTAAAAAATGTCTGTACTACTATTTTTTTCAAAATACTCCTCTTTTTTGGCTTCAGTACTACCTTGAAATATTTCTTCCCGGCAACACTGCTGAATGAAGATCTCTTCGTTCTGAGGGATATTTTACATTCGATCTCCATTCGTCTTTCCGACCAGTGTGGTTTGCCTACTATTTCTTTCAATAAAGTATTGCAAATTTAAAATGCGTTTCTATCACTATTAAAAGTGTGCGTGCAGGAGTGCGGAGGGCCCTGGTTTAGCGAGTCCTAGTAAATACTTCTATAAATGAAAATAAAACGTTCATAAACTGGCATTTCCTTGACACGGCGTCCTTAAAAAATTTACAAGACTAAATGTAGGTAGGTATAACAGTTATAAAAGTTTATCACCATAAAATGAAAATGTGCAATAACGAGTTTCGTGTGACTTGTAAATAAACTCTAGCTTCCCGAAGTACCTATCTATGCCCTTTGTACACCTAGGCCACATAAACTTTAGGTACCTTTGCAAACAAGACTGTTATAAATTGGCTTTTTTTAGTCAATTTCTTCAAAAATATATTTAGTTGGTATACCTACCTATTCAAAACCATATCTAGCTCTAATTGGATACATACCTACCGATTACTTTAATTGATGTTTAACGCCGGAGGTTAGCAATTCATGTAAGCTAAATACGTATACTGGGTAGTACATTCCTACATAAAATTAGCTGGGTACTTTTCATTTCGTAACTACATATGTGGATTATACCAACCTACCTACTAATTTTCAACAAATTATATAGATACCTACCTACCTATTCCTATTTCGTTACATAATAAACAAGTAAAAAGGATCTACAGGCACACTAACACATTATAAAACATAAATGTACCTACTTATACTTATCCACAGACAAAATCACATAATCAACGACCCCCCAGAGTAAAACAACAATTTAAATTATGAGTCGTTTTAAAGTCATAAACTTAATTACGAAATCAGAGTGTTAATTACCATTACCAGGGCTTTTTGCCATTCGCCATTTGCTATTATCCTCTGGTAAGTAAGTATCAAATTTAAACCCCCAAGCCCCAACCACCCCTTCGGTTTCCCCATTTGCCACTTAGCAATTTCAATGCAGACATTTCCCTTCTAAATATAACCATCTCTTAATGGCAAATTTTGATTGTTAACACATATAAATTCCCTTACCCGCCCGGTCATATGATATGCCATCATATTCAGTTCGTAATTTTCAACCCTCTATCATTTTGAAAAAGTTATACCTACAAAAGCCCCAAGGGTGTATTTGTCGTCTCATTTTCATAACAATAATAATGATACTCTACTCTATGTCTATGCTATGAAATTTGCCATAGCATACCACACTATCCATGAATTGTATAAGTGTTTGTATCCTACGGTGGGGCACACGTATGCCTTCCTTCCATCGACCGTTCCCCAATCCTGTCACTGTTGCGACCCACACAAACACCGCCCAACGGGAAGTCTAGAATATGAAAATTCAAAAAGCAAGCAATATAAAAGCACTGGAACATTTATAACCTTGCCCTCTTGAGACATAAACGAAAAAGGAAAAAATCTATACACACACACATTCAAATTGGCAGTCATATATTATAATTGCTTACCCCTGCTCCAATCCACCTACATACATGTACAAAAAGGACATAGTTCACCGTCTGTAGGAAAAACGACACGAAGGAAAAAGTAAAATCAAATTCAGCTGCAAGAATTGTATGCGAACAAAAGAGATGCCAGAGGAGAGACGCAGAGGGTGAAAGAACGCAAGCACCAGCGCATCCGTAATTGGTATACACAAGTTTCCTTTTTGTCCTCACATCGTCGTCGCTGTCTGTATGTACATATAAAGGAAGTTGTTTTTGTAAACTGGTACATGAACACCCAGAGTTTAGTGGGGTATATTAAATCAGTAGCACACAATTTAGCACAACCGCACAAATCGGTGGCGACATAACGTAACGATGCTGAAGCTTTGCCACTACAACCTCCCTACAACAACAACCGCAAACAACACTCAAACTAAAGTTGCTTGTATAGGTGATATCGCTATTCGGTATGTGCTTTGTCTAGAGGGGAAGCAATTTTCTAATAGAAAGTTCGTTCTCAAGTAACTCGTTATGAGATATCTGCTGAAAGGGGAGTTGGTGCAAAATGAAGATGGAAGTTGTGTTTGCAGGTTGTACTTACTATACCCACTGCTTATAGCTTATACCAATTTCAGTCACAAATGTGCTAAGATGGGAACCATTTTCAAATATTGCTCGGAAAACAACCCCCGCTAACCATCATGGGGATTGCATGCATATTAAATGATGATGATTCGAAATGGGAGACAAGAAATGTTTCGTTTCGTCCGTCCGAAAGCTATATTCAAACGTAATGTTGAGGAATACCTAAGTTTTGAACATCTAAAAATCATAAAAAGGTTTTTATCTCGCTACAAGCTTTCTGGAAGAGACATTTCTGTTAAATGAGTTTTTCCTATGTATGGGAATGAGGTTTACGGGATTTTGCGGATGGTTTAAAAATGCTGCGCTGCCATAATTAAGTAGGTAGCTAGGTATATAGATATAACTACAGTTGGCTCATAATTAATTTAAGGAAACAATTTTGATAAGATTGAACCACAATTAATGTGAAAGAAGAATGCTTGAAGAAATTTATAAGGATAGGTAGGTAATTGGCTACCTTCTTTTACCCCTCTATGCATTTTTTATTTTGTTGTCATTGAGATTTTATTTCTTCTCCGTGTGAATATTGTTTATTTGTTAAAACAATATTGCGAAAGACTAGGTACCTATACACATTCATTTACCTCTGTATAACAGTTTAGCTTGTAGACCGCACAAAATAACGTCACATACCTATAGACTTATGAAGGGTGGTTGAAACTCTGACAAAGTACATAAATGTATCTACCTATATTAGGTAGGTATTACGCTACGACAATATCGTCCCGTGTTGCCTAGGCAATTTTGTTTAGTTGATGAGGTAGTGGTGGGTATAATGCGTGAATGCGTTGCTTTGTGGATGCATAAATATTTTATTAGCACCTCGAACTCAGTGTATACCGTCTCAGATAAGGTATACGTTTCGTACTTAATGCTATGATGGCTGCATTGGTCAAGTTCAGCTGAGCCTAATGAGGGTGGTTAAGTATACCAACCTACCTGTTTATATACGTTTTAAAGCTTGCAATTAAGCATTGTTTGCGAAACCTTTTTGATATGATTAAGTGAAATTTGATATGTGGTACCTAATTAAGGAAGTGTATCGATATGTGAACGATAAAAGCCCGAAAAATGTTATGTTTTAACAATTTCCATGTTTCGGAGTTAAACAGTATAACAAACATTATAGATTACAGATCGTATGACACAAATATAACCTTAACCTATATAGGTACTGAATAAAATAATTTGATTTGTATAAAGTTTATTTGGATTTTCCATTTCACCTGCGTTATGGGTTTAACTTTAAAAAGCCGGTGATTTGTGAGTTTTATTTAATTTCCCTAGAACACTCTTGGGCAACAACAGGGCCATTTTTTCAGCTAATTTTAGCATGTCAATTGATTTTTTTAATTCCTTCTGATTCTTCATAACGTCATTATGTGTAGAATAAAATAAAGCTGAAGTCGATGGCATTTCTTGTTCTCGAGACTAATGACATTTTACACCTTTTTTTTTAATTGCTGATTCAATTTATTTTTTATTTTTTTTTGAATACCTTTTCTGAAATTTATAATGTAATAATTATCTGTTAAATAAAATGTATTCGAAACCGATATCTCTTTTCGTAGGTAGGTATATCGGCACGAAAAAAATTGTATCACGAACGTACATTCGTACACACACATGTACAGTCATTTCTCTAAAAACGATGGATTTGGATTCGTGGGACCTCGAAACGTGGAGATATGTCAAAATTTTCGATTCTACAAATCGGACCAATTACAATAATTTCCAGTGGGAAGTTTAAAATGGGTCTGGACAACACCCACCCATAAACCATCAGTCAACCCCTGACCAGGTTAGGTATCCCTGTCGAATCGTCAGGAAATCAAATCTTTATTATTATATAAAATTAAACAATCTCAGGGAGTCCGTAAAACATATTAAACTTATATTTACAGCCTTTTGGACATCTTTTCCAATTAGCAATTGTCTATAAATAACTAGTAGACAACTAGGTACACCTTATTTAAAAACGCATTCCAACACAGTTGTCGAAATATGTCTTCATATTTATTTACTTACGTAATCTGTAATCTGTCAATTTTGAGTAAATGAATGAATTTTAAGTGAACTTTTGGATACCTATGTACGTCTAATAAATAATTAATTTATCACTTCACTTTTTTAAAATGGGTAAAAAGTGTATTAAATTCCTGTATGGAGGAGCTTTTAATGATATCATTTCCCTTCATTGTAAAATTTATAAATTATGAAGAAACAAAGACTCAAAATTATTGGAAAACCAGAAATTATTGAAGTAGAACTAATGATACTTCCGTTTTGAAAATAAAGCATAAAGCATAAAGTTTTTTTTTGAGCAAACTTAACTTCTGCTACATCTTTATACATTTTAGTACGCGAGTCAATTTTTCGTAGTGAAGCTTTAAAAAAATATATTTTAAATTCTTTTTAACAATTCACGTATTTTTTTTATATATACAAAATTATATATTTATCTACTTGCATATGTACATATGTGTGTAAATAGTTATAAAATATTTTACCATTCAAATGCAAATGGATAAATCAATCACAGGCCAATGCTTCAGATCTCGAGTCCATCATACATCTAATTTTTAACGGCATGAGTACACTTTTTAATTAAAACATCAATCAAATATTTTCTTCATTCTACAAACCACTATATGACTGGGTCAGAAGCCCAAAAATCCATCAAATAAAATGGGATCCATTTCAAGTAAATCCAATCCTATACCTTTGTCGATACTTTATCTCGTCAAAATACCACAGATATAAACAACAACAAGACTAAAAAGACTTCTTCACATCTCACAACCTGCAAACATATTTTCACATACTAATGAAGAAAAAATTCGACACAACAAAATAAAGGAAGAAAACTCTTTTTATCCAACCAACATGTAAAAAAAAAAATTCAAAAACAAATCACAAATTGAAAGCATAGCTGCTATAGACTTTTGTTTGTGCACATCAATAAATGCAAAGGTATGGGTGTATGTTTATGCAGAGTGGTGTTGGGTCCTGAACAATCTTAAAATAACAGCAAAAAAATTCAGAAATACTGTGCGCCATTTAGGAAAATTAATGGAAAATCATTCAAATGCATTCAATCGTTGGAAAAATAAAGTACCTATACTGGCCAGGAATTGAAAACCACTTTGGCTTGTGCACCCGCACATCCTTTAGCAAAAGTGGACACAAAGTTATATAAATACCTACACATATGCTTGAATATATACATACATACATGCAATGGAGTTCTTGTGCAAAATTTAAATTGAATAAACCGCAAAGTGGCTTTTTTTTTATTGTAGGTACCTACATCAATATTGTTTCACCAACTGAAAATGGAAATCCGAAAACACCGCATTCAAATCAATTTTTTAAAAACTAATACAAATTGATATAAATAAATAAAATATACCTATATAACATAAGTTAAGCACTGACAACACTTTTAGCCGTTTGGAGTGAACAATACAATTCACTAATGTAGTCACTACGTAGTTAAAATTCTACTAGCTTTGTGAATGCAAAATTACACTACAAAGGTAGTCAATCCTGAACTGTCATATTAATGACATGATGTAAACACACACGAAATAAGAAACATTTGTGTTTTGAGAACTTTAAATAATAATCTTTTCTTTTTAAATTAAACAATATCTCTTATATATAATATAAGTGATTCGGAGGAAGATGAAGTCATAGGTATATAAAATAATTTAATTGTGGTTAAGTTAAGACAATTCATAAATTTTCCTAATAGCTAGAGCTAAAATTTGATTACAAATCTCTTCATTTGCCTCAATTTCATAATTTATGTTTAGATATTGAACAATAAGTTTCATTTTGAGTAGTTTGAATCTTTTGTATCTTAACCGAACAGCTGATTGTGAAACGTCAAAATGATTCTCCACTAACTTTGAAGCCGAAATTTCTACACTACTTCGGATGGGAAATTTCAACTCATTTTGTATGTATGTAGCCAATAAGAATACATTAGTGAATGCGCCCAATATACCTTTCTTCTGCCAGTGAGTAAACAGCTGACATGGCTTTAAAATAACCGCAAAGATGTAAAAAACTAGGAAGCGAGGAAATCCATAATCCACAATAATATCATACAAATACAACTTGAATGATGTTCGAATAAACGAATACGTATGTACTTTAATTTTAAACAAAACACATGCAATTTCATTAAATAGGCATTTATTTAATTATGTTTAATCGTAACAAATCTAAAAAAATAAGATACAAAAATATTGCTTTATAACTGAAATTTGAATAAAAAGGTCACGAAAAAGGAATAATTAACTGAAATTTGTATTTTAATAGGAACTTAAGTGTTTTCTTCATCTTAGTTTTTAAATAAATAAATATTAAAAAATAAGTCGAATTTAAAGTTGTTTACAAAGGTACCTGATTATTAGCATGTTTTTAAATTAAACATACATATTTAAAGAAAGAGAATTGATCTTTTACTGGTTTTGAAAACATAATTGCTTCAATGGTATTTAAATGATGGTTACCTATTGGTTAAACCATTTTTATTAAATTTAATTCTGACAAAACGCATTCTGCTGCCACAGAACTGTGTGGTAAAGTTAATATTTTATGAACAAATTCTGTGGTATTTTCCAATACTTTTTTGAGCATTAGTATAACAAACCTTGAAAATGATAATTATTTTTACAACAACATTCATGTCAGTTATTGAATCCGCAATACTGGATCCGATGTGATTCGCAGTGCACTCATTTGTCGTGAAAAGAAAATAATACTATACTGCGAATCAATTCGGATCTAGTATTGCGGATTCCATAATCGGAATGAATAATTAGGTTTCTATTATTTATCTCAGTTGCTCATTTAATGTTGACCGACAGAAAAAAGATAAAAATAACAACAGCAAATAATGGACGAATACCTCAAAAAGCGCCAGTAATTTTGTGTTAAAAAATGACGAGACAGAATGGACTTTAACAAATAAACATAATTTTGAACTTCATTATTCTGTAACTTGTTTTTTCACGTTTCTTATATTGTTTTGGGTGAAGTGATTTTATATAATATATTATAGAAAATATAATTTAATATTTTTGTAAAAAATATTGACTTTTGCGGCTTTTGCCTTGTGCGAGGGGTTTTTCAGATAAATGTATTAATGAATGTAAATACTTTTCCATCTTATGAGTTATGACTGAATGTGAAGATCTGAAATAAAGTTCCAAGTTGAACATCTTTGAAGTCCTAATTAATAATGTGTAATCTGACAATTGGCTTGACAGATATAACTTACTGAAATAAATAGGAATTAAGTTAAAAATTAAACCATTACAAGAAAAAATATTATTTTAAAGATTCTATTGCGATCACGCAAATGCTAGATCACGTAAACATCTACTACGATTTCCAAATTGATAAATTACTATACCTATTTTTCACACCGGTGATCTAAGTTTATCAACTATCTATTTACAAAATAATAGATTCTAACTAAAGGTAGGTACTGAAGGTTTGAATGAAACAACAAACACTTGAGTGAGCTAACCACTAGTTTTTCATAGGCTGGAGTTATAGCTATTTCTTGACTGTCACCCCGATCATAAGACTTTTTTAGTGGCTCTTGGTCATTTTATCAATTTAATTTGAAAAACTTTTAGCTGTCACTGAGAAGTGAGAGGCGAACCTATTTACAGTTTATCTAAAAAAATAAAAAGTAGACGTTTTATAACTATGTAGGTAATCTATACCGATTCGTAAATTTTATTGATAAACGACGAATTTCGTATTGATAATTGACAGTTGCACCTAAAGTAGAAGAACCTAAGATTTCCATTCAAAAACTAAGAAACTTACCAGACATAATTTCACTTTGGTCATCATCCAGCCGATCTTGCATGTCGTCCCGATCATAGTTACTACTACTACAGCTCCATTGTCGTGATGAATTAAAGGTGTGTTTTGATTCTTTTTTGCCAGTGAATTTATTTGGATCTAAGATATTTTCCACGGAAAATGCCAAACGCTTTGCGGCTTCTTTGTCTGTGGGTGTGCTGGTTGTAACAGACCGGGTCAGATCAACAGGACATACCTATTATTTGGAGCGAAAAGAATATTAATATATTAGTTATATAAATAGATATTTATTATTTGCAAAATAACTTAATATTTTTTGTTTTAGTAATTAATTTTGTTTTAAATGTATAAAAAAAAAACTTGTTTTGTTTTTTTCTTTAAAAATGAACCATTTCCCAGAACTCAATCTTAATTTATTATGATTCTTGCAGCTCAAAAATCTGTTTATCAGCTTAAAGAGGAAAACAAATAGAATTTCTTGTAGAAAATGACAATTTATATATATAACATAGGTACCTATAATACTTTGTAAAGCATTTACCCTGACAATGAAGTTATTCGCCTATGAAATTAATTTAAAAATAAATCCACAAACTAAAAAATGGTTCCTGTTTATTTGCTGGTATGTGGAATGTGCGAATTTAGCAAAGAATCTAAAAACAAGCGAATCTTAGCATTTTGACTGCAAAGCTGATTAATTTTGTTGAGGAATCGTTTTTATGCGTAAGGTAACTGAGGTTACTGAAACTAAGACCCCATTTTTCCGAACATGTCCAATCTATGAGAACACCGGGCAGTGTAACTATCGCATCGTGATTATATGGAAATAGTTGCAGATGTTGCATTGCATTGGAATGAAGTTCATACAAAATAAAATTAAAAGCAATTCTCTGAAATATAATTCAACAAAATTCTTTTTGTTACTCGTTTTTTGTATCTCTGGATTAACTTTTTTTAAATTTCGTTATAAATTTATAAAAACAAAATAATTTTTATGCTCAAAACTAATCTTTGGCGTTTAGCGAAGATCTGATTCAATTTACCTACCCAAATGATTAAAAGGACGTTCATGCTAACTTTTGTGTATAATACAATACAATAATTTTTTATATAATGCCAACTCACGATGAACATTATGTACATAACTACATGAAACGCTTACCAGCTTAACTTAACAAAATGAAATATATACAGTCCGTAACATGTGCATAATAGAGTAACACATAGACGGTAGTAAATTTGTATTGGGTTAGTAAGGAAGGACATGGCTAGTGAGTGATTTTAAGAGAAGTTAAGCATAATATTTAAAAGCTTAAACAATATTCTCAACTAATTTGGTTTGCACAGTCACTTAAATATGTACATATACTATTTTTTTGTAATGATAGAATAGCTTCACAAGTATTTATATAGTCGAAATAAAACATCAATTGATAATTTTTTGTTTAAGAAAATAATTAGTATTTATTTTCTGTATCTAACACAATTATTTTAGTACTTTTTAGAGCCCTCCCTTGTTTTGAATTGCGCAAAAAACTGCGATCGAGGAATTGCGTATTTTCTTGCTGCAAAAAAAAATATATCGACAGCAGTCTTAAAATACACTGAAATTGAGTCAAGGTTGTTTCCAATATGGTTTTGTATCATTCCGCGCGCTATCATAAATTACAGTTTACAAAAACCAAAAATTAAATCTTAAATCAATAGTGCCATGATGAAAATGATATACTGCATCCCATAACATAACTCATCCCTCAGGGCTATGATCAGTGTTGCCGAAGTGAAACAATCGTGCTTTTTTGACACAAAAATTTGATCCATTTTTAACTTCAAATAAAGCAAATTTTTACGAAATTTGATGAAAATTGCCCCAGATGGAGTTAAAACAGGTAGAAACTCTTATATTTTAATAGAGCAAATGAGTTCTTATAATTTTTTGTTGTATTTAAACTTAACAATTGATTTTTTTTTAAAGAAGAATTTAATTTAATTTCATATGGCAGAATAAATGACACGGGTTTTTAGAAAATGTGTCAAGTTAAATTTTTTGTTAGGCTTTTTTTTCAACTAAAAAGATCATTTTTTGCCAATCGTTTGGCTTGATGCTGCCATTCTACGTCATTGATAAATTTAGCCGCTATAGTTTAGGCGCGTTGTTAAACGGAGTTTTTTCTTCAGCTTTAAGTGCTTTAGGTGTCCGGCACTTCTGATATCTCGACTTAAGATCATTCAGCTAACTCCCAACCCAGCTACGTTTCTTGTTTTATTCAGAGAGTGGTTGGTTATTATTTTCTTCACTGATTGTTAAGAAAAATGTTCTTAATCTCAGAGAGCGTTCTCTTTCTTTGTCTTTCAATATATATTTCCTTATGTATAAAAGAAAAGAGTATCAAAAATAGTTAAATGTAAGAAATTTGAAGTGTGAGGCTATTCAAATGTTATGGACTATAGTTATGGTAAAAGTTGGCTATACATTTCTTGCTACAAGCAACAGCTTCAAGTTCACGCAACTATCCTCATTGGAATAAGCTCAAAAGCTCAACATCGTTTCTACTCATACTTCTAATTTATTTGCCTTCTTTTTCCATGATTTTGTACTTATTAGTTATTTTAAAATAAACAAAATTTTTCATAACACAAATTGAATACAGCATATCCTGCTCAATTGCACCTCGATTAAAAGATTTAACCATTAAATTGAATGAAAAAATTTAGGTTCTAATATTTTTCTACACATAATAAGTTGAACTCTTTTTTGTTCGGTTAATTGAAACCCGTTTTATTAATTACTGGCTTAATTTATCTAAAAAAAAACTGCGCCTATAACAAAAAATTACAATGCAAAAGATAAACAAATTGCAATTAAACAAAATGGTCAGTGCATTTATACTTTTATTATCTTCTTAAAGCCGGAACCGGTGTGTTGTGAACTGATCTGTTATTTCGCTGACTGTTCACAATAATCAGAGCTTTTTTTGTTGCAAACTTTAATTTTTGCTTTCGCTATTTACTTATTCTCTTCTGCAAACACTTTTTCATCTTTCCCACAGGAAAATATGGCTTCGACACAGCGGAGTGGCATGGCGCAATCGGTAAAAAATTGATTGTGACACAACACACTACACCACGAAACATCAAAAGCGACAAATATTGCTCTTCACATATCAAATGCATTGAAGCGATAGCGAGACACACCACATGAGATAAGTGTGGTCAGTGGTTCCAGCTTAAAAACAAAATAAGGTGTAGTGCAATAA
The DNA here is from genome assembly GCA_951394125.1 of Epistrophe eligans. Classification (NCBI taxonomy): domain Eukaryota; kingdom Metazoa; phylum Arthropoda; class Insecta; order Diptera; family Syrphidae; genus Epistrophe; species Epistrophe eligans. Next base: position 58,873,402 of record OX596028.1, read on the forward strand.
GACTCGCGTAAATAAATCCCATGGGTTCTATTTCCAAAATAAAAAAAAAAATAAAAACCTGAGGGTTTTTTTTTTATTTTTTTGAGTGGCAATAAGACCCACCACAAAAAAGCATTAAGACCCATGGGAGTTATTGCCTTTCTGAATTGGCATTAAGACCCATACTTAAAATGTGATTCGATAATTCATATAAATGTACTTTACTTTAACTTAATACTGTTGGCCGAGAAAACTTTTGGCGGCGGCGCCTGCCTAACGACACTGGACATATCCCAATTCTAACCGGAGCAACTGAGTTATGTACGTGAGCGTGACAGAGGACCCAAAGAGGGAGTTCAAATCTGTAAACTGTTATCGAAGAAAGCTGTTGATAAAGTCCAAAATCGTTTTTTGTTTTTTAGTGAATAAATATATTCTTCGAATTGAAGGCATCGGAATTAAAACCTACAGCTTTTGTTTCCATTTCAAAGAAAAAACATTCGCGGGTGTTATTTCCTTTTATTTTTGTAAATAAGACCCACGGGCTTTATTTCTGTGGGGGTTATTGCACTGCACCCTAAAATAAATCATCCAACTATAAGACTTTATTGAATTATTGAATTATTATTGAATTATTATTGACTTGTTGAATTATTACTTCAAAAAAGCTTTTAATCGCTTTTAGTTAAAAGAAATAGCATTTAATTTTTTTTAATAACAAAGAAGCATAGAAAATCAAAATGAAAACCCCATAATCAGGTTTCACTTTTTTGAAAATTCTATGTTAATTTTTTTATACTTGTTAGTAGGTTTACTTCCGATTGAAAATTTCAAATATTAAAACTATTTGCAATTTTAAAACCAAGCTTAATTTAATCTATCTTTTTTTGTGGGTTGATTAAAAAGTCCAGGCACAGTAGGAGAAATTAGGTATCGGCCAATACTCTTTTGGATATGATAATAGTCCAATATCTCTGTGTATGTGTATTGAGGTTTGATAGTTTAAATAAGATATATTTTATTCTAGCAGCAACATTATGAAATATACTTACCGACGGTGTGTCATTAGATCCATCATTACTATCCTCATTGCCATCCACATTTAACTCCTCACTAGTTTCACTCCTAGCATATATTTTATTTTGACTTGCAACTACCGCCGCTGCTGCTGCCGCCGCTGATAATCCACCCAATTGTATCCGAAAGCCATAATCACTAAGATCCCGTTCATTTGAAGCTGATATTGCTGCTGTTCGAGCCGCTGCAACAGTAGCAGCTGCTAGCTTTATTCTTTCCATATCTAGGTCATTAGATATAACTGAGTTGGAGGTAGTGGCAACGGGTGTAACAGCGTAAGTGGTTGCTGATTCAATAATATCCATAGACGCCGATGACGTTTGTATGGAATTATTTTCGCCCGCCGCCGGTGACAATGACAACTGTTGATGTGAATGTCTTTTTGGACTGCTTCGTTCTAAAGATTGTTGAGCGGGTGCATTTCCGGTTGAATTTGGAGAGATCGGAGGCGACTGAGTGTGATGCAGATTTCTAAATTGAAACTGATGGTGTGGAGAAGCTAATTGCGACGGATGCTGATGGGGAAGATGTTGTAGATGTTGCGGATGATGTAAAAGTCCACTTGGCACATGATGGCTCGGTTCGGGTCGAATAAGCTTTCTCACATTTGTGCCAATTTCAAGCTCCATTGGTTTTCTGGTCGGTGGCGAATGAGATCGACGATTAATAACAATATTACTGCTACTGATAAGATTGTTATTACTAAAACCACTAACGCAATTATTGTTGTTGTTATTGTTAAGAGAAGAGGGCAGGGGGTTATCTTCTTTACCCGTTTCAGCCCCTGATGGTGGACTCAATCGATTATGTATCCTATGATCGGCCAACTGTTTTAAACGGTCTATGGATAAACGATCTATTTTAAAATCTTCACTGTTATGTGATTGTACCATCAGCAGAGTATTCATTTGTTGGGTTATTTTGGGGTTACCGTCGGGAGAAGTATTGGACTTGGGGGAATCGGGATTGGAGTTCGGACTCAATTGACCGCCCCCCGTATGTGTGGTGTCCGAATGGATTGTTTGCATCATTACCATAGTACACTTCACTTATCTTCTTTTTTTTTTTTTACTAAATACACAAAAATGTACGATCTGTCATAAACACTCACGGATTATTGTCCTAAAAATTAAGGACTATCTTATCTCACTTTTTAAAAATAAAAATCATTCGCGGAACATCTCTGAATCTGTTTGTACTAATAATATTTATATTTTTTACGGAAAGGCTTCTGCACTCTTATCTCATCAAACACACTGTTACGACTAAAATTCAATGATCCGGGATAACATTCATCCCTTGAACCCTGAAATCTCTACTTGCTATGTGAATACAGATCAACGGCGCGGACAAAGCGAATCCTCTTCAGTCGTTTGATACAGTTACACTGGCGGAGGGCGAATTTCACAGCAGCCGAAGAAGAAGCATTTTCTCTATAGTGAGGTGTGTTTTACTCTCAGCCCGTCAAATATCGAGATGGGGTATTTTTAGAATACTTGTTTGTGACACGCCTTCCACAGTCAGTTCCCCTCGTTTTTGGATGTTCAATCCAATAAATACTCTACGTGGTGTGCTGGATGCTGGATTCAAAACTCCGCCTTCAGTTTATTGGCTCTATCCGGAATGGTGGTTGTATTTGCATCCAATTGAGCAAAACGGCAGCAGCGGTCCGCGGGAAATGTCGTCTCTAATTATTTAATTTGTTTTCCCCTCGTTAGGAGTGTAATGGCCTGACAACATAACTACTACTACAACTATTTTTACCTCTCACCCATGCAATACCCACCCTTAGATATTTTATCTCTTGATACTATACTGCCTGCTCTGCTCTTAGCTATGCAATGGACTTGGATGTACTTTAATGTCTTAAAGGAGCATCATCAAATTATTTAGCAGTAGGTATAACGTTTTTATTTGTTTATACGGTTAGTCGGGGTTGGTTGCTGATGCTCGAGTAGGGGAGAATTTGTATCTTCGAACGATTATAGTTGCGTGTGTGTGTATTCATGTGCTTTTATACAAGCAATTTCATATCGAATCCAATTTGCGGTATAACGGTTTTTGTCACTTTTTTATGTTTGTCAATTGTGTCAAGTAAATGATCCACTTAACAGTGACGACGTCGATGGAGGTTGGAGTCGTATTTATTGTCCCGTTTATGGAAATTTACCTTACAGTGTATACATAGGTATGTTTTTTCTATCTGTATATACCTATCATACACAAATACACTTTCATTGAAAATGGTTTAAGCGAGAGGGTGTAGTGGTGTATTTAATGCTATACTTACCTACTTTAATTAGTTTGGAATTTATTTTTTGATTTTTCTCTTTTGGATACGGATAGGATCTTTTCTGTTTCCCTTTCTCCCTCTTCCTATCCTTCATCAGTGTTGATTCATGTAAAATGCGGTTTCGTGTTAAATGGCATAAAAGTGAAAACCGTTTTATTTGCCACTAATTAAATGCCCAGGGAGTTGATTTTCATTTAATTAATTTTTATTGAAAGAAATTTAAAAATACCTATATGCAAATAAGAAGAATTTACTTAACTTATCTATCTATACAGCTCAATAGATGTATGTTCTTTACTTTTAATATACTATATATACTATATATATATATATAATATATTTCTTTTGATAGACAGTTAATATGGTAGGTTTTTATTTATGTACCTGTTCCGATTCGTAAAAATCGTCCAGTTTAGTAATATTTTACTTTGTTATTCCGTTATTTATAAAAATTCAATTTTTTGAGTAGCTGGGCTAATCTATTAAAAAATCAACTGCATGAGAATAAGAAAATCATACCTAGGATTTGCATTTGGCATCTTAATATGAAGGCTTAATATATTTTTCAGGCATGAGTATATAGGGCGGTTGGTTAATGAGTGCAATTGTTTATCGAATGGCAAATGAAATCCGTTGTCAAAACAAGAATAAAAATGCTAACATATTAAACGTGCGAATAATAGATATGTCACAATTCAAAAATTCTCCAGATTTATATATGATTGCGAAAAGGTGTACCTCTATGCCTCTATCTAGTTACCTCGTCACTACGAGGGAGCCCTATTGATATTTTGTTTTTCAGTTTATTTGCATGCATACGACAAATTTTATGTTAATTTGAATCTCAAACTTCAATTTCTTATTTTCCGTAGGTAGGTACAAAAAAATTGTTATTTTTTTTCTTAATCCTTCGCTAAACCACCTTCCTCGATGCATGCCCGGCAGAACGGCTTCAGCCCGAGTGGGTAGTTAGTGTGAGATGTAAAAGCTTAAATTCACTAATAAACTAGTTCACTAGTTTTTTAATGCGAAAACCGCACTTCGTTCCCATGTGATTACAACATCAAAGAAAAATCGTCGAATATAAACCCTGACTAAGAATGAAAGTAAAGTATCTTTAAGTAATAATAGTTTTTATATTAAACTAAATAATACAATACAAAACTATTTAAAAGTTGGGTCCTTCTCATATTTCGTAACCAATTTAAGTTGATAGATCATATTATACATAGATGTAGCTTATAGAGTTAAAAAAATACGGAAATAAATGTCAAATAAAGTGAGGTAAATGAAAAAAAACGTCAAAGTGCGAGTAGGACTCGCGCACGAAGGGTTCCGTACCATTATCTATAAAAACGGCAAAAAATCACGTTTGTTGTATGGGAGCCCCCTTAAAAAATAATTTTATTCTGTTTTTTAGTATTTGTTGTTATAGCGGCAACAGAAATACATCATCTGTGAAAATTTCAACTGGCTAACTATTACGGTTCATGAGATACAACCTGGATGGACGGACAGCGGAGTCTAAGTAATAGGGTCTAGTTTTACCCTTTGGGTACGGAACCCTAAAAAGGAACGAAACATTTTATTTGAATAGATAAAAGCAAAATGAAAAGTGAAATTCTTAGGGGAATAAACTGCGGGCATTTTAAAATCGAATTTTCTTAATTGTTATATCATTTCTCTACATCTATGACTACTGCAATTGTACTACTACAAAGAAAGACGAAAAAAGAAGATGCACGGGCCTGCCTCGATGTGTTAGCTAATTCGCAAAATAAAAGTCGTTTAGTCGTGTTTTGTTATTAATGACATTTTGTATCTTATCTTCTAGTTAATGATAACTCGTCGCTAACTCGTATTTTTTTAAATTATAAATAGGGATTATGAACTACGTGCGATAAAAATCAGACAAGGTTTTCGGTTAAAAGTGCGGTGCAGTACAATAAGACTCGCGGAAATAAAATCCGTCGGTTTTAGTTCTTAAGAGAAGCAATACCACATACATACCACAAAAAAGCGTTAGTTACTTTATTTCTTATTTCATTTAAACCCAGACTTAAAGTGTGATTCAATAATTCATATAAAGGGTTTTCCAATAAGGACTTGACAACTTTTTTTTCTTAAATAAAACGCAAACCATTTGAGATATTTCAAAAACTTCCATCCTGTTGAAACCACATGTCGTCCAAGTCCATATTTTCCAATCCGGACAAAAATAATCGATAATCATGGCGCGATAACCCTGGCCATTCACAGTAACGCGAGTCGTGACGATCGTTATCGTCGACGAAAAAATATGGACCAATAACGCCGCCGACATGCAAACCGCACCAAACAGTTATTTTTTGTAGATGAAGTGGTGATTCATGAAGCACCCGATCAATAACGCATATTTTGCTTATTGACGAACCCATTGAGCCAAAAATGAGCTTCGTCATTTAATTTTATAATTTGCAGACGTTGCTCCTTCGTGTACTTTAACATGATGAAAATGTTGAGTTTACTGAATAAATTGACAGTGACAGTTCGATGATTAGTGAAAGGGTGCGTTCACACATTAAATTCAAAGTTGTCAAGTCCCTATTGGAAAACCCGGTATACTTGACTTTATATTTGGCATTGGCGCCTACCTGACGACTGTGCTGAACAAACCCCCAGCGGAGCAACGGAGTTACGTGAGCAGGACAGAAGACCCAAAGAAGGAGTTAAAATCCATTATTCAATAACCTGCCAGAAAACATCAGATGCGAGAGAGTCAAATCAACTTTCTTAAAAAGTATTAAGCTTTTTTTTTTTTTTGAACTACAATGAAATTGATAAATTATAAGAAGTAACTGCATGAGAATTAAAAATAAAATAATTTCTTTGCTTTATGTTGCATTTCAATATATATATTTTCAATATGTATATTTTTGTATTGAAAGGCTTCATCCAAGTCTTGTCCCATGGGCAACAGGATGTTTCTAACTATTTTAATTGAAGTATAATGCTTTGAAAACTGAATTTTTTGTTTATATTATAATTTAACTATTGTTAGCTTTAAGTCTTCATTTGAAATAAAGATTTAAAAAAAAAAAAGTATATATGTACGTATATGTATAGTAAAAGTAGGTACTTAGTACTTAGAGTAAAAAAAAAATTAAATGTTAATGTTTTTTGTTTAAAAACAATTTAATGAACCGGATCAAATCAGATCCTTCAATATCGTAATAAATTCTATATGTCAAGAAAAATTTTCTATATTTTTCCTAAAATTCAATTAAGTTTTTTTTGTGTTGGTATTCATCGACTTAAATCTTGCGTCTTAGAAGTTTTCAAAAACTATTAAAACAATTTAATTATAAATCAGTGAGTACTTTGATGCCAATGAGTCCTATTCTGTTAAACGTTGGAGGAAAATGAATATTCCAAAAAGCTTATACATAAATTGCGATAGAAATAAAATTTTAACAATTAGATTCTCTCAAGAACTTCAAAAATAATTGCTGATAGTGCTTTGAACGTGACATATTGAAGAGTAAAAGATTAATTTGTGAAAAATTAAGTGAATAAGTCACGTGAATTGAAGATTTATGGAGAGAATACCTAAATGTATATGTTTAGGTGTTTAAATGTTGTTTGTACTTTCCTATCATAATTTGGGGAATAGTATTATAGCAAAGAACTGAATACTTGCGATTCAATGTCCAACAATATTTTTTGAAACGATTTTAAATTTGAATTTATCCAAATCAGTACTATTTGACAGGTCATGACTGACAGAAAACTGTTCACATTGTTGACGGTTTTGGCAGGTTTCGAAAGCTCCGCTGCCAATAATGCTGCATCTTATAATTCTAGACAACCTTTTTGATATATATAATTACAGTAGCACCAACACCTTTTAAGTACATATTTTTTTCCGCGAAAAAGAAATATCGAGGAATTTGAAATTTTGCCTAAATCCTGCATGTTTTGATAGTAGTTTGTGTTAAAGAATCTTTATAAAAAAAGAGTTCTGATTTAAGCACCAGATAATTTTTTACAGTTCCTTAATTTTTGTCTTCGGTAGATGCAATCGATCTTCTGATAGAGGCTAGTTTTTCAGAAATTGTTGACTTTTGGATCACCATTTCATTAATTGTAGAAGTATATTTTTATGTTGTAGTGCTGATAATTGGGTTTGAATTTTTGTTTGTTTCGATTAAACTTATCCACACCTTTTATTGCGTCATCAACACAGAAGTCTCTAAAGCACTCGTGAACCTAATGAGTATACTTGGCAGCATATTCCGTGAACAATACTTGAAGGAACTATTTAGTAAAATATGGAGCTTAAATTGTATATACCATCGTCTCTCTTCTCTCGGTATTGTATAATTTTTTTCTTCTATACGAAAGCTAGCTTTGATGAGGAACTATGAAGATCCTTGTATTATTAAAATTTGCTTATGGCTGGTTCAAGGGATTTTTCTTCTGCCTAGATCCCACAACTTGAAACTCTTGGAAACCTTTGACATGTTTTTCCGGTAACCTACTATCCACCTAGCACTAGCAAAGCATTTTGAGGTACAGACAAATCCTTTTCTAGCTTGCTTTGATTTGATATCTCAAATTTTCGTACCATATGATATGATATGATATTCACTTGAAATTAATCCAGAATCCAAAATATATGGACCCTCCATTTTGAAAATTCGATTTTTATGTCTGTAGTGTATATAGTGTTTAAGGCATACGTAAGAACCGTTTTTCTTCCTGAAAGCTGTCAATGAAGAATTATTTTGTTGCATCGTCTTGAGTTCAGTCATTTTGTTTTGTTATTGTACAATAGATTCGATAGATTAATTGGTTAACGAGTTTTGTGCTTAATAGTACCAACTGAAGTAAAGCATTGTGTTTCCTATAACATTAAATTTTTGTGAGTTTGTTTCCGTATGTCTACTTTGGATTTAATTTACGCATAGTTTGTGCTGCCTCAAATGGTTGTATGTATCTGATAGTGACAATATAAGAAAAACACAACTATTATAAAGTAGATGCATTGGTTGATGGCATGATGTGGAATTCAATTGTTGCAATGAATTAGTTGCTTTTGAAAAATTACATTGCAACGTTGCTTTTCGTCATCAACTGGCTTTGCTTTTACGGTCAAATTGATTTTTATAGGATACAACATAAAAATATGACATGGCTTGTGTATATTAACATATTCTTGAAACTGGGTATCTTCCAGATATCCAGCTGTTTTGTTATAGTGATAAGGGATTGATTCTTTTTTTTTTGTCTTGATGACTCAGTCATTTGTTATTTTCAAAATTATATAGTGAATGTCTTCAATTTGCATCCAATTTCTTTGGATGATTTTTTTTGAGACCATAATATTAGTTTGATGCCCTAGCGTGCCTTGCAATTTTTTTAACTTATTTTGTATTTTCTATACAGGTTGTAGCAAAGCACAGTAGACAAATCTAAGGGAACTCAACACGCATCATTAGAAACAACAACAAAATATTAAAATAACACAATTAAAGGGGCACTGGATCCAAAATTTTCCCACCATAATACCTCGATTTTTACAGATGCGCAAAACTGAATACAAATGAAAACTCTAAATGATATTACGAGTTTTCAAGTCTTGGTAACACGTATGGTTCACCAAATATTTTTTTTGAGTGCCCTAGTTTGTATTTGCTTTTATGTTGTCAGGTTTATTTAATAAAAACATCGTTAAAATTTATTCCATGTATCAAAGAGTAGATGCATCAAGCCTTTCCTGGGTTATATAATGATTCGATAAGGCGCCTTAATTGAGAGAATGATATTTCCGCAGAACAATTTGTCACCATCAAACTTTAAAATAAAGCAGTATCCGAAGAAGAGAAAACTAAAACAATAGAAAATATTGGTTTTTAGTGCCTGTGAGTGTGGGAAACGCATATTTGGACACTTAGGTCGCAAAACAAACAAAAAGTTATTTTACCTTATATTATCTTTCTAGGTACATTTATTTTGTTTAAATTAGCTTGATTATAGAATTTGCAATTATTTCCATTTACATAAAAGCAAAATTTTTTTTTAGTTTAGTTTATTGGTTTTATAAGGTATACATAAAGACTTGATAAGTATTACCGTCTCTATCTAATTTTTTCGAATGCGTCTCGCATGTAACTGTGTAGCTGCCATCATTGGGTAGAATTTTTTAGATTACATTTGAATGCTGTCCAAATTTTTACACATATTTTCCAACTGATTGGTTAGTAGATACACACCTAATAGTGTTACGTTCTTTGCAACACTTATTTGATTTTCTTAAATATTTTAAAACATTCGTTTCAAACCACAAGCCAAGTACATATTAAAAAAATTCTAGTTTATTAATTTTATTCAGAAAGATCACCAAACTCCCCTCGAGCGTCACCTGTTTAGGGTATTATCTTCAGACATTTCGTTTAAAGTATCTGCAGTACTCCACCATAAACAGAATGAAGTGTTGCCGTTTTTTAAATGATGAAGATTACATAGGGAAGATTGAGATTTTTTCATTTAATTGCTTCAATTTATCCTTATTTTGGTGCCTCTTCTTTCGGAATGTCTAAGGCTTGGGCCTAGTTGCCCTTAGAATAAATCCAAGGGTGGATGCTTCCATAACTTACGTTACCAGAACACAATTCTGTCTACAACTGCAACTGGAGTAGTGGTCATACACTACAGCTACAGCAGCGTGTGACACGATAACGTCTAACATTTGACAATTCGAGAAAACAGCTTTCAAGCTGACTCACTTGAAGAATAAAAAAAAATTATTTTTTTTTTAAATCAAAAAACGGATTTTTAGAAATGATTGTAATACCTACATGTCTTGTCTATTGAATTATATTCATTCGCCCCACCTAAACAGAAGTACATAATTTTCTATTTTTTTTTTCATCTTCGTTATTATAGTTATTATGTATGTATATAATTTCCACTTTAATATAAATATTTTGATCGCATCAATCGGTATGCCGATATGTACCTACAATAAAGAAATTAAATTTTCTTATCAAAATTATAATTTGAGTAAAAGTTTTATGACAAAAACTTGAAAATCTTACATTCAAAATTTTATGAAAATCGCTCCAGGAGTTTGGGCTGTAGGAGGTACAGATAGACTTACCACGCAGGCAAATAAACAAAACAAAGTGCGAGACCTACATTTTTCGTTTTCTTTATTGACATGCATGTTTGATTTACTTTCTAAGGTATTTTTTTTTTAATCAAAAATTATCAGATATTGTCAGTAAAAAGTACGCATACGCCACAGTGTAGCTTTGTTTCACATCATGGCCACGTTCATGAAAGTTGATTGATCAGGTATATTTTATTTTTTTTTTTATTTTGCTTTATTTTGCTCTACTCAACGGTAGAGATGAAAACACTTACATAGATATATTCTGAAAAGAAAAATGAAATTAAGTATAATTACGAAGTGAATGATATATTTTTTCTCAACCACCCTTAAGTCACGTACACGCAGAAAATAAAAATAAAAATTGAAATCAAATAAAATTATTAAATTTCTTTTGCATGTTAAAGTAATATTAAATAATTTTATTAAGAAGAGAAAATCTTTCATTATTATTCATAAAAGAGTTCGTATAAAACAATAAGGAAACAAATTGAAATAAACGGCATTTAAATCTATTTATGTAATATGTATGCAAGTGAAAAGCGAATAACAATAGATTAGAACATTAGAAATAACTTGCGTTATGGTTCTTAGTTAAAATTGGCCGGTTTCAATAGAACTTTGCAAAGTATGTATACCTACTAATGGAATTGAATAGGGCACGTTTTTGTCAATCATGGTGTTTGAAATCACTGGTTATGCAGCGATCGGTGCTTGTTGGCTTTCTATATCCTTTATCATCTCCAATGTGGTTTTTATAATATAGCGGTTGAAATACTCTTCAATTTTAATTTCAATTTTTAGATTTGAAATAAGTACATTTTGGGTTGCTCTGTTATGAAACAGCTTTAATTTTTTCAAAAGCCGATGGACAGCGGCGGCTCCTAATAAGGTTCTTTAACTATTGTTTGCTAGTGAATGTAATGAATATGCGGGTGTTTTGTTGTTGATTCTAGGTAAATTAAGACGAGTCGGAAGATTTTGATCAACTGGTATTGGCCAAGAGATTATAGCGAAGTCTCGGTCTTCAGATACCGAAACGATACTATTAACGTCTAAAGCATCTGAGACAAGACCATATTACATCGTACCATATACATACATAGATATGTCGTAAAAATTATTAAAAGTAGATTCTTATTAAATTGAATTTTTAAATTATAAACTTGATTTATTTAATATTTTTAAATTTATTCCACAAAACACACAAACAAAATTCGACGAAACAGAGATGATAACCAAGAAAATACAGGGACGAGACTTTATAAGACCGAGAGGAAACTTTAAATATCGACTCAGGCCTTATAATAACTTACACTAATAACGATACCTGTGTATGTGTTGTTGCAGTTAATATGTATGTCAGAATGGAGTTGTTATTTGTTGAAAAATTAAAATTTTTTTGAGAAACAACATTGTGAATTTGAAAATCATTTTTATGTTAGAACTTATCATAATTGGTACCTACCTATATTAAACCATTATCAGAAGAACGTTAAACACTATGAAAAAGCACTATATAAGTACCTTAATGTTATTTATAATTAAAGAAATTATTGAACGAAAAACCACTGAAGCGCTTACCTATGAAACCTTTCATAAACTTCTGCACACTTAATAACTAACTACACCTACATATCCATTATATAGGTACAATATGAATATAGAGTCATGTCAAACAAAAATATCCCTTTCCAACCTATTGAACCAAGGTAGGTAGGTACAACATCATCACAATTTCTCACGTCGTTCTCGCGTCCTAATTAAACGCCACCATTAACAGCCGTGCTAATTGCAATTAAATATTCAATATTAGCCCTGATGCTTGTGGAACAAGAGTATGGACAAGAGGCATAGGTACTTTTCTGCTATCAACCCTAATCACCTGCTCAAAGCAACAGCAGAAAACCACAAAACTCATTGCAAACATACCCACCATCCACCAGCCATGAGCCATCCATCCACCATCCAGAATTTCTCTCCGTCTAAGCTGATTTTCGAATCAAAATGATTGCTACACGAAAACAACATCCCCCAAAGTTTGCCACCCGTTTATATCCGTGGAACTTCCACACCGTCGCGTCGTTGTCGTCGTCGTCGTGATCGCCTCCACGTTGTTTCCAACTAGTGATTGCCTCAGTCAAATAAAGTTTGTATGTGAGGAGTAGGTATTCGGGCAAATGAGTGTTGGTAGCATTTGTTTTTTTTTTTTGGATTGCTGACTAAAGTTTTACATCTAGATACGCTCTTATTTTGACTTTATATGTTTCTCCCATCCTTCTCACCCACACCCCGTACGACAGAAAGGCATCTGGTCTGGACTGAACCTAATTCTTAACTAACATAACAACTAAGCTCTCAAACTCCCACTCACCTGCCCGAACAAATAGTTAAAGTGCTAATTGCCATAAATGGCTGTCATTGTAGGGTAAATGACATTAGGAGATTGCATCATTACCTATCTAGGTATCGTGAGGAAAAAGCTTTACACATTTATGGAGTGTATTAAAAATCCAGATTCAGATACGGATCTGGATCTGGATCTGGAGAGCGAGGAGGATTTATTTCTCCTCAAACGGACATGCGTAGTTTGGTGGGTGGCTGCTCTCTGAACAGTTGTCTGGCACGCCCTCCTGTGCAACCAATCGGAACGAGGGGAAAAGCAAAGAGCTTTTGTCAGCGCATAATGGCGGCTATAAATGGGGTCGGGTTACCTTATATATACATACATATATATGTATATATAGGAAGGTACCTTACTGCAATGAACTTTGAACTTTTTTCTTTCTCCCCATTCGGTGTGCCGGCTTTAAGAAGTATCATTCCTCGGGGCAATGCATTAAGAAGAGATTTCTATTTTTGGTAACTGTAAATCGTAAACAGGACGGCTAGGTTTACGTCTTTTTGTTTTGTTTTCTCTCTGTACCCTTTTTAAAGAGCGCTTACAATTGTAGGTACATATATATACCTACTTGTATACTGCATCCATTTAATTTGCTTCTTATTTTTATACCTTTTCTCAATATAAATATAGGTTTTCTTTGTACATTTGTACATATATATTTTACTAAAGAAAAAGGGGTGAAAAATAAACGGTCCATGAAGCCTTTTACCTTGAATTCGTTCGCTTACACAAAAGGAAAAAATAGTTTTTTTATTCAATATCAAATATGTACCTACCTAGGTATATACTACATAGATATGTACATAAGTAGTAGGTAGGTATGTACATATGTATGTACTCGGCAGATTAAAAAAACTGTGAATTTTATAAAATTTGCATTTTCTTTTTTCGGAAAATTTCTTTTGTTTACCAAACGGAGCCTGCATTGATAGTTACGTTTTTGTAATACATATCTATTGTATATATATGTAGTGTTCGTTCCCTTTGAAACTATACCTGTCATATAGTCATTAGGTAGATACAATATATTAGGAAGAGACAAGAAAAATTCAACTTTATAACAGTTATAACAGTTTTTCGCCAAAAAAGTGTGCATGGATTAACGCGTTTCGCGTTAACCCTGGTTGCCTGAAGTATATTCAGCGGTGGAGAGGTGATTGAAGATCACATATTTAATAATGCTTAATCGAACCCATCTGTAATAAGATTAGTAATTTTTAAGTCAATATGTATGGGTTAAACTGTAAAAGTTGCCTTTGAACACAGCAGACGAAAAATTCAAAAATTCATATCTTGAAAATTCATGAATTGGAAAAATTTTCATTATGATTTTCGAGTTCAGCGAGTTCAAATATTTACGAAAAATGGTGCGGCATTTAGTGAACGTAAAATTTAATTTTTTTTATAAAATATTTTCAGAAAGGTTATTTTAATCATCAAACACGACAATCTTTAAAATAAAGTTGTATGACAACTTTGAAAATTACATATTAAAAACAATCGAAATGGAGGACAATCGTTTTAGTCCAGTAACAAAATATATATATCAGACCTTGCGTCAAATCTGGTAGTTCTAATTTTTTGCTGAGTTGTTTGCGATTATGATTTAATGAATAACCCAAGTTTTCGACTTCGAGCGCTGAACGCACCATGATAAAAAGTCCAAAAAAACCCTTTTCGCGCTTTTTTCAGTTACATGGCGGTTTTAACCCTAATGGACTAGTTATTGATTTTAACTTTGTTCGACAATTTCTAAACTGACTAAATTTTCTTTAATTTGAGCCAAAATTCGTCTCTATAGACCCAATAGTTTCCAAGACACTGCTTTTCAAAATATAGCAATAATATCTTAAAAACAACAAAACTAAAAACAGTTAAATAACAAATTTAGGATCTTTGGCATAAGATGCATCAAAATACTAGAGCGTATAGGGTGAGTCAAAAGAATAAAAAAAATCGTATAGGAGGGGGTGTCTATCACTCCCCGTTTGGGTGGGAGAGGCAATTTTCTAAAAAAAAATGATAAAACCACCAGCACCGTAAACATTATTATACTAAAAAAAGGATGTGGTTAAACAAGCTTGATGAAAATAAAACGATATGGATAAAAGTGACAACAGCGTTTTTCCTTTCGTTTTTTTTAAATTTTCATCTGCATACATATATTTGTTGTCTTTTTACTTTCGATATACATATACATATTTTACTTATGTATAGGTAGGTATTATAATCGTAAGTTATGGATTCGAATCGAACTCGAAATTTAGATCAAATTTAACATAGAAAAGAATAAAAGATAGTGAGCCTCGCAATCCTGGGTTCGGTATGTCCGTTCGGTTGAAGTCTAAACGGATACCTAAGTTGATTTTCTTTAAACTATAGTACATATTTACTAAGCGTCTTTTGAACATTCCCCGAAACATCTTTTTAGGTCCAAAAATAAAAAAAATGTAACTTACTTTTTTCAAAACATGTCCAGAGATTAAGAAATAAAATCAATTAATTAATTTTAATAGGTATGGGCGACCTTTTGGTTCGACTTGACTGATTTTGATCCATGATTAAACATAGGCGTGTTGATTTGATTTTCTGTAAATACCTCGTCTCCATTATAATATACATTGTACAAAAAAAATGTTAATTTTTTATGATATGAGAATCATTCTGAGGTTAATAAGTTATGTTTAAACAAAAAAAAAAACAAGTTTTTTCGTTCTTGTTTCGAAATAAATATCTATAACAATACCCTTATTTTTAAATAAATACAAAAATAAATAAATACTTACGAATACCTTTATTATATAAAAATTATCGGTCCATAAAAAAAAAACCGACTGTGCCTATGCGCGCAATGTCAGGCCGACCAACGGTTTGGCAAGACTATATAAACAAAAGTATTTTTCTCGAAAATGACTTCTGCTATTTTGATTAGAATTAAGTAAGAAAATGAGTACGATCTACCGTTTACGAGGAACAAATTTTACATCCAGCTATAATTACACTAGTTTAAAAAAAAAATTAAATTTTTTGGAAACTTAATGCCGCTATATATTTTTCGTATACCTATAGATATTTGACCTGGCTGAACTCGAAAACCGCAATGAAAATTTTTTTCAAATTTCAATGGATAGGTTTTTCGAGATATGAATTTTTGAAATTAGTATGCGCTTTGTTTGAAAGCAGCTTTACAATTTAGCCCATATATTGACCAAGGTTAAACTTTTTTTTCATTTTTCATGCAAATAGGCTCGATTAAATTGCCAATGGAGATCACATTTATTTTTTCTTGAGAAGTAGGGGAGTTTGAAAGATATAGCGAAAAATATAGAAAAAAATTAAAAATTTGAAAAAAAATGAGAAAATAAAATGTATTATTTTACAAAAACGTAATGAAATCATAAAACAATATGTTTTTGGTTGTGTACGTAAAAAAAAGTAGTAGTAAAGAGAATAATATGTGATATTAACGAAATAGATTAGTTAAGTACCAAAGTTATAGCCGATTATTTACAAATAGGTACCGAAAATTGGCTTTTTCACTACTAAAAAATTCTAATAAGTTATAATAATATTGGATATCGATACATATTTTCAAAAAAATAAATTTTGGATTAAAAAAAAAATATATAGAATTCTAAATTCTTGATTAATAAGGTGGGTGTAAATACACTGGCGGACTTACTATTAGGTCGGTATGGCTATTTGCCTAAAACTAATATACTATTGACCTGTCATTATATTCAATGTTATATAGGATATAGAACATGTACCAGTTCTTATCGTATACTTTTAATATTTCTTATTTTTGAAGTTTTTTTTTAATGGATAATACAGATTTGATTGAAATCATTGATAACATTGTCTAGATACTTTCCCTTTCAATGTAAAACCAAGCCAAATTGCAAAGGATTCGGGGTTAAATTTCATTTTCCTTGGTATTAATTATGTTTCTTAGTCTTATCTTCATACCTTTTCTGTTTTGTGCTTTTATTTCTAAAATAAATGTATACTTAGTTTTTTTTTTTATACCTTTACCCTCTTAAACAATCCATGAAAATAAAGGATTTTCCTTTCAAATCTTTTGACTGAACAGAATGTTTTCTTTTTTAAATTTAAAACGTCACCTAATTAAAATGATTAAGCACTCAAATTATATTTTCCATAAAATCGCAATTAAAACGGTTAGGGTGGTTAACTAATTAACCGCATTGATATACATAGAATAATGTTATGTTTCAACATTCAATATGATACAGCAGATTCACGATGAGCGAAAGGATGAGGAAAATATCAAAAACTTTGTCCGAAAATGATAATTTAAAAATTATTTTGCTTTTTGTCAGATAATATGTAAATATATGTATGCTTAATCATGGACCCCCATCTCAATTTTACATCAATTAGTGATTTTATAAAATGTTTTTCGCATTCACTTAAAGTGAACTTCGTGGAAAAAGATAATTGACAAATAATTAGATTGTTCATATGATTTGCGAAATCGTTGATAGATTTGTAATCTGGGTCATGTAAAATGTCCAAAAATAGTTTGCCAGACTTTACCGACACACTACTTGCGACCGAAAACCGCAATTGTGACGTAAAAATGACACCTTGTCTGTTCTGGTATGTTCTAAATTTCTGAAAAGTTTCTCCTTCATAAAACTTAATTTTAGAAAAAAATTATAATTTCGTGTGATTCTGGCATGGTAATGCATTTTCTCGAATAAAAAACTATAGCAGCTATAGCTTATGTCTATTATAGTTGGGCCTTTAACCAGACTTAGATTGCATTCATAACCTCATTGAAATTTTACAAATTAGGTATGCACCTAGTCTTCTTTTTTCCAAAATTGAACATCATTTGCCTCGTTTACAATGAACGTTCCCCATCATTTACTAAATGAATAGCTCAAGCTTAATTGGCTTCTAGTCTTACCACATAAAATGTTCAAATGCCGAGAAGACATATCTTTAGAACTAACGAAAATAAACGCACACCGACATTTTCTGACAAACATGTTGGATGAATCCCTTACGATAAACATCATTTATTTTGAAAATATTAAAGGAGATATTTTTGATTCAAACCAACTTAAGTTTTTGTTTCGAATTTACGACTTAACGTGAAGCTATACACCACAACATGAAGTAAAATTGTATTTATTTGTAGAACTTCTAAAAAGAATCATTATTATGTTGCACGGGACTCCAATCTATAAAGAACATGGTAAACAGGTACTAATACACATCTTCAACCACCGCCGTGCTGCCGCGCAGCCGGAAGCAATAATTTTTAATTGACTAATACAAAAATGTTTCCAGAAAAATTTCAAAAATGTATAATAATAAATATATGTCCCCTTCGACTTTTTAATTTTTATCGATGTGATTTTTTTGTTGTTGTTTTAAAAATTGGTCGGGAAAATTAAATTATGAGTATATTATGCATGTATGTAGGTATATTGATATTCTTGCAATAATGAAAAACATCAACACATCATGTGGCTTTATTGCTGAGTTCGCATATGATTCATCCTTTCTCATTTGTCGTTGAAAACGAGCGATTTAATTGGTCTGAGGTGTTGAAAAACAATTTTGCAGGCTATGAGACTTTAGTGGTGCCATACCGATTTGACTTTTGTGACATTGTGTGCATATCTGAGTGCCAAGTTTGTATAATTGCATCAAATTAAACGAAAATAATTTTTAATATTTTAATTGACATAGATGTTTGAAAATGCAATTATAATAACCATATCCAAATTGAATGCAATTACCAGCAGATTTTTCATTAAATTTTGTAATTTTTTTTGTTAATTTTATGTTGTTTTGCAAATGTTCCGTCACTATTAGAAAAAAGGCTTTTACCTGACATAAAATGGAAAATGGTTAAAACCATTTATATTAAAATGCAAAAAAAGCTATATACCTGCTCCATTAGGGTAATTATTAGTTTCGTGTAACAAAATCGAGGTTGTACTTAAAAATGAACACATGGAGAGGTTCGACAAAAAGTGAGGCAACCTGTTTTTAATTTTTCTATTTCAAATGTGTATTCCCACAGGGATACTATCCTTTTATTCTTGGAATTATACTGCTGCTGGCGTGTTTCTGTCAACTTGCTGGCAAATTTTACAATTTTTAGTAAAAAGTTATAATTAAATACTAAAATCATGTACAGTGCTGACGATTACAACAATCAGGATATTAACGATGATTATGGACATACCGGCGATCTACAATTGGATATGGAATACGAACGCAACTACTATTCCAAACAAATGCCGGAGAATGTCAAATATTTCTTGATTAATTTTTGCCAGGCCATTAAGGAGGGCGTTATTTTCGACATCCAAAACATGTATGAGAATACCTTCCCCCAGATCAGTGATCACCATTTCGATAAGAGTGCTTGGCCCGATGAGCAAGAAGCAAGAAGCATAACAACGTTTGGAGTATTCTATGCATCTTGAATGTGCTTCAATTCCTTGTAGACATCTCAAATATTAAAAAGCAATTGCTAGCAATTTCGCAAGGCAATGATCCCCAAACTGTTGCTGGGGAATTTGGAGAACATTCCTTCTACAAGATGTTGGGCTATTTTTCGCTGGTTGGACTTCTCCGTGTCCATCATTCTCTGCTTGGTACCAGGCCATTAAAGTACTTGAGCCAATTGAGATTCACAAGAAATCTCAATATTCGCACTTACCAGCATGTCAAATATCGACATCTTATTATGTAGGATTCGCTTACATGATGATGCGCCGATATGCCGATGCTATACGAACATTCTCGGATATTCTCTTGTATATCCAGCGTACCAAGCAGCTGTACAGCGCTCGCTCGTACCAGAATGATCAAATAAACAAACAAGCCGAACAAATGTATCATCTTTTGGCAATTTGCTTAGTTTTGCATCCACAATGCATCGATGAGTCAATTCAGCAAGTTTTGCGGGAAAAGAACTATCAAGATAATATGTACAAAATGCAATGTGGTGACTTAGAAGCCTTTAAAATGTTCTTCCTCTTTGCGTGTCCACGATTTGTTAGCCCATGTCCACCATCGGCAGACGCGCCAATGGAGGATTATGTCAAGGATCCAATGGAACATCAATTGCAAGTCTTTATGGATGAAGTGCGTCAGCAGAAAGACGTTCCAACTACTACACCACATTAACATTGAAAAAATTGGCATCATTTATTGATGCTAAGACCGATGATGAAATCAAGACCCTGCTCATTCGTTTGTTGTGCTTCAAACACAAAATGAGGAATTTGGTTTGGACAAAAGGTTCAAGTGGTCTGGAAGGACAGTTCCAATCTGGTTCTGAACTTGACTTCTATATCGATGACGACATGATTCATATTGCGGATACCAAAGTTTCGCATAGATACGGTGACTTTTTCATAAGGAAAATCTTGAATTTTGAGGACCTTAATCGCAAGCTGAAAAACATAACAATTTAAAGCAGAAGTCTTGGAAATAAATAATTTCTTGAATTTGTATTTTAATAAAACAACAAAGAAATGTTTCTTTTTCTATTATTTAAAATACAAAAGTACCAAATGGTGTTACAACGTGGACAAGAGCTTGCATTTATCCATACTCAGACTATTTTATGCTGTTTAAATTAAAAGCGTTTGGGTTTCCTCCTGGAATTTTATAACTTGGATTTCGTTCTTTATACAAAGTAGACCTAGCCAGGTTAAATTCAAAAACTATTTACTCTTACCCCTATAAGTATTGCAGAATCTGGAAAGTCCTCATGGAAGTTATTTAGGAACACTTCTTGTTATACATTACCTATCAATGATGCGCCTTTATGAATACGTAATAGTTAGATTCTTTTATGATACATATTCAATGGCTGTGATCATTTATTTATGTGATCCGCAGTGATTCGCAGTAAAGTGTTCACTTTTCTTTTCATGACGAATGAGTAAAGAGAAAAGACAGTCCTGCACTGCAAATCACTGCGGATTCCATAATCGACATAAATATTTATTAATTTTTTTATACATGGTGTCATTTGAATGATTTGAATCAAAACCCAATTAAATGTCAGGCCCAGAGGTTTTTTTTTTCTAAAAAAAAAACGAATTGACACATGCATTAAAATATTGCTTCAATTTAATAATGTGCTGCCCAGTGGCCAGTGGTATAAAGACTGAAAATATATCTTACAACTTAAACATTTTTATTAATAAGAAAAGTTATCAAACGGACAAGTTGTTTATCCTTGTGTCAGCTAAAACGTTTGTTTAGAAGTGGTATTGTTTTATTATTAATAGTGCTGATAATGCTTAATTTGTGTACTTTATTTAAAATGTTTGCACAACTACAAATGCTCTTGGAGGATTTATGTTACGAGACTGCAAAACATAATTATAAAAGATCTTCCTAGCATAAAAATCAAACAGTGAATATTAATGAATAACCATATACCTCTTGCCTTTGCCAGTATTGAAATTCACTATGAATTTATTATCTTGACAACAAAAAAAAAAAACATGAATCCTCTCTAAAATGAAACTAAAATCTCAAATAGGTATATAAAAAAAAAAAAAATATTCAGCCTAGATTTGGTCACCATCAAGTAATATTTTATTTAAAGCTCTTTGGACAGGATTCAAATATTCAACTAGTTTTTGCGCTACACCTCCATTACTATTTTCTGGTCACCCTATGAAAAATACAAGGGTTCGGCGCGGTGGAGGCTTTCACGCGGAAGCTTAGATTACATATTGAATGTTTGATGTTATGCTGTTTTATTCGTCTATTTTCAGGTATAACATGCAATGTTATTATATTGAAGCTCCACTTGCCATTTGCCACCACTGGGACGAATAACGGTACAGTGTTCCATCCATGATATCGATTGCTTTTATCATCAACAATGTAACCAACATAAATCACCAGCCATTTCCGAGAGGATACATCGCTTATGGCGGTGGTATTTGTGTGCGGTGTTTTGCCTCTGCTTTATCTCGATTCCTGATACAATTCCTAGCATTATTTTTATTTATTTATTCCTCGGCATTATAGTGAGACTTGAACTTCCATTCAACTTATTTGTATGTTTATTCCCTGCAAATGCTGATGCTTTTGCCTCGTAAGTCCTTTAGCTAGTTAGGAGTCAGTGCGCTGTCGTGTCCTATAAATAATTAAGGACCAACTCATAAATAGTCAAAGCAAGTTTAGATGAGACCACGTTGTTGAAAGTTTCTCAATGAAGAAGCTGATGATACAAATCAAATAACGAATCGCATTTATATTTTTGAATAAGTATCCAATGATTGAGTGGGTGAATTACATATATGGATTTACCTCAAATGAAACCTATCACTTGGGACATTGGAACGTATTGAAATTAGCACCTATCATCACGGCATTACATGTGGCATCAATAATTCAGCGTAAATCGAATTGCTCTTCAATAAATTATACCTACTCCATCAGATTTCAGTATTCGGTTATTCCATATGGAATCCATTTAATGGTAAGTAATTTGTGAGTGAGATTGGCATTAAGATTTATAGTTACCAATTCCATTTCAGTAAAGCTGTATACATTTAGGTAATACGTTTTGTTCCATTGTAAAAGTGTTGACCAAAAACGCGATTTCAAGCATATGTTCATTCATATGTTGATACCTTCCTACAAGAAAAGTTTTTTGAGAATTTTGAGTGAGTAAAATTAAAAATCTTCATGTTTTTATACAGTTTCTACTTTTTTTTATCGAATTTGTAAATATCTTGTGCGATACATTAAAAATCGTTGCAATATTATAGTATATACTTCAGACAAACTAATTTGTAGCAGGCTGTAGGTACTTTGCATTTTTGTGTGTGTGTATTTTTAACAGAAAAAATTACTTTAACAAATGTTAATGCCAAAACTAATAATCACATAAATTCCATTCGTTTCAGAACAGAATAGAATTTTAGATTCAAACATTCAGCTTCAGAGTTGGTTTTAAAATTGAAGAACACAGTGATGTCATTTACTGGTGCTGTGGTTTGGCTATTGAATTTTTTAATTTTTCATGTCTATTTTTTGCCAAGGATTTTTCAAACAATATTTTACAATATTCTAATGTGAAGGATGGAACGGAAATAACTTTACCAAAAACTGTTTTAGGTTCACTTCCGTTTTTATCCGGATTTGTATCCTTATTTTAGGAAGGTAATAGAAGTTTTTTGAACGTTCGTTTTCCACTTTTAGACTGTTGGTATGTGGATGAGGGTTATAACAACTGATCCCAGGGTTAACAGATTAGCTTTCTTGAATATTCATAAAAATATGGAATGTGAATTGTGGTGAATCAATTTATAAAAAAAGGAGATTTAAATTTGCACCAAAAATTAATAACATCTATTTCATAACTACATATTAGCGAGTGTGTTTCCTTTTGTCGTATCCAGTGAATAAACGATTGGAAGGTGCGAACGCCCAAGCAAAATCTTAATTTTCCACGGGTTATCGAAATTTCGTTAAAATTTTAATTTGTGTTTTTTTTTGTATTTTATTTATAGTCTTTAACTTTAGCCAGTTAAAAAATCGTAGAACAAAGTTATAATCGAAAATTAGTCCTTAAGGGTTAAAATATAGCCAATAACTGAAAAAAGCGCGAAAAAATCGCCGTTTTTCGGATGTTTTACCATGATGCGTTTCGCGCTCGAATTGAAAACTTGGGTTATTTATTAGGGCAACATCATAAATAACTCAGCAAAAAATCAGAACTACCGGTCGTGACGCAAGGTCTGATGTTACTGGACTAAAGGAACTTTCATGAAAAAGTTTGTACGAAAAAATAAAAACAGAAAATTAAAAGAAGCAAAAAAAAAAAAATTAAATAACAAAAAATGTCATCATTTACTTTCTTGTCCTCGTCGTGATTCTGGATTAAAACTAATAATTATTAATAAAGAAACCTTTAGGGAATACCCTACTAGAAACACCATGGCACGTCAATAATGGTCGTATGCTCATTGAAACTTTACTTCTTAATTATATAAGATAGGTAGTTTATAATAAGAAAGACTTTCTTATATTGTGGATATTTAAGCAGGCTTTTTTGGTAGGCTTGAGTTTAAATGCAAATAAAACAAACTTTATTCCATCTTCCAACGTTTCATCGTTATACACGTTATTTGATCTTTAACATAATGAAATTTTCTATTATAATTTTTCTAGGAATTGTGTTGGTAATTATAATTTAATCTTTAAAACTAAAACTTACTTTTTCAAAATATATCAGAATTCACATTTAAATTTAAAAACGTATCTTAATTTTAAATTTTTAAAAACTGGTGTATTATTTTTATAAATAAACACGGAAACAATTTATAAACAAACAGAAATGGAGACACATAAAATAAAAAGTACGAAAACTTGATAAAAACAGATAGGTACGCCTCAAAATTAATAAATGACGTTGTACAACAAGGACGTATGATACTAGGTACATATATAACATTCTGTATATATTTTATTTTTATAAAGTTTTCTTTCATAGTGTTTGGAAATCAAGTTTTTAACACGAATAATTTTTAAATTGTCCAATTACCTATTGTTCTTTTGCTTTATCTTTCACTCATAAATATTTAAAACCAATTATTTCCGGAAATGCACCTTATTATGTCGTCGTCGTCAGATAAAGAAAATTTTCTAAATATCCGCCTTTCCGGTCATAAACAGAGCACAACGAATCCGTTACTTAATACAAAAACACATTCGATGACAGAAAGTTCCTTAATTACTCTATACCAGCCGCAGGTACACATTTACAAAATAAACAAACAGTTTCAAAAGGGTGGTGGTTAAACGCCCTATAAATTCTGTCCCATTTCAAAGAAGCAATTTGAAGCCACTTTCGCACCACATCAAAATATCCAAAGAGTGTCGTCGACGACGACAACTCATCGGTACTCTGCAGTCATTCCATTCGAGATATCGTTGAATATAACACTTTTCCAACACAAAACGCAACGGACGAATGTCAACAGTGAAAACACATTTAAAATCGCTCATAAATTAATTTCATGGGTCATAAAAGATGAACGCACATTATTTGCCCTCCGCTTCCAATATTCAGATAATTGTAGCCTTTATATAGTCTGCGCTCCCCTATATGAGGAGGATGAGGAGAATTATTGAAGTTGGAGCTACTCTTTTACACATTATAACGAAGTGCCAACCTAACCGATTCCAGAATCCAGATGCTAGAGCTATCATCGCTCACAAAGGAAAATTGCTGTTTTTTGGAGTTTAAGTTAAGAGCAATACACATAGCAAAGTGTTTGACATTTTTGAGAGGCGTACAGTACAGTTGGTGGAAGACTTGCAGCCTGTCACATCCGTCAAAATTAATTTTTTATTAATGCTCTGTGGCATTCAGGGGAAATACCATTTTGAATTAAATGGCTGAGTGGAGATAAATTGCCTGATTTCGTCTTATTTATGCTCGGCCTGTCACTTTCTGGCTCCACATCTCATTTCTCAATCATTTCTGGCATACGCTACGCAAAGCAAAGCGCCCTTTATTTGCCGTCGCAGCCGCTTCTCTTTCTCTTAGCCATACAAACAACTGATATTAAACCCATCGTATTCATGCGGTGCTCCTATTCGTTCGTTTATAAATTTCAAAGTTAATTACGCGCTAAAATGCGTATTTGTGTCTGTGTGGTATTTAAATCTCCGCTTCACTTAACTATAGTAGTACTGTGGGTGGCAAAAGTGTGGGTGATAGAAATGTCGAAACTTGCCTGCAATATTTTATGGAGGCTGACTTATTTATGTACAAATATCTCTTTGATAGCTTATTAATTAAAAGTGGGTGGATAGCAAATTGCCAGAATGTTGTTTTTTTTTTTGTATTTTTTTTGTCGTGGGGCGGTATAAGATTTTTTGAACTTTTGCCAAACAACTACGGAGGATGTGTGCATATAGTGGAAGAGTGGCGTCTTTCTGAAAAGCAATTAGTGCAAAATATCTAGATGATTTATATTCGGTGTTTATTTTTTGGATAGCTAGGTATGCTAAGTTTAATTAAGCGTTCCAAAATTAAATGCAAAGCAAATTAGTTTTGTTATTAAAAGTAGCATATTCTTAGTTAGTTGGCAATTACCTAATGAATTTGTGGTCAGTTGTTTGTTTAGGATTTTATTGGTATTATTTAAGTTAAGACAGAAAAATATTGCCCCTTAGTCAAAACTAATTATTGTTTTTTTAATGGTGTAGTGGTGTTGCAAACCATTTAAGAAGGATCATGAAATAAAAACAATATTATATCTACAATTCATTGAGGACTGATTTTGTACAACTCGACTCCTATACCTTATAAAAAGGATTATATGTACATATATATACCTATGTGCTCTTCCATTACATAGTCGATTTGTATGCCAATTTTCAATCGAACAAACATAATTTAAAATTTTTTAAAATACATATACGTATAAGTATGAAGGATAGTTGCCAGTAGCGGCGTAATGGTTAGTGCGTCCCATGCCGCCGAGGGTCGATCGTGGGATCGAATACCAGCCGCTGGCACCTAAGAAATCTTTCAAGAGTATCTTTTGTTACGAAAAAGTGGCTCTCACCTTAGCCATTCTGATTCGGCTGAAAATTGTTGGTCCCCTCCATTCCCGTAGGTATATGAATATTTGAGAGTTGTCACTAGGCCATGGTTCTTCAAGAGCTGTCGAACCACCAAATATACATATTTATTTATTATATAAGTAAGTAAGAAATAGGATTATTTTCATTTCATTTTTCATTTCTTAGATTTAAATTTAAAAAAAAATGAAAATTGAACATTCGGAACGGCTAAAGTGGGTGAATTAAACCTGAAAACGTTTCGATCCGTGGCACAGTGTGGTGAATCGCCAATCTAGCTGGAAAAAATAAAAGTTCAGCCACTAGACTTTAAATCAATGTGCTAAGCTTCTCAATATAATAGGAACCATGTAATTCATGTTCTGTTTTTTTTTTTAACTCTGAAAAACTAAGCTAGAAGGTTAGTTGTTGTCAATAGGCAGCGATAACACCGAATTGCGAATTTCAGGTTGAAGTTAGGTTGATAATTTAAGGCGCTGCGGATGCGATTTTATAATATTTTATTAATTATTTCCATTCCAACAATTTCAAAGAATAAATTGTCAAAAGGCAAATGTGCAAAAAATAAAAATATTATCGCGAAATTTTAAACGATTTAGTACGCTATTGTTTTTTTTTTTTAATCAGCGAGTTAAAGTTAATTACTCCGCATAGTTATGGTCTAAAACTACATTTTTTTAATACTCTAGAGCAGCGTTGCCACACAACAAACAATTTCCGTTCCACATTTTCTAAAAATACGTGCCATTTTCTAAAATATCGTGCAATATGAATAAAACGAAAATTATTATATTAAAATTCAATTCATAATTCAATAAAAAATTAGAAGAGATAATTTGCTCTATTCGTGTATTGTCAAAAAATAAATAGATGCTGCCAGTTTTTACTCAATTTCTCAATTTTTTTTTTCAAAATTCGATTTATTTGAAATAAAAATTGAAATAATAACAACGTGCCATATTGATTTTTTTAATGCCACCTTGCCAAGATGAAATTTTCGTGTCAAAAAAGCACGATCGTGCCACTTCGGCAACGCTGCTCTAGAGAGTGTTCCCTTTAAGGTTAATGAAAAACATCGTGTGCGTTTTTGCGACCGCCACACAATTTTTTTTACTTGTCCAGAATGACTCCCTTTGTGTCGCATAGCATTTTTTTAAACATGAATGAATAATATTTTTGCAGCAATTTCTTTTATTTACAATAAATAATTTTTATTATTAACATAAATTAATGCATTATTAAAACCTTTAAAGCTTGATTTATTTATCGCCACTGCCATCGCTTCGGATTGCGCAATTCTTAAAGCAGCATCAATGCATTCAAGCAAATAGTTTTATTGAATTTTCACAAAGACAAGAAGCTGCCGCCAGAGGAGCAGTCAATGTTAAGCAAAAATGTTTGTGCTCTAAGAGAATTACACTTTTCAACTTGAACACTACTTTAGTAGCGTCTTCGAAATTTATACATTTTATGTTTATATACATCAAGAAGATCCATTTTGGATTTCCAAAAAAAAGTTGTGCTGTATATATTTTGCTCAACTTGTGCTGCGATGTTCCGTAAATATTTTTGAAAATAATGCAAATTTCCAAATTTTACGGATGAAATATTCAATTTTTTTCTAAAAACTTAAACTTGTGCTATTTTGTGCTCGAAAAATGATACTAAGAGCCAAAGAGATAAAAAAAAAATCGTATATTTGCAGCTTTTACGACCAAACAAATGTTGCGAAGTGCCTTATAGCTAAGTTAAGAAAGACGGAAGTTGGGTCAGTAAATGGCCGCGTTCGGGCACCTATCCAAAGCTTTTCGGTAGATTTGAGGCCTAAGACCTATTTCACCAAACACTTTTCACTTTGCAAGTTTGCACTTTTACTTTGCAAACTTCGTTCCACCAAACACAAATTTGAAATTGAAATGAAAAGTTGAAAAGTTTTCCTCTTACCAAAATACATACGTTTCAGCAAATGCAAATTTGCAAAGTGAAAAGTTCTTTTTTGCAAAGTGAAAAGTTTTGTTACTTTGCAAAGTAGGTATTTGTTTTTTTCGATAAAAAAAAAAAAAAAACAAATAAACTTTGCAAATTATATTTAGAATTTTGAAAAGCTTTTCAGCATTTAAAATTACCCTATATTTATGTGTCAAATGCTTATATGTAACGAAAATTAACTGCTATTTAACCATATCGCACATGTAGTACAAAAGTGTCACAACTCAAAAAACACATTTTTTGAGTTTTAAACGCAAAAAAATATTTGAAATTTTCCGGGACCTTTCTATCTTGTTGCCATTGATTTAAGTTGGATAGTTTTTTTTCCAAAAGGTAAAATGTCGTTTTAGATGTTTAATTTAAAATCAAACGTGATTTAACAAAAATGACATATTTTTAGTTGTGACGCGATTCTTGTTGGAAACATTTGGGCAATTAATATCAAAAGTGTCTCAATTTGAATTGTGTCGTTTTAGTGGTTAAATTTGTAAAAAATGTTTTTGTTGTATTTTGAGTTAAAACATTTTTGCTGTCTTTTCTGTGGAAAAATATTTGTTTCATTTTGAGTTATGACGTTTAAGTTGATTGAGGTAATTATAAATCCTTTGTATTATTTTTAGTTACTACACTTTAGAAAAATGAAAAGCTGAAATTTAGAGTTAATACAGTTTTGTTGTTTCAATAAAGATTTAAGTTTTTAAAGATTAATTAAATACCAAATGCTTCCATTTTTATATAAAACCTTAATCTTGTTATGGCTGATATTTTACAAACACTTTAATTTGAAAAAAAGCCTTCTCTCATACAACTTCAAGCTTAAATATCTCGACTTTCCCATGAACGATTTTGAAAATATTTCACTCATATAACAAACTCAGCGTTATCTTTTATTTGGTACCAAATTAGTTTGTGTACACTCTTGGCCAAAGCTCCATAGTAAAATGGGCACTCCCAAGCGAATTTTTCAAAAATATTTACGGAACATCGCAGCACAAATTGAGCGCAATACAGCACAACTATTTGTATGGAAATCAAAAAGGGCGGTGCAAACTTCACGCACATGAAAAAAGAAATTGCTTGGTTGCAGAATGTGATTTTCAGTGTTCTCTATTGATTAAAATCCACTCTTAAAACCAAATAACCACAAAATTCCAACATCAAGGAAGCGAAAAATTTTATAATTAACTTAAATTAATTCATTTTTAATAACTTAAATTGTATAAATAATACAATATATGCCAATTATTTGGTATTTAAAATTTTATTCTATAAAATTATAGTATATATTCACCATAGCCGGTTATATGGTGAAGTTTTTTTTATTAAAAGTCACCCTATCTTTAATATTACATAATTGCATTGTTTTACAAAAAAAAAGTTTACGCAAAAGTTTGCGTGAACGTCCTTTTTATTTATTTGGATAAATGCTGCGTAATTGAATCAGCTGTTCGTTAAACATCAAATATTAAACGTCTAATTCTAAAATTCATAATGACGTTTGTATAAGTTTATCCAAATAAATTTGTATAAGTTTCCGCATCAAAATCCTTAGATAATTTTATCCAATTTGCGTAACCCATTTCCCATGCAAAATCTGACAGTTCATTTACCAAAAAATAAATTTATCCAAAAGATAAACTTATCTAGTGTTTTACGACGCGACGTTGCATAAATCCCTCTAATAATCAATAGGTATACTTATTATGTACATATTTTTTCTTTAACTTGAGTTTCAAGAATGGATTTCCCTAAATTGGGGAGAAATATACCTTCTCCCATAAGATTATAAATTTTCTTCCTTTTGCTTACATAGGTATATGCTACAGATTTTTGTCGCATCTTATATGAATCACCGTGTTATACATACCTTACATATTTCAAACGAGTAGGTAAGGTATCTTTATCTTTAAGATTATTCATTTTACATGAAGTCCAAAGGTAAAAAACTGGCTGTTTTTTTCTTGTCACAATTTTCATGTTAAAATATTCAAAATAAAATATTTTTTTTATTTCTGAAAATATCCATTCAAAATACTCCTGTTTTTCCTTTTTCAGGTCACATCGGGTTATATAAATGTAGCTGAAACTTAGTAACTGACACAGACCAGTGAATTAACTACAGTTCAATATACAACCACCATGTTTATTGATATCTTTGCCATCTCAAATTAATTTTACTCATTCAACCATAAACCATATAAAGTGTTGCCCACTTTCAATTGTTTCTGATTTCCAAATTATACGTAACCTACATATTTATCAAAAAATCTTTGCTGTAAGCAAGTTCTTGACAATTGACCTTCGTTTTAATAAAGTGTTTAA
Source organism: Epistrophe eligans (assembly GCA_951394125.1). NCBI lineage: Eukaryota > Metazoa > Arthropoda > Insecta > Diptera > Syrphidae > Epistrophe > Epistrophe eligans. The sequence continues at coordinate 58,904,242 of OX596028.1, forward strand.
GGGTCAAACTCTGCTGTCAATTGAAATGTTTTATTTGAAAAGGATGGCAAGTCCCTTGAAAACTACTCAAGTATGGCACACTCCTTCCAGTTCGAAAACTCCAAGTGGTGTGTCAATAAGAACCTCTTCTTCTGTTCAGTGTTGAACAAACGCACCGCAGATAATCTATTAGGTTAAACAAAATACCTTCTTCAGAAGTAAAGGATCCGCACCAGATGTGGATGAATGATATTTATTTTAATTTTTGGTCCAGGCTCACATTCTATATTTTTGTTCTTAGAAATGTATTTCGTGAATCGATTTACGGTAAGAAGGTTTAACAGAATGAAGCATTTGAGCAACTGTTTGATGCAGCACCAATTTATATTTAAGAACATTTTGCCGTTAGACAAAAATTTGTCTCCAATTCATCGGTTTTTGATTTATTTTTACTTAATAAAAAATAATGTAGCCTAACAAATGCTTCTTATTTTGAATGCAATTTTTAACAATACATAAATCTTAAAATGAACTGAAAAAATATCAATTCAAAGATAAAAAACCTCAAGGAGATGATTTATTAATTACCTTCTCCCCACAAAATGAGCTTGAATGAGCCTTCTGTTTATTTTTAATAAATAAATTAGAAAGAGGGTCCCACTTTATATAAAGAAGTTTGTCTCATTTCATTGACAGATTAAGTTGGGATTATGGTTTTGTGTAAATGATTTATGATTTGTGAATTAATCACTGCAGTGGCGGTCTTTATAAGAATATTGTCTTCTAAGATATATAAATATGAATGTTCTTATTCATTTGGTTTTGGTTCTATCCTATATATGCCCTCTATCTGTGAAGACAATATCAACAAATTAATCTCTACCTCAATACTCGGAAGTGTTGAATGCGCATCAACTCCCATTTCTTTTTATTTGTTCTAAATTTATGAAACTATTTTGTACTTTTTAAAATAGCATTTAAAAAAATTAATTTTAAGTTCAAGATTTTCTCGCACCACTAAAAATGTTTATATATCTATATTAAAAATGGATGATCCAAGTCCCAACCCATAGACTTTTATATGCCTAGCCTAGGTCTAAGTGGCGAACTAAGGTAACTAGCTACGAACAAAAGTGAAGCCATATTATAAAAGGCAAAACAATCAAATTTTGTGTTGATTCTGTAAATTTTAAATGAAGATTTTTAAAATATATTCTTTTTTAATGATTTTTTAATATATTTTAATATTATGTGTGTACATACCTACACATAAAGTTTGTATATATTTGTATTTACATGCCTACATTTTAAAATTCCCAGTTCGTATTGTTGCACAGATATTAACAAAGTACCATTTGTAGCTAACCATATACATAGGTATACCATTAAGAAACGTATATGCAAATTTTGAGACGTTTAGAAAGAAAAATCAGTAATCAGTGTGATGCAAAATTAATGTTTTTGACTTTATTAATTTTGAAAAGGGTTTTTGAGTGATAACACACTGGCAGTTAGGCTTCCAAGCTTTAGTACCATCATATCATGTTAATATCGAAGGTTTGAATGAAACAAGAAACAGTTGGGTGAGCTACCAACAGGCACGTAGCCAGAGGGGGGGCTTGAGGGGCTGAAGCCCCCCCCCCCCCCCGAAAGTCTAAAATAAAAACTAAAACTTTCTAATATACTAATTCAAATCTATAAAAATAAGGAGACTATCCAGGTAGGTATAGTTTATTTGAAGTTCTCAACTACTTGAAAACACTTCGTTAAGAAACAAGAGACTATTTAGGTATGCATACAATTTTGTATTGAATTTAGGAGACTTATTAGAAGTTGAATTAAGAGCTCCAAGAACTTCATTGAAACACACAACGTGTTCCAACCCAGAAACCTCTTCTACTGAATCCTATTTTAGAGTGTCTGTATTGATTCCTTGCATAGATTCGTTAATACAAAATCTTACGGACAGGTCCATGATCAACGAAGACGTTTTACCATCGTTTCAGCTGTGAAAGCTGAGTACATTCTCTGGCGCGAAAAAATATTGTCGATTGATCCTTCTATCGAAGTTTTAAAATTGCTTGATATATGTGACAAGACTTACTTTAGAGGTATAAACTTCTTGCTTACGGTTTTGGCCACGCCAACAAAAGTGTTGGTTTAAGGTTTAACTGCTGTGAACGACGATGTATTGAACAGCTGCATAATTTCCACTTGAAAGACACAGTTAGTGTTGAAAGAACCTTTTCAACTATGAAAAGGATTAAAACAGTGTCCCGAAGCGTTATGGGGAATGAAAGATTAAGCTCACTTGCTATGATATCTGTTCATTCAGATATTAATGTGGATCCAGATAAGGTGATTGATCTCATGTTAAAAAAAAATCAAGACGTCTTCTGCTTTGAAAAAATGTGTGTTTAAAAAAATAATTTAAGTATGTATATGTATGTTCGTTTGAGTACATACAATTTAAAAACTAATAAAAATCAATAAATTTGGAATATATATAGTTTTTTGTTTAAAGACTTCCTCGTAAAATTTGGAAGCAAGCCCCCCTCCCCCCGAACCAAAATCCTGGCTACGGCACTGGCTACCAAGCTACTTTCCGACTGCCACGCCGCCGATCATCAGACCACTTTTAGTGGTTCAAAATCGAGTACGAAGAAAAATGAAGGAAAACGAATGTAAAACAAACAACTTTTGTGTGGTTAGTAAAAAATGCTGGTAGGTTCAAATGCATTTTGTCAAGCAAAAAATCCTAGATTGGATGGCCCTGAGCAAGTCACTTTGGTAGCGCAATGCGTACAGTGCCATGGCTCTGAAGGTAGCTTGGTTTGTTTCTTATGTGACGGCAAAAAGTTTTTCAAATTAAATTGACCAAATTAAATGACCAAGCAATACTAAAAGGACTCTGATGATCGGTGGCATGGCAGTCGTGAAATAGCTATAACTGCAGCCTTTAAAAACTTTGGTGGAAGCTCACCCAAGTGCTTGTTGTTTCATTTATACCTTCTTTATTAATTCTTGTACAAATTTCCAAATACTGACTTTTATTTTTTAATTGATTGAACTATACTCACTTTACCAATTTTGTGAGAAAATTTGAGTGAAATTGAAAAAAAATTAAAAAACATAAAAAAAAAAATTAAATTTCAAACTATTTTTTCGTAAATTTTACGTAATTAACTATTATTTTTGTTTTCAAGATTCAATGCTGTCAAAAACAGAAAACCGGATTCTCAAATATCTTTTATTTTTTGAGAAAATTTCAAATAACTAAATCTACCTTAACTAGTTTTTTTTAGTGAAATAGGATCTTTACCGCAAATTAAACAACGGATTAAAGTCAAATTAAGGTAAACTTATTTTTGTTGTTTTCATTTTTCTCAAAAATGTATAATTTTTTGGTTAGTTTCATAGCAATTTTCAGTGAGAGTTTTTTCTAGAATTTTCTTATCCGAAAAATGATTGATTCCGTAAATATAAATTTTAATTTAAAGGAAATGCATTGATATTTTGATTTATAAAAAAATATTTTGTAAAATAGTGCTTTGGGGAGCTTTGATCCCTTGCTTTACGGGGCTCTAGAAAATGTTATTGATTTATTTTCTGGTTTAAGAAAAAATGCGTGTCTATAAAACAAAACTCTTTTCAAAAAGAGGCATGTAGGGTGAGATGGCATACCTTTTTTTATTTTGTCAATATCTTCCAAACTAAAAAACATAAAATTTTTGTAACATATATACATATTATTTATTGAACTACTTATATAATATTAATTTTCTAAAAAATAAAAAAGTATTAAGAAAAACCATATCCCTCTATAGGTTAGGGGAGATGGTGTACCCTAGTGAGTAAAATTTTGCAGGCTGTATTTTAGGTTTATGCGCTGCCACATTCTTTAAGTTGTGGCAAATTTTTTGGACACAACTATTTATTGACGTTGTTAACTGCTGCTTTGAATGAATTGTACGACTTATATCCCCGGGTATAACTATTTTTTATATAACCTGTTACCAATTCTATTTTGTTTTAATTTGTTTTAGATAGCACGATTTTGTAGATGGGCGTCAGCGAATTAATAAAAATCACATCGATCCAAACTATTACTAAGTTCCCTTAAACTTTTTTTTTACCTAACAAAATTTCATACAACACAAGGCTTATATCAAGTTATCTTTAGTGGAAATAATGATTATTCGGGTGAGATGGTATAGGGTCACAGTATACCAAAGTGAAAAATAGTGCTGTGGAAAGCACCATCTCAGCTTCAAAAAACTTCGCCATCTCCCCCTTTTTGGCGTTTTCACTTTATCTTAAAAAAAAAAATTCTACAAAAAAATCTTCACATAATTTTGATGTTTCATTTCTTTTTTTTTTTGCGTCGCATACAAACCTACGAATAGTGGCTACTTCGATTCGAAATTAGAAAATTAATACAAAAAGAGTTTAAATGTGTTTATTGAATAATAAATGTAAGAGATATTAAAGGTGCGCAATCTCCCCCGCTGCACCATCTAACCCGCTTTTACCCTAATAGACTCGATAATAAATGAAAAAAAATGTAAACCTGTTTTAATTACGAATTATGTACGGCGATACTTGGTCACCCCATGATCAAAATGCCCCTATACTAGGGAACAAGTAAAGCTAAATGGAGATGCCTAGTAAATTTTGTACTTTTCTTTGTTTTTCAAAAACAATAAACCAAGCAATCGAAATTATTTAATTTTTAATCTAAGAGCAAAACAAAATAATTTTAAACAGCCTAATGTTAAGGTATTATTTCCATTTGGTGTAGTCTCTATGGCTGTGTAGCACCTGACAGACAACAAGCACAACTACACTGATTTCGACACCAACTTGAGACCAATACATATATTTAGGAAAGAGACAACAAACATTTACTTTCCAGATATCATTTGAATTAAATGCTCAAGCGAAATGGTATTATTATAAACTTTTATAAAAAGTAGTTTTGGAATTAAGTATTTCCTTTGTCTTTTATGTACATATAAAAAAACTTGAGTATTAACTCACTTGGTATTGAAATTGATTGAAAAACTTTTGTGAAAAAACATGATGCCTACGTATTCTTCAATAAATTACTACTACTATACTTAAAAAATCTCAAAACAAGTTATCATCATAATGGTTTTGCGCTAAGGGCATCCAGATATAAATAAAACAGTTCAACGTACATAATAATTTTGAATACGTACATGAAATATAATTCCACTCAGCTAATTAGTTCTGGAGGAATTTCTCAGGATCACAACAAGAATACCGTGACAGTAACCAAAAGCGTTTTACTTCCCTCATGATCTTGCTCTTGTTTGACTGTCTGTCACATTTGTCAACCAACACCCTCCTCCACTAAACCTCAGACAGTAGACAGGAACAAATTTCATCGGCTTCTCACATTTATTTCTAATATATATAAGAGACACACGATGATTTAACTTCTTAGGAAATGCCGCCAACGAATGCGACTACACTGTCGCAACTCGCATCCCAAAGATTGCTCCAGATGCTTTGCCTGATGCTTGGTGAATTTATTGCTTGACATGTTAACCATGTAAGCTGACAAGGGACAGGCAAGAGGGTCGTCTCTAGAACAAATATCCCTCTAACCACCAAGAATAATGACAGAAGAAGGTGTTCGAAAAGTCATCTCGCGTCTAATTAGATCATTTGTCTCCTCGGTGATTGTGGTATCCGAAATGGTTTGGCCTCAGTGGTGGTGGTTGAGGAGGAGCGTGCGGGTCGAGAGACTATAGCTGATGGGGAAATGAGTGACATTTCTTATTAACTAAGTTATTTGTCATTTGTTTTAGTGGAAAGGGGCGAGAGCTTCCTCTAAACATCTTGCACTCAACAGATCGCTACTAATTGGATTTTCGGTTACTTTAGTACCGGTTAATTGTCGCATGTGTGCTCGGATATATATAGGTACTTTTGCATTAAAGCATCAGAAGCAATTTTTCTTCATTTAGAATTCCATTTTGTTTTAAGATCTTTATTAATGATGTGAAGTGAGGAGAAAATAAAAATAAAAATTTGTTCACTTATGTAGGTACCTATACATGCCCACATTAATATATGCTGAAATTTCAAAATTTTTAAATAATTTGAATTTTGTTGGTCATTTTGACAGATTTTTACACGAGATCTTTATTTTTACCAAAACAAAAATATAATTTGCTTAACACTCATCGTTGTCTTGAACCAGTCTGATAATTTTTTACCATCCCAATCCCATACCGCAGTCTCAGTCTTATCATAAAGATCTCTGCAGTTAATAAAACCAAATGCCGCTTTGAAATCAATGAAGAATCAGTATATAGAGATGCTTTCCTTTACTTTGAAACTCTGCCCAAAACTACACAAAAGTCTGTCAAAGCTCATATAAAAAATAAAAGGTGTAGTTTTGGACAGAAAATCTGAGTTTCAAAGTAAAGAAGTGCACATTATACATTATTGTTGTCATGCATAAGAAGTTTGATGATGTTGATGGGTTTAACAAATTATCGGCAGTGCTGTAGCCTTCTCGGAATCCAGCTTGAAATTCATTTAGAATACTATAGGTATTCCTTTTCCCATTTTTGCAGTCATTTCAATCATACTCCGGGAAAACTCTTTGCGTCTTTAAATGATATCCCAGGTAGTTTTGGACCAGGTTATGATCACCTTTTTTGTAGATGCACCGGAGGCATGCGAGGGTTCGAAGAAGTACTCTTTGAAAGCTGTACTAGTCACATCATTTCCTTGCCCCAATGTACTAGATCTGAGCTCTCATGTGGAACATAACAAATCCTTAGACGTCCTCACCTCCTTAAGTTTTGTGCCAATCGATTCGTATTTTTTTTTGTTTTTACAAAGATCCTCGTATATTTTATTGAGTCAAAGATAGATTTCTTTTATGCTCTTTGACGAATTTTGTAGTAGGGTTCGTCGCCTTTGCTGTTTGCTATCCTATCCTTCGATCTTCTTTCTATTGACAACAGTGGGATATTTAGTGGGAAATTGTTTTAATTTTTTTTCTATTCTGGCATTGTAATCTCCTATGACGATAAATATCGACCTGTTGCAGTTCAAACCGAGTAGAAAAATATGAAAAGCTTCCTTTTCTGTATTTTTGTTTTGCAAGGTCCTTATATATGTAGGGGGAAGGCGGGAGACTTGAGCCACTTTTTGTTAAATCGTTCATAAAAACTTTTCTACTCATCTTAGCCACATGTTGGATACATCTTTTTAAAGATACATTTATCTATTTTAAGAATAATCTCACAAACTTTATATACACGGTACTGATTTTTTCCAAATGCTAAATGATTGGGAACAGATTTTTGGCTCAAGTCTCCCGCCTAGCCGGGAGACTTGACCACCGCCTTGGGGAGACTTGATCATACTTAAATTCTTCAAGTAAAACGACAAAACAAATAATTTAATCAGTTCATATGTTATTAGAATTCATTTTTATTATATTTTAGAAGTGATGAAGATATTTGAGGAATCCATTCGACGTCATCCACCAGCTTGGGTAGGCATCCCCCCCAGATCCTTCAGGTCAATTTGAAATAAAACCTTCATTGAACTTAACTTTGGGAAAACCAAGAATGGAGGAATACTATTTTCGATTGCATTGATTGCGAAACACACGGTAACAAGTGTTCCCCTCTCTACAGAGATTGCCTGTCCAACCTGATGATTTTTTTTGCTGCCAGAACCTTCGGAAATTTTTGGACAGTTGTGCATCCAGTCCAGTTTCGTCGCAGTTATAAATGTTTTGGGGTTCGAAACCAAACTTTCACGGACTTCTTTCAAATTTGTAAAAAAAATCAGAAACATTTTTTTTATTGAAGCTTGATTTATTTCTTTTAATGCAGCCTCAATGATATCTTTGGGAACCACATTCTTTTTTGCTGCTTCATCTTTTCTTTTGTTACAAATGGCATTTTCAATAGCTGAAAAAGAAAGAAACTCCTGCATTTATAACATATCTGACAATAAATCGCAGCAAAAGGAAGACTTGAACCACTGATTAAGTCTCCCCTAAGAAACTGGCTCAAGTCTCCCGTTCACGTATTTTCACTATTAAAAATTAATAACTTTTGTGAAACACTAGCTAGCATCATTTTGTTCTAATATTAACAAACTAGAATAATTGTTTTATAAGATAATGTTAACTATTTTTACTTACCAAGTCAAAGAAACTTTTTACCACGAAAAAACATTTTTTTTTTTTGTTTTAACTTTTTGAACCAAAAAACACCATTTTAATTTCACCAGCTAAAGTCAACTGACGATGTAGAATTATTTTTGTGTGCAAGTAACTGATCACTGTATGCAACGTTTGGCTTTACTCATGAAAGATTTGAGTGGATCTTTAGAGAATTATTGAGAGTGGCTCAAGTCTCCCGTATGATCAAGTCTCCCGCTATCCCCCTACGTTATTTTTATAAAAATTGGAGGTGTGTGAAGTTAGTCCCCCTTTTTGGAATTTGTTCCAGATTGTTCGCGATTTATTTCGCATCGTTCGCAAACCATATGACTTAATAAAAACATAGATACAAAAATAAAAGATTTTTAAACCAAATACCTATGTATATTGGTTACGATATTAAATGAAGAAGCTTATTCTGAGCTTATTTCCTCGCTATCAAAGTGATGTTCTTAAACAGTCCAATCTAAAATTTCAAAACGAAAATTTGTATTCAAAAAGTTTTTTTTCTTTTTTCAATGCTACCCCACCACCCGTTGCTTTTCCAAAATCGAAAATAGAGAATATCCTCTTTTCCTTCCGATAACAACACTTTTAAAATTACATAGACAACAACAGGGGTGATACAACACCCCAGCAAGGATTTAATGAAAAAAAAATAATACTTTCAAGGATAACAAAAATCATTTAGTGAAACATAGAATTTAACAAAAACAGAATACCGGAAGTTCATATTAAAAAAAAGTATATTGTTAGGAAATAAAAATGTTTAAAGGCAATTGATGTATACCTATCTCTCTAGTATAATTGCATTTCAAGCACGAAACCTTGCTTTTTGGTCTTAGGTATTTTCACAGACAAAATACATAAAACGGTAGAAATATAAATCAAGCCAAACTAAAATTAAAGTTGAAATAAAATTACTTGGAGCGGTGGAACACCCCTGTTGTTATCCGAAGGTTAACGCAAATTGATAACAAACTCATTTTGATATAACTTTATACAAGCATAAAAGAATTTAAAAAAAAAATACAGATTTTTATGATATTAAGGGCCAGGTTGTTCAAAGTGGGTTAAATCTACAACAGGACTTTCAAATATTATTCTAACTTAATCGGCTGATTAGCAATTTCCATGATTAAGAACTCGAATTATGGATTACATTATAAAAAAATGCTGCGCCTAAATAAAATTTCAGTTTTCGCTACCCCCGTTTCAGAAATCCGAAAATTAAAAACTTGTTCCAGCTTGTTCTAGGGCTCTTCTAAACTGTTGCTGTCGTTACTAAAAATTGATTTTAAGTACCAACAAAGTGCTCCCCTTCCCCACCCCCCATTTTTGAAAAGTAGTTCAAGAAACACTTTAAATAAAAATATCATTGTTCTGGGAACATTTTTTAAAAAGGGGGGCTAATGGAGCTTTTTAAATGTTAGATTTTTGTTAGATTAAAGTAAAGTTAATTTTAGGCTGATAGCATAAATGTAGGGTCAGAATATTTTTTCAACAGATGCATTAAAAAAAAAAATATTGGAGAACCGTTTTTTGCATTTTGGAACAAAAGTTTTGAAGGTTCCATCTTTAAAAATACACGTCCTACAACTATAATTTTTTGGAACAATTGTAAAAACACTATTTGAAACCTTTAAAATTCAAAATCAAGTATTTTGAAATAATAATTTTTTTTTTTCGATTTTTGTCCATAACTTTTAAAATTTTTAACATGGAAGTCAAAAACTTGGACCAATGTTCAAAACAACTAAACAATCGGGAAAAACTTTCAAAAATTAGGTCAAACACTGTTTCTGGGCCCTAAACCCTCAAATTTTTAAATATTTTTCACAAAATGCGACGAGACTTCCACGTGACGAGATATCTTTGTTCTCTAATCAAGAATTTAAAACAACGAAATAATACATAATAAAGCATTTCTCGTCATATTGCATCCAAAGTTCGACAAATTCAACTTCTGACGTGACGTGACGAAGAGAAATGCTTTATAATGTATTATTTCATAATTTTTAAATTCGTCATTTAGAGGAAACATCTGCAAAGAGATCTCGTCTCGTCACATCGTAGTCTCGCTTTCTCGTTGCATTGTGAATCAGGCTCACACAAGACGATTCCCCAAAGAAATGACAAAATTTCTAAGTTGAGTAGAAGTAGTTAACACTGTTCCATTTGATTTTAGAATGAATGAATCCCCGAGTGAAACCTATGGAAAACGACATTCACATTATGTAAGTAACAAAATCGAATTTCGAACTGTTTATAATTATTGCTCAACCCAAATTCAATTTGCTCACGCGATATTTTAATTTGCTCACCTCCGGATTTATTTTGAAGCTCCGAAAATATGTAAGTTCTTACACTGATGTGTAGAAGGCGTTTCAGTTTTGAAATTCAGTAAGGTAGACTTAACTTTAGTGTAAAGGAAAAAGAAAACCAATACATGAAAAATACACTAACATATAGGTAAGAAGAAGATAGCCGCGTTTTATTATCCACAAAGATCCATATGGATCATCCCATGAAAATAAAACAATACGGATCCTAATGACAAGATCTCTTTTTTTTTTTTTGTTTGTTTATTTTTTGTGAATTGGTTTTCTCTTTCTTTACACTACAGTTTACACTACCTTACCGATTTTCAAATATGAAGCGCCATCTACCCACCAGATTAATATCTATTCAGGTCCGGACCGTGCATTCGATAACCTTAATTTTTCAGAAACAACAACCCTTATTTGGGCATGATTTTTCAGCTACAGTTATTACCACTATTTACGGTGGCACTTGCTTGCTTGGTTGTGAAAATTTGTTTTTATTTTTTTTTATTTGCCCCTTTCACCTAAAGGGGTAGAAATATGAAGTGTTCATGTTCATATAATGTACCAACAGTGAAACAAATTTGATGTTTTTATTACAATCTGCACAATTTTAACTAAGCCGCTTTACATAAACTTTAGATAAACTGTTTTCAGATAAAGTAAATTTTTTTTATATTTTAGACATTTATAAATTTTAATAAAATAATAATTGGAAACTGGTTTTCGCGCACGATTTCTTGCACGAAAATCCATCGTCATCTATTTGATTTATTCTGTATTCGACATAACATCACTATGGGGCTTTGGGTTGTCACCTTTTACATACTTTTATTTACTTAATGCTTCTAATTACTCAAAGAGCTACGAAGGCCTTGATTGCGGATTGGAGAAACGAAATAGATTATTTCGAATTTTTGTGTAAGTACCTACAGAAACCAATTCGTAAAGGGATTTTTATTTATATAATTGTTCCATTTTGGTTTGGTATCTTTTTTATATAAGTAAGTACTAACTTTTTACTAAACAAAGTTAGTACCCAGTAACTACTTAGTATTGACAAAATCCGTTGAAATAAGAGATGAATTGTGTAAAGAACCTAACGTTTACGTTATAACAAATCCTACAACCCATTTGGTTTTTGTATAAGGTTATCAACGGCCAAAACTTGAACTACACGCAAGTTGAACGTTATTTCTTTCGAAAACTAGATGGAGCATAGTTCTCCTTCCATCCCCACAAGTCTTTATTAACCGATAAAATTAAATTCCACCAGAATTATTGACAGGCGACCATAATTTTCAAGAGCTATGCTGCATAAATGAAAACAAATTCTTCGAGGTAAAAGACACCCTTCCAGATGCCAACCTTATTTACTCATCCTCCAGAAGAAAACCACAAAAATATCCTTCTGAAAATCATTCACCACCTTTCAATAGGATTCTCGCAGTACTATAGCAACACACCTTCCTCGAATCACATTTTCCCAGCAAAACGGAATTCCACCAGAATTTCTAACAGGCGCTCAAAATTTAAAGAAGTTTGCTTTGCGCATTCCAATGCCTTAATTTCAATATTTGTACTGCCATAGTGCCTTCTACATCTTTCCCTGTTTTTTACGATTGAGAACCTTTTTAAGGATTCAACACGTTATGTGTTCGAGAATAATTCGAATTCAATTACATCACCCCCTAGAATACTTTTTAACTAACTGATTTCGTTACAGCTAATGACCTTGAAATCTGAATGTCAAACAAAAATTTAGACACGTGTCCATCAGTTGTTTAACCCTTCTCAAGGTAACGCCCAAGCAATACCAAGCAATCAGAAAACACAGAAGGTCCTTTGGAATTATTACTCGCTCATTCGGTTTTTGTAAAAATGGATATTAAGGGTAAGGCGCCAAGCTTCAAACAGTTACGACGTAATTTCATTCAACCTTTATGCACACGGGAAACAGAAATTTCAACAAGATAATATTACTTTGCTATTACAGAAGGAACATGGTATGGTATATGCAAAAGTATGGCGTGGCGTAATGATACAATTTACACATACACCTACTATACCTACCCATATTGTATGTACAATACTTATGCATACTTTTTGTAAAACGATTGAATTTGATGCAACAAAAAGGGGATGAAAAAAAATACCAAGTAGGATTATATTTTCTATTATTTATTAATTCATTTTTGCACTGCAGGGTTGTTTTGATCAGAACCACAAACTGAATAACTATATCTAGTTGAGTACTCAAACACATTCGATTGGGTTTATTAGAAGTCAGGTATATAAATTTAGGGGCTAAGTTTTTGGTTCTCAGATTAGGAATCGTAATTGCAAAATTGCGTTTTTACTTTAACGAATACAACACACACTCTTTAAGGGTAAAAAAAAGCCTGGGAGCTCAGAAAATAGAGTAAGTTTCTGAAACAAGCTGAAAGAAGAAGGATATCAATTGTTTGTCACAACGCTGAAGAGGGTTGTTTTCTAACTTACTAATTGAGAACAAGCAACAAGGGTGGAAAGGCACTTTCATTATGAAGAGTGTTTGAGTTACCAACAACATGTATGAACACGCTTAAAGCTTGCTATGGGATAAAAGCATTTCAAACGTCAAATGACTTCTTAACGAAAGTTAAAAAAAAGCTCTCTCTATTTAGAGCTTATACGTTATTATACTATTATATACCAGCTGACCCGTACCGGCTTCTTTTGGGAAGGCAAATCTAAGTTACGTACAAAAATTGCAAAATAAATTTCAATAAGTACCTACCTACCTACCTATTCTGATTAACATTATTACATATATGTACATATGTGTTAATCAGAAAGTGTAAATAAATTTAAATTCGAAATTTTATCTTATTTAGGTAAAAAACTTCGGCAACATTTAAAATTTCATTCTATAGTTTTTTTTTTAATGCAGAAACCCATTCTTAAAATTTCTTTTTAAATCAAGTTGTTTTTGTGAAAAGTAATAATTAAAAAAAAGGGGAAAAAGTTCTTTATTTCCACATGTCTTTTTCTAATGTAATTATCTAAAAAAAATTAAAAATCTATGTGAAGAATTTGATTTCCTTGAAAATACAGCTTTGTGAAATTTAAACTATCTTACGCTGAATCCAATTGTCTACTTAAGTTAATATTTAAAGAAATGGAATTTGGCACTTTTAGAACCAAGTTATAACTTACAGATATGTGTAAAATGTTTAAAAATGTCAAAGTTAGGCATTTGGTACCCTTCAAGAATTTATTAATGCGCTTTATTTGAAAATATGTAAAGATGATGTTAGCTGGGAACACCACAGGTTTGAGGGGTAAGGGATTTTAGTGCCAAGCTAGGATTGCGGCACTAAATTAGCAATTAATTCCTGCATCATTAGAATTTTGAAAATCAGTTGTGGTGTTTCCAGCTTGACGGACCTGATTTTTTCGTAGAACGATTTCCTAATATGCTATGCCTACTAATCATTTCGTGCGCTAAAGAAAAGTGATGTATTGTACATAGTACATCACTTTTCTGTCAAAAATTTTTTTAGCTGGCGCTTCGTAGGTACTACAAGGCTAAAATGTTTGGAGAGAATGATGTAATAAAATCAATCTCGATCATGCTTAACTATGGTTTTAAGTTAATCCATCTATCTATACTTCGTCGAATTAATTGATCAACATAAATTCACTTCAATTTTATTTATTGAAAAGATTTTGTACTTAACTCAATAGAGGTGATAGTTTTAAAAATAGACATTTTTCCTCAACAGTAAAATGTAGGTTATTCAAATTGAATTGAGGAACGTAAGGATCTCCCACCCTTAGGTAAATAGGAACACTTTGATAAACAAAAATAAATAAATATAACAAAATTTGAATAATAATATTATAGAACCCAATAGTTTTGGGATTTTCTTAATTCTGCCCGAATTTACATTCAAGCCCCGGAGATTAGGTACTGTGCTGCTTGAGTAGTATGATATAATATATATTTAAAAATCTTTTGTCCCTCTATTTCGCATATTTGATAATTTTGTTTTGATTAACTTGCCATGACTGTGGATGCAATTGTCCTGGGATCACTTTCACAATGTGGTGGAGTCATGTGAAACAAGACACATTACCCAGTATGCTTACTTGATATAAAAGGATGTATGATTATATGTGTTCAATCTACATATCAATCTATACAGTAAAAGAACAATGGCGCAGTTCAAAGTAAACGTTCCCTCACATACAATTGCGCCGCAAATCATCCACATGCAATTTTTGCTACATTGATGTCTGTTACACCACAACCGTTTTTAGCCTTCGAGGTGCAATTGACTTCGAATTGCAAAGAATCGTTAAAGCAATTCCCGATAAGAGAGCCGAGTATGTATGTATACACATGTATGTATACACATACAAACGTAGAACTAAAAATGATTCCATAGACAAGACGGGAAGAAAAAACAATAGCATGAATTTGTAGAGAAAGCAATCCAATAGATTGCCTCATATTGGCCTTAGGGAACTCCACTTTTGTCTTAAAGTTTGAGTTATAAATGATATTGCAGCGACAATGATATAGAAAAATGTAAGTAGGTGCCTACCTTGTTTGTATTTATCTTTTCAGTTGAACAGTTGGATATACAATAAAATCACATTTAAATCGAAATACACATGTATTATATTGGAGCAAAATTTTAGTTGATTTAGTACGATGCTAAAACAAATTTATCGATGATACTGAAGTAAAATTACAAGTTAGTTTGGAAATTACATGTACTCAGGTTCAGCATCATACTATCTCTGATTTTTTATTTGGTAAAGTGAAAACCATCATCGAATACGTATTTTATGTTTTAAGTACCATACTACTCCATATGACACTTTGACATTTACTAATAATTTATTTTTGCTTAGCTTTTTATTCGAAATGTCACTGCGTGTTGAGCTGGAGTTCATTAAGAAATTAGAAATAGCGTTAATGTCTGTTTTACAGTCCTTGTCTTGGAGAACATATCCCAATAGGCTATCCAGCTATCCCAAAAATTTTCAGATAAAAAAACTACCTAGCAGTGGTGTTGAGGAAAGTTTTATATTCATCAAAAAATTTTTTTTTGCAATTAAATTATTCCGATTTGAATTTAAAAGTAGCAGCGCAGCGCTAATCAAAAGGTTGTTTTGACTAAAATTATAGAATCCTTTACATAAAATTGAGGTGGTAAGTTGGATCTTATTTTCCGAATTAAATCGAAAAGTAAAAATTATTATGGTCTGTAAAATTTTAAGGCTTATAACCCCTAAAATAATTCCTGCGTACACCATAATGCGTGCTTAGTGTATACCATAACATTTTAAAATTATTTATTTATTAAATAAATAAATAAATAAAATTATTTATACTTTGTCCGTAACATATTTATTTAATAATTCAAAACCAAGCTGCAAGAATTGTGTCGTATCTCATAAGCTTAACATCGCCACCAAAAAGTTGTGTAAACATTCTTAGTTTTTGGAATTGTGTCATGTCATTAAAATTTTTGTTGCTAAATATTTCTGTTTCTTTGTTCCCTGCATACCATAATCGTTCATTTTTCTAATAAACTTGATCTATCCAAAGTTTTGAATGCAAGTTGTTGAATGCCTTTCTCTAAATCCCTTCTTCGTAAAACAACAACCACCAAAGCTTAAGATAGCATTCCTGTCTGCAGTGGTGCCAGTGAGGTCGATAAGGCTCTTTCTGAGGATATTATGGACTTCCTTGACTTTGAGGATGGTGGTGTTGTGGGGGCTGGAGGAGAGCTGTTGGCGTCGGATGAGGAGAATCTACTACGCCAACACTGACGACTCGGACGCAGATGTTACTGTGCCTGAAAATCCTGCTATAAGGCAGAGGAAAGTGAAAGCTCAAAGTGTATCTTTGGCCAAAGCCTCATTGTCAGGAGCCGAAACAATATCTACTCCCAAATAGACTCTTGAAAGTGAACCGACCGAAGTCTATGCGGATGGTGCTGGGTGCTCTAGTACCTTGCCTTGCTGCCGACCACCTTTGAAGATCGATGCCCGCATGGACCAAACCAGATCAAGGAGAACCCAAAAGAATAGAATAAGGAAGGTAATCAGGATCCATATTTCAAAAAGATCGAAATCGCTAGAAGGATGGTACGAAGTACGAAGATACCTCTGAACCCTGAAAAGTTATGTCTCCGAAATTGAAATCAATTGATCTGGTCCCAAAAGCTTCTTGCTGGACTAGAAGCCAAAAGCAAACCACCAACCGAACCCAAGTTTCAAGATACAAGGCCAATAATAAAGAAAATTAAAAAGCTGAGTGCTTCCTCTTAGAAAAATACAAATGAGAGTAAACCACAAGTGAGACCGATCTCAGAGACGGAAGTGAAATGTGAAAAGAAAGGGGCCCGCCCTTGACCTTACCTTCTATTCGCTTGCCAGGTGATGATAATGTTGAAAATATTGCAATTCGACTAGCATAGACTCTGTAAATATCGATCCAGTTTTATCAAATTAAATTGATTCTATGCTTCAAACTTGTAATAGCAGAAATGGGTCACAGGAGCTACTTACTTTTTATTAATAATCGCCATGTTTTTTCCAATCCCTGAGGGAAATGGATGAAAAAACCACATCGGAGATTAACTACGTCATCTCAAAAAAAAATTGACGTTTCAATAAAAAAGAAGTAATATTCCAACTAGTCCCGAAAATTCTCTAGGCTTAGTCCAGCTTGAAAGAGGCTAGTTTGTGTTCCATTCAACATGTAAATTGTTTAGCCCCATTTTTGTTTTCGACAAATTTCTTTTTTTGCCTTTGATAGTATTTATTGTAGGAAAGTTAATATAACAAAAACCTTTTGACTGCGAATTTCTGTTAATAATTTCAGTAGGTACATGCCAATGTATACATATATACAGACTTGTATAATGTATTTAAGTTGTAATAGTATACCTAGATTTATAAGATATTTGACCAGATGACAAGACAAAATTAAAGGTCATCAATATATCAGGTATCTGAGCTATGTACATAATTTCCTTATATTAACTGAGATTATTGCCAACATATCGCATTTCTTCGCATGCCTACGGCTTTCAGTTGATATTAAGGGTATGGGTACTAAACGGCGTATATGTGACACACATCGTTGCTAATTATTAATAGCCATTGTGTTTTTGGTAAACTATCATGTGAAATATAAACACTTCAACTTGAGTACGCATACATATAGGTATAATGAAACAGCAGATTCAAAAAACCATTTCTATTCTAATCCTTGGGAAGGCAGTACACAAATACTTGATACGTTTGTGACAAAAGAAGAGAAGTTTTATGAAATACTCATTGTATCAATTGCACGTCAATTAACGGATGAAAAGAGTAAAATTTTTCTAAACGTATAAACAACATACAGTTGCTATCAACCACCAATAAGATTGGTCGTACGCCTCCAAGTCACGTGCGGGGTATGGTTCATGTAATCATCGTGTCCTTAATGTTTGCGTTAGTAATTACATATTTCATGGTGGTTGAACATGCTTGGAAAAAACTCCCAGAAATCCTGTTGCACTTTTGTTTGATTAAAAACAATCATCGTTCATTGAAGATCGACTATCAAAATGGGGTCGAGAGAAAAATTATAATTCTCAGCATTTTCGGTTGTTGTACCTATTCCTTCACTAGTTGAATCCATGAATTCGACGTTCGACGACGACAATACGATGTGAACAATATTTGAAGGGGCTCTTCACAATTAATGGATGATAATAATATAGCAACGTTGAAATGGCACGTGTCGATTTAGGTCGGTTTCATGTCCATTTTTCTGAGTGCATCCTAATTGGAATATGTTAACAACAAAGGATTTTTGTTACAAAATATGGTTTCTGTTTACTATGTACCTACTTGGTATGTTACCTTACAAAGATGCAATTTAGGATAGCAAGGGGTGTTTAGTTTTTGCAAATCGGAAAGTTTTTTTTTATAAGGATATAAGTGACTGGGAATGACTGTTATTAAGTACCTATGTATGTAATGTACTTCATTGCGGATGAATGATTCTAAGAGGTTTATTTGACGTCAGTTAAGCTTTTAAAAGTGGTTACTCATGAGAATAGAAACTGGTAGGTATCTACCCTACCTTTTTTTTGGCAATATGGACGAGATTGTAGGAATGCCAATTTATGAAAGTTACAACAATTTATCGTCATTAAAAGTGTGTGTGTGAATTGAAGGGCTTCGCGCGACTTGAAAAAATACACTTCCCTTAAGCTAAGTGCAGATGATTGTCAGATCTTACAGTATTGCCATATCTGTCAGTGCTCTGACAAAAGCTGCCAACGAGCTGAAAATAGCCAAATACCTTTCAATGAAAAATTGTCTGTTCACACGGTTAGCAGATTTTGTCCCAAAGTTTTACAATTTCATTGTCAGATGGTTAGCTGACAATTCTCTGACAATGATGTTTCTAAAAATATTGTCAAGGTTAAAATTTTCAGTTCACACGGTTGGCAGATATTTGTTTATGGAAAATTTGGTCGATCCGTTAACAGACATTGTCAGACAAATTAAAAGTTTTTTTCGTAGTGGTCAGTGCAGAAATTTTTGTGAAAATAATTTTTAATAAAAATCGAAAATATTGCAATTGCAACTACTTTAACGGCCTACGTGTTGGAAGACAGCGAGGAAGAGGATTATATTCGAAATTGCTCGTTGAGTTGCGATCTGAGGAGCCGGAATTGTATCGCAATTTTCTGCAAATGGACTCTAAGCAATTCGATAATCTTCTTGCTTTGGTGAGTCCACACATTCAAAAGCAAGACACGAATATGCGCGCGAGCATTTCAGGGGGTGAGCGTCTTTCGTCGACATTACGCTACCTAGCAGCTGGCGATGCTCTCTCGGTCTCTTCAGTACCTGTTCCAAATTCCTGTTTCCACGATCTCGTCCATTATTCCAGAAGTTTTAGATGCCATTTACAAAGTGCTTGTGGACGAATATCTTTAGGTACATTTTATTTCACTATCGAGTTCATTGTACAGACGAATAAACAGAAAATTGTATTTAGACTATTATCACATACCAGATAATTCCATTGTCAGATCGTCGTCTAACAATGACGACTTGGCGTTTTGTTTTTTTTCCAACATGTATATTTGTACCTCTAAGCAATTACATGGAAACATTATAATCAAACCAAAATATTATTTAAAAGTATGTACATATGTATGTACGTACATACAAGTATGACCTTCTATTTAATGAAACCCCAATTGCAACCATTTGCTTCGGCAGTTTCGTACTTATTATATGATAAAAATAACAATTTTATCATATTAAGTTAAGTACCTCACCCATAGGGATCATCACTTCAAGCTTCGCAGAAAAAATTTTTTCTTGCAATTAATTTGTGTGCCTCCCTGCTAACCATAATTTACAATAGTCAACGTTAATGTCAAAGCTCACCTCAATATACTTTAAGAATGTTTACTCGAGTGGAATTCGCAAATTGCGAGCAATATTTCCATCATCATTCTCAACCGCTGCTGTTCAGCGCTCAGCGGTCCCATGCCGTAGCTATTTCTCTAAATTGCTTGGCCATGTAACACTTACTATTGTAGATCCCCTTGCCAACTGGTATAGGCCAGGTATACATAATATGTAACATTCATTTGCATCATCATCGCAGCAAGGAACAACTCAGTACAATGGCCAAGAGTCTTAAGTGATTGAAATGAATCCATTTGTAAGGAAATCCTTGTTAGTTCTTAAATTGTCTCCGCAGCAACATGCCATGTGATTATGATCATCATAAAGAACAACATGGGCGTACTATATTTTTAGGGGCCTTAGAAAAGGGAGAGTACCATAAGTTTGGCGCCAGGGGGGGTCTATCTCGCTCGTTTAGGAATAGGGGCAATTTTAGAAAAGAAATGACTTAAAATTAAAAAAATAATAATAAAAAAAGAACGGCAACACTTAACAATAAATTAATACAATCTGTTCTTAATTTCTAAATTTAAATTAAATAATTATTATTATTGACATACAATAGTTAAATTATTTAAAGACCACAAAAAACCAATTTAGCACTTCCTTTCACAATTTTGAAAAAAAAAAAAAAAATTGGTCTGAACTTTTTTTTTCATTTTTTTATCAAAATTTTGAGTTCACATGCGACTTTTTTAAAAACTATTGACATAAATAATTTAATTTAAATTTAGGATTAAAAAATAGATTTTTGGCCTTCAAAATCAGTACCTATAGTACTTTATTGTAAGTGTTGCCGTTGTTGTTTAATTTTTTTTCCATTTTCAGTTTTTTTTTTAGATCGCCCCACTTCCTAAACGGGGTGAGATAGACCTCCCCTCCCGCAGTAAAAAATGCTTGTTTTTGATCCCTCTACAAAAAACCGTTATCAATTTTTGGCGCCAAAGTTATCGTACTCGTGCCCTTAGAAATTTTATAATTGTTGTATGGTCATATCCGTTAAGATAATAATTTAGTCGAATGTTATTGTCAAAAAAGTATGTATAGGTAGGGTAGTAAGTAACCTATAGTAAAATTGACTTTTACTTCAAAAAATCCGTTTTAAATATTTTCTTTTGATTAAAATTCTTACAGAAATGTATACAATATTTAAACAACATTTTTTTTTAATTTTATGTTCTTTCAAATCAAAAATTTAGAAAAAAAAACTGAAAAAAAAGTTTTGTTTTTAAAAGTGTTAAATTAAGCCTTATTGCCTTAAAAAGGAATTAAAATTGTTTGTAACTCAGGAAGCGTGCCACCCAAGGGCTGTCGGGTAAGAATACTAGTCAGGCGAATTAAAAAAAAAAATACTTTTTATAAATTTTCAAAAAATATTATGCTATTGACTTAAGTCCCATATTTTTAAAAATAAATTACGGTCTAACATATGAGTATGACAAATTTGGGTGGGAAAAAAGTCTATAATTGAAGTGTGAACTTATTTCCCAATGAGGTGGGGCATAAATCTCGATTTTTTTCGAAAGATATGTAGTTTTCCAAAACTCGAAAAAACTATTTATTTTGGTTTCATTGCAAAGTTTTGACAAATGTACATAATAAGGCTGTTATAGCATCACTGATAGCCTGTAGGTACGTGTACCTACCTAATTTTATATTTTGTTTGCCTTTTTTATTTTTTTTATTTTCTTTTCTTGAGCCACCCTACTATAGCTATAGCATTATTTGTTATATGTATTATTGATCTTATAAGCTTTTTACATTTATATATTATTTGAGGTTTTGAACTCTGACATATAATAAAATCCCCGATAAGAAATACGTAGTTTTTTGCTTTATTTTTTATATCGATACCTATATGTAGATACTCTTTATATTATTATATGTGACTGGTTTCGGCCTTATATAAACATCATAATGTTAAATGCGACCCTGAATACAAAATTCATCAACGTTGACATCGTCTTCATCCATTTGGCAAATGCAATGTAACACGATTGTTGTTCTTTGGCTTGGAAATTCTGATTCTTGAAGGTAAAGTAAGTGAAAAACCACCGCGACCAATGCGAGTGAAGAGGTTTTTCTTTACGCTTTTCTTCTCCCACATTATTGTGGATAAAGATGCATTCAACTGATGCGCAACCCATTAGGACTAAGAATAAGCATCCAGCAATGGTGATGTACCTTTACCTATTTTAAATGGCAAACTCTTTAAAAGACTAAATAATGTTGTAGGTGGATGATGTAAATAAACAAAAAGCTACAAAGCACCAACACATACATACATACTATGCTTGTGCCACAAAACAACGGTATATATGTATATAGTAGGTAGAAGGTAGTTACAGGGATAGGGACCATTCTCATTATGTGGCTCTTTCCAAGCGGGACATAGGTACAGGGAAAATAATGTGGAATGCATTCATGAATAAAAGAAAAGTGCGGTTTTAACGCTAGGTATACTGAAGTGCTTTATACATACATTGTTTTTTACATTTTAATGGAAGATATTACTTTTGCTCATTTCGATGTACACGGTTTTTATATAAAAGGCTAAAATTTCAAACGACATGATGCTTTGTGTATCTGCATACATACCTCCTCAGGGTTGCTAAGAGAAAACTACAGTTAAGTTAAAATAACTGTTGTTTTTGTTATGTTCTTATGGACACCAGCATTAGTCAAACCTGGTTTTAAAAATCATGAAAGGATTTTTGTGACTATTTAATTTTATTGTGTGAAAATAAAAGCAGAGATCTATTGTTGTGTTAAGAAAGCCTTTTTATGAATTTTTCTTCTTAAGAAACATTATAGGAAAATGTATAAAATTTCCTAATAGACCTGATTATATATAACTTCAAATATGTATAACTATCTTAAAAACATTGATTAAATAACAATAAATAAATAAATATAGTTTTAGAATAAATACAAACAATTTAGAATCGAACTTTTTTGTTGTCTAAACATGGTCGTACCAGACTCCGTACGACCGTAGGTAAGTAAGTTTTAAGTTGTAGTTGTAGTTATATCTTGATTACACTCAGTGGCGTATATAGGAGGGGGGGTGGCAATGGGATCAATCTCCCCATGAGTCTTCGACTTAACCAGCCATCTCCAAAAGTTTAATCTGTTTTAACGGATAAAGCGCAAGGTACAGCTAGGTACTATTGAACAATTATCCGCACATTTTAAATCAATACGGTAACTAATTTCCCATATAACAACCAAGAATTTTGGGAATGAACCCGGAAACCATCAGAGCAAAAGATAAAAAAAGTGTTTGAAATAGGCTTGTGTAGTTCGCGAACGAACTAGTTCAATGAACTAGTTCATTTTACTGAACTAGTGAACTTAGTTCACATACTTAGTTCACTAGTTCATTTAGTTCTCGAGGAGCGAGGAAGAATTATTTTTGATTTTACATTCTTTAACATTCTAATGGGCGTTTTTTTTTTTTTTAGTTCAGAGCAGAACCCGAACTGTCAAAAAATCGTGTTTCTTTTTTAGTTCAGAGCATTCAAAGCTCCAATTTTGTGTTTTATTTTCGCTCTGAGCGTGTTTAGAGCGCGCTCCATGAGCTCAGAATAAATTGATAGAGACGGAGTTTGCTGAACACAAATTTAACATTTGTGTGTGCATTCAACCCGTTAACAGACAACAGATGAAGTCATTTATGACATGATGGAACTGCTCACACTCATCCGACCCTGTTCAAGTTAGGCGTGTTCAGGAAAATTAGATCTCGGAGATAGCTTAGCAATCACATTAAATTTACATGAATACTATTCCTTAGCAAAATTTCTCAGTTTGGCTGTCAAAACTCTGAGGAAAAAAATGTTGGGTTCGCTTGCTCACTTTTTGAACGCGCCGATTGTAATTTTTACGCATGCCATGACGATATCTAATTTTTTGGGTAAAAGCGGTGAAAAGCTGTTCCCTTCATCAATCTCACCCACAAACCCATCGTCATGGTGAAGTGACTCAATACTCTCTTTTTATTTTTTCTTTGGATGAATGGAGTTTCTATATATATAAAGAATTTTTACAATTTGCCCTTGCCTTCTCTTTTTTTTAATTTGATGTACAGCTTATTTTTTTAATTCTTTGTAAAATGATATTTGAACTAAATTGAACTAAAATGAACGAACTAGTTCAGTAGCGTGATTTGAACTAAATTGATCGATCACTTAAATGAACTAAATTGCCCAACTCTAGTTTAAAACAGTAAACTGTAAATTTGGTCAGTTACCTATTTATTATTAATTTTCGGTTTCACCATTTTTCAATTAGTCTGTCAATTTTTGTACTAGAGCCAGTCTTTTCGTCACTTTAAACAGTTATTCCTCCTGTTTTATTTTTCAAGCCTCAGTGAGAAAGGACCGTTTCTCCGCTCCTTCGCTGATGCCGGCCAAGCGGGATAGGGTCCACAATTATTGGCGAACTCGCACCTTTCGTCCACTACCGTGCCTCCTGCTGGGGAAGACACCGAATGGTTCCAGAGGTGGTGTTGAGCTCACCGTTGGCACCCGCGTAGAAGCGTCCCACGTTGGACGTCTTATATTTTTTTCGGGTAGGGGCTGGCGCTGGAGTTATTCTGGATGGCGACTTCGAAGGGCACGGCTAAACAGTGGCGATATTCCTCCAAGAAAATCGCCTTCCTTCCGGATTTTACTGCCTGTTGTTCTATTTTGGGGCGACTCCGCAAATGTTGGTCAAAACATTGGGAAGAGGCAAATTACTCATACTATTATTTTTTTAAATTTAAATTTTGTTCAGTGATGGAGCACACTTTTAGTTAAATGGCCAAGTAAATATAAATGGCTAATTCACAAGCTATTGTTGAAGCAAGATTACATCAAGAAAAAGTAACTGTTTGGTGCGATTTATGGTGTGCGTTCACGGTGGAATCATTGATCCATATGTCTTCAAAAATGATTGTTTCAGTTTCAGCATTAATGTACAATTAATTAACTGACAGGAATATTTGACAAACAATTAATTTCACTAAACGAATATGAAGAGTTTGTGAAAATTGAGCCTTCTGTGAAATAAAGCGAATTACATGGATACTAAAAAAAATGTTTAATGTTTTATTTTAATTTAATTTGTTTTATTAAAATTTAAAAATTTATTGGTTTATGCATAGTTATATATGTATTTTAAAAGTAACGCAAAGCATTTTCTATGTTGATTAAATTTTAATACATATTTAGGTACATATTTCTTTCAAGACCTCCCTTTGACTAAATCTTTTTACAATTTTACTTCAAACAAATTCAAAAAGAAAAATTTAGGTAGAACCGCATGTCTCTTCAATTCACATGTTGTGGTGAAAATTAATCTTGTAGTCCTCATATGAAATTTGTAATTAAATCAAAAGCAGAAAAAAGTATCTATATCTTCTCAAATAGAGCAGACCATGACGTGGGTTTACCTTAATACGAGTGACCGACAAAAAAAATATGAACGCACTCAAAGCATCATATCGAGTTCATTTTACTAATCTCGCTTACATAAGTGAATGCCATTAATCAGATTTAGAAGAGCTGTACTACCCTACCCTTATCTGCGTTTTCAGTTTTTCACTAGGTAGGTATAATGTATACTCTTACATTATTCGGTTATTGAGTTTCTTTTAAAAATACAAACCACGGACCACGTTATACTATAACCGTGTCCAGGCCCATCCCCCACCTCCCACAATGAACGTAAAAGTGCAGAAAGTATCTATCCCTAAAAACGCATTTAGACTCTTAGTTAGATAAAAGTAAGCAAAAACTTCTCGGTGCCTTTTGTAAAGGGCATGGAAGTGATGTCCTTTCAGTAATTTACCAGTTATTAGTTCGGGGACTCATCACATCACATACATATATATGAAAGCTGACGACAAAGGCAAAAGAAAGGCTGTACAAAAAAAACCTGCCCAAACCGAATCTACACAACCTTACCAATGATGATGATGATGAATTATTATTGACGTGTAGTGAATTTTTTTGCTCTATCACAATAGGAAGCTTGGCTAGGATCGGCTTGAATATGACAGGTACCGCATCGTCGTATATGCTGTCTATAACTATAACGAACGGAGTATCTCTGTAGTAAGGAGAATTTCCATAAACAAGGCATGATTTCATTTTTTTTTTAAAGCCATGGATTCATGAAGTGAAGTAGGTGTGTATGTAGGTTAGGTACATCATAACTACGGTGACCATATTTTTAAATTGCAAATAATGAGCAAAGGAAAAAATAAACAAAATTCAATTCAATTTTAAATTTTTCCATTTAATACAAAAATATCTACAGACGTTAAAAAAAGAAGGTACATAAATTCAAAATAAAAATAAAATTGTACTAGATGTCTTTTTCGTTCGTTCAATCGGTAAGGGCACGTTAGCGTTATTATTTTTTTTCGTCATTGAATTTTGCTTTAATATTTATATTATTGTTTTTAAGAATTTGTACGAAATACAGAATGAATAATGAACAACTTCTGATAATAAATCACTTGTATAACAAATAATTTATAATGAACATAGTCTTCAAAAACAGAACTGTTCATTTTTATATTGAACGGATGGTCACCGTAATCATAACGTAAAATGCAAGTGATCAGAGTCAAGTCAACTACGTTGAGTCGCCGAGCGCCGCGTCGTTCTGTCAGTCCATACAATTTGTGGAATGAAGTCAACAACAATTTGGGAAACACCATTTTGTCTTTGTGAGGGATTCAGTTGTTTAGGTGCAGCACATTGAGAATCCTTGGTATTTTAAATCCATATATGTATGTATAAACCAAGCAAATAGTTTGAACAATGTTAATTCAGCCACCTTAAGCAAAACCTACACAGAACACATATATAGTAATAAATTTTAATAATTTTGCATATCAAAATTTTCAAAAAAAAGTTTTTAATTTCCAAAAATTCTGTTTTAAAATCAAATGGATTATTTTCTTCGAAATATTTTTTTTATTTTATTTATACCTAGTTTATACCTAAACTATAGGGCATAGGCATAAGAAAGACATTTTTAATAAACCGCTTTAACGATCTTTGAATTCTTTTCTTATAAATTATAATTGTCAAAGAAATCAGATATTGTACATTGCGTTGCGGTATCAAAACATTTTCATAAGTTGTTTAATTAATCAATTTCCAATTACATATGTTAACTTTTAACAATTTTTCAGTTCGAACTTTAAGTTCAATGCATGCGTGTGTCCAACACGGTGATATACTGTTCATCATTTTTATTTACTCACATAATACTATTTTAAACTAAACAACGTATATATACTCCCATAGCTAATATATTTCTCATAAAATCAGTCGAATAAGATTACAATACTCATACTTTAAAACACAGTGAATGATTGTGTGTATTTTGTAATTAACTATTGAACATAAACAATGACATGTGTAATTTGGAGAATTCACATGTAGATATGGATTTTTTGCCTGATTTTTTGTTTAGAATTTTGGTAAAATTAAAACACATTGAAAATTATTTATTTTGTCTTTCCATCTCTGTAAGATCATTTTACTTAAACTTTTAAGGAACAAAAAATATAGTGAAAAGTACAAAATCTCGAAGAAATGGTCGGACACTGTTTTTCTGTTTTTAAAATTTTAATACGATCTCACTTTTTTTGGAAATATTTTGGATAAGCTTTGAGATTGTACCATTGCGTGAAATCATTGGCGCAAAATTTTAAACGATTAAGTACGATGTTAAAGCCATTTTATCATACTAAAAAAGTCTTTAACATCGTACTAAATCGTTTAAAATTTTGCGCTATTTACTTTAAGTTCATTATAAAAGTACTAATTTCGTCTTTGGTTGAAATTCGACCATCTGTTTTTTTGCGAAAGCTATTTACAGTACAGTAGAATTTTACACGAGTTACAAATATAACATACACAGTAGTACTGCCAATAAAAGCAGAAGTAGAATCCTACTGCGGATGGGTTTGGAGACGTTT
The DNA here is from genome assembly GCA_951394125.1 of Epistrophe eligans. Classification (NCBI taxonomy): domain Eukaryota; kingdom Metazoa; phylum Arthropoda; class Insecta; order Diptera; family Syrphidae; genus Epistrophe; species Epistrophe eligans. The sequence continues at coordinate 58,932,242 of OX596028.1, forward strand.
ATTCGAGTATCGAATTGAGTTGTCCATGTTATTAAACAAAATATTGTTTCGAAGCAACATGAAACAAGTAGAAGTGAACTTTTGGTACACTTGTTGCGCTGCTGGGGTGTTGACACACAGCTGTGTGTATAGTGTATTTGTAACTGTAGGCGTTTTTAATGGGGAATCCACATTTCTGATCTTTTCTGTGCAGAACAGATTCAGATATTCATATTCTATTCAGTAACATGACGGTAAGATGACATTTTTTTCTTAATAAAATAATAAAAAGAGAGAATTAAAATAAAATAATGTTTTTTTATTTATAAGTAACTTTATGACAGAATTGTTGAATATTTATAACAAAGGCGAAAATGATTTGATTTTGGTGAATTTGGAGGATATAATTTCAACATTTTTAATGATGAGACTCAATAACTAAAACAAAAATCATAAAAAAAGCACAATGTAAGGACAATATAATGTAAATTCAGCTGCTGCATATAAGGTCCGGTTTCATATTCATTTTTATTCGAATCGCCAATAGATTCATTTATTGTAGATCCGACATTAACACACCCTCAGGTCCTTCATTATATTTTTTATCAAGATTGTCCACCGATGCAAAACTCCAATTTTTGTTGATTTCACATTGAGGAACAGCAAGCAAAGCCTATTGTGTCCGGTACATGTTTCAGAATGTGCTACCATCTTAAAAAAAAAAGAACACATCCTGGTAGAGGTAGATAGATCATAAACCGGTAAACACTGAATACTGTACCATCATCATTCGTTTTAATCAGACTGGCAAGCATCCTGATAGATGAATTTCATTTAGGAAATAAAAAGTTTATATTTTTTTTTTGAGAGGTCTTGCGAAGTGCGCTATGCAAGTTATCGTTACCACCTACATCATTATAAACTGCTGTGTACCATACCTATACTTACTTGAAATAAAATTCAAATAATATGCTTTCATGCTATTACACTTTTTTTTTTATTTAGGCAGTCAATTCCTTATCATTACTTATTGGACAGAAATTATTTATCAGTCGGGATGTGAATTAATTCTTATGTTTGTTCTTTTCTGAGCATACTCTCTTCATATATCCCCTTTCTTAGCATACTTCTCTTCACATTTTTACACTATACAATAGGCGTGTTTTTTTTTTTTACACTTCAGAATTCTTTGTTGTAGTGAGCTTAGAGCAAGCTGCAAGCTACAAACAGAGTCTCATCATAAGTGCATGTGTTAGTGGTTAGTAAATTAGTAAAAATAATTCAAACTAATAACACATGCAAATACAAATCTAAACACATTAATAGTAACAAAATTAAACAAAATAATAATACAAGTAAACTATAACACAGAATTATACAGAACAATAGTATCTGTTGTCAAGAAGTAAAAACAATCACGACCGTGGAGCACTGGTTCGAAACGCTTTTTTTAATCCAATTTTACTCATGTTAAAATCAACAGAGGAAGCATTTAAGTTAAAAAGTTTGCTCATTCGGTTAAGAGGCTCATGTATGCCGTAGTTAGTTCTATGAAAATCTACATGTAAAAGTTCAAATCTTCGCAGGTGGTGAGATCCTCCACGGTAATTTATGCCAATACAGGCTAACAAATCAGGAGCGTCAAGTTGACCATTCATGAGTTGGTGAACAAACAATATGTCGTTATTAACACGCCTTTGGTATAATGTTTGGACCTGCAGAAGCTGAATCCGATGTTCATATGGTGGAAGGTTAAACGGATCGGCCCAAGGAAGACCTTTTAGAGCAAAGCGAATGAATTTATGTTGTATTGATTCAATTCGGCTTTTATGAATTTCATAAAAGGGAGTCCATACTTGTGAGGCGTACTCAAGATGAGGGCGTACATAACAATTGTATAATGATAGAGTAACATAAGGATCATTAAATTCCTTTGCCCAACGTTTTATAAACCCGAGCATGGAGCTCGCTTTGTTAACGATGTAGTTTATGTGTTCAGTAAATTCTAAATTAGAGCTGAAGTGAACACCCAAGTCCTTAAAGCTAAAGACACGGTTAAGTTTGTGCTGCGAAATAGAATAATCGAATGCACTAGCAACACGTTTTCTTGAGAACGTAATTGTTTGGCATTTGCAAGGGTTGAGAGACAGGCCGTTTTTCCCACACCAAACAGTAAATCTTTCAATATCCTCTTGCAGAAGAACATGGTCATGGTAAGCCTTTATCGTCTTAAAGATCTTCATATCATCAGCAAAAATGAGAATTACATCATTTATAGCAAGAATGAATAAAAATGGACCCAGGTGACTTCCTTGAGGGACGCCTGAGTGAGCTGTGAAGAGGTTTGAAAGAGAATTTCGGAATTTAACCTGATAGGATCTATTTTCCAGGTATGATTTTATCCATGCTATAAAAAAAGGTGGAAAACCGAAAGCTTTTAGTTTATAAACGATGATATTGTGACTAAGTTGATCGAATGCCTTAGAAAAATCAGTGTATACACAGTCAACTTCACTTCCATTTTCTAGTGAATTAGAACATTTGTGCAAGAAGGTTAAGAGGTTTGTCACTGTTGATTTTCTCCTCATGAACCCATGCTGTTGTTCACAAATAATATTCTTGGTATGGAATGCTAAAGTCTCGCAAACGATTTGTTCAAAGAGCTTTGGAATACAAGATAGTTTGGATATAGGCCTATAGTTCTTAATATCAGTTTTATCGCCCTTCTTAAAAATTGGAGTGAGAAATGAGTTTTTCCATAAGCACGGAAATCGCCCTGATTTTATAGAAAACTCAAACAAAAATTGAAGGGGCTGAGCTAGAATAAATCTACATTCTTTCAAAAGTATTGGAGGAATTCCATCCGGACCGGATGAGTAATCATCTTTTAATGATGAGAGCAAATTTAAAATACTACACTGTTGCACAGGGACGTTATTAAAATTAGTTTGGGCGTAGGTATGTAAATTATTAAAATAGTTTTCGTCGACATCAACAGGTGTTTCAACAAAAGAATTACGAAAGTTTTTCGCAAATGCGTTACAAATGTCAGTGGTTTCTTGAATAGAACAATTTTCATATATGAAATTTGCCGGATAACCATCTGAGTTTTTCTTCGAATTAACAAACTTCCAAAATGCCTTAGGATCTTCTTTTAAAGAACTACCCATTTTGTTTACATGGCTAGTGTAAACTGTTTTTGAGAGGGATTTAAATTCTTCAAAAAGGTCAATGTAGGAGCTGTGGTCAACTGGAGAGAGAGTTCTTAGATATATTTTCCATGCTCTATTTCTTTTGTTACGGAGGGTTTTTAGCTCCTTCGTATACCAAGAGTGGCAGAAATTGTTATTTTTTGAAATTTTTAAGGGAATATTATCATTAATGCAGTTATTAAGGATGGTATAAAATTTAGTAACTGCTTCGTCAATATTACTAGACATTGATATACTATTTATACCGGATCTAGTTATTTCTTCGGAGAGCAACCGAAAATTTGCTTTTTTGAAGTTAAAAGTAAATGAGCAATCATATGCGTTACTGTTTTCAAAAATATGACTGCTCAAGTCAAGAAGTATGTCCAAAGGAGGATGATAAGTATCTAAATTAGTAATTCCAGAACTAGACTCTAGAACAAGAGTACTAATTGCGTCAGAAGAAAATACTAAATCGAGAATTCGATTTTTAGAATTTTTAATACAGCTTACTTGCTGTAAGTCATTAGAACTAATTTTATCTAGTAAACGAAGCTCAGATTGTAACGAAGTTAAAGAAGCTTCTTGACAGGATTCATCTTCAGAAGGAATCCACTCTATATGCGGTAGATTGAAATCTCCCAAAAGTAAAATTTTGCTATTAGAGCAAGACAAGTCAATTACAAAATCTAAGGCCATAGAAAGTTCGTCAAAAACTGCGTCCGAACTTTTGGGCGGAATATATGCATTAAGTAAATAAATGAATTGGGACTGTAAAGTTATCTTTATACAAATTAACTCGATAGATAGACTGAAAGGGAATACAACAGAAGAAGATATAATTTTATTGCGAACTGCAATCAGAACACCACCTCCCACCTCTTTTGGTTTATCATCATGACGATCTTTCCTGTAAACTAGGAACTCTTGATTAAAAAGTTCAGTGTCTAAGAAACTTGAATTTAGCCAAGTTTCAGTCAAAACAAAAACATCATGAGAAAACGCTTGAGAGTTGATGAAGATGTCGGCAGTTTTACTGCGGAGCCCTCTTACATTTTGGTATAAGAGGGTGATCCTACTTAGTTTTTTGCAGATGAATTATTGGGTAAGTTAGGGGCGAGTCTATTTTTACGTACAGTAGAAAATTCTTTAATAAGAACTTCAGAAGGCCAAATATTTTTATTACAAATGGACTCAAAGTAAGATGAATGCGTTACTATTTTAAAAGATGAAACAAAGCTATTAACTTTGCTAATTTTAGTACACTTAATAGAAGAACTCGTTGGAATGCTTTTATTAGCGATTAAGTGGGAATTTTGGCAATGTAAACGTGGTGCAGTACAAAAATTTACAAAAAACGGATCGGTAGTAGCCTGATTTTTATATTTCATATTGGTAGGTGCACCTGTTAGAATAATATTAAAATACAAAAATAAAATCGAAGAAATTTTCGTAGATCCAGTTCAGTTTTTCCTTTTTTTCCTATTGAATTTGTCGATGCATAATTGTTTTTTTATTTGTATTAAAATTATGTTTTTGTTTACCATTTTCTTTTTTTTGCCATTTTGTTTAGCGGAGATTGAAATTTGCAGCCGAAATAGAAAAAATTCTATTGGTATAGGATAAGCGGAGTAAGGGACAAAGGTAACATCTATTACAAATATCAGTGTTTAAAAGCAACTTTGCATTTTGCAACCGAATGAGAACTTACAAATTTTCCTTCTTCACTCTTCGAAAATGAAAAAGAACTCTTCATTTCTTTCCTACTTCCGATGAAATGCATTTAAAATAGTATTTATATACAACGGATAACTTTTCAATAAAACACACCTAATAAGATAAACATAATTTAATTAATTAAGTAACTAAATCAAAAAAAGAGTTACAACATGTAATAAAAGGTATAGGTTCATGCAACCGGCACCTACAGTAATATATAGACATGAGCTACATTCATACATAGTAATTTTTAAACAGTTGCTAAGTTAAAAGAAGGATTATTTGAATTTGATGACATTTGTTTTATTTGTATTTCCAATATTTTTCTAATAATTAAATAAACTTCTATTTTGATAAATTCAGAAAGGCATTTATTTGGTTATATATAGGATATATATTCATTGAGCCATAAATTCTAAACAGCAGTTTAGTAAAACATGAGCAAACGACTATGAATACGCTCCATTGCGTTCATTAAAAACCTGAAAACCGATAAAATGCAGGGCCAGTTTGTTCACAGTTGATCATTTTTAATCAAGGATTACTGGAACTGGGCGTTTTAACCAATTTTTTTATTAAGGAATCCAAAATTTGAGTTCTTAGTCATCAGCCAATTTTTATTGATTAGTGCCTATTAATTATAGCCTGTTCAAGTGATGGTGAAAATTAAACAACTGTGAACAAACTGGCCCTAAAGGTATTCAAATCCATAATCACATTGCTTTAGAGCACAAATTCAGTTAGCATCCCATCAAGATCAAAACTATTAGCCCTATTCTGCTAATCGTTCACGTAAATTTTGGTATCCTGCTAAAAATAAATTTTTTAAATAAATTTATATTGTATTGTTTCAATTCGACTTTTATAAAATCCATAGAAAGGAGTCCATACCTCTGAGGCGTACTGAAGATGAGGTCGTAAAATAATTATATAAGGAAAGAGTAACATAAGGATTGTTAAATTCCTTTGCCCAACATCTTATAAACCCAAGCATGGACCTCGCGTTCTTATTGCTCAGTGAATTCCAGCTGAAGTGAAAGACAATTTTGAAATTTTACCTGATAGGATCTATTTTCCAGGTACGATTTAATCCATACTATGAAAAAAGGAGGAAAACCGAGAAATTTTAGTTTGTTAACAATAATATTGTGAATTAATTGATCGAATGCCTTAGAAAATGTAGGAGCTTTGGTCTACTGAAGACTTCCTAGGTACATTTTCCCTGCTCTATTTCTTTTATTACGAAGGGTTTTTAGCTCCTTCGTATGCCAAGAGTGGCAAAAATTAAATTTTTTTGATATTTTTAAAGGGATAATATTCTTAATGCAGTTTTAAAATTTGCTTTTTTGAATTTAATGTAAATGAGCAATCATAATCGTTGCTATTTTCAATAATATTATGACCAATCTTATTATTGAAAATAGCCAATAGTCAAGTCAAAAAGTAAATCCAAAGGAGGATGGCATTTATCTACATTAGTAATTCCAGAACTATACCTACTCTGTTCAACAAAAATTGTCAGTACATCGAAGATAGGACGTTTGCCACTCACTCTGGTTGCATTGGCTTGCATAAACATGTCCCTTGTTAAAGCTCTAACAGGGTTTCCGTAGTTTACATTATAAATCGCCACAAATGAAAGAGAAAACGCATAGGTTTGCCGTCTGCTGCTTTTCCTACGGCTTCCGTTTTATTTTTAAGAAGGCCATAAAATGTGTTTGTTGCCTCAACAATTTGCCACACTTAGATCCTTTGAAGATTTTCTAGCCATTTGTACATAAATATATAATTAACATAATACTAATAATTACAAACAATATTAATTCACTTTTAATCAAACATAAAACAATAAATATCACTACACTAATACTAATACGCAATTAAAAACAATATCACTTCACTATTATTTAAAAAAAAATATCATTTAAACATACCTTTTCTAATGAATAATATCACGAAATGAATGCGAATGTTTCAATACCTCGCACAAAGAACTGTTTTCTTCTAAAAGACCAAAAGCCAACAAAAAACTGAATTTTAATGGATTAAAAGGGGTAAAGCTTCAAATCCCAAAAGCTTCTAAATAAAATCTACTGAATAAGCTCTTTGCTTGCAATTGATAATGATAATTATAATATAATGGTAACTCTGTTGAGATGTAGATAACGAGCGCACGATCGTATTGACTTTGACAGTTGACATGTCAGTAACAGTACCCCATTACCCATTAGCAGTGGGATACAACGGTTATGTTGTAGGTGAATGACTTTATGCGGGGAATTACAACAATTCTTTTTCGTAAGTCACTGGCTTACTCTTTTTTTTAGTGGCATTTTTCCCAAATCAGTGTTGTGAGGATGCATCAAGCGCCACTGCTTTGGAAAAAGCTCGCCCATAAGCCGTGTACTGACAATTTTTGTTGAACGGAGTATAGACTCTAGAACAAGAGTACTAATATAGCGTCAGAGGAAAATACTAAATACTTTACATAAAAAAAGAATATTTCCAACTATTTCAAACTATTAAGATAGTTACTAACTTTTCAAGAATCAAGAATCTAATAAATACGGATATTCCAATCTGAAATGTGTACATATTGTTAGTCGACAGATATAATTTTCAGTTCTGACTCGAACGGTTGAGATGCGAAGTTGTCACAGAGCCAGTACCTTAAAAAAAACATTTTTTTGATGAAATTTGCTGGGATTCAATGCCAATTCCAGACTGCCGCCGCCGGCCGCCCGCAAAGCCAAGGAGAATGTACTACATCTTCTAACTATATTTTCAAAATAAATAGTGAAGTCCCTTGTTTATTATCACATTTTTCATTCCAATTATCATCACGGAGATTTTTATATAGAAACAATAGATACTAAGTCTTAAAGTTATGATCAAGTAACATTATTCCAATCAATCAATTTAATATTGAATGTAAATTGACGAGCTCATTAATTTCCATTTTGCATATTGCTCCAAGCCTAAAACAGACACATAACAATGTTTTCGTGTTATTTTTTTCACAAAGTCGCACGCTTTCGGCATCATTTGGGGCGGTTCGGCCTAATCCTAACATCAGTTCGTATATAAAGCCTTAAGCAATAATATTATTGTTACATTAATGCCACTCAACCATGGAAACATTCATCAAAACCAAAGTATTTGACATTTTACTTCAAAACACCCTAACCATTTCCTAAAGTGTCAGATGTAGATTGTGCCATCATCAAGGAGTTAAGACTAAAATAATAAGAAGGGTGGTGGACAGATCCTTTTTTTATCGGAGTTATTGTATTCTTTTTTGAATTCAACGTTGTTGTTGTCAATGAAGTTTTTCAATCTGTCACAGTTGAAATAGGCATCAGTGCATTTTATTTATATCAAAATGCTTTTAGAGTAATCAATCAATTTAATTTACTCATTTTCAAAGTGTTATAATGTGTTTGCTGGGATCTGATGTTGGTCTCATGATGGCCTCTTTTGTTAGGCTTGATTTAATATTAAAATAGGAAAGAATCACTGTTGTGACACACTTCAATCAATTATTAAATTGGTTTGGGGGAAAGTAAAAAAACGCTGAAATATTTACAATTAGTGCCTTTTAACATTTATATAGGAAGATTAGAGTTATGTACGTTTTAAAGATCAGTTTTAAAAAATTAAACAAACATTTTGTTCAATAAATTGTCAATTTTTTCTGTAAAAAAATTAACAAAAAGTTAATATTTTATACATAATTTAAAGGAAAAAATAAACATCAAGAAGAAAAACTATAATAACTTTTGTACTAGTTCGATAAAAAAAAACATTAAAGTTTTAAAAGTGCAAAAATATCCCAAAAAATTTGTATACTTGGAAATTGAAATTTAAAATATTGCATTTAAGGTACTTTAACCTATGACGTGTAATTTTCTTAAAATTCCGCCAACTTGTATTTTTTTTATGTATACCCACGTGTCTATTTCTCACTTCAAATGCTTTCGCTTGCACGTCTTTACTCATTGACGGCAAGATAAAATAATTGCTCCTTCCCCTAAACGGAGGTAGGGTCATCTTATGCGAAACAATCTGTGGCCTGTATATATTTGTATATTAACTTAAGATATGCCAATTTACATATACCTAAAAGTTTTGTTTATAAAAATACTGCTTATGTGGCCCCGCAAGTCATTCTATTTCTATCTATTTCTATCGACTCAACCTACACGTTGCTGCTTTTTGTCACAATGTATGCGAATCATGCTGCATATGGACTGCTAGACAGGGATGGGACTTTTACAAAAAAATTCCGAAGTAGATTTGAAAAAATAGCGCAGTAGATTTATTTTTATCGCAGTAGATTTTTATATTTTTAAAATTTAAATAAATAATTAACTTAATCTATTAAATCTTTGAAAAAATAACAAAAGCGGAACAGAACAAAAATACATACATTTATATTTCAAATATTCGTACACACCAGTCTTAAAATAATAAGCACAACTTAATTAAAATTATCTATAAGACCTTCAGAATCTATACGTTCCCAACATCTTTTTCACTATCACCCATATCCTTACAGAGAATAATATTTTGCAATAATTGATACCATCTTCTGTCAGCTGTAAACTGTCACTAGCCTTTACAACATTCAGGTTTTTGTTAGTATGAGAATGACTGCATTCAAAGATCAAACAAATAATTGTTGGGTAACGTTTAAATATTGAATATTTTTTTCGTAAAACAAAAAGTGCAATAGATTTTATTTAAAGGCAGTAGATTTGTTTTTCGAAGAAAATGCAGTAGACCTACTGCAATTGCTGTAAAGTCACAACCCTGCTGCTAGTACCCAACTTCACTTGTGTTTCAATATTACTATATAATCTATACCCTGATCTAGTTAATACTTCGGAGAGCAACTGAACATTTCTTTTTTTAATTAATGTAAATGAGCAATCATAAACGTTGCTAATTTCAATAATATGACCAATCGTATTATTACAGTTTACAGCAGCGCTCTTGGGGTCGTAGGTTTTCGTATGAAACTCACCTTTCATTCATTATATTGTATTGTATTGTATTTGTATTTGTAAATACAAATCAATTTGTAATGTCTACAAAGGTACTACACCATCTCTCAGGAAGTACATTAAATCTGTTAGAATGCTTTTAGAAACAAGAAATAAACAAATAAAGAAAGTGAGACTGCAAAAATCATCTTCAAAGAAAAAAAATCAAGAATTTAAGTTTGTTAAATTATAAAGAGATTCTAATCATGGAAAGAAGCTACATCCATTGATCTAATTGATCTTAAACAGTAAAACATGAGTTTAGCAAACGACTATAAATACGCCCCAATCTACGCAAAAACCTAATTTTCAAGAAAACATGAAATTTAACACAAAACAAGAACACAGAACACGAGTAGATAGTATTTTTTTTATTTGATGATGTTTAGAATTGTACCTATGTGTTTTTTCAGACCTATAACAACAAGTTGTTGAAGTTTTTTTCGATTGGAAAAATTCGCGGCAAATATACGGTTGATCTGAAATCATTTGCAACTATAAAAAGTAATGGGCCTAGGTGGCTTCCTTGGGGTACGCCAGAATCAGCATTTATTGAGTCAGAAAGTATCCCTCTGAAAAGAATTTGATAAGTCTTTCCCTTCAAATAATGATTTAATCCATTCAATAAAAGATGAAGTGAAACCGAGATTTGAAAGTTTGAATAAAATAAGACTATGAGACAACTTGTCGAAGGCCGTACTGAAGTCTGTATAAGTACAGTCAACTTGATGGCCGTCCTCAATAGTTTTATTTGTAAACGTCGTGAATTCAAGAAGATTTGTTACAGTACATTTTTTTTTTTTTATCAACCCATGTTGCTCGCTTTCTTTTAAAAAAATGGTTTACAGCTGAAATAAAAACTCTTAAATACGATAGCCTCAAATATTTAGGTAAACACGAGAGTTTGGCTTTTTGCCTGTAATTGGAAACATCACTACGATTACCGCTTTTGTAGATGGGAATTATGAAAGACTTTCTCCAAATATTATGGAAAGTGTATTGCAGTAAAGAAGTCTAGAATAATAATAGAATAATAATGCTAAAGGTCCTTACAGAGTGTTGCGAGGTTGCGACAGTTTTTTAAGACTAAAGCAAGAATTCCATCAGGTTCGCTGGAAGCGTCATTATTTAGTCCCTCAAGATGTTCTTTTACGTCCTTAGATGTGATAATATCTAATTTTATACAATATACATTGAGCTTTGAGAAAAACTATTCAAATGAGTAAAATTGCTCTCACGAGGGACGAAACCGTCATCACAAAAAGAAAGCTTAAAAAATGTTGAAAAAATATTGCAAATAACAAGAGGATCGTTGCTTATTTCGTCCAAGTATTTCATCGTAGATGGATATCCGTCAGATTTCTCTTGCTATTAACAAATTGATGAACTCATTTATTTAACTCTCATAGGGAATTCTATAGGTATATGTAATGATTGAAAGTCACCAAACAAGAAAAGATAAGTGTTGTAATCATTGATTTGATTAGATATTAAGTACCTTTTCCATGCTTTATTTCTTAAATTTTGAAGAATACGAAGCTGAGTGGTGTACCAGGGTGTAGACGTTAGTGACGATTGACGAGCGTCTCGATTTTTTGATTGGTACAGAAGAGATGAAACATTCAAAAATACTTACATAGAAGTTTGAAACCTGTAAAGTCATATGTAAAATTTATTTTTAGAAAAAATCCCCCTGATTTTAAGTGAATTTTTTTCTCCAGCATCTATTTTTCGTTTTCTAACTTTAAAATGGTTTTATCTCGAGTTTTAGATTTTCTAGAATTTTCTTTTATATGGATGACTTTCTCGTTTTTATAACATCTATCGATTGAAGAATAAAAAACTTTCTATCGTTTTTCGTTTAGAAAATAGAATCTATCTCTCTCTTCGTTCACCTTTATTTACCCTATTGAATTTAATAAAAAATATAAATTAGGTGCCCTGTGATATTTGTTTTATATTTTTTTTATCACTAAAACCAACCAGTTAGTTGCAAAGGGTTAGATAGTTGCAAAGACTCAAAAATCGACCTTTAAAGAGTGGCGACCCTATGCCTTGATCATATTTCGCCAGGCAACCCATGCGCAAAATTTCAATTTAGAAAGTACTTAAAAAACTGTATACTTACTCCTCAGCTTGTAATTCGATGAGGGCAGGTCGCCCTATGGCGGGATCTTAGACTATTCGTTCGATCAAAATTTACAACGATCGTTCAATTCATGGGCCAATAAACCGAACAAAATTAAAACATAAGAAAATGTCTTTTATTCAATATAAATACAAAAAAAAACAAGTTTTTCAGATGCCATCAGATTGTCGGTTCTCCTTAAGTATTTGAGTTTTAACGTTTCTTTTAAGCGTTTGAAGTCTATTTTTAGTAACGCTATTGGCTCGCAGGCTCAGTCCCAAAAGCGGTGAGATTTCTTGGAAAACTTTCCTGCGCAAGAAATGTATGGAAGTGACAAGTGACTAGCAGTCTATGTATAATACATCCATGGGCATCCACCATTTTCTTTGACTTTGACAGATGTGTAAAACTAAACAAAAATTAAAACGTTAATGATAATTACCTGTTTATAATACGGTATAATGTGGTGTAACAGAACCCGGCTTTACCAACAGATCATACATCTCAGGCCGGAGTGCCGGAACCACTTGTGTGGCATTTTGTTATATGCATCGCTATCGCTTTAATGTATTTTCTATGCATAGGAGGCATATTTGATCGTGTGATCTATTGTGGACTTGGAGTGATGTGTTGTGTCGGAATCCATCCTGTTTCGATTGGGCCATACCACGCTTTGTCAGATACTTATTTTTCTGTAAGATGGAAAGAAAAGACAATGCTAGCGGCAAAGAATAATTAAATAACCTAAAATGACAATTTGAAACACAGCACTTTGAGTAGTGTGAATATTCAGCGACACAACACACCACACGATACATACAAGTGTGGTTCGGGCTTTAATCTGCGTGAATGAATATTTAATCTGTAAAATTAAATAATTTTTATTTAACTATTTCTTTTTCTTCTTTAACTTGTCTTTTCATCTCTTGCAATTAAATAATTTTCATATTTGTTCTTATTTCTCTCTTTTAGGCCAGGCGCGCACATGCAACTAAACAGTTTCGAAATTAAAATTTGCATGTGCGCGGGTCAAGTTCAACAACCCAACAAATAGAAGTTCCCACAGGTAGCCATAATCAGGTTACCAATAAAATGGTGACTATGAACGATCGAGTTCATTTGCCAATCGTCCGGTCTCGTTAGAGATTCCTGGAAATTATGTTATGCTGACATTGGCAAATGAGCACCATCGTATGAACTAATAAAATGTAATCAGTTGGATTTCTGTACTATAACAATAAAGTTTCAATTTTGCTTTTACCTTTTTTAATAAGTAGTTTTATTTAATAAAGAATCTAAGTCGCGCGCACATGCAACTAAACAGTTTCGAAATTAAAAGTTGCATGTGCGCGCCTAGCCTTACAATTCAATGCTTTTTCTATACTTGGTTTCTATTTTTTGTTTCCTCGCAATTTAATGCCTCTAATAGTATTAGCATAACAATTTTATGTGTGTATTTTAAAGAAGCCGGTCACGGGGGGATTCAAGTTCACGTAGAAGACACTTCAGTTTTAAACTTTTTTTCGTTTAAAATTCTATTGCATCTAACAGATGATGAAGAGTAAAAGAACCGCAGTATCAAAAGCCAACGATCAAAATGTTGGCATTGTTCAGAAAAGAATTGATAACATTCCATACATAAAATGAAACTGTATTCTATCTATCAAAGAATAGTTAAGAGCTTTTAAAGCAGCGTGATATCTTTATTGAAGGGAACAAATTGAGATGCTATCACAGGGCACCTAATTTGTTGTCCTGAACATTGGTCAACACATATAGACACCACTATTGTTACAGTCAATCATGTGCATGATAAAAAAAAATTGCCTTCTATAAACTGAAAGGGTCGCTTTGTCATGAACGTCTCTGGGTTGATTCAAGAGCACCACTTGAAACTTTAGTTTTTTTTTTCATTTTCCACGCCACGAATCTCGAAGCATTTAGAACTGTTGAGAAGATTCGAATACGAAAGTGAATCTGGCAACGAACCAAAATTGGATAAATTTGACCAATTTCATCAGAAGGGACAATACCAACTGGGAACAATTTGTATTTCAATTTAAAAAGAAAAAAATACTGACCTGGTACTATTGTTTGCTTTTGTTCAATGCCAACAACGAAACCATCCAGCTTCAAAGGAACCGAACGAAAATAGAAGGTCGAATCCAATGATTATGGGTAACTTTCAGAAAGTAGCTATATATCAAACACAATTTACTAGTGTCTTACTTTTTGTTGTCAAGATTTTGTGTGCTGGCTAAGTCTTACACAATGTGAAGGAATCAATGATTAATAGACACAAAATATATGCAAGAAAAAAAGAATGTGTAACTTGGATGCCATTAAGAGAAAAAGAAACATCATTATCAGGATTAATTAAAAAATAAAATGATAACAATTGTAAATATACTTTGGAATTAAAAATGCTTGTACTCGTATGTTAATTTTAATTTATGTGGGCCAATTTACTGTAGTTTAACTTATTTATTTGAAGTAAACATTTGATTTTATGCAAGATTTTACACTGAGGAAAAAGTAGAACAGAATCGTGCAGGTTGAAATTAAATATTAATCGTGCAGGTTTAAATTAAATATTAATATTTCATGTTCGCAAACGGTGGCATAATGATAATTCGGTTTCCATATATGTATTGCATGAATTTACAATTTTTAACTGGAAAGCACCCCAAACTATCCACTCGTTCCTTCTTCATCCTTCCTTATACCTTTAGTATCATACATATCTAAAAACTTTTTGTGAATTCCATTTTTTTAAATAATCGCTTCAGCTTCAGAAATGCAAAAATACATATTACGTATTCACATACAGGCAGACAGAATTTAGCCAACCACATTTGATTTAAATCTCAAATTATGTATATTTTTTTACGAATCCAAAACTCCTATACCTGTATCGCAAGTAAAACACATCTTTTAAAAGTTATCCGTTATAATTTGAAATTGGTGAAACAATTGTGGTCAGTGGTATTGTCTGTTCAGAAGTGGTATCTATATGCATTAAGTTAGTTATATGGTGCCTGCGTTTCATCAACATATCTTAGGGGCCAGTTATAGCTTTCATTGAAACACAAATCAATGGAATTGTGGAATATTTGCTGACAAGTAGGTTATAGCAATCATTGAGACTTGTCTGTCATTGGAAAAGTTTTACCTCTCAAAATCGATCCGTTAAATTTTTATATTTGTAAAGCATCAAAAATCTCGTTAACGACATTGAAATTTCTGCAAGAAAACTAACAGAAGAACACAAGAAAAAACAGCACTGAAGAAAAAGTATTGGCAACTGTAATATCAGTATTGCCGGTAGCAGCTGAGATGAATGCTACGATATAAGATTGTTAGGGGCAATTCAGTGGCCACAGAACCTACAGGTGTAGCTGGGGTGACGGTAAGCGACCGATGAAATGCCTGCATCTGTTTCTTCGGTGTTTGCAGTCATACTATCAGCTTCCAATTCCAACGAACATGTTCCAAATTCTTTTAACGGCAGGAGAAGTTGGTGGGCGATCATCTCGCTTCGGGTTTTGTGTTTGGGAGCCTTATTTTTAGTTTGTTGACTATCCCACTTCTGATACATATAGAGCTTATTTTATGATATTTTCATTCAATAAAATATTAAAAGAACAAAATGCCAATTATGCTTAACTTCCAAACATTTACATATTTCTAACAATTTAAAAGTCTATCGTAATATATTTTTTAACACAAAGACGCCATTTTGTTTATGTTTAGTCATAAAGAGCAAATTACTTAAAATACCTGCCAAATGTGTAGTGTGCTTACGCTTAGCATTCAATTTCTACGGCATCCACATATCCGTACATATACTCGTAAATTTGATTGCCCTTTTAGTTGTGTGTTTATATCACGGCTTTCTTATCTTAAGTCGCAACAATTTCCATATTTGCATTCATTGCTGGGTGGCATGCTACCGGGCAATTATATAAACTAATTTCCCAAATGTTCGGCTGGGCATTAGCAGCGGCGGCGTTGGAGTCGCCAAATGTTAAAGCCAAGAAGGCAATTGCTGGCACGTGAGCTGGTGGAGGACTACGACGTAAAATAAAACCATCCCATTGCAATATGAGTGAGGTGTAGTCAACTATGTTATGTTCCTTTGCCCACTCGAGAGTAAAACCACCCGCCATTTGATTGCCTTCCCAATTAAGTTTTAGCTATTTAATTATTCTAATTTGCTTTGTTATCCCGTCGCTGCGCTGTGGGGTTATCAACAATGGCGTCGGACTGGGGAAACAAACCATCTTAACAAAATGAAAATTTCCAAACATGAATTTTGTCGGACATGGCCAGGCCACACCTTTCGATGTTGATGTCCTGCTAACTGAGTTTGTCATTCACACGAAGTTGTTGGTGTTTTTTTTTTTATTTTTAGTGGTTTAAATGAAAACAGACAACGGAGTGCCCAATGCGGTATTTGAGGTTATCTAGGCGAATGTTGTTAATGATTGTGTGATGTGCTGAAACTGAGCACTTCACCCCTCACTTAGAGGTAGATGTTCAGGGTTTAACTTATACAGCGATTACTCAACACAGATAGTAACGACCGAAGTCAGTAATTTGTTTTTCCTATATTCGTATTTATTTGCGTAATATTAAATTTTGAATTTGATTAACGATTTCCATTTACATGTTTTTCTTGGAAAGTGGGGTTGAAACAGAAAATTGGTTTTTGTGTTAGTGTGAAGTTGTTTTTTAAAGTGGAAATGAAACACAATCTATTGAGTGTCCTTGACGGGGTTTCTGGGAGTGGATGATGTTAATGGGTTTATTAGGCTAAAAGATTAGACTAGCTTTTGATAGAATAAAATTAATTGAGTTGAGTTAATTGAGGTAAAAGGTTCGTTAAGTTGAAAATTTATGTTAAGCAATAATAAAAAAAATAATTTGTGCTAAGCTGAATTTAGATTGAAAACAAAGGCACGCTATAGAAAATGTTCTAGACTAAATCGCACGAACTCGTTCTTGTAGTTCAAAATTGAAATGTGGCCAGAATTTTCAAATTTAGGCTCGGCGTGCACATGCAACTTTTAGTAACACTCATTGTGAAAGTGTGAAAAAGTAAAAAAAATGATTTCCTTCATTTTTATTTAATAATAAAATACAATAATTTTAAATTTTTAAATGTTATATTAGGTTTAGCAGATTGAAAATAGTGCAATTTCTGGAAAAACGTTAACACAATATTTCTGTAATTTGAATTATTGGCAGTTTTATTGCATTCCCCCCCCCCCCCCCCCGTTCGACACGAAAAGCTGTTATAAGTAAATGTTTAACTACGAAATGGGACTTATTCACCCATTTCAGAAGTAGGTAAATGTATTTTCGATTTTAGGGTTTTTAGAATATGGTGGGAAATATTTTTCCTAACAGGTGCGAAAGGGTTAAACATTAATTAATAGCCTTATTTAATGAATTTTGCTAAGGTTCTTATGAGCCCCCTTTAGCCTAGCCCCTTAGCTTATAAGAAATGCAATCAAAAACATCGCGTATTTTTCCTTAATGTTTGATAAAATAGATTTTACAATTTGGTTGTAACCAATTTACAATTTACATACAGAGTTGTGATAATATACATAATCTTGCTTCTGAGAAATTATAAATTAAACTTATATAAGACACTCGCATATAAGAAAAACACGGTTACAGGAAAGTTTCGCTATGTTAAATTATTCCGAAAAAAATTAACTCATTTAAACACTTACTTGATGTACATACATGTAATATAAATATAAATCGATTTTGTAAATGAGGGACATTAAGAACACAACGGCGCCACTGCCCCCAAAAAAATCGTTTTTTTTTTAAATTTGTTGGATACCCTCTTTTGGTCTCTTTTTAAACATTATAGACCATGATGCACCCTTTTACTTTTTTTTGACAACCTTTTATTTTATTGACAATTTTTTTTATTTAAAAAAATTACTTTTTTGAATTTTTGCTCTGTTTTTTTTTTGTATGTTAACTGTAGAATTTGAAAGTTAACTATTGTAAGAAACACAACTATTATAATGACCACCCTTTAGAATTACTCTAATTCCTCAAAAAAAAAAATCGAATTTTTAAAGATGGTTACTTATTTAAAATGACAACCCTCTAACTCTTTAAAATGGCGTGCTAGTATTTTTTCCCGACTTGTGAATGAGGGTAGTCTTAGTCATTTTCCACTTATTTCGAAAATATCTGAGTTATAAACACCCATTGAATAGGTAACCTAATGCCTGTTTTAGGAAAGTTTTTTTTTTATTAAAGTTTTTCATCTCATTTAGATTTAGATTTATTATTTTCATAAATTATATATCTTCTTATAGAATTTGTTAGTATGTTATATACGTATAATGTGTATATATATATACATTTGTTTTTAATATGTGTATGTAATTAATTATTTATTTATTTACTTATTTAATTAATTAATAATTAATTATTCTTCTTCTGTGATATTAAAGTATGTTATAAATAATACATGTAAACAACATCTTATGACAATTGGCACCCCAGTTCTCTCTTCCTATGGAAAAATTCAAATGTGTTGTTAATGAAAGGTTTTTTCTAGTAACTTTTCCTTCAAAAATTTATATAAATCTGAGATATTAATTGAATACAAATTGTAAATTTTTTCAGTTGTAAGGTAGGATATATAATATATACCATATCTCTGTAAATTGTGCAATCTAGGTTTAAATGAAAATATTATAAGAATTTCGTTACAATAAAGATCTATCTATAAGTATTTTACTACTTTTAAGGAAAAATATATAGTACTAAATCTGGAAGAAAAATTATATTCATCAGTTATATTTATGTTACTTGTATCTCGCACTTTAATTAATTGAGTAACATTGCATATACATACATATATTCTCATTTATCTACGTTACTTACAAATAAATGGTAAGCATAGAATTCATAGGAAAAAGCCTTCGCCTTTTCCTTGTTAGATAGCAACACATTGTAACTATTTCAAGAAGCTTGAATTCGGGAAAACGAAAATTTTTCCTTTTAACGACCGTAAAATTATTAAAAATCATAATTCGGATTTTAAGCCTCAACGTGCGTAAAAAAGTATAACTTACAAAATTTAGTTCTGAAATTACATCTCAAGAATTTAAAATACCGCTATACCCTAAATAAAAATAGGAAAGTACATCTTATAAAGATATGAGATGGATGTTTGAAGCCTAAACCGTTGTAGCAATGATTTTCACCCCACAAATTGTTGGCCAATCCGTATTTCTATTTCAAAAAATATGTAAACATATCATTTAGGGGAACCAAAAATCACATCTTTGGCATCACATCAACAAAACCACCCAAACAAAGTTTCTTCAATCTGGTTGGTCCCTGAATAACGATGAAGTCTATCTCTTTGCCTCCTCATGGACCCTTAAAAATCCATGACAATTTTACAATTTCCATTCGTATTTTATTATACCACCTAAAGGTCCTGTTTCTTCAAAAGTCTTTATGCATTCTGCCAGAGTTGACAAAACTAATTTAAAAATTCAAATTTTTTCATGCCACCCCCTTCCGGCTACAAAACAACTTACATCTAACAAATTCCATCCTGAAAATATATACTTACCTTCAACATTCCCACTCACACTAGGAAACCCACACAACACATACGCACGTGAATAGAAAAGAAAAATCAAGTAGCAGAAGTAGAAAGAATCCATTTGAATGCACAAATTTCCCCCTTTGTTTTTTTTTTGTTTTACTTTTTCTTTTACTTTTTGCCTGGCTAAGAAACACAATTTTCCATTGGGTTACCACCAATGAGTTTTCATCGTGGGTGGTTGGGGCCGGAAAACGTAAGCGCACGTACATACAGTCGTACACCAATCGCATCATAAAACACACACATAATATATTCGCTTAAACGACTTAAATGTGAGATTGAGATTCTTACAAAAGGGGCTGAGGAGCAAAGGCTGGGTTCACTAGGGTGAATGGGACAAAGGAAAATAAGTTTCTTATTTTATTTCCGAAGTAAAATTAGTTGTCGCTGGAGGATATACCTACATGAGAT
This sequence comes from Epistrophe eligans, assembly GCA_951394125.1. Lineage (NCBI taxonomy): Eukaryota > Metazoa > Arthropoda > Insecta > Diptera > Syrphidae > Epistrophe > Epistrophe eligans. The sequence goes on from OX596028.1 coordinate 58,952,375, forward strand.
GTGAAAGCGCAAAGCGGAATTAGAATCAAACACCATTCCAAACTCGTCCTTCAAACTTCTACCCCCAACTTATGATGGTTTACCTACTTAGCTTTGCCCGCCATTTTTCCATTTCCATTTCCATCATTCAAAAACAAGAAGTTGTGCCATTTCCGTATAAGAAAAATGGAATCCTCTCGCAGTTTGAATACTTTGGTTACTTTTGTTGTTTAGGAAACAAAACTACCAGGACTCGTCAAAAGGAACTCGACGAAAGAAGAAATTCTTAGGACTTTCTTGTCACGAAAAATATGAAAATTAGCCCCCATTCCTACCAGTTGTCACAAAGAAAAGGTTATGAATGACGATGACAGCTTGTGTAACTACTTTTTCTATGTGTATGAAAGGACATGCTCTGCAGTTGGATATGTTTGAGAGCTATATATGTATAGTATATGTATGTAATGTATATAGGTAAAGTTTATATAGAAGAGGCAATGAGGCAGTTGTTTTTATATGAAAGAATCAGTGATTGAGGGAGATAGCTTCAGGAATTCAAATTATAGAAACGATGATTTGTATCTTTCGGTTGAATGAAATTTAAAAAATAAGATATTATATTTTCCCTTCAAGAAAAAAATTTTAAAGGTTAAATAAAATTAAATTTAAATAAATATTATTAAATCTTTATCGAAGAAATCTTCAAGCAAGAACCATTTTATTGTTATAGTCGTAGGTATAATAAGCCAAAAACTTCTAAAGATAAAAACAGATATTCAAATCAGATTGAAGCATAGATAGTACAATCAAAAATGAAATAAAAATGATTCAATTAAAACTAATTTTAAATAAGAACAAAAAGTTAAACTACGAGCAATACAAATCATTTATAAACGTGGAACACTTGGTCTTCAATATACACTTTTACACCGCCATCAATATAAAATGCTTAATTATCTTCTTAATCATAAATTAACTAAATCGTTGCTCAATATCAAAACTGATCAAACATCAATCCACGAATGAAAATATTAAAAATAAATATAATATCAATAAACTACTGCTAATTCACATAAATCAGGAAATCTAAATGAAAATCTATAATCTTCAACCGAACTCTGTTGGCTATTTTCGCCAAAGAACAGATTATGCACTACCTCACATAAAATTATCTCCTATAAAATGTTTTCTTTTAACCAAAAATAACGGTACCTCCCATACGAAGGTTTAAAAACTGATGATGAAAATCTCTTTTTTCTCAAAAACGACTCCTACGATTTTGATTAAAATGTTTGTGTGAACTAATATCAAAACGATCTACCATATTATTGAAAAAAAAATTATCTATCGTTTAAATATCGTCACCTGAATGCAAGAACTAGCTAACTTAATTTTCGTAGTTTTGAGAAAATTCCAAAAAACGTATTCATCCTGTCGGTCTCATTTTTTTTCTAAAATTACTGATAAAACTAAAAAAATAGATGGCAGTAAGTCCAGAAAACTAGTTACCTGCTTATGCATTTAAAGCAAATCGGTTCAACGAAGCAGCAAACCCAGATATCTCAAAAATGAAAAAATCGAGTTAGCTGGTTCTTGCACTCAGGTTAAGATATGGTATCTCTCATAGAACCATTTTTTTCGACTATCTAATTATCTGTTGAAACAATTTTAATGAAATTTTTAACTATTAATAAATTTTAATAATATTGCATATTAAAATTTTCAAAAAATCAAATTTTGGATTTTTAAAATAATTTTAAAATTTAATTTTTTTAAATTTTCGAAAATTGGTCAATGATTTTTTTTCAAAACATATTTTTAACTCCGCATTAATACCTATGTACTTTTAGTACTTTGGCATACCAATTTTTTTCTTAAATAATGTTATATATATAAAACATTAATTTTTCAAAAAAACGCTCCAACGATTTCTAAAAATTTTGTCTCATAATTTGAGATTTGTGTAAGATGTCACTTGGTGTACATTGCGTTGATGACAAATTATTATAAATTAATCAATTTATTTTTAATTTTATTGATTTTTTAACATTTTTTCAGTCTAAACTGTAAATTCCATGCATTGTGCGAAGTGCAAGACAGTGCTATATTGTTCATATTTATGTACTCACATAATAGGTACTTCCTTAAAATATAGACTATATTTTTGGCAGATGACATAAAATATAGGCTCCAATGACTAATAAAATTCTTTTATTAGATGAAAAGTTCTTAAAATTATTAAGACTTTAAAACCACAGTTTGATCGCACATAAGAGCAAGTTCGTGCGACCCAGTCGTGCATTTTATTTGTTCAGGCATTTAAACGATCGAAACAAAAGGTACGTCCTCTGTTAGTTTTTTGCGTATACAATAATGTATTTAAAAAAAAATTGTTTACCTATAAAACGTTAAGTCAGCCCTTTGTTTCTGATAGGTCTATATTTTAGCAATTTCTGCACCTGTTAATGAATTTTGTGTACCCATTTTAAAATGGAACTTTTCGATACTTTTGCTGAAAAACTTCAGCTTACAATGTGTCATATAACTTACCGAGTCTATTCTAATATTACAAACAAAATGATAGTTTTAGTGACTGCAAACAAAATAAGCTCAGAAAATTTCGTTAACTCTAAGAAATAAATATATAAATATTTCCTTATGTACAAATCAAAGAAGTATCAAAAATAGGTTACTTACTGTAAGAAAATTGTCCTCTAAATATGGGACAATCTAGAAGATCCAATTGCAGGATGCTTTCTTTGATTTAATAGCTCAATTGACGAATTAACTTAGTTAATCCTATCTATCTTATTTAACTGAAAATAAACAAATATTGTATAAAAATAAACAAACATTGTATGTGATACATTTTGGAATATATACCAGGAGGTAGGTCAGCTTATCTACCTACATATACAGATTTAAAATAAATCCGGTATTAAGCTTTTCAGTTTAAAGTTCTTTTTTAATGTTTCATACAAACAAATTTATGAAAAATTACGCAGATACCTACACACCTATACCTACAATTTTATCATCAAAATAAACTCACTCCCTTTTCTACTTATCTCCAAGTATCACCGTCTCAATATTAATAAATTCTTTTTATCTATTTAATCTCTATTCCTTAAATAAAACTATTTAAATGCATTCCGTATTCCAGGGGATGTATGAGGTAGGTACATAAATAATTGGCTCGCGATGTCTGCACTCACAAAATCATCCTTATGTTCCAAATTGAACATTATCACGACATCTCACTCTAAAGGTCATTTCCCCCAAAAATTATTTAATAGAAAAACAACCCAGAGAAGCAGTATGTGTTTGAATTAAATAGAATTTCCTCTCATCTCAGATCCCCTTGGCCGACCGGCTGCCAATGGTGCAGTGTGTCCTTGCAATTTGGTGAAGTGTCGAATTTATAGATCACTGACCGCGATGTCTAACCGCATACACAATACACAAACTGCAACTGCAAATGAATATACAGCAATCGCCGACGCTGCTGCCGTGAAAAGATAAGTGGATAGGTAGTGACGGAGAGGAAAAGGAATTCTAAAGCATACTCTAATTAATTTATATTATCCTTCACTGTCATTTGGTGTTTTTTATCCTCAAACATTTAGCTATAAAAATAAACAACCCAATAAAAAACACGATACCCTAAAAAAAAAACATTCTACACACATATTTTTCTCTAAAAAAGAAGATTCCTTTAGCAAGAGTTAATAGTCTATGACGAAAACCAGTTATCCTAGATACAGAGGAACGTGCCTGTTCACTTATTTAGAGAATAAACCTATTGGCATGGGGTTATATTTTTTTTAATAGTTCGTTCGCTGTGATGATGACCTCTCTTCTCATTAATAGGAATAGGAAACATTCATCATGATCTATGGGCTCGTGCGCATGCGTACTGCCTATCACTAATTTCAAAAGTGGCAATCAGCAAAAGGTAAAAATTTTAAGAGTGTCCTGCTATAGAATTGCTTAAACCGTATGCGATCTAAATTTTTGATAAGTTGATTGCTGTAGGTATAGTATTCCAAGCGTATTTTTTTCCAATATGTCTAAAGGTGCAGTCGCAGTTAGTTGGCCTAATACCTGTATAAGGAATTAATGACTTGACTAGGGTGAGCGAGGGTGGTCTAAAAATGACGTGTGTTATTAAGTTCAACCAAATAGTATTGTGTGTTTCTCCTTAATTGGAAGAACTTGTCTACTAATTCGATAATTACCATCCAGTTTTGAGGAGGTCATTAAGTTTGTTCAGAATTGTGAAGGTTAAAGAACGTTGATCCAACCAAGTTTTATAATTTGTAGTAAGAGATATGTATGTTATGTACATAACATATACATATGTTTTTAATTTTGTAGTTTTTTTTTTAATAAAATGACAATTTCCAAACAATTTAGTTAAATTCCTTGTAAGTTGCATGGGTATAAGCAACATAATAATTCTAAATCCGGTGTATTTGGTCTAGTATCGTTTTAAAAGTGCAAACCTTTGCTCTTGAGTTTCTTCACCGTCAACCTGGTTTCATCACAGAGTTTCGTTTAAAATAATGAAGACGGTGTTAAAGCCTGTGTTCAGCGTTTGTTATCAAAATATCCTGAAGATCTTAATTTATTTTCCATAAAAATAAAAAAAAAAAATAATAATTTCTGTGATCGAGGGTTTGCTGTGGGATTTTAGGCTTAAATGTTTGCGCAAGTTTTTTTTCAAAATCTATTGCTTCTACGAAACATTTTTTTTTTTTTTTTGAAAAATTTACATATTATAGTAACCTTGCTTTAAGAATAACCTTGTCGACTAGAAGGGAGAATGTTATTTAAAATTGGAGTTCCGTTTACAACTTCCATCTGCATTGTTGAACCTTTCATCACTGTAATCTGTAAATGGAAATAAAAGAATCATTATATTAATAATCAAAAGATTGTTTTTAATGAAAATTTTGACCTCTTCCGTTGTTCCAATGTCTATTTGTTGCCACTAGCTGTGGTTGGGATTGCAAGTTGCACATTTTGTTTTTTATAGCTGGAAAATTTGTAATTTTGTTATTAGATATGCAATTATATTTGCCTGTTGGTATTTACTTACCATCAAAAGTTATTGTTTTCCTTCTTCAGTCGGTTTTTCGCCCCTACCATAGCTGTTCAGTACGATCAAAATAAATTGACTATTTTGTGTTTGCTAGACTTCTCAAAGGCATTTGACAGAGTTAATCATGAATAATCATGTGTAAAAAACTTAGTTTGTACTTTGGTTTTAGTAGAACATCTGTAAGTTTAATTAAAAACTACCTACTAGCTACTACAACGTAGTCAAAGAGTGAAAGTTGGTGATACATTCTCTGAATCATTGAATTTGCTTGCTGGTGTGCCTCAGGGCTCAATTTTGGGCCCTTTGTTGTTCTTCATGTTTATCAACGATCTCCCCCAAATGTGCCACAATGTCATGTTGCAACTTTATGCTGACGATGTTCAAGTGTATCTATCTCGCCCTTTTAATTTATTAGAAAACCTAATTTATAGATTGAATGAAGATCTTTTTGGGATCTACAGCTGGAGCCTATGCAATGCACTTACTTTAAATCCTGCCAAATCGCAAATAATTGCAATTTCTAAAAAGAAATTTTATGTAAAACCCCTTCCCCATGTCTTTATTTCGCGTTTTGAACTTAATTTTGTAGATAGTTTCATGAATCTAGGCTTCAAAATAAATCGGACCCTTTCTGCTAATGATCATGTTAACCTCTATGTCGGCCGTATCTGGTGGTCTTCGTAAATTAAACCTCTTCTTTAACCTAACTCCTATAGATACTAAGTTGAGACTTGTTAAATCCCTGTTACTGTCTATCATTGATTATGCTGCTGTAGTTTACTGTAAGCCAGATTCGCAATCACTGCATAAACTCTGTTGCTTTTAATGACATGGTTAGGTTAGGTATGTTTATGGTTTTCGAAGGTTTGACTATGTTTCTCAATATCGTAAACGTGTTCTTGGATGCTCGTTTATGCAATTTCTTGATTCGAGATGTTGCATATTTCTGCATAAGATAATTCAAAGAAAAGCCCCGTCATATCTATTTGATAAGCTCCGCTTCACGCAGTCTACCCGAACATTGAATCTCACTACACACTACACACGCATCTAAATATTTAAATTCTTCGAAACTTTTTTTTGTATATGCCATTAGACTTTGGAACTCTCTACCTGTAATGGTAAGACAAAAAATATGAGCAACTCACTTCAAAAAAACATTATTTCAAAATTTTGAGTAGAATCTAAAATTTCATTTATTCATTTATTCTAGAGTTGTGCAATTTAGTTCATTTGAGTGATCGATCAATTTAGTTCAAATCACGCTACTGAACTAGTTCGTTCATTTTAGTTCAATTTAGTTCACAATAGTATATTTTACAAAGAATTAAAAAAAAAATTATGCTGTACATCAAATTAGAAAGAGGAGATAAGGGCAAATTGTAAAAATTACTTATAATAGAAACTCCATTCATCCAAAATAAATATAAAAAGAGAGTACCTATTGAGCTAGACCCTATTTAGATTCTGACTTTTCACTACGCCATAACACGATGGGTTCTTGGGTGAAATTGTTGAAGGTTCCAAACTCTTGACCGCTTTCACCCACAAATTCATCGTCATGGCGTAGCGTAAAAATCACAATTGGCGCGTTCAGAAAAATGGGATCTCAGAGATATTTCTCACTCAAAAGGTGAGCAAGCAAATCCAAAATTTTTTTTCCTCAGAGTTTTGACAGTAAAACTGAGAAATTTTGCGGAGAAATCCTGCTTATGTAACTGTCATTCCTAAGATCTTATTTTCCTGAACACGCCTAATCTAAACAGGGTTGGGTAAGTGTGAGCAGTTCCGTCATGTCATAAATGACTTCCTCTGTTGTCTGTTAATAGGTTGAATGCACACATAAATGTTATTCCAGATAGGGTATCCACCTATCCCAAAAATTTTCAGATACGTTGGGTTGTTGTTGCATCAGTTGTTTTGTCACATCAACAACTGATGGAACACAAACCTATCCGGATAGCTTTGGATTGATCCCCGAACGCGACCATTATGTAAAAGAAAGAATGTAAAATTGAAACTAATTCTTCATCGCTCCTCGAGAACTAAATGAACTAGTGAACTAAGTATTTGAACTAAGTTCACTAGTTCAGTAAAATGAACTAGTTCATTGAACTAGTTCGTTCGCGAACTACACAAGCCTAATTTATTCATTTATTAAAAAAATAAATAAAAATGTATGTATAGTATAGGTACTATTAATTTCATTTTTCTTTGAAGTTGTTCATATCTCTAGGTTATTATTATTATTACATTATTGTTACCTATTGCTTAAATTATTGCCCATAACCTCGTTCTTATTTATGAACTTTTTAGTAATACTTTTCTACCCGATCTATTTGTATTAGTTTTAAGTACTATAAAAGACTATGCCTTACTTGTACGCCATAATAAATAAATTGAAAACCGCAAAATTCATCACAATTCTTTAAATTAGGTACCTTCTGTTGCCTCTGCTACCCATGAGGCATAATAACGAGCGGTTAATTCAAAAACTATAAATTTTGATTCCTATCTTTGTATGGTACCTACCAGATAAGTAAAAAACTGCTTCTTTAGCTCACATCCTTGAATTATACATTCATTACAATAAAAAACACTGACTTTGACTTATATGAACATAATTGCATAAATGTGTGGATGGCATCCCCACAAATCTATTCGCATACTTAATTCAAATAACAACGAAAACAGGTTCAACCCTTAGATCATAATTCATGCACCACAATGACTTTTTGCTGTTAATGTTAACCCTGCGGCATAATGTGGCCTGAAAAATTTATGAGATCTGTCGCATGGTTTTCTTCTTTTTTTTTCTCGGTGTTGACCAGGTAACACGTACATATGTATGAGAAATTTGAGTGGTCAGTGTGTTCCGATGGCGGTAAGGACATGCCTTACAGGTGAGAGTTTGTCGGTTGATGGTTTTGTAATTGAGAGTATTTATCACCCTTAAAAATCATTTTCGTTTTTCCCTCAAGACAATTTATTTATTTATTTAACAATGAAGATACATTGCACACTTTCTTATACATATCACTAACTAATCTTTGCCCGGGCATAATTCTGTGAAATTGAAAATACTCTACAAAGTGACGACAGCAGAGAAGACAAATGCATTGGGTAATTTAAAGATAGGTTCCTATTATATGTACATATATTAATTTGACTTTTTTTCAATTAACAACCAACAACCACGAGTTTGATTATACGTAAGGCTACAAACGCTAAGAATTTATCAATATAGTTTGTTGGGAAATAATAATCCTTTTACATGGACTTAGTATTTTTATACGTTCTTGTTCAGTCACCCGAAGCAATATGACATCAAAGCCAGGCTGTGACAAAAAGAAAATATTAATAATTGTGGCATCTGTGAAACAAAGCAAAATAAAATACATAGATATTCTCGTATCCATGCAGAAGAACGAGTAGAGTTTGCCTCAAAGGATATTAAACGACAACTAAAAGGCAAATCAAAGGAGCATTGTAACTAACATATTAAGTACACGCCACTGTGAGAAAAATAAAATGGAAATTGTCATTTGAATAGAAAAATGGTAAATCAAAAGCTCAACACAGCATAATATGGAATAATAGAAATAGAAATATATCTACATAAATACATCTTTATATCTATATACAATATACATGCATACATATATTACGAAATTGTTACAATAATATACCGTATCGATTGGAGTGCAGGTCAGCTACCTAAAAGGAGGTGCTCAAAGGATTGTTTAGCTAAGAGGCTATCAATGCAATATTGCAATTGACATTTTGGGATTTCATGTCATGGCAGTGGATGTGGCAACGGATCAATAATCAAATTAAGCAATTATGTTTGTTTGGAAACTTAGTCTAAACCTGGTTTTAAATGAAGAAAGATTTTGAATACTTTATAAGCTGAAAAATAAAAAAATCCCGTGATGGAAAATAAATGAGAAGAACTCAGTATTCCTAAATTAAAAAAAAAAAACTATGCGTCATTACTGCCTGAACACAATTGATACGTAGCTGCAAATAGGGCTGCAGCTAGATTAGCTGTCAAAATATTCAATACATACAAGATCAATGTTACGAACACAATACAAAAATATCGGTTATTTGTTTTGCGAAAAATATTATTAATTAAAAGAAAATTATCGTAAATAAAAAAAGTGAATAATGAAACAGTGATTTTTTTTCTTTAAAATATACAAAATTCTGTACAGCTGCATTGTGGCACATACAAAAATAGCACGTACGGCACTTTTCAACAGCTTTTGCATTTCCAGCTCCAGTTTCAGTTGCAGCATTCTATTGTGTGCAGCTAATAGTACAATTGATGACGGATCGGGTTATTTGCACTCAAGTTCAATGGCGTAAAGATGTTGTTTGCTTTTATAACAATCCTTACCATTTCCTTGGACGTTGACATAAGATAGTTTCTGAGCTTAATCTTTTGCTGGTGTTGTAATGCAATAACATAGATTAAATCTCTTCCGCATTCGTTTCGGGGTAATATCATTCTTTTAACAGCGTTTTTAGGATGATGTGGTTGGCCTCTAAAGAATTGTGTTCTGAATGACATAGCAATTTGGTCCAGGTCCGTGTCCGACCATTTAAGCACCCCAAAGGAGTATGTTAGGATAGGTACAGCCCACGTGTTGATTGCGTTTACTTTGTTGCCAGCGTTAAGTTCCAGTATTCAAACTTTTCACCCTATGGTTGAACTCTTTCTTCAGGTTTTCTTTGATTTGTTTGAAGCAAAGACCTTCTAACTGCAACTGCAACCTAGGCAACATGCCTAGGTACTTGTAGCTATCTCCATCAGCTAGCTCTTCAATGATCTGATTGTCATTTATATGAAATCCATCAGATGTGTCCATAATTTTCCCTCGGTGCAGGTGAGCAAGTTTGCACTTTTCAATGCCAAATTCCATGCTGATATCGTAACTGAATACTTTGACTATGTTGATCAGCCGATGCATTTTTTTCTGTGTTTGGAGCATAGATTTTGGGTCGTCGACAAACAAAAGGTGACTAATAAGCCTATTTTGGCTGGTTCCTTTTAATTTGTATCCGATATTTATTCTATTGTTCCACTGGATTCAGCGCCAAGCAAAACAACAATGAACTCATCTCCCTGCAGTAAATCATGGTTTATTTTGATAGGGTTACTGGTACTGCTTTGTCCTCCTAGGTGCAACTTAGGTGGCAATGGTCTCGCTCACTTTATATAGTTGTAATATTTTTATAACGTAGGTTAGGTACTCTACTCGGAGAGAGTCGAACGGTTTTTTAATACTTGTTACAATGTTTTTTCTGCTACAATGGATATATGTACACTCTATTAGCTAAAAGGCCTGCTTTTCATCCTTAAGTTTAATTTTCTTGTTTCTTGCTACGGTTCTTCTGTATCTTGCCAATCTTTTTGAAAATGCATATGTGTTCCTTTTTCCTTCAAAAAAAAAAAAGAAAAAATGAGAGAATTGCGCTGACTGCGCATGCGTTTCATGGGAAATGATAAGGTGGTTCGGGATCGATAATATAGTTTATAGTACAGGCAATGGGGAATAATCTGAGAAAAGTTTTGAAGTGGTCCAAGTTTGAATGCAGTTTTATAGGGGGGTTGATTCTGAGTATAAATCTGAGTTTGCGGGAAATTCGGCTTTGTGGGGGTCCCGTTATCTTAAAAATAAGACTTTTATTGGTTTTCTGCGTTTTTCTATGTTTGTTATACTTTTTATGAAAAATGTATAAAGAACTTTTTTGTTTCAATTCATATTATCTACAAATCCCTATACAACATTTATTTTTTCAGCAAGTAACTTAGAAGTTATAAGCAAAAAACGAGTGAAAATTTGGCCATGATTAACTTTATTTGCGATTTTCTCGGAAACCGTTACATTTAAGAAAAAAAGTATTAAGTACTTTTATTTAGACAATATTCTAACGAACAAAATGGTATATTGTTTATTGAATTCCGATAATATTTAACCTAACTACGAAGATTTGAAGTCCAGCAAAAATCGTTTTTATTAAAAAAAGGTGAGTAATTTCAGATGCAATATTTGGGGAGAGTATGATAACTGTGGCGCCAAGAAATAATAACGGTAGAACACCTTAATACAAGCATTTTTTACTATAGGAGGGTGGGTCTATCTCCCCCCGTTTTGGCAGGAGGGGCAATTTCGTGAAAAAAAATATTAAAAATAGAAAAAAATATTAAAAAATAACAGTAATATCTACAATTAAGTATTATACCTTTTTTTAAAGCCAATATTCTGTTCTATTATCCAGTTTTTAAATCAAGTGAAATCTTTGCATAGTTTTTGAAAAAACGAGTTTCAAACTCAAAATTTGGGAAAAAAAAAACATTAAAAAAATGTTTAAAGCAAAATTTTTCAATACTTTCAGATTTAATATTATTTGTTTTCTTACAATGCGTTGCTCTTATTAATTCTTAATCAAAAACTGAAAACTAGATGATTTTATGTCTTCTAGTTTTTGAGAAAATTGTAAATTACCAATTTTTTTATTTAATAAAATTTTGTTTTTCTTGAGTATTTACGTTGAATAGAAATAATAGAATATGTGATTAATTCTTATACAAATTGACTCAATATCATACTCTCCCCGCATCCAGCTTTACGTCGTATAAACAGTGAGGTATCTATCGGGGGGCATGCTGCTTGGGCTAACTATACGATTCGAGGTAGGTGCAAAGTTTGGTGTATGCATAGTTTCTTTTGCAAACGAAAAATTAATTAAATTAAAATAGTAGTTTTGGTAATTTTCAATTTTCTCGAAAACTAGAAGACATAAAATCATCTAGTTTTCAGTTTTTGATTAAGAATTAATAAGAGCAACGAATTGTAAGAAAACAAATAATATTAAATCTGAAAGTATTGAAAAATTTTTCTTTAAACATTTTTTTAATGTTTTTTTTTTTCCCAAATTTTGAGTTTGAAACTCGTTTTTTCAAAAACTATGCAAAGATTTCACTTGATTTAAAAACTGGATAATAGAACAGAATATTGGCTTTAAAAAAAGGTATAATACTTAATTGTAGATATTACTGTTATTTTTTAATATTTTTTTCTATTTTTAATATTTTTTTTCACGAAATTGCCCCTCCTGCCAAAACGGGGGGAGATAGACCCACCCTCCCATAGTAAAAAATGCTTGTATTAAGGTGTTCTACCGTTATTATTTCTTGGCGCCACAGTTATCATACTCTCCCCAAATATTGCATCTGAAATTACTCACCTTTTTTTAATAAAAACGATTTTTGCTGGACTTCAAATCTTCGTAGTTAGGTTAAATATTATCGGAATTCAATAAACAATATACCATTTTGTTCGTTAGAATATTGTCTAAATAAAAGTACTTAATACTTTTTTTCTTAAATGTAACGGTTTCCGAGAAAATCGCAAATAAAGTTAATTATGGCCAAATTTTCACTCGTTTTTTGCTTATAACTTCTAAGTTACTTGCTGAAAAAATAAATGTTGTATAGGGATTTGTAGATAATATGAATTGGAACAAAAAAGTTCTTTATACATTTTTCATAAAAAGCATAACAAACAGAGAAAAACGCAGAAAACAATAAAAGTCTTATTTTCAAGATAACGGGACCCCCACAAAGCCGAATTTCCCGCAAACTCAGATTTATACTCAGAATCAACCCCCCTATAAAACTGCATTCAAACTTGGACCACTTCAAAACTTTTCTCAGATGGTATAGAAATGACTCCCCATTGCCTGTACTATTATAGGAGATTTTTATTCATAAGGCCGCTACTACAAGGAGATCAGATGCCTACCTTTACGCTTTCTGGCTGCCAGCTTAGGATATAGGATTTTGTGTTGTTGTTTGGTTCGCGGGTGGTATTTTATTTGCCATCTACCCGATATATCTACCGAGCATTCCTCCATCTGCCACCAAAGGCAGTGTTGGTAAGTTACGCGAGTTTTACAAATTTTAATTAGTTACGCGTAATTAATGTAACTAATGTAACTAATTGAATTAGTTAAGTAACTAATGTAACTAATCTATGATAAGTTTCTTTTAAAAATTTTAAATTCTGATGGACTTAACGAATGGGATCTTTTTAAAGCAAAAGATGGAGTTTTTAAAACTTTATATGAAAAAAATATTGAAAATCACAGTCGACAGCCGATTTCTATGCACGCAATCTTTCAAAGCTTGCATTAAAATTGCTTAAAATTCCCGCATCGTCCGCAGAAATAGAGCGTACTTTTTCGAAATGGTCTTTAATTCACACCCCTTTGAGAAATCGACTGTCTTTCGAACGTTCCAAAAAATTAATGTTTCTTTATGGAACTTTAAGAATGGAAGACGTAAATAATTTATCTTTGGAGGGCTTTGAGTTTGACGAGTTCAACTAATTTAATACCTACATATGCATGTATTTAGGTTACATACATAGATTTAATCTCTGAATTCTTTTATAATCTTTCTTTTGTTATTTGTTGTTTTTATGGAATAAAAATTTGTGTTTACTTATAAATGTTATTGTTTATTTTTTTCAATTATCAGTCAGTCAACATTTTTTTAGCTATATTAGTTACATTAGTTACATAAGTTACATTAGTTACGCGGAAAATGAGGTGTAACTAATTACAATTAGTTACGCGGAAAATGAGGTGTAACTAATTACAATTAGTTACGCGTAACTATATGGGTAACTTACTCGGAGTAACTTACGTTGCCAACACTGACCAAAGGACGCGCCCTCTTTACTAGATAGAAAAATAAAATAAAACATTAAAACATTTTTTTTGTATAATCGTAAATTAAATAAATAAATAAATTCTGTATGACTGGCCATTGAATTGAATTGAAATGTGGAAGATGTACCATTGACTGCTGTAAGTTAAATGAAAGATTAGAAATATTTTTTCAACAAAAAAGAGAACTTATCTTTTCCATGCATTTTTCTAGAAATGGGTTCAGAAAAGTCGAAAGATTTTTAAAACAGGGTCAAAATAGCCAAAAAGTCGTATCATAGTCGCATGAGGCAAAAAAAGGGGTCAAAATGCGACTAAAGTCACATAGCGGCAACATTGCTCCCAGGTACAAAATACCAAAGAATTATGCTGCGTTGGAGCGTAGTTCAAGTTCTACGCCCTTTCGTATTATGGAGTGTGAGGAGTAGTTAGTAAAATTTGAATACTCATGAATTTACGAACCATATATATCGTACATATCTAGTAAAACAGCCTTCTGAATTTCTGACAGGAGATGCCCAAGTTGAAAATTTTCCAAATTAGGGCACAGAAGTTTCGGTATTAGTCCCAGTAGCAGAGATAACTAGTAATGTTTATCGAGGAAGCATTATGCAATTGCTCTTAGCTCGACTGCTAAAGCCGCATATATGACTGACTCACGCCACCGTCTGTCTCATCAACTAACTATTGGTATTTTCGTTGTACACCTTGGTGTTGCTCCATATTCCTACCGAAAATTGTTCTATTACTACATCCATTGGTGGATATATGGATTTTTGGTTGATTTCTGACTGTACAAGGGCTATTCGATAAAATGTTCGTTGGCTTTGTTGAAACAGAGAGTTTTGTATTTTTCTGTTGGTACATTCCACATATCGATTTAAATGCTTTGTATATGCTAGAAGTTGTTGACACCTTCTGTCTAATGTTTCAGTGATCTGATCAGCAGAAACTGTGTGAAGCTTTTGTGGACTAATGATTCGCTTATAATATGTCTACAAAATCTTCTGGATCTAGACCCATTTCTAAAGGGGCAGTTAGTCTTCGCCGTGTCTATCTTTCCTTAAAGTCTTTTTCTCCATTTAGGAACAATGGAATGTGTGTTATGCGGGTGTTAACTTTTCACGATTTGGAATAATACTTTTTCCTAGAGCTCTTGTAGCGGTAGTTGCAGAAACATAAATAAGATAATTAAGATGTTCTATCTCAATTTCCTCATGTTAATAATGAGGAAGTATTTCACAACTGATTATATTAAAAATATTATCAAGTTACTTGGTTTCGTATATTCTTGAAATTCGTGATCTAGTTAGAGGATTCAGTCTTTTAGACTTTTCTATTTCAGGTAAAGTTGGCTCTGTAGTTGTTTTTGTTGTAGCTTTCACTTCATAAATTTTTGTTTTCATTTTGTTTTAATACAATATTTAGGCATATCAAAAATACTTTTTCTCCAATTTAGGAATTTACTCTTGTGCAATGTTGGGTGTGGATCCTTAGTTGGCATAGCATAATTACTCTTAGCCACTTAAATTAATGAAGCCCTAAGCTTTAGTAACTGCCCCCCATGGATTGATATAGTAGTTTGTATGTTTTTAATGCCACTACGGCAATTTAGTGTCTATATTTTATATATAATTTAACCACTTTAAATAAATGCCAAACAAGAGCAGGAAATTATACAAAAATTTATAAAACCTCCCTTAATATCTCAAACTTTTAGATATACTTATAATTTCTTCTTCATCGTTAAACCCATAGTCCTTTATCAAAAGAGCATTGACAAAGCGTTCGATTTTGTGTAATTTTTTCTCAACTCCTTTAACATTTTTAGTGCAAAAAATATGAGAGCGAAATAAAAATCATTATACGTAAAATCGTATTGAATTCAAAAGGAAAAACAAAAAAACAACGACAATGAACTAAAAAAAAATAAAGGATTTCACTCCGCTTGTCATCTTAGAAATTAAAAATGACACAAAGAAGCAATACAGAAAATTGCAAACAAAAGCTATCGAATGGGGTCGAGGGTGAGCTGCTGTGCTGCTGGTTTAGAGCTAGGACTGAATAGGAGTGGGCGGAAAAACAATTCAAAAGCGAATTGCATCCCCATTTAATGAATCATTTCAAGGAGTGTGAGACTTTGAATTGAAGTGATCATCAAAGGATGTAAAACGTACAACACACCCGATGTATAAAAACACAGAGAAAAAAGACAGACATTTTGCCTAGTAGCAGAATGCTCACCAACAGCTACAGCTTTGTCGAAAGCAGGGGGACTAAGGGGTCTTGAATAGGTAATAAATTAAGGGAATTTCTGTTTGTGCGAGAAAGACATTTTTATGTTTATGTTGTATAGAATACAACCGGTTTTGATTGAAAATTTTTCAAAACTTTGTAGTATGTAGATATAAAAATGTATATGGGCAGTTCTGGTATCTTCCACAACTCCTCATATTATTTAACAAACAAACATTTTAAACATTTTCAGTATTTATCACTTTCAATGTTTTCAGTTTCTCGTATTGTTATGAAGCTCTTTCGTCCCGGCGATATCAATTGGACTCATCAGACTAGTGAAGACCTTGTCAATACGCAATTTTTGTTAAGTTCAGTTCATCTTACATAGATTTCATGACGAATATCTAGTGTGAACTATATCCAACAAGACTAGAATTCTTAATTATTATATTGGAAGTTTTTGTTTTTGTGTTTTGCCCGTGGCCTGGCATTTTAAAATAGTACCAAGTCTTCTACTTGGCTGATGTATTTAAATAGTACCTAATATAGAATTTGAATTATTAAAAAAATAAGTATGAGTGCCGGGACTCACGGTTAAGATGTGTAAACATCAAATTAAATATTCAAGTGCTAGTTTTACGTCACAAAATGCGACGATTTCGAACTATCAACCAAATTTTCACCCAAACTCAACTCGACCTTTCAATTTAGTTTGAGCTACGAAGTTTTTAGTTGACCCCACCGCCGACATAGGGTTTACACATCAAAAAAATCAATTCCATTTTGCTTTCCCTTTACAACAAAAAACCCCAAATAGCAAACTGTTTCGAAACTAAAAGTTTCAGCATGTGCGCGCCTAGCCTTATAGAGTTTCGAAACAGTTTGGTTTCGATTTTGGGTCGTATAGACTTATATGGCATTTATTTGTTGGGAATTTTGCTGTTTCACTTTATTTTATTTTGCATTCAATTGTTTTGCAATTTGTTGGGTTCCATTAAATTACATGTCTTAAAATTTCGAGCGAAATTTAAAATTTTATCGAATCCAAGAAATTGTAAAACAATTGAATGCCAAATAAAATAAAGTGAAACAGCAAAATTTCCAACAAATAAATGCCGAACTTCTAAATTCCAATCCAACAGAAATCTTATTGGAATAACAAAATACTAAAAAAATGCGAAACGAAAAACTTTAAAATGAACACCCGCGAATCGTTAGTTTGCCAGATAATTCTTGCGAAACATACCATATTACCATACCCAATTTTTGTTGTTTTATTAAAAATATTATTTGTTGAAAATGAAAGCTTGAAAGTTTTTTTTTTAATTTTAAAACATAAACATACACTCCGGAAATTTTAGTTTTATACTTCTTTCTTTCCAAATTTGCTACGAAAATTTAATCCTAAGGTTGTCACGTAGATATAAATCTTTGTAAAACAAATCTCATTATAGCATACATATATGTACATATATAATTTTGCCAATGCCACTTCATTGAAACATATTTTGACTTTTGAGGGCTTAGGAACCTCAAAGTTTTTAACTGTAAACACGGTGAGTCCAACCCCACCCCACCAAACCAAAATCATTCTTTCCAATCTATAAAAAGTCCGTGCATATATAATATTCACAAATAAAAGTACTTGAAAATTTTCCGATTCTGAGTTTAATGCCTAAAAGTGCAGGTTTTCTATTTTTGTTTGCTGATATGAAGTTATGTAATGTTGAGATCCTAAATATTATAATTCTTTAAAAAATACTACATGCAAATGCAAAATATCTTTTGTATGTAAGACGAAATTGTTTGCTTTGTTTAAATTACCCGCATATATAATCCAAATAATGTATTGTATAGGTTTATGGAATTCTATAATTATTTTTGCTAAGAGCATAGTGGGTACAATCGTTTGATTAAATCGTCCTTGGCAAAAAAAAACTAACTCAATCCTTTTGCGTCCAATCAATCAAATCAAAAATGTTGAATTATTTAACATTGCTTTGGCAAATGGTTTCGTTTGGGACCATTTGGCATATTCAAAGCCTGGCGGTAAACGAAAAACCATCTTCAATTCAACAAAAGATTTCAATTCACTATTCAATGTTTGAAACGCACATGGTGTGGATTGGAAGCCACCCTCGTTAAATTTTCATTCATATAACAGCTTATTTTTTTGCATTCAGTGCTATTTTTTTTTTTTATTTACCTAGATTGCTCCGTTTTAGAACTTAGCAGAATAACGCTTTAGAAGACAAGAACTAATCCGCAGGAGTTCTTTGTTATCATGCTCTTTTGAGATTCTATTCTAAACATTCGTGTAGCGTATATTACACCGTTATCGTTGGTGTAGGTTTATACTTATACACATAAATCGTAATGAGAACATTTTAGTGAAAGCACAATACAATAGAAGTAAGCATGTGCTAAAAAGGCGGATAATCACCAATGTGGTCTTTCATATACCTAGTCGTCGTCGTTACAGTCATCGTCCTTGGACACATTTTCAATTGCGATACTAAGGTACTATACCTACATGGCATGTTTTGCTTTCGGAAAAAAATCGAATTCAAGATAGGTAGCTTTCTATCAAACATTGGCATGTAGTGGTTTTTCTGCTCCAAAAATAATAAACCTAAATCTTCTCTGGGCTGAATGCGACAGCTTTCGGAAATTACACCAACAAAAATTTGTAACTAAATCCAGAAATAATTTAGGAAAATAAGCCAGAAATACTGGTAACTGTGCCACAGAAACATAGAAAAATGTCAGAAATAAAAATAAAAATTCGTGTTGGAAAAAAGGCAAGAATATAATCTGGCGTCATTATCAAAATGAAATTTGGATTTTACGCCAGAAAACGTTTTTATTTTAATGCAGGAGTGCGTGGGTGCGATATCGTGTGGCAGAGCTTTCTTTCTGTCCTTACTTTATTAACTTTAAACCATCTTCAAATTTCATTTTGGAAACTACAACAGAATATATTGTGGCCTTTTTTCCTAAATTGTTTGAAAAATTGTCCATGTCGATTATGGAATCCGCAATACTGGATCCGCAGTATAGCGTTCTCTTTTCTTTTTACGACAAATCAATCAAGAGAAAAGAAAACCCTGCACTGCGAATCACTGTGGATTCAGTATTGCGGATTCCAAAATCGACATGTGCATTTTCTGAGTCCAGTAAAATACATAGCAAAACACATGCACAGCACAAAACACTTTTCGTTCAATCTAAGTTTATAAGCGCAAGGGGTTTGACTTGTACCCACAAACTCAAATCTTTCTGTATAAAAATCGATTTTTTAAAAATACTTATTTAAAGAAGGAAAATAGGTTCAATAATATAATTTTATTTTACTGAAAAATATAATTTTGTACAAAGCTTTCAAATGGAGGTCTGAGTATGTCCTTCGCGTCATTTTGCATACAACAGTGAAAGAAGAAATGTTTTTTTTCTGGACTGATTTTTGGCAACGGTTTAAGAAAAATTCATTATAGAATACCTCACATGGAACGGTTTTTATTATAGATTTTTAACCTTTCCTACAACAGCTCAACCTATTTTGACCAAATGGTTAATAAGTATTAAAAGAAAACTGTTTATATATAAATAAAAGTTAAACAAAAAATCCAAAATTCAGTGGTGAATAATTTTTTTATTAATTATAAGAGCCAATCCGTGCGACCTAGTCGTGTATTTTACTAACTGTTCCATCCCTTCAAAATAACATGTATATAGGATAATGGGAATATGACGCACAAACATAGCTACCTTTAAAAAGAAGAGGAGAATGGAATAGCTTTGAATTTGAAAGCAACATATACATATCTCATCCTTCTCGAGTTACGATTTTCGTGCGCTTTCTGTGCACCTTTTCGTTTTCTTTTGGGAAAAGAAAGGATTTTGTAAATGGAAAGAGTGAGCGTCTGTCAATTGACAACGTCAGAGAATAACAATTCACAGATTTTGTAATTTCTAACAAAAAAAAAAAAATAATAATAAATGAAAGACGGTCGAACACATGAGATTTTGTTTCTAATTTCTTTTTGCTTTACTCATGTGGAATTGGATTACCTACCCTATTAATTTGGAAAAGAAAAATTAAAACATGTATTTTTTTGATTAAAACATTTGATAAAGATAATTATTGTTGAAGTAAAAACTTAAAGGTCAATACATACAATACAAAAAAAGAACACACACAAATTTTTTTGTGAAACTTTTTTTTTATGAATTTTTATTTTATTTAAAGAAATTCTTAATTGAATTTTAAATAATAGAACAGGGGTGCTAAAAGATTATTATCGCACTCAAAAAATCGCTATTCAAAAATCTGCAAATAAAACACATTTAAATCTTTCGGGTGGTAAATTGCCAGTAAGTATTTATTTGCCCCTCATATGACTTTGAGTATTTTGATAGTATATAAGAGGTCTACAGTTTGGTAGATGTTTTGGATGCATTATATTGGTCGAGCTTAGTGCGGGTGTATGACTTAGAAAGAGAAGCAGCATTCAACATTCTTTCCCGCTAGTGAACGAAGTTAACGATAGAGAAGCAACATTCAACAAGGGTTTTCGGGAAATAAGTAAATAAAGTCGGGTGCAACCAGTGCCGTAGCCAGGATTTTGGTTCGGGGGGGGCTTGCTTCCAAATTTTACGAAACAAAAAACTATATATATCCCAATTTATTGATTTTTATTAGTTTTTAAATTGTATGTACTCAAACGAACATATACTTAAATTATTTTTTTTATACACACATTTTATCAAAGCAGAAGACGTCTTGATTTTCTTTTTGACATGAGATCAATCACCTTATCTGGATCCACATTAATATCTGAATGAGCAGATATCATAGCAAGTGAGCTTAATCTTGCATTCCCCATAACTCTTCGGGACACTGTTTTAATCCTTTTCATAGTTGAAAAGGTTCTTTCAAAACTAGATGTGGTCACTGGAGGCGTGGCCAAAACCGTAAGCAAGAAGTTTATACCTCTAAAGTTAGTCTTGTCACATATATCAATATTTTAAAACTTCGATAGAAGGATCAATCGAAAATATTTTTTCGCACCAGAGAATGTATTCAGCTTTCACAGCTGACAACGAAATTGCATTATCAAAGTAACATGTTATCTTTTCCATTTCTTTGACTCGCCCAACTGCAGAAAAACCTGGGAGAAGAGCTTGAAACGATGGTAGAACGTCTTCGTTGACCATGAATCTGTCCGTAAGATTTTGTATTAACGAATCTATGCAAGGAATCAATACAGACACTCATAAATAGGATTCAGTAGAAGAGGTTTCTGGATTGGAACGCGTTGTTTGTTTCAATGAAGTTCTTGGAGTCTTAATTCAACTTTAAATAAGTCCTCGGCAAGGTTAGATACGGATTGAAAAGCCTCTCTGAAAAAATCTTCGGCTTTTTCTCTGATGTTCTCAAGAGAATTCAGAACTCTTCTTTGGTGCGGTCGATTGCAGAAACGAAATCTAAGGATTTGTTCTGTAGGAAAACTGATAAGGGCAGCGTTAAACTGAACGGCTTTTCGCATACAATGGGGCTAACTAGGAAATCACATTTTTGGACCGCTGCCAAAAGTGTTGATGCCTTCGAAGACATCGCCCACGTTCTGCTCGTTATTTCTTCAAGACTTATTGAGATGCATTTGAAGAGCTCTACAAAGAAAATAATACTGTATATTAGAAAGTTTTAGTTTTTATTTTAGACTTTCGGGGGGGGGGGGGGGGCTTCAGCCCCTCAAGCCCCCCCTGGCTACGTGCCTGGGTGCAACTAAAAGCTTAACAAATATAACCAAACGACCATGGCTTATAATAAAAAGAATTGGCGCAAAATTTTAAAGGATTAAGTAAGATATGTTAAGACATTTTTATCATATTAAAAATGCTTTAACATCATCCTAAATCGTTTAAAATTTTGCGCCATTGTTTTTAAAAATCGCAACAAAACTGTATATGATGCATTCCACCATGACCATTGACCACACAGACAAGGGCAAGGACAGAATGATAGTGTTACAATTCCCCTTTGTTGTATTCAAAACAAATTGTGTCTTTTCAGGGGGTTTGTCGCGTTTTGTTCCTTTTTGAAGTTTTTATTAACAAATCTATGAATTTGAGAATGCGAAGGTTAAGTGTAAACCAGTGTTGCCCCCCTCCAACTGGTTCAAAATGTAGCGTCACAGATTTAAAATTTAGTACAATGTCAATTACTTGAAAATGACTCATAGTTTGTTTAATTTAAAAAAAAAACATCGTAACGATAATTTAAACTTTCAATTCAAGAGTTTCAAGAACAAAAATAAATAGTTTAAAAATAATAAAAATAAAGGTAACATAAAAAAATATTAAAAGATAACTTAAACTTTTAGTTTTATAAAATTATAATATTCTGAAAATGGCTTAATCATTTTATCATTTTAAAATTCGTTGATTTGACGTTGATTTAATTTTGGAGCGTTTGCAAAAAAAGTGCTCCTGGCGAATTTAAAGGCCAAACACAATGTGCGATATCATTTTTTATTATTGAATTTTTAATTTCTGAAATTTTGAAATTGTTGAAATCGAATATCGTTGGTTTACAAGCCAAAGGCACTAAGTCATATTTTTTTTATTGAAATGTAAAACGATTCAAAACGATGATATCTATGTACTTGAATAACACACTACGTCATATTGGACACCCTTAATGAATTATTTAGGGTTCAACTTTGTAAGAAGTTAAAAAAAATATATTTTATACTGGAAGAAAGCACAAAGTTGACTTAGTGCGATTTACCAGTAACGCAAGACAAATTAAATTACTATGTGTTTACAGGAAGAAAGCATTAACAAGACTTTATGCCTTTTGCCTGTTATCAAATTTACATTTTTGAATTTGAAAAATGACTTACGCAGAAGGCCGCACTTTATGAAAAAAGCAGTCGAATTCCAAAAAGTTTTCATAAATTTTATGTTTTATTACTCACTATAAAGACGCCCTGAATTTGCTATAAATTATAATTAAATCTTTTAAAAATGAATAAAATATTTTGTAACGATTATAATTTATCGTTTTTTGTGCCAAAAAAAAGTTCAATGCCTTTTATGCAATAAATAAATAATTTCAACTCCAGACGCTAAGCTCGATATGAAGGAAGACTATGAGAGTGCATTTAAGTCGGAAAAAAGAGGCATTTGAAGAAAAAAAAACTGACAAAGAAAGATCAAATTTGGATAAAAGCTTTAAATCTATTTCGATGGATATGCAAACCGATGTTTCCTTAACATACTATAAGAGGAAGCATATACTACACAACTTTACAATATATGAATCGGGTTTGCCAAATAATGCTTTTTGTTTTGCTTGGTCAGAGTTAAATGGCAAAGGTAGAAGCTGCGAAGTGGGTTCTTGTATTCTGAAGTACATCGAGCAATTACCCGAGCACGTAAAAGAGCTTTCAATATTTTCGAATATTCATGCTGGCCAAAACAGGAACGCAAATATTGTGGCACTTTTTTTTAATTTAGTGCAAACATCTAATTTACAAATTGTTGAACAAACATTTTTAGAAAGCGGGCATTCTTACATAGAAGTTGATTCTATGCACTTGCACAGTGCCATAGAAAAACAAAAAAAGTTCATGTCAATTTATTGCATCAATGAATGGCTGAATATATTCCGTGCTGCAAAGGTTCGTGTGCCCAAAAAACCTCTTTATGAAGCTCTGGAAATAAAGTTTGACAATTTTTATAACTTAAAGTTAGTTAAAGTGGACATCGAAGGCCAAAAAGTTAAGTGGCTTAAAATTAAATGTTTTCGATACGAAAAAAATAATACTTCAATTTAAATACGAATATGGAGAAAATTTTCGCAGCTTGAACGTTGTTAAGAGTTTGCGAAGACGAAGAAACCCTTTTCCTAATTATCTTCCGGTAAAAGAATTGCCAAAACTTTATACCGAACCTCTTAAAATAAGCACAGCCAAGAAGAAAGATCTTATGGAAATACGTATGTAAAAAAGGTGTAATTCCCGAAATTTTTCACTTTTGCTTTTCATCATTACCATCACAATCTAACGCAAAGGATTACCTACCAGAACCAGATTTTTTAGATAAAAGTGATATTGATATCTGTTTTTGATATGTACCTAATTATTCTTAAACACTTCTTCTTTTATTACTTTTTTATTCTTTCAAGTTTGTTATTTTGCTTATACATACATATATCTAAAATACAATTTTTGTGTTTACTTTTGTTTCCATTTATTCGCGTTTTGAAAAAAGTATTAAATACGAACAAATACTTGCAAATCAATGCAAGCAAAACGCACTAAGTCAGCTCATTTTTTGCTTTTGCTAAAATAGTTATCATATTGGTTTGTCAAAAATGAAAAAAAATATTGCAAATAAATGTCATAATGTCAATTTTGTATTTAATGTGATTCATTGACAAATAAAAGTTAATATTGAATTTTCACAACAAAACGAATCTTAATCAAAACTATTATTTTGACTTAGTGCCTTTGGCTTGTAAACCAACGATATACATATTGCGATTATACTTAGTGATTTTTTTGGAAAAGAATGTATGTAAAATTACAGTTGTAGTAGGGGGCAACGCTGGGTGCAAACTTACAGAAACCCTGTGAGAGCTTAAAAGAGGGAAATATTTACGGAAGTTAATACAAAAACCGAACTCAAAGACAAATTGCCCACCCTTAATTTTTTTGAAATGAAATATCAAATTTAACTAGAATTCAGTTAATATATAGTTTATATTAGAAGTTCCTTTAAATTGAGTCCGATCAAATATACAAAATCTAAATGAACTCCAAACAACACTATGGTGACTGACAAAGCAAGTTCTGGCAAGTTCGTTATTTGTTGTGAAATTTTTTTCTCAGTGTAGAAAAATGTATCGTTTTTGCGCATCCAATTAATGGTTCAAACAATATTGTCAAAAAATGCGAAAAATAATCTTCAACAATTATGAATTTCTCTCATCAAACACCGTAACGAAAAGCAGAACGATATTTTTCTTTTTAGATTTCGATGTGTCATATCGCATCAGTACCTACAGTAGCGTAAAAGACTATAAGCAGAAAATTGAAAATAAAGAATAGTATATTTTTGGTTTTAAAAACGACTGTTCTGTAATAGTTTGCCAAAGACCGATAATTTTAGAGCTAAACAAAACTGTCAAATTTTCCTCTTGATGATCGTCTGAATTCCTTATATAGCAAAAGTTGAATGAACAGCTTCCGATCTTAGGCTGTATGTTCAATTTCAGGCAGAGATAGATGGAATACTGAAGCTTTTTTCTTCGCGTTCTCTATATCGTAACTTAAAATTTGATTAAAATCTCGAGATGTATTTATATGGCAACTAAAGTGTTTTATCTTCCTACAATGTTATTTTCTTTTTCAACTGAATGAGTTATGTTTCACTAGTAAAAATGTTTTTAATGAAATGACGTCTGATGTGCTCCCAGGAATTCCCTATTTTTTCTTTTTCATTTTTTATCTAAGCGAAAAAAGCATAAACCTGCTTGTTTGTCACTCCCTCGCCTTCATTTCATAAAAATGATGATCTTCTCTTTTGAAAAGAAACTAAAACACAATCAAATGAGAAAAAAACCCAACAACATACATTATGTCTTTTGGGAATACATTTGAAATGAATCTTTTCCTTTAAAAGATACATCAAAAATGAATAAGAAATTGTCACCGTCTCTTAGTCAGATTAAAAGATTTCCAGTCAACCATTAGGATTCATCACCCTAAGAGAGATAATAAATATTTAACCTAAACCGCAACCACCCCACAAATAACCAACTACATTATAATTCCAAAATTGATGGGGTGGAAACTCAAGTGGGATATTTGCTAAGATATATTCGTGTTTCATAATAATTGTCACAGATGGTGTAATTGGAGTAATTACATTTTTTAATCCACAAGGACTTAAAAGCTATACCCAATTCTATATAATATATCTACTCGAGCAAGATCATTCGCAGTTGAAAATGAAAAGAAATAATAAAATGGGACATTTAAAGACGATTTTAGGATTTCTTGGACTTGGAGGCTTAATTTATTTGTGCGTTTGCGTGGAAATGGCAAGTCATCTTCCACAGTCTATTAAGGACATAGACCTATACCTCAAGGAATGAATATTGTTATATTTTTCATAGTTTTGTGTCTGCTGTCAAAATATGTGCAAACACTTAAGAATCTTCGAGAGAAAATTGAGTAACTAGAACATTTCCCGCAAAAGGAATTTTTTTCAGTAAAGTTAGGGATTTATTTGGATTAAAATTTCAACCCTCAAATTATTCAAATATCGTTAGAGGAGACAGGTTAGAGGAGACGCCTATTATTTCATGATGATTTGAATCACAAACACCAAGATTAGGAAAATCAAGCTGAACCTTCAGGTAAATTATAGAATTATTGTATCAACGGTTTACTGACACACGCAAATTGATAATTAGGACACCCAAATCGTCGATCAAAAAACTATAAACAATTGATCATGGTAAATTATCGGTGTTGTCCTTTAATCCGTATTCGGTTAATTCTAGCTCCCATAGCATTTTTCCACAAATTGAAATGATCTTTAGAAATGATCGAAATGATTTTTAACTTAACAGAACAGATTTAGAAATGCACTGGAAATATCGTAATTTTTTTATAATAATTTAAGTAACGGGGACATAATTGTTAGAAAAGTGTTAAAAACGAGAACTCTTCGGATTATATTGTTAAGACATAAGGTCTGTGACTTTATATAGTTAAAGTATTGAAACTTTTTAAAAATTTAAAATTCACTTGTTTTTTCCAACGCATGTTTTATATTTAAAGTTATTTTAATATAATATATGTAGTTTTATTTTTTCTATAGGTCTGAAAAGAACAGAAATATTTTTTTTAGGTATGAGGAACTATTAGGGATTGTTTCTTAGATGATCTAAGAAGATCAAAAAAAAATAATCTCATTCGATTTGCAACAATTGACATTCTTTTTTCAAATTTCAGTAAAATAGTATAGAAATATTTTGGAAAACTATCAGGAACTAAAATAATAAACTGCTAGCGATGAAAAATCAAAGAAAATGAAATCCTAAGACTTTCTATGCAAACTTCACGCACACGCTTTAGCCTTGATAAACAATTCAATTTCGTGAGATATTAATCGTACGTTTCATTTGTAATCACAAGCACAAAGCATTTAATCGGCTCTCCTTTAAAAATTGGCAAAAACTTATTTATTCTCTTTTTACATGTTGCCCATAGAACTTATTTCATAATTATTTCGATGTCCTTAAAACTCTCCATTTACATTCCCAAACATTAAAACATTTTATTTGGTTGGAAACCACAATGATTCCTCTTAAACCTACGTCCCCAGTCCATGTCCATTTAAATAAAGAGCATATACTATCCCATGAGGATAATTTAACACATAAACAATAATGCACATCAAAGGAAACAAAATGGAATGGAAGCATTTATTTACCTTGCCATTTTCGAATTGCGTAAAATACTCGATTTCAAGCTATTCAGCCATTGATACATAACAGAGGGGTTTTAGTATCTCCGGCTCGTAGCAAAGTTAATACATACATATAGGTACCCAAACTGAATGAAGAAACTTAAACAACAATACAAGCCAGGCAATAGAAATATAATAGGCTACATTGTCAGGGCTGTATTCGTGTAGTGCAAGTGTGCAAGAGGAAATGTGTAATGTTTACATTTTTGTATTAGAATTAACAACTGGGTTGTCAATAGGCAAAAATGGACTTAATAACAAATATTTTGATGTAGGGGAAAGAGTATTTCAAAGCGTTAACTTAATTTTAAACATGGCAATACCGATCTTTACACGTCAACGATTTTGGAGAGAGAGAGGCACCGCTCTTATGTTCATTTGACAGTACCTAATTTTGTTTTAAACTATTTCGGTCGTATTTATTAGATTTTTGTCTACTTAGACACTGTCTAACTATTTTTAAATTGGTGGAAATATGCTTTATTTAATAAAAATAAACACCACATTATTCACGGATAAGACAATCTACTCTTGTGTTTAAGTTAGGCAGCTATAAGACAACAATAAATAAGGTTTTTGAACACATTTTCCAAAGTTGGACAGTTGTCTAAAGTTAGACAACGTTTATAAATAAGACAATTTATTTCCAAAAGTCTACTTTTTAACTAGTGATTTACACCTTTAAAAATATTTTATATCCTATAAAAGTTTTTTGTATATTTAGTTTCTGCATAATTAATTTATTTATACATTTAATTGTTTCCTTAAATAAATATAAGAGACATTACCAATAACAAAATTTAGAGACGACTTAAATATTTAAATATTTATTTATGTCGTCTCTAAATTTTGTTATTGGTAAGGCCCAATAACCAATCGAATCCAAGAGCTTCGGCGGTGTGACAATTCTACCCACTAAGCAGAAATGAAAAAAAGAGGCTAGATGCGACCCACATCGGAAATTCCTAATTCAAAATCTTACAGAATTATCAGGTGTTCAGTACGCGATCAAGTGAAAACCAAAGTTGGAGCGTTTTATATTTTTTAACATCAGTTAGTTTAATCAGTTAGTGGCTACGCGTTATTGTGTGTATAGATTAAAAAAATAAGTCCGGCTTCGCAATTAATGGTTGTTCTCAAGATTTCTAAATCGAAAAATAGTTGGAAAACGTTTTTAGTATTTTCTTGTATTGCTTAAAAAAACAGATCATTGCATTTTTTTTTAAATCATACCTACATATGTTGTCAAATATGGCATTGCGTGTACAATAAAATTAGCCCGAAGTCAATATCATTGTTTGTTCTCAAAATATTTTAACCGAAAAACGTTTTTCGACAAATTGTAGCCAAGTTTTTTTATTAAAAAAAAAATGTTCGTGGCATTTATTCATAGTTCACACAAGATAAATATTTTATAAAAATTGAAAGTAAAATTAGATATCATGTATAGTAGGTGACCTATATACATACATAATGCAAATTTGATTTATTTTTGGGCTTCAGGCCAATAAATGAAGAAAAGTAAAATTAGATACACAAAAACGAAAAAATATTTTTAATTTATTAAAAAGTAACAATTTAAATATCATCGAAGTAGTGGAAATGTAATATGTGTTATTAAATCTAAATGTAAATGTAAATAAACAAGTAATAGTTTGCCGATCGACAACGATGCAGGCCACCAATGGGACAAGTACGGCCGTATTCATTGTTGAAAAATATTTGATTCCAACTAAGTACTGTCAAGGGAAGGTACTAAACAGTATTATGTTGCCAAACGCATACGGCACACGCATTTGTATTCTTCCAAACAGATGCGCAACAACCGAATGAGAAATCCGGAAAATTACGATATTTGAGGTTTGGCACTTTTCAAAGTACTGTCAGGGGTAGTTTGCCCGTAATTCGTATATAAAGATAGATCTGTGCTGAAGCTACATACATGGAACATAAAGAGCTATTAACATTGATGAACACACTGAGATAAGGATGTGGGGTGACTCACCCTTAACCGAACAACCCCCCTGATGAGCTCTCATTTCTAAATTGAACAGGTTTTCCTTTTAACTTTTGTGTTGCTGTGTATCTCAAAATACAAAAACAGAAGCAAAGAGAAAAGGGTCGGCGTCTCGTCGTCAGCCCACTTAGATAATTTTATTCACAACAAAGATTGTACTCATCCAGGGGAGAAGGGCAAGTTCATTATTAACGTTAAGTCAATTCTGATGTTTACACAAATTACAACTCAATTAGGATTCTGGAAGTTTGTGTATTCATGAACTGAGGGGGTGGTTTTTTTTTAGGAGTGGTAATAGCAGCCCCTTTTGATTTGTTAATTTGGTAATTGTAAGAGAGGAATTTAATTACTTTCATTATAACAAAAAAAAAACTTGCTAAAACCAGAAATCTCTTGGATAATAAGCACTGTTACGGTAATTATTATTCTTAAAAAGATTTTTGATATACAAAATTTAAACATGAACATTAATATACCTAAATAATAAAAAAACATTTGAGTAAAATCCTTTGCACAAGTAATCCTATATCAAAAAAAAATTTATGATTCACAAAAATCGAACATAAATTCATCCGATTTAAAAAAAAATTGTGAGTTAAGGCTTTTTATTCTATGCCACCGACAAATATATACCACCGTGTTGCAGATAGCTTATATTTACATGCATATGAATCTTACCCAGAGCGGCAGAAAGCCAGGCAGTAAATTGCCATTGGCATTGACTCAAGTATTGCCAATGAAGCCACAGCGTTACAGTTTAGTAAAAAAAATTATTAAAAATCAATTCAATTAGAAATATGCAACATTTTAGATGATTAATTTTAAACGAGTTTGCACCGTTAATATTTTATTTAAGTTGTCACCAAATGCTTATTTAAACTTTTTAGTATTTAGTATCATAACAACTCCAAATAATCACAATGACAATTAAAAATCCGAAAACGGTATGTTTGCTTATTGTTTAAGACGTGTTCAGCTGAAGTTTATTAAGAAAATAGGGTATAAGCATAATGATACTATTTAAAATATGTTTAAAACTAAGAACATTTTAGTAAAGAGGTTTGAAGTTATAAAATGTACAAAAGAATTACATGAGAACTTTTGCTTCACGATTTGGTGAGTTGTAAGATCCACAGATCCCATTGTGAATTGTGAGCCCATCCAGGAGATGAAGAGTTTATTGCGTATTTTTGGTGTTCCTAATATCTACGCTTGCTTACCTATAGGTTTTGTTTTTTTAAAAAAACATCTTGGACAACTTTCATACTTCAAAACACCTTTTGAAAAAGTAATAACCATAAAAGTATTTAATTTAAAAACAATTATAAACCATAAAACACGTGGCTATGAGGGTTTCCCCCTATATAATATAAACATTACCAGCCCTAATCACAGAAGCTTTCATCCTTTCAACCAGAAAACTAACAACGTAATCGTCCTGTTATGGGAAAAAGGAACCATATTAACAGTCAAAACAAAATCTGGATAAAAGGGAAATTCAATCTGTCAAAAAGATTACAGACCAATTACCCGGCCAGAGATTTCGTTTTTCTATATAATGTTCATATACCTCTATAAAGATGGTGTATCTAGCATGTGTTTCGGTTTCCATCACAAAACGTATTTGCCCCGGAACTTCCCTTCGTCTGTTTTGTGTCGAAATAATACTTCATTTTATATATCTAAATTCAGATTCATATCTCCTGCTTGCTGTTGCTGCTTTATCTTCGTCACATTTCTTCGATATTTACGCTCGTCCTTTATTGGTTACTCTGGTGGTGGGCCAAATAGCTTCGTCCCTTTTTCAATTCGAGTGACAGAATACAATTTAGTCCTTAGAAGTCATCTAATATCGACTTGTCAATGTCCGTCACCGCTGGGCCGGAGGGGTGCTGTTTTAATAGCTCAAATGAATTTAATAGAGCAAATCTTTTAGATATCAAAACACAATGAAAAACTCCATATACTCTTATACCTACCTACCTACGAACTGCTGTGTATTGCAATGAATAGATAAAGGCATCAGACTGTTCAATGTAAGTACCATTTAAAGGGTGATAATCAGGCACCAGTTGAGGGTGAAAATTGAGTACACATGCGAGGATTAAGAGTGCTTCCAATCTACAAGAAGAGACGAATCCCCTCGGGGATGTTGTTTGGTTACATGGGGTTCTCAGTTTGAGCCTTTTGGGTACGGATGGGGTGCTTTTGCACTGCAAAGCTTATTTTCGCTGGAGAAAAAAATCGAACCTAACGGTGTGCCTTCATCCTTCTATTAAAATTACAGGGGTTGGCCAAGACAAGCAATAAAGCAAGTAAGTAAATATGTATATGTACTCGAAATTAAATGTTCATTTAGTGGTCGATTATTGTGGCATATGCTGCAAAACGGGAGAGTCAGTTTGTTGATATTCTCTATATGCAACATAAACACACAGCTCATTTCGTGCAGAAAAAGAATAACTTTGCACTCTGGATGGACAAAGTCATGATAAATTCTTTAAAAAGCAACGAATAAATAACTTTTCTTGCTCACCCTTAGTAACTTGTTATTTTCTAGTAATTGAATTGTTCTGATACGGCGCACCGAGGAGGGTAGGGCAGGGCGCAGGGGTGCATTATACATATATTAATCACTTTATACAATTAATACAATTAATCACTTAGAATGAATTTGTGTGATTTTGTTATTTCACGGAGAAAAAAAAAACAAATATGTAGCTTTATCTTCAAACTTAAATACAAATACAAAAAATCGGCTTGGATATAAATAGATAGGTACCTTGTGCACTTGAAATGTTTTTTTTTTGTATGAGTTATTGGGCCCTACCAATAACAAAATTTAGAGACGACTTAAATATTTAAGTAAAATGGACCACATGACGCAGCAACAACGTACAAGGCTGACAACTTTTATTTATCCGATTAAGTTAAACTACGTTCAATTATACTGAACTGAATTTATACTATAAAACAAGACTTGTTGAACTTCAAATTTAAACTTAAATACAGTAGATATAATATATGTACCGTTTCCGAGGAGATCAAAATACAAATAAAGGTTCTATGGTAGGTTAATAACAATTTTTCGTAAATTTTTTTTAACAAAAGGTAGCCTATACATTTAAAAATTATATTTGAATTTAAAAAAAAAGTTGTGCGCACATTTTTGAGAAAAATAAGATTTTCATTAATTCCTAAAAAAAATTTGTTCCGTAAACTTGGAACTGAAATATAAAAAAAAACTTGTATAGAAAATGCCGAAAAAACGGGGAGAACAAATAAGTTTTGCATAATAAAGAAACCTGGCAATTTAATTTCGCAGGCACTTCCGAAGAAATGAACCAGTCATTTAGTGTATCTACCGACAAACCCTTATAAACAGCCAGGTTCTACATTTCACTTTCACTCAAAATGAAATTGAAGTCAATCTAATTTCAATTGATTTCAATTCTATTTCGAGTGAAAGTGAAATGTAGAACCTGGCTGAAAAGCTTAAAAAAATTGATTGCAATTTAAAAGAATACAAATCAAAAACATATTATCAAAAATCAATTGGCAGATCGATGAAGTTTAGTTTTATAATAATAAATACTTACAAATGTAGCTTAGCATGGGAACATTACGCAACATTTTGGGCTTTCTGCAATTTTTCTTCAAATTTTTCAATAATCTACGGCTAAAAATAAATTCATGGAGGCAGAATTTTTCTTCAGATCTAATCCACCCTTTTGTTTGACTTCATTGTTGCTAAAAGGATTTCTTTTGGACCAATTAAAGTATCTACTTTCACGTCGAAACCAGATTTACTGAAAATATTCTTATTTGATTAATTTTGCAATACATACATACATATGTACATATAAAGAAAGAAGAATTTTTTTTTAGACAAATTAGCACAAAATATTTGTTTGATTGATTTTATTCTCTCATATGTACATATATTTTTATTTTTAATTTTTCAAGACAACTGAAAGCTAAAATATCAATAAATATCAATTTTTAATTTTAGGCGAATACACTGGCATTAAAAAAAAAAACACTTTTATAATAAGGGTACCTATTCATGCAATGATGCAAAACACTAAATAAAAACACTAACTAAATTCCTCAAGGATTTTGCTATGGAAAATAACCAAATTTTCTGATAAACTTAACCAAACGTCATTGTGACTATTAGAATTAGACAATTTTAGAATTAAAGCAATTTGTCCATATAATTGAATAAATTTCTTTTTTTTTGCTTATTTTTTTAACATTAGAAATGTTTAAACGGAGGCATACAATGTAAAAAAATCAACAGAATTTCAAAAATATGAAACGCCTAGTCGGCAAAGGGGGGTGAAACGTGAGGGGAATAAACAAAATAAACAAAATAATCAAAATAAACAAAATAAACAAAATTATTTCGTTCATGCTACTAGTCTGAGGAAACAAAATACAAAGAAGATGATAAAACGGACAGAAAAAAAGGAGAAATGTTCGTAGAAAAAAATGGGTATGTTTTTGATTATGATTTTTGCGAAATCTGAAAAATATCCGATTTGCGTTTACTTAAATGCTTAATATCTTTCGATCCAATTATCCAATTTTTAATATTAAGGTATATAATTAAAGGAAAAATGACTGGCGTGTTAGAGCAAACAAAAATTTTCAAAATCATTCAAAATTTTATACTAAAAACATGAAAATAAATATCGGACAAATAATTTAATTCAATGAGGAAGTTGATAAAAACAAAAAAGCATTAAAATACTTTCAACCACCTATTGGCGAGAGGAATATAGTATTCTATAGCCGGCGGTGGCGAAGTTTGTGCAATAAAACCACAATCGTGGCAAATTTGCTTCGCGTCGGAAAAAAATGCTAAATTTTCATATGTACCTAAATTTGTAGTCGGTATAATAATTGTAAAGATACATTGTGTTTTGTTTGGCTTGCTTATAACTTCGGTCTTAAAATTTAGCTAGAATATCGGACTACATTTTTTGTATTATATCATTGCACAGTCACATAAAACTATACTTATATGAAAAACCTTATTAAATTGCGTATTTAATAGAAACAAAAATTTAATACAAAACAATAATTTTTTAAACCACATGTATTTGACCCTTTTTAGGAAAGTTATGATGTTGGTACCTATGTTCAGAAAAGTTGCTCAACATTTAAATTTGACATTCAATGTACATACATAAATACATAATTGCTTTTTTCATTTCTAATGTTCCTCAACTATGCTGGAATGGCAAATCGGGTAAATTTTTGTGCACAAAAACAATTTTTGATGTTTGACGAAGAGCAAATTCATTTTAACAGCATTTAACAAAAAAAAGGTCGTTCATGCAAACATTTGTGTAAACTTATCATTTTTTTACACAATTCGTAAACTTACGTCGTTGCATGAATACCCTTAATATATTTCTTGTTTGAAAGAGGAGAAAAAAGTATCAGACCAAAAATTAAAAAAAAAACTAGATTTCGTGTAGGTATTCTGTTTTAAGATCTTTTGAAAGTCGTCAAAATGTAGACCTAATTGTTGCCTATGCAGCTTAATCGCTAATGCATTTTAAGGCTCCCCCAAACCAACGCAAAACTATCGCGGCGGCCAGGAAAACAATAATAACAACACGTGGTTGCCAACGAAAAAAACGCGTTCTTTTTATTGTTTTAGTCGTCGCCAGATTCGCGTTGGTTGGGGGGAACCTTAACATGCATTACCGATTAAGTTGCATATACGCATGATGCCTATTAGGTCTACATTTTGCCGAATCCTTAAGTTAAAACCTTGCAAGTGTTCTGAAGATGTCTTGGAATATTTCTAGTAGGTGAGAGTGAGTACGAAAGTAACACTTTTGATACTTCGTAGCATAAACTGATAACCGATAAACATGACAAAATGAAACATTAGGTACTGAATATTAAGGATTTAACATTTAGCTACCTAGAAATGCTTATTTGGTTTCTAAATTTGACCTTGATCGGAATGTACGATTTAAAAAAGAAGCTAAGAACAAATGTTACAACCCAAAGTACCGGTTGTAACACAGTTAAATCTTACGAGAGGTTATTCTACACCAAACAGTAACACGAAGTAAGTGTAAAAGACGTTGATAGAGGTTTTATGGATTCTGTGTAGCTCAAAATCTGTAATTTTGTTTGTTTACAAAATATGCCTCGTCGGTCATCATAAAATTTTAAAAAACTTCTGCGTCATTCTCGGCAATATTTAGGTAAGCTCTGCAGTCCTCCAGACGTTTTTCTGGGTCACCAATGATTGATCTGTTGGACCAACTGGATCTTGGAACGGTATGGGTGCAGATCTTTCCTCAAAATCCGTTGAATTGTGCTACGCGATATGCCTAACCGTGTTAAACGTCGTCGTCGTGCCGATGTTTCAGGATTGGTTGCAACACTTCCCCTAACGACCTGCAAGTTTTCAATCGATCGTCTCAAACGAGGCTTGCCCGAACGCCTCACATCTCCAACATTGACATGCTATTTTCAAAAACCAATTTAACAATTTTTGTTTGCTTTGCGATCATGTAGTGCTCCATGCTAAATCTCTCAAGGCTAATGTCTAAAAAAAAAATCTAAAATATCTATAAATACTAGGGTTTTTAATTTTGTACATAGAAAAGAGACTTTTCGTCCACCCTGCAGATTTAAAAAAATATTCTGAAATCCTGTAGGTACCTATGACGATGACCAGACGAATTTTCTATTCAACACGAAAGTAGGAATAGCTGTTAGCTGGCCGGTGGCCAATCAACATATTTAGCATACCAAAATTCACATTTTTCTATCTATAGGTACCTATGTATGTATGTATGTATATAGCAATCACTCAATTGAAATGAAAACGAAAATTAACGGTTTTCTGATAAACACATCAATTTTATAATGCATAACATATATATTATGTCCCCTAATGGCCATAATATGCATGTCTAACTTAACTATTCTCTATTCAGCAAATCGCGTCAAAGTAGGTAGCAAAATTGCAATAAATGGACTTGTCAGTCATGATTAACAGCCCACTATTTTCGCATACAAAACAATTGTTCCCATTTAGCTAAATAGACAAAATAACAAAAAATAACCATAAAAAACACGAAAAAACTTCCTAATAAAAACATGCATTTCTCTATTGTACCGCACGACTAGCCACAAACATAAAACCATCGAATGACAAAAAATTAAGGGACACACTACCACAAATAAAAAGCGCTAGCCCAGGATAAGGAGTTAAGTTAAATATAATATACCACCCTCGGCTGTAGTGCAGAGTAGCCACAACCACTTTCACTAATAGCAGCATCAAACCAACAAAAACAAACAGCATCATAACTTTGTTTAAGCGTAATTTAACTCGACCATAATGGGTCCATTTAGTATTGTATTTGCACTATAAAAAACGAGCACGGACACTTCCACATCCACATCCACAAAACGCACAAAGCACTCGCGTTTATAGCGTCAGTTATCCACCAAGTCATACCTATATACCTATATAATTTATGTACATATAACTTTATCCTTATATGGCAACAAAAAAGCGTGGACAATAATATAAAAAAAATCTAAGTGAATATATCTACTGGGTTTGGTTGGTGTTAGTGTGGTATATGTAATTATTTTTTTGCTCGTCCTTTATACCGATAAAAAATTACATTCGTCTCAGGATTTTGAATTATTATTATTAATATATAAAAGAACCCTCTTAGAAGTTAGAACACAGTAAACTATCTACTCAAATTACACTGAATTCTGTACCCTACCCCATAACATAACAATTGGAAATCGGAATCAGTCAACAGACACCGGAACGGAACAACAGGCAATAAATAATGTGATCATATTATAAAGACCTAAGAGGATTCAACCTTCTGCTATTCAAAATAGTGACAATTTGACGAGCGAAGATTCATGAGCATCTATGTAATTGTAATGAACTATTGAAATCCCAAGCCCTCACTACCTGTGTAATGTACCAGTTAATATTGGTGACAGTAAAATTTTGAAGTTGTTTGTTATATATATCGATAGAATTTAATTGAAAGATATTGCATTAGTTTTTAAATTAATATGTTAATAGAATAATAAAAAAAAATACTGCTAAATATCAGCCTTTCTTCCAATTCGAATTTTTTTTCTTTGCGAAAATTCCGAAAAGGCAGAACTCATGCACCTTTTAAAAGTTCTTTGTTTTTTCTTGAAAAAGCGGTAACGGTTCATCTTTCTAACATTTCAAAGTCTTAGTTCTTTTGTATTCTAAAAGTGTTAGGTTTTACTCCTACCTCAAAATGTTTTCCTTATAAATTCGGATCATAGGTACAATTAGTTAGATAAAAATGCCGCCTATAAGCAAACTAGCTCGGTGTGAGAAAGCCGATTTGATACCACAACTCGTTTGACCTATGGGTGAAAAATTATTTAAAAAGATGGATTTTCGGATGTTCCCCCTTGTGAATTTACATTAAGGCTCTGAGTTCTAGAGCAATATGTCAAGCTAGTTACTAGTTACTTCGGTCTAGTTACATGTTTGGATGTGACCATTCAAGGAACTTCCCTCCGCTCCTTCATCAGGAAATAAAGTCTTAAAAGAATAACTTTTTCTGACTATGAAACCAAACCTCATCCTAAGAGTGGATTCAGCGAGTTTGGGTTATGGTTGCTAGCTATAGAGAATTGTCCTTAAGCCATTCTCGCCAGAGCGGGGCATTTTCAGAGAATATGAACGACTTTTTCTTTTTCCTGCTGGTGACAACAGCTACGACAGTGGGTATTGGTAGGGATACCCAGCTTCGCCGCATTCTCCGATTGGCAAGTGCCCAGAACAGGTCACGACTACCGTGGCTATGTCTTGCCTGAGTCTGCATATTAAGTCATTTATTCGGGAATAACCTGCGATTGCATTCAGTAAGAAAAATTGAAAATACATTGCCCATCATAACTATAAGAGGAATATTGACTGTTTCCACAAGTGAGATATGAAGGGCTGAAACTTGCCTGGCCAGTTCGTCAGCCCGCTAGTTTCTCTTAATGCCATATGTGACCTGGTTTCGACGCGTTTCGATCTTTTAGATCATCATCGGGCTTTAATTTTTTGACTCGTGCTGTTATGCCGAAATTCAATTTATGTTTATTTTGAATTTCGACATAACAACACGAGTCAAAAAATTAAAGCCCGATGATGATCTTAAAGATCGAAACGCGTCGCTAAAATATATAAAAAAATTAATGTGATATTATTAAATAAACTAATAAAAAAAAAGTTTTATAAATTTTACTTTATTTTATATTTTTTACTCAAAACACACAACATGGAGACTACACCACAACTAAATGTATAGTTATTAGTTTTTATCTTCGTGTTTTTAATGTATTTATTTATTTATTTACTAATTTAATTATTTATTTATTTACTTTACTTATTTATTTATTTACTTTCTTCGTTATCTATTTACTTATTTATTTATTTACTTATTTATTTATTTACTTATTTATTTATTTACTTATTTATTTATATTTTTTTCTTAACATGGAAGTTTCTAGTCAAATGTATATTTTTTTTCTTTTTTAAGATTTTTTATTAAAAAAAGCATATTAATTATACTTAAAAAATATACAAAAAAAATCGTATACATACATTGGAATGTACCTACATACATACACATTCCTTATTAAAATATTTATTTTCATTTTCCCTTTTCTTTTCTCGTTTTTTCCTTAAAAATTCTTATTTAAATTAAAAAAATTATTATATATTAATTATATTAATTAAAAATAAGATAATGTTTCGGTAGAAAGATAAAATATATATAAAATCTCTGTGTAAAATGTGCGGTGGCAAACCTTTTTAAAAAAAATTAAAACGAATAAAGAATAACTAACTCACGATTTCCAATTCTACGAATTTTTTCTTGTAACCTGAAATTTGTCTCGATTGTGCTAGCAAAACTTCAGTATCAATTAATGTATTTAAAGTAATACCTCATCACCATCACATGATGTGTGTCATATTTCCATATCAACATAAAACTTTCGTTTCCCAACTTAACAAAAACCCACCACTCTTACCTCGTTCAAATCATCGAATCTAACTACCTATACGAATCCTTTTAACTGGCAACAAACATGAGGACTGACGACCCATTACCTTTCCTAAAATAAAACGCTCAACGTTGACTTCTCCTTTCCTTGTAAATGAATCCCCAGGATCGATTGGAATATTGTTGTTTTTTTTTAACGCCCAATTTTACCCATTTTAACACCATTAACGCTGATTTCTTTTTGAATGATTTGCAATATCCCGAGGACAATAACCGGTGATGAAATAAAAATCCGGTCTCAGGTACTAATTTGTGTAAATATAAATGTTGGGCTGGCAGGATAACAACCAACAATCATCAGCAAAGGAAACAACGAATGAAAAAAAGTAAACGCGCAACAAACAATGTCCCTTTATACCCGATGTACAAACAGCACAATATTGTGTAAAACGAGACCAATATAGCGTCCCTTAGCATGTTTCAAAACACTGCAAAGCATCCTGTAGACTGGTGTAGAGGTGGAACATTGCAGCCCGAGCAACTATACGAACAATGCACCCGAAGAGAAAACCGATGATATAATGCCATAGTTTGCCGACAACACAACAGCTTCCTCGACAACTCGGTTATGTCACATTGGACGATAATAAGTGCTTCCACTTAATTTTATTTTACATTTCACTAATTCATACATAATACATATATGTATAATTTGTTTATTTTTCTAAAAATATGTACATATGTATAAGGGTGATTCTCAGCGAACAAGTTTTATGCCTTTTGCTAATTTTAGCCTATTACTAAACATTCACCAAATTCATAAACGAAAATTTGCAAAGCAAATGCAAAAAGAAAATATTTTTTACATTGCATTACATTTTTACATTCATTTAAATTCTTCTTTTTTCATTAAATATTACTTTTATGTAAAGTGGGAACTTTTCTTTAGCTGCCTACTCCAGCTTAGTAAAAAATACAGCTTCGAATAAAACTCGCAGTGAAAAAGGGACGTTTATCTAGCCGCAGGCGTAATAGCTTTACAAAAGCG
Source organism: Epistrophe eligans (assembly GCA_951394125.1). Classification (NCBI taxonomy): domain Eukaryota; kingdom Metazoa; phylum Arthropoda; class Insecta; order Diptera; family Syrphidae; genus Epistrophe; species Epistrophe eligans. Next base: position 58,993,108 of record OX596028.1, read on the forward strand.
CGCAACGGAAAGATTTTTATTCTATTCGATTCGAATAAGAACGACGCGGCAGAGGATAAAAAATTGCTCTTGTCGTTAACTCGTCCTGGGTTTTATAGCTAGCTGCACTGCAATAAAGAATAAATATAGAGGCCTCTATATCAAAGATACAACAAAAAGTACCTTTTTTTTATTTTATCCTTGTTCCGGGGGAGTGTGTCAAAAAATTGGGAGTGCAGACTGGATATCGCAAAAACTGTTTGTGAAATAAATGTGATTCGGTAGCGAGATTGAGTAAGTGCTCAAATGACATGCTAGGAAATTATCGTTTCTAGTATCCAAGCATTCAGTTCCACAATGGAAATGCCTGAAGTAATAGAATCCGAATACAAATCTAAACATAAACTATCGAATAAATTGGTTTTTGTCCAGACAAATTAGCCAGGTAATTGTGCGTTTGCGTTCAATTTTTTAAAAGAAAAATTTTCTTCCTTTGATTCGTTGATTCGTATGGTTATAAATTATACACTTTAACTGACTGAAAGAAATATTTAGTTTGAGTAAGATTTCGAAGGAGGATTAATAAAAAAAATAAATTTGTCCGAGTTATCAAACATTTTTGGAACAAATTGGGTAGAGCAGCTTAAAGAAATCACCTTAGGCACCAATTTGGACTGGAAAACCATTTTTTTTTGTATGGGTAGGGAAGGGAGCAGTGTGACTATAAAAATCGGTTATGCAATATTTTGCAATTTTGTAGGGAGGATTGATTAAAATATTAATTGACAACAAGTCCAATTAAAATAGTGCTAAATCTTCTACTTGGCTGATGTATTTCAGTATATTATACAGAATTTGTATTATTGAAAAACACCTTCAACAATGCCAGACCACGGGCAAAAAACAAAAACTTCCAATTTAATGATTAGGAATTCTAGTCTAGTTGGATATGTACATATATGTATATAGTCTTGACACTAGATATTCGTCATGAAATCTATGTGAGATGAACTGAACTTAACAAAAATTGCGTATTGACAAGGTCCTCACCAGTGTTGCCGTTTTAGTGACTCTGTCACTATATTTAGCGGAATTGTCAAAAGTTTAGCGAAAAAAAATTATTTTTTGTCACTAGATAATTCTAGTTACTTTTCTAGTGATTGACCTTTTTTTACCACGACCACTGGACTGAATTTAAAACCTCACCACACCAATGAAGACCGAAACGAGTGTGACTGCGTGTGAGCGGGTATATGTTTTAGAAATTGGACTACCTAGTCATTTCGTTTCTATGATTTATTTTGTGTAAAATTTAAAACTGTAATTGTTTTTTTTTTTTTAAGATTTTTTATGTTAACTTAATGTTTATAAGTTTTTTTTACTATAAAAAATAAATTTTTTGTTCAAATTTAATAGGTTTTTTTTTAAAATTTGTACTGAAAATTTTTTCTAGTGACTTTCTTCAAAATATTACGGATATTATGTAGCGGATTTTTAAGGTCGATCTCGCGACTCTTTTTTTGGCTTGCGGCAACACTGGTCGTCACTAGTCAACTGATGAGATGAGTCCACGTGAGATCGCCGGGACGAAAAGCCAACATTTTTGTGGACTAAAGGCCGTTCAAGGTTATTTTGATTTTTTGAATCTACACACATACTTACATTTTTTTAAATTTATAGAAACATATGTTATATTTTATTATCGATTTCTTTGGTATAGTATATGAAAGATTTATTTCCTATGCATACATTAATAAACAATTTTAATATGTTTATCAGTACCCTATGTTCAGTTAGGTTGTGTCGGCCTGTATAATGTTCACTTGCGACGTGTCAAGTTGGATATGTTCAGTTGCGATAACGCCAATATTAACGTATAAAAATTTCAAAAATATAAATAAAGTGACATGTGCAGAAGGTTATACGACAAGTTTAGCTTAGGAGGTTAAGTCAAATTGTAAAAACCTTCTCTTTTAATTGTTTTAGATGGTTTTCGTGTTTTGTCATAATAAATTAAGTAAATTATTTTTAAATTTTCAGTCAATATGGCAAATATTTACCAAAGGAAGTACCCTGAGAAGGATTTTGATGAGAAAGCTATGCAAGAAACAGTGAAAACTGACAGATCCGAAAAACTTGCCTGGAACATCTATAGGTCTAAAAATAAAATCTGTTGTGATCTTAACTTTGGTGATTTGGATGTGAGTTAGTTTTGTTTATAATATTTTATTTACTTTTGACTCATTGATTAAAAGTTTAAGTTTCCTTTTTTAGTTAAAAAAAAAATAGAAATTAATTAATCACCAGCCTACTTTATGTTGATACCGCTTTTTTACTTCTGTTTAACAATGAATTTTAAGTTAAGTATATTTATTTATTTTTTATATAAGAAAGACTGAAGTCCCTTTTTTATTTTTTGTTTATAATCCAAAAAATTTTCATTTTTCATTTTTTATATTCACAATTTTTTCATTGACGTAACCATGTTAAAACCTCCTTTTTAAAAGTCGGAAGGAGGTATATATATACATATATATGTATATCTATAGGGTATTATATGACTATGTTTGGCAAATTAACAAAATATTTAAATTAAATAAATTTGATGGTTGGATAATCGACAATCGAAAGTGGCATATCACCTCTTTTCGTCTATACACTTCAACTCAGTATGAACTATGTGACCAAAGTTCTAAACGAGGAAGATGACTCACGGCTGACCAAAGTTCTCGTCATGAAGGCACTTAGAAGGAAAACATTGTTTTATAACGACTGGGAAAATGTTGCAACAAAGTATAACATCCAGCTAGATCTAAGGGAAAATAATATCGCAGAGTGGAGAAACATCACGCGAAAATTCGTAGTTGATGAGGAAAGAGCAATGAAAATAGAATGCGTAACCCAAGCTGAAAACTCAACATCTCGTTTCTTCTTTCTTGTATCGGCAACTAGACCACCAACATATAAACTACCAGACACCGACCTTAGTACTGCACAAATATCTATGGTAATTCGAGTGAGAGGAGAACTGCTCAAGCTTAATTATATGCCCCATCGTGAAGATGGTGCACTAATCTGCGGCCTATGTAACACTAGGAAAAATGAGGATGTGATGCACTTTCTTGGTTCCTGTCCCATCTTAAAAGAGATAAGACGCAACCACTATGGAGTCAACCAAATGAACATTGAAGCTGTTAAAAGAATACTGAACGATAACCAAAACTGGAGTAAACTTGCTTCCTATTGCCACACTGCTCTTAGCTATAGAACAAGAATTATTGAAGAAAGTTTCTAAAATATTTATAATTGTGGATAAAACCACTTTTTTCTTTTTTTCAAAATTACTCTTTTCATTCATGTATTTATTTTATTTGTTGAAATTTTTAAAATTTAAAATACTGTTCAATTAGTTGTCATTTCTCGGCAGACGGCGTAGCCATGCTTAAATGTACTTATTTAATAAAATGTATCTTTTATAAAATTTTAAAATGATTCAATAAAGTACTAAATAATAAAAAATAATAAAACATTGAACTCAAAAACAGTTTTAGAAAATAATAATAATTAATGATGCATAATAATAGTTCAAGGTGCAATTCTATACAACCCTAATTTTCATTTTCGATGTATTTATACTTCCAAGTTCCACAAATTACAGTATGTTACAAACTTGTTCATCATTAACTGAAGTGTAGTGGGTGATTCAGCAAGAAAAACATAATCATCTGCACAAGTGCACACAGTAGTAATTTTATAATTTGGTCAGCAAAGCGAGCACCTCCTAGCATGCAATCGAGTAGGTCATCTATGAAGAGTGAAAACATTGTAGGACTTAAAATGCACGCTTGTGGTAGCCCACTTAAACACCTGAAAAACTGCGAAGTTTTGAAGCTTTCATGGTATAAATACTGTTTCTAAAATTTAATTGTACAGTTCACAAAGTTTCAACTGGAAATTATCTGTTGCAAACTTTTAATATTCACTAGGAATTCCATCCGATCCCGTAGTTTTACTATTCTTCATTGACCTTAAAGCTTGTTCCAGTTCCTCCGGGTTGAAAACGGGTCATTCATTTTATCATACATACATAACATTAGATATCCGACTTGAAGAGTTTCATCTAGTCGTTCAAACTATTGAATTCATTTTGCCAGTTGTTATAGTTTAAGGCACTATATAACCTTTCTTCTGATTAATTTATAGTTCTATTAATATTTGATTAGAATAAGATATGAATTGAGTGCTTGTTTTGTAGGTATATGTTATTTTTTATGCCACATAAAATGCCCCCAATGACTCTACCATATCTATGCATCCTAGTGAACCATCAATAAATTATTGAACGAATAAAATTAATTGGTCTGATTTGAGTATTAACGTACTAGATTGCTGATTCCGAGGTACTAGCTAATACCGAGTCCTAACTAATACCCGGTACGGTACCAATTTGATAGGACTAGATGAGCTTAGTACTTGTGTGAAGAAATCACTTGGTACCGATTTGAGTACTAATAACTGGTATAATAACCAGGTACTACCTGATTTTGAGGAGATATCTAGTACCGAGTCCTAACTAATAACGGTACGAAATTGACACGTTTAGGGCTTAGAACTTGTGTGAAAAAATGAGTTGATACTGATTTACTATCTTCAGGACTAGTAGATACTAGCGTTAGAACTCTGTGAAGAAATTGGCTGTAAATGTTTCAACTAATATTACAATATCAATTTTTTTTATATAGGTATTCAAAAAAATATTAAATATTATAACCCAAAATATTTAAAGGTTTCTGGCAGACGGGAAAATCCTATCTATTAACACAATTTTCGGGAACACTACTTATTTTAAAACTATCTGGTTGGTGAATATTTGGCATCAATGTCAATTTTCTACCACTGACAGCGACAGGAGTTTTGACATTGACAGCATTACTCGTGATGGCCGTGGCAAAGCTTTGGCTTGTTGCTATTTGCGGAGCAAAATAAAAAAACTTTGTCCAACATCGCCAAATAAACTTTTTATCCAATCAAGATCATTTTGTATATTTAAACGAAGTCCTCGTTGTGGTTGTGTTTTGAATGTGAAATAGTTTTGAATTAATTTAAAGTTTTTCCCCTTTAAATATTATTTTTTGCGAAGGATTTAGCTCGTTTAGTTTGTTTTTAATGATTAATAGTTCTTACCTACGTCTTCTTTGCAATATCTAGGATTTTATTTCTATGAAATGTGATTCCCGTACCTACTTCTCGAGCGCCTCGTCGCCGCTTCCAAAATATTTTCCGGAGTTTTGTCCATTTATATGATCTATTACGACAAGAAATCTGGTTTTATTCCTTATTAGTATTTCCCTCAGCCTTTTAAAGTTCAGGTCGGTTGGTGCGGTGTGGATAATCAAGCCCGCACAGGTTTCGATGGCAGGTGCCGGATTTTAGGAAGATGCAAACAATTTTTAAATCATTTGACTTTCGTGACAACAATTCAAGTTCTCCTTCAAGGAAATCACATCTTTTATGCACTTCGGCCATTTGACAGATAAGTTACAACTTCCTTTAGAATATCCAAAATATCCTTTCTCGTTGGAACTTCTTTGATCGATTCACTCAGTAGATTTCGAATTAGAGTTTTAAATGCATCGGTTGACATTTCCCCACTTCAGTTTTACCTGATAAACCCCGTGGAAATTCTTTTATTCACCAATAAAATTAAGAATTTTCAGCACACAAGTGTGAAACTCGATTAACATTTTGAATTTATACCTATAGAAATTATACATTCTATTTTTTGAAATGGGAAAAAAAGCTAACCCATTTTGGTAAAAAATAGCGTCATCTGCATACTACCTAAAACCTATACTATTTTCCGATACAGATATCATTCTTCATATAAAAGTTACGAAAAGGTATGATTATAAGGACTTGTACCTAATGGTAGGCTTTATTTAAACCTCGGAATATCTTTTTTACATGGAACCAATAGATACCTACCTGCTTCCCTTACAGATCAAATAAAAGATTGTGGTTTCAATCATACCGCATTGCATGTACATACCTTAAAGTAACAAGCCCAAGTGCACATGCCCACGCCCATTTAATTATGACTAGAGGAACAGTTATGTAAAATAAAAATGTAAAATCCAACCAGTTGACTGCATCCATTATGAAACCACATACAGGATGCATATACATACATACATAGATACAGTTTTTTTTTTTCGAAGAATCCTTGCACATAATACACTAGACTGCGATTTTATTTCTGTTAGTCCTTTCCAGCATCAGCAATCCTCTGCCGACAAATTCTTATTACGTTAAGTGGATAAAATGGAAAGAAGCCAAATTTTTATCGGGCCAGTAAATCCACTTCTCATGAAAAGCCAAAAATAAAATGTAAAAAAAAACAGACGAATAATTTCAATTTTGGTCCTTATGCAGGATTTAGGGGGAAAGTATGAAATGAATAATATGCCTCCACATTTTCCATTTATGTATATGTATATGTATACTTGCCAGTTGATATCAATGTAAAGACCCACTCTTTCGGCACATATGGAAATATCACAATAGTGCTGTTCGGTTCGGGGGAGTACAAATAATAACAAGAAAAAATGTTTGAAAAGAAAATAAGGAAGTCTAGTGTGCACTGTTGCAGGCAAATCGGCATAAAGATAGAAAGCTCCCAACCACCGTCAATAAAATGAGAATCAAAATTCTATTAGACAAATTTAAATTTTTTTGTAGTTATTGCGCATTTAGTAGGCTCATACTCACTAGATAAATAAGGTCGCAAACATTTTTATAATGAAATCGTATACACAAAAGGACTGGCTATATAAAATATACCTTTATAAAAAATTTAATAATGAATAGAAAATTTTACTTGAGCTAGAAGAAAATAATTCATATAAACATTGTTGTATAAAGAAATAAGTAGATATGTATGTATACGGCTGGATCGCACGAACGTGCTGTTGTAGAACGTTGGGTAGCAGCTATAATACACAGGATACATTACATTTTGTCAAAAATCAAACAAATTATGGTATTACAACGGCGTAATCTAACGCTAATTGGGTCACTAAGTTAGTTTGCTCGTGGCCACCATTTTTGCCCATCCTTTCTACTAAAAATTTAATTTTGATTTGTTTTATCGAAAAAATCTTAAAAAAGTAAAAAATACTAAAAAAAATGTGTTCATTTAAATATTTCATTGACCTCGCATTTAGTATAGGACCAGGTTTTATTTCATTAATGTGTAGGATGCATCAGTAAGAGTATACAAAATGATGTTCGGGGTTGTAACCCCCCCCCCATATGGTAAGTGGGTGGTGTAAAAGAATATTCGCCATAACTAGATAACCATAAGTTCCATAAACAAAATTCTACCTCAGTTTTGTAAAAAATTAAATTGTCTACACTTTATTTTGGTTTACCTACATACATATTTTTACTGAGATATCAAAAAATAAAAAAGTTATACATAGCTAAAATTATACAAACTATTTGTCATTTTATCAATCTAAAAAAGTTTTTTTTTTAATTATAACTTTTTTATTTCTTGGTATATAGTATAGTATACATATGTATATACCAAAATTGTAGAGAATTTAATTTTTTACAAGATTGAGATGAATTTTTGTTTGTTTTCTAGATATGGGTTCTCTAGATATGGTGAATTTTGTAGCACTTCAATCGACTACAATGATGAGAACACCCTTAATAGTGAACTTTTCGCTACTTTGACTGAAAGTTGGAATTATGAGTAAAAGTTGTTCGGTTTTTTAGATCTCATCCAGATATAAATTATTTATTTATACAACTACTATTAAGAAAATATCAAAAAAAAATCATAAATATGACTTTAAAAGAGTCTTCGATAGACTTGGAATTTAATATTTTGCTACGGTGCAGTGCGGTGTTCGGAGAACACCTGCGCAGCGCACTTTCGAATTAACGTCACTGTTTGCAGGTAAGTTAATTTTAACTCAGGGTCAATGCATTATCTTTCCTCGTCCCAATTAGACTTTTTATTTTAAATGAATAAATAATGATGCAGCAAATATTAATACGGTTCAAAAAGGGTAAAATCCTTTCCTGTGAAGCTACTAATTCAGCAGGGAAGTTGCAAAATAAATTCCATTTTTTCATCTTTCAATTAAAACGATGTCAAAATCAAATAATTTTTAGTAAATGTTAATACAATAAAAAATGTAAAAACCTTTCCTATGACGCTATTAATTCTGAGGGACGTTGCAAAATAAATTCCATTGGATTAAAAAAACTCGATTAATATTGTTTTTGAAATTTAATTTTCACCTGCTTTTAAACCCTTTTTGCTGAAACAAATACTATTTAAAAAATTGTTCCCGAATTTATATTTATGTTATGTTATGTTAGTACATACCTGCATATATAATAATGAAAATAATTAAAAAAATATTGTTTTTAGTTTCTCGTAGACGAAAAATGGCAACGAATCGCTCAGAGATTTCAATTACATTGGCACTTCCCGCTTTATATACGGTGCTCTGGGCGGTAAACGTGTGACTTTCAGAGCATCGAAAACAGACGGGGTTTTGTACTAATTACAAAGGCTTCAACAGCGTCGTCTTGTTTGCTATGTGTGATGCCGATTATAAATTGACCTTTGTTGATATCGACTGCACCGGACTTATTAGCGAGGGAGGCGTCCTAAGTCGCAGTGCCCTTGAAGATGTTCTTTTACAAGGGGATACATTTGGAAAAATATGTGATGAAGCTTTTCCCGTTTCATACGAACATCGAATTGGAAAGAAAATTTAATTTTCGTCTGAGCCATGCAAAACAGACCATCGAACATACATTTGAAATTTTATCGGATCGGTTTAGAGTGTTGCATTCCAATATTTATTTAAGGTCCCACAATGTTATACAAACTATTCAAGCCGGCTGTGTATTGCACAATTATTAGATTACGCTCCATATATTAATATTGAACCAGTAACTCTTGCTACTGGTGAAAACTCAGGTGAGGACAGAACCAAAAATCCCAGAATATAATCGAAATCGAACGAATCTGGAAGAATCAGAAACAAGTTTTCTGAACATTTCAATAATGAAGGAAAACTTTATTATGTTCAATGTTTATCTTTTGATATGATTTTATAAAAAAAATAATTAAAAATTAAATTAAAAAAAAAATTCAATGTGTTTTATTTATTTTTTCTAAGCATTTCTTGTGGGGATGATACAAATTTTTGGGTTTATGTGTTGTAAATTGAAATGTTTTCGGTTGAGTAATTATGAGCTGAGTTGTTTGTTGCTTATTCTAGTTGCTTATATTTGATAAACAAATTATTATAATACTCTTTAGAACTTAAAAAAAACTTGAAAATACGCTTTCTTATAAGTTTTTTCTTGAATGATTTTTTGACAATGAACAAGAGCCTACTATGTCTCCACTGAATTCAAAAAGCTAAAGGTAACTTAATTTTGAATCATTTGAATGTCATGGCGAAACAGTTCTCGCAAGTGTAAGCCCTTTCGCACACGAAGCGTTTCGTCGTAGACGCGTAATTCGATTGATTGCGGCTTGTATTCAACTTGTGTGAATCTCGCGTGTGTTTCAATAGACAACCGTACACGAGGCTTAAACTGCACTTATTCCTCCTAGCACACAATCTAGAAATCGCCAGGCAATAATTTTTACTTGCGATATATACGTAGGTCCTATAAGGCACACCGATAGACTACTCCGTTTGTGTTTGAACAAATCTGTGCACACAGGGTCATTTAAAACACTCGTCCACATCAATTTATTTCTTTTGATCAACGTCTAACTTGTACCTATCAAAACAGCTCAGCAGTCACCAACAGAATTTTACAACACAAAAGGAGTAAAAAATAACACAACAGTGGAAAAGTTTATACTCAAAATACACAAGGAAACACAAACATTTCTCAAACAGTACAAACACGAAATTATTATGACCAAAGCAGACAAAGGGAACAAAACTGTTAGTATGTACAAAAAAGATTACTTTGGTGAAATGCCCCAATTACTAGAAGACAAAAACATATACAAAACAATAAAAACAGATCCAACACCAAAACTACAGAAAACGAGCAATAATTTAGTAAATGAACTCTTTAAAAACAAATACATAGACCAATGGGAATAACATAAACTTTATTAGGTATTGTATCAACACCGCTAAGATTATACGGTTTATGAAAAATACATAAACCAGGGGTGCAATCGTAAGGCGATAGCTGATTGTCACTGTTTTGATAGTCAATTTTGATTATCAACTTTTCTTTGTTCTGAATAAAGTGATCGCTAAAAATTTAAAGTTCGGGAAACTTAGTTCGAACATCAAGTTACTAAACAGGTATAAATGTTATTTCGATCAGCTGTTGTGTTTTAATGTTTTTAATTGGCAATAAAAAGTTTCGTTTCTGCAAAAAATGTAAGTATAATAAGTATATGATTTTTTTCTGGTTTGTTCGTATAATAAAATTAAATTATTTTACCAAAAAAAATTAAGTTCTTGATAAAAAGAAATTAATTAAAGAAACTGTGTTTTTGAAGTGTTTCAGGTTGTGATTCTTCATCAAATTTGGGATTTGTGAAAAAAATTACGTTATGATCGTATGCTAAGTGTATTTCCATTTGTAAATAATTATAATGCAAATTTGAATTTATTTATTATCAAATTTCATAAAGAATGCGAAGTTATGATGCAAATTTCAATGTTGTCGCTTTGTTTACGTTTTTGGTTTGTTTTACTTTTTATTGACGTTTAAAAAGTGGCAAATATTTTGGTTGAAGGCGTTCGTGTATTTTCGTACAGTTTCACCTCTCTTTGAGATAATTTAACCCCCACTCCCCAAAATTTGACAGATTGCCATTTTAAGTCCGAAAAGTACCCAAACAAACCTACTGTCTTTTCTCTTAACACTACAATTTGCACTACCTTAGCGGTTGTAAAACTGAAAAAAGCCATCTACCCGCCAGAGTAAAAACTAATTTCTTGATCCATTAATGAAACCCCCATAGAAACCTAGATTCAATGTTGTTTTTGTATTACGTGTTAAAAGATAACCCAGACCCGTAGATAATAAAATGCGACTATTTATTTAAGCAGCTTCCAGATTTAAACTCTAGTTCGGTTCGGGTGTGGAAATAAGAACATATAAAAGACGGAACGAGATATATATATCGTTACCAAGACTATAGACTTAGTTAGGTTAGGGTATATACGAGACGATATTATTACGCTTTTCGAAGCCATTTTGGCACAGCTATAGCCCCCTCAAGTTGAAATACAAAAACTGTCAAGCGTCGCAATGGAGTCTAAGTGAAATTATTGTTTGTTCATTGAGACATTATTCACATTCACAATACCATTACCAATTTCCTGTTGTAAGTGTTTCCTGGTAGAAATTATGGAGAGGCGTGAATACGAGCATATATATTATTACTTTAAAGACATATTACCCCACAAAAAATAAAATAAAAACCTCATTAAAAATTAAAATACAAATGCACCCAAAGAAGGAATCGTTCAACCATCTAAATGCTATACCGAAGCCCCAATTTAAATCCCTTAATTAGTCTGTCAGTCCATCAGCTAACTGTGCCAGTAATAGCGTCAGCATGAAGAAAAAATCAGTTTAAATCTTTTATTTTAGAGAATTTTTTAGTTGACACACTTATCTCCCGGTCGTCGGTCGGTCCGGACAAGACCACAACAACAAAAGCCACTGTAGCAGAGCAGATCATCCCACCAAGATGACGCTTGTTGTTCCCCATTGCTTTGTGTATAGAGCTCTTGTGCGCGAGCACTCTGGAGGCTTTTAATTAGCATATTCGTGTGTTTGTCCTGGTGCTATTGATGATGATGATGATGATGGTGGTGCAGGAACGAGCTTAAAAAATGCTTATATTTTAATTAATCGTGGAAAGGACCGTTATGCGAGTTTTTTTTTAATGTCTACATATACTAGATTACATAGGTACGCTAATTTTTGTATAAAAACGGTTTTGGTATTAATTAAACGGCATTCATGCGGTAGATACCCAAGATTAGGGGTGATTTTCTGGTGGAAAAATCTAGATTTACCTTGCCTACAAATTTTTGTTGTGTGAACCGAGTGATTGTGAAATAATACCGTTCACTTTGAATACATAAAAAAATAAATATGAATTTCTACTAATTACCTACTACGTATAGGTATTAGGTATGTAGATATAACAATATTATACCTAAATAATTGTTCGTATACCTCCTACCTCAGACTTATTGCCATTTACTCAGCAAATCATAAGGATTTGAGTTCATCATTGGATACCTAGATACTATGTTTTACTTATTATTTAGTACGAGTTAAAAAGTTGATCTTAGTTTCTGATAAAAATCGTTATATTTATATTATTATAAAAGAATAAAAGTTGTTACAGTTTGAAGATTGAAAAAAAGATGAAGATATATTTTTTGTCAAATATAAAAATAAATAATTAAGTAAACTAGTGATATGCTGATAAAAATCTAATTCTACAGTAAAATACACAACAAGTATATTTTAACACTCTCACTGAAATAGATTTCATCAAAGCTTAGTCCAAGAGCAGAAGGGCAGAAGAAAGAAGCAGAAGAAGAAGAAAGGTCTTGAGATGGATTTGGAAAAGAAAAACCCAGAATATTCGATATTCAATGTAAACGTGTTTAGTAACAAATAGTTTAACGAAGAGTGAAGATATAAATTAGAAAATTAATAAAACCTTTTATCAAAGCTATACTGTTTGAACACTTTGGTTAATAAATCAGCTGTCATTTCTTCAGTGTTTACCTAATTTAAAATAATTTTTTTTTCCGACAATTTCTTCTCGTATAAAGTGATGTTTGGCATCGACTTGTTTGGTTCTTCCATTAAATGTGGTGGTTAGAGCCAACTTTGTCAACATTTGATTACCATCCAAAGGTGTTTTCGCTGGGTTGCAATCAAGCATATGAAATAGAATTGGTATTTCATGGATGTAGAACTCCTGATTTATTAAAATTAAACAGTTTCTGAAATCTCTGTTCATTTGCATGCCCAAGACAAAGCGGGCTTCTCCAATGTTTTAGTTTTGTAAGTTGTTTTCAATTCCATCAACTGCTGTAAATCGTAGAGTAGATCATCTACATAAACTGCTTTGTATAACATTTTTCCTAGGATCTACTTTGGATTTTGTTAGGCCAAAACTCTGTAGTGCCACATCCAATGTATGATTCCAAATGACCATATAGAGACTTTTTCAACTTACAAACTCTTGGGCTTTTGTCGTTGAAGCTTTCTGTCTGCACCATAAAAATCTCTTCATTCAGTTCGGCTTGTAAGAATGCGCTCATTCCGTTCATTTGATCGATATCGAAGTTGTATTTGGCAGCCGTTGCTAGTAAGAATCGAATCGAGGTATATCGTACTACAGTGGAGTAAGTTTCTTCGAAATCGATATTCTTTCTTTGCGCACACCCTTTAATGAATGGCACGGCTTTATAACGATTTATTTAACCTTTAATATCCGTGCTAGTTCCAGTATTTCCTTTGATCAAGTTCCCTTTTCCTTAAAAAGCATTCGAGTTTGTTTGCCCTTCAAAAAACTTCGGACCTTTTTTTGTTGTGTTTGTAAAAGTTAACTACTTAGTCCTGAGACGCAATCCTTTAACTTCAGCAAACTGTCAAAGTTAACATGACCCATCCGACGATGCCATAATTCGTTATCCTCAGCTTTTGCTTCTTTGACGTTAACATTGCCATCATACTCACGTTATTATTTGGTCGATTCAACTTGAACATATCACCCACATGCCTAGAAGTTTCAACCAGTTTCCCATTTTAACCACATTTTAACCATCTGGCTAACTGACGATAAATTCACACACAAGTTGGGAAGTTGTTTAGTTGCATATGCGCGCCTGGCCTTAGGCGTCAGTTATAGCGATCAGGAAAAACCATCAGGAAAAGTTGAAACAGATGGATACGATTTTTTTTCCTTTCACAAATCTGTCAGTGGAACAAGTAAAAGCTGGAACGCAAATAATTGGAACGATTTGTTCATTTTGTGTGAAGTGACATCAGCTGGCACGAAAAATGAATTTACATCAGGAAAACACATTAATGCATTTTTAACGATAAAATAATTGTTGAGTTGAAAATTTTATTCGCATAAAAAATTCATTGAGTTATTTGTCATCGATTAGTACAACATTTGCGTTTCGAATCGAATGAAAACCTAGTAAATAATCTATTTGAAAGTTTTTCCTGTTTCGTTTTCCTGATCGCTATAACTGACGCCTTACAGTAACAAAATGAAGTTTTCATACAAACTATCTATAACAAGTATATAATTTACGCCGGTAACACAGTTTCTCTGTTTGCTTAAGTTAAGCCTGGAGAATTCTTTGGGTTTAGCTTATAGCCCATGGTGATTGTTTAGCACCGACGTCATTTTTTTCGTCCCCTGGGATTGCAAAGCAGTCGAAAATTTTGTTATTATCTGTAAAGTTGTCAAAATTCACATTGGGTTCGCCAATGGAAGTTTTCTCAATTCCTTGGTGTGGTTAGGAGAAGTAGTTACACGCATCATCATCTTTCTGTAATTTCAGCAAGAGAGATATAATTTCGCACGTTTTTCCATTAGCATATTAATGAACAATTAAGGCAGGATTTATGTACGTTTCCCACAAACTGAATCACATTTGCAGGATATCGTTTGCATTATGCTTTGCTGAGCTTGATCCTGAATCTTTCTTATAAATTGTTTTTTTTTTTTAAATCTTCTTGGAACTCATTGCCAACCCTATTCCAAGAGATCATGGTATAATATCTAGGTATGTATATTAAAAAAAATATGCAGGCTTACATTTTTCATCCAAAACATAACTAATAACATACGTACCTATACTGTTCCCTCAATTAATTTTTTTCGAATTAAAGATTTCGATAAAGGTACCTACTATAAAAACGTATAGGTCATTGGCCATAAAATGGCACCATTCAATTAAAGTTAATTTAATTTTTAAATTTAAATATATCGTAATATGCATTTGCATATCTGCAATACATGCTCCTCTCCATTGGCAATATTTGAGGAAATAAATTGCTTGGCTCATTGCCATTGCCCTGAGTATAGCCAATGGAAACACTTTGGCAAAGTCAATGGCAATATTGCTTGGCAGATGAAAGGCAATTATTGATTTCCATCGCTGATGAGACAGTAAATTTTGACTTTTCACATTTTTTCAAAATTGTATGGTATGGTTAGTATGGATACCTCGACATTTAACAGCGGTAGTAATTTCTATACTGACATTTGAAAAATGAAATTATCTGGCAATAGAAGGCCCACTCAGTCAATAAGTTGTCATTGCAGATGAAATTCACTGTCTCAAATATTGCCAATGGAGCCACAGCGTATAAGGTACCTACTTACATATCTATTTTTTGTTCATCAACAATCGCTGAATGTTTCCACCAGGATGTTACATACATCTATATATGTAAAAACTGTTATACTACCCGTTAACATACAAATGGTTCAACTTTGGATAAAACGCATTTATTGTAAGGTCTTATCTATCAGTGTTAATTAATTCTATACAATTACAATGATATAGGTACCCAAATCAATTTTTTTATAATGCAACGCCATACAAACAAAAATACTCACTTTTACATTGAATAAAATTGCAATGTGACAATGTCAACAAACACCCAGGGAATTTACTTTTCTCCTTATTTAACAACAAAAACAACAATAAAAAAAATATAAAATAAAACATTCAGCATGCAAAAATAAGGTTTCCAGATAATTTATTGTCAACTGAGTGGCAATTACAAGCTTCCAGCCTGTGGCTTGTGAATACAGGAACTGCGGGATTAATAATTACTCACACATCCAATCATACAATTATTTATGTAGATATATACAACGTGGCAACAATTTGTATAAATACCTACAAAAAAAATAAAATGCTTATACGTATAATGCATATAGTTGAGTGTGTTTTATTATACTTCACAGAAATACATATATCTATAGATACTATATGAACGTTAACATGGCAAATGCATTTGCATAAAGCATTCCCTTAACGACACGGACGCGGAGGCGGACTAGGGTGGAGAGGCGTTACGTTAATCGGCATTTAGTACAAATCGCTAATAGTTGAACGAAAACAATCGGATCCGCATTATTATGCACAAGGACTCACGCAGACATTTGTGAACAAGAATACTCCAATCCTCACACTGCACACTCCTCCTCTTTACCCACAGGAATTAAATGTTAAACAAATGCTCGAACTGAAATAAATCGCAATATAACGGAACTAAGCTCGCGGAATCGAAATCGGAAGGTATTCTCTCGATTTTTCCCGCAAATGAATTTTCATTTAAGCTCACCCACCACAACCACAGAAAAGCGGCAAGGAATGTCGGCGGCGGCGAGGGGGCGGGTGTATTGTATAAGAAATGAATATCCCAGCCGCCATTTTATGAATAAATATTTGAGTTGCAATTAATCGTAAAATAAACGTTTTGTTTTGTTTCCTCTAAATGGTGAGGAGTAAAGTTGCTTTTTATTGCAAACCGTGCGAGTAGCAAAGAGGGCCTGGAAAGGTGTATTGAAGGGGGTTCGCTTTCCTCGAACTGGGTTAGCAATGGCATTCGTATTTCCATGCCATCCGACAACCGGATACTGTATATTTAAATCTACTATTCATGGAAACTACATAAACGGACGACGAGGAATGCGAATCTTTTATTGTTCTGCTGATTCCATTGAAACCGATCGTTAAGGGGTTATGGGTGGATGGGGGAAGGGTGTGATTGGGAAAGTTTGTTTTCAGAATATCTCGTCTCGCAAACTCTCGTTTTGTTGCAAATACTTTATACTCGTATATATATATATGTACCTACATCTATGGATGTATGGAGGTATAAATAAAGCGTCCGTAACGTACACCAAGCAAGCTAGATGCTATGCTACTACATACTAGGTGCAGCATCGGCGGGCGGTAGCATACAGCGCCAGAAGTAGACAACACACCCTTAGAACCCGGGTGAATAGTTGGTTGATTGCCTTCATGAACCATAATTTTGCTCGATTGCATACGTAATTGCGATATGTGAACACAACGTTTGATTTTACACATTTTGTGGTTTTTATTGTGCATTTGTCATCGGCTGTATGGATTAGTTTGTATACATAGATATATTTAAATAAATGGATAGCAGTACGAATATTCACAATATTTCTGTAAATACTATATGTAAGCATCTCTATAATAAAATAAAAGTGGCTGGAAATGAGCATGTTAACAGTGAAAAATGAAATAATTTATTAAACTGCTCTTAGATGCTGCGTGGCGGTCGTGAATAAGTACGGAGAATTTAAGTGGAGGGCCGGCCGTCTAGAGAAAATCCGGGCCCTGTAGGATGGTGGATAAAACACGTGTCCATTTTGTAAAGTGAAGGGATAAGGGTTTTGACTTTCCAATATACATACCTGTACATATTTATGTAGGCAAGGACGTAGCCAGGGGGGATCACAGGGGTTTGTTCCCCCCCCCCACCCCCCCGAAATGTTTGAGGAGTGCATTTCTTTTTCGCTTCAGTAGGTATGATATTATAGAACAATTCTCTCTGCACTTCAAGCCATGGGCATAAATTGCAGCAATTTGATTGGACAAGGGTACGATAGTGCTTCTGCTAGAGTGGCAGTTTTAACGGAGTATAAGCTGTAGTATTGGTATCATAAAATCCGTTGGAAATTTTTTTAAATTATCGGCAAAGCGCTTACATTTATTGCAGGAAATTATTAAACAGAATTATCCGCAAAATATCTGGAAAAATTTAACTGCCATGTGCGAAACCCGCTGGGTGGAAAACCATGATGGGTTGATGAGATTTAAGGAAATTTTTAAAGCGATAATCAATGCTTTGGAAGAGTTGTGTAGTGATAAGGACTCTGAAACTTCATCGAAGGCAAGCTGCTTTTTAAGATCTATTTTAGCTAGTAATTTTGCAGTAAGTTTATGTTGTTTGAGCGTTTTGTTTACGTATACATTGCCACTTTGTAAGATCTTAAAATCCCCTTCATGCGACTTAGTACCTATCTGGTTTGGAGCATGTGGAATTAATATCAAACACGTTCCAAGGAATTAAAAAAATATCACCACGGAATTCAAAGTAATTTTTGAGACTGCACAAAACTTACTAAATGTTGCAGATGAGAAACTGAAAATTCCACGAATAGTATCATGGCAGCAGCATAGGCAAAACGTTAGCACAACAGATCCTGAAACCTATTTTAGGATAATTATAATGATTCTTCTTTTAGATGATTTCTTAAGTCAGCTTAAAATGCGATTTGAAAACCATAAGTCCATACTTTCCTCTTTGTGCATTCTGATTCCATCAATTCAGGGCAAAAATGAACAAAATTTTAATGAAGAAAATTTAAAATTTTATAAAAAGTTTTTGGATTGGGACACTTTAAATGCTGAATAAATGCTATGGCAGACAAAATGTCATAAATAACTAGTTACACAGCGGTGCGGTCAAAGAGTGCAATAGCAGCTCTTGGAGAGTGCAACAAGGATCTGTTTCCTAACATCGACAAGCTTCTAAAAATTCTGGCGACATTACCAGTTTCAACATGCACACCGGAAAGAACATTTTCGACAATGAAACGTCTGAAAACTTATTTAAGAAATTCTACCGGTGAAGAAAGACTAACAGGATTGGCGTTAATGTCAGTTCATCGAAAAATTGAGATTGACACTGAGGAGTTTATCTATGTATTTGCAGCTAAGAATGCCAGAAGACTGAATATAGTTTTGTAAAAATATGTAATACTTTTGTAATGATACTATTTAATTATGTACCTACCTAATAAATAATAACTTTACGATTATATTTTGTATAAATAATACCTTTTCGTAAATTTGTCTGCTTAGGTACCTATTTAACGGAACTGCATAATATATACATATGTATTTGTACATATTATGTATATGCATAAACCTGCATGCCCAAATGTTAAAACAAAATTGTGTGGGCTTTTTTTGATTACTAATTGGCGAATTTTTCTTTCCGAAATATATCCCTCCCCGAAAAAATTGTCTGGCTACGGCCTTGTA
This sequence comes from Epistrophe eligans, assembly GCA_951394125.1. NCBI lineage: Eukaryota > Metazoa > Arthropoda > Insecta > Diptera > Syrphidae > Epistrophe > Epistrophe eligans. Next base: position 59,012,253 of record OX596028.1, read on the forward strand.
TGTAGGTACTTATACCTATGTATGTAAAACAGTGCATACCTACCTATATTCTTATTCAAAAGCAAATCTATCAAAAAAACTCAAACTGAAAATTTGTAACCTAAATGCATTTATTTTTATTTTGGCATGACGAAAATGTCGTTTCGTCGCGAATATTGTTTTTGCTATCAAAAACAACCTAAGTTTATACATAATGTGATCTCCTACTTGAAAATAATGGGAGAGTAACAAAATCCACTAAACAGAATCACGTCGTCGCACGAAATCTCACCGAAAAAAAAATTTAATCTTACCGAGAGATTAAAAAAAAAATTTTTAACGAGATTTTCACTACTATTGTAAAGTAATATTTTGTACTTTTTATAAAATTAATACTTTTGATAAAATATTTTATTTCTGATTCATTAAAAAGTTTGTTCGGGAAAAATTTCAGTTCTTGTTAGAACTCCGGCCTGCATTTTTAGAGCGATAGAAATGAATTTCAATGGTTTGACCAATTATTTTTCGACATTTGGCTTAAATTTTGTATCAAAAATATTTTTGGACAATTTTTTTCAATATTTTTTTTATTTTTCGACAATTTTTTTTAACAAGAATTTTTTTCGACAACTTTTTTTTTTATGGGATTTTGGTTTTTTCGACATTTCTTTGTTGGGTTCTTGGGGTTCTTTGAAATAAAGCTCTTTTAAGGTCTACAAAAAATTAAAGGAGATATAAAATAATTCAATTGGATACACTTTCTTGGTTCTTACTTTTAATTAAAAAAAACTGTTTGCATTGGCGCCAGTCTGGTAACTGGACATACCCTAAGCGGAGCGGGTATATCCAGTTTCTCCCCGAAAAAGAGAGTTAAAATCCTTGAAACCCGCGAAAACGCATACTCTATGTGAAATATGTTTTGTATGTATTTATTATTTTCAAATAAAATTGGTTTCTTTTATAATACTTCAATTTTTTTTACTTCTCGAAGTTTTATTCTTTTGGTTTAAAAATATTTCACAGTTTCGTCCTGGCGATATCACTTGGACTCATCAGTTGACTAGTGATTAGTGAAGGTCTTGTCAATACGCAATTTTGTTAAGTTCAGTTGTGTGGATTTCATGACAAATATCTATTGTGAACTATATCCAACAAGACTATAATTCCTAATTATTAAATAGGATGTTTTTGTTTTTAGTTCTTGGCCGTGGCATTGTTTATATTCCTCCCACCCGAAATCCAGTTCTTTATCATTAATATTAAAATAAGAATCCATACAGTCCTGTGAACAGACCCAATTTTACATAAATTGACGATCTGGACACTTTTGTTTTTGTCGCCCCTAAAATTTTGTTTTGGTTACCGTTAAAAAAATATTATTCCCAGTGCAGTGGATCACTTTGGATCTAGTATTGCGTATTCCACAATCGACATGAACATTTTATTGGGGATTTTGTACATTCATTTAGGGCGCCTTTCTCCTTGGGGATTTTAAAATGCATTTACATATTTGGACATTTCATACGATTGAGATTTTGGTTTTTGGGAATTACGTATGTTTCCCCTTTTATTTTTCGGGATAAGTGATGTTTTTCAAGAAGCCATAATTCCAAAAATCCTAAAACTATAAGACCAGGCAAAGTAAAAACCAAAAAATAAAATCCCAAAAAGAACATGTGCAAATAGTGAGTCAAGCAATAAATTTGCGCCCGCAATTAAAAAAACAACATAGTATCATTGTTTCTATTTATTTGGGTTGATTTATTACAAAATACAAAAATTACTTTTAACTTCGGCGTGTATTTGGCTTTTTAGGTTTTGCAAATGGTATCCGTAGTGTCAAGAAAAGTTACAAGAAATTCTACACAAAAAATAAACAATTATAAGGAAAAAAGTACGGGTATACAAGAATCTAGTCTCTATGATATCCATCGCTTTATTTTCATAGAATGATCTATATTACATGATAAAAATTAACACTACGATCTTACAATGAAGTCCGAAAAAGTGGGTTTCGTCATATCATTTGTCGCGTAGGTGGTTAGGTCAATGTGTCCGTGCGTTCACTCTAATTTGAACTAGAGCTTAAACGGCTGAACTAATTTGCTTTTTACAGGAAAAATTATAATTTTTGTTTTAATAACAGTCCGATTTTCCCCCCTATGAGGAGTAACAAATCACAATTATGGAATTTTCCCCCAATCCTTACAAGAAAAGTAGCAATGAAACTATCGCCACAGCAAAGGTGAATTTTGTAGTGTCATTATTGGAACAGCTTATTTTTAAAAAGAGAAAGAAGATTTTAAATTGGGCCATACAAATTAATTAAAAACTCTCAAAATCAAGGTTACACCTCTTCTTGTGACTTGTGAGGCATCAGAGATGTGGGGGAGAATCGGGGTGTAAATGGGGAAACTGTCATACAACGATTTCGGTTTTTTTCAAGTTTTCTCGAACTGCAGTTTTTTTCCAAAAAGTTCAACTTATACGTACCTAAATAGGGTGTTTACTTTTTTTGAGAATATTGCTCCTTATTATTTGTTGTGACCTATTTTGTTATAATTTTGCAATCTGATACTTTTTAATAGTTCACACTGCCTCTAAACTTTTTGTAGCATCATTTGCTGTGATGTTGGTGACCAAATTCAAAAGTCTATTTTTTCATTTAAAATCAGATACCTATTTCAAAGGAAAAAAAAATTGTAGAACAAAAAAAAATGAAATAAGAGCTAATTTTTCTCGCAAGGAATTGAAAAATCCTCCAAGAGCATTACTTGTCATGAAAATGTGCTTCTCACCTTAGCCGTTCGGATTCGGCAGAAAATTGAAAGTCCCCTCCATTCCTTTCAATAACATGCAAACATGAATGGTTAAAATTTGTAAGTCACTAGGCCCTGATTCTACATGAGCTGTTGAGCCATCTAATTTATTTATTTATTTAATTATAGGCAACTTTTCAAAGATGTACCTTTGTAGATACATTTTGTTTTATAGGATGATTCCACCTTAAATCACTTTGATTTAAAAATTTATAAATAGTATTCCTTGATCGTGCGGTGTTTCTTCTCTCAGTGTGTGGTGTTGAACCAGAGGCTATATTATCAACCAATAGAACAAAAGAAATAAAACAATATTTTTTTCAATGGATAACTAAAGCGATGTTGTATATGTATATTTTTTGTTTTGTTTTTTGTTTTTTCATTTAAAATACAATGCATAATATAATCTATCTATACTTAATTCTTAAACATATTAATAATTAGTTAATATTAATTTTAATTTTTGGCTTTTGTTTCAATCTTCATTCTTAAATATTATCTTACAATTTATACAACTACAAATTTACGGTTTTATAATTTGTTAAATGCTTATTCAATAAATATATGTAAGTACTCACATAAATTACAATTAAATAATTTTAATTTACATTTTATATAAATTACAGAATATTTATACACACTCAATTTGTTTCTTGAAACACATTCATTTCTAAATTGTTATTAAATAATTTTTGTAATTTAACAAACGAACCGAGAGAAGAGAAATGCTTCAATTTAATTTTAAAGTTAGAAATGATTGCTCTTTGTACAAAACTTTTTGTATTAAGTTCATACAGGTTAATTTATACATAAACATTCAAAAACTGTATACTTATACAATTATTATAGATATTTGAGGACAATAAAGGAAGATAGAATAGCATCTACATGGTGTATGTAGATATAAAAGTTTGTTTTTACATCATAGGAACAAAGATATAACTTTTTTTTACTATAAGTTTAAGTTTATTTTTAACGAGTAGTATAATTTATTTGAAACCCGTGTAATTGTTTCTAAAAAACAGGGAAACATTCCTCCACGACAATCCTTCGGTATTTTTGACTATTTCTGTTTGTATGTAGATGTATGAAAAAGTTTTGCTTTTAAAAGACATGGCGGCGGACAAAATCGCCACTTAACTCTCACCATACGAAGAAATTGATATCGATGACGACGACGGAGATGAGTCCTTGCAAGCATTATTATCAATGGCTTTGCTATCGGCAACGTCCATGTCCACCACTACATCCACATCCTCCTATACCAGCGACGACAATGGCGGTCTAGGTGGGCTGCCATTTCTCGTATAGTACATTGGTGCACCGTGGTGATGTGGCGGCGGTGGGGGTACGAACCCCGTGCTCGAACCATCGTGATACAATACTGGAACTCGTACAAGCCTTTGCGCCGCATGCGCCATATTAGCTATGTTGGCGGCTTCCAGTTCGGCAGCAAGTTGTCGTTTCCATTTGTTTCGACGGTTCTGGAACCATATTTTCACCTGGGTCTCCGTGAGGCGCAATGAAGCAGCTAAGCCAGCACGTTCCGACGAGCTTAGGTATCGCTTCATATCAAAGGTTGACTCCAGTTGGAAGACCTGTGCCCTCGAGAAAACAGTTCGAGTCTTTTTTTTCCGTTTTGTTTGGTTTGAGCTGTCACCACCATGTGGCGAGGAGCCATCAGATGGTCCATCAGTGTTGCAACCATCGTCTTCCTCAATGATTTCTTGACTTTCATCGTCAGATTCGTTGGAGCTCTGGAGATAGCTGGAATGGTTGTGATGGTGATTGTTATTGTGATGCAGGGAAGGCGACGGTGATTTTGTGTTCAATGGTAGCGGACTGAGAGAAGGTGATGGATTTTCAGTTGTATTGGTGGATGAACTGTCTGCAATGGAATAATAAAAATGAAGAATAATAGATTAGTATTAGTGAGAAATGGGTGTGAATGAAATTTTCAGAAAATCCTTGCGAAGTGCGCATAATCTAAATTAATATATAGGTAGGTATCTATGGGGAAAGTTTTGTTATGGAATTACTTTTTTATGTGTGGGCCATGGGGGCATAAATGATTACCCTGACTCTCAAGTTTGGTGAAGTGATAAAAATAAGCCGACAATTACGTCCATTTTCTGATAGAACTTATTTATTTTGTTCACTAACCATAACCATACGTATTCTATGGATGTGGGCAGAGGTCTTATAATGTCGTTTTTGTCTCAGAGGTGACGTAAATATGAATCCTTAGTTCGAAAATAAATATCTACTTGTTTTTGTATTAATTCAATAAAAAAACTTTAGTAAGAATTAATTTTCTTTTCTGATTAAGTATTTTTTTCTTCATTAAAGACAACAGTATACATATATAAACAAGTATAGGTAATAATAAGCAAAATTGGCAAGTAAAATTATGTATATCATATCTGTTTTATTAATTTATACGGAAAGGTTTCTAAAAGGGAAGTAGTTAAAATTAAAAAATTATATGTTCAAAAAATAAGTTCCTACAAAATTTCCTTTTCAACTAATCTTTCGTTTAATACTTTGATATCATCTAATTAAAAAAATATGTATTTAAATTGCATTATTTATTTCTTATTTTGAAAGTTCCATTTATTATCTTAAACCTACGCAATCATCTAATTTTCACATAAAAGATTATTTCTAGGATACCGTGAAATAAGCCCAAAGTGAAATATAGCCAAATTTTGGTGGTTGGTCTTATAATTCGCTTTGTAAAAGTGAAAAGGCCAAATATGGATATTTGGTCTTATTTGACTTTCAAAAAGAGATATAAAGCCAATTCGCCATTACAAATTCAGAAACCAAAATTTTTTAATTCCTCCAAAATAAGTAACGTACCTACATGAAAAAAGTGCATCAAAAGTAGGTCCCTACAACTTCAAATATGTCACACCCTGACGCCATCGACTTCCTGATTACAAAAATGGTAATATGACAGACATGTATCTACGAATGTTATTTTTTTTTTCGCTTTAATAATTTTAGCTAACCGGTCTTTTAATCTTTATGTAAAACGAACGAACCTAAATTTATAATATTTTTCCTTTACTCTATCGGCAAAAAAAATTAAGGTCCAGTATATATGTATATATTTACGTAAGGTGCATGTTTGGCTTATAAAACTAATTATAGCATAATTTACTTTTATCTGCGTGCTAATAGCTTGTAACCTATCTCAACTAATCCAAAGCCAAATGAAACATTTTCTACAACGAAACCAACTGTCAACAAATTGCTAGCGCTTAAGCCAAGAATTCTGTTAAACGCATTCTTTGTGTTAATTCACAAGCGTTACATATTACAGTTCAGTTGCTTTCAAATATGCCAACAATTTGCAGTTGTGGCAGTTTTCTTCTAGTTTATGCAGACATCTCCAAAGGCAACACCGCTTCGTTACCTACCCCTTTAAACATAAAGAAATTACAACGAGCAAGGTGAAACAACTTTAATTAATTCGCCGATCAATTTTTCCTTACCACCACCCTCCACATAGTGTCAAAGAATTTGTAATTAAATTCATTTCCCCTGGAATGCATTGTTTCCTGCTTAAAGTCTTCTTCGTCCCTTTTTGCATTAAGTGCCATCATGATTAACTTATTGTTGCATTTTCCAACGATTCGCAACCGAAATCATCGGCACTTTAGGTCAATGAGGCTCTGTTGTATTTGATACAAGAATTTGCTTAGCAATTAAAAACTAAAACGCCTGAGTGCGTTGAATCTACTTGCTCTTAAAATTTTTAACATAATGTTTAAATAGGTACATATGTAATTACAGGATAAAAAAATGATCCGGTTAAATTAAATTTATTAAAATATAAAAACAGGCAACCCCTACTTCTATGATTAATCATTAAAATCATAGGTAATACCATTTTTGTACAAATGCAAAACTTTCTCTTTATACTTGATACAATCTACGTATTTCTTTGTATGATAGTAATAAAACCCAATTTTTTTTTTTTTTTGTTGGGCGATAATGGTGAATGCACTAATCGCCCTTTTTGAAGAGCCCAATGCACTGATCAATTGTAGGTATTTGGTGCGATTCGACTTTCGTATTTTTTTTTTTTTAAACTCACTACATTTGTCTTATTTCGATAAATACGCTCAAGTGACACATAATTTTATGTCATGCAATTTACGTTAAAAGGCAGATTAACAACGGTTGTGTGGCTCAAGGCGGTCATGGGGCTTCACCTCAACTGTTTTACTGCCTCGGCTGCTGTTTTGAACTTTGTACACTCATCATGTTGACGACCAGCAAAGCACCCCCAGAGAAAGTACGCGGTTCGAGTCGGCTTTTGCACCAGTTGTTGTCGGCATAAGATTGTATACGGCTTCTTTTTCAGTTACAGTTATAGTTTTTATATAGATATATAGAAGGAATAATGTTTAAGACTATGAACGCAAAGTGAAGGGGCCTGTGGGGTTGGTCGGTTAAACCTTTTATTCTAATGTTCTATGTGATGTTTGAAATTTTTGTTCAAAGTGGTTTTCTTAAAACTTTGGTCATTCGCTTAGAGTAAGGTGCTTAAGTTGTATAGTTGTTGTTTTGTTATTGACAACACACACATACATATAGTATGTACATATAATTTTCATAAATGTAGGTATACGAAATCAATTAAAATACATATTATTATTAATTGTGCATAATGAAAAATGTTGCAACAAAGAAAAAAATCGGTTATATTTTCGATTTCAATCCTATCTGACTTTACAGTGATAAAAATGTGGTTAGTTTATATGTAGGTGCGTAGGTAAGTTTACTTTTCTAAGCAAGTAAGTTACATTTGTTTGAATTCTCCGATATTAACTAAAGTTTTTGGCAATGTCATTGTATCGAATTGCAAGCGTATTTGAAGTCTCATGTCGATTTTATCTAAATATAAGATATAAATCTTATAACGAAATAATAAAGGTATCGATATATCAAAGAATTGGAAAATCAGGGTAGTCTTGTAAGAAAATTCAAGCGAGAATGTTGATACTGGGATAGAGCAAATAAAGTACAGTGGTTTTTATATTTTTTAACTATTAAAAATGTTTTATTTCTACCGGAGTTAATACATTTCGCCCACTGAGCTTTCGATTCAATCAAGACGGCTTTTACACTATATATAACTACATGTTAAGCATGATACTATAACAAGTTTCCTTACTTAAAAGCTTTTTACTAAAATATTCTTAGTTTTAAATATTTTTTAACTAGCAAGTATTATACCAGCCCTATTTTCAGAATAAACTCCTTAAACATTTGACGGCTCATGCAAACAAGTACAAAAACATACCTACCATTTTCACATTTTTTAATTGTCAATGTGAACATTTTGTGCCAATAATTTTAGGCCATTTAGTACTTACGATGTTAAAAAATACAAATGTGTAAATGGTATATTTGCTTACTTGTTTGCATAAACTCTCACCAGGCCCGCTAAGCTTTCAGAAAAGCTTAGAAATTTTCACTCATTAATGAAAAAAAAAAAAAAAAACAAATAAAAAAAACGACCGACGGCAACACAAGACGGTTTAAATTTCCTTCACTAAGTTCTGTTTTTTTAAAAATATTCTTTGAACTCTAAATAACTGAGTTCATTATTGTATTTAGTTATCAAAATAGATTTTACATTCTCGGTTGCATCAGGGAATGGGGTTGACTAAAATAAATTTCAATATTTTTGTTTGCTTTTAAAACAAAATTTTAAGTAAAAGTTACCAATTTTAACAACGCAGGCAGGAAACAACCGATATGTTTTTTTTTTTTAAATTTTAATTGTTTCTGGTAGTGTCCGACCGAAGGTCGATTTTCAGCCGAAGCCGAAGCCGAATTATTAGGCTGAAAGAAAATCTTCGGCCGAAGCCGAAGCCGAAGCCTAAGGTTGAAAAAAGTCAAGAATTCTCCTTTCCAATTGGATAAAAATATTTTTTTTATTAAAATTTATTGCCTAAAAAACATAAGACAAATAAAATTAAAATAGCTAATAACTAATTAGTAATTATAAAGAAAAAAGAAATAAATAATTAATTTTTAGTAATAATTTTTATGATGGCACACATGTGTTTTGAAATTTTTGAATACCTACCGAAGAAAAGATTGCAATCTTTTCTTCGTTATTCAAAAATTTCAAAAATTGAAATTTTTTTTTTAGTTTATTTTTCTAACTAATTAACCTAAGCATGTACCTAAGTGCATTATCTATTAATTAACTTTAAAATACATATATTGTTGCCTATGTATATATATGTTTGTTATTTAGAATCTTAAATGAGAAAGTGTTTGCGGAAAAGTATACATTTCAGCAGTTGATTGTTTATTAATAAGATATTTGAATTCATGAATTAATTTTTGATCAACGTTTTAGTTACTTTACGAATTAATTAATAGTGAAGATAACCAAACAGTTTTTATTAATAGTGGTGGGGTGGTAATTTTTACGTTAAAGATGACTGAATTACAAACCATACTATACTATACAAACTATTACAATACCAACTTGTTTAAGCGACTTCAATAATTTCATTAATATTCATTTATAAACTATAATTTTTTATTTATAAATATTTTCAAAAATGTTAATGTACATACCGTGAGTAGGACTATGAAATGGCATCCGTTGTGGAGCCCAGGGCCAGCCTGGAGGACACAACGCCGCATAACGCCCAGCTAAGGCTCCCCATTGTGAGATAATTCCCAATCTGTAAATACATGTGTTGATAAGATAAATATAATATACAAAAATATCTTGAGGGTTATAAATATAAAAATGCATAAACCCCAATAGGTATCTACATACAAAATTTAAAACACCCTGCACGAATTTTCTATTTATTTTTGAAATCAAGCATATATCAATAAACATAATATAGTATATACAATATGAAAGACCACAAAACCTCTTAGGTATATATCGAAAATAACCATCCTAATGGAGGTAAATTAAATAAATATGTGTTCTTTCAGTAAGCACACCCGCAGATGTACATTATAAATGTATGTAATGTATATATTTAGCTAAACTCGTTTAAAGAATCTCCCCTAATTCTTATAATTCAAGACGGTCAATGGTGGTATACGCTGAGTAACAACATTTACTTAAAAGCATCTTTTAATACATTTATGTGCTAAATCAAACAGCCCGAACAAAAATAACAATCTATAATCAAAGGAGTTATAGACAGGGATGAAAAACGAAGATATATTAGGAATTAAGGGTAGGTATAAGTTCGACAGTGAAAACTCGACATCAAGAAGGGTGGTGTTTGTAAAGTTATTCTCCTAAGAAACACTTAAGATGGATGCCTTTTCAATGTTTCATTTTCCTCAAATAATGTGGGGTTTACCTCGAATAACTTATAAACAAGGGAGCGAATATTTTGCTTTATCTTTCATTCTCCTGAGGTTTTTCTTAAGCAAATAGGGTGATATACGAAATTTGTTTGTACCTTGCATTCATGAAGGTTCTTCCCGATGAAATAAAACTTATGAAATATACATATAATATTACACTCAAAAAAAATATTAGTTTCCTTTTTAAATCCAAAAAATATATAAGAAATATTATTCCCTCTTAATAGGTATACCTGCTATGCATATAAATTTTGATCGAAATCGGTTAAAACATTAACGAGAAAGTCGAACACAAAAAACAGTTGTGAAGTATGTAGGTCACTGTTAACCACAATTCCTGATAAAATTTTGTTTACACAAATTCAGACTTCCAAAGGTTTTATCAAAATCATTAGAGCGGTTTCCGAGATAAATAACCTCTTTCAGTACAAGTAGGGTAACAGGAAGAGTTTTGGAATCCTACGCTCTGTTTTTAAAAATTCATGACTTTTAGTACGTGTGAATGCGAATGTGTGGTTTAAACTGATAATACCAAAACTGATAATACCAAAACAACAAAATTCGAATTGGTCATCATATACTTTAATAAATATAAACTTTAGATACATAGATATATTTATTGTAGCAGAAAATATATAACATAGTTCTCTTAACCTATATTGCACAATTTACAGAGTTATGGTATATAACTACCTTGCTACTGACAATAACAATAACAATTCTTAATTATAAACTTACTATATTTTATTTTTTAACACAAATATTTTATCAAGAACCAATATTTCTGCAAAGCTTTGTCTATTGTATACTGTATACATGAATTGTATGGTAATCGTATTGTTACAAATTAATCAAAGAATTTTATTTAAATCCAATTTATAATTTTACTTAACCTAAGACTATGGGAACCATGCTGCGCTGCTTGAAATCCAGACCATAGTATGAAGTTTCTCTTTTAATTGTAGGTTGGGATAGGATGCGGACAAGTATACATATGAAGATCTGTTTGTTTGATGTTTAATGTTTATTGAGGTACAACACAATAAAACAAGTTTGTTATGTAAAGAATTTCATTTCGTATTAAACTTTCAAACAAAGAGAGAAATAAGTTGCCTACCTTACATTAACTATGTTATCTAATCTTACTTAGAAATAAACGAACAAAGACTTATAAAAAAAAATGGGGGATAACTTAATGCACACATTGTGTAATGTGTAGATACATATATGAAAATTCAACTTTATATAGGGGATGATTAAAATTAGCATTAAAATCAGACCCCTTATTTGAAATTAGATACTTTCAACTGGTCTTCCGAAATTTGTCACAAGTTTGATTTTTTATTTAATTCATTTTGCTATACCTAGTTGCTGTCGATTTGTGGCAAAGAATTTTGATTGCAACAAAAATCTATACTATACTCCTCACTACCCAAGTTCTCCCTCTTTTGAAGTACTTTATTACTAAGCCAAATTGAAGATAAATTACACCCCATTCTTGGGGTCATTCGCATGAACTTTATTCATTACACCAAGAGTTTCTCACGGAATTAGTTCGTTATTCGCAAAAAAATTGGTGCACGTTAAAAGAGCACATAACCTAACCTTTTTGTCACACGGGGCTAAGGAATCGATGTTGTTGTGGTGAGCCACCTTAAATCACCTCATTTTGTTTTATTTTGTTTTATTTATTATTTTTTTTAAATAGGTACTATTGTAATATTTAAACTTTATTATATTCCAATCAGCATTAACATGAATATGCACCAACAACTATGTAAAATTCACCTGAAATTATTTTTGAATGAAATGGGAAGCGAGTATTTTACTCATACATTACTCAATACATAATTTTACTAATACATTTCGTTATTTGGGGACAAATTATATGCACAGTAAAACCCACTTACAATCATACACATCAATCTCTTGACATTTCAGATCAAAATATTGAATAATTTCTTGTTATATGTAAGGCCGACTCTTAGTATGTAAAAAGATGGAGGGCTTCCATCTTTCTTGACTTCAACAAAAAAAGGTAAGATTTGAAAAATTATATTTAGTACCCAAACCGAGTGGGCCGATTAACTTCAAGTTTGCTACAGAGAATTTTTTATATGATTCCTTTGAAGTTAAATTCAAACTTTTGTTTTAGCTCATTTAGAACGGATAGCTGCTAATTTTCTCATAAACGGCTCAAACAGTTTTGATTAAACTTCGTACCTGTAATCACCAAAGTGATTGTTTGAAAACAGCGTTCAATGTTTTTGGCAAAAACTTAACGTAACGGAAATCGGCATTTCCTTCTTTTTTTTTAATGAAAATTGTCTTATTTTTGGCTAAGGTATTCGTGTTTATCTTTTCAATGATTCGATCGATTTTATTATTCAAACAAAACAAAATCTAACAAAAAGTCAATTTTTTATTACTTTTGACTCTTTTTAATACTTTCTAGTTGAAGATATCATGACTTTTTTGAAGTATTGACATCTAATGTGTGGCAAATGCAAATATGTGGCTACTAAACAGTTGTTAACCACAAGAGCAAGTTCGTGCAATCCAGTCAGTAATACCTATTCGTAGGTTAGGTATCTTAAAAGTTTAAGATAAGCCTTAAACTTTTATTATATTGCTTATATGCATACCCCATAGATGATCCAATAAAAACATACGGAAACAATAATAACAACACACAATATAATATGTACCTATCTCGTTTGCATCAGCATGTTTGTTTATTTTACGTGTACCGTCAAGTTTTATAAATGTCTTACAAAAAATTATTTAAGTGGAAAATCTGGTAAGTCATGTTTGTTTAATTACACTACTGGAAACGAATAGCTAAATAGCCATCTACTCGACAATCGACATCATTCTATGTTTCTGTTGCTGTTATTGGTATAAAACATGTTTTTGAATGAAACGTATCAAATCTGATAAAAGAGCGGCCATAATTAATATCATGTCGATATTCCCCTATCCCTTTTCTATTTACAAATTTTGTGGTGAAAATAAAAGAAAACATTGTAGGCACCTACTGAGAATCACTACGGATGCAGTATTGGGTATTCCATAATCGATATAAATGTGTTTCTTATTTAAACCCCTATTATAAACTACCCCGTACAAATACGAAATCTTAAACTGTTCAACTACCCATGATTGCTACATTTATGAAATTCCATAAATCCCCACTTGTCAGTGTCCATAATAACAATTTGTGTGAAGACTTTCAAACGTGGTGATTATTTTCAATTATTGCTATGTTTTTCTTCACATTCGATTTATGTATAAAAAAAAAACACGGTCAAGTGAAAAAAAAAAAAAATATAAATAAAAAAAAACTTATAAAGCAAAGGTGGTAATGAACGTAAAGAAACTGTCAAGAACACTCGTAAGGTTTCCACAATTTTAGACGCTCGTGTATATAAATATGTACAGATTATAGTTGGAACAATATCAATCTCATGTTTAAAAAGGAAAGTCTAACGCATGTTCTGTTGTGATAAAATTGCAAAACTGAAGTGATATATATTATACATATGTATGCGCATTTATACAAGTTATATAGGTAATAAAACATTTTGTATCTTTTCATACCTATTTGACAAAATAAATAAGGATACAGATATGTTTAGTCAGCAGGTAGCTCGTTAACGGATAACTCTTGAAATCTGTCACATTTCATAAAGCCTTTATCATAGCTACCATAATATTTTCACTTCAAAGAATTCTAATAATCCTACTTAAGCGATAAGCTACCATTATTATTGTTGGATGTGCATTGACTTAAAATCTCAAACAATAAAATGAACCTACTGAAATGAAAACACAAAGATCTACTCATGTAGGTACTTATCGAAATTTAGCACGGCGGCGTGCGTTGTCAATATTTTGACATTCGGTTTTATATGACAGCGAACAGAACATGCGCAAGACCAAAAAGTATCTACTTATGTACATATTTATGTATGTCAACACAATATGGGTCCCTCATTTAAGTTTTCATTTTGTGGTCACATTAAGTGGTTCGCATATGAAATATTTGAGATATAATATGCAATTGAGATTTTGTAGGAAAATATGTATAGGGTAAGTGTAAAATAGCTGATGCACATTAAAAAAGAAAAATCATTTGTAACGCATGAGTTCATTATAATAATAAGCGAAAACCGTTAGATTCAAAGATCTTCATACAATAGCCGGTATAAAAACATTTTGAGAGCCCAAATATACGTCTTCAACTTAAAAATATTGGTTTTAGTTATACCTATAATAAGGTTATCATTCGTACGTTTGTGAATTCAATTAAATATGTACAATTATAATGTTTTAATTTAATAGCCATGTATGTATATAGGTAAGAAGAAATTTCATTAATTCATTAAAAAATTTGACATATGATTTAAAATAAAAAATGTCTGAACAAAAACTTAAATAACCCCTCCTTTTAGCTTAAAATAAGTTTATAAGGGCAGAATTGAAATGTCATTCAAATATCAGTGCTGCTAAGATTTTTTAATTGTCTTTATTAAACGGAAATGTGGCTTTTTTGTGCCACTATTATATTTTAAGCGAAAATAATTGCACATAGAAAAACACACCGAATATACTTACATACAATGTAAAGTAGTATGTATATGTATGTACATTAAGAAGAAGTGATATAATCTCTATATAAAGTAAATAACATAATATCGTAATACGAAGAAAATCCCTTTAAAATCTTTGTATTATAAAAATCCCTTATATAATTTAATATAAATCTTTAAAAAGAGTCCTTGTTCTTCAAAAAAAAATATATTGTTATTCACCCCACTTACAGAAACCTCTTACTTTAACAAACATCAATTTAAATTGGTAACCCAGCTCGGCTTTCACTGAAAATATATACATAAATACAATCAAAAACAATTTTAATTTTTCCGAAACAACCCCACTTCCTCTGTTTTACCTTGTTATTATATCCTTCTCCATTGACTACCTATTTTGTGTGTCTCTGATGTCTTGTCTTTATAAATCATCAGGTTATTTGTCATATAAGCTGGGAAATCTTTTTCCTCACCTCCGGATATAACATCTAGCTACTTTAGAAAATCGGCTAAGCTCTTAACTTGCCAGGATTCTTATTTTTGTTTTTATACATATTTCACTTCAGATGGGTTTTTGAATAATAACTTTTATCAGATTTTCTGGTTTTTTTGAGGGTTGACTGCGGTATAAAACAATGCCTTTGTCATATTTTTTTTAAGATGTCGTTTTTTAAGCTTAAACGCATTTATATCTAATTATGTTTCATATTTATTTTCCTTTTGGGGTTCTTTATTTTATAAGAACCGCACCTTTTACCTTCTTTTGATATAACGGAAGCTAAGAGTTATTATAAAGATACGTATACGTAGGTATGATGAGGTTGACAGCATTAATGATTCATTAAAAATATATAAAGAATTGCTTGCGGTGATTAATTTGTTTTTTTTTTTTTTTTTTTTTTTTTTAAGAAAACGAAAGTTGTTAAATTATTGTAAACAACAGCAGCTAATTCTATTGTAATTTATTAAAAAGTTTGTGGTCGTCCTTGCAAATTATTGTTTTGTTGATTTATTTTAAAGAGGAGATTTTAAGGCCAGACTCACACTTAAGATATATTAGCAACGATAAAAAATTCTTACACAAGAAACAATGAGAGAAGCGGGAACGTAGGTACCTTTCTAGTATCGATATGATACTCATTAGGCGCATTTTTTTTTCAAGTTCATATGAAATGGGACGAAAAAATCAACATCGGGCAAAAGTCATCATAACAAACAGGACTAGAGTTAAGTCCCGAAAATTACATGGACTTTGCAATTTACAAGAAAACATAACAACAGCTTAAAGCCAGGTGCGCACATGCAACTTTTAGTTTCGCAATTGTTTCTAAAGTGTGTTCCATGGGGATGTGCACATAGGCCCCCGCAAGGGGCTTGCTTGCGGGGGCCCCACCTGGCTCTGAACTATGACTTTTGTTTACCAACATTTTATCAGTTCTTAACAGAGAATTTGGACTAATTGGTAATTTTTTCACTTTTTTCGCCAAATTCTATAGGTTGTCCTCTTCTGACCTTAGGCCTTGGTTGAATAAATCTCTATTTGTTTTATTGCCGACTATTGTGGAGAAGAAAAGGGTTCACTCTTGGTTTTGTTGTTGCAGTTGTTTTTACTGAATATTGTGTTGCGGTTCTTATTTGGTTGGTCGGTCCTTCATGCAGCTGGTGGTCGATTAGAAATGAGTTTTAAAGCCGCTCTGGTTTGCGTTTATCTTCATTTTAGAGCAAAATTATTTAAGCTTATTCGTTTATTTAGCTGATAAGAAGCAACATGTTTTTATTTCTCTATCGATATCGAACGAGCCTTTCAACTTTGTTACTGTTGTTCAAATTCGACTTTTTAAGTATGCTTGTTCATAATAACTTATTTCTCGTCAATACTTGAACCAGTCGCAAATAATTTACAGAGGGTTAGACAAAATTTGTTAAGTGTAAAAGATCAGATCATTTTGTTGAAAAAGGATTTTGAAGAAGATCGGGAGAATGCTGAGATTTCCTTCAAAATGCTTTGAGAAAAATAATTTAAAAATGTTTAAGTGAATCAGGTATTAGCTGATTCACTGAATTGTAAAAAAAAAACAAAGTCACCTATGAAATATTCCTTTGTTTTCACCTAAAAATTATTTTAGAACGTCAATTTTCGTTACTTAACTGGATTCTCTGATAATGTCTCTTATAGAAGGGTTTTGCGAAAAAAAATAAATCAGCATAAGTAGGTATGCAATATTTCAGTTATCTGCTAAAAATATGCAAAGCATGGACTCAATCAATTTCAATATGACTGTCCAAATAAGTGAAAACTATGAATCCTTTGTGGATAATTTTTCTGCCGAATCCGTTATGTGCTTTAACCACAATGAGATGAATTTAAACCAAAGTCAATATACCAATATATGTGATGTGTTGAAAAATGTAGAAGAATTATATAATATATAAGGTCAACATTGATGAACATTTATAAAAAATCTAGTAAAATAACATACGGATGGCAAACAATCACAAAAGCTGCAATTCCTGTTCTCAAACCAATAAAAATACAAAAAATATTAATGAGAATTTAGATTGCAATCGATAACGATAATAGGTGATTGCGTCTGTGCGTTCGCCACGTCCACTGTTATTTGATCTAGAGCCTAAACGCTTGAGCCGATTTGCTTCAAATTACCTATACCTAAATATATATATTTCCACAAAATTTAAACAAAATGTTTAATAAATTAAATGCCTGGCCTGGCGACTTACGATTTGTACTTGTGTACTGCGACGAATAAGTGCAGCTTACACTTCGTGTGCGGTTGTCTATTGAAACGTAAGTGATCTACACACAAGCCGCAAACAATCTTAGTACGCGTCTATGACGAGACACTTCGTTTTGCAAAGAAACTTTTTCTAAAAGCTTAATTTTTATCACTTCTGTTCTTATCTATATCCATTTAATAAAATATATATCTACATTTATTAACAACGTAATGTTTATGCTGTACATAGATACATATTATACAATTGCTTTAAAGTGTCTAGTCAATTAAAAATCAATCATTTTTTAATTCGCTTTCCATGAATTTTCGTATAAACTGATCCCATTACATATTAATCTATAATTTTCGCAAAATTGTTTCAATTAGCAAAGTTTAAAATAAATAATTGCCACGCAAAATATAAATTACTTAACGTTACATATGCACGTACATATATATGTTAGCCATTACGTATTCAATCAATCAATAATTACCGGAAAAACAAATAAATATTGACGGGGACTTGGAAATAAAAAAATATATTCAGTTGGCGATTAAATTACACACTCATTTGTTATCAGATGTATTTTGTTCGTAAAGTAACATCATGTAGTAGGTATGTATGTAATGGAAGTAAACTGCAAAACAGGTCATCTTCTTCATTCAAGGCAATTATTGTATTTTTCACCCTCATCAAGTCATAATCGGCCCAGAAAAAAAGCAGGGCTGACTTTAAAATTTCTTACGTTGCGTTTGAATTTTGTTGTTCGTCCACCCTCGTCAAACGCACGCGCTGAAAACCATTCATTTACAGTAACCTTAATCAGAGATCGAATAACGTCAAGCGATTAACGAACCTGAATGGGTCCTAAAACGCGCATATACATCAGGACACAACATCACTGTTCAACAAAATAAAAGAGAGCTCTTCTTTAATCCACTGTTTATATCTAATGAAAAAAGGAGCAACGAAAAATAAAAATTTCCTCTCATTAACCAACTGGACAGGATAACGATCATGGTCGTTCACTAGCTTACACACGCTTGGCCAGACGCGTTCCAATGTGGCAACATGGTAATTAACTTCTTCTTAACTTTCATATTGGCGCTTTATTGTGCGCACACGCCTTCTTCATGATTCTTATCAGATTGTGGCAATCCGACCTTACCGAAGGGGATGATAGGTATACATATAATAATTTAGTTTAGCGTGTGTCTGTCTTCGGTTTTGTGGATCCTAATATGGCCCGTGGCAAGTATTTTGACAGCAGAATGCGTGCACATGGACGTTATCGGATTCTTGATTGCAATACGAACTAAACGAATGGAATAATGTCCTTTTCATCGCTATATTATTATGTTCATATTTTACAGTGGTAAGTTGTGTGTTTATTTAATATCAAACATCGCAAGCAAAATAATTGTTTTTTTATTTTTTTTATTTATAATTTATTAATGTGTAAAACCTTTCGCCAATAAAAATTAAACGTGCCAAACTTGATTAATTTTTATGTGATTTTGATGTTTTGATAGGTATCCGTTTAGAAATTGTATATGAAACAGCTTATTTATTCTGGGATCTTATTACGTAGGTTAGGTACAACGAAAACGATAAAACGATATAGTTTTAAAAATATCTATTTTATTTCTTTCTACAGATACAGATAAGAGATTTATACGTGATTAGAACCATGTTTAATTTCATAGAAAAAGAGACGATACACATCTTTTGTGGGTCTCGTTTCGACGTCGATCACGCGGTTTCAACTTCGCAAAACTGATTCTCGTCTCGATCTCGTCCCGGTTTGGTCTAGGTATACCTATAACTATTTTTGATTGCGTCGCGTTTTTTATTGAACTATAGTTTGAATCTAGAAGCAGCTAAATAGGTAGGTATTTACATCGGGTACTTTTATGTAGTCTCGTCTGAGTGACATATCTTTATATAGATGCACCCAAAAATACTAATGCTAGAGTTAGAAAATTGTAATAGTTTTGCTGCTATCATATTAAAGTCCATTTTCATTCTCAGATTTTTTATTGTTATCTTAAAAAAAAAAAAACAAATACATATATTATTAATTCCAGCTTACATATATATTTTATTTCATTATAAAACACGGATTAGAATTTTTGCTTATCTAATTGTAGTGCAATGTGTTTGCTTTGTATGTATTTGAAGCCAATAACATCAACATCCGTATACAAGTTTGGCCAGAAATCTAATTTCTATCTCTAAATGTCAAATATAGTTTAAATAAATCATTTGTTTGGTGGTAGGTTAAAATACAGATATCTAATTCTGGAGATAAATTAACTCAAGAAGCAGTTTCAAAATTGATGAAAAAAAGTATTTGTTCAATAAATCCAGAGTTAACTGGGGAGTAAAAGAAAACACGTTTCTTCAAAACCACACCAATTCTTGCAAATCAAAATTGTAATTTTAATACAAGAACTTCTTCTAAACTGTTATTAACCGTAGTTTTGTTTGAATGTGTATGTTAAGTACCTTTATGGTACGATTAAGATTAATAATAATTGTTTCGATCGATTTTTTCCGCCGGTGATATCTTTTACCGCCGGTGAAAACTTTTGAGCCACCTTTATACGATGACAATAATATGTATGTATGTAAAACACAACAATAAAGATATCCTATACATCCTGGTTTAGGGGGGTTCATATTCAACGACGTGTTGCCCGACCCGAGTCATTTTGGTAGCGTTCACAATCAACGACTGTCGTAACGACTTCATTGCACGAAAAAAAAACGACCACGGGGATTAGCGACACTTCTATTTATTGGCTTATTAATGAGTGGAAGAAGGAAATCGATATTGGAAAATCTATTCTTGCTGTTTTTCTGGACCTAAAACCCGCATTCGAAACGATAGACAGAAAAATTTTAGTGAAAAAACTTGAAAAATATGGTATTCGTTTGAAAGTTATTTAACTGAAAGATACCAAAAATCTAAAGTTAATGAAACCTTTTCGGATGATAAAAAAGTACATAGATCTTGGTGTGCCTCAAGGGTCGAAATTGGGTGTGATCCTCTTCCTTTTATACATATATACGATATTTTTGAAATAATCTCAGAAGTTCGAGATATCAATTTTTGCAGATGATACGCTTATTTATGCTCTCGGTGATGATATAATCGCATGTAAAATGTAGATGTTTAATTCAAATAAAATTGGACATGGTTAATGCCTGGCTTTGTTAAAATGAACTCAAACTGAATGTAACTAAAGCAAAAATCATGTGCATAAATAGTAGAGATTAAAATGTCAACGTAAGAATAAAGGATAAAATAGTCGAATTCGTACGTGAAATAAAATATCTACGTGTATGTATTGACAATAAACTTTAATTTAATAAACATGTTACTAATCTTTGTGCTTAGATCTCAAAAAAGATAGCGTTTTTCAAAAGTATTCGTAGAAGTATGTATATCCCATAATTGTACACTTACTATTTATAACACATTGATTTTACCACATTTTGAATATTGCTCATGTCAAATTTAGAAAATATAAGAAAATTACAAATTTAGCAAAATAAGGCGATGAGAACTGTGCTTAAGTTTGAGTGTAGGACTCCAATACTATAGTAATGCTTTCAAATCTCGGATGGTTAAATGTTGAACAGCGGTTAAAATTTAATGTTTTAGTGATGATATTTAAAATTTAAAAACAATCTGTATCTTATGTATCTACAACGAAATGTTAATTTTATATCAAACTTTTTTTATAATTCAAAGAACGCTGGAGATTAGATTGCCGCTTTATAAAAGAACTGGCTCGCAGAACAACCTGCTCTACAAAGGAGTGCAATTATTTAATAATCTGCCCAGAAACATCAAGACTGAAAAAGAAACTTGAACATTTTTAAATCTTTATTAAAACCTTTACTAAAAAAAATTTCTATAGTACCTACTTATAGTTATTATAGGTATCAACATGGTGTTAAGAGTTTTTTTTTAAACTAACAAAAAAAAAAACAAAACAAAACAAAAAATCTGACTCATCGAATGAAACAATTTTGTTCATGCACACCAAATGGCGATCATTATCATGGAATTTGGTTTGCTAACTAATCAATGACTTGAAATTAAGTTCTATGGTTTTATTTTATTTAATTTTGTTTGATTTTATTTCTTATTTTAATGTAGCATGGATGATTAGATTTTTGTTTTGTATGCTTGTCTTGTCACAATGCTGAAAGGGTAGTGATGGCATTTTGTTACAGTGATGGACTTGCTTGCTGTGATGACTTTGGTAAGTCCTGATGTCATTTTTTAGACATAAGGAGTATAGGAGCTACTAGATCGGTAATCAAGGTGGACAGTTTATGTACCAAAAAAAATTCTTTGAATCGCCGCACTTTAGAGAAAATCAATTTATAAGTCTCGACTGAAAAGGTAAATTATCTTAAGTCAATTTTTAACATTTTTCAGGATAGCAAAAAAACTGTTGAAAGAAGCTTCCCAAAAAACCTTTAAAACATAGAATAAACTTTTTAGAGGTCAAATTTTATGAACTTTTTTTTAAAAATTTATTGTAAAAAGATATTGTTAATATTTATTGAGTTATAGGGCAAATTATGACTTAAGATAGTTTGCCTTTTTTAAATTTATTTTAAATTATTGATTTCAAAAATCTTAAGTTGAGATAAGATACTTTTGCCTGCGGTTTTGTCCGCGGTAAGGTATCTTAAGTCCACTTAAGATGTTTTACATTTTCACAATTATTACAAACTGTTAAGATCAAATAATCTTAAGTATACTTAAAATTTTGTAATTCGCTTCAACACAACATCTTATGTGGACTTAAGATATTTTACCTTGCGTCACCATGCTATTTTCCAACATAAGATGATTTTTTTTCCTTTATAAAAAGGAAACGGAGTGAGATAGAAGAATTCGGATAAGGCAGAAATGTGCGCCTCTGTGTTGGTAATAGGGATCAATAAAAAAAAAGCAAATCATCTTAAGTCGACTCGACAAAAAACTTGCCCAAAACCTGTATATTCTATGAAATCTCAAAAGTATTATACCTAATTAATAAATATACCAGAAGTGATAATATTATTGTTTCCATATTAGAATATAAAATTTACCTCCATTTTCATAAGTTTAGAATTTCATCGCGCTAAATATTCATTCTAGACCACTATACGGCGCCGTCGATAGCTGTGTGGAAAAATAATTTGGAATCATTTTAACTTTTTATGTGCGAAATAAGGCACAATTTTACTATTTGTCACTTTGAATCAGGGATTCCCAAAGTATTTTGGGGAAGAGACCCCTTTTCCAAAATGAACTGAAACGTCAGGCCCCTATAGCCCAATTACTTAAAAAATCCTATCTCTAGTTTTTTCCTATATTGATACAGAATACTTACCAATTTAAAAACTTTGCGGTTGGTTAAGTGAGTAAGTGAGTAAACTTGACATCATTTTCTCATCAAAATTTAACAAAATAAAAAGGCATAAAATTCAGTAAATATTGTAAAATAGTCAAAACATTCAGACACGTTTTGACTATTTTACTTGTACGCTCGAACACATTATCTTTTACAAACTTCTCCATGAATATTGAGTTTAAGTTTATGTTGACCCCTGCCAAACCGATCACTTTGGGAATCCTTGTTTTAAATAAATTGATAATAAACAGGATAATTAACACCAAAACTTGGCCTTATTTCGCATATTGTTATTTTTATTTTATAGAAAGTTTCTGGAAATTTTTTTATTGTTGATTGTGTTTATAAATTTTCTGAGCAGAAAACAAACTTTTGAAAAAGACACGCCTTATATAGTAAGCGAATAAATGTTGATGATATTTGTTTGACCAATTTTTCCGGTATATCTTTTCGGCTGTATTTTAGGCTGTTTTGATCTTTTTTTAAGAAAATGCGAATAAAAACAATTTTTATTCCACTATTTTTCCTAACGTTTCGTAAGTTTCACTTATACTTCATCAGGGGTATATTTATTCAATTTGATTATTCAAAAACTACATAATTATTTCTTTTTCACTCCTATTGCATCCTTCCCGGAGACGGCATTTCAAACTCAAAATTGACAATATCTAACACTTATATCACAGTTGGGCATCAGGTACTTAAATTGCTAAATTGATGAAATTTGTTTGTCCCAGAAATATTTAGTTTTTCAGTGAGAGATTAAACTTAAACCTGAGTTAACTCACTTAATTAGGTGAATTCATTCTGGAATAACTGAACAGATGTTTATTAATTCATGTCCAGTGTTAGCTTGCTCTGGTTCCTTACATCAAATTGATTGTTTAAATGTTCTTTACATTTGTTTTTATAAACCCTTTCCAAAGTAGGTATGTCTAAATTAAGACAGCTTGTTCAACTCCAAAACAATATTTATAAAAAAATTTGATGGATTGTTAATTCTATATATGCACCTACTTAGATATCAAAGGGAATTACCCATTTCTGGCCAAAAGTGAACACGGACGAGTTTGGTATCAAATGAAAAGTAAAGTTAAGCTTCTTAGATGTTATGATTGAAATGTATTTAAAATCATTCTTGAGAAAATCGAGCTTGAGGTTGCCGATGGAAAAATTAAGAGTTCAGTTTTTTTTTAATAATTGTTCATAACATGCAAAATAAATAACGTAAAAAATTTATATTGATATCAAATGAGAGGTAATTGTCTTTGTCTTCAAAGCAGTACCTACTATTTTATTTGGCAGTGTTAAATATATTTTGCTATATTAAGTTTAAACTGGTTGAAAAGCAACTTTGTTTGCATGGACTTCGGCACACAAATACATATATTAAAAAATTCAGTGATGACAACATTTTTTTTAAGTAAAAACCTTATTTTATTACCTTTAATAACATACAAAATTAAGTGTTCTTAATCAAAGTAGTTCATTTTCGTTTAATATAAACATAATGCCACATGAATTTTATTTTTTAATCCAGAGATTAAAACAAAAACAATACTACCATCAAAAAAATAGTTTAGTTTTTTTCTATACAGATTGGTTTGAATAATATACGGTAAAATAAAAAGCTAAAGCGCGTTAGTTAACACAAGACAAAAATCGTAGGGAGAGGGGTCTACTTCCCCCTGTTTTGGTAGGAGAAGCAATTTTCTAAAAAAAAATCTACTCGGAAAAAAGGTAGTTTTCATTATTTTTGAGTTTCTCAAAAACGAAAAGACATTTGAGCATCTGCTTTTAAGTGCATTCAATATTACAAACAAAAATACAGCTTAAAACGTATAATAACAAAATAAGTTTAAACATTGTGAATAGTTTTGACACAATTAATTTTTTAATTTAAATTGAAAAAAGAATTAATTTTGCAATTGACAACTTCAAGCTCAAATCTTGAATTTCAAATGAATGATTTCAAATAAATTTCACTCATACAACGATCCTAACCTCACCTTTCATTTGATACCAAACTCGTTCGTTTTCACTCTTGGCCAATGCTTATATAAAATGGACATTCCCTTTGCTTGTCTAGATCTTTTTTAAATCGGTAATGTTCAAGGGAATTATCAGGAAAATTTCTATTTGTGTAGTTTCTAATTTGTATTTGTATTTATTTATTTCAAATCGCTTACTAGGTAGGACAAGAGTCTTATAAATTGTTGAAAGCCTTTAACAATTACCTTGAAATACATGAAATGTTTGACTAATTACCTTGAAATACATGAAATGTTCATTGAATGTACAGAAAAGTTCACTCAAATTATTATGGTGACTCAAGACTGACAGATTATAAATGGTATCTATGGTAGGTACCGTTGTTTAAAAAGGTATATTCACATACCTATTTAAACAACGGTTGAATTAATTTACATGTAAACACGGAAATGGCCAAATCAGGCCCAACTATTTATTTAGGCAATGACTAGCTGGACAACCGGTCAAGTGTGTATTATAAGCATTCTAATAAATGTTATTATTTTATGCCTTAGTATTTCAATAAAAATCAAGGATATAGATTTCACCAATAATGTTTTAAATAAAAACGGAGGTAATTTTTCATTTCTGAACTGATGATACAAAAGATGGAGAAAGGTATATATCTGTAAATATAATATGTGTCTAACCATTAGGCATTTAATCAGTGACAAACAATAAAGCAAAAAATGTAACTCAATATCATAAGAACTCCAGAAGTGCAGTTTTTTGTGTTGAAATTCAATGAATCATTTGGAATATGTAAATCAATAAAGGAATATGTATATTTTATAGGTATGTTACATTACAAGCCTAATGTATATAATGTAATATGTATACATATATTGATGAAACTAAGTGGTCCAAGAGTTTTCTACGTAAACAGTTTATCTATATAAGGGAAAAAGAATTTGATCTAAAATCCAATTGCCATAAAAGGATTAGAATACAATATGTGAACACATATAATATATCTATTTGTTGTGTAGATAAGTAATCTCGTCTGGTGATAATTTGGGGGAAATAAATTTCAAAAATATTAAAATTTTTTTTACAGATAGGTACAAGATAAATTTACACATACATAGGTATGTAAAATTTTCAATTAGGGCTTATCGAAAATTATACGACGAGATTCAATTGAAGATTCCGATTTGAACTTGCTAAATTTGGTGTTAACGAAACGGATAATTTATTAACATGCATATAAGAATATATTTCAAAGAACCGTTTTCTTATAGGTACAACAATAATTTTTGATTAATCATTGCTTGTATGTGAAACATGTATGTAGTTACATGTTTGCAAAAATTTGATGAAGTGATGTTACCGTTCTTTCAGTCATTATTCAGTGATAAAGACGGGAGAAATATCGTAAAGCAAAAATATATTTATTAATAAAAAAATTTATCAAACGGATTAGTTCCTTATCCGGAAAAGGATCTCCGCCGGTGGGCATACTACCGGTACCTACGATATCAATTTGTTATATCATTTATAGTATATGAATAATTGAATATGTAGGTATCTTCTTTCGTTATTTTAGGTGTATCTGTAAAACTACCGTTTTTGTTTTATTCACTCTAACACTTGACTTACTTAGAGTGCAAAAAACACTACTACTTAGGTGCCTAGCCTATACTTTGCGGCGAACCACATTATATCAATAAAATCTCAGGAAACTAACGAATAACAAAACTGAGGGTACAACAAGGCCAACCAAAGGATACCTACTCTTTTGTTTCATTTATATCATAAATAGATAGGTAAGTAGCTATATGTATGTAGATATTGGAGATAAGTTAGATGAAATGATAAATATAGCGAAAAAGAAAAATTCTCATCTCATACCTGGATAACATGGCCGCATCTTGAGGTCCAGTAGCACCACCAGACTGTGGCAACTGTGGTATTGGTGTAAATAATGATGAATTGTTATTGTTATTTAGTAGTATACTATTTGATTTTTTTATTGAATCGTTACGACTCAGGATACTTGATATGGAAAAACTGGTATATCCATTACCCGTCGTTGATTTACTACTCGAATCATTGCAGTTACTTTTGTTGTTGTTGCTATTACAATTATTGCTATTTGAATCCCGATCATCAAATTTCCCCGTCGCTGCATCAGTTGGCTCCGTTTTTGGTTCAGATTTAAGCTGTGACGCTATTAGTGATTGACCTGACGCAGTGGCAGGACTTATTTGAGACTCAACACTAGCTGCCGCCGCTGCAACTGCTGCCGCCGCTGCAGCAGCTGACAAATGAACTCCGTGGTGTTGATGCAATTGCGGGTGCGCATGTTGATGCGATTGACTATGTAAATGGCTGAAATTACTATGACTCACTATCAGTCCTGGATGATGCAGTGCAGGATGACTAAGTGTAAGGTGATGGTGCAGAGGATGATGTACAACTGATGTTACCGACGGATGCTGAGCGGGTGTTGTTGTGTTGTGGCTATTGCTTATAGGCGTGGATGTCACCGACGGCTGCATATTTAACCGACACGGACTCTCTTCACCACCGCCACTCCCACAGCCTTGCGGACTCGGTTCCGGACTTGAAACGACACTTATATCAATATCAGCTTCAGATGAGGACATAATGCCAATTTTCTTATAGGTAGGTCGATATCAAATTGTCTATTTAAGTTCAATGTTATTTTATTTTTTAAGCGTATAGGTCGGTATATGATATTTATTTTTTTATAAAATATTTGCCATATTGAAAGTTAACTATATTTATTGAAAACACTTCCACATATTTGAACAGGGCACTTTAAAAAAAACTTAAAACATTTACTTAAAACAAAACACGTTTGTAGATAGGTTATCAATGTATGTTCCAATATAGAATCCAACAATCACACTAGTAGGTAGTTTAAATTATTAAAAAGAAAGTACGGGAATGTACCTGTTCCCTGAACGGATTTTATAAATTGAATACACACCGCGCGAAAACACATGTGCACTGTTTCAACAGCGTATCGCATTTAAAATAAAATTTTCTATTACGGGCAACCATCGACGTGCAAAATGATTTAACCCTCGTCGTCGACAGCGTTCTTTTTATTTCCAATAGCATCAGAGCAGAGATATACCCTAGAAACTTTAATGTGCCCTCATAGGCACCCGAATACCGAAAAAATGAATAACCAAAACAAACATACGTTTTAATTTTAAGGGATGAAAAACAAAAACCACTGTGTACCGACTGACTGACGGACTGCGAATAGAGGGTGAAAAAACTTCAAATCGTTCACACACAAAAATTCACCCCAATGAGTGAATGCGAAAAGGACAACAGTATCCTTTTAAGGGGTGTGTATGAGTGAAAGACGACAGAAGAAAAAAACAAAGAGCTAAAGAATTTAATAAAAATGCGCTCTGGGAAAAAACAATAGTTAAAATCAAATTAAATGCCGTCGTCGTACCTACGTCGTCACAGACCGGAACGATACAAAATTTCACCCCTCCGTGCACACACAGTGAAATCTCAATCAGTATCGTGTAGGTACTAACAAACAAAAATAAAAAGAAATTTTTCGTTGTCTGATACGGTAATAAATCTCGACCGCTAGAAAAAAGTAAAATGAATTTTAAGGAGGCATACGGTACGGTAACGGTCTTTCTGTGCGGCGAGAGTAGAAATGAACACCAATAAAAGGAGAAGAACTAACACACTCTTATTATCAGAAAAATTCATTCCTAATACAAAGGCAAACACAGTAGTTTGAGAGGAATCATTTGGAATTTGGAACAAGTAGTGAGTGAAGGTTGATAGCAGCAGCCATTTTTTCCATCACCCCTGCTCAAACCTATACCCATTTACACGCATGAAGCATGAAGGCATAAATTAACAAGTAAGGGTTGGAGTTCTTAAAGTGCTTTCGCTTTTATTTGAAGCTAAAAAGCAAGAACAAAAACAATCCAGTCAGACAAACGAACTGGCTGCCGAAGAAATTGTATCCTTTTGTTTACTTTATTTTTTTATCCTGCAACCACTTGAAATTTGATTGTGTGTGCAAACACCCCTCATATTGTGTGTTAGGGGTGTGTTTTATTTTTTCCAAACGAACAGAAAACTCTCAGCCAATCCGAACGAAAATGGGGCGGTTTTCCCGAGTTCATTTTACCACCACGTTAAAGTGTGTGTTTAGGTTTATGGTATTGGGTATATTTTATGTAACCATTCCAGCAGTAAGGGAAGATAGGAATAAAAAAAAATATAATTTTATAACCCCTGAGAAGGTGAGCGAAATCAGAGAAATCTTACTCGAGCAAATGTATCGCCCCCCTTAGCTCCACAATCTTCTTGGCACCACCGATATAACTGCTAGAGAAAAGCAATTCTGAAGTGTATTCATGCGCAATTTCTTTTATCCTGTTTAAAGGATATTATTATCACAGTCAAAAATATATCTGTATGTAAGGTAGGTAGGTATATGGTTACATTTACGACTAGATACTTTGTGACCACTCTAGCAAACGGCCACACAGGGAGAGAGCAGAGCGAGCAGTATGAAGCAGGAGTTAAAGCGAGCAAAAAATAAAATAAAGGAAACGTGCGAAATCTAAAGAGAAAAACGATCATCGTATCGTGTTTAACCTGAAAAACATTTATGTTATCTTTTCTTTAAATAATAGCTCTTGTAAGTGGCATTGGGGTGATTTTTTTTGGTGGCCGTAGTGGGTGTTGGGGAACTTTCTTTAGCCATTTACTTTTTTTTTAACTCTTTTGTGGAGATCATTCGTTCTGAGTGTGTTTGTTGTTGATGCAGTTGCACTATGGTCATTGGCCAAATGGGTGGTGGTACATTTGATTTGCAACAACTATAATAAATCATAAGTGGAACCCTTGGCATCTATATACATATATTGTACCTTACAGTAGCAGTATTTAGATAGGACCTTATCTCATTTATTTGAAGAAATGAATATACTACACATAAATAGTCTTAAATAAAAATCAAAATATAATCCTCTATGTACCGTACCTATCACAAAAATAAATGCAAAGTTTTAATATTTCAAGTAAATTAACAATGTTATGCGTACTTCTAGTTTCTGACATCTAGGAGAACGATTAAAACGACGATTTGATCCAACACTTTGAGATTTAAATATTTTACGCAGAATTTATTAATTTAATCGTCTTTTAATAATAAAGCTACATACGTATATTCACATGATTTAGGGTCAGTTTGTTCCAACTAGTAAATCATGGAATGATGCATGTTAACCAAAATTTTTATCAATGAATTCAAAAATTCACCTGTTTATCATGGGTATTAGATACATGTTAAGATCATGGTGCAGATTTAACCCACTGTGAACAAACAAGCCCTTAGAGATAGAGAATTGCATTTTTCTCACATATTTTCAGTATTCGGACAGGGTTTTATGAGTGAAAAATACTTGTCATATATGTATGTGTTTGTATTTGTTTGTCCATGATACTAAAAACTAGGTATGAATCAGTATCCGGAAAAGAAGGTTGTTAATACAAACTTTAAATATATTTTAAGGAAAAGGGATACTTAAGAACCTAACTTAAATTAAGGTCCTTGAGCATATTAAAATATACGAAGTAGGAATTAAGCCAGCTGTTAAATATGACCTAGTCGGTTAACATTCTAAAAATGGAAAAATAAACACAAAAAATTGGGATTTAAATGCTAAATTTTTTTCTTTAAGAAGAAAATTGGAAAGTACGCAAGGCCTTCTATGAAAAATTGGGTGTTCTACGACGATACTGAAGACTTTTTTGTTAATCCCATAATATATAAGGAAACAAAATTAATTAATTGATAAGTACCTACCTAAAACTTAAAATTAAACATTTCAATACATTGATTATAAAATTAATTTAAAAAAACTCAACAAACTTAAAAAAATTAAATTTTAAATCACATTTTTGTACTCAATATCGTTAGGTTTGTTTTATACCTAAATCACAATCACGCGTTCCGTCCCGCCGACTTTGACATATTGAATAGAAATTGGACTTTTATGAGGCAATCTGAAATGTTATCTCAGGCTTTTGTGTCCGCTATAGATCGTAAATATCGTAAGTCCCAGAGCAAAGTACGAATAGATCTATTTTCTTTTTAGGTAGCGCTTTGACAGCTCACAACAATTATCATATTTTTTTCGGTTATTTCATTTCTTTCGGATGAGAAAGTTTTTATTAAAATAAATAAACAAAATTTTTGTTAATATTATTATAATTAATAAAAAAAAAACTAAGAATATTTTGTATGTGAATGACATTCAATATACATATATGAATGCAACAACTGCAGTAGTAAATGTTAGATAGATACTATCCCTTGTCGACTCTAAGGAGGAAGACCTTGCATCAAATCCGGTAGTTCTGATTTTTTTTGCCGAGTTGTTTTTTGTGTTGAATAACCCAAGTTTTCGGTTTCAAACGCTGAACGCAACATGTTAAAAAAAAATCCGAAAACCACGATTTTTTCAGGCTAAAAAGCGGTAGTCTTTTGACCCAGCCTATACGCTATAGTATTTTGATGCATCTTTTGCCAAAGACCCTAAATTTTTTATTTATCTGTTTTTTGTACTACTTGTTGTTTTTAAGTAAGTATTGCCATATTTAAAGAAGATGTATCCTGGAAACTATTAGGTTACAGACATGGATCTCAGCTCTAATTAAAAAAAAAATAGTCTGTTTGAAATCGTAGAACGAAGTTAAAATCGCGAACTAGTCCTTTTGGGTTAAAATCGCCAATATCTGAAAAAAGCACAAATAATTACGGTTTTTTACCATGATGCGTTCGGCGGTCGAGGTTGATAACTTTGGTTATTCATTAGGCCAACATCATAAACAATATATTTTATGGACTATATGTAGGTACGTGTGGTTTGTTTAGTTGTCGTTCATCATCCAGATTGAATTAGATATTATAGAGTCTTGAACATTAATTTGCATGTTTTTACTATTCCAGTCGATATATACATATGTACATAGGTACACATAATGTACATACAAGTATGTTTTTTTAACTGGATAAAAGTACAAACAATTAAAAAAAGTAAACTTTTGTTTTGTTCCGGAGAGAGTATATATTCAATCCGGGTTATGTACCTTCAAAAGCTTTTTTGTTACGTAGGTAATATTTGAATTATTTTATATTATAATAATAAAATTGAAATAGGTGCAGGTACAGCCTTAAGAATGTCAACCTACGCACGGTTCAAGACCATATATATAGAAAATCGATTAAATTCTATTTTTCCATTTATGGAAGATGGTGATGTATTCAACAGATCTGCTTGGTTAAACAAGAAGCGGTTAGTACGGAATCACTTTAATTTCGAGAACCAAGATCTAACATTTAAAAGCCAGTTTGGGGCTCAGAAACAGGGTGCCTAAGCTAGACCTAGGAACCTTTACTAAACCTACACTCTATGCATGATATCATAATAAGTATGATAAGTTAACAATTATATTATATTTTATACCAATTAACAATTTTCGATTCTCCAAGCTTAAAAATGCACTTAAACTTCATACAAAACTAGTGCGCCCGGATACTAAAATAAATGCATCCAAGGACTAAATTTTGTTGTCAGGAAACTAACGCCAATCGAACTATTTGCAAATTTTTTTTATAAATTATGCAAATATAAAATTAGTAAGTTGAATGAATGGTAAATTATTTAAATATAATATTATCAACATACATATATCTAAACTTTAAGAAAAATCATAATTTTTTGATGAAATCCTCATAGTATTTATAAAAATAAATTGAAACCAAAGTGAAGAAATGTGTTAAGTGTCCAGATACATGTGCCTCTATCTAGTTGTATTAGAGTTTAAAAGAATTAACGCTGTAGGTACCTAAGTACCTTACCTATACTCTGTTCAACAAAAATTGTCAGTACAGGCCTATGAGAGAGCTTTTTCCAAAGCAGTGGCGCCTGATGCACCCTCACTACACTGCACTCACTCAAAAATGCCACTTAAAAAAGAGCAAGCCACTGACTTTCCTTAAAGAATTGTTGTTGTAATTCTTCACAAAAATTTGTACACCCCGACACAACCGTTATATCCAACGATGGGATACTGTCAAAACAATACGATCGTGCGCTTGTTATCTACATCAAACCAGAGTTACCATTATCATTCTCAGTTACAAGCAAGGAGCTTTTTAAGGAGCTTTTAGGATTTACAGCTTTTCAGATCAAATTTTATGAGGTTGAGTATGTTGAGTGTTGTCGTATTGCTTTTCCACTTTTTTTTTTCTGGAGAATCCAGAATATAAGATTAGAATGCAGTTTTTCTTGACTTTTGGTCTTTTAGAAGAAAAAAGTTATTTGTGCGAGGTTTTCAAATATTCGTATTTCGTGATATTATTCATTAAAAATGGTGTTTTTAAGTGATATTGTTTTAAATAATAGTAAAGTGATATTGTGTTTAAATACTTATTAGAATTAGTTTAGTGGATATTTATTGTGATTTATATTTAATGCAAAGAACAAATTGATACAAAATCTTCAAAGGATTTAATTGCGGAAAAAAGAGGCAAATTGTTTAAGCGTTAAAAACACATTCTATGGCCTTCTTAAAAATAAATCGAAAGCCGTAGGAAAAGCAGTAGACGGTAACCCCTCTTCTCCCTCATTTAAAATGTTAATGTAAGAGCTTTAAAAAGGGACATGTTTATGCAAGCCAATGAAACTAGAGTGAGAGACAAACGTCCTATCTTCCCTGTACTGACAATTTTTGTTGAACAGAGTATAATTCTTTGAACATAATTGCATTTTTAAAAGTTCTTAATAAACTCGATCAAAATTCTGCGTGTCTTTTTTACGGTTTATATTGTTTTTGTTGTTGGAAATCAGAAACGTTTCCAGAGTAAGAAATATGCTTCTCCATTTTCAGGTTTTCCACTCCGTCAAAATCCAGTTTATGCTTACACGTTTGACGCTGTGTAAGGCTAGTGTTATCTTCCTGATGGTTTTTTGATTCATGTCGGATTTGTGGTTCGAAATACGATGTCGAAAAATTTTGGGCGTGGTACTGGCTACTGACATAATTATAAACAGCAAAGGTGGCAGTTTCTTTCTACGTTGCCAACACAGTTTAATTAAGGCTGTATTCAAAAACGTCAAATGATAGTCACTTTTTGCCGTAGATCTTTCTATGATAAAATATGCAACTATGCCGCTTGCATAAAATCTGTTTAATCAACTTACAAACCTAAGTTCTTACAAACGCATTTGAAAGTTTACGAACACTCTGGCTTTTCACTTTTTTTGTCCTCAACTAGAATTTTTTACTGCAGAGTTGCGCCGCAAAGATGTTATGGTCTTAAGTAAAATGCATTATCCAAAATAATGCTTTTGTATACAAATTTCATTATGGGTTTTCGAAAACGTCCTCCTCAGTGAGATTTCTCACTTTCGCTGTCAAAAAGCTAAGAATGATATTTTTGGGATTGCGGATAAATTGAACAACTGCAACATTTATTTTTTGTCACAGATGATCAATTTATAAAAGAGAGATTCAATCGAGAATATACGGAACTTGTTTAAAATTACGCCAGTTATTTTCGAAGAATAAAGCGTAGCAATTTACATGATTTATGTGAATACACACAGCTTGCACAGAGATATGATATTAAATTTTATATCTTACAACTGAAAAACCATTTTATAGTTATAGTTTAAGTAATCTGCTATGTTTGTAAATCACTTTTTTCGTTATTATTAAGAAAACGTTTTTTTGTACTCAACTAAAAGCCCTATTAATTCTCTACAATTAAAAAAATCTCTTTACGACTGACGTTAGCTGAGCAATCTATGATGATTGAAAATAAGCTTGGTACACCTACATATCTATTAACGAACTGATGTAACCAGGGGCACCCACGGCATCACATTTCGGGGTCTTTTGTGATTTAAGATTTAAGATTTAAGATTTAAGATTTAAAAAATCAAAGAATGTTATTTTGTAAGACATGTGATGTTGATGATATGATGTTGTTAATATGAAATTTTTTAAAGGTATTGCATCTGTCAGTGCTCGTTTACTTCTGCAAGAAGATATTAATAATTTTATTATATGATTTCATAACAACGGTTTAAATTTAAACATAATTATATGCCAGGTGATGACTTTCTCTTAAGAAACCCCAATTACTTCGTCAATAGTTTTAAAATCCTTACAGTTCTTGTCACGTCTAATCTTAATTTCAGTGAGCATATTAGTTTAATTGTTAATAAGGCCAACTCTATGTTAGGGTTTGTGAAGCGCTGGGCTGAAGAATTTCAGGATCCTTACGTCAGTCTCGCTCTTTACGACTGCTTATCATCCACATCTTGAATACACATCCTAGATGTGGTCTCCTTTTAACGAAGTCCACAAAAATAGGTTAGAAGCAGTTCAACGTAAATTTATTCGGTTCGCTTTAAGAGGGTTAGTGGTCCGATCCTTATAATCTCTCACTTTATGAACATCGAATTAATCTTCTTCAGATCCAAAAATTGTCTCAAAGGAGGGTTAATAGTGAAATTTATTTTTATTAAGATATGTAGATTTATTGACCAATTTGATTTGTTTTAAATGTTGAGTGGAAAATATGTTTTCCATATGTAACCAAAACAGCCGACGGAAAACATATTTTCCACTCAACATAATATTTATTTTTATTGTTTATTCACCAACTTAAAAGTGGTGTTATTGGTGCTACTGTTTTTGAGTTGGAAAATCTTTGGTCGCAAGTTGTTGCTTGCTTAAAGCTCTCTGCGACAAAGATCTGATAGATATTAGATAAATATATGCTTTCACTTAACCTTTTTATTTTATTTCAATTTTACATTCCTTTTAATTTAAAATGGGGCATTTACGGGCAGGACTTTTTTTTTTCTTAATTGTATATGATTTTGGCCTAATGAATAACCCCAAGTTTTCAACCCACGGGGGTCACGCTTTTTTCAGTTATTGGCAATTTCAACTTCGTTCTACAATATCAAACTGACTGAACCGTGGTCGGTAGGCCCAATAGTATCCAAGTAACAGCTTCTTAAAGTATATAGCAAATAATTCCTTAATAAAAACAAGTATAGTATAAAAAAAAGTTAAGTAACAAATTTAGGGTCTTTGGTATAAGATGCGCATCAAAATACTGCAGCGTGAGGCTGGGTCAAAAGAAGAAAAAAAATTATATGGGAGGGGGTGCCTATCAATTCCCGTTTGGTTGGGAGGGGTTATTTTCTAAAAAAATACTTATAATAGAAAAATAATCAAACAAAAAAAACAATATCATCTATATATTAAAATCCATACCTTAGGTATAGTAAATATAGAATTTGTATTGTTAAAAAAGCCTTCATATAATTTTAAATAAAGTTATTGTTTTGACAATTTTTTTTTTCAAACTCATAATTTTGAAAACAAAATATTGCTTACAATTTGAGAGTTCAAACATACATTTTGAAAAGCTGTCAGTTTGAAATCGAAAACATAGTCCTTTACGGTTAAAATCACCATTACTGAATAATATTATATATATCTAATATAAATACATATGCACATACATTCTTAAATAGAAATGCTTATTATATGCTTAATTAAAAAGTAGCTTGAGGTCTCCACTTCAAAAACATCAAAGAAATTTGTATCTTTATACGCGTCTTGAATTCAAACGCAGATTAACTTTCTTGAATTTTGAAAAGATTAAACAATCTGCCGAGAACAACAAACGCACAAAATATTGGTATATCTATAGTCTCATAGAAAAACCGACAAAATTATAATTTCGCATGACTGGATAAGAATAGTATAGAATGTTTACATCTTCAGTAACTATACATCCTTGTAAACACCGCACATCTCAAAAGTATTATGTCTGTATAGCGCAGCCATATGTAGGTACATTGTATAAACGGAATTAAACGAAAAATACATCGCCTTTTGGTGAATGAATCAAAAAAGGATACTTGATCCTTTAAACATCTCATGCATGCTCATGTAATTTTTTTATTATTCATGGGAGAAAATCCTATTACGACAATTTCAAGGTGGTCTAATTGAAACATACCCTTAGCCCATTGTTATGCCCAAACAGTGGCATCTTCTTTCGTCAAATCCCACTGCGCGAAAGCAGATCATCATCGATTTGAGTGTTGCAACTTCAAAATAATCACCGCAGGATAAAATATATGTATATGTATGAACGAAAATAAACAATTTTATCAAATTAATTGGAAGCTATACCTAAACCTCCCTGAAATAATACATCGCGGCGGGACAATAAGGGTTGGTTAGTTAAATTATTTTTTCAACAACCTATAAACTTCGATTTAATAAAGCCCTAATGCACAACCCAGACCAAATTGAAGTATAATATGATTTCACTTAAAATTTTCATAACTCAATAAAAGTGTAACAACATACACTGATAGAAAAAAATTTTTAGAAGTTATAATATTTATATTATTGTATATTATTTTATTTGTTCAAACTTAAAAATTATGGGAGCCTATATATCTTATGTCACAAAGTGTTTATTTAAAGTTATAGTATTATATATGTATGTTTTTTCAATCATAAAGGGACTTTGATGAAAAAACGGAGTCGGTACTAATCAATTTACATGTTAAATGTGGGCTTAGCTAAACTCAGAAACTTTTCCGGAATTATCTCTTATCCCGGAAAAAAAACTGTGTTATCGTTGCAAATGACTTCTTTATTATCACTTATCACCGCTGTAATTTTGCTCAAGCATTTTTCTTACAATTTAAACGGAAAAATTGTTTAAAATCAATATACGTATAAAATATACATACAATAACTAGCTGACCAGGCAAACGTTGTTCTGCCATATAAATTATTTCTAGTGAATACTTCAACTTCACTTCAAAAATATCAGTGCAGTGGTGTATCTCGGCGGGTCATTTGAACACCCTTGAATTTAATTGTTCACCATTGTAAACTATTTCCGAACGATGTCATTTGGAAGCATGAATCGAGTCTGCGAATAGACTTCACAACAGGTTTAAATCTGGATCCGTGCCGATAAGCAAGCCGTTCAATGGTTTTAGTGTGTGTCTCAATATCTGGTAGTTACACTTTTCCTGATGCGCAACACATGCCGGTGGACTCATGTTTGAATTTGAGCGTATGACAATGGGGGACATTTTTCATCCATAGCACCAATCAGCACAAAACACGTAGGTATATATTTCTTTTAAATAAAATTAAATCTTGCAAAATTTTGCAAGCGAACCCAATATTTTTTTTTCCTCAGAGTTTTGACTGCAAAGCTGAGAAACTTTGCTGAGGAATCCTATTCATGAAACTGAGATTGCTGAGATCTCCGAGATCCTTAAATCTCGATTGTTCATAAAAATATACTAATATCATGAATAAAAAATGTGGGGTGGTGGTAGGAGGGTGAAATTTTTCGTTATGGATATTTTTTTTGTATAGCGGCACCCTAATCACTTACCGGTATGAAATACACTTTACGACCTATTCTCATAACTACCAAATATACAAACATAATTTCAGAAAATTCGGTTAAGCCGTTTCGGAGGAGTTCGACCACAAACACCGTGACACAAGATTTTTACATATGCATAAGATTTTAAATGAATTGAAGAAACAACTTAAAAAAAAAATGTTATACCATCTGATTTCTTCAACAGATCGAAATTTATGAGTACATAAATTTAAAAATCTTTGGAGCGGTGTTTTTAAAAACGAATTTTGCATATTAATAATATAAAATTAAAATATATTTTAAGAAAAAAATTTGTAACACAAATTTCAAAAGCATTTATTAATGTAAGGTTAAAATTTGCGTTTCTAAATTATTCATCTACTAATTTTGAAATATCGAATTTAAAAAAAAAAAAAAATATTTTGAATGTTCTTTAAAAATCTATTTTGAACATTTTTGCGATATTATTGAAACTTTTAATAAGCTTCTGTATAAAAAATTAAATTTAAATCGATTGAGGGTTAATAATGGTTGAGTCGTTAAAAATGACTTAATGCAAATCTAATCATATAGATGGTTCTAATTTTGATACGTACAACATTTTTAATCAAAATCATATTATTAGCCATTTTCGAGAAAAATAAGATTTTTCTTAATGGTTTAAACATTTTAATGGTAGGCAGCTGCAAACACAGGTCGGGGTTTCGGGGCCGTTTCAGCAAAAATGACGCCAAACTTAAAATAATATTATTTCAAGCTATTTTTCCTTATTTTAAAAATTAATAGGTACGAAAATTAAATATTGATTATAAGTTAAATTTTAGTTAATAAAAAAAAGCTCTTGGCTTTTTAAATTGTGGTTTTTCTAACAGTGTATGAATAGTTGGGAATAAATTTAGAATCAGAATACTATAGACGAAGCACAAAAGATTCACCTATCCATATACAAGTATGTTTTATACTGACTGCGTTTAAACGCGAACCCCTTCATAACGCAACAAAACAATGGAAACGAAAACAGGGTGCAATCTAATAATGGCATTAGAACACTTAGAACACAGACCTGCTTTACAGACATAATATGGATATGTGCCGTTCGTTGTTGGCAAGGCAACAAACAACGTTCTAAGAGGATAACGATGTGATTATTCCCACCGGATATTTTAAACAGGGTTGGTGTTTTGCGAGATTAACGGACAAACTATAGTTTACATGATATTATATTATATAGCTCGATTTGTGACAACCTATGCATCCTTCTTTGTGATCAATTGGACCTCATCCGCTATTTGTAATCGAATCCTTTTATTTTGTAGGATAATAAGTGCAATTAGTTACTATTTTGAGCATAAACTCACCAAAATGACATTCTATTTAATATACATACCTTACCTATGCATATAAAATCCGGAGTCCTTTACAGTACATAGTCTTAATAGGACTATTCTTGAATCTGTAAATATAGTGGAATCAATTTAGATATTTTTTTCGGAACCCGTGGAATACTAATGAATTTAAAAAAAAGTTGTTGGATAATTTTTTGTATCATTTAGAAATAGATAGGTTAGGTATACTACAATGTTTACCTTATAATTTAATTTAAAAAAAAATTATGTTTTTTTTTTAATAGGTAAAATTCTTTTAACACCGCATATAAAATATTCTTTTTTTGTTTTGGAAAATAAAATCCTCAAAACAAAAATCCCAAAATCGAAATTTGTTTCCAAATATAGTTCGTAGATGCATTTTATGGGGCTTACTATTTGTATATGATACTCTGGGAGGCGATAATACAAAATTCCACCCAAAAAATATAATTTATACAGTTATAGAAACGCTTGATCGTCCACCCCATATCCTGGTCAAATTATAGAAAAAACATTCACCTTTCATATTTTGAAAGTCATTCGGACACAGCTTTGGCCGACCAAATTTATGTAAAAAAAGTAAGATTATGCGTCACTATTATATATATGAATTACTTACTAGTTGTTCAAAACTCATGCCTCAAATTTTAATTGGCGAAAGCCCAAGCTTTTACCTCTCAAAATTTGTTTCTAATAGTCTAATATCCCGCCATAGAACGAGGGTAGGTCGTACTATGGGAGTTACCAGATAAGGAGTATATGCAGTTTTTTAAGTAGTGTCTAAACTAACATTTTACACATGGGTTGTCTGGTGAAATATGGTCAAGGTATAGATTTGCCACGCTTTAAAGGTCGATTTTTGGGTTTTTGCAATTAGCTGACCCAAATCATATGTGGTCTTTTTTATAAACGTTGTCTAACTTCAGACAACTGTCCAACTTTAGAAAATGTGTTGAAAAACCTTGGTTATTGTTGTCTTATAGCTGCCTAACTAAAACACAAGAGTAGATTGTCTTAACCGTGAATAATGAGATATGAAGCTAAGGATTTCAGTATCGAAAGGAAAACAATGTTAAGGAGAGGATCTGTAGATAGAATTCTTTATTCTCATGGTAAATGCAACTTTTCTGCAAAGTACGAGGATTATATGTTTATCTTTGTCATAAATTGGATTTAACGGGCATTGAATTCTTCAATCACATTTCGCACGTAGAGAATAATATCGTCATAACTCAAAAAATGCCAGTTTTGAGTTAGGACAACGTTCGATTACATAAAGTTTAAATCTTTATTCGTGCAAAAAGACTATCTGAAAGAAATTCCGATCTTACACTTATCTTGATTTTGCTTAAATCTAACATAAATGTATAAATCTATGATAGTAAACTACATAAGCAAACATTTAAATTTATTTTCCTAAAATTTCATAGATTAATTTATGAATTTCATGCTTTTTTGAAATATTGGTATACCAATCGTCGTTGCATGTAAATTTATGCTAATATAAGATGCAATAGAGAAAACAAACCCTAGGTGAAATAACATCGCCACATGCACATAATAGATCTTTCCTATGATGGATGGATCTAAAGCGCTCTAAGTGTTTGATATCTCTAAGCAGACTGCTAATTAGCTCCGTTATAGTTGTAATTACCGGGCACTGTCTAATAGGCAAGCACGCAACGAGGCTTGGAGTATTTTCTAACGATTTCTGCAGAAGTTGTATGGACGAAGAAGAGAAAGAATCGATTCCAACTTTTCTGTTTCTGGTTCTACTTTATCTCAAAGGCGTAGGCTCCACCTGGGAGAATTCTACTACAATGATCCTAGTGATCTGGCAAATCATAACATGAGTAGTCTTGCGCGCTTCGTAAGAAGCTCTAAGTGGTTCAGCGAGTAGGAAGAAAGTTTCCTAGATTCTTGTAGTATCACAATGGATCAACTTATGGTCTTAGTGTATCAAGCGTCTCTGCCGACATGTAAACCAAACCTAACCTATTATCTTAACCTTTATAAAAGCAATCGGTCTGCTTGACCTTGGTCGAATAAATCCCTCCCCCCCTTGTAGACAATGAAAATCATTTACTGATCAAAAAAATGGATAAAAAAACGTTAGAGAGACAATAATCTAAAACTTTTTTAGAGGCATTTGATCCTCCGTAAGAACACCAAAATTCAACTTTACCCACTAATGTATCTCGAATTGTATTTTATTTTATTTTGGAATCTTGGTAATATTAGGTTTTATATATCTGGACTATGAAGGCATGAACTCATATGTGTCATAGTCATTATGGTAGTTTTTCGAATCGTTGCTTTTTAAACTTTCAATTTTAGTCCATTTTTGTTAAGTAAAAAATTTCGTTGTTTTCTTTGGAAAGATCAAAGCTATTTCATAATATTTTTTTTTATGTTATAATTGAAGTCTCTTTTGATTTCTATAAAACATGAATTGGTATCAAAACCAACTGTGTAAAATAACCTTTCGATTTCCACACCACTAAGATGAATTAATAAAAACATATATACATACATACCATACCACATTGTACCATAGAAACGCTTCATCTGTATATATTTACAACGCGTTACCAATTTAATTTAATAGATTTTCGTGTTCGCACAAACAAAGATGATAAGTTTAGATTCTCAATTCATTCACTTTGAATATCCTTATGCGCAGTAATTACAGAATTAATTTGTTAATGGCTTCGTAATAAAAAGCAAGAATGCTTCTCAAAGAACCTCGCAATAGGCTGCTATCGTTCAAAGATGTTCTCCCAGATATAACGCACTAAGTTTTCTCACTTTGTTGCGCGTACTCATTTTAATCAAATGAAGCGAAGGTGGAAAAGTTTTTTTTTTTTCCTTTTGCTTTTATTTTTGTTTTGTTGCAGCTATGTATGTATAATGATTGAAAAATTCAAACCCCAGAACTTGAAAGGGGAAAAAATCGTTTTAACTAATTATCCTTACCTGACATGACTTTGCTTAACCTGAGTTTACATAAACCATTAATTCATTAAAATATATACTTCAACTCTTGACGATCATCAAAGAAGCTAAAATGGTTAAAGCCCTCATCCATAGTTTATTTGTGTAATGCTACTGTATCTTATCTTTGATCAAATTAAGGAAGGTATGTATGTATATTGTATAAATGTAGGAAGGTAGGTACATATATATAAATATTTTGTTCTGAAAATTTGAATTTTTCTAGATTCAATATGAGTGATTGTATAGCTTATGCCCATACATATTTTAATATTGTGAAGACACCCTTTTTGTGGATGGAATGGGTAGGATTATAATTGCTAATATGGGATTTTCTTTGCCGCTGAAGTATCTTTTATCTATACAGTAGCTGTTGAAGCATCAAATTTAATTATAACTGGCGCCAGTCCAATGAAGCAGCAAATTTGCAATAAATAGCGGACGAATTTTGAAAGAAAGAAAAAAGAACTCCAACAGCGAATTGGTTGAACCTCAATTATGCGCTTATACATATTTGTAAAAATTTCAGTTCGTTGAACAGTAATCCCGATTGTTGTTTTGCATACCTATATATGTTTATACTTATATCCTTTTAACCTTTTATGTTTATGTACCTACCTAATACATATAGTATTAGAAATTTCATATAAATTTTAACTAAAAAAGAAATTTATTTCATGGTAGGATAATGTATATAGTATAGTATCTGGTCATCGTATGTAAAATCTACAAAGATATATGTGTCGAAATTGTATTTGAAATACATATTTCGCGACTTTTCATATTGAAGCAAACTATGAAGGGATAAATGGTAGAGTAGAAATATTTTCTTTAGATAGAAATAGAAATTTATAAGAGCTTAAAACGAAATTACTTTTTTAATTTTTAGTTTGTAAATTGATTTTTCACAAACTATTGAGTAAAAAAACTTAGGTAAATGAAACAAATTATTTCATGTCGTTTTTTTCGTGCAATTCCCTTCGGGCTTGCAAAAAAACACGCCTATTAATACTTTAGACCTACGAGACGCAATTGTTTTAGGGGCCAGTTATAGCTTTCATTTTCATTGAAAACCATCATTGAAACACAAATCAGTGAAATAGTGGAATAGCAATCATTGGAACTTGGACGTAATTGTAAAGATCTGCCAATGAAAAGAAAAACTAATAACGTTTTGCTGAGTTTGTAAAAGATGGATATATTTTTTTTACGCTAGGTTTGATAGTTTCTGAAAAACTATCGATAGTATCAATATCGATAATTATTTTTACAATATGCGCAAGATTTAAACCGATTTTAATTATTTTTTTTAAGCAAGAGTTTCTAATAGGTTTAAATAATGTTGTATATCAAAATTTTCAAAATAAACAAATTTTTGATTTTTAAAAAGTTTTCAATTTTTTTTTTGAAAATCTGACACATATTTCAAAAATATTTTATTTTTCC
This sequence comes from Epistrophe eligans, assembly GCA_951394125.1. Taxonomy (NCBI): domain Eukaryota; kingdom Metazoa; phylum Arthropoda; class Insecta; order Diptera; family Syrphidae; genus Epistrophe; species Epistrophe eligans. Next base: position 59,056,494 of record OX596028.1, read on the forward strand.
ATTAAAAATCGGTAAAATAATCAAACAAAGCGAACCTTAATATGATTACGCAAACGGCGAGCATCCTTCCCTACATATCTGCAAGTGTTTTGGCTTCTGGATGTGGACAAAACTTAACTGCCTGAAGCAAGACGCGCCCGTGAGCACACTTTTCTTGTCTTTGTTACAAACTTGTTGGAAATCCACTGTAAGTGCTCAAGGAACATACAAAGGTATATAAAATAACATTCGATGTTGTGACGCAACACACAATTATTTACCTACTTTTAAGCCCCATTGTAGGTGTCTGGGAAAATTAAAAATAATTAAAAAAGATCAACAAATCAGCTTGGATAAAATGACTTATTTATTTTTATTTTTGCAAAACTTTGATGCACCTTTAAAACTTATTGCCTTCAATAGGTCACTGATTAAAGATTCGTAGTAATATTGAAATAAATCGGTTCTTACCTACAATAATATACATTCACAGAAAAAATGTTAGTCTTTTAGAGGTTTTTTGAAAAACAAATTGACAAAAAGTACAAACTGTACAAATTGTACACAACTTCAATAATGCACATAAATTATAATAAACCCACGCTACGCCAGAGTGTTATTAAAATATCAGATTTCACCTTTATTTCGATTAGACTTTAATTTTCTAATTTATAACATTTACCTTTTTCAATTAGGAAATAAAGTATTTTTCATTTCATATGTTCATTTTATTATTATATTTCCAAGAATGATTTTCTTCCTTCGAGAAAAAGGCGTTGTCCTACATCCTCGACGACAACACAACGAAATATAAGTGCTATGAGTCGAAGGGAAAAAAAACCGATGACATTTTGAAAACAATTGAAAGAACTCTATTGAAGAGGCATAAAAGGACCAATTTTGATGTAATATCGCACCTCAAGTGTAATCCTTGTCACAATTGCTTACCCTGGTACAAATAGATAAAAGATAAATATTCTTCTTCTTCATAAGTAGGTACATATACCTTCCAATTCAAAACGAAAGCCGCTTTTAATGGATATGAAGCAAATGACAAATCCTACAAATCTAGATCACGATCGGCTTAGGTAAAATCTTTTTCTCAGGTTTTGTTTTATGGTCACTGCTTTAAGTTTAGTGCATGATTTCAACTTAACAGTATATACCTTATATTTTCGGTTATTTTTAACATAAAATTTAAAGAAAGCCACTTAGTGTGAAATGAATTTATGAAGATAGAATTTCAGTTTTCAAATAACTTTACCAATAACTCTAACAATTTATAATTCACTCTTCATTATTTCCCACTTATCATAAATGTGTAGTCCGAAATGATTGATGAAAACAAAACATTTCGGACTTTCACAAATGTTACTGAGAAACTCTAACTTTTATTGATAAAATCACGAATTGACCCATTTCGGGTATTCACAGTATAATATATAAATCTATTCAAAATGGTTACGTTTGGGGATCAATCCAAAGCTATCCGGGTAGGTTTGTGTTGTTGTAATTGCTTGTGATGAAACAGCTGAAACAGCTGATGTAACAACCCAACGTTGAACTAATCTGAAAATTTTTGGGATAGGTGGATAGTCTATCTGATAAGTGATAGTTCCTCGAACGCAAGGAATGGCCCTGATTCTGAATGGCGTTTTAGTAAAACGACAGTAAAACGACACTGCTGCAGAAGTGACAATTGGGGTTTTAGTAAAACGATTGTCGTTTAAATGGTAAGAAGAGTTTTACTTAAACGTCAATTAACGCTTCTGGAGCCATAATATACTTTTTACTGTCGTTTTCGTACGCCTTACGGAATAAGGTTAGGTAAATAATAATATTCAAAACTGAATTTGATATGGCACGCTGTTCTTATTCCCATTATTTTACTATAATAACTTAAAATAAAGCAAATTTTGACGAAATTTTATTAATTATGTCTATTTCTTTTTTTTATTTGTATCCAAATACAAAATTGCATTTTTTCATATATGGCACGGTTTTTCAGAAAATGTGGCAAGGTTATTTATTTTTAGGTGACAACGCTGCTTTAGTAAAAGGTGCCTAGCCTAGCCCATGTATAAAAGACTTCTCATGTTTTTAGATTTATTTAATAGAAACTATATACATACATTTAAAAATATAATAATAATAACCAATAACATAATTTTTACATAATGAAGGGAAAAGCGGATTTGTGCTTTTTTTCAGGATGAGAATGAATGAGATGGGCTCCTTCATTGTAAGTTAATAAAAGTTAACGTACATTCCTCCCTACTCCCTCATTGTATAGGTGAATAAAAGTTAACGTACACAATTACATACCTTTTAAGAAGTTATAATAGAGTAGATTTCACTTTAATTCATAACAAATGAAGGAAAGTGAATGTTCTTTTCATTTCGTTCCGAAAAACTATAACGCGACCTTTCTGTGACCGAAATTGAGATGTCGACTCCACTCGTTATTCTGGAATGAATTTTATTGATTTGCAATTTGAAAAATGTGACAGCAATTGTTTACATTGTATATACATGATTGTTGACATTATCGACGCAACTGTCTACCTTTAAATGTAGACAATTAAAGTCGACACGTAGAGGAACAATACTGCTTAAGGCACTCGCGATTTTTTTTTCATGAAAATCGTGATGAATCCGTAAAAAATGCCATAATATACGCAAGAGAACAATGTAGCGAGGTAGAAATTTCAATTGAAAGGCGGGGAAGAACAAAAAAGAAGAAAATTATGCCAGGCGATAAGGCTCAATATGCTGGTTTGACGTTGGAAGAGGAAACACGAAGATTCACGTTAGAATGTCAGGATACATTTTACACTGAAATTATGCATCGGTCTAAGACCATAGACGACATTGCGTCAGTTTTGGTTCCAATGCTTGCCTCGACATTTACAGAACTAATTGTTAAGTGGGACTTTTCAGACTCTTTACCGTCATTGGCGATGAGAATTTATTTAACAATTTGCGTCTCAGCGGCATCGTGTGAACGAAGCTTTTCAAAATTAAAATTAATAAGGACTTATCTAAGATCAACAATATACTTTCAATCAAAGGAGCAAACAAAAAATATAGATTTTAATGATTTAATCGAAACATTCAGTACCTACAATTAAAGCTCGAAAGTACCTTTTAAATAAAATCTTGTGTGTTTTTTTCTGAAATTTTTAAAGGGATGTAAGCTTGCTTTACCGCCCTGGTCTAGCCGAAAGATAGATTTTAAAGCTTTTTAAGCTTTTTTAAGAAAAGTGTAAAGAAAAAAGACAGTAACTACATACAAAATAAATAAACGTAGGGAAGAAAGGGATAAGCATAAAACATTGTTTTCATTTGAATCCGCATCGTTTTATTATATTGGCTTGAATCATATGGGTTATTGGTGATAATAAAACGTGGCTATTTAAAATTTCAGTAATAGTATAATGGTGCGAAAGCTTGGCAGCCTAACTGCAAGTGTGTTATCACACAAAAACCCCTTTCTTATAAATTGCGTCAAACCTTTTATACAATCTTCCTTCTTATGTTCATGTTCAACGAATTGTTGACTTATAAATCGAGTACGGAGGAAAAGGAAGAAACCGAACAACAACTTTCAAATGCAATTCTCAAACAATAAAACCTAAATTGGGATGGACTTGATCACGTGATCTCGGTAGCGCGATATATATATCTCCTCATATCTGATTTTTCTAACACACCACCTTTCATTATATGCCCATCGCCTTCTTCGTAAAAATGCAGATTGAGTTTGCCCGTCGCATTATTCTTCTGGACCACTTTAATTATCCGCTTTCATTCAGTTTGAACGACAGGGTTTGTTTCCACATAATACAGCTAAAAAGCGATAGGCAGAATTGTACCATAAAAAACAAAATAAAAAATCACGTCCGTTTTCCCTTCAAAACAAATTATATGAAGATTGAAACCAACAATGAATAAACCAATCAAAATCGACAAATAACATTAAAGTGGATTTAAGTGTACTAAATACATATTTACGTACTATTAAATAGAACAACCGACAACACTTGCACGAAAACGCTATTTTATTTGTTTAGTGTACAGCTTAAACATGGAATTCCGTGTATTAAATTTTACGTCTTGCTAGTGACTAACCTGGAGATTGAATTCGTTATTAGTATGTGATTTTTCTGAAACCTGGAGATTTTAATTTAACTCTTAACTAAATTTGGCCCAATATGTATCTATTTATTTATTCTCCACTCCACCAACTCAATTGAATTTTACTTTCAAGCCACACAAACAACACACACCTGTCATTATCATTAGAATTTATGTACTGTCCAGTCCACACTCCCATCCCACATCCACACTCTCTGTGCATAAGCCTTAGAATAAAAAATATAAAAAAAATATAAGTGTTTGCTCTAACAAACACAAATGCATTCCAACAGGGACGGAGTGATTTTTAACGGCAACTTATTAGGGCTGAATAAATTTTTTTCAGTCGAACATTTTAAATTTACTTAATTTATTTTACGCATTTTCATGAATAGGCTCTCCCAAACCAACGCGAAATTATAGCGAATCATTCGCAACGATACAATATTATGACAGATACAACAAAAAATTTGTCGTCATTGAATGTTTCGGGTTTATTTGGAAGAGCCTTAAAACATCAAGAAATGTTAAAAACGAAATGTTAATTTTGAAGCATGAAAGAAATACAAAGAAATTTGAAAAATGAAATGCAGATTTGATATTTATAAATTGATATATTTGATAGTCGTCAATAAATTATCACAGAAATTATTTCCTTAGTCTTATTATGATGTTTATGAAAATGAGCTCACATCGTCACATCTCTTTAAAATGAACCGCGTTGTAGTTAGTTTGTTCCTTATTGATTGGGCTTCATTACTTTTCCATTTTTCCTTATTCCACTCGACTTTTATTTCGGAAACCTTTAAAATGATTTATGAAATTATTTTAAATATTTTTTCTAAGCAAATCAACACACCTTATTCTTAATGATCCGAATATTAGAACAGAAGCTACATATGTTTAAGCTAAGCAAATCGATCCTTTTCTATTTTTAGCAACGAACCAACCAACCCACTACAAAATATACAACATACCAACATCATAACTTTCCTTAAAAGGGTCAAGTACATGTGGTTTAAAAAATTTGTTTGTATTAAATTTTTGTTTCTATTAAGTATTCAATTTAATGAGGTTTTTCATATATAGTTTTATGAGACTGCGCCATCATTTTATAAAAAAAACGTAGTCCGATATTCTAGCTAAATTTCAAGACCTTAATGTTACCGATCGATCGGATTATTAGAACAGAAGTTATAAACAAACCAAACCAACCACTGCATACCCTTACAATTATTATTGCGACTACAAAATGTAGGTACATACCTACATAATATAGCATTTTTTCCCGACGCAAAGCAAATTTGCCATGATTGTGGTTTTTTATTGCACAAACTTCGCCGGCTTTAGAATACAATCTCGTATTTACCAATTGGTGTTTGTATTTTACTGTTTTTTTTTTAAATTTCCTCGTTGAATGAAATTATTTGTCCGAAATTAAAAATGTTTTTAGTATGAAATTGAAGGATTTTCATTTACCTTTATTTATATATTATTTATTTATTATAAATCGGACAATTGGATTTCTTCTGACACGGTATTTCTCGATGCCAGCAACAAATTTGACAGTTCACTAGTCAAAAAAAAATTAAAGCAAACAATACAAAATACGGATAATGCTAAAAAGAAACGTCAAAAAGAGTCTCGGAAAACTTGGCCTACGAGTACGACTCATCTCACGACGACGTCTCATCTTTTTTCTCTTTCGCACTCATTATGTTCGAAAAGAGTCAGACGCAAAGAATCATCGTGTAATAGGGGACTTAGTAAACGCAAATCGGGAGTTTTTTGGAATTCACAAAAAATAACTTTATAGATGCAATAAGTAAAGAGTTATAAGGTGATTAATGAAACAACAAAATTATGTTAATATCTCGGTTGAAAAAATTTTGAAAAATCCAAAATTTTAACACAACATGATTTTGAGATTTTTTAAATCATCTTTTAAAGCCTTAAGAATATTTATTGCAATCGGACTAGAACCTAATTTAATTGAATTTTTTGAAATTTCAATTGGAAATTTCAAAAAGTTATATAGGTACCTATCGGTTTGTATCTAGATTTTATATTTTGAATGCAATACGACCTTCCGTTCAGAAGTTAGTTTTTGAACCCTTGACTAGTTTTAGCCCTACTAAAAATATGAATATCAAAAAATCCCTTCTTGTGAGCTTCTTATACATAAAATTGCGAATTAAAAAAAAAAATGTATTTATATTTTTGTTACTTATAGTATATAAGCTGTGGTATGATGAATCAGATGAAGGAATGGGTGAGTGAGTGACCGACTTCTTCTTTTATAGTAGGTAGTTAACAAGAGCATTTTTGTCAATTGTTTTTAATGTATTAAGACTGGAACTCGACCAAAACAACTCAAATATTCATATATGCATCTACAATTCTACATAATATGTAAAATATTTTGCCAACAAAATCCTTAAATCTCCTTAAACTTATCACAATGCTGGATATGTAAATTGTAAATGGACCTTAATTTCTACAAACATATGCACAACGTACATACATATAACACATGCGTTGAATAGCCTATTTAAATACATTTGCTCCAATCTTTAAAAACAAAAAAGAGATAGGTTCTCGCACAATGAAACAAAATGAAACTGACCCCGAAAAAGTATTTTGTTTCGAAAAATTCTTCGAATACAGAAACTCCAAACAACAGATGAGGATTGAGGACCTACATACGTATGAACGTGCGGCAAAGCATGAAAGTATAAGAAGCCGATTTGAGGAATTAATGGATTAGCATTCATGTGCCAAAAAAACGCATATGATGAATACCGTATGTATAAATATTCTTCGAGATTCTTTTTTTTTTTAGTTCGAATATTGGCTAAATCAGGGGATTCAACACCGGAGATTCGAGATTGAAGTGCATTGCAGCGTATGAGCTGACACTCGGTATTATAGTCTCGTATACTGTTTGTGGGCTCATCTCGGTGTTATATCTCATTACTATTGTTCGCTACCGATGAAAATTTAGTCATTAACAATGTATCAAAGAGACACGCTTTTTGTTCCTTACAAGGCGTGCTAACAGGATGGTGAAGAATCGATTTTATATCTAAAAAAGTAGATTAAATTTTCGGTAGGTACCTATAGTGTTTGTATTTTTACATTACATGTGTTTGAGGTTATGGCCATTTTATGCTGTGGGAAATTCTTTGCATCGGCTTTTGTTCCAATAAAAGCGTTCGTATTCTTAAATAAATAATATGTAGATATGGTTGACAAGCCGCATCTCAAGAAAATTGATTTGATATTGGCTGGCATAACATGCAATTTGAAAATGTTAAGATATGCTGATTAAGAGTTTTCTTATTGGGCGATTTTTTTAAACAATAACCAAAAAGTTTGTTCATTAAAATAATATTGAATTTTCATGAACAAAACTTAACAAATCAAACACCAACCACAGTGAAAATTATACAGTTCAACGTTTTGTGTAGTACTTCAGCTTCTTTGACATTACCCCTGATGAGAATTTCTTGTCTGAAAATTCAGATGAAACGTAACTAAACGTAACTACCTTTCAAGCAAACGACTCCACTATGGATCCGCGCCACTGATCTCTATAATACACTGGATAGCGTATCCATACAAAATAGCCGACTCCATTTGAACAATTGTTATACTTGAAGCTGCCTATTTTGTTTGTATAGCAGTATAACTATATAACTTATTAACTACGACATTAGGCGCATTCCTTTATCTACTGCAAAGTATTTCTGGCTGCAGACAACTACTCTACTTCTACAACAATGTATGAACGGTGATTACAGTACTGGGATGTTGTATGATTCTGTTCATCAGAAATTTATTATTCACATTACACAGGAAACTAACTTACAATTTTTTATACATTTAATACAACACATAATACTGTTGTAAGTCAATAGTCGTCTAATGCTGCTATGGCTTCATTGGCAATATTCGAGGCAATGTCAATTTCAATGCCAATGACAATTTACTGCCTATGTGGCGCAGGTCATACTCATATGGAATGCGATGTTGACCATTCAAGAAAGAAAAAGAACACAGCTGCAAAAATACACCAACCAAGAGACTGGCTAAATCTGGTGGTTCCTTTGAGAGATTTTAACCCATTTAAAGTGATTGAAATGAAAAATTCGAACTTTTTTGACTTTGTGTACAAATACAGTCTGGGTGAGGAAGAACCATATAAAACAACTAATAAACCTTTGAAAGCGTGGTAAAAGTACATATATCAAACTTGTCTGATCTTAAAATTATATAAAATAAACCTATAATATCCGAACAAAAAGCTTAGGATTTACTTTTTCTGTAAAGTTTTATAGAACCCGAATTTCATGATTTTTATAAAAAACTAAATCAAAGCACCGATTGATACTTGAAGTTCATCCTGACATTTTAATTAGTGATGAAGAAAATTAAAATGTTTATTTTTTTACTACTACATTACACAACACATTTAAGTTGATGTTTTAACAAAGAAACACATTTTGTTTATAATTTATCCTACTTAATTTATTGACATAATTTATCTTTATTTGAATTCAATTGTTTTTTCCTTATAAAAATAAGAAAATGAAATTGAAGTAAAATAAAAAAAAGTTTTTAACTAATGCGTGTATATTCTAATTTTTAATTTTTATTCTTTAAAGTTACTTTAATAAAAAAAAAGGAAATTGAAGTTAAAAAACGCTAATTAATATTTTTTTTAAATTTTTCTGAGACTAACGGTACTGTTAACAAATTAATACATTTTTTGTAGAACAAAATAAAAACATAATCGTCTACTTGATAAAAAAAAAAGCAGCACAAGATGACTTGACAATTGAAAATTTATCAACGGAGAAAAAGAAAAAAGACATAAATCCACTTGTTCATAAAAGATTGTGAAATCTCCAATATAAAAAACGACATAAGTACACTTAAACAAATTTAGTTCCGAAACAACAAAAAAGAAAGCGTGTCATATTTTTGCAAAAAAAAAGCAGCATTATTTAAAGGAAAATAAGAAAAATTATTATATAAATGTATGTACAAAAATTCTAATTAAATTTACTATCCGTTAGCTTCAAAATGTTTTGCTTAACATTGATAGTTTTTTTACCACATAATTTCAAAAAATTACAAAAAATCACTTATGCTGTTAGTTGCGTTTTATTTCTCCCCAGATCCAATCCAAAACAGACCATGAAAATAACACAACCCAGCATCTAAATGACAGCATTGCAAAATACTCATCTCTTTTTTCCCTTTGTTTTTTAGGTATATTTGTCTTTTTTACACTACTGACGTCATTTGGAAATTCAAAACAAAGTTCGATCTTATGTTGTTTTTGTAATGCATGTGAGTGAAAATAAAATACAACAAAACAACCTAATGTTATCTAAATTTTGAGATTATTTATTAGTTTTATGTCCAATGTGTTGTTCGACATCATTCCACAAATTTTCGATCGTATTAAGATTGGGAGATTGCGCTGGCCACTTCAAAACGTTGATTTTTTGGACCTCTAAGCAACTCTTCACTAACTTTGAAGTGTGCTTAGGGTCATTGTCGTGCATGAAGCGCCATGAAACCGGCAAATTTTCTTCGGCAAATGGTATCATATTTTCCAGAAGAATACCTTTATATAGGTACTGGTCCATTTTGGTGTCAATTTTGACTATAGGACCAACGCCATGCCACGAAAAAGCTGCCCAGACCATTACATTTCCACCACCGTGCTTGACAGTTTTAATTGTGTACCTGTTGCATATTTTGTGGACGCCACACATATTTTTTACCATCAGATCCGAACCGACAGAACTTGGATTCGTCACTCCAAAACATATTCTTCCAAAAATTAAGAGGTTTGTCCAGGTGAGACTTAGCAAACTCTAACCTGGCCTTTAAATTTTTTTTTGACACGAGTGGTTTTCGCTGTGCAACGCATCCACGGAAGTTTTTTTCATTTAAGCGGCGTCTAACGGTTCTTGAGGAAATACTGATGTCATACTTTTACATTATTTCACCTTGAATGGCACTAGAGCTCTTAAATGGATCCTTAGTTGAAAGACGGTAGATAATTTTGTCTTCTTTCCTCGTTGTCTTCCGAGTGCGGCGAACTTGTTTGATGTTTTGAGTGACTCCAAAGTTTTCAAAATGTCGAAGTGCATTATAGACCATCTTCCTGGAGCACTCTAACAGCTTGGAAATTTCAGCTACTGTCCGACCTTGACCTTTCATCTGCAAGATGAGGCTTCTTTTGTCCTCAGAGCACAATTTTCCGTTTGCCGTGACTATTTAAGTGTTTTTTTATGTACGTACATACAAAATATAAGAAAAGATTAAATTACCTCAAAATATATTGTTTTCTTTTTGAAAATACCACAATTGTTACAATTTATTATATAGATTTCAAAATGTGCTAAATTTATGTCCAAATAAAAACTATTTGAATGTCAGTCAAGTGACGCTGAAAACGAAAATGAATTAGATATGAAAAACAACGGTATTTTTTTGCAAACATGCTTGCCAATGACTACATCCAAATTTGCTGTTGCTTGAATAAAAATAGAGAAAGTATTTTAAAAAAATGCTACTTCTACTACTAGTGTGCTAAATTCGTGTCCACTACTGTACGTAATACCTACAAATGAAATGGAAATAAAAAAATACCATTTTATAAAGAATTAAGATTGTGTTTAAAGAAAAATTTCAAAATAATTATAGGGCTTCATTTTGGACTTTCCTTTGATTTGCATTTTAAACATTGCGTGTCTGACATTTTTTCTCAACAAAATGGACTCGAGAAGGTCAAATCCTTGGACTCGCTCCTGGGCTGTCCTAGAAAGGTGTCTTTTCATTTAAGGCATCAAACCAATCAATCACAAAAGGTGCAATTAATTTAAATTTACTAAATAACTTTAAAACTAATATTATATGCAATCGTGTCTAAAAAACTCGGACCACTTTTCAGATTTTAAAACTCCCAAACTGCCTCTGCAGTTCGCTATAAAATGTTTTGACTTGAATATATTATAGCCAGTACCTAGTTGTTTTAATAAACTACCAAAGACCATTAAAATGTCTTAAAATTTTAAGAGTAAAAGATTGTTTTTTTTAGTGGATTTGAACTGTATTGAAAATTACTTTTTTTTTAACGTCTTCTATTGATGATGAATTTTCATTTTATCTTCATCTTGATGCAACTGCAAATTTCAAGAAAAGAAGAGTGGGACAGAAATCGAATGTGAGAAAGAGTAGCTTTTTGAATATTTTTGTCTTCATATTTTTCTATAATCTGCATATAAGGTATGTAAATCTAATGGGTTTTGGTCTTCTTTCTCTGTTCAACAAAAATAATTTTTTTATCTTTAGTCCTCAATTTTTGAAGAAATCGAATGAAGATACGTATAGGATGTAAATATTTTATAACTGTTTAATTTATCTTCAAATTTGTTCCAATTTCAGAAATTGAAACGAATTATATAATTTATATTTATATCTAAAATTATACATACTAGATTTCTTCATCTACACTCTGGTCAACACTCAAAAGTATGACAGAAACAAGTTAACGCCCTTCAAGCAAATTCACTGACCCAACTTTGTCGGTTTTTCTTGGATCCTTTCAAAACGCAGTGCCATTACACACATTAGCACATTTTCAGTACATGCATGCACAAAAAAAAACGAGAATCGAGAGTTCTTTTTTTTACTGAGAGAGAGAGAGCGTAGACGATAAATTTATTTTGTATGGCCTGAAAACAGAGAAAGAAAACAACAAAAATAGTAATCCTTTTTCAATGTGAAAACGTTAGTGCCAATCGCAACAGTTCAAAAAAAAATCCCTTCTGAAAAAAAAAATAATAAAAAAAAAACAATTTAAAATCAAAAGTAAATTATTTAATTCAAGTGATCACAAAATTGTTCATTATTCAAAGTGCAGGATCCACCAACAATCAAACAACGCACCAAATACAACTACAACACGATAAATGATCACCTCATTATTCGTACATATGTTTTTTTATTTTGTGCATACAATATTTGTTTTCTTTATCGAGGCTGGATAAAAGCCCTCTTTTAAATTTATTTTAGGATTAAATTTGTTAATCAAAAACGAAAAAAAAATAAAATTGATAAATAAAAAAAAAACAAATGAAAATAAAACTACAATTTTTTATTTTGGTTGCAAAATGTCACAAATTGTCATCCTTACGTTGTTGTTTACTACGTGCACGGATCCAAAGCGGAGTCGTTTGCTTGAAGGGCGTTTGTGGTGTGCTGAGGTCGAGTCCGAGCTCAGAATTGTTTCATTACATCAGGATTTTATGATATTTACATTTAAAAATAAAAAAAATGTTTTGCTGTTTATTATTTAGTAATTTATTCTTATTTATTCTTAAAAAAAAAGACTAACGGTTTTGAAAGTAAAAAATAGTTTTTTTCTTCTTTGAGAAGTCTTTAGTTCAAATGATATATTTTCACAAGTTTTATTATTTGTGTGTACCTACATATATTATTAATTTTAACAATCAGTTTCCTTTTTCTTTTTCGTATTACAAGTTTGTCTTTTCAAAATAGCTTTTAGACCATTGATAAGCATTTTTTAAATAACCGTCTAAAGCTGAAGATTAAATAAACTTTGCAAAATTGATTTTTTTATTACAATACACAAAAAATAATGTCTTCATTAATTTCTATACATTTTATGTTTTCTATACATTTTATTTTACAGTAAAACCCGAATTTCCATAATGTTTAGTTATTTCATCAGCAATAATAAGTAGGTACCTACTTTATTATTTCCGACAATTAATGGTTGTGCTGAAATAAAATTCAGTGAAAATAAAATGCAACGAACGTCCAGTGAATTATTTTCTTCTTTTAGCTCTATACTAGATATTTATTTTTGCTTACCAAGGCTATAAGTGTAAATCTTCTACTTCGTGAACAACATGTCGCTATATTGTTTGAGTTGATTCTATTTCAGCGTTTATTAAAGGTGGTAGGTATAATAAAATCAATTCAATTATTTTTCATTTCAGGGTTTCTTCAGATATATGTACAATGTACATATCTATACTTACAAAAAGATATACAAATACACATTTGTGTGGAGATACTCACCATCTGGGTTAATACCCGTACATTCAGTTTTCCAATTTATTCTGGATGACAGTCAATTTCTTGACTAAATCCTTTTTTATGTCGGCAATAAAAGACTGGAATGACTGTTAGGATATTTCGATGGTTGAAATCTGACTAAAACTGAGTAAAGCTGAACGAATAAGGGAAGCAACATTACATCGGATTAAAGGTAGATAGGTACTTTATTTTATCTTTGAATGTTGGATTAGGTGAAGAGGTCTATCCCTTCCATAACGGTTATCATGACGAACGCCATAATTCCCAATACTTACAAAATCGTAGGACAAAGTCATTATATTACCTTATTCTGTTTTATAATGAACTAGCCAATTTGCCCATGCCACAGTCGCTTCGGAAACTTACACCGTAATTTAATAATTATTCTATTATTTTTGCTTGCAAACAATTTAAATATTTTATAAGTTCTTTTTGGTAAAAGTGTATAGCAACTCAGCAAATTGTTTTGCTCATAAACAATAACCAACAAAAATTACTTTGTTATTGTTTTTGCACAAAACAAAAAAATTGTTATTTTTTGCGTGATGTAGGTACAATTAATATTGGTGAACAGGACTAATTTATAGTTCCCGTTTCGTTTATAGAACTTGTGTGGCTAATCAATTAATTAATCTTTAATATAAAAACACTTTAATTATCAAATTTGTACTTGCATATAAAAAACTCTGTTTAATATTTTTATATAATCTTTTGTTATGTAAAATATTTCAATAAATTTTTTCTCGCTATTATTTTTCATTCTAGTTTGTTTTTTTAATCTTAATAGTACCTAATAAAAGTTATTGTTTCTTTTTTTCTTTTTAATTATTTTATTAAAAAATAGATTTATATATTAGACATCTGCAAACTTATTTTCTTTAATTAAAAACGATTATTTACATACTTAAAAAAATTAATTTTACTTCACTTGAAATGGTTTTCATTAATCACAAATTTTAGTAGTATACAAACATAAATCATTTTCAGCTATCTTTAACACCAAGAACTATATATTTTATCACTTTTAAAATCAAATGATCACTCGGTAGACTCGTCTTTATTGTAAATTGAGTAGTTCTAGGCTTAAATACGCATTGTTCTTGTATTTGCTGTAATGTAGATGTAATTGTTTTGCTTAATCTTCTAAGTTTGATTTCTTACCGCCACAAATACACGTTGGTGTGAATAATATGCTGCAAAAAGCTAGGGCTTGTAGATTGAGTCAAGACAAGACAGAAATTGTATGGGAGGAGGTCTTCTTCCCTCTGTTTTGGCAGAACGGACAATTTAAAAAAAAAATCGAGCCTAAAGCCTTCGGCGTAACAGGCTTACGTACTAACAATTACGCCACGGGCTACTGCATTTGAAAATGGCACTGTCAAAAAACTTGGAACGCCATCAGCGGAATGTTCAGGACCCATGATCTATAACTATCGCGTGGACAAAAATAGTCGAGAAACTATGAAAATTGAAACGAAACTCACTTTATCGCAACATCGGGTTTCTATGACTTTGAAAGGCGATACATTTACCGACTGAAACACGTGGAATAGAAATACTGTTTCTGTTTTTTGAGAATTGTTAACTTTTTCATTTTTAACGCCAAAAGTTATCACTTACCCTGAAGCAGGCGATAAAAGATTAAATACGCGAAGGGAAAACTAAAACATACAAAGGAAAACAAAACATTTTATTTGCATAGTGATTGAATGTTCGGTTAATATTTCATATTTTTATAACTTAATTTTAATTTTTAGAGTTATAGGGTCACAAGAATCTAAAAAAAATTCTTGGTGAAATTTATATCCGAAAACAAAGAATTTTTGAGAAGATAATGCGTTAGTAGGGTAATCAACATCAATTATGAATTGTATTTTTAATAATATTATTAAAATAAAATCGTCGTCTTATTTGTAAAATAAATACATATGTAGGTACATATAGATTAGATTAGATTTTAGATTTATAAATACATTTATTTCTAGAAAAAGTGAAATAAATCAATTCAAATTAACGTACAGTAAGTTATTAATATAGAAATAAAGTACTGGCATTTAATATTTTAAGAAAAAAAAAAAACAGTAGGTACTTAATGCCACTTTGAGTTTTAATGAATTCAATAAATAGTAATTTGGGTGGGGTGACCCTTATATAAGAAAATATGTACATTTTAAAAATGAAAAGAAAAAGTTAACGATTCAAAATAATTATAGAAATTAAGATATATTTAATTCTTTTGTTTGCAAAGAAATAAAGAAAAGAGAACAAACCCTCTTTGAAGACAGGGTATAACATTTTTTCTATTTCATCAAAGTTAAAATTAAACAACCAGTCCTTAACAAGTTTCTCAAAAGGATTTGAAAATATAAGTGATCTTATTATAATAGGAAGTTTGTTAAATAAACGAGGAGACGCAACAGAATAGAAATTACGGAAGGCAGTAGTGCGGAAGTTATGAACAGGCACCACACCTTATATTGCATGTTACCACGGAGGTTATGGGTATCTAAAATTCTAAAATTCAGGTTACCTGAGCGCCTAAAAAAAGTTTTAAGAACTTTAAAACATTATAAGTGTCGAACTGGAAGAATTTTCAACCCTGAGAATAGTGGAAAACTATGATGTAGTCGATGTTTTCTACTTATTTTTCTAATGACATATTTTTGTAGTATCAAAATCATGCTACATGCTACATGCTACAAACATACTGTAATTTAGATTGAAAAATAGCATAATACATTTTTTTAGAAGATCAGATGACCATACTTTTTGGAGGTAGAAAAAATGCCTGAGAGTGGAACAAAATACTTTTTCAAATTTTCAGATTGATTGCTAAATGACATCTTAGAATCGATTAAGGGGCCTAAATATTGAAAACCATCAACTTTCTCAATTTTGAAACAGTGATCACTGTAATTTGAAGTTGTTAGAGTAGGTAATCAAGGTTGGAGAATTTATGCAATGACAGTTTAACAATTTGAATCTCCTCTAAATGGTTCTTAAAACCATTTTAAATTCAAACTAAAATTTCAAAAAATATCCATCTTCAACTTACTTATATCAAGAATTTCATGAGAAAATCATGGTTTTGAATAATTAGTTTTGAAGATTTTGGATGATTAGTTTTAAGAAATACAAATAACGTCTCCAAGTGAAAGTGAGAATAAATAATATATAAAACGATAACGATCACCAATGGTGATTCACCATCACTAATCGATCACCATACTGATCTCTATAATATATTATTATATAGATCAGTGATCACCATGGATCATGAAATTAATCTTTTTTTTTAATTTGACAGGCATTTGATAAAAAAAAAACTTATTTTCAAAATTGCGTAAAAAAGATTTTACTAAAGGACGAATTTAAAAGGCCCTTTTATTATTATTTTTTGTCAATCTAATAAGAAAAATTTCTAAAAAATTAACAAAATTTTATGTTCAAATTTTTTTGTGAAATTGGGACTTGTCAAGTCGCCCAAAAGCCTAAAAATAAAAAAAAATGTCAAATCCCCCAAATAAAATTTGAGATTTGAAATTTGTATGTTTTTGAGCGATTTGAAATTATATCAAAATGGCCGAAAACTTATTCTGCGTGGTTTTGTATTTCGCCTGTTTCACCCCATACGTCCAATCGCTCAAAAAGTGACGTCATAATGCTCAAAAATTCTGTTCGATTTGATACTTTGACAGATAGCCAAAACTAACAATGGGCGATCTAAACTTAAACCTTCATATTTTATTCAACGGAACTCGATATAAATAGAAGAATTTGCCCGAAAACCATATACGAACCGAACCTAATTTATCGAAAAATCTTATCTTCAAGATTCTCGACTACTACCCCCACCCCCACCATCCCTTACGATTTGTAGAAGACAATTCTGGTATTTATTTTGTTTCCATTTCAGGGTTATATTTTGTACATGAGTGTATAACAAGAAGAGAATGAAATGTTTGTTAAGTTAATAAGAATGAGGGTGTGGTTGATTGGGCTAGAAGTTGAGGGTGGCTTTAGTCAAATCTATTAATCAGAGAGAGAGAGAAAGAGATTACGACCTTTTGGCCTCGACGTTCGACAATAGGGTAGTGGCGACGGTGGTAATTGGGAACGTTGAACAAAGTGGGAAAGGCAATTAATGTGGATAGAATAAATTAAGTAGCAAATTTACTACAATAAAAACAAGGCAAACGATGAAGAAGAAGCATTTTCCAAAAGAGAGATCTAAAGAACAAAAAAAATGTTGCAGGAGGGTGGTAGTGGTGGATGATGGTTGTACGAAAATTGGTAATGTTAAGATTTTGCCATCATCGTTACGTTAGGAATTTTTCGGTTTTTCGTTGGTGTTGATGCTGCTCTTTGTCTACATTGCCGTTATTATGGTGTGATTGTTGGGATGGGGGCTTGTGGGCTCAGATTGAAAACGGGTAGGCGAAATGAATTATGACGGTTCTCCTCCAGGATATGCAGAAGCTACGCTCGCGTCGAGTGTTCAGCACTCAATGGAATATGGAAGTAGAAAGTTTTTTGGTTACGCCATTAAGTTGTTAGCTAATGAGGAAATTCGCTCCACTATGTCTCCAACCCCTTTGCTAGCGCCTTGTTGATGGTTGGGTAATTTGGTGCATACACTTCGGTCTCCGATGCTCTGTTTCTTTAGATACACACATTTGTGTATGTTCGAGAAACACTTTGGTTGCGGAGCTGGGTAAAAAGGATTATTGCAAACATGGGGATTGCCTAATTGTTCTTAGTTGGGAAAGAGAGAGAAAATCATTCGAAAATGAGGGAGTGTGTGGTTAAAGGAGTTTGGAATTGAAGTCTATATACATATATGTATTTATTGCCATAGCTTCAGCAGGAGTATTTTTTTTCCAGATAAAAGGATTTTCGGAAGTTCGTGTTTAAAGGATTTTTTCCGCTTAGATTTTGAAATTAAAGTTAAGTACACATATTTACGTTATTTACGATTCTATATATGTACCTATTATAGAAAGTGTTTGAAAGAAACCGAATAACTCCAAAAATTAAATTTTTCAGTAGATATATCTAGAGGCATTAGAATCTTTATTAAAACTTCGCAAATAAGCTCTTAAAAATAATGAAATAATTAATATAAATTTTTGTCATTCAACTGAACTTCATACGAGAGCTGGGTCAGAATTCCGGGTTTCAAAAATCTTTATGACTTATACTTATTCCCACCTCCTGTATTTTAAGAAGAATTAGTATAACAAAAACCCACTGTTTTCGGAAAGAATGTGTTGTCTTGTTGCTTTTCAATTGCCGAGTTTTATTAACGCCAACAACCCATATGGTTCACCCCGATAAAATAAAAAGATGTGAATCCTAATGAAAACAGTGTTGTATGCTAATTTGTCTCTATGTTTGTTTATTTTACATGTAGATACTGCCGAATTTCTATAATATGCTACAATTTGCATTGCACTGCCATACCATTTGCAAAACTGAAAAGCTATCTAGCCGCCAGAGTAAAAACTTATTTCTGGATCCATAAATAAAATCCCCATGGAAATCTAGATCCAATGTTGTTTTTGTATTACATACATGTTAAAAGATAACCCGGTCCAGAACCAAACCCAGACACGTAGATAATAGCCGCGTTTTATTGTCTACGGGGTCCCAAGTTATTGTTGTGTATACGTTTTAAAAATGATCCTGATCAATTTACCAAACATGACAAGGTATGGAACTATAATAGTTGAAAGCTACCGGAAGCAAATGCCAAAACCGAACGAAAAGTAACCTTCCAAAACGTCAGGCGCACAAGCAAAGTCGTCTAAAAGCAGTCTTGGCGAGTTCAGGTTTCTCAGTTTCTCTGAGATTTCAGAGATCTCAGCAATCTAAAAAATCTTAACGTAATTCCTCAGTGAGATTCCTTATTTTTGCTTTCAAAAAGCTGAGAGTGAGACTGATATTTTTTGGACTCGCTTATAAAAAAAGAGATGGAGGCATGGAGGGTGCCTTTGACTTCTCGGAGAAATCTTGTTCAATGAGGCTGACAGAAGTCTGCTCAATGAGATCTCAGAATCGTGAACTGGCTAAATATAAAAATACCAAACCTCTGCAAGTTGATAATTAGTTATTTTCTCATAAGAAATAAGAATGGATATGTAAAACAACGCACACATAGAGATTTTTCAACTGTGAACTCCTTAAGTTTGTTGTTCTAAATCGATACACGCTTCAACAACGCTTTGAAATTGTTAAAATTCACTACAAAAATGGAGCTACGGCGGCGGCGGCGGCGTGTCACAAAAGTAAAGAAACAATCACAATTTTCCTGACCGTGTTACTTCTCGAAGAGATGATCACATTTGGCTACCGAGATCTTGTGATTTAAAGATAAGGTCTATGCCAATGCTGCAACCGTAGCCGTGGCGGCCATTTGGCTGGTATCGTTTTCTATTATTATATAAAGACTTGTGTATAAGAGCGGATGACTTTTAAATTGCGTATAATAAATTCGCTATGTAAATATCATCAGGAAAAAAAAAGAGCGAAATAAGAGAGTTTTCTCTTACTGTGCTCAAATAAAATTTGAGTTTTAGGCAATTCTCGGTCGGTTCTCTTCATAATATAGGTACTCTATGGCAATGGCAGTGCTGTCGGAATGGCTACTATAGTAAAATTTTGGCTCCTTTACTGTGGAAAGGGTTACTGTGCTCCCCAGGTCTCAAAAAGGCTCCTCAAGTCTCCACATGGAAATTTTAATTAAAAACATATCTTGCAGTTTGAAAATATTTTTAAATCCTTATTTCCCACATCCCTGCACTTATTAAAAATTGAATATCTCTTTTGAACCTCAAAATGTGATATTAGGCGTGTTTTTTTGCAAGCCCGGGGGGAATTGCAAGAAAAAAAAACGACCACAGGGATTAGCGACAGCATCACAGAAACAAAATGGAGTTTTCATACAAACTATCTGAGTTTAGTGATTGGTTGGTGTTGGAGTTGGTGATTGGTTAGCACCGATGGTCGTTTTTTGCGTCGATATTTTTATCTGCATAAATCATATAGGTACTTGATGTTAAAAGAATAATATTGTCTTTTTTTGGATTGAAAACTTAAAGGGTATTAAGAAACATTATAAAAAAACCTTTTTTATCTAAAAATGGTAAGGTGGGAGTTAGTAGCGTGCACGCCCTCCACGTTTTACTTTCTATGTGTCTATGTATCTATTCACTTTTTAGTCCCTTTTAAAAACAAGCTGTGCAGGTACATATATTACAAAATTAATTAATATTTGGTTTTGTGCCTCCCTTCACTTTGTTTGAAATATCGTTGAAATTTTTAAAATTTTGTTTTATACTCAAATAAATAGAGTTGGTGAGATTATCTATAGGTAAGGTAGAAGTAGAACTATAATAAGTCATAGCATAACGCATAAGCAGCGTTAGAACCATAGAGCAGTGCTGTCGTTTCACTAATTCCGAGAATAGCACTTTTCATAAAATTAGGGGAGCATTTTCGGAAGTTGAGGAGCCCCGTTAAAATTCGAAATATTACATAAAATAATATGATCATTGATCACAAATGCAAAGTAAAAAAAATATTTTCAAATAATTTTATTATTGGGCTTGAATGGTCATTTTTAATGGATGCAATTAATAAATGAAACACTAATTCATCTTTGGTTTCCTAAAAATATAGAAAAATACAACAACAAAATTTTTTGCATGAATATTTTGGCTCCTACCAATACTCTTTTAAAACAATGCTTGTCAAAAGACCTATTTCTGTTGGAGGCCCACATCCACGTCCAGGGCACTCAGTTGTCAATAGAACTCTCTGCACCCAAGGCCGAGGTAGACCTACCCGAAATGCGAAATCTTAAGTCAAACTGAAATTTGTTTTTGCTTAATATAAACATTGATTTTACTTTCTAAGCTATAACTGGAACCTAAGTCGGGACTACTACAACCAAGTACATAAGTAAGTGTAAGTACATTTCACCATAGCCTAAAAATATCAAAATCGAAAAAAATACATGTATGTACCTACATACATAATTAAATATAATGTCAAAATAAATCAAGGAATCATTCTCATTTCAAAATTAAAAATATTTAACGTCAATGGAATCTTATCAATTTAAAAGCCCCCTCATACCACAGACTTTCTATCAGTCGACAGTTGATTCGGGCTCTTAAGGATCCCCCATACCAACGCAAATCTGCCGCGGCGACAATGAAAACAATGTTGTTATTATTGTTTTCGTCGTCGCTGCGACAGATTCCCGTTGGTGTGGGGGTCCTTTAATCAGTATGAACATATATGAAAGTGCGCACACTACAACGGTTTAGTATCGGCCGATAAATAAGTTTGATGTACCACACGATTGCCTTCAAACAAAAGTATCGCCCGTCTACCTACTTAATAAGTACGGCGCGCACACTACCGATTATTTAGTCGACCGACTATATGGATACCTTTGTTTGATCAGAAATTTAATTTTGATTAAGTTTGTTCTAAATTCTAGATATTTTTACGTACATAGGTATTAACCATTATGGAACTGCCTAATTATCCATCGCTTCTCATAGAAACGTTAATTTTAAACCTGATGGAAGTTTGAAAAAATTTTAAAGTCTTAAATACATCCTTCGCTATTGTAGATCCAATTAATTTCACAAGTTTTATTGAAGCTGGTTATGCTCATCCGATAAAAGGCGAGACATTTTTTTGGTGTAATCCAATCATTTGGAATGCAGTTTGTAAAATTTATTTACAGAGCACTTAAATTTTAATGTGCATATCTTTTTTCCTGTGCTTAAGATTTCCTCTTCATTTTATAACCCTAATACTTAAATCTTCCGGTATATAAGGGTTCAGAAGGATTCTGGACGACCAAGGAAAAACGGCATTCATCCGAATCCGTAATCAGGTTTTAATTGCATTTAAAACAAGTTTTCGGTAATGAAGTGATTCTTAAAGAAACACCAAAAGACAGAATTTATTTAAATATAGTGATTTCTCTTCGTCTAACCATGCTTCTCAAAATATTCCTTAGAGTCCTTTACATCTGGCTTTATTGTATCGGGATTAGATTCAGGATTCCAATTGGCTGGACAGACTTCACCGTGTTTTTCGACAAACTGAAAGCCTTTAATTAATCGTAAACATTCATCGACTGACCTTCCGACTGGCAAATCGTTAATAGAGTATTGACGCAAAACACCTTGGGCGTCTATGATAAATGTTCCACGAAGTGCAATTCCATCATTTTCAAGGAGTACTCCGTAATCCGAGGAGATTTGTTTTGTTAGATCAGAGAGAAGAGGATAATTTAATGGTCCCAAACCACCAGCCTTGCGTTCGGTGTTACACCAAGCCAAGTGACTAAAATGTGAGTCAACCGAGACCCCGACGACTTCTGTATTCAAATCTTTAAACTCATCAATGCGGTCACTAAATGCCAAGATTTCAGTTGGGCACACAAATGTGCTGTAAAAATGAAATATTTTATTTTTTTTGGAAGTCGCATAAGAAATGAAATGGCTTACAAATCCAGGGGGTAGAAGAAGAGCAGCAGGTACTTTCCTTTATAGTCGGATAATTTGATTTCTTTGAAATCACTTCCTCCAACTACAGCTAAACCTTTAAAATCAGGAGCAGCTTGTTGAACCTTTGCAGCACAAATAGGAATAGCTGAAATTATAAAAAACATTTTTCAATCTCCTACGGATGGAAAACGATGGAAAATCATTTACATTTGTGAAATAGCCTATTGTTGACTTTCGTTTGTTGTTGGAAATCTTTTAGCAAAACTGGAACCTAGGAAAAAATTATGAAAATTACGTAAGATTATTATTATTAAATTCAGTAGTAATAAGTTGCTAATTTATTATGCTTACTACATTACGAATGAGATGGCGAGTAACGAAGGACATATTGATTTTTTTTTTATTTTTTAAGTTGTATTTCGAAATGTTCAACAAAACCAAATTTCTTCATTAATCAACCGGGTCAGATACACAAACATCAAGGAAATAGCAAAAGCAAAAGCAAAGCAACTACTGCGACAGCTTCTACAGAGATTATGAATTATAAAGATAGGTCTCTTTCGTACGTTCCACCCTCAAAAACCCATTTGTTTACATCAGAGATTATGAATTATAAAGATTGGAAAGCTAAGTTGTCATTCTGGTTTGCCTACAAGCTGGCGGACTGTGGTGAGTTCAAATTTTTGCACTAGTGTCCATGTTTTAATGCACACTTGTGCAAAAATATGAATTCACCTCTGCATAAATTGTTGTTGCGATTCACATCTATTCATCGACATGAGATGAAATTACAAAAACAACAATGTAAACAAATAGGTTTTGGAGGGTGGAACGTACGACAGATTCCTATCTTTATAATTCATAAACTCTGGTTTACATTGTTGTTTTTGTAATTTCATCTCGTGTCCATAGAGTACCCATATTATATAATATAGGCACTCTATGCTCGTGTCGAAGAATAGATGTGAATTGCACAAACAATTGCACTAGTGTGCATTAAAACATGGACACTAGTGCAAGAATATGAACTCACCACACCACAGTGTTTAGCTTGAAGGCAAACCAGAATGATAGACGAGCTTTCCAATCTTTATAATTCGTAATCTCTGGCTTCTGCCAATCATAAAGCTAAAGCTAAGTACAGACGATTGTCAGATCTTACAATATTGTCAGAACTGTCAATGGTCTGACAATAGCTGACAATTAGCTGACAATTGACATATTTCTTACAATTAAAAATTGTCCGTTCACACGGTTGGTAGATTTCATCCAAAAGGTTGACAATTTGATTGTCAGCTCTTGTCTGACAATTTTCATACAATAATATATCTGAAAAAATTGTCAGCTTGAGAATTTTCTGTTCAAACGGTTGGCAGATCTATACAAATTTGTTTTGATTGTTTACATCTTTTGGGGGGAGGCATCATTACTTGGGGGATGTTCTGCAGCATTCTTATCGATTTCCTCTGCATTAAATAAAGAATTTTTTTTCTTCTCCCCGTTTAATATAATAATATGTAATATTTTCGACCATTGATGCCTCCTCCATTGTTAGATTTTTTATCTATTTTTATTCATAAATGCGACAAAAAATCAACAACATGCAAAAAAGAATTAATAAAAGACAAATGGCGGCCGAGCATCATCACTTCATTTATTCCGAATAAAACTACACAACACAAGGAATTAACTTAAAATGTAATTGAAGTGAACTTAATAAATAAACTAAAAAAGAAAATATTTGTAAAGCAATATAGATATTTTCTTTTTGAGTTTATTTATTCAGTTGTGCAAAAACTAAAAATTTCCAACACAAATCTTTTTTTATCTCTTATCTCTCATTGTAATTTCGAACAATGAAGAAATTGTCAGCAATTGTAAGATGTTTTCAATGAAAACATGTGACAATGACAAATGAGTCTGACAATGTCCTAA
Organism: Epistrophe eligans; assembly: GCA_951394125.1. Lineage (NCBI taxonomy): Eukaryota > Metazoa > Arthropoda > Insecta > Diptera > Syrphidae > Epistrophe > Epistrophe eligans. The sequence goes on from OX596028.1 coordinate 59,081,225, forward strand.
TCGTCTGACAATGATAAAATTGTGTGTTCAGACGATTGTAAGATACCTGACAATTTTTTGTCAGATTGTCGTCTGACAATGACCTAACAATGACGTTTCTGACAATATTGTCAGACAAAATTGTGTGTTCAGACGATTGTAAGACATTTGGGACAGTTTTTTCACTGACAGATCTGACAATATTGTAAGATCTGACAATCGTCGGTACTTAGCTTAATACCTTTACCTTGCGACTGGAATACCTTATCGTTTGACGTTTACGCCAATAAATCTGTTTGGTAAAGTGAAATTTTTACAATTTCCTAGGGGGTTCGAGATCAAATTGTGAAATTTTTTTAGAATTTTCACACAAACTGACCTAAGAGGGAAATTTCTGAATCTCTCAACGTCAAAAGTGACATCGTGAAAGCTATAGTCAGTTCCTTTACTTTGAAATTCTGTGCATTTGTGTGAATTTCTACACAAAAGTCTGTTAAAGAAATTCACAGTACACAGAGTTCCAAAGACAGGAACACACCTTATAATTTTCTGGAAGAAGAAAAATTTAGGTCTGTTTTCACCCAATTACACAGTCGTTTTACTGGAAAGTAGAGGTCTGTTTTGGTAAGACTGCTTTTAGACGACTGCAATTTCTATCCGCAATTCCCTTTTGAGTTTCTTTCCGATTGCAGCATCCATTTAAACGCTGCAAATTTTAATACCTGCAATTTTTGTTAAATGAGAAGGAAATAATATCTCCTCACTCTTTACTCCGCTTATGTCTCAAACAATAAGAAAAAGCACAAAGAAGAAAGAGCGATAACTCTGCAATTATTTCAACCTCAGCAACTTTGTCTACCCCGGACACCGCATACGTCCCCCGCCTACATGCTTAAAAATTGCAAGGGTAATTGCAGCATATTTGCAGCGTTTAAAAGCAGTCTAAGCAGTCTAAGACTGCTTTTAAACGCTGCAAATATGCTGCAATTACCCTTGCAATTTTTAAGCATGTTGGCGGGGGACGTATGCGGTGTCCGGGGTAGGCAAAGTTGCTGAGGTTAAAATAATTGCAGAGTTATCGCTCTTTCTTCTTTGTGCTTTTTCGTATGGTTTGAGACATAAGCGGAGTAAAGAGTGTGAAGAGATGTTTCCTTCTCATTTAACAAAAATTGCAGCGTTTTAATGGATGTTGCAATCCGAAAGAAACTCGAAAGAAAAAAGCCATTGAAATTTGCAGTCGTCTAAAAGCAGTCTAACATAGTACCTAATTTCAACAAATAATTGTTTTACATAATTGAACCTCTGAAACCGTGTCCGTGACTTCACAATGAATAAAAAAACCCGTCCGGTCCAAATATTCCCTTGTCTATCTCAATCCCTCAAAATCCGTGTATCTCTTACGCGCACAATAAAAAGATTTTCATGCCGATACCGGCAATATTACTTCAATCTGGAGCATCGGTTGATTTTGGGTAAAGTCTACCTTTCTCGTTGTTGGCACATAAAATGCCTAAATGTAGGGAGAGCTGGAACATGAGCAATCACATCTAGCCCTAGATGGGAGCACAACAGATCTTTAGGTCGGAGTGCAATAAATTCGTAATATACATTCGTTTAAACTTCTCTTTTCGCTCTATATAAAATTCTCAATGAAATTTATGTTAACCAATTTTTTTGATGGAGCTATTTTTGAAAGTACAGTTTGATTATTATGAATATATGGAAATGCCTTTATAAATATTTTGTTCAAAATAAATAAATAATAAAAAAGTAAAAAGTAATATGTTTCCTTATAAATTTTAATTTAAATTCAAACAAAATCCTAAAACAAAAAGTAGGTAAATGTTCTACTTCTTCTTTTTTTGTCTGCTAAGTTCATTGAGCTCTCCTTGCTGAACTGAAGCTTCCATGTATATACGTTTGACTTTCTCCTTTCGCTCACGATCACTAAAAAATTAATACATTAAATCAAATTATTTAATTCCAAGATTTAAGATTTTACCTTTGAATCTGTTGATTGATGCGAATCGTTTGCAAGAACTCAGTATCTCTACGAATTTCTCGAACTGCTCCCTTTGTCTCGCGCCGTATTTTATGTATCAATTTAACTTTTTCTTCCTTTGCTTTGGATATTTTCGGGCGCCGCTTGTCGTCGTATACCTTTTCTATGCGAGGTTCAAAAAGACGAAGAGCTTTGGGTTTTTTCTCACGCGGTAATAGTTTTATCAAGGGTTTCCCGGCTACGGCCAAAAGTGTGGACATTGTTTTTTGATAACTGGATCTCACAAACTGTGGATATACATCCACATCGACTCGTTCCATTATGGGAATAAATGCCTCTGCTAAATAGTTCGATCCAATATTTTCTGAAACTCCATCGATCGCATCCTTGGTTAAACTGAAAGCAGAGTTGAGTGCTCGGATTTTAAAATCTTCAGAGATTGTAGTCGTCACTAAATCTTCTCCTTTCAGGAGAACATCATCTTCCATTAGTTCTTCTTTCGGTTTCTTAGCAATTGCCAACAGCTTATTAAAAGGTCCCATTGACATAAATGGTGGTATGATTTTCAAATTCTCAATTTTCCTCTTTGGAATGGACATATAAATAACTCCAAGAAGGAAGTTCAGGGCTGATGGAACAAAGCGTCGTGAAGAATGAGAATATTCCAACACAAGAGTAACTAAGAAAAGCCCCATTGCAACGTCTTGCCTTGTTCGCACTCGAGCTTTAGATAATATATGACTAATAAAAACATAGCAAGGCGTTACTATGTTATGTCGAAAATCAGATGTTGTGTAAAGATTTGAAACAATTTTAAAGAACACGAGAGTATCCAACGACGGGTATGATTTATTATTTTTTTTGTACTCCAAGTACTTTTCTTGAATAACATCAAGGAGGCAGAGTGAAGCCCTTTCCGGATTCATGTGCATTAAATCGTATAAAAAAGGATTTATTTTATCTAAGACTTGAAAAGAATTAGCCACATCTTCAGAGGTTGCATCAGTAAAAAGATCATTTATATATTGAAGAAGGAAAGCGAAAAGTTTGTTGATCTCCTCTTTGTTTTTGGGTTCAAGTTTGGGATGATTGCACTTAATGATGCGTTCCACTAAAGTACCTTGATTATCAGCAGTATATTTGCAAAGTAGTTTTTTAAGCTCTACATAATTAGAAGGCATTTCTATTGTAAAGGGAAGTTCAATATCAATATTTGTCCTAGGAGCTTCGATGTTGTCTTTGGCGCTTTTTGTTTTCAGTTGAAGGGATTTGGGTATGGGAGTTTCTTCATTCTCAGATTCAATATCTGAATCTTTAAGATCACTTAAGGCATCTTCCTCATCATCGTTTTCTTCCTCATTCTCATCCTCTTCAGTTTCGGATTCGTGTTCCCCGATACTTTCTCCTTTAATTAGTTCTTCAGCATCACTTTCTTCTTCATTAGCAGTAGTTCTATCATCTTTGGAAAGGGATTCACCTGAAAATAACAGATTTTAAGTAAGACTAAATCATTTTCACATTATTTTTAAACTTTTACCGGGCAATTATCTGAAACGAAGCTTATTAATAAAAAAATTATTTTCGACATCAAAATTAAAAGCGATCACATATGTATATTTGATACTATTTAGTTAGTTAGTTTATTTATTAATTAATCAATATTAAATCATCAATAAGTAAGACAAAATTTAAAAAAATATTGTTTACTCTCTAACTTTAAAGCTAGTGTTGAATGAAACGTCAAAAATTTGAAATATTCAATAAATGATATGGGGTGACAATCAATTAAGATTAAAAAAAGCAAAACTATTTCAACAATGAATTTCAAACAATTTAAAAAGTAAGTAATATTTATACAAGCATAAGAATAGATTAATATTTTAGATAGGTATTTTATATATGTATATTTACGTGCTGATCATATATTCAAACAAAAGATTCAATATTTTCATAGTTTAAAGTGAATATGTTGAATATCACTTATTTTGAATATCACTTACGAAAATTAATCTTAGTTATCATTTTTTGTTTTATTAAAGTAAAATGTTCATTCCTCATTTCAATTTCATATAGTAAACTTCTGTTTTTATTTCTCCGCTTATTTTTAAATAAACTTCCATATTTCAACAGAATAACCAGTCTTTAACATTCTTAGTGAAGCTAGAAAAACGAAGTGTTTTTCTTATAAGTAAAGGCAATATGTATGTATGTTAAAAATATTTGGAGCAGTACATGTAAAGAAATGTGTTCTATGTGCTTAAGAATAAGTTCATATTATTTATATGCAAGTTGTATATTTGTGAATTCAAACATTTTTTATAAAGTATAAAGAATTAATATAGGACTATAATAATCTGAAGCATTTTTTTTTCCTTTTCTGAAAAGTGGATTAACTTAAGCACATTTAACACTTTCAGGAAAGCAACTCACTTCAACCCTAGTATTAAATATGAAGGTCAGTACGTCAACAATATACCCAGCTACCTAGCAATACGTTCTAAAATTCTCTTGATGTTATTACATCAAAAACAAAGCTGTTTTGCTTCATATTCTCAACAATAATATTTGCAGAGATGGAGCATTCTTGAATAACAATACTCTTTTCGATTTCTCGAAGGGAATGAAAGGATTTGAAAGATTCTAAATTACCTTTAAATTAAAATGTATCGCAAAAACCCGAGGAACAATTCTAAGGTTGGATTTGATTTTAAAACATAATCACACCTTTTTTAAATCCGTGCGGAAATCAATTCCGTTTACGGATTTGATTCGGAACGGAAATCAGAACAGGGGTGAATATGTACCTTCAGAAAAGTATAATCTGGTTACTCAGGCAACAGTTATATTAACTACCGTAATCAATTTAAAGATTTGACCAAACTTGGCAAATAATGGTGAAGCACATAAAAGTTGTCACAAAACAATTTTTTTATTTGTCACTTTTATTTTGCGTTGCTGATGAACAGAATTAAAATTTCCCTTATTTGATTCAAAGAAAAGACAAGATAGTAATTCAATAAATATAAAAGTTAGTAAAGTAGCTTATTAAAATTGTATTTTTGGTTTTATTTCTATACTTAAAAGTCGTAATCTAATGATGTACTTTAAAGGCTCTCCCAAACTGGCGCAAAACAATCGAGCGAATATGCGACATTGGAATATTGAAAGATTCGTTTCGCGCCAGTGTGTGTTCTCTCAATAATGACCATGCTAATTAATTTAAATAATTGTAATTCTAAAATAAGTATACTTTTGCTTTCCTTTTACAACCACAGATTAGAACTTACCATTCAAATCATACGCCAGCGTTCCTGTTTCCTCGCCATCTGATCCAGCAAAGTATCCATCATCCAAAGCATCTGCTGACCGATGATTTGGCTTTTCATCTGTATCTTCGTCTTCTCGCATTCTTGCCAGCCTTTCATTTTCTAACTTCTCTAAACGTTCTTTTGCAATACGTGCTAATTCTTCTTCAGATTTTAGCCTGTCACTGACCGCACCACGAGGCTCGAAAACCATTTCACGTAAAGCTCTATCATAGTCATCAGGTTTGGGTTTGACAATATCTTCGGATTTACTTAGTTTACCAACAAGTGGAATGAGGTCCTTGTAATTACTATCCAGTTTGTTTGTCAATTCAAAAATTTCCTCTTTTTCTTTGGCGGATTGTGCTTTTCGAAGTTTTGTTTCCACAATCATATCTTCTATGGCTGCTTTGCGGTCTTGACGAAAATCTTCGCCACCGAAATGAGCTGCCTCAGTGAAATTTGCTAAATTTTCGACATTATTTGTTTAGTTTATAAAAAAGTAACATTTTTTGCATACCATCCAATACATCTTCATCGTCCATGTCATCATCAGATCTATTGTCATGAAACTGTTCAATTTCTTCTAATGTCTGCCCACGATGGGTCAGAACTTCATCATCGTTTAAATTAAATCGACTAGCTTTTTTCAGCTGAGACATCTTCTCAGCAACGAAACGAGCATTGAATAGCTCATCGTTGACGACTTCTGCATTTCTGCCAATACGCCTGTCCTTAAATTTATTGTTTTTATTTTTCAGCATAAACTCTTGGCCAAGTGTCTGTTTCCTCTTCTGCACTGCCTTGGCTCTTGAAACACCAGGCAAGCCTTTGTCATGCTTGCAAGTCCGCCCAAGGATGTTGAATTTTTCTTTATTTATGTGAACCTCGAAAGGGTTGATCTTTTTTAAGCTTATAGAAGAGGAAAACGTTTTAAATTTTGATTTTTTAGCATGAACATTGTCGCAATTTCCTTTTTTGTTTTTCTTAGCTTTTACCATTTTTATCTATTTTTTAATTATATTATACCTACGTAATAAAAAAAAAAAAACAAAGTTTTCTGTCAAAATTAGTTTCACGTGGGACCCAAAGCCAAAGATACTCAATAATGAAGATAGACTGCTTTTAGACGAACGACTTCTAATGAAAAGGAACATCTCACAACACTCTTTGCTAGGTTTGTTCGGGTACTTTTCGGAATACAAATAGGAATCTGTCAAAAATTAAAAAATGGGGGCGTTCAATCCAATACGTCTGTCATCTGAATTTTCAGAATTCTGAATTTTTAGAACTTCTGATTGGCTAGCTGTCATAAAAAGTCAGATGACTTTTAGTTACGTTTCATCTGAATTTTCAGACAAGAAATTCTCATCTGAATATTCAGATGAAAGTTATTTGTAGGTGGGGAAAGCAGTTGAAGTACTACACATAAAGTTGAACTTTATAATTTTCACTGTGGTACCGCCGTATAGTTAGCAGCACTATGTGGGGAATTTCAATTTTTTTGATTCCCAGAATTTGGAAAACATTTGGAAAAATTTGGAAAACCATTTTCAGAATTTGGAAAACCTTAGTTAATTAGTTATTAACAATTAAAGGTTTGGCGTATAGTTAGCAGCACATAGGAACAAAAGTAGACTTTTTTGGTATCAAACGATCGGGATTGGTTTTCTGAAATTTGGAAAACCTTTTTTAGAATTTGGAAAAGCATAGTTTAGTAAATAATTAACAAAATGTGAAAAAAATGACAGTTCTATAAACAATTGCAATTTGCCTATTACGTAATGTAACGTAGCGAAACGTTATTAAATTTGGCATAAATGTATATAGAACTAACACATGTAAACAAAATTCTGTCCCAATTTATGTCAAACTACTTAGAGCTCTCAATTGGGAAGTTCCCCCATACGTCAATGTGACAATGCGAAACAAACAACAACAAAAATTTCCTAGTTGGGGAGAAAACAATGCAATACAAACAAATATACTTACATATACAACGATAAATCACAATGTGCACACTAGTCGCGCCTTTGGAAAAGTGTTTGGCTGTGTAAGTATGTTTGTTTGTATTGCATTGTTTTCTCCCCAACTAGAACTGTAAAATATAGTATAGTTATAGATATATAGTTTTTGGAAAAGCCCAATTATATTATTTTCCTCATTTCTAGAAAAATTAATCAGAAACCTCATTAAATATAATTATTTAATTAATTTGATTGTTCTCGTTTCACAATGTGACGACCCGATGGATCAATTAATAATCATGTTCTTCCCCGAAGAACCCAATCGGAAGAAAAACCATCAAATATTTTGCACCCAAATAAAGGAGAATTCATCAAACTTTTGTTCGCTTCCACAAAAGTCCTTAGTTGACATGGCAGCAAAATAATCAATATTCTTGAACAATTTTAAGAGCTGTTGATTGACACAACCGAGCACGAGTTTGTTGCGGAACATAAGGAAGCAGAAACTTCTGCAACGTTACAATGTTATTCATTCTCCCTTACGGGGTATTGGAAAAGTCAAAATGATATTGGACAAGTAAAGAAGGTAGAATAAAAAAAAATCCTAAATCTTTAATTTGCTAATTATTACTTTGCTTCATTTTTCAGATGATGATCCGCACCGTACTCTGTAACGCCTGTTCTTGAATGGTAACAACAATCAATTTGGATTACTGACATCAAAATATATAACTTCCCCCTTAAGCAGAAGCTGTTAAATCGAAGAAAATTAAATGTTCATTTATTTGCACTAAATAACAAAGAGCTAATTTTACTAAACACTTTTTTTTTTATTTAAAATCAGTTCGATTTATTTGCTAATAGGCAACTTACTAATATTCTACTGATCCTTAAAGTACAAATGTACCTAACATTAGGTGAAGCAAAAGTAGTTGATCGAATACTTTTTCAAAATTTCGTTTGTTAACGTATTCTATTCGAAATATGTAACGACTACAAATTTCTAATTGGAAAAAATTCCCAATAGGTACCCATATTTCCGAAGTACCTTATAACGAACAGAATGATGATATGAAAAATGTTTTAATGTATTATCAAACATTCTAAAATGTAAATTGCTAGGCAGACAGTTCTATCAATAAATAAACTTAATGTTTTTTCATGCGTTTGTACATACATTGAAAACTTACAATGTTTACCTTGCAGGGTGCTGGAATTATAAAATCATTCAACATTTTATATAGAGTGTGGATGACAACAAAATCTTTTACTTTTTTTTCGTCTTACAAACTTCACATAACATTGTACAAAAAAATCAGTTGATTTCATCTAATTCATTAAAAATTTTTATATCACCAATTATATGACCGTAGCTTTTTTTTTTCTACAGTGGATGTTAACTTTGAGTGAAATTATTATTAATAGATACAAGCTTATTTTTTGTTTTATTTTTTTTATTTAAATAATACTTTACGTTTGTATGTGAAAAAAGTCAAATTCAAAATATACTTTTGAATAATTTTTCAGTACAGTTGAAACTTTCTCCATCACATCAACTTTTTTGTTTTCATTTACTCCTTCCTGTCCGCTTTAATATTTTCAACTTCTTCAGAGTGTTGACTTATCATTGTTTCCACTTAAAAGAAAATAAACAAAATAATAAGGTATGGTGAAAAAAAATCTTGATATCACTATAATTTTTATATATAATTGTGATAATTTTAATATTTTGGGAAACGAATACATTCAATTAAAAATGTATTAAATAAAAATAAATTTTTAACAATCATTGACAAAAAAAAGAGTGGCAAGCATGCGCTTCACGTTTTTTTTTTAATTTTTTATTATATTTTTTTTAGATACAAAAAATGCTAAAAATTTCTGACAAACCTTTTTCGGTTCTAATATTTTTAGAACAAACAATGACACTAATTTTATTTTATACGCGATACCATATTTGATTACCAGACTAATTTTATTCTATACACAATGACGTAAATAAAAAATGTTTTTCAAAAATGTTTTTCGACTCGAATAGTTTAACAGTTTTGTTTAAGCAACAAAATTGCTAAATAAAACTACTGAAAATTGTGCAAAAATTTGTTTAGGCTTTTAGCTTCCGGAATAATTTTATTTTTTACACAATGCTGTAGCGAAAATTTGATGGCATTTTAAGTAGACACATGCATATGAATGAACCTACAAAAGATGGTACCTCCCTGTATAATTAGAGTTCAAATTTTTTTTTTCAAAGGTAGAGGTACCTATAGGTACAATTACAATTCTACTTTCTGCCTTGAAACTTATATTTATATAAATATTTTTCTATTGAAAAAGCATACTATAAGAAACATGTTTTAAATTTTCCATCTTCTTTTGTAATGTGCGCATTTCATACGGATTTTTTTTGCTAAAAGCCCCAAAAATTTTATAGAATTTAATGATTATAGGTACATACAATTTCTTCTCATTATATACTATAGTCTGTAAGATATAACATTTGTAACCAATTTGTTAAATGGCTATGTTCTGAGCTATTTTTAAAATTTCAAATCTCTAGTATATAAGTAATATACTTTAAAATCGATCTAAAAATTGGTAGCAAACAAAGAAACAGTCATACAGAAAGTGATAAACTGAAGAATTTAAAATTTAAACAAATGTGTTGCTATCTAGTCCTGACATATTATGTTTAAAATTTCAAGTCTCTAGCTTAACGGTAAAATGGATTTGTAGTGGAAAAACAAACAAATAAGTAAACAGACTTGAGACTCTAAACTTTAAACTTTTAGTCATCTAGTTTTGATCAATGTTTAAAATTTAATATCACATTCGCCTAAAGCTTACCAAGTGTCCTCCCATTGCGACGGCAATTCATGAAGTGATGGGCACGATGGAGAAAGCAATTAAAACAATTTATAGTGGAAGCATTACTTGATATAGAACGGCCTTCAATAATGTCTCTTTTACTCCTTTACCATCAATCCGACAATGTCAAATTGGATTGATTTCATGCTCCACATCTGTAGTTTGGAAAATCACCATCACATAGTCACAATAAGACCATATTCAAAGACAGACATTCAAACAGACTATATAAGGGGTCAGGCATCTTTCAGACGAATGGAATTCACAGAAATCTTCTCATCTTTGATCCGACCAAAATCAAATACTCGGATTTTTCAACTGCAATTAAAATAAATATATAATTGCATTAAAGAAAGACCTGTTTAGAATCATCACCAACTCGAGAACTCGTGAAACTGTTACAGGAGCAATGTAGAGCACATCATTAAGATTACTAGTTAATCTTTAAAAATGGAAACGTTTTATCTTATCTTTATCTTTATCATAATAGAAGCGCATTATATTTTCCCGATTTCTACCTTGAGCTTGGTATTATAGGTTTGTAGCATTCAATTTGTTCCTTACTTTAAAATATATAAAATTAATAATATTAAAATTTAATAAACGATGATGAACTTTCTGATCTGAAATCTGAATGCGACTTTTTTCTCATTTGTGTTTGACAGAAGACGTCACAACTGACAATTATTGGGACAAGAAACAGGCGTGTTCATGTTAAAGATGTAATTACGTTAAATTATAAAACCAAGAACTGTTCGTTTTCGTAATTTCCTTTTAGCGAATATTTGTCTACTTTTTGTGTTAATTATTTAATATTTGATTGTTAATAACTGATTAACAAAAGTTTTTGAAATTGTGGAATTTCTTTACAAATTTATCAATTTATCTGATAATATACTAAATTGGAGAACTACTTAGAGAATTGGAAAAACCGTTTTTTTAAGTTAGAGTCATAATGGATTTGTTTGCGTGTGTTACCTAAACAAATGATTGGGAATAACTAATTATCTCTACTTTTCAAAATTCTGAAATTTTAGTCCGAATTTTCTGAATAGTTTAGCAATTCGGAGAACCATTTTCAGAATTTGGAAAAGCTCGGCTTTCAAGTAAGAGACATTTTGGTCAAGTGGATTTATTGTATTCGTGAGTGTGATCTGAACAAATAACTGTTCATAACTAATTATCTATGCTTTTCCAAATTCTGAAATTTAAGTCCGAATTTTCTGAATGGCTTAGCAATTCGGAGAACCATTTTCAGAATTTGGAAAAGCTCGGCTTTCAGGTAAGAGACATTTTGGTCAAGTGGATTTGTATTCGGGTGTGTGATCTGAACAAATAACTGTTCATAACTAATTATCTATGCTTTTCCAAATTCTGAAATTTCGGTCCGAATTTTCTGAATAGTTTATCAATTCGGAGAACCATTTTCAGAATTTGGAAAAGCTCGGCTTTCAGGTAAGAGACATTTTGGTCAAGTGGATTTGTATTCGGGTGTGTGATCTGAACAAATAACTGTTCATAACTAATTATCTATGCTTTTCCAAATTCTGAAATTTCGGTCCGAATTTTCTGAATAGTTTATCAATTCGGAGAACCATTTTCAGAATTTGGAAAAGCTCGGCTTTCAGGTAAGAGACATTTTGGTCAAGTGGATTTGTATTCGGGTGTGTGATCTGAACAAATAACTGTTCATAACTAATTATCTATGCTTTTCCAAATTCTGAAATTTCGGTCCGAATTTTCTGAATAGTTTATCAATTCGGAGAACCATTTTCAGAATTTGGAAAAGCTCGGCTTTCAGGTAAGAGACATTTTGGTCAAGTGGATTTGTATTCGGGTGTGTGATCTGAACAAATAACTGTTCATAACTAATTATCTATGCTTTTCCAAATTCTGAAATTTCGGTCCGAATTTTTTGAATAGTTTATCAATTCGGAGAACCATTTTCAGAATTTGGAAAAGCTCGGCTTGCAAGTAAGAGACATTTTGGTCAAGTGGATTTGTATTCGGGTGTGTGATCTGAACAAATAACTGTTCATAACTAATTATCTACGCTTTTCAAAATTCTAAAAAATAGTTCTCCGAATTGATAAGCCATTCAGAAAATTCGGACTGAAATTTCAGAATTTGGAAAAGCAGAGATAATTAGTTATGAACATTTATTTGTTCAGGTCACACACCCGAATACAAATCCACTTGACCAAAATGTCTCTTACTTGAAAGCCGAGCTTTTCCAAATTCTGAAAATGGTTCTCCGAATTGATAAACTATTCAGAAAATTCGGACCGAAATTTCAGAATTTGGAAAAGCATAGATAATTAGTTATGAACAGTTATTTATTCAGATCACACACCCGAATACAAATCCACTTGACCAAAATGTCTCTTACTTGAAAGCCGAGCTTTTCCAAATTCTGAAAATGGTTCTCCGAATTGATAAACTATTCAGAAAATTCGGACCGAAATTTCAGAATTTGGAAAAGCATAGATAATTAGTTATGAACAGTTATTTGTTCAGATCACACACCCGAATACAAATCCACTTGACCAAAATGTCTCTTATTTGAAAGCCGAGCTTTTCCAAATTCTGAAAATGGTTCTCCGAATTGATAAACCATTCAGAAAATTCGGACTGAAATTTCAAAATTTGGAAAAGCAGAGATAATTAGTTATTCCCAATCATTTGCTTAGGTGACACACGCAAACAAATCCATTATGTCTCTAACTTAAAAAACCGGTTTTTCCAATTCTGTAAGTAGTTCTCAAATTTTGTATATTATAAGATAAATTTGTAAAGAAATTCCAAAATTTTGAAAACTTTTGTTAATTAGTTATTAACAATTCAAATATTAAATAATTAACACAAAAAGTAGACAAATATTCGCTAAAAGGAAATTACGAAAACGAACAGTTCTTAGTTTTATAATTCAACGTTATTACATCTTTAACATGAACACGTCTGTTTCTTGTCCCAATAATTGTCAGTTTTGACGTCTTGTGTCGAAAACAAATGACAAAAAAGTCGCATTCGGATCAGAAAGTTCATCATCATTTATTAATTTTCAATTTTATTCATTTTGTAATAGTTTCTATATATTTCAAAGTAAGGAACAAATTGAATGCTATAAAACTATAATACCAAGCTCAAGGTGGAAATCGATAAATATAATGCGCCTCTATATGAACAGTCTTATTAAGAGAAAACGTTTCCATTTTTCAAGATTAACTAGTAATCTTAATGATGTGCATGGTTTGCTCTACATTGCTCCTGCAACAGTTTCACCAGTTCTCGAGTTAGTAATGATTCTAAACAGGTCTTTCTTTAATACAATTATATATTTATTTAAATTGCAGTTGAAAAATCCGTGTATTTGATTTGGGTCGGATCAAAGATATAAGATTTCTGTGAATTCCATTCGTCTGAAAGATGCCTGACCCCTTATATAGTCTGTTTGAATGTCTGTCTTTGAATATGGTCTTATTGTGACTATGTGATGGTGATTTTCCAAACTACAGATGTGGAGCATGAAATCAATCCAATTTGACATTGTCGGATTGATGGTAAAGGAGTAAAAGAGACATTATTGAAGGCCGTTCTATATCAAGGAATGCTTCCAGTATAAATTGTTTTAATTGTTTTCTCCATTGTGTCTATCACTTCATGAATTGGCGTCGCAATGGGTGGACACTTGGTGTTGGTAAGCTTTAGGCGAATGTGATATTAAATTTTAAACATTGGTCAGAACTAGATGACAAAAAGTTTAAAGTATTATGTCAGGACTAGATAGCAACACATTTGTTTAAATTTTAAATTCTCCAGCTTATCACTTTCTGTCTGTTTGTTTGTTCGCTACCAATTTTTAGATCGATTTTAAAGTATATTACTGATATACTAGAGATTTGAAATTTTAATCATGGCTCAGAACATAGCCCTTTAACAAATCGGTTACAAATCTTATATCTTACAGACTATACTATGAGAAGAAATTGTATGTACCTAAAATGTTTGAATTCTATAAAATGTTTCATCATCGCTACTTTAAAAAATGAAGTGACTTATTCTTTTTTTCAAATGTGCAATTCTTGATTTTGAGAGCAAATCTTTCACATTGCAATGAAAACGTAAAATTAAAGAAATAAATACTGTTAACTGATTTTAATTTGATTTTTAAAAATTGGTTGGGTTTGTTTTTCAAACATTCATCTTATTAAGTATTCGCAGTTCAAGTCTTTTTAGATAAATTTTAATCATAAAATATTTTCGCTTGTCCGTGGTAGGAAAATGGTTAGGGAACACAATTATATATGTATGAAAATTACAGTGATATCAAGATTTTTTTCACCATACCTTATTATTTTGTTTATTTTCTTTTAAGTGGAAAATATGACAAGCCAACACTCTGAAGAAATTGGAAAATTAAAGCGGACAGGAAGGAGTAAATGAAAACTTAAAAGTTGACGTGATGGAGAAAGTTTCAACTGTACTGAAAAATTATTCAAAAGTATATATTGAATTTAACTTTTTTCACATACATATGTAAAGTATTATTTAAATAAAAAAAATAAAACAAAAAAATAAGGTTGTATCTATCAATATACTAGATGAATGATGAATGATTTTATAATTCCAGCACCCTGCAAGGTAAAAAGAATAAAGTAATAATATTCAAATTCCTCTTTAATTTTCTTTTTGGATTCCTAACCATTTGATCAACAACCAGGGTACATATGCATGAAAAAATATTTAGTTGATTTTATTGATAGTATTCGTTACATATTTCGAATAGAATACGTTAACAAACGAAATTTTTAAAAAGTATTCAATAAATTAGTTTTGCTTCACCAAATATTAAGTAAATTTTTATATATGTTGGTATGGATACTCGCAAAAATGTTTACACCAAATTGTAGAAGGTTATCTCTTTTGAAAATTAAGACTTTAACTTTAAGGATCGCATCAGTAGAACATTAGTAAGTTACTATAAGCAAATAAATTGAACAAATGATTTTAAATAAAGAAAAAAAAGTGTTTAGTAAAATTAGCTTTTTGTTATTTAACATTTAATTTTCTTCGATTTATCAGCTTCTGCTTAAGGGGGAAGTTATATATTTTGATGACATGTCAATGTTTAATAATCCAAATTGATTGTTGTTCCCATTCAAGAACAGGCGTTACAGAGTACGATGCAGATCATCATCTGAAAAATTAAAAAAAGTAATAATTAGCAAATTAAAGATTTAGGATTTTGTTTTATTCTACCTTTTTTACTTGTCCAATATCATTTTGACTTTTCCAATACCCCGTAAGGGACAATGAATAACATAGGTAGCTGGAAATATGCACTATCTATAAAGAAAAATTTAACTTTTTATCAAATAATAACCAATTTATTTAATAAAAAAGAAATACTAATTTAAAATTATTTAATAAATCTATTTGAGGCTCACGATGGAACACTACATAAGTTTTAACATACCAACTAGCCCTTGTTCCAGTTCAAAATATCGTAGAAATATTATTTCGTTGCCATGTCAACTAATGATAGCTTTGCCACAATACTTTGATGATTTCTACTCCTTCATTTGGGTGCAATTAATTTGATGATTTTTATTCCGATTGGGTTCTTCGTCGTCACTTTGTTTAACGAGAACAACCAAATCACCTCGAGCTGGTCGGTTTTCACTTGACTTGCCTCTGAAAACTTGTTGAATTGTTCCAGCATCTGACCGAATTCACATTGTGCCAGGGTCGGGGCTTAGTTGCATTATTGTCTTGCGAATTGGTTTCCGATTAATTACATAATTTTTACTAGAAATAAAGAAAATAATAGCCGGCATTTGAAAGCTCTAAGTAGTTTGACAGAAATTGGGACAGAATTTTGTTTGCATGTGTTAGTTCTGTATCCATGTATGTCAAATTTAATTACGTTACATTACGTAATGGGCAAATTGCAATTGTTTATAGAACTGTCATTTTGTTCACATTTTGTTAATTATTTACTAAACTATGCTTTTCCAAATTCTAAAAAAGGTTTTCCAAATTTCAGAAAACCAATCCCGATCGTTTGATACCAAAAAAGTCTACTTTTGTTCTTATGTGCTGCTAACTATACGCCAAACCTTTAATTGTTAATAACTAATTAACTAAGGTTTTCCAAATTCTGAAAATGGTTTTCCAAATTTTTCCAAATGTTTTCCAAATTCTGGGAATCAAAAAAATTGAAATTCCCCACATAGTGCTGCTAACTATACGGCGGTCACTGTGGTTGGTGTTTTTTTGTTATGTTTATTAAATATTTAATTCAATGAATATTTTTTATTGTTAGTGAGTTTTTAAAAAATCTTCCCAGAATTTCCCAGACGATTATTGAAGAACAATTTTATATTGAAATTTGGATAGTTTTGTATTATTTTGTTGGTCATAGGTACATCTCAATAAAAATATTTGAAAAACAAAACAAAATAATTTATAACATTGTATGCAAACACACTCTATGAGCTAAGAATAAATTGATAGAGCAGATGGAGTTCAATAGCTGAACACAAATTTGACAAGTGGGAAAAAAAACATCAAAAAAGTAAAAATGGCGGACGAGAATAGTCGACTATGTGTACACCATCCAAATCGCAATCTTCATCCTCGCTTTCACCGAAAAATAATTCAAATCCATTCTTCACTATTATTAGTTTATCCATTTATTTTTAATTACTTGTATAATTGTTGTCTACTTTTGTTGTGGTAAAGAAAATAAAAAATGAAAAAGTGACAGCTGGTGAGACGTGTTTCTTTAAATAATTCTGTACACTCAGAGCAGAGCACGCTCAGTTCAGAGATCGTTCAGAGATCGCTCAGTGTATGTCCGGAGACTCTGTTCAGTGCCTACGTTCTGTAACTCTCGCATCGATAAACGATGAAAATTGAAACAAATCGTATGAGTTAGACATACTCAGTCGTATTTGTAAACCCATTCCAAAGTATGTTTAACTTTAGACAGCTGTCCAAGTCTTAAACCTTATTTATAATCATGTTCCACCGAGGGTCTAACTTAGACACTGAAATTGGTTGTCCAAACCTATTTTAAAGTGGGTACGTTCAATGAACAAAAAATTGAAAAATAATCTTCAAATGTACGAAATGTTCATTGAACGTATCCAAATGCTCACTAAATTGACAGATTACAGGGATGTGAGTGAATGCATGAGAACATTTGTATGCCACTGTTGAAATGCGTTTATAAATAAGGAGATGTCCATCTAATAAATACGACTGACTTGGTCTTATTTATAAACGTTGTCTAACTTTAGACAACTGTCCAACTTTGGAAAATGTGTTCAAAAACCTTGTTTAATGTTGCCTAACTTATGACACAAGAGTAGATTGTCTTAACCGTGAATAATGTGATATTTATTTATATTAAATAAAGCATATTTCCACCAATTTTAAAATAGTTAGACACTGTCTAAGTAGACAAAAATCTAATAAATACGACTGACTTTGTCCGACGTGAATGTTTTATTAGAAATAATAAAAGATACGATAATTGTTGTCCAAATGGAAATTTTTGACAATTGAATTTTGAAAGCCCCACACCGACATATGGGTGTGTAAATGCCCATACAGAATCGGATTGCTTTATCGGTCAAGTGTTTCGATGCTGGCGTGTAATAGGGGTAAATTAAATGCAATTATTTCAACCTCATTCAACGTGCTTAAAAATAGCACCGTTTAAAAACCGTCATTGTATTCTCCGCAACTAGTTTTTTGTTGCTTGTTTCGCATTTTCACATTGACGTATGAGGGAACTTCCCAGTAAGTAGTATTTCCGAACGCAGCCATTTCATCTTCGCCCAGCTGTCAAAAATTTTCATAGAATTTTTATCGTCGGCCATTTTTTCTGTCGAGAAGATAACGTATGTAATTCAATTAAATTCTAGTCTGCGAAGAATTTATCTTAAGATTTTTATTATTTATCATATTAAAAAGTGTTATACAATTTAAATATGAGTGAAATACCAAAAGAGGAAGTTTATGAGTACAAGAGGTCTAAAAAGTCGTCGTCGCGTTCCAAGTCTATAGACCGTGAACGTGAAAAAGAACGAGGAAGGGACCGGGATAAAGACAAAAAGAAAAGGTAAGTACATAAATGGTAATAAAATAAAAATTCTACAAATGTTATATCCTCAGAGAGCGAAGCAGGAGTCGTGATAGAGACCGGGATCGTGATAGAGAACTTGATCGTGACCGCTACCGGAGCAGTCGTGATCGTGATGGAGAGCGTGAGCGTGAGCGTAACAGAGAAAGTCGTGACCGAGATGGTGATCGTGAACGCAGGAGAAAAGTTGAAAAAGACAAAGAAAGAGAGAGGGAGCGACAACGTGATCGCGATCGAAGTGAACGGGATCGGGAAAGAGAGCGGGAGAGAGAACGTGATCGTGAACGTGAACGTGAAAAAGAACGTGAACAAGAACGTGAAAGACGAAGAAGTCGGTCTCGAACATATGACAGAGACTATGGTCGCAAGAGAAGTCGTAGTCGAAACCGAAGACGCTCTAGCAAGTCGAGGAGTCGTAGTCGCGATCGAGGAAGCAGTAGACGTTTCGACGTAGAGCGCGAGGAAAGAGGAATTCATCGCGATCGCCGAGATCGTGGTGGTACTGCAGATCGTGACCGAGAACGCTATGAGAGGGGCTCTAAAATGGATACCATAAAAGAGGAAACAAGGGAATCTAGGTTTGACTTGACCCAGACTATTCAAGAATTAATGAATAGCACAACTTCAACTAAACATTTTGCCGCCTTGTTCAGTACAAACAGTAATGACTCTTTGAGTAATGGACCATCGGAAACTTCGTCAAGTAAGTATTAATGAGTGAACTCACAATTATTGCAAAAAATACTTCAATTTCCATGCGTTGATCATTTTAAAAAGTTACATCAATTTAAAAAAAAAAGTTTAAAAAATCTTTCCTCTCGAATTTTTCTTCGAGACCAAAAACTGTCATCGACTTCAGTTTAATTTAATTCTACACCGAATGATGTAATGAAGAATTGAAAAAAAACCTTTTTTCGGTTCATATATTTTGAGAACAAGCAATGATATTACCTTCGCGCTAATTTTATTCTATATAATATAAAAAAAATCAATTGACGGTACAAGAAAATACTAAAAATCGTTGAAAAACGTTTTTCGGCTCGAATAGTTTGAAAACATTAAAACAAACACCAGTAAAAATTCAATTGACAATTTTTCTTTTAAAGCAAAAAAAATCTGCCAAAAATACAACTAAAATAGTTGAAAAATATAATACGCTCAAATTTGGTTTTCACTTGATCGCATTATGAATTTTGAATTTGGAATTTTCTTATAACAAAATAACATCGAGTGTTCAATTTCCACAGGCACCAATGGCAAGTTAACAGTGTGGGTCGCACCCAGCCTCTTTTTTTATTTTCCTTATGAACGGATAACTCGAACACTACCTAAATACCGATCGGAATATCCTTTTTGTATCGGAATTTCTTTCGAACAGATACATACCTTGATGGGCTCAATATTCTTTCTCAAAATTTTAAGCTTATCTCTCAAACAATAAGAAAAAGCACAAAGAAGAAAGCAATAACTCTGCATATATTTCAACCTCTGAAACTTTTTTTACTCCGGACACCGCATACGTCCTCCGCCTACGTGCTTAAAAATCGCAGGGGGTAATTGTAGCGTTTAAAAGTAGTCTTAGTCATGTCAAAATTTTGTATTAATTTATATTTTCCATCTAAAAATGATTTTAGTATATAAAAATAAGAAATTAACTCTTCCCAAGATAGTGGCTGATCAAAAACACCACTGTTAATAAGCCAGCTTCTACCGGCTCCAATATATTTCATGGTCGGTCCCACTTTTTTTTACGTTTTTAACGATAAATTCCCAATTTATGTTTTATAATACTTTAATTTATATAAATTTGTATCCTTACAGTGGACGGAAGTAAAAAACCAAAAAGGAAATCACGTTGGGGAGGAACAGAAAACGACAAAACTTTCATTCCAGGAATGCCGACAATTTTGCCATCTACATTGGATCCTACACAGCAGGAGGCTTATTTAGGTAAATTAAATATCCTTTATAAAACAAAAATTTTAGACGTTATTTTACATAGTTGTAAGTTTTTAAGGGATATACCTATGTATGTAACTATATAAACAGAAATTAAAAACAAACAAAAAATAGAAACAGATTCATCTAAGATCCTGCTTACCAAGAGGAAATCATCCAGAGAAATTCAGGGAAGAAAAAAAGAGACAAGTCAGACAGGGGACATAAGTTCCACTATTGTTTTTAGTTTAATTGATTTTATGTAATTTAAACCAATTGCTAATCAAAATCAATTTTTTCATAGGAATGATCCGATTAAAGCCCCAAAAGCAAGGCAGTAAGATGTCCAGATTCTTAATCCTTATGAAACCTAAAACTAATACCAACAAAAAAAAAAAAAAAAAAAATCGAAACATTCTTTCTTTAGTTTATACACAAAATTTTATTGTAAATTAATTAACATAAAATTTATTCCTCCTCCACTCAGATTCGATAGTAGAGCTCCGCGCGACAAAACCAACTTAATTTATCATTATTAAGTTTAACTAATTAAAAATATTTTCAGCGAATGTAAAGCGCACTACAGTAAAGTCTACACTACTTGTGTTTGTGTAATTTTATTAAATCATAATTTTACTTTTTTATTATTAATTGTTTTTTTGTTTATTTGTTTTAAAGTGAAGTATGTAAGTATCTTTATCCGTTAAAATACTAAAATGTAGTAATTTTTGCTGCAATCTCAGACATTGGGTCGAAATGAAATAATAAAAATAGTAATCTTAAATCTTTGTCCAAACTGAAAGAATAATCTTATCAATTATATTAAACAATAATAACCTAATAATAATTGTTTTGCTTTTAGAAAACAGTATTCCACTAACATCGAGGCTTGCCTCGATTTCTTTCTTTTTAATCCAAATTTCTTACAGTTCAACTACAAATCGAGGAGATAAGCCGAAAGCTAAGGACTGGAGAATTAGGAATACCACAAACTCCAGAAGAAAGGTT
This sequence comes from Epistrophe eligans, assembly GCA_951394125.1. NCBI lineage: Eukaryota > Metazoa > Arthropoda > Insecta > Diptera > Syrphidae > Epistrophe > Epistrophe eligans. Next base: position 59,102,444 of record OX596028.1, read on the forward strand.
TGAATAATTTTCATATATTCTTGTTATCCTCAGCAGCTGATGTGTACTTTGATTTGAGACATGGTGAGGCATGGACCACCTAACATACTTCGCCTCTATTGACGGGATGACAGTGTTAGATATAATGAAAAGCAATCACCACGTGTCGTAATTTTATAAACAAAGTATTTTTAAAAGTTATATATTTTAATGCTCGTATAATTTTCTTTCAGCAAGGAATTGAAAGGCAATGGATTTAACCTATCTGCTAAGAATTAATTTTTGGAAACCGGCATGAAATGTTTATATCAAAATCAGGTCCCCATTTTATTGACATTCAATTTTTGACACTGTCAGTTCTAACCTTTTATCGAAAACGTCAAATCAAAGTTAATTTTACCATCAAACAATTGTCTATTTCTAACGCAGAATTTACAATTGAATCGTCAAATATACAATAGTCTTGCTTGTACATATTATGCTTTTGGTTAACGTTATTGCTGTTTGAAGCGCATTTAATGTTTCCGAACTAGAGTATCATCTCTGTCAGTTATCGTTTACAAATATTTTGTATTGCATTTTTGTGTCTGGCTCCTTTTAAGGCTTAAACGGGAGATTTCAAAGTCAACCGCTATCGAAAAAGGAAATGCCGTAAAACAGAGTAACTTATTTGTCTAAAATACTGTCAATATTAATACATTATTGCATTGTGATATCATTTTAAAACCAATCTTTTCAAAAATTAGTGACCTCTCTAGTTGATATAAATTGAAGTTTTCTAAAGTGGGCTCCAGGTAAAAAAATACTTCAATTTATATCAATCTTTTTTCTTTGCTGAAAAGTGAAAATATCGCATAATTATAAAAAAACCTTTACTTCACAAACGTAAACAACATATTTCAAAAACAACAATGGTGACTGAAAGAAATTGATTTTATTGTCAATAAAGTTCAAACTTATAGCGTTTGCGATTGGTCATATTAAAGTTTTTGAAATGATTCTGAACCCTTTTGAAACTGGTCTATTCGCATTCAAAGAGTTCTTCGGAAAGGAATAAGCACTCAAATACATAGTTAACATTTCAGAATCGAAAGGTTTATTTTTTGAGTTAATTTTCTAGTTATATTCGATTAAGGCAATTTGTTGAAACGAAACTTAAATATTAAAATTCAACAAGAGCGCTTATTTACGCTGAGTAAACACGTTTCAGAAAACGGGTCTAAACATTAAATTAATGATAATTCTATAACTAAAGCAAAACAACGTGGAATTGAAGTAAAATCGTATTTTAAATTAATATGTATGCTTAGAACAATTAAAGCAAAACAAAATACTAAAAATACATAAGAAAGTATTTCCGAAATGAACAGAGGTTAGAGAGCAATAGAACGTTTTGAAAACGTTAAGACACTAGCAAAAAGTTAGTATTAAAAAATTAATACTTTCCGTAGACTGATTTCCACAAAACATCGTTTCGATTCATTTCGACCAATACATTAATTTTCATTCCAGATCTTCAAAGCGCCATCATACCTCCTAACTAATAATAAAAATGCTGCTGGAAGATAAAACTAAACTGAAATTAAACGTTGCACAGAAAAAATTAATTGTTAAAAAACGAACTACTTCGAGCATCAAATGGCAAACTGGAATTCAACATCCATAGTTCAACTGCCTCCGTCGGAGCGTGTACAAAGAAACTATTTCCAACAACAAGAAAATTTTCTTTTATTATTATTTTTCTCCAATGCTAATACATATTAATGAAAACTAAACTTCTTTCAGTAAAACTTAATATTTCTTCTTGCACAGAGTCAATAGTGTAACCGTTTTTACTAAATAAATCTAGATTTAAGAGACAAAGAAAAAGTCATATCAGTTGTGAGATGTTGCCACGCATGTTGGTGACATCAGCAGATTCGACATGACGTTTTAGAGTGTGTTAACTCAAAATCGTGTTTTTTTTCCTCCACAGATCTCCATCGCCCGAGCCTATTTACAGTTCTGATGGCAAACGCTTGAATACTAGAGAATTTCGTTTTCGGAAACGTTTGGAAGAACAGCGTCATCAGCTCATAATGCGAATGCAGAGCGTGAACCCAGATTTTAAGCCACCGGCTGATTACAAGTGAGTTTAACAGCAACAAAATCCTTTCTATTTTTTATGACTTTTTTTTCTCGAAGGCCGCCGGTTATTCGTGTAAGTGACAAAGTACTTATACCACAAGAGCAACACCCGGATATAAATTTTGTTGGCCTTTTGATTGGTCCACGTGGTAACACGCTTAAAGCTATGGAAAAGGAAACAGGTGCCAAGATTATCATCCGCGGAAAAGGTTCTGTTAAGGAAGGTAAAGTTGGTAGAAAAGATGGCCAACCATTACCTGGAGAAGATGAGCCCTTGCATGCATTCATTACTGCTTCAAATCCAGAGGCAGTTAAAAAGGCAGTTGATAAAATCAAGGATGTTATTCGCCAAGGAATCGAGGTTCCAGAAGGTCACAATGATCTCCGTCGAATGCAATTACGGGAGTTGGCACAACTTAATGGTACTTTGCGTGAAACTGATTGCCCCCGATGCACAAACTGCGGTTCAACCGAGCATAAAAGTTGGCTTTGTCCTGACAAACCAAATGTAACTAATAGCATTGTGTGTTCTTCATGCGGAGGTGCTGGTCATATTTCCAAAGATTGTCGTAGTAAGCGCCCAGGACAAGGTGGACCACCCAACGATGATTCTCAAGCTAAAATCGACGAAGAATATATGAGCTTAATGGCTGAGCTTGGTGAGGGTCCCCCACCACAGAAAACAGCGGCAGACCCATTGGCCCAGGCACATTTGAATCGTGGATATAGCCTCTTCGACACTAAGCCATCTCAACCTAAAGCAATTGCTGCACCACCACCAATTATGTCTCAACCACAAATGCAACCGCCGCCAATGGGTCCACCATCATGGATGTCAAATGGTTCAATGCCTCTTCCCCCGTTGATGCAGCCTCCACCAGTTGCTCAACCGCTCCCTCCAGTACCGCCACCACCACCACCTATGATGCCATGGATACCACCAATACAGCCTCCACCACCAGGTGGTGAAACTGGAAATCCTCCAATTCCTGGAAGCACACCACTTCCCCCACCTCCTCCGGGTACCGGTCCAATGCCATCACTTTTGCCTCCCCCACCAGGCACAACGAATAGCCCATTGCCATCTTGGGCAGCACCACCGCCTCCAGGCCTTCTGCCGCCATTCGGATGGGGTCAGAGCGGAGCTGGTGGTTACTTACCTCCACCACCACCAGGTGTTGCACCGCCACCGCCTCCATGTGCTCCGCCCCCAGCGTTGCCGCCAGGAGTGCCAGGAATAGTACATCCTCCTCCTCCACCACCCCCTTCGAATTGATATTGTGTATTGATTTAACCGTAACTTTTATTCCAAGAACTTAGTTATGAATTTGTTTTCACTAAATTCAGGTTAAATTCACAATTTAATTTAATTTTAACTACTTATGTATGTATTTAAAATATGATATTAAAGAAAACCACATCGCATAGAGTAATAATAATTATGTCATGAAAAAATGTTCTCACTTTTGGCCGAGAAGTTTAGAATACGTATAAACAATGATAACTATTCCAATTCTTTAATTTCTCTTTTTTTGTTAGCCGGTTTGACATTGGAATATGGCAAATTTTACAAGTTTTTTTTTTTTCATTGTTAGTGTTGTTGCAGTTGTTTACATGATGGTTTTCGTCGGCCTCTTCGAAATTATTCGCGAATTGTCCACACATACAGTCCGTAACATTTGAATAGCATCACCCTTTGACTTTCTTACAGATGGCTGTTTTTGATACTTCTTTGATTTTTACATAAGGAAATATATATGTTTTTAAAGACAAGGTAAGAGAACGTTCTCTGAGATTTAAAGAGTTTTTTTATTTTTTAACAAATTTCTTAAAGTAAAGGATTTTCTGAGCTTGTTTTCTTTGCAGACACTAAAACGAACATTTTGCTGTAACATTAGAATAGCCTCACTTGGTTCTGCTACACATTGTAAGCTATAATTTGTCGGGATAGGTATAGAAAAGTTATCAGGAAGTGATAAAGCAGTTGTATTTAGTGTTTTTTTTTCATTTTAAACGTTTAATGGGAAGACAAAATTCATTAACAGAATTTGTCAAAATAGAGGCATATCAGAAGCAGGGGCTGACTAGAGGTTTAAAAGGTTAGAAAAATGATCGAAGCCTCAAATTAGTAAGAAATTTTTTTTTAAATTCAATACTATACGCAAAATACTAGAAAAGCCGTACCGTTGCAATCCTTTTTTATCTATAAATGACGAATATAATACGATGAGTTTCCAATTCTAACGACTCTCTGAATAAAACGATACAGATTTGGGTTAGAAGCTAGCTAAATGACCTTAAATCGAGTTATCAGTAGTGCCCAACACCAAAACCCCCCAACACAAAAACCCTCCGTTTAACAATGCTCCTAAACTATTACGGCTTAATTAAGCAAGATCGACATGCCTTCACATGCTGAACGCAGCATCCAGCCAAACGATTGGCAAAAAATTATCTTTTTAGTTGAAAAAAAGTTCAACTACTATAATTCCATGATTTGAGAAAATAAAATTTGTGTTTGGATCGCTATTATAGTAGTAACGAATACGTTATGGTATGGGGTGCAGTATCATTGTATTGCGCTATAGATTTAATTTTTGTAGACTAAAATAACAGCGAATTTATACAAAACCATATTGGAAACAGTATTTCTGTATTTTAGGACAGCTGCCGATTTGTTTGCAGAAAGACAACGCGTCGATCCACATATTAAACGTTGAAAAGTCAAAAATACGGCAGTCATCCTGATCACGCTACTCTCGTTAAAAACTGGGTTTGTCAAACACGTAAGGTTTATGGTGTCGGGAAGATGTCTACAAGAAAAGTAAAGTTAATTAAAGGTATCAAAGTCGCCTGTGCCAAAATTTCATTAAATCTTTAAGGAATCGCTTGCGAGCGTTTAAGGAACTATTCGAGATTTTGTTTGATTTCTTAAACGATCGCATCTTTGGCGCAATTCTAAACTAGGGGGGCTCTAAAACGAACTTAAATAATTGTGTTAAGTATTTAAAAAAAAATACAAATTATTTTTTTTTTAAATAAATAAATTCGTTTCTATTTCTGCTACATAAATACTATGAGGCTATTCTAATGTTACAAAAAATAATACGCGTTTTAGTGACTGCAAACAAAATTAGTTGAGAAAATTCCTTTAGATTTAGTCAAAACTTCTCTTAATACAGCTAAATATGTCCTTCCTTCATAACCAATAATTCTTATTAGACTTCAAAGGCTATCCAAATGTTACGGACTGTATAAGGTCTTAGGATAACTTTGACAAGAGAATTATATATTTCCGATTTAACTTTACTTCAATAGGTATACATATATACATACATACATACGTATATGGCAAGTTATAGATTCGTAAAAAAAATCAAAGACTAGCCCGGAGATCTCACTTGGACTCATCAGTAGAATAGGATTGACAGTTCATCTTACATAAATTTCATGACGAATATCTAGTGTGAACTATATCCAACAAGACTAGAATTTCTAATCATTAAAACTGGAACTTTTTGTTTTTGGTTTTTGCCTGTGGCTTGGCATTGTTTATACACGAACGTTTTTTTTAATAATACAAATTCTATATACTATTGAAATACATCACCCAAGTAGTAGACTTAGTACTATTTGAATTGAATCAGTTGACAAGGATTCCAAATAGCTTTTAACGGCCTTAAGTCCACAAAAATTGGCGTTTTGTCCCGCCGATCTCCCTTGGACTCATCAGTTGACTAGTGAGGTCCCTGTCAATACGTGAGATCGCCGGTACGAAACGCCAATGTTTGTTTTAAAAAATCACAGTTCTATTCTACTAAAGGTTCACGTGAAATTTCGTATTCTGCTATCCCATGGAGGAAAACGATTTTTTCAAAAAGCAAGAACCTCAAAAATAATTATTGATATGGCTTCGAACGCGAAAGATTGAAGAGTTGAAAGAATAATTTGTGATAAATTAAGTGAATAATTCACGTGAATCAAAAAATTCCATCGGATCGGATAGTATAATAGGGCTGCATGTTAATTTCGATTTTACGATGTTTTACCAATAAGGTCAAAATGTATGTACCTACCATATTTTGTTTCCCACTTGATTACGGATGTAATAGACTATAGATTAGAGAAAGAAAACACGCCTATTAAAATTTTCCTTTGTTGTAGATCATGTAAGCTTTAGCAGCATCGACATCAAGTATGACAATAATGTTTTCTTTTGTAAGAAACAACACAACATTTATTTACCAAAGAACATAATATTATTTTTTTGATTATCTTAATAAGTGGTGACAATTTATTTGTTTTATTCAATTAATACACGAAATCCAATCTCAGATATTACATCCTGGATATTTCATTACATCTTATTGTAGCAGCTTCAACTGCTCCCGCAACTGCTGCCCGAAATCCTACAAGAATAGGTACAATTTTTAAAAATAAGAAAGATGTAAGCTTGAAGTAATAATAAACCTGATATTTCTAAATGTCTTAACCCAGCAGCTGTACACCCAGCTGGACTTGTAACATCATCTTTAAGTTGACCAGGATGAATTTTTGAATCTTTTACTAGTTTTCCAGAGCCTAATACAGTTTGTGATGCAAGGCGGTAAGCTACATCTCTTGGCAAGCCCATTCGTACTGCTCCATCAGCAAGAGCTTCGATCATAACAAAAACAAATGCTGGCCCACTTGAAGAAAGGGCAGTTATTGGATCTAAAAGATTTTCGTTTACTTCTTCGCATGTTCCAATTGCTTTTAACAGATTAGACGTAATTTTAACATCTTCTTCTGTTGCTTTTGATCCTCGAACAAATACGGAACAACCACACTGTACTAAGGCTGGTGTATTGGGCATAACTCTAATAACACGAGAATTGGAGGATAAACTCTAAAAATTAAAAGACAAACAAATAAATAGTTATATTTAATATGGTTATTTTGACAGTTATTTTTTTACCTTTTCAATTGTATCAATCGTGATACCCATTGCAACAGAAAGAAAAAGTTTTCCTTCGCTTTCGGCCTTTATCTCATTTAAAACATTCGACACTACATGAGGTTTAACAGCGACAAATATCACATCTGAATTTACTACAACTGGTTTATTCTCTGTGATGGTGTGGGCACCGAGTTTCTAGAATGTAATGTAACAACAATGGTTGTAATGTACTTGATGTTTGCTCTAAGCTATTATTTGAGCATACGTTAAATGATTCGAGACTTGTTGTATCATCAGGGTGAACACTTGCCGTAATGCACTGTGGCTTAGTGAAACCTAAAAAATTAAATAAAAGTTGTAAGGAATTATATTGAATCAATAACGAGGAAGACGTCCGAAAAATTCTGCGAGTTCAATAAATTTGAGAGTTAGAGAGTCACTTCAATCAAAAGATGATCTGACGATATGTAAATACCCCCCAAACATTCAGCTATGGTCAATTTTAATTTTAACATTGAAAATATTTATAGGGTTGTTTTGAGAAAATTATAGTGTTACCAAAATTATTAAATGAACAAATGAATTCACCATGAAGGACCATCGAACTATTGGTTTCTGCTAAAATCTGACTCATCATTGTACCTACAATATATGTACATATATTGTAAGTGATAAAAATAGGTGTGTTTTTGCAATCCCACGGGGATTTGAATGAAAGAAAACGACGCAGGTGCTTAACAATTTATAAATGTTAAATACAACAACAACTAATCCCCCGTTGGTTAAGCTAAGCCCATAGAATTTTCGGGGGTTTACTTAAGCGTGCAGGGTTCGCCTCTAAGGGAAGAAAATCACTTGAGTGGTTTAGTCTGTAGGTCTAGGCACAAACAGCTATAGCCTGTAGACCAAAATACAGAGATATATAGACATCTAGACATACATGCATACATTATTTTGGGACCCAATTTTTCGTCTCTAGGGAATCAACTCAATACAGGGTGGCGAACGAATGTTGCTACAAAAACAAAGCCGAATGTGAATAATCGGCTTATTTTTTTATTTTGTAGGTTACTATTTAGATTTTTTATTAAAATTAATGAATTTGGATAGCGCAGCAGTAAAATGCTTTGCAGTCTGTCATTCCCGTCCAAAGGGAATTTAGGCATGCATTTGGCGGGAATCCCCCGAGTAGATGGACCATTATGAGGCTGGTAAACACATCTGAAAATCTGGATGCATTGCATGAAGACGGTACCATCGAGATCCATATGTTCGAATTCAGGACATGATCGCCCCTAAAGCGTTGTCAATACAGGCAAATCCAAGTGTTTCGACTCGAAACTTATCCACGCCAATTGAAGTTAGCAGACGCGTCACTACAACGGATAATTCATGATGACTTAAACTTGTTTCTGTACGAAGACCAAATTTTCCTTTTCGCCTGGAATGTTGACGAAAAACGATTGTAATGGCCGAAGAAGACAAAACTTTATAAATTGATTGATTTAAACAAGCAAAATTGCCGTATATGGAATGACTCTACTCCATAAATGCTCCATGAAACTGAACTGCACCCAGAGCGAATCATTATGTTGTGTGCAATTTCATCAAGGTGCAGTGTCGTTCCATATTTCTTTAAAGAGGATCACTGAGGATCGTTATTTAAAGATGTGCGCTGAAGACATATCCCTATCAGCAGGATTTGGTTCCAGCAAGAACAAGGGCACACATAGCCAGGATTATGGCGGAGCTGCAACGAAAAATTTTAAGTTTTACAATGGTAGCAACAATTTTTTCTAAACATTTTTTTTAGTTACCTCTTGTATCAAAATATGTACTTTCAATATTTTCTGATTTTATCCAGTTTATCTCTGAACCTTTATTTACATATAATTATGTACATACATACATAGTGTATGACATTTTAAAATCGGACATTGTTTTTTCCCTTTCCCTCATTTCACCCTATAAATGGCTAAATAATGAAAATATTAAGCTATAAATCCAAAACATATCTAGTCCTTAAGTTATTGCACAAAAATAACATTAAAAAAAGGATTTTATTTTGGTTCTGTTGACTTTACCCTATAAATAACAAAACGTTCGAAATATTAATCCATAAATCCATCCTAAAACTTTTAAGCGCAAAGAATTTTTAAAATCTTATTCTATTATTATTTACCAAATTTATTTTAAGAATTTTGGCAGCATAACTGAGAAATAATATTTATGAAACTAACATTGCTGTGATTTCAGTATAGCGGGTGTTGCTTTCATGTCCAACAGATGGCGCTATTCTTTTTAAAGAAAAAAGTACACACAAATAACCTGTATTCGAATGCAATGTTGTGTCAAAATTTCAAAAAAATCGTTAAAGAACTTTCGCAGATTTGCGATTAGAATCAAACGGACATTTACATTTCTATTTAAAAAGAATTTTAAAATTTGTACTTAATTTATTTTTTGCTTATGTATAACGTACATATATGGACATATATGTACGTTATACATAAGCAAAAAATAAATTGGTCGGCGCGACAGCTCGTGTAGAACCAGGGCAAATTGACTTACAACCCTCAACCATTCCTTTGAGCATGTTATTTGCAGGAATAGAGGGGACCTACAATTTTCTGCCGAATCCGAACGGCTAGGGTGAGAAGCAATTTTTCATGATAAGAGATACTCTTGAAGGATTTGTCAATTCCTCGCAACAGGCAGTAACCCGTGAAAAACATTTCTGTTTTTAGGTTGTATAGGCTGGGAATCGTACCCAAAACCTTCGGCGTAACAGTCCAACGCACTAACCATTACGCCACGGTCTACTACAATAAGCTTAGCTTCTAGAATTCATCACTTTATCACATAAAGTTAAATAAAGAAAACAGCTGATAAATAAATAAAATAAATTTAAATTTAATAAAACTATAAATAATCTATACCAAAAAGAAAACTGATAGGTACTCAAAATTGAAATTAAAGGATTTAACAAAAAAATTTTAAATATCAGAATATAATGGCACTCTGAAGATACTGTCAAATTTTCCAGAAATCTTGTGATAATTTGTAAAATGTTGTCAGTATAATGATAACTGATAAGGATAACATTAAAAGCCAGTTGTTGAGTGACAAAAATACTCGGGGATTTTAGATCATTTAAATTTGCATTTTGTCAGACGTGTAGGTAAATACAGCATAAGTTGTTTCCATTTGTTGTGTTTCAAAAAACAACTGAGAAGAAATGCATTAAGCGTCTGCCCTGCTGTTAGGTAAAAAAAAATCAAATACGAATACATTTTTCCACAACTCTTCTAAACTGCAATCTCTTTTGATGTTTTGTTTGTTGTTCAATAGCATCCATTCCACACATACATAGCTTGATAGACAATAACAGTCATTTTTGCGAAGTGGCTTTTTTTAGATTTAATTCACAAAAACCATTTTATTTGAATGTTTGTAAATTTTTGTAGTACATAATGTACATAAAGTACATTATTTAAACTACAATGTCAGCTCGATCTCAAATAAGTGATATAGAATGTTATTGTTTAAGAAATATAACAAATTTTGAACTCACCAGCTCCAATAAACCCCTTAGCCATTGCTTGGGCAATCTTACCGCCTCCCAAAAATCCAACTTTTAACATTGTTGACATATTTATATTATATTTTTTTTATACGTAAGTGATAGTTTTATTTTTAATTTCTTTACTTTCTCGCAGAACAGTCGAATTATGAATACTGAAAATAATTCTAACCTTATCGCATTCTACAAGCACACATAATAATTATCAGTTGTTGTTTTTCTTGAAAGAATTTTATTGGAAGGTGTTGGTGTAGATTACATACCACACACACAAAAGTTTTAATCTTGAAATTGTTATCAATTTTTAATTTTGGCTCAGCTTAATGTTGTTTATATGTAATTACATATATCGCTCATAAAATAAATATCAACATTTAACTGAAGATCTTCATTGCTGAGAAATATTTCCAGTTCAAGTTTTGAGATTATGTATTCATATTCTCAATAATGTTGACATATTTTTTACTAACTGCGATGAAAATTAATTAAAATCCAATTTCATATCATTATTCATCTATACACTTTAATATTATTTTTTAAATCCAATTATATTTAAACTGGTCTCCCTAGTCCGGATGCTTGTTAAGTTATATACTTAAATCCCCAATATCATATTATTATTTACATATGTATGTACCTAATTTTTTTAGTTCTTACAAATTTTGTTCGCTCCCAGAATTAAAAAAACTACGTCTTTCTTGTCTGTTTCTTTCTGTTTAAAATCTTAATCCTTTGGAAAAAAACAGCTGTTACTATTCTTTTCTTTCAAGTGCAGTACTTTTCTTATTTTTAAATTAACAATTAAAGAATTATAGTTTATAATATAAAAACATGGTTTTGTATACATATAAAAAATAAACCAACAATAGTGCAAAATTTTAGACGGTTAGGTACGATGCTAAAGCATTTTTAGTATGATGCTATAGGCTAAAAACAGTATTTTCCAAATTTTAAACGAGTTAGCATCGTGTTATCTTCTTCACAACACCAAATGCCTATTTTAACATTTTTGAGTATCATATACTATCTCCAAATGTCTTTAACTTTGACAGTTAAAAATGTAAAAATTGGATATTTGCTTACTTAGTTTGCGTGAACTCTCTGTCACCCAAGTATCGTAAGAAATTTCTAAAAAAAAATAAATAAATCATGTAACGAGGGCAATGTCAATCACCACAACCACTGAATCCATCAGCTTATTCCATATTCAGAACTCTAGAATCTGTGAATCCAAACACTACTCGCTCTGCATAAATTTATTTATCTGCAGTTCTTTTTACCCACACAAATAGCAGACATATGATGTTTCCCAATGGTAGCAACATTATTTCTATTTTTTTTCTCAACAAATTTTGTATTTACCTCTCATTTCAAAATATGTATTTTTATTAGTATCCAATTTTTTCGTATGAAATGTTAAATCTCTGAACCTTAATATATGTATATACATATATGTATTACATTCAAAATAAAAAAAAATAAAAATTTCAAAATCTGACTTTATTTTTTGCATTTACCCCATTTCACCCTTTAAAATGGATAAATGATAAAAATATTAAGATATATCCTTAAAAGATAAGATTAATTTTGGGGATAGTACGAGTACGAGGCGGCAAAAAGTTTTTGCCAAAAACTGATAACGGTTTTTTGTAGAGGGGTCAAAAACAAGCATTTTTTACTATAGGAGGGGGCTAGGGGGTCAATCTCGCCCCGTTTAGGAGGTAGGTGCAATTTTAGAAAAAAATGACGTAATATAAAAAAATATTATTAAAAAAAAACAACAACACTTAAAATGATGTACTATACCGGTTTTGAAAGCCAGAAATCAGTTTTTTAATCCTAAATTTAAACAAAATTATTTATGTCAACAGTTTTTTTTTTTGAGTACAAAGGAGATTGAAATACTGCTGGTTATAAATTCATTAAATTTTCGTTAATATGAATATAATATGTAAAACGATTCATAGGCATCCAGCTTTGAAGCTTTCTTATAGGTTTTATAAGTCTCACATTCTCCAGAGAAAATGTGTTATGTGCAGGGCCGTAGCTTGAGTTGTTCGAGCCCCGGGGCAAGATCAAATTCGGGGCCCTACCTTTCAATTACTTCCTAAATATTGGTTAAATGAATTTGTTAAGTTGACAAAATTATATCTACTTACAAAAGCTTATAAAGCTTTACTTAAATCTATTTGGCGTGCTCTTCGATTTTCAATAGATAGCAATGATAATTTGCTGAATCTTTTTTGCTCCATTGTGCTTTGCAAGTAGTTTTTGAGCAATTCTTTTGATTTAAGTTTTTTTTCCTGCCTCTTCTGGGCACCACTCGTTACATTTTGCGACTTGAAATATTTATGCACAGTACATTTATTCTTATAAATTGTAATATTTATAACAAAACAAACATCAGATGGTTCAAGCCCATGAATTAAAAATTATTTTCAGATTGCAGTTGCTGGATTTTTTTCGTCAGTTGAAGTTGAGTTGAAATAACTAAGAAAGTAAGATTGAGCTGAACGAAGCTAACTTTACAAGGTTAAAACTGATTGGAAAGATACATAATGAGATCTCCGTTGGAAGCCCCTTCTAGTCGCTGCCCCGGTTGCCCCAATGGACGCTACGGCCCTGGTTATGTGTGTGGTTTATGTACCTACATCATATGCGTGAGAGGCGATGGCATTGTCCAATTTTTTATTTTTGACTGCACAAAGATGTTCAATGAACTTAATTTGCAAAGCTTTTCTTGTTAGACCTAAAATATATTTTTGGTTGCAGTGAGTGCAAGAGACTTCGTAGACACCACTTAATTGTTCCAAAGGGAGTTTGTCTTTGTCTTTTGTAGAATCCAAAGAGAACTTTAATTTGATGCTGTTAGAAAAAACCATTTGCAAGTTTAATTTCTCAAATATATTCGTTATAATTATATATTTATTTATTATATATATTTGTTACACTAGGTGCAAACATTTATACAGTGGCGTAGCGTGGTAGATGCTAGGAGGGCACAGGCCCCGGGCGGCATTTTGCTAGGGGTGGCAATTTCCCAAAATATTCGGTCGGTACTTTGATAGGAGGCGGCAATCTTCCAAAATTTTAGTCAAAATAGACGTTACAACGTTACATAGACGTGTACAAGATTTTCGTATTTTCTTTATTCATCATTTGAATCTACTTTTCTTCAAATGGATACATTTTTTATGTCTAAGGAAATTATTTAAAATTTTGCAAGCGTTTCAGTAATCGCAATTAACCTTATATGTTCAACGCTTCCGAACAATAAAAAATGCATAAAATGCTAATCTAATGCTAAGTATTTATGTGAATCGTCAAATCAAATTGAAATTGATTTCATTCATTATTAGTTTTAATCGTGGCGAACACTTCTTTCGATGATTTTCATCATGAAATTAGTATGGATTAAGTGTGAATAATATAATTATACCTACTCCAAAATAGTAAATAAAATAAATAATAATTTAATTTCATAATTTACATGCTTTCTTTACAAATAACAAAAATGACATTTCAGGATTTTAACATTAAAAATTTTCATTTAATGCAAAACTAACTTTTTCAGAAGCATTCGAAATGCTTCAAGCAAAACCGCTATACTTTTCCCACCTACCAGAAATTTTTGTTCGTTTCACCATTGAAAATAATTTTTTTTGCATAATGTAAATAATTTTTTAAGTTAAAGAAAAAATCAATTAATATAAAATGAATTACAAATAATATTTTGTACCGTTTTTAAGAATTTTAATGTAGACAAATGGCTATAGCCATTTTTACAATAGTGCAAGAGTTTTGGGAATTTTAAGCCGGAAAATTTTCCGAAGTTCTTAGAACTTGTTGCTTAAACAGAGGGTTCTTTTGAAAAAGCAGAAAAAACTCGGACAGACCTATTATGTATGTAAATTTTATTCAAAAATAGTTCTGAAAAATGTAAAAGTAGAGTAGAGTGGAAAGGACAATCAAAAAACGGGAGAATACATAAATAAAACAAGTGAAAAGGCAGGCTTTTCGAAATTATGTGCAGCTTCTAGATTTAGTTGATTTATTTTTGACCCTAAATCAAACAATAAAAATGTTTTTTGAGTTCATGAAAGTTAAAATCAAATATACCACTAACTCAATTTAATTTCCTAAAACAATCCTATTTTTTGGCGTGCTTATTTTGATGTTTGACATCAGAGATTAAAAAAAAAAAACAAAATATAAACCGTGTTTAATGTTTAAGATACAGTTTATCGTTAAGACAAGAGTAAAAGTAATTCCTTTATAACATGAACCTAAGCCAAATTTAGAACTTATCAGAGAACTATGAAAAAGCCCCAACCAAAACTCGTGTTTTTACATTATATCAAAGCTTTTGAAAAAGCGCTTACTTTTAAACGCTAATTCTGGATCGAGATAAATCGAAAAATATAGGGTTGCCAAAGGGTATATTTATGTTGGAGCTCCGATAAAAAATTCGAGCAGCAGTGATGTGATCATAGAAAAGTTTGTGTATTGTTTGTTGTTGTTTGAAGCGCTGCTGCAACATGAAACAATTTATAAACTTCTCAGCTCTTGCTCTATCGTTGCTCAACTCACTTATCGTGAAAAGTGACAAATGAATTGAATCGAATTATAATCCAAGAACTGGAGCCCACCCGCTTAAAATGATCGTTAAGTGAAACTAGTAAAAATAGATGGTCGTACCCAGAACCTTCATTTTTTAAATCATTGTGGCATACCTATTCATAGTCGATTGCCGAATTCAAGTTTTACTACACTAAAATTAACTAAAAGGTTAAATGACTCAAAGAAAACAGTTCCTATATTCATAACGAAATTGCTTTGGTTTTACTAAAATGCATTTTTTTTATTATTGAAATGACAAATAATACCTACAAACGATGATAAAATAAAATGAAAACTAAATAAATAATTCCAGTTTCAAAATAATAATAATATTCGTGTATAGGAGATGAAGCTCTTGAAGATATTTTCGAGAAATGGTTTTAGATATTGAATTAATGTTTTCGCATTGTAGCATATGTGCTACAGTAAATGCTTTTCGTTGTAAAATTCGCAGCGTACCTAATCCAAAGTTTATATAAAAAAAATTTAATTAAAATTATACTGTGACTTAGCAACATTTACCTCAACGTGTATACCTCTAAGGTACAGTAAAGTAAAGTTAGTATGTTTAAATTTTATCTGTTTGGCATGTATTTTTTTCTGTTGAAAACAAGACCTATCCATACGAGAGTAACATAAGGAATTTGACGAAAAACCCCAAAAAAAAATTGCCTATTATTTGTTTTTTCATATGAAAGAGGTCTATGGATAAAAAGGCATGTGTCCGACATTTCACTCACATCTGTGTGTAGGTAATTCATGTAAGGCATGTATGTATATGAGCCTCTTTACATTTAATCACATCGACCCTTTTTAGATTTGATGGAATAAACTTTTCAGTATATGGATTACACAGAATCCATTAAGATAAGATAAGAACATGTATCATCCCACATAATATCTACATACCACATTTATACACTATACAATAAGAGAAAATCGACGCTATCCACATTTCAACGTTTCATGCCTCATGCATAGCATATGCAAATTTTATTCGATCAATATGATGAAACAAATTAACATTAAATCAGCAAATATAGGTCACCAAATCCAATAATAATAAATTCTAATCCATTCTCCCATAGATGCCTGGAATTAGGCAAATATACGACATTAGATGATTCCAATTTCATTTTCAGTAAGCACTTAAACAAACGAATCATCCAGCTGCACATCTCAGTCCGTAGTGCATATTATCCAAATCCATCTTACGTGGCGTGGTTGCTCAAAATCGGGTATGAATATTTGATAAGACTGTGAGTATAAGTCTGTATGTAGGTAAATTTATACAAATGTATTTCGAACGTTAAGGAAAATATCCAATTGAATGTTGGTTTAAGTCTCGTAGACTGGACTTGCCTTTTATTACCCTTTTCTGTCCCTTCATATTACTGGTGTTATCCTTCTCATTTGATGGAACTCAATTCGAGTGCACAATGTGTACCTCCAGCATCCGTATCTTTGTATTTGCTCCTTTTCGATCTCATTCTAAATTTATTCGTTCTCTAGTCCAATTATATTTACAAATAGCAGCATACTAAACTACACATATATATCTTTCTACGTATTATGTAATATGTATGTATACATATACATTATCCATACATACATACATATGTAGAAATTTAGCAGGATTTTGATTAGAAATCCAGGCCAAAATACGAACACCTAACTATATACTTTACATACCTACCTTCGTAGCACACAATCAGCATCTTTCTTACGTGATGGTCGACGTTGAGGGTGATGTGATGAGTATGTATGATCTGTCACTATTTGAGAATTTGGGCAAAGGCTATATAGCAACTGAAAAGGTACATAAGTTGGGTGGGTCATTCGCACAATCATCATTCAAACGTGTATCGTAACTAAAATTTAGATGAGACCATCTGTCATATTTTGCTAAAGAGGATTAGCCACGAGGAGTACATATAATCTAGTGCCAACCGGTACAAAGCCAAATTGCATGCTGTGAAAGTCCTACCTTTTGCGTCCAATTCGCGATAGGTGGCGTAAATAAATCATTTCTACTTTACGTAGCATTTAGTCTTTAAGGGGCGATTTTACAAATGAGGCATTCCGTATAAAAGGCTTATTCCTCAATTTTAAAAAAATAAATATTAAATTAAAAATTTTAAAATCTTTAGAAGAATGAAAATAAACACCCAATTTAGAAACAAGAGGCAGAAGCTAACAGATATGAGATTTTTTTATATACGAAACATTATTCTAAGTATAAAGGTGATGTTTATTGTGTTAGGTAGCTTCTAAATTTCGCATTAAAGAATGAGCTAATCAGCTAACTTCAGGTTTCTCAAAATTAAAAGACATAATACAAAATAAAGAAATGCAAATAGAATTTAAATGAAAAATCTTCGCAATCGTTTATCAGGTCAGATATTAATAATGAGAGTAGTTTACAAAAGATGTCGCAGCAGGAATGAAGTTTGGAAATTTTACGGAAAGGTAAAATGAACCTCTCAATGTAACAAAATTCGAACAGAATGCTGTAATGACCTTCAAGGGATCATCGTAGTAGAATCAGAGTCGATGATGATGATATGGACAAATCATTTCTGCAAACTGTATGACGGTGATGATGAATTAAATTTCAAGCAGATTGGTACGTTCAACATAGACGACTACACCTGTAGATACAAAATTACGTCCCTCGCTTCTGGAGCCAATAGCTGCACAGTCTCTGAGTCATATGACTTTTTTAACATCTTTCTTGAAAAAACAGCGGACAACACTAGAAGCATAGGCGCAAAATTTTAAACAACCTATTGTTAAGGGCTTAGCATATAACTATTTAGCAATTCGCTAAACATTTAGTAATTTACTAGCTCTTCGGAAATTTTAATCCTTTTTTGTCATTTTACTAACTAGTAAAATACTAATTCCCTTTCATTAAAAATGGTGCATCTAAACACGTCCAAACAATGACAGTTCTTGAAAGAAAAACAAAGTAAACATACCTAAACCTAGGGAACGGACCTAATAATTTGATTTACCACTGGCCAGATACGCTCCAAAATCTTTTTCAATTTTCTTAATTTTTGCCATCATGAAGAAAAATTTAAATCATTTTGGAGTGTACCTGACCAACCATAAACCGTACAGGGATGGTTGATCCCTTTTTGGAATCAGATCCTCCATTGGCTTCAGGCTTCAGTAACACTTGATGTTTTCCGAAAACATTTTATTTCATTTTATTTACTTTGAAAAACAATTAGCACACGAATCATAAAAAAAACAATTTAACTCTTTGCCAACAATTTTTTTTCGAGGAAAATTACAGATTTCATATGGATTTAGCAAGTTACTAAAAGTTAAAGTAGCCATTTTCCGATTTTAACTTTAGTAAAATGTTAAGAGATAGTAAGTTGCTAAAATCGTTTAAAATTAGCTAAATCTTCTTTTTAACTTAGCAACTTACTAAAATGGCTTTAACATTTTACTAAATCGTTTAAAATTTTGCGCCATACTCTTTTAAATGTCCCAATTACTCGCATAATATGTCAACGATTCTAAAATAATTTAAAGAAAATAGCGCTGTTCTAAGTATTGAAACGGAAGCGAAGAATATGGATTTAAAAAAATAAGTTTTTACTCTTTTTCATTTAAATTAAGTAGCAAAGCCAAAAAATATAAAAAACACTACACGACAAAATAGAAATTGTTACAACTAATTAGGAAATAGTTAACAACAAATTATTAATTATTAAGCCTAGAAAGCACAACCTATAGTGGGTTGGATGCTGTTGGTATTAAATTTCCTTATTCTTTTTTTATTTTTATTGAAACAACCATGGGAGTGAAACAAGGGATTTAGTCGTCCTCAGAGACAGTTGAATGCCTGCAACTTATGATCAACAGATTAGAAATTTATTGTAAGAGTTGGAACTTGTCAGTTAACCTGAAAAAATCTAAAATGATGATTATAAGAAGTAGTGGAGGCAGGTATTCACGCATGGAAAAGTGGACGTTTCAGGGGGAGGACATCGAAATTGTTAAAGAATATAAATACCTTGGCGTGTTAATAACATCGAACCTAAATATGAGCAAACACCTTAAAACCAAACTAGCGGAAGCAAGGCGAGCTATTTATTCTGTTAGGGGCAACTGTGTTAATAGGCAAGCTATTTTTCGTGCAACTGCAGCCGCCATTCTTCTTTGTGGAGCACAAGTTTAGGGATATAGATTTTTCGACGTTGTAGAGAAGTTTCTCTGTCATTTCACCAAGAGGTTTCTTAGGTTACCTAACAATTCACCGAATTATATGTTGCATTTAGAGACTGGTATACCTCCTATGTTTTTGGATACACTTAACTATGTGGAAAGAGTTATGGGAATGCAAGAAAGTCGAATACTTTTGCATTTAATAACGACGGAAGTAGGTTATGTTCAAGAATGAAACAGATGAGCAACTGAAGTCAATAAAACAAAAACTCGATGAATTGCTGAAAAAATGCGGAGGAAGAATTTACGACACCTTTGTGGAGGAAGCTCAGATGTCTTAGTACAGATTATACTACAGTAAATTGAATCACTGCTTAAGCGAAAAACATACTTCTTAGTTAACAATTCCACGGAACTTATAAGCACGATCTAGTTAAGAGGAGAAATGTTAAAGCTTAACTGTATACCACATCGCCCAGAGTTACCTATTTTATACACTTTATTCAACCGAAAGGAAAGAGAAGATGTTTTCCATTTTATTCCTGTTTGTCCCATTCTAAAAGAATTTTGAGTTCATCATTTTAGAGCACATTCAGTCAAAATAGAAGAAAGGTCAAATTCCTAAACGCAAGACTTGCGCAAACTATGCTAAGCAGACAGTTTTAAAATGCAAAAGTAAACATCCCTGCACAGCAGATTGTCCCAAAATGTAGTAGATTTTTGTTTTCTTGCGCAAATTCAAATGCATTTGTGCAAATGTTAAAAATATTTTGCTTTTTGCATTTGCTTTCCATGTGTTTTGCTTTGCAAATTTGCGTTTAGGAATTTGGCCAAACATTAAGAATTTTAAATGGAGAACGAGACTAGGACGTACTTACAACTACACTAAAAGCGCATCACGATATCGAAATTGCATTGTAAACGAAAATTTTTAAGAAACAAAACAGAAACCAATACTTATGTATGTAAATAAAATCGAAATTAATCCCATTGTATTAAACAATAATTATGTCAGTCTGGTAGACGGCGTTCGGCCAAACCAATAGACTTATGTCAAGAAAAGTGAATGTAAAATTTATTTAAATTTTTATTAGTCAATAAACTAACTAACTAAACTAACTTATTAGCCAAAATGATAAAGGTGTTACATTGGACCAAATGAAAAACATAAGAAATCTTGGTTCAATATGGAGTAGTATAGGTATAGTG
The DNA here is from genome assembly GCA_951394125.1 of Epistrophe eligans. NCBI lineage: Eukaryota > Metazoa > Arthropoda > Insecta > Diptera > Syrphidae > Epistrophe > Epistrophe eligans. The sequence continues at coordinate 59,123,086 of OX596028.1, forward strand.
ACACCAGGTCCATATCAAGTGAGAACAATCAGAAATGATCGATTTATTTGTTATCAGATGCAGACGAAGGTGAAGGTTTGCAAAACCACCATAAAAAGAAGCAGTTTGTAGTTTATCTATTATATTTCGTTCAATGGACAAGACCAGATAGGTATATCATTCGCAGCCAACGACAATGTTAATCGATTCAACGCAACGTTACAACGTAGCTCGCTCTGTAATTCCATTAATTTAAATTTAATTTAATTAATTCTAATATTCACACAAACATACTATGATAGACAAATGATTGCTATTTTCAATTTTTTTAATTTAAAACCTCATCATTGTCAATTTACCTTTCAAACTTGTGCTCTTGTAGCACGTGTTTTATTTTAATATTATGTATTCCCTGAAGTGAAAATTCATGAATGATGCTTAGTAATCCTTGAAAATCCTTAATTACTTTAAATTGTAATAAAAAAAAACAGAAAAAATAACCTCAAGAGAAGCAGTCAAATAAACTCACTGAAGAACACCAATGTATATTGTCATCAAAATCCGCAAAAGCAACAGTATAGCTAAGTGATTTCGTTAATTGCACACTGTTTTCTCGTAGCAGAACTAAGTCACGTATAAATAATACTGTACCTTCGTTGAATGATGAAAAGATATCAAAGCTGTAGTAAGGGTGATATCTCAGTCTCATCCATGAAGAGACAAACGATCTATTTCTATCTCATTTTTTCAATTTCGCATATTTTTTATACATATACATTACATATGTTTGTATTTTTATTCTATATATTTACATTAAAAAAGGATTTTCATGTAACCAACGCAACGTTAGTAAACTTCGTTATATTTTTCATAGAGAACGTTCTTGTAGTCAAGAAATTAACAAATTCTATTTTTATACAAATGTAAATCAAAATGACTAATTTCTACAATATAATAAAGGAAAATTAAAAATCTGTACCCGATAAATGGCGCTGAAAACGAGTTATTTACAAATTCTATTTCTATGGAGCAAAGTGACTCATATTCAAAAAATACATACATATATTTATTTAATGTCAAAAAGTTTACCTAATGAACCGAGGGGTACTATTTGTCACAATTTCAATTTTTTCAAAAATGGTGATCGTTCTAGCTTCATGTAAAGTCGAACTAATTTCTTTAGATTTTAATTATGACCAGCCAAAATATTTTGTAGTTTTATCTATCTACATATGTATATGTATATAGGTATATAAAAATTAATTGGTTTTTTTTGTTAGTGACATCAACATAACTCGGCTGAACATCAACCGATTTGCGTAAAGATTTGTTTGTTGGATTAGTATCAAGTAAGGTAAGAACACAACGGAGCCGAAAATTAAAAATTTAGACCGGAAAAGTTGGAAAATATTTAAATTGCATATTTTTAGGGGTTAATGGTGGCGGTATGTAGAGCATAGATCACAAAATAGAGGCAGGTGGAACACCAATACGTTGATTCAGTGAACATGGTTAACATCATCTGGCTTCTTCCGTCAAACATTACAACGCGATCAACGCCTGCAGATGAAGTTAACGCTTGCCTGAAAATATTATATTTATGGCGATATAAAGAAGTACAATTGACGAAAAATATGCGAGCTGCATTCCAGAATAATCAATCAGTCGATAATTTCTCAGAACAACTGTTGGCAATGGGAAATGTCGACGTTCCCGTCGACTTTTTGTGAAATCACACCATCGAAGGAAAAACTAATCAGCAAAGTATTCCCAAACATCGGCCAAAATTATTTGAACAAAGATTTGTTTAGTGAAGGCGCTATTTTAGCTGCGAAGAATAAGAACATCGATAATTTGAATTTAATTATTCAAAATCAAATAGTAGCCAAAATGTATTCGTTCAAATCGGTTGATTGATTGTGTTACAAATGATGACTAAGCTACAAGCTATCCAAGTGAATTATTGAAATCATTGGATGTACATACATACCTGGTCTACTACCGCACCATTTGGAACTCAAAGTCGGCACTATCATCATTATGCTGCGCAATCTGAACCAACTGAAACTTTGTAATGAAACCAGGTTAACGGTAAAGAAACTGATGAACAACGTCATCCAAGCAACCATAATCAAAGGCAAATTCAAAGGCGAGTAAGTTCTCATTCCAAGAATTCCGATGAAACCGGGCGACTTCCCATTCGAGTTTTCAGTTTCTCATTAAAAGGCGAGGAAGTTTCCAGAATTCCGATAATACTTACCGACTTTCCGATCGAATCTAAACGTAGTCAGTGTTCCGTTCGATTCGCATTCGCAATGACAATCAACAAATCGTAAGGCCAATGTGATGCAAATGTGTTGGAATAATTTGGAATTTCCTTGCATTTCGCAAGAACAATTTTGCGTGAGCGTGGAGTGTTCGAGAGTAGGAAAGCCATCTATCTGCATTGTTTGCTTATGCATCGGACAAAAAAACAAACACCATTTTTAATCGCAAAGCGTGTCAGTGACCTTTGTGAAATCTATTTTCGCTGTAATAGCCCAGTCCATATATTTGACTCGGAAAAAATCGCCGGAAAGATGGGTTTTGGTATATAGCATGGCGTTCTTAAGAAACTGTCAAAAGTTCGCATCGAATTTTATGGGGGATTAAAGCCCCCCCCCCAAAATGGTTTTTCAGGAATGATTTATTCAAACACAAAGCGCTTAAATAACTTAATTTAAAAATACAATTAAAAAATGAACTACTGATTTTAAGAAAAGCTATAACATAATTTTCTATTGTACCTACATAAGTGTTTCCGTTGTGTTTTTTTATATTAATTTTTCTATTTTTTTAATTTTTTTTAATTTGCCCCACCCACCCAAAGGGGCGGACATATGGAGTTGGCCAATATCTTAAAATCATATTCATAAAATGTATCAACAATTAAAAAAAAATATGCTTTTCACAAAATGCACATTTTTTTAATTAAACCGCCTCACTATAAATAGAAAAGTAAAACCATTAACTCTTCTGATTGGTTTATTTCGAAAATGGTTATTTTTATGGAAAAAAGTATAATAATTTTTTGTAGGAAATTTTCTAAGCTACAAATTAGTGCTCGACATTTTTTTCTGTACAGCAAACCATTCGGGAGTTATTCCTGAAAAACCATTCTGGAGGCCTTTAACCCGCATAAAATAATTGGAGGCGAGGACTTTTGACAGTTTCTTAAGAGCACCATATGAGGAGGCTATTTACCGAAATCCAGCTTTCCGGCGATTATTTTCTAATTATGCTGTTTAAATGGCTTTATTGACTGGGCTTTAAATAAAATGTATTGAATTTAATTCAAAAAAAGTTTCTCCACTCTTTGAAAGGTCATAAATATTTAAACGAATTTAAGGCAGAACAAAGGGTAAAAAGCAGCTTTTCAATCAGTAAAATCTTTTTTAATCAGTAATTTTTTTTTAAGAGCAAGAACGTCCGACTCAGTCGTGCATTTTATTTTTTGTTTATTTTTCGAAATAAAGCGGCGGATGAGCCACCAAAACGAATGGGAACGGAGTTTTGCTCCTTAAAACTGTTGTAGAAACGATTGAAGGAATATGTATAAGTATATCCTCCTATGATTGTTTGATTTAACTTTACCCTTATAAATAATATTAGTTATGCCATTTTTCAGATTTTTTTTTTTGCAACGCGTGCACTCTTAGTGATGAAATCAAACTCAGAATAGGAAAAAAAACGGAAATGCGGGTTAAGTGAAGCATTTTTTCACTCTTGCTCGGCACGGTATAGCGTTGGTACATTATTTGTTCCAGGTTTATACCGATGGCAAGCGACATGCACAAGATTACCTACCCTTTGAATCTAAAATAATTGTTTTCTGGTGATGTGGTCGTATACGTATGACTGACTTATGAAGGTTTCCGTTTGAAAGTCCTTTGTTTCTGACTGGATAGATGAATCTCGCTGGGTTATGAATGATGATGACGATGATGAAGAGAGTTAAAATATAAAAAGAGTAAAACAATAAAGGTGTCCGGGTGATATGGGCACTTCCTTTTACAGTAATTATACTAACCGACTGCGTTATGCCTCAGGAGGTGATTTAATTATACCTCGGTTTTATATTTTAAAAAACACGTTTTTTGTTATGTTTGCCTCACTGTATGACTGTAATGACTAATGAGTGCATTTTTTCCTACTTTTTGCGGTATTGATAAGTTTGACACTTGTAAATTGTTAAATACACGTAATTTGGTATAAAAATGGTGAAAAATTTCAAAAACTCCTCAAAAATTGTCTGTTAAATGCTTATGGGGGAGATTTTTTGAAAAAAAAACAATATCACTATTGAAACATTCTCCGCAAAATTGTATACACATTCTTCCGCATCACAGCACCGGGCACAATGATAAACTTGTTCTGAGATCCTTCAAATGTATGAAAAAATTTTGTTTTATTCCTGTAAAATATAAAAAATGTCGCCTAGTAGATTCTTACGGGAAAGTGTTAGGCATTAATGACTAAGAAAAAACAACATTATTTTTTAATGTTTAATTAATTTATTTCCAAAGACCACAAAAAACATCCATAGAGCATAAACTGTTATTTCTAGCCAAGAGCCTTATTTTTGTGGATAGCAGTGTAAGAAAATTCTCTTGCTCGCAAGCCCATTTATAATAAAAAAACAAACTGAGACCTCTGAATTTAAAACTTTTCCCTCCCATTGACTTTCCCACCCATTAGAAACAAGCTACAGAGTAGATATCTTCTATCATACCTACTCTTTCCATTTTGAAATGGAACGTGTTAAAGTGAAATGAAAACTCAATTTGCAAAGTTTGGTGATTTCTGTTTCCGTTTTTTTTTTTAGTGCGAAGGAGTCGACAGCAGGGCATAAACTTCGTTTACCTCAATAACTGTATTTAGTTGTTGCAATGTTGCCTTATTCTAAAACTTAACAACCATTTATTTTAAACTTATTATGTTATTCAGTTGGCTAGCTCAATTCGACGATTCTTCTAGTGGCAGTGAAACTTTTCCTTGCTCTACTCAACAAGTGGTTTTGTCATCCATGCCGCACTGCGAGAACATTGAGGGATGAGTCGGAATCAAAGCGGAACGTACTATAAAGGACGAACTGTTGGTTGTCGTCATAGTAGACAATAAGTGGCGTATGCATGGATCTTTTTGGGGGGCGCGGGCGGCTAAGTTTTATTTTTGATAAATTATTTTATGTTTCACTTAAACTTTGCTTTAATACGATATAATGTATAATTTTATCAACCACGTTTTTAACTATTTCAAAGTTGAAACCAAGTTTTGATTCAACGAATGCAAAAGTCAAAGTCAATGGTAGCGCAGTATATGTATGACTTCACTACAAATACAAAATATTATATGTACAATTATTAAAAATGTTTATTGTTCATAATATGGACTTATGAATTTGTTTAGATATCTTGGAATTGGAAATGCGTTTCAAGCAACGTTTAGTTTTGAAAATTCAAAGTTTGGAAAACATTGATCTTTTATTACCCTACGTTTTGTTGGCTTTTTTCATGACTCCTCAGGTTTTTTTTTTCATGTATTCTATTTTTTGAAATTTTTTTTTTGAATGGATACTGGGCCTTACTAATAACCAAATTTAGTTAATATCTAAACGAAAATCTCCAGACTTCAGAAAAATCACATACTAATAACGAATTTAGTCTCCAGGTTAGTCATTACCAAGACGTTAAAATTTAATACACGGAAATCCATGTTTAAGCTGTATACTTAACAAATAAAATGGCATTTTAATGCAAGTGTTGTTCTTTTTTTATAGTACGTAAATATGTATTAAGTACAATTTAATTCACTTTTATGTTATTTGTCGATTTCGATTGCTATATTCATGGTTTAGTTTTAAACTTCAGATATTTTGTTTTGAAGCGAAAACAAGTGGTTTTTTATTTTTTTTTTTTTATTTACTTACATATTTTCAATATTTGAGAGACTATTTGATTTTGTATGGTCTGTTTTATTTAGAACCAACCCCTGTCGTTCAAACTGAAAGTGGACAATTAAAGCTGGGCAGATAAAAATTCGACGGGCAAATTCAATCTGTAGATTTTTACAAGAAATGATGGGCATATTATGAAAGGATGTACATATGTATATGAGGAAACTCAGATATTATAAGGTGATTGGTTTAACACAAGCTATAATCAAATGTTATTTTTTCATCTCTGCTGTTCATTCTTATTAAAGGGAAACATATCGGTTCACGAAATGACGTCAAATTATGTCCCCATTTTGTTTCGCATCACAGAATGCAGCGGGAAACTTCAAGTCCTGCCAACACTGCCAGACGAGCATTTAATATCAAAATATATTAAAAGAAAAACCTTTGCTTGCTAAAGGTGGTGAACCTGAAGCAAAATAGGTAAATTAAATAAAAATCGTACCGACACTTTACATAAATCAATTCACGTACTATTAGTACAGAAATAGTTTTGCGGTAATAAAGGATACGGCAATACTTAACTGTGCTTGTTTTTTTGTATTTGTCTGTGCCACGATTGGTTAATCTTTTGGAAATTGTAGTAGATTCAAGAAAAGTGTGAGGATTTGTTAACGAGAAGGTTAAATTGGTTATTAGTATGATTCAGTTTAAGCTCCACACTATATTTTAACCATGCATCTTACTAATAGTCGACATTAGTGCTTGGTTATTAGTAAGCTCAAATAACAAACTCTCCATACCTAAGCTCTCGAAATCTGAAAAAAACTCTCATAACACTCTTTTATATCCCATTGCTATACATATGAACTATTATCTTGTTATGAAACTTAAAATGTTCTCATAGCTTTTTTATTTTAAGACTCAAACTCTTTTCTCTCTTCAAAATACTCAAATCTTATATCTAAATCAATTTTTCTTCTTGCAATAGGATTTTATGAACTTATAGTCTTATAAGAATCCTTTTGTGAAACTTCAGCTCTAAACATATGTTCGTAGACTTCATAATCCCACAACAACACAACACATATATAAAGTTTTAGTCATTCTATACTTCTATGAAAACCCTTACAGGATCTGCCTGTAATACCTCCTATATCAAGAATATCGGGAGTTGAAATACCAAAATTTTTGCAATAGGATGCTATACTCTGTTCAATTTGAATATGCAGTACACACACTGATGCCTGCTGATGTTTGCAATTAAATAATTTATCGTTTCTGGCATTCGATCACAAACGATTTGATTTTTTAAACCTGGACACGGTTCTTTTAAGATTGAATGGACAAAAAAAATCTTATCTATTTATGATTATGTTATTGTTAAAAAAAAAAAAAACAAACTGATGTGAACGCATTTTAAATATACTACATTTATTTTTTTCTTTTGTTTTTGATTGTCTTTAAATTGTTTTCTTTCTTTTTCTAGTATCAATTACATATCGTACATCGCTTCTTAAAGGTGTTGGCCGTTGTTAAAACTATTTTTATCCTATTATTTTGTAAACTACAGAATTTCTATTTTTAAATTCAATGATCGATTTAATAGTGCAAAAACTATACTTAGCTAAAATATGCGTTTTTCCAAGATATTAAAAAAGCAGTTACTTTAGTTCGTGAGATGAGAATATATGACAAAAATACGTTGGGGGCAATCCAAACGCTTGGGGGCAAAGCCTTTCCCTAGCCCCTGGGTTGCTACGACACTGAAAAAGACGTGCTGGGGATGGCATGTAAAGTCCCGAAATGCATCAATTGACGTTTGTGGTTCATTTCCAATAACCTTTTGATGAAAAAGTAAGAATAATTGAGCAAAAATAAAGTGAAGTCTTTGAAGTCATTAAGGCGTTTTGACTTAATAATCGTTGTAAACTTGTGAGCAGTACATAATCACCAAGAAGCTTCGTGTGCAGAAGGCTTACGACTTTTGTATTATGTGAACTGATCTAAATGTAAATTGGAATCTGATCAAAAATATTTTTGTTCTTACAAATTTCACAAACAAAATATAATCAGCTTGAATCATTTATTTTATTTTAAAGCTCTGCTCTGTTCAACAAAAAATTATCAGTACATGGAAGATAGGACGTTTGCCTCTCACTCTGGTTGCATTGGCTTGCATCAATAGGTTTCCGTATAGCTAATTTACATTATTAATCGCCGCTTTTCCTTCGGCTTCCGATTTATTTTTAATAAGGCCATAAAATGTGTTTGTTGCCTCAACAATTTGCTGCTATTTTTCCGCACTTAGATCCTTTGAAGATTTTATAGCCATTTGTACATAAATATGTAATTAACACAATACTAATAATTATAAACAATATTAATTCACTTTTGATTAAACATAAAACACAATAAATATCACTACACTATAATACTAAAACGTAATTAAACGCAATATCACTTCACTATTATTTAAAAACAATATTATTCAAAATCACCTTTTCTAATGAATAATATCACGAAATGCGAATGTTTCAAAACCTCGCACAAATAACTCTTTTGTTCTCAAAGACGAAAATCCAACAAAAAACTGCATTTTAACGGATTCTCCAGAAAAAAAATTAAAAGGTTAGTAAGGACACATTTTTGGTGGATGACTTATAATAATTTAAAATTTCAATAATTAACTATTTCTGGTTAGTTAGATTTAAAAATAGCTCAAACATTTCAAATATGGATTTGAACACACTAAGGCTGCCATTCATATTTTTTTATTTTTCGCATGGATTTCCTTATATGAATATTTGGGAATTTAGTATATTCGGAGTCTAGGGTAAGGTAACAAGATCGGGATTCCTAATTTTTGCTATTGCGATTTTTACCGGTTCCCCGTGACAAAAGCGGATGTTTGCACATCTTCACCAAACAATGTTCTTTGTAGACTTGTTTGCTAGAAAAGAAACATGTTTACAACTGAGTGTTTTTTTTTTTTAATGAGACATTAAAACTTTAGTTAAAATGAGCATATTGAACATATTAAACTAAGCACTAATATGATGATCGGGTTGGTCCAAAAGCTCTTACTCGGGTGTATTAAAACTCAAAGTTGCTTACCTTCTACACACAAAACCCTTATTTAATAAAAATAATAAATTTTTAAATTTAATATTTTTTTAAAATAATTGTGTTGCTTGTAGGAAAAAGAACGATAGGATTATCTGATGAAATTACAAAACCCAATCCACCCGTAGGTGCTCGTATTTTAATATGTTACTTTTTGCATATTCAAATTCAGGCAAAAGTAACATAAGAGCGGCAGCATCTAGATAAATCGCGTCCTTGCTTTATTCCTGAATTGCCTACGACAAAAAGCTACTTCACGTAATTAAATCCACTTTGTTAGTATAATCATTCCCGTCAGGTCTTCATTATGATATAACAATTGAAGTAGGCTTCTACAGGGTTTTCTGGCGTGGTACTCAAAGAACTGCTCGAGTTCAAGTACACAACGACGATGATGACGGTGGCGATGATGACGACGATGACTATGAGTCCTTAATGCATTCCTACTTTTCATCATTATCCTTTTCGTAGCAATCAAAATCATCGTCATCATCATCCGCTTCAACTCGGAATGTAATCATCCCAGGCACTAAGCACATCTTTGCCAACCCACATTCTTAACGTTATGCCTAGACCAACTCCAGTGCCCAGCTTTTTCCCTTCTCACCTAATTCAAGTACATATAATCATCATGATGGAAATCGAGAAGAGCACTTTATCTTTTTAGTTTAAATAGAATATTTCGCTTAAAGTTCCTTTTTCATTAACGGTACCTTTCAGAGTGCGGGAATATACTTCTAACAAGAAAAAAAAAATAAAATAATCTAAGACTAGGGCTGTGTGATTCTGTTTCGATGGTTTGGTGTCTTTCGGGGGATTGTGCTTAGTGTTTGATTCTGTTCTTTGGGGCCACTTAAGTCTGTCCGTCTCCCAAACTCCATCAAGCCTTCTATATCCATTGAGTTTATCTATTATCCTGTGAACCAAATTTGAATATCTTAAGTGCAGACGGTACTTCTCATGAATAAATGATAAGTGAAACACTAGCATTCTCCCTTTTTATTTTTATCATCATCTTCATCACTTTACTTTGGGTTAGTATTCATATCGTTTTTTCTGTTTCCTTATTCATTAGTGTAGTTCCATTCCCGTCCTTCTTATTGCCCTCGTCCATAATGTTGCTAAAATTGTAATGGACTCTGAAGGACAAAAAATAAAGGTCTGTGAGTTGTAATAAGGATAACACACGCAGAAAATAAGGGGACCTACAAACATTTTTTTATGTTAATGCATCCTTTATAGCGAATAATGAGAGAAGAGGACAACGAATTAAGTGACAGCTGGTATATGTATGGAACCAGTCAAAGGAAAAGTCAATTTGAATTGAATTAGCATCTTATTTTGAAAATTAAATAAATTATGTTTTTACAGTTTCAATGAATGTAATATATAATACTTATATATTATTACATTATATTGTTTAAATATATTCATACTATGGGCCAGGTATATCATATAAATTTCATTATATTGATAAAAAACAAAAATTAATTTTCTTTGCATTCAAAAAATTTGCTTCAAGCAAATAAAAATTTTTAAAAATAATTGAATTAAATATTTGTACGTGCATATGAGATCATGCAAGACATCGAATTTCGGTAGAATTATGATTTTTGATTTTAGCATTAATGAATGTTTGCATAGTACTTAAACATAGTCTTGACTGGCTAAGTCAAAATTATTGAAGTGAGTATAAAAATATTTTTTGTACACCTAATTGGTAAACTGTTTCATCCAAGAAAATACACATCGTCGTCTTGGAAAGCCATAAAAAATATGACATTCCATTTCACTGTCAAGAGTAATTTATTAAAAAAAATTACATTTGGTTGGATTTAAAAATTCAATAACAAGAAACAAATTGGACGAACCGAAAGCAAACACCTATAGTATATATGTATGTCTGAAATCAAAGCTGTCAAAACAATTTGTTTCCATCTAAAACTATTGACCGGAAATCACCGCTTTAAACGTTATAAATGTTAGAAATATGATTACAAAATTCTGTGCGCTAAACTTAGTAATCCGGAATTTGTTTTGCCATATTCGCACAACATTTTCTTTGCAAGATGCAGTACCATTGAAGTGTGTGTACTGAAAAGAATATTGCACCTGTTCAGGAGAGTGATGAAGAACATCAAAATTCATTGATTCCATCTCGTTTACAGTAGTGTTACCTCTTCCGTAAAAAAAAGTCGAGGTAGATTTGAAGAAAAAAGTGAAGTAGATTTGGAATAATCGTATTATGATGTGTAAAGATTAGACGACGCTTTTCAGAATAAAAAAGGGTAAAAAAACCAATTCGTATGATGGCTAACACGGAAGTGTGGATACATATTTTATTTGATACTAAGATTAATATAAGACACTGTTTTAGTACAAGTATAAGTATAAGTATGAGAGTAAAATGACAAGCTAGAGATGAGTAATTCTTTCAGACTTCTTATTTAATATATATTTCAAAATTTGTTGAATAACATTTTTTAAATTAATTTAACAAATAAACTCCATTTCTACCTACATGTATAAAAGACCCGTTTTCTTACTAAAATACAATTTATTTTTCCTTTAAGGTTTTGTTTTATATTAACATTAGTTTTTTATAAGAACTAGACAAGACCAGAGAGGTGCTCGTGCTAGGAGTCCAAACATAAAAGTGATCTGACTACGTTGGGTTGGAGGATCTCCTTTTATAGTCCTCGGAAGGGAGCTTTTAATAATAGTTTTTTTCTCCTTCTTGTTTCATTCATATTGGCAGCTGCCTAGTGTGTCATGGTATATGTGTGTGCTTTGAGGGTTGCTTTTCTCTGCTGTTTGGATGAGTGTTGCCACTTTATGTGTATTTGTTACACATGTATATTTTTTAAACAAATTCAATTCATATACATATGTATGTATTTGCATTCATATATATTTTTGCATATCTATTGTTTAATAACAGTTTTTCAATTAATTGAACTATAAAACTAAAAACACAAAAAATGTTTAAATATTTCTACATGTATACTTATAATAATATAGCAACACCTACTTTGTTTTTGTTTAACAGAAACAAATATCTCTGACTTTATGATCAAGTACTTAAATAATAATTTTTTGTTATAAGATAGAATATTAAAATTATTTTACTATAAGTATGTTCTTACAAACGAACACGTTATTAAAAATAAATAAAAAAATTCAGTCATTGAAAAGTCTTTATAGGAAAAAAAACAACTTAAAACTGGCGTTGGTATTGTTTCATTTTTTTGGGGTTGTACTAGAGTGAAATATTTAAAAAAAGATTTTCCTTTTTTGTAAAGTTGAAGTCGGTCGAAACAGAGATTTTTTTAAATGAATTAGATTTCAATATTTTGGGGATGGTGCGAAGCAAGAAGCAGATTAAAAAAAAAATTGAAAAAAGAATTAAATTAAAGTGGCATCACTGGTTCACAGTTGTTTGGTCTTTGTGCACAGCATAGAGTACCTATATTATCTAGAGAACCGACTTCAGCGCTTTTTCTCTTTCACCCTACAAGCTGCACTGAGAGGATTTCCTCCACAAGGCTGTATATGTGTTAGTTGCCCAACGCATTTTTAATGGAATCGCACTAACCTAGTGATAATTTAATGGATATTGGCTCAGTTTTGCTCAGTGCTCAGTTCTCCCACCAGATATGAAATACTTTTGTTAAAACTGCATTATAAACCATGTTCATACTTCTTGTAAAAAAAATCCATCGCTGGAATTTGATCTCTCTTTTACTGAGATGAAAACAAAACACAAAAACAAACCCACCGACCCTCAGTCACATCGGAGCTGCGATGATGGTGGAAACAACGCCTGCGTGTACATCTTTCTTTTCTTTTTTTCAGTAATGTTCGTATTTTTGTGTGTATCTTTTAAAATTAAAAGGATGGGGAGAGAAATTTGAAGAGAGATGCGCTATATCTACAATTCACCGACAGGGAATTTAGGAGTGTTCTCTTACTGTGCTCAAATAAAATTTGCGGGTGTTTTAGGCAAGGGGGTACGAGTCGGTTCTCTAGATAATATAGGTACTCTATGGTGCACAGTTTGGTCTGTATATTTTTTTGAGCCAATTTTGTTTTTGTTTTTCAAAAATAAGGAAAATCAGCGTATTACCATCCAACGGTATTCTCCAATTGAATTACACGAATGTCAAAGAAATGTATGGTATGTAGCGATGCCGCGAAGAAAAATAAATTGAGGGCCTTTTTGAGGGCCATTTCCAAAAAGTGCGGGCCACTACACTTCAGAGAAAATTAAAAAAAAAAAAAAAAAATAAGAAAGGTATAGGGCAACATAAATATTTATTCAATTTATTCATATATGTACATATGTACATAATACATATTAAAATTGGTAATAAAATAACAATTCACAGCTCAAAAATTTGTATTCTCTAGAAAATAGGTAATTATATTTCAGATCTTTGTATGCCTTTTCAATAACAAAAACTATGGTCTAACATCTGTTTAAATAAATGACGAATTCAGTGTCATTTTGAATGTTTTTGGAGGAAACATAATGCAACTTTTTGCGATAAAATAAGATGGGTGTGTTTCATAGAACATTTTGTTTAAGGAATACAAAAAAATAAGATATGCGGGCCATTTCTTATTGGCCCCGGGCCAAGGGCCTAAATTAAAAACAGAGGGCCAAATGGCCCGTTTGGGCACATTATGGCAACGCTGATGGTATGTTCTTTAAAATAAAATATTAGTGGATATCCCAACATACCTTCACATGTAATATTTCTTTTTTAATTCGGCCAAAACTTTTCCGTACTTTATTGCATTCAAAGGTGTAATTTTGTAATTACTTATACTGCTGGGCTGTGTGTCTTATGTTTTAGTTTTTTGCTCTGCTTTTACATACTCAACAGCTCAATCTAATCAAAAACTATAACTACAAACAGAATTTAATTTGAAAAGACCAATAAATGAGGGAAAATACCTACCCCTTTTATTATACGTGCTTTTTTTTTGTTAGGTACATAAATAACATCGACGAACGAATAAGCCCTTTTACACAACGAAGTACGTTAGCGCGTGGTTGACAATATCAGCGACAGTCAACTCTGGTATCATTATTGATTCTGTTTTCTCGTCGAATTCATTGTAGAAAATTGCTTCTGTATCTCGCTGCAACAGTCTCTTTGCATGGATGCCTGATTTAAAATTGCATCCATATAATGAAGTATGATCGATACTCGCATCGTGTTGACCGCAAATGAAATTAATTCTGTCTGGTTGCCCTGTCCTGAATGAAGCAAAATGTAAAGTCGACAGGACGAGAAGCTCCTACCATAACCAGGAAAATGCCGTGTCCTATTGCCTCTTTGCAAGTGCATGATGTCGAATTGAACAATTTTATCCCCTGGCCTTACTATAGAGTGAATGTCAGGGCCGAAAAAAAGGACTCGTAGCTCCATCAAACATCCACCAATCAAGTGACTCGTTGTTCGAGTACATGGAAAAATAGTATCAAATATTGCGGTGGGTCAAATTGCAATTTTAATGAAAAACTTCAACGATGACAACAACTTTGAAAGGTTTGCATATAAACTCAAATTGAAAACAGTGTGCAACCAAAATAAACTGTGGCCAATACCACCCTTCTTTTTCTGATGGTATAAACTATACAATACACTGCACATTGCCAATTATACAATTATAGCTGCTATGGATGTCCTGGGGTCTGAAAATTGGAATTCATGTGATCATATAAAACATTCAATTTATAAAAGGACTTAAGCATTAAGGTAATACTGCACCCGGTGGAACTGCTTTTCAACAGAATTGCGCGACACCAAACATCACTCCACGGCACTTTTTTGATATACAGATGTCCAGCACTCTAACTGCAGCGTTGCGGCAGAGCGTGGCTATCCAGATTATATTTTTTAAAAAAACACAAAATTCAATGAAATTAGGAAGACCTACAGCCATATCTACATATAAAGTAATTTTAAAGCCTTCTTAACTTTAAAATAGGTACCTCTAAATAGTTCTAAAGTGGGAAATCCATATATTCATAGGTATAATCAATTTTCACATTTAAGCAACGTTACTTAAAGGACTTCACCGCGTTTAAAGGTTATTTAAAGCCCTGTTAAATATATTTTCATATTTGAGAAGAATTATATTTGTTTATTTATTAGAGAAATTTTAGTAGAGTAACTTTTTCGTCTCATAGGAGGAAGACCTTGCGAGCGCCGATCGCATCACGGTCAAAAATCAAAAATCGAAAAAACAGCGAAATTTTCGCGTTTTTTTTTCTAGTTATTATAGTTATATTTTAGAGTTACTGTATTATGTATGCAGAGTTTTTAATTTTAATTAAAGTAGGCAATATACTAAAATGGATTTGTAATTTTATATTAAATAAATTAACTTCGTTGTTTTTTGTATTCATTTATATCAAAAGGTTCACAAATAAACAAAAGAAATACATGTGTTTACATCA
Source organism: Epistrophe eligans (assembly GCA_951394125.1). NCBI lineage: Eukaryota > Metazoa > Arthropoda > Insecta > Diptera > Syrphidae > Epistrophe > Epistrophe eligans. Next base: position 59,138,598 of record OX596028.1, read on the forward strand.
TAAAAACTCTGGTTTAATTTCTTTTGCTTTGGACTGACTATACATATATCCTCTTTTCTCTTTCCCTCATATTTGGTAATGAGCTCGTTTTTTTTTGTTTGCAAGTTGCAAAAAAGGCCTAGAAGTACATATGCAATTTGTAGGTTTGTTTGAGTTAAGTAACACAATCGTTGTTTATTTAAGTAGGTTAGGTACATACCTATATTAATGGGAAAACGATTATAGATAAGAATTTAAATTACATCATTTAAAGGCAGTTTAAATATTTAAGCACACTCAACTAAATTACCTCTGAGAGACCTTTTTAAAAAATCTATTAGATACGGCTGCTAGTTTCCAATATCTATCTAATTTTTCTCTCGTTCGTTCGATTTTTTTACCGCACTTCACCCCATAAATAATAAAATGTTGGAAATATTAACCCATAAACCCATTCCTAAAGTTTTAAACCATTGTATGTATTAAACACAAAAAGAATTTTTATTTTTCATTTCACATTTTTAATAATTTAATTTCAACCTACATATAATAATTTAGTTTTTGTTTTAGAATTTTGACAGCAAAACTTTGAAATGTTGGCTTTATGTCCAACAAATGGCGCTGTTTTTTTTAAGAAAACAAGTATATATAAACACGCGAGTAGTCGATGATTTGATGGTTATTGTAAAAAAAAAATTCAACTGACAGTTTTTTTAAGGCAAGAAAAAAGTTGATTAAGATTGTCAGTTTTACCTACAAAGTAGTTAGTAAGTTCAAACCAAATTTATTCCACTGGGGCAACAATAATATATGTATACGAATACAAAATTCCTTAACCATAATGTATTTTAAATATTTTTTATTTGATAAAAACATTGAGAAACAACATGGACTGGCGAAGTTTCAAGAAGATATCTTAGGTATGTTTGTACCTTACCATACCTAACTTAAGAAAAAAACTTAAATATTTACAAAAAAAAAATGTTGAGATGAAAACTTATATTTTTATAAATCCTAATAACCTATAATACATACCTGCCTAATCCCACTGTTTTTTTTTCTTGTTTTAAGTATGTACAAACCCGCTCGTTTTGTTTGTTGTTACTTTTCCAGCTCTTAGACTCTTACGATTCTTTTTGTCATTTTTTGTCTAGATCTGAGCTTTAACTTCACTCATAAATGGGCTAGAATTGAGAACTTGAGATCCTGTATCCTTCTTTTTTTCTGGCACTTCCTGTTGAAACTGATTTTGGTAATGGCGAAATAGATTTTAGCATCTGTTCAACGAACGGATAAGATCACAGAGAGAGTACCTCAAATGATTCTGTCGGTCCGGATGATGGTGACATTTGTAGTAATATTGTAAGAAAACATAAAAAAAACCTTAAACAGTAATTTGAATTTATTTTGTTTATTTAAAAAGAATACAAAATCTGGTTTCACTGTTCTTTTTTATTATATAAATATGTGTTGCTTTTGCTAAGTTCGCTTCGCGATGTAGCATCATACAAATCTGGCAAGCGTTGATCAGCATTTTCTAGTCACAACACCCCTTAATAGTACACACACATATACTTACCAGATTATTTGTAGGTTAAAGTCATGGGGCCGTTTGTTGATACGAAGCTTAAATATTTAAGTTTTAATGTGCTTATTTTTCATCTGATGAACTTACATTTTTATGTTTCATTCTAGCAACATAAAATTAAACCGCTTATTCGAGTAGTTCATACAACACCTTAATGTTTTAATTCTTTTTATTTTGATAATCATACTGTACACAGTTTTTTTTTGAACAAATACTCATAGAAAAGTTAAAATTACAATTAGTTAGTTAGGTTAAAAGTTGAGTTACTTTCTTAACGTTAATATTAAATTATCTATCGATAATGATCTAATTTTAGATTTAGATACATTTATGTTTATTGTTAGAGCATACAAAATACAAACTATATTTTTTTCGAATATTCAAACCATGTTATTATTTGGCTGAAATGTTTTTTTTTAATGTTAATATCGAGGCATGCATCAAAGAAAACAGATCACATTGTCTACGTCGCTGGCGAAGAAATAATAATAACAAATACGACGATGGAAACGTTTCCCGCGTGAAATATAATAATAAAAAAGTTTTTCATTTTAAAAATATAAAAATATTTATGTATCAACAAAAAATTGATATCTAAATAAATTTGTTATTACAACAATATATCTCACAACACTTTAGGTTAATAGCTTATAGAAATAAAATAAAAGTTCATCCTTTTTTTCACCAGTTACGTGATCTAAATAACAATAACAAAGTGAAAAGAAAAGAAATTTCGTAATCTTTTAATTTTTTCTTTCATGATGCCGGGGCAGTGTTTTTTTTTAATTTCCCTATGTTTATTTATTTAAAAAAAGTTAATTTATACCAATTAATAGTAGGTACTTTTTTTTAAATCTTACCTTAAAAAATATACATTAGAAACGTACATTTTTATTTGTTTTATGTATATTAACATTGGTGCTAAGTTAATAGGATGACATTAAACATAGCTTTAGTTACATCGACGTAGTTTTTGTTTGTACAGTTTTAACAAAATAAATATTGCTAAAAATTTCTGCCTACTATGCATTTTATGTGTATTAAATTGCAATACAAAATAATATATTTTTTTTTAATATCAACATTTGTTTACTTATAATAAAATTAAATTTTTTTTGGACAAAATCATTTTAATATTATTGTAAAATTGGAAAAATTAGCTCGGTAACAAAATTTAATTAATAGTCTAGTTCGTCTTAATAGTAAAATTAGAAGTCAAAACAGTATTTAAAATTTTAGGTGGTGAGATTAAGATAACTAATTATAAACAACTAACCACTAGAAGTGAACCAAGTGTTCCTCCCCTTAAATTTTTTTTGCCAAAAAGAGCTGGTCAACAAAGTTTAATTCTTCTTTTAAAATTTGAATGGTTATTCTACCTCTAGCTGCAATTTTCATGTTTTTGTTTAAATTGTACAAAAAAATTATCCAAATTTTAGTTAAAAAAATAATTTCTAATACTTATGGTAATTTATTTTATACAGTAGAGTAGGTACAGGCAATCTATTATTATTTTATTTAAACATGAATAGTGTATTCTTGGCGTTCTTGTTCCTTTTTTTCATGATACCTGCAAAGACCATAAGCATAAATGATTGATAGGTAATATAAGAAAATTTAATAACATCGCACAACATTAATATATTTTATATGATTAATTATAATTTTTTTAGCAAATCGAAGAAACAAAATTCAAAATATGGAATAACCATACTTATATTTACGATTTCAGTTAAAACCTGTTTTTAAAGTCAAAATTTTCAAATACATTTATACCTGGAAATCATTTTTTGGACTTTTCCATAATAGTAATAGAAAGTTCTATAAAAACATCGAAATAGCTGGCACGAGTACGATAACTATGGTGCCAAAAACTGATAACGTTTTTTAGTAGAGGGGTCAAGTCAAAAAAAGTATTTTTTACTATGGGAGGGGGGTCTATCTCGCCCCGTTTAAGAGGTAGGTGCAATTTAAAAAAAAGTGACTTAAAATGAAAAAAAAAAAATTAATAAAAAACACTAAACATAAAGTGCTATACCGGTTTGAAAGCCATAAATCTGTTTTTTAATGATAAATTTAAATTAAATTATTTATGTCAACAGTTTTTAAAAAAATCGCATGCAAACTCAAGATTTTGATAAAAAATGAAAAAAAAAAAGGTTAGACCAATTTTTTTTTTTCAAAATTGTCAATATTAGTATTGACCACAAATAGCCAATTCAGCACTTCATTTCACAATTTTGAAAAAAAAATTGTCGAAACTTTTTTTAAATTTCTTTTTTAATCAAAATTTTGAGTTTGCATGCGAATTTTTCAAAAACTATTGACATAAATAATTTAATTTAAATTTAGGATTAAAAAACAGATTTATGGCTTTCAAAACCGGCATAGCACTTCATTTTAAGTGTTGCCCTTGTGTTTTAATATTTTTTTTTGATTTTAAGTATTTTTTTTTTCTAAAATTGCCCCTACCTCCTAAACTGGTCGAGTTAGACACCGGCTCCCATAGTAAAAAAATGCTTGTTTTTGACCCCTCTACAAAAAACCATTATCAATTTTTGGCACCAAAGTTATCGTACTCTCCCCAAATAGCTTTACCACTAATATTTGTACTTATATTTATTTTTCTTATCCTATAAAAATAAAGCAAGTTCAAAATTGATTTCAAAGCTTCTTTTCGAAGCGATTTGCATTTAGGTATAGCTTTTTTAGAATGTTTTATCTTAAAGTTGCAGTACCATACACATTGAAGCATCATTTAAGATGATTTAATACGATGTCAAGGCATTTTTATTATGATACCGGGTTAAAAGTAGGATTTTCCAAATTTAAAATGAAATAACATCGTACTACTGTTTTTAACATTTTATTAAAGTTAAAATCACCAATTTCCTATTTTATCTTTTTAGTAGGTACCAAATGTGACTTTGATAATAACAAAGCCGATTTTTTTGAAATTGACCTTTTCCGCCAAAACAAGAAAGTAGACTTCCTCGTCCCACACGATTTTTTTCTTATTTCACTATTTTAAAGACCTTTCATTAGATATCAATATCATTTTTCAACGCCATTTATTTTGCACGTTATGAACAATTAATTGAAAAAAAAAAGCTGGAATCTTTATTTTGCAATCGGCAACTTCAAGCTTAATTAATATCTCGACTTTCCCATGAACGATTTTGAAAATATTTCACTCATATAACAAACTTAACGATACATTTCATTTGGTACTAAATTCGTTTGTGTACACTCTGAGCTAGAAATGGGCAATTCCCTTTCAAAAATATTTACGGCACATGGCAGTACAAAAATGGCGGTGCTAACTTCACGCACATGATTTAGAGCTTAAATTTTGCGTTTTGATATTTGACTTTATGAAATAACTTCTATTTTTGTAAAGTATCAAACAGGTTTTAACGTATAAGCAAAAATGTTGAAAAAGTTGACAAGTAATTTAAAAAACAATGATATTCTAATTTAACAAATAAATAAGATAAGATTCAGTTTGATTTTATTTACACATAATGACGTAATGAAGTATTTAAAAGATTTTTTAAAAAACAGACACGTTTTTTTTAATAAAAAAACATGCCAAAATTTGTTGAAAAAAGTCTTTCGGTTCAATTTTTTCAAATGCCGCGTTGTCCTTTCAAAATCCTTTTTTCAGCCGCGGAGATTTTTCAAAAGAAAAATGTTTCGAATTAATTGGAAAATGATCAATCATAAAAAGCGGCGTACGTAAAGGTTTTGTCTACAACCTGTCAATGAGATGTTTTTTAAAGTCCCACCGGATTTTTTGTCTTCTTAAAAATAAGTGAAAATGCCACAATGGGGGAGATGGTGAAGTTTTTTGAGGGTTAGATGGTGTATTCCACAAAACGATTTCTGTGAACCTATACCATCTCTGAAGTCCACGAAATTAGGATTCAAATATTTTTCATATTTTTTTATTTGTTTTTAATGAAAATTTATAGCAATAGAAATTAATATAAATAAAAAACATTTTGTGTTGAATAAAAAGAAACAAATAGATAAATAGAAATTCACATTACAAAGCAAATAAGAAATAAAATGCACGACTGGATCACACAAACTTGTTCTTATGTGCCATCACACTGTGGTTTTAAAGTCTTAATAATTTTAAAAACATTTCATCTGATAAAAGAAATTAATTAGTTATTGGAGCCTATATATAGCCTAGTTTAAGGAGGTATTATTTGAGTACATAAATATGAACAATAAATCACCGTGTTGTTCTGCACTTTGCACATATGCAAGGAATTTACAGTTTAGACTGAAAAAATGTTAAAAAATCAATAAAATTAGAAATAAATTGATTAAAAACATATATGAAATTGATTTGACACCAACGCAGAACACCCATTTTGACATATAGAATTTTTAAAAAATTATTTTGAATTTTTTTTTTTTAAATCCAAAATTTGATTTTTTGAAAATTTTTATATGCAATATTATTCAAACTTGTTAGTAGCTTTTGTGTAAAAAAAATTCTATAAAATTGGTTCAACAGGTAATGAGATAGTCGAAAACCCAAAAAATGGTTCTATGGGAGGTACCATTTAAAACCATTTTTTCAGAAATTTATTTTTTTATAAAATGGTAGCATTTTTGTAAAAAAAAATCACTGATTTTTTTTTTTAAGTTGTGGGCACGTTTTTGAGAAAAAAAAAAATTTTTGTTTTTATAAAAAAAATTTGTACTGCAGGTACCGTTATTTTTGGTCTTAAGAAAATAAAAAAAAAAAAAACGTGTGGGTGGAAGGCCTAAAAACAGCTATAGGTACCAAGTTTAAAGAAAATAGACCGACCCGTTTAGGCTCCAGCCGAACAGACAAACAGAATTGCGAGGCCCATTTTTTTCGACTTTGCTATCATCGTAATGTCAACTTTGATCAAAATCTCGAGTTCGATTTTTTTTACGAATGTATAACTTGCCATTTAGTACCATATATATCGCAAGTAAAAAATGTTCACTAACCTGATAATTTGATGTTTCTAAACAAATTTTAAAAACACAACGAAAACCACTTTTATCCCTTTTTTAAGGTCTCTTACTCACTTAGAACACAATATTCGCGACTTGCTTTTGTTCTGAATAGAATTAAAAGTTGCGGAATGGAAAACAAACGTTAAAAACACAACGAAAACCACTTTTGCCCTTTTTTTAGTTCTCTTACTCACTAAGAACACATCCGTAGCTTGCTTTTGTTCTGAATAGAATTAAAAATTGCGGAATGGAAAACAAAACAAACGTTATTGACACTAATTCTTTGTTAAATCCAAGATGGCAGCATAAGCTTCAGCACAATTTTCCCGAAAAAAAACTTCACATAAATGCTTTTAATGAACTGCTAGAGAGAATAGTGAAACAAAGTGTACAATAAAATTTTTATTATTTAAAATGTTTATTCGGACTGGGCTATACGTAACTCTATGATGATTGCTAAGAATACGAAACCTTTTTTAGGGAGCCCATTTAACGTGGCTAAAAATGTATATCGCAAATGCGCTTCATTATATATTATTTTATTTCGTTTTTTTTTCTGTTATAGTAGGTTAGGTAGGTATCTATACTTTTTTTCTTATTTTATTTATTCAGAAAGAACATATAAAAAGACGTATTAGAAATATGTACGTAATAGTGATATCGTCGTGCCCGTAAGTATTTTGTATCGTTTCGTGACAGAAGTTTTTTTTTAATTTCATGAATATTGGGTAGTGGTTGCACAGTACATTGTGAGGCGAGGGTGGGAGTGGGCGAGGTCAAAAAATTTTTAACATGTTCTTACACATTTTGTTCTTTTTTTGTGTTATACGCATCCATACATACACGTAGTTTTTTCTTTTTTTTCTCTTGCGATATCTGGTCACATTGCTTCAATTGCACAAGAAAAGTAGGTTAGGTAGGTACTCACTCAAAACATTAATTTTAATGCTACCTATTTTGAATTTAAAAAAATTAAACATCAATATTGCTTAAGGACATACATATACATTACACATTAGACAATTAAAACTTTTTAGTAAAATTATAATTGGAAATTTGTAATTGTTATACATATAAAAAATTATAAAATACAATAAATTTGGTGGCGCGAAAGCTCTTTGAGAACCAGGACCTAATGATGGCTTATAAATTTCAACCATTCCTGGCACGTGTTATTAGTCAGGAGGAATGTATATCTTCGTGCCGAGCCAAAACGGCTAATGAAGTTGTATGACCTGTCACATAGATTTTCTGGAAGATTTTTCAAATAAGCTTTCATTCCATTTGTGAAATGATTTGTTTTGCGTTTGATATTTTTACACGTCTTTAACTCTTAGCAAACTGCGTTATCGAAAAACATCATTCTAATGATCCCCTTAAGGGCATAATGAAAGAAAAGTGTACAATACATTTTTTAATGTAAATCATGGCACTCGGGGAAACATGGCAAGAACCGGCAATACAATTTTTTGAAATTTTTCAGTCCACTTTTAGTTTATAATTATAACCAATTAGTTGCTACTTTTGATTGTTTAGATCTTATAAAGTTATTTAGTTTATGAAATTCATATGTACAAAATGCACGTAAGTGAAATGTGACTCCAAGCCATAGTATAGCTAAGTTATTAAAGACTCACATTCATACAATAACAACAAATAATTGAATTGTTTCCTTTAGTTGCCTCTTTTATTAAGACTTGAACGAAAATGAAAACTCGGAATATACTGCCTTCAATATATGTGTAGGTACTGTGATATCAACCAACTTTTCGCGAAAAACTGAAGAAACTCGAGCAACTTTTTGGTTGAAGCCCAGGTCAGGTCGTTCTGTATCGCTACTCTAGGTAAGTAAGCAATATCCTTCATTATGGTGCAGAGGCTTGGAGAATTGGACACAAAGGTTACTTGTTCTCTTTGAAAGCGAAAGATCTTGATTTAAGTGTTAGTTGCATCGATAGTGCGTGGAGAATATTAAGCAAAAGGTTGTACTGGTTTTACAGCAACACGAAAATAATTATATTTAGGTATTGTATGTATGGTACCTACACAGGAAGCGTTTAGACGCTGGTACCTTTGTAGGTACAAAAACTAGATTCTAGATCTAGCAGGAGGACGCAGGTGAAGAACACACCTCAGAAAGAGTGACCAAGAACTTATTCAAAATATGGTTTATTGATTGAGACCCAGGTTAACCCCGGAAGAAGAAAAAAAGAAGAGAACACTTTTATTTTGAAAATAAATTTCTTCATTAAAACGTAAGTTGAAAGGTTTAACTTACCTTGCCAACAGTGAGGTTAATTCCTCTTTGTCCATTTTCTGTAACTGCCCATCATTATTCTCCATTACTCTCTGTACTTCTAAATCTAGTGCCAGTTGTTCTCTTTCACATTCCGCCTCACTTAACGCCCTGGAGTCTGTAAATCCTGAAGGTGGACAAAATCCCGAATCGCTAGCAACAACTCCTTTGGAAGACGCTACCGCGATTACAGAGGCTTTCTCCGAATTAACCTCACTGTCTAAACTGACGGATTTGAAGTAACAGTTGAATAAAGACAAATATGCATGTTATTACGAAGAGGGTGCCATAGAGAAGGGGAATATAAATTAGATAACATTTAAGGAAATTAAAAATTTACATTTTTTGTTTTAATTTTTGTGAATATAAAAATTACTTTTTATGACATTAATATCACTCTAATGTCAAAGAGTATACTTTTTGTATATTAAGTTCATTTGATAAAAATATTATTAAATACTTTTTTACTTAAATTAATAACGGTCAATTTCCTGACAAAGTTCTGAATTCAATTCTAAAGTTAATCCAGTAATTCTCAGTTTATTTTACAAACTAAGTTTTAAAAATATTAAGAATTCGATCAATTCTCCACTTCTTAAAATTCCCCTAGAACTCGGACTTAATCTAAATTAAAGATTCGTTTTACTGTTTCCGTAGCACTCTATTGTCTTTTTGAACGAATTTCTTACAATAATTTTTCGATTGAATTTCGTAATTGTTTTATAGTTTTATAGTTTTTTTTACACCATGTTAATTACGAGAAAAATAACTCGCGATTTCAAAAACTGATGTATCACCATTCACCCTACAGGTGGGATTAATGGTGTGCAAACAAGTAAAAATAATGATAATAATAAATAATAATAATTACAATATTCAAAAATTAATAAATTAACAAATTAATAAATAAATCTTAGTTTTTAAACAAGCAATTTTAGTATAAATTTGGTTTCTCGAGAACGACTCTAAAGATTTGGATGACATTTTCATTCTTAGTTTCTCGGAATGGGTTGGAAACATCTCTATTTCTCGGAAACGACTTAAAATACTTGAATGAAATTATTAGAGTTTGTTCTGATAAATGAGGCAAACATTTGGAAAAATGATTTAGTAAAATCCGCCCACTTTTATTCATTCTTAGTATTTCGTAAACGATTTATTTAGATGAAGTTTGTAGAGTTTGTTCCAATTAACGAGGATTTTTGTTTTTAATTAGTCTGAGTTAAAATCGCCCTCTGCCACGCCCACTTTTCTAATAAATTGGGTTCTCGGATATGGCTCGAACGATTTGAATGAAATTGAGATAAAGTGTTCTGATTACTGTTTCTTGTTTTTCATAAACGGCTCTAACGATTTGGATGAAATTTTCAGGGTTTGTTCTGATGAACGAACAAAAATTTTCTGCTGCTAGATCTGTTGCACCGAATCTTGAACACCCTTATCGATTTTAATTCTATTTCTTTTTTTGTATAATAAATTTGTTAAACTGAGTAGTAACTCCCAAATTAATTCGAAATTAATCCATCGAAGTTTTAATAATTTTATTTCGTTAAACCGAGTTTTAGGGGTTAGATAAAACTTTGTCAAGAAATTGGGCGTATACATAGGTAAATTGGTTGACTGGATAAATGTTTGCTGGGGTTTAGGTACCTGAACTACCTGTTGTTACTTCCAGGACAGATCAAATCCATAGAATGACTTTCCTTTGTATGATCAATAATCGGGTGGTTTCGGGATCCATGGGATCGATTTGCCCGTTTCTCAATTGCACCAAGATGAAGTGGTGTATTTAATCGTCGATCGACTGGTGATGACTGGTCGTTGTTCGATTCTGTACTGGAATCAGGTCGAAAAATATCTGGAAGGAAAAAGAAAGAAACATTTTATCAAAAAAAAAAAAAAAAAAAACTAAAAGCAGTGATGTAAGACTTGTACCTGCTCCCCTTGATGATTTTACAGGAACTCTGTATGTAGGCATATTGGAAAATTCAGTACTAGGACTAACACTAGTATCGGATTCCGAACCACAATGACTTGGGTCACTATTAACTCGGCTTTGGCCTTTTGTGCGGTTGCCATCACGACTTGATTTTTTCACGTGACCCTGAGAAGCTCCTGCTACCATGGTCATGGATTTACTAAGCGTTGAATCATCTATAAATTATGAGTATAAGAGCAATACAAATTAATGTTAATTAAGTACAAAATTCCAGCACTTGTACGAACATGTAGATACTACATGTTTACACATTTTAACCGTGAGTCCCGGCACTCGAACGATTTTTTTTTTATTTAAAGTCTTTCACATTTTTTTTAAACTCAAATAATTTTAGTCTATAGTTTTGTACAATGTGCTGTGCACGATTCAACGAGATTCTGTAGTATTGTTGTCATTCTAGATTTTTGTTCGGTGTGAAAATCGTATAAGAAACCTTTGTTTATTAGGTACAAGAATAGTTTGAGTGTGTGAAGTAAGCAAACCTTTTTTTGGAATTTGGTATTTTTGGAACTTGTTCCCGGTTTGTTCTGCATTGTTCTAAAATGGGGGTTTTAGACCCAAAAACTCGTTTTTGACCTAGTCCCCCTTTTTTGAAAATCAAATTTTCGAAAGTTGTTCTAGGTTGCTCTAGTCGTTCTGAAGATTATTCCAAGGCCGGGAGATGGAGGTACCTACACTCCGAAACGCGTCGCGAATTCTAATAATTAAATAATTAAATTAAGTTGTGAAAAGTATTTGAAAAATTAAAAAGTTTTAAAAAGTAAAATAAAAATTTCTTTTTTTCCCTTTTATTTAATTAATATATATTATTTTAACACAACTCGGAGACAGAAACCCCAAAATGTAAAAACCATCTGTTAACGTTTTTATTGAGTTAACAATGATTTTTAGTTGCATCAGTTGTACTCAAGCACCGTGAAGTTTTTAAAAATATTTTTTTTCACTATACTATACGCAAAAGTTAGAATGTTAGAAAAACACCGATACGCTTTTTTTTGTCTTTCCAATCTTTACAGTTACTTAACTCTTATCCAACTCAACCTGCATATAACCATTCCCCCTATTTAACTTCATACAAAAAGACATATTTTTCCAACTATTAACTTTTTAGAAAGTGAATTAGTTATAGTCTAAGATCCCGCCATAGGTCATAGGACGACCTACCCTCATCGAGTTACCGGATAAGTGGCATGCAGTTTTTTAGATAGTGTTTTAACTAACATTTTGCGAAAGGGTTACCTGGCGAAATATGGTCGAGGCATGGGATTGCCACGCTTTAAAGGTCGGTTTTTAGGTGTTAACTTAATACACTATCTAAAAAACTGCATACCACTTATCCGGTAACTCGATGAGGGTAGGTTGTCCTATGGCGGGATCTTCTACCATTATAAGTAGGTATTTCGTATTTGTTTTGGAAAAAAATCACCCAGGAAATACATTCAAATAGTACATATACTTGTTATGTTAATATATAGGTGCAACAATGCTAGTCCAAATAAATGGCGATTTTTACGCTTTTTAATTTATATTTTTTTAAATAATTTTGCATTTCGGCGACAGCTGATTTTGACACGCATACTAACTTTTCGACGATTTAAAAGTGGATATAATAGTAATTACATATAACGTTATATTCGGACTTGCATTACTTTGCTACTTAAAGGTTCTCAATAAAAAATGCTTATTGATGTTCTTTAAATCACATTTAAGACGACTCTTGCCTTCTAGGGTTAAAAAAAAAACGAAAATTGATTGTTTCGCCTTTCCTCATTTATTCAATGATTTGAATTAGGTACACTAAAAAACTATAAACTGCTACTAAATAGTATAGACTCTTTAAGGCTTCAAAATTTTAATAAAACAAAGAATATTTATCCCGAATCTAGATACAGATGGAAAAAGCATATACTGATACGAGTATATACCTTAATAGGTATGCTTTTCCTTTGTTTATAATTATAAAAAAGAGTTCAAATAGGCAATAAACTCACCATCAGTATTATAATATCGTTGCTTATGCCAACTGGATTTGGATTTAATGTGACCAAAACCCGAACTCGGTAATATTGGATAGGCAGTCGCATTCAAATTTTCGCCCTCCGGGTGACCGAACGTTTTGAATTGCATTGTGTAGTCCAATGTAGAGGGTGTTACTCCCCGTGTTGGTGTCTTTGTCGGGTTCGATGTGCTTGTTCGGCCTCCGTTAACACTGAATGTAGCATATGGCGATATCTCGTACATTTCTAAATAGAATACAAAAATACAATAAAAAAAAATCGAAATTATTTCAAGACTCAGGCAAGTTTTTATGTTCGGAATCAGCTGGATACGCGATAATCGATAATAGTATCGTCAAATAAGGAAATGAAATCCCATTTTGCGATGGGTTACATTTTTTTAATGGTATGTGTTTGGGAACACCTCCTTTTTATAAAACAAAGTGTTTAGGGTGCGGTTTTGTTTTTATTTATTAACTCTTCCACATTTCACAAATTTACAAATATGCGAGGTTAAATGCTGTTTTTTAAGACTTTTCGCTTTAATTTTTTGTATAGTTCCTACTTTCTTAGCGACAATTTTTTAAGTGTAAAATAAGTCCTCGATGATCAATATCGCGAGTCAAACCGAAAAATGAAGGCAGTTCTTTGAAAATATAGTTCCTTGCAATGTTGCGCACTGCACATAATCTCTATGCTGATAGATCACCAAAACCGGACTTTTGAGTTGCATTCGCGGCATAAAAGGTCATACATAGGTCAACCGTGAAGGTCAGGATTGTATTTTACAAAAAGTGTAAGAGGAGTAAAGTTAAATTTGCGGCGGTGGGATGAAAGTTTTAGCTTCGGGTATCAGTTATTTAACTCCTTAAGCCTAGTATGCTGCTGGTGCGAAACGAAAAATCCCATACAAAAACGACACAACGAAATCATAAACGAAAAACTTCGTAATGGTTTTCGTTTTACAGTACGCAGCATAGAGTACCTATATTATCTAGAGAACCGACTTCAACGCTTTTTCTCTTTCACCCTACAAGCTGCACTGAGAGGATTTCCTCCACAAGGCTGAATATGTGTTAGTTGCCGAATGCATTTTTAATGGAATCGCACTAACATAGTGATAATTTAATGGATATTGGCTCACTTTTGCTCAGTTCTCAGTTCTCCCAACAGAAATGAAATACTTTTTTTAAAACTGCATTATAAACCATGTTCATACTTCTTGTAAAAAAAAGTCCATCGCTGGAATTTGATCTCTCTTTTACTGAGATGAAAACAAAATACAAAAACCAACCCGCCGACCCTCAGTCACATCGGAGCTGCGATGGTGGAAACAACGCTTGCGTGCACGTCTTTCTTTTCTTTTTTTCAGTAATGTTCGTATTTTTGTACGTATCTTTCAAAATTAAAAAGATGGGGAGAGAAACTTGAAGAGAGATGCGCTATATCTACAATTCACACGAATTCACGGACAGGGAATTTAGGAGAGTGTTCTCTTACTGTGCTCAAATAAAATTTGCGGGTGTTTTAGGCAAGGAGGGTACGAGTCGGTTCTCTAGATAATATAGGTACTCTATGGTACGCAGCATAGAGTACCTATATTATCTAGAGAACCGACTCGTACCCCCCTTGCCTAGATAATATAGGTACTCTATGGTACGCAGCATAGAGTACCTATATTATCTAGAGAACCGACTCGTACCCCCCTTGCCTAAAACACCCGCAAATTTTATTTGAGCACAGTAAGAGAACACTCTTCTAAATTCCCTGTCCGTGAATTCGTGTGAATTGTAGATATAGCGCATCTCTCTTCAAATTTCTCTCCCCATCCTTTTAATTTTGAAAGATACACACAAAAATACGAAAATTACTGAAAAAAAGAAAAGAAAGACGTGCACGCAGGCGTTGTTTCCACCATCGCAGTCGCAGCTCCGATGTGACTGAGGGTCGGTGGGTTGGTTTTTGTGTTTTGTTTTCATCTCAGTAAAAGAGAGATCAAATTCCAGCGATGGACTTTTTTTACAAGAAGTATGAACATGGTTTATAATGCAGTTTAAAAAAAAGTATTTCATATCTGGTGGGAGAACTGAGAACTGAGCAAAACTGAGCCAATATCCATTAAATTATCACTAGGTTAGTGCGATTCTATTAAAAATGCATTCGGCAACTAACACATATTCAGCCTTGTGGAGAAAATCCTCTCAGTGCAGCTTGTAGGGTGAAAGAGAAAAAGCGCTGAAGTCGGTTCTCTAGATAATATAGGTACTCTATGGTACGCAGTTTGATGAGCGAAATTGATTATTGTAGCAGATTATTTGGAGAAATCTCCGCTCTTTTTTCGCACAGAATTAATTGTCCAGACCATTTATTGTGTCCGGAAAAGTGATATTTGAGTTGTATTAGTGTTTGTATATGTTGTTTCTTTCATATGCGCTTTGTTTTTGTATTTTGTTTTTGCACCCACTTTGAGTGAGTAATTTCTCGTTGTCGTTTTCGTAAGCATTTCGCTGTCGTATTGGAGACCAAGGAAAAATTTCTTCTTCTTCTCACATATATAGTTTGATAAAAGTTTTGAATATGTAGAGGGAGTGAGTAAGAAAACAACACTTTTGATACTTCGTACCGTAAATTCATAACCAATAAACATAACAAAATGAAACATACTGTATTTTAAGGAATGAACATTTAGCTACCTAAAAATGCTTATTTGGTTTCTAATTTTGACCTTGATCCGAATGTATGCTTTAAAAAAGAAGCTAAGAACAAATGTTACAACCGTCCTTCCCGGTATACCGGTTGTAACACTGTGCAAGAACGGTTGTAACACCATACCTATAAATGTAAAAAAAAAAAAAAACAAAAATGGTGCTCTAATTGCAAGTTTAATTTTTAAAAAAAATGTATACCTACGATTATTTGAAAAATAAGTTAATTCTAATAAGAAGGATCTTTTATCAACCATTATATTAAATGACGATGTCTTGTAAATATAACTTTATTTTGACTTTATTCGTAAAAATCTTATTCTTAGCTATGTATATAACCAGCTGCTGAGTAAGCAAATGCACCAAGAACTGTGTGTAGACGGTTGTAACACAAATAATTATATAAGTATTTCTGCTTGTATTATATTACAACCGTGCAAAAAAAATATGTTACAATCGTCCACCTCATACTTATTTATATAAAAAAATTATATTTAAAAGAAACAAGAATGCCGATTGAAAAAATAAAATATTTACTCCATTCGATTTAAGATAAAAAGGATTGTGGTAAGACAAATAAAAGAATTATTAATTTGTTCAAAAAATATATATAATGTACATAGCTACTGAAAAAACTCATAACAAAAAAAAATACTTTTTCACTAGATTTTCACTTTTGTTAGCACATTGAACTATTCAGACATTTGTGGGTGCATTCAGAACGTAATTGCTAATAATTTTGCATTCAATAATGAAATGAAAGAATAGTTTTCTGTAAAAATTGAATTTTACAACCGACCCACTGTTACTTTCGTGCTCACTCTCCCCTATATCTATGAGGGTGGTCCTTACAAATGTAATATTTTTATCAAACTTTGAATGTTAATAATATTAGTAATAACTGAAGGAAAAAATTAATATTTGGCAGACATTTTATCACATCATATAAGATGTATAAAAAAATTATTGCACATTGTTTTAACCGTTATTTTCTTATTTCCAAACAAAAAAATATATTTCTTTAAATTTTAAGCCAAAAGTGAGAAAACGAAATATTTAAACCTTTTTTTTGGTATACATTAAATAAGAACTATATTTGGGCCAAATGTTATAGAAATATAAAGTTGAAATTTAAAAACTATTTTTTTTTCTCATCGTACGATTTTGCTTTTAAAACAAAAATGCATGAAAATGCGAAACTTTTTATTTTTTTGCTCAACTAACAACAGTTGGAGATTACAAAACAGCGGAGACAGCCGGAGGCAACAGATAAAACTTCAATTGAAAACATTATAATGAAAAAAATACTGTACCTTTCTTAATTTGTTTTTATAAATGTTCTGTTGTATTAAATTTAAAAAAAAAATAACTGTTTTGAAAAGAGAATATGGGCTTTTTAAAAATGTATAATGTCAGAAACTTAAGAAATAATTGACTTTAAACTCTCACTTCTTATAATACGAAAAACATAAAATATCGAAATGTCATTTTAAAGTGTATTTTAAGTACCTAAAACAAAAATAATGTAAAAAAAATGATTGTGTCGTAAAAGACCTTTTTTCTAGTATATAAACTCATCATTAGATTTTTTTAAATTACGAAATTCGACAAAACAATTTTTGAGATGGTTTCATAGTACATACAATGCATATGCTTAATTAACTCGTTTTATCTTAAAAACAACTTACAGATCTAGTCAATAACTCATTTCGTAAAGTTAATTCTCGCTAAATGTTTTTGTTCCCTTTTTCAAAATTGCAACTCCTGCTACCCCAACAACATTGTTTTATAATGAGGAGAGCAACCAAACACTTGAAATTTTATGACGTTTTTACTCTCATACTTGTAAATAAATATTTTTAAATTAATCCTCGAACAAGATGCAACTACAATACCTGACTCATTTCCCTTGTCCACGGTCTTAACCGGAGATGCACTATAGACTTGCTGATTTCGTCGATTATCATGATCTTCTTTGTAGTCTCCCGGGAGTGCTCTTGATTCATATCCGTCGGAAATTGGTGCGCATAGCGTTCTTCGATGTTTTATAATCAATCCGCTGAAGCACACAATGTAGTTTTATTAGTGTAGGGTTGAAGACGAGCAACAGGCACAATATCCCAGCAGCCAAATTGAGGACGACGACGACCATCAAGAGGAGCAACAGCGCAGCGTAAGGAATTAAAAAGAAAAAAAAAGAAAACAATTTAACCCCAAAGAATATAACAATTTGGGACGTACGGTTACCATCATTGTTGCCGGAGTTAATGAAGAACTTAACCGGGAATTAGATGACGTTGGGGATAACAAGGCAAAAAGAAGGATGACGAAAAACTTCGTTTAGGTGTATTAGTCTAGCGGTGGTGGCTAAGGGATGCCAGAAAATTTTAATTAGTAGAAAGTAGACTACCTTGTAGTGTCTAGTCGGGTATCGGCGTATGTAAGTAGAATTTAACCGCACAAGTATTATTTCCTTATTAAGGATCTAATAAATCATTCTTGGGAAATTGGTTCGGGTTTTAAAGATTGGGTTTTGGAGACCTTGGGATGTGGTGCCGGATATGGTTTCCTATGGGAAAGCAAACATTTAGTTACTTACACAATAATGATGGCAATGGTAATGATGATGATGACAATCAATGTTGAAAACCAATCATTGGAAGGATTTGAATTTATTAAATTTTTGGCCAAATCAGCTTCCGATGGGAAAAAAGGCGGTGGGGGGATTTTAACACCATCTAGGCTGGATGTGGCAAAGTGATAGTGTTCTGTGGTTTTTCCGGCGTCATTTGTTGCTGATATACGCAATTGAAACCATTTAGCCGGCAGGAAATCGCAAAATATTAAATTTTCACGATTCTCTTCGGCATTGGATATGTCTGATGTAACAACTGTCCATCTGATGTCTCCTATACATTTGGAGTATGCGGTAGGAATAGATAAAACCCAAAATGTTATTCATGGAGTATTAATGTTAATTGTGGTTTTTGTTAAACTATATAAAATATTTCCATACTCTTAAGCTAAAGGTGTATAATATATGAAGAAACGGAAAGCTGAAATATTAACTAAAAAGAAAAACTGTTTTTCCTATGGATGGACCTAGGCCCCTGTGTTTATATTGTAGGAAACCACTTATGGGCACAAGGACTAAAAAATTTTCTAAACAAGTTTTCTAAATTTTTCGAAGTAATTCCCAGAAAAGTATGACAAACTTTAATCGTCATAGGTATTATTTACTCGATTAATCCAGATTAAAACTTTAATCCGAAAATAAATTAATTGAATTTAAATTAATTTACATCCGGATTTTAGTTTCAATCCGAATTAATCGAGTGAATAATATGGCACTACAAATTTTGTCTTTGAATTTTATGACATTTATTTTGATTTTTATGTTTGGCACTAATGATAAAAATTCCATAATTTTTATCTAATAATTCAATAAACTTCTGTTTTTGAATTTGTTTGAAGATAGTCCTATATTGATTGAAATGACATTTAATAGATCTTAAACTAAAGTTTAGAAAAACAAAGCAAACGGCTATGAATAGGTACACCAATATGTTAAAACAAAAATATTGTGAATTAAAATGATAGAAAACAATAATATTTTTTTTTGCGATTACTGGATGCAGGATATTTACAAAAAAATTTTTTGCTATGCATTTTTAGGGATCGAAAATAACAGACATATTTAATTCACCAATTTTACTTTGGTCTTGGTCTGCGTTTTATGTAAACAAAAATTATTTAGGCCTTTGGTTGTTAAATTTCATTTGATTTCAAGAATAACTTTAAGCTGTTGGCTTATTTCATAAAAAAAAAAATGAAGAGAAATAAGCAACCTTAAACAGAAATTATGTATTTTTCTTTATTTTCAAGTACATAAATAAATATGTAAATATAAAAAAAGTGCGAGTGCCGTGACTCACGGTTAAGATGTGTAAACATCAAATTAAATATTCAACTGCTGGTTTTACATCACAGAACGCGACGAGTTCGAACTGTCAACCAAATTTCAACCCAAACTCAACTCGATCTTTCGATTTAGTTTGAAGTACGAACGAACGTACCCAATATTGAACGTATCCAATTTACATCAACATATAGTAACGTTTAAGATCGCAATGCAATGTGCTACATAAATTTCCACGTTTTTAGTTTACCCTACCGCCGCCGGTATAGATGTTTTCACATCATAAAAATTATTTCACTCAAAAATAGTGACAAATAAAGGGTGTTTACTGTTTATGTAAAAAAGCCATTGAATGTAAGCTGGAGGTGACGAAGTTCTCATGAGTACTTTGCTACAGAATTGATTTCCCTACAAATTTCATCTACTCGCACATAAGAGCAGGAGCAATTGGTAGTACTAGATTGTTGTTTGCATCTAGATGGTTGTATGTAACAGTATTTCCAGCTTAGCTAACTGATCATTTTCATTTAATGAAAATCGATGATAATCGATTATGATTTTTTTGACCAGTGGGTCAACAAAAACACAATGTATTTTTATATATATAAAAACTAAGTTGATAGTTTGTGTGTATACGTGTAACTCATGTAATTATCAATCAATTTACTTGGTTTTTCTTTTAAACTATGTATTCAGAAAATCAATGAGAACAAAATAAAAAAAATGCAAAAAATAAATGTATTTCGCTCATTTGCGAATTTCATAATTTCTTGGAATTTTGCAGAGAGAAAAAAATGTTGTTATTCGTGTAAATATGTACTTATCATTATTCTCTATCATTTCAATTTTGGCGACGATCATCAAGTGTTTTCTTTTTTTTTTATAAGAAAAAAGTGACAAAATTACAAGAAATCAAGACAAATATTTTTAATCGATATAAATTTAATTGAATTTTTGACGAAATAAATTTTTTATTGAAAATTTAAATTTAATTAAATTAAAATAATTAAAATAAATTGACATCGTTTGTTCATTGTAATTATCAATCAATTTACTTGGTTTTTCTTTTAAACTATGTATTCAGAAAATCAATGAGAACAAAATAAAAAAAATGCAAAAAATAAATGTATTTCGCTCATTTGCGAATTTCATAATTTCTTGGAATTTTGCAGAGAGAAAAAAATGTTGTTATTCGTGTAAATATGTACTTATCATTATTCTCTATCATTTCAATTTTGGCGACGATCATCAAGTGTTTTCTTTTTTTTTTATAAGAAAAAAGTGACAAAATTACAAGAAATCAAGACAAATATTTTTAATCGATATAAATTTAATTGAATTTTTGACGAAATAAATTTTTTATTGAAAATTTAAATTTAATTAAATTAAAATAATTAAAATAAAATGACATCATTTGTTCATTTTTTGGTTATAAGGAACAGCGTTAAAATATACACTGACACATGTTTGGTTGAGCGAAAGAGCTATATTGGCGGCAAAAAACAAAGACGTTGGAACAATTAATGAGGAAATTTTAAAAGAGATACCCGGAGAAATGTTCATATTCAAGTCAGTCGATACCGTTATGAATGAAGATGAGGTGGTCAATCATCCCAGAGAATTTTTAAATTCATTTTCATTGGATTTACCAGGTCTGCCACCGGTTATATTGCAATTGAAAGTTGGAGCATCGATTATCATGCTTCGTAATATCTACTAACCAATTGTACAACTCTTGCGGTTAAGAAGCTAAAGACTAACGTTATTGAAGGTGTTTTAATTCCACGTATCCTGATGATACCAACCAACAGACATGTAGTTTCCAGTACGACTGGCTTTTGCAATGACCATCAATAAAGCGCAGGGACAATCTTTGCAAGCGTATGGTTTGAATTTGGATAATAATTGTTTCTCACATGGACATTTGTATGTAGCCTCTTCACGTATAGGGAAACCTGCTGATTTGTCTTACAATAAAGTCATTTGACAGAAAAAAAGAAATGCTTTCTAATTAAGCAAAAAAATAAAGTAAACGTCTAGTGAAGCGGACAAGGTACCTTCCGCTAGTACAAATTTCAGAGTCAGCTTAGAAAATATTCGGAAAAAATAGAAATAACGAATTAATGCATCCCCTTCCTAAAGCACCCCATTTTTTGTATTGATTCTTAGTTTTCAAACTATCTACAATTAGTGCCCTCAAATTTAGAAGATAATAATGGCCTCAACAATTTTAAGGTGTCTCTTAACGACACTAGATAAATACTTATTTTATAAAACAATTCTTAGAAGTTCTATTGACAACCATTTATAACGCACAATACAAAATTAAAATCTCCAAATAAGATTTTTCTTTCAGCGATAAGTATAGTAACCGGTTGACCATAAACTTAAAAAAATCGAAAAACGTTTTCACTCTGACAGAAACCGGAATAAAATATACTTATAAACTGATCATCAACAAGTGAGAGTAATTCAAAAGTTGATTTTCATTTTAAGCTTTTCAAATAAGTGCTTATCGATCCATAAAAAAGCAGGAAGTGTTTCTGTGCGCATGGTAAGGCCCGACTAAAATTTAAAAAAAAGCGAAAAACAAAAACATATTCTAAAGTTTAATAAGGCATTTTTTTGCAAATAAAACAGAAATAAAAACTGCATTTAATAACCACAAACAAAAAAAAAACTCACCCAATGGACGATGTTCAATTGCAAAGTGACTAATTGGACACCCGCCATTGTTCCATGTTGACAACTTCAAATTAACGCACGTTGCATTGGTTGCGATTAGTTCATTGCCATTTGGAGCTTGGGAAGCTGTAAAACAAAAGACAGAGTAAATGGAAACAGAAATATACAAATGCAAATTTAATTGGAATTGCGGACGAACCTGCAGAATTAAATGTATGAATCAATTTGTGGCTTTGGAAGTCAATGACCGCGTTAAAGCAACCAATTGACATTCAATTCCAGATTCAGATCGAATTCAAATCCACCCCAACCCAAACTACACTGATAAATCAATAATAATTTAATTTAATTGAACCGCAAAATTGAGTTGTACTTCATGTATGAGTGGTAAACTTTAGGCAGGGTGCTTTCAAATGAAACTCACCTTTTCCCTTGGTCCAGACGTTAATCTCTTCACATGCCGTCCCACCATCTACAATGTTATGAGCAGACATTTTGATTATGTATTGGTTGCCGCATTTGAGGCCAGTTATTGTGTAAGCAGTATTTTCGGGCGTTAGTTCAATGGACGTCCATGTCCCTCCAACCATTCTATAAGAAATTGTGTAGCCCTGAAGGGGTGCCCCCCCGTCTTCTGGTGCATCCCAGCTCACTCGTATACTATCTGCCGATGCGTATTGGACAATTATTTGAGGGGATGCTGGTGGTTTCATTGATATAACTTGGTAATGAATTTCATCGTTGCCAAAAAGGTTATTTGCTGTACACGAGTAATTTCCGGACAGGCTACTCTCGATACCTATTTAAAAAAAAGGAAACAAAAATTCAGGTAGGCAAAGAGCAACATTGTGGAAAACTCAAAATGAAATCCAAATTTTTAGAGAGCTGGGACTCAGGGTTGTATGCAGTAATAATTTATTATTCAATTACTCATAAATTACCCATAAGATATACATATTTTTAGTTTGTAATACAAAAAATAACTAACCATAACTAATTGCATAGTACCTATTTAATTAAAAAAAAAAAAAAAATTATTAGGTACTTACTATATGGCCTCTGTGAAATTTGTAATAAAAAAACCTAATCATCCAATAAAAGATTGCAGTTTTTGTAATAAAATGTATAAATGTAATATAAATATATCGTGTGACCAGTAGTTACATATATATTTTTAATTTTAAATTATAAAGAGTAATGGACAATTAAATTTCTTTGCAAGGAGCAATGGTTTTAATTTAATTACGAATCATTCACCCCTGTTCTCAATTCCGATCGGTTATACATTTTTTTAAAAAATTATGTACCTACTTATGTATGTATTATTTTTACTGATTTCGAAAGCAAAAAAGGTTTGAATACTTGCTAACTTCAAAACACCTTTTTTAAATCCGTGCGGAAATCAATTCTTTTTATGGATGCTGTTAGGTTATCTAGCAATATTTATTTGTTTAGGTATTTATATTTATTTAGTTCATAAGATAAAAGTGGACGGCGACGCTGTGCCGCGATGACCTTTTTCATAGGAACAGTTTATGGTGTTATTTTATGACATACATACATCTGTGAACATTATGTTTTATGAACAAGGGATGCGTCGCATCGTCGTTATCCACTTTACAGCCCTAATGTTAGTTTAGTTTTATAGAAAACTAGAGATAAGATAGCTTAAGAAATGTAAATGTAGTTGTAAGTTAGGTATAAGAAATTATAATTAGAATCTTAGTGTAGTTTATGGAAAATAAAGACAGAAGTTTTTGTACCACGAAACAGTGCGGTTCGCTTTTTACGTTTTTAAATACATTTCCTTTGTGGCGGTTAAGTCTTTATTCAGATGCAATTTTTAATTTATAGCCGCAGACTCTGGTAGTTAGTGCTATTAGTTTAAGTTTATATTGTAATGTATTACATATAAATAAAGTTATAAAAATAATAATAATAATGTTTAATGTAAAAAATAAAGAAAAACAAATGAAATAAAACGTACGACTGAGTCGCATATACTCGCTATTATAACATATACGTATGTTTTAAATCCTAATCTTAAGATAAATAAGTTATAGTACTGTTTAGTAGGGTGATTAAAAAAAAAAACACCTTTCTCGAAATTCCACTGGGACCGGTTAAAATTATGAGGCTTAGATTGAAACCAAACGATTAAGACCAAAAAATTCAAAATCGAACATTATTTAGAGGTCGCTACCAGCGTTTTTTCAATATTTTTGCTTGAAAATCGGAATAACTATTTTATAACTGTTTTAATGACAAAAGCTTGAAATTTTCAGGGATTGTTTGTAATTTCATGTACTTTCTGAATATACAGTTAGACAATTAATTTTTGAAATACATTTTTTTTCTAGTTTTTTTATTTGTAACGAAAAGGAAGTGTCTACAGAAAAAAACCGCACGGGATCTGGGACTTGGTGTTAATTTCAAATTACGTCTAATTACACCGAAATCATATTTCAATGACCTAGAACCTGCCCCAAAGTTTATTTTTTGTTTAAACTCGTTTAAACAATATTTTCAAAAAAACACTATAACCTTGATGTGAAATAACTCATCTCATACTGTACAGGGTGCGTCAAAATGAATTTTTCGTACATTATTTTCTTAAGAATTTTATAACCTTTAATATTTTAATACTAAATCTAACGGTTTTTGAGTTATCACATTTTTTTCTTAATTTATAAAAACCTCTACTTTGATTTAATTTTTGGGTCACCCTGTCTAATACTGATCTTTTTCTTACCCTATTTTTTTATTAACACTGATTAATAATTAGACTAACATTCAGTAGTTAACATTTTTTTATTACATTCACCGTGTAGCTACAAATAAATAGATAACCCTAAATGGTGGTCAACATTTTTTTACTTGAAACGTTTGAAACAGCACCCTGTGTAAATATTCTGCTGCTTAATATTTTTTTTACCTTTGAAGGCTTGGCCTAATTCTGCAGTTTCTTAAAAGGTATAAAACTTATCACAACTCATCTTAGATCGAAAGTTATGACCATTTGAATACAATACAAAAATGAAAAAGCCGTTCATATAATAAACCAAAACAAACAATTTGAAATTTCCATCTATTTTAACAATTATGTTTTATTTGAATTTGTTTGAGAATAAGTTTTGATTCGATTTTAATTTTGTATTGTATTCAAATGGGCATAACTTTGGATCTGAGGTGAGTTGTTCAGAAAGTACATGAAATTAAATCCTAAAAAATTTCAAGCTTTTATCATCAAAACTCGGAAAGTTATGCAGTTTTTAACATTTGATAGTTATGCCGATTTTCAAGCAAAAATATTGAAAAAACGCTGGTAGCGACCTGTAAATGATGTTCGATTTTGAATTTTTTGGTATTAATCGTTTGGTTTCAATCTAAGCCTCATAATTTTGCCCGGTCCCGGTGGAATTTCGAGAAAGGTGTTCTTTGAATCACCCTACTGTTTAGTATATACAACTTGAATTTATGAGAGAAAATTGTTATATTAAAATTGCTTCTCATTCTCACTCAAAAGGGGAGCAAGCGAATCCAAATTTTGTTTCCTCAGAGTTTTGACAGCAAAACTGAGAAATATTGCTGAGGAATCCTGAGGGCCGATTCTGGTTCTGTGAAAAAGTGTCTCTTAAATGCAATTATCGTTCTGTGAAAAGGTTTCTCTTTTCTCTTCCCAAAATAAGAAAATTGAGAGAATTGCGCCGACTTCGCATGCACTTCAGGGGAAATGATAAGGTGGCTCGGGATCGATAATATAGTTCGTCGGAGAATTTTATTCACTGAACCAGAATCACTTTTTTGCCTCAAGTGAATCGAAAAAGTCGCATGCTAGCGAATGTGAAAATTATTTCTTCGATTCAATTTTTCACTGACCCAGAATCGGCCACCTGTTCATGTAACAGAGATTGCTGAGATCTCCGAGATCTCATTTTCCTGAAAACGCCTAATTTGTACGCCAGTTGTCAAAATACTTTTTTTGTGTGCTCGGCAGATGACAAATCTTGAAGCTGCCTTCGATAGTGTCATCTTCTTTCATCTACTTCATAGAGAATACACTAACCAGTGTATTATAGAGATCAGTGAAAAATTATCATTGATATAAACGTTAAAAATTTAAATTTATGAAACGGATGACAAACAAACCTATAAAATCACACCTACATATGTACAGTACATAAGTCTACCTATATTTCAAGAATTGAAAATATGTTTCTTATATTTCTTACATGCAGTCTGTATTGCACGGCACTAGTTAAATGGATTAGAAAGAAACGAAAAATGATGTCGCTCGCTATATGTATTATGTATGTATCTACATATAAGCTTTTGGCTCTGGTTACTAAAATATACAGATTTTTCAGAGGTAGCTTAGATCTATTTAATCATTGCAAAGGTAAAGTTCGAAGACCGTTTTTGGCTTTACTTTTTGTTACCTGTTATTGTAAAGTGCATTAAATACTGAGTAAAATCAGCTATAAATCATATAAATCCATCAAAAATTAACTGTGGAAGTAATGAATTTAAAAAAAAAAAATCCTTTTAAAGGAAATCGTTACCACCCTACTATGCACTCATTAACCCATACAACTTTTAATTTAAGGGGAATTTAAATGATATCGCTACGTTGTCTTTAAATGTATTTTGGATGTATACTTGTATAATTTTGAATACAAAGCAGACAATAGACTTAAAATATATAAGTGTATATATAGGTATAGGTAAATGTATATACTTACGATGTATTTTCAAGTTCCCTTCATTGGTAACCTCATAGAAAGGACTAAATGTCACCGGACGATCTCTTGTCAACCATCGTGCCCGAGGAGTAGGATTTCCCACAGCCAAGCATTCCAAAACCAAACCTGTTCCGACAGCCTTTCGTATTGTTTGCCCAAACGAAGCTATTCGTGCCGGTGCTGCAAAAGAAAATTATTGCAAATGTATCCTCTCATCCATTCCGCTTGGCTGCATATAAATGTGGCTTGGATCTAAGTAGCAACGTTGCTGTTCCAATAAGAGGATTAAGTATATTAAGGAAGGGTATTGTGGGACGGAAATGCGACATCGGTTTCAGGACTTCTTTATTGAGGAGCTTTTCCGAGTAAATAGGAAATTGTTTTGATCGGGCTTTTGAAATTGCATTCGAAGGTATTAGCATTTTGAGGATTTGGTCAAAATTTTATTTGTGAATAAGTTGGTATGTGTATTTTACTCATGGTTCTAACCATTTGAATTCAATTCTGACATCCTATTTGGATTTATTTAAATTTGTGGCCTTAAGGGGTCATGTATAGGAGAAGGCAGAAAAGGAAGTCATAAAATGATAGAATGAGAATGCAGCATCGCAACATTTACCTCGTGTATTTGTAGCCTGGGCGGCCACTGATGTCGGTTCACCTTCTCCCACAGATGTTGAAGCTGATACCCAAAACTCGTACATTTGGTTCTCGACTAGACCTCTGGATTCAAACGTGGTCGGATATCCGTTCTCGTCTACCCGCACCATGTGAGCTATTTCGATTCAAAAGATGTGACGATAGACATTGAATGGGAGTAGAAATTTAATTTATTAGTTTTATCATTTTTACACAAAAGACTGTTTTTATATGTATCTATTACTGGTCGGTTATATATAAGTAAAATAGGGATTTTTGCATAAGAGCATCAAAACGCTAGAGCTGCATATGTAGTTTTCCCTTAGGGGTAGGGACCATTTTTAACAACAACAAAATTAATACTGATATAATACAAAATTATTAAAAATCAACGACTACGCATATAGATAGCATGTATCTTTTGAAGGCAAAAAATCTTTTATTTTCAATCATATTTTGAAGCAATTTAACCTGGGAAAATCAAACTTTTGAATTGGAGATTGCGAAATGAAATAGGCAAAATGTTGTACCTTGTTTTATTGTCATTTAAAGTAATTTGTTTTGAGAAAAAAATATAAATGACAGTTAGCGCCCTCTGGTTGAAAAGTAAAATATTTTCTAAATACAAAATTTTAATCATTAGACGCGTTTCAGCATTCCTTGGCTTGGATGATATACTTATCAATAAGATAAACTTTAAAAGTATCTATCCAAATGTTTGCAGCCGTTTCCGATAAAAAATTGGAAGTGACTTGACTCGAGAGACAACAACAGTGTGACAGTTAATTATGATTTAAACGAACCTCTTTATGTTATGGGTCTATACTTTAACAAATTTTTGCTATGCTTCCTATGATACGTTATTATTATGATCACGCTTAGTTTAAATTATATATAAAAAAAGTAAAAATTAAATTTGTAAATATTTTTAACAACTTTGACATTATTGGGTCATATGCAAAAAGATGAGTTTAAGCTGTTTAATTATTTTTTGAGATCTTGCCTAGACTGGTATGCAAAAAAATTATATGGGCCGAGCTTGTAGATACCCATCTCACATTAAAAGCTCTATATGAGACAATTCTCGCTTTGATATGCAAAAAAGATGAGAAAATGATTGATTAGGTATATGAGATCGATCACATAAATAGTTTAGCATGTTATTTATTTTACTCAGTTTGTTATAAAAGGGTTGTAAAAATACCGTTTTACATTATTTCTTTAATAAGCAATTGAAACAAGTTGCCCTTATTATAACTAGATGTTTAGAATACAATCTGTAACAAATAGAATAAAATTAAATACTTCCAGCGAAAAATACAGATATATTTTTTTACATATTTGAGTTTTGGATCAGCATAAGAATCACAAAAACAGCTATATTTAACCTCTAAATCCTGAAAAATTTTACGAAATGAAAAGTGTTCGCAACTATTTTACAATAGCCCAAAAAAATGTAGGTAGTGGTAGTCTTAAAAGGAATATTTTTAAAGGTAAAATGAATTGGTTTTCGTCATACTGTCAGATGAAACACAATTTTGTTACAATTTTTTAAGATCTATTTAGGTAGATTTACAAATATTGCACCTCAAAACTATTTTTTTATTGTTGTCTGAACAAATATGTATGACAATTTTGTATGTATTTAATAGTTTTTGCAAAGTTTTGAGTGCCATCGAAGGATTGCAAAACTTTTGATTTTCATGCACTTCTTAATTTATAACCAAAAATATTGCAAAAGTATTAATCGGGTGGTTAGTTTTAAGAGCATGAGCGAAAAGCCTACATTTTAATATAAGAACATTATACAATAAACTAATGTATATATACCTACATATGTATATCAGTAGGTATTCAGAAAAAAAATAAAGAAAACATAAAAAAAAATTGTAAATATTTAATTTAATTCCTTAAATTTTTTCAGCATGTACCGCAGTACTTAAATAATTCGATCACAAAAAAAAACAATGAACTTAAAGCGGAGAGCTTTGAGAATTGATCTCAAGTTTGTCGAGTCAGAGCTGTTGAGACCGATCTCATTTTTTGCATACGAAACTGAGTCCGAGTTACGCTCTGCTCGATCGATCTCACATGTGAGTTTAGGCTCGTTAGCTTGGACTCAGAGATCGAACTCATCTTTTAGCAGTAGTTGAAATAAATAAATAAAAATAAATACGAATAGCTTTATTTTTTCGTATTATGTGCTTTTCATAATTCCAACTTAAAAAACATGCAAACGCATTGGTTTTCTCAGTTAAGTTTTTTTTTATGTGTACACATTCTGTTATTCATTCTTGCTTCCCGACTTATTTTTGTTCTTGACGGTTAAAACATGCTCAGATGTTTTTTTACGGTAATTTTGGTGTCACATCAATAGCCTTAAATTGAATATATATCAAAAAGTGTGATGTGATTTTTTTTTTCCAGAAAATCTAATATATTGTATTTAACCTATGCAATTGAATGTGTGGCTTTAGATAGGGTTTCAAGTATAAAAAAGTTATTCTTGATTCCCAACTTTATTTTAAAAGACATTCCAATTAATTGGTTCTCAAGGACAACTCGTTGGTAGGTTTCATAAAACAAGATGGAAAAGACTTAAGAGACCCTTTCGTGTTATTATCCTTGTTTACATCTCTTGTCAGATCAATTTTGGAAAACTCAGAAGTTACTTGAAGACCTATTTATAAAGTTCATTCTTGTCGGATTGAAAAAATTCAAACAGATTTTACGAAATATGAATATATTAAAAAAAATGGGTTGCAACTTTAACCCTAATATTTATGAGGCTAGATGTCAATTATACCTACTTGAAATAAAGTCGTCACAATCAAGAAGAGCAATTCATATTGTAATGCTTATTAGAGACTTACTATGCTACCATATTAAATGTCCATCGCTTCTTGCTTCTTAATCTATGTTCCCGCTAGGTGTATGAGAGAGATCTATAGTCTTTTTATTCCAAAGAACTCACATGACAAATTATGGAAGTAATGAAAATTTTTTAAGATCTATTGTAAATTTCAATGAAGTTCTTCAAATATTGATTTTTTAATTTTAATCGTAATAAATTAAAAAATTGAGGAATTGTACTAATTCACTTTTTAATTTGCTCTTCGAGTGCTGATATCTGTTAGCTAAAATATTGCTTGTAGATAAATAAATAAATATATAGTAAAAAAAAAGACACAAACACAGTAAGATAACTACTGCCAACAACAATTCAAAATCGACTATACTTCCTAGTTGCAACATGTTCTAACCAAAATGTTTTTAAAAGTATCTATAGTATTAGATATAGGTAAGGTATATTAGCTACTAACATTTTGCTTGTCCCTTGCGGCCGGCCTCCCTTGAATATACCGTGTAGTGCGATATTACTCCGTTACGGTTCAATGGCGGTAGCCATGAAATCAAAATAGAATCGGCTGTTAGAGCCGCTGCTTTTATGGCAGAAGGTGCATCTGGAACATCATCCTCTGTCTGACAGTAGATTGGATTGCTTGCCAAGCCATCACCTGATGAAGTATACGCCAGGACTCGTATAGAATAGTTTGTTGCTTTGTGCAACGTATGCAGGTATGTCTCCAAATTGGATGTTCTTTTGATTTCCATTTTTGATGCAAAATCATCTGTGAAAGAAAAAAATATGTAAGATAAGTTTTTTGTGCATTAGGGAACACAAAAAGGATTTCAAATGGGCATCAATTTTTTAGTTTTCCCGGTTTAACTAAATTTATCTTAATGCTTGAAGCTTTTTATAATATATGTACTAATACATATATACTATTAAAATGTACGTATGATGATAATACAGTATCAAGAATTTTTGTCTGAATAAAACATGTCGGCATAGAAATATTTCATCTTCTAAACCTGTCAGCTTATATATCTTTTTATCAAAATTTCTTAAGTATCTTACCAGCATGCGTTACTTGAATTTATTGATTTTCTTAAATTAATTTGCATCATCATCTTGATATTCATTTACTGTGGAGGCCATTTCAAAATAAAAATGTCAAAGCACCCAAAACAACGTTTTTAACAGTGGCTTGGGCGTTATGGTTTTTTTTTTTTGGTATTATAAAGTTCCAATTTAAAATCAGTATTTGGTCTCTTTATCTAGGGTAATAACGTCCATAAAAATGTCAAAGCGCTCAAAAATCGACACAACGCCCAAAAACTTATCCGAAACTAATGCCACAAAGCCCAAAATCAAAGTGCCAAAACAATTTTCCAATATAATTCCCAAATTAGTAATTGTCATATCGTCCAAAAGATGTCTGTTGTTTCTAAATTTGGACATTGTGATATAATTTTCGTTTATTTTGTGCACTAAGACATTTTGAGTTTTTTAATATATCGCCCAAACTCATACATAAAAAGGAAAAAAATGTCAGGTCGCCGAAAAAATCCCATTTTAAAATACACAAAACTCCTTGAAGCATTCTGATTGCTATATAAAAAGGAACGAGGAATTTCTATTATAAAAAGGTTTGAACGTTTCTCCGCGATGGGGAGGGGGTAGTAGCGGCGCGCGTGGCGAGTGACACACGGAGCGAAAAATCAACGCGCATCGCTCGAGTTATGGTTACGGAAATATTATACATAAACGTGTTTTCTTTCAAATTTATTATTTTTGAATGAATTTTAGAAAAATTAAATAATATATTGATTGAGTCTTAATATTTAATAATAACAAATTAATAACGACGTTACATATTTGGGCGAAAAGACCTTACGTCGCGCCACCGGCTCAAAATACAATAACTGATGAAATATCTTTTAAGGAAATTATTTATTTTTGTTAGAGTGGTTACGACCACTCTTACGTTAAAAGCTCTCACCAACAACATTCAATTAAATTAAATTTATTATTACTTCTATATACATATAACATGGTACATTAAGATTATGATCTTTTATAGTACTTAGAATTATTTAATTAGAACAGTTACTTACTCTCGTTCACAATCGGTCGGTATAAAATCTTGTATCCTTGTATAATCCCACCATGAAATTGCAATAATGGCTCCAGCCACGATATTTTAAGACTCTGCGAAGACAGAGCGGTGCAGTTCACATTTTGCGGCGGCGCTTCTGGAACTATAAAATAAAAAGTGATATGTGTAAGTATTAGGTAAATTAAAGATTTATTTATTTACAGGCTACAAAAAGATAACTGTTTTTTTTATTGTTTTATTGACTTACCCCCCTCTAGAGTAGTTCCTAGCACAGCTGCACTCCAGGGACCCGAACCAAAACCGTTAAGGGCGCGCACCGTTACCGCATATCTTGTATATTTTCGGAGATTACGAATAGTTGCCTTAGTCGTGGCCCACCCACTTACAACGACAGATTTTAATGAATTATTTACGACACTTATGTAGTTGATGTTTTGCTTTTCTTCAGTGCAATTTACCGTGTACCCGAGTAGTTCTCCGTTCCAAGATTCTCTTGGAGGTATCTGATTGAATTAAGAGAATTCTATTAGCTATATTATTTTAAAGATGAAGGATTTATATAGCTATTTATTAACCAAAAGAGGTTCACTCTGAAGAGTGCAGTACACCCAATTTGGTTAAAATAAGGAGTTTTTGTTTTAGTGTTATTTTTGTCAGATAAATTCTAAAATCAATAAATCATTGTTTCATACAAAACAGAATAAAGAAGACAGATTTTTTAAAAGTTAAACTAGAATTCGATAATCAAAATTATTGGTTAACATATATTTCTAACAATACATACGAAGGGAAGGGTAAGATTAGTAAGATTTGATATTTTTAAATTCTTAGCTTCCATTTATATAAAAAAAATCAAGTTAGAAGTACTTTTTTCCAAATCAAAAAACTTAAATTTTATCGGGGTAATCTTTATTATCGTACAAAGGAACCATTCTATACATTACAGGACCGGTGAATGGTCCGCCTAAATAGTATGATATCATACTTATTTTCTCTTTAGGGCTAAGTCAACATAGATAAGCCAGCTTCTATTGAGGAATTGGAAGCCAACATTTGTTGCACGCATCATTAACCAAATACCAATTGAAATGATTGAACACTTCATCGAAACTTGGAACTTCAAAATGCATGTTAGCCGGAGTAGGTATTTTTAAAATATAAATTTAAAGAATATGGTTCTTTTTTATAATAATAAAGATTTAATATATACCTCTCAATGAACCAACTATTATTATTAACAAACCTGCCATGTGACGATAAGCTCACTTTCTCCACCAGTTTGGACCTGAACATTTGATGGCGCCTCCGTGGGGGCTTCTTCCTGCGTTTTTAGGACTATGGGTTCTGTAAACTGACTCCTTTCGATTTCATTTATTGCTTGCATTCGAATAAGGAATGTGGTGGCTGGAGTAAGACCCGAAACAATAGCATTTTCTCGTAGGTCAGTGTCGTAGCTACCAAAATGTTAACCTTAATTCCCAAATGACAAACACAAAAGCTCTTAAAAATAAACGGATACGATACCTCTTGCTGACACTCGTTGAGGGTAGGGTGGCGTTAATTATGTTGGGACCATTCCATTCGTTTTTGGCCATGCCTAGGGCTGAATGGCTCTGGAGATATTTCAACGGTTGATACTGTACAAGATAGCTGAGGACGGGAGAATTGCCATCGAAGGGTCGACGCCAGGAAAGCTTTACAGTGCGACTTCCTACTTCGAATACTTCTAAACTGGAAGGGATGTCGGGTCGCTCCTGCACGGCAAGGAATATAACTTGTTCGCTACGACCGTAGGGGTTCTCTGCTATGCATTTGTATAGACCAGAATCATGCCGGTCAGAACGGGATATAGACAACTGGGAATCAACACCCTTGTCTGTTTTCATTTCGGCAATGCTAAAGCGATAGTTGTTCAAGTCGATGCGACCGTTGTTGTGCGTCCATGAGATAGTTATGGGTTCATCGCCCTTGGCATGACATTGTACGGTGACTGGATCGTTGCGGCGGGAGGAAACATTACGTGCAGGTTGCTCGAATCGGGCAGGTTCTGTTATAATATAAATTTAACTTGTATTATAAAATGTGGTTAGTTTAAAAACTAACAAATACATAAAAGTTGAGGAAAGGTATCATGATAAAAATTTTATTGAGATTTTGTAAATTTAACAAAGGCTTACCATTCACATTAATACGAATGATTTTCTTGAGACCAGCACCGATCTCATTTGCTGCTTGACACATGTAATATCCTTCGTCCGCATCAGTTGCTAAATTGAGCACGAGAGAGTGATTTCGCATGTTGAGCGGTTTAAAGTCCTTGGATAGTTTTCCTGGATAAATATAGTTTCCACATATTATGTGTTTTGAAAAATAAAAATTTTATATATGAATCGTATGTTACTGTAAACCCTTGGAATAAATTTAAAATTTTTTTAACTTTTGCCATGTCTCTGAGATAATTTTGATGATTTACCGGTCAATCCTAGGATTTCTACGAATCCCTGGGTTTACAGTAACATATATGTATGTATTTATTTGTGTATAATAAAGCGTTATAATTTATATAAGATTCATTGAATAATAAACAAGATTATAAAAATTTTTTTTCCCAATGTTGAAGCCCAAAATGCACATAAACCTTTTAATAAATATAATACCTACTCATGGTTGTTTTAAAGGCAATTTTCCAAATAATTTATGGGTTCAGTAAAATTAAGAACTGAACATCGAATTGCAATGTTCATATTAACTTATTTTTGATAAGCGTCCATTTTGAAAAAAAAAACTTTCGACAGATGCACTGCGATTCAAAGTAAATTTGTTTGCAAAGTCTAGTATAAGTTTTAAAACATGAGTTCAGGAGATTGTCCTATTGTCATGCCAGAATTCTTCTATTTAATTCTACCTATCATTGATTGTGGAATGTGGCCTTATATTTTATCGCAAGGAGTTTATACATTTTCTTCAATGATTTTAGAAACATTGTGAAATTGAATTATTTTGTCGAGTACCTATGTACATACATACATATGTACATTTATGTATGTTGTGTTGTGAAAGACCAGTCGATTGTTTTTTTCCTTTGTACTTGCGATAAAACATAGGTAGGTACTATTATGGCAAGTAATGGATTCGTAAAAAAATTGAACTCGAGATTTTGATCAAAGATGACATTACGATGATAGCGAAGTCGAACAAAGTGGGTCTCGCAATTCTGTCTGTCTGTCTGTCCTTTAGGCTACAGATTTAACGGGTGGATCGATTTTCTTTAAACTTGGTACTTAGCGTTTTTTGGGCCTTCCCCCCACACGATTTTTTTTTTCATTTTTTTTTTAAGACCAAAAATAACAGTAGGTACCTGCCGTACAATTTTTTTTTAGCAAAAAATGAAAATCTTATTTTTCTCAAAAACGTGCCCACAACTTTAAAAAAAAAATCCAGTAATTTTTTTTACATAAAGGCAAACAAACTCTGAAAAATGGTTACAAATGGTATTTGGCATACCAAAATTAATTTTTTTTTTTTGGATTTTTAAAATAAATTTCATTTTTTTTTTTTGAGAACTTAATAATTCGAAAACTACTTAGTCGATTTTTATTAAACAGCACTTTTATTATTCTTATAGCCAAAAATAACGGTATCTCCCATACAAATGGTAAAAAACCGGTATGGAAAATATCATTTTTCTCAAAAACGACTCCTACGATTGTGATTAAAATTTTTATTTGAGCTAATATCAGTACGATCTATCATGCATGTATTATTGAAAAGAAAATTTTATAGAACCATTATTTTTTGGTTTTCGACTATCTCATTATCAGTAATTTTAATGAAATTTTTTACTCATGAGCTGCTGATAAGATCAAATAATATTGCAAAATTTTCAAAAAATCAAATTTTGGATTTAAAAAAAATAATTTCAAAATTAATTTTTGATAATTCGATATTTCGAAAATGGGTGGTTAATTTTTTTTCAAACAACAGCACACTTTTAGTATCGAATTTAATATTTTTCTTCCCATTTATACTTACGTTCCATTTCTTTGAAATATTCGCCTGGGTGTCCAAACGACCCAACGATATACGCCATTAAATGCTTGAATAAACCGATATTTCTGAAGTGCTCCGCACCGATATAACGCTGTGACATTTTTCTTTTCAATACAACACAAGAGTCACGAAAGTTTTCACGTTTTTTTTTTATCAAATGACAATGCGCACCGTCATTGCCGGTTGCATAAACGTCAAACAAACTTTCGTTCAAGTCGTTTGATTCGTTCTTTTTCTCGATAAACGATTGTTCTATTTTGTCGATCACATTCGATCAATTTTATCGAACATTAAAATATTCAAACACACTTACAAAACATTCGTTATTTTTCATTTAACAAACAAATATTCACTAGAAATAATTTATATGGTAGAACAACGTTTTCCGGGTCAGCTAGTTTTTCTATAATATTTTCATTGCAGTGTTCTCGTTTTATTAATTTTTTATTTTGCAAGTATGAATGTGTAAACTTAGGCCCTATTTCACGGAACATACATTTCATCATCATTAACACCAACACCATCAACATCATTATCATCATCAATTCATGTAAATCATACTAACCCTTGTAAATTTGAAGTGTCCCTATCTCTTTTTCTGCCTATAACAGTTTTTAATTTCTAATTATTAACCAATTTTACCCCCTATCGGGGTTGCGAATTTTTGAATGAAAAAATCTTTAAGTCACAAGTCTGTAGATGACTTGTGAATTAAAAAAATTTTATTCATAAGTTAGTTAGTGACTTATGAATTAAAAAAAATTGAATTCATCAGCTAGTTGGTAGATTGGAAATTCTTAAGCTTGTTTTGACTACATAATTATTTTGAATCTATTTTAAGCTTTCAAATCTGGTTTAGAAATCATAAAATGATCATGCCAGCTTATAAATTTTCCAATTCATAGTTTTTCTAATCAGAATTCACCCATTAGCTTATGAATTAAATTTTTTTTAATTCATAAGTCACTTAGTAGGTTTTGAATTAAATTTTTTTAATTCATAAGTCACTTCACTTACTCATGAATTACAATTTTTTAATTCATAAGTCATTAACTTGCTCATGACTTAAATTTTTTAAATTCATAAGTCACTAACTGACTTAGGAATTAAATCTTTTTTAATTCATAAGTCACTAACTAGCTTGTGAATTAAAGCCAAGCTTAAGCTAGAAAGTGACTTAAGCTTTTGCAACTCTGCCCCCTATGACCGATGTTTTGGTACGTTTTTTATTATAATTTAAAGAGGCTAAATTATCAAAGGACTATAAATGAATAAATGAATGAAAAAATTATCATAATATTTACATATAAATAGTAAATAAAATACTTAACAGAAACAATTGTTAAACAAATTAAATTAGTAAGAAAAAGAATCACTAAATTATTTTGAGGAAGGCAGCAAACAAAACAATAACAATTTTTTTTTGTGTAAAAAAATGACAAATTTTTTATAATCACTTTTGATATTCTTTTAAGGCCAGTTTGTTCACAGTGGGTTAAAAAAATTTTGTTTACCATGTACATTCGATGATTTACCAGTTGCAATATTCCTTGATTAAAGATGATCAGCTGTGAACAAATTGGCCCTAAGAGTAAAAATTTTTGCTTAGCTGCATGCAGACTCTCACAAAAGCGCGGCTACTAAATGTGTCATTTACGGTAAACAAAAGTAACAATACAAAATTTATTTTTGTTTCTTCAGTGGATTATTGAATATTCAATATCTATCCGAAACGCTCTTCATTGGCGAGTTATTTCATGTTATAAGGTTATATACATTATTAAATGAAAAAAAGGAAATAATTTTACGATGAGCTAGATTTGTCTATCTGCCTGATAGTTTCTTCGCTTTTTATTTTGCAATCCATATCTAAAAAAAAACTAACTGATGAGCTAGAGCTTAAAACTGCAGGGCAACAACTTTGTTATAATAATCTATTGGAAACATTAAAAATAAATGTAAATTATTACCCACAGTCAGTAGCAAATATTTATGTTTATTTTATATTATAAATGTGTGTAAAGAAAATTTATAAATTAAATACATAAATCTAAATCTAAATAATAAAACTGCGACAGTACACCAAATTTTTTCTTTATTATTTATATAATTTTCTCGAAGTTAAGTTGGCCTTTAGAGATCTACGTTTTTTCTCTCACTAGAGATGAAAGAAATAATTGAGAACTATAATGTATTACTTATAATATATAATTATGTACGTATACAACATTTACAAAATGTCCATCCCTAAAACGTGCACTCTACTCTACTTTAGTCCTATGGAAAAGAAATTTAAAACCCATCTTCACTCCTCTCTCCAGTGTCAACACAACGATGATGAAAACAACATATGGACGTTCGTTCAAACTCGTTTTCTTTTTTTTTTCAACAATTTTCGTTTTTTTTTTTGTGTGTATCTTTTAAAGTACAAGATACGCTCGGAGAAGAAACTTGCGCAGTAGATTTGCCAAGTGAATTGGATCACTATAAATTTATGTACTTTTGTCTAAAAGGAACTATAAGAAAGGCGATGCATAGTTTCGTGCAAACAAATTAACACACCCAATATTTGGTGAACTGCAAAATACGGAATAGAAATGCAAAAAAACTGCAAATTCCTGTTAAGGTCCCGTTAGGCTAGGTGAAAATTGTTATGCCAACTTCTCAGATGTAAAATTAACGGGTTATAACAGTCGAACATGGCATTGCACTGAAAAAGTGTGACAACGAAAAAGAGCGTACTAAGATCCCATTTATGCAATTGATTCAGCATTAAAAAATACATGGAAACGATACCCCACTCGATTTAGTTCCCAAAGGTTGAGTTTTTTATTCATTCACACTCCTCGCCCAAAAAACAATTTTTTGCATTTGGGGAATCATAAAATCAGCATTTCTAAATCAAATTTCAAATTAATGTTGATCTCAATTTTTTTAGTAAGGCACAACAGTTGCAGCTTTTTGCCATCGGAAGTCCTGATGACGTCATACATAAAAACGTTCAAGGCTGCGAGAAGAATTCCCGGCATTTTCGGATATTATTATGTCCTATATTCAGGGCCGAACCAACCATATGTGCAAGATGTACAAATGCACAGGGCGCAAAATTCTGGAGGCGCATTACCAGGAACAAGAAAATGTAATCTGATCTTGCGCAAACAAATATGTACTGCCATTTGCAAAATAACATCCATCACAACCGTGTTAAATTATTTCTTTCACACTAACTAACATCACCTACCGGGGATGCCTCAATAACAAAAAAAAAACGCATTGAAAGTCTACCTCCTAGGCAATGTGAAGAAGTCTTATGCATGTGTGTCAGTGTATGTATGTATGTATCTGTGCAAATATAAAAAAGGGCGATTTCTACAAATCTTGCACAGGGCGCAAGTTTGGCTGGGGTCGGCCCTGCCTATATTATATCGTTATATCGTGCTTAAACCTGATTTTGGACTTATTACGGGTGTACAGTCTTATTTGAATAGAGTTGCCCCGTTTTCATAGCAAAGATATAAAAATAACGAAGAGAAAAAATAATTTTTCTTACCCTCTGTTAAATCTTACCCCAAATGACTCTATATTCATTCGAATAGTCTTTTAAACATACCTTGCCCTTTAAACCATGTTATTGTAGGAATGGGATACCCTTCGGCACCACACTTTATTGATATTGTGTTTCCCAGCATAATAGCAGTATCCATTGGTTCAAATGACCAACGTGGAGCAACTAAAGTAAATAAAAGCAAATACACCCGAGTCAAAAGTTAGTCTATGTCATTTTTTAACAGTTAAACTTACCTCGAACTTGTAATTCTGCTGTAAAGTTTACTTTTGCAGCAGCATTGCTAGCAAAACATGAATATTTTCCACTATGCTTTGAGCTAATGTCCTTGAAAACTAATAACGAAAAAAATTCTTCTTTTTTTTCGGTTATCTGAGGGTAAAAAGAGTTAACAAAAAAAAAAGAAGAAAACATTAACAAGGACACAACGTGGACAACAAATCCTATTTACTTGTAAACTCATCGGTAAAGACGTATCATCTTTCTTCCAGCTAAAATATATTGGCATGTCACCTGATGAGACAGCACAGGTTATTTGTGCCCTTCCACCTTCCTGGAGATTTTTCGGAAATTTAAAGGGTTCAATTACTGGGGGACCTTTTTTATAAGTAAAGCAAATAAATTTTATTATATTGTTATATTGTTAGAAATCTGTTGTACATATTGCTTTATGTGAGAACAGGATGATACAACTAATAAACTTACTATTCACTGTTAGCTGCATATCTCTGCGCGATTCTTCTCCCGTACGACTTCGAACTATACACGTATAAAGTCCCGCATCCCTCGCTGAATCGACTTCTTTTATAACTAGGTAACCCCCTTCTTGTACCGAAGCGAGAGCATAGTGAGAATCTGAATAAAAATGCGTTAGAAATAAAATAAAACAGACAGTCAATAATGTTACTTGACGTCAATTCCTGATGTCCTTTTTCCCATCTTATCTGTTCGATTGGGTACCCAGAGAATGGACAGTGAACTGTTATATCGGCGTTAGCCACTGCTTTAATTGGCCCTATTGCACGGACATATGGAGGACCTTCAATAATATATTAAAACATGTTACTTTGGTCCATTTGCTTATATGTATACAATAAAACAGCAAAACGCTAGGTTGGAAATAAAAAAACTGTGAGTGGCGGGACTGACGGTTAAGATGTGTAAACATCAAATTAGACGATGTTTAGATTGGGAAGATTGAGTCCGTTATCACGGCAGTTGATTAGCCAGAGAAATCTGGGGTGAGAATTCTCGTAAGGCGCGAAGAAAACATAAAAACCGGGCTCATGAGTCCCATTTGTTGTTGTTTTAATAAGCGAAATGTCAAAATTGCTGTTCTTTCAATGCGTTTTGAGACGCCTTAAAGTTTTTAATGTAAACACTATGAGACTGTACAGTCCGGACTCAATCTTTCAAATCTAAACAGGGACTTAAATATTCAATTGCTGGTTTTACATCACAGAACGCGACGAGTTAGAACTGTCAACCAAATTTCAACCCAAACTCAAATCGATCTTTCGATTTAGTTTGAAGAAACGAACGAATGTAACCATTATTAAACGTATCCAATACATAGCAACGTATCGTAACGTGTAACAACACAACGTTTTGTGCTACAGAAATTTCCAAGTTTTTGGACTACCCTACCGCCGCGCCGGCATATATGTTAACACATTAACATTATTTTGCCTTTATGGTTGTTTGCGGTTGTTTCGGAAATTTTATATTAGGTACCTAAAAAATAATACAATATTAGGTTATTATGTTTTAGTAAAACATAATAACCTAATATTGTAATATTTGCACAATTAGTTTTCCTCAAAATCTATTGCCCCAACTAATTGCATAGAATTGCATTAGCTACAATTTTTATTTACTAATGTTTTTTATTTAAGTCGTGGTCCAAATCCATACAGCCTCACATCAAAATTCAACTTAGTGGGAATTTGTTAATTGAAGTTTGTCTTTTTTGTTTTCTAATTTGTTTATACATTATATATAGACTTATAAAAATATTCAAACAAAGACGTGCTCAGCTCGTAGCAACGGATTTAATCAATGGCCTGTAAAACACACTTTTATTTCGGATTTATTATCTAACTTTGCGATGGAAATCTTTTAATCTTAGTGAAATTCCATTTCAAATGTTTCCATAACTTAAATCATTTAAAGACACTGTTCGTTTATATAAGCACCTACATACCACCGTGCTTAATGAAATGTTCCGGGAAATTAAATGTTTAATGATATAAAAGATCAAGCTGCCACAGATGTCTTTATACCTATCCATTATTAAAAAACCACAAACAACAAAGATCCACTGGTCTTTATCTTGTCCTCTTCAAATTTTAACTCATGTCCGTCATGTCACCTCAAATAAAATTGGCGAAAAGTTGCAACGTCCCTTATAAGTTATAACTAAAAAAAATTACCGACTTGCAGCTTCACAAATACAATTTTTCGATTTCTCGTTCATTCTATATAAGGTATGTCGTCCTCGTCTTCCAACGTTGCCTTAACGCCCTTAACGCCTTCTATATTGCTCCCTGAAAGTCGCCAGCAGCGCCCTAAAGGCAATTTTGGCTCTATTTGTTTTTCGGCGTATGAGAACTATAGGCTCGAAATATGCTTGTTTTATTGTTATTTTTAACTGGATTGT
The DNA here is from genome assembly GCA_951394125.1 of Epistrophe eligans. Lineage (NCBI taxonomy): Eukaryota > Metazoa > Arthropoda > Insecta > Diptera > Syrphidae > Epistrophe > Epistrophe eligans. Next base: position 59,181,392 of record OX596028.1, read on the forward strand.
TTTTTATATAGAGTGTGGAATAAATTGTATTGTATACTCTTTATAGTTCCTTTTTTTCTATCCAATTTTACCGATATTTTAAATAAACGAGAGTATGAAGAATTAAATTAAAAATTCAGTCGGCTTGATATTTTCTTTATTTATTTCTAACCCTTTGAACTCCTGCGAACATGTTTATTCAAAACAATTTAAAGTAAGGAACCCCTTAGCTATATTTTTGCCGAATGTTCTCTAGGAGACGTCGCGGACTAAATATTAGATGTGCACCAAAGACACAAGTACTTGTGACGAGCACCTATTGGGTAACTTAACAATATAATAAACGGTTTTCAATAAGGAGATAACAATTTTTTATTTTTAAACTTTTTTTATGATTTACCAATGTCAAAACGTAAGTTAGGTTAATATTTTGATCATGATTAATTTCACGAACGAGCCACAAAAAATTACCAACGAAATTCTAAATTGGTGGTGGAAACTTTATGGGCTTTACCCCAATTTTCGGTCGCAATCAAAATTTTTGATTAGTTCTTGTTATACGTTAAGTTTGTTTTTCATGCTTCTTCGCCTTTTTAGTTTTGGGGACAAAATAGTTTTTAAGCTAGAAAAGGAGGGCGTTTTTAACCCTTCGGAAGTCAGGAGATAAAATAAAAATCGAATTACACTCTCTAGAGTAGTATCTGGGTACCTACCCCAAAATGGTAACTATGTTGGAGGCAGAGCTGTAGGATGAGCATTTAAGCAACTTCATCCAGCTCTAGATCAGAACAAGTGCACAAACAATGTTCAGATATAAGTTCACTTAAGCTTCAATATTATTCATTAATTCAACAAAAATTTATTAATAAAAGCAAAAAAATCAATAACGAAATAAGTTAGATTTTTATGAAATTATCCTTCAAACGTGAATGAATCTTCAATAAAATATTGTTAATATTGTGCAAATTCAACTGGAAATAATTTTTTTTGCTTTACATACCATAAACGTTCAATCTTGCTGCATGCATCACGTTGCCCATTGTATTGGAAGCGACACACTTATAGAGTCCTCCATCATCGGGTCGAACATGAGAAATATTTAAATGACTTATCACATCTCCAGATATGTCGACAAATTGTCCAATAGCCACGCGGTGATGAAGTGACACATCCATTAGCGGCTGAGAGTCAAGGAACCACGAAAACTATATAAAAGAAGAGAATAAAATATACAAATAAATCGAATACGTAATAATAAATTTACATAGAATATATTTTTGAGACAAAAATTAAAAAGCCAATCGGTAATCATAATAAGGATGAGCGATTTAAAACTAACATTGGAATAGAAACGTCCGCAATTCCTTTAGTATCAAAGATATAACGATTTTCCCATTGCAAAATTGGGTTGAGGTTTGAAGGTTTTTTCTTTATGGAAGTAGGAAACTTAAAATTTGTCTTGAATTTAAAAGCCTCCGTCATTAATACTAAATACTAATTAATACTAAATAAATGGAAATACAATTTCCGTTGTTATACTAATTTATCATTTTTTAAGAAAAATTATGTTCATTTGCTTTTCAAACCTCAACTACTTGTACATATATTTACGCTCGAGTTTAATTTAAGATTGAAACTAGAGAAGAGCCAATATTTTGACAGTGTCCCAGTGTGTCGAGTACCTTACACTTTAAAGCCTCCCATACACTATTCAATTTGGTTGTTAACTCAGCTATTAGCTAAATTGATGTTTGGCCATACACTACATAAAATCATAAAAACAATAAAACCACTTGAGTTTGTTATTTGTTTAAAAGATGAGAAAAAAAAAATATTAATTAGTTATTTTAGTGCTTAGTTTTTGAATAAATCATTTTCATATAATTTGAAATTTGAAAATTATTTATTCAAAAACTAAGCACTAAAATAACTTCATTTAAAAACACAATTAAAGAATAAATTACTGGCTTTAAAAAAGCTATAACATAATATTGTAAGTGTTGCCGTTCTGTTTTTATTTTTATTTTCATTTTCTATTTTATGTTTTTTTTTTAATTTGCCCCTCCCACCCATAGAGTAGACCAACATCTTAAAATCATGTTCATATAATGTATAAACAATTTAAAAAAATATGCTTTAATCACAAAATCCAACTACATATAGTAGAAGATCCAGCCATAGGTCGACCTACTTATCGAGTTAACGGATAAGTGGTATGCAGTTTTTTAGATATAGAGTTTTAACTAACATTTTGCGCAAGGTTTGCCTGGCGAAATATGGTCAAGGCATAGGGTTGCCACGCTTTAAAGGTCGATTTTTGGGTTTTTTCAATTATGTGACCCATCCCATATGGTAGGTTTTAGTAAAAATTTTAAAATACGTGTTTTTTTCTTAATCGGAATTTCAATAAGGTAAATTAGAGCAAAAAAAAAAAAAGGTCTAGATTATATTTTCTAAACGAAAAGTGATAGAGAGTTTTTTGTTTCTTTTATCGATAGATCTTGTTAATACAAGAAAGTCACACATATTAAAGAAAATTTTAGAAAATCTAAAACTCGAGATAAAAACATTTTAAAGTCAAAAAATTAGAAATAGACGTTGGAGAAAAAAATTATATAAAATCAGAGAAATGTTTTCTAGAAATAAATTTTGTATATCTGAGAAGCCGACAAAAAATGAAAAGATCAGTTTTTGCAAAATTTTTGATTTGAGCTTTTTTCTTGGCTAGGTAAATTTTTGAAAAATTAATATTTTTTAAATCAATTTTTCTTTGTTTTTGATTTTTTATTTTCTATATCCTGTAAATTAAAAATTTTTTATTTATATTTATATTCTTACAAATGTTAGGCAAATTTTGGGCTAGTATAAGTTAACTTTGATATATGTATATTGTATATGAAATAACATACCTGAGGAGGTGGAGATCCACTAGCTGAACATTTAAGCGATATCAATGGACCAGGGCGAACGTTTTGTTCAATAAATGTGTAAATCATTTCTGGAACGGTATCTAGAAGTAAATGTTCAAAGTTTGGTAAAAATTGTAGGTACATTAAATATAAATATATATTTTGTACATTAAAATTTGTATCACTTATTATACTAAGAGATAAGATGAATACTACTTTAAATTATAAAAGTACTTAAATTAAATTTAAAAGCTTTAAACTAAATTTTTAATAAGGGTATTCATGCAACGAGATATGTTTACCAATTGTGTAAAAAGATAAGTTTACGCAAAAGTTTGCGTGAACGTCCTTTTTATTTATTTGGATAAACGCTGCGTATTTGAATCAGCTGTTCGTTAAACGGCTAGTGTTATACGACGTTGTGTTGCATGAATCCCCCTAATATTTTTGAAATGGATGAGAGTAAAATATATAAAGAAAAGGAATAGCTGTGAGTTTAAGTTAGGAAGGAGAAATAAAAAAAATGCACTTTTAAAAAAAGAAGTTTAAGAAAAGAAGTTTCTTGGAAAAAAGAAATACCATGTGAGTTAAATTCTTTTACATATTTAACCACTGAGCCAACTTTTAGATCTTAGTTTTTTTTAAATTTTATTAACTATACTGTTTCTTTTCGGTTCATATGCCGGTTTTTGGTAAAAGAAAATGTTAACAATCGGATTGTTTTCCGTTTAACAATTTTTTTTTATTACGTGCGCTTTCCTGCTCCGTGTGTTTCGGAGTGATGAAAGGGATCAGCCGTTGGAGGTTCGGTACGGGTGCGTGCTTTCCCTCCCCGTCCGAAATTTAGGGTTTTGATCGTTACCTTCAGTTATGTACGTCTCTATTGTCTTTGTAATGTGTTGAGTGACTACAGCCACTCTCTGGAGTATCGGTGGGAATTTGATCTGCACCTTCAGTGTACGGTATTTTGTATTTTGAATTTTCTAGTATTTTGATGGAGTGATAGTAGCCACCCACTAGAGAATCGGTTCGAGATGCGCGTTCTCCTCCTCGTTAGCAGCCGGTGGGTTGGTCTATACATTTCGGACAAGTATATAGATACTTCTAATTTTAATCTTTTCATATTTACGTCGTACGCCTTAGCACTCACATTGACTTAAGTAGGTACCGTGATAATTTATTGTTATAATTTGAATTCTTTTCGAACGTAACTTAAAAGGCCTTGCAGTAGAACAGCATTACAGTATGAAATTTTTTTTTAATTGGTGACTTCAATTTTTTTTCCAACTTTTTTCTAGAACTGCAAATTTGGAGCCCTATTTTAAACTGATAGCTTGCTTGGTTGTTGAAAAAAACAACATGTACAGCTAATTTCACAGTGAAGTTAGCAGTACACTCACTATTTGGTGAACTGCAAAATCTGGAATTAGAAATGCAAAAAAACTGCAAATTCCTGTTAAGGTCCCGTTAAGCTAGGTGAAAATTGTTATGCCACAGACGTCTAGGCAGGTCAGGTATGGGGTTTTCCTCTGCATTTGGAAACTGGTATTTCTAAGCTTTATACTTTATCGCTGATGATGCAATTTTATAAAATCCTGAATGTAATGGCCCCTGTCAAAGATCTGGGCTGGGGTGGGGAGTGTCCCAGCGTCATTAGAACTCTAAAAAAAGTACCGTTTTTTATGCACAATGAGCATATATGGTGCTGTAACACAAAGTCCAGCTATAGTAGTTGGATATTGGAGGACTTGGGAAGCTTACTTTTAAGAATTGTTGGAAAGGATCAAGCAGACAAGTTTCAGAAACTTTGCAAAGATGGCTCAACAAAGCGGTAAAATCAGAAATATGCAGCACAAACAATGCGTAAATTTTGTTTTATATGATCAGTACTCTATAAATAGATATATTTAAAAAAGGAGCGGAGATCACACGCCAATTTTTTTGGGCTAAAGGCCGTTAAAAACTATTTTGAATTAAAGATTCGACAGTTTCAATCAAATAGTCAGCCAAATAGTAGATTTATACAGAAGAAGAACTAGAAACAGATTTACTCACCTTATTTCACCAAGGATAATTTTGGTCTCAGAAAGATTCATGGCCATCAAATAAAAAAATGCCAGTCTTACACACCAATTCCCTTAATGATTCCTTCATTTTGAGCCTTGAAGGTGTCAAAAAGGTGCTCATCATTTTGACAAGGTTCGTATTTAATATATTGTTCATTGATTTCAGGCATTCTTTAAAAAAAAATACGCCAAGACTTTTTAGCCCTCAACCACGTTCCCTTTACTTCTTTGTGGTGGTGTACTTTTTCGCAAAATTTATAAGGCAACTTGTAGAAACAGTATGTTTGTACAACCAATACCTACGACGCGACGCTATGTAATTCCAAAAAATGCTAAAATCCCGTATTTTGTAAACTTATCATTTTTTTTGCAGTAACTTCTAAACATGTACAATTTAAAGTGTACCAATGAATATAGCAATACTCGTAACAAAATTACCTTCTGTATTAATTTAAAGATAAGTTTTTTGATTTATTCGTCTTCAAATATTAGAATGACAAACCTTGAAAATTAATCTCAGAAAATAAATTATTGAACTCAATTTTAACTTAGCAACAATTCCTATATATGTACATATTTATATATTTTATAAGAAACTGAAATGAGCCTCTTTTTGGCAAAAATATCTATAAATAAATTAATATTATTTTTTTGTCATAATTGTTGGTATATACTTTTTTTTCGGACTGTCTATGATGGCAAAAGCCAATGCTTTAATTAATGTGAAATTGTCAAACAAAGAACATTTAAGATTGTAAAATAAAACACATTTCACAACTACTATACTTTATCCAAATAACCAGAAGCCATTTAGAGCAAAAGATATATAACAACAAAAACAATACTCACCACCTAACTTAAGTTCAGCCATGGCTTGTGCACTTGCTTTGTGGTTACCAACCAAACATTGATATACTCCCTTGTCATTTCGACCGACATTCTGCACCATCAGGGTTGTCTTTGATAACAGCCGGATACTATGAAAGATAAACACAATTGAGTTTAAACTATTGACCAAATGTATGCCAACAATAAAAAAAAAAAAAAAAACTGAAGCTTATGCATAACATATAATTACAAAGATTTTTTTCCGAAAAAACAAGTATCTTTTCTATAGATATTCGGTATCCTGAATCTAAAACGGACACCCATTTTCATCAATCAGCTTTAGTTTTTGACCTTCATCTTAGCTTTCGTCAGTCTCGTTGTGGCAAGGAACTGTACAAGCTGGGCTTGTTGTTGGCTTAAAAGTTGGACGTTTTGCAGATGGCACATCAATTTATTGAGGTTATTTAAGCTAATACCACTGAAGTTAACAAAACGGAAAAAACTACAATTGCCATGGTGATTTTAGGTTCTCGCCGGTTCATCGAAGTCTTGAGCTTCAAAGAACGTCTTGATCCACTTGATCATTGTCTCAAACTAACAACATAGTTTTGACGAACAGTTTTAGGCACCCACAGGTTTTCTAAATTACACATTTGCACTTTTAAGTTATCAAAATAAACTGTTTTTACGAATCCTGTCACCGATTTTCCGAAATTTTGAACACAATGTTCACCACAAATGTAACACTGTGGATTATTTAAACAACTTATCCGTGATGTACCAAACTGTAAAATGTGCGACTACTCTCACTGAAATACATTGAAATACATTGAAGTGTAGGTAAAACAAAAGCTGATGAATTAAAATGGATGTTAAATTTAAATTTACCTAATAATTTAATTTATTTAAATAAAAAAAATTCCGGAACAGTTTTAAAAGTTTAATATTATAGGTACATACATATGTGTAATCAATAAGAACGGGCTGATTGATATTCATGTAGGTATGTTTGTATTTATGGTGATATCGCAAGAATGAGAACAAAAAGATAGAGTGTGTGAAGTTGGCCCCCAATTTTTGAAATTTGTTTTGGAACTTGCTCCCAATTTGCTCCATACTGCCCCAATTTAATGTTCAAAAATGGGGGCTTAGGACGCAAAAAAACGTTTTTGACTTAGCCCCCCATTTTGGAAAATTAAATGTTTGAAGAGTGTTCCAGATTGTTCTCGTTCTTTTGAACCTTGTTCCAGGTTTTTGGACTACTATGTTCAAAATTTCTAAAGTTATGAGCGAAATTCGAAAAAATTTTAGACCCCCTTTTTTAGAAATTCTGTATTTTCAGGATTCAACAAGTGTTATAAACATTGTTCCAAAAAATTAAAGTTGTAAGGCTTGTATTTTTAAAGATAAATCCTTTAAAACTTTTTTTCAAAAATCCAAAAACGGGCCACCAAATTTTATTTATTTTTTTTTAAATCATTCGGTTTAGAATACTTGATGGTAAATGCATCTGTTGAAAAAATATTCTGACCTTTAATTTATACTATCAGTCTAAAAACGAACTTTAAAAAAAATCTCTAAGTATTTTAACTTAAAAAAAAAACCATTAGCCCCCCGTTGTCGAAAATCAGACATCCAAAAGTTGTCCCAGGTCAAACACTGTTTTGTCTTAAGTGTTCCAAAATGTCTTATAAAAATATAAATATTTAAAGGTTTAACATAACAAAAACGAATATAGCACGAATTTCTTTCCCTATTGATACCCTTTCAAAATTCTAAAAATTAAATACTTGATTCAGATTTCTTTAGCATTTATCTAAACGACATTTAAATCTTGTTCCTTTAAAATATATTTTTAATACGCATATTTTTAAAAAACACTCCTAACCACCCCATTTCAAAAAATCCTGGAAAAAATGTATTTCAAATAGGGATCTAACCTAACCTCATTGTTCCAAGATTTCATCAAAAATAACGGCAATAAAAGATTTTACAACCAAAAACCATATTTACGATATTAAAAGAAAATCTTTATTTCGAGCCCTCTTTTCAAACTCAGACAATAGAAAAATTGCTTAAAATTGTATAAAGTCATCTCTACATTGCCCCAAGGTAAAATCTTGGACCAAAAAAGAAACATTAAAAAAAAAAACTTAACCTGGGGTAAAATTTTTTTTAAAGTTTTTTTTTTTAATAATTTTTTTTTGTCTGCATTTACACATGCATTTACCATCAAATTTTTTAAAGCAAATGATAAAAAAAATAAAATTGTGATTAAAAAACTATGTGTGTCACAAATTCACAAGGAACGTATTGAACAGCTCATGTTTCTAGTTTAACCTGCCACCGACATAGATGTTTACACATTAAAAATTGGTAAAAATATAAATATTTAATGGTCTGATAAAATTTAAGAGGACTTTAGATAAAGGCGCTTTAGGTGGTGTATTTTTATAAAACTGTACAATACGGGTATGTTGTTGGCTTGACAGTATTTCAGACGAAACTAAAACAGCAAATTGCTCACTTCTACTTTTGCTTCTTTAAACCATTTTGTTATTTTATTTTATATTTCATTTATTTTTACCAATTGGTAACCTTTTTTGATCATTGTACTTGAAAAACGTTTTGTTTTTGAATTTTTTAAATTTATATCACTTTTGTGGCAAGAACTGAACTTTTGAATTATTGAAAGTCAGGGAAAATAATCTTAACAATTTTTCTCGTATAATGAAAAATTCAATAAATTCAAGATTGCCGTAACACCTAGCTAAATCCGAAGAAGGAAGTTTAGTCGGGATTTATACTGACCGATTTTTTCAGTGCTAATTTTTCTTTTTTATTGTAATCATATGAGGTTTTGAAATACCACCGATATTTTCTTACCAATTTTAAATGAGTTTTATATTCTTAACTGAAAAAAATGGTCAACGTAAACCATACTTATTTGAAGAGTACTGGCGATAGCCCCTTTTTGTTATTAAAATTTCTACGGAATATTTAACGTAAACAATCCAATAAAACATTTAAGTAAAATAACACTCACTTGTCTCGGCCCGCGCTAAAGTTGTTATCTTCCATTATTGATTTTCCATTGTGAAGCCAGTCAACACTTTGTACCAATGACCCAGTCGTTGAGCAATTGAATATTGCTGTTCCACCCGAATTAACTATTTGTACTTGCGGGAGTATGTGCACCGAAACGTATGATTCTACAATCAACCGAATTTCGATCCTTTGTTCTCCAAACTGGTTAGATGCTTGACATATCTGTTAAAAAGTTTTATATTGAATATATAAAATGAGTTGAAAATTAAATACAAAAATATTTAATAGTTATTATTGATGTAAAATATTTTTTTTTATATATTATACTTCGTCAAAAAATTAAACGTTCAGGCATTTTTTTTTTTAATTTTTAAGTGATTTTTAAAAGACAATTTCTTTGTTCGAGCATTCAGGATATTTTAGCGCTTGAAATGTCTTTTCTAGGCATCATGCTACATAACTACTCTTCGCTCGGCTTATTATATTTTTAACAATATTTAGCATGTATTATTGAAAAGGAAATTGTGTGTACTTCATTTGTTATTATGGTCATTAATCATCAGTTTAGGCAAAACTAAAATGTTTGTTAGTCAAAAAATATGGAAACTTAGCCATCAGCTTTATATTGGTATCAAAATAATCGCTGATTTTTTTTTTTTCAATGAAGAGTTTCGAAAATGGATATAAGTTGCGTCTAAGCTGTTTGATAAAATGTATATTCATGAAATATTATAGGTATCTACTATCTAGGTGTTATTTAGGTTTTAATATTTTCCAAAAAACATTTTCTTTCAAACTGGATGAAAAGTTTTGGTAGTGAAAAAGGACGCATGTGAACATTTTAGCACCAAACGTTTTAAATTTACACCCATTTAAATCATTTTTTGGCAATTTAACAATAGTCGCTTTTCTTCCTCAATTTTCGATATTTTCACAAACCAAGTTTTGCACAAAACTCAAGAATCACAAATGATCAAAATTTATCTCAAAAATTTATTGTCCGAAGAACTATGTTGTGCGCTAAATTTCCACAGATAAGTGATGTTAAATAAGAGAGAATTTGATTCCGAATAACATACATACAATTTGTTTAAGTATCTTTAATCATAATTTTTTGTTCACCGTCGTTCAATTAGCCGACAAATTTATATTTTTAGTTTGTTAGCTTTTTTGTTTACTTACCCATTTACCAGAATCTCGATCATCAGCCGTTTTTATGAGCAGAAGTGTTCTTGATAGTATGATTCTCTGGGAAGAAGGAATGGGATATAATGCTGAGGAGTCGGACACTCTGTACCACCTAAAATGAAAATAAAATATTACAAAATCTTTGTTAATTTATTATTATCAATATAATAAAATCAACAGCATTGAGCTCTTAATGCATGTTAACTATGATAACATCAATGAAACTGTGCGTTTCATTAATTAAGCATATATGTATATAATATATACTTGTACATGGTATTACGCAGGGAACAAGCTCATCTCATTATGCATTTTATTCTACAAGGATACCCAAAGTCAATGGACTTTCCAAATCAGGGGAAGTCATAAAAACTCCTTATAGTTCAATATAAAGTACAAACATCGTATGTTTATTATGATGTCATCTCCTAGAGGAGTATAGTCTCATTAAAAATGTATCAAGGAAATCATTTCTGTTTCCAGAGGATTTTCAAGAAAATTCATGAAATAGGTAGTAGGTACTTAAATCCCCGTGGCCATGGTACTTTATAACTTCTGCCACTTCTGCACTTAAAGTAAAAATAGAGAGGTAAGATTACAAACAAGAGCACTAGGCCTTTTTTTCAGGTTTAACATTTGAATTGGAATTAATTAATTGATATCAAAGATAAATGCAAATATGACATGGGATATAATAGATAGTCCAATAAACGAAGAAGTTTTAACCTATAAAAGATCAAGTAGTTCTTAACGCTCCTCTCCGCCAGCTTCACATTTGTATCCAATTTTATAGTTATGTTATAACGAATGGTATAATATCCGAGGTGCATTCGTTATATCTAAGTTTCATTAAATCGAATATTTTTTCTTATACAAAATTTTATTTAGATGAATAAAATGGGAAAATGTGGTAATTGAAATTTATAGGTTATTAAATTCTTTAAGATATTCAAAGTACTAACTTGAAATGTAGAAATTTAGAAAATTGTATAGAACTTGCCAAACATTTTTTTTTCATAAAAATACCTTCACCAGAAAGAAGTTATAAGAGTAACCCCTACGTTTACGTTTATTGGACTATAATGTATTTATGCTGACTAAAGAATCCGCATTATTTTACTCCGCCCGAGTAACATTTCTTTTAAGACACTCGTATTAATGTATTTTTTCGACGTTTAGTGCGGATACGAAAGAAAAAAATATCAGCAATTCTTCAATGGTAGCCCAGCGGGAAAAATCAAAAAATTCATTGAGGAAAAACCTGCTTTTTCCTTGAGGAATGGAAGCTGCACCTGCTACTTTTCTGCTTATTCCTTTGATGAATTTAACATGGGCGTGTCATTGGCAGGAAGCACATGCCACTTTATCAATGAAAATTCCACACCTAAATCACTACTTCCTTGGAAGTGCTTATTCACCAGTTGACTTAAAAAAAAAAAAAATGTTAAAACACCGTGAGATTTGAACCGGCATCCACTGACAACCCAGCCGGCTACTCTTCCAACTTGCTATACTTAGTTATAAATTTCGTTGGTCGTTGGTGGTTTAAAATTCAGCACTTATTTCAATAACATTTTGTTAGGCGAAGTAAAAAAGAAAGAGCGTCGTGAGAGAATTATTTTTTTTCCTTCTCTCTCATAATATACTTTACAAAGCAGATGAGTGGATTCAGACGATGAACTGATGAACTTGTACATTACTTTTCAGCAGTTTTTTCATCGCATAATTTTCCCTATTGAAATAGCAATTTGTAATTCACCAACAGAAAGTTTTTTTTCTAAACACAAAGCAGAAAGCGGGGTTAAACATATGAACTGAGGAATCTTTGCATTACTCTTCACTTACTAAATCATTGCATGTCTATTTTCCTATGATTTGGCAAGTGAATGCATTGATGAATTCAGCTATAAAATTCATTGAGGACGATATTTCCCGCTGGGAGGTAAGTACTATTGTAAAAGTATGTGTGATAAGAATGTGTCTTTATTTTTTAACCACATAAAATTAATCTTTAATACAAACTCGAAGTTATTACTTACGTGAATATTGGGAAAGGATTTCCTTGGATGTTGCAGGGTAAGTGAACGTCATTCCCTCTTTCAGTATAGATTTCAATCACAGGTTTTTGAGTGGTGCACGGCGCTAAGTTTTTACTAAGTTCTATAAATAATAAGGGCTCAGATATTTTATTTAAAAGAATATTAATAAAAGTAATTTACCTCTAATAGCTGGTGATATTGAATCACTTCGTTGACGTTCACCGCTCAAAGTATTAGTTGTGAGGCACGAAAATTTTACTAGTCCGTCTTCAGATCGAACAGAGCGAATATAGAGGTCACCTGATGTTGAGAGTACCACATATCTGCCAGCTTAAAATATTAAGTTTTTAATAATATTAGTTACGTATGTATATGTGTTATAGCTGCATACACACTATATTAATCAATTTTATTTATTTGTATTGGCACACATAGAGTAACAGTAGGCTAGCAGTCACTCCATAAAACAACAAAATGCGATAGGTATACATTTCTTCGATTTCTTCGGATCTCAGAAACATTATTTTTAACAACTAGTTTTATAAAAAAGCGTGTCCATATGATAATTCTAAATAAATGAAATGCAGTTTAATGCAATTGTTGTCAGTTATTCTTTTTTATAGTACGTAAATATGTACACTTAAATTCACTTTTATATTATTTGTTGATTTCGATTCTATATTCATGGTTTTTCAATCTTCAGATATATTGTTTTCAAGTGAAAACAGAAGTGATTTGAGAGATTGAGGTTGGTCAAACAGTGCTTGGGGTGGGGGTGCGTTTGCGGGCAACAACAAAAAATAAAATAACTGTTAAAAACAAGATGCCTGATAACTGCCACTGCGCAAAATATAGTTTCCGGCTCATGTTCTGTTACACTTTCATATATTGAAGCACTATTCGGCACGAATTTTTTTTTCAGCAAAATTTTGTATCTCCTACTTGCTGCGCTTTTCCATTTTAGTGTTTTTTAATAAATAAAAAAAAACAATTAAGGGAAAGGCACACTTACCAACATCAGACTGATCCGGCAGCAGAACCTCATCGCCTCGATTCCAGCTGGTAACTTTAACATATTGCCGCACATAGTCAGGTATAGTGCACTTCATCAAAGCTGAGTTTCCTAAATAGGCCTCAGTGTTTTCAACTCTTATATGGAAATTTCGTCTGACAACTGTAAGTATTAGAAAATAAAATTTGAATACTAACGTTGAATGTAAGAAAAAATTTACAAGAACACAAAAATATTTTTAAATTAACGCAGGAACGGATGCATGAGGCTTAACAAAAAATTCATCCACACAAGTTTTAAAGTTATTTTCGAAGTAAAATCGTTATGTTTAACAATTATTAACGTTAGGTAAACAAGCGATTTAATAAGAATGAAAAGAAATAAAAATTAAATTACAAAATTATTTAATAGAACTATAATTGAGTATCTGGTGGATACAAAAATATTAAAGTGTTTTTTAGTTGAATTATGTTCAAACATTCCGCCGTCCTTGGGACATAGTTTCAGCTTAGGGGTAACAATGCTTACTGTAAATTCGGTTAGTGAAATTTTCTTGTGCAGTAAGAGATTTATCACTCTTACATGACCAATGATCGTACCAACTTTAATGGATAAATTTAGAATAAATATCCCATAGCCCATTGGACGGTGGAAGATTTGATGCTTCAATAAGGACAAGATCGCTTATTTCAAAGTCACGTTGATATTGTGTCCAACGTGGCTGTTGTTGCAGTGATTTAATAGTATATTCCATGCTACAATGTTTCCAGTAGTCCTGGATATTTCGCAGTAGAGATGCCCAAATCGAAAAACGTTTATATGAGTTAAAAACGGTTCTAGGACTCCAATAATAAAATGAGCTGGTGTTAATGGATCAATATTAGTATCGGGTTTAAGGCACAAAGGTCGAGAATTTTAGAGAGCCTCAATTTATGTTTAGATGGTAAAAAGTAGGTCTTTTCAATACTGGCTTTATTTAATCTTAAGTTATTCTAAATACTATTTACATTATGTTTTTTCAATACTTCCAGTATTGTTCATAAGTGTTAGTATAATTAAATTCTATGTTCGAAGATATTCCATGATTTTATGTTTATCGTACCGGTGAAGTTCTGATAAAACTTGTTTCGGGTATAACCAATTTATAACCCCAAAATAATTCAATCGAGTGCTCAGAGCTTCTCAGAAAATATGCTTTCAAATTTTTATCATCTACATGCTTTGTTTGCCATCCGTTTTTTATAAAGCTCATAACTTTTGTCAACACAGTATCATTATTCGTTTCGGCTACTACGTCTCTAAATTTTACTGGCAAGTTTCATTCTTTACATAATTTATGTAGATAGAGATCATCCAATGTAGAAGTTGTCGAGGTTGTGCATCACCAATTACCGAGGATCAACGAAATTTTCGCGAAATTGCATGGGGGGAAGTCATTCACAAAACTCGATTTGACTGCATATCAGCAGTTAGTTCTGGATAAAAAATTCAGAAACTTGACCACAATTAGTACAACTAAGGGGTTGCTAAAAAGTACAAGGTTTGTGGCGTTGCTTTTGCCATAACTGAGCCATTCTTTTTTAATATAGGGACGATCGGCGTCCCCCATTCACTATGCTCAACCCGTTCATAAACTCTTAATTTAACTAAATCATTAATTCCTAACTACCCGTAAAAAATTTCGAAGAACATTTGCTAAATCATCGTCTTTAATATTAAAAAAATTCATTTCTTAAATGCCTACGTTAAAAGGGAACATCCAATTTCTACCAAGAATCGGTGGGCCACCGTTTGAAATTTTTCTATTGTAATCCTCAAATATTGCTGTTAATGCCAACCCGCTATTAATCTGCATACACAATTTTTTACAGTTCACACTAACACCAGCCGTTATGGGTATTAAACTAGAATTAGTACTGCAATAAAATAAATACAAATCGTTATCATTAGTAACATAATTACATTCTTTGTTAAATTTATTATTACATTTTTATTACACATTTTCTTTAAATGACCTTTTCGTCTGCAATTTTTATAAATATAATTTCTAAATCTTCATTGACTTTCACTATGGTTTGTAAATCTTCATTGACTTTCACTTTGGTTTGTATAACCGCACACGTTGCACCGACCAAATTTACCGCTTGACGATATTGATTAATGAGATGTTGATACCGTTTCATTTTAACCGCTACGTTGCATCTTTTACCGCTTTTTTTCTGGATACTCAGTACTCACGCTTGCTGGTTCTTCTTTAATGGTTTCTACATGACGTCATATTGCCTTTTTACGCACTTGACAGACAAAGCAATTTGTAGCACCCTTTGAAATGTCAGATCACTCGGCTTCTCCCGGAAAAGTTTGTCCTTTTCAGGTCCTTTTTTGAGACCAATCACAAACCTGTCTCTCAATGCTACGTTCAGAAGACTGTTTAATTTTAATATTGTACAATGGAGTGAGTTTCCACCCGTAGCAACATTATCGACATAAAAATCATTCAATAATATGGCCGCCGAGATGGCAAATAATAAATAAAATAATAACAATTTTTTTGAAAACATACATATAAGATACATAATATATAAGATAAGATTTTCTCAATTTTTTCAAATAGTTGACATTAAGTGGTTCTTTAATACTATCTATAGGAGATTTGAAAAAATATTATTGTTCTTAGAACCAAAAATATGATACATATTTAAATACCATAACTTTTTTATTTCTTTTAAAATTGGATGAACTTTAAAACTCGTATGCATAAGAGCAAGTACGTGTGACCCAGTCGTGTCCTTTATAAGAAACCTAATAGAACCAAAATTCATTTTTGAAAAACTATTCTTTTAAATATTATTTGATTATTATTGATTTGATTATTATTGAAGTAAAGCAGAATATTATATAGATGTTTCTGTTGTTGGGACAAATGAAAAACCCCCATACGATTTTCGCATTTTATGCATTTTTATTTACTTTAATATATGCTTTAATTTTTTTGCAAAAATCAACATTTAGATAATATTTACCGGATTGCACACGAACATTACGACTCAATATGGTTCCAACCTCGTTGCTAGCCTTGCATCTGTAGGTTGCCTCATGCACATCTGTTCGGAAGTACTGGGCTAAAAATGGTGGAAAGTACAGGGTTCCGTTTCCTGGTGTTTGTCTATAAAATATAAATGGAAATTTCACATTGAATAAAAACAAAGTTAAAAGGCAACAATTCAACATGGCATATCTAATAAAAATGATTAAGCAAAATTAATAAACATAAATATAAATATAAGGTACCGAGACAAAAATTAATTTTATATAAAAAAACGACATATGATTGTCTGCTAAGATGATTTGAAACAGAGATTTGTATTTTTTTGTAGCAAACAAATCTAAAACATGAAGTTAATACACAATGTATAATTTAATTTTCAGGTACTCCCTTAAAAGCTTTAAATTTTTGCATGGGGCAGTTAAAAAAAAAATTTGTTTGTGTAACAAAAACGATGAAAATTTAAAAAAAAAAAACAAATATAATATTATGAAGAGATAAAAATCGGCTAGCGAGGTAGATCAAATTAATGCTACCACAGTAAAAATGAAAAAGGACTTAGCAATGCACTTTACTAAAAGATATAAAAGCATAATAAATAGAAGTAGTTTCAAATTTGAAATTCTATTTAGGCACCCACGATAACTGGACCACACTTGTCTTATGTGATGCGTTTTGAAGTGATGTGTCACATCGCTCCAATATGCATATTATTTCATATTCGTAAAGCAATATGTATTTTTCCGTGTAATGTATTATAGAGTGGGTTTATTGTGTCGGAGTTCACCGATTGGCGACTGCGCCGTACCACAATGTTTCGTTAGACATTGATTTTCTTCTATTTTTCAATTAATTTGTATTTAAGATTTAAGTTTGATATTTCAAATCAAACGTCTTTTAATCTTCTCACTTATTAAAGAGAAAACTAAATTTAAACATGGATCCACTCTGAACCTTTATACCAATAAAATTCTTATACTCAACAGTATTTCAGGAAACCATTTTTTTCACAAAAATAAAAATATATATTATTTCGTTTAATTCGCAAATATTAATAAGTGATTAACAATTCCTTATTTATTCATTATATTTTTCGAGCATTATGCAACTAAAGTTTGGCGTTTATATATTTCGCTTTTTTCAAAAACATTTTTAATCATTTCGCAAAAATGATTAAAATTTAATTTTTATAAAAGTATTTTTTTCACGAAATAACGTTTCGCCGTTTCATTATTTTGCAAAATATCGCCAAACCCTTTTATTATTTCGTTGATAGACTACTTCGATCATTTCTCCGTTAAGTTGTTTTGATTAATAAGAATTATTTTTTAAGAGGTATTTTTTTATAAAGATATATAATGTACATTTTCGTTCAAAATATAAATAAAATTATAGAACAACTTTTTTTTTAGTATTTTTTACATTGCTTTTCTTTTGAACGCATGGAAGTTTTACATTTTAGTGTTAAAACAAGCCTATTTTTAACAATAAGATTTTTGTAAATTCTCTATGCCGCATTTTGTTGTTTACCTGTTTTGCAATTTTTCAAAACTTCGAACAACAAAATGTCAAATAAATAAAAGCAAAATAATAAAATGCCAAATAATAAAATTCCAAATAAAAAAAGCAAAACAACAAAATGCCCAATACAAAATTGCCGAAATTTCAATCCAACGAAAAACTCAATGGAAAATGCGAAAGGATAATTTGTTATATCTTATAAAAAATTAAACGTAATTGGCAAAAAGTAGAATGCGAAATAACAAAATGCGAAACCAAGAACGGCAAAATAAACCCCCAGGAAACGTAAGTTTGCCAGGCAATTCTTGCGAAACATACCATACCCTTATTATGTATATCCGGTTGCTTTTGCTATTCGTTAAAAATAATAACCAAGAACATTGCACGACGATTATTATGGTACATAAAAACATTTAATAATTTAAGTGTACAACACTTAATTTAAATCTTTAATTAAAATTAATTGAGAAATAGAAGAAAATTAATACGAAACTGTGGTTTGTCAAGGAGGAGATTTTATCTTTGTTTGTGAGACTTTATCGCGAAAAAGTTTGTACAAATATACACCCCTTTTTCCAAAATAGCAGCCAAATGGGTGAGTTTTTACCCCAAAGAATCGTGTTTTACTTCTACACTGAACCCGCCTAAGCATCAAACAAAACTAAAAATTGTCCTGTAATGTTTAGCCAACAATTTTGTAACATTTCGACCAAACATTAAGAGAAAAATGTTGCATAAATCAGTTTGTATGTATTATCATTCCCGTTTTCTCAGTGCAAATCCAAAAAGAGTTATAGCAATCGTAAATAATACGACCAATACCGACGCGATATCCCTAATGAAAGAAATATCATGTCTGTTTGCATTTACTTTCAAGAGAAAAAAAATTCTTCTGTTGTGATGTTGTTCCCAATCCCTTTTGGAATAAAATCCTTTGATGATAGTCCTTTAGAAACGCTCCAAGCGCATTCGAATATGAAAGACCTCTTGGCGATGTGGGATTAAATTCTTTGGTCAGTTTGTGGACATTTTACTTCCGATACTATAAGAAGTTTTTCTATCGCTGCAGGAAATTAAAGTTTTTTTATATGCATCAGATTAAATTGAAAATTCACACCACCGACGACGCATTGGATTCTTCAATATAGAGTTGAAGACAAAAATGTGGAAAAACATATAAATAATAATCTGAAAACAAAAGTTTAAAAAACACCCCATGTTAATTAGCTAATTCACCCAAGTTGGCGGATTAACGAGTAATTAGGTTGACACGCTAGTTACTCATTATGTAATTAACAAGCTCAAATTACAAAGTATATGTGCAAAGTTCAAACTTTGTGAGAAAGTGTATTTGTGCAGACTAAATATACTCTTATGCGGCAGCAGAGTTTTTGTTGAATGTAGTAGATTTTCGTTAATTTTCACTTCTTATCGTGAATTAGCAGTGTTATGTTTATAAATAGATATTTATATTCATGAGGAATTAACTTTTGATCTACGTTTTTTTAGTTGATTTGTGAGTTAAGTAATTTTTATTAATAGGGGTAGACAATTTTAAAAATTGTGTCTAAAAACCTTAACAAATTTAATCATTTTTGAGGGTTTGAGGTTGTAAAATATGAAAACATTTTTATTATTATTATTATCACCGCATATTTTACATTTAAGAGGTTCGATACAATATAAATTTCAACTAAAATATTATTTTTTAAGGGCTTCTATAAGTAGATACATTTTGTAGTTTAAAAAAAGCATATATCAAACTATTTGAAAATATTTTGAACATTTAAAAACAGCATAAACTATTAAAAATCTAATAAATACGGCGGTTATTGTTTTTATTCAATATGCACTTCAATTGTCATCAATGTGGCATGTGTCCCAAACTTTAATGACCTAAACACTATTTCGTTGGGACTTGGCTTTTATTTAAAAATAAAATGCATGTGAAATATATAACTCAGCTATTAGGTATATCTCATATTTATAATATGTAAGTTAAAATTCAGTTTGTTTTCAAAATCGTATTTTAATTTGTTTCTACATAATATGTATTCATTTTTCTGTTAGGTAGATTGTTATATGCAGTTGATTGATTACTAACTTGTAGCGTGACCACTTTCATAAATCACTTGGTCTAGGATTACAAACATTATGACATCAAAAAACTTTACAAATTTAAGTAAAACATTTTGCAGTCACAAGAGCATCATTTTGTTAAAAAAAAAATACCTATATACGCGTACAAAAAAACACGGATAATGTTCAAAAGAAATTATTTTTCTGATTTTCTTACCTTAAACCAGGAACTGGTGTCGCGACTGAACCGTCCTTCATAATCCAAGTGACAATAGGTGGTGGATTGCCATGTGCGGTACATGAAACCTGAGTTCCCGTATCGTTGCTAAAAAGAAGACGTGGTGGTGGCTCCTGAATGAAAGTTGGTACTCGTAAGCCGTTCGTAGCTTTGCACTGTGGGGTAATTACTCCCAAGATAATTATAAGTTGAAGCACAACAGCAGCATCTATCGGGGCGGATGTTAAAAAGTAAATTGCTATATATGTAAGGAAGCATAAAAGGAGAAAGAGTGCGAAATAAAAGAATCAAAGGGTGGCTTTGGTCCATAAGTATAGTTATTTAAAAAGATATAAGGGAAAAGGTCGGTTTCAATTCTACTTTTACTTATAAAGTTAATGGGTGTGTGTGTTGTATAGCGTGCTGTATTTGGAGTAAGGAGAAAAGTCTAAGACTATAATAATGTGTTAATAAGCAGACATTAGCATAAGTGTAATCACAAATTGCATTATAAAAAGACCAAAATAATACTAATTATTTTTAAATTGACGTTGAACTTAAGAGTGATATGCAAATGTTACGAATTTTAAACTTTTTCATATAAAGACTTACCCTTCGTCAGAATCACAGTTACAGTTGAAATCATTGCTATACATTAGCAATTTTGTTTAGGTAGCTTGGTCCAAAGAAAGAAGCTTTGATGAGTTTTAACCAAATTTCTGTGAAGAAGAAAATAATCAGTGGTTATTACAACTTAAAATAAAAACCAATAGGTATAATTAAAGCGCAGGCTTATAAAATTCCTGGACATAAATCCCAAAGGCATATCCACAAAACGAGATAGGTACCAACATATAATCCCAAAACCAATATTAACCCACTTTGAAAAATCCACAAATCTATAATCGCCAAACCCACCCACTGCTTGATTAAGTTAAGTTAAGTATTTTTCCATAAAACTTAAATCTAAAATCTTAATCTGATACAGCATTTCACGTGAAAAATATTTTATTATACTTCAATGATTATTGATTCATTTAATTGATCATTGGAATAATAAAAATGATGTGAAAGATTGCGCAACGGTTTCCATCACCTAAAAGCCTGGAATGGATTAATGAAAACAAAAAATTTTAGACTCTTGTCAATGTTGCTGAACAATTTCAAGTTTTACATGTCCGTCAAGTTAGGATTACCACTGCAAAATTTTAAGATTCTAATAATTTGAGTAATTGTCGTGAATTTGTCGTAAATTGGTCGTGAAATAAAGAGGGGTTACGACAAATTTAGGAGAATTGATCCAATTATTAAAATCTTAAAATTTTGAAGTGGTAATACTAACTTGTGGTAATGCTAAGCTAAGTACGGACGATTGTCAGATCTTACAAAATTGTCAGATCTGTCAGTGAACAAACTGTCCCAAATATCTTACAATCGTCTGAACACACAATTTTGTCTGACAATATTCTCAGAAACGTCATTGTCAGGTAATCGTCACACGACAATCTGCAAAAAATTTTCAGGTATCTTACAATCGTCTGAACACACAATTTTTATCATTGTCAGACGATTAGGATATTGTCAGACTCATTGGCCATTGTCAAATGTTTTCATTGAAAACATCTTACAATTGCTGACAATTTCTTCGTTGTTCGAAATGTCAATGAAACCCATGGGTTGGAACCGAGTTGGTTAAAGAGAGATAAAAAAAAACATTTGTGTTGGAAATTTGTAGTTTTTGCACAACTGAATAAATAAACTCAAAAAGAAAATATCAATTCCTTGTGTTGTGTAGTTTTATTCGGAATAAATTAAGTGCTTGTGCTCGGCAGCGATTTGTCTTTTATTAATTCTTTTTAGCATGTAAATGATCTTTTGTCGCGTTTCTGACTAAAAATAGATACAAAATCTAACAATGGAGGCATCAATGGTCGAAAATGTTACCATGGAAAACGAAAATTCACCAATTCTTAAAGAACCCGACGATGAAAAGGATAGATTTTTTATTAAATGCAGAGGGAATGCTGCAGAACCTCCGCCAAGTAATGATGCCTCCCCCCAGAAGTGTAAACAATCAAACTATTTTTTTGTATAGATCTGCCTATCGTTCGAACGGGAAATTTTCAAGCTGACAATTTTGTCAGATATATTTTTGTCCGAATATTGTCAGACAAGAGCTGACAATCCAATTGTCAGACTTTGGGATGAAATCTACCACCCGTGTGAACGGACAATTTTTCATTGTAAGTAATATGTCAATTGTCATCTAATTGTCAGCTATTGTCAGACCATTGACAGTTCTGACAATATTGTAAGATCTGACAATCGTCTGTACTTAGCTTAAGTTTTACCGGTAAATTCAAGAATTTCCAAATTTCGGACTTTAACAGTATAACTAAATTTTGTTTTCTATAGATATATCTATTAATTTTAGATTATGTTTTTCATGTACTAGAATATTTATATTTAAAAAAAGCATTTTCTGTGATAAAATTCAAATAATTTACTTATATATTTGTTTAAAACTATATTTTGTATAATATTAAAAATTATTCTGTGATATATCGTTAAAATATCAACATTTATATGAAGGTTTTTTTCCCATATTTTTCCTTCCAATTTTTATGTTAAAATCAATCAAGCAATAATTTGAAATAAAAAAATGTATTTTTCAGTTGTAATATAAAATACCTTATCATATCTCTGTACTGTGCAATGACTTCTCATATTGTAAAAAATGTTAATTCTAAGTGGGCACAATAAATATATCTATCTATCTATCTAAAAGAAAAGAATTATTTTAAAACTTATTAAAATTACAAATTATATAAATTAAATAGATTTAATTTAATAATGAAGGTTATTCCAGTAATCGTTATCGAAACTAAATTGTCAAGAAAATTACTTCGTTTAATTCAATTGCATGTCAGCAATCGTCGCAATTAATGATTTTCACTGAAACACAACCCATTGACATTACAGATATGATATAGCTCATTTAAGTTACAAATGTGTATTTATTCGTATACGTTATAACGTTAAAATATAATTTTTGATAAGTAAAAACTTTTTTCAATAAATTGCAAAGATCGTTTTGAATCGCTTTATCGCTGAATACCAGATTAAACAATAAAATGGATCCCCGCCTGATCTCTACATTGTGGTTTTATCTTTTATTTGCATCTTCATTTTTTTTTATATGTAAAACACACCCCGTGGTAAAATTTTCAAAACATTTGGTGGATTTTTATATTTTTCTTAAACATCTGTTTCACAGGAAGTCAGAATCTCATCGACAGAGTTAAAGAGTCCATTTCACTTAGATACAATTGATGAGCTACCAGAATCGGTGAATCATCGTTGTTGTGATGAAAGAAAGTTAAGACAAATAAGAAGTTCAACCTTGATGGAAGAAGAAAACTCGGAAGAAAGAGGACCTGTAGAAGATATTGCAACAATAAAACAAATCGTGGATTTTCTTCGAACTGTTGGTGAGAAAATCATTCCTATTGTAATGCAAGGTGCATCTGGTAGGTATAAATAAATAATACTTTGAACTTTATTTTTTGTTTTACGTTTATTTTATTTACCTTTTTTGGTAGTTTTGAATGGTCTGCTTTCAAACCTGGGAACATAAAACTTTAAAGACGGAAAACTTCAATTAGTATTCTAATTCTAGAGTTAATTTTAAAGAAAAAAAATTATGTAAATTAAACTATTAAATTATATATTTGAGTACATCACTGACTCAGGGACAGAAGCAATGGCTGATACATTGACTGACTCACTGGACGTGGAATATTTTTTTAAAATTGGTGATCTAAGAGGTAAAGTTATTTTATTATATTTTTAAAAAGGGCGGGGTTTAATTGTAAGAACATATGAGGATGAGAAAAGATATGGATTAATAGTTATATTTTTTTTAATTTTTATATTTCTAAAACACCGTAAAGTGAAGATAATGACATATAAAATTAGAGTTTTTGCGCTCATCAGCTTATTACGTAATCGACCTTTAAAGTGTGGCCAACCTATACCTTGACCATCATATTTCGTCAAGCAACCCATACGCAAAAGGTTAGTTTTCACACTAACTAAAAATTGTAATCTGGTAAAACGATGAGGGAAGTTCTTTATGGCGGGATCTTATAAGAGTATTACCTATAACGAAGTATGAAAAACTTTTACTTATTCTGTGTGAATAAAACATATTGCATATTTTCTCGAATAAGCAGTTTCTGTTTCTGGAAACAGTTCTTCGATGGAGTTAAAAAAAAAAAACTTGGTTGGGAACTTTTTATTAACCTTAAATACGATAAGTTTGATTGAAACAATAAATTTTTGTACTATAATGCCATCGATTAATGTAAACTTTTCAAAAGCAGCGATTATATCAGATATGTATCCTACAGTCACCTTCCTTAATATAGTAAGGGTATTTATGCAACGTGCGTCGTAAGTTACAAATGTTTGCATTAATACCCTTTTTTGTTTAAATATTGTTTAATTCCGCTGTTCTTCAAACGTCAAATATGAAACGTCAACTTAAAAATGAACATAATTAAAGGAGGAAAAAACAAGCAACAAAAATGAAATGTATTCAATTATATTAAAAACATTTTTTTTTTTAATTTTAAAATTGCCTAATTCTTAAAATCACAATAATGATAGTTAGGTTTATCAGAAAATTTGGTTAATTTTCCTCAGCAAAATTCTTGAGGAATTTTAAACAAAATGTGTAAATCATTTCTCATATACAAAATTTGACAGTTCATTAACCAAATCGTTATCATTGCATGAATACCCTTAGTATGTATTTGAATACATGTATTTTGTATATCAAATGTTTAAAGCAATTTATATTTAACAAAAAAAAATGTGTTCGCTGTTGATATGGGCTTTCCTTCTGCTTCTATACAGGGTGGTTCTTATGTCGCGGACCGATTTAGTTTTGCAGCCATTTTAGTTTATACAACATTTTTAACTAAGAATTGGACAGTTATATAGAGTTTTGGAGCATCAGCTATAGTCCCAACAAAATAACGAAGCAATTAAAAAAAAAGTTACATTAAAAATTTAAATTGTGAATACGGATAAAATTACATGAATTTTTGTATGTTGATTAATCGTAAAGTTAAGACTGAGCGATAATTTATTGAGCCAATGTACCCTAGAAAATATTTTATGCAGTGTGGCAGAGTGTTCCCGAATTTCAAGAATTGGGAATTTTTCCATCATTTTGCAACAGTAACTGCTGACTGCTATCAGGACATTTTGGAAAGCTTTACTTTACCCGATTAATCAACTTAGGTCTACAGAACATGTGGTTCCAGCAATACGTTGCCACGCCCGCATCACACTTAGCTCGTGCTATGATGCCAATATTGCGAGTAATTTTGTTAAGACGAATAAGGTCGAAAAATTTAACACCAACAAACGAAATTCAACCTTGATGCTTAAGGACAATAACAACATTTCGAAACGAAATGTTACCAGAAATCTCCGAAATTTTTATGGAATAGGTAAGTTTTGTCTTTGCGCTATGTCCAGAGGCTACTTGACCGATATATACTCCAACAATATAAACTCCAACAGGACTATTTATAATGTATCAATGAAATACAAATTCTAAAAATGTGTTTCAGTTAAATGATGTTAAAGAAACACCGACCTGAAACATAAAAAGCACCCTGTCAATAAGAATAAAACTTTCAAGATTATGCACTTACTCCTTGAATCTCAACCGTCTTGATACAGCCATCAATCGCTTTTAAGTTCTACAATACTATTTCCAATTCCGGTCTAAATTCAATGCATTTTCTACAGCAGCAGTGTATTATTTGCTTTTAAGTCCTTTCCATGAAAATAGACTTTTTCAAGCGACAAAAAAAATAAATACATTTTACCTCATTATATTCCTGCGGGTTTTGAATCATTTAATAGTCGTCACCTTTTTTTGTTAACACTTTCCATCAGCAAGCAAGTCTGGTGTTGGGAGGGTTTTAAGTGTGCACACACAGGCCCGTGGAGAATAACTCAGGCACGGGACGGAAAATATCGGGCCCATTTACATACGTAAAGTGTAAAAATCCAAAAGTTCATAAATCATGAATTTTAAATTTGTATAATTTTTTGTTTTAAATTTTGAAGGTAAAAATGGTTTTCCTTTTAAAATTTGAATAGATTGCGATATTCAAGGTAAATCAGATTGAAATTATATTTAGATTAATATTCTTTTGAAGCAACTAAGAAAAAAGCCTTGAGGTTTGGGTTATTAGACGAAATTTGTTTTGGCATTTCATTTTGGTATCGTTTTCATCAGTTGTTGAGAATGTGCACAACTTAGTCTAACACTGAAGTTCTTTATGACATTGAACCATCATAAAAAATTTATTCTTTGACAATAAATTTATTTCGTCATCCTTTTTATTTCGAATTCTTGTATTCTATTTAGAATTCCTTCGGAAACTCTATTAATCTTATACTTTTTTTCATGAAGATCAAGGCACGCTTGTTTTTTATTAAGTTCAGGGATCCGAATAAACTTTTTTCAATAATTTCTTACATTGTGCTCTGAGTAAATGCGTAACAATTGTACAACAAATTTCATAAAATTAAGTTTTTTTCGCAATGATGTTTGACGGAAAATTGTGAAAATTTGTATTCGCAAGAAATTTTACGTTACCAAACAGACCTATTATCAAAAGAATTGTTGAGGATAATGGTGCCACGGTCAATCCGGGCCTCTAAACAAATTTCAGGCTCTGAGGAATTTCCCCTTTCCCAACCCCTTCTACCGGTGTTGTGCACACAGTTATTATCCTTGTACCGAGATCATCATCACCATCAACGTCATCGTAGTCGTTCTCATACAGCAATGTCGTCGCTCCCGCCGACGCATTCGTCACCGCTGCCGTCTCTATCATCAGCAAATGGTTTTATCCGGAGTGAACACCATTGCATTTGAAAAGAGGGTGGTTGTAGGGGTCGAGTGATGATTGAGGGGAGAAAAGTGCCTGAAATAAATTTAAGGCCTTACCTTCTTGGCATTATTTTTTGCATGGATGCAGGATGAGAAATGCAAACAGTTATTAGGTAACACTTCAGATGTGAAAAAATTTGATGGCTAAGAGTAGAAAGGAACTCATTACGTCCTTTGTGCATATGGTATGATATTTTATGTGTATGTAGTCACTGATGTTGTCATGTGCGATGGTGCTAAAAAGATTTATGGAGGACTGACTTCAGTATTTGTAAAGGCAAAATATAAACATTGGGGTGCGTCTAGAATAACGCTTCTGTTTTTTGTTTTTGAAACTTTGTTTACATGACCGCGTCGTAATTGTTTAATGGTCACAGGCATATTGAGGGGATGTTATAGTATAATACAACTTACTCAAAACAAAAGCTTCCAAAAGTATTCGAAGTGCAAACAAATTTATGATTATTAGTGAAAAAATGTGTTAAACTGGAATAAAGGTCTACTGGCAAACGAAAGTAACAAAAGTAAACCTTTGGAGTAAGGCTGATTTATAGTTGGAGTACAAAATAGTAATCAGCTTTTTGAAATGCATAAAACCAACAACAAACAATAAATATAAATAATTTACTATTAAAAACAAAAATAAATTAGTGACAATTTATTTCATTACTCCAAAGTAAAATAAGTCTTAAGAACGGATACGATCTTCAGAATAAGTGAATGTAGATAAACTTAATAATATTCAGATATATCAATCTTGCTTTACGGCGATATTATTGACTTTTTAAAATTACTTTGACGGCAAAACTAGTTCCATATAATTATTATGGAGTTTTATATACTTCTCAACCTCTATCAAGTTGGAAATTTCCTATCCTGGGCTATGGGTGAGTTATCTGTTATTATCTGCGTTCATAAAGTCAGATTTTCGATCGAACTAACCTAGCCCAACTGCATTACCTACCGTTCACAAACGTTAGACTGTCGTCAGCGTCGTCGGGCAGATTGTGCAGCTGAAATTTGTTGGCTGCAGAAAGAGGGGGAATTTATAAAATTAATTTTACAGTCACAAGGAGGACGAAGCGGCATTGACTTGTAAAGAATATTTGTTTTGTTTTCCACAATATCTTCAACTCGTCTTCAACAAACTATGGAAATTAACATTTTAATTTTTTATATTGTATAATAATCTAATCAGAAAGAAAATGACTATGGAATATATCGCCAGGATACTCTGAAATCACCTTCATAAAGAATGCCTTTTATGTCAATATGCGATATTTTTGTTTTTTGCTTCGACATTTTTTCGTTATAATTTTCTTTTTATTTTTTCTTTGCAAGATATTTGTGCCAATTTTAATTTTCTTTTCTTTTTCGGCAAGCAAATCAAACATCAAGTTCAACAAAATTTGTTTGGCAGCCACTCTGACGTTTAAGAACTCTGTTTGCATACAAATCGGACTTAGTCAGGCGTTTTTGTTTACTGCAGACATTCTGCATTGTGAGTGCGTTCAAAAATGCATTAGAAAAGAACTGCGATTGTACTAGCGCAGATTTTCTGCGTTTATGAATACACCCTATGCCAAGGGATTAGGCTCTGTTGGGGCATAGTCAATATTCTAGCCCTTTCGCGCATTGGTCGGGTTAAATTATTGAGGGGGAATTTCTCCAATCCATAACTGTCTATTGTTTATTTGTGTTCACTTAAAGTTGAAGGAATTTTCTGACAATGCTGCAAGTAAAACATGTGCCAAAAGCCATTCAATATTGTGCTTCTGAAGATTTCTACAGATTTTTTGGAACGTTGTTGAAATAACTATCGGGATCACATCTACCCGTTCTATACTGTATATAGTCCGCAATGTACTGGCAAGGGCAGCATATTGTTATATTTTTGTGGAGTAGGTTGTTTGCAAATTCCGGTTTAGCCTGACTGCAACATCAAAGATATCTATTCTTCTCTCTATTTTGTTAAACAAAATGATATCAAGTCTGCCGCCGTAGATTGTGATATCTAAAAGTACGCCAAGTTCTTCCTTTATGATGGTTTAATATCAAATATTTAAAGTAGAGTATTAGGTATTAAAATAGGCATGTGACTACATATATTAGATATTATGAGATAAATTTATTATTTAAGGATTACTGATTAAAATTTGGTGGAAAACGTTTTGAATCGTGAGTGAAGAACACTTGCCAAATAAACCCACCAAATTTTAGGTAGTAATCATTAAATAAATATATATAGCAGTTATTTTTTCTCAGCTTGTGGCAAGTCTGAGAGACTAAAAATCGTTATTTTTCCAATTATTGTGGCAGAAGTATTACCACTTAAATTCAAATTTTAAAAACAAGAAATGGTGCCCTGTCATTTAGCCTAAGCTTTAATATCTCAATATTGATGATCCGATCTATAGAACCCAAAATTTAAGCTTTTTAAACGAACCATATGGCTTCCTTGGAAGTTTTGTGAAAAATAAACAGTTGAAAAAAAGTTTCATCGTCCACTTTTAGAATATTTTAAATTCATCCTTAGATTTTTTACATACACATAAAGTTTAAATTTTGTAATTAAAATCTCTTGAAATTATATAGCATTAGTCTAATTTTTTTAAAGTCCGCCTTCTGCCACGCAAACTTTTGCTACATTTGTGAGTAAAGTATTAATTGTACAATTGGTCATTTTCTTTAAGTATTTTAAAATCTAACTGTTGGTCCTTATTATTATTGTTCGTAGCAGTTGACGATGTTTCATTAGATTCCCAGGTTAAAAGCTCTGAAAAATTCACTATCGCACTAAACATAATAACAGAAATGATGTTAAAAAATATTTGAAAAAATAAAAATAAAAGAGAAAATCTTATATTCTGACGAAAATCTATATTAAAGGATGATGTTTCTAAATTGAGAGAGAGAGAGAGGGATGCTTTGAAATACCACAAATTTCTGCAAGAATTTAAGAAACTGGAAAAGGCTTTAGAAACAATAGTAGGATTCTATAAAGCACATAAACTAGCATTTTCTAGTGTTCTAATATCTACTTTCCTATTACCAATGCAAAACAGTAAAAAGAAAAATTCAAAACTAAATACTAGTTTTAGCTTCAATCATGTACGCCTGTCAAGAAAATATACTTAGCGACACAATTGCATCGATTAAACTGCAATCGAATTTAAGGTGCCTGTTTTATACATATACATGATTTCGAAACTAAGACATGCAGAGGGTAAATTCCCTCTGCAATGACATAATTTATTCTGTTATACAAAAGGTTTTGTTAAACCAGGAAAGCACATTCAATTATATTCGTATTATAAGTCAGTTATTATTTAGAAGAATTAAGAGTTTGTCGGTTAATCAAATCAATATTGTCATTAGTAAAAAATATTAATTTATTCTAACAGAAACGAACGACTCGAAGTAAATGTATGCATATTACACATGCATATAAAATAATATACAAACTTTTATTCGTAGGCCTAGCTATTAAAAGTCTTACCAACAGCAGGAAAGTTATTGAGATTTTTAATAGGTTCGGACATTGTGTAAACTACCACTTTATTGAAGAGTTGGAAACTGAGCTTACATTTTA
Source organism: Epistrophe eligans (assembly GCA_951394125.1). Taxonomy (NCBI): domain Eukaryota; kingdom Metazoa; phylum Arthropoda; class Insecta; order Diptera; family Syrphidae; genus Epistrophe; species Epistrophe eligans. The sequence continues at coordinate 59,211,898 of OX596028.1, forward strand.
AATTGATAGCTTGCACTCCTCGATTCTTCCTCAAGGAATACTTAATGTAGAAGAAGTTTGTACCGGTGTTGTGTCGAAACAATTACTGGAAAAAACACACTTCACGACACAGTGGGAATAGCTTATCAAATAACGAATCCAATTTTACCTAAGACAAAAGCCATTGGAAAATTCTTTGATAGTACAGGTGGGGAAGTACTTTAGTTAACGCTAAAATACTTGCACAAGGCTTTGTGAACGTTTTTATCTATTTCAGGTAATATTTTATATCATAATAATTATAGATACTGTATAGTTTATCAAAAGAAAACTAATAGGTACTTACTATAACACTTTTACAGATGCAAACGGTTACATGTGTTATTAAGTGCCGCGGTACAACTTCTCCATTTTAAAGCTTTTGTTAAAGAGGAAAACATCTCTGCCGAAGATCTTAAAGCAAATCTTGCACTTAATATTTCACAGTATGCCGTATACGTAAAAAACACTTTAAAGGGTCATCATGGCCCAACAGCTGCATTTTGGATGAGTTATGGACAAATGATAACCTTAAGGAATGATTTTTCTAGAAACATTAGATGTGTCGATTTAAATTTATACATTTATTGTCTAAATTAAATGGCTGCAATTTTCTTTACCAAAATCATGCACGTTGGATTGATTATTAAAGTTGCTCAAAATTTATTGAATATGAATAATACTCATCCGGACTTAGTGCAACATCAGGTAGAAAAGTGTGGCTGAAAAAATTTTGTCTGAGACCTATATATCCTTAAAAATCAAGACGAGCATAATATTTTGATGTGACCATCATACGGTTATATATGAAAATAGAAAAGTTATTAAGGTTTTCAGTTGAAAAATGCATTTGAGAATTGTTAAGTGACGTCTGGCGGGGGGTTGGCTGGAAAAATTTTGTCTGAAACATATATATCCTTACCAAGGAAGAAGAGCATAGTATTTTGATGTGACCATGATACGGTTATATATAAAAAGAAAAAAGTTATTAAGGTTTTCAGTCGAAAAATGCATTTTAAAATAGAATAATGACGTCTTGACGTAATTATGTAATATGGAAGTGGTGCACTTTTCGGGCCCTACCAATAGCAGAATTTAGAGACGACTTAAATATTCAAGTAAAATGAACCAAAATGGTATGGACTATAAATAATGAACCATACATCACATGTTTCAAATTAAAGAGTCCATAACATTTAATATTCATTATTTAGTGTCTACTTAAAAATTTAAGTCGATACCATGTTTGATTTGTTATATAGAGTATATACCATTATGGTAAGTAGTCTCTAAATTTTGTTATTGGTAGGGCCCTTCATCTCATTTAACTTATTATAGTTATGGTAACATAAATTCAATGCTTTCTTACTTTATATTTAAAAAGTTTTAATATGTTTTAACTTTTTTTTTTGCTAGCTTTAAAGAATTGTTCTGATTTGTTGATTTTTGGCTACTTTAGACGAGACGTCTGGCAAGGAGAAGGCTCAAAGAAAAAAAGTCTGGGACCTAAGTACATATTTGAAATCAGTGGACAATCCTCAATTTTTTTGTATATAAATTCAAGTGGTTATACCCTCGACACAAAAAGCGGAAAAATTACCGATTCCGAACGAATTGTTTACAGATACTTTAACGACCCTGAAATATTTATTAGTATTCTAATTTGGACCAGCTGAAAAGCCTTTTTCCAGACTTTCAATTGTTAAAGGAATCAAAGAGTCTGGTAGTGCCCAACCAAGTTCTACACTTTTTTAACTCAGGCGATTTTCGGCCCCTTCCCCTGTAAATTCAGTACCAAAAAAGTCAAGAACTTCAAATTCTAAATATTTGCTAAGATGATCCCTCACCAACAATAATGCTTACAAACTTTTTAAATGGTGTAAAATGAACGGAATGAAGCTTAATGTGGATAAATTCAATATTATTTAATTTTCTAAGAAAAATGCAGTCAATTTTGACTACACCATTTATGAACAAATTTTAGTTCGAAATGACTTAATAAAGGACTTATATACAATAAACTTACTTTCAAACACCATGTTGACAAAATACAATTAAAAAGAATGTGCTGGGATTCGTTAAACGAAGATCTAAAAAATTTAACGTTCCCCACATAAGGGGCCAGTTATAGCTTTCATTGAAAACCATCATTGGAATTTTTGTTTTTAAGTTTTGAGGCACTTAAAAAACAAATTAGTGATTATTTTGATGCCAATGTAAAGCTGATGACTCAGATATTAATTCTTGCCAAACTAATTTTTCATTTTAGCCCAACCTTTGACACGTAATGAATTTCATTATTTCAATGATTGAACTACCTTACCATTGATCATTGAAAACTTTGAAGTCGTTTAACTTGGAAGGTTGGGCCAAAATAAAATATTTTTTGACTAGAAATAATAAATGAGTCATCAGCTTTATATTGGCATCAAAATAATCACTGATTTTGCCTTTAAAGTGTCTCAAAATAAGAAATTAAAATTTTCAATTATGAGTTTTAATCAAAACTATAACTGGCCCCTAACTGAAGCTATCTATTGTTCATTGGTTCGGTCTCTCTTGGAATATTGTAGTGTTATTTGGCCTCCCTTTTATGATGTCAATGTTAGCCGCGTTTTAGTATCTACGGGTCCGGGTTACCTTTTAACACGTAATACAAAAACAAACATTGGATCTAAGTTTCTATCAGAGTTTCCTTTATGGATCCAGAAATTAGTTTTTACCTCTGGCGGGATGACTTTTTCAGTTTTGCAAATGGTAAGGTAGTTCTAATTGCAGTGTAATGAAACAAGACAGTATCTACAGGGAAACTTAAAAAATATAAGGAGAAAAGAGATGAGCACACAACTCTGTTTCATTAAGATCCGCTTCGTTTTATTTTATCGGGGTGAACCATATGGGTTTTTGGCGATAATAAACCGCGCCTATTAAGAAACTTCAAAAACAATTTTTACTGTTTACATTAAGAGGTCTTGGGTTGTGTTGCTTCGGTATTCTCATCATTTGAAGCTTATTGATATGTGTAGTCTTCTTAATCATAGGGAGTTTTCTGAGGCCTTATTCGTATTTGATCTTTTCAAACGTAGGTAATATTGACTCACGTTATTTTCCAAAGTATCAGTAAATTTAATTGTTCGCAACTTGCGACACACAAAATGTTTGAAGAAATAAAATTCAAGGACTAATTATGCTTCTCGTGAGACTTTTAATCGATGCTCAAAGACTTGAATAAATATTTTAAATATTTTTCAACTGATATTAGTAGAGAAGAAAAAATTGTGGCTGAAGTCTCTTCATGATATTTTTCTTTCTTTCGTATCATTCTTTTTTCTTTTAAACTTTGTCTATATATTACACATTCTAATATTTTCTTTTTTATAGAAAAAATGTTAATATAAATCATGTAAATATTTTTTATTTAAATTTCTTTTATAACATTTTTGTAATTTTTTCTAACTCTATTGTCTTATTTTGGCAAAATAAACTAAACTAAAAAAAAAACAAATTTCAATCCCTTAGCATAAATGGTTCCTGAGATATAACACTTCTTAAATCGCAAAAACCGTAACTGACGGACTGACAAACATCAAAATTATGCAGCGCTCCTCGACACCGCATAATCATGTTGTTTCGCACAACAGTAGTTCTTGTGGTGCATACAAAGGAACAAATTGAAACCTTAAGATCCCCCATTCGGGGCGTGGTATCAACCGACTATATCAGAATTGTTATCAATTATACCTATGGAGTACTCCCGATTGTTGTAGAATGATGAAATTTGGTAAAGCGGTAACTGTAAGGCTTGAATTGCATGCAAATGAAGAATCATACTAATATCTTTGCAGGTTTGGACCCGATAAAAACGAAAATCTTTGCAAAAAAGGGTGAGATGACCAACAACATTAATTTTAATTAAAAGCCAAGTTCTTCTATAAAAAAAGCCTGTATACTGTATGTAACAAAATTGTGAGATGAAAACAAGGTTATTCAAAATATTAATATAAAAATCTGCTCCGAGTCAATTGAAGATAAAATAAAGTCTTTTTAACACTTTTGTTACACAATGGAGTTGTTTTTCAGAAAAAAAAATATTGAACTTCTTTTGCCTGTGAAGATGAATACAAAATAATTAATACAAAAATAAATACAATTTTTTTTTAAACTTCAGTTTCACTAATAGAATCCGCAAAAGTGGGAGGGTTTCAAACAAGCTTCCGAAGACCAGATCTTTGCTTTTCTTAAAAAGAAACAAAATTTTCTATGCAAACAAAATTAAGGATCCAAAGCGCGTGTAATAATCTTCAATAAAACAGTTGTGAACATGTTCTTAGATAATTTAAGGACTGTGAACAAGACCCACTCATTTCACTCAAAGGACATCAAAATTTGGCCGAGTTAGGTATAAATACTGTTTTAGAGATATGCAGAAAGTGATTTAGTTTATATATTTTATACATATTTTTATATATATTTTGTATATATAAAGTGGACAGTGCTAAATATCTTCGGTTGAGTGCAGAATTTAAGTAAAGACAGACAGTAAAGTAGCCCCAGATTACGTTTTTCCCCGACGGCGCGGCGTTTCCCCGAAATTTGTCTAGAGTCTGAAAATGAGTCTCGTGAGCAAAATATTCGCAAAAAACAAAATATATCAATATACATATATGCGTTTTTACGCATATCATTGGTAAAAAGTTGTTAGGTTGCAGAAATTTGGTTCTAAGGTTTTCAAATAAGCCATAATCGATCCATGAAAAAAAAAAAACAAAATGCCTCTGTACAAATGAAGATTTCACTAGACTATTTATTGTCCGTTTCATCATTTGCAATTTAATATGCCTTTATTACCTACCTTTTTATTTGTAAATCCAAAATTTTGCACTCAATGTAATTTTTCCGTATTTGAATAGCAGCGAAAAATCCTCACGAACATATGTAGGTATATCATACATAGAAATACTAATGGTTTTACGAGAACCCTTTTTTAAATTGTAGAAGGGATTTAGTGGGACTTTTGATAATAAGTCTATCGAAAGCAAAGCACAGATACAAGTAAAAAAAAGTCAACATATACACACAGTTTTTGCGGATATTACAGATCCATGACAATCATTTTTTGGAGTAAATGGAATATACCTACATAGATACAATATTGTTTTCTTTTCCAATCTTTGCTTGCGTATCGATACAAAAATTGCTTTACACTCCAATGTTTTGAAAGACCCTTTCACTATTTTATGACAATCGATTTCACATCATATCCTTATCATTGTATATTATTTATAGTACGGACGAGGGGCATTGATTTGCTTTTCTTATTATATTACTAAGTCAAGAAAGGAATACCGATATAAAAAAGGATGCCACACAAAAGGCCTCAGGATGTCATTTCAATCTTCGAATCCTGGGCTACGCACGATAACTCCCTTAACGCCGATTTCAATTGATTAAAAAAAAAAAACCGATTGAATACTGCAACGTTATGCACAAAAAACCGGCCGAGGATGATAGTTAGCAAAAATGTAAATATGGATATTTTTGTATATTTTTTAAATTTTATCTGTATTAACTGAAAGTTGATTTTCGAATATAACATGGAATATTCCGTGTGATTGAGTTTAAAATGTAACTTTTTATTTATTTAACAACTATATAATGAACATACACCAACTTATAACGCACTTTCCAAATACCTACTGCCCAAAACAAGAACACCACCGAAAGGTATTAACTTTATTTGAAATGCCGGGGGCGGGTGGATGGTGGTGTTTAAATGGAAACAAAATCGCACACAGCCTCATCTATATGTTGAGGGGTAGGTAGGTAAAAGCTGACTGCCCAAACTTTATTGGTAGATCCATTGACCCACACTTTCACAACACTATAAGTAACTGTAGCAGTATAAAATTTGTTATCGAGTCCGTTATCCCGGGGATGACGCGTCCAAACAGTTTGAAAAGCCGGCAGTGACTGAAACTGAAATGACTGAATCTTAAAATGTATCTTCTTTGCTCTGGAATAGCAGACTTGTTTTTGTATGCCAATTTTGTATCTCTGGCGTGGTGACTTTACTGGAAATCATTCAACCTAACTCATTATATTGGAGGAAGGAGGACTCTACTGGCAGACTCTCTTCGAAAAACGTTGGTAATATTTATATAGGTATTGTTGTTGGTGTATATTTCCTCTCTCTGCAAATATCTCGTCCTGCTTCTCTCCCATCGTCCTATTCGTGGTCGGATCGACTCGAAAATGATACAAAATTCATAGACTACTTCTATGATAAAAGCCCGCCGAACCTACACATTGAAACTTTACGATTTATGTTCAACCCCGCTACCCATCATACAACACCCTTTTGATGGGTGAAATGGAAATGTAAAAGTTTAGCTCCATTCGCTTTTGTGCGTGGCGTTCGTTCGTATGTCAGAGATATTACGATTGCAACCCTCATCGCCATCAGACAGCACATCCACCAAAACCACAGAATACTCTGAATGTTTGATTGGAACTCTATTGCTTTATGCACAATACATTAAAGCATCTCCAGCTTCACTCCATATGACCATATGAGCCGGAACCAGTCAGTAGTGTAGTCGAAAATTCGAGAAATTGCATAATAACAGTTTATAAGCAACGATAGCAATTGATATGGGTTTCCTCTTGATGTAGGTAGGTACGTTATTCTGTTTACAGTTTTATCGAAAAGAAAATTTAATATCTACATACATATGTACTTATGGCGCAAAACTCTATTTCCTATTTGAAAACCCCGCCAAATTAAAATTAAATTATGTGAATAAACTTTTACAATGGTGTTAAGACATTAGTTGTTGTGTTGAATTACGAAATTGATTGATTACGAATTGAGATTTAATGCTGAAAGTAAGGATTGCTTGATACTTTCCTTGTTACATCTACATAATGCAAGCTTATACCTAAAAGCCAACATACCCACCATGGCTTTGTTGCTTTTCATTTAAGTTTCACAAGAAAAAGTTTCTCTGGGGTAAAATTGAATTAAAATTTATTTTTGTTTTTAACACGTGGTGTAGCTAGTTCTTTTTTAATAGCGCACCGCGTCGTCGAACACAATTTTTTTTTGAATGAATTGATAACCGCAGGTAAGTGTAATGAAAAGAAATGTCGCGTCGGTCCACAGTTAGGGAACACAAGTTTCCTTATATTTCGTTTATTTTTAAATGTTGGTGTTTGGGACAATTAAAAATCTAGAATCATGAAACGCCATGAAAAAATTCATGATTAGAATTAGAAGTCACTCACTTCCTAAAGGATAACGAGCTCTAGCCCTGCAGTGAAGCATTAGTTAAATACAATTTGTATCAATGAAAATTTCTTCTGCAATTCACTTTAACGAAGTCGAATCGTAACATGCTCTGTCATCACGACAATAAAAATCATCTTTCCTAAAAATCTTTTTAATTATCTCAGCCTCGACCATAATTAGTCCGATAATTTGAGATAAATATGCAATCGGCCAGATTCCTCAAGCTTCTTTGGAGAATATTAAAGTTTATACGAGCCAAAAGGTGCAAAAGAGTCTGTATTTCCGTTTTTAAGTTTCACAATAAAGACAAAAGATAAATACGAGCGTCTGCTCTCAAGACTAGGCATGTCAATTAGATTAAGTCTATTAATTTAAGGAGGGAGTTCATATAGATTTTCCCAACCCAATCCTCTGAGCGCAAACCTCAGAAATCTTTTTTGCGCCTGTTCTAATCTAGCTTTATGGCAGTCATAATTGGGTGACCAATCTTGAACACACCACTCAAAAAACGAATCAATATCACACTGAAGCTCTTCACTATCGCGGGTATTTATTTGCAATAGTTTTGAAGATTGTAACATCGTCCACATAAATGAGGCATTTAGAATACTTCAGAACAGATGGTTAGTCATTAATAAATAAAATAAAATGGACGGGTCCTAAAATGCTACCCTGTGGTATTCCAGAATTAACATTAAACTTATTTGATTTGCAACCATTAACAAGTACCGAAAGGAAGGAAGGAAAAAACACAAGAAGAAAAGCTGAAAAGAACGGACAATGGAAACGACACAGGTCACTAACACAGTTTTTCAATATAATAGAAGGTATACCATCAGGGCCTGGTATGCAACTTTCATCGAGATTTTAGGTAAACTTTTTAATTTTGTCAGAATTAATATTAAAGTTTATATCAGTCAAGTACGTAAAAGATTTTAAATGGTCAATTTTTTTGTCTTTTCGTCAAGTTTATCATATTTCGAATTAATAGATCGAAGGTCATGAATTGAAAAGTCGTTAGACTTGAGAACAGTCAGGTAAGGACAAGACTTTCTTTTACTATTTATGAATTTCCAAAAACATTTTAAGATCTCTTTGCACCTTCTGAATATAATTTAGATACTTTAAACTTGAAATTCTATTATAAATATTTCTTGATTCACAATAATTTTTAAAATTAATTTCACTTTGACATATGTAATGTATGTAGCTTGTATGCGGAACAAAATTTATTTCTTCGCTTTGTAAGGCTTTTTAGTTCACTATCATACCAATATGGAACTGAAGATTTCGATTTTTTAATAGCAAGAATTTAAGAAAATAATAAAACAAAATATTATTAAATTCGAAGAACATAGAGTTAACATTTAAAAAATAACTTAGACAAGCACAAGACCAGTTTACTTGTGTTAACAAGGTATTTTGTACTTGAAGATAGATCGTCTAATCTATAAGTTTGCCTTCAGAACCAACGGGTATTTGAGCTAAGAAAAACCTCCAACCTCGTTGGCTGGATATAAGAAATGTCGACATTTGTTCCTCTTAAGATATTCTCTTCTTCTTTTCTAGGGGGGAAAACATCTTCCTCTTTCTTTCCTTCGATAATTCATCATCGAAAAATCTAAAGTCACAAGTTTTTTCAAGTAATGGTACCAGAAGTGTACCAGAAAATTTTGAAGAGCAACCCTCAAAATATATTCTTTGTGTCAAGGATTTTGAGCGTCTCATTTTTATTTTATCGAGGGCAGTCATCTATATAAAATTCATTCTGAAAACAAAAAGGCAAATGTCAAGTATTCCATGTTTTGGTTTTTTTCTTAGCTTGAACTGACTCTTCGAACATCCATTTCTTAAAGAAGTAGATAGATTTTGGCATTTATTTAGCCCGGTGTAATCCAGTCGATGGTGCTTTAATTGATATAATTTTCTGAGGAACTCTGGGTTTCAAAAGTTTCTTGTATTTTAGAAAAAGTAATAATGTCATCAGAGATTTACATAGATAACTAAAGATAAGACTATTTGGTGGTTTTTGCAATTTATGTTAGTCCGAAAACCGTTTAAAAGTCAAAATCTCCAATCAGAGCCAGAGCTTGTTGACAATTCAGTTTACTACATAACAACTTCTTCCAACATGATCTTGTAGATGTCGTGACGGCATGTTAACCAGAGCATGAGTTTCAATAATCCATTTGTTTATGTGCCATGTAGACGGCCGGTATTATGGGATGACCCACCGGATGAGCTGAAGAGGTAACGAGTCTGGCGGACTCTTACTTACTCAAAAATCGAGAAAAACAACACAATATCCTTAAATTAAAGTAACTTATTATTATATCCTTATCCTTAACGATTTGTTATTAACTTCTTAAGTCTCGTAATTTTCAGCAATGAATTATTTATAGAAAGGTCTATCGGAATTAATAAATATAAAAGTAGGGTTCGCATCTTTGAAATATCCCATTCGCTCTATCATCTCGAAAAATAGTTTCCGAATGTTTTTTGTTTGCATTCGCGAATGTTTAATAGTAACTAGGAAAATGCCTAGAAAGAGCTTTTTCTCGATTTGGTTTTTTTTTCTCGAATAATATAGTTTAGGATGGGTCTGAACTCGACCATTAAGATTCGGCAAGTTTTGGAATAACTTGTTGAATCCATGTTTGTGAGAGTGTTTGTAAAGTTTCGTTGAGATTCAACAACGGCGGCTATCTAGGAGTAGGACAGCACGTAGTTTTCCAGGAAGCCGGTATCTCGTGACCGATGACCACGAAAGTGAATGGCTGAATGTGTGAACGTGTGAGTGATTGAAATGATCGAGGGAGGAAATGGGTTAGGTTTGGAAAGCCACTCTTACGGGAGTTAACCAAACGGCGAGTTGTGTTTTTGAAAGGAGATTTGAGGAAAAGTTAAAAAAGGAAAAATTAGATCGAGAAACGGCAGTTTGAAAAAGAAAATAATAGAAAATCGAGGATATTTCAATAAATAAAAGATATTCGAGGTGCAAAAGATTATAAAGAAGGAAAAGAGTATTAAAGATGATATAGGAGTTTAAGGAGCAGAGTATTAAAAAAAAGATAAGCAGAGCGGACATTTTGCCCAAACTAATTTTTTTTTAAATTTAAAATTGTTTAATTTATCGTTAGCTAGTAATAAAATTCCGATCGGCTTTCATTTTGATTATTTACGGTTTTGTTCTTTTAATTTCGGTTAATAATCCCAGTTAATTATGGGAAGCGGTGATTTGGCCCGTAGATTTCTCAAATAAATAAAGAAAAATTAAATATTGGTTTTGGAATTTTTATCTAATTCGCCTTATATAAAATAAAACAATCCTGGCGCCCACTTTTTATTGCACTGTACTTGCAATCAAAGTTTTCGTTCGTTTTAATCAATTTGATCAAAACATAATTAAAATTATTTTCATATCGCGAATTCTTACACCAGCTGAGCAGCCGTGATTTCTACTCTTTCGTGTAGTATAATCTGTCAAATCATTCGCGCCGTGGTTTTAAATCGAGCAAGTTTTCCTTCATAATTTTTATTTTAATTCGCGGTTTTTAAGTTCGGTTCCTTTTGAAATTTTTAATTGAAATAATAATATTAAAAATAATAAAAATAAGGGTCGAATACCCACCGCTGCCGAAGAAGAAAAAGTGCAACAATTGAGCGTGATAGTTTCGGTTAAATTTTTTTTCTTGCGTTTGAGTTTGAATTTAGTGTGAGAGTGTGTTTATTTACTAAAGTCAATTAAATTGATTTTAATTAAACGAAATCTTGATAAGATCCTAGGGTTGCCAATATTTTGTTTTTTACGTTTAGCACATTGGTTTTATTAAGCCCGATTTTGAGTTTTAAGTATAAATTTTATATACGAAAGTTCTTATTCTGAGTAAGAGAAAAGTCTAAAAATTATTGCGCGGACGTTTTTCTTTTTTTGTTTGGAAAAATTAATTTTTGCGCCGATTTTATTTTAATTTCTTATGGAAAAGTTGAATGTCTACTTTTTTAGATTAAAATCGAATTTGGAATTTACGGTTTATTTATGAATTAATATTTTCTTTAAAAATAAAGCAGGACTTCTTCATAGGAACAATAATGATTTAATAATAAATTCATTTAATTTTCACAAAAAACATTTAAAAAAAATGTACTTGAAACAAAATTTAAAATGAAAGTAAATATAAATAATTTAAAATAGGTATCAAATAATCTGAAAGCGCAATTTCAACACCCCCTCTCGCTGCAGATTTAAGGAAAACTTCTTTCGAAAGTGGTTTTTTTGGATGATGTTCTTCTCTCGTAGGTCCCTTATATGATGATGGCAAATATCAATGTTTGGTTCGGGCTCCACATTTGTCGGATTCAACTAGGCGAATACATCCCTGATTGTCTTAATATATAATTCTGGGCTGATTAATATTTACCTCCATTTCCATCAAGAGCCTTCGTAGCCAAATTAGTTCTCGACTTGCATGCGATACCGCTACATACTCCGCTTGTTGATGACATAGCTACTGAGGTCTGTTTCCGACTTGACCAAGCGATGCTACTTCCTGCGAATTAGAATACATACCCACTAGTTGATTTTCTATCTTTTGAAACACCAGCCCAGTCTGCATCCACACAGCACACCAAATTTCTTTCTTCATTCGATTGAAGCTATAAAGATTTCTCAACAGTAGTCACAAGTTATCGCATATCGCAAAAGATTATAGCAGCTAAGGAAAGGATACATCTGGTTTTGAAACGGTTGCAATATAGAGTAATGATCCAATAGCTTGACGATAAAAGGTATTATTTAATAACTTCGGACTTGTTCCTTCACTTGGCGTTAAAGTTCGTTTTGAATCTTCAAGTTTGTAGGTTTTTATCAGTTGTTGAATTTTGGACTTTTGGCTGAGTTTGAATGAGCCATTTTCTTCACGCTTGATCTCTGAATCCATCCACCAGAATATCTTCAACATATAGCAACATGAATGTTGTTTAACCATTGCTCTTTTTTCTTGAAAACAAACACGAATCAACTGTCGATGCCTTGAATTTCATTCCAAGTAAGATCTCTGGTGCTCTCTTGTTCTATTCTCGGGCTGATTGCTTTAGTCCATGGATGCTTTTATTAAGTCTTAGTACCTTTTCTTCATGACCCAAAATATTGCACCCTGGGGTTGGTCCATGAAAATTTCATCACTCAGTTTCGCATTCAAACAAGCATTTTTCATATAAAAATGTCGCACATGCAAACGTCTCAAATGCGTAACCATAAGAAGAGTTCGTAAAGTTTCGTGTTTAACCACTGGCGCAGAGGTTTCACCACAATCTTCACCGCATTTTTGAGAAAAATCCTCTTGCTACAAGACTGGCCGTATAAGTACTAACGCTTTCGTCTACATTAAGTTTGGCTTTAAATACCCATTTACAACTTACTGTTCTTCTTCCAGGCGGCAAATCTGTTGGTGTCCAAACTTGAAGCTCGTTCATTGATTTGATATCCTCGATAACGAGAAGCTCATCTTCTTGAAATACTTGATCTTCTTCGATGACAAGCGGCTCATTAAATGGAACGTTTTCATCTGTTCGTGTTTAGAGGTGTTATATGAAATGTATAACTTTATGCACTCGAGATAATGTGTTAATAAATTCGGTTGTAGACCTTTTCAACTTACATCTAGTGAAATCAGAAAAAACTCCAAATTTAACCTAAATTAAGTTAACTCTATGCAACACTAAAGAAGAATTGAAAGGTAGTTCAAACTTGAATCATAATCATTTTTGGTTGCAGAAAGATTATAATTAAGCTCCATCTGAGTAGGAAATCCATTGACATATTTTATTTTGTACTTGTTTTATTAAATTTTATTCTGAAAAATAATTATTTATTAAATATTAATCTTTTAATTTTATTTTAACAACCAACAAAACAAGAATTATGATTCACTGTCAAAATGCACCCAACTGACATGTTTTGGATTATTCGTTTGCGATTTTCTAGAAATTGCTGTTTCTGTTTTTCAAGAAAAGATTTACAATTCACATAAGTTATCAAAAGCGCAGTGCTTATTCAAAATAACACTTCAAATTTTATTTTACTTTCATGAACATATTTGATACCATTGTCTACTGCAATGAGTTTAAAAGAGCGTTACGGTAGAACTACCAAAAAAAGTTTACGTTGATGAATTTAGAAACAAAAACTAATCATAAATTTAATATCCTAACGATAGCCTCAAAAATATCCCAGTGTTGTTAACCAGACGCCATTCGGCAATGAAAACTAATAATGTACTCGAGCTAGAGAGAATCAGGATTTCACAATCTATTCTCGAAGAGCATAATTCATTTCTTCGTCAATAAATCATATTGTTTTGTGAACCTCCATTGTTAGTTCTGTGCATTAGGCAAAGCTAATAATTTGAATTTATGTAAATTTGAGATCTAAATAGTTCTAGGTATGTATGTATTAGGTTTTGTTATCCTTAATGCAGAAGCAGGCTTCTAAATTTCTATACTGTTATGAGATAGGCATATGAGCGAGCCTGTAGGCGAAACCACACACTACATGAATAAAAATATCACTCTTCCCTTGAACACAATGAATGTAGTTGTAGCTGTAGCAAAAAGTTGAAGTTTGCTTAACTTCTACTACACCACAGAATTTTTGCTACATCTAGAACTTCACATTGTAGCGCTTCAACATGCTACAGCTACACCATCACAGCGCACCCGACCGCGCCGCGCCACCATTCGGTTTTGGAAAGGATTTCAGAATGGGTTCATAAAAGCATAAATGCAAGTGCATCATATATTTTCACTATACGAAATGCGATTTAAAAAAGAGAATTTCAGAGAAAGATGAACATAAAAAGAGCCCAGCTTTTACTGCGCATCTTCAGAAATTTGTTTGAAATTGTTATTTCTATGAACATGTTTAACAAAGCACGTGGATTTTGTGAGAATCTACTATCGAATATTCTCTTAGCGTAAGAACTTTTACTAGTATTGGCTTGTTTTTTACATTAACGTACCCAACTTCGCACTTACCACATATTATATAGAGTGAGTTTTTATTTAATAAAATTGAAGTTGTTTTAGTGTAGAATGCAGATAGAGCCGTAGGCCAGAGCCATTTTATCATAATTTGCTGTCCTGGGCAATTTTTTTTCTGCAATAAATCAATAATTCTATTAGTTCAATTGCATCGGCCCATCTGAGAATAGAACAAAAATTGAATTGAGTATCTACTTATCTACTTAAAATAAAAGTTTTTTTTTTTTTGTCTGCTATTTTCTTTTTTTTTAATTAAGATTTCAAAACTATTGCACATTAGTACGTTTCATTTATTACGAATCAGGATCATTTCTTTGTTTCTATCTCTAAATATCTATTTTAATCAATATAATGATCCAATTTTTTTTGTTTATAGGTATAGTCTTGCGGGAGATAACTAAAGAAAAGAAACAACAAATATACCTGTAAAATAAACAAACATAATATATATGAGCCGTATCGTTTAATTTTCATGGGGTGATCTACATATATATTTATATGGATAATTAAATCGGAAATTGGAATCTTTTTTTGAAAGTCCATAAAAAATTAGACGAAAAAAACGACATCGGACCAAATCTATTTACAAATATGTAAATACAAAAACAACTTTAGTCCATATGGAATTTCATAGCTAAGTTCAGTTAATTTTCGGGACTTTACTTAAGTCCAGATAAAAACTGTGTATAGGTACTATTATCATTTTGGTATCGATATTTTCTTTCAACTTCAACTAATTGGCGATCATCATGGAGTTTAATTTGTTTACCTACCAATGGGTGATACGCATAAGCATAGTAAATGGTTTTACTAGAGAACTTCAAAGTATTTACTTTTTTTGATATGTCTAAAAATACAGTTCATTAATTATGAACCACTTGTTCGAGTAAATTTTAATTCAAGAAAAATATAAGATTTTTTTGGAAATAATGCTTCAATTTTCAATTTTGTTCCAAAACTAATAAAAGATGAAGCCATTTGATACAATTTTCAGAAGAAAAACTGAGTGCAAAAACTGATTGGTTCATACAGCTTATCATCATATACATAAGAGCTTGGACATGTACTCCTGTTGAAATATTGAAACCATCATTCCATTCGAAAGAATAAATTAATCGGATTCGGATAGAAGATATGTCCATCAATATACAAGCAAACAATTTAATCTTGTACAAGTTTTGATTACCAATTACAAATCTTTTACAAAATTTTATTTGTAAACACAAAATAGTACATGAACTTAATTTTATACATACGAAATGAAATATTAATACTATAAATCTAACCATCTACTAAAAGTATTAGTTTTTACTTTAACCTTATTCTTTCATTAATTACATACTTCCGTTTTATGCCTATCACCCAATAATGTCTTGAAATAAATTCTATGTTTTTTTTTAAAATTGTATTTCATTGAAAATATTATTTATTTTGTATAGGTTTTCATTTTACATATTTTAATGTGGCATGGCTGATTAGTTTTTGTTTTGCATGCTTGCCACAAATCTGAAAGGGTAGTGATGGCATTTTGTTACAGTGGTGGGCTTGTTTGATGTGATGACTTATGATAAGTCCCGATGTCGTTTTTTTTTCGTCCAATTCCATATGGACTTGCAAAAAAAAAAGCTTAATAAAGCGATACAGCGCAGCTATTGTCAATGGCGCAAAATTTAAACGATTAAGGACGATGTTATAGCATTTTTGTCATAATAAAAATGCTTTAACATCGTACTAAATCGTTTAAAATTTTGCGCTAATATTATCGCACAGAAAAATAATTTAATTTTGAAGGTAACTATGATTTCACTACTGGCACCGATTTATTATGAAATAGCATATAATTATATTATTCGTCTTTAAAAAATTTGCACCCTGCACTTAAGTCCCTATGGTAAAAGTAGCTAAGTTAAGTACCTGCACCAAATCATGGAAATTTGGATAGTGCATAATGTATGCACGCGAGTTTTTAAAATTATTTAATTGATCGTTTTTTGTATACCTTACCTACTCTGTACCTACTCAATACTTAAGATATTATTTTAACAACTTAAAACATTTTTCACTTGTTCTATTCCAGGGGCCTATAACACAGAACGACAAGCCAACTAGTCAACAACTTCTTGTTTAACTAAACGTGTTCAACAAGTGATATTAAACTCTGTAACACAATATAAATTGTAAGAATTGTTAAAAAATAAAATTTCCCTCAACTTGTTGGACAAGTAAATCTAACTTGTTGAGTCGTAGAATAATTAAAATTGAATTTGGGTATAGTTTTGCGCATGTACAAATGATTGTTTAATAATTTCTTTAATTATTGGGAGGTATACAAAAATCAAAAATAACCGTCAATTTTTCGACCATAATTTTCTTCTTGGAATGGAAAAAAAATTATAATTCAGAAATTTGCATATAATTTCCGCAGTGCTTTATAATCTGCAGAACACATTTTTATACAAAAAACTATGACAAAAATTGAGGGATATATAATATTCAGCTTAGATTTATGAAACTCTAAAAAGACATCATCATCAAATTCTTATGCTAAAATAATGGACATAAAATTAAAAAAAAAAACAATTCGCAACTTGAAAAATATTCTGGGAGTTATTGCATTCGCTGCTTTTAAAAATAAAATTTAGTTGTGGTTTTTGTTTTCTATTTTTGCAATCTAGTCGTTTCAAACGAGTTTTTTCATCCAAAAATAAATTGTTATTGCATAAATATACTCTTGGTTTAAAGCAGACTGACACTATCATCCGCTTTACATAATTGTAAGAGAGTGAAAGTAATAATATATACATAAAATCATATCGCTATATCGTTTAAGCTTATCTCTCTTAAGCTTGGTTCTAGATATACAACGTGTAGTGCAACTGGAGTCTCGCAACAAATGTTGGAAGATCACATCGATAAAATCCTTCAGAAAAGTACGGGAGCTAACCTGGTGGTTCGCCTACCTAAAAACAATACGGATACCTGTGAGGAAGCTAAGTCTATCTGTGCTGGTCTTCTGAATGAATCCAATGTAGACTCGATGGTAGAATTTGCTTATAATATACGCAGTCATACCATACCTGGGGCAACTGTAATTGTAAAAATGAATTCAAGTACTCTGAAAGGGAAAAATATTCATACTTTATGAAACAACTTCAAATTATTGGAGAAATTTACTATTTAATGATTACTGACTAAAATTTCGTGGGTTCACTGGTCAATTTTTCGAAACGTTTTCAATTGTAAGTAATAAGAAGAAAACTTGCCAAGTAATCCCCCCAAATTTTAGTCAGTAATCATTAAATAATAAATTTCTCACATAATTTGAAGTTGTTTTAAAATTATTCTACTTTTAATATTTAATATTAAACCTTCATAATGTAAGAACTTGGCGTTTTTTATAGATCTCACTACTTTTCACGGCTGACTTGTTACATGCAGGTTTTAGTACAGAAGGACCAGTTCAAAATCTCTAAGATACTAGTGAAGCTTGAATTGTGGGACTCAAATCCACTAAAATTGACTCTGTACTTTTTTCCTTCATATGCAATTCTAGCTCTACCAAATTTGATCTTCCTTCAACAATCGTAAGTAATCTATATAATTAATAACATTTCCAACAAAGTTGGCGGATACCATGCCCCCTGAGTAGGAAAACCCCAAACATTGTTTTTTTCCTTTGTATGCACTTCAAACCCTATCGCTCTACCAAATTTCATAGTTCTATAGCAATCGGTAGTGTTACATTTAATTGATCGCAATTTCGAGAAAGTGGGTAGATACCACGCCTCCTAAATGGAAAACTTCAAATAGAAATTTGTTTCTTTGTATGCACTTCAAGTTCTACCACTTTACCAAATTTCATCATTCTACCAGCATTCGAAAGTGCTCCATTTAATTGATCGCTTATCGGGGACTTCTATGGTAGGATAGGCTTTTCGCAAAACAACTTCTTCTGCACATAATGGCCTGCCTTTAACCTCAATTGTAAACCAAAAGATGCAGTATGTGGTCATAAAGGCGAACAAATTTTGGAGCTTTCCGATGCATACGATTGCCATGTATTGAATGGTAGCAGCACAGGAGATTCAGAGGATGAACTAACATTTATAAGACGTCAAGCTAGCTCTATAATAGACTCGAAATCTAAAGTAAATAAGGCACCAGGAGATGCCCGCATTCCTTTTGAGCACTATAAGCATGCAACTGATGAATTTTTGTTGCTGCATACTAATGAATTCAATCAAATTTTTCAAAACGCGGTAATTCCCGAAAGTTTCAGAAAAGCAATATTTTTCCCGCTAAAAAAAAACTGTGATGAAGCATCAAATTATAGAGGAATCTCTTTCTGTAACATAAGTTCTAAGTTGTTCGCTGGGTTTATTGAGAATAGACTGACCAAATAGGTGAGAAGAAAAAACACCCTATCAGAGTTTCAGGCCGATTGCAGGAATAATTATTTTGCCTTTACTTTGTAGCCTATGCAATTTAAACGCCCGTGAAGACATTCATCACTTCATTGAGATTTGTCTCATCACGAAAGAGTTCGCTGATAAGATATTTTGGAAAATAATGCCTTAATGAAGTTGAACTTGTTGACATACTTTTGCAATAATAATGTATTTATAAACTCAGAAAATGTCAATCTGGTAGACGGTCATAGACCAAACCACAAGGAATTAAGTAAGATTGTAAAAATTTTAATATTAATCTATAGAAGTATTATTTGCAAAATAATGTCTATATCTACTGATTTATTTAATTTGAAAGTTAATATTAAGAATGTTTCTTTGTTAATGTATTAAGTGTATATATATTGTATATATATAAAAATATAAAATGAAAAGAAAAGGCAACTGTTAAAATATACTGGTAATTGTAATTGTACATAATGAATGAGTGCAAATATTGATCTATTGATATTCTTAACTTATTCTACATGTAGATATATCTATAATCAAAGATGTTGATGAAATGATGATGTTGGGAAGCAACATGCTCCTCCGCCAAAATAATGTTTGGAAGCAACACTAGGAATAAGTTCTATGGGACAATAGTATAAAAACAAATGTTCTCTCTCTCTCTATCTTATTAGGCACTGATACTTCTGAGTTCTGACTACCTGCTGTGAATCAAGTCTGAATGTGGTATTTAAGAAAAAGTTCCTTCTCGGCTGGATGGAGCAAAATTAATTGTGAGAATTTTTTTTTTTATAGCATATCCCAGGCGACTATGAATTTTAATGTTGAATTTGCGGTATTTTTTACATTCCTTTGAACCACTGCACATACATTTAACAACCTACCTACCACTCGTAGATTCAGACCGGGAAACTTTCCATCTCTATACTTTACAGAGCTATGTATGTCTAACGTGTGGTAAGTATATGTTTAATGTTCAGTATATGTTTAATGTTCAGTTGGATAAGTTGAAGTTCGAGTGAACCCAACCAACCCTCCGACAGCACTTTACATTAATAAAACTGAACAAACATTTCTTCTACTTGTTGACTTTGCACAGATGTGTTAATTGTTCCTCCTTCTTGCTCAGTGCTAGTGATATGGTAGTTGACAGCAGCCTTTCGAAATACTCAAATGAGCAGTATGGAGATAATGCTGATTAAACCCGCGCCAAAGCGCAGATGTTATCTGACGCATCGATGTTGGTGCTTGGAGGTTGTTTAATGTGCATAGAAAGTAGATATACTTGCACATGGATTTTAAGACTGCTCTGACAATAGATTTCTGAAATCAGTTTGTACATTCATTTTTGAGGAAATCGGCTTACATATAAATACAATAAAATAATAATTGTTTTCTCATTCCTAAATAAATTAAATAAATAAGGTACCAAATTATAAGAGCTATAAGTTATAACAGTTAATTGCCATTTAAAGTAGACCTCATTAACGATATTTGCGCGATTAAAAAAAAAAAACTTCGGGTGTTGTTGATGTTGTCAGCCGGCGGCGGCGGAAGACATATGGCACTGCAAGCTCGGCCAAATTTAGTAGAGTTTTGCAATTGAGGTTCTTACCAGCAGCGGCTTGCTTATGGCTTAAATCTTTCTACAATGTCGCACCTAAAAATGCTGACTGAATCGAAAAGTCATACGTCACTCATTCGAAATTAACATTTTGAAGAAGCCTTCTTCTCCATTAAGCCAAAGTATGGTCAGTGAGACTGACGCGTTTCTCTCGCTTTTTCTACGGTCAGTTTCAGCATTGGTGTGAGTCCCCCTGGCGTGTTTTTGCTATTTATTTTTATTTATTTCAAATATATTTATAACGGGAACATGAAGTATTGTTTCTGGGTATCGAGGCTCGAGGGTATATGTTGGAGTAAGGATTTCCCTCAGTTGACGTTCTGAACAAATTTTGAAAAAAATTCAACATCTGTGTGTAATAATCACCCAAGCACTCGTTCTAAACCCTATATTCCCTATACTCACCATCAAACTACCACCATTTGAAAATAGCTGAGTTCAGTTTACACCCGATTATAGAAGTGTTACTTCATGACTGCAAATATAAGTTTTAAAAGTTATAATATAACGTACCTACTGGAACCATATCAATTTTCGCCGTTGTTTTTTAATACATTCACCTATTTCTTTTGCTCTATTTTAATATTTTTTCTAAATATTGTTCCTCCAGGAAAAAGACCACATTTCCTACACAATTTTTTCGTTTCGGCTTTATGCATCTTATGCAAAACACCCTGTATAATAAGAGGAAAGTAAAAACTCCGTTAATGTTCTTTCAATTCATCAAATAATTTAATCTCAATCGATTCGTTTTGGAAAAGTCAATAAATCTTAGTAATACGCTTCTATTTTTCACTGCTAACTTCTAAAGAGCTCACAACTATCATCTTCCTAAGTAATGCTGTCCGTTCCCCTTCGTCCTGCTTTTAAATCGGACCTTATCTTAAAACACAATAGCACTCGCACCACCCCACAATCTACATATTGTTGCATTTCTTAGAAAGGAAATAAGCTCCTATAATGCGGGTGACTGAATTATTGTCTGCTCTTACCACACAAACACACCGATACGCATCCCTTAAACAAAAAAAAGCTTTACAAACTGGATACAATACCTCCTTATATGTACATTCTCTAAGCCATCATATCTCAGCGCTCTTTAAGCATAAGGAACTATACTGTGAGCTGTGTGCACCCACAAGAATGAGCAAAATATAAAAAGTGAAACACTTTTTATTGTTGGTCGCCATCTTTAGATTTTTGCAATAGAATTTCCTGTTGCGAATAATATGTCCTTGCAGAGCCATTCACTCTTCTTTTATTTTATTTTGCAGCGGCAACCTAACTTCAATGTTCGTTTTCCCAGAACAGAACTCAAAACTCCTACACTTTAAGTGATTACAAACGGGTAAAATGGGGAACTTATCCAACGACGACGTACTCGTATCTACCCATCTAGTTATTTGTCAGAAAGAGGTGCCTTTATTTCACATAATGCTGGATGATAACATTGTCTCCATAGCCAGAGGCTCTGACGGGGTTAGAGTGTTAGAGATTTTAAGAGGATGGATATGGGGATTTGATGAACAGCAATGGGCTACATGAAATGCTCTCGAAAAATAATGAGGTGTTTCCGTGTTTAAGAATGACTTAAAGTTGGTAACGATGCAATCCTTGGGTTCAAGATACCTTTTTACTTGCGATATACGAAAGTATTACTGTATATTACGGTTAAAAGAAACAAGCTTTTAATAAAATTTCGTTTAAAAGAAACATGAAGATACACACCGTGTCCCTTTCCATATACACCAATCAAAATGCTGATAAATAGAAACATATTTTACTCTACCAATTATCCATGGAGTAGCTTGATGTCTTAGATTTTTAGAACAACAAAAAGGAACTTTGTCTAAAAAATTTTGGCGTTTCTTCTTGGCGATCTCACTTGGATTTATCAGTTGATTAGTGAGGGTTTTTTTGTCAATAAGCAATTTTTGTTAAGTTCAGTTCATTTTGCATAGATTGCATGTCGAATTATATCTAGTTAGAAATATGTCCAACAAGACTAGAATCCCTAATCATTAAATTGGAAATTTTGGTTTTTTTCCCGTGGACTGAAATTTTTTACGAAGGTTTTTTTTTTTTTTTTTTTTTTGTAATACAAATTTTGTATACTACTGAAATACATCAAGCAAGAAAAAGACTTAGCACTATTTTAATTGGATTTGTTAAATTATTGATTCAAAATAGCTTTCAAAGGCCTTTAGTTCACAAAAATGTTTGCCTCTATTAGTTCATCATGTAAGTACTGTTTGGGCTATTGCTAAACTTACTTAGAATTGCAACATTGGTAAAAGTTTGAAATGTTTTGTTTTCATAATTCATACCAGATCCTCACTTTGCTGTTCAGTCGGTAAACAGGCGTCAATTTTAACAGTTTTTTTTAAAATAGTTATTCTGTTGGCCTGCTTTTATTTTATTTTATCGGTTCAATCGGTATATTATGGATGTCTACTTTGCAGTGACCTTTATACGCCTTATTTCTTCTTAAATAAAGCTTAAAAAAAACTACGCTTATGATTTTAATGAATTATGATAGTATAAGTAACGGACAATAAGGTGCCCCAATACCGATTTGGTCTTGAAGTGATTCCCTAAAGAGGAAATTGAATTTGTTTTTGGCATAGTAAAAATCGATAGTTACCTTACAAGAAATGGGTACTGGTGTACGTATCTACTGTTCCAGATGTTTTCACTAAAGCCTTTGAAGCCAATACGTGCAACCCTATCATGTACTTTTTCAAATCCGTATTAAAAATGCAATCTCATGATACCGATTGGAGAAGCTTGAATGTGTTGAGGATATATGTGTACACGTATTAGCAAGTCCTAAACAATTCTGTTTGGTGCAGTCCGGGGGTGGCTGCCCGGCGCGGTGGCGGCTTGATATATATGTAATAATTCGTATTGTCATAATATGAGTTAACAGACATTAATTTCCGGCGCTTAGTTGTAACGAGGATGTGTATAAGGCGAGTGTGTGAGGCTAAATTATAATAGACACCAAAAGTGCTTCATTATAATTTGAAAACATGTATAAGTAGAAACATATACATATACATATACATATACATATACATATACATATACATATACATATGTATACTTTTTAAGAGTATATGAAAATAATGATATTATATAATTATATGACATATATGTATATATTTGAAGGAAGCGACGATCTCAAACCAGTTCTTTAAAAAATGATTGATATATTTGAAACATTTTGTATAGCGAATTAGCAACACGCTATTTTTTTAACGAGGCTAGGGTAGACTCAACGGTGACGAAATCCAATCTAAAAGAAACAAATAAAGCTTATATAGATTACTCTCGGTAATATTCTTTCGATATTAAAATAAGATACATGTTTCATTTAATTAATTCTTAATTAAATAATAAAAATAAGTTATAAGTGGATACAGAGATAACGACACTCCGATAAAAAATTCAAATGTAAATAATATTTACATAATTTCGGATTTAACATTGAATTAAAATTGATTTGAATAAA
This sequence comes from Epistrophe eligans, assembly GCA_951394125.1. Lineage (NCBI taxonomy): Eukaryota > Metazoa > Arthropoda > Insecta > Diptera > Syrphidae > Epistrophe > Epistrophe eligans. The sequence continues at coordinate 59,235,801 of OX596028.1, forward strand.
AGCGGATTAAAGACATATCTAGTATTATGTGTTCTCCGAAATAAAAGAATCGATCTAACAAGAGATGTAAATAATGATACTCGTAATGCGATCTCCAAAAACGGTCTTTGAAATTCCTAAATTCTTAGCTAAGAAGTTATCTTCCAAAATAGTTCAGTTTGAATAAACATTTAAATTGGAAAACAAATTATTGTAAACTTTTTTTTTTATTATAGAGGTGGTTATAAGGAGCATTTGTGAAGTTTTTCGTTAATATTGTGCTGGAGCTGAAGCTTCTTAGTTTAAAAAAAAATACATTTTTTAAGAAAACGTAGTTTTTTATTTTTTGTTTTAATTTTTAAGATAATAAAGCACTAAAAAACAATATAGTATTTAATATACCGTTTTTCGCGTTTGACTTAAAATTGATAAATTATCGAAAATATTAAAAATTTTAACAAACAAAATCGAATTGAAACTAATTTTTTTTGAATTTTTTTAATGTTTTTTTTTTCAAATGTTAACTTTTACTTAAAACTTCTTGAATTTAAAATTGAGTTAAAATAAATCTTGAGTTTAAATTGCACCTTGTGTTAGTTATTGCTAGGTTTATAAATATATGAGTTAAATTTTAAAAATGCTTTTGAACACAGCACAAGAAAAATTTTAAAATGCATATTTTAATATTTATAAATTGAAAAAATTTTCATTGTGGTTTTCGAATACAGCGGGGTCAAATATGCACGTAAGAAAAATAGCGGCGTTAAGTGTAATTGGACCACAGCGAAAAGCTTTGATTAAATATTAACTAAATTATGTCCCGTAAAATTTTCATCTTCACATTATAAATAACCGGTCACTAGGGCGTATACGCATTATTTTTTTGTAAATTTTTTTTGTGTAAATAAAAATTTATAAATTGCTATTCAATTTGGGATGATTTTCTTATTTTCTTTATATATATTATGTTTTCAGTATTCAATGGAATACGATATCTGCAATACTTATTTAATGATTTTTATGTTAGTTATTGTATTAAAGGGTTTGAGAGTGATTTTATTTGGTTACACAGTATTGAATTTTTGTTTAGCAAAAATATAATTTATCTTATAATTTTTTTATTAAATTATAGCCTATTTAAGAGAAAAAGGATGATTTGGTAGGTTAAATTAATAAATGTTACGTGTAGATTTTTTTGCTAGGGAGAATGATTTCATGAAGGACGAGGTAAATGTAAAGATGAGAAGTTACTTTAGGGGCTAATGAAATATTAATTGAATCACATACTAGCAAGTTTACGTGACAATCAAATCTTGTGAGGGTGGGAATAATTCGGAGGATTAATACCATCAACATTTCTCTACCCTTATTAATCCATTTTCGTTTTTACAGTAGGACTTAATAAAATCGGACCTCTACACTAATAAGACTTCTAAGATATAACAGTTCTTTAAAGGCATGATTTCTGCCACCCCGTTGTAGTCTCTTAAGCATGAACCCCGGCCAACGAGCTAGCAAGTGCGATGCTAACATACCTAAACTGAAGGGAATTCGCCAGTGTAACATCTCGATTGTATGACATAGGGTTCCTGTTTCTGAGTTCAAAATAAGGCCGTGGTATTATTTTTGACAGTTACTTACAGAAGACGTCTTATCATCTGGTTCTTACAATTTTTTTAAAAAAGAATCACTTTTAAAAAAAAATTATTTTTTGTTTATATTTTGAGTTTGGGAATATATTTGATTGAGGAATAATATTAACTTTCAATAATACATATATACACATTTGTTTATTGTCCCCAAAAGGAAAAAAAAGACTGATTCCAGTTATTCCACTTTCACGTTCCTTTAAAGAGTTGCAGCGATCACTAACAGAGTAAGTACTTTTAATTTCAATTTCACACCCAAACACAACAAATGCACACTACCCTATAACTTATGCCAACTTATCCCGATCCCAGGGCAAGTTGTCTCACTCGAGGTGCTTTTGTAAAACTTACAGAAAAAAAATGATTTTAATATCGATCTAATTCCATAGTAGAATTTTATTAAGAATGAATGAACGATATTGGCGCAAAATGTTGAACGATGTCAATGTGAAAGCATTTTTAGTATGATACTAGGTTAAAAGCAGTATTTTGCAAAAGCCGCTTACTTTTTAGTAACAACTGTTATTGTTGAAGGCGTGTTCAGCTGAAGTTATTATAATAAAAAATATTTAGAATGATACTTGTTAAAAAATGTTTTAAAATGAGAACACTATAGTAAATAGCCTTAGGGTTACAAAATCGTTAAGAAGTATCATGCCTATAAATTAATATCAGGCTGTTTAAAATTTTGCGCCTCTTTGTTAAGGGAATATAAGGCTTGATGTATACAGCCTGTCTTAGTTTTTTAATGCAAAATACGAATTTTAAGTCTACCTGCCTTTTGAATTTTTTGGTTATTTAACATCCAAAGAAAGTTTACTTTTTTCGGAAATCTAACCACTATACCACTCTTATTTTGTTTTATACTTGATTCGAGTTTCATTCTCATTTAAGGTCCTTAGAAATTTTAAATTTCGTATACTAAGGGTTTGTCTCACAATGTCTGAGTAAAGTTCTGATTAGTTATCCGACAATTAAATTATACGAAAATCCTCCCATTAAAAAACTTTGCATTTCACAATGATCAGTTAGGTATTTGTTCGTTATTCTAGTTTTCAAAACAAATTAAATTGGACTAATGTAAAACATTAAAAAAAATTATTCGTAATAATTAAATAGTTAATTTTGAAATATGTTCAAGAGCCCCGGATAATAATAGAAAAGTGAGTTGAATCGAAGTGTGAATATGAGGGAATGTTTTAATTTTTAGTTAAATTTGCTAATCGCACTTCATCTGGCCAGTCAAATACTTAAAACTTCAATTGCTTATTAGATCTATTTAGATATTGTGAAACGTAAATGAGTTTGTCGAATATATTCCATGTTACCTAAAAGGAACTGCTTTATTATTTATGTATTATTTCATTCTTTTAAGTTCTTCATTAAGAGAGCAAAACTGTGAAGAGATTTCATCACGTCGACGACGTCTCACTTTCTCGTCACATTGTGAATCAGGCATCATAGTAGCGCAATTGCAGAAAGAAGTTTTTCCAACTTACATTTATTTTGAGAATTGTTAGGGATGTTGAAGGTGTTTTTGACCCAGCCGCTTCATTGCTTAAATAAATTGGCAATAATTATTAAGCAATTCTACTTCCACGATATTATTATTTTATTAAACTGTATTCATTTTTGCTAAAACTTTTGAATGAAATTGATTACTAAGCAGCTTGGTCAGTTTTCTTTCCTTGTGCAGAATGATAGGAAATTGTTCAGACACAGTCAGTAAATCATATTTTAACTGGCCATTCAGTTGTATGATGCCACTATCATCGATCATTGGATCTAGCTTCAGGATTTTGCTATTTGATAGGTTTACCTTGATAGAGGCAAGAAACTTCATTAGAAAAGTGTATTTTTTGAACAAACCTTATCCAAAACTGGCCATGAAAATTAACACTTTATAATCTCCATCAGTTGTTTTGACTCTCAGGAAAGAAACAGCAGCATATTTGGAGGTAGATACATCCCAAAAAACGTGCGCTTTGTGATGGGAAGATCCACCTAGGAACCCTGATGTCCTTTATCAATAGAAGCACTTCTCGATATTGAGTCCAGTTTTGCTGATGAAGTTCCGGTAGAAAGTCATCCCACGACCTTCTAATTTGCTTTTGGAAATTTTACACGCATTTCGCAGTTTAGATTTGTCTACCCGTGTGAACCCGGGCGAATTAGTCAGTAATTTTTAATAATATTATTATTAAAATATTCTATTCTGTTTAACATATATTTCAATTAATTACTTACCAACTAGCACAGTCCTTTCAGAGGCAAGCTATTTTAAGTTCTACAACTTTGTCCCACTTTCATTTAATTAACTTTCCAAAACATCCATTCATAGTGTTGTAAGAGTATGAATTCGATTTTATCGAAACGAAAATCTGCTATAAACAACCTCCAATAATATATATAAATCCGTTTTGCCTACAAAAAAATGTTTTTTTAATGGAATATTCAATTCATCGGCGTCGTCGCAAGGCCAGAGATAAAGACACAGCATAAAATAGATGAAATAGAACAGTGGATAGTCATGAAATTTGTATAATTTAAGCGTTGGCCATCTATACAATAATCAACGCATATTTCAAACTCAATCCTATTATTCCTTTGCCCGCAATTCACGGCGTCGAATTGTATGTCAAATTAAGTGGAAAATTATATAAAAAATACTTTTCAATTTCACATACCTCTTAAGCCAAGCTTGTAGAGCTAATTCAAGGCAAAATAATAAATAACTACTATAATCCAAGCTTCCAGATTTGTACTGTGATCATCATCAGCAGGTTAAATTAATTGATTTAACCTAACCTTTCTCCAGCTCCACACGATGGTAGCCTGGCCGTAAACATTTAATTCAGATATCGAAAACTTCTTTAATAACCTCAGCCAGATACTTAAAATTTCATCTAACCAAATATACCCTAATATTATTGATCTTCATAATCGCTCACTATAGCTTTCGGTATAGTTGTTGAAAGCTGTTTAAGGGCCCACAGGAATGCATTAAATGCATTCTTGGTCTGCGCTCTACATGAGAGCAATGTTTGTTCTTCAATGCAATCCAGAAATTCATCTATCATTTTCAAATGGAAAATTACTTAGGTTTATGTAGGTATACATAAAGTACAAGTATGCTCTGTCTGGAAATATTGACTTTGTTCAAAATGGTTTAATAATAGTTTTTTTTTAATAGTTTTTTTTTTTTAATAAAGGTTTGATTGACTTTGGAGTGGATTTTTTCTTAAAGCCTAGCCAACCTAAACATGAACAAAAAATGTCTTTCTCGCTGTTCGATAAGCCAAATTCAAAATTAAAACAAATTATTTGGAAAAATCTGAACTCTTTTTTCGCACAAAATCTTTTATCCGGATTATAGCCACACGCAGTTTGGTGCAAGGTGGGGCAGATAGGACTGTTTTATTTTTCTGTCGGATGCCATGATTTGCCCCTTCTGCCTCTAGGCCATCAGGCCGAATATATATCAGAGTATTAGTATATTTTCGATATTTTAGATTTTGACTTTAATAATTGAGGTGATTATTTAAATTTTTTTACAAAAATAAAACCTATAGCGCAAAATTTTAAACGATTTAGTACGATGGTAAGCAATTTTAGTATAAGATAAAATGGCTTTAAAATCATACAAAATCATTTTAAAATTTTGCGCCTATGTCTTTTGGGTTTTTGGCGAAAATTTCTAATGTCTAGCTTATTCATTTTTGAATCGTGAGAGACGGGATGCTGTGTAATGCACGATTTTTGATTACCTATGGAGAAAATCTGATAGTGCATATTACATATAACAGAAATTATTTAATTAATATTAGTTTTTTTTATTATTTCTTATTTAAAACTAAAGGTTTTACCTTTACCATGTCATCATTTAAAAGTTTTTCTAAGAGAGTAAATAAGAAAAAAGAAATTATAAGAAAAAAAGGGTAAAAAAAAATATAAACTGAAAAACAAAAGCAAAGTTAAAATCTTAAGGGCTATTAAAGATAAGACTATGCGAGGGTCAGACACTCAGGGTTCTCTTTATTTAGAGGTTTATCTCAAAAATAAAGCAAGCGTTAATATTAGTTTATGAATAAAATAATCAAAAATTTACAAACTAAACTTTAATTGTGAAGAAGCAGCTCCACAACAAAAAAACAATTAATTTTTTTAAGTAGGCCTGCAACCAAGATAAAAACAAAACAATGTTCTACTTCTAGATCCTATAATCTCAAATGAGGAGTTCAATGCCGAAAATTTTCTGGACGTAACTTTTAGGAAATCTATAGATATTAAACATATACATATAATAATTCCTTATTTGTTCTTGGTTAAAGGACTTGAATAAATTGTAATAAAACTTAAATAAAATATTACTAAATGCTTTGTATTTAAAATAGAAATCCAGGCTAACGATATACTGTATAGTTGAGTTGCCATGATATGTTATTATTATTTTGCTTCAAATTGAACAGAAAAAACAAGACAATATTTAAGCTCAGCTATTGTTTTGACTAATATTCAACTGTTTTATAAAACTATATAGATTTTAGAAAAAATGAGAAACAAAAATATTATAAATTGCCTTTCCTTTAGTCACTTCAAAAAAATTAAAATTAAGCTTTCATACTTCATTGTTAAATTTTTTAATTTTAATTTTTCATTTAACATGAAAACGTATGCGTTACAAAAGAAGTTTTCTAAACTGGATTATACTCGAACTAAATTTTAAATTTTCTATGTCCTATAAATAATATTAGGCACATCATAATCTGATGGTGTTTCCTTTGAAATAAAAACACGGCTTGTTTTAATGAATAATGATACAAATAAACAACATTAATATTTTATGTGACTTTAAAATGATTTTCTGATCAAATGCTTTAAAATCTATCCATAGTTTAAAACTATTTCTGAAGGTTTATTTTGAACAGTGTCGGAAAGTGTTGCCTCTACTGTACAGTTTTTTTTTCGTAGTTACAGTCCATCAAATTAAATAATCAGACTTTTGCAATTTTGTGACATAACGATAAATCCACTTTAAACCCGATAATGATAACCTATTCTCCGATAGGGTGGCATTTGATTGACACGATACCACCCACTATTCGGTTACCTATTATTATTTTACCGATTTATGTGTTCCAATTTTCCTATAAGTATTTTATTTTATGTGTTTGTGTGTAGTAGTTATTACAGTTTCAATAGACCAACGACGATATGCCAAAGGGCATCCGCTGAATCCATTAATGCATATGATCAAAAGGTTCACTGAAGCATATACTTCATTATTGAGGAGTGGTATGAGGTTTTGATGTGTTTCAATCGGGTTGCATATATGGCATTTCTGAAAGGAATGATGCACAACCCAATCCCCGAAAACATGTACAAATACATACCGCTCGCACATAAATAATAAGGCAAATATTTAGTAGGCAGAGGTATACTGCTATGTATGTAGAATGTTTCAACATGATATTTGATTAGAAAATCTATATGTAGGGCATTAATCCAATTAAATTATCAAAGGATATTATAATCAACTCACTCCATAGATGGTTATTTAAATTTAAGGTGGTATTTTGTGTTTAGATTATTGTCAAAATAATCGAATGTCCGAATGTAGCATTAATTATAGAATTCTCGATTTGCATTAACAACTTGAATTTATTTTTTTGTTATTATAAAATAATCATTTAGATTGAAAAGTCGTTTCTATAAAATTGAATTGTAATTGGCATTGTTGATAATTTATTAATTTTATTTACTCTTGGAGAAAAACAACAAACAGATGAAATGTTAATGGATTTAAAAGTGAAGAATTTCTAATTAAATATGTTTAGTCAATCTAAAACGAGGCCGGTCAGAACGTAACTATGAATGGTGTCTGTTATCGCGCTATGATAACCTGAAGTTCAAGCCTGTGGTTGATTTCACGCTTTGTCCTGGTAAATAGGAAGACGTAAAGTCTGCAATCTTATACATGCTACTCAATTGCCCTCTTAGACCGAAGAAGCAGCGTTTGGCAAAAGTTATTCTACGTTTGAGCTCAGCGCTGTTATAGTTTTCTGAGTTGATAGCCGAGCCTAGGTAAGGTAGACAAGATTCGATCATACCTTATAGTTAAAGCTGTCTATGGTACCTAATGATTTGTCGGTAAAGACTTACATCTAACTTAGGATTATTCGGAGAGTAGAAGAGATACTAGATAGATGGAGAACATTAACCATTTCATTGCAATATGTCAAATGTTGATGTAGTTTATAGCCCAGTCGGAAAAAAATATTTAAAAAACAATAGCAATACTTACAGACAGTGTCGTGTTATATTTTTAAAGCTAGAAATCAACTTTTTAATTCTGTTTTTAAGTCAAATTATTTTAATGTATAGTTTTTGGAAAATTAATTTTCAAACTCAAAATTTTGATTTTTTTTTTTTAATCATAAAACTTTTTTTATAAATTTTACGTTATTAAGTGATAGTTTTCTGTTTAATATTCATTGCTTTCATAAATTGCTTTTATAAATTTCTAGTCAAACACTAAAAATCAAATTTTAAAATGTCCCCTGCTTTTGAGAAAATTGAAAATAACAAAATGTAAAATGGATTAATGCATATCACCTACACTTTTCTTTAATAATTCTCTAGAGAGGGTTATTAGAAGCATATTTGTGGTTTTTTGAAGAATTAAGTGTTAGTGAAAAACTCGACCATAAAGGTAAAACATGTAGATTAAATCAAAATAAGAAAAAAATCCTAAGGGAGGGGTGGTGTACGTCCTTCATTTAAGAGGGAGGGGTAATTTTCTAAATAAAAAATTGTTAAAAGAACGGCAACACTTAAAAAATCGTGCAATATCCTTTTTTTTAAGCCAGAAATCCATTCTTAATTTCTGTTTTTCAATAAAAATATTTCAAATAAATTTCAAAAAAAATAGTTGGAAAAACAAAATCAATTGTCTTAAGATACAAACAAATTGCACATAAACATAATGAACTTACATTGAAAATACGGAATATTTTAGAAATCCGACAATGTTGGATCTTGGCCACTGAATTAATGAATTTGAGCTAAAAACTACAAACTACTGATTTTGAAAAAATTAAGTGAATTTTAATGTTTTGCTTTCTATTGAAATATATTTAAATCAATTGCGATGGTTCTTTAGACAATGGCTGGTTTTTTTGGGATCGTCAAGATATTGCTAATGGAAAAAGGCAATCCAGCGTGAATAAATATATTGTATAAGATCAAAAGGGGAAAAGTAGGGATTCTTCCAATGCTTCTCACCTTCAAATTCAATAATGCCTACACAGAGAAAAAAGCATCACATAAAATAGAACAAAAACGATAAAATGTCTCTATGGTATTCATCCAGGATGAAAGTCGTATCAAAATCATAGAGAAAACCTCAATGACCATTCCATATCATAACCACATATTTCTAAAAAAGATATACAACAACGTCTCCCCTCTTCCCCTCAAAAGAACACCCTTTTTTACTTAATATTTTTACAGGCTCATTTGATTCTTTATAATCATGCAACATTAAACGTTTCGTCACCAAACTTCAGGTAGATGTTCGAAGGATTTTGTGTACCTACAATTTTATCTGTAATACTACGGAAATACCACATATTATTTGTGCTTTTTAATAAATTTAATGGTAAAGTATTTTAATAAGGCAAGCTTATTGATTTTGTAGTAATTTTTTTCGCCCTGTGTAAGAAAAAAAAAAACAATAAATAAAGAGACTAGGAGAAAGGAAGCAGCCCTCCTCACACCAATAAGGATTGAATAGCAATTTTTTTCCGAAGACGTTTCTGCCAACCTGTATACTCTTAAAATAGAGGTGGATGATTGCTTTTGCCTTGGGTTTAATCTATATAGTTCCGAGTGTTTTTTTTTTTTTCTTTTTTTTTCGTTTCCAGCCACGATGATGGCGGGTGGTAAAATAAACAATTTCTTTTTTGTTAATTTAATCTACTTCCTTTGCTCTAAGGGTATCGGGCAGGCTTTTCTAATATACTCTCGGCCTTATCATGAATGTAACTTGAGTGTAAATCGTATGAATAAGGTTAATCCTCTCTGAAAACCCAATCGCATGTATTAAGAAAGGTTATAATACTACAAGTTGTATGTACATTATACATATATATTATGTACCTACTTATGTATTGTAAAGAAGGGAGACGTCGTTGTTAGCTTTGGGTTAGTTTCGTTGGTATGGATAGAAAAAGGTGACAAATAGAGTTCTTGTAATTTTTAAAGTCATCTTCAGTACCCTTTGTTTTAGTCTTAAAGATTTTATTTTTTTTTTATTTTATGTTATAATAGAGTTAATAAGTAATCTTATTCCGTTTTATATGAAACTTATTAAAGACTTTTTCTGTTAGAAATAAATAAATAATAATAAATAAATAAATATGACTTTATGACAAATGTCACTATTCATCACTAGTACAACCATCAAATAATTTATAAAGATGACAAGTGCCCATTGAGACACACCTTTCCACTGAAAGGTAGATCCATACAACCCGTTCTAGAAGCCAAACAATTAAAAAGGACACATAAGTAATGATGATGATTATTAGATAGATTGTAAAATAAACATAAGTTTTAATGTAATTATTCAAAATATAACTAGTTTCCAAAAAGAAAAAAAATAAATAAATAAAAAGAAAATAAGAACAAACAATACAAAGATTATTTTCAGAAAATAATAATTTTTAAAAAAGAAAAGAATTACGTAATTGAATAGAAAATTAGAAATAAATAGAAAATTCTTAAGACTCTTGAGTAAGGTAATCGGAGCCATTGATATCCTCATCAGTTGCTGTTGTAATTGTTGATATTCGCAGGGTGGCAAAAACAACACAAGTCCTCGGTGGTTTTTATAAGTATAGCTTCCTCATTACCGGTTTTTTTTTTACATAGACGACACCACGCATAGTAAACACAGAGAAAAGATTTTTCTCTCGTTTAATTTTTAGTGCCTGATGCAAGAAAGCATGATTTTTAACTGTCAAGCACTCATGAATGAAAACACGTTTGTTATTAAAGTCGTAGTCATCGAAGCCAAGGTTGCAAAAAAGAAGATCTTGACCCTTATTGCGAAGATCAACTATCAATTAATAATTGACATTTATCAATCAATTTTATGAAATAGTATTGTGACTGTCAAATGTCAATATTGTTGATCCATTTAAAAAAAAAATCTATTGCGAATGAAAAAAAAAATCGGTAATGCCAACAACAATTTTCATCGATTTTCTTGTCAGCTGTCCATTTTTCTTTCAATCGGAAATTTGCAGTTGATGAGTTCGTGCTGGTTAGAAAAATAACTAAACAAATATGAGTTTCGAATTAAATAAGTGATAAAAAATGCATCCTTCGATAGCTGGAAGTTTTTTTAAAAACCTAGAAACGGACTATAGCACGTATAGATTAATTCATTTTTATCTGAAAATCGAAACCACATTAGACTTACATTTGGCTTTCCAATTACAAAGGATTCGATGCCTTCCTGCCATTTCAACGATAGCAGGATCAACCAACTCCTCATCTTCATTATTGTATTTTGTTGTATTTTGTTTTTAATTATATTATTTCATTTTACGCGACCTTTTTTTTAGCATAATTTTGTTTGTTCCTAAAAAAAAAAAACAAACATCTGTCAGAGGCAAATTTCCATTCACAATAATAAAAATATTTTAAAGGCATTCACAATAGCACAATATTTCATCAATTCGTTTTCAGAATACCGATTTTTGATTCAATTAATAAATTCAATCAATCGTCAATCGGTTGATAGTTGAACTTCGCAATATGGGTGTTTTCCGGTAATTAGCAACAGAACGCAAAACAAAATTTTTTACGTGCGGTGAATGAAACTTAATAATTATTCGCGGGGTTATAGTGTTATTTTTTGATTTAAGGCGAAAGATGTTCTTTATTTTCGAAGCTTTGATATTAACGTTAAAGCATAGTAAATTAAACAAATTATTGGGGTTCTCTGTTGATAAAAATGGAACACCATGCATGGACTAATGCATCACAGATGTTTCCTTAACTTCTTGTTTTTCTTTATTTGCGTCAATTTGTGAGATTATAGTTTTAGTAGTCTCTTCATGTTCTTAAATTTTTCCTTAAGTTCAATGTATTCAAGTTAAAATGCAGAGATTTCATTTTGCCTAGATTCAACTAGAAGCAAACGGTTATTTACATCATAGATCCTGGATCTCAATACCGAAATATCAGTGTCAATTTTATTTGTGATTCTCTGTTCAAATTCCGCAATTTTCGTTGTGAGCATAGTCGTTATGTGCTCACTTTGTTTACTAAGAGCGGATTCAAGTTTTGTCATAATATCAAAACGTGACTTAAAATGTTTTTACTTTTAAAAGTTTTGTATATAAAAATGTTTATGTACAATACTTTGATGTAAGTCCTTGGTATTTTCAATAAATTACCTAGAACAAGGTTTCAAATTACCGCACAAACGTACACGTCTACTTAGTAATACATGCCAAAGTATCATCAGGAAAAATATTCGTGAATTGAGTCTTAAACTCTCGGCTACGGCAGTCACATTCTCATCTGTGCGCACCGTACGACGACGGGGACCATGAGTGTTGTCCACTAGCATACCAGTCTCACGATCGATAACTTCCTTTCGAGGTTGCGATCTTCACATTTTCCTATGGCATTTACTTCGGCTTGGAAAATGCTTCTTGACTGCCCCATCGGGATGGAAATTTTGGTTCAAGGCTTAAACATTCTTATCCCGTCCCTTCAGTCGTTTTCGATCCATCGGTGTACTTCTTGATGGAAGTTGCTTTGAATGTGTTGTTAATTGTTTCACTTACCCACCCTTTTTTGCTACTCAACTCAAATTTTTTTCGAAATTATATTTTTTGATCATGCCATCTATAGGATGGTAAATGAGGTTTGTTATTGCGGAAAATGTCTGTAACGCTGAGGCTTATAGATTTTTCAGTCCCAGTTCCCTCTTTGGCAAATCTCATAATGACTCCCTTTGCAGCACTTATAATGACCTCGTGTATAGCAGAAAAGTCTATTACGCTGTGACAAGTTCTACGGCAAGTTCTATTTGCTCCAGTGATACAAATACATGCAAGCTTTTGGACTTTCACTTTCCTAGTTTTTACTAATTCGGTTCTTTTGTGTCATGCAACTGTACCATAGGTAATGATAGGACTAACCATCTTGGTGTACATCTATCTGAGGATGTCTAGCTTGCAACTTAGTACTTACACTATAATTAGTATCTATACTATTTATTCTTTTGAAGCATTTGTGCATTTTTAGTTTCCAAGCTGAAATATTGCCAAAACGTATCGTGGAAGGGTACATACATTTAAGATACATCAAATTTAAGTTTAATAAACGAAAAGGTACTTAAAAGATTAAAGGCACTTTGTTTTTTGTCTGAGTAGAATCAAATTGAAGGTTACAAATTCAATTTTATAAGGAAAATATCTGGGGCTAAGAAGAATCATGAACCAACTCAAAAATTCTAAAACATAAAACCTATCTTTAAAAAAGAAAAAAAATATCAGCCTTACCTATTAACCCAAATTTCATTAAAACTCAAATAACTCGTAGCATTTTGACCTTTAGTTATTTTAAAATACCAAATCAATGGCGACGAAAATGGTACAGGCAAGCATTCACCATTTGTGCGTTCAATGAAGATACACAAAAAATGTATGAGTGTTCAAATCCAACAAAAAGGTAAATTTTATCTACAGTAATTTATTTTTATGTAGGTATCAGTCTCCTTCCAATAATGGATATGGAATTCATTTATTTCTACAGGTAGATTACTTTCTGGGGGCTAGCGTACGTGTATCTAAGTTTTCAAGGGATTTTTGTTTTCGAATGACAAGATAGCTGTATCCAAGAAAATTATTTATTGTAGACATAGAACACATCGATGAAAGGCAAGAGAATACTTTGTTGAGAAATCGATTGATTGGAAAACGTGATATAGTTGACAGATATTTATTTGTATAAAGGTGAACTTTTAACCTAAAGGAAAAATAGGTCTTTGGAAAAACAATCAATCTGAAATGAAATTAAAGATATGTCCAGTCCAGTCCAGCACAAAAGCAAAGCATACTGTTGTCATAAATACTTATATAATGCAACATAAGTATAAATATCTTTAAATATATTATATATTTATATTATATATATGTATATGTACGTAGTATAGTATATGTAGTATATACATAATATATATATATACAGATATTACACTGATTCAAACAAATTAAAATTTCTTCGATTTTCAATGCCACTATATATATATGTATATATATGTATATGTTATATAACTTTGTAGATTTTTTAATACCTGCCTCTTTAACTACATAATAGTTAAGATTAAAAAAACTACTCAATTACTTTTGAACTATAACAAAATCATAAGTTTATAGGCTCTTACTACTTAACCATACTAAAATACTAAAACGTACTTTAACTTTTGCAATATAACTTTTACAAATCCATCTTTTGAGACAAATGTACAAGGTGCCTTTCGTTTGAAAGAAGATTTAAGGCAACACGCAATTTAGACACACTTCTATACGAAATTTAAATAGAGAAGGTTGGAGGAGCAAGTAAGTAATAGTTAACATATCGACTAGTATTACAATACTGTTGTAACTCAAAATTCGACTTTTTTCAGAATCGAAGAAAAACTGATTACTAACTTCCTGTTACAGATATACAAAAAAAACTAATATTTTATAAGTTAAAGGCCTTAAATTGAAGTTATTTTCTATTTACCATGAATTTTTAAAATAACAGGTTGTTGAAATATTTATAAATTTTAAGTTAAGGCTATATTGCACTGAGTTAAGTTTTCAGAAAGATGTTTTATTTATATAAATAGGGTAATAATTTGAATTATCCCAATTTTTTGTTAACATTTAAATCAACTAAAAAGTTTTAACTCGAAATAATTAACTAACTTCAACATACCTGATCCACCAACAACGTTCCAACTCAAATTAATGCGTTTTAATAACAACGAGGCGATCCTTTTATCCCCGATTTTCGATTACAACTAAAGATGATGCAATATTAAAATGAAGGTGACTACCGTCAGCCAATCAGAAATAATGACTCTTATTGCCATCTCTACGTGATTTCTTGCACTATGAAAATGGCGATTTTATTGACTTGTGGGGAATTTAATTTTACGTTTGAATACAGTGTTATCTCAAAATTGGGATTTTTTGAGTTACTACAGTATTGTAATACTAATGTGATATGTCAAATATGATAGCTCTTTTGCTCACTGGCAATGATCATGATCAACAAAGGTCGAAAACACAAAACGAAATTTGTATGCAAATGCGTTATTTTCGATAGCGCAATTTGCTTAAGTCATAATGATCAATAACATCATTTTCGGCGCAACTCTGCAGTAAAAAAATCGAATTGACCGCAAAAATATTACAAATCCATGTTCGTAAACTTTTTTTCGTTTGCAATAAAATTGACTGACGTTGATCAAACATATTTTGTGCGAGCAGGACGATTGCAAATTTAACGTAAGGAATATCGGTGCCAAAAATGACGATCACGACCAAATTGATATTTCGAAAAAGGCCAGATACTTCTGGAAGAACAGAAAAAGTTTTAGAATGGCTACTAGATGCCTTCGAGAAAAAATTTGTAGCTCTTGATGACGATGAGCGTGTCGAAAAACAATTTTTAAAAAAAATTTGAAAAACCTAAAATAAATCCAAAAAAAAAAATTTTAAGGAGTTGGAAAAAAGTCAAAAAATAAATTTTCGCGGAAGTCTGAGAACTTTTTAAACAGAAAAGAAATGCATCCACCAACTTTTAACTGACAAACTTCTTGGTCGATCTACAAAAAAAAAAATAATATCATATATATTATATATACCATATACTATATGATTTTCGTAAGTTTGTTAAGTGTTTGTGCGGACATTGCGTGTGTTGGCATACGGCTACAAATGGTCTGTGGGATCGATGCGATTTTTTAGTTTTATTTATATATGTAGGTACTTCTAAATAGCAAAACTGAACGGGTTTTTACTTACGCATGATGATATTACAAAAATAAAATGCACGACTGGTTCGCAGAAACTTCCTATTGTTAGATCACACTGTGGTTTCAAAGTATGCATAGTACTTGCGTTTTAGACTGAAAAAGTGTTAACAAATCAATATAATTATAAATAAATTGATTAAACAACTTCTGAAACTGTTTCACACTAACGCAATGTAGACCATCTGATTTCTTACACAATCTTAAAATGAGAAAAAAATCTAAAAATCGTTGGAGCTGTTTTTTAAAAAAAATATATGTATATAAAATTTTGGAGAGAGTTTTAAGAAAAAAATTGGTACGCCATTTTTAAGTATTTATTAATGCGTTTTAAAATGAATTTTGAAAAAAAAAATCCCTAACCCATTATCGAAATATCGAATTTTCAAAAAATATATTTTCTTTAAATCCCAAATTTGTTTTTTTTTTTTGAAAATATCAATATGCAGTATTATTCAAATTTATTAGAAGCTTCCGTGTAAAAATTTCATTAAAATCCGTGCAACAGATAATTAGATAATCGAAAATCAAAAAATGGTTCTATGAGAGATACCATTTTTTTCCAATAATATAGAACATCTTACTAATATTAGTTCACATTAAAATTTTAATCACAATCGTAGGAGTCGTTTTTGAGAAAAATGAAACTTTCCTTGCAAGATTTTTAAACACTTGTATGGAAGGTACCGTTATTTTTGGTCATGGGAATAATTTGTATTTAAAATCTGCTAGATATTGTTTGAAAACGGCTGGATGCCAAGTTTAATTAAAATCGACCGAGTCGTTTTCGAATTATTAAGTTCTAAAAAAAAATTGAAACTATTTTTAAAAATCAAAAAAAAAAATTAGAAAATTTTGGTATACCTACAGAATTTTAAAACTTTTTGACCCGTTTTTGAGAAAATCGAAAATAAAAAAATGTGTGATCTAAGTTGTGGGCACGTATTTGATAAAAAGAATACTTCGAAGCCAGGCTAATTTTACTCTACATATAATGACGTAGTCAACAATTGATTGAGTTTGTAGAAACGTTGAACCGGGAGTTGTTTTTTTAAAGCAACAAAATTGCAAAACAAAATTACTAAAAATTGGTGAAAAATGTTTTTCGGCTCGAATATCTCGAAAACAAACAATGCTATCGACTTTGGTTTTCACTTGATCACATATTGGACACCTGATGAGGTCTTTTATGATTTTGAACAAGGAATTCCTTATAACAAAATAACATCGGGTGTCCAGTTTCCAAGGTAGCAATGGGAAGTTACCAGTTTGGTTTGCACCTAGTCTCTTTTTCACATTTTTATTTATATTTTCACTTTATTGTTTCTTTAAAAAGGAATATAAACCAACTTTTGTTTTTGTATTTCTTCCTGAAACATAGATATTTAAAATATCTTACAAAACATAACAAACTATATGTAAGGAAAAAAGTCTTTCAACATCTTTTTATAGTCCATACAAAATAACTGTTTTTGACACTAAAAAAAGGAAATAAGAAGAAAAGGAAGAAAGAAAGTATTACTTTTCTAAATATTAAGTAAGAGAAAACTTTGCTATTCTATAAATCACGTTGAACATTAAGGCAATCATTTATAGCAAAAAATTAAAAATTAATGTAACTCTGTTTTAATTTTTGATAATATCTCATTAAATATTTTATAGTTATTTGTTTTATTTATAGGTAAGTATATATTTTGTGTGATTTTTAAATTTCCCATATAATTTTGAATTTTATAATAAAAAAGAACTGTTGAAGGGGATAGAAATCCTCGAAACGCTGTGAATGTAAAAAAATAAGAAAATAATTGACTTAGAGCCTTCAAAAATAATAATCATAATGAAATAAGAAAGGTCTTCTTAATAATCAAAACAAGGTATTCTAAATAATTCTTCAAAGATTTAAATAAAAACTTCTCCATCCTGAAATGTCGCTTTTTTAAAACAATTCATTTTATTTCCATTAGATATATAAGAGGGTATCCATTTCAATTCACTGCATTTTCTTTGACCGTTTTTTTTTTCATTAATTCCGAATCCCCAGATTGTGCTCTCCCAACAGTATCATTCAAAGTCTTTCTTAAACTTGTTTTCACCATCTGCCCTGTATCGCTCCTTAGAATGACAACAACAACAAGCAGGCATCAGCAATTTCAAAGGCTATGACAAGCAGCGAAGAAAAAAAAATTGAAACTAATTTAATCCTTTTGATACTATGAAGATACATCTACCTACCTAACTGATGAATCGAGGAGGATGCTACCAGAAATAGAAGCAGATAGCAGACATATTCGAATAGTTTGCTTTTAAAATTCATCTCTAGCTCGTTTTTTGTTTCCTATTTTTTTAATTCATTCTTTTTTCCCTTCAGCTGAACATTTCATTCTTTGAAGTCCTCTTTCGTAGCTCATCTCATCCAATATATTATTTCATTCCCTTTTCTAGATTGTAAAGTACACAAAAAAAGAATGAAATATATGTCCTTTAACATAGAATAGGGCAAAAAATAGTTTGACAAAGACAATGGTCTTTTCCCTAAGGCTGGGGGTTTGGTTGTCCTTTGATGCACACGAAATGAATCAATATTGATATACAGCAACGCCATTTTTATCTCTACCTCTATCTATATCATTTTTTTTCCTACTTAGCTATGGGTTGTAAACTTAATGCGCACATCGTTCTACCTGTGTAGCCGTTTTTTTTTATAATTACGACGTTAAGACGTTCTCAAAGTGCTTCGAGTGCCAAAGTCCAAAAATACCTCGTCTTTTGACACAAAACAACAAGCTCTGATGCTTTTTTTGGTTAACACCTTTTTCAAAACATCTACTTAGTTATTTATCTTCGAAAATATTTGCATATATGTATATGTATATAAAATACTTAACTAGAATCATATGAGATATTAAATCACCTTGCTGTAGGGTCAAAATTTTGTTTTTTAAATAGGTACAGTTCGGTAATTCAAAATGGTACCTACACAAAATTCTGTATTCAAAAAAATCTTTATGATATTTGTAACAAAGTGCGCACTTTTTTACGATTTCGAAACGAATTTTTAGATTTATTAAAATTTGGTTTGAATGGTTGCTACCTACATGTTCACAGCAGTTTCTATTGCACTCCACTCAAAACCGCAATATATTAAATTTTGCATAAATATAAAGGGAGGGCGCGAGTCTAGACCATATGGCAGATGAAACACTTGCAATATTTCACTCCAGATTGCACTTAAATCATATACCTTAGTATTTGTATTTGTGATGCAGAAAGTGATTTTGTATTAACTTTACAAAAAAAATTAAGAAGCAATATTTACTTACAGTTCCTGGACGATTTAATACATATTTTTAATCATTTCAAATCAAACCGTTGAGTACCTTATAGTATCTATCTATCTTTTTCTTTAAGTATGTACTTTTTTAACATTCAAAATGGTTATAAAGTTGTTGTGAGAAAAGTATGGTGTTACCAAAATAAACAAAGATAAGATAATGAATAAATTGTTGGTTGGTGTTACCAAAAAAATTACCAAAATGAATTTAATGAACAAAAAAAGACAAGCGTTAAATGTCAGCCAGCGTACTACTTACAACCTTAAAAGTCGTTCATCGCTAACCGACAAGCTTTAGTGGAGGATTGTTGAATTGGTATAAAATTCGAAAAACGCTCGATTTGAGCCCACTTAGAAGTCTTTAATTTTGATTATAATCATTCAATATTATAAGGTAGATAATTAAAGCTAAAATGACAAGCTACATCAATTTTTGTTTGCAAAGGCGTACCTACAAAAACACCTTAGCACTGCGCGGAAGAATTAAATAAATATTTCAAAACTAATAATTATCTTATATTTTATTTCAATAGTAAGTCAAACGGTTGGGCCAGCCCCTCGGGGGTTGGCGTTCGCGTTTTTTTTAATCCAACGGATTAAGGATCCTTTTATTACCTACAAGGGAGAGAGGGTGGAGTGTGTGCAATAAAAAATAGCACTACATTGAGTTTCACATCAAATTCTTTGTAAATTTGGTATCGAGTTAAAAAAGGTTTTCTTTGACAGTAAATCAAATAAATTGTAGTAGCCTGTGGTGTAATGGTTAGTGCGTTGGACTGTCACGCCGAAGGTCCTGGGTTCGATTCCCAGCCTATGCCACCTAAAAACAGAAATGTTTTTCACGGGTTCGGAAGAAAATTGTTGGTCCCCTCTATTCCTGCCAATAACATGCACACAGGAATGGTTAAGAGTTGTAAGTCACTAAGCCCGGTTCTACAGAAGCTGGCGCCGACCAATTTATTTATTCTTAACTTCTTTATAACAAAATATAATACATTTGAGTAAATTATTTGTTAATAAACACATAATTAACATTCCAGGTGCCATTGTAAATATTGATGACTTTTTATATTAATTTAAAATAAAAAAGTGAACCTATTTGACATATAATTTGGTTAAATATGTAGTTTCCGTGTCCGAAGTGTCTTTCAATTTAACAATTTCTTTTTTGTCACAGAAATTACAATTTTTCTTAGAACATTCATTTACCTCAACTTTTTATACCTATTAAAATAATATCGCTGAGCATTAGTTACCATTGTTCATTTTTTTTTAAAGCTATATTACTAGATTTTTCAAAGTTGTTTACAACTTTAAAATATTACAATGCATTTGATGTGGGAAGGTACAGCTTGGGACATGCCACGGTAATGACATATTTTCTATTTAGCGTTTCTTGATATTGAGAAAAAAAAATGTTTCTTAAGTGCTTAAAGCACGTGACCGCAGAATATTAATATTTTGAGAAATTGACCCATATACATATATAATAACCAGTCGGCATATATTTAACATGAATTTTTAATTAAAACCAGTCCAGGCTATTAAATCGTTTAAGTTCCTAGTAATGTTATTCATTTACCTGTGAACGTCAGACGAATAACATCGTTGAGTTAAAAGTTTATTGATCAAGACGGAACAATTATAAACTTCAGAGGAGAAATAATAACAGCACGATTACATTTAAAGCCTGAATAATGATTAGTACATTGCGTACGTACGTTGCGTTTTAGGTTCTTAATGTTGCGTTTTAGATTTTTAACGTTACGTTTACAAAAATAAAAATAAAAATAAAAAAAGAGACAAATTTGGTTGCAAAAAAGAATTACCAAAGAATCTTACCTGAATAAAGACACACAACCAATAAATAAAAACTATTGTTCTTGAACGACGTGAAATCGAATTAATATGTTATGATTTAAATGATTTCCTAATTTTTTTTTTTAACTTTAAAAACACAAATTTACTTGACGAACACGATATAAAAAAGGATTGTACATCCATTAGAAATATTCCAATTGGCATACACTCTATGAGAATTCTAGGTCAACGCAATGCATCAATGAAGATAATAAGATATATCCTGCTTGCTACAATATCCAATATTTCATCGCAAGTTGTTTCTTACAGGATGGGCTTAATCTTGAACCAACAGGTGTGGGGCATCACAAAAAACGCAATTGAAACAGCATTTACATGACATGCAATTCTTTTTAAGCCAAGACATCAGTCTATCATAATACGTCGTAATGAATCAACACTTCCATTCAGTAACAAGTAAAAAATACAGTTTTTCTAGTAAAATAGCGTAAATATCCTACGAATTAAAGAGGATTTAATTTTTTTAAGCAATTTATAATTAATACAGCCATTTGGTAATTTTACGTGCAAAGTTTTCCGGGAGTTTTGAAAATTGGCAGTTTTATAGATTTCGAATAAAATAGAAAATGAAAATAAAAACACAAAGGCAACACTTATGTACAATATTATGTAATAGCTTTTTCAAAGCCAGTATAGTTCATTCTTTAATTTTGTTTTTAAATGAAGTTATTTTAGTGCTTAGTTTTTGAATAAATCATTTTCAAATAAAATTTAAAATAAAATTCGAAGAAAAAAAAATAATTTTAAAATTCTATTTTATGATTTTTTTTTAATTTGCCCCTCCCACCCAAAGGTGTGGAAATAAAAAGTGAATTAATATCTTAACATCTTGTTCATATAATGTATAAACAATGGAAAAAAATTGATGCTTTTATCACAAAATGCACAATTTTTAACTTAAGCCGCCCCTGGAAACTTTCCTTGACATTTTTTTTCTACAACCTACCATTTGGGAGTTATTCCTGAAAAACCGATTTGGGGGGGCCTTTAACTCTCCATTTTTCCAATATGGCAGCGCGAGCGGCAAAGATACGAGGTGGCAAAGTTGAAAGAGCATATCGAAATCTATAAAACTCCCGGAAAACTTTCCAAGTAACATCTATTTTTTCAACCAAATGACTACTAAATTAGGAACGGAGAAAGAAGAACTTAGATGTTGCTATTAAAGTTTTTTTACTATTCCAAATTCGTAAACTAACCGAATAAAATATGCCTATTACAGCACTATGCAAGTGAAACAATTTTTTGTGATTTTTATTTGGCCCACTGTATATTATTTCTTAATTTTTTCTATGCCTGGAAACTTTATCAAACAAACTTATAAAAAAAAACTACTTATTATAAAAAAGAAACAAAAATTTAATTCGTTAAGAAATTACAGTCCGTAACATGTGTATAGCCTCATACAGCCCAATTCTAAATGGAAATTCGCAGGAAAAATTTCCTATTTCCCTTCTCCCTTATTCTAAAATATTAATTCATTAATTCTTATTAATTCATTGTTACAAACGAGCAGGTTTTCACAACAGGAAATGATCTGAACGTGCGTTCCGTCCACGCAACAAAAAATTCCAGAAAATTATGTTTTATGTAAAACGGCAACGCTACTTTTTTACTTTCTGCAGTCGTTTGGCATTTTCTTATCCAATGTGGACATAACTGCTCCTCAAAAATATAAAGAACTTCAGCTAGGACCTTACTGAAGCTAGATTGAGCCATATCACCACTATTGTCGTTTCCAACACCTGTTTGCTAGCCTTCTTCAGCGAAGAAGCGTAAACACCCACTTAGTTTGATTACAGGTGAAATTACAAAACTCTTTCTAGTTGGTCGACTAGAACTGGTGAGTACATCCAACAAATATTTAAACGTAGCTTTGTTGACTCTATAATACTTTTCAAACCTTAAACTATAAAAACCAAATAAAGATGATTAAAAAATTAGAGTGGGCTTTAAGGATTGTGTACTTACAACAACTGTTATGGCAACTGCAAGGTATTTGAAATGTATCTTAAAGATTTTCTAATGGCCCTTGGCTGTTGGTTCTCACTTTCTTCATTTTGTTTTTGATGTGCACGTAGAATCCTTGCCGCGGCTGAAAACATTTCACGGAAATCTTTTTAACTCAAATTCAATTTTAATTTTTTTTTCGCGAGTTCTTTTACTTGTCAAATGTTAGGAAACAGGTAATTTGAAGATTCAAATTTCTCATTCCCTATTTCGAAGTGAAAATTAATTTCCCGGGGAATTAAGAATAAGAGAATTTAACTCTCGGGAGATTGGATTTCCCGGGGAGTTTTTTTCCCCCGGGAATATTGTGCTGATAGTTTATTTTACAATTAACTGATTTTGGTACTTCTTTGAGGTCTATACATTAGAAGATGTTTATTGAGTAAAAAGTTATGACATGGTTACTGGAAGTTTTAACTAATTTTTAAAAGCTAAATGACATTTAAAATTTACTTTTTAACTTATAGTGCTGCAAAATTTTATGTGCGATTCATTATTTCGAAATTCTGTGATTTTCTGTCCAAAACTACACATTTCATTTTTTTAATATGAACTTTGACAGACTTTTGTGTTGTTTTGAGCAGGAAATCACAGAGTTTCAAAGTAAAGGAACGCCCCATTTACTACTGAGGTTCGATATCTGATTGACGCTCTAAGTTCTTATTTGTTTTGCTGAGTAAATCAGAAGAAAAAAAATCGGAAATGAAAAAAATATTCCTCACAATCCTGCTTCATCTGCAAAAGATTTGGTGATTCACAATAACTGATGGATGCATAAGAATATGTAGGTACCATTCATTGATTAATTGTGGTGGTCTTGCAAGAATGTGTCTACTTTTTGAATGGAATGCATTGGACATACAACTTTCAGAAAACCTCTTGAAGATTTTAGTTTAATCGACTCGAGTTAAAAAAGAATTTACAATTATTTCATACTCTTTAATTCAATTTATTCAAAACCAAATATGTAGATAATAATAATTTATAATAATCGTTTTGTATTTCCTATTTGTTCATCATTTGTTTATTTTCATTTTATGTGTCCAATTTTTATTTTATTAACTAATATATTAAAATAGAAATAAAAATGTTCTCCCAGAACAATGTTACGCTCTGCATTTTTTTATTTTTATATTTACTTTTTGTTGAATTTGTGTACTTATAATTACTTCACACTTCTATTTTCTAATGTAGTTTTCTTATTTTTTTTTTTTTTGTGTTCATTGTTTAAATTTATCTATAATGTTAACATGGAATTGAGTACGTGCTTTTCCTTCACTTTTTCTTTAATTCATTTTAAAATTAAAAAATATTTTTTTTTTTTATTTTAAATTTGTTTACTTTCTACACAAACTACGTTTTTTTGCTAATTTCAATCTTTTTTTTAAGTTTGTATTATTCTTTATTCGTTTTATTTTATTTTTTTATTTATTCTTTTTTTTTATAAAAACCGTTTTGAAACTTAATATTTATGTATGTTTTGTTTTTCGATAAATACTTTAACTTAAAACTAACATAGGACTTTCTGTAATACGTTAACTGAATTCTTCCGTCATCAAAAAAAAAAATAAGTTATACATTTATTATAATTTTTCAATCATAAACATACTTATTTAACTTTTTATTTCCTATTTATTCACCAAGCAAGTTACCTTTTTTTATTTATTAAATATTTTATGTATGATTTTTTATTTAAATTCATTTTTACTACTACTCTTTTTGTATTTAATTATCATTTCTTTTAATTTACGTACGTGCTCTATGAAACCAATAATCCTTTCGATACAAATGTTTTTCTTCTGGTTTTTCCTTATATGTACATATGTATATTGTTTGAAGTGTTTGTATTTAAGATACTATTTCAGAAACAAAAAAAAACTGAAGGAAGTTGAATTTCCGTCAAAAATTAAAACTTCTAAAAGCATTGACTGTTTGAATTTTAAGTTGAACAAAGATTTATTTCTAGATAGGCTTGCAGGGCTTATTTTTTGTCCACTTTACGGATGCTTTTTTAAATAACTATTCATATAGATTTATTTTTATTTTTCTTATGCATTTTACTTATTTTTTGTATTTAATTTATTTAATTTATTTAAATCTTAATATTATTCGAATATGTTTTTTAAACTTTGAATATTTAATATGTACTTTTTAATAACTTATACAATTTCCTTGTTTTCATTATTTTTTATTTTATTTATTTGATTAATGACCTAATTTTAGTTTTGTTACATTTTAGTTATTAAGATTACCGTATCGTGGTGAAATTTTATTGAATCAACAGTTTTAATTTTTTGTTTGTTTTTGGAACACTTGGTTTTTATTAAGTTCTGGTTTTATGCTGCGGTGATAGAAATAGTTAATAATTTTGTGATGTGTCGTTCATTTTTGTAATTTTATTCTTGTTTTACAACATCCAATTTGTTAACATTTAGTTTTGTGCCAACATAACTAGAAAAGCTGTAGCACTTTATAGCCGCGACGAGATCCAAATGGCATTTGGAGTTATTAACTAAATTTGATTTCAATTTAAGATGAAATAAGAAATTAATCAAAAAAATCAAGACTTGGAATATTAAAAGTTTTCCTATTATTTTTCACTTTGCTTATTATTATTATTTAAAAGTATTGTTATTTGTGATTTTTTCAATTTTTAAAATATGTAATTCACTAGATACAAGAAATATGAATAATTTCTTTTATTATTTACATATTTCATTTTTTTATTGGAAGATGCAGCTTTGATAGTCACTAATTTTTGATATTTAATTTAATTTTTTTTAAACATTAATGAAACAAATTTAAATTAAAAAAAAATAAAATTTAATACACGAATATAATATATATTTGTATTGTATTTACATAAAGTTTTTAAACCATCAAATTTAAAAAAAAAGTTGTTAAAGATAGTGTTTTCTTTGTTATACGTTCTGCGTTATAACTGCAAAACCTATGAATTTACTGTCAATGATTATGATAATATAGAAAAAGAATAATTGAATGGACCTTTACCAACTATGTATCTCACCCTAACGGTATGTATTAAGCGGAATCTGGCTGACAGTATGTATGTAAAATGTGAACCGTATTCATATTATTTTATGCATATATTTGCTTTCACATCACAGGCAATAAGCTATATAGTCCAGAAAAATCATTAAGAACACTCCAACATAGTTTCCCTTCCGTTTTCTTGGACCAAAAATGTCCCCAACAATATTTCCAAAAACTTTTTTATGAAACATTTTTAAAAATTTAAAATTTACCGTGTGATGGCAAAGGTTTTTTTCAATTTTATGAGAATGTCATCAATCGGAGAAAAAAAAATAGCTTTGTACAAAATTAAAACGAACCAAATATTGAACCGATTTCAATCCATCACTTAATGATCTAGCGCGATGTACAAACTACAAATTATACAAACGAATAGACATATAGTTGCACTTATACACTTCGACTGACTGCGACGGACGGACCAGACGTGTCAACATTTTTTTTTCAATTTAAAAATTATAGTAGTATGTATTAAGATTTCATTCAACACTGAACATTTTTCTTTAAACAAATTCAAAACATATCCTTTTATTATACTTGTCTATACAAAATTGATGAAAATAAATAAAAAAATTATTTAAAGAGGACGCATTTCACAAATCACCTTTCAACACAAAATTCTATTTTTTGCCTTTAACATAAATAGCGAATCGGCTTCACTTTTATTCATAGCTATAATGCACGAGTTCGCCATCTTTATTTATTTAAATTTATGTTTAGCAGTTAGAGATCGTTGGACCTATGAAACCGAATGTTCAAAATTGCAAACTAAATATTAGTGTTTGAGTGGTTTGATTAATTAAAATGCAAAGTCCATTCTAATACAAATTGTTGCGATGTCAAAACCTAATTTGACTATACATTAATAAATCAAGTAAAATGAAATAAACAAGTTGATGCTTATGCTTCAATAATTATATTATGATACGAGTGCGTTATGTTTTATATGTTGCTTTAAAACTTCGAAATGTGGAATTTACCCGTTAAACATAAATTTTTCAGCATTATTGGTAAAAGTATGAAATGTTTTGTTTCCTTTCTGGATTTGTATTAACAGTTTTCTTCGACAATAGTAGTTTTTGGGTATCCCGTTCACCAAATCCGTAGTGGTAAAAGTCCGGAATGAATTATGAAAACTAAACATTTTGTACTTTTACAAATTTTGCAGAAAAATTCTGAATTTTGTCGATAAATTCTAGAATTTCCACATTACGGGGTTTAACAGTGACAAAAAGCATGTATGTACATATAAAATAATAACAGTTCAATGAATGTTGGAACCGCTGTGATGTTACTGTTGGAACAAGTTCAACCATTCAATTTTCAAAAGGAAAGATTTTTTTTTTCAATTCACAGATTTCGAGTTAGATTGCATTTTTGTCCTAAAGCTAACTGTACAGTTATTTTGATTTGGAAACAAAATTGATGGTAAGAAAAAAATTGTGATGAAAAAAAAAATAATTTGTTCTTCGTCAGAGTACAGTGAAAGACATAGTCCTATGAAAAAGCAATCACAAAATGCCAAAGTCTAGATTTTTTCATATAGTTAATATATAACAAATATAATTAAAATATAATTCCCATGTAAGATATCTCTATATGTACATATATAGTTTTTACAGATGAAGAACTTTATACTTAAACTTGTTTAGAACTCATTTTCTGTAAAACAAGGCTGTTCAGTGTACATACCACATATATGTACATTTTTCTATTTTTTTAAATTCTACACCAATTTTTCCGTAAAGATCCTTTGTTCGAGCAATTGTTTCAACATTTATACAAGCAACACCGTTCCTATTGGCTTTTAAATTACATATATGCGCCTTAAAAGTTTTTGAAATACGAGAATGCTTAAAAATGTAAAATTCAACAATTTGGTCTCACAATTTTTATTTAAAAATTAAATAGAGTTTATTTCGACTTTTTGTTGATTTTTTGCATAATAATTTGTTTATTTTAAAATCTCCAAAAAGGAGAAAAAGTTCGCTTAAAATGTTTATACCTTGAATTCTATTATTAGGATAGTCTTTTATAGAATGAATTTAATTTATAGCATACTGCAGAAAAAAAACCGAAAAAATCACTTGACCCCTACCAAAAGCGGAGAACGGTACCTGTCATACTATTCGATATCACGATTGGGGCACATGCCTATTCACTCTCATACTCATATTATGATTGTATCTTATTTTTACAAAAAATAAATTTTTTAGTTTTAAAAAAGTTACATATTTTTTGTTTAGAAATAACTTAAGCATTACCTACTCTTGACAATTAAATTCAATTCAAAGCCTTCCACCGTCCAGTTTTTCAACATATCAAAATAAATAAAAATGATACAAATTCTTCGGTTTTAGTTTTTGATTCACCAATTGATATATTTTTCCGTTTGGCATATTCTTCTCAAAATCATATCTCAGTATTTTTTTAATGTTTGAGGAACTGACAAACGATACCAAAAGATAAAAAAAATCAATATTTGTAAAAATGTCCTATTAGGCTTGCAACACTATGGATACCTTACCTGAATTACACAAAATATGAAAACGTTTTAATTTATTTGTACAAGTAATAAATAAGAATAGAATAATTAATTCAGTGCAAATATATATACAAACTAATAGCATTCCACCAACTAAAATGTAAGTTTTTGCGTTTTATTTTCTATAAACATCTTTGCTATTTTAATAAATTTTCAAGCAGTGCTAAGAGTGTTTCTTAATTTAAAAAAAACATGCATTACTGTTACTAATTAAACAAAGACATTTGTTTATCTTTTATGTAATAAGTGTTTTTAATAGATGGACAAAATATAAATTTAATAGACCCCTAGCAATTAATTTTATTTTTGTTTATAACTTTGATATCATTAAAGTGGAATTTTCATTTGTGAGGCGTATTGAAGTTGGGAGACGCGTTGCTATTCCCTAGAAAAATTTTTTCGAAAAGAAGATTAGAATTATGATCCTTTGTCCGAGCAATTGTTTTAACATCTACAAGTAATACCCTTCCTATTGGCTTTTAAATTATACGCAGCCTTAAAAGTTAAACTATTCCTCAAAAAATGGTACCGGAAGTGTATATTATCCTGGCCACAGTTTCCTAAAACACGACGAGAAAAGTCTCGATCTCGTACCGATACGATATTTCCTCTAAATCATAATGAGACCGTATATGTATTTTGGAGTAAAATTTATCAAGAATCTCGGCGGTCTATTGTCGTAGGCTGCTTCTAAATTCAAAATTTCTTCCAAAAAACACCAAAACTCGATGAGATCGGGATGATACCGAGACTGATATCGAGATAATATAGAAACAGATTGGGAACTTATATTTAATTATTTTATTAATTGTTAAAAGGCGAAAGTCTAAATAATGTTGGTAGTTGGTAGATTTTACTTGTTTAATAAAACAACAAAATAAACACTTTAAATTTAAACCGTTAACATAGTTTAAAATGCAATGTAACTCTAAACGAGAAATTTGGTAGTAATAGCCACTTTCATATTTAAAAAAAAAAGTTCAAAATTGGAAAATTATTATTTTTCGATCTCTCAAACTTAACAACCTTAATGACACATAAATGTTCAATTATTTTATTAAAAATATTTAATATTCATTGCAAATAAAAATGTTTGCACGATTTTTAATATTTTGTTTTCATAAAATTTATTTTGAATTGCTTAACCCTTATTTATTTATTTTGTTTCACTATTTTTAATCGTATCAAATATAAAAAACAACAATTTAATTATTTGTTCTATTTTTGTTCGTTATGAAAATGTACAATTTCTTCTTATATTTTTTTGTTTCTTTTTAATATTCTTGTAAAAACAAGATTTATATGTTAGCTTTGTTCTTTGTTCTTTTTTCTTTTACTTTTTGTTTCTTTTAATCGAATTTTAAAATGAGCTTACCTTGTTACCTATGTCTATGTATGTGTTTTTTGTTAAATTTATTTTTTACTCAGCACTTATTTTATCTCTGTTACAGATTGCTCTGTATTAATAATTAAAATATTCAGTTGCGCATGAGTTTGTATACAAATTTATAATATACATAATAAATTATTTGTATAAATATTGTTAAACGAGTTTTCCTGTTATCTATACAACATTCTATTAATAATTTTTCTAGGATTGATTAGATTTATGTTTTTTGCTGTTTGTTTTCTTTATAAAATTAAATAAGAAATTTCCTTCTATATTTCTATGCATTTTCAACAACAATTGTTAAACAGTTTCTAATTGATCAATATGTTCATCGAATCTTATATCATTTATGAATATATCGGGATTATCCTCGTCATCGTCATTGCCATCATCGTCATCGAGGTCAGCGCTCATCATCATGCCGATACCAATGCCTTCAAGGCCTAGCCCACCAGCATTAGTACCGGCAATACATATGTGAGGTGGTGGAGGAACACTTGTGGGTGGAAGGGGGGCTGGGGGAATTGTTAAGTTTCCACTGTTTATTCCATGAAGGCTTCCTGAAAGGCTACCCCCAGCTTGGAGATGTCTTCGACTCGAACTTAATCCTAAAGAAGTAAAAATTTATAAATTAATGGTTAATATTAAAATTAAAATAACATTAAGTAAGTCAACTCAAAGATATACATTTTAATTTTATTATGACGAAGGTGATGCATAGGTTTTAGGTTATAAATTTATAAATACCTTTACGACAGTTTATTAATCGGATGGTCAAGATAAAAGTACTTATGGAAAATAACAGAAGATCATTTATTTAATAAATTTAAGTGATACAAAAATTAAAAAATCGCTATTTTATACCCATCACCCCCTTCAGAGACGTAGAAAAAAACATTCAGACTTTTGTATTCTTTGTATTCGATATTACGATACTTATACACTTTTAAATTCTCTAGTCATATTTTGGTTATTCAATCCCAAAATATCCCCTTGATTCTTGAACTATAAGTATTTAATTTATTGGCGTGTAATGAAGCCACTGAAATATTCCAAAATGTGCTTAGACTAAACAATGTTGAAAGGAACGGTAGTTGAAGCCTTCAAAATGTTTTGCGTTGGAAAAAACAAATCCAGAATATGAAAGTTCCATCTTTCATACAAGAAACCAAGGCAATACTGAACCATTCGATAATTTTCTTATGTAAATAAAAAAGCTAGTCGAAGTGCGAGTTCAATGATGTAGATAAAATGGTTAGAGACAGAATTGTACTGGGAATCAGTCAAAAAATTACAAAAGGCCTCCCTAATTTTGTTAAAGTTTTGGTGACAGTCCTTTTTGTCGATAGGGATTGTAAAACCATACAAGGGGTTCTTCTTGAATTCCTGTTGTCGTTGCTTTTGCGTCGTATAGTGTTTTCATCCGATGAATGTCAATGAGCCTTTTCTTCAGGTTATCCATATATCCATATATCTGTTCTTAGCGGCTCAGTTGTACTGAAACTAATTTTAACTTCAATCGGCAACCGTATCGTTGTTCCGAACAGAATTTCAGATGGTGTATGTCCTGTTAAGTCCAGGAATAACGGAATATGTCGATCTCAGTCTCATTGATAGTCGCCGACAACCTTACCTACACAGATGTTCCTTTAGCATCCTGTTGAATCGTTCGACCATTCCATCAGATTGCGGATGAAGCAGTGTTGTTCTCATCTTTTTGATGCCAAGGAGTGCGCAAACTTCCTGAAAGGTGATTGATTCGAAGTTTCTTCCTTGGTCAGAATGGTACGCCGCCGAACCTGCTTACCCAGTTGAAGACAATCTGGTCCACGACAGTTTTGGTTTCTTGGTTTGGGATGGAAAATGGTTCAGGCCACTTACTGAAGTATTTCATGACTAAAAGGATATATTGGTTTCCGCTGTTTGTTTCAGGAAAAGGACCTGCGTCGTCTACTGCAATCCTTTCGAGAGGTATGCCCACAGTAGAACCGTTGTCGTATCTTTTCCAGCCTCTTGTTGACTCCAAAATCGCCTAAATAAGCTCCATCATGCATCTCTCGTAGAACGTCATTAACCTACGACCGTCGTACAATAAGCTGCATCACAAAGGATCTTCCATCTGTGGACTCCAAATTACGCCTAAGTACTCATTCTTGTACATAAAGCGAATCCCACTGTACTCAATATGCTTTCAGGGCCGGACTGCTGTCTGAGATGTCACTCCATTCCGGCTTTTCTTGGTGTTCCTTCCATGAAGAATGGGTTCGATATCGGTATCTACCTGTTGGTCAGTTTTTAGTTCTTCATTGCTCCGGCTGGGAAACAAGTCGAGGTTAGTAATAAAGCTTATTTTCTTTATTTATTAACTTACACTTATTTCCTGTATAAATAAAACACACTTGAGTTCACTTCTAATTATTTTATTAATCACCACTCTTAATTGTATGCAATTTAAAATCACTACTTTTAACAACCAACTTTATTCAATCACTTTCAAAAATAAACTGTATCCCCTCGCTCTCGCACATTGCTTTTTATAGCGAGTTGAATGGTTCTACACTCCTCTTGAATGCTCTGGTCTATGAAATAGTTTATGTTAAATTTTACCAAAAGAAATGAATTAAAATTTCTAAACAAACTTATAGAGGGAGATGTAGTGATATACTCACTGGAAGTAAGTAAGTAAGTCTAATAAAGAGGTTGTCATTAAGATAATTAAGATAAATTTGTTCCCATTACAGTATGTTACATTGTAATCCTATGTTTTGTTTAAGTGCTCAACGTTTCCCGATAAAGAACTCAATTTTTGTATTAGTCCTCAAAGTAGAATCGCAGTAAAAATCCAGCCGGTCGACCGTCGCTCACCTGCCACTGAATATTAGAAACAACACTTGTGTATCTACAAACCTTTTCATCCACTTCGCTGACTTAAATCAACGCGTAGCTTGAAATTTTATGGTCTTTTTAATACTTCAACCTTTAATATTTAATTTGTTTGGTAATGAATTATGAAAATATGAAATTTCGGACTTTTACCAATGATGTTGAAAAATTCTAAGGTTAAACCGAAACTTCCACATATAGGAGTTTTACAGTAACTTCGTCGTCCAAGGACGAGTGTTACAAATTGACTTTTGTAAAAAACTATTTACTAAAGAACAATAATTAGTATTCAATAAAAATTTTTTTAAGTATTTTAATTCATTAAAGTGTTTTCATTTTTCTTCTAGTGTTTTTGCTTCCGAAACGTTGATAATATAGGTAAAACGAAGTTGGTGTCAAAAAGAGACACCACAAGAAGAAAAAAATAACTTCCTGATAAACAATATTCCGTTAGATTTATTTTATAAAATTATTTGGAAATTCAAGAACTCAAACAAACCAAACGAAAAATTTTTTCCTTGGGTGCTAACCTATTATTACTATGGTGTTATGTTCCATTCTAACCTACCTTAAGTTGAGCTTTATTTAATATATGCAGCACATTTACGTACATATAGATTTATAATGATTATATTATACTCATAAATAATACATTGAGGGGCATGAAAACATATATTCTATCAAACAAAAACGTCCACTCTTACCTATTTGCACAGGTTTTGCATTAAATTTAATAGATCGATAGGTAGGTACATTAACAAAATATTGAAATAGAGGTAGTAACTTAAAACCTAAGTTAAAAGTTATGATGATATTAAACAGACAAATAACCAATAGGTTAAAAAAAAACTATAACAAAATTAAGCAAAAAAACAAAAAAAAAATACAAGAACAAAATACTTTTGCCAAACGAGATCAGCGAATCCAATCGAAAGGTTTTCGTTGGGAACAGATTTTGTCAGAAATGATTTAATTTTCGAATCAGATTATTTGTTCTAGAAAACTTTGGAAAAAGTAGGAGTAATTGTCTGTTCCGAACGGATACCTCGATATGGCTTATATACATATTTAACCACCTGTGGCACTTGTTGTTGAATCATAATGTCCTGTGTTTCGATGAAGTCCAAGTTGTCTATGACGGCGTTTTTTTTGGCGATGACAAAGTGTGCATAGGAGACAAATTAGGAACGAGACGGCGGCCATGCTGATTATAATTAGAACGCCGTGATCCTCTTTGGGCGCCTCCATGATACCTGTTGTTTGTTGTCAGTCCGAGGATTATTTAGCACACAAATATTGAATTTGAATAAAAAAGTACGAGAAAAATATTCAAAATTAGTATTTTTATTTGATATCAAAAATGAAAAAAAAAAAACGCACATATTGAAAAAAAATATTTATATTAATAAATGTATAATGTATAAAAACAAATTT
The DNA here is from genome assembly GCA_951394125.1 of Epistrophe eligans. Lineage (NCBI taxonomy): Eukaryota > Metazoa > Arthropoda > Insecta > Diptera > Syrphidae > Epistrophe > Epistrophe eligans. The sequence continues at coordinate 59,270,067 of OX596028.1, forward strand.
TGAAATTAAATAATATTTTTACTTTGAAACAAATTTAATTTTGATGAAAAGTTTTTAAATAATATATAAATATTTTGTTTGTATTTTCTAATTGAATCCAATATAATTTGTAATGTTTCATTTTTATGTGTAGCTACTATGAGTAATGTATAATATTGCTTTTTGTTTGAAAAAGTTATGGAGATTATATTTGATGGATTTTTTACATTTAATTTAGATAGAAATATTGATTTAGATCCAATAAAGAAAATAATAATGGTTTTAATGCATTTTATTTAAATTTAATAATAAATTAAACAAAAATTATTGGATGCATTTTACAATGCAGCTAAAGAAGGAAGGTGCTAAATTTTTGAAGTGAGTGCTTAGTGCTCAAATATTTTAAAAGCGAAGATCATAAGCTTAAGTCAATGTACATATAGGTGTTTTAGAAAATGGGAAACTAATTTCATTATTCAACAAGCAATTAAAATCTGAAAAAAGTAGGTATATAAAAGCACATAAATGGGAATGTGACTGGAAATTAAAACAGACGGATAAAAAGAGAAAGAAAGAGAAAGAGAAAAATCAAAATGGAATAAAGAAGGATTCTTAAAGCCATTTTGATTCAACCCACAAATGCGATGCGCAGAGCGCACACATATATATCATACAATTTCTTCTCGCATTGTTGAATTGTTTTTGTACATTTTGTGGTTGATGGCTTTAAGAATTATTTTTTCTATTCTGTTTTGTTTTTGGCTTTCAGTATTTTTTGTTGCGTGGAAGTAGTTTTGACGTTTTGTATTCGCATTTCTTCATTTATAGGTACCTACCTACCTACCTTTTTCGCTCAGTTAATAACGAGTTACATCAACCTTAAACAAGACATAATTATAATCATCGACATGTTGCTTTAATTAAATTCAATAGGAATATCTATGAAAGTTATTAAAGGAATCAACATACTTTCGGGAAAATATTTTATAAGTTTCAAAAAATTATACCTTCTTTTTTAGGTTTATTTATATGTATGTGCCTACTTGAAATGCCAGTTGAATAAATGAAGGTCATTAGTTTTTTTATTTGACTTGCAACACAAAAATAATATTTACTTATTTATTATCTAGGTCATAGTTATTTCCTACATTATAGGTATGTAGATAATTTAAAAAATAATAATTAGGCAGGGTTTATATTATAGGTTATTATTATTACTTAATATCTACTTATTAGGATTGATAACAATATAGGTTTTCATCTCAGCATTTTTTTCTAAATATTTGAGTTTTTTCTTAAGGTATAGGTAGGTAAGGTACTAACAAACCTTAGGTATATATGTTTCTGAATGTTTTAATCAAATAAAAAATATTTAAAATACATTACAAGGTTAAGGAATTTTGTATTCATATACATACATACATATATGTATCTACATATTATTATTGTTGCCCAAGGTAATATTTTTAGTTTGAAAACTGACAATCTCAATCAATTTAATCAATTAATTAATTAATTAATTAATTAATTAATCAATTTTTTTACAAACACAATCATATCATAGTTACAGCATTTTGTGTAAAGTAAATTTATTCCAGAGTCTATAGCATTGTTGGTTTTCGAGATATTTGAGTCGAAAAACATTTTTGAATTATTTTTAGTAGTTTTGTTTTGTTATTTTGTTGATTAAAAAAAAAAAATCCTCATGTTGCATTATTCAGCAAACCTTATTAGTTATTGACTACATCATTGTGTATAAAATAATAACAGCTTCCAAATCAGAGTTGGTTCTTAAAATATTAGAGCCGAAAAACGTTCTTCAGCGATTTTTAGTATTTTTTTGTAGTTTTTTTGCTTTAAAAAAATTGTTAATTGATTTTTTTTAATCCATATCAGTTATCAAAAAATATGGCATCATGTATAGAATAAAATTAGTCCGAAGCTAATATCGTTGTTTGTTCTCAGAATATTAGAACAGAAACACGTTTTTCACAAAATTTTGGCATGTTTTTTGATCTAAAAAAAACTGTCTGTTGATTTTTTTTTTAATTCTTTATTACGTCATTATGTGTAGAATTAAATTAACCTGAAGGCATTTCTTGTTCTCGAAATATTTGAGACGAAAGAGTTTTTACAACTCTTTTTTAAATTGCTGCATTAAAAAACAGTTAATTGAATTTGTTTGGGAACCCTTTCTGCACTTTATGATGATATCATCTGTAAAATAAAATTTATTCGAGATCGATATCTCTATTCGTTCTCGAGATACGCTGAACGATAAAACGTAACGAGAACGTACGTACACACACACATACAGACATCTCTCTAAAAATGACGGATTCGGATTGTGGGTCCTCGAAACGTGGAGATAATTCAAAATTTTTGATATTACAAATCGGACCAATTACAATAACTTCCAATGGGAAGTTAAAAATGAAATATTTATTGAAAGTTATTTCTTCCGACATACATTTAGTCCGAATGTATGTTTAATAATGTTCTTGCTGAACTATTTTTTGGTGCGTCATCTTTTTTTTACGAAATGCAGCATAATAAATAAGCGGTCAAATATAGCATATTGTGGGCATCTTGACTACCATATACATATATACAATATACTACATAATGCAAAATTCATCTAGAGATACTTTTTCAAAAAGAAAATTATTTGATATTTTATGAGGAAATCATTCTTTACAATAATAACCTACTTAATACTATTTTTCAAAGCAAATTAGTTGACATTTTTTTAAGACTTACATTTATATTTTAAAACTGAAAATATTTAAAAGAAAATTCATGAACCTTTCTTATTAGAAATTTTTCTTGAGGGAGATTTTTTTTGCAAAATTCTTTTTATGTTCTTTACATATGTTTTTTATATGTTTGAAAAACAAACAACCTGCTGTATTTTATTTTTCAATTATCATCAATTATTTAATAAATATAAAAGTGAAAATATAAGAATGTTTAAATACGTATAAAATAAAAAAACAAAGTTCAAGTTTTTAATTAATAATTCTGTTCAGGTTTTGTGCAGAAACTGTAAAATTTGTATTTCGATGTAAAATTGAAATAATATTTAACATTTGAAAAACTAACTGAAAAAGAATGTTTCTTTAGTATGATGATGTAGTAAAATTGAATTATTTTTGTTTTTAAAAAAAAAAATATCTCTAAATCAATAACCTATTTCATATGTACATATGTATATTGTATATAATATGTAGGTTGATTCGTAAAATATGCGAGAAAAAGATATATCGTGTAGGTAAGGTTGAGACAAGTAAAAAATCTTATGGCACGTCTCATTCCGCAGGGCCTATTTTCTGAGAAACTTCGTAAAATAAAACAGAAAAATACTTTAAAAAAAAAAACGGCACGGCAACACTTGTTAATATAATGCCTTAAAACTTCATTTCCAATTGGAGCGGATATTCCGATTATAGGGGAAATGAAAAAAATCTCCGATATTTCAATTTAAGCCAGGAGACCCCTATTTTTTTAAATTAGGACATTGTTAGGACATTTATGAATAAAATAAAATTATAATTTCAGTTTAAGATAGCTTTATCTATAACGATTTCAAGTTTAGCAAGTTATGAGTTTTATTTATTTTTTTTGTTAGTTTTGTTTTAAATATTTTTTTTTTAATCTTCACGATTTTTCAACAATATACATATTTATAATCGAACTCGAGATTTTGATCAAAGTTGACACTACGATGATAGCGAAGTCGAAAAAGAAGATCTCGCAATTCTGTCTCTCGGTCTGTCTATCTGTTCTTTCGGCTGTAGCCTAAACGGGTGGATCGATTTTCTTTAAATTTGGTACCTAGCGGTTTTTGGGCAAAAAATAACGGTACCTGCCACACATTTTTTTTACCAAATTATGAAAATCTCATTTTTTTACCATAGAACCATTTTATTAATTTTCGATTTTCGATTGAACTGATTTTGATATTTTTTTTTTTCGAAATATTAAATTCTCAAGAAAAAAAAAATTGATACGGTTTTTAAAAACCAAAAAAAATTAATCAAAATCAGTTGAACCGTTTTTGAGAAAATCAAAAATTAAAAAAATGATTAGGTACATGATTTTTTTAACGAATGCATAACTTGCCATATAAAATATATGTTTAGAAGGTGCGTTATGCTATGAAAGTTGAGGCAGGTATATTTTTTTTCGAGCTGCTGCTAGTTAGTGTTAGCAGTGTGGTCGGGCCAAGCGGTAGCCAGATCAATATGCAGAAAGTGACTGTTAAAATTTCATTTTTTCACATTTTATTTTATGTAAGTATCTGTATCATTTTTTTTGCTTCATTTAAATTGTTTTAAACTTTCACTTGAAACGAGCTTATTATTTTAAACGAATAATAGTGTCCTGTCACGGTCGTTAATGTTAAATTTTCAAAGTTGAATTGTTTCATGAAAACTAATAAGCCATACAAAAAATGAATAAATGAGAATAACCACTGACTTGAAGGTTTTGAACAGAACTGACTTATTTTTATGAAACTACATTTCTTGAAGAGAATACAAAAGTGCAACTACGCAATAAAATTCCAAACGTGAGAACAGTGATGAATGGCAAATATACAAAATTGAACACGAGAAGCGTAAACTATAAAATTTTCAACTGGTCACACGCTTGGATGAATTAATACAAAAGAAAGAATGAATGAACAGATACACAAAATAAAATGTGAAAAAAATGCACTTTGAACAGTGGCAAAAGCCCCAATTCCAACGTAGTTTTTAATAGTGCTACAGGTGCAGGACCAAACCTGATGTTTTACGTAACTTTGCGAGACCTAAAAAGTGGTCAAGGTCCTCCAAATTTGAAGATTATTTTTCAATTTTTTGTTCATTGAACGTACCCACTTTAGAATAGGTTTGGACAACCAATTTCAGTGTCTAAGTTAGACACTCGATGGAATAATTAGCTGTTAACTTCAAATTTCGTAAATAATAACTGTGAATTTGTTGATAAATGAAAATAATAATTTCAATTGAAATAAAAAAAAAAAAACAATTAAAGCTAACAAAGCCAATGAAGTATATAACAATAATATTGTGTTATCTAATATAAATGTGTGGGTACTGATTTTGTTTAAATATACAAATTAAATATTTTTTTTAAAACTGCCTTTATGTGTGTGTGTGTGTGTGTGTGTGTGTTAGTGAGGAAGTATTCTTCTACTAAGCTATTCTAAAAATGCAAAGAAAAGTTACCTATACCTACAATATGACTAAAAATTAAAAAGATATTAATAATATAAATTAAATTTGTAAGTTGGTGTTGGTTTTGTAAACTTAGGTATACATAGTAACTATACAAGTTATTGTTATAGACTCACGTTTTATGATACTGTTTAAGATTTCATACGATTTTATGCAATATTTCGTTTTTGTTTATTTTTTATTTAAGTTTTGTTTATTATTTTATGTTTATTATTTGAATTTAGATGTTTATTTTTCTTTTTAAGAAAATTAATTTACTCCTTCCCTTTAGTTTTGTTAGTAGAATAAAAATATGTGAACAAAATAAATAGACAATATAGGATAATGAAAGGATAATAAGAGACTGGATTTAGGGGAAAAAAGAATAAATTAATAAAACATGTGTCAGCCATTTGGGATCTAAAACAGCACGAAGAATTCTAATGTCCAAAATGCTAAGCCGAGGAGTTGTATAATTTTTGGTAAAGGAAGATTACTTCCACGGCCTGACATACGTTGATGTATTTTTTATTGTTTAATTTATGAAGGTAGTATTAAAATTAAAAATGAAAAGAGAAGAGAAAAAGATATATTTGTAAGTTTTGTTGGTAAAAGGAAAGATACGTTATTTTAAAAAATAAAAGTAATAAAACTAATTGAAAAAAAAAAGCTTTGTACGTTTTTAAGCTTTTACAGTTTTAAAATAATTTGTACTATTTATTCCAATTTGATGGAAACTCAAAATGCTTGGCAAATGAAGAAAAAATAATAAAGTAAAAAAGTATACCTTTAATTTCCTGTATTCAGTTATTTATACATACATATTTGACTGAAAATAACAAATTTTGTCTCGAACATATTCTTACAGGTAAAAAATAAGCACACAATAGAACAGCAATGTACATATACTATGTATGTGAATTCATAAATTAAGTGTAAAACTCTGTGCGGGAGGATCTGATTTCATCAGGTGAAAAGGATAATTTGCCACTATTTTATTATTTAACAACAGCGCGCTTTCCGAAAACTCTCCAATATAACCCCGTTTGCCCTGTCCCAGACCGAAAATCAATTGTTGCATGGGTCACTATCATTTCGTTCAGACAAACGACAAGACGAAGAAGTGTAATTGAAATCCCTCGACCCATCACATAAAAACATTGAAACAGTAAGCTATTCAATTTTGCAATCCCCCTGACTTTCTGCGCTTAAACATGCATCTGCCCTAAGACTTGGGAAATTCATACCTACGTAAATTTCCATTCGACTCTAAGGTGGTTTTAGCCCGAATTTCATCTGCCAAATTTTTTTCTTGTTGGCGGAGGAATGGGAAAGAATAAAAATTAATTAATTAATTAATTTGCATTCACTCAAACATGTAAGTAAATTGTTTTTAATTTTAATGTTATTAAATAACTTTCATAACATAAAATTGTATACAACATTTGTTTGATTCAGCAAAGCATTTCGGAATATACCTCCATTTTTGGGCGAATTTTTGATTGTTTTGATTTTGTGATTTGATTTAATTACATTCAATTGTTCCCAGAAGTTCTTTTTTATGAATTTTGTGTTCTAACTTATTGTGACGTTAATGTGCTGTTTTGTTGTGCTCTGGCACACTATAGTCACTGAACAAACTTATGAACTGTGTTCGTGTGAACTGTAGCAGACTAAATTAATATGAATAATACTTTTCTTTCCTATTATAATAAATTCTTTCCTTCTCTTGCATTTTTACCCGTATAAATATAGGCAGCCTCCCAGTATTGTTAAAATACGATTCGTAGTAGATAATATGGTTTCACCGAAAGGTTTTCCAATTAAATGATAACTAATTATATCTATCGCATATAGAAACAAAATACAAATATCATATTAGGTACAAGTAATAGCATGCAAAGACTGGACATGCAAAAATTAAAATATACCCCGACAGCCAAACAGCAAAAGTATACATTGACAGTGTACGAAATATCTTACCCCCAACCAAACAGCAAAATTATACAGCGACAGCGCATGCAAAATCTAGTCTAAATTCAGAAATGCATCCGTACAGAAATGATGCACCATCACTTTCGTTAAACATTTATAAATGCATTAAACCGGCATCAGTTTTTGTGTACCCTGTTGCAACTTGCATCAAATGATGCGCAAACTGCAAGCAAAAACCAGAACCAAGAAAATTCTTGATCCGTAGTTGCTGATGCATTGTATCAGCTTCAGCTGCGTTGCGCATCAGCAACAAAGCAAATATTTGATGTTTATGAATTTACACATAATATTTATATATCCCGATCTTTTTCATTAAAATGTGTAAACCCTGCCAAAACAGCCTACTGAGAAAGAATTTCTCAAAGGAGGAGAAAATCACAAGAAATTCAACAAACGTTTAACACTTTTGTGTATAAAGCATAACTTACAGTTGCGTGCAAAAAATTACATTTTTAAAACAATTTTTCCCCTTTTCTATAAATATTTGGCATAATAATGGTCGCGACCCATGAACTATCCAAAGCTATCCGGATAGGTTTGCGTAATTAGTTGTTCTCGAACGCAAAAAATATCAAAGGCCAAGAACAAGAATACAACTGCTTCTAGTGAGATAGATAGATTTTATGTGCGTGAAAAAAATAAGGGAAGATTGATTACACCCAAAATCCGAATCCAGTTACAAAATATATTCTTGGCGATATCATGATTTTTTACTGTGTGAGAGGTTATTACGGATTTAAATCGCGTGAAATAGGGTAGGGTGGAATGAACTAAAATATATTTTTCTTCTGATGACTCATTTATTATTACAAGTCACAAAAATATTTCATTTTAGCCCACCTTTCCACGTAAAACGACTTCTAAGTTTTTAGTGATCAATGGTAAGATAGTTCAATAATTGAAATAATTAAATTCATTTCATGTCACATGTTGGGCTAAAATGAAAAAAAAAATTAGCAAGAATTAATATTTGAGTCATCAGCTTTATATTTGCATCAAAATAATTACTAATTTTGCTTTTTAAGTGCCTCAAAACTTAAAAACAATAGCGCAAAATTTTAAACGATTTAGTACGATGTTAATGCATTTTTAGTATGATAAAATGACTTTAACATCGTACTAAATCGTTTAAAATTTTGCGCCAATGGCGCAAAATTTCAAACGATTTAGAATGATGTTAAAGCATTTTTTAATATGATAAAAATGCTTTAACATCTTACTAAATCGTTTATAATTTCGCGCCAATAATTCCAAGTTATAGCTTTCATTGAAAGCTATAACTGGCCCCTTAGCCACGGTGATCAGTAAAACAGTAAAGCGACATATAACTAGGCAGTAATAGTACCTTTAGCGCTTAATTTACTCTGATTAAAAATATACGGATGGACTTTACTCTGTTTAACAAAAAATGTCAGTCTAGTATTGCCTGTGCCCTGCACAGTCTATCACGACTTTGAACTGAACTAAAAAATGGATTTGAAAAAGTTACCAAACCGTTACTTACCTACAAAAATAAAAATATGACTACCTTTAAGTATATTAGATTCAGAGTCTGGAAGAGAACAAAATTGCAAAAAAAGGAAAAAGGAACAACAATTTGGCCTTTCGGGGTGACCCTTAATAATATGCCTAATTATCCTGGGGGTGAGAAAAATATATTTTTAATTTATTTCGTTTAAAGATTTTTTAAAATGAATAGTTATTTATTACCTACATAGTTAATTTTCAATTATTACCAGACCTTGTGGCGGTGCGAAGGCCAAGTTTTCAAAGAATCGTCTGACCTACCGTAAAATCCTGTTCAGATGATCATTTCAGTTTCACTTGAGCTATAAGTTAAGCTTTCAGTTAAACTGATGTCGAGATGCAAAAACTGAAGCGTTTAACCAAAACTGAACCTGACGCTGATGGAATTCCCATAAGTTATCAGTTCAGTTATCAGTATCGCCCACACTCAATGTATTTCTTCTGACTTTCGACAAGTAAAATAAAAGGTCAACTGAACACCGAACTGACGTCTAAATACACTGTATTTTTTAACTGAACTGACAACTGAACTGATAAAGTGATAACTGAACTGACAATTGATCGTCTAAAAGGGACTTTACAGTGGGTCGGTTGTAACATTCAATTTTTACAAAAAAAAACTAGATCTGTATGCTTTCATTTTTCAATGCAAAATTATCATTAAATATGATATACCTATTATGGTTGGTAAAAGATCCTTCTTATTGGAATTAACTTATTTTTAAAATAATAATAAACATTTATTGTTTTTTAATTAAACTTGAAGATATAGCACCATTTTTCTTTTCTTCCATTTATATGGTGTTGCAACCGTCCTTGCACCATGTTACAACCGGTACACCACCGGGAAGGACGGTTGTAACATTTGTTCTTAGCTTCTTTTTTAAATCATACATTCGGATCAAGGTCAAAGTTTGAAACCAAATAAGCATTTTTAGGTAGCTTAATGTTGATTCTTTAATATTCAGTATGTTTCATTTTGTTATGTTTATCGGTTATCAATTTAGGCTCAACTTTCCTTTACCGCAGCACGAATTTCACACGCGGTTTTTTTTTATTTGATAGATATGCGCAAATAAATAATGTTGAGTGCAACTTTAGGGCGAGGACAAATTTATTTCTATTTTTAATTAATAATTTTCAAATTTTAACTTTTTCACATAAAAAACACACAATAATGGCTCTGTTCCACATGTTTTTTTCTTATTTTGACAGTTCTTTCTTTTTTTGTATTCGTTTTTACATACCTACTTACATACCTCTCTCTTTTTAAGTTGTACTATCCATTAAAAAAAACGTGACGTAGCCGTGTACAGTGAATCAAAAAAAAAAAAAATAAATAGGGTTAATAAATCCGAAAAAGAAAAAAAATTTTTTTTTATGATTTAACGGTTTTTGCTCGCCCTAATATTTTAAACCTGTTCTATTGAGGCTCCCACCTACTTGTAAAAAAAAAACAATCAAAAATATACGCGTGCTGCGGTAATGGAAAGTCGCCCCTCAAATTACCGTTTTTATATTTTTTTTTGTAACATATTCAAAGCATTTTTTTAAACTGAATATTTAGCCATACCTACACAATTTCAAGCCCAGCCCAATTCAATCCCATAAACACTTAACACACAAAAAATACAAAGAAGATGAAAGAGAACCAAAGCAAAATGGAAAAATCGTTTGAGTTTTGAGGAAGAAACAATGTGGCCTTTCCGCTTCACTTTAAACTCCCAACTCCCATTCCTATCGAAGAAAAGATCAACCATCAATGTAACTCCAGACTTAAAAAAACAGAGCCGAACACGTTTTTTTCTAAACAGCGTTTTTATATAAAAGCATGGTAATGTAATATGTATCAAAAAACATTCTAATTGAAAGCTTCCAATATATATAGTTTATGCTGTTACTGCACTGCACTTTGTTATTGTTATTGTTATGTTTTTCTTAAATTTTTAAAATGTTTTCCAATATTTTTCTTTTTTTACTCATTTTTTTTTAATATCAAAGCTACCGTTCTAGATTTTGAGAAAGACTTACTAAAAGAAAGATTTAAGAAAAAAGAGCCACGTTCAAAAAATATGACCAAAATAAGAAAAATAAAATATGTATTAGGTATAATTCATAAAAACTTATTTATTTGCTGAACATGCATATATCACAATAATAAATCATTGAGTGAGTAACAAAAATAAAAATACATTTATGTAAGTTTCTTTGTATTTAAAATAAATAGGTACATACAAAATGTATAATGTATGTAATGTATGTTATATGGTTTGGAGTCATTTAAAAATATACATTATCAAAACACATTTCGAAAGTAGGAACTTATATCAAAAATTTATTTTTTTATTAACGTATTTTACGATTAAACTAATAAAAGTGTCTTTTTAGTTTCATTTTAAGCCTTAGTCACTTTTTAGTGAAATTTTCTCTATACATTTGTACCAATTCTTGTCCTATACATTGATGTCAATTGTTGTGCAAAGTGGTGCCAATTTCAATATAAAATTAATGCTGCATTATGTCGTTCGGTCACGATGTCTGATGTTTGATAATGAACGAAAAAGCACCCAGCTGGGTGTTTATAAAATGACCTATGTAGGTACACAAGAGATTTTTACATGAAATATTCAAATAATTTTATTTTATTTTTTTGCAAAAATTAATAAATAAGTGGAGAAAAAAATACTGGATTTTGAAAATGAGGAGAACATTCTTTTATTAGGAGAAAATAACTTTTTTTTGTGACTCTCTGATAATGGGTCCTATATGCTGAAAGATGAGTTCGAACTCTGAGTCCGAGCTAACGAACCTGAACTCACATGTGAGATCGATGCTTTCTTTAATTTTTTCTAAATACTGAAATACTGATAAATATGTATGTACATAAACATATATATTTGTGTGTTGTATAATGTAAAAAAATGGCTTTTCGCTTACGCGCTAAAAACTAACCATTCGATTGCGCTAAAACTTTCGCAATATTTTTGGTTATAGATTAAGAAGTGCATGGAAATCAAAAGTTTGGCAGTCTTCCGTTAGATGGCACTAACGTAAAAATATAAAAAAAAAAAAAACTTATAAAATATTTCGTTGCTCTGCAGCGCTGTGTAACGAACAACGACTTGTACTTTGTAAAAATATTTTTTTTATATATCTATGTAAATAGTTAAATAAATAAATAAATAATCGGCATACGTATTTGTTTAGACAAAAATATTTTTGAAGTGCAATATTTCTTAAGCTACTATAATACCTACGTCCTACATCTTCAAAAATTGTAAGAAAATTGTACCTATTCCACCTGACGGTATGACGAAAATCGTTTTTTTTTTTTTTAACTTAAACAATATTGATTTGGAGAATAAACATTTTTAAGCTATTAGAAAATAGTTACGAACACTTTCCATTTCGTATAATCTTTCAGAATTAAATAAATAAATAAATTAGATCGCTCGACAGCTCGTTTATGAAACAGGGCCTATAGTGACTTACAACTCTCAGCCATTCCTGTGTGCGTGTTGTTGGCAGGAATAGAAATTAATCAATTATTAATCAAAGAAATAATAAAACCCAAAATCCATTTTCACAAACCTTGTAACAAACTTAGTAGGAGAAATACCATGATTAACTATTTATGAGAAAGATTTTATATAAATAATCAATCATTTTCTCATTTTTTTGCATATCAAAGCGAATACTGAAAACACATTGAGATCGATCTCACAACATGAGATCGAGCTCCGTATATTTATTTTTTTCTTGCATACCTATACCAGTCTAATAAAGTGAGTAAACAGCCTGAACTCAACTTTTTGCATATGACCCATGTATAAAGTGAAGGGTAAGGAGTTTGTTATTTAAAACCAATGGTGTTAATGTTTGCAAACAAATTTAGGTACCCAAAATATTTATTCTCCAGTTCTTGTATTGATATTGTTTGTGTGAGTGAAACTTGGCTCAAGTCCGGGGTATGCGATCAGGTACAATATTAAAATATTTAAAATTTAAAATATCTCAGCCATTAAAGCCAAAGTCATCAGCATATAAATTAACTAACCATTGAATTCATAGTGATGGAAGTCAGTGGGCCTTACTAATAAGCAAGCACTAATGTCGATTATTAATAAGATTTAAGGTTAAAATAAAGTGCGAAGCTTAAAATAAATGTTATTAATAAGCAATTTAACCTTCTTGTTAACAAATCCTCACACTTTCCTTGAATCCACTACAATTTCCTAAAGATTAACCAATCGCGGAACAGTTTTGCCGTATCCTTTTTACCACAAACTATTGCAGTACGAATAGTACCTGAATTAATTTAAAGTTTCCCTACGATTTTTATTTTATTTATCTAATTTGGTTAAGGTTCACCACTTTAACAAGCCAAGGTTTTTCTTTAACTAACTTAATTATACCTTTCATTTTTCCCCCCTAGCGTTATTTGTAAAAATCTACAGATTGTATTTACCCGTCGTCGCGTCGTCGTTCTGAATAAAATGGAGAATTTTTGTTGCCCCGTAAATATAAAAAAAAATAAAAAATAAAAAAACTTCTGCTTTCGCTTCAAAACAGTAGGTATATCTGAAGATTGAAACCAAACCATGAATATAGCAATCGAAATTGACAAATAACACAAAAGTGAATTTAAGTGTACTTCATTCATAAGTACGTAGGTACTATAAAAAAGAACAACCAACAACACTTGCATTAAAATACCAATTTATTTGTGTATCATGGAGTTAATACTGTTCCATTGGATTTAAGAATGAGTTAATCCCCGAGTGAAACCAATGGAAAACGACATACCTAAATAAGATCTTTAAAAAGAAGATTTTTATACGAAATTTGGGCTGCTTTAACCTCATTTTACCTATAAATAGAACAATTTTGAAAATATTTAAGTCTTTAGTGATCATCGAAGTACATCCCCTTAATAGGTATAAACAAAAAGAAAAAAAATTTAAATCAGACCCTATTTTTTGTTTTACTCCATGTCACCCCATAAACATCTAGATAAATGTATAAAATGTCATGACATCCTATAAGCAAAAACCTTTTAAACACAAAAATTTTGTAGAATATAATTCTATTTTTGAATGAATTTTTTAAAATATTAGTAATTAAAATAATGAGTTTTAGTAAATTATAGGAAAAGGAAAACAAAGGTTTGGTAAAAATATAACTTCCTTCTTAATTAAACACAAACAAGTTTTAAATCTTCTTTAAAAAATAAATTAAAAATAAAACAATAATGCAGTAGACTTCCGATTATTCAGTTCTCTGTGTACATTTGTACAATATATCTAATGGGTACTTAGCGATACATTTATCATAAAAAAAACTATTCATGACTTGCCACACAGGCAAGAACAATTTAGTGAACAATTAATTTCACTGGTAAATTTGAATTGGCTGCCTAGATCATGTGATATATCACACTCAGGCTTTTTTTTATTGGAGATTCTAAATTCCTTAATGAATAATCAGGCGAAGGTTTAGAAATTACTCATGTCATTGGCCAAATACCATTCAATACGCGTCGATAGCTCAGTAACAATGGCGCAAAATTTTAAACGATTTAGTACGATGTCAAAGCAGTTTTATCATACTAAAAATGCTTTAACATCGTACTAAATCGTTTAAAACTTTCCGCTAATGAATACAAAACTAACGATTTACCGTAAAACAAAATCTTTAATTACCAAATCCTGAATTTTTAAAATAATGAAATACCTATCACAACATTTCTCATTTTCAAAATCTAAAATCTAACTCGCGAAATATCGCGAGCGGAGATTTTAAAGTGTTGTGGATCGTAGCTATCCAATACAAAATGATTTCGGAATAAGATCAATTTCTGAAACCAAGACTATGTAGAATATGCAAGGGGGTTGGAGGGGTTAAGTCCAGCGCGTAAAAGCTTGTTAGTAATAAAGTTTTACATTAAATTTATGAAAATTTTTTAGTTAAAAAAAAAAACAAAAATTCAAAACAAAGAAGTACGTGGTTGGTTTTCGTCTCCCGTTGAGTGGTTATATGAAAACAATGATATATTTTTGCATATCCATATAAAATTAGACGAAAAAAAAAACAAAACGATTTGCACGTAAATACAGTGGTGGTTCAGTATAACGAATGCCTATATAACGAATGATCGATATTACGAACACTTTTTTCAAGTCCATTAGGTATTCTATATAACGAACAAATAACGAATTTCAGAAAATGAAAAAAAAAAAATTTACAAACAACAAATTTGAAAGAAACTCTTGACTGTAAATGTGTTAATATCTTCTAATAATGTATGTTTATGATAACATTGGAAGATTGTATACACAATTTTCAATTGCAAAAACTGTTTTGTAAATTATGAAGTCTTACATCATTTTTTAAGACTGAATTCACTACACATGATTTGGAGTCCTGGAATAATGCAGATCGAGTAATCCTTCAACTCGAAAATATTGATAGCAACAATGTTGAAGAAATCGAAATTGTGGATAATGATAGCGATGAAAGTGCTAGCTCAAAAACTGAAGTTCAAAGAGTGAGTCATTACGAAGCTGTCGGAAATTTGGACAATTGCATCCAATGGGCAGAACAAAATGGCATTGAAAACTCTAAAGTCTTAGTTCTAAGAAGTTTACGGACAGAGACATTCTTCGTTCTTCATTCGCCCAAAAAAAACAAATGCATATTGACGATTTTTTTTCTAAAATATGAGCACAGATATCTGTATGTACTATATTTATGTACATAATTTGATAAAAATTAATAAGTCTATGTAAATGAAGTTAAATATGTTTTTTTTTTTTTTTTGTTCTTTTAAGTGAAGTATGAAATAAAATAATGAAAAATACAATTGTACTACTATATGAAAAAAACGTATTCGATATAACGAATTGACTCTGGACATTATATCATTCGTTTAACTGGACCACAACTGTATATACAACAACAACTTAAGTCCATATGGCCCTAGCTAAATCCAGATAATTTTCGGTACATAACATGAGTGTCGATAAAATAATAAAATAAAATAAAATAAAATAAAATAAAATAAAATAAAATAAAATAAAATAAAATAAAATAAAATAAAATAAAAAAAAATAAATTAAAAAAAATAAAGCTGAAAAATGTAGAATTAAATGAGAAAAACGTTCCTACTTATTTCAAATAGAATAACAAAGTTGAACTACTTATACAAACGCAAGTTGTTTGTTTCTATAGTGAAAAAAAAACGTTTGTCATGGGCATTTCTATTCTATGTTTTGGTCGCTGTGTAGTAACATTCTTCATTTTTATAGCAAATGATATTTTGTTATTCGGAAAGTCAAATTGAAAAACAATACTGGTTCATGTATACAAAGTTTTCTTCCAGATTTGTTTATCCCGTGTGCGACTGGAAAAAAAGTTATTCTAGATAAGTTCAGGTCAAAATTGACCCAGTAGCTGATGTCCTATTATTATGAAATATTTCTGATGTTTGATTTGAGAAAGAGGCCAAACGTAAATATTTTGCTTCATTAGATCAACGTTTCTGATTTGAATGTTAATTTTTGACGTTTTTTTTATGATAAGAACGTGTGTAAATTGTGTCAAAATTCTAATTAAATTTCATTGAGAGGTTATTTGTTTTTCATTTTTACACGGCTCTAATATTCCTTTTAAATATTACTTATGTATGCTCAATGTTCTACAATCTTCATATTAAAAAAACAAGCGAAAATATTGAGTCCAACCTTTTTCGTGGTTATGTCTTGGGTAAATTTGGCGTTTGTATATATTTGTGGCTGTGTTTGTTAACTGCTGACGCTGAGTAATTTTGTGATAGAAGTATAGTTATTTAACCAGTTTTTTTGTAGCTTTACACTCCCACTGTTTTTACTACTTAATAAATTACATATTTAAAAAATAAAATGTATACCAACTCAAAGTATTTTTTAAATTCAATAAGCTTAAACCAAAAATAATTATAAAAAATAAAAAATGAACTGAACCGTTCGACTCACTCACGACTCACAGTGCATTTCGTCACTATCGTCGCCAGGACCGCAGTTTTTGATCCCATCACACCGTAGTTTCTCCGATATGCAGTATCCAATGTTACACTGGAAATGGTAGGCTGATTCGCATAGTAATCCAATGGCCGGCGGTCCTGGACCAGAGTCTTGAATTTCGGTCCATATAATACGGAATCCCTGAAAAATATTTAAAATAAGCATAAATATAAGAGTGTGAGTTAAAGTGGCAAGCAGTCAGCACTCAGCAGACGAATGGTTTTGTAGGTGAGATCGACGGAGGGAACAGAGCTCCTCATCGCTCTCACCCACAAAATCACCGTCAAGGCGTACTGAAAAGTCACAATCGAAACAAGGTGTTGGCGTTGGGTACACATTACCGATCAAACACACCAACAGTCAGCTGAGTGTCAATAAATATCAAACATTTTTGTGAGCATCCGTTTTGATCGACAAACCATCACTCAGAGTATACGCACTATCAGTCGTGAGCAAAAGTGTCACGCATGATCAATAATGTTTACCATGCTTTAAACAAAGAAAGTTTTTTTTTTTCATTTCAAGACACTTTTATTTATCAGCTTTTAAAAACATTTACAAATAGATTTTTTTGCTCTGGCAATGATGAACATTTCTCAGTCTTTCACAAAAAACAAATATGTCTTCTCTACGCCATAAATGGTGGCATCCAAATAAACAAGATGCTTGTACACATGGCGCATTTTTGTAATTGTGCGTGAGACACTCCGTTTTGCAAGGATTGAAGAAAAACCGGGCAAGAATTCTGCCCGTCGCGTTATCTGTGTTGCATAAAATCATACCTTGTCGTTCAAACTGAAAGCGGGCAATTAAAGCAAGATTTTTGCAAAGATCGCGACGGGCACTCAATAAAAAGTTGTGTGAAAACTAATACATGAATATAAGTAAAAATAAAGACCTAAGAGGAGATAGTTTGCAGCCTTTATCAAACAGATGGAAGTTTTTTTATTTCTTCGGTCTGATGAAATTAAAGCAAAAACTTGCACGCCGCGTTCTGCTTGACCGAGCCTTTATGTTTCTGTTGCTCACGTTCGTGTGCCTATCCAAGCTACATGGTATGATTGAGTTGTTGTAATCCCTTGGGAAAAAACTGCCGACGCAACAATAACTCAAGGTATCTGAAAATTTTTGGATACGTTGACACCCTCTCAGATATGTTCTTGAACCAAAAATCGCAATTTTGCAAAAAAAAATATTCGCTAAATTTGCAAATTTGCGAACTTAAAAAATATTTATGGCGCAAGTTGAGCACAATACAGAAAAATTTTCGTTTTGGTTGAAAATTGAAAATGGCGGTGTTAATTTTTTGTTTTTGTTTATCTCTTCGGTTCTAAGTATAATTTTTGAGCATTATACAGCACAACTTAGATTTTTTTGAAAATCGCAATTTTGCAACAATAATTTTGTACTAAACGGTAGTCTTTAAAGACTAATTGCAATGGATTATAAATGAAATGCTATCATCATTCTTTAAATATTAGCAGCAACCTAATTTCAATAAATACAGTGACCAAAAATAAGAATTAAGACTATTTTTCTTTGGTTTAAAGCAAAAAGGTAACATAACATTTTCTCAGTCGGTACCTTTGGCTGCCACCTAGACTAAGAGGAGCTAATGAAACTACTCACCTGTGCACCGATAGTTTTGTCAGTAGTTGTGAAACTTATTCTGGCCGATTGACCCGTTGATATATAATGCCAGTGCTCCGTAGGTGGTTTTTCACCGCACAGTTCAATAGGTGCTGCCTCCGAGTCTACATTCGTCCACATCCTCAGTACAGCAGCAGGGCAGCCACGAGCTTTATTTGTAAAGAATGACAAGACGAATGATTGAAGAAAAAGCACTTGTTAGTCTAAAAGTTCATGTTCAATAATTTAAATCGTTGGTGAAGGCCGTGACTCCTGAGCCATTGCACCTACTTACCCATTGGATCACCCTCCACCGAAAAGTGCTCGAAATTTATAGACAACTTGTAACCGGGACGAGCTGTCATGTACCAGTTGCAAGCCATTGAAGCCAAGCCCTTGGCAGGACTCTTATAATTGCTGGGATAGTGGGGTGATGTTATTATGCCCGAGTCTTCGTTGGAAAAGTTTCCGCCACAGTCGCCAACCTCAGATTTGGCAGTCTCGAAGAAATAGCGAGCTTTGAAACCGCTGGCCACATTTTCTTGATCGGTATGCAACGTGATTCTCAGACCCACCGCACCCCTTGGGCTCTCAACGGGGCCGGGCGCTGTTAGACCACAATATCGACCAAGAAAGCGGTCATTGTTATCTCTGTATATGACATACATTTCCAGCCAATCTTCAAAGCAAGCCGATGCGCTAATATAAATAGAAAGCAAATGGTTATTTTATGTACTATGCTTCGTCTAATAAAATCAATAGGCCATCATAGGGAATTGAATTTTGTAGATGAGGGAGCTGAAAAATGCGGAATGAAATGAACAAAACGTTTCGCCTTGTTTTGAATAGAATAACAAAGTATAATTACTAATTCAAGCAAGTTTGTTTAAAGACAAACTCCGTATGCGATCGAAGTAAAAGTTTCCCAGGAGTAAGTATTGTTTAAAATAGATTCAGTGTTTGATGGCCTAATGAAATTAGTTTGTACTCCAGAATAATTGGTGTTTTGTATAGATTATAAAATAGTGTATTTATGTACGTTCAATTTGACATCACACACTGGATATATTTTAAACATTACTTACTTCTGAGTAACTTATAATTCGATCGCACAAGGAGTAAAGAAAGCTGACTGAAAATATTGTGTACATGAAACGGTTTTAATTGTAGGAGTATATTTTCTTTCAATTTGACACTCCGAACAACAGAAAATCTCTTGCTTTAAAAAAAAAAAAACAATAAATTGGAGTGCTCATGACAACGGTATGTTTTTTGTCTAGAAACAAACAATTTGTCGGTATAAGTAATTATACTTTGTTATTCTACTCAAAACATTAAGGCGGAACGTTTTGTTCATTTCATTCCGCATTTCTCAACTCCCTCGCCTACAAACTTCGATTTTCCCAGGTAGAATTGCTCTATTGTGTGATGCCTCAACGTCCTGAATAATATTCTCGTACGTTTATTATTTTTCCTTGGCACAACCATATGCTCAAAATTGTTTGCCAGTTTTATTTTTGTATATGAAAACTATAGTACCTACTATAATGGTTGGATGAGAAAGTAGCTACGACGCCTGCATCATCCGCGCAACACTTTCTCGTTTAGAATTTGGTGAGTCTCGAATATTCGAAAAATAAAAAACATAATAGCTGCGTTTTATTATCTACGGGTCGGGTCTGGGTTATCTTTTAACTCGTAATAAAAAACAACATTGGGTCTAGGTTTCTTTCGGGGTTTCCTTTATGGATCCAGAAATCAGTTTTTACTCTAGTAAGAAAAGTGTAAAGAAAAAAGACAGTATCTACCTACATGAAAAATAAATAAACATAGGGAAGAAAGAGATAAGTATACAACATTGTTTTCATTTGGATCCGTATCGTTTTATTATATCGGGGTGAACCGTGAACCAAACGGGGATAATAATAGAAGAAGAACAGGAACGCTGTTTACTAAATTTTCGAGAGTGCGAAAAAAATACATTTTGTTAAGAATAATTAAGATAATAATGAATACCTAAAGATGAGCGATATAATGAAGAAAAAAAAAAACAAAATTTTGTTTTTTCTACGGTCTACGATTGGTGGAAATTATAAATTAAAAGAAAACGTCAAAAAATCTCCAGCAACTAGTTTCCTCGTGTGAAAGGGGCCTTTGGCTTTCTTAGTAGGTGAAAAAACATAGATACCTACGCATAAGTATACATTACCTATAACTTAATTATAATATATTAACTATTATATAACCGTGTTATCGAAAACCTTTTTTATACATAGTACCATTTGTACTAAAATAGTTGCTCCAACCACAGAAAGTTACATTTCCCAATTTGTTTCTGCTTAAATATTCAAGGCATACAAAAAGTAAAAAAAATCGTAATGTCAAGTTTGATCAAAATCTCCACTTCGGTTTTTTAACGAATCAATAACTTGTACCTTCAAACATAGCAAGTTTAAATACATGTACAGTTTACTCTCTAAACGGACATCTCCCATAAGCGGACTCTCTATAATAACCGGACGCGGACATAAAATTTAAAAAGAGTCTGGGTGCAACCCACAATGGTAACTTCCCATATCTACCCATGGAAACTCGACAACTGATGTTATTTTGTTATAAGGAAATTTCTAATTCAAAAGGCATATTGACAAGGCCCTCACTATAGTCAACTGATGAGTCCAAGTAAATTTGAGCTTTTTTTTTAGGTACGTCAGTTACCTACATAATACAAAACTAAGGTATCTTTTAGAACTTACGCCGGTTCATGTTGTTTCTTAACGTTTTAATCAGATAAAAAATATTTCAAATACATAAAGGGTAAAGGTATTTTGTATTCACAACTACAAATATATTTTTTTTTTGCCCAAAGTAAGATATGAACCTAAAGCTGACGATTTTTAGCAATTTTATGAATGTTAAAAAAAAATCAATTGAATTTTTTTACAAACCTTATCATTTATCATTCTGTTTTAAACCACATTCCAATTTTTTGTATACGCGAACCCACTCGTACTAAAATAAGAATTCTAGAATATGAATATTTTAATGCGTTTTTATAAGTTCTCAACTTTATTTTTTTGTTTTTCTATAGGGGACAGGGAACTGCTACGATTTTTAAAATTTCGAAATTTTAATTTAATTTAACAATCTTCTCAAATTCAAAGGAAAAACTTCGAAACCTTTACTAAAAGGTTCTTCAACGCCTATGTATATCTGCAACGAAACCAATGTCTCTCCTTTTATCAGATATGTTCTTCTACTCTTGAAAAAAAACCGTCACTAAACTTAACTACGTCGACAATTACCTCATCAATGAGATCTTTTCTTCTAAGACTAATTCCTCGTGGGAATCTTACTTATCTCCAGTGGATGTTTTACCTATCGAGATCGGATCAGCCCCCGATGTTCCTACCCCGTCGTTCTATGTCAAGGCCATTGCAGATCAAAACCGTGGCTAAATGCACACCGCATTCATTCACTTCAACTGACTCTTCTTTAAGTTTGTGATAGACGGGGCCGCCTCTACAATCTCTACAATCTAAAAAATTATGAAAATAAAAAAAAATAACTGTAACAAAAAACTAAAAATAAACCAAACCTATTACATTGATGATGATGGAGGGCAGAACCTACCCTTATCAATATTCTTGTTTTTTTTTAGTGCAACATTTATGTGTATACTATATTATTGTTTAGTTATTTATTCTTTAATTTTAAGAACTATCCATGTATCTTTTTTATTTATCCAAATATCATTTATAATTATATCCCTAGGTACTCCTAGACTCAACGCCATATCTGTCATTTGTATGTTTAATACCTTCATATACGATTACCACCTAACATTCCCTATAAGGGAATCTTCGCTTATTTTTAAGCTCCTGAGCAAGTCTCAATAAAAATTTAAAAAAATATAATCTTCGCGCAAGGTGGATGTTTTTTTTAATTATTATTCGCGGTTTTCTAGTTCGTTTGGTCAATAAATAATTAATAGTAATAATAATATCCACCCATTCTCAATAAAAAAAGTGCAATAGTCCCAATAAATTATTTCGTTGATTCAAGCAAACTTATTTGTTGAGCCAATAAAATAATTTATTAAATTGTTCCAGAATTTGTTTGAAGCTGAAGTCACTTGAACATTCAATTCAAGTCACCTCAACTCCAAAATACGTTTTGTCCAAGTAAATGAATTGAGCTCATCTGTAAGATTCTGGCGTACCCTTCTAAGACACAAATAATAAAAATCACCGCATAAACATACTGTGAATTTTATAAGAGTCTATTATAAATTGAAAAAAAAAACACTTGGCTTACCCTTATAAACACTTTATTGGGCCAGTAAATAGTTTATTGAGCCAATACACAATAAACACATTTATCAAATTAAAAATTGGCGCAATGTATGAGTTTATTGTGTCAAAAAAAGTTTATTAATATAAGCAACCGTTTATTAATTTTTAAATTTTAATTTTCAATTAACAGAGGTTAACTGAACCCACAAATCGTTTATTGAGCAGACATTTTTAAAACCAAAAATGTTCGTAATATTAACAAAAAGTTTATTACAGACAATTAAAAAACAGTCAATAAACGGTCCTTATTGTTTATTGATATTGACAAACAATTTTTTTTTCAGCGTTCTCTCCTGATTGTAATAGTAGTTTAAATAATAGGATTCTCTCGCTCTACTATACTACTACTTGTTCTTCATTCCTTATACTACCCTTTTAATATGGATTCATTTAATTTGTGGCGATTCTAGGCTCCGCGCAACTCTGACGCAAACCTGACTACCCATAAAAGTACTATAGTTTTCATAATACACAATGGTTTTATCCACTTTTTTAACATAAAAATTTATTGGGTGGTTAATCAAAAATAGTTAATGTATCAAAAATTTAACCGTGCATTTTCAGAATGGGAACGTTTGAGGCTATATTCAAGCACCATACGATGTATAGACGCAAACAATTTTTGGATATATGTATCGACGTTTTAATTATTCCGTATTTTTGGCCTATTTAAGCTTATTTAATATTTACATTACATAGTATAAACTTAAAAACATTTAAAGGTAAGTAGAATATATGTTTCTTACCCATAAGCACCAGCTGTGGAGTTTACATTGTCCGCCTTCACTTTGAAATGATCAAAGACAATAGTAACTTGTTCGTTTGACTCGGCCAGAAAAAGATACGAGCAATTCGTTTCGGAAGGATAGTTAGAAGGATAACGCGGACTGTTAAGATCACCACGCTTTTTTGAACTACTAACATATGTAAAGCTACAAGTGCCATCTGGAGCAGCTGTTCCGGGGATCTTGTACTCTGTCTCAAACGTATACTTCCCCTTGAAGCCACGACCTTGTAATTCGCCCGAGCTGAAAACCATTGCTAACCGTGGTCCGTCACTAACGACTTTTTGTGTTTCATTCCCACACAGTTCGTAGTCGAATTTATCGTAGGCGTCCGCGGTTTCTTGCCCTTTCAGATAGATTTTAAGATACCCGTCTGAACAATTAGATCTATAATAACGTGATATTAAAAATGAGTATCTTGGAAAGAAACATATTTATAAAAATAACTTACTCTCCCTTATCCTTGTTCTCGACTTTGGGAATGTTGAACGATGAAAAATCTAAGCGAACTCGTTCCAAATGCTGAGCATCTTGCATTCCGTATATGAAATATCTTTAAGATACAAAGAATATTGATTCAATGAACATCATAAGTGACGAAGAGAACTTACCTACAAACCGTCTTAGGGATATAAGGATAGGGATAGTTTGGTGACAACACAAATCCGGTTGACTCTTTTTTCGAGAGAATCTTTTGATCGCACTCTGAGCCACGTATGTGAATGCCATCGTTTTCACCTGTAAAATAAAATAAAAATAAAATAAAATAAAAAAATAACGATTTAAGAGGTTCAGATGTAATGGTGTTAGGGTATTTATGTCTTTAATAGGTTCTGCCGCAGAACAAAGGATGGCAAATATTCTAACTATAGCACTAGTTTGTTCACGATACATTTGCTGAAGAATATTGATCAACAAAATGTTAGTTTCTTCTTTTTGTAACCCAAATGTAGTAAAGATTTGAATTAGGTTAGGTTCGATATCCCGCTTTTTATAGTCCCGTTTTTTAAGGTTTGTTTAATCCCACTTTTTAAAATGCCGATTTTTACAATCCCGTCTC
This sequence comes from Epistrophe eligans, assembly GCA_951394125.1. NCBI lineage: Eukaryota > Metazoa > Arthropoda > Insecta > Diptera > Syrphidae > Epistrophe > Epistrophe eligans. The sequence goes on from OX596028.1 coordinate 59,294,679, forward strand.
TTATAATCCCGTTTTTTATAAACCCTAAACTAATTTTTAAACATCGCGTGATTTTTTAAAATAAAACAGTTAGTTTTGATTGTAAAAGCGAATATTACGAATATTATATTTAAATAATAAAATCATATTCTGTGAAAAAATAAATAAACTCTAAATAATTACCAATATAATACATTTTTAATAAGTGATTAGTTTAACTGTCACTGCAGTCACTGTTAATGTTACTGCAGTAAATTTTAGCGGTAAATCCTTTAGCAAGAGGTAAAATTCCCGTGTGCGTAAAAAATTTTTGCAGTAAGTAAATAATATATATTATGTAATTAAGATTTTGTGAGCGAAAACAAACGTGTACAGTAAAAATCAAAACAAAAACGGGTTTATAATACATGGGGATTTTAAATAGGCGAGATTTTAAAAGAAAGGATTCTAAATATACAGTTTCAAAGTTACTTTTAAACACTGCGATTTTTAAAAGATGTTAACACCGTTCCTTACTCCGCTTATGTTAAGCGATATTTACTGAGCGAATAAAGAATTTAAAAGAAAATTTAAGCCATGATGTGATTTAAAAAAAACTCTTTTCTCGAAATTCAACCGGGACCGAAGTTCAGATTGAATCCAATTGATTAAGACCAAACACTTCGAAATCGAACACCATTTAAATGTCGCTACCAGCATTTTTTTCAGATATCGTTCGTAATTTAATTGTAACTGAAATGTTTGAAACAGCGCCCTGTATAAATATTCTACCAGGGTTATCGATTTATTTGTAGCTACATGGTTAAGGTAATGAATAATAGTCGTGTTTTTTTTTAAAAAAACGACGTCGGTGCTAAACAATCAATGTTAATTACAACAACAATTAATCCCCTACGGGCTAAGCTAAACCCAGAGAATTCTGCGGGCTTAACTTAAGCACACAGAAAAACTGTGTTACCGGCGTGAATTATATACTTGTTATCGATAGTTTCTATGAAAACTCCATTTTGGTGAAAAAAAAATCAATTTTGTACAGGGTGACCCAAACATTAAATCAAAGTAGGTGCAGGTTTTTCTTAATTAAATAAAAGTTGATAACTCAAAAACCGTTAGCATTTAGTATTAAAATATTACAAGTTATGATATTCTTTAAAAAAATAATTAAAAAAAAATGCATTTTGACGAACCCTGTAGAGTGATATGATTTAGCTCTACATCGCGGTTATATTGTATTTTTTTTAAATATTGTTTAAACAAGTTTAAGCAAGAAATTAACTTTAAGGTATGTTCCAGGTAATTGAGGTGTGTTTTCTGTATTATTAGACGTAATTTGAAATCAAGTTCCAGATTCTGTGCGGTTTTTTTTCTGTAGACAATTCTTTGTTATAAACAAAAAAACTATACAAAAATGCATTTCAAAAATTGTTGAGCAATAACATGAAACTACGAACAATCCCTGAAAATTTCAAGCTTTTATCATCAAAACTCGAAAAGTTATGCAGTTTTTTTTTATAGTAATTCCGAATTTCAAGCAAAAATACTGAAAAAAAGCTGGTAGCGACTTCTAAATGTACAAAGTTCGATTTTGAATTTTTGGTCTTAACCGCTTGGTTTCAATCTCACTTCATAATTTTGCTCGGTCACGGTTGAATTTCGAAAAAAGTATTTTTTTAAACCACATTAATAAGCGGGAAATAAGTCAACCCACAAAAATTCAAGTCGATAATTCTGAAATCCCACCAATGATATTTATCAGGGTTTCCAAACGTGATTTCTAATTAATTTAATTTATTTGCTATGTGAAAATTCTGTTAAAAATATTACAAAAATCATTAATAAAAAATTAGCTCGCAAAAGATGTTTTTATTTATCCTGCAAAAATTAAGGCCGATAATGTCATTTAATGCATGAGTCGAAAACGACGAAATTTTTCTATTTCGGCGGCAAATTTCAATCGTGTCGCTAATCTTGACGATAAGATGGGTAGATGGCTTTAACCACTATGGTATGCAGAAACTCTTGTTTTTTTTTTTTATTTATTTACAAATAATTATATTATAGGAAACTATTCACATTCAATAAATTATTTTTTTCTACATTCATTTTATTGATACGTCCAATTGTGGGAAACAACTGTTTCCAACTTTCTTTATTCTTACCCGATTTCGGAGGGAAAAATGTTCTCCAGGGGAATTCAAAATAGGAGTTATTTTACGACCCTCATAATATAGGTACATAATTTAAAAAAATTGATACTTACGTATAAAATCTAATTTAACAAAACTTTCGCTAAATTCATAAATTCCTTTGAAGCCACGATTTTGTGTATTTGCGGTTCTGGGCAGCGTATAAAAATGAACAAAAAGGCTTGATTCACTCGAATATAAAACTAAATTTCTCTGTTGTCCGCAATATGTACCGATTAATGCTGACGAATTATCGGGACCATCATACACTTTGATATAGTCAAACGGGCAGCTTAAATTATACAAAAAAAAATATTTATTAATATTAAAGAGTTTTGAATAAAATACTAATAGAACTCACTGTGGTCCACCAAAAAATAGATCAAAATCACGAAATTCTAATCTAACTCTTTGATTAGTTTCACCGAGAAATTGATATGTACAAGACATATCCTTTGGATAGGCACCTGGATAAGTTGGCGATATTAAAGCACCTGTTTTATTGAGACTCATGCTAGGAGTTATCGTATAGGAACATGGTGATCCAGCTATTGGTATACCAATTTCATATTCCGCTGAAAATAACGAAAATACGATGAAGCGAATTTTATTTTTCAATTTTACAGAATGCTGAATTTTTTGGAAGTGACTAAAGAAAATTATAACAGTTTTGTTTATAAAGGTACTTTTAATAATGCTTCGGGCACCCACAGTGTTTCTTTTCAAGTCGGGTGAATCCGCGTATACTATAAAAACTGTTATAAATTGACACTTGTCTAGTCCGAATTTTTACAATGAAATTTGTTGTGTTTCTTTTTTTTTTTTAACTGATTGGCAATCGTCATATCAAACTTACATGCATTCAAAAACCTGTAATGTCCTTCAAATAAATCAGGCTCCGATACATTTTTATTTGTAAAAAATGATATTGCTATTGCCCGATGCATGGATATTCGTCGACGTGGAGGTATTGTGCCACAGAATCGTCCGCCGAATGGCGAGTTAATTAAATCAGCTGGATCCGATGATTGTACCTCTGAGTATATATCCATATATTCGTGAACACATCTGAAAGAAAATCATAAATTGCATATAAACATATAACGTCAGTACATAAGTTAAAGAATAAACATAACATAATATATTGTATCTTCCTTCATGTCAAAACTTGGTGAAGTTTCGGATTTGTTGACAATCAAAAAACTGAATAAAATATCATTTTAAAAGTCAAGAAAAGCCAACTACTTTTGAGAAATTGGTCAGATCAATTGTTAAAGTTCTTGAAGGTCATTCGAGATTTGCGGTTACTCTTTTGTAGGATATTCGCAAGAAAAAAAATTATACAATTTCGAATTCCACCAAGTCGTCATAAAAGGTCAACTTTCAGTTTTGCTCAGCCATAGTTTTTTTAATGATTTTTAAAAGTTTTTCAAGGTCATATGTATCTTCAACTATGAACTTCACTCGAAAATATATTATTTTCGTGCGAGATTTCGTATTTCGAGATTTTGATTTGCGAGATTTTGTAGCCATCCCTAATTAAACTAAAGCTTGATGTTCGGCTCCTGGAGAGTGTCTACTGGATTAGGGGCCAGTTATAGCGATCAAAAAAACGAAATAGGAAAAACTTTCAAATATAGGTATTATTTACTAGATTCTCATTCGGTTTGAAACGCAAATGATGCATTAATCAATGACAAATAATTCAAGCAATTTTCGGTAGGTACAAATATAATTTTCGATTCAACAATTATATTAGTATTAAAAATATATTTATTTGTTTTTCTGATGGCAATTCATTTTTCCATCAAGAAAATGTATTCAACTTCTGCTGATGCGTTTTTCTGATCGCTATAACTGGACCTTATCTAGGTATGATGAGTAGAAGTACAACATTTTTCGTTGCTTTTCCTAAAACTTCTCCCTCAACGAAGATGTAGGTATCAGAACAATAATGAACAATTTCAGGAGATGAAACCGTAACCGCCAATTGAATATGAATAGTTTAACTATATTCACTTTACGGTTGTTGAGAGCAGGAGAAGAAATGATTCCCAGCAACACAAAATTTAACATTGTTAGTTGATATTTTAATATTAATGAAATATCGTGTATTGAAAGAAGTAATTTTGTTCAACCTTTTGTGAATGCGAATTTAAAAAAAAAAACTTAAATAGGTAAGTACAAAAATTAGAAAATCATACTTACGTTGGCAATTCACCGACGGCAGATCCACTATTAAGTTAAGTTAAAATCATAAAATAAAAGAAAAAATATACTTGTTAATTATTTTGTTATCTGTTTTAAATGAAAAAAAAAACACACACCACACTTGGGCTCAGTAGGAGTTATTTTTGTAACAAGGGACTTTCTTTAATTCTTTGGTTCTTGTACTTACTCTGGGGGACTTCCTCTTAAATTAAATGTCGTAAATACTACTTCAACACGCTGCCCGGGACCTGCTAGGAAGATGTACAAACATTGCCGAGAATGATTTCTTGGATTGTGAACAAATGGCGCTGAAAACGTGCCATTCTGTGGGCCACCAACTCGTGAAACGAACGTTTGATCGCATTCTGAAAATTAAAAGAAAAAAATGTATGTATATATATATTATAATAATTTAATAACCTTACTTATTGTAAGGTTAAATACTTTGTGTCATAGAATATCAAAATTCAGTCAATTGCTACATAAAATATTGAATTTAATTATTGCATACCATTGCATACAATAAGGCCTTATTTTGTGAGTTGAAACAAATATTGTTCCATACTCCAGTGTTCTGTCAAAAGAGTTATTAGTAAAACTTTAGTTTACAGATATCAGTGTTAAACAAAGAAATGGAAAGTTAAAGAGAGTTTTTTCTCATACTTATTCTAATCAAAAAAGCGTATAAAAACGTTGAAAATTGTTTCTTCTTTTATACAAATTCTGAAATTCGTTATATAAACAGAGAAAAAAATATAGAAAAAATAAAAATAATAAAAATTTATTTGGAAGGGAAACACTTTTCATTTTTAAAGGAACAATCAATGCAAGCTCTTTTTCTATTGATAGTACCCGCAAGTGAAGGTCTTATAGGAGTCTATTTTTATTTATAACACCGTTCACGGAAAGTTATTTAATTGCACAACACTTGTGATAAAAGGTCTTAAGGGAGTTAAATATCTTCTGTAATATGCCAAAATGATTTGTATAGGGCCTTCTTTTATTACTATACAAGTCAGAAATAAGCTTGCATTGACGCTACAACAACAATATTGTATAGTCTAAACACACATAGCATAGTTTTGATTTTTGAGCGAAAATTCGTCGTTCCACAACTTTCAATTGTAAAAACTTTCGACAATTCTTTGTGTGGTGGCCGGGAATTTGCCAATAAAAACATGTTGTGCATGCCTCTTCATAATTTGCATTTGTTACGCTGAGATGCATGATGAGTTTTCCTGCTTTATCTTTAACTAAAGATTTAAGTCTAAACATCTTTTCTACAATTTCACGAATAAATCATAAAAATACATCCATTCATATCGCCATTGAATACTGGAGTTCGAACTTCTTCCATTCCAGATTAAATAACTTGTAAGGGATCTTGGGATTTGTTGCTTCATCTTCAAATATATTTTGGACAGAACACGTGCTCTTTTCCGACTCTTCGTTTGTGACCTCCATATTTTCGTCATAATATCCGAGGTCTATGGTGAGCTTATCGTAACTTAATTTATGCGCACTGAATTTGTCCACCACCTCTTTTTCATCTCGGGATGCATCATCTTATGGGTGAGTCAGTAGTGTTTTTGCAGCTATTATTTTGTCTGCATCATCTTCTGGGTGAGTCGGTAGTATTTTTGCAGCTAATATTTTGTCTGCGCTATCTTCTGCGCGATATTCAGCTCTATCGAAGTATTCGTTCGGAAGAAATTCCGATACAAAAGTTAGGTCCGATCGTAACATAGATAGCGTTCCGTTTCAGAACAAAATAAATGAAGCATACAGTGGCGTAAATTTGACTTATGGGTCAGATGTTTTGTATCATTTTATCTCCGCAACTATTTCTTATCGAAGACCGTTGAATGAAATTTAACCCACAGCTCTCAAAAATTCTTTACTTTACGCATTGTGTGGCATTGCGTTGAAGCGTGTTAAATTTTTTCAGATGATCTATCTGTTGTGTCAATCGGAACGGATACCTCGATTGAAAATTCTCCGATTCCGAACAGATCGGAGAAAATTTTCTTCCGAACGGATACCTCGATAGAGTACGATGCGGACTGATCATCTTCATCCATTGCATTAAGCAAAGCATTTATTTTGCTTATATCACTTCAATGCACTTAGTGCACTCTAATGCATTGCACTAGAAATAATTAATTTCAAAATATTTTTCAGTGCTGATTCCAAATGCCACTATTGAGAAAACTAGAATCCATTTCGAAGGATCAATTGTTTATAGTCCCTTACCGCTGTTGGGGGGGAAATTCATAAACTGAGAGTAAAATAATTAAAAATGAGTTGTATGCCCTTTAATATTTCTTTATTGTAACTAACCTAATTTCTTCTTAACCTACGCGGATATAAAATTTTCCTCAGTTATAATGATAAGCGATACCAAACACACACAAATTCCGAATGTGTTTTGGATAACCATACAATCAAAGCCAGCATTCTATAGTTAAGACAAGAGCAACAAGTTTTCTTAGATAACTTTAACTTTTTGTCATTCACTTTATAACAAAAACTGCTAAAATTTTGTTTCTGATTCGTATGCTTCTTAAGATACCTATATGGCGGAGAACTTTTTACACCCCCTTTTTCAAAATGGCGGCCAAATTAGAGCTTCTATCCCGAATAATAATGTTGTTCACTCACACTGACCTTTCCTGCAAATTAAAAAAAAAGGTCTTGTAGATAAAAAATGCAAGGTCAATGTAACATTTGAATGGGCTACTAGGCCAGGGATGGCGATGTAATTACATCAATATTATATACCTACGTAATATCAGTATGCAAGGATACAAATCAATAAGGACATGACTGACTTTGAGAGAAGAGGATTGCCTTGCAGCATTTGTTATTGAAATGTCTGTTATAATTCTCGTTTATATACATCGATACCATTATCAAGAAGGTTCGTTTTATATTGAAGATTATGTTTTGTACATACTTTTTGTATGTACATAGATCTCATCTTTGAGAATCTGTTTTTTTTTTTTTTTTCAATATTCCATCCCCTAAGTTCAAGGTAGGGCAGTGATTGAATATCAATAAAAAAAAAAAAAAAAAACATTAACAAAAGAAACTGATAGCGATGGTGTGGGTTCCTGTAAACAACAAGGGCTATTCAATCAAACAATGACAAGCGCATAGATAACGATTTTTGTGTACTTATTTTGTGGGTGAAAAAATGAAGAATAGAGCATTTTTCACTCGTTACGTCCCCTCTTAAGCCACTTGACATAATATTAACCTTTTTCATAAGAAAGTATGATATGATCTGGTATGTAATCGTTATGTCTTCTATTTCTATGACTATCTTCTTTTCATAAAAATGCAAAGGAGATGGTCCATTTTTCTATGGAGCCTGTGCCCAGGGCGTTGTCTAACGAATATGAGAATATATTTCAAAATTGTACGTGGACGTTTTTAGATGTATGTAGTGCGACATAAATTATGCAAAAAAAAAAAACATTTCGGACTTTTACCAATGTTCCTGAAAAATTCTTAATTTTAATGGTATAATTCAGGATCCTTACATTGAAACATAATTTCTGGGTCCACAATAAGCGGTAGGTATTTTGTAATCTGTGTGTCATTGGTTAGCAGATTTTAATAATTTTTTTTTAGAAAGACAATGATGTTTAGGCAAAATGAAATAAGACCCTAAAATGTTTTTCAAAATAAAATGAAATGAAACCACAATATGAATGTTGGGGTCATATTTCGTTGGGGATTTATTTCATTATGAAATAATTATAACAACAAAAATTTTAAAAAAGAGGCTGGGAACTGGACCACACGATGTTATTTTGTTATAAGGAGAATTACTAATTCAAAAACTGCAAAGAACATGTCAGGTGTTCCATACTCGATCAAGTGAAAACCTGCGTTGGGGTGGGGCGTATTATATTTTTCAACTATACTTTAGTATTATTTTTGAAAAAAAATTTAGATTTAAAAAAACAGACTAGGTACATGCTAAATTGATTTTGTTTTCCTTTTTCATTTATTACGTGCGCATGTTATTGTGAAGTTGCTTTGGTTCAAGAAAAAAGGATACATCAAAATGGAGCCAAAAAGGATTTTTAAATCCACTATGAGAAGAAATTATATGTACCTATAATGTGTGAATTTTGTAACCAGAGATAATGATTTATAAAGATAGTAATCTTTCGTACGTTCCACTCTCCAAAACCCATTTGTTTACATTGTTGTTTTTGTAATTTCATCTCCTGTCGATGAATAGATGTGAATTGCAACAACAATTTATGCGGTGCACAGTGGGGCAGAATGCCTTAAAACGTGGTATTAAATCAACCGTAAGATCTAGGAACCTGAAATTTTGCATATATGCTTCTAAGACCCTTACTAGGTCAAATCTAAAGCTATAATTGCCACGCCCACTAAAACGCCCACTTAAACTTTGGTTATTTGGGAACTAATAAGAATGTCAGTATTTATCAGATTGAAAGGTTATTTTAAGGCTAAAGAGACTTAATAATACATTAATTTTTTATCTGACATAACTTTTATCCATGCTCTCTTATATCTTTACCCTAATTTTGGAGAAAATCTGATTTAAAAAAAATTCTTTTTTTAATTTAAAGTTTTTTATTTTCATCGATTTTTTTAATTTAAATAAAAAAAAAACTAAAACTAAATTAATAAATAAGTTTATTCATCACTTTCGTCATCAGATATGTTAGTTTCAACAAAAATGTTTGCTGCGGGAATGCTTGGAGGTTTCAATAGGGCTAGTGCTTCTGGAGGATAAGACTGCAATTTTTTCGTGTGTGGTTTTTGCTTGGAAGTAATGATAGGATCGGAGCTTAGCAGAAAATAATTGAAGATATCCTCATTTGTTTTATCGCGACCTGATTTTCTTGAAAAATGCTCTCGAACGTTCTTAAAATCTTTATTTCGAGCCTCTTGCGCTTCCTCAGAAAGCTGCCCATTTGGCAACAATGCAGATTTTATTATTTCCGGGCCATGAATAAAGTATTTATGTAGAGTTGGGGGCATATAATACCAAGGATATTTACTGACAAACAGTCTTGCTGTTTCGTGCGCATGTTTTCGGAACTTATCAACATCAATTTCATATCCACTGGCAACTACAATCATAATTGTGTGCATTTTTTTAATAAGTTCTATTTCTATTTTTGTTATTTCAGCAGAAAGTTTAGGATTCTGGAAAAACCGCCTAGCAGTGTTTCCATCATTACTGTTGCCGAATCCAGGTTTTGGCTTATCAACAATTAACCCACATTTTATTCGAAATTCTTTTTGAATTCGTGCCTTATTTTCTGCCACGATTGCCTTGTCATTTTCGCGGACTTGCCATTTTTTAACAGGTAGTTTGTAGGCTACATGTAAAAGACATTCAAACATCCTTATCCAACCATGCAAAACAGACATTCCAAAAGTCAAGTATTCGGTGTTTATTGGTCTTGAAATCATTTCATCAATTTTATTAAATTCCTTGGAGGTTGCACCGCATAAATAACATTTTTGAGTAGATTTTGTTTCAGATAAAGCATTACAAATCTTTCCATCAATCATTGCAAAAATTAATGTATGTTGTACTTCCACTGACTTTGTACCCATCATGAGAACAGTTTTTTGCAGATTTTGAATCTCAGTGTTTACTCGCATCTTTTCGGCTTTTGAAATATCAGTTGACTCTTTAACATATTCTATTTTTAACGGCCGACAATAATTTGTGGATGATGGACGAGGGTTTTGTCAAATTATTTTTTCACCACTTTCAAGTCGAATAGGGACTAAACAAGTAAGAAAAACAGCTGAATCGTCTGCGTCTAATCCATGAAACGCTTGTTTATAGGAACTATGTCCTGAGCTGCCATCGAAACCCCATTTTGATATCAAAGTACAATTCCGGAGTGCTTCATCTTCCATTATTTCTAAAACACTCTCCTGCAATAATATTAATCTTTTTGAAGTAATGTCAAGCAAAGCTTGAAGACTTACTTCAGCGCAAGTAGCTGTGACTTTCATGTGCTCAGTGCTTGGGAAGCAATTTTTTTTCGCAGCCTGAACAAGTTTATAGGATGGAAACTTTTCAGGAGCACTCATTCGTATTACATTATATTGGTGCCTTGATAGTTTTGCTGCAACTAACACAGCCAACGCATCTTCTCCTGTCATACAATTTTGCTCCGCGGACTTCTGAATCGCTTTTCTGTATATTTCAGCTCTGTCAATGTTTTCAGTAACATCTTTTAGAATTTTTGAGGCCTGAATCTGCCCAGAAGCTCTAAGGCTCATTTGAGTTGCATAATTTAAGGCCGGCATTGAAACGGTTTCTCTCAAGTATTGAGTTTTTAGCCTTTTTGTGCGTTCAGAAGATGTTTCAAAATCCACTTCGGGACGACCACGTTTCTTTGCAGATTCTTCTGCCTTTTTAAAAACAATTGAGGTATTGAGCCAATTTACGTTTGTTGTATTAAATCTTTCTTCGATTCTAGAAGCTTTGACCCACCGCGTTTTGAACTCGGATTTAAAATGCGAAAAAATTCTATTCAATTCATTAACTTGGCTAATTTCGGTACTTCTTGTTATATTTAAAAGATGTTTTTTTAAAAAATCCATCTGATCATCAATCATAACACTCTCACATCTTTTCATAATGTCTAAAAGTTGCCTTCTTGTAAAAAAAATTGAATTTGAAGAGATTCCTAAAGCAACGAAAAAATAAAAAAAAAAAAATTAAGGTTTAAGAGTTACGAAAATTCACATATCACAAAAAGTGTGCAAAAGGAGTACGTTTTTTTGACGGAATCACAAAATTAACATCACAAACATTTAAAAAACACATAAAACACAACTCGATCTCACTCGGAACACATTCAAAAGTCAATGGATTTCAGAGAACCTCTAAAATAACACTTTTAAAAAACTGATCACTGAACTTCACTAAAATTTTACATATATATTTACATATAACAAAAAAAAATTGTTTAAATCACTCTTACATACCCGAAGTTGAAGGCTGCATACTTAAATTTTTAATGAATCAACAAAAAAAAGGAAAAACTGTTCTCAAAGATCACGATAAAAAATCGACAATTTTACTTCTGGCTCAGCTGACTACTAGTTAAGCTTAAACAAAACTGTGTTGTGAAAAAACGGGAAGGTCTAAAAAAAAATGAATAGTATTTTTTTAAAGGATGGATATTACTCTATTAGAAAATATTAAAAAATTAAGTATATTTGCAATTTAGTTTTTTTAATTATTGCCAGCTTTTGGGTCGTTTTGCCCCATTGTGCGGTGGTGAATTCATATTTTTGCACAAGTGTGCGTTAAAACATGGGCACTAGTGCAAAAATATGTACTAATCACCGTCCGCCATTTTGTTAAGTTTGTAGGCAAACCAGAATGACAGCCAATATTTATGTATAATCTTTATAATTCATAATCTTTATAATTCATAATTTCTGATGACGGATGTGGATTCGGGGGACCTCGAAACGTGGAGATATGTCAAAATTTTCGATTCGACAAATCGGACCAATTACAATAACTTCCAATGATTTAAAAAGAACTTTCGCCTTAATAAGTCTGCATATGAGTATGTCTTCCAATAAATAAAAGATAAATTTAAAGACAATAGCCGCTCTGATGCGGTTACTCCGAGCAGAAGCTAGTAGCATGCTTAAGGTTCTTCGCTGAGGGAAACTACCAACATGGAGTTGGGAAAGATTATCACTCTGCTATTGGTCAAACTACTTTTTCAACTATTCTCAACAAAACATTGAATATTATGGAAGAGACCTTATGCAACAATTGGATATCCTTAAACATGTCTCATGAAGAAATTAAGCAGTCCAAAATATTTTTTTTTTTTTGAAAAAGTCCATGTTTTAACGCACACTAGTGCAAACATATGAATTCACCACCGAATAAATTGTTGTTGCAATTCACATCTATTTATCGACACGAGATGAAAGAGGCGTTAATGAAGAATAAATATCCATGCAAACATTATAATTGAAAAACAATAGCAATCGTTTTTTAATATTTATTATTATGAGAAAATTTGTTGTCACAAATTTTCATTCCGATTATATACGTTGTGAATACAACATCTCATTTCATCTTTTATTCAAATAAATACATATATCCTTATTATAAAAAACAACAGATTCTAATAATAATTTATGAACATTCATATTTTTAATGTATAGTAAGATGATATACATACATATGTTACGTATTTCCTTTCGTGGCCTTTTGCTAAAAGAAAATATACTAGATACCTATACTTTCTTTTAGTAAGTTATTATGATAAAATAACTTGTATTTATTCATTTGGAATTTAAATATAAAAATAAAATTATATATATTTTTTAAAATAGAAAAATCATGTTATTTTGTATGTAATACACAAGAAAAACTTACCATTTTATTAAAGACGATTCTTTCATATAATTGTGGTTATATTTTTATTGAACATTATTTTTACATTATTACAATTGATAAATTAAATCTATTTAATGGGTTTCATAAGCACGACGATGTTTTTTTTTCTCATTGTGATTTTTTGTCCTTTCATTTAATTTATAAAAGTTATTCATACATCACTCAGCCACATTAGGTATAATTTTGTATTGATTAAGTTAAACACATGTATATTTGATACAACATCATAAAAAGAACGGCACTTAGAAAAGGTTTTTTATTTCATAACAATTTTACAATTACAACATATTATTATTTATTTTGATATATATATTTATATTTATCATTTATTTTATTTACATATAAAAATGTAATCTACCACGTTTATATAATGTAAAAAGTTTATCTAAAATATAACACTTCACTATCCCAGTTTTAATATTTTTTTTTTTTTTTGTATTTAGTTAAAATATTATAATTTTTAGGTATGTATATGGGTATTTTTTGTTACATAAAATGTTAAATACAACTACATAAAGTTAAGTTCATATTTTGTATATTTTCTTTAAATGTTTTTCCAAAATATTGACTTATTATTTTTGTTTTCTGGTAATTTTTTTTTCGATTAAATTAATGCTTTCTTATGAAAGTTTTAATCGACTAATAAAAAATGTTTTATATTATAATTTTTGAGAACGTAGATGTTTCTTCGCAATGCATATAGAAGGAAATAATTGTTTAATGAACTCGGTTTGGTTTGGTTTGGTTTGGTTTTTTTTTTTTTTTTTTTTTTTTGTAATCGAAAATATTCCATTTATGTTTTGTTTATAAATATTTCTATTTGTCGATATCTTTTATCAGTAGGTATATATAAACTAATTTATTTTGAAGAGTAAAACTGTTAGCAAAACGCTCCACAACTTTAACTATTTTGTTTTATAACAAAACTTTTTTTGTGAGTTTTGTTAAAAGTGATGCAGGTGAACGTATATTTTACTCCATTTTCTGGATTAATTTTTTTAAATTAAAAATATTATTTGGAAAAATAATGCTGCAGATTTTTCTTGCGCCGTTTTTTGCTTTTTTCTTTCTTTTTCATTGAATTTTGGTCGGTGGTGTTATGTTTTTGCTGCTTTCTTGATTTACTATGGCACTTTCTGTTAGTCGAATAGTTCATGTTAAATGCAGTGACAGTGATTTTAAAACGATTTTTCTTATAAAACTTAATTATTAATTTGTATATTTCTTTTTTAATGAGTAAGAGTGTATTTTTTTTTTCTATTTGAGCACTTGTTAAAATGTTTAGCATATAATTTGAGGCATTTGTTATCCATCTGGGAAATTTCCTGGTCCCAGTTGAAGTTTATCTCACTTGGACTCACCCATTGTCTGGCCAACAACTATGATGATCACGATAAAAACGGCCAAGAGAATTAAAATGCAACAAATAGCGACGGCAACCATGGTACTATTAGCCATAAAATTATATTTATTTAATCACTTTTACGTCTTTTAGTTATTTAATTTATTTTTATTAGTTATATTATTATTTAAAGATTGTTTTTGAGTTTTAATTTGTAGGATTAACTCGGAAGCGAACAATATATGTATATTTAAAGTTAAAATTCAATAAAAAATCATACGATACAACTATTATATATTTTTAGTCTGATTTGATATCATTTATTTTTAATCAAGTAGAAAAGAGAAGAAGAAGAACTTTAAAGTTTAATATTTTGAAAAAATGTATGATTAGCATTTTATTTTAGTCTGTGCCATTTCCATTGGAGTTATTTATTATTTTCTTTATTATAATGTTTATTGTTCAATATTTTATCCTTCAATCATGATGATATTTTTAGAACTGCTAAATAGATACAACTTTTTATATAAGTAATTATTTTATATTGGTGAAAATCCTTATAACATTTTTATTTTAGTTACAACATTCTAAAAATATGCAAACATAGCTAGAACACGATTCCGCATGATCGCCAGACATACATACTACATTTTATCAAAGCAAAGATTTTGTCTGTTAGTGGTAGGTATAAGTATAAGGATTTTGAATCTGGGGTAAGGTAGGTATATTAATGGTGAGGGTAAAGTATGTTAATGTGTTGTGAACAGCGTTGCCACAATGTTACAAGTGTAACAAAAGTGTTACACTTTTCTTAATTTTTTGTATTTGTTACTATGTTACTTTTTTTTTCTTTTTGTTACACTTTTTTCTCCAAATTTTTTTTTTCTTTAAAATTTTACTTTATCATTTTTTTAATCAGTGTGAAGCGCGCTTAAACAACTCTTCCACCTATTTGTACACCTACGTCCTAAATTGAGTTGAAATCACTTTCATTCGACTCGATCGAACTCGTCCAGTTACAGTTTAGTCGAAATCTTGCTATCTTTCACTTCAAATTCAAACTCGATCTCTCGATCCTGCATATAAACATGGTTAGATATCCATTCCTCAAAGTATTCCAGTTTCCACATTCCAAAAAAATAATTTATTAACTTACATTAAGTATAATTTTGTACTGAATTAAAAAACAGTGATGAAGAAAACTTATGTTCCTATTAAAAAAAAAATTGAGTTCAAGAGCATTCTTTGCATTTAAATCATTTTTGCAATTTGTTACATTTTTTTCGCTTTTGTTACGTTTTTTAAAAAAATGCGTTACACATTCGTGAAGCCTAGCGGCAACGCTGGTTGTGAATACGTTGGTACCTTGACAAAGGATAAAGCACGTCAAATCAAAATATTTTAGTAGGTATTGCCATATAAATTTTCCAAATATCATACTAATATCTCGATTATTGAAATCATACGATACTACACTTACAGTCAAGCCTTTTATTAGTCAGTCGCACTGTTTTATGTTCGCAGGTAGAATGATTTACTTGAATTTTGTTACAGACCATTTTTATTTAATTTCATATTTGGTAGAGGAGAAAATAGATTTTTTTTTTACCTTATAAGAACGTGTAGGTGATTTAGGTGTTTTTAATTGATTGATTGTAAAGCTTAGTACAGACGATTGTAAGATCTTACAATATTGTCAGATCTGTCAGTGAAAAAACTGTCCCAAATGTCTTACAATCGTCTGAACACACAATTTTTATCATTGTCAGACGATTAGGACATTGTCAGACTCATTGGTCATTGTCAGATGTTTTCATTGAAAACATCTTACAATTGCTGACAATTTCTTCTTTGTTCGAAATGTCAATAAAACCCATGAGTTGGAAACGAGTTGGTTAAAGAGAGATAAAAAAAAAACTTTTGTGTTGGAAATTTGTAGTTTTTGCACAACTGAATAAATAAACTCAAGAAAGAAAATATTTATATCAATTCCTTGTGTTGTGTAGTTTTATTCGGAATAAATTAAGTGCTTAAGCTCGGCCGCCATTTGTCTTTTATTAATTCTTTTTAGCATGTTGTTGATTTTTGCTGCATTTCTGAATAAAAATAGATAAAAAATGTTACCATGAAAAACGGAAATTCACCAATTCGAAGAACCCGATGATGAAAAGCAGAGAAGAAAAAGATTCTTTATTTAATGCAGAGGAAATCGATGGGAATGCTGCAGAACCTCCGCCAAGTAATGATGCCTCCCCCCAGAAGATGTAAACAATAAAAAAAAAAATTTTGTATAGATCTGCCAACCGTTTGAACAGAAAATTTTCAAGCTGACAATTTTGTCAGATATATTATTGTTCGAAAATTGTCAGACAAGAGCTGACAATCAAATTGTCAGACTTTGGGATGAAATCTACCAACCGTGTGAACGGACAATTTTTCATTGTAAGAAATATGTCAATTGTCAGCTAATTGTCAGCTATTGTCAGACCATTGACAGTTCTGACAATATTGTAAGATCTGACAATCGTCTGTACTTAGCTTAATACAACTGCGATTTAGTCCTTTGCCTAAAAATTCACATAACGGAAATAGGATGTTTTTTTGAGGAAATTTCTTTTTTTGGTTATGGTTGTATATCTCGTTAATCGCTGGACTAATTTTGTTACGATTTTGAATCTGGTTATTCTTAGGGCCAGTTTGTTTACAGCTTATCATTTTTGATCAAAGATTTTTGGAACCAAAATTAAAAAAAAAAAAGATTAAAGGGATTCAGAATTTGAAATGTTAATCATCGAAATCGTTTATAAGCCGATTTAGAACCTTTAAAAACCACTCTGAACAAACGGCTCTAAGTTTTGATGTTTTGATGTGAATTTGAACGTCTTTGCTTATCAAAATAGAAGAGAAAGATATGAATCAATTTCCAAAAACATCTTTGTTCAAAGTTGTATAAATTGTTGATTCGATTTACATCTAATCTTTGTTCGCTCATTCCTAACGTTAAAGCGTTGTGCAAAGAACTTAAAAACTTTAAACTTCGAGCTCTAAAACAGGTTTTTAAATAGTTGGATAGGCAACCCAATATCTAAACAGTAATTGTTTAAAAACCATTTCTAACTATTACTCCTGTTTAGTTTTTGTTTTCTAATAAATCCACTGCAAAGTTATTGAACGTCAAAGTAAGGAAAGTGTCTTCACGTATGTAAAAGAAACAATAAGCCAGTTCACGTTTCTGAGATCTCAATGAGCAAACTTCTGTCAGCTTCACTGATGAGAAGGAGAAACTTGAACAAGATTTCTTCGCTAGAAGTCAAAAGCACTCTCTATCTCATTTTTATAATTTGATCAACTGCGACAAAAAAATAATTGAACAAACGAATATCAGTCTCAGCTTTTTGACAGCAAAAGTGAGGAATCTCACTGAGGAATTACGTTCAGATTTTTGAGATTGCTGAGATTTTTAATCAGGGAGGTAAGCCTGAGAAACCTGAACTGGCTAAATGCAATAACGACCTACGTACCTGTCAAAAAGACAAAAGACGAAAGGTACATATTCCGATTTTTTCACACTGACGTATAAAAATTGTTGAAAACAATTGTTAATTTCTTGTTGCAACTACGATTTTTTAGTCATTCACATTAAAACTCGGTTTCCATTTTTTGCGAATGGAAACCATTTTGGTACCTAATATTGATGGCAAAAAATATATGGTGGTTTTTTTCCGATTCAGGTGCGATTTTAAAAATCCCGTCTGGCAAAATACCATAGATGTCGTACATTTCAATGCATGAAATTTATAAATTTCTGGTTTAGTTTGGAACTTTTTGAATTTTTAAAAACAGTTGTCGGGAGCTTCTATGTAAAAATTTTCAAAGTTACATGTTTTTCCTGAAGCGGCGGCGGCGGCGTGTGGAGGCTAGCATCGCGGTCTCTAATTCAGTCGACATTTTTTTGACAATCATTGTATGAAACTGACTTAAGACTAGCAGTCCATATATGTATCTACGTCCATGATTCTCAGCTCTTTTCATTGTAATTGATTGCATTCGAGGAACTATTCGGGTAGGTGTTGTGAAAAAGAACTGATGCAAATGCAACAACAATCTTGCATTAGGTGAATAGTATCTCGAGTATTTTGCCGAACGAAAGGATTATGATTTTATATCTCCAAATCCAGAATGAAATATTTAAAACTCTGTATTTGCACAACGACTTAAGCCGGAACCACAATTATCTCCTGTGATGTCGTGTGTCCCCATAGCTTAAATTTATTTCATATTCATATGCGTATGTCATATTTATCTCGTGTGATGTGTTGTGGAGCAATTTGATTAGTGTGTACAGTCGGTGACACAACACGCCAACCCTTCATAACACACTGAGAGACAAGTCTGGTTTCGGCTTTATTTACGTTGCTAACGCTTCTTATACCACGTTTCCATTAGAACCGAAATAAGGTAATTTCATAAATCGCAGAATCGTTTCTTTACCTACTAATATTGTTTGACATAATGGTAATTTCCTTTTGAATACAAATTGTCCGTTAATAGCTTCTTTTTCGTTATTTTTTCTTGTCTTTCATATGTAGAGTAATGAAATTCCTGTACAAAAGCTTTTCAAGCTTCTTAAACGTATTTCAATTGGGTGTGTTCATTAGGCTTTAACTTAATTTCCCACCTAATGTGCACTTTTGGTTGATATTAGCTGCATTTTATTATCCACATTATCTGATCTTGATCACATCATCATAATAAAACAAACTGTTTACACCTTACCATAATAATAATGAAAAAAGTATCTACTAGTTTTTAGTTTTGAAATTATTGAATTAGTTATTTTTGTATTTACGTGTTTAAAATAAGATCCGGATCAGATCTTGTAGATAATAGAATGCAGCTATTATCTCTTTATGAAACTTGATCATTTGGAATCGAATTTGCAATATTTAAATGAAATTACCTTCCTCGAATGGTTTACAATCTAGCTGTATGAAGCCAGAACCCGACCTCAAAATTTTGGGTCCAAATATATCGGATTCGTTTGTCCACTTTTCTCCAGGCAAAATTTTCGTTTGTCCATCCTCAGGAAAAAATTTATTAAGCTTTTCTTTTTTTAAGCAACTT
Source organism: Epistrophe eligans (assembly GCA_951394125.1). Classification (NCBI taxonomy): domain Eukaryota; kingdom Metazoa; phylum Arthropoda; class Insecta; order Diptera; family Syrphidae; genus Epistrophe; species Epistrophe eligans. Next base: position 59,313,973 of record OX596028.1, read on the forward strand.
TTCTTTTTTTTTCTTTTATTTAACTTTTCTATTTTAAAGCACCCAACCCAAAAAATCAAAATGGAATAAAATCTATTGCAATCGTATGTCCACCGTTTGTTTATCTCAGGTCAAAAATTAAAAAAAAATCCACCCATATTTGAAAAGTTATTCAACTTTTCTTTTTTATAGCAACACCTCCAAAACTAAAAAGTTGCCTAACACCCACAATTTTTTACTTAGATGGGTGGGACCAATTGCATTTCGTTTGTGATTGTCCATCAAAAACGAATCTGATATATTTCGACACAAAATTTTTGAGGTCGGGGTTCTGGCTTCACATGTCTGATAAAAAAAGAAGTGTAAATCAAAGATGCACTTTTCAGTTTTTATGAAGAACAAAATGGCAGATTTTAGACAGTAAACATGATGCAATTATAGATTTTAAGAACAAAGAAGAATTTATGAAAATTTGTCAGTTGTCTAAATCTGCCATTAGTGTTTTCGTTGGCAATGACATTTTGGTCATTTCAGTGGGAACCTTTGCTTTTGCTTAAATTATCTCTTACTTTTCATTTTCATATTTACAAGAAGAGAAGAGAATCGACTGATAGCGGACGAACTTTAAGCGTTTATAATGCGCTTAATTTCATGAGTACCTATATTATCTAGATAACCGACTCGTACCCCCTTGCCTAAAAAATAGAAAACTTTCTTAAATTCCCCATTCCTGACTACGTGTGAATTGTTGATACAAATACAAAATGGCGTCAGTAGTACTTTGTGCAAAACTGGGCTACGGAATTTGGTAGATGTAAAGGTACATGCTCACTTTAAGAATGCGCTTTCTTAGAGTGCGCTTCTACTATTATATTCAATTTGTTGTTGTTTTCAGTTTAATTATTCAGAAATTTTACTTTATTCATATGTTTAAAGCAACTGAAAGCTTTATTTAATATGTATGTATGTATATTTATTGACAAGGACTCAAAAAAAGTAATTTACCAATAAACTTAACGACACATCCTATTTATTTGAGCAAAACTGAGCAAAAAAGCATAAAAAGCCCTGAAGTCGGTTCTCTAGATAATATAGGTTCTCTATGGTAGCCATCATGCAATAGTAATTACCACTCTCACTATGTCAGATAGAGAACCAACTGCATAATTAACTTGCTTTAATTCAGAACATATGTAATTCGTACTGTGTACATATTTAAATCGGATGTGCAAATACCGTTTTCGATTCGATAGCCTTAATTCTTAAAAGAATAAAATATGCATATAGATTTAATTTAGGAATCGAAGCCAAAAGCGTTCACACTTTGACACAGAATACATTACATCATGTGAACGCATCTAGGAACAACATTGTGTATAGGTACTGATGCTTTTTTGTGACGTCAAAGAGTCAACGCATTCATTAGTTATTGTGTTGTTTACTGTTTAAAATTTTACTGCGTTGTCTATAGAATTACCAATAAAAAACGCATAATATTCGCTATTTGAAGAAGATCAAAAAACACACATACAAAAAAAATGACATACATACATACATATGTACATGCTTGTTTGAATTGGAAAGTAATTTTAGATGCTGTATGCTCTACTGCTACAGTACCTGATAAAGTTTTTTTTATAATAATAATTTTTACTATATGCCAGTAAGACTACAGGGCCTTTTCAAAACAAACCTGAATTGCACGGCACTAGTTAGAAGGAATAGAAGAAAAGGAAAGCATTTTTGTTGGCACAGTGGACTGAGAAATAAGGTTTTTATTTTGGTATCTCATCTCATTAAATCCAACGGGTGGCGTTCAGTTGAAACTGAGGGATTATAGAAAACAATGCTGCCTAGGGTGGGGCTTTATGAAATGAATTTAATGTATGGATGATTGCAATTTCTTAAACCCGTTTATACTAAGTTTCTATTACAGCCGAAATGAGGTAATTTCGAATATTACAGAAAAAGTGTTTTCATTGCAAATTTTTGATTTGACAGCTCATTTCGCTAATCGTTTGTTTTAGTTGTCGTCTTTCTATTTCTGTTTTTATGCATCAAATTTTGTCATTTTCATGGGTTTCCATTTTGAATGCATTACACTTGGGTATGCATAAAGTTTTTACGTAATTTCCAATCAAATTTCGTGCATATTTGCTTAAAATTACCAAATTTGTATGGCAAATGAGAAGATTTGTAATCGAATTGGAAAATTTTTAACGAAATTGCCTCATAAAAACATAGTATTAGGTCGTAGCAAATGTAAATATTTTTTTATTTCGTAAAGTTTACAATCGATGTAGAATAAAAAACAGAAAAGTTTGGACCGAACTACGATATTTCGTAAATCGAAATAGACATCAGGATTCAAATTTTGGGTCGCCTGGCAGGCCAAATTCGACCCCTTCTAAATCCCAATGGTTCCGAATCAAGTACATTTGGCCCGTTCAGAAAAATGAGATCTCAGAGATTTTTCTCACTCAAAAGGTGAGTAAGCGAAACCAATTTTGTATGCAAATACATAGCATCTCGTGTCTGTCACTTGACATCGGCTAAGAATATTAAAAATATCATTTCCATATTCGCAATCTTAATTTTAAATCACGGTAGATAGTTCGTCCAAATTTTTCAATTTAAATATTACAAGATTCAAAATTATTTGTCACCGTTTGACCGTCGTGTACACAAAAGTGACATTTTATACAAAAAGTGGTTCAGTCCGTTTGTTAACTTTTTGTAAAGTTTTCCCCCTCTGAGAGTATTTTCTCCTTCTTTGAAAGTTTTACGCACTGATCTCTATAATACGTTAGGTACAATAGAGATCAGTATTTAGTGGTTTTAAATTTAATATATCGCACGCCAGTTACAAGAGTTAAAAGTTGCTACACAGAACAATTGAGTGGACAGAAACAAAGGCCAATAGAATTAAGAGGAAGAGAAAATGCAAAAACGACGGAAAGATAATGAATTGGAACAAAGCAGCGCATGAATCGAATTTCTATATTCAAAAATACAAAAGTTATAATGTCGATACTAGACATTCAAAAATAATTTTTATAAGAAAAAAGTAATTTCGGTATTTTTCCATTATCTTAAAAATAAGAGGACATACTCATCTGATATTTAGCATTCTATTATGAATTGATAAGAGCATTGAAAAATTAAACTTTATTCAGTACCTAATAAGGGTTTTTTTTATATCAGCAAAAATTTTGCTGTCCGCTTCATTTCAAATTATAATTCAATTTTTTTTTTCAAGAACTATTTATTGTAATGAAACAACTAAAATTGAAAATGAAAAAAAATTGTGTTTCCATTTTAAGTAATTTTTTATAAAATTTACTCTCACGAATTAAACCCTTCCATGCGACTTTTTTCTTGACCCCAAATAACACGCCCTATAGCCTTTTTTGCAAGGTACCAGATGTGTATGTATATCGGTATTGTTTACAATCAATTTAAACAATTATAAAAATATTAATTATAAAATATTCGGCTAGCTAAGGGAATTCCCACACTTTAACTCAGCAGTCCGCCCATACGAATTCTTTTCCATAAAAGCATAGATGTAAACCTACACAAGATAGGAAGAATGTGATAACCAGAACTAGCAAAAAGTGTATGTTAACATTTAAATATGCAGGTAGCAATTCTCATGTTTCTCGGTGCCTGATGTTAATAATAATGCCCGTGATATCGACGTCCAAAAAGTTAGCAATCATGAAATCTTACTTAAACCTAAATGAAAATGTTAGCACTTTTATTCATTAAATACTCAAAAAATATACATACATACATAGGTACAAACAAAAATTTTACAAATAATCATTTTAAAAGTTTCAATGGAGAGCGAATTGAATATCCTTTTATAACCCTAAAGGCCTAAACCCATTAAAAAGTTATAGGTAGGATCAAAAACGATGATAAAACATCAGACCATAGATACACGAAAGTAAAAAATAAAATCATTTATATTGAAGCATCCTTCATCTTTGATGCGATGCTTGATCTGTAGAACATGAATTAAACATTCTCACACAATCAACGGTTGATGGGTCACAAATGGAATGCTTTAATCTATAAACTATTGAGAGATATTAATGTATATATGTGCATTTCCCTTCAGCAGTTATAATTTTCAATTAAATAAAACATAAATTTGTATATATGTATGTATGTGTAGGTAGATACATATGAAGGTATTCAGTTTTCTTTTAATTTTTTTTTAAATTTTTTATTTATTATCTCTTTGAAGAATTTTTCACTGCTATTTTTGCATATTTTTTTAACCACGCACGGAACAGCAATATTATTTAAATTCGTTTAATATTATTATCTTGGCAAACAATAACAAATCACCGTGAAACGGAAATAATAAAAAAAAAGCTTCCAGAACTCGAAAATTGTGCTGCGATGCGTTAGCAATACACTTGTTATTCACATAGGTTTTGAGATGAAAAAATATTCTGGCAGAAAAGAACCGACCAACTTAAGTGATACAGATTTCAGATATATCTAGAAAATTTGAACAAAAAAAATATATTTTTGACAGATTTTTTGAAGTTATTTTGGGGAGCGCAAGTAGATGGACGCGCTTAATTTTGTTATCTCTGCCAACACAAATCGACTGAACATTGTTAGATAAACGAACTTTTCTTCTAATTCACCGAATTCTCGCAATTCCAAAAAGAATATTATATGAAAATTCCAGCACGGATGAATTGGTGGGAAGAAAATTCACTTTGAATGTTCTCTTTGCACGTTTGCAAAAGCTTTAAGAGAAGCTTTTTGTTGAGGGTTGAAAATTCATCACTTGTTTATATTTGAAATTAGATAGATACAGAAACTTGTGTCTCCTTCTCCATTTTCATCATGGAATGAATCCTTGCTGAGAGGAATCTATTGTAAACAAACAAAAGATAAGGACTACATACCTACTATAAACCTATAGAATAGTGATAAAACTAATAGTGATTAGTGATTGCTATGAAATAAATATTAAATACACATACAATATTATCGTTTTTATAATAAATGCGCTTAAAAAGGATTATAGAGTGAATTTCAAAATATGTATATGTGCATGTACGAAGCGAAGCGAAGCGAAGCAAACATATGTATAATGTTTTCATTATCAGATACCTTCGTCTATTTAACTGTTGGGTAATGCATATGCGTGTACATATATGCTACCTACCTATATATGTATAGTTTGTGTGCATAATACATATAAGTGAAATTTTTCGCACATATTTATATTAACTGTATGACCTGTAAATCATTTGTTCATAATTATTTTCAGCCGAATCGAAGCTTCGCATAAGCATCAAGTAATTTATTATAGTCGACGTTTTCCTTTGAGATTCGTGGAATATTTTTTAGATTTGGAAATTATTCGCGAATTTAATGGTTTTTTAAGCATCATTGGCGTGGTTAGAGATTTTTCCCAAGGGGGTAGGAAGCCAGCAAACTTATGTCACAAAAAAATTTTAATTTCGGATATTCGATTAAAGATCAACTAATTTGTTTTTAAAATTGGTCAATTTTAAAAGAAATGAAGTAATTTAATGAGAGAAAGATAACGTCGGTCGATTTAAATCGAAAAATGTCGTAGCTCCCAAAAATTATCATACAGCCCAAAAAGTCAACAAAAAAGGCCTAAAAAACCCAAAAGAAATGTCGTAACTCATAAATTGTTTATAGTCATTTCGCCCAAAAGATTTTTTAATTGGGATGTTACGACATACGTCTTGGGCGTTGTGGCATTAAGTTTGGGTCATAGACTACCGTTATTTAATCTTATGATCAGAGGATTTGTTGATTGTTAAATTTGGGCTTTATGACACTACTAGCAGACCCGGGCTCGCGTTGCTTCGCAAAATACCCTTAATTTATATAGGTAGATTATATTATTAAAAAAAAAGTGTATGTGCCTACGTTTTGAGAAAAATCAATCCCCTTAATGATTTGTTTGTAGGTACCTATGTATGCATGTACATATTTTATTTTTTTTGTTTGGTAGGTTCATGTTCGACAGACGAACAGAATCTTTACACCCCCGTTTTTTTTTTCTTTACCATCGCAACGATGCCATGCTCGATTGCTATTTCCCGTTAAATTTTTTTAACTTGATTGACCTTCAGTTCTTACATGTATGTACATATAAATATATCGAACACAGTTCAATGGCACAGAGAGGAATTGAGTGGACAGAAAAAAAAAAACAAATCAGCACTCACCACTCACCAGTGAGATCAGGGAATCAAACATTCTGCACCCGCTTAGATCACGATCAGGAATTTGATCTAGACAAATTTTGGAGGCTTCAGGAAGTATCTAATGAACAACCACTGTCTCTAAATGAGCAGTTAGCTAAGGATAACTTCGTCGAATCTCATAATCGTCGCCAAGATGGCCGTTATGATGTACAACTTCCTTTTAAGTCTTCAACAAAACTTAATTTCGGAGATTCTTTCAATACAGCACTATCTCGTTTTCATTCCATTGAACGAAAATTCAATTGGAATCTGAATCTGAATACACAAAAATCATAAACGAATATATTTCACTTAGAAATATGGAAGAAATACCTTCCCATGCAATTCTTAAACCTAACAACTCTATTTACTATTTACAAAATCCCAGTCGTTTTCGATGCATCTGCGAAAACTCGATCATCAGAATATCTTAACGAAACTCTTCTCGTCGTCAGTCCTTCTATCCAGCGTGACATATTTTCAATCTGTTTACGATCTCGTCGACATGCCTTTCTAATAACAGGAGACATTGAGAAAATGTACAGGCAGATCTGGGTCTCTCGGAAGTACACAGACTTTCAGAGGGTTGTCCGGTATGAGAACCCTGAAGAACCTTTGAAATATTTTCGTCTGCTTACTGTCACGTACAGAATTTCGGCTGCTCCGTTTTTGGTTGTTAGATTGTTGCAACAGTTAGCTGCAGATTCTGTTAAAACTCATCCTCGAACCTCCACGACTCTTCTCAATGATTTTTACGTCGATGACGTCATCACCGGTTCAGATACCACTAATGATCTTATTTCTTTTCGGCTGGAGTAAGTAAATTTGTTAAAATTCAATCTAAGAAAGTGGACGACAAACTGCTGGCCACCAGTCGACTTCGAAGAATCTAGTTCTGTCAAAATTCTCGGATTGTATTGGTGCCCGTCAAGAGATGTCTTTTCATATAAAGTCAAACTAAATCTAGAAAATTCTTGCACGTCACATCTTATCAAATGCTTCAAAAATCTTTGATCCCTTGGAATTCCTAGCACCAACTGTTGTGTTGTCTTTATTCCAAGAGCTGAGTGTCGATATTTTCCGTGTTATAAGTCGATGAATGTCATTAGTCTCGATGCTTACTTAGCCATTCTGACCCTTCTTACCAAAAAGTATTTTTTTTTCAACGTTGATGGCAACAATCCTCTTGTAGCGGCGCGGCGTCTGCAGGATTAGAAGCATAACGAAAATGGTTCCATGATGTGATCGGTATCGATGTCAGTATTTCAGACATACGGTTTCCAATGAATACCGACCATTTCTTTGGGGGAGCGGCCAAGCAATGCAAGACAATGGAAGAGTCAGTCCAAACAAACGTTTTGACTGGTTCCTATAATGAAAGCTTAATTTTGTTTAATCATCAGACGAGTAATAAAGCTCCACACAACACAAGCCTTGGAAGACTTCTTCATCTTCATGACAATAGGTGCTAGGAATCGTAAGGCGGATCAAAGATTTTTATTATTATTAGTTCATTGTTATAAGTAGTTCATTGTGACCGTTTACATCATTATAATAGTGAAAGAAGTGAAGGAATTGTTCGCGACGATCAATCCTAACAGTGGGCAATGTCATGATTTAATTCGGCTACATTTGGAATCAATGACTAATTCAACGCCTATACAAAACGCCTTAAATTACGATCTTAAGCCTAGTACGCTGCTGATGCGAAACGGAAAATCCCATACACAAACGACAAAACGAAATCATAAACGAGAAGTTTCGTTCTGGTTTTCGTTTTGCAGTACGCAGTTGGATGAGCGAAATTGATTATTGTAGCAGATTATTTGGATAAGTCTCCGCTCTTTTTTCGCACATAATTTATTGTCCAGACCATTTATTGTGTGCGGAAAAGTGACATTTTAGTTTTATTCGTGTTTGTATATGTTGTTTCTTTCATATCAGCGTGCCTCTCCGTGATTTGTATGCGTTGTGTTTTTGTTATTTTGTTTTTGCAATTGGTGTCTTCTTTAGCATTTTACCTTTGTAGATATATATATTTCATTTCGCGCTAACTGCTGAACCGAAACAGTACTAATCATCTGAGACTACTGGAGAGTTAGGACAGGTGGGAAAACCAGAAAAAGAGAAATAATTAAATAATTAATAATTAAGGTTAAAGGAATAATAGAAGATAGAGAACAACATTTACAGGAATACATATACGGATTAAAGGGAGACAAGAAAAAAAATATTTTGTGGCGTTTGCTTTATCATTTTCTATACAAATCGATGGGGTTTGGATTTTTTTTGCTTTGTAGGATAGAGAAGTAATTGTTCAAAACGGAATTTAATTTTTTTTTCCTTTGCTGAGCACCAAATTTGTTTGAACGCAAATATGAATGTACAAATTAAACACGGTTACCACTTAAAAAAATATTTTTAATACCGATGTTTTAAATTTTTATAGTTAGCTGTTTTCGTTACAATTTAAATAAGGATATTAAGTGTTTTCTAAGTAAATATAATAGGTACCCTATACATAAATTTGTATGTTTGTCAGTGTTTAACCTATAGGTACTCAAACCGACAGAACTGATTTTGCTGAAATTTTCAAAGTTTTTTTTAATAGCTGGAAGGTTAAGAAAGTGATTTCAATTCTCCAGCTGTCTCCTTAAGGTATTCACCTTATTTAACTTCGTTTAATCTCTTTTAAAACTTGAATATGACATGTTATAAAGTAATTTTAAAAAATCGGTTGAATTTTAAAAAATTGCATTATTTGAAAATCAATTCAAATCTCGTTTTTGAAAATTACATGAAGTATTTGTTTTTTTAAATCACGTGTTTTTTTTTTAATTGCATTATGAAGTTGAAAAATTGAATTTTATAGTGTAACTTTCAGAAAATCACATGAGTTTATAAAAATTGCATTATAAAATTCAAATTTCGTTTTTGAAATATAACTTATACTCTAGTTTTTTAGATCACGTGAATTTTTGAAATTTTTGGTATAGGTACAATACTTTTAAAACTTTTTGAAAGACTATCTATAAAAAATTGTTCAAAATCAGTTGGGCGGTTTTTTAAGGAAATCGAAAATGAAAAAAATGGTTCTATGAGGGTTACTAGGTATTTATGTATAATTTTTCCGACATTTTTTTTTTATAAAACGAAAAGGGTAGCCTTATATAAAAAATTACTGAATTTAAAAAAACCTGTGGAGACGTTTTAGAGAAAACAAAAATTTCATAATTTGTGAAATTAAAAAATTTAAAAAAACTTGTGTAGGGAATATGTCAAAAACTGCTAGGTATCAAGTTTAAAGAAAATCGAGCCATCCGATTCTGTAAAACAGTAGTAAGTGTCCATTTGAAACTTTGTTTAAAGTTTTTTTCTAAAAATTTGTTAAGCACTTTCCAAAACTTTTTCGATAAAAAAATTTATTAAAATCAGTGGCACCGTTTTCGGGAAAATCGAATATCGAAAATCAAAAAAATGCTTATATGGAAGGCCATTTAGGTATAACGCAGGATTTTTTTTGACGGGTGCTCAATCCCAATTTTGTGTAATTTTTGTAAGGTGTCACTGCTTTAAAAATTTGTTTATATTAGCACGAAAAAATTTAAAAAAATACTTTTAGTAATATCCTGTGCAATGTCAAAGACCATATCTCGTCCGTGTGCTGGCAAAGTCAGTACATCACATGGCAACGTACATCCAATTTTGACTCTTAAAGATGTGAAAGGTAATTCTGATTTAGCGATGGAGTTAGGTAAGGAACACACACTTCATCTTTTGGTTGCTGACACGTATGAAGGAAAGGAGGAAACATTTTGGTCATGGATTGGTTTGAAACGCTGGAGTTTCAAGTGAGTTATTCTGATACAGTATTAAAGACATTTGTAGCCAGTTTCTGATGTATTTGATAGTATCTTAGGTTGCTGCAAGAACCACTCTGCTAAATTGTATGCCAAAGATAATGCTAGACCTATATTTTTCAAAACTCGTCCTACTCCATTCGTTTTAAAATCTAAAGTAAAAGAGGATCTAGATAGATGAGTCGCAGCAGAGATCTTTCGTCCAATAAATTCAAGCAAGCGGGCCGCTCCAATAGTGGTCGTAAAGAAGCCGTCAGGTAAAGTGAGGATCTGCGGAGATTTCAAAATAACAATAAATCCAGAGCTTGATGTTCATAGCCATTATATTCCTCGTGTAGAAGAGATTTTACACAAGCTAGAGGGGTATCTATTTTACAAAAAATGATTTGAGCGACGCATACTTTCAAATACCCGTCGATGAGGAATCGAGAAAATAGCTTTTAATCATCTGAATTCTCAAATTGTGGAAACAACGCGTCTTATGCATTTTACAGACGAACTACAAATCGTGCTAGCGACGCGACGGATGCATCGTTTCATGGCATCGGTGCTGTTTTAATTCATCGTTATCGAATGAATCGAATGTTTGAGGCACAAACAATGAAAGGAGTCAGCAGAAGGCATCAAAATCAAATTTCTAAAGTCATCGGGCCTTCTAAATTCGACGAAGGAAGACATTTAGCCGCACTTAGTGAAAGTGAAAAATATCTAGGTACCTGTGCCTACTCCATCGTTGTTTTTCAATATTTTTTTTTATTTTTTTCATTTTAAGTCATTTTTTTCTTAAATAGCCACTTTCTCCTAAACGGGGCGAGATAGACCCCTTTTCATAGTAAAAAAAATGCCTACTTATGGCACCTCTACAAAAAACCGTTATCAATGGTAAAATGTAAAATATTATATTTCTATAAAATAGAAATATTGTAAAACACTCACGAAGAACATTCTTTGAAATTTCTATATCTTCAAAACGGTTACTCGGAGGAGAAAAAGTGTCAAAACATAAAATAATATATTTTGTGACAATAATTTTTAGAGAAATAGTTTAGTGTAAGCCTTAAACAAATCTTTTCTCAATCTAGGCAAATTTCGTTATTTAAATAAGTTTAAAATGTATAAGGGTCTGTTTCCAATTCCCGATTAAAGTTCCAATTAAGCTACATGGAACTTATTCGACAATAATTAACAACTTAATTTATGTTTTACAATATTTTAATAGATCTAATTATCATTTAAAGTTCAAAGTATTTTACTGGTCAGATGAAGTCCCGATTAGTAAATAAAACTGACAATAAAACACTCAAATCTATCATTGCGCATTTATTTATTTTCGTTTAGATTCATTAATAGATTTTTTGGTTTATTTTATCTTAGATGTCATAAAATAAAATTGTAGATATCTTTCATCTCAACACTGTTTTTAAAAAATGACCATCTCTTACAGTAAATAAGCTCACAATTACCATAAATTATGTCGAAATCTTTCAAACAAAGAAAAGAATCGATTTTTTTGTTGAAAGGAATTTGATATTTATCTACTTCATGCAAAAATATGTCATCTAATTTTTGCCCCTGCCTTCAAGAGAGCATTGATACAGTGCTTATATCAAGTAAATAATGATGAGATGCCCAAAATTTTTTCTAGTCACTTTAGTTGCATAAACGAGTAAAAAGGCAAGACGTATTTTGAATTAGAAAAAGTAAACTTTAATTTTTTTTTAAATAAAATATTTTCGATATTATTTAAGAGTTAATTCCTGCTGCGTAGGTAAGTAATAGAAGTTTAGTTTATGTATTATGGTTGATATTAAAAAACCATTTAGCTTTTTTTTATAAATCAAATTTTTGTTTAAAGTAAAGTAGGTTTAGGGAACATTGATGTTCCCCAAAGAGGTGTATCAATGTCCCCCATAATCTTCATGAGAAAATACTTTTAAAAAATTAAAAAAATGCAATTTTTATAAAAAAAAAAAAAAAAATTATACCTAATTCTGGTTTTTGTTCTTTTATATAGGTAGTTTTTATGAAAAAAAATGTTATATTCAAAAACTAAATAGTTTAAAGACTAAATTAAAATTATTTTTTGAATGGTTAATTTAAGAAATTTTCAAATAAACGTACCCCATTTTCACATCAATGTACCCGTATTTTTTTTTGTATATTCTGCGCGCACCAAAGGGGATATGAATACCCTTAAAACGTTTTAACTTAATACGAGCGTTTAGGTAAATGGGATGGGATTTAAAAGGGGATACCGATGCACATTGGTTTTGAATGTCTGAAAATCGCAATGTTTCCGTTATAGATCTATCACCTATCATTTTCAACGCTTTATTTTGGATTCTATGAAAAAGACTTAAATGCATGATTGGAGCACCTACCCAGATATGTGAGCTGTACTAAAACTTTGAATGCATGAAGGCTTTATAAATTGTAGCCAAATCAGAAGGTGAGACAAATTTCTTACATCGCCGAAAAAAACCTTAGCACTTAGCAGCATTTTTGGCGATGTCAAATATGTGATCATTCGACAAAAAGTGGTCTGTTATGCACATACCGAGAACTGAAACCCATTCAGTTTCTTCGATGCGGCATGGGGGTGGGTTTCGCTTAAACGACAGTAAGCAGCATTGAGTTTTGGAAGCTTTAAATTCTACGCGGTTCTTGATTCCCCATTGGATAATGCTTTCAATATCAGAATTTAATAAACAAATCATACGTTGCCGTTCTAGTTCTACATCCGAAGAACAGGGATGGAAATCTGAGAACGAATTTAAAAAGCTGAGTGTACCTGCTATCGTCAGAAAAAAAATTTTGAGGAATAGAGGTTTCAGACAAAACATCATTGATGAAAATAAGGAAAAGTGTTGGAGACAAAACGGAGCCCTGGGGCACACCAGCATTTATTTTATGGATATCAGACTTGAAATCATTCAATACAACTTGTACTGAGCGGTCCGAAAGGTAATTTCCAATCCAATGAAGAAGAGGTTCATCGATACCAAATGCACGCATTTTCGATAAGAGAGCTTGATGTCAAACTCTTTCAAACGCTTTTGAAATATATCAAGTACAATAATCTTACTTCTCCAAAACGATGTAAAGATTTGTGCCACTGTTCGGTGAGATATACTATCAGATCACCAATGGACCTATTGTAACGAAAACCGTACTGCCGCCGGCCGGTCATTAAGAAGCATTCGCTCTTCGAGATATTTCTTAAGTTGATGATTAATCAGAGTTTTCATCACCTTGGAAAGAATAGACGTAGGAACAATCCAATTAAAAACAAGAAGATTAATAGTAAGTATTGAAAATTGATCTATTACGTTACTCCCACTGAAGTCAAGCGAAAAATTCATCTTTTCATCATTTAATCGAATCAATGCACCTCCTCTCAACCTACCTTTTTTTATCCAGACACTTTTAAAACACAATACAATAAGACGACCTACACTGCAAAATTAACTATTTGATGATTATAAATATTTTTTTTTTTGGATGTTTGATATCAGTTAAATTTAATTTATCTGGAAAACTGGCACATAAATATATAATTTTGATTTATAATAGAGGGATTTAATTTCGGACAGTTTAATTGTCGGATAACTAAACAAACCGACAAAATTTTTAAATTTATTGTTTTAATTTTTTTTTAGATTTGGTTGCGATTCTTCGAAACTTTTTATAAAAATTTGACTTAGATCAGCGCCAACTCCAGTCGTGTATATATTTTGGCGAAGTTAAAAATTTCATCTACTTCTTTCTTTTTGAAAACATTGAAACAAGTCTGATATCTTAAAATTTTTAACAGCTATAAACATAAAATTTACATTTTGAATGTAATAATAAAAATGCAGCTTTTTCAACTGATAAAATCATTTCTATAAATTGAATTCGCTTACCTGCATATAGGACCGGCAGAATGTTAAAGATGATAATAAGTGGCAAAATAGCACGCGTAAGTCCCTTGATATCTGCAAAAGCTTTGATAGCATTCCCACTAAATTTACGACAAAGTTTACTATTTTCAACAATCGATGATGTTGCCGCGTTGTAAAATCTTGATTTAATTGTCGTTGGTGTGCCTGTATTAACGACATTTTTGTTTGTGTTGTTGGTTTTAATTGGAGTCCATTCCCTGCTGTAACATTTTGGGCAGTTGTAAGTTTTAGACGTTCGTTGTTTTCGATGATGTTGATGCTGCAGTTGTTCGCTTTCTGGTAGCCATATTTGTTCTTTGTTGCAGCAACATTGTTTTTTGGAAGATAATCGTGATGTTGGTGTTTTTGTTGAATGCGATTGCAAAAAAAAGGACGATGAGAGAGCACTAGGCGGGAAGCTTGATGATTGTAACCGCTCACAATCAGCCTGGCTCCAAAATTGTTTGTCTTCGTTTTTCGGCAGTGTTGTATTATTTTGGCAACATTGCTCATAACATCCTGGTGATTTTGATTTTTGGCAAGCATTTGGCTTAAATTTGCAATGAATACAACCCCTGTCAGCCAAGTTTGGAGTATCATTCATAAAGATATCAATTCGCTTTTGAAGGAAACATGTTTTGTTAAGGTCAAATGCATCGACGTTACTAGAGACATTGTTTTGGCAGCATGGAGAACAACTTTTCGTTTCACTAGTTGTGGTAGTAGTGGTTTTTGTTTTTGAAGCGTATTTCTTTTCCCCTCGTGGTTCCTTAGAAGCGAGAAAATTGACAAAGCATGTCGCCTTCTCGCAATTACTAGTTTCTGTAGCTGTTGATGGACAATGAACATATACTTTCTCCTTCGACGTGTCTTCTTTAGTTTGGTTAAAGTTCCCTGTCTTAAAAGCGTTAATTTTTGTTGGTAAGGTGGAAATGTTCTTAACCACGTATTCCTTGTCAGAGTTGTTTTCAGCTTTTTTGTATGAAAATCTTTCAGGAGACGATTGCAGACGATTCGGTAAAAATGTTTGGTGTTGGAGGTGATTATTGTTATCGGTGTCATTATTATCCAAGTAATTATTTGACTGTGAAGACCGCTCTTTTGTTTTGGATCTCGCCACACCTGGGCTTTGGGTCCACTCCGGAAAAAAAATTCTTTGATTATCTTGCTGACTATTCTCATTCTCACATACAGAAGCTCTTGGATAGATGACGAGGGAAACTTCGCAATCATCGAAAGAATCGATAGTATTGGCAACAAGGTTCGTACTATTCTTTGGTACTGAACTTTCGGCTTTTGGAAAACCGAAAAAATTCTTCCACCATGAGCATGATTTCTTCGGTGGACTATGTTCGTTTGCGACAGAATAACTTCGTTCGTTGTACTCATACGATTTTCTATTACGATTCTCGTTGGCAGTGGTGAAGGAAGTAAGGGGATGCTCGGTGCTTGTTGTCGTCCTATTCCTTTTCTTGGCATTACTTCTGTCGATAATATCCGAAAACAGCAGTTCATGGTTCCAAGAAATTTGGGTATTATCTTCTATAGAATTGTCTTTGTTTTTCTTAGAAAGATTATCGTTAACCGTTGACTGAAAGTATAAGAAGTTTTCAGAAATCTTTGAAAATGTCCCTTTATTTTGTGGAAGCGATTGGAATTGCTGGTCAGGAATAGAATTCGATTCTTGTTCTTCTTGAAGTAATTTAATACGTTGATGATGAAAATGTTTCGAATGATTTCCTTGTTGACTCTTGTTGTTTTTTGTATTATACAATTGTAGTATCAATGCTGCAGCCATGTTGTGCCCTGGGAAATAACAAGAAATTGTATGAACACATTAAACGGTTTAAACAATATCAAAATCATAAAATGGAAAGACGCCCAAACTCTTGACATGTTGCATCGAAATGGAAAGCTTACTTAGATAATATTTTGACTAAAATATTTTTCCGGTCTGCCAATTTGGGTAATTGCAGGGTTTAAAAGCAGTCATACTGATACTTTCAGTTGAGAATATGACATTTTCAAGTTTAACAGAGATGTTTAATTTTTAATAAGAGCAGGGATGTGAGAAATCAGGATTTAAAAATATTTTTAAACTGAAAGATACGTTTTTAATTAAATTTTCCTTGTGGAGCAGTCTTTTTTAGACATGGAGTACTGTAGTAGCCATTCCGACAACACTGAGAATGATAATGATAACTCTGTTGAAATGTAGAATGTAGATAACGAGCGCTCGATCGAATCAGTGTTGCCTTTTGGCCCCTTTAGGGGCCAAATGGCCCCATTTTCAGCCTCGGGACCCGTGGCCCCCACTTTTTCAAAAATGATCAAAATGGCCCCTTTTTCTGTTTAAGTAAGATTTTATACTTTATGGAACGAAAAAGAATAAAAAAGAACGAAACACTAAAATTAAGACCTGCGATTCTATAATATCTGCACTTAATTTATTAGAAACAAAAAAGATTTGGGAAATTGGGTACCAAATAAAAACCTTATACACAAAAAAATTAAATAAAAATAGGAATACTATTTCAAATTATGTATGTACATAGGTATTTAGAATAGGTACATATTATTTATTTTTATTTTTTGCTACTAACAATTTTTTTAAAATGTTTTTACTGCAGTTTATTGTTTTGTTTTTTTTTTGCTTTGTATTTGTGGAGGCCCCTTTTTTTGGCGTGGGCCCCTTTTTAGGACCCTTTTTGAATTATTTCGAAGGCAACACTGGATCGAATGACAGTATTCCATTCCATTAGCAGTGGGATACAACGGTCATGTTGGGGTGTACGACTTTTTGCGAGGAATTACAACAACAATTCTTCTACGTAAGTCAGTGGCTTGCTCTTTTTTCAGTGGCCTTTTTCCCAACTCAGTGTCGTGAGGGCGCCACTGCTTTGAAAAAAAGCTCGCCCAGTCCTACGCTGAATCATGCTTCATTCAGATTTCGATTTGGATGAAACACATTTGAAAGCTTTTTTTTTGATGAAAGTCTATAGCTTTTTAAAGTTTAAGTCCAAGCTTTTTCCCATATTAAAATTGACTTTATTTTTAGATTAAATTGTTCTGCCTTTTCTATAAAAATATATCCTTTGTACTATGTCCATAATGTGAATGAAAAAAAAAAAGAATTTTTCAAACATTTTTTTTTTTCATCACGTTAGCTAGTCGTACGATGAATCTTGCGTCATTCAGATTTCGTTTTGGACCAGAGGTTATGAATTATAAAGATTGGAAAGCTCGGCTGTAATTCTGGTTTGCCTATATGCTAAACAAAATAGCGGACGGTGGTGAGTTCATATTTTTGCACTCGTGTCCATGTTTAAACGCATACTAGTGCAAAAATATGAATTCACCACCGCATAAATTGCTGTTGCAATTCACATCTATTCATCAACACGAGATGAAATTACAAAAACAACAATGTAAACAAATGGATTTTGGAGGGTGGAACGTACTAAAACGTACGATCCTTATAAATAATTCATAATCTCAGCTTTGGACGAAACACATTTGTACGCTTTGTTCTTTGTACTGAAAGCTTTCTTTAGATGAAAGCTTATAGCTTTTTAAAGTTTAAGCTTTTTCCCATATTAAAGTTTATTATATTTTATAGATTAAATTGTGCTGCCTTTTCCATAAAAATATTATGTCCTTTATAACTACTAGGGTATCCAATTATCCATTGTCCATAATGTGAATGAAAAAAAATAAGAATTTTTCGAACATGTATTTGTACTTCTTTGCAAATAAAATAAGTCTGTATTTCATCTTTTCCCAACGTTTCGTCAGTATTCACCACTTTTTCAGGGGTGTTAGGTTGGATGTATTTTAAATTTGTTAATTTTATATAATTAAGTTGTTATTAATTTTTTATTTTTTATATAAAACCTCTAAAACAACGAAATCGTGGAAATTTTGGAATTTACCGCTAAATCTAAGAATTTTTTAGCAACATTGATAATAATCTGAAATGTACTAGTTTCCATAATTTATTCCGAACTTTTACCACCATATATTTGGTTAGCGTTACAAGGAATTGCTTTCCAAGAAAACTGCCGACAAAAGTCCGAAATGTAGGTAAAAATCCTAACTTAACGTTAATAATTCTAGAATTTTTGTTTATATCATCGTCTTACAGTGACATTATAATACATCTACTTCGCTTCTTTCTCAATTGCATTGATAGAATAGTTTGCAAATAATGTGAGGTTTGTTTATGTAGATTTTTCACTGCCAGATCGATTTAGAAAGATTGAAATATGTGTTTTAAAATCACTAAGGTGATAAGCACTTCATGAAAAGAGAGAAGATTTGTCAATTCACCACAAGGGGCAGTGACCCGTGAGAAACATTTCTGTTTTAAGGACTTAAGGTGGTATAGGCTGGGAATCGATACCGGGGCCTTCGGCGTAACAGTCCCTCGCCCTAACCATTACGACACGGGCTACTACAGTTAATCGTTCAACTAAGCCGAAAAATCAATTAAGGTAGGTGCAATTAAGCGGGGTGTGATATATTAACTTCTCACTCGAATGCGTCTACAATTTCCAATATATAGAAAGAATCGTTTTGTTTTTTTATTAAATAAACTCATTGAAATATAGATAAATATTTTGTACTTTTGTTTTCACCAACTAACACTACTTACCATATCGTCTGTAATACAGCGTTAGGGTACAACACGATCAATTACATGTGTTGGATCTCTGAAAATAAAAAAATAATGTTTAATTATAACAACAGAAAAAGAATATAGCATTTCATTGCAATTATTGTCGTTGTTTTCAAAGATTTTTTTCTATTTTACGTAATTTTTTTTAGAAAATTTTCCCCCCAAACTTAACGGAGGGAAATAAAATCCATCTCCTATACGATTTTTTTTTTAACTCAACCTATTCGCTCTAGTCTTTTGTCAAGTGTTGGTGAACAAATCGTTGAATGTGAACGTCCCTAAAGTAAAGCTAAATAAAACACACATAGCGATATTAAGTGTGAAAAACAATATCATTCAAATGGTCGCTTCGGGAAGATTCGTAGTATGCGATTCTTTTGAGGTGAGTTTTAACTAGTTCGCACATTGCTAAGCGATCCATTATGGCTAAAATTCAACTAATATTATGACACTTCAAATGACAGCTGAGTTTGACAGGTGTCAAATGCCAGCCTTACCAACTTGAAACCACGAAATAAATGACCCGTTACTTTTGATTGATAACAGTTATTTGGGTAACAGCACAAAATTTACCAACAAAAGGATGACATCACACATAATAACAGACATTAGGCGTGTTTTTTTGCAAGCCCGGTGGGAATTGCAGGAAAAAAACGACCACAGAGATTAGTGACAGCAACACAGAAACAAAATGGAGTTTTCATACAAACTATCGATAACAAGTATATAATTTATGCCGGTAACACAGTTTTTCTGTGTGCTTAAGTTAAGCCCGGAAAATTATCTGGGTTTAGCTTAGCCCGTAGGGGATTAGTTGTTGTTGTATTTAACATGGTGATTGTTTAGCACCGACGTTGTTTTTTTCGACCAATTCCCTCTGGGCTTACAAAAAAACACGCCTATTATGGCTTAACCACAAAGACGCGTTAGGCCGGTCAGGCTTTTGATAGACTTTTCTTCTTCTTCTTCTTCAAATTTGAATTTGAAAAAAAACTCTAAAATTCTAAAGTTTGCTCTCTCAACTTCTACTAATTTCGGAAGTTAAGAAAACCAGAAGTTGATCAACTCGAGAGTTGAGAATCGAAAGTTGAAACTGTCAACATTGAGTGAAGAAAAACAAAATCACAAGTTGAGAATAAAAATCCTCAAGTTGAGTTCAACTTGTAGTGAAGTGATAGTGATAAATAGATTGTTTAATATATGTATGTATGTATCTATTAAGTGTAGCGTAGGTACTCAGGTAGTGAAATGTCATTCCGTTTTGTGGATTCTTTTTACAGAAAGGGACAAAAACGAAATGTTAAATATTGTAACTTCAAAGCACATAATATGAGACAAGTTCGAATTCGGTTTTGAAGGTAAGTAAATCGGAGTGTATACTCTCTGTGGAACCAAACCAAAATTGCCTATATCATAACAATTGTACTTCCAAAACAACTATTGAGCATCATCATCAATAATTTTTTTAGGATTTCACTTTAAATTTGTTTTTTTTTTATTGTTTGCGGTTTTATCTAATTAAAAAAACATACCAACATAATATGTGTATGTACATACGTACTAGAATAATACAAAAAATATGTTAATTAATTTCTAAATTCTAAGACTATAAAATCCAATTCAATCTAGATGTTGAACCAACTAAACAAACCTCACGTACAATACATAGGGATAATAACTTTTATTACTGCAGTAGTTGCATTTTATACCAATTAAAGTCACTCACGCAAACAAATATTCTTATTTTTTTTATAATTAAATAATTAACGATGTTTTTTTTTAAATAACATATTTTTGTATATTTATTATTATAAGAACTTTCTCATCCAAAAGAAATGGAACAACCAACAAAAAAAAGATAATTGTTGTGAGCTGGAAGAAATGGAATAACCAACAAAAAAAAGATAATTGTTGTGAGCTGTCATAGCGCCACCTAAATAGAAAATAGATCTATTCGGGGGTTGTGCTCTAGCTTACGATATTTACGATCTAAAGCAGAGACAAAGCTGCAGGTAACATTTCAGATTGTTCAAAAGAGTTCATTGTTTCTATTCGATTTGTCGAAGTCTGCGCGATCGAACGCGTGATTGTGATTTAGCTATTCTAGCTATTATACTTGAAGAGCTCTTAAATAGCTTCATTGCCAACATAAACATAAGTTCTTATTATAAATTAGAAAGACAACTACTTCTGTTTAGGTAGAGCCATTAGGTTTGTTCTGATACTTTCCGGACTGAAAATTGTAATCTGTCAAATTTTGAGGAGTGAGGTGAAGTGAAACTGTCCGAAAATACACGAACGCCTTGAAACAAAATATTTGCCGCTTTTTAAACGTCAACAAAAATGTAATCAAAGCGAAAACATTTTAATATTAAGATAAAATTAATAAAATTGAAATTTGCGTTATAAATATTTATGAATAGAAAATAGGAACAACACTTATTTTTTTTATAAATCCAAAATTCGATGAAGAAAAATTTACTAAAGCACAACTGAATAAAAAAACACAGATTTAAAGTACACTTTAAAAGTTTCTTTTATTATATTTAATTAATAATTTTTTTTTTATCAAACATCATTTTATTAAAATGATTAAATTTTGTTTATGTAAACGAAAAAAAAATTCACTTCCAACAAGATCAACAAAACAAAAAGCAAACTTTCAAACTGGCTTCTGACAGAACACAGAACTTACCAGTTTGTGCCCGAAGAAATTTTCTCGTCAAAGAGGTGCATTTTCTGGGCAAGTTGGTCCAGCACGTTTTAAAACAAGCCAGGTTGAAGTGACTGATTAAATAAAATTAATGAGTATTGTTTGAAATATTGAGCAAGGTTTTTATTGAAAATGTTGGTCGTAAGATACTCACTATTTTAATTTTGTAGAACTTTATGTAGGTATACTATTCACATCGAAACCAACGGTTTGATGGAGGGAGGTTCCGTGATTTGATGTAGGTAGAAACCATTCTTGAGAAAATAGGATTTTACAAACAGGTTAAAATTTTGTAAAATACCTACAGTTATTTTTGGTTAAAAAAAAATATACTGTATTTAGAATAAAGCCGAACAGACAAAAAAAATATAGAGAATTGTAAAGACAGGATTTTCCGACCATTAATACGAATTTGAATACGATAAGGAAGGACAACAATAGCCAAAAGGTAAACAACAATTCCAACTAAATTGGCCCATCTATGTAGGTACACGATGCATGTGAGTACAAATATGAGCTTTTCCACATAACTTTACTGTGATTTTTAATTTACTCCTTTTTAAAATTTGCATTTTCTGAACTAAGCTTAAATTTTAGGTAAAAGAGTCCTTGTTATTGTCACTATTATTCTGTTCGCAAACTCCTTGAAAGCTTTTACTTCATAATGTCACGACACACTTACATGGGTACACCAAAGCAAAGATAC
Organism: Epistrophe eligans; assembly: GCA_951394125.1. NCBI lineage: Eukaryota > Metazoa > Arthropoda > Insecta > Diptera > Syrphidae > Epistrophe > Epistrophe eligans. The sequence goes on from OX596028.1 coordinate 59,336,089, forward strand.
TTGATTCTTGTGTTTATTTTTTAAGAGAGGCAAAATCCTTGAAGAGATTGTGGATAAGTGAATGAAGAGCAAAATAGAAAGTTGTTTTTAATATTGTGTCTTACTTACACACGTGCATTAACACGCCCTTTTGTGCTTTTGCTATTTTTGTTTGCGAAGGATAATTCAACCAGTCATTTATACAAAACTATACTTAAATATTTTACAAACTAAATTCTATTCTTATTACCTTTTGACGAAAATAATCACTTTATTTAAAGTTCTCGAACACCCATTTTCTAAGCACACAAAATAACTTTAATGTCACCTCTTTTTTTTTTTTTTTTATCCCAAATACCTACCCCCTTTTCTTTAGAGAAAAAAAAAGTACAACTTTATTACAGGATGAGAAATTTGAAAGCAGCGAAGGAAAATCGGCAGAAAAAATCAAACTACAATAAAGCTATAACTTAATAGATAACTTGCCTACTACCAGTTTAATACTTAAACCGAGACTAAGTGTGATGTGCTCCCAGCATCTTTATGGGTGACCACAGTAGTAAACAACAATATACCTTATTATGAATAATAATTTAAATGCAACATAGCACAGTTTAGGCAATAGAAGCATCAGTGTACCCTCTTAAGTCATTGTAAACAATAATGTACACTAGGTGACGTTTTTATAGTGTCACTGATGCGGCTGTTTGAGGTTGGTTAAAAATAAATTATTCAAATTCTTTAACTATTGGATAAATAAATAAATAATTGCATCTAAAAAAAATGAAACAAACTCACCTCAGTATCTACCAGTATCTACCACTGATTTAGACATTGATGAATTTTTTGTATAGGTAAAGAGGATTTTGAATCTAGACGGTGATCTAGGGTTTATAAATAAAAATGAAGTGGTTTATTTTTCTTTCAACCTTATACCTACTGTTTGCTGATGCAAACATAAAATACTCATTTAAGTAAAACTTAAATGCGTACCTGTCCTTTTTTTGCGGTAAGTGATAATTTTGAATTGAAATATTAAAGTTTTGTTTCAAAAAACCGGTCTTTGTATCTAAATAGGATTACTTAAATACAGAAAAAATTGAAATTCAAAATACAATTATGACAAAAAATTTTTATTTAACGATTACTAAAGTGAAGCTTGAAGGTTGGCACTCCAATCCACTAAAATCGACTCAGTTTATATCTACCTAATTCTTTTGATATTTCTTTTTGTTAGATATTGGTTGTTTTGATTTGCGCTTCAATTTTTTCTCCTTGTCCTGACAGAGAAGTAATTCTTGTTGAATATTTATTGAAGATCGCTCACTCTCGGTCACATATTTTTTGGGCACGCGCATTCTTGAACTGAAATGAGGACAAATCAGATCTATAGTCTTCTCAATCTATTATACTCTCTAAAATCGCAATTTTTCTGGGTTTTTATTTGCCTTGGGTCAAAATTGATTAAGTGTACACCATTAAGTGGTTTTACTCTAGACAAATCTACGTAAGTCTTGTCGCAACAAAATAACGATGATGCAATTTCAAAGAGCATTTTCGAGACTGAGCCCTTTGGTTTTATGTATTGTGATTGCATATGCGAGGCAGAGAAACTGCTCGCGATATAAGAAAACTCTATTTATAATTTTAAATTTGGTTTTAACAGGCAGTAACTCGTAAACGATCCCATGACTAAATTTTATGGTTACCGTCTTGGGTTTATTCTTGCCATCAACATCCCACAAAATTTTCTGAACTATTCCTATGGATCCCATTGACCAAACCTAAAGCCACGTCTGTATTTTTACGTAGCATAATAGTCACTCCAATTTTTAAAACAATTAAAAACATCTATAATTAGGTACGATATTTTATAAGATTTTAATTTTTAGTGCACTCCATCCCTAACGCTGTATAACAGATTTCATAATTCTACGACAAAGTACTTCATATAATTGATAACAATTCTGAGAAAGTGGGCGAATACCACCCCCTAAATTAAAAACCTCAAATATTCTATTTTTTTCCTCTTAGACAATTATTACTCACTTGAACCCACGAAATTTTAGTCAGTAGTCATTAAATAATAAATTTCTCTCATAATTTAAAGTTTTTTAAATATTACTCTACTTTTAATATTTGATATTTAACCTTCATAAAGTAAGAATTTAGCGTACTTTTAGCTCTCACTACTTTTCACTGCTGACTTGTTACATGCAGGTTTTTGTACAGAAGAACTTGGCTCTTTTCTTAACGTTTATTTTTGGTCTGATTTCATCTTTCTACAGCAATCGTAAGGGCGCCATACAATTGATAACATTTTCTCCTATAATTGGTAACATTTCTGAAAAAGTAAGTGGATACCACGCCCCCTGAAAGGAAAACCCCAAATATTCTATTTTTTCCTTTGTATGCACTTCAAGCCCTACCGCTCTACCAAATGTTTCATCATTCTACAGAAATTTGAAGTATTCCCTTTAATTATTCGCAATTGTAAGAAAGTGGGCGGATAACACACCTCCTGAACAGAAAATCCCAATTATTAAATTTTTTCAATTGCATGCACTTCAAGCACTCCCACTCTACCAAATTTTTCATCATTCTACAGCAATCGGAAGTGTTCCATTTAATTGATCGAAATTCTGAGAAAGTGGGTGGATACACAGTCTCCTGAATGAAAAACCTCAAATATTATTTTTTCCTTTCTAGGTATGCATTTTAAGCTCTAAAGTTCTTATGTTGCAGAGTTGAAATTTGGTGAGGCGCCTGTGCTTGGCCATCCAAGCAAAATTCTGAATTTTAAGTTTCTAACTTCATTGGTACTAAAGTTGGAGGGAAATCGCCTGAGTTTGATCCTGTAGATATGGTGTATTGCCAGAACTTGGCTGGGCACTACAGTGCCCTTTGATAAGAAAGTGTGCGGATGCCACGCCTCCTCAATGGAAAATTTTAAATTTTGAATTTCTACACGCCACATATTTTTGAAGATCTAAATATACATATATCAGGAGCTATATGCTAAGGAGTAAGGTGCATCAACTGTGCTCAATGGGGTTAGGGTAATTATTCTGTAAATGCCAAAATTCGGTTTCCAAAATTTTGTATTCCTAAATTCTGTAAAAAAAAATTCTGGATTGCAATATTCTGTATTTCAAAATTCAGAAAATCCAAAATTCTGTAAATCCAAAATTCTGTATTTCAAAATTCTGCGTTCCATAATTCTGTATTCCAAAATTCTGTAAATAATAAAAGTACAATTATTTTGATAATTAAAAAAAGTGCGCACTTTTTTTTCATTATAAAAACAATTTTTCTTTTATCATTTACAAAATTGTCAATTATAGTTCCTCATTCTGAGCACCGAAGAATTGGCTTCTTTAATTTACAGTTATTGTATTGAAATTACAAACCTTGATAACATAGTTTTGAGTTAGTTCTAGTTATTCGTGATAAGAAGTAAAAACAAATTATGACGAGTATTAAATTGTTAAAATTCAATAGAGAAAAAAATAAATTGCGTGTCGATTATTTAACATGTATAAAATAACTTGCTTAAAACTTTACAGAACTTTTTATGTTAAAAGCAGAATTATGGATTTACAGAATTTTGAAATACAGAATTATAAATTTACAGAATTTTGAAATACAGAATTATGAATTTACAAAATTTTGAAATACAGATTAATAGATTTACAGAATAATGGAAAAAATAATTTTGTTCATGCAGAATTTTTAATTCATTTACAGAATTTTAGTCATACAGAATTTTGGAATACAGAAAACGACCCGTTCCCCTTAATGAGCCTAGAAAATAGTGCGACTTTCTGACTTTTTTTGGTTATTGACTGAGGTGAAATTGACGAAGGTGATGGTTTGTAGTTTACAATGTAAATCATTCAGCCTTATTGTGAGTTTCACCTGAACAAAATTCCACCCAGAAAAATTAACGTTTCGCTTTTCACCTATATGTGAGTTTCACATGAAATATCATGTTCTAAAAACTCCTCTTATTGTGGACATTTAATGCCATTGACAGCCTAAATTCACTTATTTTTAGTAGGCAAACGAAATTTCGTTCAGGCGAATAAAAATTTTTAAGGTGAAATATTATTATTATTATTATTTATTAATCATAATATAAATATACAGATTAATTAAAATTAACAGCACTAGCTTTATGGCTTTTGGCTGATGTTTTACAAAAATGTTACTTAAGAATAACTTATGATTAATAAAGGTTTAGGGGAGCGGTCAAGGATATCCGGAACAAATGCCAAGGGCAGGTGATCCGGATACCCTCGGCCGCTCCCCATATTAAGGTGAAATATATTTCAAGTGAAACTCACAATAAGACAGATATTGATTACTTATTCCCCACGTGGGCTGACTGTCAATTGCTATTTTATATGCAATTGATTCCATGTGACATCTATTTATGTATCATTTTCAGATACATTTTTGTCATTTTTTTAAATTTTAAAGTTAAAAAAAAGTTAATACTGGAAAATTAATGTTCAAGAAGCAAAATTTGTATTTTATTAAAGAGTTTAACCATTCCATGATATTTTGTTATACAGGGACGCTACAAAAATAGAGCAACAGGGACAGCAAACGACGCCATATTTCTTGCCGCTCATTTCTCTCCAGTAAGGTTTGCCATTTTATGATGGAAAGATATATGAGCCAACAACGAGTCGAAATTATTAAAATTTGCTATCTACCGAAATTCGGAGTCAGTGGCCTCAACGTTAAGAGCGCCTTTTCATCGAAAAATCATCTTCAGCGATGAGGCTCATTTCTGGCTGAATGGCTTCGTCAATAAACAAAATATGCGGTATTAGTCAGGCAGCAATCCACACGAACTCCATGAGTCATCATTGCATCCCGAAAAAAATACGGTTTGGTGTGGTTTATGGGCCGGCGGCGTCATTGGGCCGTACTTCTTCCGCTATGATCAAGACCGGCACGTTACTGTGAATGGGGATCGCTACCGTTCAATGATAACCGAATATTTTTGGCCCCAATTGGATGATATGGACTTGGAGGACATGTGGTTCCAACAGGACGGCGCCACAAGCCACACAGCGAATGTCACAATCAATTTATTGGAAACCAAGTTTGGAGAACGTGTTATCTCACGAAATGGTCCAGTCGCTTGGCCGCCTCGGTCGTGCGATTTGACGCCGTTAGACTATTTCCTGTGAGGCTACGTCAAGTCTATGGTCTATGCCAACAAGCCAGCGACGATTGATGAACTTCGTACGAATATCGAACGTGAAATTGCAGCAGTATCGGCCGATTTATGCTTGAAAACCGTCGAAAATTGGGTTCAGCGTCTGGACTTCTGCAAGCGTGCCCATGGTGGCCATGCAAAAGAAATCGAGCTCCATACATAATGGCATCGAACGTACTTTCACAGGAATAAAAAATTTCTTTTATATCCAAAACTGTTTTTGTTTTATTTAAAAAAACTTTTGTAGCGCTCTTATTGAAAAACCCGTTATAAGGGGTGTTTTTTTAAAGGTATACAACTTTGAAATGGAATAAAACAAAGATGATTTTTTTTTAAATTGACATGAAATTTACTTTGTTTGAAAGATAATCTTCTGGCATTATAATTTAAATACGATTTTTGGCATATGACCGCCAAGGCTGGCTCAGACGTAGTCTAATCTGGAGGTCTAAATATTTGTGACCGTGTATCGGCAATAACGCGGCGAATGTTGTCCTCCAAGTGGTCAACCGTTTCAGGCTTATCGGCGTAGACTAGCGACTTCACATATCCCCACAGAAAATAGTCAAGCTCAAGAAAATAGTGAGCTTCATCGCTAAACAAAATTCGCGTTGTTCAGGCGTCATATACATGTTGGAATGCCAAACCAAACTAAAAATAAATCACTAGAATCACTTGATAGTTGGCATATATGTATGCAAGGATGTAATGTGGATCAAATGAACGCAATGACGTGCATCTTTTCTTAAAGATGTTGGCTATAAGAACAGGAGGAAGTTTTTATAATTCCGATAAAAGATTTTGTTTATTAGGAATAGCATTTTCCAATAAACTTAATCTTTTTTATGGGCTTAAACAAATTAAGACAAAAAAAGACAATGTATTTTTCGGATGGACACTGGACAGATTTGCTTTTTTTTCCATACATTTCGGGCGTATACGTAGCTTTTGAAATATAAGTCTGCACTGAATCTCTCAAAATACATACATAAGTGATCGTAATGTGAATTGGTTGCGCGAGGTTATAGAATATGAAAATGGACATACGCTAAAAAAAAAGACAGTTTTATTGTCAGTCTGTTTGTCTCGGATAGAAAGATTTGCTTTTTTTTTGCAATTCACTTGGGCGCAAACGTATGTACTTTTTCTTATTTTCTAAAATATGGTAAAGCGATGTGCAACAGGTTGGAACTTTGCCTATTGTTGTATTTTTTTTACACCCATTAATTTTTTTTTAATTTGTTCCTTAAATGCAGCAACATTCAGCAATGCCACTATTATAAAAGTAGGTACCTATTCAATTATTTTGCTTTTTAAAGTTCCAAATTTAAATTTAAATTGCTACATATATCTGAGCCAAATTTAAGAAAAAATACATACAAATATAGAATATTCTTGTTGTTAGTCTTCATTGTTTGTTATATATTTTTTTAATAAATTAAATCTTTATGTCTAATTATTTTATTGTTTATTTGAGATTTGCTTTTAACAGATTTTTCCACGTAATATTAATTGAAAAAAAAAACAGTAAATCGTCTACATAGAAAGATCACTCTCACGTCGAAAATATGAGTCTCTTCATAATTGATTCTAGGTCCTTGACTGCACCCTTTGGCCACTAGCCTCGCTTTGTAACAGAAAACTGCTCTATTTGAAACGGTTTTGACTTTAAAACCCATTCCGAATTTATGTCGAGTGGCAAATCCACCAGTTCCTAATTACGATTGTCCAATAATGATAAATAACTTAAATTCGTTTTTTCAATGGGAGATTTGTCATACAAAACACGAGTAGTGGAACGAATTATTAAATAACCTGCCTTTAACATAGCTTCTGTCCAAAACTACTTCGGAGGATCCATATCTTGCACGCTCAGCAAGACCGTTATATTATCTAAAATGTCCCCACTATCTTGAAGAAATGAAATACCGTCGACAATACCATCCCTCATTTTCTTCAGGTCTAAATAATTTAAATGGCATAATCGCCGATGCCAAGTCTCAGAATTTTCGGCTGATGCTACTGCAATGTAACCACATCGTTTTAAATCATTGAGCCTGTATAAGCCATCGATCATCAAAGCTGTTGCCAATATTTTTTTTGCTGGTCGCACATTTCACAACGATCAGTATAATATTCTACAGTATGTCCACATTTTGTCATTTGACTTACAGACAAAAGATTTGCCGTTAATCCGGTATGGACAAAACGTTTTTTACCTCGATGGAACCACAACTCGGAGCTTTAATTTTCGTATTATTGGCGGCTGTTATATCAGCTATTCTTGGCTTCTTGGCTAATTTTGTTACAGCTAAAGCAACATATTCCCTTTTTTTCTGCTGACCTTTTTTATTTCCGCTGTTTCCACTGAAAAAAAGAAGCTTCGCCACTCACTGTTGGAACCTTGTGTAACAATTTGGTTTTGATTGTATCCCTTGGTTGAAACTGATCCGATAGACCGCACATCAAAAAAATGCTCAACCATTCATCTTCGACTTTGAATCATATAGCATTAAAACACGGAGCCGGCATTATGATTTATGAAACGTAGGTATGTATCCATTGAGTAGCAATTTTCCAGGTATTGTAAATGTCCTTTGGCAGGACATGCACATAATTGGTTGGATCAATGCTCAAAATAGTCGCTGCTCTAGCCTTCCGCTCTAGAACCGCTTTCCAGTTGTCGTTGTACTCCAAGTATGTTTGCATTGCAAACTTCCATGTTGCATAACTTTCACGAACCTTTTAAAGCGCTCAATCGATGACAAATTCATTAATTCACAACACTTATTGATCAGGACACCGAATATTAAATTTAATATTACAAAAACAATTCAGAAATTTATAGTTTGTTTTCGGTGATCTAGATGTATTTTATTTATTTTTGTATTATTTTAATAACTTGGGCTTACAGATCTAGCTTCTTAATGCAAATAAAACACTTATTTCATCTTTTCCCCGACGACGACGTGTCGTTGGCATTTTTTTCAACTTCTTCAGGGTTTTGATTTATCAGGTTTCACTATTGGGATATATAGTATAGCTATGTAAATTTATTTAAATCTAGGTAAGGTTTGTATTTATATACAAATTAAACTTAGGGATTTACAAAACTGTCCAAAAGCGTTCTAAGGAAATCAAATAAATACAACTATTCCAGTCTCTCATAATTTTAAAACTTATACCCATTAAATAAGTGCAAAATTGCATCGAATCCTTGTGTACTGGCATCGCTGTGAAGTTCAGTTTCGGCCTGTGGGGAGTAAATACTCAAAACTGGCTTATTTCTTAAACTGTCTAAATGATCCTCTATTAATGAGAGAGGATAATTATCCCTTTATGTCCCTCTGTTTAACTGCCAAAATCAATGCATAACCTGTTATGTTCCATTTTTTTTAGTTAAGCTAAGTACAGACGATTGTAAGATCTTACAATATTGTCAGATCTGTCAGTGAAAAAACTGTCCCAAATGTCTTACAATCGTCTGAATACACAATTTTTATCATTGTCATTAGGACATTGTCAGACTCATTGGCTATTGTCAGATGTTTTCATTGAAAACATCTTACAATTGCTGACAATTTCTTCATTGTCCGTTCATCGGTTAGAGTCGAGTTGGTTAAAGAGAGGAAAAAAGGACATTTCTGTTGGAAATTTGTAGTTTTTGCCCAACTGAATATATAAACTCAAGAAAGAAAATATCTATAAAGCAACTCACTTCAATTATATTTTATATCAATTCCTTATAATGTCTAGTTTTATTCGGAATAAATTAAGTGCTTATGCTCGGCCGCCATTTGTCTTTTATTAATTCTTTTTAGCATATTGTTGATTTTTTGTCACATTTCTGACTAAAAATAGATAAAAAATCTAACAATGGACATTGGTCGAAAATTTTACTATGGAAAACGGAAATTCACCAATTCTTAAAGAACCCGATGATGAAAAGGAGCAACCATCGATCACAGAAGAAAAAGATTCTTTATTAAATGCAGAGGAAATCGATGGGAATGCTGCAGAACCTCCCCCCAAGAGATGTAAACAATCAATCAATTTTTTGTATTAATCTGCCAACCGTTTGAACAGAAAATTTTAAAGCTGACAATTTTGTCAGATTTATTATTGTCCGACAATTGTCAGACAAGAGCTGACAATCAAATTGTCAGACTTTGGGATGAAATCTACCAACCGTGTGAACGGACAATTTTTCATTGTTAGAAATATGTCAATTGTCAGCTAATTGTCAGCTATTGTCAGACTATTGACAGTTCTGACAATATTGTAAGATCTGACAATCGTCTGTACTTAGCTTTAGAACGACAGGTTATGCAAAAGGTTAATGACTTTCCCGTATCATTTTCCATTTTAAAAGATCATCCAAAATTTGTCTTAATTCATGTGTGCATGTAAGGTAACCGTCGCGACGTGGAGCAAAAATGTAATAAAAAAAAATTTGCTACAAAATGTTAGTCTAATTATTAAGCAGTGTTAATAAAAAAAATATGGTAAGAAAAAGATCAATTTTAATTAATTAAATCAAAGTAGAGGGTTTTATAAATAAAAAAAAAAGTGATAACTTAAAAACCGTCACGATTTAGTATTAAAATATTAAAGGTTAGGAAATTCTTAAGAAAAAAAGATAGGTAGTCAAGTGTCAAGTAGGGCAAGTTTTTTACTTCAAAAATTTTTATTTTCTTATATGATTTCAAGCTAGCATGTCCTAGCTTTTTGAAAGCTGCCCCTCCCGTCTAAACGGGGGGGAAATTATACCCCCATCCCACAATTTTTTTTATTATCTGGTTTCAACCTACTATGTCCTAGCTTTTTGAAAACTGCCCCTCCCGTCTTAACGGGGGGAAATACTACCCCCATCCCATACATTTTTTTTTTATCTGGTTTCAACCAGATTTGTGACAATCTAAGGGAATCACCATTTATTCAATTTAATATAGCTTAGTTTTTTAACCGCTAACAGCCACCGCAGGACTTCAAAATAGAAATCCGAAAAAATAGGGAATTCATTTTTCTTCATTTGGACTTGATTTAGATCCATCCAAGATGAACTTTTTTTGACCCATACAACAACGAACAGTCACCAATTGCCACAGAGAACAATTGAGTGGACAGAAATAAAGGCAAATAGATTCGGGAGGAAGAGAAAATGCAAAAACGACGGAAAATAATGAATTGGAATAAAGCAGCGACCCCCGCTGAATTGAATTTCTAGATTCAAAAATACAAACAGTTATAATTTTAAAATTTGTTTAAAATCCATATTTCGCAGCGTGTAGGTATATAATAATTAAGAAAATTTTAAGGTCTTAACATTTGCTTAAAAATATTGACTTTATGATACTATTTCAATTTTTCTAAAAGATCAAACAGATTTTAGGTATAAGTGATTGTGTGGGTCAACCTCAAAGAAAAAGGTTACAAAAAATTTAAAAGAAATTAAAATTTGTTAACTACTGAGCTTTTCCTTTTTGTACTTAACTTTTATTATTGTATTTTTATTTGATCTAAGCATTCTATTGGTCTTATTTATAAATGTTGTCTAACTTTAGAGAACTGTGCAAATTTGGAAAATGTGTTCAAAAACCTTGTTTGTTGTTGTCTTATAACTGCCTTACTTAGACACACGAGTAGATTGTCTCAACCGTGAATAATGTGATACTTATTTTTATTAAATAAAACATATTTCCACCAATTTGAAAATAGTTAGATAGTGTCTAAGTAGACAAAGGAGCAGAAGAATTAATGAAGCTTCAATATTGGTGAAACTGTCGACATTGAGAACGAAAAGTGGACAGAAGAGTCTTTCAGAAGATAAGTTTCTTGTGACGGTGTTCAATCTATTTCTGAACTTTCATTGATCTTGGAGAGAGATTTACTAGTCATGAAAATATATTAGTAGGATTTTCGGTTCTCTTAATGCATGCTGTATTTGAAATTGACCAAGCAGCTGATAATATCTGTGTTTTATTTTCCCCCGATATGAACCAGATTATTGGATTTGCTTATGAAAATACATGTACTGCAAAAACAACACAAGATCCAACTTTGCTTTGGAAGTTTGATTCCCAAATCCATTTTGAACACACACCCTTAATTTGTAAATGGCGTCAGTAGTCTAAAGAAACAAAACAACGGGTACATATGAATTCAAAAAACAAAGGGAAAAAAGATATGGGTGTAATATATGTAACTAATGTTGTCAATGATATCCTGGGTTGTTTTATTTTCATGATCTGATCTGGATTGAATCTGGAGGACAATAAAATACAACTAATATTATAAGCCTTGTTCCTTTATTTACTTTGAAACCTTTGAAACTCTGTGCATTTGTGTGAATTTCTACACAAAAGTCTGTCAGAGTTTATATTTATAAAAAAAAATAAATTGTGTGTTGAAATTCAAACAAATGCACAGAGTTTCAAATTAAAGGAGCACACCTATTATTAAAACTAACGAGTTTTATTAGAAATTTCTTTGTGCCGGCCAAGCCGTGGCGTTCTCGTCGAGTTGAAAACGTCGAAGAGATACTTGATACCTACACCTACCTATAGAAACGATATCAAGCATAAAACATCAATTGAAGCCCTGTCCACAAGAAAATTTCCCGGAAAAGCAATGTGTTTCCTTAAGGATATTAGCTACATTACCGCCACCGGTGTCAACGTCTACTTTCGAACGATCTTTTTCTAGTTTGAAACTGATAAAAACAATTCATAGGAACAGGACACGACATAAATTAGTTGATTAAGTTTTTATTGATCTATATGCATAATAGGGTGCATTTTGAAGAATTTTTTTGTTTATAATTGGGTATTTAGGTATTTGATTAAGAAAAAACACCGAAGTTTTTATATAGTTAAAGGTAATTAAATAAGCTTTTTACTAGTGATACAAAAAATATATGTCATCATTGCATTTTTGTATATATCGGCATGCCAAAGAACGTGCAAAAAAGTTACTTTTAAACAAGTTGAAACTTAATATCGCAAAATGTATTTAAAATGACAAAATTATACAAAATGACAAAAAAAAACATGGAAAATACCTTTCATTTGATATCAATATCAATATACGACGTATATTTCGCACGTTATGAACAATTATTTGGAATAAAACTGAAATCTTAATTTTGCAATAGCTAACGTCAAACTCAAATATCTCGACTTTCCCATTAACAATTTTAAAAATATTTCACTCATATAACAAGCTCAACATCACTTTTTACATGATACCAAACTCGTTCGTGTTCAATCTTGACCAAGGCAAGTAAAATGGGCATTTCCTTTATAAAGTTATTTAAGGATCGCTTGAATGTTTGGCTGCTCTGACAATTCATTATGCCATTGGAATCACAATAGACGAAGTCATATATTATGTAGATGAAAAAAAAATTAAAACTCGATTGTCTCCTATAAATTTTGAGATATTTTTTATACTTACATAAATGTAGTAAAAAAAAGACTGTAAATAATTTTTATATTTTTTTTTCATTATCACAAAAAATATAAATATATTTTTTTTTTAAATGTATGGAATTTAATACTTACTCATCCTACCAATCGTTAATAGCGCCTATCTTTGCCCATTGGGGATAAAGTTTAAGCCGTTTTTTATCAGAATTGATCCATATAAATCATCCAAAAACATACATCACAACAACACAAGATCTTGCTCTCTATCGGGATCACGTTTCATGATACAACAATTTAGTTTTTATTATGGGGGTAGATGTCTATTTAGTTTTGCATATAATAAGATAATGTAAACTACAGTATACAGAAAAATATACAACAAACACATGGAAAATAAGCAAATACAAGCAAAACAGGGATGGGCATTATAACGCTTCTGTCCCTCTGATCCGTATTGTTTTATTTTAATAGAATGATCCATAGATCAGTATAGATCATTACTGATCTATAGATCAGTATCTACTAGTGTTTTTTGTGTGATAACACACTTGTAGTTAGGCTGCCAAGCTTTCGCACCATCATATTAATATTGAAGGTTTGAATGAAACAACAACACTTGGGTGAGCTACCAACAAGATTTTTATAGGCTGGAGTTATAGCTACTTCACGGTTGCCAGGCCGATCATCAAACTCCTTTTTCAGTGGTGCTTGGTTATTGTTCAATTTTAATTTGAAAAACATGTATGCCCAGCTGGGACTATCACAGAAAAAAACCCTTAAAAATTGAAAGTATTTCTTGACCTACGTAAAATCATAAAATATCCCTCCTTATATTATGTTCAACGAATTGTTGAATTTAACATGTTATTTATTTAGTCCCGAATCGTGTGTTTTATCCAATTCCTTCGGGAACTCAAAATAAAATAAAACCGAACACTCGAATTTTTTGCCATGTAAAAAGACAAATAAAAAAATCTCAATCAAAAAGTAAGAAATATTTAGTTTCACGATTTAAAAAAGAAATCTGTTAAACCGTTTTGTTATTCTCAATTATTGGGTTTGAAAGAAACTACAAAAAACTGCCAATTGACAATTCCTCCAATAGTACCTACATATCTGCGAGCTGCGATCTTTGCTCAATCCTCGATTGCATCACAGCTCTGCTCGCAGTTAAGAGTATGTGTTCATGTTCAGCTTTTCCCGTTTGGACTCAGCTGAAAATTGTAGGTCGCCACCAAAACTGTTTTTTTTTTAGTTTAAAAAAACATTTTCTCCTTAAATAGATACAAACTTTAATAAGTTAAGGGCGTGTCTGTCCGTTCTTAGGAAAATAAAATTTAAATTCAAAGTTTAAACTTATTTGTTTACACATTTTGTGAGTCAAGGGCGCAACTCAAAAATCATTCGTTAAAAGGATATCTTTCTCGGAAAAACCTAGATTTTTTAGAACACCGACTTGTCGATAGTATAAAACAGAAAACCTGTTATTCATTGGAAATCAGAACACTGAACAACTTTCAAAGACTGTGACGTGAGCTATGTATATACATATGTATATATCAAATTTCGTTCACAAAATAAAATTTAATATTGGTTGTGTCTATTAACGTTACGCCCACTGTATAATAATGACTCTCACTTGAATACCAAATCACTATGCGCTGAATTCTGAATGGGTAAAGACTGTAGATTGAACGTAGGAAAAACGAATGAAATTAGTTTAACACAAACAAGATTTTGTATTTAAATTGGACAGAAGAAAAAATATCGTAAGATAGCAAGCTAAAATGCCTCGTTCGAAATTTAAAAAAGAGAGTAATAATTCTTATGATTTCCAAACTAGTTAATATAGTGACTATGAACATAAAGAAAGAGGTTGACAATGCCATACAATGCGTTATATAATAGTGCTAGTAGAATTAATCTTAATTCTTTAAATTTGAACGAGATTACTTAATAAAATGAATTTTATCAGACGTTGTAAATTTAAGATACATTATAATGTCATTTGTACATATTAACTTGAATAGATGTAAAAAAAATACCTTCAGATGCTTTGTGGGACGTCAATTTCATGCAATTTAACAGCAGATTACAAAAATTTCCTGTGCTCAATAGATTATGTAAAAATGGCTCTGGGTCTTCAGAAATTTTACATCCTTTGCTTAATTTTCTCTTCACACAGCGAGGGCACTTTCGATATTAAAAAAAAATATTTTGTATTCTTTATTTAACATTTTTTAAGCCAAACGGATTGGTTTTTACTTTTTGATATTGCTTATTAATTATACTTTTATTATTTTTCTAAAACTGGCGCAACGAAATACAACAAACAATTATTATACACCTACACAATTCCTAGATGAGGATATTCATTCCTTTAACACTATGATGATGATGTCTGAACAACTCTATAATGTCCCTTGTCGTGTACCATTTCAGTTTTGGGAGCGGCACCCTATTTTCATTTTTCAAACTTTTTTTCCTTTTGGGCTTTTTCACGATTTACCTATGCGATTTTTTGATTTCTTTACGTTTTCTTAATTTTTTGCATGCACATCGCACAATCCTTAGATGTATTATAATAACAAAATTAAGGCAGAATATTGTTGGTAATATTTTAAATTTTTATTTAATTTTTTTTTATGATTTTAAACTTTTTTTTCGCCTTTTCATTTTACTTTATTGAAATTTTATGGAATATAGCAAAGGCGATGAAAAAGTAAAGGAGGAATATTTATTTTTAAAAGAATTATACAAAATATATAACAAAAATTTCACAAAGATATGGAGGAAAAATAAGTTAAAACCTTCATCTGTGCTCTCGATTTCGAACTGGAAACATTTCTGCAAGGACTTCAGTGAGCTTTTCCTAAGTTCTAACGTAACGCATTTGGATTATAGTACCTTAAGCTTAAGGAGTATTAAAAAAGAGTGTATCGAAGAGGCACAGGGCATAATATAAATTTGTATAGGGTGTAAATAAAAGGGATGGTGAAATTACTATTTTGTAGAGATGAAAGATACAGTTTTTAAAATTGAGAGCATAATTTCCCTTAGGAGAAATACTTTTTTCTCTCTTAAAAGAAGATGGAAGAATAGATTGTTTACTCTACAGAAGACAAGCGAAATTTTTTAATCAAGCACTTTTGTGCGCAAAATCCAAAATGTTGAGGCAAGTTAGTAGAAGAATGAAGTATGTTTCATGTGCAGAAGAAACAAAAAAAGACAGAACAATATAAAGAAATATTGAAATAACGAACATAAATATTTGAAAACCTAAAACAGGAATAAACATAGCTTCTATTTGACAGGTAAATACAGTAAAGGACATTAAATAAAACACGTTTTTCACAGGTTTAGTACCGACTTGCTAAAAATAACGGATTTCGTTCCATGCAAGCCAGTATGATTTGACAAAAAAGAACCTAATACCATGTGTTTTTTCCAAATATGAAGAGAATTGGACGAAAAAAAACGAGTCCGGAATTTAAAAACAACAACAAATTATTGCTTATGGTATCAGCTAAAAGCCACTTCACACGATGTTAGAAGTCATTTATGATTTTTCATTATATATTTTGTGTTTTGTGATAATAAGCAGTCATTCCATTCTATTTGTGAAATCATATCATTTTGTATATTATTTAGACTTCTATAACTTGCAATTTGATTTTCTCCAAAACAGCTAATATTCTTATTTTGTAGTTTCTGCTTTTAATATCGAGTACCAAATATACAAAATGTAAATTGATTTCCACGCTAAATTTAACAGTATCTAGATACAAAAGTATTATATAATTTCTCAAATGGTTATGTTTGTCTATTTTTAAAAACAGTTTTTTTCGGTAAAAAGTGTAGAAAAATCAATTATCTACAAAAACGTTATTAAAATTTGTGAGTCCTTTTTCACATAAAGAAACAATTTGCTAAAGATTTTTGTATGTTTGCTTTTAATTTCTTCTAAAATCTCTTGTAGTAGCAGTTCACCGTATATCGAGAACCATTCGAGATATCGAGTTCGAATAAATTTTATTTTACAGATAATAACATCATAAAGTGCAGAAAGAATTTTCAAATATATTCAATTAGCAGTTTTCTTACTACAGCAATTTAAAAAAAAAAGTTGTAAAATATCATTAGTTTCGAATATCTCGAGAACAAGTAATGCCGAACCAGAAATAAAAAAAACATCCTAAAATTTGTTGAAAAACGTTTTCTGTTCCAATATTTTGAGAACATACAATGATTCCAATAATATTGGAAATTAAGTCGAAATCCGACTTTTTCTACGCTCGACTTTATTTAATTATTTCCATAATGGAAGAGTAATTAAATTATGTCGAAAATATAAATGGCAATAATACAAAAATGAAAAATATTTTTTGTCATCTTAATCGCCGGAATGGAAGTGGGAATAATGTAGAAATGCAATTGGAAATAAAAGCAAAAGTTGGAATCTGTTTGGTAACAATGAAGAAAAATATTTAGGAAATAAAGTCGGCAACGTCACCCGCGGCGCCCGCGCCACCCCGCGGCAGACAGATCTTAATTGTCAGTTTAATTTGCTAATCGGCACTTAATCTGGCCAATAAAATACTTAGAACCTGAAACGCAAATGAGGTTGTTAATTATCGAATAATTTTCATGTAGGCTAATTGGAACTTTAATCAGACATTGCAATTTCTGCAAATTACTGTTAAAGTACCGTTAGTCTAAGTGAAAATTTGTTGAGCCAACTTTACAGTCGTTTTTGGCCCAACCTTCCACATAAAATGATAATGGGTGATTTTTTAAAAGGTTTAGAACTTTTTTTTTTAAAAAAACACAAAAAATTCGAAAAAATGAATGAAATATTTATTTGAATCGATAGTTTGAACCTTGCAATTTAATGTTTAAAGATAATTTCATGCAAATGTTGACCGCGGCTGCGTCTCAGGTAGCCCATCCGCTGAGTCCAATTTTGGCATACTCTTTCACACATATCGGCCGGTATCTCACGAATGAATGCATGGATGTTGGCTTCCAGTGCGTCAATCGAAGCGGGCTTGTCCCTATAGACATTAGCCTTGACATACCCCCACAAAAAATAATCTAATGGTGTCAAATCGCACGATCTAGGCGGCCAATTGACCGGCCCGAAACGTGAAATTAACTGTTCACCAAACTCGCCTCGCAATTGCGCCATTGTTTCGCGTGCTGTGTGGCATGTGGCACCGTCTTGTTGAAACCACATATCATGCAAGTCAAGAACTTCCATTTCGGGCAAAAAAAAGTTTGTTATCATCGCTCGGTAGCGTTCACCATTGACAGTAACGCTACGATTCGCATCATCTTTGAAGAAATATGGCCCAATAATGCCGCCGGCCCATAAACCGCACCAAACAGTGGCTTTTTCGGGATGCATTGGTAGCTGTTGCAATGCTTCTGGCTGATCTTCACTCCAAATGCGGCAATTTTGCTTATTTACGTACCCATTCAACCAAAAATGAGCCTCATCGCTGAACACAATTTTTCGATAAACAACATTTCGAACCGAGCACGAATTTTGATAGTAAAATTCAATAATTTGCAAGCGTTGTTCATTTGTAAGACGATCCATGGTTAAATTGCAAACCAAACTGAAGCTGTTTGACAGTGACACAAGGTACTAAACACACGTCAGCTGTCAAAACCAGTGTTGCCAAAACCAAACCAGCTTAAAAATCACCCGTTATAAGATTTCAATGATCAATGGTAAGGTAGTGGAAATTAAGTAATGCGTTTCATGTGGAAGGTTGAGCCTAAAGGTTTTTTGTTTGGCAAGAATTAACAATTAAGTCATAAGCTTTATTATGGAATCAAAATATACACTGATTTCAATTTTAAAGTGGCTCAAAACTTAAAATTAAAATTTTCAAATATGGTTTTAATGATAACTATAACTGGCGCCAAAAGAAGCAATTTTTTTTAAATTCCTTGATGTATTATTAGATCGAGACTTCAGAAAGACCAGTGTTTTTTGAAATCTTTGAATGTGGGTGTACGAACCAGGAAAGAGAAACATATAACCTTCATTTTGTAATAAAAAAAAACACTGCAAAATTTGATTGTATTGTAATTGTAATTAATTATTAATGTATGATTTTGGAAATAAATGAAAAATGATTAAACTCTTTCATACTACTATAATTGGAAATAAAGTCAAACATAGAAAATTCGCAACTTAGACATAATTTCCAATTTTACGGCATAATTTCTATCTACCTTATTTCACGGCAATGATTCCTGATATGATTTAAAAAAAAAATTTAGTTGACAGTTTTTTATCTAAAGCAAAAAAAAAATACTATAAAACACACAAAATTGTTGAAAACCTTTTCGCGGCTGAAATATTGAGAAAAAAAAAACACTATAGTTTCGAAGCAAGGCTAATTTTATTCTTCACACAATGACGTAGTCAATAATTGATAAATTTTGAAAAAACATTTCAAAAAGTGTTCTAACCATTGTTTCAAAAAATTAATATTGTAGTGCTTGTATTTTTAAAGATATAAACTTTTTTTCAACAATCCCAAAAACGAGCCTCCAAAATTTTATTTTTTTTAAATCATTTGTTTTAGAATACATTTACCATAAATGCATCTGTTGAAAAAATATTCTGAGCCTAGATTTATACTATCAGTCTAAAAACGTACTTTATAAAAAAAAAATCTGCAAGTTTTTTAAAAGCTAAATCATTAGCATAGCCTCACTTTTTAAAAAATCCAAAATCCAAAATTTGTTCCAGGTCGAACATTAATTTGTCTTAAGTGTACCATATAAAAATATAAATATTTAAAGGTTTAACATAACAAAAACGAGAATAGCACTTTTTTGCTCCCCAGTGCTCCCCTTTCAAAATTTTAAAAATTAAATAATTGTTTCAGATTTCTTTAGCATTTAGTACAGACATTTGATAATTTTTTTTTCGAATTTTATTTTCAAAACTTTGAGTTTGAAAATGATTTATTGAAAAACTAAGCACTAAAATAACGTCATTTAAAAATACAATTAAAGAATGAACTACTGGCTTTAAAAAAACCTATAACCTGTAAGTGTTGCCGTTTAGTTATAATATTCTTTTTCTATTTTATAATTTTTTTTTTAATTTGCCCCTTCCACCCAAACGGATTTCCCTATCCTTTCATACAACTGAAGAGGGTATAAACATTGGATGCCGCCATGTTTCGCAAATGAGAAATAAGGTTGAATTTGATGCGCATTTTAGGCAGCCGCAAATAACACACGAATGAAATTGATGTCGTGGAATTGATGGTTTCTCAGACATGCTGACGTTTTCTTATTTATATATATATAAAGGCAAATCAATATATTAATACTATTCTTACTTTTTAATAAACTCAAAAAAATAACAAACGCAAATCCAAGCAATGCTGTCAGAAAACCTTAGTCATTTTGACAGATAACCTTATGTCTCATTTGCGGCCCCTTTATGTTGAGACCCTGCAGCCATGACAAAAGAGCAGTCCATGTACTAACTACATAGGCCGGGAATTCACGACACAAAATAACTGCGCAAACTGTCGTTTCACTCAAGTCAGTTTGTGCAAAACACGATACAAGTGAACTGCAGTTCTCAGTTTTAAAAAGTTTTCATTCAGTGAACATCGGCTCCGGCACAGGACTTTTCGTTGCATTTAACTTTTTTTAGTTCTTTTCGGTAATTTGTCCGGACACTAGATATTAATTTTTTTAACAACAGTGTACCGGTCGGCTTCTGGGATTTTTTATTTCAGTTTTTGAACCTAGAGCTCGTAGGCTTTGTTTCTCATAATTCTGTTATATATTCTGGGCTTTTTTCCATAGAGCAGGCTGTTTATTATAAAGTTCGAAGAACTCGCTCCAGAAATTTTGTTCATCACTTATTATAAAGAAAAAACAATGTGCACTGCGTTGATAAAATTTTTCAACTGAGCGGTTGCACAGTTTTTTACATTCACGACACAAATAACTGCAAAAATATGAAGACTTGAGCAAAATATCAAAATTGTTTTGATTTTTACACAGTTAACTGCACAACTAGCACAAACAACCCCATTCACAACACAACTAAACTGCGCAAACCCCAGTTCGCGCAGTTATTTTATGTCGTGAATTCCCGGCCTTAGTCTAGGGTCATGGCAGTTGATTGGCCAGAGACTCAATAGTCCCATTTGTTGCGAATTGTCGAAATTTTTGTTTCAATGTATTTTGAGACGTCTCAAAGTTTCAAATAGGTGTGTTCCTTTGGGCCTTGCAAAGTACTTTTTAGTACTTCCCAGTAGATGATGAATGGAACGCTTTAAGCTATGCGCAAATCGACACGATGGCGATGGCGATCACGATAATATATATCGCGCGATAAAGATGCGATCAAAAACCTGCTCACATCAATGCGATATGTTGTGTGGCGGGCAGTTCAGAAAAATCACATCCAGAAAAACCTCTAAAAAATCCGTAATTTTCAGATTACATTTTTTGCTCTGGAAAAAGGCGTTTGTATGGCTTTTGGATAACATTTGGATTGGGTTGGCTACGTTTTCCCGCGGCACATTTTCCTGCCACACGTTATTCCGAGTAACGTCTGCCCGATTTTCAGTATCCCGCCGAATCCTAATTTTTGATACTATGGCGATTGCTCATCAAACAGAGATTATGAATTATAATAATAGGAATCTTTCGTACGTTCCACCCTCCAAAACCCATTTGTTTACATTGTTGTTTTTGTAATTTCATCTCGTGTCGATGAATAGATGTGATTTGCAACAACAATTTATGCGGTGGTGAATTCATATATTTGTACTAGTGTGCGTTAAAACATGGACACTAGTGCAAAAATATGAACTCACCACCGTGTTTAGCTTGTAGGCAAACCAGAATGACAGCCGAGGTTTCCAATATTTATAATTCATATTCTCTGGCATCAAAAATTTGCATTCCCATACATTTTTTTGACACCAAATGATGAGAATCACGAAGAACGAAGTTTCCTACTATTTTGGCTTGCAGAAGATCGCACTGGTTTAGGTTTCTCCTCTTCACCAGTAGTCAAGTCACAGTCAGTCATTCGAGTCGCACGCACGTACACAGAAGATTAAAAGTGAAAAATAAAAACAACTTAACTGCGGAATATTAAAATTCCGAAGAAAAAAGTGATCGACCAAAGGTTTTATTACCTGCTACCTGGAACCCATCAATAAAACGAACGGATTAAGCAGACAATACAAACAATCAACCTAAGCAATTAAGGGATTAATTCACCCAGAGTAAAATGGGAAAAAAGGAAGGATGATGCAGGCGTTACCTACTACAGCTTCATAGAAAATGTCAAAGCTGGCATTTTCGCTCACGGAAAGGAGTTCCTACTCAATATCCATGAGAGGCTTGCCACTTTCGACGACCTCTACAACCTGTATGAGGAAAGCGATGGTCTTCAACCGGACTTTGACGATCTGGAAACTCTTCAAGCCAATGACGATATCCCCGAAGAGGAGATGGAAATTGAGGAGAAACTACAAGCGCAGCCCGACGCCGAGAGCATTGTGAAAACCATCAGGATAAAAAGGAAAAGAAAGAAGATTGCTACCTCACCAGAGCGAGTGGAAGAACACAAAAATCGCTTCTTCCACATCACCACCAACAATAGTTGCTGAATCTGAACCAGCAACGACATCAAAGACAACACCTAAAATGACAACCACCACCCAGACAGAAGAAAAACGGTCAACAAACAAACAAATTAATGACAAAATTGCTACGGGAACCCCAAGATCTCAATTAATGCCACCGATTGTGTGCTTCAAGCTCAACGTCGCAGAACTCGACAGACATCTAAGAGGACAGGACATACGCTACAAGGCGCATAACTATAAATCAACAAGACAGACGAGGGAGCATCACGGGAAGGTAAAGGAGTTCCTGCGAAAAAGAAAAACTGAATTCAATACTTATACCTCAAAAGAAGACAAGAAGGCTTTTCTATTATAAAAAGGAGTTTATTTCACCTTTGAAGTCAAGGATATCCTATAGGAGTTGCAACATGAAGGCATCAAAGCGATCACCGTCAGCCCCCAGAATTTGAGATCTAACAGAAGTTTTAAAAACTTTGTAGTTTTAATAACTTACCGGTATCACCCAATGCAAGAACTGCAAGGCTTTTGGACATATGGCAAGCAACTGCGGCATGAACTACAGATGCCTTAAATGCAATGATCGACATTTAAGGACAGTGCCAGAGAACGAAAGATGCCAACAAAGATGAAAACGTTTACTGTGTCAACTGCCAAAAACCTGGACACCCAGCCAGCTGGAAAGGATGCCCACCCTAAAAAGAAAACTGGAGGAGAAAAAGAAAGCCACCGAAAGGAAGAAGGAACAAATAAAAGCTGACAAAAAGACAACTGTTGAAGCTATCCGTAAAGGACTCTCTTATGCTGATGTCGCTGCTTTGATTTCAGGAAAGAAGCAAACTCCAAAGGTGATGAAACCTACCAAAGACGAAACATCTAGGAAACCAGAATTAGTCAACACAAAACCAGCGAAGACCCAGAGTAAAAGTGACGTTTTTCAGGATGCCGAAATATTATTCGGAGCCGACCTATTCACACTCGTCTAAAAGGCCAAGGCAAATAATTCCCAGCAACTACGCAAGTCTTGAGGATAAGGCTGGAACATTAATACAACATCTATAGAGAAGACAGGACCGAGGAAGGAGGAGGCACCACTATACTAATCAGGAACCTGATCCAAGGAGAGCAAATTAAAATCCATGGACTTAAAACCAAAAACAACAATGGACAACAAATGCAAGCTCAAGGTGAAGTACTCATAGCCTAGCTTGATTAAATCAAAAGTTTGAGAGGGCAATCAATAACGCACTTTAAAACCAGAAGACTCCAGAAGAAGCTTGAAGAAATCAAACCTGGACGTGATTGCTTCAGGAAAATAAACTCCTTCGTTGGAAGAACTAAGACTATATCAGATACCATCTTCACGGAGATGAAATTTCACAACTCCTACTGTGAAAGCTGAAGCATTCGCCATTCGCTAGACATCGAAAAAGCTTTCGACAGTGTTTAAATAAAAGGACTTTTATTCAAAGTGTCGGAGCTTGGACTTCTAATCCAAAATTTCCTTACTAATAGATTTTTTTAATTTATAGATAAAACAGGAGTCATCATGCTAAAAATAACAACAACTAATCCCCTGCGGGCTAAGCTTAACCTAGAGAGTTCTCTGGGCTTAACTAAAGCGCACAGAAAAACTGTGTTACCGGTGTGAATTACAAACTTGGTATCGATAGCTTGTATGAAAACTCCATTTTGTTTATGTGAAGGTGTCGCTAATTCCCGTGGTAATTTTTTTCGACCAATTCCCCCGAGCTTGCAATAAAACTATAGAAAAATAAAGTCATCCCAATTTTATTGAAGACAAAAAAATACAAATTATATTAATTATACAAACATCTTGAATAACAACAACAGCAGGTAATTTTTATAGACAAACCAAGCTTGAGTTTCAGCTTGAGTAATTATTGCGTTTTTTTTATGAGCAGCACCGCTGCTTGCAATCAGACTTGGAAGTGCGAAACACGTGTGTGTCTGTTCGGTTGCTCCTTCGCTTATCTGTTTGCCAAAAGTAATCGCAGCACAGGTGTTACATTACAATGTGGTTAATTTGCAACAAGTTGTCCAGACAATTGAAATCGCTACAAAACCTAATTGAAATCGCTACAAATTCTATAAACTGGCCAGCGTATTTTGAGAGTTAAATAACTGCCATTAAATTCTCAAAAGCTCACACACTACAGCTATTTTGAGATCTCTGGACAAACAAATATTAACTCACCATCAAACACGTGCGAACAAAATTGTATCAAGGGCTTGCCAAAGTTTTTAAAATAACAGCACATCTTTCGATAATCGATTGTTTTACACCAGTTATTTTGGAAGATACAGATGGGTTTGCAAAAAATCTTCGGGCAGTATTTCCATCATTTGAATTCCCTCCACCTTGTTTCGGCTTGTCAACTATCAACCCAATGTTTTTAAATTCTCCTTGGATACGTTTTTTTTGTGCGTCCATAAGATGTTTTTCATTGCTTCCATTTTTTTCATTGCGCCATTTTTTAAAATCCAACCGATGCATGCAGTGGAGATATGCCGAAATCTAGGAAATCTTCATTGATGGTTCTTTCTAAGAAGCTTCGAATGTCATTCATATTACTTGGTTTTGCTCCACGAATAAAGCACACTTGTTGTGAAGCCGTATGTGACAAGGCATTGCATATCTTACCGTCAACCATTGTCAATTTAAGTAAGCTTTATGCTGCAGCAACGGTCCGATATAATAATAATTGTCTCATTAAGTTCATTTATTTGGCTCTGTATATATTCTTGCTCAGCTCTGTTCAAGTCTGCCGTTTCTTTTTTTAATTGAAAACGTATGGGTCGGCAGTATCGAGTTGATCCTGGCCTAGGATTTTGCCATACAATTTTCTTTTCAGACTCAGAGCCCTCTTGCGAAAAAAGTTGTATTGGAACATATGATGTTATAAACATATCAGAATCGCTGAATTCGCTGGATATTCTTTGCTTGTATTCGGACTGTCCACTGCTTCCATCAAAGCCCCATTTGCCGATTAGAGTTAGATTACCTAAATAAAGAGTTCATGTAGCCGCAGTAAAATTATATTTTTACAAAAGACGAACACAACATGTGGTTTTATTCAGACGAACGACACTATTATATTGGCAACTGAAGTTATCGGTTGCAACTAACAGGAAACACTTTTACTATTAACACAGATAAAAAATGAAGGGGCAAGTTTTACAATATAACACAAAACTTTGTTTTTAATTTTTTTTATTACCGAAATCATAATCCAAATTTTTAAAAATTTCTCGTTGGGATTCTACGATGCGTTCAGCTGTATGATTAAGGAGTTTTTGAAGCGAAACTTCAGCTAATGAATCCGATATTTTTATTGTTTGAAGTTCTGGATAACATTCTTGTTTCGCTTTAAGAACTTTTACATAGCTTGGAAAAACATCGACTTCAGTTTTTTGGTTCACCAAGTTCCTAATGACTTGGTACTGATGTTTTGACAATTTTGCCTCAACCAAAAGCTTCAAAGCATCATTTGAATCAAGTTGTTTAATTTGAATATTTTCTTTGGACTGGCATTTTTTTAAAGCACAAGCGATATCTTCATCGACGACGTCAACGATCTCTGCAATTCGTCTCCTCTTCGTTCTACATGAGCTTTCCAAAAATGGCTTTTTTAGTCTGCCTTGACGTGTTTGCGAATTATTCTCATCTGCTCGGTCTTGTACAGAACTAAAATCTTTCCGAACTCAAGCCAAGCACTGTTTTTAGATAAAAGTATGTTTTTTTTTTTTTTGAGCAAGACTCCCACCTTCTTTGAAAGGATTTACATAGGTTACTTATCTCCTTTTTTGCTTCTAAATCTTCGATTTTATAAATTTGTTTAAAAATTGTCCATGTTTCGTTAGCTCTTGCAGCACTGACACCTTTCTTCACCGAATGCCAAATGTTAAAAATATCGATTCGCTTGATCATATTGCTTCAACTTCAATCTAAAAAAAAAGTGTTTTGCTTCGGGTCAAAAATTTAATATTTGCGCCAATCTGCGCTCAAAAAGCCATATATATTCTGAAAGAAGAAAAATAGCTCTAAATTTTGATGTATAAATTATAACCGGCAATTATCGGCATTTGATGTTTTTTTTTTCCTTAGAAAAACACGAAAAATGAAAAAAAAAAAAAAAAAACACACAAATCATGCCCCAGTTCCAATGTAGGTCAAAACAAAAAAAAATCTTCAGAAAACCATTTAAATCCCTTCATTATATATTGTTTTATTATTCACATCACCTTTTTTCCAAAACTAACTTTAAACAATCTACTAAACTTGATTTATTCTAAGTCGTATTTTCAGATTTTTTAAACTGCGAAAAACATTCAACTTCGTGATGCGATTGACAACCAACAACTAATTTTTAATGAGAAATCTTAACTGTCACTTAACTGTCCCATTATCAGAGATAATTACTACATTAAAAAAAAAAAAAAACAATTTGATTAACCTTAAAATTTTGACTTTTGACCTATGGTAGGAACCACTGTGCGTTGTGAGACCTCACAAGTCACAACCTCTTGTGAGGTTGATTTCTTGTGAGGTTGTTGTGATTCGAGAACATTTTCGATATTCTGAGACAAAACTCACAAGAAACTTCACAAAACAACTCACAGCGAGGTGAATTTTGTATTGTGATTTCTAAGGTCTGAATTTCTGTTGAACGCCACATTGAACTCATCGACAACGAAAATGATTTTGAGTCACATATAGACGCTGATTACACGATTCGTTTTTTCGTTCGTTTCGTCTTTCGTCTTTTTGACAGGCACGTATCCTCGTGATTACATGATTCTTTTTTACATTCGTGAAGGCTCTTTCGTTATTTTGACGTTCAGAAACTTTGCGGTGGATTTATTGGAAAATAAACAGATGTAATAATTAAAAATGTTTTTTAATCACTTCTTATTCATATCTACAGCTTATTTAAGTGTGAAAAATTGTTTTACAGCTCAAAATTAAAAGTTTATAAGTTCTTCGCACAATGCTCTGATTTGAGGGATGGGCGATTAAATTTTTCGATTAAAATCGGTGGGAAAATTTATCGAACATGAAACATCGATGTTTTCAAAATCGATGTATTTCTTTTTTTTTCTATTTTGATAGCCAAATACGTTATAATATGTAAATTTACATCAAAACGTGTTTTTGATTTAGGGCCGTTTGTTCATAGTAGGTTAAATCTGTAATAAAGGTTCCGACTCTGGTTCTGATGATTAAAATTTCAGATTAAGGATTCATTTAATCGATTTTCTCCTCTAAGAAATTCCATTAAAATGATCTGTGGCTACGTTCTGTAACTCACATCGATAAAATTAGTCGAGAAATGTTGGAAATTGAAACACATGAGTTTTAATTTATTTTTTAACGTTTCTCGACCAATGTTATCGATGTGGGAATTATAAAACTTGCACTGTACGATATTTGGAGCAAATCGGTCCACCTGATGAACCTCTGTCTCAAATGACCTCGTATAGTGCAAAGAGCGTAGAAATCAACGGTAAAACTACTTTTTTAGACTTCTCCATGTTTACACGAAACCAATATTTGCCCTATAGAAAATGTAAAAAGAAACAAAAATTTCCACCCTACATATTGTTTTATCAAGTAAATTTTTAAATTTACTTGGTGTGAACATTTTATCGGGATTAAATCTTAAATGACCACATGAATTCTTAATTTTAAAAACGAAAATTATACACAAAGAGAATTACTGTTTATAAAATGAGTACAGAAGAAATGAGAAAGGAAAGTAGATATTAACATGTGCCTACGTTCTGTAACTCTCGCATCGATAAAATCAGTCGAGAAACTATAAAAATTGAAACTTTTCAACGTTGCTCGATCAATTTTATCAATGCGAGAGTTACAGAACGTAGGCAATGATTTGGAATACTTTATTTGTAACTAGTTATTACCCACTACCTTTGCTGAGACCCCGCAAACCCCTTGTTGCATGAAAAGTATTCATATTCTTTTCCTATGAAATAATCGATTTCCAAAATCCTTCCAGCCAAAAAAGTGCAAAAAAATGTACTTTCACATTTAATATTTATAAGAATGATGTTTTTTGTAGAAAGCACACATATCTGAAGTTGCTTTCTTTGCATTTTAGTTACATATACCATTTTATTTGCATTTTTGTAATTTTCTGTAGTCGATGTATTTAATCTTAAAATCGATATCTGAAATCGATGATTTTTCTCTCAACTACGATTTTTGCTGACATCTGCCTATCGCTCATCTCTACCCTGTTGTCAAACCATAAACGTCAATGTTCAACCAGAAAAAATCTTCAAATTTTCATTCCTGCTTTCGTTACTTCATTCCCCCTACATTTCTACGCCCCTCACCCAAGCTGTCAAAAGCACGAAAGACGAAACGAACGAAAAAAAGACTCGTGTAATCAGCGTCATACTCATTGATCTCTATGACGCTGATTACACGAGTCTTTTTTTCTTTCGTTTCGTCTTTCGTGCTTTTGACAGCTTGGGTGAGGGGTATAGAAATGTAGGGGGAATGAAGTAACGAAAGCAGGAATGAAAATTTGAAGATTTTTTCTGGTTGAACATTGACGTTTATGGTTTGACAACAGGGTAGAGATGAGCGATAGGCAGATGTCAGCAAAAATCGTAGTTGAGAGAAAAAACATCGATTTCAGATATCGATTTTAAGATTAAATACATCGATTACAGAAAATTACAAAAATGCAAATAAAATGGTATATGTAACTAAAATGCAAAGAAAGCAACTTCAAATATGTGTGCTTTCTAAAAAAAAACATCATTCTTATAAATATTAAATGTGAAAGTACATTTTTTATTTCATGGGAAAGGAACATGAATACTTTTCATACTACAAGGGGTTTGCGGGGTCTCAGCAAAGGTAGTGGGTAATAACTAGTTAAAATAAAGTATTCCAAATCATTGCCTACGTTCTGTAACTCTCGCATTGATCAAATTGATCGAGAAACGTTGAAAAGTTTCAATTTTCATAGTTTCTCGACTGATT
The DNA here is from genome assembly GCA_951394125.1 of Epistrophe eligans. Lineage (NCBI taxonomy): Eukaryota > Metazoa > Arthropoda > Insecta > Diptera > Syrphidae > Epistrophe > Epistrophe eligans. The sequence continues at coordinate 59,365,417 of OX596028.1, forward strand.
TTATCGATGCGAGAGTTACAGAACGTAGGCACATGTTAATATCTACTTACCTTTCTCATTTTGTATAGTTTTCGTTTTTAAAATTAAGAATTCATGTGGTCATTTAAGTTTTAATCCCGATACATAAATGGTCTTATTTATAAACGTTGTCTAACTTTAGACAACTGTCCAACTTTGGAAAATGTGTTCAAAAACCTTGTATATTGTTATCTTATAGCTGCCTAACTTAGACACAAGAGTAGATTATCTTAACCGTGAATAATGTGGTATTTATTTTTATTAAATAAAGCATATTTCCACCAATTTGAAAATAGTTAGACAGTGTCTAAGTAGACAAAAATCTAATAAATACGACGGAAAATGTTCACACCAAGTAAATTTAAAAATGTACTTGATTAAACAATATGTAGGGTGTAAATTTTTGTTTCTTTTTACATTTTCTATAGGGCAAGTATTGGTTTCGTGTAAACATGAAGAAGTCTAAAAAAGTAGTTTTACCATACCGTCCGTTGATATCTACGCTCTTTGCACTATACGAAGTCCATTGAGACAGAGGTTAAACAGGTGGACCGATTTGCTCCAAATATCGTACAGAGAAACGTTGAGAAATAAATTAAAACTCATAATGTGTTTCAATTTCCATCATTTCTCGACTAATTTTATCGATGTGAGTTACAGAACGTAGCCACAGATCATTTTAATGGAATTTCTTAGAGTAGAAAATCGATTAAATGAATCCTTAAATCTGAAATTTTAATCATCAGAACCAGAGTCCGAACCTTTATTTCAGATTTAACCTACTATGAACAAACGGCCCTAAATCAAAAACACGTTTTGATGTAAATTAACATATTATAACGTATTTGGCTATCAAAATAGAAAAAAAAAAGAAATACATCGATTTTGAAAAACATCGATGTTTCAGCCTCGATAAATTTTCCCACCGATTTTAAAATCGAAAAATTTAATCGCCCATCCCTCAAATCAGAGCATTGTGCGAAGAACTTATAAACTTTTAATTTCAAGCTGTAAAACAATTTTTCACACTTAAATAAGCTGCAGATATGAATAAGAAGTGATTAAAAAACATTTTTAATTATTACTTCTGTTTATTTTCCAATAAATCCACCGCAAAGTTTCTGAACGTCAAAATAACGAAAGAGTCTTCACGAATGTAAAAAAGAACCATGTAATCACGACGATACGTGCCTGTCAAAAAGACGAAAGACGAAACGAACGAAAAAACGAATCGTGTAATCAGCGTCTATAATACACTGGGTAGCGTATCCCATGGACGAATGATGTATATATGGACTGCTAGTCTAATGTCAGTTTCATACAATAATAAATTGTCAAAAGAAGTCGCCAAAATTAGAGACCGCGATGCTAGCTCCCAGCACGCCACTTCAGGAAAAAAATTGAATATTACAATTTTTTACATAGAAGCTCGCGACATTTGTTTTTAAAAATTCAAAAAGTCGCATTTACCAAAAAACCAAACCAGAAATTTTTAAATTCCATGCATAGAAATGTGCGACATCTAATGGTATGTTGCCTCTTATATTTTGTTCAGTGTTTATTCAGTGACAGTGATGCCAGGCGAGATTTTTAAAATCCCATCTGAATCGCAAAAAAAAATCCCACCACTTTGTACTGGAGGAAAAAAAAAAACCACCATATATTAAAATAAAATATTATGAAAAAAAAGTTTCTATGAAAATGCGAAATGTAAATAAATAACACCTACCATGAGTTTTAATGTGAATGACTTAAAAGTCGTAGTTTCAACAAGAAAGTAACATATGTTTTCAACGATTTTTTAGCGTTTTTTTGGTTACAAAATTAAATAGATCAAATATATTTTTGCGACTGAATAATCACGCGATTGAAATGCCAGTGTGTTCTAGCCTTATTATTTGACAAACAAATTACAAATTTACAAATTTATTTGCAGCAAATGGGTTCATTCATTAAAAGTATTTTATATTTTAAAAATCGCATGACTGAAAACCACAAACAAATGAAAATCCGAGCGTTAAATACATGACAATTTACATCTTAAAATTCAGATTTCTGAATTTTTCTGGCTTTTGCTTGGGCAGCTGTCATAAAAAGTTAGATGACTTATGAATTCATCTGACAGCTGACCAATCACTAGCTTGAAAAATACTGAAATCTGAATTTTCAGATGTAAATTGTCATGTATTGAACGCGCAGAATCTTTAATTACAAAACACACTCTAATAGACACTGTCAGCGCAATAAAGCACCGCCCAGTGTGAGGCCAAATTTTGTTTTAAGTTATAAATGTAAGGCAATTAAACAAAATTTGAGGGAAATGGGAGGGTAGGTAAAGTAAATTGCTATTATAGTTAAAATATATTTTTCCCTCATAAAAAGCACTTAGAATATTTTCTCACCATTATTCCCACCAAACTGATTTTTTCCCACCATTTTCGTTTCAAAAACCACCAATCTGGGAACACCATTCTTTGTACAAATGTCAAAATTGAAGTTTCATCTTTTGTCCGCTAGTTGCAGTGTTGAGGGCTAGAGTCGCAAAATAGGTGACTTCATTTGAACAATTGTTATACTTAGGCTGCCTGTTTTGCTTGTATAGCAGTAGAACTGTAAAACATATTAACTACGACATTAGGCGCATTACTTTATCTACTGCAAAGTACTTCTGGCTGCAGTCAACTACTTCTACTCTGTGGTCAAAGTACTTCAAAGCACATAAATAATGTATTAACGAAGTATGTAAATCCACGCAAGAAAGCGACACTATCAATAAGAAGAATTTACTTAATAAATTATTGTTGCTGATGTTTCTCTTATCTAAAATAAAATACAAATACAAACAACAAAAATTACATATACTTTAAGATTAGATTTTTTTGGAAAAAATATAATTATAGCAACAAAATTTTCCCGATAGCTTTATTTATTCTAAATAAATTGAATAAATGGCTGAAAATTCTTACCTTTCCGTTTTATTTTGTTTGGTCAGTATCAATTGGCGCGTTCAGAAAAATGAGATCTCAGAGATTTTTTTCACCCAGAGGTGAGCAAGTGAATCCAAAATTTTGTTTCCTCAGAGTTTTGATAATAAACTCAGAAATTTTGCTTAGGAATCCTGTTCATGTAACAAAGATTGTTGAGATCTCCGAGATCTCATTTTCCTGATCACGCGTAATTTGCACGCCAGTCCTTAAAATCCTTTTTTTTTGTGCTCGGCAGATGTCAAATCTTGAAGCTGCCTTCGACAATGTCATCTTCAATTGGAGTCAAATGAACTGTTATACTTTGTAGGGAATACACACTGATCTCTATAATACACTGGATAGCGTATCTATACAAAATAGGTGACTCTATTTGAACAAATGTTATACTTGAAGCTGCGTTTTTTTGTATAAATGTATAACATATTAACTACGACATTAGGCGCGTTCCTTTATCTACTGCAAAGAGATCATAGAGATTATAGAGATCAGTGGGAATACACTATCCAGTGTATTATAGAGATCAATGATATGTATGTATCTGATCAGGTATCCAGTATATTTATAGAGTGGGCAGTAGATTCTGGACCCTGTTTAGATTGGGAAGATTGAGACCGACCTGGTGAGTCTCATCGTGTTTACATTAGAAACTTTGAGGCGTCTCAAAATACATTGAAACAACAATTTGACATTTCGCACATTAAAACCAACAAATGGGACTCATGAGTCCGGTTTTTATGTTTTCTTCGCGCGAGAATCCTCACCCTACACTTCTCTGGCCTATCAACTCAAACTTCCCAATCTAAACAGCGTCGTAGAAATCAGTGATAGTATGTTATTATAAAAAACGCACACTTTTGCAATCTTATTGGTCTTCCTACACATACCTATGCAATCTTATACATCAACTGAATTCTCAGCTTGTTGGTAAATAGCAAAAAAAAGCAAAAGATTGGTATTGTATCTTTATTTGGTTATTGAAAACAACTTCTATCAGAGATTATGAATTATAAAGAATCTTTCGTACATTTCCACCCTCCAAAACCCATTTGTTTACATTTTTGTTTTTGTAATTACATCTTGTGTCGATGTGAATTGCAACAACAATTTATGCGGTGGTGAATTCATATTTTTGCACTAGTGTGCGTTTAAACATTGACACTAGTGAAAAAATATGAACTCACCACCGTCTGCCAGCTTGTAGGCAAACCAGAATGACAGCTGAACTTTCCAATCTTTATAATTCATAATCTCTGACATCTATAAAAAAAATCTTGTCAGCACCCAACCGGATTGCGAAACTTTATCAGTACAGATTATATTATATTAGGTTTGTTTGGTAACGTTAAATTTCTTGCGAATCTATTTTTTTTATTTTTTTACAATTTGCCGTCAAAATTTATACGAAAAAAAATTCACTTGTTACTAAAATTAATTTGATAATTGCTACCAAAGCAAAATACAATTATAATACAGCATTTTAAAACAAACACAAATTAAATACTTATACGAAAATTACAGCAATACGACTTCTTCGCTGCCTTCTTGTACCAATTAACTTTTCTGTGATATAATAAATAGGTCCAAATAATGTCACAAATTCCTAAAGCTGGTGGAAGCCTGGCAAATAGGTTTTTCAATAATCTTAAAAGCAAAGAATTTCGGGATTATCTTATGAGGTTTGTATTGAATTAGATCGAATATAATATATCTGACCAATGTTCTTTCTCACCTTGTTACAGCACACACTTTTGGGGACCTGTCGCCAACTGGGGAATACCAATTGCTGCAATTGCTGATTTCAAAAAAGACCCTAAGTTCATTAGCCCAACGATGACTGTGGGTGAGTTTCGTTTTGTGCTTTATTTATTTTTATTCGTAAAAGGATAAGACCTAATGCGGATACACGAATGACGAAACTATAAAAGAAATAAAAATATAGGAAAGAAATTTCGTGAACGCATTGCAGTGACGATAAAGAAATACTTACCTAAAATATGGCGGACTCACTAAATTTCCAAATCTTTTTGAAGTAGCTTAGCAAAACTAAACTCATAAGTTCTGTTTTAAACTTGAAATTTCTTACAAATTTTTAAATTTTGATGTCAAAGTCCATATATACCTAGTTTGGTTAAAATTTTAAAAATAAGTTCAAATTAGTAAAGAAAAGCATATTTCAAAATAGCTTTTAACGGCCTTGTCCATAAAAATTTTGTTTCGCCTAGGCGATTTCACTTGGACTCATAATTACTAATGAGGGCCTTGTCAATACGCAATCTTTGTTAAGTTCAGTTCATCTTGCATAGATTTAATGACGAATATCTAGTGTGAACTAATATATCCAACAAGTCTAGAATGCCTAATCATTAAATTGGAAGTTTTGGTTTTTGCCCGTGGCCTGGCTTTTTTTAAATACAATTTTTGACTAATAGGAACAAAACTTGTGAAAAGAAATGATGTATGTAACTAGTACTTAATGAACGCCTTTTTTAAAGTATTAGTACTACATGTTAAGGGTATTCATGCAACTTCGTAAGTTAACAAACTGTGTAAGATGATAAGTTTACACAAACGTTTTTTTTTTTAATTCATTTGATTAAATGCTGTGTAATTGAATCAGCTGTTCGTTAAAGGTCAAATACTAATTTTTAAAATATGTATACAAATAAGAGTGTTCAGGTTTTGAACATTCCAAACCAACTTGAAATTGGAGCCGAAGTTTAGAAATGAAAAAAAATTTAAGATACACCACAAAAGTCACGTTTTTTTTTTTTTTTAAGTCCGACGGAAATTTGATGAGAAAACGATTTCGGGTCTAAAGCTAAGTACAGACGATTGTCAGATCTGTCAGTGAAAAAACTGTCCCAAATGTCTTACAATCGTCTGAACACACAATTTTGTCTGTCAATATATTGTCAGACCATTGACAGTTCTGACAATATTGTAAGATCTGACAATCGTCTGTAATTAGCTTAAATGTAGAACTATTATGGTTACACACTTACAGCAGTGATCAAACGAAAATGAGCGAAGAGGTCCTAATTAATTTTTTTTTTTGTATAACTTACGTTTTTATTCACAACTTTTATCGCCAACTAATCTCAATCACTGATCTCTATAATATACTGGATAGTGTATCCATACAAAATACTTGACTCTTTTTGAAGAATTTTAGAACAGTTGTAAGGAGCATTTACATTTTTGAACTGTTCTACAGTATAACATAACAAAACATAATTGCCAAATTTATCTCATAACCTCAAAATTTATTTGTGTATTGTACAATCCTTAACATGTTTTTTTTGTTTTTTAATTATTTCTATCAGATGATAAGGATTTGGTATTGACAAGTTATACAATTATGAGAGTTGTTCAATTAAGCCTTAACTACATTGGACAACAAAAATGAAAAAGTACAAAAGTGAAAATTTTCAAACTCATTTTGGGGTAGCGTTTCTGACTGGTAAATTTATAAAAATGATGCAGAAAGTTTAAATTTCGGTTTAAAAAAAAAATTGTATATTCTTTTTCACAAAATAACTGCGGACAAAAATATTTTTAAGCCTTAAGTAAAAACGCCTATAGAAAATGTAAAAAGAAACAAACATAGTTTCATAGTTGCCACTCAACTGGAAAGTCAAGGAGAGTCAGGGAACGAAAATTTGGTCAGGGAAAGTCAGGGAATTTCAAAATCGGTCAGGGAAAAAAATTTCAGCAGAGATTATTTTTATAATGAAATAAATTAAATAAATATTTCGTTGAACTTTTCCCACATTTTTGGGCCAAAAACTATGTGCATTTAGCGAGTTCATTATATACTGCCATTGGATTTGTGCATAGATTGAATGGTAAGAAGGTTTATATGGACTTCCTTTCAACCAAAGATTCTGTTTAGAAAAAGAATCGAATTTTTTTTACATTTCTAAAATCTCAAATATAATTTCGCTGTGTTTTGATTGCAGCGAATTTTAATTTCAGTGATTATGTATTTTAATTATATATGTACATTAAATATTTGTGCGCTCTTTTTAAATTAAAAAAAAATACATTTGGCGATAATAACAATGGCGCAAAATTTTAAACGATTTAGTAAAATGTTAAAGCCATTTTAGTAAGTTGCTAAGTTAAAAAGAAGATTTAGCTAATTTTAAACGATTTTAGCAACTTACTATCTCTTAACATTTTACTAAAGTTAAAATCGCAAAATGGCTACTTTAACTTTTAGTAACTTGCTAAATCCATATGAAATCTGTCATTTTCTTCGAAAAAAAAATTGTTGGCAAAGAGTTAAATTGTGTTTTTTTTTTATGATTCGTGTGCTAATTGTTTTTCAAAGTAAATAAAATAAAGTAAAATGTTTTCGGAAGACATCAAGTGTTACCGAAGCTAATGGAGGATCTGATTCCAAAAAGGTATCAACCATCCCTGTACAGTTTATGGTTGGTCAGGTACACTCCAAAATGATTTAAATTTTTCTTCATGATGGCCAAAATTAAGAAAATTGAAAAAGGTTTTGGAGTGTACCTGGCCAATGGTAAATCAAATTATTAGGTCCGTTCCCTAGGTTTAGGTATGTTTACTTTGTTTTTCTTTCACGAAATGTCATTGTTTGGACGTGTTTAGATGCACCATTTTTAATAAAAGGGAGTTAGTATTTTATTAGTTAGTAAAGATTTTTAAAATCCCATCTGAACCGCAAAAAAAAATCGCACTGTACTGGAGGAAAAAACCACCATATATTTTCTGCCATCAATATTAGGTACCAAAATAAAATGTTATGAAAAAATGCTACTATGGAAATGCGAAATGTGAATAAATGTGAATAAATATAGAAGGTTTGAATGAAACAACAACAATTGGGTGGGCTACCACCAAGATTTAGGCTGGAGTTATAGCTATTTCACGACTGCCAGGCCGATCATCAGACTCCTTTAACGAATTGTTGACTTATAAATCGAGTACGGAGAAAAAGAAAGAAACCGAATGTACAACAACAACTTGTGTGTGGCTAGTAAAAATGCTGGTTTCAAATGCATTTGTCAAACAACAAAACCTTAATTGGGACGAACTTGATCAGGTGGCCTCGGTAGCGCAATGCGTAGTGCATTGGCTCTGAGTGAGCTTGGTCCAGGTTCGATCCCCAGCTGGGGCAAAAAGTTTTTCAAATAAAATTGAACAATGACCAAGCACCACTAAAGGAGTCTGATGATCGGCCTGGCAGTCGTGAAATAGCTATAACTCCAGCCTAAATCTTGGTGGTAGCCCACCCAATTGTTGTTGTTTCATTCAAACCTTCAATATTAATATGATGGTGCGAAAGCTTGGCAGCCTAACTGCAAGTGTGTTATCACACAAAAAAAACCCTTGTGAATAAATATAGCTACCTACCATGAGTTTTAATGTGAATGACTTAAAAATCGTAGTTGCAATAAGAAATTAACATATGTTTTCAACGATTTTTAGAGTTTTTTTTGGTTACAAAATTAAATAGATCAAATATATGTTTGCGACCAAATAGTCGCGCGATGGAAATGTCAGTGCGTTCTAGCCTTATTATTTGACAAACAAATTGTCAACAAATAATTTTTTTTAATGTTTCTATTTATTTGCAGTAAATGCGTTCATTCATTAGGAGTATTTTGTATTTTAAGTAAAAATTGCATGACTGAAAGACACAATTATTACATTCATAGCAAAAATGTGATCGCGATTTTTTAATTGAAACGAATGAAAATGCGAGCGCTCAATACATGACAATTTACATCTTAAAATTCAGATTTCTGAATTTTTCTGGCTTTTGCTTGGGCAGCTGTCATAAAAAGTTAGATGACTTATGAAGTCATCTGATAGCTGACCAATCACTAGCTTCAAAAATTCTGAAATCTGAATTTTCAGATGTAAATTGTCATATCTTGAACGCGCAGAATCTTAAGTTTGTTTCTAGCTTTACTTACAAAACACACTCTAATAAACACCGTCAGCGCAATAAAGCACCGTCCAGTGTGAGGACAAGTTGTTAGACCTAGGTTCCCTTGTCTAAATCAAATTTTAGAGATAAGAAATGTTTTTCTTAGGGATAAGTTATTTGTTTTTAGGTAGATACAAGCCAAGGAGGATGATTGCTGTTGCAGTTTAGTAAACAGAAAACTTTAAACAGTTTGGTTTTTTGTTTGTATAAAGAAGAACGAAGGATTGTTTCTCTCTGCTTGTTTGACAGGTTTTATATATCGTTGATGGCCAGGCCAAATTTCTTTTTTTAGTTATAAATGTAAGGTAATAAAACAAAATTTTAGGAAAATGGGAGGGTAGGTAAAGTAAGTTGCCATTATGATTAAAATATATTTTTCCCTCCTAAAAAGCGCTTAGAATATTTTCTCACCATTATTCCCACCAAATTGATTTTTTCCACCATTTTGATTTCAAAAACCACTAATCTGGGAACACTGTTCTTTGTACAAAATGTCAAAATTGAAGTTTCATCTTTTATCCGCTAGTTGCAGTTGAGTGTTGAGGGCTAGTGTCGCCAAAAATGACTGAGAATAAAATGGAACCAGCTTGAGATGGGCTATGGGCAACTAGCAGTCCATATATAATACGTCCATGGTTTCGGCGATTAGAATTATTGTAAGAATGTTGTTGAAAGTTCAATAAGCTTGAATTCCCCTATCGTGTCATCTAACACCAAATTTGTAAAAGTAAGCAAAGTAACAGTCAGTTTTGTTTTTAGCAGCGTGACACTCTTGAGGCAATGAAAAAGAAATAAATACTGCAATTTCAACATCATTTGCTTTTGAATTTTCAGAGTAATAATTTTAAATGTAAGCTTATTTTTAAATGATTAAATCAATATCATTGAACTTTTCATTAATTTATTCTATGATGTAAATATTGCATTTTGTTTAATTTTTTAGCTTTAACACTCTATTCGGCAATTTTTATGAGATTCGCTTGGAAGGTGCAGCCAAGAAACATGCTGCTGTTTGCATGTCATGCTACAAATTTCACTGCTCAAAATATTCAAGGCGTACGGTGCATCAAACACACAATTTCTAAAAAATTATCTGATCAATAAATGAATTTGACTACTTGGAGTGCAGCACAATCTCGTGTTGCAATATCATACGGATAGCTGAAAATACCGAGTCGGGCGATAAAAATATTTGAAATTTTATGAATATATTTTAATAAATTATTTTTGTTACTAAATAAATATAGCACATAATTTGTCAATTGAAATCGAATTTAATGTTGGGAAAATAAATTGATTATAGCTTACGGTATTTTTAATGCCTACCAAATAATTTTACTATTGTGAATAAAGATATGTATATGCTTTTGACTGTTATGCAGAAGTTCTTTTTTTTAAAGAATCATCATCATCTAAAATCTATATTATGTAAAATTAAAAAAAATTATTGCCATTTAATTATTTTTCGATAAAGATGAGAAGTTGAACGATGTTGGTGCTTTTGTTGTTCCGATACTAGTTTTGAATAAAACTTCCGATTATCAAATGTTGAATTTTTTGAAAACAAATTGAAGCCCTGAAAAAACCTTAGAGCTTCGAGTTGTGCTGAAAATTTTAAAAGTTGCGACAATGTTAAACTTCTGTGTACCGGTTCAGTTTTGAAAATGACTTCTACTAAGACCTCCAAAATAAACTTCATCGCTTATCTTAAAGAAAAATAGATAACCATGTGCGTCTAAAATGGGTAAGATTTCAATACACAGAAGGAAGAACTGAGGGCAAAAATATATTTCTTTGAGAACATACATACGAAAAGATAATAGGATGATACAAAAGTATACGGTACCTCTACTGCATAAGAAGCCATATATGGCTTTTGCTTTTTAAACTCCGACTACTCGAATTTCGCAACTGCCACAGGAAAAAGCATATTCAAATAATGCATATGCAATGTCAAAGATCATATGATCATCATATATATATATATATACATACATACATATTCAGCCCTATCAAGAATTCCATCGTAATCGGAAACAACAAGTCTTATTATATCCGGCACCATAGTTATAATCAAAAATTGTATCTTATCATTAAGTCAGTTCTATTTCACACTTCAAATAAAGAGGTTCATTAGTTGTCCATAGTGGTCATTCTTCCATGTTGGAGAAGAAATATATTTGTTTCATTACCAAAGTAACTGGCACAGTATCGGAAAAAAAGACAATAATTTCACTCGTACTACCAGAAATTGAGTTAATTAAAATACCCCAAAGGAAAAAACCATTCTCTGGAGAAGGGCCCAGCGACGTCGCATCATTCATATGTGACGTTGATATAAACCTTCAATATTTCTTACCAGCCACAATTGTGGAATTCGCAATACTTGATCCGCAGTGATTTGGAGTATAGTGTGCTCTCTTCTTTTCACAACAAATGAGAAAAGAGAAGAGAGAACCCTACGCTGCGAATCACTGCCGATCAAGTATTGCGGATTCCATAATCGACATGAGTAATTCTATGCAAAAAGCATATAAACTATTAAATACAATCATATAAAAATTCGAATCCTCAAAACCGTATACATTGTCAATATACAGATTAGTATGAAAAATCGCAATTCAGCAATTCAGTTTTTCTGTGCGCCCGAAGAATTCTCTGGGTTTAGCTTAGCACGCAGAGGATTAGTTGTTGTTGTATTTAACATGGTGATTGTTTAGCACCGACGTCGTTTTCTTTTGTCCAATTTCCTTGGACTTGCAAAAAACACGCCCAATGTATCAAAAGGCAAAAATAAATTGTATCGAACTGTTCTTTTTAATTTTTTTCAACATATTATTAAGTTTAAAGAATAACACGTTTTAATCAAAGAAAAAAAAATAACACTCATATTTTGTTAGAAAAATAATAAATAAATACAAATTCAATTTCCTAAGAATAAAAGAAAATAACAAACATAAATACATAAACATAAATACTATTTCAATACAACTTATCTCATTCCAGATGTTCTTCTGGTTTGAGAGAATTATTTTCCTTAAAATTATTCTATCTTAAAACTGTGACAAGAATTATTTTTAATTAAATCCTTTGTTTCTTTTTAATCAGCACATGTTTCTACTTGCAAGCGATTTGTACATTTTGTTTTAATATTTTGAAATGGAAATTTGCTGATAAATGTGCGATTGATAATATCTACACCTTATGCAATTCTGTATACGTTCCAGCCCAGAATTCAGATATGTTTTAATTTTTTACCTCTTCGTAATAAACAAGTGCTCTAAATTCATTATTAATTAAGTTCTATATTTATTTTTCATTAGGAAAATAACTTATAATAATTGAAACCAAGGAAGCAAATTCACCAGAAACTACTAAATTTTGCGAAAAGTATTTTAAAGATTTGAGAGAATCATTATCAAAATCAATCCTTTTTCTTAAGCCTTCTAAAAAAGATATATACATATGTCTTAAAATTTAAAATACCTGTATCATTTATTTCTTTTGATAAATAAAAAAGTTCAGCCTCGGTACCATAGTAAACATTTTGTAAAGGGATTTGATTTTCTTTTAAATCAATAGAATTTATTTTTTTTTGTCAAATGCTTCTTTAAACATAAAATTTCGACAAAAACTTTTGAAGAAAAATTCGATACACTCTATATTTTTTGGTCATTCTTGAAAGTAGAATATGAAGTCTTGCATTGCATTTCAATATTAATGTCGTTGATAATTTAAGTACGTATGATAAAAATATGAAATTAAGTTTTATGAGATCATCATCTCCAAAAGCTCCAAAGTCACCTTAGCCAAAGTAACATCTCAATGTTTATCCGGTCAATCACAGCCTATTTAATAAATAATAAAACTGTACGGGTTTTATTATAGAAACAAAAATTGGATCATATATATAAATATAGCTACCTACCATGAGTTTTAATGTGAATGACTTAAAAATCGTAGTTGCAATAAGAAATTAACATATGTTTTCAACGATTTTTAGAGTTTTTTTTGGTTACAAAATTAAATAGATCAAATATATGTTTGCGACCAAATAGTCGCGCGATGGAAATGTCAGTGCGTTCTAGCCTTATTATTTGACAAACAAATTGTCAACAAATAATTTTTTTTAATGTTTCTATTTATTTGCAGTAAATGCGTTCATTCATTAGGAGTATTTTGTATTTTAAGTAAAAATTGCATGACTGAAAGACACAATTATTACATTCATAGCAAAAATGTGATCGCGATTTTTTAATTGAAACGAATGAAAATGCGAGCGCTCAATACATGACAATTTACATCTTAAAATTCAGATTTCTGAATTTTTCTGGCTTTTGCTTGGGCAGCTGTCATAAAAAGTTAGATGACTTATGAAGTCATCTGATAGCTGACCAATCACTAGCTTCAAAAATTCTGAAATCTGAATTTTCAGATGTAAATTGTCATATCTTGAACGCGCAGAATCTTAAGTTTGTTTCTAGCTTTACTTACAAAACACACTCTAATAAACACCGTCAGCGCAATAAAGCACCGTCCAGTGTGAGGACAAGTTGTTAGACCTAGGTTCCCTTGTCTAAATCAAATTTTAGAGATAAGAAATGTTTTTCTTAGGGATAAGTTATTTGTTTTTAGGTAGATACAAGCCAAGGAGGATGATTGCTGTTGCAGTTTAGTAAACAGAAAACTTTAAACAATTTGGTTTTTTGTTTGTATAAAGAAGAACGAAGGATTGTTTCTCTCTGCTTGTTTGACAGGTTTTATATATCGTTGATGGCCAGGCCAAATTTCTTTTTTTAGTTATAAATGTAAGGTAATAAAACAAAATTTTAGGAAAATGGGAGGGTAGGTAAAGTAAGTTGCCATTATGATTAAAATATATTTTTCCCTCCTAAAAAGCGCTTAGAATATTTTCTCACCATTATTCCCACCAAATTGATTTTTTCCACCATTTTGATTTCAAAAACCACTAATCTGGGAACACTGTTCTTTGTACAAAATGTCAAAATTGAAGTTTCATCTTTTATCCGCTAGTTGCAGTTGAGTGTTGAGGGCTAGTGTCGCCAAAAATGACTGAGAATAAAATGGAACCAGCTTGAGATGGGCTATGGGCAACTAGCAGTCCATATATAATACGTCCATGGTTTCGGCGATTAGAATTATTGTAAGAATGTTGTTGAAAGTTCAATAAGCTTGAATTCCCCTATCGTGTCATCTAACACCAAATTTGTAAAAGTAAGCAAAGTAACAGTCAGTTTTGTTTTTAGCAGCGTGACACTCTTGAGGCAATGAAAAAGAAATAAATACTGCAATTTCAACATCATTTGCTTTTGAATTTTCAGAGTAATAATTTTAAATGTAAGCTTATTTTTAAATGATTAAATCAATATCATTGAACTTTTCATTAATTTATTCTATGATGTAAATATTGCATTTTGTTTAATTTTTTAGCTTTAACACTCTATTCGGCAATTTTTATGAGATTCGCTTGGAAGGTGCAGCCAAGAAACATGCTGCTGTTTGCATGTCATGCTACAAATTTCACTGCTCAAAATATTCAAGGCGTACGGTGCATCAAACACACAATTTCTAAAAAATTATCTGATCAATAAATGAATTTGACTACTTGGAGTGCAGCACAATCTCGTGTTGCAATATCATACGGATAGCTGAAAATACCGAGTCGGGCGATAAAAATATTTGAAATTTTATGAATATATTTTAATAAATTATTTTTGTTACTAAATAAATATAGCACATAATTTGTCAATTGAAATCGAATTTAATGTTGGGAAAATAAATTGATTATAGCTTACGGTATTTTTAATGCCTACCAAATAATTTTACTATTGTGAATAAAGATATGTATATGCTTTTGACTGTTATGCAGAAGTTCTTTTTTTTAAAGAATCATCATCATCTAAAATCTATATTATGTAAAATTAAAAAAAATTATTGCCATTTAATTATTTTTCGATAAAGATGAGAAGTTGAACGATGTTGGTGCTTTTGTTGTTCCGATACTAGTTTTGAATAAAACTTCCGATTATCAAATGTTGAATTTTTTGAAAACAAATTGAAGCCCTGAAAAAACCTTAGAGCTTCGAGTTGTGCTGAAAATTTTAAAAGTTGCGACAATGTTAAACTTCTGTGTACCGGTTCAGTTTTGAAAATGACTTCTACTAAGACCTCCAAAATAAACTTCATCGCTTATCTTAAAGAAAAATAGATAACCATGTGCGTCTAAAATGGGTAAGATTTCAATACACAGAAGGAAGAACTGAGGGCAAAAATATATTTCTTTGAGAACATACATACGAAAAGATAATAGGATGATACAAAAGTATACGGTACCTCTACTGCATAAGAAGCCATATATGGCTTTTGCTTTTTAAACTCCGACTACTCGAATTTCGCAACTGCCACAGGAAAAAGCATATTCAAATAATGCATATGCAATGTCAAAGATCATATGATCATCATATATATATATATATACATACATACATATTCAGCCCTATCAAGAATTCCATCGTAATCGGAAACAACAAGTCTTATTATATCCGGCACCATAGTTATAATCAAAAATTGTATCTTATCATTAAGTCAGTTCTATTTCACACTTCAAATAAAGAGGTTCATTAGTTGTCCATAGTGGTCATTCTTCCATGTTGGAGAAGAAATATATTTGTTTCATTACCAAAGTAACTGGCACAGTATCGGAAAAAAAGACAATAATTTCACTCGTACTACCAGAAATTGAGTTAATTAAAATACCCCAAAGGAAAAAACCATTCTCTGGAGAAGGGCCCAGCGACGTCGCATCATTCATATGTGACGTTGATATAAACCTTCAATATTTCTTACCAGCCACAATTGTGGAATTCGCAATACTTGATCCGCAGTGATTTGGAGTATAGTGTGCTCTCTTCTTTTCACAACAAATGAGAAAAGAGAAGAGAGAACCCTACGCTGCGAATCACTGCCGATCAAGTATTGCGGATTCCATAATCGACATGAGTAATTCTATGCAAAAAGCATATAAACTATTAAATACAATCATATAAAAATTCGAATCCTCAAAACCGTATACATTGTCAATATACAGATTAGTATGAAAAATCGCAATTCAGCAATTCAGTTTTTCTGTGCGCCCGAAGAATTCTCTGGGTTTAGCTTAGCACGCAGAGGATTAGTTGTTGTTGTATTTAACATGGTGATTGTTTAGCACCGACGTCGTTTTCTTTTGTCCAATTTCCTTGGACTTGCAAAAAACACGCCCAATGTATCAAAAGGCAAAAATAAATTGTATCGAACTGTTCTTTTTAATTTTTTTCAACATATTATTAAGTTTAAAGAATAACACGTTTTAATCAAAGAAAAAAAAATAACACTCATATTTTGTTAGAAAAATAATAAATAAATACAAATTCAATTTCCTAAGAATAAAAGAAAATAACAAACATAAATACATAAACATAAATACTATTTCAATACAACTTATCTCATTCCAGATGTTCTTCTGGTTTGAGAGAATTATTTTCCTTAAAATTATTCTATCTTAAAACTGTGACAAGAATTATTTTTAATTAAATCCTTTGTTTCTTTTTAATCAGCACATGTTTCTACTTGCAAGCGATTTCTACATTTTGTTTTAATATTTTGAAATGGAAATTTGCTGATAAATGTGCGATTGATAATATCTACACCTTATGCAATTCTGTATACGTTCCAGCCCAGAATTCAGATATGTTTTAATTTTTTACCTCTTCGTAATAAACAAGTGCTCTAAATTCATTATTAATTAAGTTCTATATTTATTTTTCATTAGGAAAATAACTTATAATAATTGAAACCAAGGAAGCAAATTCACCAGAAACTACTAAATTTTGCGAAAAGTATTTTAAAGATTTGAGAGAATCATTATCAAAATCAATCCTTTTTCTTAAGCCTTCTAAAAAAGATATATACATATGTCTTAAAATTTAAAATACCTGTATCATTTATTTCTTTTGATAAATAAAAAAGTTCAGCCTCGGTACCATAGTAAACATTTTGTAAAGGGATTTGATTTTCTTTTAAATCAATAGA
Source organism: Epistrophe eligans (assembly GCA_951394125.1). Lineage (NCBI taxonomy): Eukaryota > Metazoa > Arthropoda > Insecta > Diptera > Syrphidae > Epistrophe > Epistrophe eligans. Next base: position 59,382,478 of record OX596028.1, read on the forward strand.
ATTTATTTTTTTTTGTCAAATGCTTCTTTAAACATAAAATTTCGACAAAAACTTTTGAAGAAAAATTCGATACACTCTATATTTTTTGGTCATTCTTGAAAGTAGAATATGAAGTCTTGCATTGCATTTCAATATTAATGTCGTTGATAATTTGAGTACGTATGATAAAAATATGAAATTAAGTTTTATGAGATCATCATCTCCAAAAGCTCCAAAGTCACCTTAGCCAAAGTAACATCTCAATGTTTATCCGGTCAATCACAGCCTATTTAATAAATAATAAAACTGTACGGGTTTTATTATAGAAACAAAAATTGGATCATTGAGTGGAAGAACAGTACATGTGCAAATTGCACGGTTTAGAAAAATATATATTCATAAAATTCATTTTTGAAATAAATATTTAGATAGAAAGATCTTATTCTTAATTAATTAAGCAAAAACCCTGTATTTTTCTTCCACTCGTTCAGTTTTATTCTACCTCGCCACACTTTTGGGTTTTGTCTTCTTTTGACATTTTGTTTGTTATTTACTGCCTCGCGTTTCTTTTTATATAGTTGCACTCGTTTCAGAAAATAAAAGAATGATGGCCGCCACAGGATATGCTTTCAGTTTCAAAAGCTAGACGTCGTGGAAGCGTGTACTAAATTCGATTTGGTTTACACCGGCTTACACACACAAAAATTATTACATCATTGTGATGATGAGGGGGGCAATTGGTGAGTGATTTGTTTTAATATATAAAAAAAAAAATAATTCAAATAAAATTTATTTATCACAAAATTATTTAAATCGATAATTGAGGTATAATAAGTGAATAAATTATTTAATCGTTGATAGGATTGCGGTAGCTTTTTTTAATATTAAAATAATGTTCAATAATTAAGTATAAACAAAAGATTTAAATATAATCATATAAATGCACCATAGAGTATTAAAGAAATCTACAAAAAAAAAAAAAAAAAAAAAATAAATATAATTTATTTAAATAAAAAGAAAAAAGAACGTATAAATGTATATATACAAATATATGTATTATAATATGTTATTATAATTCGATGGTGATAACTGCTGCATGATTCCAGTCTTTGGAGAATTTTTTTTTTAATTTTATTTATATGGTGCAATAGTGTTAAGTTTTTCTTTTTGTTAAATTGGTACCTTTTTGGGGTATTTTTATTCCTAGTGAAGTTAGATTAGTAGGTAGGAATTTTCTGAGAATTTTTCTCATGTCCTTCGGGAATTAATTTAGTTTCCTCCGGTTATTTTTCACAAAGACCTTTTCTTTTGCGATTGTTTGTGCACGGAAAACACTACCCTCCTTGAGCTCAAGATAGGTAGGGAAATCTGATAGAGCAAATTAGACAAACTTTTTTTTGGAAGATCGAAATTTCACCGATCAACGTCGGAAGCTGGGCAAATACCAGAAGATGCAAAATTCCTCGTTACTAACAAATTCAAATTATTGTCAATCAATAGCATTTGCGATTAATTAAATCAATTACTTGCTTTTTTTGTATATGCATATAAAGGGTTTTCCATTAAGGGCGGGTCGATTTTAAAATTGAATAAAACAAGTTGTATATAATAAGGTTTTATCTTTATTTGAGAGCCCTATCAATGACATTATGTGTGAAGCCGCCGCGGCTTCGCTGAGTGGCGCGGATTCGAAAGCTCCAGTTTTCGATGACTTTGGCGCATAAATCAGGCTGAATTTAACCGATGGCATCGATTATGTTGTCTTTGAGGGCCGCGGTGGTTTGCGGCTTATTCGCATAGACCTGCGACTTAAGAAAGCCCCACAAGAAAAAGTCCAAAGGGGTCAAATCACACGATCTTGGTGGCCAATTCACGTCGCCTCGGCGCGAGATAACCATGTCATGAAACCGCTCGTACAGAATATCGATTGTGTCTTGAGCTCTGTGACACGTAGTGCCATCCTGTTGAAACCATATGTCTTCGGTGTCCATATCATCCAATTCAAGCCACAAGAAGTTGGTGATCATCGACCTATAGTGATCGCCGTTGACAGTGATGGCCTGGCCAGCATCATTTTCAAAGAAGTACGGACCGATGACGCCTCCATCCCAAAATCCACACCAAACAGTAACTTTATTTGGATGCATTGACACTTCGTCAATCTAGCGTGGATTGGTGTCTTTCCAAATCCGGCAATTTTGCTTATTCACGTACCCATTCATCCAAAAATGGGCCTCATCGCTAAAGGGCGCAACGCTTCATTGCTACTAGAGAACACCCATTTTGATAATAAAGTTTTATCATTCACAAGTGTTGCTCGACGCTGTAACTTGCCATAAAGATTTGTCTTTAGTAACTGATTAAAAGACGATATTTTGACAGAAATTAAAAGAAACAATATGGCCGCCACGAGCTGTCAAAATCAACCCGTCCCTATTAGAAAACCCTTTATATGTATTTTTGTTTAGGGTTGCAATCTTACCTTTTTTTTTGCTATGTATTTAAATATTCTAAATTTTTGTGTAGCTTGATGGCTGTTTATGTTTTCTTTTCAGGGGATGCTGAAGGCGGCGATGTTTAAAGGTGAGATGAACTGAACTGAGTTGAAATAAAGGTGAGAAAAGTAAAGGGGAGGTTAACCAACTAGTCCACAACCTCAAAGGTAGGGTGGGTAAGACCAACGCTAGCCATCAATACCTCAGCGCCCTCTAATGGTAACGTCCGTCCGATTTGTAAGACATGAGTCAATTTTTTTTATTTTTAGTTTTGTTTTTTGAATGATTATCCTTTGGCATGATTTATGTTATAGTAATAGATGAGATTGAGATGAATGAGCAAGTTCCGGCGAGTTCTAGCCGAGCACCCACTAGCCTGCCACGCTCATATCACTCAAGTAAATCTCTCCTCATTCTTATTACAAGTTTGCAAGGTAAACGATCGCTTTACAAATTCATATTGTTATAACTAGTAAAGTTTTCAAAATGTTAAGACGTGAGTTTTTGTTCGACGATAGTGAAGACGCGGTTATAACAAGAAATTATAGAGACCGAATTAATTTTTCGGGACTACAAAACTTTGATTTTAAAGAGTGCTTTCTTGCAAATCAAATTCAAGTTGATTTCCTTTTAAATAAAATTAGAGAAAAATTACAATAATTACAAATGATTGGTATTATTTTTATTAGCATGAATGATTTGAATGAATTTAAATGTGAATATTTTGAATGATCTTATTTATGAATGTTTTAAATGCAAGAGTTTACAATTTAAATGAATGTTAAAAAATAAGATTAAAGCTTAAAGTCATTTAACTAAAGAAATAAAATGATGATGATTCCCGAACAGCAATGCAAAGTGATAAGATGATTAAATGAAAATTTGCAAAGAGTGCAAAATCTTTTTGATGATGAAGTTGGAATCGAGGAAGTTTAACATGTGGCTGGTAACTATAAAATGATCCAAAAATGACAAGCTTCTAGGGAACGATGGGGTGTCGGAAGTGACATGAACTAACGAAGGATTGTAAGAGTGGGACCAGTTTATTAGGGTGTTTCCATTGGCATTTCGCCAGGAGTCACCCCACCTGGGGCTTTCGGTGTTAAAGTCGCTACGTATGAATGCACCATCGAAGGTTCGCTATTCGTAGTCAGGTGATAATCAAATTCGCATAAGTTTTGATTTTTGAAGCGAACTTAATCGCGAATCGCTATTCATAATGACTCTCATTTTGTTGGTAGTAACGCAACAACTCAAAAGCAAATGTTATTTACAGACAATCTTTCTAATGCTGGCCTTCACCAGATTAGTGATTAAAACAATTTGAATAGGCAACTTGATCTTATTTTTTCTAATTATTGTAATAATTGCATTGTAGACGAAAGTAGCCTAATTCTTTCCACTATGGACCTCTTTCATCCGCCGTTATCTTTAACCTTTGCTTACGATCATAGTAATAACGACTTCAAGTCTGAGAACACATATCATTCTAATTTTCGTAAAGCTAACTTTATCAAACTCAATGAACTTCTTAGTAACATAAATTTTGATTTAATTCTTAATTGTAATGTGAACAATTGCAATGTAAACAATTGCATTGTGAACAATAGTATTTGTTGAATGTTTTTAGCTGCGAACACTCCGAAACTACCGAAGTGGTCTATGGTAAAAATACTTAAGATCTCGAACTGAAACCGACTATTATCTGGATGCGTACAATGAATTCTCCGCTCTTTCTAAACCGATATTATGATGCCTATATAAACCAAATGCAATTCGATATTATAACTGATCCTAAGAAATGTTGGCAATTTATTAACTTAAAAAAAAAGTCTGACGGTTATCCGTCTACCCCTACACTTAACTATTTAGATCATTCTTATAATGATTCTAAAATTACAACCAAATTTTTTCAGTCTTACTTTTTCAGATGATCATTTCGAACCAGATATTCACTACTTTTCTTATTTAAATAATTGTAAGCAAACAACATTGGTAGGTATCTATTAATGTTAATGTTGATGATGTGGTTCACAAAATTACCAAACTCAAAGACGATTTTTCTTCGGGACCAGATGGTTTGCCAGCAATTCTTTGAAAGCAATGTACCTACAGCCAATTGGCCCAATATCTTGCACTACTCTTTCTCAAAAATTTGTTTATCAAGAAATTTTTCATCAATGTGGAAGGACTCCTTCATTATTCTTATTCACAAAAAGGGCTGCAAAGCAGATATTCCCAACTACGTGGCTGTCAACAGAGAAGCTTGACACACTTATACCATAAGTTGAGCCATTGTGATAGAATCTAGGAAGCCTACTTACTACTCGTTGAACCACTTGTCAGAAACTGACAAAAAAATCTCAGCTGTTCGTGACAAATAAAAAAAAAGAATTCTGCTGCGCTGCCGATTGGATTCTTTCTAGTTTCTCTTAATATTTATTTATTTCTTATTTAGTCTCATTATTGTTTTTTGTGTTTTTTGCAAATAAAGTAAAATTTATGAAAAAAAGTGCATGTTTAGTGATTTATTAAAAGAATTTTTTCATTGACTTGGCAGTGTGTTTTTGTTGAGAAGAAATATACATCTACATACCTATTAGGGTGGCGCTACCTACCCATGAAAAAGAAATTTCTTTTTTTAATTTTAATAAAGCGGAGACTGGAATTCGATCCCTATTATAATAGACCATCGACGTGACTTTGTTAGCCGCTTTCAAACATATGTACATATAAAGGGTGTCCAGCGGAAATTTTTCAACTTTTAATTGCGATTATCGAAATACTAGCGGGGTGAGGTAAGCATGAGGGGTATTATTCAAAGCGCAGGATTTGAGGCACTGTTAGTCGCCATGAGTCAATGGTCGGGAGCGCACCGCGCGTTTGCGGTGGAGCAATTTTTGAAGTGCGGTGAATCATTTTAATATTCGACGACTAAGTGATGGGCTAAGCACGCAACTTATCTGGTCGTGGGTACAAAGATTCAGGCAAGAAGGCACAATGGTCAATACATAGATCTATTCCTGGACCATCAACGCCAGAACATGTGTCTCAAGTTCGAAATGAAATTATTCGAAATCCACGTAAATCCATAAGGAAGATTGCGGCCTCCACATGAATAAAAAAATCAACAGTCATGTTATTTTGAAAAAGAAATTAAACCTCCACCCGTACAAAATGCAAATTGTTCAGTATCTCAACAAAAGTGACTATCCTTTGCGAGAATCCTTCGCAGGAACAATGCTGGAACGTTTTCGGACAGCACTTACGCTTGGAAACATTTTATTCAGTGACGAAGCACATTTCCATATTGATGGATATGTTAACAAACAAAATATGCGATACTGGTGCCCCAACAACCCTAGAGAACGCCATCAAAAACGTTTACACTGTATAAAAACGACAGTTTGGTGTGCCATTTCAGCGAGCGGGGTAATTAGCCCTTATTTTTTTAACCAAGGTGAGACAGTCACTACTCCGTATGATTGATGAGTTTCTGTTACCGCAATTGCAGCTGTATTCAGGGTACAACAACCGAACACAATTTCAACAGGACGGTGCCAACCGCACCCAGCTAGGGTGTCAATGGAAAGGCTAAGGACAGTTTTTCCGAATAAACTGATCAGCAAGTACGGAGACATTCCATGGCCGCCTCGGTCGCTAGACCTCACACTTTGCGATTTTTTTTTATGGGGATACCTCAAATCAAAGGTTTACAATAACTATCCCCGGACAATTCAGGCAGGAAAATATTAGCCATGAAATTCAAAGCATTACTCCAGCGCTTTGCCGTCGCGTAATCGCAAATGTAAGGGTCCGACTGCAAGAGTGCATTCAAAAAAACGGCCATCATTTGGATGATATCGTTTTAAAAAAATAAAATCCGCACTGTTACTCTGCATTTAATTGAAATAAAAATAAATAAAAACGATGTACTTTTTTTTTATATTGAATTTTAAAGTTGAAAATATTCCGCTGGACACCTCTTTTACAAGTAGGTAGGTACATAATTCCCTTGATCAATTTAATGAAGGGACAAATTATAGAAATTAAAAAAATTGTAAAGTAAGCGCCATCCCAATTTTGTGTATATTATGTTGTTGTGTGTGAATCGAAGTGACATTTCGATACTTAAATATCCTCATATAACCACTAACGTTTCATAAGTTTTTTAAATAACGTTTTCGTGTTTAGAGGCATTATTGTATAAATCTATGCAATCGCTATAATGCGTTTATAAATTCGGCTATAAAAATTTGGAAATTGCGATTAAAATTTAATTAGTTTTTTAAGACGTAGCTTTCCGAAACATATTAAATTTACAAAAATATAGTATTAATTGTTTAGGAGGTTCAAATTTAATCCAGCCACAAACTCTCTGATAAGTAAAAAGGAAGAAGCGGTAGGTACTTATATCATGATTAGTTTAGCTTATTTCATCAATAGATTAAATCAGCTGATTACATTTAACACAATAAACTAGATTAAGGTAAAAATATATACATACACAGATTTATTAAAGTACAGTAGTTACTAAATATATACATAGACTAATTTCAAAACAATATCTAATATTGACATTTGTAATGATTACACAAAATTTACTCATGGAAAGTCAAAAAACCTAATACTTTTCGTTTAAATTCATAACAGTATCGACTCAATGGTAAACGGAGTGAACAGGAACGAGAGGTGGGCTTTATTTTTATTTTTTTGTTTTTACGTTGTTAAAATCTGAAAATCGTCTTTCAACTGCTGCAACACCTTAAACATTATGGGAGCTTGGGTATCCCACAGTAAAACTCTTATTTTTATATTATTTTTAAACAACTTTATTTTTACAAAATTATAACATTAAAAGGTTTAAAATTGTATTAGTCTAGCACACCACCGACAAAAAGACGTCAACCAACCAGAATGATTAATCAAAATTTTTTTTTTACCCCGCCGAAAATAAGATGAAGAAGATATCAGATGGATATCTATATCTTATCAATAAATCTGTTCATCTCTTTCTTTGGGCAATTTATAAAATTCTGGCTCGCGTTCAGGTTTTTAGTTTGTAGATCGTAGTTCAGGTTTTTAGAGTGTGGAATTCCGTCCGCCACAACATATCTTCTTCCAAAATGTTTTTCTGAGAGCATTAATGCGACCAAAAGTCAACAACATCTTCATCGTCTTTCATTTTTATATTTTTAGCCAACATTAGCGTTCTAAACTCCGAGTTTAGAGATTCTATATTTGTTATGTTTTTCTTTTTATCATAATAAGGAAAACTAAACTATTAACAATGGAACAATTGCCGGATATTTTTCAGTTTGTATTTCTTTTGGAAAATATTAAATGAAATTATGAGTCAAACGAAGTAGAAATAAGTTGCTACGTAGCAGATGCATAAAAAAAGTAAATGAAGTAGATCTACTATATATGAAGTATATTGGCAGCCCCGCTCACAAGTCATTTTATTCACGATTAAAAATACTCAGAAGTCAAGTCAAACAAATTGGTCGAACTGGTTTGTATCGTTTGAATTCTATCCCACAAACAAAATTATTCGTGAACAATTGGAACTATTTTCGAGTACCCGAAACAAAGCGAGTATAATCGAAAAAAGTGGGTGAACGTGAACATAATCTTGGGTATTCGGTATATCGTCGTGCGTAGAGTAGGCAGTGTTGTGCCATGTAGACTATAATGTCTTCGAAGAAGGTTTTCAGCAGTATTTAACAAATTTTTATTGCACACCGTGCAAATAGCTGAAAACCTAGCTCATCGAACACTTTATTCTTCGGCCTTCCCGACATTTCAGTTTTTAAATAATAGTTTGACTTAAAAGCTCTTTTTGCGTCCACTCGACGCGTTGTTCTGGAATTAATTTTATTGATTTGCAATTTGACAAATGTGACAGCAATTGTTTACATATATCCCTTCAAGCAAATTCACTGACCCAACTTTGTCGGTCTTTCTTGGATCCTTTTAAAACGTAGTGCCATTACACACATTAGCATATTTTCTGTATATGCATGCACAAAAAAAGAAAGAGAATCGAGAGTACTTTTTTTTTTACCGAGAAAGGAAGAGCGTAGACAATAAACTAAAGGAGAGTATTTTTTATGGACGGAAAACAGAGAAAGAAAACTATAGATTTGTGAAAGAGATGAAATAAAATGAAAATGATTTGATTTGATTTGTATTTAATTCAAGTGATCACAAAATTGTTATAAAAATAAAGCTATTTTTTATTTTGGTTGTAAATTGTGACAAATTGTTTTTTGTACTTGATTTTCGCATTTTAACACCTGTTTCGATTCGTTCATATTTTTGGATCCGTTCTGGATCCGATTTGGTTTCGGTTCTCGCTGAGTATGGTGAAATGGTAAGCTCTCTCTCACAATACATGCACAAAATGGGTCCGTGGTGATTCTAATTTTCATACTAATTTGAGCCGACAAACGCAGTTTTGCGGATCCATATTTGGATGCGTAAACGGAGTCATCAATACGTTGTTTACTACGTGTGCGGATCCAAAACGGAGTCGTTTGCTTGAAGGGATTGTATACATAATTGTTGACATTGTTTACATTGTTGACATTTTCGACACAATTTTCTACCTTTAAATGTAGAGAATTAAAGTCGATACTTAGTGGAACAACACTGAGAGTAGGTCTAGGTAGATTTTAGGTACATATTTACGTATTTGTATTTGTATTCATTTGTCTTTAGGGTTGGTGATTTAAATTAAGGAGAAGAAAAACTGGTTTCTGTTTCCTTTTTTTTGTTGCTAGGTAGTGTTGATTTTTTTTTCTAATTGCATAGTTTGTTCTTTTTTTTTTTTATTTTTATTATTTTGTATTGGTTTGGTAAGTTGATAGAGTATGTAACTAACTATGCAATCAATTAAAGCAGCAAGTGCATTTATGTGGTTTACATTATTCATAATATAAAACTAAAGAGTACACTACACACGTCATAAGAAAGTTTGAGTTAGTTTGGTTTTGGTTTTTTATTTTAAAAGGATTACCTACTTATATTTATTATTATTCATTTTTATTCAAACAAAGCAAAACAGTGCCTTTGCAAAAAAAAAAAAATTAAAACTGTAATCATGATGGAATGATTTCAATTCGGAGGAAAATTTGTATGAGTTATAAATCCTCAACTGTATCCAAAACAGTAAGAGGAAATAATCTAAAATAGATTAGATAATCTACAATCATCCAAATAAAGATTACCACAGGTAACAAGATAAAATATTCAAAACAGATATTTTATGATCAACCCTACACAAACAAGATAATAACAGATACTTCCACAAAGTAATTAACCAACACGACCAAGACCATAAAACCTGAGGATAAGAAAAACAACTCATGAGGATAATGTGTATAAATTTAAATTTGAACCACATATGTAAAAACTAGTAATATTTTATTTTGTGAAAATAAAGTTAAGATTTGGAAATATATTTTTTGAATGAATTTTATTTCTGACGAATAAATATAATTTATGCGTACTGCCTAGATAGATATGTAATGTACTATACTATGTAGGTTAGGTACCTAAATTCTTTTCTAAATCTATTTAGTCTATTTAACTATGTAAAACTATGATCTTCAATATCCGCGACTAGTGCGTTTATGTACATAGGTTAGTTATATAATATAAGTATATATGTACCTATCTGTGACAAGTATAATATCTCATGGGAAGATATTATCTTTTATTTGAGGAAAAAGAATAACTTGTTTAATTTAATAATGAAAACGCGTCTGTTGTGGTTGAAACTTGAAACTCAATTTAAAATCAAAGTTTATTGCTTTATTCAGGTTATCAACTTAAGAATAACAAAAGTAAGTGTTGCCATTAAGGCGAATATTAAAAGTTTAATTATTTGACGTTAAGATATCGTGGTTTCATGATTTTTTCTTTTTTTTTTAAATTGACTGTCAATGTTCGTAGTCATTAAACTATTTTGGTGGTCTGCGTATGCGATTTGATAGTTCGACGTCCTGTGTGTTCGCCTTTGGAATGTTGTCTTTTATTGATGATCTGGCATTAATATCGGAGTTTTCCTCTTCCTCTTCATCATCTGTTGTTTCGTTGTTTTGTATGTCAATGTCAGTTAACGGCTGATCAGTCTTTCGTTGAGTGTATTTTTGTATCTGCCCAGTATGGACTGTTTTGATAATTTCTTGTCCAAATTTATCAACTTTTCTGATTTTGATGACATTGTCGCCTAGGATACTTAAAATCTCATATGGATTTGACTCATATGATAGACAAAGCTTTGTTTTTTTTTTATGGGAATTAACGCCAGCACCGAGTCTCCTACCTTCATGTCAAAATCGTTCCTGTGCTCATCTATGCTCATCATCTTGTCTTGCGTCTGTGACCTATTGAGATTTGTCACTGCTTGCTCACGGTCCATGTGAAGTTGTATGAGTTGCTTGTCTCTATCAATGGTGTGCTATACCGTTCCAAGAAGAACTTCGTCTCGAATTCTAGGCTCAAACCCATGGAGAAAATAGCGTAGTGATTGTTGCAGCGAAGAGTGCTTGCTAGAGTTTATTGCCAATACATCTTCTAGTATGTAGGATGACCAATGCTTAATCTCTGATATATATTTTCTAAGGATCGAAGAAACTGTCTGAACTTCGCGCTCTACCAATCCATTGGATTTCGGCCAATAAGGTGGGGTTGTAAGGCTCTGGATTCCGTACCTCTTCAAAAATTCCATGAACTCGTTTGAGGTAAAGATTGTGGCATTATCGCTGATGATCGCTGTCCATGTATTGCGATGATCTTATCTTCAATCAATGATGTTACATATTTGGAGCTGACATCAGGTGTGTTTTTTTGCAATAATGACGCTGATTACACGAGTCTTTTTTTCGTTCGTTTCGTCTTTCGTGCTTTTGACAGCTTGGGTGAGGGGTGTAAAAATGTAGGGGGAATGAAGTAACGAAAGCAGGAATGAAAATTTGAAGATTTTTTCTGGTTGAACATTGACGTTTATGGTTTGACAACAGGGTAGAGATGATCGATAGCAAGTTGCCAGCAAAAATCGTAGTTGAGACAAAAATCATCGATATCAGATATCGATTTTAAGATTAAATACACCGACTACAGAAAATTACATAATGGGTCAATCTACGTGGTGTACTCGGATGGTGAGGCTGGTTTACAATAACTACTGTATATTATAAGATTATATTTGACTTTACATATTACATATTAGGTCTTTGAGGTCGATGCGTAATTAACATAACCTTTTAATATTTTTTTCTTGTGAATGTAACAATAATAGAAATAAAAATCCATAATAAGCTCATTGAAAAACCCATAGATTTTATGATACTGGGGAAAACTAGCAGCAGGGGTGGAATTGGCTAACGCTATAGTTTATAGTTGATAATCAAAATCGACAATTTTGCTCCATGTAAGGAGATTATCAAATCGACAATCGTTTTTTTTTTGTTTAAAATTGGTTGGTTTTTTTTACCAACAAAACCAACACATTACTACGTTTACATGATCGGATTCAATCTGAATCGAAATTTCGATCCAGGTATATGACGATGCTGGATCGAAAGATAGAATTGAAATGGAATCGAAGTGACAGTTTTGCTGCCGCTGTAATCTCGTTTCTTCAATTCTTCGATCTAGGTATACATTTATATTTTCGATTCGATTCAGCTCGCCGAGCTGGATCGGATCGAGGAATCCGATTTAATGTAATCGGATTTAATTCTCCATGTAAACGTAGTAAAAAAAATGACATTTAATTCTTGACAGAATTGTAAGTGATGCCAAAGTACAAACAATTTTTGGCGATCGATTTACACAGAGCAACAAATAGTTGATAATCAAAACCAACAATCAAAAAGCGACAATCAACTATCGACTCACGCGATTCCACCCCAGGTAAAAAATGGAATTTATGATTTTTCTCTACGATCAACAACAACAATTTCAACAATTCTTCAATAACTTTTTTAAAGTTACATAGCTATTAAAAAGTTTTGCGTGCCCTTTTAATTGACTACCTGTCAAAAAACTCATTTCTTTAACCCATTCCTTAAAATTCCTTAGAGTTTGGGGTATGAAGGTTTAATTTGAAAATTTACAAATGGTAGGTAGGTAGGAAAAAACTAATTAATTCATCAATTTAATTCTTAACGCCAAAGGTACCGTTGGAAACGTTATTTGAAATGTCTACATTTAGAAACGAAGAATACGCAGACATTGTTAACGTTTATAGGCTGTGCTATGGAAATTCAGTTCATGCTGGACAAAGATAGTTACCATTAAATTTATGATCGACGAATCTTAGTAGAATAGTATTTGGAAAAAAGTACCTTAGTCTTCGAGAAACGGGATTAATTGCTAGAGTTTTGAGGTATCTCCACGAGTAAGAAGAATTTCGGTTGATGAAAGAATACTGGAAGCTGTTACAACAGATCTAACAATCAGCATCAGACGTTTAGCATTGCAATTCAATGTTTCCAAACTTAAAATTTCTCATGTACTGAGAACGACTTCATCCATACCACCATAACCCTTACCACAATCTTAATACATGAGCTCCGGATAATCCACATACAAACAGACATCATTTCAACATAGATTCAGGCTAAATTCTACAAACTATCTGGACTTTTTGCGCAATGATTTACCAGAACTTTTGGAGGTCATTCCACTTATTCAATTAGCTTCATCATATTTCTAACAGGACTGAGCTCCAGCCCACTACGGTCGTGAGGTTAAAATTTGGCTCGATGAAGAGTACGGTGATCGTTGGATAGGAAGAAATGGACCATTTCACTGGCCTGCAAGATCTCCCGACCTTACTGTATTGGATATTTTTGTATGGGGAACAATAAAAGAACTTGTTTATTCCACTGAAATAACAACTTTAAACGAATTAGAAGGGCGTATCCTCGAAAGGTCATCAAAGTGCGACAAAGTAAGCATTTTCTTAAATCCACGATAATTGATGTCAAAATAGGAGATAAAACCATTTTTTTCTTAGAATACATGCAAGAACCACACCCTAAAATACTTATAACTATGTCCGGGACACTCTGTATAGTATTACCAGACACTACAGCAATTGATTTTAGAAGCTACATATATCCGCTTCAACATATAAAACCCCCAGAACTGAAAGCCTTTCTTGCTTCTCAAATTATGTTTTAATTAATTTTAATTTTGAAAAACTCCTTCCAGCGGAGGCTATACTAACAGGTATTGTTAAAATAATTCGAATTACAATATAAATATTCGGATAAATTTCATTTAGGTTGTTTTCTGTCAAGTATAAACCAGCTGCTCCCGCGCGGGGCCCCTCGAAGTGGTGGGCACACTTCGCACATCCCTTCCGCCGCCTCTGCCCTGAGACAAGAAAGTCCAGCATCGGCTGAATTTTAATGAACAATTTGTCGAATCAATTATTATGTTCGTTCTAATAACATAAGGATTTGGTTCAGTGTACCCCAAAATTTCGTTCAAAACATATTCTTTAACATGAAAAAAAGAACGCTAAAAGCTTAATATGGCAAAACTGTCTTTATGGCCTATTAAACATTTTAGATTTTGTTTTCCTTTATTAATCTGTTAAGTTCAGCTGAACCAACAACCAACCAACCTCTTGAAGAATCTGACTCAACAGAGAAAAAAATAATTTTTGTTCGTTTATTTCATTTTTTAACACGTTTCTTTATTTTGTTTCGAATATATTGTTTCTTTATTAAAAATAAAATAATCCTTTTTAAAAAATGTTTGTATAAAGGCTTTTTAAATAAGGCAAGCAATGATATAAAGAAATAATTAGTCGTTTCATAACAAATACCTACATTTAAAAGGAAAAAAATATTGAAATAGGGAAAATGCTGCTGGCAAGTTCTGAAATATGTTTGTATTTGGATTACGATAGGTATTTATCGGGTTTGCGGTTATTCGTTAAGTGAGTATCAGTAGTAGGAAATTAAACAATAAATGGTAAATTAATATTGACAGATCTTCCTTTTTATTTATATATGAAAATCCATTAAACATTGTAGTAAAAAAAACAAAAAATAATGAAGAATATGAAATTTTAGAAACAAACAAAAAATATTAAAAGAATGACGATAAAAACAACGATTTTTAATTTTTGCCCTTCGTTTTTTTCCACCATACTTATGTTTCTGAATGATTAGTTAATTTTCTGTCGTTTCTTGTATTAGTTATCACTAAAAGCTTTATTAATAACAAAATTGTCTGTTGTTTGAACAATATTATATTTTTACAACTAATTTATTTATTTTTCCAAATATTAATCATTTCAGTGTTTTTGTTCTAGTTCTTTTTTTTGTTATAATTTTATTTAGAGGTCATCAGAGATAAAAAGCTGCGGTTTAATTTTTCTTCAACTTTTTTCATGTTCTCCGGTATTTTTGTTTCCTTTCCTTTCGTTTCTATTTCTATTTTGTTTATTGAAAAAAGCTTACTTATTATACATGATTTTTTTAATTAGTTATTTAAAAAAAATAAGACAAAGATCTTTCAAAGAAATATAAATAGTAAAAAAATAAAACATTTATAATTTTTTTTTTTTGAAATACAGAAAAATAATTAAATGGATTAAAATATTAAGCGCAATCACAAATAAGAAATCAGATCTATTATATTCAAATAATGTTTTCTGAAATAATTTTTATTGCATTTTTATACGTGATTAAATATTGGATTTCTGTTTTGTTTTTACTTACGTATCATAAAAAACAAAAAGTTTATAATTTGTTTTTCTTAATTTTATTTAATTTTCATTGAAAGTGATACGTGGAAAGTGGCTGTGTTGTTGCTATATTTGTCTAACAGAATACAAAGACAATGTGAGAAAGTTAAAACAAATTCTTTAAATTTATTATTTTTTTTACAAAATTATTATTTTTGTATCTAATTGTATTTTGATTCGCTTTTAAATGTGTTCTTATATTTTATATAAAATTCAAACCAAAAATTATTTTGAGTACATTTCCTAATTTTGATTTTATTAACATTACCCAAAAGTTCGAATAGAAAAACAATGTGTGATTAAAATGTTCAAATGGAAGGTCATGTATTTTATGGTGTTAATAATATCTATATATTTTTTTATGTTTATATTAAGCTTTTGAATTTGAATTCTCTATTTCTATGTTTTTGTTATTATGGTTTTCCTCTAGGTTTATTGGTTTTTCGTTTGACTTCAATTTTAATTTTTGAATACTACAAATATAATAGATATTTTTCTTTTAAATTATGTATTAAGAATTATTTCTAGATTAATTTTGTGTGTAATTGTGTAGTATAGATTATAAATGTTTTGTTTTTCTTTCGATAATGTCCTTAATTTGTTTGGTATATTTGTATTTTTAAATATTTGTTTTATATATATTTCTATTGTATACTTAAGGATTAATTAAAAACTGAATGTTGAATAAAATAAATGAAAAATTAAAATATTGTCCTTTTTCTCTACACACTGGTTATTCGTTTGTATAAATATTATATGAATTAGAATATAAATGTGTATACATACATTAACAAACCCGTCGGATTTTTTTCTTTTTTTTTTTAATTTGAATTTAATATTTTTTTGATCCAAATTGTGTTATTATTTTATAAAATTTCGTAAAAATGTTTAAAACTTTCTTTTTTAAAAAGAAATCATCACAATTTCGAGTCCAAACATTAAATTTGAATTTTATTATTTTTAATTAATTTTTTTTATTTTTCTCCATTTTTAACGATACACTATCACCATTTGCAATGCAATGTAATTATTAATAAAACGAACTAACAAGGAAATACACATGTTTATATGCATACTTTAAACAAGTAAAGAAATTTTTCTACAACAAAAAACTTAGATCAAATAAATTTTATTTTTTCGCCAAATTAAAATTAAGATATAAAAACAAAAGGTAAAAATAAATTCAAATAAATTAAACAAGAATTTGTTTCTTTTTTTTTTTAATTTTTACACAAGTAAGGCAATATACTTAAACAAATTGTAGGTTTTAAGTTTTAAAAAATTTAGGAATATATAATTTAAACATAATAATAAATTTCAGTCGATTTTTTTACAATTTTTCTTATACAATTATTTCATTTATTTTATAGATTTTTTTTGACATTCGCAGTTTTTTAATTGTTCAGTGGGGATAAATATAGAGAGAAAAAGAACAAATTTTTCAGTGTTACAAATTATATTTGTAATGAATAAATTTTAGGATATTTTAATTTAAAAACTGTAGGCATTAAATATTAAGAATTAATTTTAACTTCTAACAAAACAGATATGGTGGTGTGGAGTGGTTTTTCCCGTACACATAATATTTCTTAAACTGTCAAAGTGTAGAAATTGGCTACAAACTATGGCTAGGACTGATTTCAAAAGTTGATTTTTATGTATTATTTGTTTATTTTAACATTTATAATATATGTATATATATTACGCTTTAAAAAACTGTAAGGATTTTTAAGATTCAAAAAATCTGTGATGTTTCTTATTCGTTGCTGCTAAGTCGGTTGTTTATTACAAAATATAGATGTATACATATATTTCTCACTTTTATTGTTACTTTCAAGAAAAAAGACTATTTTTAGTTCAGTACTTTAATTTTACCAATTTTAAAAGAACATAAAACCTAAACAATTAATTTAGTATTTTTTGATTATTTTTTTTTTTAAAGAGCGAAATAATTTTTCACAAATATATAGCTTCTTTTTAAATCTTAAAATCATTTTTTCATGTTACTCTGTTATGTCAGATGTGGTAACATTATATAATAATGCACCATCTTTCTTAAATCCCGTTATATATTTTATATATAATTTCATATATAATTTTCTTTAATGTTTTAACTTTTTTTTATTCTAGCAATAAAAACGATTTTCTTTTCATTTTAAGAAATTGTCAGTCAGTTTTAATTCATCATAGCTTTATCATTTTCTTCTTAAATTTCTATGTACAATATCTCTTATGCAATTATCTAGTTATGTATAAAAAGAGTGCGTAAATGTTTGTTTTTGTTAAACTGAATTATCACGCACAGTCTTACCAAATAGAATTTTTTTATATTTGTTTTGTTTGTTTAAAAAACATAATGAAACTAAAAAAACAAAACAAATAGTTTTAAAAATCAACAATAATTATTTAAGGTTTAAAAATTTAGTTTATTGTTTAAGTTGTTGTGACTTTTATACATTTAATTTGCGATTAAGAATATTTGATATTTAATTTTTGAATTTGTCGGGAAATTTATATCTTAAAAAGTTTTTCAATATTAAAATTTTTTAAGGACGATTTTTAAGTTAAAATTTTTCTTCTGACTTAGTCATATATCATTATGTGAAAGTTGTTGCGTGTAAATTGTTTATTTATTATTATTGTTCGCTTTTTTTATTGTTTTTAACTCCATGTTGGAAAAGTATCAGTATACCATTGTTCACCATTTGTGCCCAAAGGTTGTTGAGGCAACGGTAAGCTACTCCAACTCCCACCACCATTTCCTATTAAACCGCTTGCGTAACGTCTCTTTGAATCTCCTGGATTTTGGTGACCTCCATCAAATTTACGCTTACCGACTACTACTGTGTGTATGCAAGAAAAATAGGAATAAAAAGTAAAGAGAAGACAAAAATATTAATTCGTTTTTAATTATTAGATATTTCGTACGTAAACCATTATTTTTTAATGTTTTTTGATTGTTTTTTTTTTTATTTGTAGATATCCATAGATTAAAATAGGTCACGGGGAACGAAGAATGAAACGGAAAATTTGCTTTGTCATATTCATATACATACATCTACTAAGTACAAATAAAAATTAAATTATTCCGTTTTCCGACGCTTTCGACAAGTTTCGCATTTGTGTGCAAATCTGGTGCATTTCATAACACCCCAACTCCAAAGGAAATAATTTCCCACTCCTTGCGTTCGAGAACATATCCGATAGGCTATCCACCTATCAGGATATAACTTTGGATAGCTCTTCTGATCACTGTTTTATCTTATGATTGTATTTGTGCTATCGCTATGCCATTAGATATTGGGCATGGGCATCTAAACATGGGATTTGATAAAAATAGCCGCGCCAATAACCCATATGGTTCACCCCGATAAAATAAAACGACACGGATCCAAATAAACAGTGTTGTATGCTCATCTCTTTTTTTATTATGTTTATTTATTTTTCATATAGATACTTTTATTCTTTACATTACAATTTGCACTACCTTACCATTTGCAAAATTAAAAAACCCGCCAGCAGCGTTAAAACTAATTTCTGGGTCCATAAAGGAAACTTCGATAGAAACCCAGATCTAATGTTGTTTTTGTATTACGTGTTAAGAGATAACCCGTAGATAATAAAACTCGACTAATGGTCGGTTCGGAAGAAAAGCGACGCAGCTCAAGAAATAAATTTTTGCAGAAAACCAACTACCTATCTAATTGCTGGAAAATTCAAGGCTTTTGGTCAATATTTGGAGCTACTATAGAGCTCTTAAAGTTACTTTAATATTAACAGAAATTAAAATTTGTAATTAATTTTCATTTGCCCTTTATTGAAAAATTTAATTTGTTCAGTTTGGCGTTTTGTTCGCAAATATTAATTTTTTCCGATTTCCTGAAAATGTCATATGAATTTTATGATTTGACAACGTAGTTGAGATAAGCAATGAAAAGATGTCAGCAAAAATCGTAGTTGAGAGAAAAAACAGCTATATCTCGATACATTATACATCGGTACCTACAAAAAATTACAAACATGCCAATAAAAAGGTTCCTGTAAATCAAATGCAAAGAAAGCTACTTTAACTTTGCAAAAATGTTCGTTCTTGTATACCAAGCTATGTAAAAATATGTTTTTTGGAGTTTTGTTTACGATTTTGATTAAACTTCATACCTATATAATGTTCAATACATCTGCGTTTCAGTTTTTTGCTTTAAATTTATTATATGAATAGTCAATCGAACATTGAAATAAAGTCGAATGATTTAGTGAAATTAGCCTCTGAAATAATTCGCTTCAGATATAAATGCTGCCTAAATACCTAAACGTCAAACGCCATTTGATTATTAATACTATTTGTGATTTTTACAATTTATTCGAGTAATTAGTACCTATTTATTTGTTTTTCGTTTAATATCTTTACTGAAATTTACTATATTTTTAAAATATTTATTAATTGTTCGGTAGGTTATACAAAATTTAAAACAAAAAATGGAAAAAAACAACGGCAACTTAAACGACAGTAACAACGGCAATTGAAACGACTTTTTTACGCGAATAGGGTTGTTGTCTCCGAAAAATACTGGTTATCGAATGCACAATCCGGATACTATAAAAATGTGCTTATTATTTTTTGTAAGAAGTTACTGGAAAAAATTTGAAGTTTTGAGAAGTAAACGAATAGATCTTATTAGTAAGAGAGTAGATCTCCTGTGTAGTCGGCGGCGGCGTGTGAAAAGGAAGAGATGCGGAACACACAAAGTTTTTCGGCGAATTTCTTGTTAAATGGCGGCTTCACTTCGCCTTCTTCAACTAGAAATATCGGTCGTAGGGAAAAAAATATTAGGCATATTTTTATTTAGAAAATAAAAGTGAAAGCATTTACATATTTATTCTGACAAATCGGTTTTTTGACAATCTTGGAGGATTTGTTAATTCCTCGCAGAAGGTAGTCTCCCTGAAAAGCATTTGTGTTTTCTAATCATCTGGGATCAGGGCCTGTTTCGGTGCTTATACGACAGATACATTAATTACATCCTACAACAACCAGTTCTAATTTTCTCTTTCAAGCGTACAACTGGAAGAGTTTGTTGATATAACTGGTCGATGTTGTTGATTTGACATTTCTTTTATTTGTCATACCTTACTCAAAGCTTGATACGACACAATTAAAATACAGTTATGTACAGAATTGAATTTAAAATTAATATTTTTTATAAATTTAATAATATGTTACATTAACAAAAAAATATTTTCCAAAAAACTGGTTACGGCATTGTATCTATTTTTTGCGTCTTTTGGACCACAATAGCACGATTTAGATGTATTTACACGTGTATTGCTAAATACAAGTGTACAAATAAATTCACGTGCAAATATAAATACACGTGTTCATACACGAATAATTTAATTACTCGTGTAACACGGGTATACGTGTACACGTGCAATTGGGTCTGACTCTCTTCGCAACTCATTCATCGGATTCTGTAATCGCGATGAATGTTTGTCGTCATCGCGATTTTTTACTGCAGAGTTATGTAAATGTTATTATCGAACCAAATTGATGAGAACCAAAATCGAGGTTATTTCTGAATGTTGATTTTTAGAAATTTCTGAAAGCTGGATTTTGGTATAAAGCCTCCTCATGGTGTTCTTAAGAAACTGTAAAAAGTCCCCATCGATATGAGCGCTTCTAACGATTGTGTAGTTGAAGGCAAACTAAATAACATTAAAAAAATATAATTTAAGGCATAATTCTCGCTAATTTCAAAGGGAGTTTATTGAATTATTGTCAATGATTAGGTAATTTTTAATACGTGTGGTGACAACCTTTCATCAATATTTGTTTTTCGTGTGTCCCTTACAGATCTCTTTGCTTGATGTATTTGTTTGTTTTACAACTAAAAAATAGACATACTTTTTTAAAAATTATAGTTTTGTTTGGGGGTGTAAATTTATAAAATGTTTGTTTAGTTTTTACTCAAAATGGCGGTGATTTTATTTGTATAAACTTTAACTTCTCTGCGAAAATTTCATCCCATTGCTTAAAATTTTAAAGAGTTTAGGCAAATGCAGAAAGTAAACGTCTGTTGATGACGCCTTTTTACTTTATAGGTCTGTTTAGTGACACTTCGTACAAAATTTAATTATTTGCCGTCAAAACCCAGGTAAAAATTCATTTTGTGTCATTGTAAATTTGTAAAATTTATAGTAGCTTCTATTCTGTGACAATAAAGGCTCGGCCGAACAGGAAGCTGAGCTGACTGGCGGGCGGTGGGGACAGAACTTGCATTTGTTTGAATAAGGTTGGTTGGCACCTATCAGCTCCTGGATCTTTATTCCTTTTATTTGTATTATATTAGTTTTCTGGCACAAAGTGTGTCTATCAAGCAATATGTACAAAATTTGCCGAAGTGTTCTGTGCTGCCCGCTTTCATTTTAAACGACTAATATGTTCCTACAATCTACACAATACTGAGAAGGAGACCCACTACTTGAGGCATTCTGTTTGACCATTCCATTCTATTGGATGACTTTAAAATTTTTAGAAATGTTCGCAAATTGCCTTCAAAGCCGAAAGACAAGTTATCGAACAAATTTTATATCCGACTGTCCTAGTTACTGGCTGAACCCAAGGGGTTCTAGCTGTAATGTAAGTTTATAGTCAATTTCTCATGCACCAAACATTTCTTGCTACTGCTTGACACAGTTTTCAGTATTTCAGCTCATAATTTTAAGTTTTTGTGGTCTTCGCACAGTAGTTCAGTTTTAGGGTTAAACGATATTGAAAAATATTGGATGGGTCTAAATCAGCTCCGAAAAACAATTTCAAAATTTTTATTTTCATCCCTTATAATCGCTGTAGGCAGTTAATTAATAAAGCTATGTGTATTAAACTGAATACCCGTTTAGGCGAAAGGGTCAGTTTTCTAAAAAAAAGTACTTAAAATGGAAAAACATGTATTAAAAAATCATTGAAAAAAGCTTTTATTTGTTGTAGCTTTAAAATAATTAAGTTATTTAAATAAATAGCTTTTCCAAAAATTATTTTAAAACTCCTAGATTATGACTCTTGGAAAATAGTCTTCCGCAAAAAAACTCGATCTTAAACAGACCACTTCATATTGGCGACTGAAACCACGTGCTAACAAAACCTCCCACACCCCTCTATAGAATCACTCCACTTATAACCCTCTACGATCGGACATAATTCTGTTAGAATACTTGCGCCAAAGTTTTCTGACGACACTATTTCCTTTTTAGTTAATTTTTGAGCGGTTTCAATAAAATCACACTGGTTTCTGCTGTACAATGGCAATACATTCGTTTATTTGTTCATACATAAATTATTGAATTGATTTCCCCTCAGATGTATTTAATTATCTTCCTTTTTGATTAAAGTGGTCCTTAAAAACCTTGAATAATAACTTTAAAATTGTCTCAAATAACTTAGATGCCACATTGAATTAAAAAATACTTTAATTTTAATTAGTTTTAATGAATATCTATAAGGTTGGTATATGGAATTTATTTTTCGTTTGCAATTTTCGAATCTGTTTTCCGTTTCAATTCTTCTTTAAGTAAAACAAGAACTTTAAAAAGGGAGTATAAGGGCGTTTACATTTAATCAATAAATAAAATAATATTTCCAATGATTATCAAACAGTAAAATATTAAATGAAAACGTAAACAAATACAAAAATTATATTTCATTTTTTAATATTTATTTAATCAATTGAGAACATTTTAAAATATCAACAAAAAATAAAAAAAAAAATAAACGAAGTTTTTTTTCTTGAAATTCGAATTTATGGACAGGAATTCATTCATTAATGTTTTTTGAAATCGATTCTTTTAAAAGTTTTATTGATTTTCACATCTTTTTCAGAATTTATGCAATGAATGCTAAAATGAATTTAAAATAATTCAATATATTGAAGTTTTGTACCTTACAATAACGGAAATAATTGAATCGGCGACTAGAAGGACAGAACAGTTTTTTTTTCATCTGAATTATAATAACTACTAATAATAACTATTTCTGTGATATTAATTACCGTTCATGAACAAACCTCCACATACTATACAGAATTTTAACATGTAAAATATGTACCCCATTAGTTCTGTGTTTCTTATATATATAATTTCATACATGTACTGTTTCTTCCACTCACCAATTCAATTTCATTCACCATTGATTTTAAATAATTCTTAAAGGTTCTCGGTAGAAGAATTAGAAAAAAAAGTAAAAATGTCAAATGAATAAAATTACAAAAATGTATGATATAATAAAAAAAAACTCAAAAAACGTAAAACAAAATAAGAAGAGAATAAACTTAAGGAAACGAATCGATTAGTATTCAACATTATTTAAAACAAAAAAGTTCAAGAGACATACAAATATGAACTAATATTAAATAAGTTTATATTAAAAAGGACATATACATGTGTATGTAATTATTAGCAAAGCGGGGAATGATTTAGAACACATTGAAAAATTAATAAAAATGATCCAATTTATTTTTTTAACTATTAATATAAATATGAGTTTAAAAAAAAACACAAAAATAGTAGCATGTACAATCGCAGAATTTTAAATTTATTGTAAAAAATTGTATGTGATAGCATTAAACTGAATTTCTTTTTAAAGTTTAAATATATTATGTAGATGCAAAATTATAATCTTATATTTTTGAAAAGCAAAAAAAAAATTTTTTAAAAAAATAAGTACATAATTTTTAAGAAATCGCCAAAAAATAGGCCAGATCATTCGGTTGATGGCGTAATTTGTTTTCAGTAGATATTTTTCATATTATAATTAATTATTTCATTTTTATAATCGGAAACCACTAAAAAATTATATATACACTCGTCAGTAAATTTTTGCTGTAATGTAAAGTTTGTTTTGTTTATATTTTTAACAGTTTTTGTTTTTGTCAATAGCAAAATAATGTATGTTCTGACGAAAAAATGCTTCGACACCGGGGAAAAAATACTAGATTTGCTTCAAAATAAAACTTGGTTCAATGGTTATATAAATACATTAAAATGTTAATTTAAATGAGAGAAAAAATAACAAACAAAATTTTAAAGAAATACAAATTTAATATAACACAAATGATATGATTCAAAAAATTAATTTTCGCTGTAAGATGTAGACAGAGCAATGACGTTGAATTTTTGTATGAATCTCTCTCATACGCAACTCTAGGATACTAATCGATTCATTTTTATTCTTTTTTTAATGTAGAGAGACTAAGGCCTGGAGAACCCATACTGCTTTGAAGTACCAATTTAAATTATAAAAAATGGAAAATTTTCGAATATCAATAATTTAAATGACGACAATTTATGTATTTATATTCAAAAATCATAATAATAGTAAAATATTTAGACAAAGTAGTAAGAAATCTATACAACAGTTATTACTTTAAATCGAGAGCAACATTTCTATAGGGGAACGATTTTGTGATAAAGACATGCAATGAAGTATTAAATATAAAAAATTGTTTTTTTTTTTTTCAAAGCAATTACAATTGAAAATAAAAACTGTAGGTATGTATTTGTGAAGAATACAAAAATATTTAATTTGTTAACAACAAAAAGCAGTAAGAGAACCCACATTCAAGATAAAAGCACACGTTTTTAAAGTTTTCTTATTTGTTGAAATTTTTTCCATTTAACAGTTTTATAGCGAAAAAATTAAGTAAATTTTTGTTTTTACAAAATGTAACAAAGTTTTTGTTTTTGTGAAATTTGCTCAATGAAATTTGAAGTTAACTTATTTTATTTGATTTTAATGTATTTAAAGAAGAAAAAAATATATAAATAATAATATTTTATTGACAAAAGACAATTAAAACCTTTTCTTATGTTAATGTAGAGTAACCTTTCTCACCTGGCAAATTTTGTAGTGGTTTGGCGCGTTGGGTGCCATGATCGTTGGGACGAATTTGTCCCGCCCCACGGACCCCCCCGGTTGCTGCCTGCGACCCCCCGGTGGGCACCACCCGTTGAACTGCCGCCGCCCCCACCACCGCCACTTGGGGGCCCCCCAGACGATGGATGTTGCCATGGAGCCCAGCGACTCGGCCACGCATGGCCATGATTCCACGCCCACGACCATCCCCCTCCTATTTATTTTCATAAATTTTTGTTGTTTGTGTAAAGCATTCATTTATATATATATATTGATCGCCAGTAAATTTAGATTGTTGTTATTTTTTTTTTTTCAAAAAGTTTTAAGTAGTTTTTGAACATATTTATAATAAAAATGTGTTTTTATTTTAATTTGTTTATATTTTTTAGGTTTGACGAACATATATATAATTTTTTCAAGATGATTACCGAAAATTAAAAAAAAAAAGAGGAAAAAAGAAAAAAAAAATCGAAATATTCGCGTTAGATTTTGAGTAAAAAAAATTAAATATGGAACGTTACAAAGCAACATACATAATATAGTAATAACAAAATCAATAAACTTAGATTTAAATAATAAAAAACTTAAAAGCTAGTTTCAATATTTTTCTTATTTAAAAATAAAGCATACCTATTATATAGTTTATTTTCACATTCATTTGAACTAATGTCGTTTG
The DNA here is from genome assembly GCA_951394125.1 of Epistrophe eligans. Lineage (NCBI taxonomy): Eukaryota > Metazoa > Arthropoda > Insecta > Diptera > Syrphidae > Epistrophe > Epistrophe eligans. The sequence goes on from OX596028.1 coordinate 59,408,310, forward strand.
CAGGACCATTATGAATATTGTTAATAAATCAATAAATAATACAAATTTAATAATTATCTAATCTGATCTACATATACATATACATATAGTATATGTTTTTCTGAGTGAAAAATTAAAAATGATTGGTGTAACTCTGTCGCGATGTTACATAATGTCAAATACGGGTTCTGATTGAACGGAAATATCCTGGGAGATCAATTCTAAGCTCGAAATTGAATACAACAAAAATGCAAAACTTTTGGATAAGAAGGTATAGTTTAGTTACATGTACAAAACTAATATTATAAATTTTTACAAATATGGGAAGAGAATTGACTGTAAAACTGAAACAATTGTTTGGATTTTTTAAAAATTTTATTTGTGTAACAGATTCTTTGTTTCAACAATTAAAGTGTGAACAAATTGAAAAAAAGATCTTATTAAAATAAGTGCTTATGTTGCCTTTAACCCTTCTGGTTGCCTCGTCCCTAAATTTTGAGTTCAAATTGATCTTCCCTTGATCAAATTTAATTTCCACTATACGCTTTATGCTACCTTTAAAACCCTATCTGAAACTGTTATTATTTCAACGCAAAAACAACCGCTCGAAAATCCGTGTTGGATGGTTTTCATAATATTTTCAAATTATTGAAATGTACATTGAACATATCCAAAAGTTCACTCAAATTTATTAATTCATTCCAAATTGACAGATTAAAAAACAGGTATGTATGTCATTGTCAATATATGTATATGCATTTAAAACTGGCTAGCTGGAAAACTGTCCAAGAGTGTTTTAAGGAAATCTAAAAATTTAGACTGCTGTTGTATATGTGAAAAACGATGTTGGGCTTATTCAAGTGGGGATAAAAGGATAATACGTGAAAATGTGGCCGTATAGCAATTTCATTCCATCATTGCGTTTAGTTTAGACGATCAGCATTATATTTGATCAGCAAATATTTGAGTGTTTATTTTATTTCATAAAAAAATCAATTTTAAAATTAAATTTTTTGTTTTGTTAATTTCTGCCAATTTCTAAAGTAATGTCATATGTATTTTTACTATTCGATGTTGTCATGGTTAAATCCATGAAGACTTTTCAGTATCTATCAATGTAATCAAAATATATATGTATTTAACTTTTGTAATTGGTCCAGACATGAATTCAACATGTTATTATTTTATCAGCCCTATATAATTATACGAACAGAACTTTAAATTTCCCTATAGAGCTATCGACTGGAAGATGTTGGTATACAAAAAACTTTAGATTAAAATTCACAATTTTCTTTCTGAACTAATATGTAAAGTCCATGCCTTCTGTTAATTGATGATAATAAATATAATAAATATTTAAGAGGTCTAGTAAATTGTTTTTGGTTTGTTTTTTTTTTTCCACTAAAGTGATAATAAAATTAAAGCAAAAACTTTCTATAAAATCTTAAGACATGGGCGTGTTCAGCAAAATGAGATCTCAGTGATCTCAGCAATCTCAGTTACATGAACAGGATTCCTCAGCAAAATTTCTCAATTTTGCTGTCAAAACTCTAAGGAAAAAAAATCTTGGATTCGCTTGCTCACTTTTTGAGTGAGAAAATTCTCTGAGATCTTATTTTTCTGAACGCGCCAATTCCAGTACTTCTGGAGAAGGTACTGTACTGCATTTAGGAACTCAGAATATTTCTTTCAACATAGCGTTCCAAATGTGGGCCGATAGAAAGGAACAAACTCAGTTTAATAATAAATGAAAAAAATTCAATCGCTTAAATTTCACTGCAAACCAATCCCGCTGAATTGCAGTGTCCTGTAGAATGAAGAGCAACAGATGTTTTTTTTTTACTACGTATGTATATTAATTAATTAGAAATTGATTATAACTGATTGTATCCGTGACAGCACATTACAGAAGGCACTCTTATATCAGATTTATTATATTGTATTTACTTATTTTGTGATTTCAATTATATAGATAAAAGTTCTCATAAAACTTGTTACTTTTTTTTTAGTGAATGGTATTTAAAATCCTATAGATAAGTGTCGAACGTTTTTTGGAAACCACTTTGAGTTGAACAACGAGGTCAATGGGTATGAATTTCTCAAATTTTAATTTTTTTTTATAAAAATCTACATGCGATAAGGATACTATATATACACCTACATATATAGCATATATATAACATATATGTATCTACATATGTATATACATATATACAGGATGTGAAAAAAAGCTAGAGCGTATAGGTTGGGTCGAGACAAGAAAAAAATTGTATGGGAGGGGGGGGGGCTATATTCCACTTATAGGGATGAACATATAATGTGGCAATGAAAAAAAACGTATGCTTTTAAATCAGGAAATATACATATGAAGCTTAATTCCGTTTAAAGATGCATAATACATATATCCAGTCTCACAACTAACACAACTCAAAAAATTACGGAGATTCAACATTATTTAATAGGTACATATTTACATATGTATGTACCTATATTAAAATGAAAAAATTGCATTTTTTTATTCATCAAGACAGTTGTTGTTTCTATTTGCTTTTACTGATTTTATTGACTTTGATAAAATTATAATGTTCTCTGCAAAAACCATTTGTCCATTAATATAAAGAAAACTAGTTATCATTTTTAACTTAATAACAAAAAAATCTCAATTCCATCTTACCAAATGCAATCAGTAGTAAGATGATTTAAATATTCTTATTATTTTGCGATTGACATATTTTATTTTAGGCTTTAAGCATACTGACAAAACATTGTTAATTAAACTAAAGTCTGCTAAATTTATAATGCGACGGATATAATTTAATAAAATTTCTTCGAAAGTATGTATTCTTCGTTAAAAGTGTTAGTATTTTTAGGCACTTAGTAAGTTATTATGATACAATATATTTGTTTGCAATTTGGTAATGGACTTTTTTATGAATGCTGTTTTAGTAAAAGCTGTAATGAATAAACTTAAAATTAAAGAAACAATTTAACAATAAATGAAATGAAGCAAAATAATCAAGAGCATTAACAAATAATATTATATGCGTTTATAAATAAATCAAAAAGCGTGAATAAAGCAAAAAGCGAATCAAGCAAATAAAGTATAATGTGTTTTACATAAATTTCGTATTTAAATAATAAACTAAATATACATAATATAAACTTAAATAAAACCAAGTGTTTTTGTGTTGATTTCAAACAATTGTGTGTGGACACTTTTTTTTATCAAATCATGTTAAATATTTAATTTTAGGACAAAATTATTTTTTTTTGTCTTTTAACACCACTTATCACATTGGATTCTACTCCGATAACTGTTCTCCATTTTCGATCGTCGAGGAGGACTAAAATACTAAGGCTACGTGTTTCAATTGAGAAATTTTGTAATTGATGTTGTTCCTGTTGTTGCAATCCTGCTGTGCGTTTATTTGTATGAACGAATATAAGGAAGTTAAAACAAATCAACACACATGTTGAGTACGCAGTAACGAAAGAAAATAAACAAAAAATTAAACAAATTATATTTCTATACAAAAAAAATAACACAATCAATAAATAAACAGATGTTTTTGTTTAAAAAAAAATGAAAACTAAACAAATCAAATCAATAGAGGGGTTCACTTCTACAAAATGATGGTTGTTTTTCAAAGAATGAAATTTATACTAGAGAAGAGGAACCCACCACATTGTTTCTTGCCGTTCTATGCGGTTCACCAGCGGGTGGTCCTCCACTTGGAATTGGTGAAACCCCGCTTGGTGGATAGTCAAAGTAGTATTCTCCATCGTAAGTTCGGTAATATTCGTCGTAAAATGATTCATTGTATCCGCCACGATAATCCGAATAACCATAAAAGTCGTAATCATAATCTATAAATTTTTAAATTAAATAATTTTTGTTTCTTTCTTTTCTGGTTGTGTTGAGCATTTTTTAATAGTGTATTAATATGCAGCCAGCATATGAATTTATTTTTTAATTAAGTTTCACTTACAACGTAAAGTTTTATTTTACATATCAAAATATGTTGTAAGTAATCTAAGTAAGTTTCACAAACACAAAAAGAAGTTAATGAAGTTTTGTTTTCTACCAAAAAAGAGGATATCATTTTATTTGCGGCGTTAAATAAATACAGATTGAAACATTTCAAAAGTTTGATAGAACTTAAAACATAAAATTTAAACTCAAATACTTTAACAGTGTATATAGATGTTCAATATATAGGTATCTATGTTTGTATGTATGTATGTATGTGTATAAAGTGTAGTTATTAATATTTTATCAGCCAATTATAGGTAGGTTTGTTTTGTTTTAAAAATATATTCTGTGTTTTAATTTTGTTATGTAAGTTACTTATTTGCTTAAAATATCATAATATTTTACTTTAAATGATATGGCCTATTTGAGGTTTTACATAGCTCAAGGTTTATAAACTTCCTAAAAATACTAATATTAATTATTAAATTTCAAGGAAGCTGAACTTTAGAATAATTGTTATTCAAATGTTGTTACATTCTTGTTTGAAAAATAATAAAAATTGTGCGTTTGATTTGTTTGAACAAAAAACAAAACTGATCAGATGTAAAAATTAAATAATAAGGCTTAATTCTTATTGTATTAGACTTTATTGATCGATTCTTCCTTGTTACACACATTTTCAAAGATTTCTCGTTTTTGTCAAAAAATTAATTAATGAAATTTTGTTACTAGCTTACTGACGGAGTTTTAATTCTTCTTTTGGGGAACACTATTAAGCATAAAAACCAAAACCAAAAAATACAAAAGTCACTGTTTTTTTTTAAATTTATAGTTATCCTGGCTTTACCCGACCGATTGCTATGATATCTTGAAAAATATTAATATGTTATTCATTCACAATTGGTTGTTTATTGACAAAAGAATAGAATTATTATTAAACTCGTTTATCACCTCATTGATCTTTGAAATGAGGCAAAAGCTCTTTACCTCAAAATGAAAAGCGAATTGAATAATACATAATACCTATATATACCCAGAATTTTTGTTTGGAGAGCACGATTTGAAAGTCCAGAGGTAAAATATTTTATGCTATTTAAAAAAAGTCTATGTTGGGATTTCCAGTCCGTTTTCGAAATTCTGACATTTCCTGAGAATTTTTTGAGCTCATATTATAATAAAATTGTAAAAAATTTTATTTATTTCTTAAAAGTTATGTGTATAACTAAAAATTCAGATTTCCTTTGGCAAAAAATTATGAAATTAAATTAAAAGTGTATGATATTAATTGAAAATTTTCTTAAATTGTGTTAATAATTATTGTGATCTTGAGAATAAGTGGCGCGAAGTGTATGTTCCTTGGTTTAAAACAAAATAAATGAGTAAATAGTTAAAACAGTTATTCGTTGTGTACTGTGTTCGTTAGCGTCCCTGCTTCAAACTAATTTTAGTATAAAAGGAAAGTTGTTTTTACATATTTGCGATTAAGAGCAGCATATTCTGGTTACTAGGTTGTCAAAATCTCTTTCTCTACTAAATGCCAATACTTAGAAATTGTCTCATAAACTTTTTTTTAACAAACTCACTAAAATTTTTGTTTTGTATGTTTATCATATTTCAAAAATTAAATATACAAAAGATCTTGGTAAATGCTACTTTTAAGTATTTGCTACTTTACAATTAAAACTAAATAAAAAAAATTACTTTTCGCTTAGCGGGAACGACATTCACCCTGTTACCATTAAAACGAAAGTAAATGGAGTATCCAGTTGATTCTCTTTTTGTCCTATTTCAAATTCCTTTTGACCAAGTCGATTCTGTTTAGAATGTTTAGAAATACAAACAGTCTACTAGCATTTTCCAGGCGGAGATTAACGCCATAGCAAAATGTGCAGATCGAAATCTCAAAACAAATTACAGAAACCAGAACATTGTCATTATGTCAGATATAGTCAAGCCGCACTCAAAGCCAAAAAATTTAAATATTGGAATTTGAGACAGGGAAAATTATTGCTTGGGAATCACAACCAAGATCGTTTTAAAAACTGTATCAGCTTAAGTAGGAACAACCTTAGATTAGTAACGGGTGTCCTCACTGGCCACTGCAAGCTAAGAAGACACTTAAACATTCTTAGCCTGGAACGCAACCCCCAATGCAGATTCTGCAATACACATTAGGAAACGCCGGATCACATACTAGGTAGATATGAGGCACTTATGCATCAAAGAAAAAAGAACCTGGGAAGGTCGAAGAGAACGAATAACACTCTCTGAAGATACTTCAATACTTTGAAGGAATAAATTTGCAGGAGAAGCTTTAGGATGAGAAATATCTTTCAGCTCTAGATGAGGGCACACAATAGAGGTCGCAGTGCAGTATACCCCCTATATATTATGCATTCATTCATTCATTCATTATGCATTCATTCATTTAATCTAATATAAGTTTGTTTTTGTGTATTCAGAGCTGAATAATTGTGAGCGCGATTTATTCGTTATAATTATTGTTGTTTTGTGTTTTGATGTATAAATAAATTTTGTTTTTTTATTTATATAGAAGTACAAAAAAAATCGGTAAAATAAGCGGCCGAAGTCTGAATCCGCAAATGTCGAGTATTCTTCTTTTCATATCTCTACCAAAAAATATTTAGTACCCAAGTAAATACATATTATCTAAATTATCATATAATGAATCTCCTATTCACAGACCCATGGGCGAAGATAATAGGTGTGTTCCTTTGGGCCTTGCAAAGTGCTTTTTAGTACGTCCCAGTAGATGATGAATGGAACGCTTTAATTTTGCGAAAAGAAAAATATAATCTCAATAAGGATGTACATATTTTTGTTGTTTGTATATTTGTATTTTATTTTTTATTAGAGAAACATTAACAACAATCATTTATTATGTAATTTCTTTTAACTGATTGTGTCGCTTTCTTGCGTGAATTCATTTAGTTACTACATTATTGAAGTAGTTTCAACTACTTTGACCACAGAGTAGAAGTAGTTGACTGCAGCCAGAAGTGTACTTGGTAGTAGATGCTGCAGCCCAAAGGAACACGCCTAATGGCAAAGCTGTCAAGGACGAGGAGAGCTCACTGGCGCCAGTCGCGTTGGGCAGTGACGACTTCAATTGCCAAAGAGCCAACATATTGTAAACCACCAACTATGAAATAAGCTCCCTTAAATCTCAATTGACCTAGTGGACCGGTAGCAAACAGCATCAAAAACGATGGTCGGCATTACAATCTTTGAAATGCTGTTTTTAGATAAAAATTTTGGAATCGTTAAATAAAAATTAGTATTCATATTCATATTACAAATATTAAACATTATTCACATTTATTTGTTTTAAATCCAGAACACTTTTGGTGCAGGAAAAATGCGCGGCGTTCATGTACTCGGATTTAAGTTCGACTTCGGTTAATTATTATGCCAAGTTTAGACAAATCGAAAGACAAACATTTCAATGATCGTTTTCAATGACCCTTTGGGGACCAGTTACAGCTTTCATTGAAACTCATCACTGATAATTTCAATTTCTTATTTTTAATTAATATTTGAGTCATCAGCTTTATATTGGCATCAAAATAATCACTAATTTTGCTTTTTAAGTGCCTCAAAACTTAAAAACGAAAATTTAAATGTTGGTTTTCATTGAAAGCCCTTATACTCGGTAAAACAATCAACCGAAGTCGAATCCAAATTAGGGCTGATGTTACCCGTGTACCCGAGTACCCGGGTAATACTTCGTCAGAAACAACGCCAGAACATGTGTCTCAATTTCGCAAGGTGTGAATTAAATAATTCGAAATCCAGGTAAATCGATAAGGAAGATTGCGGCCTTTACAGGAATAAGAAAATCAACAGTGCATGTTATTTTGAAAAAGAAATTAAAGCTCCACCCGTACAAAATGCAAATTGTTCAGTATCTCAAGGAAAGTGACTATCCTTTGCGAGACAGCATTTACGCTTGGAAACATTTTATTCAGTAACGAAGCACATTTCCATATTGATGGATATGTTAACAATCAAAATATGCGATACTGGTGCGGGTGCCCCAACAACCCTAGAGAACGCCATCAAAAACGTTTACACTGTTTTAAAACGACAGTTTGGTGTGCCTTTTCAGCGAGCGGGGTAATTGGCCCTTATTTTTTTAACCAAGGTGAGACAGTCACTGCTCCGTTGTATTGCCGTATGATTGATGAGTTTCTGTTACCGCAATTGCAGCTGTATTCAGGGTACAACAACCGAACACAATTTCAACAGGACGGTGCCACCGCACCCAGCTAGGGTGTCAATGGAAAGGCTAAGGACAGTTTTTCCGAATAAACTGATCAGCAAGTACGGAGACATTCCATGGCCGCCTCGGTCACTAGACCTCACACCTTGCGATTTCTTTTTATGGGGATACCTCAAATCAAAAGTTTACATCAATAACAATCCCCGGACAATTCAGGCAGGAAAATATTCGCCATGAAATCAAATCATTACTCCAGCGCTTTGCCGTCGCGTAATCGCAAATGTAAGGGTCCGATTGCAAGAGTGCATTGAACAAAATGGCCATCATTTGGATGATATCGTTTTTAAAAAATAAAATCCGCACTGTTACTCTGCATTTAATTGAAATAAAACTAAATAAAAACCATGTTGTTTTTTTATATTTAATTTTAAAGTTGAAAATATTCCGCTGGACACCCTTTACAAACTGAAAAATATCCGACAATTATTAATAGTTTTCCTTATAATGATAAAAACATAACAAATATAGAATCTCTAAACTCGGAGTTTAAAACGCTTATGTTTGCTAAAAATATAAAAATGAAGGGCGATGTAGAAGTTGTTGACTGCAGTTCCTCAAATAGTGGGTGTAACCCCCTGTTTTTTCAACAACCACGAAAGCTAGGAATTTGGAATAAGACTCCAAATTTGCAGTTCTTTTTGCAGTTTCGGAAAAAAAATTAGAAAAAAAAACTTGGTCATCAATTAAAAAAAATGTCATACTATAACGCTAAGTTCACTTTGAAGTTAGCAGTACATGGTGTTTTTTCGACAACCAGAAAAGTTATCACTTTGAATGAGGGATCCAGGCAGGGCTGCCAATTATGAGCCCAGAAAGTGTAGCAAATCGCACTAAAAAACGAAGAGACTTGAAAAAAGTGAAGCAGATAATGAAAAGAAAATCTATAAAAAAAAACAAATTTATTTTATATTCAGAACGAAAACAAAAACAAAACATTGACTATAGTTTTTGTTTAACAATTACTTTTTAAATATGTAATATGTCACAAATTCATAAGTAAGTAGTATATTAGTTTATTTTAAAATAAATGGGAACTTTTTTTTTCATTCAATTCAATTCAAATGGATAACTTCAAAGGATAAATAACACAAATTCACACAATATTAACAACAACAAAATATAATACCTACCTACTTTGGAAATTGTGATTAAAATTTAATCAGTTTTTTTAAGACGTAGCCCTCCGAAACATATTTAAATTTAACAAAATATAGTATTAATTGCTTAGGAGGTTCAAAATCTTTCAGCCCAGCCACAAACTCTCTGATAAGTAAAAGGGAAGAAGCGGTACTTACATATATCAAAATTATTTCTGTTTTTTGTTTTTACGTTGTTAAAATCTGAAGATCGTCTTTCGGCTGCTGCACTGCTATGTGGAAGACTAGCTAGTGTAAGCATATAGCCAGGCAACACCTTAAACATATCTTCTTCCAAAATGTTTTTGTGGGAACATAAACGCGACCCAAAGTCAACAACATCTTCATCACCAAAAAAACTGCAAATTCCTGTTAAGGTCCCGTTAGTCTAGGTGAAAATTGTCATAGTAATTTTTTCGTAGTTGGTGGTTTTCGATGTTTAAGCTCATTGGTAGTTGATTGCTTTGGCGACAAGTCGTTATTGCCCCGTAATAGTGGGCCGGCGAACCCTTTCCGTCCTCTACAGCTTTGGCATTATCCTTGCACAATAGTCTGTAAATCGGAGAAAGGATTCTCGGCACAAATGGATTCAAATTCAGGTTCGAATTCGGTCGATTATTTTTCCGTTTTTTTTTTTTGTTTCCATAACAATAAAACAGAAAATTTAAAAATAGAAACACAAAACAATAGTTATACGTAACAAAAAATAACAAAATTTTTCCATGCTCAACAACAACAACATGGCAGTTGCCAATGTGGGTTCATTTTCCTTACAAATGCTAACTTTTGTTGAAATGTCATAACATAAGATTACATTTACAACATTACAGCAACACAATTTCTTTATCAGGTTTCTTGATAAAAAAAATAGTTTTAACACCGGCAGGTAGATGGATACTTAGCTTTAAAAATAATTTTAATTAAACACAAAATACCTACATGAGAAAAAGCAAAGTCCGCTTTACAATAAATTGCCAGAAACTTTCAGTTTTTAGTCGAGAAGGGTAGTAAGGCGAGTGAAGGAAATCTCTCCAAAGAATCAATTCTGTTCAGAATGGTTTCTTTTTTTTCTGTCAAAACAAATTTTACATATTTATCAAGATTTCACACCAAACTGCACATGCCAAGATTTGACATTTCTAATAAGTCAAATTAAAAGTATCGGTGTTTCAGAAATCAATTTATTTTGGTTACAACAAAAAATTTAGTTAATTTTTGACTATATGCATTTAATAAACAAAATTGTGCGATATTTTACAGGGAACGAAAAACTGAGAAAAAAGCTAATTTTTTTTGGAAACACGTCCCCAGTGAACCATATTAGTTGAAAAGAATTAAACAAAAATTTTGGTTTAAATTTAACAAACACCAGAACTCAGTTGAGGTGGAGTGTTACCACTTCGTTAACTTTTTAGAGAAAAGGAACGCACCACAAACCTTTTCAATGATAAATCTTTTCAATGACGTCCAAGTTTTAATGATTGCTATAACCTACTTGTCAGAAAAATTTCCACAATTCCACTGATTTGTGTTTCAATGATGGTTAACCTTCTTGTCAGAAGAAATTCCACTGATTTGTGTTTCAATGAACGCTATAACTGGTCCCTAGAAGAAAATGGAAATGATTCTCTCCAAAAACGATCAACGTTCGTGATTCTGCGGTTTTTGGGGCAAAGAATTTTGTTCTGGAATCTTTGACAGAGAACTCCATTTCATAAGAATTCTCACGTTGCGAAGTAAACCAATAGGCCGACCGATTTTGTTTTGCTTCAAAATTGCAGCTGTCAAGTATAACATTAAAAAAAAATCGATTCTTTACAAATTCCTGTCAACAACAGAAAAAAATCGATTTTTTGGTTGAAAGTAATTCGACATAAGTTAAAGTGGATCACCATTGCAATCTACCTCCGCTTCATTCATCGTTCAATTTCAATGTTGAACAAAATAAAGAAAGCATCACGAGGTACATACATATGTAATTTACATCGTCTATGAACCTTAAAGTAATTAGTTGATCGACCGTATCAATCTTCGTTGATTTTCTTTTAAATATCTTAAATAATTTCGATTGAATAACACCATAACTTAAAAAAAAATATATCTCAATGCTAACAAAAACTTTAAAGAACTATGTGCCGCGAAAAAATATTTATTCTTAAAAATTCTGCAGTAAAACTATAGGATTGTAAGAACTCCAAGGAATTCTGAAGTAGTGTATGAAAAAAACACCACATTTGTATCGCCATTTAATTATAAATAAATTAATTGAGAATAAACTCAATTTTCAAAATACAAGCACTAACTTACTTTATTTTATCTTTAATTGCAACAACTAGCAAAATGATATCGATGAACTTGTAGATTTAATGAATAACTCCTCCTCTTTGGGGAATATAAAGATTATTGGAGATTTAAGTTCTAAAATTGGTGTTGCTATTGGTAATCGCAAGAGATATTTGATGTTATAAGAAACTCAGGAGATGAAATTTTCCTTTAATTAAAGAGTGTCTATAGACTTTAATAATTAGAAACTCATACAAGAATCAAGATCCATAATTTCCAACTCTAGTTAACATTATCAGTTCAATTTCTAGAACAAGATTTGAAATCTCCAACTTTACACCACACGGAAACTATTAATTATTATCACAACTTTATAATTTATTTAAAGAAGATGTGTTTCACATGTGTCTGTCCAATTTTATACTCGTAAAATGAGTCGTCGTTTATTTTTAAGTTTTGTCTTCAAATTATATAAAACCTCATATCAAGTAAAGGCAAGAAAAGACTGTAAAACTTTTTGACAAAATAAATGAACATGAATAAATAGTGCAAATATCTTTTAGAATTTACCTATCACTGCCGTGTGTATCCTACATCTGACCCAATTCCACCGTGTGACCGAAATTTGTGACACGGGACGTATTATGTAAGGCTGACGCTTTTAGTTTATCCTACCGCCACGCCGCTGCCGGAATAGATGTTTACACATCAAAAATACTGGATAAAAATTATATTTTATATTATATTGCAGTGACAAAGCAGTTTGCCGAGAAACGATCAACATATTAGGCTCGGTTTTTGGAAGTTGCCACAAAATCAAACTGGAATAATAACATACATTTTTATTTCAAGATTCTTACTGACCATTTTGTAATAATTTGATGTTTCCATATAAAATAACGACAACAATGTGATAATTCAAGACAGGAAAATCCTCTGCTCTGAGCTAATCCTTAGGGAATAAGATGTTGTTGCCATTAGCCACGACCTCGTTATTTTCTCCAATTCTCTTCGCAATAGCAAAACAACTTTTAAAACTTAACTTGTTTTTTCTTTCTGGTCACTTTTAAAAGCATTGTAAAATTAATAATTTCTATCAATCCTTGTCAAGACTGGGAAATAAAGGGTTTTTCAACAGGGACGCTACAAAAGTAGAGCAACAGGGACAGCAAACGACGCCATATTTGCGCTCTTGCCGCTCTTTTGACATTTCGCTTCAGTAAGGTTTGCCATTTCATGATGGAAAGATTTACAAGCCAACAACGAGTCGAAATTATTAAAATTTACTAGCGAAATTCGGAGTCAGTGGCCTTAACGTTAAGAGCACTACGTCCAATTTATGGTCGTCATAATCGTCCTAGCAGATCAACAATTGAGCGTCTAGTGGAAAAATTTGAGTCCACAGGCACAGTACAGCACTCCACACGTACTCCATGAGTCATCATTGCATCCCGAAAAAATTACGGTTTGGTGTGGTTTATGGGCCGGCGGCGTCATTAGGCCGTACTTTTTCCGTGATGATCAAGACCGGCACGTTACTGTGAATGGGGATCGCTACAGTTGAATGATAAGGGAATATTTTTGGCCGCAATTGGATGATATGGACTTGTGGGGCTACGTCAAGTCTATGGTCTATGCCAACAAGCAAGCGACGATTGATGAACTTCGTACGAATATCGAACGTGAAATTGCAGCAGTATCGGCGGATTTATGCTTGAAAACCGTCGAAAATTGGGTTCAGCGTCTGGACTTCTGCAAGCGTACCCGTGGTGGCCATGCAAAAGAAATCGAGTTCCATACATAATGGCATCGAACGTACTTTCACAGGAACTTTTGTAGCGCTCTTATTGAAAAACCCGATATTATCCTTAATGACTGTACAACTCTCTTTTGATAAAAAAAAAAAAAATAATGTCTCCCAATAACCACTTTTTTTACCAGGAAGATTATAGGTAGTTCTATTAACAACGAATACGATAGTTTTCAAAAAAAAGTGTTTTTTGGATTAAAATTTATTTTTTCTTAAATTCAATGGCGCAAAATTTTAAACGATTTAGTACGATGTTAAAGCCATTTTATCATACTAAAAAAGGCTTTAACATCGTACTAAATCGTTTAAAATTTTGCGCTAATATTTTTAAAACTGGTTCATAATTTGTGTTTAGTTTTAAGTGTAAATAAGTAAATACAAGAACTAGCATACCATTTTTATATTTATTTTTGAAATATTATTTTTTTAAATGCCTACAAAATGAATTAAGAAGCGTATGAAATTATTGGTGTACATTTCGGTATTATTCATTAAAAAAACTGGTTTTATTAATTTCTTTTGGGTTCCGAGGGCATTTTAATATATATCCTTCAAATTATATAGTATAGTTGAATCTGTAAGGGATGATACAGAAGTATCACCAACCTTTTCAATATAACCTTATGCATTATCTTCGAGCTAATCCACGATCTGTTCAAATTTTCTTTTTTTTTTAAATTAAAAACATAATACTTTTTTTTATAAAAACCTAAACTCCATGTTGTGTAATGCTAGGGTTCTCAATACCTCATAACTACATTTTTGACAAAATTTATAATGAAAACACTGGTGGTTTTAAAGTCTTATTTAAAATGTTTCATATTATTTATTTAATAAATCGCTTATGTGGAGCGATTTCATATCTATATGAATACGAAAAAATTTCATTTCTGCGCACAATTTTTATAAGGTAAATAAATTAATTCTTAAAACTGTTCAAAACCCTGAACTGTGCAAACTATGATTTCCGGGAAATTAATATAAAGATCGTTGGAATTTTGTATATTTGAGTGAAACTTTTTTGTGTACTTACCGTAAAAGAAAGTTTTACTTTCTCTACAATTGTTCAAATGTACGTATGTATGACAAATACCGAAATGTTCGTACTCTTTTTTTTTTTTTGGGTATATCTTATATTTGCATAACAACAAAAATAGTATCAAAATCTTACTACGAATATATGTTAAAAAATGTTTATTAAAAAAATATTATTTACATATTAAAAAATTCGTGCACAACAAAACAAAAACACAAAATGTAAGACATCTTATGCCGAATAATGTGAATTAAGCGTATATAAAATATCCCTTAAAAAAAGATTTGAGTAGGCAAATGTATTACATATAAGCTAAAATATTAATTTTTCAATCTAGGAGGACGTGTATCGTAAGAAAAACAATATAGAGACCTTATTTTTATACAAGCGTGCGATATGGGTAGCAAATATAACGGGAAGGAAAATAACATTATTTACTTTAAATTACTTCAAATATAAAATAAAAATTAATTTAATTTAGATTTTAACTTAAAAATCAAAATAAACAAATAATATGTTATAAACTTTGTATGTAGAAACTGAAAAATAAATAAAATTACCAGGAAACCTAGCGTTTTACTGCAATAGGAAAGATATGAAGGAGAATGATTGACTATACACATTTATTAAAGGTTTTTAGATTTGCATTTTTGTCTTTTCTCCTCGTTGTTTGTAATGCAGCAACAAAGGAGCGAACAAATTATTCAAAAATAAAGTGTTAAAGGTGTCTTAAAATGTATAAGGCTGCGAGTACGGTAATTCAAGAATTGATGCGATGGGAGAAGCGTTTGAGTACGAGGAAAGTATTCACATGTATTTCCTTAAAGAAAAAATCAAAACAAGCAATAACGATAAATTCATATTTTTCGCACCAAATATCGCTTCAATATGAGCAGGTACACAAAAATACTGTACGCGCAGCCTAAGTAATTGCAATTTATATTTTCTTTTAAGCAATCTCTGAATTACATATTTAAAGATTTTGTGTGAATTATTATAGTAAAATTGATAGATGATTTACTGTCAATGCAAATCGAAACCCTTAATTAAATCAAATAAACTATTTTATTTTTACAAAACAAAGAGGAATCTAAAATAACTATGTATTTCCTTCACGGGATGAATAACTTAAATACGTTTTCCCATGACGGAAAGCTCGTTTTTTGTATAAGTACTTAGAATAAAATCATTTTTTAACATTAACTTACCATAATCACGAGCCATTGGTGCTCGGATAGGAATTCTCGGACCGCCTGGTAGTCTCATGGGAGCCATTGGCATCATGCTGGGGTGTGTTGGTGACAGGTTTCTAAAATCAGATGGAGAGTAAGGTAGTCTAAGATTCGTCAGAACACTGTTGTACCTTTTCAACGAAAAAAATATATCTCTATGCTACCCAAACAATCCTTTATAATTTTGTTACAAAAAGTTGAGTAAAGCAATATTATTTCTTCTTAATAAAGTTTTTAGGGTATATTTTTAAATGCCGAGACTAGAGAAATGCCAATTAATAGCACTTAGAACTGTTTTTCCATTCAAAGTGTGTGTCAAATGTACATTATTTTATATTAGTCGGGGCTCGAAATATTATGTATGTATATGCCCACTGACAGTATATAAACAGTAGGTACAAAATTATAAATTAGCATGTCTAGAGTCACTTCCCGTTTTTAAACAGCATTTTTCATTGTAGTTTAAAATTTCCATCCTATGTTTTTTAACAAAACCACTTAAAAGTTTAAGGCTGAAAATATTTTTCTGAGTGTATGATTTGATTTATTTTCAACTTAACTTTTGTAGCAAGTTTTTTAAATTAATGAAAAAGACAAACCATAATAATACTAATGAATGATTAATTTTTGTTAGGCAGGAACACGGGGAATTTCACAATTTACATACATACAGAAGGAGATTTTATGAATATTATCGAATTACGGTCCAACATAAACCTGTTTTGATTTTGAGAATCTTTTTGGTCCCACATTTTTCGCAGAAATATAACTAATTAATTCTTCCGAATAATTTTTTTCACAAAATTTCGTAACATTTGGTTTGATAAAATAGCGGAGAAAATTAATTTGTATTAATGCCTTCTTTAATGCAATCTTTGCACATTGAGCTTCCTCGAAGTCAAGAACAGTTTTATAGGTACTAGGTAGTTATTACCTGATGAGCCGGAAATACTATGATTACATTTTGAGTAAAAAGGTCAATCGGCAAAAAATCATACCTCGAATTTTCAATTATTTCGACCTAAATAGGAGCTGTTTAAAATGGAAGATGTTGTACATCTATTTTTTTTTAAATAATAACGTAGGTGGGCCTACAAATTTCAATTATAAAAATTCATCATCAAATTCATTTGCCGGAAGATCTAATATAAAAGAAAATAAATTTAAAGCTCTTGAAAACTATCCATATTTTGACCCAAACCCATTACATTTTTGTATTTAAATCATTTTTTATAATTATTTAAATTAATTTACGTTAAAATATCCCTTTGATTTCTATGTACATATACTTCATGAAACTTTACTGCTTTGGAAAACCCTTTTTGCACTTTGATGTACATGATGATAATATCTGTATAATAACATTTATTCGAAGTCGATATCTCTATTCGTTTGATACAGTGAGAGAGACATCTCTCTAAAAACGAAGGATTCGGACCTCGAAACGTGGAGATATGTCAAAAATTTCGATTCGATAAATCGGACCAATTAAAATTACTTCAAATAGAAAGTTAAAAAGATCTTATCTTCAAGCAATGCTTCCTTATAAAATACGGTTCACTTAAATAAAAGTAACAATAACTAAAACGAGAATTATGTCCCTATAATTCGTTACTTGACTTGGGCAAAGAAAATGCTTTAAATACATCCGAGAAAGCCAAAATAAATGTTTACCCCTAAGAAAGCTATTCCAAACGCAATATCGCAAAAATAGTTGAACGAAGCGCACATTCTGTTGACAATTATTTCAAAGACCCCGGGTCTGGTTTCAACAGTGAAGTTTGTTTCATTAAAAGCAAGCGGTTTTTTTTTTTGTCCAACCTATATAGTCTTAGAAAACAATTCAATATTATAAAAAACAATAGCTTAGCTTAAATATTGAATATATTCCCTATTAAGCAACTAAACTATACAGTCTATCGTTAGCCTGAATTTTTATCGGGACTATTTTCATTAGCTGTAGTATTGTTCCTATGATATGTGATTTGCCACATTTTACTGATTTCTAAGACTATAGATTAGAAACGAAAAACACCTTTATTATTTTGCTTATTTATAAACGTTGTCTAACTTTAGACAACTGTCCAACTTTGGAAAATGTGTTCAAAAACCTTGTTTATTGTGTGTGGGAAGGAAGAATTTTGAAAGGTGAAACTTTCAATCATCTAAATAACAATAATAATTAGAGACACAGACTGCTTATGCAACTTTTTTGAATTTCATTGATCAGCAGAAAATTCTTACAGCTTTCCACATTGTTTTGCTTATTAAAAAAGCAATTCATAAATGTTGTTTAAAAATACAAATCTGCGATGGTACCTACTTGTAACTTGCTTAAATAGGACAATGTCTGCCTTATAATTGAAGTAAAAACCATTGCCATATTGTTGGGGTAGCAATAAAAAAATACATAACCAATAAACCTACCCGACTATTCCCGGACGACCTTGCATCATTTGCAACATTCTACGTTCTCTGGCTCGAAGAATTTCCTCCTTCTTTTTTTTATCCGAAGGTGGTTTGGCGAGTGAAACCTACGAGTGGAGAAAAAGACCATCATACTGATTGTTATAATTTTTTTCCATCAAATAAAATCAGACTTACTTCAATATTTGACATCCCAACTTCTTTGCCATTAAGACCTCGCATTGCAATAACTGCATTATCACGATCTTCAAAGTGCACAAAAGCGTAGTCTTTTATTTTCTTTACACGTTCCACTTTACCATATTGCTCAAATTGTTCCTTTAAGTGAAAAAGACACGTTAATTAACTTTTTCATTTTTAAATATTTTAATTCTTACTTACTTTCAGTTTTTCTTCACTGACGTCTTGTGTTAAGTTTCTCACATATAAAACTTTTACCTTCGACATTGTCTGTTCGTCGGGCTCTTCCTGTGGGTCAGCCCAATCAACAATTATATCACATCCCCAAACCTGCAATTCATGTTGGGAAAAAAAAACAAATCAAGAGCATATTTATGCAAACGCCTTTGGAGTATGCACAGCGCCATACCTTAATTCTACCAGTTCCCAGTCTTCTTTTAGCTAACGACGCTGCCTTATGTGATTCATATTCGAGAAAGCAAAAGCCCCGATTTTTCTTTTTGTCATCTGGAGAGCTATAGATTATAACTTCAACAAGGCCGGCTAAGGTTGGTGGATTTACGTTTTTTTTTTCAATTCAAGGAAATAGTTTTAAAATAAACGGGAAATAAATATTTTAATAATAAATATAATGAACATTTGTATTTTTATATGAATTTTTGATAACCAACAAAAAAATTAAATATTAAAATGACGTTCCAATTTTTTTTCAATAAAAATTACTACAATGTTAATAGTTGTATGAACAAAATGGAAAACGTTTCTTTTTTTTAACAATTTCAATACCCAAAATTCCAATGCCAAAACGCTTTTAACAGTCCAAAAACAAACACAAAATAAATACATCAATGATATATAACATAATAAAAAAACGGATTTCAAAGAAACTGTCTTTCACTATTTTTTTTTATATTTTTACATTTTACAGTAAGTTGTGGGAACGCAGTATTTATGTTAGGTTAAAAGAAAATATATAGAAAAAAACTTCGAATATTTTTTTATAATATAAACATGTCGGATTCATTTTCATTGCACATAGAATTTTTTTAAATAATAATATGTGTGTAAAGGTAGAAAGAGACAGAGAGAGAGGAAGTTAAACAATAAAGTTTATACATTTATAGAGTACCATTAGATTTTCTTTTATTTTTTATTGTAATAAAAAAATGAATTTTATTTTCTGTTGAAGGTTATTTCTCCAGTCATTACCATTTTTAATATGTTCCTCATTTAAATTTTGATTTAAATGTAACATCTCAATTTTATTGGGTTAAAGAATTTATATGTCATGTGTCCAAATTATTGCACAGTATTTGAATCCTATTGGAATTTTTTTAAATAGCATAAATTAAACTGTAGCTATACAATAATGTACCCTAAAATATTGAAATTTCGTTCAGTAGCTATCAAAAATATGCAAGTTAGTTTAAATGTTTTCTTTATTTACTTTGGCTATAATTGTTTAAATGTTTTCTTTATTTACTTTGGCTATAATCTAATTAATAATTCCAAAAATGTCTATAGAAGCTCGTTGTTTGTTACTTACACTTTTGTATTGAAAGTTTAAACACTTTGAATTAGCGTTGATAGTAGATATCTAATTAAAAGAATTTGTGGACCGATTTTGTATAACTGATGAATTTTAAGTTTCGTTTTTGTATTGAGTGATTATAAATTTTTTTAGAGAATACACATGTACATACCTAGTACATATGTACGCTAGAGCTATTAATGCAAAATTTTAGTCAATTGGGTACAAT
The DNA here is from genome assembly GCA_951394125.1 of Epistrophe eligans. NCBI lineage: Eukaryota > Metazoa > Arthropoda > Insecta > Diptera > Syrphidae > Epistrophe > Epistrophe eligans. Next base: position 59,428,429 of record OX596028.1, read on the forward strand.
ATTAAAGCATTTTTAGTATGATAGTAGGCTAAGAGGATTTTGCAGTTTTTAAACGATTTTAGCATCCTAATATTTTTTAAATATATTTTTAACTTTAAAATCATCAAACGCCTATTGTATCTTTAAGTATCATACTTACTCAATAAATGCACTTGACATTTATAAATGCCAACTAATTTCTTAGTGCAGATCTGTTTGATCTTGAAATTTCTTAATATTTTGTGGCAAATTGACTTTGTTGTCATTCCGTTATAATAACATAGGGCGGGTTCAGGGGATTTCGTTTTACATCTGAATTTTCAGATTTATGAATTTATTTCGTTGAACGCAAAAAAAAAATCAGAAATTTCAGTCGTTTTTTGACTGTTGTGTCAAATTCTTGAATTTACATTGAATCGAAAAAAAAAATTGAATTTCAATTATATTTGTAAATTAAACATTAAACATTGAGCGAGAATGCCATAAATTAATTTGTTTTGTTTTTCAAATATTTTTATTGTGGTGTGTGACCAACAAAATAATGCAAAACTATCCAAATTTCAATACAAAAATTGTTCCACAATAATCGTCTGGGAAGATTTTTTAAAAACTCACTAAACAATAAACAAAAAGTTTGTTCATTGAAATAAATATTTATTTTCATGACCAGAACTTAACAAATCAAACACCAACCACAGTGAAAATTATGAAGTTCAATTTTATGTGTAGTACTTCAGCTGCTTTGACATTTCCCCCACCACAAATAACTTTCATCTGAACTAAAAGTCATCTAACTTTTTATGACAGCTGTCCAAACAGAAGCTTTAGAAATTCAGAATTCTGAAAATTCAGATGACAAACGTAATGGATTGAACGCCCCATAGTGTACATGTTTTTATACTTAAATAACACCGTTCATTTCTACATATGTATATGTACATATGTATGTACATTGTACATAGTTGAGGATGATCTGTTTGCACCTGCTCATCGTATACATACAATATTCGCGAATTAAAAATCTGACATGTGCGATGAGGCAAGCTTTTAAATTATTTAAGAGCACAAATTTTAATAGACCTCTTTTTTAACTTAACTAAATATTTTATCATACTGTCCCAAACACAGGGTTTTTTAAACGAAAGATGGTAGGAGCATTTTTTTGTTTTAACTTGGTTTGAAGTCAGAAATCAATTATTTAATTTTTATTTAAATGCAAAATTTTTACTTAATAAAACTTGATTTAAAAGAAAAATTATGGAAAAGAATTCTAGCCTTAGAAAAGATATAACATGATATTGCATTATGTTGTTGTTTTTCTAATCATTTTTGTTTCTATTTTAAGTGATTTTGTTTAGAAAATTTCTCTCTCATCAAAACGGGAGAGGAAGGGAAGACCATATATGATTTTTTTCTTGTTTCAACTCAACCTAGTTGCCCTAGTGTTTTGATGCTATATAATCACACGAACAAGCTTATAGTAATTATCATGATATTCCAATATGCTCAAAGAACTTCAACTAGTCCAACTAGATCTTTTCTTTTGATTACACTATTTATAGTGCCACCACTTCCAAAAATGTTTTGGTGTTCAAAACGAACTGAATACAAAAAATGTACATAAATGCTTATTCCTTATTCTAATTCCAAGCAGAAAGAACAACGTATACCGAATGAAGAACGAAAATGTAAATCCAGCTTAAATAATGCTGTCTGATTTCTTGACTCAATTTAAATTTATTTAAATAAAATTCGAAAATCGTAAGTGTGATTCCTTTAAAAAATTTGTTTTAAAATATTATTCGGTTGAGAATGATGTTAAAATTGTTTTATTATCAAGCTTCTCGTCATAATATCTCACATAATTTATTATAGTAAAACATACTCCATTTGACACTTGTGCATTTATACCATTACGGTAAAAGAGGTGTGTTTGTCTAGTTTTTGCACAAAGCGTCTCTGTTTAAAACTTATTTAGGTGTCCTCCTTCAGCAAAGAAACGCAAAAATGCACTCAATTTTATAAATGGCATTGCAACTCTTTCTAGCTGGCTTACAGGACCCTGCAAGAACATGCAAACCCTTTGCACTTTAAAATGTTTTTTAAACCAAAAACAAAATGATTGAATGAAAAATAATAACAAATATTAAAGTATTGTTCTATGAATTTACGGACAACCATTGAAGAAACCCCATTTTAATTGATTTTTTAATAACTATAGTAAATAGTTAACTATATGCAGATTCACCACGGAAAAAAATGTGCAGTTACCTTAAAATCGTAAACCAAAGTTGTAAACGAAAACTAGTTCATCAAGTTTATAATCGACAAATACTGGAAAAGTACGAAATTTTCGCTGTTCTTTGGATTTTTGACAATGTTGCGTTCTTCGCTCGAGGTCGAAAATTTGGGTTTTTCATTTGGCCAACATAATAAATAACTGAGCAAAAATCAGAACTAACCGATCGGACACAAAGTCTCTCTCTATGAGACGACAAGGTTACTGGTTTATTAATGTTTTAATACAATATTTTAAAACGAAAAAAATGAAACATAAAAAAAAAATTGGGTAAATTAGCTCGTGTAGAACCAAGGAATCGAAAATTGTGCTAGTGAAAACATATGTTTACTTAGTGTTTGATAGAAAACTACTAAAAAGTTAAGTCCAGATGATAGACTTTTCCCTTTGGTTATAAAGCTGGCTTCAATTGAAAATTGGAAGCCTACGTAAGTCGCTTCATTGGTCAAATAACACTCGAAATTCTCGGACGTTTTATCGCATATATACTTTAGAATAGTCCATTTTATTTCAGTTGAAAGTCAACATTTGAAGGAAAAAAAAGGGCCTTTAAAGATTCATTAGTGCACAAAATGGGTGGAAATTGTTTCGAACATTTTAGTTTTTTCGCAAATGTACGCCCGTACCACGAGGAGATATCAGGGACTTTTTAAGTTGAACAAAATATCTCATCGATTTCTGAGAAGAAATAATTTTGGATTCATTTCATAATTTGTGGGTTATTAAAAAAATACAAATAAAGACAAAATTTTGATAATTTGATATAATCAGATAGTTAACTTGTTATTTTTTTTTCATTTATTTCAATAACTTTTGTACGTCATATGACGATGAAGGATCATCTTATCTTCACCAATAATTTCCTAAATCTTCTTATTAAATAATATTATAAACCAACTGGCTTCCATACAAAAAAAAATACACGATAAAAAAGGCACGATATTTTATTGAGTTACTCGTTTGTAAAATAATTACAACTGGTTAAAATGTGATTGAAGAATGAATATAATATACCTAAACTGATTTAAAACTTTCGACAATGTAAAATCAAATTTTTCTATCGGCTATACAAAATCTATTTATTTAAAAGTGTTCTTAAAACAAAAAGAAGTAAGTTTAAACACACATTTTGAAAACCGAGTGTAGGTATGTATAACAGCCCCTTTAATATTTAACGTAATTTATTTTCTTTTATAAAAATTGATAGCTACTCTCTTTTTTTATATCATCCCAATATTATAAAAAAAACACACAAAGTCAAAAGGATTCCAAATATTTCATATTTTTATTTAAGGATTTGATGGATTTACCAAACTATACAAAGTTGAATTTATTTAATTTCGTCTTTGAAGTTTGTATTCTTTGTATGTATAAAAACAAATACACATTTAACTTAAACTTTTTTTTTATAATAAAATTTTGTTATTAATGCGAATTTGGCAGAGTTTTGGAAGAAAATTGTTAAGTTACATGTTCAAAACAAATATATATTTTTTTGTATTTGAATTTATCAATTAACTTTATTAATTTGTTTGTGGTTTCAATCATATAAAAAAAAATAATTTTTCAAATAAATTAGTATTAAACGATAAACAATTTTGCTATAGCGGATTAGTAAATAAAATATCCAATAACGTAATTATTAAAAAAAAAAAAAACGACACAAAATTGTTTAATAATTTTTTTTTTTTAGCTTCTTGAGAACACATTTTTGTAATCAAAGAGTACATATCAAATGTGCCGAATATGTATGGTTCAATTTAATTGAATATTGTTTCCAATTTTAAAACGCTAAACAAAAATCCAATTCGTTTTTTTTTTAATAAAACTATTCGTAAAATAATTTTGTTTACCTTTTTTTTAAGACCAATTGAATTTTAGGGGAATAAATTTTGCTCATGCAAATAATGCATCGATTTTATTTTTGTTTTTATGTTTACAATTCTAAATTTAGTGTTTGTGTGTTGTAATAAGGATGTCTTCTTAGTTGGGATTTAAAAAAAAAATCATTCTTTGTTGTGATTTTTTGTTTCAATTGAATACCACTTACGTGCATGCTTAGTAAATTCCTCAAATAATTCGTCGCGATCTCTATTCTTAGGTATATTGCCGACAAATAGCCGGTGATTGTTAAATGATATCGTAACACCAATCTTTTTGCCTTTCCGAATTTCATAATCATTTAGCTGCAATTAATACAAGTTTTCACACAAACATTTTGTTTCTCTCAAAAGAATGAAATGAAATTAAAAAAAAAAAATAATCCAATTTGATCCTTTATCGGTAAAATTGTTGATCCTTTAATTATATTTGCACCCATGTACATTCATACGTATATAACTTTAAAAAATTAGATAAAAAGATTCTTCACTGAACGGTATCAAGATTTAACAGTTAAGAAATTTTTACATAAGCTAATATAATTATTTGTGAAATGCTGGAACAAAGTCTGGAATTACAAAATTTTGAATAAATTCGAAAAAAAGAACTACATTATATCTACTAAATTTTGACATCAATTTGAGTATGAGTGTACGTGTTTTGTTTAAATTCACTTGGTAAAGTCTTAGTTGTATATCTTAATAATAATTGACTGCCCTTTCATACATAAACGTTACATATTATATGTATGTGTATAAAAATAACTTATTGTTTAATTATTAAAAAATTTATACTTTTGTAGAAAATTTAATGCTTTACAGAAGGTATTCATTGTTTAAACTAACCGTTTAAAATATAGTCGCTGCTTGAGTAAAATGTATTGTTTCAATTATATTAAAATTGTATTACATAACATATACATAAATCTTATTTAAAAAGTTTTAAAATACTTTCATCATATAAATTTATTATTGAAATTTTTAAGGAATTTCTTCTAAAATCAACGGTCAGAGAGTTAAAAACTTTTGAAGTCTTAACAATTTTATTATTTTTATTATATTTTAAAATGAAAACTCTGGCTCAAAAAATGTGCGCGGTATAGGAGTTAGTAATTTTTTTACATTTTCTATAAAAAAATTTTGTAAATTTTCTTCATTTTTTTAATTAAATTTTGCTTAAATGTTATTATATTTTTTTGAGACTATGTTTAAATAGAAAACTACAAAGAGCCATCTTTTAATATTAATATTAAATTATTAAAGGGCTCATTCTTGAGCCCCCAAGCAACAAACTATTCACGGTTTATGATTTTTATCTGACCCACTATTATGTACTACATACATGTATGTATGTATATATGTATGCATGTATGCGCAAAGTAAAAAATAGAGTAAAATTCAAAGATTCAACATTGTGTGACTGATTGTTTTAAAAAAATGATTTTAAAACAAAAACAAAACGCTAAAGCTTGTTGATTTGAATGCTTTAACCCGAATTTTTTTTATATTAGAAACATAAGTGATACTTTACCGTTAAGGACTTTAAATTGACCATATAAACTCGATCAAAGGAAGCTATTTTTAAGAAACAATAATATTTTATATTCTACATATTCTTTAAAAATTTGCCGCATTTTAAAATCTCGCATATCTAAATCTCCCAATATGCAAAATCTCGCAATAATAAAATCTCGCATACATACAAAGGCAAGCCGCAAGAACTAAGACCTTAACAATTTTTTATTAACTGGTAACATGTTTCTCTATACACCACTTATCGCGTGTTCATACTCAAAAAGATTTATATAAAATAAAAAATCATTGAATAAATAAATAAACTTAAAATAACGAATAATTTTTTAAAATTATTTTTCAAGTACATACAAACATATGTTCACTAACAATAAATTTGTAAGTTCATTATTGATTTAATTACTCCTCCTTAAATAAGTAATATTTCATTTTGATTGAGTGAATTTGTTTATTATTTTTTCATACGCAATGACTGGAGATTTTTTCTAGCATAAAATGTTTTTTTTTTTATAAACATAGAAATGGTGTTAAAATGCAAGCGGTAATATGTTTTGGCCAAGTAACAAAGAACTTAAAATAAACGATTTCATCAAAACTAAAAATATTAAAAATGCAGCTTTATCATGAAAATGTGACTTAAAGTAGTGTTTTTATTATACCAACAAGAATAAAAAAGGATATGAAGTTAATTGGTGCGGAAAAGTACAATCAACATTAAAAAAAAAAACCTGTCGTAAATATGGTGTTTAATAAGTAGTTATTGATTTCGTTCTGTTTAATTCACCATATCGACGATATAAATGATTTTAATCAAATAAATTTTGAATTTTACAATGCTAGTTAAGTTATCATTTGAAAAGAGTCTCATATGGATATAAATTAAATTTAATAAAAAAAAAAATAATATTTGTATATACATATCTACAAGTTTTGTTTTTGAGTTAAATAATGATTAGTTTTATAAAAAAAAATATGTTAAAAACCTTACTCAAAACATATGTTAATAGGATTTATGCTACGAATCTTAAAAATATATAGTAAAATGTGCTTAAATAATAATCTCCTACTGTAGCATTTCTTTCGAAATTTGTTTCAAAACATAATAAAAAGTTTTTAGTTTCGCTAACTTAAGCCTCATATCCTTACAGATGAGTAAGAAAGAAGGACTCAAGTTGATCGAAACATTGAGATCAACTGATCAATTGAAGTAAACCAGATTAAACACATTACTATCGAAGCAAGGTACTCCTCCAGTATCAAAGATTTCAAAACGTTTCGAGGGTTCAACATTGATTCGGATCATCACCTCTTTGAAGCCAACATTGTTGGTCTCGGCAAAGAAAGGAAACATTCATAACTGAGACAACTACAAAGCACTTGCTTCCTTAACACGCTTTCAAGATTTTCGATTCGATCCCCAGACCTTCGGCTATAACTTTGAGAAAGTTATAGACTTTGTCCGCTGGACTCGTGTAAAAACTCAGACGCTGAGATCAAACGAAGTTTCTAATTATAATCAAGTGGTAAAACCCTCTCTAGAGCAACTTAAGTGTGCCTTTATAAGACACTAATTATACTGATCCTATTATATGTGTAGAAGCTTGGATCTCGTCAAAAAAATGAGAACGCGTTATTAACTAAACAAAATAGACGCATTTCGTTAAAATGAATACAATGGAGCTGCAGCAGCAGACGTGACCCTAGAAGTTAAACAAGTTTTAATAATCACTCGCATGCGGATGAGTGACATAAAGCCAGTTCACCCTATTAGGCTGTTTTGAGAGGAAATTTCTACGGATACGTTTTAGTCCCGTTTACAAAGTACAATTCCACTGGCTGAAATGGCTTCTCAACGAATTCCTTACCTGATAGAAACAAAAAACAAACGCACATCAAAATAATAATTGATTTAGGTGCATACATATATGTACATATGTACATATTTATTTCTAAAAGTCTAAAAATTAAAAATTAAATTTTTAATGATGGCGCTTTAATGCTATTTTAAATATTCCGAATGAATAAAGAAAAACTCAGTACCTATTATTTAATTTTATTCAACGAGTCCCGGTACGGCTTCGCAGCTCCCACTATTTCCCAACACTGTCAAATGACTCATTATTATGTCAAATAGTTTCAGTCGAGTGGACTATTATGACTTTTACCCGTGAATTAAAAATAATTTTACTTTTCCTTGTTCTATTGTAGCATAAAAAAAAATTAAAAAAATAGAAATTTTTAGCCAGACCAATTTAAAGTCGGCAATGTTTTGTACCTAGTTATTGAGTGTATTCAATGAAGAAGCTTGTAAATTGAAAAGAAAAAAATGAAATCTCCGTAGAGTTCTACTATTATAACTATGTCAAATAGTTTCAAGTTTAATGGTTAGCGACTTATAAAATTACAAAATGTTAACCATTTTCCAATACAAATTTGGAGCTCTATTTTAAACTGATAGCTTGGTTGGTTGTTGAAAAAACAACATGTACAGGGGGTTACACCCACTATTTGGTGAACTGCAAAATCCGAAATAGAAATGCAAAAAAACTGCAAATTCCTGTTAGGGTCCCGTTAGTCTACGTAAAAATTATTATGCCAGCTTCACAGACGTATGAATATCAGAACAAGAAAAAAAAAACTTCAGAAAGGTGATTTTTTATTTGCTTTTTTTTTAATAAATGAATGTTTTCATTATTCTTTATTAAAAAGACAATTTCCCACGGGTTCAAACATACACACGTTAAATGCTGAACAAATTCAACCAGGTGTGATGACTACATATTTTCTTTGGTTTATTATTCTATTTATATTCGACAAAATAATCGCATATAAGCAGATTAATGTATTCAAAAACATGATAAATTGCAGACGATGACGGTGTTTGTGTAAAAGAGGAGCAGGAGAATTGCAAGACAAAAGAGAGAACCCAGAAAAATTCAGTTCTTTTAGTTTAGTTTTATATTAAGGAGAGGGTTGATGGACTATGAAGACTACAGAACACATAGAGATGAATATGCGCTAATATCATTTTATTCTTGCTTTCTTTGTTTGTCATAATATTTTTTGCAAGAAATCTGCACAAACAAAATTCCAATTAAATATCCTTTGAACAGTTTACAAAGAACACACTAAAAAAGCGGAAAAACTTTTGCAACCATCGTTCCTTTCCGTTGAAGTTTGTTTTATTGCGTTAGCAAAAAAGGAATGAACTGAAATGAAGGGTTTGCTGCATGCACGCACAGCTAAATAATTATTATTGCAAATGCATTGTGTAACTCTTTAAAGCAGCTGCCATTTACAAACCAAATGTAAAATGCAGTATGTATAAATACATATATAGGTACATGTATGTACATATACATATATGCGTGTATTTTATAGGTAGGGGAACCTGGGGAGACTTGATTCCCTGGGAGACTTGATCCTTCCTTAAGTTATTTCGGTGAGCTGAGCTGTATTTTTTAGGCAACGATATGGCAATACTTTAATAGCCTATTTTTTTAAACGTCAGATATAATTTTGTCACCCACGTGCATTAAAGCTTACAGTGGTTGTGCGTTTTATGTTCACAATCAACAAATTGTTTTTTAAGTTTTTAGACTGAACTTTGCAGAATTAATACACTTTCACTTTATAGAAATTGGAACCTATTTATTTCAGCAAGTATTTGTAGAATTCGTTGAATATAACTGGCACTGCGAATAACTGTGGATCCAGTATTGCGGATTCCATAATCGACATGATTACTTCGATTATATTATTTATTTTAATTTGTTTTCGATCTTTAGATTGACGCACGCGCCTCACCCCATCCATGAAAGAACACCAGTGGTAGATACTATTTTAATTTTGAAAGTAAGCAATAATTTAGAGCTGATCTCCTTATGACCAATTCTATGTTATACTCGGATCGAGTCTCCCCGATTACTTTGAATTCTTTTAGAAAAACGCCAAAAAATGGATTTTATATTTCATTAATTCATTATTTACGTATGTAATACGATTATATCGTTTTATAAAAACGGGAAAATATCTTTTAGTTTTTAAGATAATTGAAAATTTATAAAGTGGGGATGAAGTGTCCCCTGGTTCCCCTATAAACTTTTTCTTGCCCGGTAAGTGCAAGACATTCGGACTTATATGCAGAAAGAAAGTTGTTATACCTCCCTTCCTACGAGACAAATTCTGCAATTTACAGCAATTGTTTATTTAGGAGGTAGATGCAATAATAGTACGAGAGCTAGAGCAAGGTCGAAAAAATAAGAAGACCATCAAAATAGCACTCAAGGTAGCAGGGACTACAACATATTCAAAAATCATGACTGTTGAAATGTTGCTAGCTCTTAAACTATTAGTATCTACAAAAATGTTAATATAGTTAAAAAAAAAGGATCGGTCCTATAAACTTCTACGGAACAGAAAAATAAAGCTTTAAAGTCTTTTCTGTATTTTTTGTCCCGATTTAACCAAAAAGAAATTAACAGATGTTTTTGAAAATCAAATTCTCATTGATAGACAACTTTTAACCTACTAATCGATTAACGAAATCGTAGGATAGTTTTTATTTTTATCCACTAAAATGTAAGTCGTTTACATTCTCCTTTCTTGATTTTTAACTCTATGATTTCTTTAATATTTATTTTAATATAAAGAATGTTTAAGGCTGGGGCAGGCGCGTGCAATCGAAACGAAATAAGGTCAGCGAACTTCGAATCTTTACGTGAAATGTTATCTCCCTATAGACCACGATCGATCCATCCAAACAATTCTATATGATGAGGCAGGCAAAAGAAAGTTAAGAAACTGCGATGTATAATGCGATGAATGTTACGGCGGCGGCGTCTATTTGATTTGCTGTTGGAAGTAGGCTTAGGCTGAACACTTACTGGAAATACGTGGAGAGCGGCAATGCGTGAAAAAAATAAGACTTCTTTTATAAGCTCTCATACTGAGGCTTCTAGTGGCGGTGGCGGCGCTGTTAAAAAAGTAGAGGGTAGAGTGAGGTCCTTTGAATTCCTCGATATAAAACCCAGCACGGAGTTACCTTTAGCTACAATGTAGTCTTGATCAAATATGACGCCATGGTCTTTCTTATCAGTAATTCTAGTAAGTGATGTATCATTAATTTAATAAGTGCAAAAACACAAAATATTATGGCAGTCGGCAGTTTTTTTTTTCTTCCAAAAAATTATTCTGATGAAATTTTATGATTATAACTGTTTTGTTTGTAGCTCTGAGAAGTTAGAATTTTTATTTTTTATTGAAAATCGAAATACATATGTAAATACAAAATATATATTTAAACAATATAATATAGCTATCATTGAAAACGATCATTGGAAATTTTAATTCTTAAATTTGAGATTTTAAGGAAGTGAAACGAATTGTTATAATGTGCCAAAAAAAAGGCTGAATTTTTGAATTATTATTTAAAATTAAATTAATTATTTTTTTAAAAGTGATGTTATAGTAGGTATATAGAAATAAAGAGTTATTTTTCTTCTTTTTAACAAGCTGTATTTCAAAATTTGCGACCCACCCTATTGGTACAATTCTACGCCCATAAACTTTTTTGGGAACATCATATCAATCAGTTTGTTACGTCCTTATTCGTCTAAAAAATTATTCAACCAATGAGATCAAGATTTTTTTTATTTTTTGCTAAAAATAACAGACAGTGGAAATTTGACGTGAAAACAAAAAAAAAAAAGCTGAGGTATGGTTTCATTAATTTTACAAAAATTTGTTTTTAATTTTGTATTAAGGATATAGGTACCAATTAAAAGTCTTTAAGTTGGTATTTTATATCTACAGAAGTTCTTATAAAAATAGTTTGGTTTAACTATTTTTCATAATAGTTTTATGGGTGCTGGTTGGGTGATTAATTTACATTGAATAATAGCACAGGCACATAACATAACTAAAGAATGCATTTCGGGGTCCATTATTTTTGTCTCCGCCATCGTTATGTCATTTATTTGATTAAGACCTCAACTTAAATTTTGAACGAACTTGTTTTCTTAAGGGGAGATAACTTACCATTACGGTTGCCACTATCTAAAAAAAAACCTACCAACTCAAAGAAAAACCTAACAAATCAAAAATCAAAAATTTGATATATCGGTATCGGTAAATAAAGAACATAAAAAGCCTACACATTAAATAATTATGTAAGTAATTTGAATGTTTATTTTATTCATTACAAATGTACATGCATTTAACTTAAAAAAGGAACTAAAAACCTTAAATATATGTATACTTCACATACATAGGTATCACATTTGTATTAAATACCTAACATTAAATATCGTAATAAAAATAAGCGTAACAATAGTAAGAAAAAATTGTTTAAACACAATTTTTCGCAATTTACCGGTCTGACGGTAATTTTTCTATCGCTAAATATATGCTTGATTTCGGGGGATCGGCATCGGTTTTTATTTTTTTTACGTATAACAAATCGTTCAAAGAATTTTCATTTACTATTTTTTAACAATAAACGTATTTATTTTGATAAAATACATACCTATCCATGTTTGACAGAAAATTGTTACTTGCTAAATAAGCAATGGATATTATTACCGTTTATTCTGCCAAACCTAAACGTCAAACCGATAAATGAAAACAAGTGAATTCAGCAAGAGAATATTAAGATAATCCGTTTACACATATTAGTTGATTCTATTATACTCTGATTACATGTGAACTTTTAGTTTTAAAATATTTAATGTTCAATTTTAATATTTAATTTAATATTTAATCAAAACATCCAGCTGTTAGTTTCTCTCGCTTTTAATTTAAAATTGTGTGTCTGACGTAAGAATTAACTATCTCAATAATAAACGACTTATTAAATGTATACATAAATTGAACTATTTTTAATTAAATGAAATCTTATGGAATGTGTTTAAATTTTTTCTCACTTTGCTGTTTTGGCAGGTTTATACACATTTGAAAAAAAATGCCAAAAAGACTTATTTTTATAAATGATCTTTTCCAACATTTTGACATGTGTTTATACTAGTGTGTGAGATTGTGTGGAAGGGTGTCAAGTACCTACAAGCAAGTTAAACAGCCTGTTTACATGAAATTTATTGCGAATTTGCACTAATTTTTTTATTATTTACTGTCAAAACCCATATGAAACAAACTCAGTTTTGCGAAACTCTTTGAAAAATATGTTTCCTAACAAGCATAAAAGGTCTCGAACACGGTACAAGACTGCAGATCATTTTGCAATGGATAAATAGATACACAAAGAAATTTTGAAATGAATTAAATATGAAATTAAGCTATTATATTGGCACGTTATAGCAGAAGGCAATACTATATTAATATATGAAAAATAAATTTATATTATAATAATAATAATACTTGCTAAAGTTTAATAAATATAGGCAGATATATAAGAGCTGAAGGTTAAGTATACAGCTTCAATGAATATGAGTTTTCTTTTTCCAGCCACGATTTAAAACTAGGTAGCCTTAAAATAAAATATCAAATACAGAACAAGTTTAATCACAAAAAGATCATGTTAACTATCAGTCGATATAGTATATATCGGGGGCAGGTCCATAATTTGGTCATGAAGAGGGGGGGGGGGGGGGGGGGAAGATGATACGAATTGTTAAAAGTAAGTATTCACACAAAGCCTTTTCGCACATAAATTTTATCACGTAACATAATTTGAATTTATAGCTTCTAAACATTCCGCTTTGTTTTCATGTGTTAGGTATTTATGTATATGTTGTTTGAAAAGAGTTTGGCCAAACTTGCGCCCTGTGCCAGACTTGTAGAAAGCGCCCCTTTTTAATAATTACAATACATACATATGTATATATGAGGTATCCCCGGTAGGAGATGTTTAGTGTGGAAGAAATAACTTAGCACAGTTGTGATGGATGTTATTTTGGGATTATTTGAACAAGTTTTGTGGTAAAAATACAAATGCAGTACATATTTGTTTGCGCAAGATCAGATTACATTTTCTTGTTCCTGGTAATGCGCCCCAGAATTCTGCGCCCTATGCATTTGCACATCTTGCACATATCGTTTGTGCGGCCCTGGGCCAGACCTACGAGAAAATATGAACAAAACGTGTGTTTGGAATGTGTGCGTAGTGTCTATTAGACATGCTTTTGCAGGCTCACGTTCTTAATTGAAATTGAGTTGTTTTAATAAAAAAAAGTGATTTCTTTGGCAACAACATGGAGGACAAAATGCTCGTATTTTTTTAATCACCTTGATCTAGGATGCGACCCAGAATTTGGAATAAAGTAGGTCAAACGTAGACCAAATATAGCTCGAAGAGAAATAAATGTTTAATAAATAAATAAACTAATATAAAAATAGGTTCTGGAGCCAAATCCCCCCTCGTTGATCCCCCCCTGGTATATATAATACAGTCGACACTCTATCTACAGGGATGCTCGAGGTCGAGCTCAGCACGGATAATCTGAAATTCCTGTAAAACGAAAATTTCATGACTACAAAATAGCAATTATAAAAAAATCAATACCTACATATGTATAAAATTATGCATTACAAATTTATTTTAGGTTTAATTTTATTTTATTGCGTAATCATATTTGTGTTTATGTTTGAGTAAAAAATAGAAGTTTACGAAAAGTCAAGATATAAAAGCTCACAGATAATAAATACAAATCCGGACAATCGATCGTTAAATAATTAAATTTTTGAGCATGAAAATTTTGCGTTTAATCGGGACACTGGTAAATAGATTGCCGGATAATCAAAAGCCTTGGTTACCTACATATGTATATATTTAGCTTCTATCAACAATTTAAATTGCGAATTATATATGTATGCGTTTTAAGCGCTCGCGTGAAAAACATCTTTTTTCCCTCTGGTCTTTAAAATAGGTATACATTATATATTTATTGTTCGCTGATTTATTTTTCGAATTGGTTTTTGGTATTTCTTTTTGTTTTTCGTTTTTATTTATTTTTCTTTTAAAATTTTAATTTCAAACAATGTTGTATTTACCTGTTAATTTACCAAATTCCTCTAATATCTCCTCTTTGCCTTTTGATTTAGGTATATTGCCTACAAAAAGGCGCAGGTTCGGTACACTAATGTTAATTTTCAGACACTTGCCAGGTTTTATTTCATGGTTATCGAGCTGTGAGGGTGGAATTTGTGGTTGAACAAATAAAATAATATCTTTTTAAACAAATAAAATAAAAATTATTAATGTAAATATGAAACAAACTAAGAAAACAAAACCAAACATATGTTAAAATAATAAAATAAATAAAAATGATGTGATACAAATTTTGATAAATATGTTATAAAATGAAAATAGGAAATAAATCTTGCCTAGCTTACAGTTCACAAAGAAAACAACAATTTTTTCATCTGTTCTCTTTCACTTTATTGCATAATATCTAAGGCCTTGACAAAAGGAGCCCTTATTGCCATATTATTTACTCTGGATTTTAATTTGAGTGAATTTTAAAACCAAAATCTTAAATCTGGAAATTTGAATCTATGTCCATATTTATCACTCCAAAACATACAACATACATGCAATTGTTGTGTGCTTGAGTGCCTCCAGAATTTGTTTGTCTTCCTAAAATTATATTAACTGAATTAAATGTGAAAATGTTTACTAGAAAAAAAAAAACAATCAAAAAAAGGAAAAAAGCTTTTCCAAAATATTCCTTTTTTTTATTTTTATGTTATTTCTTGAATTTATTTAATCTCTCTTTTTCTGAGAATTAAAAAAAAAATAGGTACAAATTTGAAGAAGAAGTACCTAAGTAATGTGAATGTGAATTTGAGTTTTAACTTTGATTTCAATACCTACTTAAACTGGTCGCAATTGAATTAATCGCTACTGATATAAAATATTGGATTTTAGTGCGGAATTAACTTGGATTTAATATTTAACATATGTATGTACTTGAAATCTGTATTTAAATTTAAATCTGAATTAAGCGAGTGAATAATATGGCCTTAATAGTGCTTTATTTACACCGATCAATTAACTGAAGGCTATAGATAAAAATTACTTAATTCTTTTGCATGTAAAAACATTTGTATCACCACATTATTGCCGGTCAATTATTGTTATTTTGAATGCAAATAAAATATTGTTTAGACAGATGACATTAAGAATTGAACACATTTGAGTATATTATAGTATACATAAAATATCGGTAACATTTCAATAAACTGATGAATTTTTGCATAGCATTTAATTTTTTGTACGGGAACTGTAAACCAGGTTAAAAGGAAGAAATTGAAAATAATGAACGAAAGATGGATTTTTAATTGGGTGATAAAATAATTTCTTTTGCTTAAACCAAAATTATAATTCAATTATTGTAAGGGAAATTCTAAAAATGAAGTTTGATGCAGAGAAGAGGAAGAGGACATGCTCGCTGTTTGCAAATAAAACCAGACAAACTACTGTTCACTATGAAAAGTTTAATATTTTAATTTAAGCAAAATTGCTGTATACAAGCAAACGAATTGTTTTTGAATTTTGTTTGATAATCGAAAAGATTCCAATTGTTTTTCATTGCTTCATAAAATTACCCAAATTATCAAATGATTTTGATAGAAGTTTAAAATCATAAAAAACAATAACTAATACTATATTAATAAATGATTGCTTGTCCTTGAGTAATAAAACAAGAATTTGTTGACATAATTTAATGAATAAAATAATTTGACAATTTTTAATAATTTACAGTTGAAATAAACATGGATAGGAAAAACATATACAGGAGCTCCGTGGAGAGCAGAATTTCAAGTTGCGAGGAGAGCGGCGAAAACAAACAGCAGTAACGCGACTATACTCGACTATAATCTCTTTATTACGTTTTTCCTGCTCTTGGTGAACTCGCTCTTTCTTCGCCTTTCTTTTTGCAGCTCCAGTACGCAGCTGGTTTGTACAAGGTGGCGCAAAATTTGTCAATTCTACTTTGACATTTGTGAAGTTAACAGTGGTGCGTTCTTTCTCTCTAAAATGTTAACTATTGTTATCTGATCGTTCTTAAATTGGAAAATAGTAATATATTGTAACATTATGACGTCATCAAATATGAATTGAAATGTTTATCTGTCAAAAAGAAAAGAAAAATTCGGAAATGTTTCTTTTGTTTATTCTTTTCTTTCTTTAGATTTGGAATTATTTAAAATTTTTTTAATACTCTTGATAATTGATTTTTTTTTGTCGATTTTGAGTTTTGGAATTGGGTTCTTTTATTTTCTGATTATTTTTATTTTTTTTCGATTCGGTATATTTTTTTATAAAGGATCGTGTATCCTTTATGAATGGAAAGAGAATTCTATACATTTCGTTAAGGATTCGATTTAGTACAACAATAAAGTTAATGTGAATTTAATTATATTTTGTAAATATGCTTTTAAGTAATAGAAATATTTTTTTCTAATTAACTTAACTTCTTTTATTATTCATTCTCTGTATTTCCATTTTTATTTTGAACCCCTTTATATCTATTTGACAGATCAACAATATTTTTTAACATTGATCATTCCTAAATAAAATGATACACAGTGTAGCACTTTTAATAATGAGATTTTAACATTTATTTTTAACACAACAACAATAGTTAACATTTTATAGAAAAAAAACGCACACAGATACAAAATAATTTCAACGATACATGAATCACTATACCTACATACTCCTAAAGAACACGGAATAATTGTTTCGATAGATTTTTTGCCGCCATTGCAACTGGTTACAACTTTTGCGCCACCTTGTTAAGCAATTATATATGGTGAAAAATTGCGTGAGTAGCCGATATTATGAGAAATTAGAAGTGTAAAGCGGCGAATACACGATGCAAAATTTGTACCAACATTTCGACAGAATTCCCAATGCATGCGACGACACATAATACAGACAAAACTAACGGTTGTACCAATTGGTACAGTGTGCGTGTTGCGTACAATGATAAGGACACAGCCAACTTAGCACAACATAAATAGGTACAACGGTCCTTGCGTTCGAGGAATTATCAGATAGGTTATCCACCTATCCCAAAAATTTTCAAATACGTTGGCTTGTTGTTGCATCAGCTGTTTTGTGAAAAGACAATGGATTATAACAACACAAACCTATCCGGATAGCTTTGGATTGATCCCAGAACGTGACCGATTTTATCGTTTATTCCCCGCTAAAATCTAGTTAATGTAGTTGCACAGTTCAATTTAAAAAATAATGTTCAAATTACATATTACATTATACAATATACATAGGCTCTTTTAAACTTTAATGTTTATTTGTTGTTTTGTTTTTTAATGAATTTTATTGACACAAATCATCCCAGAATTTAATATTATTGCTAATATGAGTTCAGTGATAGTTTTTCTGGAACCCGTATCAAAAATTCTGATTACGTTCAATTCATAGGATTATTAAAATTAAAAGAAAACAGAAAGCAATCATTTGAAGAAAATTTAAAAGATTAACTACCTTACAATACATACATATATAAGATTATTAACTTAATTTCAAAAATTACATAACTCAAACGTTAGCACTTTTTTAACAAAAAATTTTATTAAGGAGCAAAGAGGAGACCAGGTGCAGTTGCTTTTTTTTTATTTGGTAACGAGGTTTCATATTTCACTTTCGATAGTAAAAAAATGTTTGCAAATTTTTCTTAAAACAAACAATTTTGACAATAGTTGGGGCTCTTTACCAAGACTCGATAAATTTTAACTAAGTACACCAGAAGCAAAAATCTTTCTATATGATGTTCATGTTTCAATCAATTACATAAAAGTAGATATAATAAGAGTTTGAAATAAATTTATCTAAAAGATACAATGATAATTAATTGGAATATCAATGCTACTAAATATAATGTTTGTGTTTTTGTATTCTTTTGGACAAAACTTCGGTTTTTGGATGGGGAGGGGTTGGATAAGAGACTTCTTTTCAAATTTATTTTTGAATTTCAAATTTCCAATTGATTTTGAAATGGCAATTACTATGGGTATTCGTACTAAGTACTGAGGACTTTAAAAGGAATGGAGTTTTCACTAAATACATGCTTTTTTAAATCTTACGGATAACATATCTATTTGGATTATAAAAAAAAAATCTAAAACTATATATTATTTTTTTTTGTTTAGAAATTATTTTAAAGAAAAACAGAAAAAAGTAAATTTTGTATGTATCGCAGATTCATTTGGAATTATTTTTATCTTGCTTAGTTATTTTCGACATAAACGGATTTATTTTTTCGTAATTTTTAATTTTTCGTTTTCTTTTCTCAAAATTTAGGTATAATACCTCAAATGCGTACGAAATGAAAGTGAAAAGAATACCTGTCTGACTGCATTGATTGCAGCGTCGCGGGATGTAAATGTTACGAATGCATAACCACGATTTGTTCCAGTCATTGGGTCCATCATTAATCTGAGGTCCCATATTGTACCGCAATTTTCGAATAATGGTATGAGCTCATCTTCGAACATGTCTTTTGGAATTTTTCCACAAAAAACTTCGCATCCGTTCCCTGGTGTTGGACCGTCCCAATTTGGTGGTGGGCCACCATATTTACGCTGACCTAGAAATTTAACAATTAAATATGGAAATGTCATCACGTTACTATGATTTTATTGTTATTGGTTAATTTATTACCTGTTGTTACATCTAATGTGTAACCAGAGCGTTCTAAGATTTTTTTGATTTTTTCCTCGTCAGGACCTTTTACTTGCACTGTTGTGGCGGGTGTCGGTACACCTTGTTGGCTAGCTCGGCTCTTTTGTCTATATGTTTTCATAACACCACATAAATACGCGGACTTGTTCGATACATGTTCCAAATTTGATTCAAGGAACTGACTTAATACATTCAAGGCACCATCTGCTGGAAATTCTTTGAGAGCGTCTAGCGCGCGTTCGTCTAACTCAACATGCGCCAGTTTACCTGTTTTATAAATATCGTCTAGTTTTCCGGCAACCTATTTGAAAAAACAAATGAGATTTATATTAGTTTTATAAAAATAAGAGAGCCTTCGTGGAACGTCTGCAAGATTTAAAACATCTAAAATTATTTATGTTGGAAATTTTTACCTAGAAGTTGGGATAGTTTTTTCATTTTTTTCATTACATTTTATTTATATTTTTTTTTTTTTCATAAACAGTATTCCATTTACCATGACACATTAATGTCTTTTTTTATTGGTTTCACTCATGCTGAAATTCAAAGGAAGAGTTCCTTCTACTCAATTCAAATTATTTGCTGGCACACACAAAGTGAAATGTAAAACAATAGTTTATCTACACCTAACTAACAAATAATATTTTTGTTTGCTTTTTTCGTAATTTCTCTAATAAAGTCTATAAAATACTTTTTAAACCCAAAATTAACAAAAATGGAAAATTAAAAACATTAAGTTACACTGTAATTTTTTGAAACTTTAATTTGAATAACCTACCTATTAGTAGCTTTCTTTGATATAGAAAAACTAGAACAGAACAGCCTTGTGCTTTATTGGTTTGACCGTTGCTTTCTAGCTGTGAAATTTCAAATTCAAACACTTTTTATTTATAATTTTTTTGAAATGATTTCTATATAGAACGTTATATTAATTTAATTTTTACATATTCTTCTTACTTCGTCTACCCTTTTTGTTAAATGTTAGCCTCAATTTTGTCAAACATACAAATCAGCTAACGCTTTGACTTTTTAATTCGCTTGCTTCATCTCAAAAGTTACTGCATAAAATATTTTTTTCTTAATTAATTGTAGGAATTATTTGGTGAATTGTCCAGTTGATACGATTTTGCGTTTTTCTCACTGTTGAAAATTTATGGAACTGTGTATCGAACAGTTTAGGGCAAGATTTTTGCTCACGAAGGACACATGTCTGTTCCTTTTCTATGCAGAACAGTTTCATCAAACACACCTACTGTTTTTTCAGTGGATTCTGGCTTGATAATTCTCTTTTCAGAATCGTCGGCGGCGGGGCCTCGCTTGACTTTTGTTTATTGTAAATGTAATAGTTTCAGATGTTCAATGCAGGAACGAATCTAAAAGTTCGTAAGAAATGTACACCGCAAATGCATCTTTAAAAAATCGTAAACATGTTTGACATTGAAAGGGGTGGTTTCTGTACGAAAACACACTCGCAGTTTGGCTGCCAAGCTTTGGCACCGACATAATAATATTGAAGGTTTGAATGAAATATCAAACACTTGGTTGAGCTATCACCAAGTTTTTATAGGCTGGAGTTATAGCTATTTCACCACAGCCCCGCCGCTCACCAGACTTCTCTTAATTTATGTACATATTATGTTAAATAATTCTTCCGAGTTATGACTAGCTAGGTACGTTATTGAAAGTCAATTTTGTTTTTACTAATGATGTCCCAAATATGTTTAAGGTTAAGTTTTAATTTTTATGACGTAATCTAATAAAAAATCATTACATCAGCCCTATAATCATCAGCTTTGGATTTGGAATTTTTAATTTTTTCAGCTGACAGATGTTTTAGAATTTTAGATTTACTGCAGACTGCAAACTTACTGTAAGACGTGTATCATGAAAAAAAAAGTACAACGTCGACTGATCACTGATTGTATGCAATGTGCATATAACGATTAACCCGCTTTGTGTTTGTGTGCCACATTCACCCAGGGTTACATACAATTTCCACGTTCGTCGGAGGAAATCATTGCGGCTTTTTCTTTGATTTCTGTTAAGCAGCTTTCAGAAGCAATGCGTTTTAAGAACTTTTGAGAACAAATAATTAAACATTATGAGAAAAGGTGTTGTCGCTTGTTGTTATTATTTTATTTTATTTTATTTTATTTTATTTTATTTTATTTTATTTTATTTTATTTTATTTTATTTTATTTTATTTTATTTTATTTTTTATTTTATTTTTTTTTTACGTGTGGAAAAACCGTTAAATGCAGTTACACAATTTTTAGCTTCTTTATTTTAGTAGGAAGAGTTTCCTACTTGCGTGGATTTTTGATAGAGTGCGTTTCGGTAAGTTATTTTATTTATTTTTTTACTATTTCTTTTTGTTTATTTGTGTGGTGTTTTTATTCAGTGCAGTACTACATATATGTTTATGTTTTTAAGAGATTTAGTTCATTGACGAGATATTGGGCAGCGTTACAACTTCAAGAAAAGAAAAGAAAAAGAGCGCAGTAGATCATTAAAAAAATTGCTGTAGATTGGATCTTTCTGCAGTAGATTTTTATTAATCAAAAAACATAAAAATAAATAGCTCGTACATTCATTTTCTTGAATCGAATTAGGGTTTTCTTTTGTATGTTATTTAGTAAATAAAAAAGAAAGAAATTAAAAACTTGAAAACTAAACTAAAAGAAAACATTCACGATATTTGGCTAGCGCCAGCGAATGGTTCTACGGCAGACTGAGTTTATGAGGAATTAAAACATGAGTTCGATCTCTGAGTCCGAGCTAACGAGCCTGTACTCATTTGAGATCGATCGAGCAGTTCGGAACTCGGACTATTTCGTATGCAAAAAAAAGAGATCGGTCTCAACAGTTCTGACTAGATGACAATGAGATCGATCTCAAAGCTCTCCGCTTCAACTTCGTTTGATCGAATTATTTAAGTTCTGTCATCTGTGGTTGGTGCAGAGGAAAAGTCCAATTAAAAATTATAAGGAATTTAAATACATTTTTTTAAAATTTCGTTTGTTATTTCTGTTTTCTTATTTCAATATTCAATATTTTTTTTTCAATATTTTTTTAAATACTGACATACATATGTACATATGTACATTTACATATGTATATATTGTATAATTTATATAAAAAATTTGCTTTTTGCTTATGCGCTAAAAAATAACCATCCAATTGAGCTGAAACGTTTACAATATTTTTGGTTATAAATTAAGAAGTGCATGCAAATAAAATGTTTTGGAGTCTTCCGGTGGATGACACTAAACATCAAAATATAAATAATTTATAAAAGAATTTAGTTTTTGTGAGGCGCTCTGCGGCAACGGCTAATACTTTGTAATTGTAATTTTTTTTGCATACCAGTCTAGGAAAGATCTCAGAAAAATGAGTAAACAGTTTTATTGATGTGCATATAACACATTAAGGAGATAGATGAAGAAAAAAGGAAGAGATTGTTAAAAAAGTAGTGGTTGTTTTTTTCTGTAACAGACCGTACGGTGTACTACCTAGCGGGAATACCCTTACAGTGTTATCTTACCACTTGTTAGTGCGAAAAAAGATTAATTCATTTGGGGCGTTCAGAAAAAGGAGATCGCAGAGATTTTTCTCACTCAAAAAGTGAGCAAGCGAATCCAAGATTTTTTTTTCCTCAGAAAAGCTGAGAAATTTTGCTGAGGAATCCGATCAACTTTTTTTTACATTTTAAAATATAAATCAACAAATGATAACCGTGCTGATTTTTGTTACAGATTTGAACAATTCATCATCCTCACTCGGCAACTCCTTAAGAGCTTTAAAGTAGCGACAGCTACTCATGAAAATTTTTATTGGATCGAGTTATATTTATTACCTTACTATTGCGCATATTTGAAAATCGAGACCAGCTACCAACTACCAAGTATCAATCAGTTTTTCGTGGCTGCAGAGCGCACAAGGCAGTTATGGAATTTAAAATAACAAACTTTAAGTGAAATCTTTTCGAATTTTCTTTTTGAAAACATGCGCAGAATTGCACGAAAACTCAGAGTGTACCTTCCAGTTACTTTAGTCAACAATTTCCGATAGTTTTATCCTTGATAGGTACTGAACTTTTTCCAAGCAAAGTTAAGCCTATTAACACAAAAGACTCACCTTGAAAAAACTCATATTTTAAAAGTACTAAATACATATGTATGTACATATTTATAAAAGTAACTGAAGTTTAATACATTCTAAGCATAGGTTTCATCAAAATATCATCAAAATTCATTTTTAGCAAAATGGTGCAGGTAATCAACAACATTAGTTATAAAAGTTGGTAGTTTATTATGAGTATTTTAATATTTAATTGGTAAAACAAGGTTTTTTCGTAATTTCAAACAAAAACAAAACCATGATTAAGCTTGGACCACGGACCTCTATAATACACTGGATAGTGTATTCCCTACAAAGTATAACAGTTCTCTTGACTCCAATTGAAGATGGCACTATCGAAGAATTGAAGAGAAATTTAAAAACGTCGATTATTAAAAATTCGGCAACTCTTAAAGTCATCATAAACAACTCAGAACCGGATTTCACACAAGGTCTGATATATTTGTATAGTTAGTTACTGGACTAATATTTTTGGTACTAATATTCCTCTTATTATAAAATATTTATGACAAAATATTTGAGCAATAAGCCTCATAAAATTAAGAGCGCTCGATAATAATCGCCCTTAATACAAAAAATATTTTCAATATTTAAGATTTTTAATGTCAACTTACCTTTTTATCCAAACCATATTCTAACAGTTTTGGATAATCTTCTGTTCTTTCGCCATCGCCGCGGTCTTCTGATTTTGAAGTAACCATATCATCCACTAATTCACCATTTCCTTCTGCCATTTCTATAAAAAAAAAAAAATAGCCATGTTTTAAAATTTGTGTGAATAGTTTAAATCAACCTAATGATTCACTAGCAGGTTGTCTCAAAACTAACGGTCCAAAGTTAAATTGGCATACGGCTAGAAGCCTAACAACAACCTTACTTTCTAACCTAAAGGGTAATTTCTTCTAAGGTAACCACTTTTCGTCACAAGTCAAATTTCTCCTAAAACTAATTAGATGACTTTAAGAAATATTTCGCCCAGCAATCGCTGAAAAAATACTTCTTGTTCCTGTTTTTCTTGTTTTTTTAAATGATGAAACCTGGAGAAGTTGACATTTTGAAAGGTAGTGGATATAGGGAGAGGGCCCGCTGTGCAAACGTTGTTCAAATATTTGATCACTGATTTTGGTGGATTAATTTAAGTTCAAGGTTGGTTCAAAGTTCAAATTAGACAATTACGTGCTTTAACCAATATTTTAACCCCGTTTGTAAAGGGCGTAGAAATCATCAGAGAAAATAATCAAGTAGGGTCAAATCGCACGAATGAGGTAGGGCAAGTAAACAAGTTCATTTCTTGAAATTATTCGTTCGTAAAATGTTCGTACTGCAAGTAAATTAATTGTATTGCGTTGTGGGCTGTGTGATATGTGGCGCGCCCCGCGCTGTCCTGCTGAAACCTGAATGCAATGGATGTTTCGACAATGGCGATGCTATTTCGTTTAAAATTTGGAAAATCCTAACATCATACTAAAAAGTAAAAATACTTTAACATCTTATTCAATCTTCTAAAATTTTGCGCCAAATGAAGAATAAAAACAGAGAAACATTAACAGCCAATTTCTTCACAGAGTTCTAACGCTAATACCGGTACTAGTCCTGAAAATAGTATTCAAATCAGTATCAACTCATTTCTTCACACAAGTTCTAAGACTTAAACCTGTCAATTTGGTACCGAGTATTAGTTAGGACTCGGTACTAGTTAGCTCCTCTAGTAGTAGGTACCATAGTACCTCGTAATCGGCAGTCTGGTACGTTAATACTCAAATCAGACCAATTAATTTGATTCGTTTAATAATTTATTGGTTGTCAAATGTTTAGAAATAGGTAATAATTTAAATTTTGTTAGTTTTTTTTGTTCTTCAATTTTGAATAAGTACCTATTCGAAATTTAAAGATACAATTTTTTGCTCCGGAAAACGCGTTTTTACGACTTTTGTATGACATTTAGATCGAAATATTCAATATGTTAAAAAACCTCTAAAAAAACACAAATTTATGAAATTTTATTTTGTATTCCTGAAAAATTAGATTTTGGGTCCTTCGGGTGACATTTGTAATGAAATATCCGATGTACCACAACATATAGCTTGTTATCTTTCTGTCAAGCTATAAAATGTCCAATTCCATTGAAGGATGGCTAAGATGGTGATGAATTAAAAAACCTTTACAAAAACAGAAATTTTTGAAATTGTGATGAAGGTCAGCGCGGGTTACGTTGACACTCTAAAAAATTGTGTTGTGTTAACGTTGAGATACAGTTAACGCGCTGACGAGCATTATGTCAATGCGTCCTAACTGCGTTGACTGGGTGATTACACGGTCTCACAAATTAATCAACGCGTTGACTCTAAAATTCATGTTAACGCGAGTGTCAATCCATTGACGTTGTGTTCTGCGTTAAAGATCACAAGCCTTGACAACTTTGAGACGAAATTTGACATCATTTTGAGTCAACGTCGTGACCATTTACGTTGATCGTCTAATCGAAGCTTAACAATGCCGACTAGCAATGATTGTGCTGAACAATTACCAACGCGAGCGCTAGACTGCATTCACTGGAAAGGAATATTCCAAAACTTTAATTGCTTTCTGATGCAAAGCAAGGCTGAATGCTTTTCGTTGTTATATTTTGTCCAAAACGACCAGTACCCTCGTCTTGTTAGAACTACATACTTAGGTCTCCAAATTCTGCCATCAACTTGCGCTCCTCGTCATAGTGTTGCTTGGGTATGGAAAAGTGTTTGAATTGACAATTCTACACTCAACTTGCCGATGGTAATTTCATATGGCGTTGATACTTAGATTACAGATAGATTACAAAGAGAAAATTATGTTGAAGGGTATTCTAAAAACGATATTTTATTTTAAAATTCACTATATATTTTCAATTAATATCAAAATAATATTTAAAAATGTCAAAATAGTCAAAATCTGTTTAAGGCGTATTAAGTTCCTAGTACCGCTTTGTAGACTTAGGTCCGGTACTATTGATGTGAAGAAATGCTCAGGTACTAACTTTTCGTTGGGACCGAGTATCAGAGCTAGTTCCGGGTCTAGCTAGACTGGGTACATGAAGCAGACATTAGAAAACACAAAGAGACAACAGGGCTTTCACAGCATATAACAAAACGCGGACACACAGTGGATTTCAAATATGTAACAATACTGGACAAAGAGAGCAATCCTAACACAAGACTAACTCTGGAGAGTCTTAGAATCCAACAACAAATAAAACGAATGATGAACACAAAAGAGGACACCGACAGTATAAAACAAAGTTATGCCGTAGCAATTTAAGTACCTGATGCCCAACTGTGAAATAAGTGTTAGATATTTTCAATTTTGAGTTTGAAAGTTTGTTTTTCTTTTTGCTTGATTGTTCTTTATTTATTATATATAATTGTTTTTTTTTTTATGTTCAATTTTGTGTCTAGTGGCGTCTCCGGAAAGGATGCAATAGGAGTGAAAAAGAAATAATTATGTAGTTTTTGAATAATCAAGTAAGAATATGATAATGTTATAATTTATTTCATTAAAGAAACTTAAATTTGTGTTATATTAATAGATTGAATAAATATACCCTGATGAAGTAAGGGAAACTTACGAAACGTTGGGAAAAATAGTGGAATAAAAATTGTTTTTATTCGCATTTTCTTAAAAAAGACCAAAGACCTAAAATACAGCTGAAAAGATAAACCCAAGTTTTCAACCACGAAATTTTCGAGCTTTTTCAGATTTTGGCGATTTTAATCTCAATAAACTAGTCTTTTGTACTGTATATTTTGGCATTTCATCTATAATAATATATGAATCTTATTCGATTCACAAAGTTATCAACAAAATATCTAATATTTCGCATCTAAATTTGTCATTAACAACCACTATACTTGTTAAAGATACACCTTGTCAAAATTTCAATAACTGTTTTGAATTTAAATAGCTAAGTTCTTGCCGTGAGAGGCATTCAAAGCTAGCCCCAAACACACATCGAACACAGTCCAGTGCTAACATCGAACTTATTAGCGCAAAATTTTAAACGATTTAGTACGATGTTAAAGCCATTTTGTCATAGTAAAAATGCTTTAACATCGTACTAAATGGTTTAAAATTTTGCGCTATTGTTTTTAGGGCAGAGTTCAACGAATATTTAACTTATTTCATTGTGAAAAGAATCAATGCTGAATACTGGCCGTTTTCGCAATTCACAAGGTTTTATTTCTTATCATATCTAGAGAACCATAGGTTCCACAAACCTACCTCAGTTTCGTAGTAAAATAAATTCTCTACTATTTGGATGTATACATAATCACCCCTGTTCTGATTTCCGTTTCAAATCAATTCCGTAAACGAAATTGATTTCCGCACGGATTCAAAAAAGGTGTTCTGATTTTCACTTTCACGTTAACTAGTATTCAAACCTTTTTTTCTTTTGAAATCAAGAAAAACACAGTTAGAAACATAAAATTTGTTGAAAAAATTACACAAACCACAAAAATATTGAATAATATATGTACGTACTACATGAACCAAATTAACATTTCAATTTTTTTCCAATTCAAGTCAGACACGAAAACTGAAATGAATTTCCAAATGTCAAATAATTTAAATCCGATCGAAAATCAAAACACACTTCTTCCGCAAGTATTGAAAGCGAAGTATTTCAGAACACCTAGAGTTTGAAAACGAAAGGATTTTAAAACCGATCGGAAATCAGAACAGGGGTGAATATGTATGTACATATTTTTTACCGAGAGATCAAAAATAAAAAAGTTATAGTTAAAAGTGTATACAAAATTTTTGTCATTTAATCAATCAACAAAAATAAAATGAAAACGTTCGTCTAATTTTAATTATTATAACTTTTTTATTTCTTATTTGTAGAGAATTTAATTTTCTACAAAACTTGTGCAGCTTTTGTTCTTTAGATATGACGAATACGCTTTTACACCCGCCACATGGAGTGGTTACCCCCCCGAAAATCATTTTGTACACAATGATGCACCCTAAAGAAAAAAGAAAAAAAACCGTGTCCTATACTTAATACCAGGTTCGGAAAAAGTTTTGCAACATTTCAATTGACTATGACCAAATTTTCGTTCTCTCACTTTCCAGTCGGGTGGCAGCTATGACATACATACCTACATATAATTATATCGCAAGTAAAGGTAGCCGCTTAAGTGTGTTAAAAGTTCATTGATCAACGAAATAAGACAACATTTTATTTCAGCTAACAAGTGCGTATTAAGTGTATACGAATGACCGACACGACGCGCGCGAGGCGCGCAGAGCTAGATTGAATGTTAAGGGTAGACATTAAAAAAGTTTTTTAATCTATGCTACACCTCTACGCTCTACGGTGTGTGCAGTGTGATACCGATGCTCACATGTGATCATAGTTGTATACGTAAATTGGTAAATAATCAAGCTTTTAAATATCTAACCCGAAAATGAGTCAGTTCTGTTTTTTGAGAGCGGGAAAAATAAAAAAACACACTCAACATAACAAAAACAAAACAATATTATTATGAGGCCACTTTTGTATTCGGGGTTTCTAAATAGTTTCCCTATGAAAGTATCTTAATGTATTGAATTGAAAGCAACAACAAAAAATACACAAACGCGCCATGGAATCAGCTGTTTTGATAAAATAATTCTGATGACAATAAAAACTTTATTTATATATTATACTCGCACACTCGTGCTCGCGTTGCTCCGCAAAATGTGAACAATAATCTTTTTAACTAAAAATATATGGATATCAAAACGGTGCTCAATGGGGCAAATTGCAATTTATGCCATATTCATATTATTTATTATCACGTACGTTTAGAGATAAAATCAATGAAATTTTTTAAAAATTGAAAGCTTTTTAAAATATTTTGTTATATAATGTAGTTTGAGGTCTGAAACGCATTCTGAATTTCAGCGAACAATTTTTGGTTTTCTCTATCACCGTTTTACCATTAAAGATTGCTATCTCCCGTTCAGTTTCTGTTGCGAATCGATAAATCGCCCTTAAAATAAGTTGCTCAGTATGCAGAAGAAGAAAAAAAAATTATTGTGTTTGACACCTATTTAAAAAAACAACAATTCAATGAAATCCGAAAAAGTAGTTATTTTTAGTGTTGCTTTTTGTAATCCGTATAAGCACGCTCAATTTTAATGACAATAAACTGTTATAACTGTTATAAATTGTTATTTTTCTAGTCTCGCCTAATTTTCAAATCACGTTCAATTATCCAATGTTTCTTTTCTTAAAAACATATTAGCATTCCGTATAGCAATGCCAACTTAGAGCGCAGATCTTCCCGAAGTAGCTTTAAAGAAAGATGAAAAAAGAAACGCTTTGTTATTATCCACAGTTAATTCAATGTTCATGGTAAACGAATTAATAAGGTATAGCCGCGCTATTTAGTGGGCTCGATTTAAAGAAATGTTATCAAAATTCAAATAATTTCAAAAGGCAATAAATATTTTGACCTTTCAAAAATGTTATTATTAACGTTAATGTAATGTTATGGAATATAGTTTTATTTAATTATTTGAAACAAGCTAATTATTATCTAGCGAACAATATTTTTCTTAAAACTATAGGTACATTATAAAAAGTCTTTTTAAAAACGGTACATTAGAAGTATTAATTAATAATTTATGGTTGACGTTATACAATTTCAACATATTATTTAGTGGCGAACTTTCTTCATAGTTTGTACATAGGTAGACCTCTTAGATTCCGCTTTGGAACATTAAAATGAACTCGAGACAAAAGGTTTAAAGCATCGATTTGACCGTCAATAAGTTTAACAATAAAAACAAAACATAAAAAAGAACGTCTACTATCTAGACTAGGTAGGTCGATAAGCTTGAGCCTGTTATCATATGAAGAAAGATTCAATGGATTCTGCCATCCTAAACCTCTGAGAGCAAATTTTAAAAACGTTTTTTGAATCTGTTCGATTCTGATTTTATGGCAACTATAATAGGAATAAGAATTTACACCGATTTGCACACACACTAGCAAGCTTTAACATTTCTAAAATCTCAAAACGAATTTCACTCTTTTAAGAAGGCAAACTGTGTTTTTGGTTGCAACGAATTTTAACAACAGAAAAAAATCGATTGTTTGGAAAAAAAATTTCAATCGATTTTTTTGTTGAAAGGCATTCTACAGAAGTTTTGTATTTTACGTATCAAGTGTCGAAAGCTTTCAAGAAATCTAGGAACCTAAAAACTCCATTAACATCTTTATCTACATAATTAGTGCAGCAGAGCGGTATTAGTGTATATTCATGTTTGTGGAGCAGGTAGCTATCGAACTGATGGTAGTTAATATTAGCCGCGTTTTATTATAACCAATAACTCATATGGTTCACCCCGATAAAATGAAACGATGCGGATCCTAATGAAAACAGTTTTGTATGCTCATCTCCTTTTTTTATGTTTGTTTATTTTTCCTACCTACTTCGCGCGTTCAATACATGACAATTTGCATCTGAAAATTCAAATTTCTGAATTTTTCAAGCTGTCAGATGACTCTAAAAGTCATCTAACTTTTTATGACAACTGCCCAATCAGAAGCCATAGAAATTCATAAATATGAATTTTCAGGTGTTGTCATGTGTTGAATGCGCGGACTGTTTTTTTTTCTTTACACTACAATTTGCACTGAAAAAGCCATCTAACCGCCAGAGTAAAAACTAGTATTTGGATCTATAAAGAAAACCCCGATAGAAACCTAGATCCAATGTTGTTTTTGTATTATGTGTTAAAATATAACCCAGACCCGTAGATAATAAAACGCGGCTATTATAGGTAGGTACAGATTTAAAGTGTTGTAGAAGTAAAAAGTTGAGTAGATCTGGGAAATGGCACAAACCATTGCAAGACCAAAATTGTCAAAATCTGTGTTTTTTTTTTGCGGTTCTTCAAATTCATTTTGGAAGAGTAATTAGATAGAGAGTTCGGTATTCAGTTCGACGACAAGTTTAAAGAGTTCAATTTTGGATACCTATACTCATACATATTTCTAAATCAATGATTTCGTTTTTGTTTGTGTACCTAAATCTTGTTTATTTGTTTTTGTTTGTGTTAATGAATGGAATAATTTCAAAATGTAATTTTATTTTTGTGTGCCTATAACACTCGTCGCAGTTGTCAAACCAATTTCAAGCAATGAAAGTATACCAGAGCACTAAATTGAAATAAAGACGCGACGAGACGACGATTTTCTTCATTTGACAAGTAAGTGACAAAGAAAAAAAAACAAAAACACAGAAGATCGCTGCATCTCCCCAACTGGATAGAATAATTTAATTAAATACAATAAAAAAAAATGAAAGAACATCAAAAGTGAAGAACTAATCCAAAACATATATATTTCTAAATATCTATTTTAATTGCAGGTGAAAATGTCATACTCTATCTCCTGCCCAATACTTCAGTTCTGCTAGCATCGCCCGTCGCCGTCCTTGTTTATCACAACATAAGCACTTTTTTCTCAAATTAATTTTTATTTTGATAAAATTTATTTCTTTTTTTAATTGTTTTTCTTTAAATCACTTGAATCACTTTTTCGCACATCGACTGAAAGCAAACAACCGAATGAATTAACGTTGTAAAAAAAAACTCGTCAAGAAACTCGTCGCATTGTGAATTGGAGAACGATTTTATAACGAGAAAAAGATGACAGCGTTTCACATCATGCTCTCGTCTCGTCTCGTTTCCTCGTTGCATTGTGAATCAGGCATGAGTGTGTTTTGATTATTGATCGGATTGAAAATATTTGACGTTTGGAAATTATTTGAGTTCTCATGTCCGAATGGGATTCAGCAAAGTTTTAAAAATGTAATTTTTTGTGTAAAGACTAATTTGGGCGTTTTAATTTGTAATGTATTATTTATATCCATTTGAAAAGAAAAATTGGTTTGAATACTTGCTAACGTGAAAGTGAAATTCAGAAACTTTTTTGAATCCGAGCGGAAGTCAATTCCGTTTACGGATTCGATCCGGAACGGAAATCAGAACAGGGGTGATTACTGATTATGTATAATTGTATATGTATATTGATGATAATGAGATAAAATTATGTTATTAAAGGACAAATTGTAGTAGCCGGCAGCGAATAGTTATTGCGTAGGGTCGAATCCCAGGCACTGTTAAAAACAGAAATGTTTTTTTTTTTTTTTTTTCACGGGTAACTTATTTTTGCAAGTATTCTGATATCATCGAAGAGTATTATACGACGAGATTCAGCCAAATCGTAGTTCTCCTTCATTCCCGCCAATATCATTCACAGTTATAAGTCACTATCCATGGGTTGTTATTGATATTTAGGTTAAAAAACCTACTTGCATACATTTTGTAGCAACGGATTTCCTAACATCATTTCAGCAAAAATGAAAAGTTTGCCACAGAAAGGTTTCGCATGCCCATCAAATTCAAAATTATAAGTCTTCCACTCTGATGCCTTTCATTTTAAAGCCTAGTTTAAATGTTAATAAATTTGTTTTGGGCGCTAAATCATTTTTAATTTGGGCGTTATGGTTTTGGAGGAAAAGACCAAACGCCGCCGTCTCCAAAATAACAGCGAAAACGTAGTCAAAACTACGTCCAAATATTAATGCAGATTCAAGCCTAGTACGCTGCTGATGCGAAACGAATTTTTTCGTTAGTCTCCAACACGACAGCGAAATGCTTACGAAAACGACAACGAAAAATTACCCACTCAAAGTGTCACCAAGACACCAATTGCAAAAACAAAATACAAAACACAACGCATAAAAATCACAGAGAGGCACGCTGATATAAAAGAAACAACATACACATACACGAATGCAACTCAAATGTCACTTTTCCGCGCAATTAATTCTGTGCGAAAAAAGAGCGGAGACTTCTCCAAATAATCTAGGTACTATAATTATAAGTTTCGCAGTGTTGAACAGTGTGCTGCAAAACGTAGAGCAGAACGAAGTTTTCGTAATTTAGCTACCCTATTTCATTAAGGCTCATATTTTCCTATATTTTTCATTGATCTAATATATTTTACATAACATATACACATGTATGTACATGTATGTACAGCACATATATATGTATACGTATATGCCTAGACAAATTGTATATTGGAAAACACTTTTAAAATTAAAAACTGATTATTTATAACTTGATAATAAATTGATAAAATTTAATTTGGCACAGATGTAGTCATGCATTAAAGAGTGCATTAGACAAATTCATTGACAGTTTTTTTGTATTTTATTTTATTTTATTTTAGTTTTTTTTTTCTTTTCGAGTTTTATTTAGAGGACTTTTTTTTGTTAAGTGAGAAGAAACTGAGAAATTTACATAAAATGGAATCTTAGCCGTTATGGAGCTTTATTAGGTATAGCGTCTTTGGTTTTAGCAATACAAAAAAAAAATACTGTCAAGATCCTATTTGTAGAAAATTTTGTTTTCTACAAGTTGCCAAAAATCTTCTTTTTTTTTTTAGACCAGAAAGAAGTAGTAGGCAAAAGACTGAGGAAAATGACGACTTTGGGTGTTTTTTCATTGAAGGAATAGAGGGTTGGAAATTTAGTTTTTCTTCATGTACCAACTATACTTAATAACATCAAACATTTAGAACTACCCGACCTTTTATAGGGTAAAACTTATTTGTTGATGGATTATACAATTGAAAGAAAGAATTTCAGCATAAGTATACCTACCTAAACATTTCAAATCCAGTTTGAGTCAGAAAAAAAAATATTTTACGAATCTTGATAATGAAATTAAAAATGGATCACTCATTGCTATTGAAAAATATTTTTAGACACAAAAGATCGTATGTGTTATGTTAGTCGATCATATATCTATTAAAATTTATAATTATAGTAAATGATGTTTTGGATTTTATGATCGATTTTGAATGCAAGTAATTAAAAAACTAATTCATATTTTACTCTACGTTTGGAGTGGCTTCTTTTCAGCTTGATCAGGGGTTTATATTTATTTAGATTAAACAAAATTTACAAAAATATTGGTATTAAACTACATACAAACAATATTTATATCCAGTCATTCTCCTTGCTTCATGTGTGTGATTATCTGAATATAAGATTTTTTTTTTTATTTAAATAAGAAATTATATACATATGTATGTACATTAATATAGCACATTTCCTATTTCTTGTTTTTCCTTAATTTAAAAGCTGAGAATATACTTGAATATGATATAAATCGTTCCTTTCCTTCCCAACACTTTAGACTAAAATTTAGAACAATTGGCAGGTTTGTGAAGTAAACGAACAGAGGTATTTTTGGCATTCCAGATCTCTCAACATTTTCTACAAAATATTTAAACTGACACGTTCTAGAATAACGTGTAACAGCATTTTACAACAACTTTTAAGGAGCAAAAAATATAGTGAAAAGTATTTTTTATGAGCTTCTGAATCCCTTCACTCATTTCCACAATTCAAACCAGAAATTCATGAGGAAATTTTATATTAAAACCTAGTACGCCGCTGATGCAAAACGAAATTTTTCGTTATTCTCCAACACGACAGCG
The DNA here is from genome assembly GCA_951394125.1 of Epistrophe eligans. Taxonomy (NCBI): domain Eukaryota; kingdom Metazoa; phylum Arthropoda; class Insecta; order Diptera; family Syrphidae; genus Epistrophe; species Epistrophe eligans. The sequence continues at coordinate 59,463,474 of OX596028.1, forward strand.
AAATCCTTACGAAAACGACAACGAAAAATTACCCACTCAAAGTGTCACCAAGAGTCCAAGACACCATATTGCAAAAACACAACGCATACAAATCACAGAGGCACGCTGATATGAAAGAAATAACATATACCAACACAACATATTTCTTACACAATAAATGGTCTGGACAACAAATTCTGTGCGAAAAAAGAGCGGAGACTTCTACAAATAATTTGCTACAATAATAAATTTCGCTCATCGAACTGCGTATCTACTGCAAAACGAAAACCAGAACGAAATTGAAGCAGCCAGTGCAACAACCAGATAACTCCACTTTTTTGCGAAATATGTTTTTTAATGCAGAAATACGAAAAAAAAATGCTGCGTCGTTCGGTGTACAAAAAAGACATCTACGTTGACTCTTTGATAAAACTGTTATATACAAATAAACTTTCCCTCAACCCTAAGAAATATGAGGATGTCATAAACAGCATAATGTCGCAGCAGTCTGTTCAAGAAGCTAAAATTTAGACTACGAAGATGACAAAGAGGGCCCCTTTTGATTGTTACCAAAATCGGTGCAAAAACAGGACAAGTCCAAAAACAAATTTATTTTTTTTTTTTTTTACTTTAATATACAATTTGTTGCACTGGGTGCTTCAGTTTTTCGTTTTGCCGTTTTTGTATGGGATTTTTCACTTCGCATCAGCAGCGTACTAGGCTTAAGATGCTAATAAAGCAATTGACACAAAGAACCACAGTTGGAAGAGAACGACCCAGATACATGTTATGTACAAAGCACATAATATATGGTCCTTTTCAAAGCGTTATGAGTTATGAACGCGTTTTCAATTCAATGGGTCGTATGCTAAGAGATAAGTTCGATCTCTGAGTCCGAGCTAACGAACCTGAACTCACATGACATGTGAGATCGATCGAGCAGGGCGGAACTTGGACTCAGTTTCGTATGCAAAAAAATGAGATCGGTCTCAACAGTTCTGACTAGGTGACAATGAGATCGATCTCAAAGCTCTCCGCTTCAACTTCGTTGTTTTGTTGTGATCGAATTATTAAAGTTCTGTCATCTGAAAAGTCCAATTAAAAATTATAAGGAATTTAAACACATTTTTTTACAATTTCGTTTGTTATTTCTACGTTTTCTTCAATATTTTTTTAAATACTAACATATTTACATATGTACATTTACATTTGTATATATTGTATATAATTTATATAAAAAAAATTGGCTTTTCGCGTCCCTTTTTTATATTTGCACACATACATCCATACATACACTGATACACATGTATAAGACTTTTCCACATCACCCAGGAGGTAGACTTTCAATGCTTTTTTATTGAGGTATCCCCGGTAGGTGATGTTACTTAGTGTGCAGGAAAAAACTTACTACAGTTGTGATAGATATTATTTTGGGATTATTTGATCAAATTTTGTGGTTAGAATGCAAATGGCAGAATATATTTGTTTGCGCAAGATCAGATTACATTTTTTTGCTCCTGGTAATGCGCCCCTAAAATTTGGCGCCCTGTGCATTTGCACACCTTGCACATATGGTTGGTCCGGCCCTTCAGGATTCTTACGCTGATCCAAAACTCTAAATATATTGTACAAATATGTACCTATGTATGTATATATATTTTTGTACTTGAAATATTTGATTAATTTTATTCTTTTTTTTTACAGATTGCATTCTAAATATTCAGGCAACTTTTTTCAATTGTTAATTAAAGAAACAACCCTTATAACACACTGAGTAAGAGAAATGCCATGCTTAATTTTTCATTCATTTCATCATTTTTCCATCTCATCAAAGCGAGAAATGTCTCATACAGGGGCTTTGATGAGATGGATATCAACACATTGAGATAAATCTTACAACATGAGATCGAGCTCGGTCTATTAAATTGTTTTTGCATACCAGTCTTGGAAAGATCTCATAAAAGTGGCAAATAGCTTGAACTCTTCTTTTTGCATATGACCCTATCACTGCTAAAACAATAATCTCAAAATTCATTTTCTGTTATTGTCTTTTAGTTCTAACATTCAATATACAAAATATAAGAAATGTAAATCATCTACATCAAAGCATTTCCGTTGGATGTTCCTGAATCAGAAATAATATAGGTACATATAACATAATATGTAGTTGATGTAACTGGTCTAGTAGTAGTAACGCAGAAACAGCCTCTGGTTTTTCACGAGTTGTCGCACCCCAAATTTATTTAGTTTCATTTTATTTTCCTAAATCAATTTATAACATTAAGGTAGGAAGCGTAGTACTGCATTATTTTTTTTTTTTACATAAATCGAAAATATTCGGTCTTTCAACTTTCCGTCGTCGGCGTCGATGTCGTTCAAGTTGCAATCTAAAAATGACAGTCAAAACAAAACAGGATAGAAAAACAGGCAGCAATGCATACTTGTTTACATCAAACACAAGGCGAAATGTATTTTAGGTACGGTATTTTGGGAGGTTAGGTAGGGTAAATGCTGATGATGTGAAGGGTGGTGTTATTGAAGTTTGATTTGGAAAAACAAGACATGGCGTACCATTTTTTCGTTGTTTTTCTTTGTAATGATGCAAATCAGTGATTAAAAAAAATTTACCTACTTACATATGCCTCCAAATTTTTGACTTAAGTTTAATTTTTTAGCTACCAGGGGGCCGATTCTGGTTCTGTGAAAAAGTGAATCGAATAACTTTTCACTCTTTCACTCTTAAATGCGATTCTCTTTCTGTGAAAATGTGAACCCAAACCTCAAAAACATTCACATGAATATTTTGCTTTCACGCCGTCATTTGGAAGTGATGCCTGATTCACAATGCGACGGAAAGCGAGACGTCGACGTGATAAGATCTCTTCACTGTTTTCCTCTCTTAATCACGAACTTAAAACAATGAAATAATACATAATAAAGGAATTCTCGTCGTAACGACGCGTCTTTTTTTCAATTTTTCGATCTTCTGACGCGACGTGACGACGAGAAATGCCTTATTATAATTAAATTTGTTGTTTTAAATTTGTGATTAAAAGAGAACATCTGCGAAGAGATCTCGTCTCGTCACGTCGAAGTCTCTTTGTCTCGTCGCATTGTGAATCAGGCGTGAATCTTTCAAAAGAAAGTGTGAATACGAACAAACAACGCTCAATTCAACCACATCTCCTTCTCTGTCCTACTCATGAAGAAAAAAATATTTCTGTCTCTGAGAGAATTGAGCTGACTGCGCATGCGATTCAGGGGAAATTATAAGGTGGTTCGGGATCGATAAATATTGTAGTCGAAGAATTTTATTTATAGAACCATAATCGCTTTTTTGCACCAAGTGAATCGAAAAAGTGAATGTGAGCGAATGTGTGAAAACCATTTATTCGATTCACTTTTTCATAGAACCAGAATCGACCCCAGGTGAACTTTTAGAAAATTCAAATTTATGGTAATAAGTTGAAATAATATCTAAACAGAGATACATAGTTCCTTTATAAGCACGATCGAACTAGGCTGTCTGCAGAATAAAGAATTATAGAATTTTTCAGCAACATTGGAATATTGGTACAATTCCAAGATGTTTTTCGGTTACAGAACCTAGGTACCTTAGGCGGCACGCTTCGTGGGCTCCAATTATTTTAAGTTCATCTTTGCGAGTTACCTAAAAGCTCTGTTTCCATTGCTCCGTAGAGAATTCCATTTTCTACAAAACTAAGATTAATTTTGAAGGTTTGAATGAAACAACAACAATTGGGTGGGCTACCACCAAGATTTAGGCTGGAGTTATAGCTATTTCACGACTGCCAGGCCGATCATCAGACTCCTTTAGTGGTGCTTGGTCATTGTTCAATTTTATTTGAAAAACTTTTTGCCCCAGCTGGGGATCGATTAATTTTGTTTGTGGAGCTTATAGTTCTCCAGATATGGCAACTACCCTTTTACACCCTCCCCACCTGCTAAACGGGGTGGGGTTACAACCCCGAAAACCTCACACTGATGCAGCCTACACATTAAAGAAAAAAAATTGTCCTATACTACCTACTAAATGCATGGTCAATGTAAAAATGTAAGTCCAACATCATTCATCACATTATTCCAGTTTTACTGCCTTTCGCCCATAATTTGTCAAAATTTTGTATATATTTCTTGTAAATTCAATTTTTTTTTCTTACTTGTCGGCAGTGGACAGACCGCACTTCTTCACTAGGAAATATTAACAAACAATACCTAATAAATTCTAAAAATCGGATGGAATTTTGTTTATCTCCTCACACATTTCATCCTCTTTAGCCGCGCCAATATCCCATATATTGTTCACGCCGATAAAATAAAACGATGTAGGTCCTAATGAAAACAGAGTTGTATGCTTATCTCTTTTTTCCTAACTACAATTTGCACCACCTTACCATTTGCAAAATTGAAAAATCCATCTACCCGCCAGAGTAAAAACTAATTTCTGGATCCATAAAGGAAACCCCGATAGAAACATAGATCCAATGTTGTTTTTGTATTACGTGTTAAAAGATAACCCAGACCCGTAGATAACAAAACACGGCTTTTTTAAATACGGTGTTCCAATTTTTTAAATTCTGTGTATTTTAATATACCTATTCAGGTATGCATGCACCCGCTTAAGACTTAGTGTTCTGGTTTAATAAAATAAAATTCAAAAAATGTTTGTTTGGTATGAAAGAACTGATTGAAACAGCAAGAAATTATTTCAATTCATGATAAAGGAAGCATTTTTAAAAGTAATCCGACGGACCCAAAGCTAAAAGCCAAAAAAAAATAACAAAGCGGCAACACTACAACGACTTCTTTTCGTTCATTATATTTTCATACAAAAATAAGTTGCATTTAAATATACATTTATTTGTATGCAGTACCTACATACATACATATTTATGTATACACCTTTGTTTTTCTTTGGTCACATCACATTAGGGATTTTTTTATGCGAAGTTGCACAGCGGCAACGCTTAAATGCATCAGACTCAGTGGACGGCCAGAATTCACCGACTACAAGATTATTTTATGTAGGTATTCATTGCACACAAAGGTAGTAACGCATACCGAAAGGAAAACGTGTTTGTACAGAATGTTTGCTTTCGTTAAGTTTATCTCATGCATGAATGCATGCATGCATACTCGCCGGAAGTTCAATAAGAAAAATGATTGGAGGGTGGATTCGATGTTTATTTGGCTAAAAATGCAATTCTCATTCTAAAATTCCTAGATATACATACATACATATATAAGACATAGATATGTATAAAAATTGAGATGTTAAAAAATTAAAATTACATTTGTTTTGTTTTTCTTTGAATAACCTAGGTAGGTACCTACCCCTACTCCCTAGTAGGTATTATGTATTCATTCCTAAAATAATTTCAATTTTTCAACCTCGTTAGGTACATATGTATATGGATGTTGCTAAGATGGCTATTTAATTTTATATGAATTTAAGATGTTAAGATACGAAATTCCCTGCTATAATTCAAAAACGAACTAAAAAGGTAGACCTCTACTTTCACGTCTACTGAGGCGTTTTGATGTCAAAGTGATTTTGAAAATAAAATTTCTTTGCATAAACGTGTACATAAATACCTTTAATTTTTAAATTTAAGTGCATCTAAAAAGATGTCACAAATGTCAGAATATTTAAAAAAAAAATCCTGACTCACTTGGCCATTTCCCTCTCACAATAAAGTGGTAGTGAAGTATAAATACGTTCACGTTAATATAGGTAGATAAGTATATAATATGTACTGTGCAGTGAGTACAATCTGAAAGTCGTCATTAGGTATTCACTCAATTCGAGTAACATTCACATTCCGGCAAAGTGCACACTAACACTATCAACATAAAGCACTCGCCAAACCAAACCAACACTTAAATCACCAAAGAGAAAAGTACAAAAGATTGTATGTAGACAACCGACAATAACAACGAAAACGGAGAATCGAATGCGACATGAGAAACTGCATTCTTTAATTCCTCCTTTTCCTCTTCGTTATTTTTTTACATGACAGTTGCGGCGCTGCCGCACTGAATTTAAGATTAGGTATATTTTTTTTTGTTTTAACTTTTACATAAAACTGCAGCCACAGCGCACCAACTGGTCATGGTTTTAATCAGTGGAAAACAAAATGGTGGCCGTAATCATGGATCGCCCCCAATATGCACTTAATGCACATTTTTAATACAGAAAAAAATATGCCTATATACTCAATTTCATGTCCTCACCGCAATACAAGTAAATGAAAAGGAACACATTCGTTTTTAAATCTTTTTTCAAGTACATGAATAGTTTTATTCAATAAGTTCAATCATCACTGTTTCAACAAAACATTTTTTTTTATATAGAACCAACCTATGAAATTTCTTTGGAGGGCATTAAAGTTAAAAATATGTGAAAATATACACTTTCTGGATTATTAACCTTTATTACACTGACACCCGAGACATTTTTTAATAAGTAGGTGCGTTTGATTTTTTTATATTGAGGTATTGGTTATCAATTGGACTTATTTGATTTGAAAATAACTAACCCATAAAACACACACTCTTCAAGAACAGGTAGGTATATGGACACTTCGTAGGTAACACGATCACAAAAGATATATGTAGCTAGGTATTAATTAATAGGTTATTCAATTATTCCATAGGTACAATAACAGTATTTAAAAGGATGATGATGGAATTTTTAGGGTATATTTTTTGCTCACTCTCAGAACACTAGGGGTATTTATTTTGATCTTGTATCTTTTTTCACTATTATGATAATTATAGATTTTTTGTTTTAAAAACATTTTCTTTGTTCGTGATTTATATACTAATCATACCTTTGCTATGAAAAATTAATTAAAAACTGATTTTGAATTTTTGATAAAATTTAAACAAAAAAAAATAGAAAAACAAAAACGAAAAATAGCCGCGGTGTATATAACTGCGGACGTCTTCTGTTTGAATACAACACCAGCAGAGAATCTATACACTGCGGCAGAGAACACATAAAAATGTCCACTAACTAGAAGCAAAAACGAACAACTTTTTAAAAAATCTGAAAGCTAACAACACCAACACACTAACAGCAATCCCCACCCTTAAACCTCTAACCAAACCAACTAATATTATCAGAGAACAGAAAACAGGACCGAATTCGCATTAAAATTTCGCAAACTTTACCTTACACACACTTGCATTTGCATACAAGCCACACGCCTTTAGCTTGCTCACTCACACCAAAATGATTCCGACGAAAAACATATCAAAAGAAACTGCAAAAAGCACAGAGGGGCAGAGGAAAAGGAAAGCGCAAAATAATAAATAACTGAAGCCAAGAACGCCAATGCCGCAAAAGTATCTACGAGACGTTGAGCCAACAACTTCTACTACAGCTACAGCTACATTCCATTGTGTTCAGTGAGTCTGAAAACTCAATTCCTTGTTTGCAAAAATTTAGTAGATAAGTACTAGTCTAGATACAGAGACACTATACACACCTCACCATCTCACCTTGCCATCAATCAAACGTAGCCAAAAATTAAACGTTGTGTCTACAACCACACACATATATAGATACCACGTGTGTATTTACTGCCTCAAATAAAAAAGAGTTCACATGAATGGATGAAATGACGTAAAAAAAATGCAAGTTTGATACGTATTTATCTTTTGAAATGGTACTTAAATATATGCTTTAATGTGTGCGGATCTAGTACTTGGTATCGCATTTTATGGTTCAATCTCACACGACACAAATAAAAATACATTTGCAGCGTACAACAAAAGCAATGCGAATATGAAAGCTGTAAACAATGCGAAAGCCAATACATCAAAAATGCCTGCAACATACCAAAACCAAACTCGTTTCTTCTCTAGATTTTGTGTATTGTGAATTTGTGATTTGTTTCTTTAGGTTGTGTTGTTGCTATGAAATGCAAACTGTCGACGTTCCACAATCCACACTGACTTTATTTATTTTGATAAAAAGTTTTTTGTACTCTATGCTCACTCACAAACCACAGTCGCTCACCCTTGAAAAAAAAAATGAAATGCGAAATAGGTACTAAAAAAGCTCGTAGATAAATTGATAGGAATTAAAAGTATAGACAGAACTTATGAAGGCAGAAGAAGTACATAAATATTTTTCGCTTCACACTGAGGTGCGATAGAACATTATCCGATCATGCAGTGTAACTGTAAGTATCTAGGTAGGTGAGTAGAGTAGGTATATATTTTCATAATACCTGCGTTTTCTAATTAGGTATATATGTAGGTACCTACAACTACCTGCACTGGTCAAGTTAGGATAGGAAATGTAATTGCATTTTTCGATTGACATTTTATTTATGATACCTACTCGTAATATTAACACTGCGCGCTACTTGTAAGCTTTTTTTCTACGATCAGAGAGGCGCGGCGGCGGCGGCGGCGTTTTATTTCTCAAAGGGATTCATATGAATTAAAATTGCATAAACAGAATACCTACCTACTCCAAAAAAAATGTTACACTGTATGTAGGTTTATCATGCCTTTTCGCATTCCTTCGTGAGCCAATTGGATACAAAACATTCCTACTTAAGTACCTAGCTATCTACGCTTATTAGAAAAATGTACCTACGACCGCATCGCACGAACTTGCACTTGGGGCTCAAGCGGCTGGGAATTTCAAAAACTATGTTAGGGTAAAGGCACTAACTAGTATGTGGATAGTGTTAGTGTCCGGACCTTTCAATCGTATTTGCAAATTGGTAGAAATATGCTTTATTTAATAAAAATAAATATGACATTATTCACGGTTAAGACAGTCAGCGCTTGTGTCTAAGTTACGCAGCTTCAAGACAACAATAAACAAGGTTTTTGAACACATTTTCCAAAGTAGGACAGTTGTCTAAAGTTAGACAACGTTTATAAATAAGACCATATTTCTTTTATTTTGGAAGAACACAAAATAATATCAAATAAAAATCGAAATACAATCCTTTATGTATCTCAAAAATATAAAATATACAAATTTTAAGTAAATCAACATTATACTGTAATATTTATGCGTACTTTTAGTTTCTGATATTTAAGAGAACGAACATATTGAAGATTTTAATATTTTACGCACAATTTATTAATTTATTGATAAAGAATGACTTATTTTCTTTGAAATAATAACTATAAAATTTATTTTAAGGGTTAAAAAATAAATAAAGTCATTTTTTTCCAAAACATTTGGTGTCCGGATACTTTGGAAATTAAAATTTGTATCATTTTCAATTTCTGGGCATGTGTCCGGATCCGACATAAAAATGTCAAATCTTATTTAAACGTCCTTATATGATAGCTACGTGTATTCTACATGATTTAGAGGAGGAGAATTGTATTTCTCTCACATATTTTCTGTATTCGGACATGGTTTTATGAGTGAGAAACGCCGATATCGATACCGTAATTTCTGGATCTTAATAAAAATTAAATTTTGCCTCTAGGGAATAACCTAAAAACTCAAGATCCAAGTTTTATGGCACCCACTGTTTTGGTGTTCCCTATCATCGTAATAGGCATCATGTTTAGTAGAAATCTCAAAATCATGAAATTTTAGGTTTGTATACTTACGAACATACCTATTCTTGAAGTCGGGCTGCCAAAAGTTTTCATATTGATTGTACCTTATTTAAAGATTTTTGTCGTTGAACCTAATAAGCCATTGGCAATGAATAGAGTCTCCCACCCCGCATTGCTTATTGGATATACACTTCGCTGGTCAGACCGATTCTAACATACGGGGTGTCAGTATGGTGGACCGCCTTAGATAAAACAACAAATTACGCTAAACTAGGCAAGGTTCAACACTCAGCCGCTGCATTGGACATTTTGTTCTATGTAACACCTCTCGACATATTTTGAAAACAAACGGCTGCAAGCACATGCATCCATCTTAAAGCTTCCTCACAGTACACTGATAATGAAATTGGCCACTCTATTATTCTGAAATCCTTCAGATCAATTCAAAGTATTACAGACTACACCATCCCAAAGCTACAGTTCGATAAAAACTTTCATGTTAATATCCCTTCCATAATCCTTTGGCAGGACTTAGCGTTCTTAGAGGATGAAACGATCAATTTTTACACAGACGGTTCAAAAATTAATGATAGGGTTGGTGGAATTATCTCCTTTCGTCTTCCCAATCATTGTAGCGTGTTCCAGGCGGAGCTTTTGGCGATGAAAGAAGTCCTGTCTTGGCTCAAGGAAAACGTGATATCAAGCACAGATATCCGCATCTTCTCAGATAGCCAGGCAGCCATTAAATCTCTGGATTCTATCTCTACAAATTTAAAAACAGCCCTTAACTGTCGATCAGCTCTCATAGAGATGGCGAACAAGCAGGATCTGGCCTATGCTGAATCTGAAGCGCTCTAAGAGTTTGATATCTCTAAGACTGCTTTTAAACGCTGCAATTACTCTGCAATTACCCTCTGCAATTTTTAAGCATGTTGGCGGGGAAAGTATGCTGTGTCCGGGGTAGAAAAAGTTGCAGAGGTTGAAATAATTGCAGAGTTATCGATCTTTCTTCTTTGTGCTTTTTCGTATTGTTTGAGACATAAGCGGAGTAAAGAGTGAGGAGATATATTTCCTTCTCATTTAACAAAAATTGCAGCTATTAAAATTTGGAGCGTTTAAATGGATGCTGGAATCGGAAAGAAACTCAAAAGAGAATTGCGGATAAAAATTGCAGTCGTCTAAAAGCAGTCTAAGCAGATTGCATATTAGCTCCGTTATAGGTATCATTACCGGACACTGTCTAATAGGCAAGCACGCAACGACCTTGGAGTATTTTCTAATGATTTTCGCAGAAGCTGTATGGATGAAGACGAGGAAGAATCGATTCCTCACCTTCTTTGTACATGTCCTGCTCTATCTCAAAGACGTAGGCTCCACCTAGGAGAATTCTACTATAATGATCCTAGTGATCTGGCAAATCATGACATCAGCAGTCTCGTGTGCTTCGTAAGATGCACTATGTGGTTCAACGAGTAGGAAGTAGGCTTACATAGATTCTTGTGGTATCACAGTGGGCCAATTTATGGTCTAAGTGTGTCAGGCTTCTCTGCTGACAGCTGAGTAAACCTAACTTAACCAAATAAGCACACAAAAGTTATATATGTATATATGGCTTCGTTTTCTGTAGAATTTGTAAAAAGCTACCTCCTGATACACAAAAACACTCCCTCTTTAATACATATATCTATGTATATATTTTTATAGACTCTTGATTCTTGAATGTCGTGACATTTTTAAGATTTTAATTAAGTTTCATGAAAGTACCTGTAGATACTGTTTTTGTCGTACCTAGGTCAATAATAAATGATATAGGTACATACGTATGGTCTTCGGTGTGATTAGATTCAACATTAAAAATACCCTGAAATCATGAAATCAGCATATGCATCTGTGCATCTATATATTGAATTCTATTTAAAATTAATTTGATATAAGAAAAAATTCATGTCCCTCAAGTTAGCAGACCAAAGTCAGCATAAAAATTGGTTATGACGTCATCGTTAGGCGCTTATAAACTGCTTATTAAGTCCGAACAACAAAAGAAAGTGCTCCAGTATTTTTGTTGTTATTTAATGTTCTGCTTACATGATTTCAATGTTACCGGAAAATGCAAGAAAAAAGTTTTAGTCTAGTATTCAGGAACTATTTAAGTGCTCTAGGAATCCAAAAATATTTTCCAAGAAAATTGTCTCAAAAAAAATATTTTTTTTGATTTCGGATTCAAAACCATGTTCTGCTAACTTTAAACAATTTAACTTTATGACATATCTTTTTGGTTATAATGGTTAATTAAAAGCTCGTCGAGCTCGAATTAAGTACTCTGTTTTCAGAAACTTTTTCAAAGATTTACGAAAAATTAAAATTAATTCAATTTTCCAAATAAAACCATGTCCTGTTAACTTTAATTCGGTTTTTCTTAAACAATTTAACCATCTGTATTAAAATCATCTACCTCTGCTTAAAGTCAGATATCCATTCCCAAATTTTCTTTCACTACAGAAGATACAAAGCAGTGATAGATATTTTATGACTTCACAATCACTTTCAATGCAATGTTTCAGTTAAAATAACTTTCTGAAACGCAGTGGTCCGCCTGATGCTTGTTCAACTTTGAACAAATATTGAAACGAAGTAATGGAAGCGCTTAATGTAATAAGAGAGGACAAATTCGAAAAGCTAGCTACAAGAGGTCTTATTTATAAACACATTCCTACAAACACATACGACTGAAGGTGTCTAGCTTCGGTAACTTCATCAGACATTCTATCGACTGTGTGGGGACCTACCACTAGATAATCTCTAATCTGAATATCCGCCATATCACCTTTATAATTTGATAACTTACAAGGCGAATAAATTGAATGAATCATACTGCTCATGCAAAACCGATCCACCAAATTATTCAACGAACTTCATTAATGAGTGTCTACCTCAGATTTCGCAGGGGTTCCTGAAAATTTTAGATGGATATATTACTGTCGCAGAGGAAATGCTAAATGAAAATTTAATTAATTTCAAGATATTTTTTTCAATTTTCATTGAATGTTACCCACTTTAGAAGTGTGCTAAAGTTAACAAAGTTTTAGAATGAGATTATAAATACGACTCATAATGTTTCGTTCATACATTTCATTCTGAATTAAAATTGCTCATAGATATAGTACCTAGATAGATAGACTATCTCATGCCGTTAAAAAAAATAAATAAATAAATAAATCAATTGAAATTAGATTGACTTTATTTTCATTTCGAGCGAAAGTGAAATGTAGAACCTGGCTGATAGAAAAATCGATAACATTGAATCTAACAATCACAATTAAAATTTGTCATCTTTAAAAAAAAAGAAATAGTATAATCTTTAACACATACGAATAATTGAAATACCTTAAGAGAAAATAGAAAAGAAGAATAAATTGCTAAAACAACTCCTTCAAATATAATCTCAAAATAATATACGCCGCGCGGTCTGAAATCTTAAAAAAAGAAAAATTTCAAAAAATGTTGAAGCAGTTTTCTTAAAAAACAATTTTGTATGTTTTTTAAAATTTCTTTAACATAAAAAATGACAAAATAATATTTTTTATTTCATCTTTCTTTGGGGGTGCTGAAAAATAATTGATTCTCAATGTGGGCAACAAATGAATTAAGTTTGAGAATTTATGAAATAAACTATAAAGCACATAAAAGAAATTTTTTTTTATAAAACGGATGGTAGATGGTAGACAATTTCAAAAGGGATGAGAATACTATGCTTTTCATTTACAATGATAATGCTGCGCGCAATACAAAATGAAAGTTCAAAAGAAAATAAAGATTAATTGCGAGTACAAAATTACAAATGTATGCATAGTGGTCTTATGAAGATGGTTCACTTATACATGCGCGATCATTAACATGAAATCTGAATTCCTTGTCGAGGAAACCCAGCCTTAATGTTTCAAGTTGGAAATTTTCCCAATAAGTTTTTTAACACTATAATTTAAAAATAAACTTAAAATAAAGATGTTCCCATGTAATGAATGGGGATATCAGACCCCCACATCCCCCCACCTGGTACAAATTTTTGAGATAATATTGTATTGCCATCGGTCCTTGATACGTGTGCAACTTAATCCGACTTTTAGTTGTTCCAAAGTAAAGGAAATAGACTCATATCTCTAAACAAACTTTTCTGATGTCTGTTTAAATCCAGTTTATTGATGAAATTTAATGGTATTTGTTTTGAATGAATAAAAATAACAAATTTATATCCGCAGTTTTTGAATGCATCTACTTTGGTAACTAAAAATTATCCTAACAGAACTGTTGTGGAAAATAAGTCAAACAACAGCACAGAAAAGCTTTTGCTGTGCAATGACCTCACAGCAACGACTTCAAATTCAACGCCCTCGAAGCTTCTAACTATTACTAATATTTGGGTCACTCAGAAGGAATGTTTGTGCTAGAAGTCTAGTTTTTGAGTAATGATTTTTTAGAACTAAAATAAATTGAACTTATGAATAAACTTTAAGCTAAGAAGAATTCAACACTTACTTTTTATTTTCCCTTGTTTCGAATTTTGCCACCAAAAAAACAAGATTTTTAACACAATTCGAAATCTATTAAAAAAAAATAAAATTAAGCATTTAAAAGAAGAAAAGTACATGGAACGCACATAAGAGCGAACGTTTAACCAAAAATATTTCGGAGTATTTTTTTTCGTTTTCAAATATCGTTTTGTTTATATTCTTTTTTCCCGCACAAAAATTAAATATTATTAGTTTTTGAATTTTTTCCTAATAAAGAATTTTTTGACAGTAAAAACAAAAATCATATATATGCTTTGGTCGATTTCAAACTTGACCTATTTTTTAAAGTGTACTAAGTGCTTGTATATACATACATGTAAAACTTTACTCATGCGGGCCTTACACCAGACAAGCAATATTATTGCTCAAATTTAATATCGATTGAAGATTCTACAATAATTTCCTTCGGTGCCTATATCAGACCACAGTAGATTTATTGAAGGTAGGTATAGTATGTTAGTCCACTCGAATACCGAAAGGATTATTAAATAATTTTCAATAAATTTCACAATCAAAAGTATTTTTTTTTTCTAGAAAAGTTACAGTCGTATTTATTAGATTTTTGTCTACTTAGACACTTTCAAACTATTTTCAAATTGGTGGAAATATGCTTTATTTAATAAAAATAAATATCACATTATTTACGGTTAAGACAATTTACTCTTGTGCCTAAGTTAGGCAGCTATAAGACAACAATAAACGAGGTTTTTGAACACAATTTACAAAGGTGGACAGTTGTCTAAAGTTAGACAACGTTTATAAATAAGACCATTAGTGTTTTTCCTTTCTTAGAAATGCATTTTTTTCTTATTTCTTTCTCGGCTTACACCTTAATATGACTTAATGATCAATAAGAAAGAAAAAAATGTAGTTTCATACGGATCATATGTAAAAAACTCATGGAAGATTTGAATGGGGCCGTTCAATTCATTACGTCATTGGAATTTCCAGAATTCTGAATTTTTAGAGCTTCTGATTGGCCAGCTGTCATAAAAAGTTAGATGACCTTTAGTGACTTTAACCCTTCAAGCACAGACAATAAAGTTATACAGATGCTTTATCCCTGCATACAAACATGGGTCATATTTTTTTCCTTATCAGACAACGTCTTACTAGACAAAGAGCTTTTGAAAGTAAAGTTGATAAAGCTCTTCTGTTTCTATCAATGCGTACCGACACTTGTGTAAAACTTTTTCTCTTGTCCTTTTCATGCGCACGATTACATGAATAAAGAACATGAAGAGACACAACCACAATAAAGCATGTAAATAAACCAAAGTGAATCCATTCGTGAGTGTGAAATATGTGTGCGATATTTACTACTATGGCAGGTTTAAAAAGGTTTGTAAAAATTAGAATGGAACTAATGGAAGACATGTTCAAATCATTTCGATGCATTACTGAGCTGAGCGCGTAAAACTAGTCTTTTTGCTGCCTAAGTTTTGTTTTTGAAGTTAAACGTCGTGAATAGTTAATTAAAAGCGAAATATAAAACATTTACTAGCCGTGAGGTGTAATTTTTTTTAGTGAAGTGGTGTTTGGTAAGACTTGCGGGTGTTTGGTAAACCTTGCGGTGCAGGGTATTAATATTTTAATAGTATACATATATATTTTATTGCAATTACTTTTTTTAATTTGTAGGTATTTGTTTTTTTTTTCAATTAATATAAATATATTTTATAACATTCGCAGTTTTTTAATTATATGTTAAGTATAAATATTTCTAATTTGAGCCGTTTCGCTCTTATTTTAACCAAATTTGTATCTAGGATTAATAAAGGACATATAAAAAAAAAATATCTTTGAAAAGAACAAAGTGCTCCATTTTACGTTGTGGATCAACAAAAACTGAATTTCCAGATGTGAAATTATTCGATTTAAAAAAAAGGAACCAAAAAATATACCGAATGCAGCAAACATTAAAAAAAAAACATTTATTGGCAAAAAGTATTTAAAAAAAGATGCATATCCCTCTCTTTGTTTGCAGCGATGTGAGGAAATATTAAATTCTGATGACGATTCCGTTCATTTTGATCCCAGCAAAACTAAAATTGCGTATGCAAATCGAAATAAAACATATATGAATTTCAATGAAATTACCCTAGAGTTGAACCTAGCTACAAAAAGGTTGCAAGAAAAAGATCAAAAAATGAAAACATCGAATTTGTCTGCGAAGCTCATTTAAAAATGCAGTCTTTTAATATAAAAAGTATTGAAAAACTGAAGAAAGTAAACGATATTTTGAGAAGAAAGGCAAAATCGAATCAAAGATCAAAAACTACCATTCTAAAGAAAATTTGTCGTTTACAAAGGGATAAAAAAGGCTACGAACACATGAGAAGAGCAGTATTGAAAAAGAAATTGATTTAATGCCAGGTGTAAATCAAAATAGCAAGTCTTTTGCGAAACTTATTTTATCCAAGACTACAAGAGATTACACTAATGAAGAAAAGTGGATATCCCAGTGCAATTTTTTGTATTCGTCTTCCGGCTACAACTTTTAAGAGATCAACTTGGATTACACTTACCACACCCATATTCTTTATATAGATGGATAAATATAAAAAGCCTTTTTCCTGGTGCAAATACGACCGTTTTAGAAGAAATAAAGAACATTACATCAAAATTTTCACCAAAAGATATAGAAGTTATAACAATATTTGACGAAATGAGCCTACAGGCTAATCTGACGCACAATAAATTCAAGGACGAAATTGAAGGTTTTGTTGATTATGGGAAAAATCAAAAGTCAAATATTTGTGCTAAATCTGCGTGCGTTATGATTCGCAGTGTATGTGTAAGTTTTAAGCAGGTTTTATTCCATGTTGTCTGTTCAAGCAATATATGTATGTACCTATGAAGCAACTTGAGATAGAGGTATATAATTGACTTGACATATGTGCACGCCTGAATTTCGATGTAACAGCTATTTGCTGTGATCAAGGGCCTACAAACCGTAGTTTATTCATAGATCTAAAACTTAACGAAACAAAATTTAAATATATATAAAATTTATAATAACTATAATGAAAAAGAGATATATGGAATGTACGATATTCCTCACCTTATCAAAAGTATTAGAAACAACCTACTAAAATACAATTTTTCAACTTCTGATGGGATTGTAAGTTGGAAGGCAATTGAGCTATATAATACTGAAAGAAGAAATGCTACCAAAATATGCCCGAAATTGACATCAGCACACATTGACCTACCGAATTTCAAAAAAGGAACGTTAAGTTGGCTGCAAAAGTTCTAAGCAGATCTGTTGCGTGTGTAATTGAAGCATTAATTAAACTGCATAAGTTTCCAGATCAAATAGCTCAATTTGCGAAAACAATAGCTGAATTTATAAACAAAATAAATAAGCTTTTTGATTTATTAAATGGAAACCCTAAATAAACTTGTTTCCCTTGTTGAATAATCGAGTATTAAAAAGGCAATGTATGTATACTCCCAATTAGATTACGTTTTGCATCTTTCAAACTCATAAATTCTTTATACTAAATTTAAAGTCCAGCATTAAAAAAAAATAACCATTTTACAAAAATCCAACAATATACCAATATGTAGTGAACTAGCTAAAATTTATACATTTTAATTTTTAAAAAGGGCTAATTTATTATTTTTTTCTACCTACTAAAATATGTAGGTATCTCAATAAAAAGTAGGTAAATACCTATCTCGTTTAAGCATAGTCGGAATAAACATTTGATCTGGAAAAAATTTAATTGTACACTTTTCTTTCACAATTCGTTAAAGGGGGTAACTAGGATAGAAGCATGTGAGTAATTTTTCGGGAAAATTGGGCTTTAGCTTAAGCCACCATCTTGGAATTTTGTTAAGAAATTGACTTGAAATAGAAAGGAATAATATTTAAAAACAACGGCAATACTTATTTGTGTTATTTAATTCTTATTTTAAAGCCAGATATCCATTCTTCAATTCCGTTTTTAAATTAAGTTGTTAATTTTCAAACTCAAAATTTCGAAAAACAAAATTGGAAACATTTTTTTTTTTCAAAATTTGTCATTATTAAGTAGTATTTTTGTTTTTAGTATACAATGCCCTAATTAATTTTTAGTTAAGTGCTAAAAAAAAAAAACAGTTTTGAAAAATATCAGAAATGTTTCCAATAATTTGGATTCAATACTTTATTTAAATTGCTCCTAAAATCCTATTTCAAATAAAAAAGTAGTAAAATACATTTTGTTATTTTCAATTTTCCCAAACACAGTTACAAATGTAAGGTAATAAAACAAAATTGTAGGAAAATGGGTGGGTAGGTAAAGTAAGTTGCGATTATGATAAAAATAGATTAAAAAACTTATATTTTTGTTAATAAAAGTTGATCTACTGATGAATTTGATCTTAATCTGTAGTTAAGCACCTATAACATGCGAGTTTGTAAACAACTATGTGTTCAAATATAACCTCAGTTCTCAATACTTATTCGTTAAAAGGACTAAAAAATTTCAACAAAACACAATGGCAATTTTTTAGTATCATACTAATTCCAAATGAAACTTTGATAATTAAAAATGTGAAAACTTAATGTTTACTTACTTGTTTGCACAAACTGTCACTTTTAAGGTGAAATCAGCTGAAGTTTATTTAGAAAATAGGTTTAGTATGATACTAGTTAAAAAAATTTTAAAACTTAGAACATTTAAGTAAAGAGCTTTAATGTTAGTAAACTGTTAAAATCTCAAGTTTCAAGTTTATTTATTACGTGATAGTTAAAAAAAAAGTCTGTGACCGCATGTTTTACATTCAGAGATTTGATATCTATTATCTTGCTACTGAGACATCGATGCCGATTATGGAATCCGCAATACTGGATCCGTAGTGAATCGCAGTATAATGTTCTCTTTTCTTTTCACGGCAAATGAGTAAAGAGCAAATAGAGCTCTGCACTGCGAATCACTACGGATCCAGTATTGCGGATACCATAATCGACATGATTATCTTATAATTAAGAATTTTATAAAGAATTACATGTTTTATTTGAAGGAAAATACGAGAAAAACTTTGATTGGGCAAAAGGAAAAAATGGCACAAAATTTATAATAATAACAAAATATAATAATATATAATAGGTTTTAATGTTATCTATGTATGTATGCGTATAATTAACATTTTATGTAAACATGAATTGACTAGAAAGGTAGTAATTTAATTAAAAAAATAATAACAAATAATAATTAATAAATAAATAAGTAAAACAAAATACAAAATAAATTAATTAATAAGAAATAATACATACAAAATAAACAAATGATTAATAAATAAACAAATAAATATAACATCTCAAATAATAATAAATAAAGATTTTTTTTTAGTTTTTAAGAAATAATAAAACAAATTAATAATTATTTGATATTAATAGAATAAAATAAATATGGTTTTATAAATAAAAAAAAAATATTTGTCAGTAATAAATAAATAGGTACGTGTTTTAATAAATAATAATTGAATTAAATAAATAAATTAACATAAAACAAAAAATATTAATAATAAAATAACAAAAAGTAATATCTATAAACACAAAATAAAAAAATAAATGAGTAACATAGTAATAAATGAATAAATAAATAAGTTAATATAAAAAAAAAAATAAATAAATATCAAATTGTAATAAATAAGTAAATTAGTTAACATAAAACAGAAAAATTAATAGATAAATAGCAATAGTAATAAAATAAATAAATTAATTAAATTCTAAATAAATACATGAAAAGAGCAAACGAAAACAATTTTTGAATGTAAATGGGTTTGTATTAAGTTAGAAACATAAAGCTGGCATTATCAGCACTATCACAGCTATTTTCAAAAATTATTCGTAAGTTTCTGAATTCTGGCAGAAATCAATTCAACATTCTCTCTTCTATGCAAATCAAATGTAGAGTGATGCCAGGGAAGATTGGGCATCATTTTTAAAACTTTATTTTGCGAAATTTGTAACTTTTGTGTTAATGCCATTAATATGTTGACTAAAAGTTAGTTTGATGTCAAGATGCACTCCCAGATATTTAACAGATTGTTCCCATACTATTATATTTCCATTGATTTGAAATTGACTACTGGGAAGAAAACAAGCTTTTCTTTTTCGCGAGAAGAAGATGGCTTGAATTTTTTCAGTATTCAACTTAATCTTGCATTTGTTATAGAAATTTTCTAATATTCCGATAGCATTTTTTAAATTCTTCTCTATGTTGAGACCAAACTCATGCGATGAAAATATTGCAGTGTCATCAGCAAATATAGCTGATTCACAACTTGAAAGTTTAGGGAAATCAGAGGTATATACATTGTACAAGGTTTGCCCAAGAGCTGATCCCTAAGGAACACCGAAATAAAAATAAAAACTGTCGGAAACACTAGAATTGACGCGAACTTGAAAACTTCTACCAGACAAGAAACATTGGACTATTTTACATAAATAAAGTGGGAACTTAAATTGATTCATTTTGTATGCTATTCCATTGTGCCAGACAGAATCGAAAGCTTTTTCTACATATATCCATAAGCATCATGTTCATGACCCTCCTTGTATGCGATGTTGTTGAATATAGTTACAAATTCTTTTTATTTGATGAGATGTACTGTGGAAGCGTCTTAATTCAAACTGTTCATCGGGAAGAATATTTTTGATATTTGTTTCTTTATTATTTTTTCAAAAATGTTGCTAATGCTGCTAAGTAAACTTATAGGTCTGTAACTGGTAGATAATTCTGTTGCTTTTCCTGCTTTTAGTATAGATACAACCTTCGCTTTTTCCCAAGTATTAGGAGATATTGTAATTTAAGGAATTCATTATAATAAATGTCAAGATGTGTATTCCAACTCGCGGTAGATGTTTTAAATAGACAATTTTTATTTTATCTAGTCCTACTTTTCGTATATGGAGGCTTTCAATAATAGGTGCTTTTGATGCTATCTTCCATAACGAATGCATTTAATGGAGTCAACTTGACAGAAGAATTTAATTTTTTGACTGTTTTCCTCCCTACATCAATTGTTTCATTGTCACCTATCTTAACGATATTCCAGAAAAGTTTTCCGTTCTTTTCAAGCACGCTTAGTCTTTTATTCCATTCGTAATTACGATTACTAAGTAACTCATTTGAAGTTACTTAGTTACAGGTATTTTTCTTTATCCGCTTGGGGACGGTTTCATCTAAAGAAGATATAATGGTTTGTGTTAAGTTTTGAACTAAGGAATCCATATCATCTTTACAAGAAATACTTTCAAGGTCTGTGGAAACGTTTTGAAATCTCATAGTAACGTTTGATCTAAAAGATTTCCAATTTGCATTTCTCAAATCTAGAAAATATTGAACTTTTTTCTCTCCCGACCATGAAATAACACTGAAAACCGGATTATGAGCATTAAAAGATACTGGTTGTGTAATAAGATTAAGGACATTGGACACAAATAGATCAAGGACAAAAGGACTACCACGAGAACTTGCAGGAAAATACGTTGGACAAGGAGGGAACCCAATATTTATTGGTAATGTAATTGTTAGGACTGCCAATATATTGCCCCACGTGTAAGAGCGAATGTAGAATTGATTTCCTTACAAGAATCGCAACACCAACACCAATTTGACCTAATCTGTCTATTCGATAGCTTTTAAAAATAGGTGATGAAAGTCTGATTTCAGACGTTAGCCATGGTTCCGTTACCAAAGCAACATCAATTGTTGCTATTTAAAAATTTTAAAAATTCAATAAATTTATTTCGTATGCCTTTAGCATTCCAAGTTATAATTTTAAGGTGTGTGTCTGCCATTTTACTTAACATTAGGATAAAAATTAGAAAACTTAGTAGCTAAACGTGCGATCACATTAAATTGACCAATTTTTGTTTTACAAACTGATAAGCTGGTAATCATCTCCATGCAGAGAGAATTCAGTTTCTTAATTGTAATAAAGTAGCTGTATAAGAATCTTAATATTATTAGTTTTCTTAGTTATTAGTTTTGTTATGTTCTAACACATATTAAGTATTGGTGACGAATTATGCATAGGCAAGCTTTTGCTTGTTGCAGTGACCTGAGGTCGCGCGTCGCTGTGGCTGCGAGAGCGAAGAAAACTCACTCATTGAAGCGAAAGAAACCGGTTTTTGGGAAACGTTATACGAAGAGATTTATGCTTGTGAGGTGAGCTGAGGCATTGACTGTTGATTAGATCTTCTTCCAGATGATCTTTTTTTAATTTGAAGATATCTACCTCTGCTGGAACATGTTGGGTCAGTAGCTTTGTGGTTGCCGCTGCAGTTAGCACATTTATTAACATAATTATTATTGCATTCAGATGTATTGTGTGATCCGGCGCTGTTTTTCTGCCTATGTCCAAACATTTGGCAATTATGACTTACCTTTTATTTTTCTTTGAAAGTTCCAGTTAACTTGTGTGTGCAAAATAGAACAATCGTTTTTTTAGGTCATTTAATTTAATATGTAGATCCGTTGACAAGAGAAACAAGATAAAATGTATCACTGTAATAATCATTTTTTTTTTGTTATTTTCTTTATTTCAGTGAACTTTAATCCAAGTGTAGTGAGTTCGGTTTTAAGAACATTAATGTCTATATCATCCAACCCGTACAATAGAACTTTGAAAGATTTTGCACATTTTAAGTCATGGGAAAAATATTGACAATTTTCGTCTTTAATTTTATTAAGAATTGTATTAAACGATTTTATTGATTCACTCACTATTTTTATTCCAATTGATAGTTTTTTTAATAGAATAATTGGAAATAGGTGGCATACAAAGTTTTTTATCCGAGGACAAGCGAATGTCCCCGGTTTTAGGCGATCTGTCGCGTTTGGGAGTGGTTGTTACTTAGAACTAGGGAGAGGAATGAATACGTCATGCGCTGTCAGTAGCTCTGGGTAAACTGATATTAAGATCTAAATGATTAAAATCACAAGATATAAAATACAAAAAAAAACCACAGCTACAAAAATAAAATCCGTTATGCATTTGTTTACAAACAATATCATTTGGTGACATGTACCGCACAGTTCACACTCACAGTATACATATATACATATTAAAGGCTATTTCTACGCATTTGTCAAAATCGAGGAAAATGATGGATCCAGTGCCCTTTTCTTGTCTAATTTCAGCAATTTGTTGTTGTTTCTAATGATGCGGTGAGTAGTTCTTGTGGACACTCACCCTTTTTAATTTCTGAAACTTCTAACTTTGACAAGCTGCGCAATATATTCCCTTATTCCGTAAGGCGTTTTTCGAAAACGACAGTAAAACGACACGGCTCCAGAAGCAGTACCTAATTGAAGTTTTGGTAAAACGACTATCGTTTTAATGGTTAGAAGGGTGAAGAAAGAAGAGAATGGCAAAGTTTTAGTTTTACCTAAATGCTAATTAACGCTTCTGTTTTACTGGCGTTTTTACAAAATGGGTTATGGAATAAGGGGTATTGACTAAGATTTGTGGACTGAGTTACACCGTTGCAATTTTGTTGTTTCTTTATTTTAGTTAGTTTATTTGTTTTTATCGTGCACATCTATATCCGCTGTGAACGATTAGGAACGTTTTTAATGGTAACAAAAATATGACAAAAATTACAAACATTTTTTTCTGCCTAAGAAGCCTAAGAATTAAATTTAAGCTATTGCTATTGTCCGGGCCCGGGTGAGGGAGTATCCGCAGGAATCATAAAAGGTATGGAATTTAAATCCAAGATCAACGGCTGTGAGAATTTGTCCGCTTAAGGGAACTGTCCAAAATATGAGGTATTTCATGTTGTAAATTTAATTGGAATTTAAAGGAACAGTGGTGCGTTTATTTCTATAAAATGTTAACTATTGTTGTTATGTCAAAAAAAAAATTTGAAATTTCATTCTTAATAAAAAGTGTAAAATTAAACTGTGTAAAATTTCATTTAGCATGGACGTATAGGTTTAATACGTCCATGTCATTTAGGAACGATCAATGTTAAAAGTATTGTTGATCTGCCGATCCAGAGAAGTTGAAAAAAAATGGAAATATGTAGGTACACAGAAAGAAAAATAAAAGAACTTTTTGATTGCATCAAATTTTATTAGAAAAAATATTTCTATCACTTAAATGCATATTTACAATATAATTAAATTCACATTAACATTATTTTTCTACAAAATCGAATCATTAACAAAATGTATAGAATTTTCTCTCCATGCATAATGCACACAAATTCCTTTGTTAAAAAATCTACCGAATCGAAAGATTAAAATATCAACAAAAAAATAATATCAATCAGAAAATAACAGAACACAATTCAAAAACACAAAATCGACAAAAAAAAATAATCATATTGAAGAGAAACACAAAAATTAAATTATGTATGTAAATCCAAATCGAAAGAAAAAAAAGTAAACAAAAGAAACATTTTCGAATTTAGCTGCTTTTGACAGATCAACATTTCAATTCATGTCTATCGACAAGGTGAGTTGGAAACAGTTACACTCTGACACTTCAACATTGAATTAAGGAACGATTTGATGACGTCATAATGTTACTCAATGTTACAATTTTCCAAATTAACGATCAGAGTTAACAATAGTTAACATTTTAGAGAAAAAGAACGCACCACGGATATGCCATGGTACTAACATTTTAAGTATACTTTTTAAAGCAATGTGAAAATTGTATTACAAACTCATTTACCCAGTTCAGACAATAATTCATGGTAAAATTTTACATTAAGTTAGGAATAAAGCACTTGGCATAAAGAATCACCCATTTTTTAATTTAACTAACGGCCATGATATGGTATTGACATTTTGAGTTCCTCTTCTTTTAATAGCCATTTGGAAAAGTTGCAAATTTTGACATAACCTATAATTTCGTTCGTGACACTACTATTATTGCAGCCCCGCAGGGCTTTAATTATTTTGTCATTTATTTATTTATATTTATGTCGATTATGGAATCCGCAATATTGGATCCGCTGTGATTCTCAGTGCAGGGCTCTCTTTTCTCTGTGCTCATTTGTCGTGAAAAGAAAAGAGAACACTACATTGCGTATCACCGCGGATCCTGTATTGCGGATTCCATAATTGACATGATTATATCTACGAAATACTAACAATGCACTAAGTGAACACTTTTTTTGTGTTGGAAAATCTTTGGTCGCATGATATCGCTTGTACTAAGCTCTCTTCGGCAAAGATCTGATAGTGTAAAAACAATTAATTGGCGTTTCTCTAGGATCGTCCTTCGATCATATCCTGAATTATTTAGATAAGAAATTCATGAGGAAACTTTATATTACATTTAAAAAAAAAGCTTTGGACAGAAAATTAAAGAATCACAATTTGCAAATAATCATCCGTAAAAAAATCAAATCATAGGCTAGTGAATGTAAAGAACAATTGCGTTTAAGAGATTTTATTATAATATATTTGTGTGGGACCTAAGCATGCTTAAACCACAAAATGCTTCAAAATTCACCCATTTGTTTCTGAACAGATGGTCACACTGGTCACTTTTTAATATATGTAGTAAAATTCGGAAAGTAAGCCAAATTCGAGAACCAAACTTGAGCATTTTTCTTTAGAAAATAAGATTTTGTATCGAAAATAATTGTTTAAAAACTCAGCCCTACTAATTTTTTTTTTTTGCATACAAATTTTAATGCGAAGTCTCAAACTGAACTTAGTTTTGGAGTAATATCAAAAACATTGAAAAATCTGGTAACAATCCATGGAATCAATGTGTGTGAAATGATGGCTCCATACAGACATATCAAATAACAAAACTCAAATTCAATTATTTCTTTCTTCTCTTAATTTTTTTATTCACAAACTTTCAATGATCTGCAAATTTTGTAATGCATTATGATACCTACCTATAAAAGCTTGATTTAAAAACCTGAAAACTCTTTGAATAAAAATGCGAGAAAATCTTAAAAAATATTTAACTTATAGAATACACACACAAATGTATATAAACATATTTTAACAAAGG
Organism: Epistrophe eligans; assembly: GCA_951394125.1. Lineage (NCBI taxonomy): Eukaryota > Metazoa > Arthropoda > Insecta > Diptera > Syrphidae > Epistrophe > Epistrophe eligans. Next base: position 59,489,576 of record OX596028.1, read on the forward strand.
TATGGTATGAATACATGTGAGTTTAATAAACTTACTAGGTATTTAAGGTTGATGTGGCAAGTATAGGCACACTCGGAAAGCCGATAATAACGTTGCAAAAAATAAAGGAACTTAACTGCTACACTGTTGTTGTTGCTCCACACACCAAAAAGATAAAGAATCCCACAAAAAATTAAACAAAAACTCCTAAGGCTGATGTGGAGATGAACCTCTGCGTCGCCGGGTTGATGTGTTGTTTTTGTTGTTTTATATGTATATTTTTATTTTAGGTTCCGTGCAATTTTGTATTTATTCAAAAAAAAACACCGAAAGATAATTTTCACATGCACTTTTACTCTCTGCTTTTTATTTTTGTATATATCTTTGTTGAATTGGTATGGGTAAAAATATATATCCCTGTATTTGCAAGCAAGTGTTATTTTCTTGCACACGTTGTTATCTGCAGTTCTTATTTAGTTGTTTTTTAATAATTCAAGAAAATAGGGAACAAAAAATATATGTTTGCAGATGTGTTGGACAGATCCCAATGGGAGACGAATTTAAAAAAAAAAAACTGACGAAAAACAGCAAATACAAAAATCTGTTCTTATATTAATGTTTGTACAAAATAAAGAGTAGAAAAAGGTTAAATTCACAGCATATAAATTTTATTATAAATAATATTATGTAAATGCTTTGATATTATTTTATGTTGTTAATTTTTTCTATTAATAAAATTCTACACCGATGTAGGTATGTAGGTATATTTTATATTTATTTATTTATATATATGTATGTTTAGGCACGAGCTTTTAACTTATAATTTTCCTTTGTCTAGATTATTTTTATTGAATAAGTCTATTCCTTTCTGTTTTAACTATGATATGAAGGTTTTTGATTAATTTTTTTTATTGAATTAAAAACAAAATAAAAAGGAATTTTAAAATATATTTGACGAGGTTTCCTTTGCGGGTTTTTTTAATTTTGTTTGCTAAAGACTGCGTTTCTTATTAACGGCGATGAGTGTGTTTTTAGTAATCGAAATCGAATTCTTAATCCAAATTTTAAGGGGATTTGTTACGGCAACGCAGTCAGATGAAAAATATTTTTATCTTTTGTAACTATTGTAGAATTTTTTAAACAGGTGTTTTTTTTTAATATTGCTTATCATTTGCACTTTTTCTTGGTTTTGTAGTATTTGTGCATTTTTGGCTGCATAGATCGTGATATATTTTTTCTCGTCTCGGGTAGAAAGAAACAGAAAAGTAGGTAGGTACTTGTTTTTTATCTTAACATGAATGCTAAAATATCTTCCTTTCTTCTTTCGGCTTTTATTTAAACTTTAAACAGAGTCAAGTTGTATTAAATTCACTTATTTCGCAAATATCTTTAACAAAATTCACTAATTTTGAATGATGACGCATTTTTTTTAAGACTATTATAATATTCTCCGCACTATATTTCGTTGTAATGGTGAATTAATTCCGTGGAAGTTAATATAGGTATACCTATATTTATTTAATAAAACGAAGGTAATTTTTTTTTTTATTTTTCCAAATTTAAAAATCGTTTAAATGCACTCAAATGCGTCGTTGTTTATTTGAAAACAATAACTGCACTTTTTTTCATTATTATTTATTTAGCAATTATATAGCCAGTAAATTTCTATTATGTTATATAAAATCCGAAGTAAATAAATAAAAATATATTTTTTATTCAAGACTTTTTAATTTAATACGAGTAAAAAAAAAAATAATTCACTAAAACGAATAATCACGTTTTTGAAGTAATCTGTTTCAAGGAACAAACTTTTAGTTTTATTCTTACAGAATTTCGATAATTATTTTTTTATTTTTGGAGTCCAATTAGACGAAAATATCGCGGACTTAATTTTTCAATATTTGGATGAAGTGGGTCGCGTGTAATAGTTATTACTAGTTTAACAAATTTGATTTTTTTCTAAAGTTTTAATTGGCATTAATAACATTTATTTTGAACGTATGGATTTTTTTTGTTGAAATTTTTCATCCGTCCGCGATATTGGAGAAAATGTCTGCCGTAAAGGGTAACTAGTTCGTCTATAGTGCAACAATCCGAGTGTGAAGCAGATTCACAAAAAGCCGATGACGATGGTTATGTAAAAAGCTTGCACACTACTTTAAACAGAAAAGCAAGAGATTATACAGAAACAGCTCCTCCACCGAAAAACAAATACAGTCAAATTTTACCAATACAAAGGAAGTTAAAAAAAAAACGAATGGTGCTATGCAGTAGGGGTTGTCTGGTATTTTATGTTGCCAACTTGTTCGGTTGCTTTTTTGTTTGGTTTTTGCTGGTGGATAGGTGGACCCCTTTTGGGTTTTCATCAAAATGTAGGAATAAATTCATTCAGTTTCATCTATATGTTTACATACAAATTTTGCTCGTACCTACTGCAGCCTTTGCATGAATGTTAGCAAAATGCAAATATATTTTCCTTGGAACTACATATATATAGGTAGTAGTAGGTACACGAATGACAGTCTACAGTGTAGGTAGTTGTAGTGTCGCAGCAACGAATTTTATTGCAGAATTTAAACGTTTTAAGCCATTAAATCGGAACAAGTTCTTTTAAGAAAAAAAAAATAGGTATTCGTTCTTTCAATTTTAGCGTGCCTATATAAATGCATATATCTTCATACGTATACAAAGGAACACATACATTAGCAAAGAAAGTATAGTTAGGTACCTACTACTTCTGGTTTGCATTATCTGATCCCATTCGATTTTTTGTGGATGGAAGATTGAATACAAACACAACCACTGAAAACTGTGAAGTTATTTAGAGTGAGTGCCATGGCCAATGGAGGGAGGGGATCTTTTTTTTTTTGTATCTGGATCAATTTTTTATCTTGATTTAGCTACACGCACTTGTAAAAAAAACCAAAACATTAGATTAGACATTCCATACCTACCAGTTAGAACTATTCATTCCGCATTGTTTCTTGTACAACTAACAAGTAAGCTATTAGAAACAACAGGAGCATAGGCTAGGCATACGCAGGTTTTGAGATACGACTTTTGCCAAGGTACCAACATTTTATTAGTTCGTATAATAGAATTTTGACTAATTGGTAATTTTTGTCAAATTCCGTAGGTTGCCCACTCTGACTCTGGACTTGAATGGAATAAATTCCTAGGTTCTATCTTAAAGCGTGTTTTTTTTTTTCAAGTCGGGGGGGAATTGCACGAAAAAAAAACAACCACGGGGATTAGCGACACAATGATAGAAACAAAATGGAGTTTTCATATAAACTATCGATAACAAGTACCTATATATTCACGCCGGTAACACAGTTTTTCTGTGTGCTTAAGTTAAGCCCGGAGAACTAACTCCAGGGTTTAGCTTAGCCCGCAAGGGATAAGTTGTTGTTGCATTTACAATGGTGATTGTTTAGCACCCACGTCGTACGGGGCCTCGCATTATTGATACGGCTAATTCATCGGTAGCTACGCTCTGGAATGTAACTTAATGAATTTTTATACCGTTAACATTTCTTGCGTTCGAGAAACTATCAGAAAGGCTATCCACCTATCTCAAAATTTTTAGATGTACTGCTTTTAGACGACTGTAAATTTTAACGGCGTTTCTCTTTCGAGTTTCTTTCGGATTGCAACATAAATGGATGGATAAACGCTGCAAATTTAAATATGTAGCTGCAATTTTTGTTAAATGAGAAGGAAACATCTCTTCACACTCTTTACTCCACCTATGTCTCAAACCATAGGAAAAAGCACAAAGAAGAAAGAGCGATAACTCTGCAATTATTTTAACCTCTGCAACTTTGTTTACCCCGGCCACCGCATACGTTCCCCGCGAACGACCTTCAAAATCGCAGGGGGTAGTTGCAGCGTTTAAAAGCAGTCATACGTTGTTGTTGCATCAGTGGTTTTTTACAAGGGATTACAACAACACAAACCAATGCGAATGTGGATAGCTTTGGATAATTCCTCGAACGCGAGCATTGATAATAGGTAGGTATATCTTTTAAATAGTACAAAGTGCATACATAATTCTATAAACCATTAATAATATAAACTACTTACCTATGCCAGTATCTAAAAAAAAAATAATTTTGGGCATAATGTAGGTAAGTATCCCAAAAACGCTTTAAAAAAAAATGACCCAAATTATTCTAAAGATTATGATTAGGTACCTACCTATTTTGCTTAGGTATGTAGGTAGGAACCTATTTCGTTATTATTCAAAGTTAAAATTAAAAGTACAAATTTCAAAACTAAAAAATGAAGTTTCTTTTACGCTTCAATATACATAGTTCTTTTTTGTTATATACTGAGCTTTATACTTGAGTATTCCTAAGTATTACTTATAACCTGAACTACCCGTCAGTATGTAATAGTCCTTATGACACACAGAATTTGACAGCTATGAAAATAAATGAATTCACTTCTCGACGAACAATCAAAGACACGAGGTGTTTTACTTTCCCGCCTTTATAGTTCCAGCTTCATATTTATCAGTGGCGACGAGGTTTGAAAGATTAAGGAAAATCTTAGAATGACCCAAACATCAGAACAATTGATAAAAGCCCTAACTGCGGTCTTTCAAAATCTGCAAGCATCTTCAAACATCCCAAATCTGCACTTCGAACAATACAATGAAAACGAGGAACCATTTCCAAATTATATAAAGAAGTTAGAAAATTACCTCGACCTGAAAAAAATCACGATAATACAAAAAAGGGCAATTATTAATTAATTGTATTGGAGCAAAGTACTACAAGCTATTATCCAGCTGAACAGCACCAGAAGACCCCGAATCAAAAATATACGAGCAACTAATCAAAATTCTAACTTTGAAGTATGTACATCAAATTTGGGATGAAGTTTTACCCATTACAAATGAAGAAGTTGCCAGAGAAACCAAGCGCGACAAGGACCTCTCTTCATTGTGGCTTTTGTTACAAACGGGTGCGAACTTGAAGAATACACCATACAATAAAATGGAAAATGAGCTGATATTGAATGAAAAATGCATTTATCGTGGCATTCGAAGCTGCAAATCACCCTTGGGAAATACCGGCACACCCCTGGCAACGACTGCACATTAATTTCGCGGGTCCATTCATGGAAAATATTTCTCCGTAGTTGTAGATGCGAGGACTAAATGGCTTGAGGTTATTACTATGAATCGAATAACGAGTTTCAATACTATTCGAGCATTGAGAGAGCTATTTTCAAGATTTGGCATTCCGCAAACAATTGTCTCAGATAATGGGACTAATTTTACATCCAGGGAGTTCCAACAATTTCTAGAAGGCAACAAGATTCGACACAAACTGACATCTCCTGCACATCCCTCTACAAACGGACAAGCAGAGCGTTTCAGACACACAAAAATGGTTTACTGTCAGCTTTAAATGATTCGGGTGATAGGCATACCAAACTTCACAGGCTTCTAATGCAGTACCGAAAGACGCCAAGCTCAACGACCGGTAAGAGTCTAGAGATGATCCTCAAATTCAACCTTCGCACAAGATTAGACTTAATGCGAGAACATAACACTGATCATCCAACGGACTTAGCCCATTGCAAAAGAAGTGTATGTGTGGGGGATCGTGTTCAAGTAAGATATTATCAAAACAAAGAATGTAAATGGAAATTTGGTAAAGGGATGGTTATTTGCATTTTATTGTAGATGTTGATGGTATTCCATACCGTAGACACATAGATCAAATAAGATGCACCAATGTTGAAGGTAATAATTCTGAATTAATTCCAACATTTCTTCCTACAGATAGACAAGATCCTATAGACACAAATAAAAAGATACCAGAAAATAATCTATCTTCAGAGAAGGCAGTAACACCTAATGATAAGACAACAAGTATCGAGACCATGAATGATCCTGCTAACATTGGAGCTGGGTTACCAGAAGTAACAACAACAGGGGCAATAACAAGTTCTAGCGTAGTGGCGGGGCTGCCAGATTGATCGAAGGAACTCTAATCAAACGTTCTTTGCATTTATAATTAATTCGTCAGTGGTTTGGAGTTAGTAATGTTCTCTGCCGATACTAAAAAGCTTCGCAGTAGCTGTTCCGGTGGAATATCCACTGGCAATAATGCATAAAGTGCTTCTTTGAAACACTTAACTAATCGTTCACACGATCAACTCAGGTGTGGTGATTTCAATTTTTGACTGACGAAGTGCTTAGCCAAATTTTCAGGATCTATATAAGCAGAGAGTCTTACAACAGCAAGTGGTGCCATTTGTGTCGGCACTCGTAACTGGCTTTGCCTATCGGATCTTGCAGAGTTGACAGTCAAGTATGACTGCTTTTACCTTACATCGGAGTTGTCGTATATAATATCTCTACCTTATGTCACAACACTTTTATTTATTTGGTGTGAAAACCATTTATGCGTCGCCTATCGAAATTCAGGTGAATTGCGGTATCTTTCCGGCGTGTTGATGGATTTCGCTATCCTTCTGTGGCTAACAACAATGCCTCTTCTTCGGTATCTACACAATCGAGTAGGTCATCAACATAATGACTGCAGAAAATTCACCTTACAGACCGTGGAAATTCGACTATAAACATCTCCACATTTTTATTTTTAAAGTACTGGGCTTAGCTTGGAGTAGTCAATACATGCTGGTCTTCTTTTGAGATAAGGACTTGATGGAATATCTCTTTAATGTCCGCTGCTATAAAGAGAAGAATTTAAGTCCGTACCTTTCATTAACATCATATTCAGTCACACTCCTTTGACTTGCGCAGCGTCCCACACCAGGCGGACCTTACCAGGCTTCTTGCCGTTCTGCACTGGAAACATTGGCAGATACTATTTTCGATCTTTTTGCATCTGTATATAGTCCGATGTAAGCCTTCGGATATAACCTTCGACTAAGTATTTATCAATTGCTTCATTACCTTCTCCGCCAAATCTGAGTCTGATTTTAACCTCTTCTCTAGGCTTTGCAATCCATGCATAGCCATTGACCAACTATCTGGTATCATAATGATGTTCTCGTAAGTAAATAAGTCCCGTTTTGTATCGATCGCCTTTATACGAATACGAAGTGGTATAGAGCAAATCCATAGCTCGATACTCTTCTTGTTGGTGTACAGAAGCCATAGCTCCGAAATATAGGGAGTGTATTTAAAGACAAAGAGAGAGTTTGAGTTCAAGTGTTTATTGCAACTGATTTATTGTATCTCAAAATATTTGATGGATACTTTGTATGTCGCTCATGATAGTGAACATTCGTGGGAACAGACACTACGTCAGCATTTATGATGTCGATGTCTGTTTCCACAATCATGCTTTGATATCATGAGCTGATGCAAAGTATCACATTCAATTCTACAATAAGTGGAATACATATTGTTGGGTTTCGTCTCCAGTTGTGATAGTTTTATAAAAGAAATAAATAAAATACAAATTTAAATATATTAATTAAATTTTTATAATTTTATTTGATAACAGTCCTTTAATTTTTACACAACTTTATTTTATTTAGCGGCAACGCGTTTCGGAATGATGATGTTGATAATGATGTGATGTGCCTGTCTCTTTTTCTGTTCTTGTTGTTGTTTTTAAAATACATTTAAACAACACCGAAAATTAAACTTTATTTTAAAAACAACAACAAGAACAGGAAAAGAGACAGGCACATCACATCATTATCAACATCATCATTCAGTTCGAAGAGCCCGAAGATGGAATTTCATTCCGAAACGCGTTGCCGCTAAATAAAATAAAGTTGTGTAAAAATTAAAGGACTGTTATCAAATAAAATTATAAAAATTTAATTAATATATTTAAATTTGTATTTTATTTATTTCTTCTACAATAAGTGTAAATGTATGTTACAAATATATTCTTATTATATATGTATATATAACTTCCGAGGTTATTAACTGATAGGGATTCTTTAACCACCTCATGCAAGCTATCGTCTTCTCTTTGACATTTACATCTGCGACTGTATTCCACTCTTAACAGCCCAAGTCGACATTTAATAGCAGTAGGCATTATAAGCGCCTTCCTAGGTAAATACAAAATATGGGTAGCAAATGCAAAATACTTTGTTGACGTTTCCATAAAGCCAATCGTATTTTGTGCACCATTTTGCTTGAAATTTCCGTAAAGCCTTACCATTTTTTTCGGATAGATTAAGAATTGGCCTTTGTACTTTATTTTTTATAATTATTTTCTTTTCAATACACAGCATCGAAAATTTTTGCTCTTTATTATTATTTAGAATTATTATAATTATTATTAGCATTATTATTATTGTTATTATTATTATGTATCTTTCATTCTCATTTAATGGTAATATTAAATACAATTTTAGAGACCTTTGGTCTTATTTATAAACGTTGTCTTACTTTAGACAACTGTCCAACTTTGGAAAATATGTATGTTCAAAAACTTTGTTTATTGTTGTCTTAACCGTGAATAATGTGATATTTATTTTTAATTATTAAAGCATATTTCCAACAATTTGAAAATAGTTAGACAGTGTCTAAGTAGACAAAAATCTAATAAATACGACTGCTTAGGTCTAAATAAAATTATACTATATTAATTACAATAAAGTGTATTGCAAAAATTTTCGAACTACATTACAGGTATTAATGATTCCAACACTGAATATAATAACTGGTATATCACCTATACTGATCTCAGTGGCAAACAATATTGTTTGTTTTTTTTTTGTCCGGTACATACAAAAAATGCAGATGGCTTTCCGACTCTCACGTACGCCACGTACAAATTGTCCCTGCGAAAAGCAAGGATTATTATTTTCCGACTATTCAGGTCTAAATTTCCAATTTTCGGCTCCGTTGTGTTCTAATCTTATTTAATACTAATTAATTCAACAAAAAAACACTATTCAAATCGGTTGATATTCAGCCGAGTTATGTTGACACTAACAAAAAAATCAATTAATTTTTATATATTACATAGATTATAACATTAAAAATTAATTTTGAAGCTAATTTGAAGAATATCTTTACGAATCAAGTGATTTCGAAGGTACGGGTGCAGAAGTGGAACCAACACGAAAACAAAAATCTACTACATTTTGGGATAATCTGCTTTGCAGGGGTGTTTACGTTTGCATTTTAAAGTTTTGCCTTTAGAAATTCGGCCATTGTTTCAAGTTCGTTATTAAGAGAGGAAAACTGCGAGGAGATCTCGTCACGTCTCGCTTCGTCTTCGCATTGTGAATCAGACATTTTGTTTTAGATAGATAGATAGATAGATAGATAGATATATTTATTGTAGCAGAAAATATATTACATAGTTCTCTTAACCTATATTGCACAATTTACAGAGTTATGGTATATAACTACCTTGCTACTGACAATAAGAATAATTTTTAAGCAAATGATAATATAAAAACAAATACAGTGAAGGAAAAGCTACTAAAAACCTTCATTAAAATAGTTTTAACTAATGGGAGGCGGTGAAGCTCTTGATAGAACCAAACTTTACAATGTATGTACAATGTACAATGAATAAATAAATGAATGAATAAAGACATTTTGTTTTCATCGCAGTAAAAGAGAGATCAAATTCCAGCGATGGACTTCTTTTACAAGAAGTATGATCATGGTTTATAATGCAGTTTTAAAAAAGGATGTCATACCTGGTGGGGGAATGAAAGCTGAGCCAAAATCCATAAATGTATGACAATCTTGGCGCCGTTCCATTTAAAATGCATTGGGCAGGAAATCCTCTCAGTGCAAAAAAAAGTGCTGAAGTCACATTTCTAAATAATATAGGTACTCTTTGCTTCTAATAGTGAATTATTTTCAAAGTTGAAAATATAATTTTATAGGAAATAGATTATTTATGGAGTTAATTGCCAATTTGTGGAAAAATTATAGAGGAAAATACCTAAAGAGCCTAAAAATAGGAATCAAACAAACACAAACATATATGTATATGCCAGTAAGACCTAGGATCTTATAAATTAGGCAATGGAAGGAATAGAAGAATAGGATAGATTTTTGTTGGCACAGTGGTGTGCAGTTTATTCAAGGTGCATTGTCGGGCTTTGAAGAAAACAGTGTTGCAGTAACTGTCACTGGGGACCGTTATTTAAGGATGTTGAAAGAGTTTTTTTTACCCAGAACTGCACACATAGCCAGACCGGTTATGTTCTAGCTGCAACGAAAATTCCAAAACAAATTAAAATTCAGAAACTCCACTACCCACTGGCCCCAAGGTCACCTGAAATGACAGCACCATATTTTTTTTATGGGGTTATATCAGAGAATAGGTTTAGAAAACTAAACCGAGGAATTTAACTAAATTGAAGCAGTCAATTTAAACGATAATTGAGGAGGCGATCCCGACTTTAACACCTCAGGCCGCAATGAATAATTTTCTGGTCAGAGCGTGGAGGTCACTTACGGTCTATCAGCTTGAAAAACAATTCGATATATAAAATAAAATTTAATTTTCTATACAATAAAACAAAAATAAATGAGATACATTGATTAAAAAAAGTTATTTAAATTTCTTACAGCCATATTATTCACTTGATTAATCCAGTTTGAAACTTAAATCCGGATGTAAATTAATGTAAATTCAATGTAAATACATCCGGAATTAAGTTTTAAACTAAATTAATTGAGTTAAAAGTAGCACGAAACGTGTGCCACCCTGTAGTCTTTATTAAATTTTTAGGAAGCAAACACACAGAGTATTTAGTATTTCTGATGAAAAAACATGAAAATGAAATACTCTCATTTAAAATCGAACCATTCTTCTCGCAGTTGGAAAATAATACCACGAAAAGTCCATTGACCTTATATTGCAGATGCAACCCTTTCTTAAATCTGAAAACTAAGTCCAGGGTCCGCTTTGCTTGAAATTCAGAATGCAAAAAACAACATATGTAGAGTTGTATAATGCAGTGGAAATAGACAAACAGTGATAAGCTGTGAAACAACCCTTATACTTTAATAAAAAAAAAGAGATTTCGCGTTTATGCAAAACTGCTGTAGGCTGAATACCTTTTGTTTTTTTCAGTTCAATGTCCTCCGCTTACTGACGACACCGCATGCTTAAAATGCAGTTTCTTTAAGTTTTTTTTTTAAATACATATATATTTATGCTGCAAATGTGCCCTCGATTATTAAATGCATTATAAATGCATTTAAAATTAATTCTTTGTGCTATGTACAAGTACATTGTATGTACATACATATGTATACACTAAACAGCCGCTATCCTTTTGCCATGAAAAGTGTTAACGCATTTTCATTTTTTTTCAACCGAACTGCATGTGGTTTGATCCCTGTATTTATTTGCTGTTTTGTATTTTTCATTTTCATTGGGTCTTGCCTACAATAAACTTTGCAATCGTTTTGGTATGTATGCTCTTCACCAGTACCCACCTAACGTTTCTACTATATTTGAGTCTCTAAATATCATTAGCATATATTATTTATTGCATATAGCTAGAATCTTCCCAGAAACGAAGCATTTACAACTACAGAAATATAAAAATCAAAGCAAGCTTAAATTACACAATGCTGTCTCAAAGAATAATCAAGGGAAGCAATCCTCCAGTAGTTTAAACGGGGAAAAATATACAATGCTGTGAAATGTAAGTTATACATACATTTACATATGTATATATATTTTGTATAATTTACATACAAAAATCGAACTCGATCCTTTCGCAAAAGTTTTTCACGCTTTTTTTTATTCAATTTCATTTATTCAATCCATTTATCAACTGTACATGGAAGATTAATTCTAATTCTAAACTAATGGCCGTTTAACGGCAGTGGGTTAAATCTGCACTTTCATCACTTTAACAAGTTCTAAATAAAAGGTGCTAATCAATAAAAATTGGCTGATTAGTGATTTCCATGATTAAGAACTCAAATTTTGGATTCCTTACTAAAAATTTTGCTAAACATTCACATTCGAGGATTTACCCCGATGTGCAGTAATTCTTGATTAAAAATGATCAACTGTGAATAAACTGGCCATAAGTAAATTTTGATGAAGTACTCAATAAATTATAAATGTTCTTTTAAAGCTAGTATTTGATACATCAGAAAAATAATTAATAAATTATGATTTACGTACGTCATGCAGTTCAAACACGTTATTTAAAGATCAATTCCATTCATAGTACAATATGTAGACATCTTAGTTTTGTAGCATTAACATAAGGAAGTGATCCTAGTCATGAATATCAGTTTTGTTTGCAAAAGTTCTGACCATACATTTCTTTAGTTCTGGCCAGGGTCCTTCGCCGAGCCGGTGGGGGAGTACTTCGGGCACCCAGAGTTTTTTTTTTCAAATCATATCTAATATCCAGACTTGGTTGATAGATAAGTGTTATGTTTTGGAGATAAATATTGGGCGTATATTAAGAACCCTAATCTATTTTTGCATAGCACGCTATTGAATGTTTTATAAAGCGCAACTCGCTTATATTGAGTGGCAAGAAAGTCACTGTGAAACGAGTCAAATGATATTAGATAGAGAAATATACAAATTCTTACACATATTTATACTATTTAATTCTATCCCCACTTATCAATATAAACTCTTCATTCATGACACACTTACAGTTGGTGCAACAATTATTTGGGCATTATAATTATGACTTAATACCAGTGGTGGTGGTGAGGCGTCATATTGTTCATTTCGTTCATGAACATCTAAGTTTCCGATAAAAACATTAAAATTTTCTCGTTATACTAAGCCCACATTAAGAGAGGAAAACTGTTTTGATTTTGTTTCCATACAAGTAAAATAAGGATCACGTTTCAGCTTTGGACTTTATTTTACATGAGGTATGGTATGATCCTGGTTTATTATCCAGTTTTGAAAAAGTATTTCATCTCTGGTGGGGGAAAAAAGAATGCACTTATTAACAGCGTGAACACTTCCGGAGAAAAGGTCTAAGTAGTTTTAATTAATTAAAAAAATTTTCGTGAAGTTTAAGGATATTGAACTTTGTTCTATCATTTGTGCATCTGAATCTTCTATTAAGAAACTTAATGGTCATTATTGCCCTCTTCCTTCGAAGAGTTCGACGAACAAAACTTGGAGTTGTGCAGGAACAACCACACAAAGAATGTTTCCTGCAACAAATTTGATTTTAAAAATGATGTATATGGCGTATGAGCACTTTTTCTTACTATTTCGCCTTAAAAATTTCTATTAGCGGAAAGTATTACGAAATTCTTTTTAAGTGGATTTTTAAAAGTGAGTGTAAAAAGTGATTCATAATTTTAGATTTGAAGAAAAAGCGAAATAGATTTGAAAAAAAAAAACCTTTTTTTCTATAAATCTATGTATACAAAATGTTTTATTAAATTTATTTTATTAAAAAAAAAGCAACTTAAAATAAAAATTCTTTCAGACTTCATATTTACATAATAAATATATATTGTTAATATTAAAACATTAATAGCATTTTTTAAATTAATTTACCAAAAAAAACATTGAAACAAAAAAATGTACCCCGACTTCATGTTTGGCTACTTTAATTGGCTAATTATTTTTGTTTTAAAAAAGAACATTAAAATAATTTTACTGTTAGTTTGTTCTTACAAAAATAAGAACACGTCAAAAAAAATAATTCAGGATTTGAAAAGTCTTTAGGATCAAAACAAAAACTTTAAATTGGAATTGGTATTGGTATTTTTTTGGTTTTGTATTTTTTTTAAGGGTACATTCTAGAGTGAAATATAGAAAAATAAGTAAATTTGGCCTTTTATTTGTAAAATTGAAGTAGTTTGAAATAGAGATTTTTAAAATGAAGTAGATTTCAATATTTTGATGATGATGCGAAGTAAGAAGTAGATTTTAAATAATTTAAAAAAAGAAGTATAGATCTACTTATGCCTGATTCACAATGCGACGAGACAAAGAAACTTCGACGTGACGAGATCTCTTCACAGATGTTCTCTCTTAACCACGAATTTAAAAGAACGAAATAATACAAAGCATTTCTCGTCGTCACGTAGTGTCAAAAGTTCGAAAAATTAAAAAAAAAGACGCTGCAGGCGTTACGACAAGAATTGCTTTATTATGTATTATTTCAGTGTTTCAAGTTCGTCATTAAGAGAGGAAAATATTGGAGAGATCTTGTAACGTCGACGCCGCGCTTTCCCGTCGCATTGTGAATCAGTCATCAATTAAGTAAAGCGGTACCACTGCTCATTAAGGATCCCTTACACCAACGCTCTTTTCATTGGGCCTTACTAATAACTAAGCACTAATGTCAACTATTAGTAAGATGCAAGGTTAAAATCATAGGGCCTTACTAATAACCAAGCACTAATGTTGACTATTATTAAAGTGCAAGGTTAAAATAAAGTGTGGAGCTTAAACAGAATCCTGCTAATAACCAATTTAACCTTCTCGTTAACAAATCCTCACACTTTTCATAAATCTACTACAATTTCCAAAATATTAACCAATCACGGCACAGACAACAGATAAAGAAAAAACCCAAGAATGTTAAGTATTGCGGTATTCCTTTTTACCACCTACTCTGTCAGTACTATTATAGTAAGTGAATTGATACAAAGTATATTCAAACGATTTTTATTGTCCATACTTATTTTAGTTTAGGTACACAGCATTAAGCCATTATTTTATTTATTTTTTTTATTTTCATTATTTTTTCATTCGCAATATATACATATGTACATGAATTTGAAAGTTCCTTAAAAAAGTTAATCAGTATAATTTTAATGTTCATTAAATTGTTAATTAAATGGGCTTTTCTATTGGTAAAATATAATATTTTAAATATGCATTTAATAAAATACCGATTTTTATATTAATAACTCGAAAGCTAGCTGGGGGTGCGGGAAGAATTAATAATTTTCCTCTGCGTTTTGTGATGCGAGAAAAACCTGGACATCATTTGACGTTCTTTTCTCTGCATCAACAATGAAAAGAAGAGATACAAAACTTACATTTGATGTTTGAATTGATTCTATCTACCTATATATATCTCCTCATATTTGATTTTTCTAACACACTACCTTTCATTACATGCCCATCGCCTTATTCGTAAAAATGCAGATTGAATTTGCCCGTCGCATTATTCTTCTGGACCACTTTAATTATTATCCGCTTTCAGTTTGAACGATAGGGTTTGTTTCCACATAATACAGCTAGAAAGCGATGGGCAGAATTGTACCATAAAAAATCAAACAATAAAAAACAACGTCTGTTTTCACTTAAAAAACAAATTATCTGAAGATTGAAACCCACAAGAATAAACCAATCAAAATCGACGTATAACATTAAAGTAGATTTAAGTGTACTAAATACATATTACCGTTGGCCAAGTCATATGAGTGCGTTTGTTTTAAAGTTAGAGCTTAAATTGATTAGTACTTCTTGAAGCCTGATTCACAATGCGACGAGGAAACGAGACTATAGCGTGACGTGAAACGCTGTCATCTTTTTCTCGTTATAAAATCGTTCCCCAATTCACAATGCGACGAGTTTCTTTACGAGTTTTTAGTTTCAGTGCGGTGTGCGATAAAGTGATATTTAAAGAAAAACAATAAAAAAAGAAATACTGTTAGAAAAAAGAAAAATGAAAAACAATTTGAGAAAAGAAATGCTTGTGTTATGATCAACAAGGCGAATCTGGACTGGACGGTGATGGACGATGCTAGCAGAACTGTAGTGTCGGACAGGAGATAGAATATGGCATTTTCACCTGCAATTAAAGTAGACGCAGGTTTTGGATTAGTTCTTCACTTTCGATGTTCTTTCATTTTTATTTTACTGTATTTAATTGAATTAGTTAAAAATTAAAAGATACATACCTACCTATTCTATCCAGTTGAGATGCAGTGGTCTTCTGTATTTTTGTTTTCTTTCTCTGTCACTAACTTTTGAAATGAAGAAAATCGTCGTCTCGTCGCGTCTTTTTTTCATTGCATTCTGATTCTAAATAGAGAAGCGAAATTCTCTTCTAAGAATCGTCGGTTGACGGCTTTTTTGCCAATGGAATGGTTTCAGAAGAGTTATTTTTGATTCCGGACGCTTCCTAACGTTTAATGGAAAACGACATTAAAGAAAATAAAAATAACTGAAGTGAATGACTGCGTTTTTTATTCACGCCTCACTAATGCTTAATACTATGGTCAATGTGGAGTATTATAGTGCAATAAAAATATTCTGTCACTTTGAGTGCATGGTCATTAAAGTGGTGCCAATGCCCTGAGCACAATACTCGGTTACGATGGATAAAAAGAAAACTAAATTTGAATTTAAACTTTGTTGTGGTTTCGGGTATTTATTAAATAACTATTTTAATTTGATGATTTAATAAGGGTATTCATGCAACGTGCGTCGTAAGTTTACAAATTGTGTAAAATGATAAGTTTCATTTGATTAAATGCTGTGTAATTGAATCAGCTTTTCGTTAAACATCGTCTTGTCGTTAAATGTCGAATATTAGTTTTCAAAATACCTATGTATACAAATAAGCGTGTTCAGATTTCAAAGTTATTTTTTAATGGAGAACCTCTCCCAAACCAACTTGAAATCGGAACCGAATGTCTCGGAACAGAAAAATATTTAAGATACACCATAAAACCTCTATGTCGGCGTAAGGGTAAACTAAAAACGTTGACATTTCTGAAGCACAGTACGTTGTGCTGTTACACGTTACGATACGTTGATGTATATTGGATACGTTCAATGCTAATCAGAAAATGTAGACATCTTACTACGTTTTCATTCACAACTTTTATCGCCAACTAATCTCAATGCGATAGTTACAGAACACGGGTAGAGAGTCTAATTCTAAAAGTCACAATAACGTCTGGTTAAGTTTAGATATCAAAAACATTTTGTTAATTTTTTAGCAGCAAAATCCTTGGGAATTTTAACCAAATTGGGTAAATCATTTCATTCATGCAAAATTTGAGTTCATAAACCAAATGGTAAACTTAACGAAATGCTAAACTTATCCACTATCTATCATTGCGTGAATACCCTTAATTTGACATGTGGCTTTTTTTTACGTTGGCTGTGCTTAAGAAAATAAAAGTAATGAATGATGATGTTATTACACTGCATAAGTCTGAGTCGGCTATTATATGAAAGAAGATCTAATGGGTTCTGCAAACCTAAATCTCGGAGACCATAACTTAAGAACTTTATTAATAAGGCTCTGCAAAATTTGACCCCAAAGAAAATATGAAATGAAGCCCGAAAACTATAGGCTCTGCGAAATTAGGCACCACGAAATAAGGCCCCAAAGAAAAAATGAAATAAGGCATGCAAAATAATAACAACGAAAATTCTCAAATTTTGGGGTATTATTTTATTTTATTGGGCCTTATTACGTTTTTTTGTTGGGGTCTTATTTCATTATGAAATAAAACTCAAATATTGGGGAAATATTACCCCAACATTTAATTTGAGTATTAATTTAATTTATTAAGAAAAACATTTTTGGCCCTTATTTCATTTTGCTAAAACATCATTGCCTTTCTCAAAAGTATTATGAAGATCAGCTAATCGTGGACTCAGAGCTTGCAAAATACCGCAATCATGTTTAAATGCAAGGATCGATCGTGTTGAAAACCATCAGCGAGTAAACGAATAGCTGAAAAAATCGCGTAGTGGTTTTTAAAATGAATTTTCGTGTTGCATTCAGCACAATCTTTTTAATGCTTAGCTAACAAAAATCGCTCGATTTTTGTCAACTACTCTCTTGCCTTTCAAGCATTATTTCATTTTTTCATTTTTGAAAAAAATATAAATATTGTCAAAACAAATTGGGGTCTTATTTCATCTATTTTTGGGACTTTTTTTCATTTTGCTGAGGCCTTATTGCATGGGGCATAATTTCATTATGAAATATGCCCCTAATTTTGGGGCCTTATTTCATTTCAACTTTTTGGGTCGCGGAAAAAACCTGAAACAAATTCCCAAAAATAGAAACTTAACTTCGCAACTCGTAACTACCATACAAATGTTTAAAAACCTGTAGGGAAAATATCATTTGTATCGAAAATTAATGCTACGATTTTGATTAAAATTTTTATTTCAGCTAATATCAGCTATTATTGGAACAAAATTTATTTGTCGATTATTAACGGCATCTTTCATAGAACCATTTTTCTGGTTTTCGACTATCTCATTGTCTGTTCAACCGATTTACATAAATGAAAGAAAATTTTTACACAAGAGCTTCTAAGAAGTTTAAATAGTACTGCATTCTCAAAAAAAAAAATTGTTAAAAATTATTTTTTGAAAGTGGGTGATGATTTTTATCAAAACTAATTTTTTCTTCTTCAGTCTTCGACTGACCCTATTTAAATCCTAATTCACTATAATGAAAAAAATATCTAGAATTTCGTCGACTATATTTATAAGAAAAATGTATATCTTACATTCAGACACTTGACTGTAACGAGTTTTGTGAAGAAATTTAAAGTTCTGGTGTAATTTTGGATACAAAAAAATTGTTTAGCATCTTTAGATTAATACAATATCTAATAGGATTGCTTTTTTTTTTGCATTATTGGTATACAAATAAAGTCCAAATTTAGTTTAGATTTAACTGCACTTTTAAAAGTGCAATTAAGTCCAAAATATTCGGATGGGCTTTATTACATTTTACTTCAATGATTTCCCACTAGCATTGACAAATGAGAAAAATAGTCATGCCGATCATAGGATCCGTAACATTTTGTATCCTCAACACTTTTGATGCACATATGAAAGAAGAATAATTGTATGCAGAGCTAGTGGTCCTCGGATTTTCAGATTCTAAGGTCGTTACTCGTAAATATGGGAAAAATGAGTCTAATTCCCACCGCCTCATTCGATAATCAAGTTGAATAACTGAAATGAATTAGGTTAGATATAAACTGAAATACTTATACATAGGTTTGCAAGTTATTTGCTATTCTTCAACTAAAATTCCCAAAACCGCCTATGTTCTCGTATTTCGCTGTTATAAGCGCTTATAATTCATTAGAGAAAAATATAGATTTTTACAGATACCATAATAATTTGCTTGAAGAGCACAACAGCTGGACCAAGCCATCGTCACAAAGATTCAACAACTTTATAGCTGCCAATACTAGTTCATAGCAAAAGCAGCCACCAATACAAACAAATTCCAATCTACATAGCAAACAGATGAAAACCTGTTAACATTAAAACGCAAACCATATTCAATTGGAACAAAAGATACGAAGAAGAAGTGCACCCTTAGCGATGTTTGTTGCTACCATTTAATCTGTTATTTTACTTATGTTTTTATACATTCTGTATATTCGGAATTTCATACAAGGTGCTTCACAGAAATTTCTTAATAAGGAGACGAGGACAGACACAGATACAATTTTTTATGTCAAGACTTAGTGATGGTGGATTTTCTTCAGTAAGAATTTGTATCCTTCACTTTTTGTGGTGTTCTACTTGAACATTTCATTATCTACCCTGAGAACTTTTTCGTCAGTTCTTGAAGTAAATTTAATATATCAACAGCAGTTCCCTTATGTGATCAAACCAGTCGCATGAAATACTTGATTCTTGATGTTATGGGCTCATTATAGGAGGTCGCTTATTTGTATCAGTCAATGTAAAAAAAAAGGAAGAAGGGTGAGTTTTTTTGTACCTACCCTTCCTTAGTCCCGTAATTTTCACACATTTTGCATTAATATCCTAAGAAATCCGTTGCAGAGGGGGTCTTAATTTTTTGTTGTATTCTTATGATTTCTGCAGATTAAAGTTAATGTTTTGAATTAACTATAGGCAGGAAGATTTATTATTTTTTTTATAGATATAACATATAAGTACTAACTCTGATGGAAAAAAAAAACACTAAACAAAATGTGTCACCCCCTTTTCGTTTCACTGCGTTACTTTGAAAAAATTGCGAACGCTTTTTTGTTGCAAACAGCTTTTTCTTCAGTTCGTATTGCTCCGTTCTTTACTTGCGAAAGGTATGTAGAAGTGCCTAGGTTCTATAGGGCAAGTTTGGATTCGTAAAAAAAAATTGAATTCGAGATGGGTGTAACTATGATAGCACAAAAAAGTATTGTCTGCAATTTCGTCTGTCTGTCTGTACCTCGATCTTCTTTAATTTTTTTTTTTTTTTTGGAAAAGTATATACGATAACTTTGGCTCCGCAATATTTACAGCGCGATAAATGAGAGTAACCGCGCCAACGCGACGATGCGAAGAAGCGAATGTCATGTACGATATATTGACAGCTGAAAGTCTCGCCTTCGTTCGGAATGTTTTGCGTGCGTCGGTTTGGGAGCCTATAAACTAGAAATTTTGAAAAAAAAAACTAAAATTACGCATACTGCTCCTTTTATTTTTTTTAAGCACAAAAAACAACATTTTTTTGTATTTATTGCTTAGGAGAACACTGTTGAGTTATTGACATAGGCGCCTGTCTGCCACCTGAATATCTGCCCTATGCGGAGCATCGGAGTTGCGTTAGAGGAGCAGAGAACCAACCCCAGATGGAGTTTAAACCCTTTGAAATTGTGACTTTTTGGCAACTTTATTTTTTTCCTTAAAAAATAAAAGAGAGAACTACCTGGTTTTCAGTGGCAAATTAACCATTTAAAGGGGCAATACAAAATTTAATGCTCAATTGGCATTATGTAACAAATTAAAAAAAAAATCAGTGATTATAAAGTATTTTATTCAAAAATTATTTTTATAGAAATAGCTTGATTTTAAAATAATATAAGAAACAGACACTTCTGGCTGGTATTAGTATCTAATCTACTTCACTGTCGGTATTACCGTTGTTTTTATAAATCAATTTTTCCTATTTCAAGTACTTCTTTTTAAATTAAAAACAGTATAGGTAGGTATACAATTTTTATATTTTCACATAAGTTAGGTTAGGTAAATAGGGGTGAAATTACTTCACTCGGATCTCAGTGGATCCATTGTGCTCCTCAGGATGTACGTTATGTAACAAGGATTAAGGGAAGAGTGAGGAAAGGAGCCAGTGGATTTTATGTTTGGAGTCACTCCTTGAACCATCCTGAATTCTGGATGAATTTAAAGATATTTCTAGGTGGCAAAAAGATGTTTCTTGGTGGTAAAAACGAGATATCTCCAAACCTTTGGGAGCAGGTTTTCCCACAGTGATACCCGAAATTAAAAAAAATATATAATTCATTGCAATTTAGAAATGAATGTGCTTTCCTAAAAAAATATTAACGTTGAACATTTAACATTCAATGCATGAGTTTATCCATTTGCAAAAAAAAAAAGAATAATAAAAGCACAGAAAAAAATATGTTCGTATATTGATTTCTGTGCTTTTATTTTTCTCTTTTTTTGCAAATAGAAAAAAAAATAAAACAATTGGTTGAAAAAAACGACAACGGGGATAAGAAACACAGAAACAAAATGGAGTTTTCATACAAACTATCGATATAACAAAGTATGTAATTCACGCCAGTAACACAGTTTTTCTGTGACTTAAGACTAAGCGAAGCCCGCAGGGGACTAGTTGTTCTTGTTGTTGCATTTAATATGGTGATTGTTTAGCACCGTCTTCGTTTTTTCGTCCCCCCGGGCCTGCAAAAAATCATGCCTTATGTTCGTTAATCATGTTCGAAAAGGAGTGACTTCTTCCAATAATATGCTAGTATTATCAATTTCGCTTATCGAACAGCATAATGGGTATTACAAAATAAAAAATAAAAAGAACGATTTGCATTTCCACGTGTTGTTCGCTGCATGTTTTACTTACTAGGTAAGAATATTTATTAAAATTTCGTCGACATACATAAGGCGTGTTTTTTTGCAAGCCCGGTGGGAATTGCAGGAAAAAAACGACCACAGGGATTAGTGACAGCAACACAGAAACAAAATGGAGTTTTCATACAAACTATCGATAACAAGTATATAATTTATGCCGGTAACACAGTTTTTCTGTGTGCTTAAGTTAAGCCCGGAGAATTATCTGGGTTTAGCTTAGCCCGTAGGGGATTAGTTGTTGTTGTATTTAACATGGTGATTGTTTAGCACCGACGTTGTTTTTTTCGACCAATTCCCTCTGGGCTTACAAAAAAACATGCCTATTGATGAAATTTATTAGAGCTCAGTAAGTTCGTGTGCATTTTTTCGTGGGTAAAGTTCTTCTCAAAATGCCTGATAGACCTTCTTTTGCCGCTCTTCGTTTATTCCGTGGTCATCTTAAAGCTTCCTTGACCAAGCTTGTGAAGTTTACGGAATCCATAGACGACAGGATTAGATTAGGTGGTTTGGCAGTACGCTTGTCTAAGACAACGCGTGTTTGGGATGCATTCAATGCCTTTCAAACGAGTTCGCGCTTGAGGAAGGCTACGAAGATTCCGCTCCAGATTATGAGGAGTTCGAGACAAGGTATTTAACGGTGCAATCTGTTGTCTTCAATCAGAGGAAGGGAGAAATTGGAAAAGAACAGGGACGTCGTTGGCCAATTAGCTGATCAACAGAAAGTTCTTCTTGAACTTAGGAAAATCGCATTCGTCAGGGACCAAATCGGATTTCTTTCTTCCGAAACTTCATATCGAACCCTTTTCCGGAGAATAGAATTCTGGAGCAAAAAGTATGCACATGCATACAAGTGATACTTCGTCTTTGTGCATTAAATGCAACGGGTCTCATGGTTTTTCTCAATGCCCAGATTTTCTTGAGATAAAAGTTCATCTTCGAAGAGACTTCGTTTAATCTAAAAAGATTTGTTTTAATTGTTTGCGACCTGGCCATTCTTCAAATCGATGTTCATCCAAGTTTCGGTGCTCGGTCTGCAAATCACGGCACCATAGTTTAGTACATGACGATTCGGTGTACGGAAACCGTAAGGAAATTCCTACTAACCCAGTGGTTACCACTTCGTTCAATGGAGGACAAACATTCGGGGAGCTGCTCGATCTCTCTTAGCAATGCATGAACTTGTTTCTTCCGAGCATCATAACTCAATCGTTGCGGAATCCTTGACTCATGACCGTATTATCTGGCACTTCAACCCACCTTCAGAACCATATTTTGTCGGTTTGTGAGAGGTAGGGGTAAAATCAGTCAAACAGCACCTTCGTCAAGTGATCGGAAGAGACAATCTTACCTTTGAACAATTTTACACCGTTCTTACACAAATCGAAGCAATTCTTAATTCGCGAAATCTCCAATACTGACTAACACCTAACACCTGCTCATTTCTTTCTAGGTGAATCTTATGCAGCTGCACCAGAGCCCACCTTGGGTTTACCAACAAGTCGGTTGTCAAGCTGGCAAAATTTGCAAAATAAAATACAAGGCTACTGGAAGCGCTGGAAGACAGAGTATTTGACATCTCTTCAGAATCGTCTCAAATGGCAACAAACAGAGACCAATTTGAAGCTTAACGATCTGGTCGTTATCAAGGAAACTTATTTACCTCCAGACAAATGAGCAATGGGCAGAGTCATCGAAATCCATCCAGGAAAAGATGCACATGTCCAATTGGGCTTTTCCAAAAACTATATATCTATAACTATATTATATTTGGCAGTTCTAGTTGGGGAGAAAACAAAGCAATACAAACAAACATACTTACGCATACAAACACTTTTCCAAAGGTGCGGCTAGTGTGCACATTGTGATTTATCGTTGTATATGTAAGTATATTTGTTTGTATTGCATTGTTTTCTCCCCAACTAGGAAATTTTTTGTGGTTGTTTGTTTCGCATTGTCACATTGACATATGGGGGAACTTCCCAATTCGCCGCTAGGAAAGGAAAATACTAGAAGCATAGACCAGAACATTCAAGAGGAGTGTAAAACCATTCACCTCGCTATAAAAAGCGACGTGCGAGAGCGAGTGGATACAGTTTATCTTTGAAAGTGATTGCATAAAGTTGGTTGTTAAAAGTAGTGGCGCAAAATTTTAAAGGATTTAGTAAGATGTTAAAGTATTTATTATCATATTAAAAATACTTTAACATCGTACTAAATCGTTTAAAATTTTGCACCAGTGATTTTAAATTGCATACAATTAAGAATCATAGAGTACGTATGTATATTATAATCAGAGATTTTGAATTCAATAATAATAATAATAATAATAATAATAATAATAATAATAATAATAATAATAATAATAATAATAATAATAATAATAATAATAATAATAATAATAATAATAATAATAATAATAATAATAATAATAATAATAATAATAATAATAATAATAATAATAATAATAATAATAATAATAATAATAATAATAATAATAATAATAATAATAATAATAATAATAATAATAATAATAATAATAATAATAATAATAATAATAATAATAATAATAATAATAATAATAATAATAATAATAATAATAATAATAATAATAATAATAATAATAATAATAATAATAATAATAATAATAATAATAATAATAATAATAATAATAATAATAATAATAATAATAATAATAATAATAATAATAATGATAATAATTTTTTTTTTTTTTTTTTTTTTTTTTTTTTTTTTTTTTTTTTTTTCCTTTAAGGGAAGCGGGAGAAATGCTTTATGCACCATAAGGAGGCTTTTCGGCGTTGACCCATTTACCATCCCCGTGTGTCGGACTCGTTCGTAACATACCGACCAAAACTCCTCCATAACCCTTTTTGGCTTCTGACCTACCCCCCCGGGACTGCTGCTTGTATTACTTCAGGGGGGTTGTCATGTTACCCTTGTGGGCTCATCTAACGGGTTCAACTGTTTCCCGATCATTTTCTTCTTCTCTTTTCTTTCTTCTGAGAATATCTTCAATGTAACTGCATATTTGTCTCCAATTTAGTTCGCTGGCCATCATCTTGTCGACTATATTTTCTGGGGTGATTACTCCAGTGCTTCTTTCCAGTTCTCTACGTTGGGTTTCCCATCTGCTACAGGCGAAGAACGTGTGGTATGCGTCGTCTGTTGGGGAGTCTCCATACTGGCAAGCTGGGCTATTTATTTTGCCGATCTTGTAGAGGAAGGCGTTGAAATATCCGTGTCCAGTGAGGAACTGGGTGACGTAGTAGTTAACCTCGCCGTGTTTCCGGTCTTTCCAGTTTGCCACATTCCTGATCAGCCTTGCGGTCCATCGTCCTCTGCTTTCATTGTTCCATCGCTCTTGCCACTTCTGCATCGTTGCCTCCTTTGCCTGGTCAGTTGCCACTTCCGCTCCGATTTCCGTTTTCTTGTCGTGGACGTACTTTCTTTCTGCCGCTAGGAGGTCGATGGGAGTCACTCCTGCGATTACTAAGACGGCTGGTTCCGAAACTGTCCGGTAAGAGCTAGCCACTCGCAGAGCTCCACGTCTTTGTACTGCTGCCATCTGTTTCCGGTATTTCTCTAGGCGTAGTGAATCTGCCCAGATCTCGCTTCCATATAAAAGAATAGCGTTCGTTGTCGACATCAGTAGCCTTCGCTTGCTCGCCGTTGGACCGTTTGTGTTCGCCATCAGTCTGCTCAGTAGCATTGTGACTTTCGACGCTTTTTCCGCTGCCATCTTTATCTGTTGCCAGAAAGTTAGCTTCGTGTCGAGTCTAAGTCCCAAGTACTTGACCGCATCCGTGCTGGTAATGACTTCAGAGCCGATTTGGAAGTCAATTTTTGTCGGTATTCTTTTCTTCGTCAACATGACTATCTCGGTTTTTTCGGTTGCCAAACTTAGACCGTGTTCATCCATCCAGGATTGCACACGTCGCATGACCTGGTTCAGCTTCCACTGCGCACTTTCGGTATTTTTTGCCGTTATAACCGCGGCAATGTCGTCTGCGTACCCTACCAGAAAGGTATCTTCCGGCATTTCCATGCGAAGTATGCCATCGTAGGAGACGTTCCACAGATCCGGTCCCAGGATTGAACCTTGTGCTGCTCCGGAGGTGATTTGTTTTCTTCGGGTACCTTCCGTGGTCTCATAGATTAGTTCCCGGTCCCGGAGATAGTCCTTCATCATCCGCAAAAGGTAGGCTGGGATGTTGAAAGTGATCTCTAGTGCGTTCAGCATGTCGCTCCATCTGGCCGAGTTGAAGGCGTTTCTGACATCCAGTGTTGCCAGCACTACAATCTGTCTCGAGTAGTGGTTTCCCTGCTGGGCGATTTGGGTGGCCTTGACTACTTCTTCTATGGCTCTGATCGTAGAGTGGCCTTTCCTGAAGCCGTGTTGCCTTTCGGACAAATCTCCCGCTGCTTGCACTGCAGCAGTGAGTCGCGGTCTCAGCATCTTCTCCAAGAGCTTCCCTGTTGTGTTAAGCATACACAGGGGTCTGTATGCAGATGGGGAGTCTGGATCTCCCTTTCCCTTGCTGATAAGTACCAAGCGTTGCGTCTTCCAGCTCTTGAGAAAAACCCCTTCTTCCAAGCAGCTGTTGAACATGCTGAGCAGCAGTTCTGGGCATGTCCGGGCGGTGACTTTCAGCACTTCCGTTGGTATCCCGTCAGGGCCCGGGGCTCTTTTGCTGTGCGATGTTTCCACTGCTAATCTCAGCTCTTCTACAGTGAACGACGGTATTTCCTGTCGTTGGACCAGTATGTTGTCGGGTGGTCGGACTGGGTGAGTTGGGAAGAGCGTGTCGACTATGTGCGCCATTTTTTCCTCGTTCAGAGTAGGACTGGGCGTCTGAGTTCCAAGTTTCCGCATCACGATCTTATAGCCTAGTCCCCAAGGGTCGCTGTTGACGTCTTGGCGGAGATTCTCCCATTTCTGTTTTTTGCTCGAATTGATGGCCCTCTTGAGCTCAGATTTCTTGGTTCTGAATTCCGCTAGGTCACCTTCTATTAGTGCAGCGTGTCTTCTCCGTCCCCTTGTAACTTTGCGTCTAAGTTGCAAGCATCTCCTTCGGAGCTCCGCTATCTCGTCTGTCCACCAGTATACGGGGTCTCTGTTTCTGTTTGGGCCTCTTTTCTTGGGCATTGAAGCGTCACAAGCTAGCCGAATTAGTTGCATCGTGGCTTCCGCTTTGGTTTCCGCAGATCCCCTTGCTCCCAGAACAGCCGCTTTTCCTTCTTCTATAACAGAAATGAAAATGTCTTCGTTCAGCTTGTTTATGTTCCAGCTTGAAGCTTGGGATTGGTTTCTGTTGGGAACTCGCTGATTTTGTTCTAGATCGAAGATGATATACTGGTGGTCACTGCCCGTGTAGTCTTCGATGACTCTCCAGTTTTTTATTTTCGCGGATGTGGATTCCGTCGCGAAGGTTACGTCCGGGATTGTACCTATGCAGCCGGGTCTTCTAAAAGTGGGTGTATTACCTACGTTCGCTACATTCAGATCACGTCGCGCTGCCATCTCGAGTATTTGCCTTCCTCGTGAGTCCGTAGTTGGCATTCCCCATTCCAAGGCTCTGGCGTTGAAATCTCCAGCCAAAAGAATCTCCCCTTCAATGTTTCCCATGAAGTCTTCAAGGTCTTCTAGTTTCCGCCGGAACTCGTCGATCCTATCGGTTGGACTGAGATAGGTGCTTATTACTGTGAGTCCCTCGCATTTCACCCAAGCAAAACCTCTTTCTTTGCCTTGGCTTTTGATGGGGAAATTTCTCGCGTTCGGGATCCACAAGGCAGCAGTTCCTAACGAGTCGGCGATCCAGTTCGGTTCTTCCTTGTTGGTGTATTGCTCACTGATGATAACAACGTCTACTCGTAGTTCACCTATTAGTTTGACAAGTAGGTGGTTGGCTGTAAGGCTTCTGTGAAGATTTCCTTGGAGTATTCTGGTCATTGTGAGTGTGTTTTCTTTGCCTTATCAAGTGCATGTCTGAACACTTGACATCTACCCGACCCTGGTGCATGATCTAAGGCGGCTGGAGGGATTTCAAGTTCCGCGCAAAGATAACACTTTGGTGCTAGTTTGCATTCACTCTTTTTGTGGCCCTTTTCCCCACAGTTGAAACAGAGACCTTGCCCTTTTCTGTCGATACCGCTGCACGTGGCCTGTTGGTGTCCGTATCCAAAGCATTTGAAGCAGCGTGGGACCTCTGTTCTACGTCGGACTCGGCATTGGACCCAACCTATTTTAATAGAGGGGTTCTTCAACATCTCCTGGGCTGCTCGGGCATTAATATGTATTATGGCCATTTTGAGAGAGCGCCTATTTTTTCCTGTGACTGATACCTGGATGTCCGTAATGGAATCGGTGATTTTCCTTTTGATGGCTTCTTCGACTTCCTCTGCTGTAGTCAGCTCATCAAGATCTCGTATTTCGATGGCCATTTTCGGCTCAAGGTTTCGGACTGTTGCCTTTTCCCCTAAAATAGCTTTAAGAGACTCTCCGAAGGCCTTTTTATTCTTAGTTTGGCTCCGAGTTCTAAGAGAACATCTCCAGTTTTTGTTTGCCGAACGTTTTTGACGATGGTTTCGGTGTCATCTGGGTTAGCCTTACTTCGGATTTCCTTCAAGATCCCGGAAAAATTTTCATTCCCCTTTGGTTTGATCAGGATTGCTTCCGGTCTTGCTCTTCGTAGGTTCTGTTTTTTGGGTTTCTTTTTGTTTTCCCTTGCTACTTTTTTGGGTTTCTCTCGGGCTCTGTTTTTCTGGCTGGTGTGAGCCGTCGCGATAACCTCGGGTTGCTTTTTCTTCAGGGCTTGGGCGTAGCTCTCTTCCGGGTGGTTTTTCGCGGTTGGAGTTCCTCTTTGCTGCCCGTTTTGCTGCCCGTTTTTGCGCCCTCTAGGGGAAAACAACAAACCCCCGAGGGATAATAATAATAATAATAATAATAATAATAATAATAATAATAATAATAATAATAATAATAATAATAATAATAATAATAATAATAATAATAATAATAATAATAATAATAATAATAATAATAATAATAATAATAATAATAATTCATAATCTCTGATTATAATATAAGTACTTGTTAAGAGTGGTGATTAATAAAACGATTAGAAGTGAAATTAAGTGCGTTTTATTTGTGCAGGAAATAAGACGAAGTTAATAAATAAAGGAAATAAGTTTTAATGCGAACCTTGAGTAAACGTTACATTGGTGTCAGAAGTGGGATAATACTTATTTCATCTGTGCGGTGAAAATTGATCTTAAAAGTAAAAAAAAAAGAGAATAGTGCATGTTTTGTTTTTATAAACAAATTTAAAAGTGATTTTGTTAAGAAAAAAAAATAGGTAAAATTGTGAATACATTGAATTGTATTGAACTTAAGGCAGAACTGAACAAACGAGGTCTTCTTACTGCTGGAACAAAAAATGACCTCATTATTCGTATGCAGGAAGAGTTAAGACAGTACGGAGAAAAAATCGACACGTTTCTATTCGACATTGAAATGCAGGAAGACCAAGTAAGTACTGGTTTAGACATGAGCAATATGATGACTCTGCTGCTTGCTCAGCTTGAAAAACAAGAAAACCAGCTTGAAAAACTAGAAAAGCAGCTCGATCTTGAACGATTCGAAGAACAACGTACAGAACAAAAGAGTCAACAGAACAATCTTCTCGAACAAATGGAAAAACCAAGTAATGAGCAAAATAACCTTCTGGGAGAACAACTGACTGACTGTCAGGATAGCAGTATTTCGATTTTGTTTAGAGTCTTGTTTGAGTATTTTGCATGCTTCCCTGATTGCCATTAGTTACGCCTGGAAAACAATAGCAAAGTTGGGAAGCCGAAAAGATTTATTAATATTCAGAGACTCGGAATATACCCCTGAACCAACTCCACACTTCATCTTTGATCTATCAGTAAAAATGGTTGAGTCGAAGTCTCTCGTCACGACGTTATCCTCCCAATCCTGTCTGGATGGGAATTTAAATACAAAAAACTTATTGAGGTTCAAAGTAGGAGTGCAGTAGTCGGTAGGAGTCGAAAACATACCCGCTGGAATAAGCCTTGTGATATTGCTGTGACCATAAGGTTTAGAAACCCACCTAAGTCTTTTAGTCTTATCGCACTGCAAGATACTACGTATTTTTTATGTGTCAAGTTATAAAAGGTACAGAAAAAATTCTCTTGCCTCTTGTAGATTAAATTTTTCATTCTCTTGATGTCCCATAAGGAGGTTGACAGGAAGAGAAAGATTTTATTGAAATAGATATACAAAAATATTTAAATAACAAAATTTAAATATTTATTATTTAAAAAAATCATTGGTAGTGATACTTTACAGTATTTTTTACCCATAGATGAAACTAATGTTTATCCGTACACGGATTCATCATTCATCCATAAGTTGTTTACTACGTGCGCGGATCCAAAGCGGAGTCGTTTGCCGCAAAACTGCGTTTTAGGCTCAAATTAGTATGACTGCTTTTAGACGACTGTAATTTTTAACGGGGTTTCTCTTTTGAGTTTCTTTCGGATTGCAGTATCCATTTAAACGCTGCAAATTTAAATAGCTGCAATTTTTGTTAAATGAGAAGGAAACATCACTTCACACTCCTTACTCCGCCTATGT
This sequence comes from Epistrophe eligans, assembly GCA_951394125.1. Classification (NCBI taxonomy): domain Eukaryota; kingdom Metazoa; phylum Arthropoda; class Insecta; order Diptera; family Syrphidae; genus Epistrophe; species Epistrophe eligans. Next base: position 59,519,999 of record OX596028.1, read on the forward strand.
CTCAAACAATAAGAAAAAGCACAAAGAAGAAAGAAGATAGAGCGATAACTCTGCAATTATTTCATCCTCTGCGACTTTGTTTATCCCGGCCACCGCATATGTCCCTCGCCTACGTGCTTAAAAATTGCAGGGGGTAATTGCAGCGTTTAAAAGTAGTCTATTGATATTAAAATCACCACGGACCCATTTTGTGCATGTATTGTGAGAGAGAGAGAGCTTACCATTTCACCATACTCAGCGAGAACCAAAACCAAATCGAATCTAGAACGGATCTAAAATATAAACGAATCGAGACAGGCTTTGAGAAATTAAGAAATTGTAGTTTTATGTGATTACTTGAATTCATAATTGAATAATATTCACTTTTGATTTTAAATTGGCACTACCTTTAACTAACTTTACTCACCATTAGTTTATTGCCTACGGTCGCTCATTCTCAGTAAAATAGAGTACTGTCGATTGGGAAGTTCCCCCATACGTCAATAGGCGTGTTTTTTGTAAGCCCGGAGGGAATTGAAATTGACGAAAAACGACGTCGGTGACACACAATCAACATACAACAACAACTAATCCCCTATGAGCTAAGCCAAACCCAGAGAATTCTCCGGGCTTAAGCACACAGAAAAACTGTGTTGCCGGCGTGAATTGTATACTTGCTATCGATAGTTTGTATGAAAACTCCAATTTGTTTCTGTGATGCTGTCGCTAATCCCCGTGGTCGTTTTTTTGTGCAATTCCCTTCGGGATTGCAAAAAAAAACACGCCTTATGTGACAATGCGAAACAAGCAATAAAAAAATTTGCCCATTAACGAAATGAATCCACGCAAGAAAGCGACACCATCAATAAAAAGAAATTACTTAGTAAATTATTGTTGTTGATGATTCTCTTATCTAAAATAAAATACAAATCAAATACAAACAACAAAATTTACATCTACATTAAGATTAGACTTTTCTTTTGGCAAATTTATAATTATAGCGCTCCATTCATCATCTACTGGGAAATATTAAAAAAGTACTTTGCAAGGCCCAAAGGAACACACCTACTAGACACAAGCTAGATGCACAACAATGGAACACCAATCATTATAGCGAACCAGTTTTTCCAACACCTGCACCACAGTATTCGGCCCGAACTACTACCGAACTTTCTTGTATTCGGATAAGCACTAATTCTTTAATGGCATTATAATTGTTTCCAAGAAGCCAGTACCAGACTGTGGTGGTTGTTTTGAAAATATTATCAAGCTCAGCGCAGAGACCTTCGTCCTTTTGGTGTTCTTCAACTAAGTTTTCCCGAATAGCGTTTTCGTGTTTTTAAAATAACATTGTAAAATTACATTAAATAAATGGCTGATAATTCTCACCACACCGCCGTTATTTGGATGTGAATCTTTGAAAAGAAAGTGAACAAACAATGTTCAATTCAACCACATCTCCTTCTCTGTCCTATTCATGAAGAAAAACATATTTCTATCCAGAGATTATGAATTATAAAGATAGGAATCTTTCGAACGTTCCACCCTCCAAAACCCATTTGTTTACATTGTTGTTTTTGTAATTTCATTTCGTGTCGATGAATAGATGTGAATTGCAACAACAATTTATGCAGTGGTGAGTTCATATTTTTGCACTAGTGTGCGTTAAAACATGGACACTAGTGCAAAAATATGAACTCACCACCGTCCGCCAGCTTGTTGGCAAACCAGAATGACAGCCGAGCTTTCCAATCTTTATAATTCATAAGGGTGTAGGCAGAGATTATGGAATTATAAAGATTGGAAAGCTCGGCTGTCTTTCTGGTTTGCCTACAAGCTGGCGGACGATGGTGAGTTCATATTTTTTCACTAGTGTCCATGTTTTAACGCACACTAGTGCAAAAATATGAATTCACCACCGCATGAATTGTTGCAATTCACATTTATTCATCGACACGAGACGAAATTACAAAAACAACAATGTAAACAAATTGGTTTTGGAGGGTGGAAGGTACGAAAGATTCCAATTCATAAAGTAACGAAAGCAGGAATGAAAATTTGAAGATTTTTTCCGGTTGAAAATTGACGTTTATGGTTTGACAACAGGGTAGAGATGAACGATAGGCAATTGTCAGCAAAAATCGTAGTTGAGAGAAAAATCATCGATTTTAGATATCGATTTTAAGATTAAATAAATCAACTACAGAAAATTACAAAATAAAATGGTTTCTGTAAATCAAATGCAAAGAAAGAAACTTCAACTGTGTGTGGTTTCTACAAAAAACATCATTCTTATAAATACTAAATGTGAAAGTACATTTTTCTTGCGCTTTTTTGGCTTGAAGGATTTTGAAAATCGATTATTTCATGGGAGAGGAATATGAATACTTTTCATGCTATAAGGGGTTTTGCGAGGTCTCAGCAATGAGACAGGGTAACAATTAGTTACAAATAAGGTATACCAAATCATGTTAATATCTACTTTCCTTTCTCTTTTCCGCTGTACACATTTTATAAAAAGTAATTCTCGTTTTTAAAATTAAGAATTCATTTACGTGTTCATTTAAGATTTAATCCCGATAAAATCTTCACACCACGTAAACTTAAAAATGTACTTGATAGAAAAATATCGTGTGTGGAAATTTTTGTTTCTTTTTACGTGTTCTATAGGGCAAGTATTGGTTTCGTGTAAACAAAGCATGTAGAAGTCTAAAAAAGTAGTTTTACCATACCGTCCGTCTTTGCACTATACGGGGTCCATCAAAATAGAAGTTAAACAGGTGGACCGATTTGCTCCAAATATCGTACAGTGCACGTTCAGTTATTCCCGCATCGATAACATTGGTCGAAAAACGTTAAAAAACTCATGATTTGTTTCAATTTTCATAATTTTTCGACTAATTTCATCGATGTGAGTTACAGAATGTAGGCACAGATCATTTTAATGAAATTTCTTAGAGGAGAAAATCAATAAAATCAATCCTTAAGGGTCTTATTTATAAACGTTGTCTAACTTTAGACAACTGTCCAACTTTTGAAAATGTGTTCAAAAACCTTTTTTTTTTGTTGTCTTATAGCTGCCTAACTTAGACACAAGAGTGGATTGTCTTAACCGTGAATAATGTGATATTTATTTTTACTAAATAAAGCATATTTCCACCAATTTGAAAATAGTTAGACAGTGTCTAAGTAGACAAAAATCTAATAAATACGACTGTAAGCCTCTTTACTACATTGACAACTTTTTGCAAAAGTAAAAATATTTTTTTCCCGCTAGCGCACTTATTTTGTGAAAAAGAATATACAAATTTTGTTTAAAACGAAATTTAAGATTTTTGCATCATTTATATAAGTTTCCCAGTCAGAAACACTATCGCAAAATGAATTTGAAAATTTTCACTTTTGTACATTTTCACTTTTTTGGTCAATGTAATTAAGGCTTTAATTTGAAATTTTAATCATCAGGACCAGAGTCAGAACCTTTATTACAGATTTAACCTACTATGAACAGCTCTAAGTCAAAAACACGTTTTGATGTAAATTTAAACGTATTTGGCTATCAAAATAGAAAAGAAAGAAACACATCGATTTCGAAAAACATCGATGTTTCAGGTTCGATAAATTTTCTAACCGATTTTAACATCGAATAATTTAACTTTTAATTTCGAGCTGTAAAACAATTTTTCACACTTAAATAAGCTGTACATGTACATATGAAGAAGAAGTGATTAAAAAACATTTGTAATTATTACTTCTGTTTATTTTCCAATAAATCCACCCATAGTCTCTGAACATCAAAATGACGAAAGAGCCTTCACGAATGTAAAAAAGAACCATGTAATTACGACGATACGTGCCTGTCAAAAAGACGAAATACGAAACGAACGAAAAAACGAATCGTGTAATCAGAGTCGTTGTATTTTGTTTTTGCAATTGGTGTCTTAGTGACACTTTGAGTGGGTAATTTTTCGTTGTCGTTTTCGTAATCATTTCGTTGTCGTGTTGGAGACCAACGAAAAATTTCGTTTCGCATCAGCAGGGTACTAGTCTTAAAGCAAAAACAACAATGTAAACAAATGGGTTTTTGGGGGTGGAACGTGCGAAATTTTATAATTTATAATCTACCCTAAAGGGTATTTGTTTCACATTCATACTGTTGTAAGATTTCGAAAAGATACTGTCGTCACGTCGACGTCGCGCTTCACGCCGCATTGTGAATCAGCAGGCTTGATTGTGAATTAACACCCAGCAGGCTTGATTGTGAATCAGTCGTACAGGGCGTAGTTCGGTTCAGAAAAATCTAATGACTGCATTATTGTCATTTCATTTGTAGTTAGTTTGTCTAAGTGTTTATATGTTTATTGTAATAGTTAATTCGAAATAATTAATTTAATTAAATAATTTTTATTTGTTAACAATTGGTTTAGTTTTCTGTTTTCCCAATAAATGGTTCTGGAAAAGAATTAAGTATGTTTTCTACGATTATTGGGCGTAGCTATATTCTGTTTCTAGTGTTGATGGTGGCTGGTGTGTTAGCACAATATGAGTGGCAATCGAGAGATGCCTTTGATGAAATTAAAATCAAATTTAACAAAGTTTCGGCTGACAACTGTCCCATTCAGCATGTAACCGATATGTACCTGCCAGAAGACACCGTGTCACACCATCCGGACATCAAGGATATCAATGTTAATCCAATTTTTCCCAATCGTACTGCAATGTTACATTTGCACAACATGGCAATGAGTCGAAGTTTCTTCTGGAGCTACATTCTCCAGAGTAGATTCATTCGGCCAGCAATAAACGACACTTACGATCCCGGAATGATGTATTACTTCCTTTCAACTGTAGCTGATGTATCTGCAAATCCATACATCAACGGCTCAGCCATCTATTTTTCACCGAACAGCTCCTACACATCGTCATATCGTGGCTTCTTCAATAAGACTTTTCCTAGATTTGCTCCACGCGCATTTCGATTGGACGATTTTAATGACCCGATTCATCTACAAAAGATTTCAACAATGAACACATTCGATGTGCGCGATCTGGGTGCAGCTCCACCTGATGCCATTTCCAAGGATTATACTTCTGAGTTATATAAAATCAACGAATGGTATAAGACGTGGTTGCCTGATGATGTCGATAAGCGACACGACACCAAGACTACCTACAAAGTTCAGATTCGTTATGCCAACAACACAAATGAGACGTACACATTCCATGGACCACCCGCGGCTGACGAGACTCCTGGTCCAGTGAAGTGGACGCGGCCTTACTTCGATTGTGGACGTTCGAATAAATGGCTGGTGTCTGCCGTTGTTCCCATTGCAGATATATATCCTCGGCACACACAGTTCCGACATATCGAGTATCCAAAGTGAGTAAAAAGAAAAGTTTTCCTTTTTTCATATAATTATTAATACTTCAATAATTTATTTTTGTGAAGATACACCGCCATAGCGGTTTTAGAAATGGACTTCGAAAGGATAGATATAAATCAGTGTCCGAAAGGTGGTGGAAATGACAAACCAAATCACTTTGCCGACACAGCACGTTGCAAGAAAGCTACCACGGAGTGTGAACCTTTACATGGTTGGGGTTTTAGAAGAGGAGGCTATCAATGTCGGTGTAAACCCGGCTATCGTCTGCCGAATAACGTGCGACGTCCTTACTTGGGCGAGGTGATTGAAAGGGCTTCTGCCGAACAGTATTACAATGGTTATGATTGTATGGCAATTGGATGTGAGTATAATGCACACTACTAATTTAAAAATTAAGTTTGTAGATTTCACTAAATCCGCTTTTAAGCAAATGGTGTCATTAACTGCCATATTATTTAATGACTAATCGATTTTAGATTCGCACTTGGTAAGAAGTGAGTTATGGTATATTTACATTCATCTTCATCTGCAGATTTGAAGAAAAGTAGAAAGGGGCAGGTTCATGCCGAAATTCAAATGTGTGAAAGAGAGATAAACATGATCGTCTTTATATCTGCATAATGGCACTTCCTATTATCTTTCTTCCAAACAAAAACACATTTTTTTCTTCTTAAAACACCCCAAATATGCTAGATTTGTTTTGACAGAAATAAATCGATTTTTAGAAAAATTTCTATATAGGATCGATTCTTTGATTGAAAAGAACATTAAAGTTTTTATGCACTTTACAATCAGCTGTCAGTAAATGTCATATTTGATATTCAAATTTGTTTAAACTGTTTTCACACTTGGTTTTAACTTTTTATTCAATCAAGTTTAATAGATTTTGTTGTGTTTAGATTATGGACGTAGGTTTGAATTTACGGATTTAAAAAAAATGTGGATGAAATGCACTAAATTTATTTTACATCCGAAGAAAATAATATGGTTGTAGGAAAATTCCACAAAATTTACTTTTCATTCACTGCCCATTAGTTAAACAGCTCGCTTTTATTTAAATTCAATACGGTTTTACAGACCAAAACGATGTATGGGACAGCGTATTTAAAACATTTTGGAAAACAGCTCATGTACATCAGTGATCCAATCATTGATGATTTTTTTTTTAAGGTTTTGGGCAGCCTAATAGTTTTACCATAACCTTTAATTTCCTTCAGAGGCCTCCACCCATAATTTGGCAAAAAAAAAGAAAAATTGCATAAATGGATACGTAAAGGGTGAAGTCCGTAGTTAATGTACTACATAAATTTTAATTGTGTACCCAAGAATTGCATTTTGGTTTTGAATCGCTCGAGGCCTTTTTTAATTTTTGAGTTTAACGATTAAAGATTGATTTTTTTTTTAACTTCACATTTCGACCTATGACAAGCTTGTCACCTTCGATATCCCATAGACGATATGTGTAATGCGATGAACCATATCCAAGCATGTAACATTTAGAAAATTTCGCATTCAACTTCGAACGATTTTCCTTTGGCACATAGTTGTAAAAAATTGACCCAAACACTGGAAGATGCGATAGATCTAATTTTTTTATCATACCAAATCTCAGCAGGTATTTTGCTTTACTCTCCTGCTTGATACAGTAAACTTTGGATTCACTTGAAAAATCTTCAGTAAAAGACACGAAAAATCTTGAACCATTATGCGCTCATATACTCATCGGACCGTTGACATCTGTATGAACAAGCTCCAAAATTCGTTTTAACCGGATTTCCTTTCGTGGTGGATAAGGTAAACGCATCTGTTTGCCAAGCACACAAGACTCACAGAATTTGTCATCACTATTCACCTTTAAGTCCAATCACCATGTTTTGATTAACCATCTTCTTCATATCACTGACATTCAAATGAGCTAGATGGAAATGCTATAAACGACACCAGCAATTCCGACAAGCAGACTTCGTTCAACATAAAAAGTTGTTTTCTTAGTGTACGAATTCAATTGTTAATTTGCATGTATTCATCGTTTCCAGTGCTGTTACTAAACCATCAAAACTTTTTGGTAGAGGTAAAATCAAATGACAGATTACATCGAGTTCTTCTAATGTGGCACCAATTGATTTTAATTCTAAGAAAATATTCATTGACGTCAGCTCCGTCTTTGTATCGCATTGTTAATAACAGTGTTTAAGCAGCAACAATTGACTTTCGAGTTTCTATAACTGAGTATTTCAATTTTTCTTGTCCAGATTCTTCGCATTCAAATCTCCATATCACCATAATATCTTCTGTTTTTACATACTAAATAATCGTATATTTTAAGAAAATCCGTGCATTTATTTGGATTCATGTAAAGCGGTACCATAAAATTTTTACTCGGTAATGAACTTGCATTTGACGAACTTCTGTAGTGTATTTTTAACTCCAAAGCATAGACCCATATTAATTCAAATTTTAGTTCATTCATATAAAATCAAATTTATTAATTTAATTTAACTTAATTGATAAATTCAAAAAATTCATTAAATAATTGCTTATTTTTAAAACTGCAAATTTTATAAGATAGTATTTCAATTTTTTTAGTATAATTTAAATCTAACGTTTTTTCGAGAGTGTCATAGCAGACGGAATTTTCCTATATGCTTTGAATTTGGGTTGATGAACAAACGCTGGCAAAGATCGAGGTGCTGCTGCTGTCTCTGCGCTGTCAATTGTTATTCCTGCCTCGTTGCTGCTGTCATCGTTGTTACAATAGTTATGTTGAACACTTTAGAACTGAAAAGTACAAGTTTTTGCTTTTCAATGAGATATTTTCTGTTCTAAACTGTTCTGGATTTATGTTCAATGAGTCTGTTTCGAACAGTTTGGAACACTTTCGAACAGGATTTTCTGCACTTTCTGTTTAGGTAGCACAAGTTAGAACAGATTTGTGAAAAATGTCAAAATCAACTGTTGAAATTTTTTCAACGAAAATTGTTTTTTTATGGGATATGCTTTCTACTTTTCAAGGTATCTATTTTACAAAAATCAAAAAGAACAACATTTTCATACGTCCAAATAACCTCTTTTGCTTGTACCAACTGGTTTTCCTTATAAATGCAAAAAAAAAACCTACTGCACAAAATACCCATAACATACACAACTACACAACTCTTCCCTCCCCGCTTCAAACAAAACAAAAGATGTAATGAAAAACAAGGAAATGAAAGTAGACTGTGAGGTTTCCGTAGGTATTTCTTTTGTTTTTGGCTTTTAGTCACTTCTCCAATTCATTGGAGAACTTGGATGATGAGTAATTGTCGAAATCAGATTCGAATATTGGTAATTTCGAATCTATAAAAAATATTCACTCTTCATCCAAGTTCGAAAGTATTGAATTGTAGAAGTGTAGCAAATAGGTGAACTAAAAATGTGTAAGATCATGAGCGATTATATTCTGAAGAAAGAAAAGAGTTATATTAAACAAAAAACAATTAGAGGCATTTCAAATATTTTTTTTATCCGATCAATTGAAGAAAACATATTCGGCCCTAGCGAGGTATCCGTCGGAGCGGAAAATTCTCCGATTTTATACGAATCGGAGAATATTTGCTTCGAGGCAGTGTTGCCGAAAGTACTCCCATAGGAGTATTGTACTCCTTTCAACACCTCCGTACTCCTGTACTCCTCCTTTTACATTCGTACTCCTATTTTTTTTAAAGACCTAAAATATCTTACACTTGCAGCAAAGTGTAATGTTAACCTTAATAAATTTAATTCACTTCAAATTTAAATCAAATTTGGCAGCATTTTAATCTTCCAAACTGTCGTCAAAAAGGGAATTTCCCTGTTTCTTGTTTGTTTTTGTTTTTCGTTGGCGTGGACATCTACGTTCTATTTACATCTGTCAGTTCGGTATTTATTTTATGGTTACCTTTACCTGAAATTTTGGTTTGGTGGTTTTTTTTTTTTTTTTTTTTGAGCTCCGTAAATTTGTATTATAGTTCAATAAAATGAAAAGGTTTGTTAATTAATGTTTGAAATATTGTAATTCCTGTTAGAAAAATTCAAAGTAAACTTGTATTGTATAGATATTTAGTGAAATTTATTGGATTCCTTGGAGCAGGTAAAGGCAAAAAAAGGCAAATATAACTTAACTATGCATTACGCTATCTGCCACAAGACAGATTTTGTGTGATAGAAAAGATATTTACTTATTTTTGTTTTTAGAATTAATAATTTATTTATTAATGTTTTTTTTTGTAACAGATTTTTTTTTTTAATAAAGTTTGAAGACTCAAAAATGTCTGTACTACTATTTTTTTCAAAATACTCCTCTTTTTTGGCTTCAGTACTACCTTGAAATATTTCTTCCCGGCAACACTGCTTCGAGGTATACTTTCGGACAGCTGTTCGGAACATTTTTCTGACATTATGCAACGCACACCGGCGTTTTGCGTTACAGTGCGATCAATTGCTTATTTGAGTGATTTTTTGACAGCTCATAAATTTATTTTTCCGATATCCTCCGACACAAATAGTTCGCGGAACTTTTTAAAGATTTATTTAAAGTGTTGAAAAATGTAAGAAATTAAAAAAAAAACATGTTAATAAAGTAATTTTGGAGCAACTGCTTGCATTTTTTTATTTTTTAGGGCCCAGGAGCAAACGAAAAAACAACAACCAGGCAAATCGAGCTTTTGGTTAATTTAATGCAAGAGAAACCCGACGCGTCGTCGCATTGTTTAGTATTCTTTTCCGATGAAGGATACCTCGAATGTAATTTGAACCTCCGACAGAGTGTGTATTGCAAACAAATTTTCGCTCCGACGGATACCTCGCTAGGGCAGATTATGTGTATGCCATATCGTAAAAGTTAGTAATGGTAAAAAACCCATTATAAAATGAGAAGTTTTATGAACTTTCAAGGCCGGATTTTTCAAAAACATCGATGGATTTAAAGCCAAAATGTATACACAATTAAAATGTTTGTAATATTTACATTAACTACGGACTTCACACTATGAAATTTCTCGTTTTTGCAAAATTATGGGTGGAGGCCTCTTAATTGTCAAGTAAAATGTTTGGCACGTTAATTGCTCGTGAGAAGGCTTTACTATACTCAGTTGCCTTCTGTTCGAGGAGTTTTATTCTTCCCGTCTCTTTTTTTCTTGTGTTTGTTTATTTTTCATGGATAATGTTGTCTCTTTACTTTAGACTACTAAAATGTTTGCAAAACTTAATGGCCATCGAGAGTAAAAGCTACATTTTAGGATCAGTATCATGATAGCCATTGTTGTTGTAATCCATGTTTTTTAAAGGTCTATATGGAATTATTCTGATAATAAAAAACGGGTACTGACGAAGTGGAGTAAAAGTTCTACTCATTCAGTTTAGTTTCGATTTATGTTGCAAGTTGACACCAATACAGTATTATTTTATATTATTACTCAAATTTTCTTAAATTCTTCATAAATATTTCTATTAAGTAAAATTTCATAAGAAGAATTATGTATTGGTTTTTTCCCAAAAGTTTTTCTTTCAAATTATTATTAATTGTTTAACTGATGTAATTGAATCATTCATTAAATAAACTAAATATAAAAATGAGTTCTATAATTTTGTCTAGGGATTCAAAAGCTACCGATTCGTTTGGATCGTTCACCATACCATGTAAGGGAGAAATACTTGGACCAACACGAAGAGTATAGAAACTACTCGACTATGGCTAAGGCAATGCATGCTGAAAATTTCAACATTCACCAGGTGCTAAAGTTTATTGGTAGTGTGAACCACATGACGTGTAAAAAGTAAGTAAATGCACCTTACCTTTACGACTTTTCTTCGGTTATATATTTGCAATAATATAATAATTCTTAGTGTAATTGATTGTAATTATATTTTTTGTATGTTCAATAATTTTGTTTGTAGTTTTTCCTCCATTCCCCTACTTTTTGTATTACTCACTATTTCAGCTTATCTTAAACGGAGATAGATCTTAACTCTAACTCTGCCTTTAAAAACTGCGCTCAGTCGAAAAAAGATCTGGGCATTCTTGCAACAAACAAAAAATATCTTACGTTCTAACAATTCAACATTGACGTAATAATGTTACGCATTGTTACCATTTTAGAGAAGTGGAATTATTAAAGTTAACAGTAATTGTTAAGAATAGGCAACTATGTTTGGACCATTGATTATAGGACAACCTTGAAAAATACATGAAAAAAAAAAAAAAACAATCCAAATATTTCATACTAAGACTAAATCAATTCTTTAATGGAAAACGTTTTAGAGTATTCAACCCTATCACGAATTTTATCGTAATCAGAAAGTTGTTACAAATCCCCAAAAAAACTATCACAGATTCCATCGTAGTGGAAAATCTCAAAAAAAATGTCATTACGAACGGATTCGGTGATAATTTTTTTCGGGAAAGTCTCCAATTAAGATGGGATTCATGATAAGGCTGATTATTTTAAACTCATATTAAGTGTTTCTTGTTTTTTTTATTCAAATTTAATGACTGTCGTACGCTAAAATATTTTTGTTTAATCTTAAAGGAGAAACAATTATTAGAAATGTATTCTTAACTATTTTAATTTATAACAACTTTAAGCTTGACAAAAATTCATTAAAACTAACTACTTATCATATCAATATCTTACAACTAACTTATTGGCCCCATAGGTTAGGTTAGAAGGGGTGATGATAAAGTAGGCCGTGTAATCTCACTGTTTGTCATAAAATGCTTTTTATTAATTAATGTTATATTTTTTTTCTAATTTACAGTTTCCATCCTCAGGATCTAATACTACGCGGTGATGTTAGCTTTGGAGCTAAGCAACAATTTGAAAATGAGGCTAAAATGGCCGTCCGTTTAGCCAATTTTATCAGTGCATTTCTTCAGGTGAATATTAAAGAGGTACTATTAGAACAAGGTTTAGAGAAATTATCTGCTTTTAGGTATCTGATCCAAATGAAGTTTATTCAGGAAAGCGTGTTGCAGATAAGCCTCTCACAGAAGATCAAATGTTTGGTGAAACTCTAGCTATTGTTTTGGGTGATACAAAAGTTTGGTCAGCCGGCACATACTGGGAACGCAATAAATTTACTAATCGTACATATTTTGCACCGTTCGCTTATAAAAGCCAACTGAATACACGCGATTTCATGGTGGAAGATGTTGCACGTTTAAACAAGACCAATGAACTGTATACCGAAAAAAAATTCTTTAAATTTTTAAAACAGCGCTGGTCAACAAATTTCGATGATCTAGAAACTTTCTATATGAAAATGAAAATCCGTCATAACGAAACCGGTGAATATTTGCAGCAATACGAACACTATCCAAATTTTTATCGTGCGGCTAACATTAATCATGGCTACTGGACTCAACCGTATTTTGATTGTGATGGTCATGTTAAATTGTGGTTGATAACTTATGCGGTGCCATTTTTCGGGTGGGATAGCTTGAAAGTTAAATTGGAATTCAAGTGAGTACATAATAGATATATATGTATTTTAATTCATATAGAGTGCATTTGACGGAATAGACTTATTTAAGACAATATAGCATATATAATGTTATAAACATTGCGACTCAAGTGAAGCTGGTTAATGTGTTGGCTTTCACGTGAGTCTCCAGTCCACAGTGGGACCAATAGCGGATCTTTAGGGTCAACAATTGAAATTATCTACAGTAAGATCTTTAAACAAGTCTGTATCTACAATAAGTCAGATGATTACTGTATATCTAAAACCAAGCTTAAGAGAGGTAAGCTTAAACGATGTGATTTTATGTACATTAGACCGCTTCAAAAAAATTATAATGTCCGATTTGAATGCCACAAGCTTTTTAGTTGAGTTTGGTGAAATAATGAATCTGATTAAAATTTAAGCCTTAAAGATTAATATTTAGAGACGCTCATCGCTACTTTATATTTTCCATACAAATCGTATGGGAACATTTAGGTTTTTTCCTTTTTTATTTTATAACTTTAGAACCGGTTACTATAAGGAAATAATCGACACGTATTTTTAAAAGAAATTGAATGTTATAACAGTTCATTTCTCCTTATTTAATTAATGTACTTCTTCCAAAGTTTTTATATGTCAAAGTGAAATACATGGTTAATTCCACAGTTTTTTGGGTTGCCTAGATAAATAATATTAGCTATAATTTTTAATTATTTACTTGTCAATTCAATGTTGTATGAAAAAAGTTTCCATCAAATTGATTGATATATAAACCTGAAATAACAATAGGAATGTGCCGTTTTTAATTTTATTAAATTTTTTTTTTTTGCTAAATAATTTTTCAGCTTAATGAATTTTTTCAATAGATTTACCAGATTTTTGAATTTGAATTTTTCCAATAGATTTACCAGATTTTTAGATTAGTAAATATTTTACTGCACCCCCATCCGAAATGTCGAGTTTTCCATAACTCTGGCGCATAAATCAGACGGATTTTAACCGATCGCATGGGTTTGCTTTGTGGGGCCATTGTGGTTTGTGGCTTATTCGCATAGAGGCTTGTAACTTACCATCGAAACGCCTTCAAATAAAAGAGTAACTGCCAACTGCGAGATGAAACTTTCTTACTAAGATTTTTCGAAAATATATTATATAAGCCTTTATATATTCTGAACATGCTCTGAATAGTATACTTTATTTTACGCATCATTTTTTTTTGTTAGTGGGGTAAAAAAAAGAGTCCCCAAATGTAAAAATTGTTTTTTCGATTTTTAAGGGAAAGGCGATCGGCCAGGAAAGGGGGAGGATTTCATCTTTTTGGAACTAGTAGGGGTATCGTTTCCACGTATCTTTTAATGCTGAATCGAATAGCCTCACTTAATTTTCGATTGAATCACTTTTTACTAAGGTCTCGATATAATGTCATCAATAAAAAAAACTCCTGATAAAAGTCTGACGCATGGCGTTCTTTACGGAAAATTTTGATTAACATTACATAGTTGCCACTTAACTGGAAAGTCAGGGGAAGTCAGTAAAAGTTGGGGAATTTCAAAAGCGGTCAGGGAAAACATTTCCCTGCAGAGAATGAAATAAATTAAATATTTCGTTGAACTCTTCTCACACTTTTGGGCCAAAAACTATTTGTATTGAGCGAGCTCATTAAATACTGCCATTGGATTTGTGCATAAAAAGAATGGAAAAAAGGTTTATGTTGAATTCCTTTCAACCAAAGATTCGATTCTGTTTAGAAAAAGAAATTTCTAATTAACTTTCCTATTTTATAAAACGTTTCAGAAATATATTTGTATTTTGTCGCTTCAAACTCCCTTCCCCAAAATCATTTCTATTTATCACTTTTCCAAACAAAAACATTTAGTCTGCTATTTCTTCAGGATTTAAAGTCCTTTATCTTAAAGTTACGGTCAATAAAAATGAAATTGTGTGTTGTTACCTACTTCTACCGAAATTATAAACTGAGTAACATGGAAATCAATATACATAAATACTTATGAATATATGAATGTATGTGATTATGTACCTACCTGTAATTGATTTTACTATACCTACCTTACCTTAAAGTTTAATTATAAGAGTATCAAAATCTAAGCCAGCACCCATAGAAGGTCACGATCACGAAGAACAGGTAAAAAAATAGTAACTTTTGATATAACTATGTATATACAATATACCCAACCCATGTATATAGGGCACAATAGATCTCAAGGTCGCAGTGCAATTAATACCCCAAATATTCATTCAACCCAGAGTTGGGAAATAATGATTACTTTTTGTAATTTATTTCAACTTTCATTTCAATTAAAAGTAATTAGTTATAGAAATTTTTCCATTACAATTACACTTAATTGTAATTGAAAAAAACATACATTTCCATTACTTGTAATTGTAATTGAAAAAATTCGATTACAAATTACATGTAATTGAAAATAGTAATGGGTTTTTGCAAGTATTTGAAGGAAAACACTATGTTAATTACATTAAAGGTAATTAATTTCATTGAATGTAATTCATTACAAGTTTTTATTAATTAATAGTAATAATAAAAGTAAATAAAAGGTATTTTAAGAAAAAACTAAACCAATATTCGATTCAGAATAGATTTTAACGGCCTTTAGTCCACAAAAATTGGCGTTTTGTCCTGGTAGTCCCCAATTGAATATTATTTTTTTCTAACAGGGCTTATTCAAATAACGAAATGTAAATTTAAAAACTTGATAAAAACGAATAAAATATATGTTTATTAATGAAAAACAACTATT
Source organism: Epistrophe eligans (assembly GCA_951394125.1). Taxonomy (NCBI): domain Eukaryota; kingdom Metazoa; phylum Arthropoda; class Insecta; order Diptera; family Syrphidae; genus Epistrophe; species Epistrophe eligans. Next base: position 59,535,600 of record OX596028.1, read on the forward strand.
TGTGCAATATCTCGTAAAATGTAATTGAAAAAAAATATACTTTAATTACATTTTTGTGTAATGATTACTGAAAAAGGAACCATTACTGCTTTTTTTATGATTACTTGTGTTTTCAATTACATTGATGTAATTGAATTACATGTAATTTACGATTTTCAATTACATGTAATTAGTAAATTGAAATTCTTCAATTACATTTAAAAGTAATTGAAAAAATGTTTGGAGATTTCAATTACAGGTAATTGTAATTGAAATTTTTTTACATCATTTTTTCCCAACTCTGATTCAACCCATGTATATGCGTAGGTATGTTTTTTTACCTACTCAGAAAGCCAAATAGCTGACCGATTCCTTTCGAACAAAAACAAAAAATACACATTGTTTTCATGGCAGAATGGAAAAAAAATGTAAACAAAAAACGCCGAAAAGATTGTGTTTTTTCTTTCATTATATCCCCCATCTTAATTCTTTATTAAATTAAATTATTTTTTTCGCTTCCCCGCACTCTCATAAATCTAGCATACAGCGTTCCCGTTCTTCTTCTATTATTATGTTTTTCATTTTTCGAATATCTGAGACTCACCAAATTCTAAACGAGAAAGTTTTGCGGTGATGTAGGTGTCGCTACTGTCGCACCTAACCGTGATCGTACTATAGTTTACATATTCAAACCCCTTATTTATTCAATGCACGGACCATTGCTTTAGAACAATTTTATTTTAATATACCCACTTCTGGGATGACCCGTCCGGGGACCAGTTGTCTGGGGACTAGTTTGCCTCTAAGGACTAGTTGGCTGGGATCACCTGCCTTGGTATCAGTGGTTCAGGAATGAGCTTCACCCAACTCCGTATTCTCTTTGCAAAAGAAATCACTTTATACTTAATAGTATTTATTCTTCTAACCAAATACTAATTATGTTATTGTTTTTACAGGGGAGTTGTCGCAGTATCTATGGACATGCTTCAGTTGGATATTAATCAATGCCCTGACTGGTATTATGAACCGAACGCATTTAAAAATTCTGACAAATGTGACAGACAGTCATCTTATGTAAGTGATTACAGGGTTTTTTTTAAAGTTGTGCTTTTTATAAAATTACTTATTTACTTTTCAAACTTAAATATGAGTTAAATAAAAAAAAATTATACTTGCAGTGTGTTCCAATTCTTGGCCGTGGCTATACTCCTGGAGGTTACAAATGTGAATGCCTACAAGGTTACGAGTATCCATTTGAAGATCTAGTCACGTATTATGATGGTCAACTAGTCGAAGGTGAATTCGAAAATATTGTTGCTGATATTCCGAATCGATACGACATGTTTAAGTGTCGTCTTGCTGGTGCGTCTACCATTCATGCAGCTGCATCTTTAATAATATCTCTACTTGGTATCACGCTCATTCTGCTGTTTAAATTTACATAAATCTTTCGGCCTTAAATAGGAAAGATTGAATTTTATATTTAGTAGCACGAAGTACAATAATAATCTCTTTAGAGCCAGTTGTACAAACATGGTTTATTTTCGGATCAAGATTTTACTCAACTGATTCGGATGTGATTGGTTATTTATTCATCGGAGAATCTGCCGAAATAGGCCGGTTAAAACTTGATCCAAGGATGAACCATGTTTGTACAACTGGCCGTAAGTAAACTCATTCCGTCCTTTGAAAAAGAGCAACAAGAGAAAAGCCAAATGGATTCAATATTCAAATAATTACAATAATTTTATTAAACCACAAAATATGTCTGCAAATAAGATCAGTTAGAAGTGCACAAAGAAGACTTTGCAGGTTTCAATTATGTAACGCATAGATTATTTGTGACCTAGCAGAGATTTCGAATTTTATTGGAACCATTATTTTTGAGTTTATTTTGAGACATTGTTATATCATATACATTGTGATGTTCACTGCGTCTTGAAATATCTGATTTCTTATTTCCTTTCTCATGTTTTGCTGGTTTTTACCAGTTTTTTTTATCATAAACATTTTTTATTTTTTAATATTTTTGTATTCTTGTATCATAAAAACTTTGTATGCAAGTATATTTACCGTCCATAGGTTTAAGTAGAGCACTCATATTTTTTTTGACTACAATGTGCCTTTTTAAAATACAAATGTAGAAACCTAAATGAATTTACAAAGTAATATCGTAATTTTTCTAGGTAGATTATGTTTATAAAAATTTTTTAACTATCATAATTTTTATACAAAATTTAGGATATAATAAAATAAACGAAACTGAACTCTTTCAAAAATGTTTCTTTTTTAAATCGAACTAAATATGAGATATAGCTGCAACAAATCTTCAATTTTGTTTGTATCATGACATATAACGGGTGGTTAAAACTGTAAGGGCCGATGTTGAATGTGAACCACACCTAACGTAAAGTTTTTTTTTTGCATTTCATTTGACATTTCTCAATTTCAGACTTACTCAATTTGAACCATTAAAGCCTCTTGACCATTTCAAGCGTCGTCAATGGTCAGAATGGTGGCAAGAAATGGCAACAGTGGATGATCAATTTTCGAAGAAAATCATCTTCCGTGATGAGGCACATTCGCCAATAAGCAGAATTTCCGCATTTGGGCGAATGATAATCCAAGAGTGATTGTCGAAAAACCAATGTACCCACAAAGAGTGACTGTTTGGTGCGGTTTATGGGATGGCAGCATCATCGGGCCGTATTTTTTCCAAAATGAGGCCGGTCAGGTCCGGGGAGAAAAGTTTCTATTGAATTAACCATACAAAAATATGAAAACTAACATTTCTGAAAGATACACAAATATTATGACTGAGTAAGAGTAATTTTTTTTTAACAAAATAACAATGAAGGAATTTGCGGGTAAGCTTTATTTTTGTATCCAAATAATCCTAGTACAGTCAGTACATATTAATTTGTTTTGCTTTAACGTGAATTTTCGGATACTTAGACATTTTTTTTTGGTATTTACGGATAGAACGAGAGCACGCAGTAATTTTTGGGTATGAACAATGGCGGACTAAGGTAGGGGCGGGGGGTTCGCCTCGGGCCCCCGGAAGAAATATATGAGGCTGTGAGTGCAAAAGTGGTGTAACCCACTTTTTTTTATCATATTTTTCATCTTTAATCGATCTTAAATACTATTTAATTTGGGATTCAAACAGAAAAAGTCACATTTTTTTAAAGCTTTGATATTTTAGAATTAAGAATTTTGGCTAATGTATTTTGCTACATAAATGTAAAAATCCCAGACAAATGTATCAATTTTGCAAAAAACTGGGTACTCATAATTTTTGTCATAATGTTTCTTTTCTACATTACGCAAGAAACAAAACTATATTTTCTAAAAATGTATTCATCGAACATATAGGTACATTAGTATATGTATGTTTCAAAAACAACGTCAGCGTCTATAAAGTGATTATGTTACTAATTATTAGGTTTTTAAAGAATTTATATAAAAAGAAAAATATTCAGTTCGGAATATTGTTAATTTTCTGTTTAAATCAAATTTTTATAGTAAATAGTTTTTTAAAAAATTATCCTCAAACTCATAATTTTGAAAAAATTAATTATTTTGTTCAAACTACCTTTTCTCAAAAATTTACCTTAATAAGTAAAATACCTACCTACTAGTTTTGTTTTCAATATTCAATGCTCAATTCAATTTTAAATAAAGTTCTAAGACCGGGAGGCTTACAAGGCTGCTAGTTTGCCTAAAATTTAAAAATAAGACAATCTGGTACATATTAACAACGTATTAAAAAAAGAAAAAGTGCTGGGAGAAATAAAGAGATATCGTAGACATTTGCGTGCAACCGATACGAGTGTGGACGTTGCTGCGAAATGGACAGCCCAATAAAATCTACTGTTCATAATTGATTGGGACTTTAGCGAATTATTGCCTTACACATCACTCATTATCCAATATTTTTTGACCATGTGCGTCTCTGTGGCATCATATGAAAGGAGCTTTTCAAAAATGAAACTTATAAAAATTACCTTTGATCTACTATGACCCAAGAACGTCTAGTCAATCTCTCCGTTTTATCGATTGAGAGAAAAAAGTTTCAAGAGAAATTGATTTCAACGATGTACCTAATTGAGGAGTTCAGCAGAATGAAGGCACGAAATCATTTATTAAATAATTGGAAAAAAACTTCTAACTGTATCTATAATCGATGTTTGTACATATGTATATATATGTTCCTTATAGACTCCAAAACGACGTGGCCGATTTTAATGAAATTTTCAGGCAATCTTCAGATTGGCCCAACTTAAAATCCTGTGAGGTAGCGATCGGATCAACAGAATTTCGTTGTTTGGTTAAAGTAAAGTGCTTCCCATACAACGCCGGGGCTGGGTCGCTTCTATTAAATAAAAGCTTTGGTCAAATTCCTAAACGCAAATTTGCAAAGCAAAACACATGCAAAGCAAATGCAAAAAGCAAGATATTTTTTTACATTTGAACAAATGCATTTTCATTTGCGCAAGAAAACAAAAATCTACTACATTTTGGGACAATCTGCTTTGCAGGGATGTTTACTTTTGCATTTTGAAACTGTCTGCTTAGCATAATTTGCGCCCCATTTAGCATTGCCCGCCCGGGACTCTAACAAGCTTAGTCCGCCATTGGGTATGAATGATACAAAAATTCACAAATATTTTTAAATACATACATATGTAAATATCAACATTTCATATCCAATCCAAATATGAGTGCCGTGGTTACGTTTGTCGGTAATTCTGCATTGAAAATGCGTTTTTTTCGAAATCCCAGATAAAAGATAATAGTAACTTAAAAAAAATATTTAATAAAAGATCTGAGCTCCCTAGACAGAAATATGAGGTTCCAAGACGTCTTGGGTGGGGCCTTCTGTATGACAGGCGAACCCCAAGATGAGCTTGAAACCAACTTATAAATAAATTGGGATAGCATTCAGAAATAAGTTCTCACTAATAGAAGATTCCCTTCTGATAACAAATATGTTGATCCAAGACGTTTTCCATGAGGCCACTTGTCTGCCAGACGCACCCAAAGAATACAAAAAATCGATTTTACAAATAATGTTTGTTCCTAATGATGAATTAGTACCTCGTCATTACCAAAATTTGAGTCCAAGATGTTTTTCATGCCAGTGCAAAAAAATCGATTTTACAAATAATTCTTGTTCCTAATGATGAATTAGTATCTCGTCATCACCAAAATTGGAAAAAAGAAAAAATACTTTCTACGAAATACATGTATGTACAATAATGTCAATTGAAGAAAATTAATTAAACGTAAATTTAAAACAATAAAAAAAGGTTATAATAGAATAGAATTAAAAAATGACGAATAAAAAACAAACGTTGTCTGCATCAAAATTGGTGTTTCTGGTAGGCAGACAAATGGAAAGTCTCACTGTTTCAACCTTTCTCATATTTATTAAATAAAATAGAATTAAAAAAAATAAAACGAGGTATTTATTTAAGTACTAAAGCCGACAACGTCCGATCGGCGATCGTTAATAATCTGCTCTCTTAAAAGTTGGTTACTTCTCATTCCGCCCCCTATCCGCTCCTTTCCCATGTGAATTTTTTTTTTCGTGTCGTGCAAATCAGTGAGTTCTTTATTTAGTGCGAATACTTATGTATGTATATATGATCATGGCGTCAGGGCCGCAAGTGCTTTCGGGCAATCGGTTCGGTTTGTTAGATCAACCGTCCGATCCCACCAAGAGAAAAAAGAAAAAAACTATATTCTCCCCACTAGACAATACTATTAACCTACCTTCAACCATCTTATTCCATTAAAAACAATCCCAAATTTAAAGTTATTTCCCCTGTCGATCGATTCATCCAAGCCTCTTACTTACTTCAGTGGCTTCCTGAAAAAAAAGCTGTTGATGGTACATATAAGCAACTCTTATGAATACATCACGCAGCTCCGTGACGGTAATCAGCTAATTTTAGTGAAATCGCAAAAGATTGCCGATCTTTTCCTTTCCGAAGAAAACCCTTTAAAACCGTTGTCATTGTTTCACTTCACGGGCATCTGAATTAGTCTAAGAGTAGGTACAGTCTATTCTCCCAGTTTAATAAATGTTTCAGAAAATGTAATCATCGCTAAAATGAAAGACCAAGGAGTGACATAAGTGTACAAATTTAAGAAAAATGAAGATAACGTTCAACGTGCCACTGGCCTTGTTATATTCACTTTTAATCGTTTCCAACCCCCAGCAACCGTCAAAGGTGGTTGGTACACTCTTCAAGTCGAATAATACTTCCCCAACCCGATGCGTTGTAAAAATTGTCAGCTATTAGGACACACTTCAAAACGATGCAATCGAAACCCATCATGCGATACCTGCAATCTTCCCCCACACCCCGACGAAAATTGCACACGTACTTCATGTGCTAAATGCGCAGAAGAACACGCTGCCTCTTCCAAGGTTTGCAAACGGTAAACTCAAGCAAAAATGTACAATGTCTAAAGCCAAACAAATATATTCCGAACAAAACCCTCTGTCGACAATAGTTCAGTTCAAGTCATAAGTGACATTCTCCACATAGACGAATACGCAAAAGGCTTTTGAGCACATAGGTATCCATAGGTATAGTTTTAAATAAATTGTTAAAATGGAAAATTGATTCAAAAATGTTCTATTTTATTGAATCTTCCCTCTTACATCGAAAATTCAGAACCAAAGTTAATAATTGCTATTCAAATATCTGTAATCTAGATTTTTAGTGATTTTTATTATAGTATGGGAGGCGACCGTAAAAGTACCTACCTCATCGAGTCAATGGAAAATTAAGCCATTAACGAATAGTAAATGTCACGAAGTTTACAAAACTGCTGGTCGGACAGACATTTTCCGGGCCTTTCGGCGGAAAAATGGTCTATTCCGGTTGCATTTTTTGGTGTTAGGTTATACCATAGAGTCAATGGAAAATTTAAGTACAAGGTAAAAGAGATCAAACACCGAAAACCAGATGCCTGTATTTCTTCTAGTTGTGTTGTTCCTTTAAAAAGCTGCATTTTAGAAATTATTGGGTCTACAGAGATTTTGGGCCCAAATGGAAGGAAATGTCAGCAATTTTAAATTGTAGAATGAAGATATAATCGAAAACTGGTCGTTTAGGGTTAAAATTGCCAATAACTGAAAAAAACGCGAAAATTTCGCGTTTTTTCGATTTTTAACAATGTTGCGTTTGGCGCCCGTGGTCAAAAACTTGGATAATTTACTAAGCCAATATCATAAACAACTCAGAACTACCAAATTTAACGCAAGGCTGTCATCTTTAAGACGGCAAGGCTACTCGACTGTATTTATCAAAGTAGATTTTGGTATTTTTGTTTTTTTAAACTAGAAGAAATACAGGCATCTGGTTTTCGGTGTTTGACTATAAATTGATAAGAGCATTGAACATTAAACACAAAAATATTGCTTAGTAACGTAAATTTTGGAAAAAATTAGTTTAAAAACAAATGTCTGTTTTTGTTTTGTTTTAAATTTTGTGTTAAAAAATAAATTTTTCCAAAACTATTGATTAAAACAACTTTATTTAAAAAGAAAATACAAGAATGGATTTCTGGCTTATGCAAAGCTATCGGATCTTTTTGGAGGTTGTGCCATTACTTATGTATGGTGATTTTTGTATTTCATGTTGTTTTTTTTTTTATAAAATTGCCCCTCCCATCGAAAACGGGGAGAGATAGGCACCCCCACCCATAAATTTTTTTTTCTTTTGACCCAGTCTACAAGCCTTAGAAGTTTGATGCATCTTATGCTAAGGACCCTAAATTTGTTTTAATTATGTTTTTTTGCTACTTGTTATTAAGAAATTATTGCTAATTTTTGAGAAGCTGTGTTTTGGAAACTGTTGGGTCTACAGACACGATTCATAGCTCAAATTAAAGAACATTTAGTGAGTTTGAAATCGTATGAGCAAAGTTTAAATCGAAAACTAGTCCTTTAGGATTAAAATCGCCAATAACTATAAAAAACGCGAAAATATCGCGGTTTTTTCGATTTTTGACCGTGATGCGTTCGGCGCTCGAGGTCAAAAACTTGGTTTCTTCATTAGGCCAACATCATAAACAACTCAGCAAAAAATCAGAACCACCGGATTTGACGCAGGATCTTCCTCCTATGAGATGACAAAGTTACTGTACTATAAAATAAAATTCTTATAATTATTATTACAACCAATAAACTATAATTTTTATAAGTACCTGCTGTCATTTGTTGGTATAAAAACATGTTTTTTTTAAATTGTTATGTATGATTTTTTTATTTATATACAAAAATCTTATTTTTCTATAAAATAAATGATCAAAGACTTTGATGATCAATTTTAGTGGGGTTTTTTGCACTGCAGTTATTATTTTCATTTATTTTACAGTTAAAACTTTCATTTGGTACTAATTTTATTTAAATTTGGCTTAAAAAATGTTGATATTGAGTTAAAAAATATTAAAGATATTTATAACATATTTTTTTTTTAAAGTGGTCGGACGCATGTTTGGCCCATCATAAGTTTGTCCGACCAGTAGATTCTTAAAGTAGACAGTCTAAGCTTTCATTTGATACCCCATTTGTCCATTGACTCGATGAGGTAGGCCGACACCAAAAATACCGTTTTTTGAGTTGGTCGGACAGAGGGTATGGCCCGGATTTTGACTGTCCGACCAAATGATTTGAAATCTACGTTCAAATCTCTTTTACCTTGTACTTAAATTTTCTATTGACTCTATGGTATAACCTAACACCAAAAAATGCAACCGGAAGTGACCATTTTTCCGCCGAAAGGCCCGGAAAATGTCTGTCCGACCAGCAGTTTTGTAAACTTCGTGACATTTACTATTCGTTAATGGCTTAATTTTCCATTGAGTCGATGAGGTAGGTACTTTTACGGTCGGCTCCCGGACGTGAAGTATAAATTTAAGGTTTTTAGTTCCTTTTTTTAAAGTTATTATGTATTGTAATGAATAAAATAAATATTGAAATTATACTGTACATATTTAAGCTTTTTAGTTTTTTATTTAACGATGCCGATTTATCAAAAAAAAATATTAAGAATTTTTCTTTGGTAGGTTTTTCTTTGAGTTGGTAGGTTTTTTTAGAATGTTTGGTAGGAATTTTTTTCAGAGAGTGGCAACCGTGAGTATAAAAGTTCTTTTGACTCCAATTGAAGAAGACACTATAGCTAAGTACAGACCATTGTCAGATCTTATAATATTGTCAGATCTGTCAGTGAAAAAACTGTCCCAAATGTCTTACAATCGTCTGAACACACAATTTTGTCTGACAATATTGTCAGAAACGTCATTGTCAGATCATTGTCAGACGACAATCTGACAAAAAATTGTCAGGTATCTTACAATCGTCTGAACACACAATTTTATCATTGTCAGACGATTAGGACATTGTCAGACTCATTGGTCATTGTCATATGTTTTCATTGAAAACATCTTACAATTGCTGACAATTTCTTCATTGTTCGAAATGTCAGTGAAAGATAAGAGATAAAAAAAAACATTTGTGTTGGAAATTTTTAGTTTTTGCACAACTGAATAAATAAACTCAAAAAGAAAATATCTAGATTGCTTTATAAATATTTTCTTTTTGAGTTTATTTATTCAGTTCACTTCAATTACATTTTATATCAATTCTTTGTGTTGTGTAGTTTTATTCGGAATAAATTAAGTGCTCAGCTCATGCTCGGCCGCCATTTGTCTTTTATTAATTCTTTTTTGCATGTTGTTGATTTTTTGTCGCATTTCTGAATAAATGCGGTCGGAAATATTACATATTATATTAAAAGGAGAGAAGAAAAAGAGTCTTTATTTAATGCAGATGAAATCGATAAGAATGCTGCAGAACATCCGCCAAGTAATGATGCCTCCCCCCAAAAGATGTAAACAATCAAAACAATTTTGTATAAATCTGCCAACCGTTTGAACAGAAAATTTTCAAGCTGACAATTTTTTTCAGATATATATTATTGTCCGAAAATTGTCAGACAAGAGCTGACAATCAAATTGTCAGACTTTTGGATGAAATCTACCAACCGTGTGAACGGACAATTTTTCATTGTAAGAAATATGTCAATTGTCAGCTAATTGTCAGCTATTGTCAGACCATTGACAGTTCTGACAATATTGTAAGATCTGACAATCGTCTGCACTTAGCTTAACAATTGTTCAAATGTATGGATACGCTATCCAGTGTATTATAGAGATCAGTAACTTGTATATGTACTGTACAGTACATATGTTTGAAAGCGGCTAACAAAGTCACGTCGAAGGTCTATAATAGGGATCGAATTGCCTCATTAAAAGTAAAGAAAGAAAGAAAGAAATGGGTAGGAAGCGCTACCCTAATAGGTAGATGTATATTTCTTCTCCACAAAAACACACTGCCAAGTGAATGAAAAAATTCTTTCAATAAATCAATAAACATGCATTTCTTAATTCATATATTTTACTATATTTGCAAACAACACAAAAAACAATAATGAGAATAAATAAGAAATACAAAAATATTAAAAAAACTATAAAGAATCCAATCGGCGGCGCAGCTGAATTCTTTTTTTTATTTGTCACGAACAGCTGAGATTTGTATGTCAGTTAACGTAATAGATTTCCCCGTTTTGGTACTTTATTTGACATTAGCCCTGTATAACTATATGGATGAGGAAATTGTCAAAGTTAGGCAGTGGTCTGAAGTTAGACAACGTTTATAAATAAGACCATTAATGTATAAAATAATCCATATTTTAAAAATTAAATTTTCTTAGCGAAACAGACTAACTACCTACCTACTACCTAGAATAAACTAACTTCTTTATCATTGGGATTTAGTGATTGTTTGAAGCTGAACTTTTATGTTACGTATACCTATTTGCAATATATCAGCATCATTAATTTATAAATACCTAATCGGAATTCGTTGAAAAATTAATATACCTACTAGTTTGCGAATCTGTTTAAAAACAATATTTTTCTGTGAAGTGCTGGTTTTCTGATGTGAAATTGAAACGGAAAAAAGAAATAGCTTTTGTGAAAAAAGGGAATTTTCCTTTTGGTTGATTTTGGACTTGTTTAAAAATTCCCTTTAGAAGGAAAACTTTTAAATAAAAACAAAGCCTATAATTTCATAAATGCATCCCCCATTTCCGTAATCTGACACAGGCGCACTTAAAAAAGTTCAAAAAGCCTTGTTATGTTTCTCAACCGATTACTTGTAGGGAAAGTCAAGAGCCAGTATTCTTCTGAAACTCTCAATAAATGGTTAGAAAACTTAGTAATTGCCCGCGATTTGTTTACCAATCAATAATAATAATTTATTGAAAGCCTTTAATTACCTCTTAAAAACTTAAATTTACTCAACTCCAACTCATTGAATTGAAATCAAAAAATGTTTACTTCTAGTGTTCCAATTATGTGCTGTGTATTTGATATGATAATGTATAAAAGTTAATTTCATGAAAAAAAGAAAGATACAAGTGATTCTTTGGAAATATAAATTAAATGGTTAACAATATTATATAGGTATGTTCTTTGCAATAAAAAAGAATAAAATATTAAGAGGAAAGAAATTTTGTAAGTTACCTATTTAGTTGAAAAAGAAAACCTCATACTTAGGAAAACTCATTTCCGATTATGTATTTTGAAAATATATTGTAGGTATGTTTTTATATATAGAAACATCAAATAGTAACATACATTCATAGGTACAAGAATGTATTTATTTAAATTCAAACGAGTAACATACATTCGTAGGTACAAGTATGTATTTATTTAAATTCAAACAAGGAGGAACAGAGTTAAATACGGAAGTCCAGCGGCTATACCAGAAAAAACTATAGCTGTAAGATATATCTACCTTCTGTGTTGCTAAAGCCCTCCAAATACAGAATTGTGTTTTTTGATAAAAAGTAGGTACCAACATAGGTAAGCTTGTTCAATTTACATTTAGTAATGGAAAACAATAGGCGAAACGCATGAGTTTGAATGCTTATTTCTACGCGTGCTGGGCCGCTTATGAAATAAATTGAATATACCTACATTATGTATATGTACATTGTACAATAGGGTGTGTATATTTTTATTAATTTTTTTTTAATCTGAAACCCTTTAAATCAAAAGTTTGTTTTGTCCGAGGTCACTGACTCGTACCTCTGAGGTGACTCTTAGTTGAACGAGAAGTGTTTACATACGAGAAAAGTGCTAACTTGACATGCAAATACATAAGTGTGCATACATTATAAATGTATTCTAACAGTCGTATTTATAAACCCATTCCAAAGTATGTCTAACTTTGGATAGCTGTCCAAGTCCAAAACCTTATTTATAATCATGTTCCATCGAGTGTCTAACTTAGACACTGAAATTGGTTGTCCAAATTCCATTACAGGAATGTGAGTGAGTGTATGAGAACATTTGTAGGCCACTGTTGGAATGCGTTTATAAATAAGGAGGTGTCTAACTATTTAGACAATGGCTAGCTGGACAACTGTCCAAGATTGTTCTAAGGAAATCTAATAAATACGACTGTAATAGTTCAGTCTTAAACACATTTGACTCCGAAAAAATCGCCAGAAAGCTGTATTTTGGTATATAGCCTCCCCATGGTATTCTTAAGAAACTGTAAAAAGTACCCATCGATATGAGCGCCGCTAACAATTTTGCGGGGGGTCAAAGGCCCCTGGAATGGAAAGGAGATCCGGGCGATGGGAAGGATTGTGTTTTTTTTTTGTCTTTTAATCAATAAATGATAAAACTGTTTTTTTGTAATATGTAATGTATAATTTTAATTTAATTTATGTAGCTGTGTAATTATGCAGAAATGTATGTTTTTAATTAAAGTATAACTGTATGTAACAAACTGCATTAAAGGTGATTATTTAGGATAAGGCAAAAGGAAAAAAAATGAACATTACTGTGCAAGGTCTGAATAACAAGTGTGAAGTGATATGTAGGTAATACTAAATAGATAGATAAATTGTTTAAGAGAATTGAGTGACATTTATGTATAAATTATGTATGAGAGAATAACTGATGTTTCCAAAAAATATGAATATGAGCATAAAATATAATAAGTATAGGGTGTTGTTCGCTGAGTTTGGCTGTAGGCTATGGTTCCAAAACATCCAGCCCCACTGAAAGATTAGGGTCTTTCAGAAAAAGTGAATCGGGACACCTTTATAATTGGTCGATCAAATTCTCCAAACTTGGTTTTGATGGTCACAACTCTGACTTTTCCATCTTCTCCAGGGTGTGTTTGAGTTATCCTTCAGAGGATCCACTTGGATGGGGGTAAATTGGGCTCCGTCATTAAGACAAAATCATCAACTCGAAGTTTAGGTTTAGGTACCTGCCACTTGCGTCGCTGATGCGGTGTGTTAAATATTCGCGATGCCAGCGACTCCAAAAATCTTCTAGCATTACCTGTAAGAGAGACCAATTAGTGGTTATCGAAACCATAGTATTGTGATGGTTCCAGAGCAGAGCATAGATTTCATCCAAAAGACGTTTGGCACCACCAAAATTGGTGCCCTTGTCACTCTAGATTTCATAAGGCTTACAACGGCGCGGCATGCGAATAAGCGATCCAATGCGTTAAAAAAGGCGATTGACGACAAGTCTCCCACAAGCTCGATGTGAATAGCCTTGCTGACAAATCACACAAAAAGTGCTATGTACGCCTTAACAAATTTAGGGTTTCTTCCTCGACTTAAACGCAATGAAATGGCACCTGCGTAGTCACAACCCACTTTACTAAAGGGCCTCGAATACCGAATACGCTCAATAGGAATATTTCCCATAACTTGCTTCGTTGTAGTCACACGCTCGCGAAAATATTTAAGGCAATCATGAACAATTTTACGCGCGAGGTTCCGTCCTCCAAGAACATAGAATTGTTGTTAAGTTAAGGCAAACAAAAGCGACACACGAGGGTGTAAATGATTTTTTATGAAGATAATCAGATAGTAGGTTTGATATCGAATGCGATAGGATGTTTTTCCGAGTACGAAAGTTCCGAGTTTTCTAAGCGGCCACCGACACGAAGCACACCAACCGAATCAATGAAAAGGCTCAAAGAAAGGAGTCTATTTTTAGAAGGTAAATATATATAAAACGAATTGCAAATGCAACAACGCGCACTAATCGAGTCCAATCAGGAGCATTTTTAATTAAATTTTCTACAAAACTACATGAAGAGATATTTGATGCGAATACCTTTCTGGAGATACCATCTGTCTTGGAATAGACAGTAATTCGAGCAGAGGAAGTTTATCTCTGATGAAAGTCCACTGAAGAGCCAAGTCCTCTGGTACATCTTCATCCCAGTTCAGCTTCCGTCGTCAGAGCTCTTGGAATTGAACCTTAACCCCAACGATTACCGGCGCGAGAAAGCCTAACGGATGGAACATGGAACAATCACGATGCGTCCGAAAGTATACGACCGACCGACGTTTCGTACAAGCAGTGCTATCACTCATCTTTTCCTTATATGAGAAGCAATCTCTTTACGGACACCACCGCAGTCCAAGAATTTAGACTGAGGTAGGATTCTCAAAATGGACGGGAGAGAGTTCACGTTGATCTTCGGGCAAGTTTATCAGAAGAGGATGACAATTAGACGTCCATTTTCTAAGGTTAAATCCTGCTGAACTCAATAAATTTACCAATTCTGATTGAAGAGCGAAGAGATCCTCGATACTATTAGTGCCTGTAACAACGTCGTCCACATAGAAAGCGACAGGATAGTTTCGTCGTTAGCGAAGACAAATCGAAAATATATCGCGCTGTATAGTGGGTCCTACGAGAAGAGAATCATTTAAAGAAATGCAATCATTTGATCTAGCCGATGCGTCGAAGACGACTCTGATTTTCGTTGCTGTGCTATCCCCTTTAAAATAGCATGGTGAGGAAGATAGCAAGTATTTTTCGATGTTGCTACTTCATTATCTGGAACCTCTTCCATATATCCTAGAGGTAGGTATTCATTAATGAAATTAGAGTACCTACTGCGATTTCAACTCTTTGTTATCATTATACCTACTCTCAATCGAGTGAAATCGACTAATCGCAATTCCAAGAGAATTACCGAATTCAAGTTTGTTTGGAGGTTTAAACGGAAGAAAAACTTCATACCTGCCATCTGCACGACGATTTTGGTTTTTAACGAAGATTTTCCCAGCCAATTTTTCCTACAATGATAATGGAACTTCACTTGAGACTTCCTTAAGTCTCCAAAAACGTTCCAGGTTAAATTCCTGATTATAATCAATACTGGTGCAAAACGAAGTCACTTTCAAACTATCATCAAATGATTTCAAAGTTCCTCAAGCTAAAACACAACCAAATATGGTAGGAATTGAAACCAAATTTGAATTTGGAACTTACTTTGACGCTCCCTTAATCATACTAAAGAATTTATCAGCACCTGTCAAAATTTCAATAGGACTTGGCAAAAATTAGGTTGGATCTGCAAGCTCAATTGAAACGAAGTTTTGAGGAAGATGAGTCAAAGAAAAGGCAGGTAGGTTAGACGTAACTTTAGGCAACACGAAACAGTCAACATTTATAGATTCAGCGCTATATTGGGAAAGTAGATTTAACGAAACTAAACCATTAGTAACGCCTACAGATGAAGCACCTATTCCAGTGATTGAGATGCAAGAACGCTTACGAATAAGTCTTAAACGACGAACTGTATCTTCAGTTATTAATGACACTTGGAATCCTGAATCGAGGAGAATACGAACGTCTTGATAGTTTCTAGATCTATCCATAATCTTCGCAATAGCGGTAGGTAGAATCGAAGAAACACGATGCGAATGCTCCACCGAATGATTGACAATGACAGGATGTTCAAAATTTTGATTCGATGTAGCAGGGTTTTGAATTGAAGTATTGATAGAAGTTAGAGCCGACGACGGCGACGATGATGAAGTAGATTGATTTTCAGATGAATGCACCAAAATATGGTGCCTAGAATTGCAAACACTGCAACGAGTATTCGAGCGACATCTACTAGACGAATGGCCTTGCCTACGACAATTAAAACAAAACGATAAGTTTTTGGTAAGCATCGAATGCTTTGAACTCGGAACATTGTGAAAGGATGTAGTCCTTTTTACATTTATCACAGACTGAACGATTTTCAACTACATGCGCACGAACTGTTGACTTAGAAGCCTTTACAGCACGACTTTGACTGACGTCTGACACGCGTTATAGGTTGACATGATTCCAAACACAGACAACGAACTAAGAAATCCAAAAAATTATCTAAAGTGTAACTGTTCCTAGAACCTGCTTCTGCAGCCCATGCTTTTTTGGTATCGAAATCCAATTTTTCATGCAAAATGTGAATAAGCCAAGGATCCCTACTGTTACTGTCAAGTGCGTTCAGACCTCTTACAACTTCATACGTCCGCCCCATCAGCAATCTTGTTGAATGTTCCAACATTTCCACTCGAACAGTTTGGAATGAAAGAAACGAAAAAATTAATGATTTTACGATTAAATGTCTTTGGTCATATCAAGTAAGTTACCTGCACGCTGCAACTCCAGATCCAAAAATGGTAATCTTCCGTTATGTTCTGGTTCGCACGTAAAATGTATGGATTTAAATTCTCTATTTAAAACATTTAAAGTCTCAAGAACTTTTTCCGTTTTAACAATTGCACAAACGTCATCCACATAACGTACCCAGAACTAACCAAATAAGTCGGCTTTAGCTTATCACTCTATAGTCGATAGACACGAAGTTGTAAGCACGAATAAAGAAAACATGAAGCTTTTAAAGCAAGTGAACGATGCTCGTAGACTTGATGCGTATAAAGCTTATTATATACAGAAAGACAAAAATGCACTGAATTTAGATAACGGCAACATTGATTATAATTTGTTCAGTAGTATACATCAGTAGCAGTCGTTGCTCTTATCATTTATGTATATACGTTTATGTTGTGTTGTAAAATTTGCAAGCAGTTATGACGTCAAATCAAAACAAAAGCTGACTTCCCACTGCAGTCGTGAATGCTGATGATGTGACGCTGGTCGTCTCGAAATAAGCTTTCAATTATTTATTTTTAATTTGTTGTTGTTTTCGCGTCAAAATTAATAATTGAAACCGACTCGTTGTGTGATCATTAAAGTGTTATAATTTTTATTTTGATTTCTAATAATTATTCACGGATCACACGCCGTTCAACATAATGAATAATCTTTATTCAAACTGTGTATCTTTTTTTAACTTTAAAAAAACTCCATTAGCCCCCCTTTTTGAAAAATCAAAAATCCAAAAGATATTCCAGGTCTTTGCCTTAAGTATAGTAAAATTTCATATAAAAATATAAATATTTAAAGGTTTAACATAACAAAAACGAATATAGCACTTTTTTTTCTCCCCAGAGCTCCCATTTCAAAATTTTAAAAATTAAACACTTGTTTCAGATTTTGTTAGCCCTATATCTAATCGACATTTAAATCATGTTTCTTTAAAATAAATTTTTAATACACATATTTTCAAAAAAAAACACTTTTTTGTAGCATAAGTGCTCAAATTCCTTTGAATATTCAAGTCGAATATCATGTTTGGTTTCAAACTTATACATAATGGGCAGTAGAAAATTTAAAAGTTGAACTGTTTGGAGTCCCATTACACCAGGGAAAACAGCATTAAGCTATATTTCCCAAGTGACTGGAGCGTTAAACTGCTTTGGAGAAAGTACAACAATAAAGCCGACAAAAGTCTTAAGGTATCACTTTTTATGGAAAATTTTTCGACGAGACTTCAACCTTAGCTTTAACACACCTGCGACGGATGCTTGTTCGGAGTGCATTAGATTAAAGTCTCTTATTAAGTGTTCAGGAAACGAAAAAGTGTTCACAATGGCAAAATATGCGTTGCATAAAAAGAAAACTAAGGCTTTTTATGAAATGCTTCAAAAACCCTCTGAAGAAATCTTCAGGTTTTCATTTGATTACTAAAAAAATCTGGTTTTACCAAAAGTTCCTTATGAAGATGCCTATTATTCTAGGCAGCTCTATCAGTACAATCTGACAATTTGTGAAGGGATCTCAAAAAACAAACAAACATCCGACACTGTTAAAATTTTTACTTAGTCTGAAGATCAGCTACTATTACTACTTAAAAGGCCTGAATCTCGAAAGCTGTTTTAAAATTCAGATGTTTTCGGATGGCTGCCCTGATGGGCAGAACAAAAATATAACTGTTATTGGGATGTTGGCCTAATGGCTTCCTGAGCCTTCGCCCCCAAAAATAGAATCCATCGAATTCGTTTTTCTAAGAAAAATGGACACAATTATTCAGCCAGAAGAACACAAAAAAAATATTTTCTAAATATGGACAAGTTAAGACCGTTGGAGAAGAAGTGCCCATCTTGAACCTTAAATCTTTGGTTGCCAGAAATGTTAAAGCACCTGGTCAACTGCAATTTTCTTTTACCTCCTCAAAACGCATCATGCTTTTAAAGCAAAATAAAAATATCGTGGTCAAAGGAGAAGTAAATTATAAAGTTGATTCAGACAGTTTTAAATCCATCACTAAAATAGGAAAAAGCATAAGACTAATCACACCAGATTTTCTTGACAATAAGGTCCCAGTTAAAGACGAAAAGCTTAAAGACGTTGAAAAATTATTGGTGAAACATTTTGAAAATGAGTGGAAGGAAATGAATAATCTTTTTTATTACAAAAATGTAATTTTTGCTCCTCAACAACAACTACAAAAATTTCAAAACGATGAAGAGGGAATTCCACCAGAAGAACAAGATGTGTTCACAATTTAATAAATTGAATAATTAAATTTATGAATTATTATATATTTCTTCAAAACTAAAGGCAATATAATTATTTTTTTTTTGGCAATAAACAATAAAAGGTATTATTTTGTATCATAAGGAAAGTGTTTTCATTGATTTCAAAAGTGAACATTTTTAAGAATGTTGGTACCTAACAAAACTCTTCATACCCAACTTTTTGAATATTTGTTGGTTTCAAAACTAATCATCTCCAAGCATTTGCAGCAAACTCATCATATCCAAATGAAATCTTTAAATAACTTCTAAAATGAGCATTAAATATATTTTTCCTTTTAATCACAGCATACAGATTGACAAATCTTTAAAGAGAAACAATACAGTATTATTTTTTTTCCTTTTTTCACAAAACGAGTTTTTTGGATTTGGCGAGTTTTGGTTCTCACCTACTCAATTTTAGTATGCAAAATTTCATTAAAATTCTCTCCGCCCCCTTTTTCCAAAACTTCAAAATAATATTTGTTCCAAGTGCAGAATCACTCAAATCCAATTGTTCCAAGGAATCATGCAAAAATATTGAAAATTGCACATTTTAAGATTTAAAAAGAAATATCTTATTATACCTTCGAACAAGGAATTTCCTCAGTCAAGTACTTTTATAAGGGTCCCATGAAGGTCTTGTCAAGCTGCTGTATTTTATGGCTCGAATATGGAGGAAAGAATGTGCACATGATTTGTTCAGGCAAGATCCACAAGCTCTGTATTCCTGGTGTGGCTTGCATGCCCATTCATTATAAGCCGCACCGGTGATCATGAGGATGGTTTGACTGATTAAAAAAATTGTTTGAACGACTTTGTAATAAGTTAATTAATAAGTTTTCATTAATTGGGGGTTGTCTCTCTTCTTCGGAAAGATAAACATAGGAGGAACAAATGAACCTGCTGCACTCATGCACAATATTGTAGTTATCAAAGAACTCTTTCAACTGAAAACTTGTTTTCGACCTTTCAACGCATTTGGAAATTTTCGATGAAAGAACAGAAATGCTCGTTTCATCCATATATTGACGCTGATTACACGAGTTTTTTTTTCGTTCGTTTCGTTTTTCGTCTTTTTGACAGGCACGTATCGTCGTGATTACATGGTTCTTTTTTACATTTGTAAGGACTCTTTCGTTATTGGAAAATAAACAGAATTAATAATTAAAAATGTTTTTTATTCAGTTCTTATTCATACGTACAGCTTATTTAAGTGTGAAAATTGTTTTACAGCTCGAAATTAAAAGTTTACAAGTTCTTCGCCAATGCTCTGATTTTAGGGATGAGCGATTAAATTTTTCGATTTTAAAATCGGTGAGAAAATTTATCGAGGCTGAAACATCGATGTTTTTCAAAATCGATGCATTTCTTTCTCTTCTATTTTGATAGCCAAATACGTTATAATATGTAAATTTACATCAAAACGTGGTTTTGATTTAGGGCCGTTTGTTTATAGTAGGTTAAATCTGTAATAAAGGTTCTGACTCTGGTTCTGATGATTAAAACTTTAAATTAAGGATTCATTTAATCGATTTTCTCCTCTAAGAAATCCCATTAAAATGATCTGTGCCATACGTTCTGTAACTCACATCGATAAAATTAGTCGAAAAATGATTTAAATTGAAACACATTATGAGTTTTAATTTATTTTTCAACTTTTCTCCACCTGTTTATACTCTGTTTAACCTCTATCTCAATGGCCACTGTATAGTGCAAAGAGCGTAGAAATCAACGGACGGTATGGTAAAACTACTTTTTTAGACTTCTTCATGTTTACACGAAACCAATACTTGCCCTATAGAACATGTAAAAAGAAACAAAAATTTCCACACTACACATTGTTTTATCAAGTACATTTTTAAATTTACGTGGTGTGAACATTTTATCGGGATTAAATCTTAAATGACCACATTCTTAATTTTAAAAACGAAAATTGTACACAAAGAGAACTACTTTTTATAAAATGTATACAGCAGAAATGAGAAAGGAAAGTAGATATTAACATGATTTGGAATACCTTATTTGTAACTAGTTATTACCCACTCCCTTTGCTGAGACCCCGCAAAACCCCTTGTAATATGAAAAGTATTCATGTTTCTTTCCCATGAAATAATCGATTTCCAAAATCCTTCCAGCCGTGTAATCAACGTCATTATTTGGAGCGGAATGGTACCTCTTCATAAGCAATTCCAGGTTGTAAAAAAAAATGTCGACGTTTTCCTTCGAAAATCCGGAAGCGTGCGCTAAGGATGTTCCAGTCGGCTGACGGAACCACAACGATCGTCGTAATAACGAAAGTAAAGAAAACAAAATGCCCGAATATCTTCCACACCCATCGCGCACACTCATACCACGAAAGACTGAGGCTAAACCGGTTTGAACGAACGTGTTCGCAATGAAAATGTTTTTATTTCGCTGTGGGTTTTGGTTTGGGAAATACAGTGGTATGGTAGGCCATATTATCCACGTGGGCCACACGCCACGTTTGCCGCACTTACTCTAATGCCGTTCTGAGGGAATGACAGACATCCAATGGGATTTTTTTGGTATTTTGTTTATTAAATTAAAAAAAAGAAGAAAATAATGTTTTCACGGAAAGAAATTTACCGAGATTTCTGTTGTTTCTCTTTCGAACCGTCGTCGATATGCTGTTTATGTGGTATGTGCATAAGTACATGTAGGTAGAATCGAGATAAAATAATATGAAGGTGGAGTTTAAAGTATTCGCAAAAGAACAATGAATCGTCGGGAAATACGTTGTGATATACCTACACGTATTTTGCTATTGCAATGAATCTATAATAACGAAGCAATTCTATGTAGTACATACCTATTTCAAATAAAATATTTTTTTTATAAAATAATTTTTACAAGCTCAAATAACAAATGCTTAATGTTTTGTTTTAGATACAAAAAATAATAAAAAAGGACTCTAACAACAGGACATCTTCTTTATTGAAATATGATAAGAAGAACAGAACGATAGTAATGACACGAGACGGGGAAATACCCGCCATTTTTAACCCAAAAAGGGTTAGAGCTCCATCTGTGGTTGTTACGGGTGATTCACCAAATGGCCCCTATGGTGGTTTCACTAACATTCTCAACACCAGCAATCCTCAGATCGCTCATCAAGACTCAGTTTCGTCAAGTCAGCAAGATCCAAGTGAATCAACAATTCAACACCATCAGATATCTCATGAAATACGAGATCACTGCAGGGGTTACGGAAGTAGTGGAGGGATTGATGCAGAAACGCCCATCACAGATTTACCACGCACAACCGTCGTGCATTTTAAGAGATTAAGAGCCTGTAAAGAAAGATGCTGCTCCGAACTTGCACAAAAGGTTTGTATGATTATAATTATAAGATAAGTATGATTATATCTAACGGATTAGATATTGAATATATAATCATTGTACTACATTGGCAACACAATATTTTTTCCCATTATTATGTAAAGCTTTTTCATATTTTGTATAATGTTTTGAATTAGTTTTTTGTTAAGTTGCTTAATAAAATCTTGTTGGACTGGGCGAGTTCCGAGTTTTTATTCTTTTTCTCCAACAAATGTAATGAGCCCAGACGGCCAGACCCACGTTTTAATTATACGAGTATTAGGTACCTTTTTACTAATTCAGTTTTAATTTAAAACACGCAAATAAATTAATATAACTCCTGTGCGATAAATTTTAAGTTAATTTGGCGCGAAATGAGTTCGTTGTATCTGATCGACGAATTGTCTAACAATAACTTCGATTGCTGGAAGATTCAAATGAGGTCAGTCCTCATACATCCCTCACGACGCACACTGGCCGATTTAGTACAACCCTAGGTGGACAAAAATGAAAAAAAATATTTTATTTGTATGGAAATACCGTTTAGCTGAGAGATAAAAAGCCACACAATAACTATCAACAACAAAAAATCTCAAATTTTCAATTCTTACATGTGGCAGCTCCGCAAAGTCACCACACGAACTCATTCTCGATTTTGTCAGTCGAAGGTTAACAAGAGTTTATAAGGTGTTTTTGTGAGTTGAAAGTAATATTTAATACAAAAAAGTACAAAAGTCAGAGAATTACAATGGTAACTATTGTTATTTACAACGCGTTATGGTTTTTTGAAGAATTAAATTTACTTACAATAAAAGTTTTTAACGCGGGGTTTTATGTTGGCAACATAGGAAACTTTTGTCTTTCTTGGAGGATAAAATAAGTGCCGCAGCAGTTATTTTTAAGTATTTTTAAGTTCCATTATTAAAATTCAATTGATTAGAAAATTTAAATCCCGAAACCAACCGCAAAATCCTTTTGCCTTTTTTTAAATGCATCAATACGCCCTTTTCAGGGCAAACATTTATTTATTGATAGATTTGTTTTCCTTTTTATGAAATGAATAAATCCCTTTCATACATCTGTCAGAAGATATTTTAGAAGCCCTTCAAAAAGATTATAAAACTTTTAGGACAGGAAAATGTCTCGCGTTGCTACAAATACTGATTGGCATCACAATTTGCTGATTTCCTCTGATCTTCAAATGAAGGATTCGCGCTAACTTCCAAAACGAAACAGCAAAATTCAATCACTTGAGGTATTGGAAATGATGCTTGAATTTTTAGCAAATAAATTATACTTTTGAATTAAGTCCAGCTAACGACCCTCAAATCAACCAGTGTGCGGCGGATAAATTGATAAAAATGGATGTAAAGCTTCAGGATGAGTTACTCGCGATCGCGATCATTTTGTTATCTAAACTTCCAAAAAGCTTTGAAAATTTTGTTGCTGCAATTGAATCTAGAGGTTCGTTGGTTGCCTGTTATCAGCGTACTGAAGACAAAACTTTTAGAAGAAGAGAAGCGAAGAGATGAATGGGTTTGCATTTCTAATAAGAAATCAGCAAAAGTAACATGGTCCAACCAACAACCGTTGAGTCAGTGGCGAATAAAAGGGGGGGGGGTCAAGGTGATCAATCCCCCCATGGGTATCTTCAGGTTAACGATAAGTTACCTAATCACAAAAGGAATGGAAATAAATTACACATCATAATAACAAAGCGTACATACAAGTAGCATGTTGACTTACTTGAACTCTGAAGTCATTGTCTTTTTTCTACATGTCCGAAAAGTACGAGTATTTCAACGATATGTGGAAAGAAGTGCTTAGAACGAATATGAGACCTAAATTGGATTTTCTCCGTAATTCTAGCTTTTTGCGAGAAAGAGCAAATACCATAAATGCATCCCTTTACTTGCTAAAAGAAAGTTTATTCTGGAAAACTCAAGAAAAAAATTTTCCGAACGTCAATATGTTGCACAAGTTCAATGTTCAAGATTGAATAAATGCATTTTTTTCGACTCCGGCTAAAACATTTAAGTCTCGTGTGTTGACTAGTCATCCTAAATTAATTTTTGCGAGAATTACAAATTTTGAAAATAAGAAATCGTTTTAATCAGAAAAATCAGAATCAGAAAAACAAAATCGATTTCCAATTTATAAATTCTGTTCCCCGCATATACATTATAATATACATGATGTCAACTTCAAGCCGCTTTCGCAAGAAGAACACTCCAATTCTAACCCAACATGTAAAAGATCCAAAACTGAATGCGCCTAAAACAAAACCCAAAAAGGCACTCGATGCAAAACCAGAAGACTCCACCGAACTGAACAAATTCCCTTCTGCACCGACTGATCATGTAAGACAAACATTTAGCTCACCTTGCCTCCGCACTCCGCCTAGATCAAATACCTCGTCAAACAAACAACAATCCCATGCCCACACATGTCTTCCCATGAAAAGCTTAAGCGAGTCCATTGCCGCTACCCTCAAGGGAGACATGGATAAAATCCGCAATGAAATATTACTTAAGGTGCACGATTTGAACACTAAACTTACTGAAAATATTGAGCGAATCAACATAGCAATCTCCGATTTGTCTAAACGGACCGATGAAATGGAACAAAAAGTAAACCTTGAAAGTGATTGAAAAGGAAGAATTCCTAACTGATGTCGTTGTCTTTTGGTATACCGCAAATTTCTAATGACAAACTAATATGAAACTGTGAAACCACCGAGATAACACCACCTGTACTGAAGAATATTTTCTGCACTAAATACCGAAATAACAAAGACGAACCACCTATAATCTTGATGTTCGGAAGCGTATGTGAAAGATATGTTTTGCTAAAAGCACTCGCCGAATAACGAAAAAAGACTAAGTGCCCTTTCACTTTACATGACATTGGTCTTGATTCCAGCAACCATAATTGTCACCCCAGTATTGGAGTGATCTAAACGACAAAAACCTAGTTTGGAGGAAACGACGTTTGAAGTTTGAATTCGAATATCAGAAAAACCTTCAGTAATTATGCCATTACATTTTTTTTTAATAGTTGCTATTGGGTTCTACTTATATTTAATTTTTGTTTCGATCGGTTCATTCGTTTTTTTTTTTTTAAATAACAAATTAAAAAAAGAATTGCATATTATGTGGCATAACTTTATTTCTCAAATAAGGCGAATTTGTTGGTATTAGGTAATTTTTTACCAAATTATGAGGCATTTAAATACGGAACAAGATTGTATTTTTTCGACGTGTATAGATACGGTGACCATTTTTTCAGATGCAAAAAAGAGGACAATTTTTAATTAACTTACAACAAGTTTAGAAACAAACGATATTTATTCAAAATATTTGTACTTCAGATTACATAAAACAAAAAATAAAAATACTTACATATATAAGAAAAAATATTTAAAAGTTTAACTTAAAGGAACTGTTAGTTTTTGTATTTTTGCTAGCACTTTTTTGAAAACAGTCTTTCCGTAGGGGCATCATTCACAATTGCAAAAACCAGATGACAGAACTGAATTATTCAAACCAGTGCCGTCTACATTTTTTGTTTAAGTAATTTAGTACTAAAGAAAAATCACAGAAAAAAGGTTTCAAAGAAAAAAAGGACATTAAGAGGACAATTAAGGAAAAAGAGGTCAAATTACTGTCCTCTTTAAGAAAAATAAAAAAAGGACACGATACCGAAAAAGAGGACTGTCCTCTAAAAAAGAGGACGGATGGTCACCGTATGTATAGAGAATATTATTTTCATACAAAAATAAAAAAAATGCTTTTTTAAAACAACTGTTATTTTATTTTCCTTATTGTTTTTTTTATTATTTTATACACAAAACAAGCTAATGTAACTTTTAAGGGAAAGAAAATTTCGAAAATTTCCTTGTTCGTTAAACTAAAAAGAGGAAATGTAAAATAAAAAATGTATGTATATTATAATATACCTATTTTGAACATACAAGAATAATCCTATTTCCGAAAAAAATCATAAATCTGTTTTAGATAATGATCCAAAAAAATTTGTTTGAAATTTTTTTTATTCAATTTAAACATAAGAGGACCTTCTGCATGAAAATTTTGTTTTCCGAGAATTAACGAGCAAATAACTTTTTTATTTACGGTTTGTTGTTCCAAATTTGAAGAAAATGGCTTCAGTGGATAACAAAATAGACTTAGTCGAGGTAGACGACAGTAATGACATACACACAGATATACTAGCAGGTAATGCGTAATACCATGTTTGATTGAAATCTCGAGTTCTATTGTTCTTACGAATCCAAAACTTCCTCTGTATTATATTGCAAGATAAAAAAGAAAACAAAATTTGTATTTTATCAGACTATTTATTTAATGTCACAGTTAAAATTTAAAAATAGAAATAAATATACTGTCTTTTCTCATACTTTCCAAAACCTCGAATTTCTACGAATTTTATCAAAAGTCTGTCAAGGTTCATATAAAAAAATTAAATTAAAATTTCGGAACACAAAAACTACAAAACTAAATTTAAAACACTTCAATAACATTGTTAAAATAAATAGATAAAAATAAATTAATACTGTTGATATCAGAATTTTGGATTATATTTTTCTTTTGATTTTGTGCATAGTTTTCCTTGGAGTTATTTCTTTTATTTTTTAAGTCTTCAGCTTGACACTTCATACTGAACAAAGAAAGTTGTCTATATGGGGCATTTTTAAAACGATTGAATAAGTGTATCACTCATGTACTGAAATCATTTTTAATGTTTGAAAATTTGACTTACAGTTTGGTTTGTATGTATCATATAAATACTGAAAATATATCATGCTTATGAATCAGGTATTTAAAAAGAATCGTAGGGTAAGGTCGGGATGATTTGACACGTTAACAAACTTTGCAAAATATCTCAAAATCCAAATACAGTTATATGTTTAAAAAATTAGCATATGTTAAAATATCATTTTAGCAACATAAAAACATTGTTTAATTATCGATTTAAATATATGTATCTGAGTTATAGACTTTTTTTTGAACCCTTCCAAATTGTCAATTCCTCCTTCGGGGAAGGATGATTTGACATTGGCGTTAGGAGGTTTTGACAGACAGAGGAGCATTTGACAAATGATCACGGTTCAACAGTTTTTAATTATTAAATAAGCACAAAATTGGGTTATTTTTCAGAAAATAGTTATTTTATTGATTTATTTTATTGAATTTTGTTAATTTTCACATATTGTAGAACTAATTGTTTAGCCAATTCATATGTCAATCCAAAATGTAAGTTGGAGCATTTTTTAAAATATTCAACGAGCTCGATTTCGTGAGCTGTTGTAAGAATTTGCTTATGCGAATATTTAGTACTATATCGGTCATTAATTTGTTTTCCTTTCTGTATTTTTTTAAGTCTAAACATTAATGTGGTACGATTAATACCAAATTTTTTTGCGGCATTGCTTATAGACTCTTTTTTGTTGTGAATGTCTTTGATAGCATTTTCAACATTTATTTCGTCGATATTGCGATTAGGATGTTTTCTTTTATAAATGTTGGGCATGTTTAATATTCTAAAAAAAGAGTAAAAGGTTGTTTTACTTTAAGATATTCTTATTGACTTAAGAAGGAGGATTTGACATTCTGTCAATTGCTCCCACAAAACAATTGTCAAAACCTCCTTTCAATCTACTTTTGGAAAAAAATCTAAAAAACACTTGTAAGAGCGCGCAGAAAAATTGTTTTGCTACCTATAAATTTTAGTCAAATGCAGGTGCACCCCAATATTGCAATTAAAGTATCAAAAGCTTAATATTAAAGAAATTGCACTTGGATTACTTAGGTTAGGTTAGGTTAGGTTAGTGGGCTGACAGTTGATCTTGTTACCGTCACACTTAGATCAATGTAGATCCATTGTGGTACCCTAGGGATATGCTCCCTATATAAAGAAAACCTATGATAAAAATTCTATGACAAAAAAGGCCCGTTAAGGGTGTAGTTTTAGTTTCAGCGGGGTGTAGCCCGTAAGGTCGGAGGGTGCCCTCAAATTAGTTGAGTTTGGGAGTGTCTGTCGGCACATAGTCACTTGGGTGAGAAGGGGTTAACGCACCATTGTCGTACTTGGGCGAGCTCCCCTCCTTAGCCCCCACGGAGTAAATCATCCCTCCCCAGGCCCGTAGGAGCAGTGGCTCCATGCAACGTCTGGTGGGTGGATTAGATAGGACGGTGGTTGGTGTATGTGACCGTGTTGTTTTGTCGGGTTAGCTTGTCAACGCTGGCGTACAAAGCAGAAGCGGCAATAGTTGGTGTAGGGCGAGGTGCCCATTCTCCGTTATTTGTCGCCACCGCAATGCACACTTACGTTTTTACGTCGTATTTAGGTTGGCTTGTCAACGCTGGCGTACAAAGCAGAAGCGGCAACAGTTGGTGTAGGGCGAGGTGCCCATTCTCCGTTATTTGTCGCCACCGCAATGCACACTTGCGTTTTAACGTCGTACTTAGGTTAGCTTGTCAACGCTGGCGTACAAAGCAGAAGCGGCAACAGTTGGTGTAGGGCGAGGTGCCCATTCTCCGTTATTTGTCGCCACCGCAATGTACACTTGCGTTTTTACGTCGTACTTAATCGTTCTATCAGTGTCATCCTGCGTCATTTTGTCTTTTGGACTAAGTTTGGAGGAGGAGATACCTGCCTGTTTGTCGGCTGGGTTGATAGAGATTACGAATCTGCAAGCCATTTTGTAGCTTTAGTAAAATTTAACAAGCATTTGCTCGGAATATCGGAGAGGTCCTCTAAGTCATTGAAGAAATGCCTGCCGAGGAACTTGTTTCTTATATGGCATAGCGCAGGGCAGTGGCACAGGTAATGAGTAGTGTCCTCATGTGTATCCTCGTCACCACAGCCTCTGCATAAGTCATCCATACTGAGTTTCAACTTCTTCTTATGGTAGCCTAATTGGTTGTGACCAGTGGTGATGCTAACGAGAAGAGAGAGAGATTTCTTATTCAGTTGGATGATTTTTTCGGTCTTTTGTTTGTTAAAGCTTGGCCATAGTTGCCTAGTAGTAGCACAGGTGTCAAGCGAGTACCACCTTCTGTTCGTTAAGTCTAGGATTTTGTTCTCGATTGCCTGTTTTAGATTACAGGGTGGGATCTGAACAGTTGGGTCCGCCTGATTAATATCAAGTGTCGAACCTAATCTTGCCAGTTCGTCAGCACTTTCATTTCCTGGGATACCATTATGACCAGGAACCCAACAGAGCCTTATGTTGTGCTGTGTACCAAGAACCTTTAGCTCTTCGCGACAGCTGGTCACAAGCTTCGATTTGATTTCGACGGCAGAAATGGCTTTTAATGCAGCTTGGCTGTCAATGAAAATGGTAATATCAGTTTGCGGTATTGCCATCATTGAGATTTGTCTAGCTGCTTTGGTCACTGCCAAGACCTCAGCTTGGAAAACACTGCTGTAATTAGGAAGTCTGAATGAACTGGCTAGTCTAAGGTTTTTTGAGAAGAAGCCTGCACCAACACCAGTGTCCATCTTGGAGCCGTCGGTGTAAACAGCTACCGTCGGTTCGTAGGTTAATGGTTCGTTGATTTGCCAGTCCTCTCTACTAGGAAAGATAGTTGTAAAAGGTCTATAGAAGTCTAAACGGGGTGTTATGTAGTCAGTGCATACTTTATTTCCCGTGTATTTCTGTAGAATCAGTGCGTGACCGATGGCGCTGGATTTCCAGCTATCAGTTTGGCTGAGCCGCAGTGCGCTTTTGGCTGCCGATTCTTGTACAAACAGATCCAGGGGTTTTAAATTGAGAATTGCTTCCAGACCCGCAGTGGGTGTGGTCCTCATAACCCCTGTGATTCCAATACATGCCATTCTTTGTACCTTGGTCATGGTTCTAAGGTTGGTAACTTTGTCCAATGCATTCCACCAGACTAGATTACCATATGTAAGCACAGGTCTAATTATGGCTGTGAACAACCACTTAATAATTTTTGGACTCGGCCCCCAGGTTTTACCAAAAATTCTATTGCAGGAGTAGAAAGCAAACATGGCTTTGTTAGTTCTTTCCTTAATGTTGAGACTCCAATTCAGTTTCTTATCCAAGATCACACCAAGATACTTAGCGTGGTCGGAGAGTTTGAGTTGGGTCCCTTCAATAAGGGGAATTTTGAAGGGTGGAACTTTCCTTCTGTTCGTGAAAAGGACCAGTTCGGTTTTATGTGGGTTAACCGCTAGGCCGCAGTTCTTAGTCCATGTATGCACTATTGATAAGGCATTTTCTATTTGCTCGCTAATTGTAGTGGGGAATTTACCTGTCGCTAGCAATGCTAAATCATCAGCGTAGGCAATTACTTGAACTCCACTATATTTAAGTCTCATGAGGACTGTGTTCATCACGAGTATCCAGAGAAGTGGAGAAAGAACCCCACCTTGTGGAGTTCCTCTGGAAGTAGATACTTTGATCTGTACTCCCCCTAACTCTGAGTAGATCTGTCTATTTTTTAACATGTTCATTATCCACCTAATGACGGCGTTGTTCACATTAAGGTTTACAAGCGCTCCTTCCACCGCTTCGTTCCGAACATTATTGAAGGCTCCTTCAATGTCTAGAAAGGCGGCCAGAGTGTATTCTTTGTTCTTAAGTGTTTTTTCAATAGGGCTGACGACACTGTGTAGTGCTGTCTCTACACTTTTCCCTTTTGTATACGCATGTTGGGCTGGAGATATGTTTTCCGAGCTCAATGTATTGCGTATATAAAGGTCTATTAGTCTTTCAAAAGTTTTTAGGAGAAAAGACGTGAGACTGATGGGTCTGAAGTCTTTAGGGCCTGTGTGGCTTGGTTTTCCAGCTTTCGGAATAAAAACCACTTTGACTTCCCTCCACGCCTTAGGCACATATCCCCATTTCAGGCTACTTAGGAATATGTTTTTTAAATGCGGGATTACATGGTCAACACATTTTTGTAACATCATGGGAAAGACACCGTCCAACCCTGGTGATTTGTACGGTGAAAAGGAGCTAATAGCCCATTTAACCTTTTCTTCCGTGATCAACTCTTCAGGTATTGCGTTCTCGATGCAGAGCCCCAATTGTGAATTCTTTTTATCATTCGAGGTGCAACCTGGAAAGTGTGCGTTTACTAGGAGTCCTAGTGTTTCGCTACACGATTCCGTCCAATGTCCATTAGGTTCTTTAAGAGATCCTAGAACAATTGGTTCCTTTGCTAGTATTTTTCTGAGTCTTGCTGATTCATTAGTACTCTCAACTTGACTACAGAAGTTTCTCCACGAGCTGCGTTTAGCTCTTTGTGTTTCTATCTTAAATTTCTTTTGACTGGATTTGTAAATTTCCCAGTCAGTGTCTGCTCTTGTGCGCTTGGCAACGTTGAAAAGTCTCCTGGTTTCTTTCCTAATGGTACCAAGTTCACTTGTCCACCAGGGTGGTTTCTTTTTACCTTGACCACAAGATTTTAGTGGACAGCCTTTTTCTAATGCTTTACCGAGAATTTCAGTGAAGTTATCATTTGCTATGTCTATAATCTCGGGTTTTAGCGTCGAGTTAGTGTTCAGTTTTTGTATATTCAACTCTACTTCTCTATTAAAAATATCCCAGTTTGTTTTTCTTATATTTCTAAAAGGTTTACGAGAGTCTGGGGTGTCGGGTATTAAGAATTCTATGAGTTTATGGTCAGAAAATGACTCATCTTTTAATACCCTCCACTGGTCTATGGAAACTGTATCCGAGTTGCTTAAAAGCGTTACATCGAGTACTTCTCTACGATTCTTAGTAATAAAAGTGGGTTCGTTTCCCCTATTTGCTACCAAAATGTTATTTTCTATAATGAATTCAAAAAGTAACTCACCCCTGTCATTGATGTCAGTGCTGCCCCATTGTAAATGGTGTGCATTGGCATCACATCCCACAACAGCGTCCCATTTCTCCAATGCGGCACGTTGGATGAGCTGTTTGGTCATCTCAGCCGGTGGTCCTTCCATACCGTCACCTGGCATATAACAAGATGTTATGACGAGTGGTGGGAGCCCGGTTCGTTCGAGCTTTACCGTCGTTTGGTCTAAACAGCTGTATCTGGATAGAAGAAAGAGATTAATCTGTTTTCTAGCTATAATACAGGCTCTACAACTACTGTTAATGCCTACATTTGTGGTCTTATACAGCGTGAGTTCTTTGGAGTGTAAGCCCTTAATCCTGCCACCTGCAATCCAGGGTTCTTGAACAAGGGCAATGTCTATCTGTCTATTCTCCATGAGGTAGACTAAATTGGCACTGGCGGCTTTACTGTGATGGAGATTTATTTGAATTACTTTCATATTGAAGAAACCCCCTCCCCCTTAATTACCTTTTTCTTGGTGGTTATCAGCCGCAGTTTGCATCGGTTTGTACCGACACGTACCTTGAAATCGATTTTTCTAAGAAGTGGTATTGATTTGTGACTTAGGATCACGACCACTTCAGTGCCATCTTTTGTCTGTTCGCCCATCTCAGCCACTTCCCAGTTTTGACTTAGTTGGTCGGTGTTGAGTGACCTGAGGTATCTTTCAATACGATCCCTCGGAATGAGCGGCCCTTTCATGATAAGCTTGGCTCTTGGCCTGGAAAAGTCGCTGATTTCCTTTCTCCCCAAGAGGCGAAGGTCAGCGTTTGGCCAGGGAGCTTCAGCTTTCCGAATAAATTCTTGAAGCCATGTGAGGGTGTGTTCATCTTCACATGTTAGCATTTTGAATCCTTGAAAGGTGCAGAGGTTACCGAAGAGTGGCGGTGGCCTACTCTTAACGATAGCCTCGTTTACCTCCTCAAGGATCCGAAGTTCCATCAATTGCCATTGATCCTCCGTCAGTTTCCGTGTAGGATTCCCATAGTCTACTATGGCGAATTGTTGCCCTACAGGCGCTCTGGAGAGTCTGGCTTTTTTCTTTTTATTTGTTGGTGAGCTGTTGGTCGGTGAGTCCATGTCGTTCCTTGCTCGCTTGGATGTACCTGCATCAGCTGGTGAGTCAGTGGGGGGCATTGGCCTCTCCTTAGACACTCCCGATGTGGTATTCCTAGGAGCCGGTGTTGTTGTTGTCTTGTCAGTCGTAAGTGGTGTAGCAAGTCTTTGATTGGATCTGTCCAGAGCTAGCTTTTCCTTAGCCGTTAAGGTTTCGGGGTTTTTTCTGGCTAGGAACCGGACAGTCCTCTCATCGTTGCGTCTTTGTCGGCGTTGAACCTGTCTGTCACCGAGGAGTCTCTTCACCTTGCGTTGCGTAGCAGGCACTGCTTTGCATTGCTTAGTTGGATTCTCCACGACTGTCGTGTCCGTTAAGTCACTGTTAAGTGTTGCGTTCTTGTCGTGTTCGTGTAAACCTGGCTGTGAAGAAGTAGAAGCACCCAGGTTGCATATGGGGCTGTGGCCCTGGATGTTCCCTGTGCGCTTCACCTCAGCACTTGCCTCTCCCGGTGGTGTCTTCCCACCCGCCAGACCCGTAGGAGCGGGGTGCTCCATGCAACGTCTGACAGGTGAGTTCGACCGCCCAGTAGCTGGTTTGGGTATAGTGTCCGTCGTTGACCTTGCTAGAGTATTTGAGGAGACCGTCCCCTTCTTTGTGTCGGTATTACCAACACGCGAAGCCGGCGGTCCCATCAAACCTCCAACGCTGGTGCGCTTCCCAGGGGGAGATTCCTCCGATGTATGGGTAGGTGACCCATTCTTCATTGGAAGCTCCCTCCGCAGAAACGCATGAGCGTTGAGCAGTCTTTTTCGTTCTGCGTCAGTAAGTTCGTCCCAGACCCTCTTGCCAAGCCGTTTGACTGTCCTCCTACAGTTGGAGATTTTACTCCGTCTGGAGGAAGTAGACAGCCCGGAAAGATTAGAGCTGGCAACGGAACAGCAGTCAATGATATCGTCACTGTCCACCGTCCCGATACTGGCCCCATCCCCGACTCCAAGATTGGCAAAGGGGTCTAAAAGTAGGTCCTCTTCTTCGTTCGTCATTGTCATTGTTATGTCTTCGTTACGTATGTTCTGTGTGTCTGTTGTCACTGGCGACTTAGCTTCTTGCGAAGCCAAGCCCTCGCCGGCAGCCGTGACTTCTGCCGACACTTTAGCGTATATCCCCGCTAGATTTTTGTTCGTATTTGTTGTATCTGTCATGGTTTTGTCATAGGTTCTGGGTTTCTTAGTTTGTGCAGATCTTCAGCTGACCAGCTTGGATTACTTACTTACCATCAAAAATTACATCAACCGGCTAAAAAAAATAAAAACACATCCACTTCACAGAGCTTCAAAGACACACTGATCATTTATTTACCATACCACTCACACCCATCGCAAC
Organism: Epistrophe eligans; assembly: GCA_951394125.1. Classification (NCBI taxonomy): domain Eukaryota; kingdom Metazoa; phylum Arthropoda; class Insecta; order Diptera; family Syrphidae; genus Epistrophe; species Epistrophe eligans. Next base: position 59,570,069 of record OX596028.1, read on the forward strand.
TAACTTCATTTCCTCATCATTTAAAGTGCCGCCAAATCAATAGTTTTCAAGAAAAGTACTAATGTCAATTCCTCCTCCCTGTCAAATCATCCCGACCTTACCCTACTTATCAGTGGCGAGGCGTGAATAATTTCAAATGGTAAGTCGATGTAAAAATTAATTACATGCGAACGTAAATGCATTGTAAAACATTTTAATATGTAGCCAAAATTAAATAATGTATTGCAGATCTGCTTTCCACAACAAACAAGCGAAACAATTTTCTTTAAATAAATATGTATCAGAATAAAAAAAAGAAAATATCAACATTAAAAAAACGGTAGCAAATTTGATCAGCTCATTTAATATCTACAGACCGCTGTTCTTTAACAGCCCCTTCTGTTGTTTAACAGCGGCGCAGGGATAAGGCAAAGATAATAGAATATTCTATTATCTTTGGTTAAGGGTAGGTTCCCTCCAGAAGCGAACTCAGAACTCATGTAAATGCATTTGAATGTATGGGTGAACAAATATTATTCTCTTCATTATCGACCGCGTCTTCAAATTGAAACTGTTTTACTCTGCCTTGCTATTCTTCTCTGCTTCGCTTGTGCTCCATTTGCTCGGTCATTTTATTCTGAGCATACAGAGCATGCTCCGAGCTAGCTCCGATAGAAAAAAGAAACACGACTTATGTGCTCTGATTTGTCAGAGGTAAAAAAGAAACATAGAATTTATTTTTGACAACTCATTGATCTGCTCTGAGGACCTGACGTAAAAAAAAAAAAACACCAATAGATTACCTATATTATCTAGAGAACCGACTTGTACCCCCTTGCCTAAAACACACGTATTCACAGACAGGGAATTTAGGAGAGTTTTCTCCCTTCTTACTGTGCTCAAATAAAATTTGCTCGTCCCATCTTGGAATATTGTAGTTCTGTGTGGTATCCTATTCTATGACAAAAAAGAAAGTGTATGAAAACATCTTACAATTGCTGACAATTTCTTCATTGTCCGAAATGTCAATGAAACCCATCGGTTGGAGTAGTTGGGTAAAGAGAGATAAAAAAAGTTTGTGTTGGAAATTTGTAATTTTTGCACAACCAAAAAAATAAATAAAAATAAAAAAGAAAATATCTATAAAGCAACTCATTCACTACAATTATATTTTATATCAATTCCGTGTGTTGTGTAGTTTTATTCGGAATAAATTAAGTGCTTATGCTCAGCAGCCATTTGTCTTTTAATAATTCTTTTTAGCATGTTTTTGATTTTTTGTCGCATTTCTGACTAAAAAGACTGGTTAAATAATATAAAAAGAATACAGCAAAACTAAAATAGATACAAAATCTAACAATGATAGCATCATCACCAATACAACTCGGGCTCCTCAGCTCGCAATTCGACGAGCAATTTTACATTGGGTTGCCCGTTGAGGATTCTCCACGTCCAACAACTTCGGGTACTTTCTGGCGATTCATCCTCCTTACCTCACTGTCTTCTAAAATTTACGCATTTAAAATTGTTGCAATTTGGGTATTTTCTTCCATTTTCCTTTTCGTTTTTTAATTATTTTTCAGCACATCAAAATTGCATCACACACACGAAAACTTTTTTAAAGATGTAAACAATCAATCAATTTATTGTATAGATCTGCAAACCGTTTGAACAGAAAATTTTCAAGCTGACAATTTTGTCAGATATATTATTGTCCGAAAATTGTCAGACAAGAGCTGACAATCAAATTGTCAGACTTTGGGATGAAATCTACCAACCGTGTGAACGGATAATTTTTCATTGTAAGAAATATGTCAATTGTCAGCTAATTGTCAGCTATTGTCAGACCATTGACGTTTCTGACAATATTGTAAGATCTGACAATCGTCTGTACTTAGCTTTATCAGAGCTGAAGAGAAGGAGAGAAGTGAAAAATGTTCTTTTCCTTTCTCAACTTTTATCAGGTTCAAGCTAAGAATGAGAAGTAAAGTAAGAGGTGTAGTGTAAATCACATATACAGTGTATGTGAGTGAGGTACCAAATAAAAAAAAAAACAAATGATCCCGATCTGTCATTTTGCCGGGTTATAGAAAAGTGTTTCGAGATTTTAAGACGTTAAAATAGTGGAAAAAACTAATTAAAAAAATAAAATAAAAGTTAACATAGTAAATATTTGCAATACATTATTTAAAAAAATATAAAACAACATGCTGTGCTGCTTTAAGACTGCTAAATAATATGGGATTGAATGCACGGCGATCTGCAAAAAAGCCTCTGCTTACTTGCAGAATGAAGAAACAAAGGTTACAATGGGCTTAAACTTATAAAGATTGGACAGGAAATGTTGGAAACAAGTTGTTTTTTCGGATGAATACAAATTTAATTTGTTCGGGCCCGATGGCAAAGCGATAGTCCGCCGCAAAAAAGAAAAAAGGTTTTCGGATGAATGTGTTTTCCCTATACTGTGAAACATTCTCCTTATGTGATGGTATGGGGAGCCATTACAATGTTTGGTGTTGGGGCCATTATTATGCTGGAAGGTACTGTTAATGCTGCAAAATACATTCAAATCATTAATGAAGGTGTTTTGCCAACATTAGAGCAATACTCCGAGCATTCCGAAAACTTGATTTTCCAAGATGACTCAGCTCCATGCCACCGAGCCAAAACGGTGGGTTTAAACTTAATTCATTTAGACATTTTTAGAAACATTAATGAGTTCTTTATATTCAGGTAAAAAATCATAAAGATTCTCTTGGGATTTCGTCACTTCCATTTAAGGTGTATAAGAAAAATCCATAACAAGTCATTAATTGCATTAAATTTTGTTACATCTAATAATATGATTGCAGATGTTTTTACAAAAAATTTCATATAAAACGAAACATGAATATTTATATTTATTAATAATTAATTTTATTATTACATATAATATTTAAACACACTGGCGCAAAATTGTAAACGATTTATTACGATGTTGAAGCATTTTTCTCATGCTAAAAATGTTTTAAAATAAAACTAAAGCGCCACTGTTTTTAAAGGTAGTATTACATATATATAATTAAATTATTGTACCACATTGACAACACAGTATCTTTTCTTTACCCATTATTATATAAAGCTTTTTTATATTTTGCATAATGCTTTGAATTACTATTTTGTTTAGTTGCTTAATAAAATCTTGTTGAGCTGGGTGTGTTCCGAGATGTTATTCCTAATTTCCAACATAACCCCATCATTTGGTAAAGCAAGCTATGTTTTTATATTTTCAGATGTATTTTGGAGTTTGTGTTACTATTTTGGTAACTGCTTCATGGGTCGGGGCAACACATTGCCTCAAGTTCTTATACATTAGCCGCAGTACATACATCATTGCCGATGACATGGAAATGGATATTTTAAATGACGACGGGGATGCAGATGACAATGACGAGGTTATGAGTTTTGGATCTGGCGTCACTGAAATTGAAGATGCCACGAAGATACTTCAAGTTCCGCGTGCCACCTTAGCTTCAACCATATTCAATGCACCATTTTTTGCGTCGTGGTTTTTTACGAATTTCGCTTTTTTATTTTTTCCCATTTATGTACTTGGAAGGGTTGCGGTAAGGAAGTGTGATAAGCCTGGAGAAATTTTAGGTGATGTTTTGAGAGGTTTCCGAGATCGGGGTTTTACAATCGGTTAGTAGAAAAGATCTTATTTTTTGTAAGTCAAAATTAAAATATTTTTCTTATCAAATCTTACGACTTACAGGCCGTTTCCTTAACCGATGTCTATCTTTTTGCATTCTTTGGATAGTGACGACGTACCTCTATACATTATCCTTACGAGTTCTGTTCGCAACGGATGCTATGGCTCTTTTTGCTACTAATGTTGCCTGTGTGTATCTTCTGTCATGGGTTATTCTACATGAGCAATTTGTTGGAGTGAGGGTAAGTGAGTACCAATCAGGGTCATTTTTTATATCGATCTTCCCGTGTGTGAACATTGAACAGATTTCATAAACCTCCGATTAGATTGTTGCCGTTATATTGTGTGATACCGGAATTGCGTTGCTCGCTTACATGGATGGCATAACAGAAAGCCCAACTTTGAGTGGTGTCGTCTTGGCTGCATTAGCAGCAGCAGGATATGCTGTATTCAGGGTATGCAAGTATTTTATGATTAAATTACGCTGAAGCTTGCACGGCTTTATTTTTTGTTTGTTTTTTTTTTTCAAATTATAACAAATATCATAAAGAATATTTTCAAAGTTCACCGCCGCTTCGGATCAGAACACGTAGATAATAAAACGCGTCTATTATTGTATTCGCTTGGTCAATATCTACAAAAATTATTTTCGTCCACATCTATAAACATTATATATCGCCGTCATTTTTTAGACCTAACTGGCAACTGCGAGATGAAACTTTTTAACTAAGATTTTTCCAAAATATTATATAACTAATAAATTTAAGAGTAGTGTTCAGTATTATTATAATTAATTAATCATTTGTTTTATTTGTTCTAGTACAGTAACTTTTAAGTCTCATAGGAGGAAGACCTTTCGTTAAATCCGGTAGTTCTGATTTTTTGCTGAGTTGTTTATGATGTTGGCCTAATGAAGAAACCAAGTTTTTGACTTCGAGCGCCAAACGCATCATGGTCAAAAATCGAAAAAACGCGAAATTTTCGCGTTTTTTATAGTTATTGGCGATTTTAAAGGACTACTTTTCGATTTAAACTTTGCTAATACGATTTCAAACTCACTTTGTGTTTTTTCTTTAAAAAAGCTGTAATGTCCACAAGAATTTCCTGTGGACTTCTGTCCCATCAAGGTGGGTTTAAAATCCACAATAGATTTTTAGACTTTTAACTCACCTAAGTGGGTCAAAAATTCATTTCTCGTCGTCACGTCCGCCGAGTCTTTTTTTTAATTTTCCTAACTTATGACGTGATGACCGAGAAATGCTTTAATATGTATTATTTCGTTGTTCTAATTTCGTGATTAAGAGAGAACATCTGCGAAGAGATCTCAAGTCGAAGTATCGTTTTCTTGTCGCATTGTGAATCGGGCATCAGGGTTGATTTGTAAGATAGTTTAATCGCGGTTGCCACCATAGAGTACGTATGTATATTATCTAGAGAACTTCTTAACCCTGGATGGTTATCCTTCGTCGAATCGACGAACAACTTTTTTATTTTGTATGATTTCTCTTTAACTATTCATCCCTTTTAATTCCACCTTCTTACAACTCTAGTTAGTATTGATCTCTACCAGTGGGCGGATGTATGGTATCCTGCGATCAATGAAAATATGTTTTTTTTACAGGTATGTTCGTCGAAGCGACGAAGGATAACTTTTGTGTGATTTTTTTTTTGTTTGAGTCTGTTACTTTTTGAAATTTGGGTGTTTTTTTGTTGTTGTTTTTTTGTGATCACATCATACCAAGGCAATATTCAAGTACCGTTGCCAGAAAAAAAAAGAAAAATTTGTGGATTTTGCCCATATTCCAAAAGGCCAATGGCAAAATCGTCGTGTTAAATGCAAGATAAGCATGTGTGGAGAACACAAAATCGAAGCTTGTGCCTCTTGTACATAATAATTTTTTTTATTTTTTTTTTTTATTTCTTACAGTAGATACGTATTAATACTTTAAGTTTTTGCAATTATTTCCAAAGGTGATATTATTTTATTATTTTTTGTTAATTTTTTTTTTAACCAATGGCTGTTTGTGTAGCAAAATGGACTAGTAATTTTAATTTTATTTTTAAGGGTAGAAAATATGTCGATACTATTAATAAATCGTATTTATTATTTAAAAAAACATTTCTAAGAGCTTGATTTAAAATTTGCAGGATCAAGGTTACAGAAATTTAAGAACAACGTAGGTTTAAAGTTGAACTTCGTCGATTCGACGAAGCATAACTTTAGTGTGCGTTAAATATGCATAACCATCCAGGGTTAAGGTTTGTTCTCTTTCACCCTACAAGCTGTTGAACAACAATGTATACTACTAGATGAGCATTTATTAGTGGTCCGGTGCATTTTAAATGGGACCTGAAATAAGAGGTATTTAAAAATTGTTTGAAAAAAAAAAAAATACAAAAAATGTTGCTACCATTGGATAGCATCAAATTTCTGCTATTTGTGTGGGTAAGAAAACTGTTCAAATCAGGAAGTTTTCAGTATCTTTAACTATTAACTTGAAATTGCTGTGCAGATAAATCCTCATCCTTATTATCTTACATAATATTATAATTGTGAAGTATATTTGTTTTGATTTTTGTCCTTCTGACATGTTCAAAAGTCGGAACTGATAAGGTTATAAGATAGTATTTCATATCGCAGACAAAGGTTGTGGGCTCCGTAAGCTCATCAATAATAAAATTTTTACCCATGAATAATTCGTGCCGATTATGAAATTCGCAATATTTGACTACCGGAGAATCGTAACACATTAATGTTTTGTTTTTTTAACCGCAACCGAAAATAGTAATATTGTAAATTGTAATAGTAATAAACGAATACATACCTACATATAAAATAAATCTATGCAGAGCAAATAGAGCTAGGATTCATACAGTCGTATTTATAAACCCATTCCAAAGTATGTCTAACTTTGGATAGCTGTCCAAGTCCAAAACCTTATTTATAATCATATTCCATCAAGTGTCTAACTTAGACACTGAAATTGGTTGTCCAAACCTATTCTAAAGTGGGAACGTTCAATGAACAAAAAACTGAAAAATAATCTTCAAATGAACGAAATGTTCATTGAAAGTATCCAAATGCTCACAAAATTGACATATTACAGGGATGTGAGTGAGTGTATGAGAAAATTTGTAGGCCACTATTGGAATGCGTTTATAAATAAGGAGATGTCCAACTATTTAGACAATGGCTAGCTGGACAACTGTCCAAGTGTGTTCTAAGGAAATCTAATAAATACGACTGATAGATTCTACAGTTCCAAATTTGAAATAAGCTGGTGGATTCAGCAGGTACAAACAATTTCACAAAGTACCTAACAAACTTAATTAAATTAGATAAACAGAACTATAATAAAAGTAACGAATCATGAATAACGAAACATAAAAATATTAACTTCTCACAGCATTTTAAAATGAGGTCACAGTATAAGCAACAAACATGTTTCGATGTAAGTATCGTGTTAAAAACCATCAGCGAGTAACAGAATAGCTGACAAAAGATGGACGATTTTTTAAGGCAACAGAGTAGGTAAATACAAATGGTCGTATTTATTAGATTTTTGTCTACTTAGACACTGTCTAAATATTTTCAGATTGGTGGAAATATGCTTTATTTAATAAAAATAAATATCACATTATTCACGGTTAAGACAACCTACTCTTGTGTCTAAGTTAAAATTGGTGGAAATATGCTTTATTTAATAAAAATAAATATCACATTATTCACGGTTAAGACAACCTACTCTTGTGTCTAAGTTAGGCAGTTAAGACAAGAACAAATAAGGTTTTTGAACACATTTTCCAAAGTTGGACAGTTGTCTAAAGTTAGACAACGTTTGTAAATAAGACCAAAATTGTTTCATTTTTGAAAAAATTCAAAATATTGACGCTGATTACACGATTCGTTTTTTCGTTCGTTTCGTTGTTGTTTCATTCAAACCTTCAAAAATTTTTAAGTTGACAATTTTGTCATATATATTATTGTACGAAAATTGTTAGACAAGAGCTGAGAATCAAATTGTCAGACTTTGGGATGAAATCTACCAACCGTGTGAACGAGCAATTTTTCATTGTAAGAAATATGTCAATTGTCAGTTAAATGTCAGCTATTGTCAGACCATTGACAGTTCTGACAATATTGTATGATCTGATAATCGTCTGCACTTAGCTTTACTCATTTATTTTTGTTTTTTTTGTTGTTTTCATTTCGTTGGGGCCATTTTGACTGGGGTATAATTGCACTATGAAAAATGGAACGAATTTTGGGGCCTTATTTCATTTAAACTTTTGCGGTATTATTTTCCTGGGGCCTAATTTCGCGGTATCAATTTCTGTTATATAATGAAATAATTTGTTAAACAAATCATGCAAACCCTCGTGATCTTCTTTAAGTACAATGGGAACAGCGGACATATGTATTTCCATTCATCGTTGCGTTGTCTAACTAAGTCATTATTTAAGTTTTTGGTGCTGCTCATTTTGTCAGTTCTGCCAAAATTTGTTTAACCATTGCGATATTGCGAAACGTTGTGCAAAATCATTCAATTTTGTCAAGTTTCTCTATTTGTTCCTAAATTAGTTGTACGATCTTGGATTCCAATGATTTTATTTTCTCCCCGTCTTATTTATTTTATTTGTATCTATGTGTTGTTGTTAGCCAGCCCCTCGTATAGTGGTTTTTTCAGTATTTGTGGATTATAAGACATTTCGCAACAGTACAATCGGTAAATTTAAGAAAACAAATAAGTAAATGAAGCGGATTTGAAAGATTTTAAATGCAGGTTTAAGTGTTGATGGCTCATAACGAAGTTAGTTCAGTTCTTATGCTATTATTTTATTAAAGTTGAATACAAAACTTGCAGAAAAAGTGACTTTAAAATTTTGTCTAACTCTAGCTGGTCATAATGTGAAAGTTATAACCTATCGGGTACACTATTTCGTACTTGTGAAATCGAAAGGCAGATATCAACACGATATACACCACAGCAGACACAGCGTTATGATGTAAAACAAGATATAAAATATTGGTCTAAAGCAATAGCAATGCAACCTACAAATATGAAGGAGAATAAAATGCCTAGCACTACTAAGAGACATTATTTGATATTGCGTTGTTTTAATAACATTGCTGCTATAGCCAAACAAATTTCGAGCGTTGGGTGTTTTCCTTTAATATCTTTTTAAAAATGTATAAAATCAAAATAAATAAAATCTCCTGGAAATTGACATACGCGAAAACGATCATTGCGGTGAATTTATGATATGAAGCTTTTTGTGTTTTAAAATTATAGATTTATTTAGCGAATATTCCTTTTCACTGAGCTTATGTTTGATGTTATTGAATCTTTGAATTGAATTTCGGTTGTAGGTGATGTTTAGGAAGGTTATGGGCGATCCTCCTGTGGGGCAGATAGCATTTGCGTTCACAACGCTCGGATTTTTGAATGCAGCCTTGCTTTGGCCTGTTTGCGTTGCACTTTATTTGACGGGAACCGAGAGTATGCCCTCAGAACGAATGTCATGGGTCATACTGCTTATTGCTAGTATACTATTATTAGGTAATGCATGTAAAACACTCTCCACAAACTTAACGTTTATAATAAATGAAAACTTGTTTACGTATTTGACTTTTAGTGTTTCATATGCTAACTCAGTTTAGTGCAGCGGTCACCTACAATATGTTTGTCACACTTGGACTTATAACAGCAGTTCCAGTATCTGGAGGTGAGCTTTTAAGTTCCTTTGTAATCTTACACTTTGTTAATACTTTTTATTTAAGCTCTTGATGTTGTACTTTATGGAGCTACATTTGCTGGTATGAAATTGGCAGGTGTTGTACTTATCGCAGTTGGGTTCTTTTTGGTCATGTTCCCTGAAAATTGGCCAGACTATATAACACGACTTCTGAGGTAAGGTTTATTTAAAAAAAAAAAACGTTTTCCTTCAATCACAAATAAACTGTGAGTAACTTTCTTATTTTTATTTAAAATATTTTTTTCTTGAAAGTAGTAAATTAAATTTTGTTTAAATCTTGATACTTCTTAAATTTTTTTTCCAGTTTTAAGCAGTTATATTGTTTATTTGACTTTGAATGTAGATTAAGTTTATTCGTTTAAAACAAAATCTAATTAAATAAAAAATAAATATTATCCTGCTAAATTGTCCTTATGTTAGTTTTGAATATTTATATATTTATTTTTGTCTTTATGTTTTATCCCTCCCTTTTTGTATGTTAAATCCTTCTAATGAATGTTAAATAATCGAATTAATTTGTTTTATATAAAAAATTTCAGAAAAAGTGGTCGAGCTATCCTACGTTACCAATGTTGTTGTGAAATAGCTGAAATTCATTGCGTTCATTCGGTAGGAATCATAATATAAAAAAAATAATTTAAAGGTTTAAGCAGAGCGAGGGATTTGACATAAGATTTATCTAGTATAAACAACACAGGGCTATAAGTTTTCAGTGTTCACAGTTCTTTTATTGAATATTAAAAACAAAAGAATTGTAGAAATTTTTATACGTATCTACATATGTATATATTACTACTTATTTTGTTTCAACATCCACATCAATATTTAAGAGTGTTCCATATGCAAGTAAAACAGTAAATTTCTAACTGTGTCTTTGCTTCATTAAGCCGGTTAATTAATTTTCAGTGGTCACTATATTTAATTTTCATTTATAACAATTGGTCATATTTTGGGAGGGAAACCGACACATGCACGCAAACAAAATGTTCGAACGATAGATGTACGAACACCACATGTACGAAAAACAAAATGCTCAAAATGCAACTGTATTCAACGACAGATGAACGAAGACGACACTTCCACTCAAGCAAAATGTTCGCACGACGGATGTACGAAAACCACATGTATGAAAAGCAAAATGCTCGAAAAGCCAAATACTCGAAATATAAATGCTTAAAATGTCGAAATACAAATGTACGAAAAAGTTATACACTACTATTTTTGCTGGAAACAATAAGTAAGAGGAATATTCTGAACAGAAAATATATAGCAAAGTGCGAGTTTATGTATTGCTATGTTTGATTTAACAAAGAAGGAAGGAAAGTATGTAAAGATTTTGTTATTTAAGTATACAAACAGATATTTGCGCATACATATAATTTATGTATTAATTACCTACTTTAAAAAAATAGGTGAAAGGAAATAATGCAATTATTAAAGCATTGAAATTGTTTTAACTTTGAGTGGAGAATGTCTAGATGTTTTTTTTTTAAATATGGTGTTATTAAAATGAATAAACATTAAAAACCAGAAGGGTAAGCAGTAAGGTTATATGGGGTATAACGATCAAATTTTTGTTTGGTGTTATCATATCTCTCTCGCATACTACAGTAAAGAAGTTAAAACCTAATTTGAAATCTGCATTTCAAAAAAAGAAAAGATATAATAAAATGGCTAAAGCAAATAGGCACCCATACAGATGGATTATTGTTGACTTTTTATTGAAGAAAAAGGAAATCTCAATTATAAAACTGAAAGGGAAAATGACTATAATTCCTATTTTTGTTTAAATTTAAGCGGTCTTATGACCAGTTGCACAAACGTGGTTCAAGATTTTAACTCATTGATTTCAATGGAATACATGAGGTTCAAAGCTGGTTCAAGCTAGTGATTCCTGAATCACTACTTAAAATCAGCTAATCAGTCATTTGTATGAGTAAAATGAAAATCTGTACATTTTCAAAGCCAAAATGATACAACAATGAACAAATTTTGGTAAATGAGAATTCATTTTTTTTAAATTAATTTCATTGATCTAGAGTAATTTGATGTAGGTACATAATTGTATTTATTTAGAAAGGTTTTCATAAACGTAGATTCGATACAGTATTGCTAGGCACCATCCAAAATTCAACACTCTCATTAAAAAGTCCATACAACAATGCTCGAATAAAATAATAATAATAAATTGAATTGATTTCGATCTTAACCAAATTATATATGGGAAAGCAGGTTTATTTTCAAAAAACTTGTCTATCTGGCTTCTATTTGGAGGAACAATGATACTGATGTCCGGCGATTCCCGTCAAACTATCAACGCCTACAGGTGAACTTAAATCTTGCCTGAAAAAGTGAAAATATCATATTTGTGGCGATACGTAAAGAAGTTATAATTGACGACGAACATGCGAGTTGCGTTGCGCAACACCAACAATCAATCAGCCGATAATTTCTCAGAACAACTGTTGGCAATTGAAAATGGCCGAATTCTGGTGGATGCTATAACTGAACTGCTTTCGTTCCCGTCGAAGTTTTGTGCATTCACATCATCGAAGGAAGAATAGAACTAATCAGTAAACTATTTCCAAACATCGGCCAAAATTATTTGAACGTAGGTAATTTTAGGACGCCGATGATTTGTATTTAAATTGAGGGTCCAAGACATCTTGGTTGGGGCCTTCTGCATACCAAAGATGAGCTTGAAACCAACTTCTAAACAAATTGTGATAGCATTCAGAAATAAGTTCTCAATAATAAAAGTTTCCCTTTTGATAACGAATATGGTAATCTAAAACGTTTTTCATGGGGCCACTTTTCACCCAGACGCACTCAATTAATTCAAAAATTTTTTTTGCAAAATAATTCTTGTTCTCAATGATAGAGTAGTCCCCCCTTATCACAATAATGAGGGTCCAAGACGTTTTCCTTGGGGCCGTCTGTCTACAAGATGCACTCAAAGAATACAAAAAATTGATTTCACAAATAATTCATGTTCCTAATTATTAGGTTAGGAATTAGTATTTTGTCATCACCGAAATGGGGGTCCAAGTCTTTCAAGCCGCACTCAAAGAAAAAGCTTTGTATCAAAATGAACTTTTGAAATTTTTTCTTTATCTGCTTGTCTAATCAAAGACGCCAAAGAACCATGCAAAAAATGCTCGCCTGAAAAGGTAAAGTATCTTAAGTCAATTTTTAACATTTTCCAGGAGAGCAAAAAAAACTGTCAAAAGAAGCTTCCTATAGAACCTTTAAAACATAGACTTCTTAGAAAAAACTTTTTTGAGGTCAAATTTTATGTTTATGAACTTTTTTTTAAATTTATTGTAAAAAGATATTGTTAATATTTATTGAGTTATATGGCAAATTATAACTTAAGATAGTTTGCCTATTTTAATTTATTTTAAATTATTGATTTAAAAAATCTTAAGTTGAGATAAGATACCTTTGCCCGCGGGTTTGCCCGCGTGGTTCATTAAAAAAAAGCAAATCATCTTTAGTAGACTTAAGATACTTTACCTATCAAAAAAAAAAATATCTAACTGGCTAGTACATCTCAAGAGTTCGAAACGGCTCTAAAGTTCAAACCCTGCTTTCATCTACAAAAATCGACCAATTACAGTGTACCTAAACAATAAACATACGTCACCGATTTCTTAATATCATTAGACCATAGATAAATAAATACAATCGTACATACATATGTAATGTTTGTATGTCTTTCATCAATTTAATAATTATTTATCAATCACAACATAAGTCAAAGTGCAAATATTATCGGTTCTTTTATTTAAAAGAATATTCCTGATTTTATAAAAAAAAATCATTATTTGGAAAATTGAATTAAATTAATTATTATTTTAAAATTGTATTTCAATTTTTTATGAACCTTTTTCTTCGTTTGAGATCAATCTTTAATCTTTAAAATGTCTATTTCTGAAGATTTTTATTTGTGCATTAAACAAATAAATAAAACTATCAATAGTTTTCGTGATGTATCAAATAGGGAAAGTATGACTTCTGGTATGTTCAAAGTATAGAAAAAGGAATTCTAGGTTTTGTGGGTTAATTTTCGTTTAATTTATACGAAATGTTTAAAGAATGAAAATTAAAGTTTGGATGATACAAAATTATTGACAATTAAATCCAAATATGGATCGGTTTCAACGAATTAGTATACAGTACAACAGTAGGTAGTTTGATAGATGCGATAGAAATAGGTACACAGGAAAGAAAGAAAGAAAAGGTTTGATTCAGAATATGGAATAAGAGTTCCATCTTGCGACGCGGAATGTTTCGAAGGCGATTCCAAATCTTGGCCTACTTTTCGTGACATTTTTACATCAATTTACGTTAACCACCCCGATTAAGTGATGCATAGAGAAGTTATTTCATTTAGGCTTAAAAACTAAAAAAAAAGCTCATGGACATGACAAGTTTCCACTCACTGCCGATAATTTTAAACTTGCATGGGATGCATTAAAATCTCAATATGAAAATAAACTTATTTTAATTAATACCCAACTTAAGGCCCTTTTTTCTATACCATTAATTTCAACAGAAAGTGCTGCAGCTTTAAGAAAGCTTCACAGAACCGTTCGCGATTGCTTAGGAATCCTTTCAAAATACAATGTTAAAATGGATTATTGGGATCCGATTCTAGTTTTTTTTTTAATTTCTCAAAAGATTCCTGAGAACACTTTGTTTCCTTTTGAAAAAAGTCCAAAAGAAAATAGAATTCCAACTTGCAAATCTTTGGAAGATTTTCTCTCTTCTAGATACAAGATACTTGAATCTGTTGAAGAAGTCAAGCAATATCCCCGTAAAAACGCTGCCCAAATATCGAATTCAAACTAAAAAAAGTAAATTCATTTCATATCGGACAAAAGAGCTATTGCTGTAAGATATGCAATAGCAACAACCCGTTGCGTTTATGCAAGAAATTTTTGGAGATGGATCTTTCATCTCGACGTAAGCTAGCACAAACGCAGAAGTATCGCTACAACTGTCTTGCACTCACACATTCGGTGTATAAGTGTAAAAGTAAAATGTCTTGTGATCAGTGTGGTAGAAGGCACCACAGCTTACTGCACTTTACTCCACCAAAACCCGGATCTCACGACACAACGTCTTCTACGCTTCCCAACACTTCTTTAGGTACCACTCCCATGCAGTCCACTTCAAAACTACAAAAAACAACCAACGATCGAGTTAAAATCAGATATTCCATCTGATACTCCCACAGTTCAAAAGCTACAGCTTTGGTTGAAATTAATGTTCATAAACAAACATTCCTTTTGAGAGCTGAAGCTACACATATATTGCAAACTGTAGTGAGCTAAGCTTTTCACACGTCCAACCAATGCATCTGTGAGTGAATGCTCGATGAGTATGTGTCCCCTAATTCTCGAATTTCGCATCAGCCCTGATGTACATAATCCCGTTTAAGCAATTGTTCTGAAAAGGTTGATAGGTAATTTGCCATCGCAAACTATTGAAGTATCAAACTTGGTTGAGATCAAAAGTTTGCGATTGGCAAATCCTAACTTTGACAAGCCTGCGCCTCGATACATATTTTGATCGGAGCAGATATATACACCCTTATCTTACGTGAAGGCATTAAAAAAGAAAACGATCTTTCATCCATTTTTCAAAATAGGGTTTTTTGGTGGGTCCTTTTAGGACCATGTGACGAAAGTCCAAATAAACAATCCCCCATACATTTTTAAGAAAAACAAGTTCAGAAATGTTGGGAACTAGAAGAAGTTCAGGATTTAAAACCCTTAGCTCACGAAGATGTGAAAATTTGCATATGGGAACGAAACCCCACAATTCAGTTGGTCGTTGTTTTTTTTAATTTTTTTTTTTATAGTGAAACTTCCATTTAATACCCACTTAAACATTTTGGACTTGGGTCTTTCAAGAATTAGTGCAGTTTCACAGTATCTGTAAATGATGTAACGCTCTAAGTGCCTTTGGTTGAATCATATTATATGATTCAACCAAAGGCACTTTGAGCGGTTCAGATAGATTTAAGCCACATTTTGGCAAAAGAGTCATATGATTCATATGACTACCACACTACCACACACCATGCTGTGGTAAAAACAGATAGTGCCTCAACAGAAGTCAGTTGTTTTTAACACCACTGCCTCTACGTCTACGTCCTTTGGCTGAAGATGTATTGTTGTCAGATATTTACGTGGATGACGTTTTTTTTAGAGGTGAAATTATGAGAGTAAATGGCCTTTTAATTTGACCTTTCACGAAAAATTTTCTATTATATTACCATATTCATGTTCTTTAGCAAAACTGTTGGTAGAATTTGTGCATAAAATTTCCTACATGCAGGGCCGGCCTCAGCCAAACTTGCGCCCTGTGCAAGATTTGTAGAAAGCGCCCCTTTTTTATATACACATACACATACATACACCGATACACTACATAAGACTTTCAACAAACACTTTCAATGCGTTTTCTTTATTGAGGTATCCGCTTTAGGTGATGTTAGTTAGTGTGCAAGAAATAACTTAGCACAGTTGTGATGGATTTTATTTTGGGATAATTTGGACAAGTTTTATGGCAGGTACATATTTGTTTGCGCAAGATCAGATTACATTTTCTTGCTCCTGGAAATGCGCCCCATAATTTTGCGCCCTGTTTGCTTCTGTTCCTTTCACTATAATGTCGGACTAGATTTCGCTGGCCCCTTTGAACTAAAGGTTCAAAAAACACAAATTATTTAGGAAATTATTGTCATTTCTTTTTATTATGATAATATGGGTATGGTTCAATTAAGTATCGAACAAAATATCGGCCAAATGGCCGCCGCGACCTCGGCGGCACACCTCATCCGATGGTCCAAATATTCGATGACGCTGAGGCATAATTGAGGTTCTATGTCGTTAATGTGCCGAATTATCTCATCCTTTAGCTCTTGAATTGTTGCTGGCTTATTGACGTACACCTTTTCCTTCAAATAACCCCAAAGAAAGAAGTCCAACGGTGTCAAATCACATGATCTTGACGGCCAATTGACATCGCCACCCACGTGAGATAACACGGCCATTGAATTTGTCGCGCAAAAGAGCCATTGTTTCGTTAGCTGTGTGGCAAGTGGCACCGTCATGTTGAAACCACATATTGTCCACATCCATATCTTCCAATTCGGGCCTTAAAAAGTTCGTTATCATCTCACGATAGCGAACACCATTCACAGTAACTGCCTGACCGGCCTCATTTTGGGAAAAATACGGCCCGATGATGCCGCCAGCCCATAAACCGCCCAAACAGTCACTCTTTGTGGGTGCATTGGTTTTTCGACAATCACTCTTGGATTATCATTATCAAATGCGGCAATTCTGCTTATTGACGAATCCACTGAGGTGAAAATGTGCCTCATCACTGAAGATGATTGTGCACGGTATGCATTTTGATTTGAACGCCCATTTTCATAATAAGCCTGAATGACTTTAACGCGTTGCTCGATTGTGTATCTTTCCATGGTTCAAATTGAGTTAGTCTGAAATAATAATAATAAATGTCAAATGAAATGCAGAAAAAAATTTGACGTTTATGTTACTAATCTTGTATTTTTTTTCCGGAGTAGCGAATCGAGGCGCTCCTTCAACAAAATACCTCCACCGACTTGTGACGTGAGATCTATTAACATTTCGGATTCTTAGATTTTACTCTTTGCATTCCTGCAAAGGGAGGTCGGAATGTTGACGTCAGTTTATAAATAAACCTTTTAATTCAAAATTGTTTTTTTTTTTTTTAATTATAGCCTTCTTTTAGGCTCTTCATAAACCACACGTTAATTAAACTAATAGTTATTATGTTTGAAAAATACACTCACTAATTTAGTTATTCACCACTAGTACCTACTAAGCTTTCACCACCGTGCTAGTCGCTATGACTAAGATCCTTTCTTAGTATTATCATTCAAATTATTTTAGTTAAGTTATTTTTATACTTTCAAGAACGAGGTTGTATGTTGTTTGTATGATATTATACAAATAATATATTAAAAATATAAACATATAAATATGTATAAATGCGGTGGAACACTTCGCATTTCCGAGGCGATGGAAGTGCATACACGAGCTTTGTTATCACCAGAGCGCTGATTTCTTTAGCTTAACGCAGTTAATTGACACTATAATTTTAAAAAGTGTTTATATATACACAGTAAAAAAGTGGTTTTTGTGTGATAACACACTGGCAGATAGGCTGCTAAGCTTTCGCACCATCATATTAATATTGAACGTTTGAATGAAACAACAAACACTTTGGTGAAAAAATTCTACAAATTACACAAAGCAAAATATAAATTTTTAAAAGTTCAAAATTGAAAATAGAAAAAATTCTATTAAATCAGGTTTACACGATTGAAATAATTTTTATTTTATATTATTGGAAAGGTACTCGAAAAAAAATTATCATAATTATTAAATTTATTAGGAAATTTTGATATTATATTTTTCTCCGGCACATTTTTCAAACATCAAAAATCGACATTTTTTTAAGGCAATTTTGACCACTTACCTATGATTTAAAAACTCTCAAAATCATACAGCTAATAGATATTATTGATATACATGTTGTGTTAAAATTTTGAATTTTTCAAATTTTTTTCAACCCAGATATTCACATATTTCTGTTGTTTGAATTATCACCTTATAAATCTTTACTTATTGCATCTATAAAGTTATAAAATAAAACACACAATTAATTTGATACCTCAAACATATGTAACTGTACATCCCAGACGACCTTCACAATAGTTAAAAAAGTTTGCTTTAAAAAATCACACAAACGTTGAAAAAATGGGGATGATTTTCAAAGGCAAACATCAGCGAGTGGAGAATTGTCCATTTTTTGCCGATTTTTGCGAAATCTGAAAAACATCCGATTTTCAATATTGAAGTGTATAATTAAAGAAAAAATGACAGGCGTGTTAGAGCAAAAAAAAATCATTCAAAATTTCATACTAAAAACATGAAAATAAATATCGGACAGATAATTTCATTCAACGAGGAAGTTGAGGAAAAAAAAAACATAATACTTACAAACACCAACTGGTGGGTGGCAGATAATATTCTAAAGCCGGTGGCGCGGCGGCGCACACTGGGGCAAAAGACCCCTAAAGCTGGCAGAAAATCAATTTCTGAAGTTAAAGGTTCTCCAAAAACCCCGTTGAAATTTTATAGAAAATATGATAGAGAATACGAAATAAGAGAGAATAGAGTCAATCAGATCATGTGATCGCTGTCAGATCATCACGAATCGAGCATTAGTTGACTTGTTGTAATGAAATTCGCACGTATTTTGTTGTTTTGGGTGACGAAATTAATTTGTGATTTATTTTTTTTCTGTTAAATATATACCGATAAAACTTTCTGCAACGGAATAAGTAAGCTTAGGTGTGTTTTTTTTATATTTTATTTTGTATTTATATATTTGTTTCTTATTTTAGTCGGTAGTTGAAAATACGTGAAGTGTTAAAAAAATGTGTTTTTTTTGCCTTTTACTAAAATACATAAGCATTTAGTTGTGTTTCCCGTAAGATGCCGTTAAGTTTTATACCTTGTTGTGTTCAGTGATTTGTCTAGTTTAAGAATCTGAAAAAAAAATTTGCCCCAATTTGCCCCCCTTCCTATGGTAAACGTTTATGTAAGTGACGTCATTTTCGAAAAAAAGTGAAAAATGTTCGGAAATTTTTTTTAAAATTAATTCTTAGGCCGAACAACTTCCAAAACCTTGTCTTTAACAAGGCAAGAGCTTTATAATATAATGAAGAGTTCAAGTATCCAAGGACTTGACAGTCAAATATTGTTTTTGAGAGAAGAAATTATAAAATTAACCCAATGCACTGGTATATTTGAAAAAGATGTCAATACCAAAATTAACGTTTGAAATCAAGATTTAAATCTCGTTGGGAAAAAGCTAACCGCACAGAAGTCAGATTTTTAAAGTCCAAAAGCGCATATGACTAAAAACGCCTGTCCTGTTTACTTGCTTTGCACAATCTAAACGGGGTCGTCAAAGAACTTCATTTGAAGAAGGTGCGGACCGAACAAAACGGCAAAAAACTGAAGAATTGAGGAAGTCTACGTCTTTGGCAGATTTGACATATGCAACTAAAATGAGGTTGAGAGCTTCTAGGCAGTCAGAGGCAGCCAAATTGATGCGAGAAGTAGCAACCATTCCAAGTCACGCTGAACAGTGTAGGAAAGCTATTAGGGAGTCTCTTAATCCTAGTTCAATGAGTGGAGAAGAAGCATTAGCTATGATTATTGGAGCAAATCTATTCCGTTTTCAGTACGAAATTATTCCATCGAAAGCTCCAAAAATATTCCCCTCGTATAAAATTGTTCAAGATAGTAAAAAAATGCTAGCCTAAACCTGACAAAATCAATATATCTGAAACTTCTGTTAATACTGATTTGCAAAGTTTGCTCAATTCAAAAAAAAGTTATAGATTCACTTTCACCTGAAGAATTGAATAATATATGCTTGCTTATATTCTAAGTGGGGCTTTGATGGAAGTTCTGGGCATAGTTCGTATAAGCAAGCTGAAGTGCTAAAGAAAATGTACTTAATTGTTAAAAATATATTGTAATATTAACTATTTATTAATAAAAAGCTTTTTTAAAATGTTTAATACGAATTGTTAACTAAAACATATACATATAATGATTTACAATATTTTTTCTAACTTTGTTTTCAAAAGTCAGAAATTTTTTCATATCATACATTTTTTTTTAAGTAGGCGTTTTTAGTGGGCGTGTCCATAAGTTGATTCAAAACTATCCATAGATGGGTCTCAAGAGTGTTCATGCAAAATTTCAAGCCCCTAGCTGTATTAGTTGATTTAATGCCAGCTTTAAGGCCATTCTGCCCCATTGTGCGGCGGCGGAGTGTGCAATAAAAAACGACATTCTTGGCAAATTTGCTTCGGCGTCGAGGAAAAAATGCTATAAATGTAGGTATATATACGTTATCGAGTTAAGTCCAACTCGACTGAAAAAAACACTTGTTGGTGGTTGACTTAAAAGTAAAGCTTTATTTTATTCTTCTCTTCTACATATTTATAATAAAACAATAATTGCTTAATCAGTAAAATTTCCTATTTGACAATAATTGCTTAATCAATAATATTTTATATTTGCTTAATTAATAAAAGTAGAAATAATATTTTGCTTAATCAATGACCATATCAGATTATGTTGCATAAAAATGAGTTTATAAAATTAATTCAAACAATTCTTGGAATTGTGAGTTAGATTGGGAATAATTTTTATGCACATTAGTATTTTGTATAAATATTCGAAAAGGTAACACCTTCGTTGGTTGGGTTGGCTCATAACTTTTGCTATAATAATGGGATTGATAAGATTGAGGTCTTAAAATATAGGTAGAATGTCAGGCTACATTTGCGCTTCACATATAAAAGTATATGTGAAAAAGGTAAAAAAAATAAAATTTAATGGAAATAAAAAAAAAAATATTTTCATATACAAATACTTGACCTTTTTGTAACGAAACTAAGATACATTTTGTGGTGCGTTGGTTCGTTATTTTTTTTTTATCTAGGATCTATTTTTTTGGTTTTCTTAGATTATAACTTCTGTTCTAATAATCCGAGTCTCAAAATGAAGGTAAAAAGCCAGGCTAATTTATTAAGTTGAAAAATGTGTAGGTATGTGAGAAACGGCGTTATTTAAATTGTTTTTCAATATAAATTCAAAATTTAATCAAAATGAAATTGATGTATTTGTGCCTACATATGTATATAATGTATCTATCTAAATATGTAGGTACATATGCATGTACATTTATGGAAAAGGGTTGATATTGTTGGTTTGGTTTTTGGCTAATAGCTTCTTCTATGTTCTAATAATCGAATTTTTAAGATTAAGGTCTTAAATTGAAGGTATAATGTCATACAGGCGTGCAGGTTTAAGACCTATAACTTGAGTTCTAATGGTTAGATTTAAATGATTAATGTCTTAAAATAAAGATAAATTATTACGTTATAGTATATAACATATATACTATGCTATATTCGTTAGCGAAGCTACAGGCGAATCGGCTAGTTTTTTATAAAGTGAAGTTATAGCAATTTCACGACTACCACGCAATTCATCAGACTCCTTTTTAATGGTGCTTGGCTTTTTCGTGTGATGAATTGCATAGTAATATATAGAGAGTGTGCACTTCGACTTATGTTGTGATTGATAAACAATTATAAAATTGATGGAAGACATATGTACGTATGTACAGTACATATGTATATACAATATATGTACACATATAAATGGACTTGTGTGTTTAAACCATCTTGTTTTTACAGCTCTTCTTGTTCGAAAGATGTTGAATTCATCACAATTTGGATAAATAACAGATTATATTCCGGTTTTTATCTTATTGGGGTCCTATTTTGGGTCGAATAGTCATTAAAGAATAAATAAGTAAATCCTTTAACGAATGATTAACATTAAACGTTTATAACTTTACCTCAGGATAATATTATATTTAGGTATGTTTACTCATGTAAGTAAAAAGATTGGCTTTCTTTTATTAAAATGTTTAATTTTTATTTTTTAAAAACGAATTTTAGTTTCAACGATTTCACAGTTTAGCGATTTTGAAATCTGTATTGCTTATTATTGTTTAATTTTTAGTCCAATCATGTTAAGGGATTATATACTTTCAAAAGATACCTTATCATTTTTGTGAAACGAATACATGCTTAACAAATCGCAAATTCATCTGGAACACTCTTAAAAAGATTGAATTGTTGAAAAAACGCAGCTTCCTATCTAAAGCTCTGAAATTTATCGATGTTTAGCATTTATATGTACATTTAAATTTTTAAATTTTTTCACATAAATTATACCTAGTATGTGTTAATATATTAAAACTAATTTTTTCAATAAATATTGAAAAAAATATTTCACACAATCTTTAAAATGGCTTAAGATCACCCTGTAATTAAACATAATGATTAATGGCGTCACTTTTTAAACAGCCGATGTAAAGGTATAAGCATGATACCACTTAATTTAAAAGATCTTTATTAAAATGATTTTAATTTTAAACACTTTTTGCTAGTATCATACAAAACTCATCTTCTTGATAATCTCCAGCTGAAACCGCATGAGACTCTCTGATTTCTTTTAATTTCAAATGTGAAATCAAATTCAGAAGCATTTTATCTTCTTTTTATGCATCAATCGAAAAGGTCATAAGAAAATATAACATTTTTGGCAATTATAAATGTTTACATCAAAGAGAGAAGCTGATACTTTGTAATAGTTATGTATTTCGCGATTTTACTTATTTGAGGTAGCGCTACAGCTCGGAGTGGCCTATCTCAGTTAGCCAACAAAATTTTAAAAAAATCGTCTTTATAAATTTTTTTATGCGAATCGTTTGTGATTCGTTTGTGACTGTTTGTGACAACAATATAAAGTTTTGTGACACCTTAGTTATTTAGTTATTAACAATTTAAATAAAAAGTACCAGTTAGCCAACATATTTCTCAAAACTGTACTAACATAATGTTTTTTGGGCTGAATCGATCAGAAATCGTTTGTGACTTCTGAATTTAGCAATAAAAACGTTTGTGACAACGTAGTTTTTCCGAAAAATCAGAAAAACTAAAGCTAAGTACAGACGATTGTCAGATCTAACAATATTGTCAGATTTGTCAGTGAAAAAACTGTCCCAAATGTCTTACAATCGTCTGAACACACAATTTTTGTCTGACAATATTGTCAGAAACGTCATTGTCAGGTCATTGTCAGACGACAATCTGACAAAAAATTGTCAGGTATATTACAATCGTCTGAACTCACAATTTTATCATTGTCAGACGATTAGGACATTGTCAGACTCATTGGTCATTGTCACATGTTTTCATTGAAAACATCTTACAATTGCTGACAATTTCTTCATTGTTCGAAATGTCAATGAGAGATAAGAGATAAAAAAAAAAACATTTGTGTTGGAAATTTTTAGTTTTTGCACAACTGAATAAATAAACTCAAAAAGAAAATATCTATATTGCTTTATAAATATTTTCTTTTTGAGTTTATTTATTCAGTTCACTTCAATTACATTTTATATCAATTCTTTGTGTTGTGTAGTTTTATTCGGAATAAATTAAGTGCTCATGCTCGGCCGCCATTTGTCTTTTATTAATTCTTTTTTGCATGTTGTTGATTTTTTGTCGCATTTCTGAATAAAAATAGATAAAAAATCTAACAATGGAGGAGGCATCAATGGTCGAAAATATTACATATCTATTATATTAAAAGGAGAGAAGAAAAAGATTCTTTATTTAATGCAGATGAAAACGATGGGAATGCTGCAGAACTTCCGCCAAGTAATGATGCCTCCCCCCAAAAGATGTAAACAATCAAAAAAATGTTTGTATATAGATCTGCCAACCGTTTGAACAGAAAATTTTCAAGCTGACAATTTTTTCAGATATATTATTGTCCGAAAATTGTAAGACAATAGCTGACAATCAAATTGTCAGACTATTGGATGAAATCTACCAACCGTGTGAACGGACAATTTTTCATTGTAAGAAATATGTCAATTGTCAGCTAATTGTCAGACTATTTACAGTTCTGACAATATTGTAAGATCTGACAATCGTCTGTACTTAGCTTAATTCAAAATTGACAGAATTATTTATATCTTGAAGAAGATAATGATGCATGAATGAGTATGAATACATAACATTACATACCAGCCAACACGTGTTTTTGTAAAATAGGGTGTCACAAACAAACTAGGTTGTAACAAACGATTTTATTAGTTAATTCCAAATTTATAAACAATTCTTGTCGAATGAGTATGAATACAAACTAGCCAACACTGGTTTCTTACAAATAGGTCGCTGGCTGCTAGTAACAAAATCGTTGGCTGCGTTAGTACCTTACATATTATGCCTACAAGTTATATTTAACAATTCAGATGTTACATATAGTTTTCAATCGATTGAGTAAGTACCTACCTAATCTAGGTAGGTTAGGTAATAGTTATATGTTATAGTTATAGTTATATGTAATAGTTATATAAAGTCTATCCGTAATAGTTTCGTTGAAAAATTGGCTGTCGTAAACTGTTTTGTCAATACATTTAAAATCAAAAACGACTTATATATGATCTTTTGAGTAGAAACAACACTCTTTCATATATTTATAAAATCGAACAATTAGGTACACTGAGCTGTCATTACAACATGTTGCTCACTTCAAACTATATAATTATTCACCTCAACATCATCAATAAGAGACACATTCGTCAGAACATAGGCATAGTTCCGCACATAAACAATTAGAAAAATTAAGGTGTAATGAATTATAGTTGATTTTTTTTCTAATTTTTTGGAATGTAGTAGCCCGTGCCGTAATGGTTAGTGCGTTGGACTGTTACGCCGAAGGGTTCGATTCCTAGCCTATGCCACCTAAAAACAGAAATGTTGTTCATGGGTTACTGCCTCTTGCGAGAGATTGACAAATCCTCCAAGAGTATCTCTTGTCATGAAAAAGTGCTTCTCACCCTAGCCATTCGGATTCAGCAGAAAATTTTTGGTCCACACTATTCCTGGCAATAACACGCACACAGGAATGGTTGAGAGTTGTAAGTCACTAGGCTCTACACGAGCTGTCGTACCCACCAATTTATTTTTGGGAAAAACTACGTTTTTATTATTAAATTCAGAAATCACAAACGATATCTGATCAATTGAGCCCAAAAAACATTATGTTAGTACAGTTTTGATAAATATGTTGGGTAACTGGTACTTTTTATATTTTTATATTCTATATTTTAAAAGCGATGAACATGCCAGTCGAATGACCACCGAAGCTAGCTGCACTCAAGGCAATTTTGAGTAAGATAGGCTGATATAGTGATGGGATGGAGCTGGCCAATACATGTGGAATATCTCTGAACGTGGAAGTGGAAAATCACCGACTCTGGAAACCAGTACTTTATGAGCTGATTAAGAAGGTAGATTCAAGGCAATTTCGAGTAGGATAGGCTGATATAGTGATTGGATGGAGCTGGCCAATACATGTGGAATATCTCTGAACCTGGAAGTGGAAAATCACCGACTCTGGAAACCAGTACTTTATGAGCTGATTAAGAAGGTAGTGGTACAGTGCAGAGAAACGTTTATTGAAGAGGCATCAAGCTCTGTGCACAGAGCAACGTATAGTGTTTTAGAGCATAACCTACAACAAGCGAATTATTTTCGAGATAAAAACATCATCCAACAAATTTCAATGATGCTAAAACTTCGTGTTGAACTGCTTCAACTTAACTATATTCCGCACCGTGAGGACCTACCAGTTATATGTAGCATCTGCAACCTTGAGGAAAGAGAAGACGTTATTCATTTCTTAGGAAAATGTCCAACTCTAAGAGAAACCAGGAGATATTATCTAGGTAGCGACTTTGTGGGAGAGGAAGATATAAAAAAATGTTAAATGAAACGAATGTAACAAAACTGAATAACTACTGTAAAATAGCACTATCTTATCGTGAACGAATTATAAATGAAAACTTTAAAAAAAAAACTTTTATGTTAAAAACTTAAGCGAATTAAATTATTTATTGTCAATCGGCAGACGGCATAGCCATGCTTAAATTGATTGTGTTAAAATCTGTATACCTATTTAAATGTTTAAATAAAATCTAAATCTAATCTAATCTAAAAAAATCTGGTACTTTTTATTTGAATTTTTAATAACTAAATACATAACTGAGGAGTCACAAAATTTTATATTGTTGTCACAAACGATTGGCATACAAAAGTTAAAAAGACGATTTTTTAAAAACTGTGTTGGCTAACTGGGATGAGCTCCCTAGATAGCTGTCTCCAGTTGTTGTGAAGTTGTTTGAGGTCCCATTCGGAGGTTTAATTTCCATTCACTCTAAATCAACCATCCACCTTAATTGTTGGCTTTTTATTTTTTTAGCTAGGTCGGTGTCGCTATATCAAAATAAAAAACCACCCAGAAAATATTCTTTTCAAAATAACCTAAAACTTTCTCACTCCGCTGCAATACTCACAAAAACGCTAACAAAATCACGCTTTGTTCTTTCGATTATGTTAATATTGTAACGATTTAATTATTATTTAACCATCTTTGAAATTAACGAATATTTCAACGCCTTTACAAAATGGCTAAAAGTAAGATCTAACAAATAACCATCAAAATATAAAGTGAAGACTTATAATGTCCTTGCAAGTGCCGTGTATAAGCTAACACAAGTGCTTTAATTCAATTCGCCGCCGCCGCCGCTAGGAAAAGAAATTAGTAGAAGCATATACCAGAACATTCAAGATGAGTGAAGAACCATTTAAGTCGATATAAAAAGCGAATGCACAGATTAATTTTGAAAGTTGCATAAAGTTCGTTATGATATTGAATTGCGTAAAATTAAGAGTGGTCATTGATAAAACAATAAGAAGTGAAAAAAATTGTTCTGTTATTTGTAAAGGAAATAAGTGGAAGTTAATAAATAAGTTTTATTACGAATCAAGATAAACATTACATTCGTGTCAGAAGTGGAATAAAACTTAAATATGTGCCGTTAAAAGGAATTGATTAACTTAAACAAAAAATGTATTAAATAAGAACAGTGAGCGTTTGTTTTTATACATACAAAAAGTGATTGTGTTAAGAAAGAAAAATGGGTAATATTGTAAATGAATTGAATTGTGTTGAACTTAAGGAAAACTGAATAAACGAGGTCTTACTACTGCTGGAACAAAAAATGACCTCATTTATCGTCTGCAGGAAGTGTTAAGACAACACAGAGAAAACAGACAAGTTTCTATTCGAAATTGAAATGCCAGAAGAACAGTAAACTGTACGGGTTAAGACATGTGCAATATCGTGACTTTAGTGCTTTCTCAGCTCGAAGAACAAGAAAATAATCTTCTTGAAGAAATGGAAAAACAACGCAATGAGCAAAAAAAATCTTCTCGGAAACCAAAGAAGGAACCTTATCGAACGATTTGAAGAACAGAAAAATCTCATTGACGGTAAGCTTAGTTCTTTCGAAAACAAATTTGTTGCTCTTGACCAGCGTGTCGAAAACAATTTTTACAGTAGAAACAAAATTCGAGAAGGTCAAAGATGACATTGAAAACATTGGCAAGGAACTTGACAAAGTTCGAAAAATGAGTCCTTTGTTCGTGCTATATTTGAAGTAAACCTACAGCGAGCTATTCGAACTGCTGGAAACGAACACTTCCTTCAGCATTAGTGTTCGCTTTGACTATGGAAGGACCAGAATAGGCTTCTCAAGGAGTTCATTGGTTAAGAGAAGTAGAAGTTGAGGAATGTCAAAGAATTGCATTCCAAAGAAGCCATCGAGGCGGACCTCCTCGATCTGTGGCAATGCAGATTGTCATCCAGAAGAGCGTCATGTCAAAATTGTGGAAGCAGAGATAATACTCGAAAAGTGGAGAACAAGGATAGCCCCAGAACCACTATCCAAGTATCGAAGACAAAACGAGATAACAAAAGCCTGACAGTGGAGGCAAAGATAAACGACAAGGAATACTTGGTTAAAATTTATTTACACCGTGTCACTGTCATTGTATGGACAGACTTGGTCAAAACTGATTTTAGTAGTCATCGATACCTAATGGTGGAACCAGATGCTGAGCGATGCTCCGAAACAACTTCGGTGAGAAGACTCTTGCACTGAATACTGAAACTGAACATCAATTAAGCTCAGGAAAGGAGAAATCTATATCTGCAATAACGAGGATCACTGAAGTGGACACACACGAAATTAAGCTCAGGAAAGGAGAAATAGTTGGGCAATGTGAATCTATATCTGCAATAACGAGGATCACCGAAGTGGACACACAGAAGTCTTTGAACTCCTAAAATTAAAGGCCTATATTCTAAAGTCATCCAATCTAAGCCAACATCAGCTGATTCCACCTGAGGATTCTCCTGTTGGCCCATGTAAAATTATAAGCTCGTATCAAAATTTACAAAAAACCTCTGTTAAACCTAGGTTAAATAGTATTATTCTAAAAATTCTTTAACATCTTATTTAATCGTCTTAAATTTTCCGCAAATGCATCTTTTTGTCTTAAAAACTTTATTTCGTCATTCATTGCCAGAAAGTCAGTGCTATTGCTATCAACCTCTAAGTAGTTTAACTAAATTACTAATTTAAATTTATTTTATGTTTCATTAACCTCATTTTATGTAGGTGCTGGTGCATATATATATTTTTGAACCGATTTTTAGTATTGTAAGTTTTCAATTTTTAAGAGAGATTTTATAGAGGAAAACTGTGAAGAGTTCTTATCCCGACGCATTACGACGTTTCGCTTTCTCGTCGCATTGTGATTTCTGAATCAGGCATCAGGCATGAGTATGTACTTCCCCATCCCCATCTTTATAGGAACAGGCATATAGTACAGTGAAACGACTTAGGGTTTCTTCTCTTTCCTCCTACAAGCTGTTATAGTTCACTGATGTCAAGAATCAAGATTACTAACAGCTTGTAGGTTGAAAGAGAATAAACCCCTTAAGTCGTGTCTCTAGATAATATACGTACTCTATGGCCTGTGCTATGACGCGACGCACAGTGGGCTGAGAGCGGAAAAAAGGTCTTTTGAGAAAGTAATACATATGTAGCCTTTTTATTTTTATGCCTAACTACTCTTAGATAACCCGAGGGTATAATTTCAGAGTATTTTTAAATATGTATATATTATATACTTATTTACAAGCCCTAACTTTATATATAATTTTATTGGTCTATTCTTCACTTTTTATTCTTGTGTATATGGATATGGAACTTCTTAACTTTTCAACATATTGACAGCATGCATTTTTTTTTTCTCCAAAGAGCTCACGTTGGCTGACGCACTAGATGTTACTTTCAAAATTCGTTATCATGATAGTACCTACTATAGAAATATATATATTACAAAGTCATTTCCATAAAACTGTTAGGTATATTATATTGTATGGAGTACGATATCCGTTGGTCTATAGAGATCAGTGCTTTGTTTTCAAGTGGTGCGAAGTGTGCTAAAACATACCTACAGATTACAGCCACTTCATTTAAAGTGGATGTGCATTTACGCACGGTTTGAAAACGGTAAATCTGCATAGTATGCATAGAACATGTAAAAAGAAACAAACATTTCCACACAACATATTATTTTATCAAGTACTTTTTTAAATTTACGTGGTGTGAATATTTTATTTTAACTAGTTCTTACCCACTCCCTTTGCTGAGACCCCGCAAAACCCCTTGTAGTATGAAAAGTATTCATATTCCTTTCCCATGAAACAATCGATTTCCAAAATTCTTCCAGCCGAAAAAGTGCAAAAAAAAAATTACTTTCACATTTAATATTTACAAGAATGATGTTATTTTTTGTTGAAAGCATAGCATGAAGTTGCTTTCTTTGCATTTGATTTACATAAACAATTTTATTTGCATATTTGTAATTTTCTGTAGTCGATGTATTTGATCTTAGAATCGATATCTGAAATCGATAATTTTTCTCTCAACTACTATTTTTGCTGACAACTGGCCATCGCTTATCTCTAGCCTGTTGTCAAACCATAAACGTCAATGTTCAACCAGAAAAAATCTTAAAATGTTCATACCTGCTTTCGTTGTTTCATTCCCCCTACATTTCTACAGCCCTCGCCCAAGCTGTCAAAAACACGAAAGACGAAACGAACGAAAAAAGACTCGTGTAATCAGCATCAAAGTTTGTTTTCAAAACATTGTAGAACTGAACTTCAAGTAAAAAAAAATTAATAATATGTAGTAATAAGTATGTAATATTTAAGTTTAGTGAAATATTGCCCTATATGCCTCCTGCAAATAGATTAAAATTTAGAAAACTTTTGTTTATGGCATTAAATCCGCATTTGATGAATGACAGATCCTGGATTCGTTCAGAAATATATCTCCAAGGATGGAAACACAAGAAGCATATATTTTTCGGAATGAAGTGTAATGCAGCATAATTTTAAATTGCCCCCCCCCCCCCCCCCACAATAAAATCAAATTGCCCCCTGTGGGTCATGGACCCCACGTTGGGAAAGACTGTTCTAAAGTATCTATTAAATTATACGGGGTTTTTTATTCCCAGTTGAACATTGGCCTGATCAACTAGCGAACCCAAACTTTTACTTTTTTATATTACAACATCTTTAGATAGATACAAAGACTTATCTGTTTTTATATGAATATATTATATAAATAATATATATAAATATATTGCATATAATTAAAATATTTCAAGATTTTATATCACTTTTGGGGGTAGGTTATTATGCGGGGTAAATTGATTATGGGGTTAAATCTGCACCATTACTTTAACAGGTTCTAACTAAGTGGCGCTGATCGATAAAAATCAGCTGGTAAGCGATTTCTATGATTAACAACTCAAATTTTGAACTCCTTGATAAAACAAAATTTTGTTAACATTCACATTCGATATTAAAGATGATCAGATGTGAACAAACTGGCCCTTAGTTTTTTCATAAGACAAAATTCCACTTAATTTTTTTCTTTCAAAATTTCCAAGAATCCATTAAAAATCAGATAATTTTTACAGAAAATACTTAAAATTTAATTTTGTTTATATTTTCGTTCTAATTTATCTTGACTAAGCTTTTTATAATTAACTACCGGCATGCAATTTTGTTCCTTATAAATTGTCATTAAACCGTGACCGTTTGCAAATAACATATATTTTTGTATGGTATACCTAGGTAAGGTATGTGTTTTGCCTCTGGAAGTGATACCTATTTATTTTTTAAATATAATTTTTTTAAAAGATTCAATTTCAAATTAAATTTAGTTATTTTATTCGTAAAGTTTCGATATTTCATTATATTTACAGAAATATCATCTTGTTGGGTCACAACGCTAGGTGAGTTCTTTTTCGATTTGGGGCTCTCTTATCTGTTTATGACTTTACATTTTAATTTCTTATATATATTTTTTAAACAAAAATATAGTCATACTCAAACAACACACTAATATAAGTGATATTTTTTGTTTTGTTTTCCTACATTTCTATTTTAAATTGTTTTTAGATAGTTGAAACAAATAAAACATGATGAATTATTCTTTTTATATTTTTTTGTGTTGTTTCCATAAATAAAATCGTTTTTCGAAATGACTTTGTCCCTGGAAAGAGTGTCATTGTTGTTACAACTTATTAAACTTAAAATTTTTTTAAACCAAAATATATACATAATTTATCATATCTATTTATGTAATGGAGTTATATATTTTGAATATTGTGTTTTCTTCTTTTATATTTATAACAATTGTCCGGATACGCAGATATACCGACTATTCCCCTGGTATTAATTATTTACAAGATACTTTTCATTAATTCTTAAAATTCTTTTTTTTTTAATTTTTTTATTAACAAGCATATTTAACATTTTGTTTAAATTCATTAGAGAAAAAAGCTTGTGAGTAGTAAGTTGTTACCTTTATTTTAAAATTCAAAAATAATAAATTTACAAATATCCTTGCAATGCTTTCATTTCTTAACACAGTATGTACATATACCTATGCCTTGTAAATATTTTGTTTGAGTAAGGAACCAACTAATTGAAATATTTCCTTTACTATGTCCAATTACTATAATAACGAGGTAAACAAAATATTGTTATTTTTTTAAATATGTATTAAATCAAAAAAAGGAAAGTGCATCCAGAACTTATGTATATGTATATTAACTAGAGAATCGGTTCAACATACAAACAAATTTGATCATAAGCATATACTTTAATATGTACCTAGATAGCTAACTCATATTGTATTTTGCTATGAACAAAAGTGAAGTCGATTCGCTTTTTTGTAAGAGGTAAAATCGATCGATCTCAATGGTGTGGTGACTTGTGAAATTTATTCTTTTTAAATAATTTTTTATTATATCTTAATCAATTTTGTATAGGTAATAAACAAAATAAGAAGCATATACGTTTAAAAATTATCAGTTCGTCTAGTACTTATGGTTGCACAAAAAGGTAAAAAGTATCAATTGTAAATCATGATTGAAAATTTTAATTTGTTTTAATTTAAGATGCTAAATCTTTTGCTTCATTGAGTATTCTTAAAAAGTTTTCATCTGATCTATACAGTTTCAGGAAATCTGTAGTCCTATCTAAGATCTAACAGCATCAAAGCAGGACTTTGAAATAAGCCTCATGTTTCGATGACATCTCTTTTTTCATCAAGCGAAATGTCCACGAGTGCGTCGTAGATTTCTCCAAGCTGGTAGCATATGGATTTGATGGCGTCAATCCTACTTTCCCAACGCGTATCACTGACAGCTTTCAGGGTCAGTGATGGGATATATTTTTTTTGTGATTTTTGTATCGGTGTCTCGATATCGATGTTGTGTGGCGGAGTTTCCGACACAAGTGTGTGGCTTTTTGAAGTTGTTTGTGTTTGCTTTGTAGTTTTTTTACTTGAGTTTGCCGCACCGGGCGGCACAGTAATTTTCATGGCATGGTGCCTTTCACGGCACGACGCGACGGCGGTGGCGCCTGGAGCAACTGCCCCACCCCTATACGCGGCCCTGCGGATACCCCTTAAGAATGGAAAATGTAATAGTCCCCCCAGACGTCCGTCTCACTCGACGGCTGTTCTAACAATGACATAAACATATCGGAACTCTTTAGGGTCTATAACTCTATGCCAAATCTTTATGACCATGTTACTACATCTTTATGAACATGTCACTAAAGGTCACTGCATACCTTCTTTTTTCTACGAATTCAAAAATTACTTTTAATGGTAGGACCAATCTTTCATCTATATTAAGGATTTTCTGTAACCCTGTGAAGCTTATCTCCATGAATTCTGTTTATTTGAATGATTTTTGTTTTCAGATATTGATACTGATCTTTTAATGATTAAATTATCTCTTTTAATTTTCTTTCCTTTTTTTTAAATATAATTTTATACTACTCACTATGACATTAAAGTACGAGAGCTAGCAACGTCGAAAAAAAAACATTTCAACAGTATTGATTTTTTTAATATGTTGTATTCCTCGCTACCTCGAGTCATATTTTGATTGTCTGGCTGGTGGGATACGTTGCGTTTTTCTGTACGCGTCACTTTTGTAACGATAAGAAATTGAAAACAAAAATCATTTCAATAGTCTTGGCTTCTTTTTCATTCCGTTCCATAACATCTGT
Organism: Epistrophe eligans; assembly: GCA_951394125.1. Taxonomy (NCBI): domain Eukaryota; kingdom Metazoa; phylum Arthropoda; class Insecta; order Diptera; family Syrphidae; genus Epistrophe; species Epistrophe eligans. The sequence goes on from OX596028.1 coordinate 59,603,753, forward strand.
GCAATAATAATATACAGGTTTGGCAGGTGTCAGACCTTGCAAAATCCGTCTGGCAAGGAATTTTTTAATACAAAACAAAAACTTGAATATTAGGAATATTATTCGGAAAAAAATTATTTTTTGAAACTTAAGAATATCAATATATTCAATTATTTCACATTTAAATTACTTTATTTGAATAAATAGTTTTTTTACATTAATCTTTTAACTCGAAATTAAAAACAACAAATAAAAATGTATACTTACTCTTTTTTTTCTTAAACATTTTATATTATTAAGTACCTGTTTATCTTTAAGTATATAATACTCTTATCAATTTTAAGTCGATCACTAAAAACCAGATGGTTAAGTTTTTGAGAAAATTGAAAAATTAGAAAACTATACTTTATTAAAGACAATTTACAATTGACAATATTCTTGCAACTGTCTTAGTTTTTGTCTTATTGAGTTTATATATTTCAATATTTATTAACACGTCTGGCAGGCATCTAACGCTGTTAAAACCATGCCAGGCCCTATTTTGTAACTTAAAGGAAAACATAATATGATGTAATGCAACTATCAAAGATATACAGGATGTTTTGTAAATATGATATGCGACAAAAAACTAGGGTGTATAGGTTTGGTCAAAAGAAGAACAAAACGGTAGTTGGGAGGTCTTTTTCCTCTTGTTCATGGGGGAGGGGTAACTTTCTAAAAATTGACTAGAAATAGAAAATAAATCATTTAAAACGGAACCACCAACATTTGTTTAAACTAGTTTCTTATGGGATCTGAGCGGTAAGGAAGAATTTATGTAAAGATGAAATAGGAAGTTAGGTATGTACATATACTTTACTACATACATAATTATACATTTACTACCATATTTTGTTTTCTTGCAAAATTTTGGTTGATAGGTATTTTATTTGTAGTTTTCAACAAAAAAGACGTATTTAAAGGTATACTGTTTGTGTCGTTTAAAAAATATTAGTACATAATCTTTAAGAAAATCGTATGTTATAATTTTGTTCTTCTGAACAATATGTTTTAATGAAGGGATTTAAAAAAAAAAATAATTTTCTTAAAAAAAAGCTGATTTTTTTAAAACTACCTACTTCTACTTACTTTATTATTATTTTTTTATTTTTAATATTCGAAATTCTAAAATAGAGCTAGTGAAAGTAGGTATATTATTTTTTAGGGTCACAAAGAAATAATTTTTCCTAATTGCTTTGTTTAAGTTTGCGCTTAAAAACCAGGGAAAGTATTTAAAAAAAAACATTTATTCGTTTTAAATAAAAAATTAACAATTTTTTTTAAATAGTTTGTGGAACTTATGGATATGGCAAATAAACTTCCTCTTTGTATTCTCTGCTGTTTTTCCCTGCGTAGATTCCCTTAGTCTGGCTGTCTTAATGTAAGCCCTGAAGCGGGCTCTTAAAACGGTTATAGAACCTTCTGTTTCGATTCCCAGCTGATTCATCTTCTCGACCAACTCCTGTTTTCATAGAAGATAGATGGCTCCCAGACTAGCGAAACAATCAAATGCTTTTTCGTTATCAGACATGGTGAGAAGGATTTTATTTTTATTATGGTTTGTTGTTATAAGAATGCTTTAGATTTTTACGTTTCACGGGGTTGGACCTTATTGTCCCTGCTGGGGCGCCAATTTTTGATGTGCTTTTTGCTTTCCAGACGAGGTTTTGCTCGTCGGTCTTGCCGGGATCGTTCTGAAGAAAACACGAAACTTCAGAGTTACTGGTCTTTAAAACCTTATTGCAAAATCTTTATTTAAAACGCTCTTAATCTTATAATTATAAAAAATTATAATTTTATAGTTCATGGATATTCTGGTTCTGGACGTCAAGCATTTCGCTTGATCTATTCACTGGGGAATCCTGGAATCTTGTAGGTATACGATGATCTGCGTTTCTTTCAAGTCTTCTTGTTTCACTGCACGTCTCTAGATCCCGGTGTTGGTATCCTCGCAGGTACTAGGCCCCTGTCGGTACTCGACACAGCTCGCCTTACGCTCTGGTAAATCAGCTGGTATAACGTCCCTGGTGGCACTATTCAGCAGGTACTAGGCCCCTGGCGACACTCAACACAGGAGGCCTTCGCTCTGGTAGATCAGCAGGTACAACACCCCTGGTATCAGCAGGTACTACGGCCCTGGTGGCACTATTCAGCAGGTACTAGGCCCCTGGAGGCGCTCGATATAGTAGGACAATTTCGCCTACCTAAGTACCAACTTTCCATAAAACTCCTTACCAATGTTGGGGGAAGCTTATCTTGCTTATCTGGTGAAGTCACGTGCTATAATACAGCTCTCGCTAAGCTGCTGTGATTTCCGTTTTCATCAGATATATGGGAAAGGTGATGTAGCATGGAACGCTTCATTACAATTTTTGTTTTAGTTCTGATAGATAAGCAAGATAAGATAAGATAATTAAGAAAACTTAGATTTGATATTTGAGTATTTCTTATATTATATAGTGCTTTAAAAAAAAAACACGCTTAAGCTTCATAATTTAATGTACCTAAATTTAAATTTTTTTGTTTATTAATAACATTTCATTTTTTGTCATTTTTAATTCATTTTTATTTTTTCATTAAACTTATAACTATTTTAAAGCTAGACAAAAATTTATAAAAAGTAGCCTACTTATCAATAAATTACACTTACTGTCCTCATGCGGGCGCTCTAAGTTAAACTATATCACTAATACCTTAATACTAATGCCTTTCGGCCTTGAAACTAATTTAATGCTAAAATACTTTATCGGTTTTATTTTTTACCAAGAAAGAATTGACAAGAAAACGAAATAGATGGTGTAGGATTTTTATCGTCCATCGTCCATGTATTAGCTTAAGTTATAAAATAAAGTTTAAAAAAGAAATATATATTTTTAACAATTTAATAATTGAATTATATCAAATTCCATTAACCAAACATCATTATTATGAATATAATTTTGAAATCAATTAATAAATTTGTAGGTGATAATAAGTTCTGTTATTTTGTGAAAAATTTTAGGTATTCGGTTTCATGTGTTTGACAAAGTACAATTCGATATGTAATGTAACATGTAATCATCGCATTCAGATGGAAGATCTAGAATATTAATGTTGATATCCCCTATTAAACAAACATTACTGCACTCTATTGATGTTAAGATACTTTGGTATTCTTCTAGAAATGTATCTTTACTATAATAAATTGCAAGCGGTAGAGACATAGAAGACTCATCAAATAAAACTCAACCTCAATATTTGATTTTATAAAAACCATTGTACCTCCTGCCTGATTTCATTACATTTTGCGTAAGACTTATACGGTTATAACCCGGTAATGTAAACCATGAGCTAAGCAAACATGATTGAAAATCCATATCTCTGTCAAGACTATTACATTTGGTAAAGTAGTAAGGCAATTGTTAAGAAAGGAGCATAGTAAATCAAAAGTTTTTTCGCATACTTCTCACATTTTGATAGAATAGTAAAATCATTAGAACTAGCATACATTTTTGTACCAGAGAAAATATAACATTGATCCTCAGGAATATTAAAGGGAAGATAGGACGTTTACCTCTCACTCTGGTTGCGTTGGCTTGCATAAGTTTGTCGCTATTTAAAGCTCTCACAGAGTTTCCGTAGTTTTTTTTATGTCTTCTCCTTCACTTTGTGGGACACCAACTAGAAGAGCATCGCATGCTGCAATCCTTCGTTCTTAGACTGCTTTTAAACGCTGCAAATATGCTGCAATTATCCTTGCAATTTTTGAGCATGTAGGTGGGGGACGTATGCGGTGTCCGGGGTAGACAAAGTTGCAGAGGTTGAAATAATTGCAGAGTTACCGCTCTTTCTTCTTTGTGCTTTTTCTTATTGTTTGAGACATAAGCGGAGTAAAGAGTGACGAGATATTATTTCCTTCTCATTTAACAAAAATTGCAGGTATTAAAATTTGCAGCGTTTAAATGGATGCTGCAATCGGAAAGAAACTCAAAAGGGAATTGCGGATAGAAATTGCACGTTTTGTTTTTTCGTTCAGAGGAGAAATGGGGTGAGATGTAGAAGCCGAGAGGTTACGATTATTTGGACACCAACAACTTTGTTGTTTGCTCTTGTGTTGCGCATAGATAAGAGTGTGGTTAAAAAGAGCCAAAAATTACTGTTTATTAAAACTTTTTTGAGTGAGAATTGATTTAAATAGAAATATTAAAAAAAGGCCTCTCAAGAAATAGAAAATTGATATTATCGCTATATTTATTAACTTTCAAGTTGTTTTATAGTTTTCAAGCAAATTTAGTTCTTAGGTCTTTTTGAGATTATTGCACTTTTATTACAAAACAAGCAGTGAAAACACGAGAATTTGAAACATTTTTGCTGGACAGTTTAAAAAGACGTCTAATCAGTATAATACATACTCCATGATTACAAGTAAACAATATTGTTTATATCTTTTAGAAGACATAACAGAAATAGATGACCAGGAAAAATAATAAAACCTTACCATCAAAGTTAAAAAAACAGCAGAATCAACGAAAGTTATGAACACTTTAGAAAGAAAATATTTTTCCCTAATATGAAAAATCTCATAAATAAAATTGTAAACAACTGGGATACATGTGCAAAATACAAATATGAATGTCTGTCCTCTTCCTCTTCAGTTTAAACCTACTGAAACACCAAATAAACCTTTACAAATTTTACACATAGATGTATAAGTATTTCATACATAAAGAACATTTTCTAATAATACATGACAAACTTAGTAAATTTGCCAGCATCTATTTACTTTCCTCTAGAAATAGTCTATGTGTAATAAAATCTTTGAAACACTTTTTCTCCCCTTATGGTGTTCCAGGAAAAGTTATAACAGATAACGAAAGCGAGTTTTTGTCCACAATTTTCAAAGATTTTCTTGCACCCTATAAAATAAGTTTTCATACAGCCTGTGCAATGAGTTCAACAGTAAATGCACCTGTAACCTGTTATATTTTAAAAATCGCATGACTGCAAACCACAATTACATTCATAGCAAAAATGTTATCGCGATTTTTTAATCGAAACGAATGATCTTTTCCGAAGATCTTTTATTTATTTATTTGAAAAAAGCTATAATTAATATCTAGAGATACTCATAATTTCATTTTTATTGATCGTACCTTTAAGATTAAGACCTTGTGTGAATTGCGTTAAAATGTTGTTTGAATTTTCTACCATAGTTTAATTTTAACACTATTGTGGTGAATAAAATGGGTTAAAATTTTGCCTGCTGCTAAGCAGGCTAAAAGTGGTTAAAATTTGACGTTCCTCAAGATAGACAAAGAAGATAGTATTTGTTTCTTTTTTGCTTGTAATCAAAACATTAAACTGTTAAAAAAATAGAATACGAAATGATTGTTTTTTATTTTGCTTTGAAATGTTTGACAGCTGTGAGAACTAGTGTTCATATACCGAATAAACAAACCTTCCATAGTGAAAAGTTTTGGGACTGTTGTTTTAAAACATGAAATGAACGATAGAAAACTGATGGGGACTTACTAATAACAAAGCACTAATGTCGGCTATTTGTAAAGTGAAAGGTTTAAATAAAGTGCGGAGCTTAAACAGTATCCTACTAATAACCAATTTAACCTTCTCGTTACCAATTCCTCACACTTTCCATGAATCTACTACAATTTCCAAAATATTAATCAATCACGGCACAGAAAAAAGATACCAAGAATGTTAAGTATTGCCGTAATCTTTTTTACCATCTACTATGTTATTACTAATAGTAAGTGAATTGATACAACGTATTCAAACGATTTTTATTGTAACGGGTGTTTTTTTTAGAGGTATAGAACTTTAGGTTGGCAACACTATTTTAACTGGCGGCCATTTTGTCAGCTGTCAAGTGATTTATTTTTAATTTGGTTTGGTATTTCAACATAAGTAGTCTGACGCCTGAACAACGCTTCCAAATTGTGCAAGTTGGATCCAAAACAAGATTGCCGTTGATCCCAATTTTCATAAGCGATTTTTGTTTAGCGATAATGCTCACTTTTGGTTGAATGGATACGTCAATAAACAAAACTGCCGTATTTGGAGTGATGATAATCCTATGTATGTTGAGTATGTTGAGACACCGTTACATCCACAAAAACTGACTGTTTGGTGTGCTTTATGGGTTGGTGGAATAATTGGTCCGTACTTCTTTTTCAATTTTAACACACGAATATTTTTAAAACCACACAAATAGTATACCTACATACATCTTTGCTGAATAACCCGAAATATCGCAATATTGCTTGGAGAGAAAATTAACAACGTTGCAACAACACCTATCAACCGATATCTTGCCGTTGCAATAGAATACCACAATAACCAAGTGCACGGCACTGAGAATTAATAAGAAGGAATAGAAAGATAGGAAAGATTTTATTGCTGGTACAGTGTACTGAGAAATAAGGTGTTTATTATCTCATGAAATACCACGGGTGGCTTCCAGTTGAAACTGGAGGTACATATATAGAAAAGAATGCTGCTTAGAGTGGGGCTTAAACTTACACCCCTAAGTTAGCAGTCAAGCACTACATCTAGTGCACCATTGCCACCCGCTGTATATAATGTATATAAGAAAACTCACGTTAAATGAACAAGACTTAACAAAAGATACCCCTCATGGCTTATTTAATCCAATTTTATAATTTTTTAAGTTTAACCCTTACAGAAAAAAAGCGTTTCATGACAAAAATGTTGGGATCTTCAATCTTTAAAATGAGCTAGTAATTAAAGTCTGATGGGGGAACTAATTGTTACCTATTTGTTTTCATTTTTTACTCTTTTATCATAGATTTTTTTTTTAACTTCAAATGACACTCTGTGCAATAACAGTGTCACCCGCTTAATTGCACCGATCATTTTCTCTGATTTCCTTAGTTATCTGGCGTTCAGTAAGCAAAAACGCGCTAAATTGGGTCTTTCGTACCTTTAAGCAATATTTACGTAATTGAACCAGTCAATTTTTATTTTAGTTTTATTGTCAAAATAACCGTACTTCCAGAATCCAATATTGTCATTTTTTGTGCGGAGCGATGTCAACTTCAATGCGAAGTTCGTTCTTCCGAATAACTGAAGTTTGTTTTGTAATAACTTTATATTTACCGCCGCGTCATTCAATAAACCGAAAAACGTACATGTTTATAGATAGTTCGCGGGGCTCAATTAACCGTACAGAAAAGTGTTAATCTTGCGGAAAAATCAATTGTGCGAGCTGCAATTAAGCGGTGAATACTGTAATTGGTTTCACTTATTACTCAGTTCTTTACTTTATTTTCATATTTCAAATTCACTGTTTTCTTTTTTAATTGCTTAAGTTTAAGTTGTGCGTTATTAAAAAAAATATTATATAAAATTAATTAAATTTATAAATTTCCGTACTTTACCGTTTTCTATTCAATATTTTCAAACAAAATCCATGTATCTTCTAATGCTTTATTCATCAAACTCTGATTGGCTTAACGGTATCCTACATTGTACCAAAAATTTAACAAAAAATCTTGAAAACAAATCAAATAAATAACATGTGATAACATCAATTTTATTTATAAAACACATTAACAATTTTCAACAAAAACTACTAACATTGTTGGAAATAAAAAAAAAACAATCACCAGCCGACCGCCATTTTGTAGACGCGATATAATGTTAGCATCAGCGACGACGAAATAGGCGCAAAGGACCCGTACTTTTCCAATGCTTATTAAACAAATACAAAAATATTTTAACACATCCAAAATGAATTAACAAAGTTTAACCTGAGGTAAGTACACCTGGAATGTATACTCTATCTTATTACTATCTAATTATTTGTCATCCATTATCTAACTCTCTTAAAACTATTTTCGCTTCTAATTTATTAACAACATAATTCCTATTAATTATTTATTTTGTTTAGTTTGTATTAGAAAATAGATTTATAATAATTATTAAGGGAATGTTACGTACATATGTAGTGAAAAACAAAAATTACTTTTATCTAAAATGCATATCTGTATTGTGTAAAGTGATTTTATTGCATGTTTAAGAAAGAGAAAAATATTTTAACCAAGCATGAAAAAATTTAATATAAATAATTAATAATTTGAATAAAAAATAATTTTTCCAAACTTAAAAAAGGGTCGGGTCGAATCAATAAGCGTACCTGTTAAATTTAATAATAAATTCGGTTAAATTCACTGAACCATATAACTATAATACAAATGGACAGTGTATTCCCTACAACGTTTAAGACTAAAATTTTTAACATACTTACATATATCGTTAAGCCTAGTTCGCAGATCTTTTCAAATCTTTTTTTTTTCAAATATAAATTTTGACAGATAAGTGATGTACAGTAAAAAAAATGATATTTTAGTTGGAGCTGCGTACCAGTGCGTATGGAAGCTTAAATTTGTCTCGATCTGCCTAATAGGCTTTTATCAATATTATGGCGTAGGTATTTTACTAAGATACTCTATTACCCCGTTTATATAAGGTATACCTTGCGCTCAAGGAACTTTCAGATAGGCTTTCATAAGAAAGGAGGTTAAGGTGGCAGAGGCCAACTTACTGTGCTGGAGGTTTTGTTGCAGCACTGTTATCATCATTTTTATTGTTTTTATTTTGTAGGCTGGCTGCGGTTAATGGTCGCACCACCTCGTTAATGATTATAGCTTCTTGGCCTGATCTTGTAGGCTCTTTCATCTCCTCGAACTTTTAACGCAACGTGACGACGAGAAATGCTTTATTATGTTGTTTTAAATTCGTGATTAAGAGAGAACATCTCCGAAGAGATCTCGTCACGTCGAAGTCTCGTTGTCTCGTCACATTGTGAATCGGGCATGAAATGAATCAGGCATAATAGCAATAGCAACTACACCAAAAACTAATATTTTTTGATTTTATTTAAACTCTCTGAAAATTTCATACCGATTATGGAATCTGCAATGCTGGATCCGCAGTGATTCGCAGTAAAGAGTTAGTTCTCTTTTCTTGTCACGACAAATGAGTAAAGAGAAAAGAGAGTCCTGCACTTCAAATCACTGAGGATCTAGTATTGCGGATTCCATAATGACCATAATCGACATGATTATTGATTACCTTTTTTTTAAAATTAGGTACTATAAAAAATTTATGGAATGTACCATGAAACAAATAAGGAAAATCGTAATGTCAAGTTTGATAGAAATCTTCCTTTGCTTTTTTAATGTATTTAATGTATGTACCACTACCTACACACATCATAAGTGAATATATTTCTCCTCCCCCTTTCGGCGACTAACGGAATTTTTTTAAAACTCAATTAAAATTCATAATATTGTATCCAAAATAGTATTCAAAAAAACATTAAATTAAATTATTTAATGAAAATAGTTAATTTTTTATTTAAATAATAAACAATTTTATCGAAAAAAAAAGAAAAAATGTTTTTTTGTGACCTTAAAAATTAATCTACTTTGACTAGTTCTATAAGCAAAACTCGGAATATTAAAAATAAAAAATAATGGCGCAAAATTTTAAACGATTTAGTAAGATGTTAAGTCATTTTTATCATATTAAAAATGCTTTAACATCATACTAAATCGTTTAAAATTTTGCGCCAATAACTTTAAAATTTGAAAAAATCTGCCTTTTTCAAAATTTTGAGTTCGAGAATTAATTTTTTCAAAAACTTCTTCAGAAGAAACTTCCGATTTTTGTGTTATTTTTGGAAAAAAAAAATAAAATATGTAATATGTAGGGGCACTATAGCAGCCGGACACATTTCCTTTCTTTGGTCTCAATTTATTTTTATACTATGAAGATTTCAGCAAAAAATTGGTATTTCTAAAAGTTTAGATATTTGTTGTTGTATTACATTTGAATAAGTTATACATTTTTTAATTGCATAATTTTTAAAATTTGTTTGCAAAAAAGTTCGTTTTGCGCTAGTTACCGGACACCAAAATTTAGTGCCGGTACATATTAATTTTAGTATCCGGAAGCACTTGTTTTGTATGAAGTTTAAGTGCTCTTTCTGGCTTAAATAAATGAAAAACTGTTATAGTTGTTGTAAAATATAATATGTAAATTGACCTTTTGTTAACTTACCATATTCACTTATTATGAAATCACGCATACAGTCTAAATTTAGTGAAGGTATCAGATACCCTGATTACTAAGGCCCAGCTTTTAATTCTTGGTATCGATTCCCAAAGTTTTAAGTTTTAAGTTAATACGTATCTGGATAAATCATCTTCTTTTAATGGAAACATAATCGTCAGTCGATGTTTCATGGCCCTGAACAGCAGGTTCAAATTCTGAAGGCTGCACAGGCAATTGATTGATGATAAACTATGAAACTTGTCAATTCGTGACCTTAGAACAATTGGGTTCCTACTGTACCTACTCAAGTCACTTTTGAGAAAACAGTGATTGAATTTTTGGTTTTCTATAACTTTTTAATTTTTGTTTGGATCTACACGATTTTTTGAAAACACAAATTTTGTACTAAGTTATGTTGATCTGAATTTAAAAATCTACAGCAAAATTCATAATTTTGCAGTAACAAGTGGTTAAAAATGAATAGAACCTTGTTACTCAACGCTAAGGCATTTGAGCATAAAATAATAAGGTTTTAATTACCTGATAGTGTCATGATAAGAAATTTAGATAGAACCCTGTTAGCTTAAAGAAATAAGAATTTATGTTAAACGAAGTTTTTTTTCTTTTTTTTATATACATACATACAGCACCGACTATGTGATGAGTATGTATTTAGCATACAAACCAATTATTGCATTTCATTATTCTAATATAAAATGATATTTTAAATTGAGTTTTAAATTTTAATTTATGTAAAAATATGTAAAATGGAAAAAAGTTAACATTTTAGTTTTGTTCAGCTCCATCATCTTAAAAAAAAGTTTGAAATATTAAATTAATAACCAAATTAAGTTAAGAGTTAAATTTTAACCTCCAGGTTTCAGAAAAATCACATACTAATAACGAATTTAGTCTCACTAGCAAGACGTTAAAATTAAGTACACGGAATTCCATACAGATAAAATGGCGTTTTGGTGCAAGTGTTGTCGGTTGTTCTATTTAATAATACGTAAATGTGTATTAAGTACACTTAAATCTACTTGTTATTTGTCGATTTTGATTGGTTTATTCATTGTTGGTTTCAATCTTCAGATAATTTGTTTTGAAGTGAAAACAGATGTAGTTTTTTATTGTTTGATTTTTTATAGTACGATTCTGCCCATTGCTTTCTAGCTGTATTATGTGAAAACAAACCCTGTCGTTCAAACTGAATGCGGATAATTAAAGTGGTTCAGAAGAATAATGCGACGGGCAAATTCAATCTGCAATTTTACGAAGAAGTGGAGGGCATGTAATGAAAGGTGGTGTGTTAGAAAAATCAGATATGAGGAGATATATAGATAGAATCAATTCATACATCAAATGTAAGATTTCATCTCTTCTTTTAATTGTTGATGCAGAGAAAAGAACGTCAAATGATATCCAAGTTTCGTTTCGCATCACAAAACGCAGAGGGAAATTATGAGTTCTGCCCGCACCACCAGCTAGCCAGAGTTATTTACATAAAAATCGGTATTTTATTAAATGAAAATTTAAACTATTATATTTTACCAAAGAAAAGCCCATTTAATTAACAATTTAATGAACATTAAAATTATACTGATTAACTTTTTTAAGGAACTTTCAAATTCATGTACATATATATTGCGAATGAAAAAATAATGAAGTTTAATAAAAAAAAACATTTCCTGGCTTAATGCTGTGTACCTAAACTAAAATATGTAAATATGGACAATAAAAATCGTTTGAATATACTTTTTATCAATTCACTTACTATAATAGTACTGACATAGTAGGTGGTAAAAAGGAATACCGCAATACTTAACATTCTTGGGTTTTTTCTTTATCTGTTGTCTGTGCCGTGATTGGTTAATATTTTGGAAATTGTAGTAGATTTATGAAGTGTGACGATTTGTTAACGAGAAGGTTAAATTGGTTATTAGTAGGATTCTGTTTAAGCTCCGCACTTTATTTTAACCTTGCACTTTATATCTTCCTATTACTTACGACTAAATATTTGCATACCTACATACCTACTTACCTAAATATATAATTTAATTTTAATTGACCCTTAGAAACTAATTATTTTCAGAAACCATTTTCTGTTTTTGCTACACATACAAAAATTAGATACCTATGTGATGTGCCTACATATAAAGTAGGTAATCAAATATTTTGATAAGGTATCTTAATATCATCATCTTTACATCTTTGCTGCCTAACCCGAAATAGCGTAACATTGCTAGGAGAGTCCCGCTTTAAGTAACCTAGTAAAAAGTAACAACTTTGCGTTGGTTATTTGATTTTTCACCAAATTAAAAACTGCAAATAAAACACCTATCAACCAAAATCTAACAACAAAACAAAATATGAAAACAAATGTACCTACTGTTTCATCTTCACATATTCTTTCTTATCCCTCAACTCTCATAAAACTGCTTTTAAACGCTGCAATTACCCCCTGCGAATATACAGAAATATACGTTATTGTTCAAACAGAACGCTGTCAAAGTCAAGGTCAGCGGTTAAAAATGGAACGCGACGGTCAAATTGAAGTTGTAGAATTTTACAAAGAACGCGACGGTCAAACGTCAAAACAGAAAGACAAAAAAAAAACAAACAAAATTATTCCATCGCTCTATGCTCTTTGAATTTTGTTGAATGTTTATTTCTTGGAGCTGGTCCAAAACTGAAGAAAATACAAAATATTAACAAAAACTCTTATTTTGTTAGGAAAATCAATAAGTAAGTTTCAATGTTCATTCAGATTTTATAAATTTGAAAAGTATTTTCGTTGTTTGTTTGGTGAAAGTACACTCGACGTGACTAGATGGACAAGACGAACAACATAAATTAAGAGCAAAAGGAAGAAATTTGCCGACTTGGCTTGATCTCGTGCCTATTAGATCACTAAATAAAGAACTGGGTCAATAGAACGCCGAAAGCTGACTGGGTTCTGTTTGACGTATCAGAACGCGGAGGCAGCGGCGCGTTTTGACCGTCCCGCCGCCGGACCGCGTTCTGTTTGACCAGGCCTTAAGCAATGCGAACAAATTTTTTTTTAATTCAAAGGAGATAGACACAAAAATGTTTTCGTTTTTTCCTTTTCTTTATTTTGCCCTGGGCCTGGGCGGCGCAAACTCAGTTATCTCCTGTAGTAGTAATTTAAATAATATGATTCTCTCGCTCTTACTACTTGTTCTTCATTCCTTATCCCACCCATATTCTAAGTATTCAAAGATTAATTTGTAGCGATTGTAGCACCGCGTATAGACTCTGCTAAAACCCTAAAAAAACTGCCCATAATAGTTTTCATATACAAAGACTGTACGTGCTATACAAGTGTCACAAGTCACAACTCAACGGCCATCATCCACCAGTGTACATTATAAAATCTCCAAAATCGACCGAAAGTTTGGCTGAGGAAGCTTTTAAATACGGTTCTCCGATTCTCAACGTTAAGGTCTTTAAAAAAAGTCAGACTACAATAATTATGTACATATATTAATTATTTGTGTGGTAAGAAAAATTTGATTGATGTTGTATGTATATAAATGTAGTAAATTTATGTTTCAAAATCACACTTTGCATGTTTGTTGTATGTTCAAATAAAATCTGCTATTTTATTAGTATGCTTCTATTTAAATAAACACATGGTGTTATGATTAGAATTGCTTCGTAATTGACGATATTTTGGCATAAAATAAAGTTTTTGAAACTTTTTTGACACGTATGTACATATTTATCGGTGATAAAAATACTTAATTTTGAAATAAAATAAGTAAATTTGCTTGCAGAAAACACTTATAGAGAAAAAAATAAATTTTAGTTTAAAGCAAAAAAATTCAGCTGAGTTAAGTTTTATGTTCATAAAACATTATTATGTATTTTTTTTAGATTTCATATGATTCGAATAATGAGATGAAAAGACCCGAAAATATTAGGGAGAAAGGTACAGTGCCGTTTAGAGTTTTTATTATGTAATATGTAAGTGTGGAATCAAAGCATGTTAAATCCACCGAGAGTGCTACTTAATTCACCAACGAGTTAATGAGAGAATACTCACGCGGTCGCTTTTCAATATTTCTGATAGCACAAATAATTTTATACAGATGTCTCACCTCCATACAAAATTATGTCTTAAAAATTTGCAACAGCACACAAATCTCAAGCCGACAAAATAGCTTTTGAAATTAGATTTCATACGAAGAAGAGAATTTTTCAGAAGACAGAATGGTTTCGATGATACAAAAGAAACGGCTTTCTCTATTTCTCATCAAAACTGTCACACACAAAAATGTGGATTAGGGAATCATCAATACTAGATCCGCACTCCGCAGTATAGTGTTCTATTTTCTTTTCACGACAAATGAGTAAAGATAAAAGAGAGCCTTGCACTGCGAATCGCTGCGGAGTGCGGTCCAAGTGTTGCGGATTCCATAATCGACAATATTCATGTCGATTATGGAATACGCAATACTGAATCCGCAGTGATTCTAAGTACAGTGTTCTCTTTTCTTTTCACGACAAATAGTTGAAGAGAAAAGAGAGCACTGCACTGCGGATGCAGTATTGCGTATTCCATAATCGACATGATTATTTTTTTTTTGGGTTTCGTGACCTTCCTCATTCTTTGTTGTCATTGATGTTGTTGTTGTATTGTTGTGTACGTTGACAGATCAACAACGTCTGGCTTCTTTGTGTGGTTTTTTTTTTACTAGATAATTATAAGTAAAAGTAGGAATTTTCATATTTTGAAATATCTTTTTGTTTGAAGTGTAACTTTCATACGCTTCTCGGTAGAGTAAGTTGAATTCAAATTTTTTTTTTTTCATGAAAAAAAATTTAGCATTGCTTATAATTTGAAAGAAAAATAACAGGAAACTTTTTTGAGGATACATTTTTAATTTTAATACACTTTAAATTTAAAAAAAAGTCGGTTTCAATATTAAAAAGAATATTTTTCACTTTGAAATAGATTGAATTTTTTTTGAAAATTATATTTTGTAATATCAACTATTTTCCCAACCTGAAATAGATTATGCTTCACTTAATTAGATAAAACTTTAAATTAAATATTTGTAATCGTATAAAACTAATAATAAGCATTCCACTTTCGATTATCCGGCACTTGATGGATTATTCAAATTTGGGGTTATTATCTGTGATGTATTTTGGGTTCTTTTGGAGGTAAGGTAATGAATAATAGTGAAGGTACCTATGAATAAATTCAACGAGACGTTCGATCAGAGAAACGCATTTTTAAAATGCATCCACTTAAATTTAAGTAAGATCATGCCTATCTTAATGAATTTATAAATATTTTATTAAAATCGGGGATATATATTTTTACATTTAACTTTAAAACTTTTTTATATTGCGAGATTTTTTAAGCTAAATGTAAGTGCCGGTTTAGTATATGATAATATGAGTAAATTATTTATATAGGATATTTTTTATAATGTAAGGGGATTGTGTAGGCAACAACAATTGCACGTTGAGTGAAAAATCAGTGCATTTTGTCAATTTACTAAAAAGGAGTAGGAGTAGGTAGGTACAAGTAGGAGACCACGATAATATGCATTTTGGAGTCTGCTATTTTCACCACAAATAAATTCGTAAAAAATCCGATAAAAGAAACAACTGCCAAATAATTGTATACAGTTAACACAATGTACGATTGATTTACGATATTCCTGCAGTTAGATAAGAAGATCGATTCCAACACTTTTCATATAACAACCACGTGTTATCTAATATATTTTGGAAATCCGCCTACCACTTTGCCTATACTTAAATTTTATCGATTTTCTTCTTATTTAGATCTCTAGAAAGTTAAATATATCTAAAGCATGACTATATTGTGTAATATTCTTAATAGACCGCCTACTGCAACACCTACTTTTCTTATATTCATCTTATTAAATGTCACAAGAAGAATATATGTAACATTTTATTTTTAAGATAACTTGGCATGTGTAATATTTTTGAAAATCCACCTACTGCCTCACACACTCCTTTATTTTATTTTTATTGTATTTGTAGTTGTAATGACGATTCATGAAATGGTACCTATTATTTAAAAAACAAAAACAAACATTAAATTTATTGGGTTATCCTTAATTTTTTAAAGATTACTTTAATTTTTTAAAGATTATTTCTTTCACTTCGGCTCATGGTCAATTCTTAAGTTTTAATTTTCTTCAATAGATCCACTGTTTTAAACCAAACATTTGTTCAGTGATGAGACCTATTTCTGTTTTAACTCTTGGCGTTAAATAAATAAGAAAAATTTCCGTATTTAGGTGAAGAGGTTCAAGAGCAAGATCAGCATTTATGTACATCCAGACAAAACAATGATTTGTGCTGTGGTATGTGAATTCGAATGTTGTGGGATCGAATCCTAGCCTAATAGCACCTAAAAACAGAAGTGTTGTTTTTACAAGAACTGCCTCTTGTGAGGAATAGATAAATCCTCCACTCCATTCCTGTAGAGATCATGACACCCATGAAGGAATGGTTGAGAGTTGTTAGTTATACTATTTATTTATTTCACAATCTTTTTTATGATAATAAGAACACCCCATAAATATTTTTTTACATTTTTTTTGTTTTTGAAAAATTAGTAGTAAAAGAAATGAATCCCATATTACCATGAATCCCATATGAACCTTTGTATATATAGTTAGAAAAATACAATTTATTCAGAAGAAAAATTAATTTAAAGTATTTTTTATATTACACTTTATAAAAAAATACTTTAAATTAATTTTTCTTCTGCATAAATTTTATAAAGGAACAATTTTTTCCCCTTAATGTTAAATTAAACTGCAGTTTAAGATCATTAGATCAATGAATATATGCTAACTTTCTACTCCCTTTCATTTTTTGAAACAAATTTTCTTAATTTCAATTATTATATTTTATTTGTTTATTTGTGGCATAGAGTGACCCTACTCAAACCCTTATGTTGATCTTCATTCCGCTTGTACTTGCTGGAATTCTCAATAAAATGCGTTTGGAAATCTATATACTAAGAAAAAACTTAATCTATAAGTAATAGATAATTCCTTTTACTCCAACACACCTCTTAAAAAGGTATAGAGATCAAAATTAACATCACTTAAAATTACAATTAAAATTCAAACTTCAATATAAAAAATATTACAAACCTTGCATTCTGGGGAATATTACAATTATTCATGATCCAATATTTGTTGCAAGGAAACCCACAAAAATCCAATGAGATCAACATTAAATACTTACGGTCTTATTTATAAACGTTGTCTAACTTTAGACAACTGTCCAACTTTGGAGAATGTGTTCAAAAACCTCGTTTATTGTTCTCTTATAGCTGCCTAACTTAGACACAAAAGTAGATTATCTTAACCATGAATAATGTGATATTTATTTTTATTAATTAAAGCATATTTTCACAAATTTGAAAATAATTAGACAGTGTCTAAGTAGACAAAAATCTAATAAATACGACTGTTATATTCTAAAATATTAATTTCACATAAATCAAATTATTCAAAAAAAAATTAAATTAAATTATTCAAAAATTTATTCAAGTTAAGTACTCTTTTTTTAAAAATAATTCAAATATCAAATCATTATCATAAATAGTGATATGATAAGAATCAAATTAATTGATAATTAAATTCTTTGTTGACTTCTTAGATCGGCAAATTGAGGTGCAAGCAATGGTTTTGTAAACATATTATGAGTAAGTTATTTATCTGTGGGAATGAACTTTTATTAGTTTATTTTCGACTTTTTCTGTGGAAAAATGATACTTAATATCAATGTACTTAGATTTTTTGTGGCATGAGGGATTATTAGCTACTTATACAACCTAGATTATCCTCATAAACCTATATCGGCTCTTTCAATTCAATTTTAAGACTTGTATAAAGATTTTAAAGAAAAAGCTTCTCTAACAGCTCCAAAAAATGCCATATATTCTGCTTCAATTGATGAAGCTGCAACTGAGTTCTGTTTTCTTGTATTCAAGCTGCTCAAATTTGTCTCAAACATTTTAAATATGTATCCCATAGCACTTTTTCTACTATCCTCACATCCACCCCAATCAAAATCTACATCAACAAATTATTATACTTCGGGTTTACAACGAATGTCAGTTTTGAGTCAAGGGTTCCTTAAAACCTTTATAAGCACTGCCACAACTGTAGATTATCTGTATGGCTATATCGACTCAATATTTTAGATTTTTTAGTTTAAATTAGTTTGAAAAACAGTTCAATCCTAATTTTGTGGGCTTCAGGTCTTTCTTTCTTTAATTATATTTTTATAGACGACGTTTCGTACGTGTTTAATTTTTAAATTAATATTTATGTTTGCTAAATATATATGATACTTATGATACTTACATTCTGATAGTCCTAAAAATTATTTAAAAGAAGAATGTTTGTTTTTATTTTTAACTATCTATTTCTATTATATCTATTTCATTCTGAATATAAATTCAAATTATTCATGTTCAAAATAATAAGTTAAACATAAAATGTAATTTAAGTATCTATCAATAAATTGGCCATAGATATTGCTAAGACCTTCGAAGTTCGATCGTCTAATAACTGTATTCAGTCCTTAAGATATGTAGCATTTCTATAAGCATTCTTTTATTATAATGTTTTTCTGTTTGTAAAATTTCCACATTACTAAAATATCGTCTATGCCCTTCATCTATACAATGTAATGCTACGGCTGTTTTTTGTGAGTTTCCATTATTTATGTCAGATTTATGACCTGATATACGGTTTTCTGCATTGATGTTCCTACATAAACAGAAGGACAACCTAATATTCCATCACCTAAACATTTTATTTTGCATACAATGTTAGATTTTTCTTCTTTTGAGATTTGAAAATAAAGATGTTCTGTAAGTATTAGCTGAATTAAAAGCTATACGAACATTTTCTTTATTTCTTATAGGTGCATCTAATATACGATTTGAAATATTGGGAATATATAAACAACTTTTATAAGAGAACTATGTTACGTTTTTGTTTGTATTAATAGATTAAAATACATATTTGTTAATGTTTTGATTATATTAATTGGAAAAGAATTTGAAGATAATGTATCCATAATTATTTTAAGTTTTTTTTGACGAAATGTAATGTCGCTGATATTTAATACTCTGTTTATAATTTTTTTTTGCCGTATTAATAATAAAAGGTCAGGAAAAAGGCATAATTAGTTTGAAAAAGACATTAAATCTGAAACTTGAAATTCTTGCCACTGGGAGATTTCATCATAATCAAGTAACGGCTTACCGTTAAGTTCTGTGCTTTAAAGTAAAAACCTATCTGCAATCAATTATATTTTTTTTCAACAGGCTTTTGTAAAAGGTACCAAATTTTATTAAGGAAATTTGAATTGAGTTCTTCATTAATGGCTACTTCTCAATGTACTCTATCTTTTCTTGTTTTAATCTCATCAAATGAATTAAGAGTACTACTAATCGAAGCATGTGCATTCATTACACAATTATTTAATTAATCTCTTTATAATATTGGTGGTCTTCCCTTAATTGTTTCACTCTTTTTTATCCCAACATGTAAACTTTTCAATTAATTTTCGTTATATGTGTACATATTTATGAAAATTTAATATGTCTGTAATATTAGTTATAACTGAATCAGAATCATCGTTTAGAGACAAACTATCGTTTGGCTTCTTATTTCATTTCTTATATTATTTTATTTCATCAAATTTCTTTTTCTTACTTGCATTCAGAAAATTAGATTCAACACACTCCATATCATTCTGGGGACATTTCGTAATTACTATCATTTGGGAAATTAGGTTTAACACATTTCTTACTATCATTCAGGGAAAATTCTGTACTCTCAGACTGAACATATTCCTTACTATCTTTCAGGAAATATTCCGGGAAATTATTTTTTAATTTATTGTTCACTATACAGTTCTGGAATGAGACATATTAGTTTCATCAACAATAACGTCTCTAGCTATTAAAAATTTTCTATATTTTACATCTCATACCTTATACCCATTTGGTCCATATCAAAGTTTCTCCTTCTTGCCTTATCATGAACATATATATGTACATACCTACTGTTGAAACGAAATTTTTTTAAATACTTAAGATTTGGCTTTCTACTATGCCACATTTCGTATTGTGTTTTAACATTTTCTTTTAATGCAATGCTACAAATGCTTTTAACTAAATATGTTGTCGTCAAGTTACACAATAATGAGTTTGTATATTGATCGATAAATTTTACATAACAATATTTAGGTACCATCTATGGTAGCAGGAGTAATTGGACCACACATATCAGAGTGAACAACAAATAATGGCCTCTTTATACAATCTTTGTTTTTAAACTTTTCAAAGCGAAGTCTAGCCTGCTTTCCATTTATACAGGCTTCGCATAGCTCATTACTAGGATCAACATCATTAAGAAGATTGACGTAATCAAACATGTTCTTTCCCTTTATTTGTAGAAATTTCCCTTTGCAATATGACCTAGTCTCTCATGCCACAATCGATACTTTGTTTGCGTTCGACATACATATATGCTTGGTATAAAATCTAAATTGGCACATTGTTTTCGTATTTACCATATATAATTATTATTCTATATGAACTTTCACACCTCCTGGATGAAATTCCATTGTTATCCCAGCTTCTTGCATCTTTTTGCCAGAAATATAATTTTCTGGAACTTCTGAGCGAAAAAGGACATCCTCCAGAGTAATCAGATGCTGAAAAACACAACGAAGTCTCACAATACCTTTTCTTCTTCAATAAATAGGTTTTCGTCATTAATGAGGTGATCGGAAGCTCCTGAATCTAAAAGAAAAGAAACTTTACACTGTTTTGGACATATTAATTTTCGCCAACAGAAAAGCGAACCCTGCTTCGGGTTGAGCTGTTGCCATTTGTGCTTGTTTATCATTTTCTTGATTTTTAGTGTTAAGAGTCTTTTTATTCGCATAATAATTCTTTTTTAAGGTGGCCAGTCTTGCCACAGTGATTTTTTATTTTTGTATATGACTTTTGTTTGTTATTTTTATGTTTTTTTTTTAAAGTGGTATATTTTATTCTTATTTTCGTTGCCTATCACATTCGGCCGGTTATATAATTAAAGAATTGCAATGCTTTCAAACTAGTGTCTTTGGTCACGCTTTTCAATTTAATATCATAATCGAGTAATCTATTCTCAACAAATGCCAATGTTAAATTTTCCTTAGACAACGTTTCAATAGCTGTAATTACTCCATCATAACCAGATGACCGAGATAATAGCAAATGTAACACTTTGCCCATATCATCTATTTTCGCTCCTGCAGCCAGTAACTCAGTTATTAAATCGTCGAACAAATTGAAATGGTTCAAGAGTGGACAGTCCCCTTTCAATTTCAAGGTTAATAACTGTGAATACCTACATAACGACAGAATGTATCCCTAACAAATTTACTAGAAAAAATGTTTTGGCGAGATAGCAGGATTAGGATATTGTTAAAAAAAAAGAGATGGAAGCGAAAGAGCACCAAAGAAAATATGTTTTATTTTTAATATAGACAGATCTTAAAATAAAGTCTGATTTTCAGTTTCATTATGACACTTTTTCTATGGGCGTGAGACATCTTTAGGTATATAATTATTTGTGATGATAGTTTTAATTTTTGTGGAACATTGAATGTTCTTAAGCGAGTGATGGTTTCAAAAAATGTATACAAAAATTATGTAGAAAATATAAACAAAAATCATTTAATAAGTCAAAAATTCAAACATTAATAAAGTTTTTTACTAAATGGCGCTTTATAGACTTTATTTTTTCGATTTAAATCCCAACCATAAAAAAAAAAATGTAAAATTAAAATGTTTGACCTTCCGACTAGAGTTCACACTTACTACAGCGGTCGTCCGAATGAAAAAATTATCAAATAATTTTAACTATACGCCAGTCCATCGACGACGAAGTTCGTTCGATTGATGTTCATGTGAAAACCCCTGATGCTCATAAGATATTTTTAAGGTGAAAATAGGCTTAAGAAATGTTTAAACCTTTAATATGGCTGCTCTGACATTTTGTTATCAAAATTTAAATGATATGTATTGTAACGATTTAATTATTATTTAACTAAGACTGCTTTTAAACGCTGCAAATATGCTGCAATTACCCCTGCAATTTTTAAGCATGATGGCGGGGGACGTATGCGGTGTCCGGGGTAGACAAAGTTGCAGAGGTTGAAATAATTGCAGAGTTATCGCTCTTTCCTCTTTGTGCTTTTTCTTATTGTTTGAGACATAAGCGAAGTAAAGAGTGAGGAGATATATTTCCTTCTCATTTAACAAAAATTGCAGGTATTAAAATTTGCAGCATTTAAATGGATGCTGCAATCGGAAAGAAACTCAAAAGAGAATTGCGGATAGAAATTGCAGTCGTCTAAAAGCAGTCTAACTACCTTTGAAATTAACGGCTTAACGCCTATACAGAACGCCTAAAAGTATGATCTTACAAATAACCATCCAAATATTAAGTGGAGACTTACAACGTCATATCTGCAATTGTCGTGTCTAAACTAACACAAGTGGTATAATTCAATTCGCCGCTAGGGAATTGGAAAGACCAGAACATTCAAGAGGAGTGTAGAACCCATAGAGTACCTATATTATCTAGAGAACCGACTCGTACCCCCCTTGGCTAAAAAACCCGCAAATTTTATTTGAGCACAGTAAGAGAACACTCTCCTAGTTTCCCTGCAGAGATTATGAATTATAAAGATTGGAAAGCTCGGCTGTCATTCCGGTTTGCCTACAAGCTGGCGGACGGTGGTGAGTTCATATTTTTGCACTAGTGTCTATGTTTTAACGCACACTAGTGTAAAAATATGAACTCACCACCGCATAAATTGTTGTTGCAATTCACATCTATTCATCGACACGAGATGAAATTACAAAAACAACAATGTAAACAAATGGGTTTTGGAGGGTGGAACGTATGAAAGATTCCTATCTTTATAATTCATAATATCTGGTTTCCCTGTCCGTGAATTCGTGTGAATTGTAGATATAGCGCATCTCTCTTCAAATTTCTCTGCCCATCTTTTTAATTTTGAAAGATACACACAAAAATACCAACATTACTGAAAAAAAGAAAAGAAAGATGTGCACGCAGGCGTTGTTGCCACCATCGCAGCTCCGATGTGAGATGTGACTGAGGGTCGGTGGGTTGTTTTTTGTGTTTTGTTTTCATCTCAGTAAAAGAGAGATCAAATTCCAGCGATGGACTTTTTTTACAAGAAGTATGAACATGGTTTATAATGCAGTTTTAAAGAAAGTATTTCATATCTGGTGGGAGAACTGAGAACTGAGCAAAAATACAATACAATACAATGCAATACAATACAATACAATACAATACAATACAATACAATACAATACAATACAATAAAATACAATACAATACAATACAATACAATACAATACAATAAAATACAATACAATACAATACAATACAATACAATACAATACAATACAATACAATACAATACAATACAATACAATACAATACAATACAATACAATACAATACAATACAATACAATACAATACAATACAATACAATACAATACAATACAATACAATACAATACAATACAATACAATACAATACAATACAATACAATACAATACAATACAATACAATACAATACAATACAATACAATACAATACAATACAATACAATACAATACAATACAATACAATACAATACAATACAATACAATACAATACAATAACTACTATTATTATTATTTTAAGCTTTATTTACCAAAAAAGAACTAATCTACATATACAAATTTACATATAAAGTTACAATAAATTTAGTAATATAGTCGTTCATGTTGATTTCATCCGGCATAAGCCTCCCCTTTCAATTTATGTTTGGCATATCCTCAGTTTATCGTGTGAATTTGATGTGGAGTCCAGTATGTATTTTTTCATGTCGTCACTAAGTTTTGAAACTTATATTTGTCTTATGCTCCAGTAATGTTTCCAGGTATTGCTTATTCGTTGGTTTATTTCTTTTTCTTCTTGATTTAATAATGATTTGATTTATCCCAGATATACTATATAGCCATCAACATAAGCTATTTTTTGTCATTAAGAAGTGTGTCTATTTTTAAATGATTTGTCACGATATTTGTTTTCGTTAAGTTCAAGCATAGTCCATAATGTTTACAAGCTAAAGCAAGTTCGTTTATCATCGATTGTAATTCATTTGATGAGTTTGACAGAAAAACCATGTCGGCTGCAAATTGTAGTTTATTTAGTTTCTGTCCCCAGATTTCAAGTCCATATCTATTTCTACATTTCAGCTGTCCTCTAAAACTGCTGTGAAAAGTGATGGAAATAGCGGATTACCTTTTCTGATGTGAAACTCTCTTCCAATTTTATCTGTTTTTATTTTAGCCGTATTGTTGTTGTGCATATACGTTTTTCATTGTTTCTATAATAAAAATTGAGTCAATATTTTGGTGGCTTAGTGCTGTCCAATAGGTTTTTTGTATTCATTGTGTTTTTCTATAAGCTGATTTATTGTCTGTAGATAATCAGAAGTAGAAAAACCTTCTCTGAATCCAGCATGATCCCAGGGTTGTTTGTCATTGAGTGATTGTTTCGTTATTTTATATAAGGTCTTAGAAAATAATTTGTATATATTGTCCATATCAGAATAATCGATCTATAATTGTTTATGTCACCCTTTGCTCCTTTTTTATGTAGTATTATTATAGTGCTTTGCTGCCATTGTTTGTGTATCTTTTGCGTTGTCAGAATTACGTTAAACCTTTTGGTTAATACTGGTTTTATGGTCAATATTTATTTTCGCCACCAATTTTTAAAAATCTGTGATCACTGTCAAACTTAAGGCTATTTATTACTGAAACGTCTGTTATTGTAGGCAATTTATTTCCATTGTTTTTGTCTCTTTTCTTAAAAACAAGTTTCCGAAGGTTATATTCATCAAATTCGTTTGCCTCTTTTGTTTCTTTTTCTATATCCAAATTTGCCAAAAATGTGTTCCTCTTCATCTTTTCGTGTTACCAGCTTAGCATTAAAGTCACCTATGAAAAACATCAATTCAAATTATGATGTTAAACTCAATTCAGTTTTTGGCTCCTGATATGCATTGTCTAGTTTGTCTTAAAATGTTTTAATTTCGTCATCTGTGTTAAATATAATAATAAATAAGTGTCAACACTAAATATACTCAATGCCCCCTTACACAATTACTTTGTATAAAGTCTAAAATCACTTTGTAATACATTTCCTGTAACCTTTTTCTTTATATACCTACTTCTTACTTGTACTTAACTTAACGTAGTCGTTTTATTTAGTCCCTGGACATCTCCAGTAGGCTGGAGTGAATATGTCAAAAAAAAAAAAAAATCAAAATTTTTTGTTCCTGTGTTATTAATTGGTGACCCTATATTTGGACATCATTTATGCAAAAAATCAGGTACCTATGACTTTGTCTTCAGGTGGCGCAGACGACTTGAATTTAAAAAAAATTAATACATAATATTCAAAAATTCTTCCCTCTAATCAGAGTTATTTTAAATCAGAAACCTATGATTTTACTTTCAGTTGCCCCAAATTACTTGAATTATAAAGAAAATCAAGGCCTACAATTTAATTCTTCCTTTAATTCAGAGTAGTTTTTTTTAAATTTTGTTAGAGTTATAGTTATTTCACGACTGCCAGGCCGATCATCAGACTCCTTTTAGTGGTGCTTGGTCATTGTTCAATTTTCATTTGAAATACTTTTTGGCCAGGCTGGGGATCGAATTAAAATTGAACAATGACCAAGCACCACTAAAAGGAGTCTGATGATCGGCCTGGCAGTCGTGAAATAGATATAACTCCAGCCTATAAAATCTTGGCGGTAGCCCACTAAATTTTTGTTTTTCCATTCAAACCTTCAATATTAATATGATGGTACGAAAGCTTGGCACTCTTGGCAGCCTAACTGCGAGTGTGTTATCACACAAAACCCCTTATAAATTGAAAATACGAACAGTTTTTTGAAAATAACGTCTGATATTCCAAGCACTTCTACTGCAGCTTTGGAATTTTTGTCTGATAGTGCTTCTACTGAAATATCAGACACTGAAATCAATGAATTTTGCCCATTAAAACCCTGTAAAAAAAAAGAAAGAAACTCTTCAAATGAGAAACAAACTACAGAATTTGGCTTGTGATAGAACTGGGGTTTCTGATAGATCGGCAGTTATTGTAGTTAACGCCGCTATGCTGGATTTAAACGTCATAAGTAGTGAAAATTCATCGAAAGTAATAGATCGCAGTAAATTTCGACCAGAGCGTCAAAAAGTCCGTCTAGGTCTACAATGTGAAGCTGCAGGTTTTAGAAAATCTATATCATCTCTTTATTTTGATGGCCGTAAAAATAAAACATTATTCATCGCTAAGACTGATAACAAATCACATGGAAAGACTGTTATTGAAGAACATATCTTCCTTATATCGGAGCCAGATTCAGAGTACATCGGACATCTATCAATTGGTTCGGGAAAAGCAGTTACTATCGAAATAAGTATTGTTGACTTTCTGGAAAAAAATTTAGAATTTCGTACATCCTTAGTATCAATTGTGTATGATGGCACTGCTGTAAAAACAGGACATAAGAACGGCGTCATTGTATTGTTGGAAAAACATTTCGGTGGTCCTTTACAGTGGTTTGTGTGCTTAAAACATGAAAATGAGCTACCGCTTCGTCATCTGTTTGCCAATCTCGATGGAACCACAACTGCTCCCAATAGTTTTTCTTGAAGCATTGGGATGTGCTTGATAAGTGCCTTAACTTGAAAGTGGTAAATTTTGAAGCAGTATATGCAGAACTTCCGGATGTGGATGCTGACTCTTTAAGCACAGATCAAAAGTATTTGCATCAAATGTGCTCAGCTATTTCTAGAGGTTCAATTTTGCCCGCTTTAGCTAGCAAGGATCCAAGGAAGCTGGCACATTCCCGATGGCTAACTTGTTCAAACAGGATTCTTCGGTTATATGTTGGCACAGAAAATCCTTCGGATAACCTCAAAGAACTTGTTATATTCGTTGTAAAAGTCTATGCGCCAACCTGGTTGGATATCAAAACAAAGCCATCATGTAAGTATGGTCCGATTCACATTTTCAACATGATCATTGTACTTGCGGGATGACCTTAAGAACATCGTTGTAAGAACTATCCAAAGAAATTCATTCTTCGTTCACCCAGAAAATTTGTTGCTAGCTATGTTGCAAGATGACCAATCACACATAAGTAGAACGTTGCGTTAATCTTGTTACCGAGACTTCGTTATCTGTTTGTGGGCAAGAGGCAAGAGACGGCTACATTAGAGCAAAGATCAAATCCAGGCTAGAACTACCGTTTTTTAAAACGTACCGTAGGTCTAACAACTTCTGATGGAAACAATTAAACTTATTGCAGATTATATTTACTGCTCTTGTATCTATTTATATAATATATTTAATACAAAAAAAAAATCAAATTATTTTAATGCATTTTATTTACACCGTTTTGAGAAACATTTTTTTCGCTTATAAGTTCAAAGTTCAAGTCTAGTGCGCCACCTGAAGATGTTGTCGTAGAAAACAGTAATTTGGAATGTATTCATTTTAGAACATGGGTCAACGATTTATAATACAGGAAAAAAAAAAATATTGAAAAAAAAATTTTCGCTCCACCCTAATCTCCAGGTCAGCTTTCATTGAAAACCATCATTGAAACACAAATCAGTGGAATTGTGGAATTTTTTCTGACAAGTAGGCTATAGCAATCGAAACTTGGCTGTTATTGAAATGATTTGTCATTGAAAAGATCTGTGGTACGTGCCTACGTTGGTTTTTTTAATGATTTCTGATATTTTAGCAACTCATTCCGGAAATTTACCACCATGCATACTTTTGTCCAAGAAAACTGTTGAAACTTTTCATATTACAAATATTAAACATTATTCACATTTATTGTTTTTAATCAAAAACACTTTTGGTACAGATGTGAAAGGAATAATGCGCGGCGTTCGCGTACTCGGATTTAGGTTCGACAAATGAAAACACAAAACAATAGGTACAAATAAATTTAAAAAAAATAAATAAACGCTCAGTTGTGCACACAAGTCACAACAAATTAGTTTGAGGTTAAAGCCTAGTACGCTGCTGAAGCGAAACGAAAAATCCCATACAAAACGACACAAAGAAATCATAAATGGAAAATTTCGTTCTGGTTTTCGTTTTGCAGTTCGATGAACGAAATTGATTATAGTAGCACATTATTTGGAGAAATCTCCGCTCTTTTTTCGCACAGATTTAATTTATTGGTCAGACCATTTATTATGTGCGGAAAAGTGACATTTCAGTTGTACCTATTCGTGTTTGTATACTTTGTTTCTTTCATATCAGCGTGCCTCTGTGATTTTTATGCGTTGTGTTTTTTTATTTTGTTTTTGTAATTGGTGTCTTGGAGACACTTTGAGTGCGTAATTTTTCGTTGTCGTTTTCGTAAGCATTTCGCTGTCGTGTTGGAGACCAACGAAAAATTTCGTTTCGCATCAGCAGCGTACTAGGCTTTACAGTTGATCATTGAACGAAAAAATGACAGATGAGAACATTAAGAAAGCCAAACAGATTTCATTGAAATTGTGTTCCACTTTGCTGAAACGAGAATCAGCTGTTCATTGAAAATGATTTCGATCATTGAAATAATAAAATTGATTTTAATAGAAAATAGTAAAGTTAATGCAATATTTTTTTAATAAAAAAAATTAAATAAGTAATAAGCTTTATTTTGGTACCAAAATGCTATCAATTTTCTTCGTTTAACTGTTTCAAAATCGAAAAACAAAATTTTCAATGATCGTTTACAATGAAAGCTATGACTGGCCCCTAACAGAAGATTTCATTATCAAATTCTAAAATTTGTTGTCCAAATAATCTCGTTTCTGACAAGCCAAATATGCCCCAGTTTATGTTAGATACTACTACAAATTGTTTGAATTCGTCCAATTTGTTGGGGGAATTAGGCTTTAATTCCTCACAGTGGCTAACCGGCTTGAGGAAGTGGTCATTTCATTAGAACGGTTCGTTTTGTTATAATTTTTTTTTTTTTTTAAATTATTATTTTTATTTGTTTGCTATTGGTCGGTCATTTTGTTTAATTGGTGTTGTTGTTTTTTTTTTAATTGATGAGTTTTCCGCACTCAGTAGCATTAAGCGTGGTGAATATATACCTACAACAAATGCTTATCAATCAGCAAGATCTACACAAACGACAGCAATAAGACAACGATCGATGAACCCCTCGATAGTGAATTTCTATTATATTCACTCCTCTCCTACAGTACAAAGAAAACAATGTTGTGGAATAGAAAACAAAGCTATGACGTGACCAACAACTACCAACTCGTGAATTATTAAACATTACATAATTATAACTCACACTAAGTTTTTCCGAAAAGCTTAATAAGAAGTGATACAAGGACTAAAATCACTTCAAGGAAGGCGTCTGTCGAGCCTACATCGGAGGAGAAAACAAACGTTCAGAAGACTCAACAATCATAGGTAAAAAAACAACCAGCATTAATTTAAAGACTTCCTCCACCACCAGAGGTGAAGGGTCTCCATAATTATAAAGGTTGATTGCCGGGTTCGTCTACTAATTTGCCTAATCCGCCAGTTGATTGCCAGATTCGACTATTGATTTCCGCATTCGTCCGTTGATTTGCCTGGCTCACCAGTTGATTCCCAGATTCGTCCGTTGATTCACCTGGTTCGCCATTTGATTGCCAGATTCGTCTCTGATTGCCGGATTTGTCCGTTGATTTGCCTGACGCAACGCAACCCGTAATGGCAAGGATAAGAGCGCACAAGAAATCAAGAAATCAAATCAACGAAAGCTGAGATCTAAACAAAATTACTCCTACCGACACCGGCACCAAACAAAAAAACTTAGGAACATTGCCAAAACAGTCACCTTTGAATACTACATCTACTAAACCACCAACAACCAATAGCTACAATAAAATTCTTGAAATATTAGAATCACAAATTAGGTCTATTCTAACTAAATTATCTGCAGTCGAAGACAATTTAACCAGCAAAATCACCTCTGTTCAGATTCGAACAAATAAGTAGTGACGTCACTTAACTCCACGATCGCGTCACATTTATAGAAGCATCTTGCACAAATTTATTCACATTAGGGGATGAATTAAACAACATTAAAGCGCATATACAACAACAAATTCCAGCCTCCCCGAAAAATAGCACCCACGAACACATCATATTGAAGATCTTAATCTTAAAAATTTGGCATCCGAGGCTATTCTTATGGGGATTCCATTTTTCCCAGAAGAAAACTTAAAAAATATTTTCAACTTACTTTGTCACACACTTGAGATACAACCACCTCCAATAAGCAAAATTTTCCGAACAAACCCACGACAGGACTCTACCATAATTGTTAAATTTCTCTCCCCGCGTGAGAAATATAAAATAATTAAAGCAATTGCCGATTTGCGAAAAACACACCCGTGCCAAATTTTGATAAAAGATTTTTATGAAGGAAGTTCCGACGCGCCTGTGTAGTGTACCTACCTCCATGAGAGTTTAACCAAAAATAATATAATTGTTTTTTGGCATGCTATCAATCTGAAACGTCAACGATTGCTCTTTTTTGTTCTTACTTCACGTGGCCTTTTGTGTGTAAAGGTAAACAAAATCTCCAAAGCTTTGATTTATCCAAATTAAATTTTTTAATTTATTTCATTTAATTTATTTGTTTTCTAATAATTTATTCATATTATTCTTATTCTTTAAAATAATTTTAGCATTTCTAGAATTTTGTTTTATTTCAGGGCTCATAAGCATGTAAATCAATTACTAGACAAGTATACACTTCAAAATGCAAAACCGTCAAATATTTCACTAGACATTGGTTATGTCAAGATAAATGATAATGGAAACTCATTTAAGAATAATGAGCAATATCGTGAAGTTATTGATGTACTTTTGTACTTGTCTACGAATTTATCTTTGACCAGATATATCAGAAAAGAAATGCTTAGAGCGTTTTCGTTTGATGACTTCAAATTTGTTTCTATTTTCTTTTAGAACTTCAAAAAGAACTGCAAATTTGGAGCCCTTTCAAACTGATAGCTTGCTTGGTTGTTGAAAAAACAACATGCTGCTAACTTCACAGTGAAGTTAGCAGTACAGGGGGTTACAACCACTATTTGGTGGACTGCAAAATCCGGAATAGAAATTTAAAAAAACTGCAAATTCCGGTTTAAGTCCGTTAGGCTGGATGAAAATTGTTATGTCAACTTCACAGACGTAATAACTCGACCGTTTGTAATTTTTGACAGAAAATGGTTTGAGGCTAAACTTTAGCAAATTTTTCCGCAAATTGAGGGTATTGCGGACCCCCGGTTGACTTTAGGTATTACATTTTAATACTTTAAGAGTTCCAGTTGCAGTTCTCTATTAGTTGTGTTTTATTTTCCCACAGGTGACTTCTAAGTTTTCAATGATCAATGGTAAGGTAGATCAATCATTGAAATAATTAAATTCATTTCATGTCGAAGATTGGGCCAAAATTAAATATTTTTTGTCAACAATTAATATTAAGGTCATCAGCTTTATAATGGCATCGAAATAATTACTGACTATGCTTTTTAACTGCCTCAAAAACAAAAATTCCAATGATGGTTTTCAATGATAGTTATGTAATAACTGGCCCCTAATCCAGAATCCAGATCAGAACCATAAAAATTTATAAAAATAAAACAGCCCAGGATCACAGTGACAACATTGTCATATGGTCATCTCTTTTTTCGATTTATTTTTGTATGTTTATGTACTTGTTGTCTTTTTTCCTAACACTATGTATTGGCACCATTTGCAAATTAAGTGTGTATGTCCAAAATGGATTTGGATTTTGGAAATCCAAATCCAAAATAGAGTTGGATCTTGTTTTTGCAATACATGTATTTTCGTAAAGAAATGTAATATATTTCAGATTATAGGGAAAATAAAACACAACTTTTGTGTTCAGGCAGTTGTGTTTGTCAAGTTAGCATTACACTTTTGAAAATTAAAAATTAAAAAGTAAATTAGTTATGGGAAGAAAAAAATTCAAGTCCTACGTTTTTTTATTTAAAAAAAAGTAGTATGTAGTGCTATTGTAAATATTGTAAATTGTAAATATCGTTGTAAATAAATTGTGTAAAGAAAAAAATTCTAAATTTTTTTTGACGAAGTTTAAAATAAAAACTTGGTACTTGACATTGTAAGTTCAGGCATTAAAAAGGAAATAAAAAAAACTAAGTACGCAATTAATTGAAACTTTTTTGGAGTAAATTAGTTTTGGAAATAAATAAAAAAATTACATACCTATTACATTGCCAATTTAAAAAATAGGTTTAATTGAATTTTAAGACATTCATTTATTTTAATGGATTGTTTTTTTTTTCAATATTTGAAATCGAATGATAAGCTTCTATTTTGAAAAATAGAGAATAGAATTTGGATATATGTAGGACCTATATTCATTGATTCAATAAATCTTTAATTGCAGTTAAGTATAACATTGAGTTTAGGAAACGACAGTGGATACGCGCCATTTTCTCTAGGTTCTCAAAAGACGGTTGTTTCATATTCTATTGGAAAAACACATGTGTAGGTACAACTATATTGGAATACTTCGATATAGAATACATTCATATCACTTCATATTTATAGGCAAATTAAACGAAAAATTCTGTCAATAATTTCTGCAGTGTTAACTGAAGGAAACAGAACTTTAATTTCTTTTCAGTCCTTTCGTTGATATTTGGACTTGTCCCCATTGAGTGTTAAACCTTACTTTCCTTCCATTTCTATACCCGCAAAAGGTATTTAAAATTTTTTGAAGAGTCCTTGTGTCGCTCATTGTGCCGCTACTGTTGCTGCTAGAATTTTACCTGTCTTGTAAGGGATGTTACGGATGATACTTTGTTGAGAGTGTCCGCTTTGTTTACGGTCAGATAAATGCTGAGGTTGCAATTGTCAGACATGCTTTCCTTCGACAATATACCTATAACCAAGTAGTTGCCTGCAATAGAAAGGCCCTCTGCTGCACCGACTTTATTGGACTTAAGATATAAGACATTTTTTGTTTACGTCGTCATTTAGCTTTAATGGTAGGTACAATCTGCCTTGCAGAAATGATTTCTCGTTATCCTTTGCATCCAACGCTATTCTATTACGATTTCCTCAAACAATTGTGATTTAATTAATATCACTTTATATTTTGACTAGCATGCCCGTGTTCATGTTGTTAGGTAGGCAAAATTTTAAGGATATTTTATTTAACTATTACTTTTAACTCTCTAAATTAACAATTCAAATTGTCAGTGATCTTTTTTAATGAAACCTATAACTTGCACCTTAGACAAACAATCAAAACCTACTTTTTACGTTAATGATAAATTTAATCAAAATTAAGAGTTTAAATTATGCTACGAATTAAAGACTTATAAATATAGTACCAATGCTTTGCAAGTAAAAAAAATGCTTAAAGAGCAAAAAGTTTAGGTAAAAAATAAAAAAAAATCATAACGTTCGAATAGGTTGGTATACTCTGCCAATTTTTGAGCAGCCATATTAAACGGTTTAATCTATTTTTATTTCTGTTTATGCAATACCTATACCATTGCATGTTATGGGCCCTTCAAAAAATATATTTGTATTGTTTTTTTTTCGATATATTTCCTGCAGACATGTTTATAATTTTTTTTTTAACTATTTACGGCTGAAATGTTTGTAGAAATGTTAAAAAAGCTAAATAGTCAAATTTAATTTAGTTTTCGAAATATTGAAAAGAAACTGGGGTAACCAAAGTCTCAAAAACCTAGTAATGAATTAAAAAGCACTTTGTGGTTTGCATTCATAGGTACAGCACAGAAATGTTATGAAATAAAACTCTAACGCGGAATTTTACCTTTCTAAAAAGGTATGATATTCGATAGTCTATACCTAAGTATCATATTATAAAGAGAATTTATACACATACACTTATTTCTTTTTGTAATTTAAATAGGATTTTTTTTAATAGCTTACATATATTGAATTTAGTTTAAAAACTCATTTAATTTATGAAAATGGGTTCATTATATTGTATTCATTGTACTTCTTTCGATGATCAAAGGAACTAAATATTTTTTTCGTATATTATATGATATCCATAATACAGATGGGGTCGAGGTCCCCGCAGCGGTTCACTAACCGGTCAGCATCCAACCACTATAGACTATCGGACGGGGTACATCAGGTCCCATCTGCGATCACCCTCTGGTCGTGTGAGATGACCGATCTGTCTCCAGGTGACGTTAGCAACAACCAACAACAGTACCATCACCAGCAACAACCCTACCAACAGCAACCGCATTACTCTAATTTTCCAAATGCTTCGGGACATTATAATTTTAATCTTTACAGTTCCATCAGCCGAATCCCACACAAAGGCAATGGCAATGGGAGACTTTTCTCATATTTTGGCAATGATAATGAGCGCGAACGCAAGAAGTCCGAGACATCGTTTTTCAACTTGGGCTTTAGACGAAAATCAACGATATTGTATGCAGCTACAGATTAAAGATTAAAACAGTTAAATATAATCAATGACAATATTATTCATTGAGACATTACTTTTCGAAAGTGAAATATGTATTTTTACAGTTGAAATATTTGTGAGAGCTAAGGGTGCTTTCATAAATGCATGGTTGCTCTGTTTACAGGCAATAATTTGGCATCACTAACGTCTAATTTAACTGTTTAATGCATGCGGTTTTTGATAATTATATGCATTTATGAAACTATAATGTTTATAATTTGCATTCATGAAAGTTATGTATTCGTCGAACTTTCGCAAACATGCATTTAAGAAAGTATCTATGTATATTAAATTAAAATCATTCTATCTTATTTCTTTGAGACTAGCTTTAAATTTATAAAATTTTTCTTCAGGTTTGGAATTTCACAATAATGCCATATACATATGTAGCTAACTTATTATAGTATAAACGATAACAAAAAATAATTGGTATTATTACATCATTTCCGTTTCGTGAACTTTTATTTATTAAAGTCTTTTTTTAAAATATTTTATGAAATAAAATAAAACTCTAAATGAAAAAATAAAAAAAAGGTTTTTTTGCATATTTCTAGTTGTTATTCTGTTGTTTGAAGAAGGGTGTAAACACATTCAAAACGTCACAGTTATAACTAACGGGTGATTTTTAAGCTGGTTTGGTTTTGGCAACACTGGTTTTGACAGCTGACGTGTGTTTAGTACCTTGTGTCACTGTCAAACAGCTTCAGTTTGGTTTGCAATTTAACCATGGATCGTCTTACAAATGAACAACGCTTGCAAATTATTGAATTTTACTATCAAAATTCGTGCTCGGTTCGAAATGTTGTTTATCGAAAAATTGTGTTCAGCGATGAGGCTCATTTTTGGTTGAATGGGTACGTAAATAAGCAAAATTGCCGCATTTGGAGTGAAGATCAGCCAGAAGCATTGCAACAGCTACCAATGCATCCCGAAAAAGCCACTGTTTGGTGCGGTTTATGGGCCGGCGGCATTATTGGGCCATATTTCTTCAAAGATGATGCGAATCGCAGCGTTACTGTCAATGGTGAACGCTACCGAGCGATGATAACAAACTTTTTTTTGCCCGAAATGGAAGTTCTTGACTTGCATGATATGTGGTTTCAACAAGACGGTGCCACATGCCACACAGCACGCGAAACAATGGCGCAATTGCGAGGCGAGTTTGGTGAACAGTTAATTTCACGTTTCGGGCCGGTCAATTGGCCGCCTAGATCGTGCGATTTGACACCATTAGATTATTTTTTGTGGGGGTATGTCAAGGCTAATGTCTATAGGGACAAGCCCGCTTCGATTGACGCACTGGAAGCCAACATCCATGCATTCATTCGTGAGATACCGGCCGATATGTGTGAAAGAGTATGCCAAAATTGGACTCAGCGGATGGGCTACCTGAGACGCAGCCGCGGTCAACATTTGCATGAAATTATCTTTAAACATTAAATTGCAAGGTTCAAACTATCGATTCAAATAAATATTTCATTCATTTTTTGGAATTTTTTGTGTTTTTTTTTTTTTAAAGTTCTAAACCTCTTAAAAAATCACCCATTACAACTAATTAGCAATTTTGACCTGAATTCGTAGTTAAGAACAAAAATATACATTATTATAAATGCATCATACTTTATTTATTTATTTAATCTAATAATTTAAAGAATAAATTTACAACATATTTCAATAAGGCATCTGGGCAGTAAGACCATAAATGACACCGTCTTTTACAACAAACATATATATTAATACGATTATAAGCTAGTTAGCTTCTATTACTCCGATAAACGGGCTCTGTATATTTGTTATTATATATTAATATGTAATTAAATTAAACAGTTTCTTATAACGGGTGATTTTTTAGCTGGTTTGGTTTTGGCAACACTGGTTTTGACAGCTGACGTGTGTTTAGTACCTTGTGTCACTGTCAAACAGCTTCAGTTTGGTTTGCAATTTAACCATGGATCGTCTTACAAATGAACAACGCTTGCAAATTATTGAATTTTACTATCAAAATTCGTGCTCGGTTCGAAATGTTGTTTATCGAAAAATTGTGTTCAGCGATGAGGCTCATTTTTGGTTGAATGGGTACGTAAATAAGCAAAATTGCCGCATTTGGAGTGAAGATCAGCCAGAAGCATTGCAACAGCTACCAATGCATCCCGAAAAAGCCACTGTTTGGTGCGGTTTATGGGCCGGCGGCATTATTGGGCCATATTTCTTCAAAGATGATGCGAATCGCAGCGTTACTGTCAATGGTGAACGCTACCGAGCGATGATAACAAACTTTTTTTTGCCCGAAATGGAAGTTCTTGACTTGCATGATATGTGGTTTCAACAAGACGGTGCCACATGCCACACAGCACGCGAAACAATGGCGCAATTGCGAGGCGAGTTTGGTGAACAGTTAATTTCACGTTTCGGGCCGGTCAATTGGCCGCCTAGATCGTGCGATTTGACACCATTAGATTATTTTTTGTGGGGGTATGTCAAGGCTAATGTCTATAGGGACAAGCCCGCTTCGATTGACGCACTGGAAGCCAACATCCATGCATTCATTCGTGAGATACCGGCCGATATGTGTGAAAGAGTATGCCAAAATTGGACTCAGCGGATGGGCTACCTGAGACGCAGCCGCGGTCAACATTTGCATGAAATTATCTTTAAACATTAAATTGCAAGGTTCAAACTATCGATTCAAATAAATATTTCATTCATTTTTTGGAATTTTTTGTGTTTTTTTTTTTTAAAGTTCTAAACCTCTTAAAAAATCACCCATTACAACTAATTAGCAATTTTGACCTGAATTCGTAGTTAAGAACAAAAATATACATTATTATAAATGCATCATACTTTATTTATTTATTTAATCTAATAATTTAAAGAATAAATTTACAACATATTTCAATAAGGCATCTGGGCAGTAAGACCATAAATGACACCGTCTTTTACAACAAACATATATATTAATATGTAATTAAATTAAACAGTTTCTTATAACGGGTGATTTTTTAGCTGGTTTGGTTTTGGCAACACTGGTTTTGACAGCTGACGTGTGTTTAGTACCTTGTGTCACTGTCAAACAGCTTCAGTTTGGTTTGCAATTTAACCATGGATCGTCTTACAAATGAACAACGCTTGCAAATTATTGAATTTTACTATCAAAATTCGTGCTCGGTTCGAAATATTCATCGCGCGCTGCTTCCATTTTATGGTCGGCATTCTCGACCTTCTGAGCAGTCTATTCGGAAGATTGTGACCAATTGGTCAATTGGCCGCCTAGATCGTGCGATTTGACACCATTAGATTATTTTTTGTGGGGGTATGTCAAGGCTAATGTCTATAGGGACAAGCCCGCTTCGATTGACGCACTGGAAGCCAACATCCATGCATTCATTCGTGAGATACCGGCCGATATGTGTGAAAGAGTATGCCAAAATTGGACTCAGCGGATGGGCTACCTGAGACGCAGCCGCGGTCAACATTTGCATGAAATTATCTTTAAACATTAAATTGCAAGGTTCAAACTATCGATTCAAATAAATATTTCATTCATTTTTTCGAATTTTTTGTGTTTTTTTTTTTTTTAAAGTTCTAAACCTCTTAAAAAATCACCCATTATTAGCAATTCAACATTTTAAGTTAATGGTATATAAATACATATATTAGATTTTATGTGTAGTAAAAATTTAATCAAAGAAGAAAACAAGGTAAATAAATAATAAGGTAGGATGAAAAAATAAATTATATTTCATGAAATTTATTGTACCTAGATGTAGCATCTTTTATCCGTTTGTTGGAATGAATGTCGGATGGGCTAAGTATTTTAGCTAATTGGCTTTGTACAGCTGTGCAATCAGCGATTTGGCGTGATATGGGACATCCCTAGTTTTGATTTTGCCTCAAGCATACACACAACCTATACGTGTGGCATCTTCACTAATACACTCTCCCATGCTTGAAGAGATTTTGACGTGTGTATATCCCGCATTAAAACAAACGACTCCGCTTTGGATCCGCGCACGTAGTAAACAACGTATGAATGACTCCGTTTACGGATCGAAACATTGATCCGCAAAACTGAGTCTCTCGGCTCACATACATAAGTATGGAAATTAAAATCACCACAGACTCATTTTGTTCATGTATTGTGAGAGAGAGAGCTTACCATTTCACCATACATAGCGAGAACCGAAACCAAATCGGATCCAGAACGGATCCAAAAATATGAACAAATAGAAACGTGTTG
The DNA here is from genome assembly GCA_951394125.1 of Epistrophe eligans. Classification (NCBI taxonomy): domain Eukaryota; kingdom Metazoa; phylum Arthropoda; class Insecta; order Diptera; family Syrphidae; genus Epistrophe; species Epistrophe eligans. Next base: position 59,642,818 of record OX596028.1, read on the forward strand.
AAATGCGAAAATCGAGTACAAAAACAATTTGTGACACTTTACAACCAAAATAAAAAATTTTTGTTTTATTTTCACTTGTTTTTTTATTTCTCAAGTTTATTAACAAATTAATAAATTTAATCCTAAAGTAAATTTAAAAGAGGTCTTTTATTCAGCCTCAATAAAGAAGACAAAATATGGTATGCACAAAATAAAAAACTATATAATATGTAAACATATCGAGCCCTTACCGCCATTTTATCGTAAGCGACATTTTTTTCAAAATCAAGTTAATAATGCTATTCGATAGCTTATGCTATTACCCATCTATCCACATAACAAGTTTACCAATGCCACAGTTATATTTTTTGTTAACAGCTAAACATCGCAAATGACACGAAGAGTTATTGCCAACAACTTTGTACATGATGTTTTTTCAACAAGCACGAAAGCTAGGAATTCGGAGTAAGGCTCAAATTTGCAGTTTTTTTTGCAGTTCAAGTAAAAAATTACCAAAATTTTGAAGTCCTCATTTAAGAAAAAAAAATCAAAAATTTCATATTGCACGGCCGACCTCAATTTAAAGTAAGCATTAATCATGTATGGTAGGAATTTGCAATAAGGCTCCAAATGTGCAGTTCTTTTTGCAGTTCCAGAAAAAAATTTAAATCATCAATCAATTTTAAATTTAAAAAAAAAATGTATTCTTTTTAATTGAACTGCAAATTTGGGTAACTATTTCAAAGTGATAGCATGAAAAAAAATACCATGTGCTGCTAACTTCACAATGAAGTTAGCAGTGCAGGTGGTTACACCCACTATTTGATGAACTGCAAAATCCGGAATGGAAATGCAAAAAAATCATCTACTTTTACTCATTCGATTTTGAATTTTTTTGTATTTATTTTATTTATTTTATTTTTTGTTAATTATAAGACGTTATTTTCAATAGAAAAAACGAATAAAGTGAATTTTCCTTATAACACGAAAATTAATTCAACGAAAATTTATTATTTTTTAATTTATCGTAAAAGAGCTTTTACGGACTACTGTCAAACACATAGCATACAACATGTTAAGAACGCCGTTAGGACTCCGAGAGCAAACGGACATGTTAAACGCTCAAATAGAACCATTTTGTCATTTCTTCAGACAGTCGTAGAAGTAGACCAAGACTGGGATTTAGAAGTGGAAAATCTTTAGTGGACTGTGAATACTCAAATAAACTCAACAACAAGCGCTGGAAAACGCTGGAAGATACGGTATGATAGCAAACATTCCAAGCCGCAGACATTCAAAGTATCGTACTCATCGAAAACGAACCGCCCGCCATCGACAGTTATGTCAAGGAAGCTGGAACCTAAATATAAGGGTTCGTATAATGGTGACACGAGTTTAGGACCACGACAGGTATGTCATCTAGGACATCTCTGGCATGCAGAGATCTACTAAACCGTTGAACTCAGTATTCACCGCGGAGAAAATGAGATCATTCTGTTTGGTCCAACCAGACTTAGATGGCATTGACGTCGATGACAGTGAAACCGAAGATGACACCGAAGACGGTGAAGGGCCAGGAGAGGCCGAACTGTAACCTTCTAATAAAAATATAGATGTTGGCGAGTGAGGACGCCATTACCAATACCATTAACAGCCCGATTCTGCTCAACATCACTGATGCCTCACAAGTCACGAGAAGAGGTGAAATTAATTTTGTGACTTTTTCGAATTCTCACCCACAGTCATAACTTGTGAGAGTCACAAAAACATTCTAAATTGTGATCTCCTTCAGGAGAGGTCACAACATAAACATTACTTGTGCTTTTTAATTTTTATTTCACATACATAATCTTGAAAAAAAAAACTGCAATTTTGTTAGATTTGTGACTTTCAAGTGCATATAATTGGATAACATTCATCCGAAAATGAAAATTCGATTTTCACAATGGCACATATTTTTTAACAAACCAATAATATTCGTAAAATTGTAGTGCGAACGGCTTTTGAGAACTTCAATAGACAAAAATGATTAATTTGCGCTTCAAAACAATATTATTATAAAGCTTTTTCAATTTTATTTGACAATTTTATTTGTAAATTCTGTATTTTTTTTATTTTTTTTGCAGGCTTAATTTAATTTTGTTTGTTTTTAACTACCAGCTGTTCCAATAATGACACTACAAAATTCACCTTTGCTGTGGTGAGTTTCGTTGTGAATTTTCTTGTGACGATTGGGGGAAGAATTCCATAAATGTTATCGAGTCACAACAATCCTCAAAAAGAATAGTCACAAGAGCTTGTGACTTATGACTCCTCACAAGGGGGAGGATCGGGCTGTAAATTAAAAATGTATGGTATGTATGGTATTTATAAACATTGTCTAACTTTAGACAACTGTCCAACTTTGCAAATGTGTTCAAAAACCTTTGGACTTATTTATAATTGTCTAACTTTAGACAAATGTCCAGCTTTTGAAAATGTGTTCAAAAATCTTGTTTATTGTTGTCTTATAGCTGCCTAACTTAAACACAAAAGTAGATTGTCTTAACCGTGAATAATGTGATATTTATTTTTATTAAACAAAGCATATTTCCACCAATTTGAAAATAGTTAGACAGTGTCTATAAGTAGACAAAAATCTAATAAATACGACAACTTGTTTATTGTTGTCTTATAGCTGCCTAACTTAGACACAAGGGTAGATTTTCTTAGCCGTGAATAATGTGAAATTTGTTTTTATTAAATAAAGCATATTTTCACCAGTTAGACAGTGTCTAAGTAGAAAAAAATCTAATAAATACGACTTTTAGTAAACATTAAAATCATATACTGATTTATTTTTTAAGGAATTCCTTACTTGCTCTTTTACGCCACATATATGTAATATGTTGCGTAAAAGTGCAAGTTTGTTCACACTTGATCATCTTTAATCAAGGATTACTGTAACTAGTAAATCCTAGAATGTGCATGTTTACCAAATTTTCTTAATTACGGGAATCGCTAATCAGCCGATTTTTATTGATAAGCGCCATTGATTAGAGACCATTAAAGACCATTTTTGTTAAAAACGGATAAGGCAATACTTAACCGTGCTTGGTTTTTTCTTTATTTGTCTTGTCTGTGTCGCGATTGGTTAATATTTTGGATATTGTCTGAGGAATTGTTGACGAGAAGGGTACATTGGTTATCAGTTGGATTCAGTTTATATTGGATTTCATCTTCATGCGAGTTCTGCAAAAAAAAAAAGAACGGGATGTAAGATATAAAATTCACATTTGTTTAATAGAGAGAGAAGACCATAATGAAGAGATCTTCATTATAGGAATATTATAGGAAGCGCCATATAATGCAGATATAAAGGCGAACACGTTCATATTTCTTTCAAACATTCATATGTTTTGGCATGAATCTGTCCCGCATCCCGCTCTACTTTTCTTCAAATCTGCAGATGAAGATGAATGTAAAGGCGGATTTGAAATCATCTTCATGCGAGTTCTGTAAAAAAATAACGGGATGTAAGATATAAAATTCACAATTGTTGAATAGAGATAGAAGACCAAAATTCAGAGATCTTCACTATAAAAAGATTATAAGAAATGCCATAATGCATGATATAAAGACGTATTTTTGGCATGAATCTGTCCCACTTTATGATTTATTTAAATCCAACATAAATCCACCAAAATGCAGAGATCATTATAGGAAGATTATAGGAACTGCCATAATCCAGAGTGGATTGAGAAATCAGATCAAATCCGAATTGAGTTCTCGATCAAGTTATATAACCACGCTAGAACGAAAAATTGAACTCAAATGGAATCGAAGAACTGTTTTGTTTTTAGTTTATGTATGCGGAATTTAAAAATTAAAAATTAATTAAATTGGGAAAAATAAGACAAAATAATGATGAAACGCACAGCACGGAGCTTGGGAATGAAATACACACACTCCAATAAACAGCAGTGATCTTGATTCTTCAATTCGTCGATACAGTTTGCAAAGCTAAACCAGATCGAGTAATCCTATTTCGATCACAATCGAATCCTGATTCAGTTCAGATTCAATTCGCCTTGTAAACGACTAAACGTAGTAATTGACAGTGACGGCGAGTGTGTTGTGTTGTGTTTGAAATTGTAAAAACTAAAAAAAATTCAAAAAGCTTAAGGTTCTTGCAAATAAAACAAAATAAAATTAAAAAAATATCAGACAAACCGTCGCAATGAATAAAATATTATATGATAATGGTAAATTTAATAATTTTGAAAAAATTGGAGAGGGTACATACGGAATTGTTTACAAAGCGAGAGATACAAAAACATTTAAGGACGTTGCACTGAAGAAAATACGCTTAGAAAGGTAAACTCGGATATTTTTATATACATAAAATATATTTTAAAACAAAATAATATTTATATTTGTACCTAGTCGATACAACTTTATATATATGTAGCTTTAATTAACTTTTAATATATTATCTTGATAAATCGAGCCTGAACAATGTGAGTGCCGCGCTTATGTTTTGTTCGTAGCACCACATGATTCGGCTTGATCTTCCAGACTTAGCATCGTATTGTGTTAAAGTTAACATTTTGCAATATCACAATGGGCCAACAATTGGTCTAAGTGTGTGGGTTTCTCCGCCGACATCCACTTCTATCTAATATTTTGCACATTGTGATATTACTTTATTCAAAAATAAACAAACCTAAAATATTTCAAAAACTGCAAGGCGCTTTTAGATCTGTTTGCTAGCAAGTAGTGATACTTGTCCAACCGACTGAGAAGATGCGAATATCTGTTTTCGATATCTCGTAAACCTTGAGTAAAGAGGAATTCTTATTTCGCCAAATCCTGGGACACTCCCATTGATAAGGAAGACGGAATAGATCGAGAGCTCGTCGCAGCACACATTCATCGTAGAAACTAATCAAAAGATAGTAGTCCTGGTGAAGGTGTTAACGAATAAGTTCGTCTTCTCTCCCGTAAAATGTATCAAAAATGCAACTTTTCTGGAAATAGAAATGAAATGCATTACATTCCAACGCCGTCGATTCTGATTATAAATATATGGTTATGTTATGAATTATTACAGACGTTTAGGTGACCGAAAACCCCGATAGTCATAGCCAAAAAATGTTTTTTCCGCAGTTTTAGACATTTGGGAAAAGATCACATGCGAAAACTCTCGACGCGAAAACCCATAATGCTACTTTTGTTTTTTTTTTTGTAGCTGTTATACTTTTTGAACCCGCTTGAAAAGTATCGGAAATGAAAGGCCTTGATCTCAGACAAGAGAAATATGCAGATGTAGAATATGGTCTTCATCGACTTTAGTTCCCTTCTGTTAAGGGTATACCTATCGCTACGTTTAAACATACGCTAAAGCAAGATGCTATAAAGAACACAAACCTTAGGTGGAACAACCTCACCACTTGCTTGGCGACAAAACAAATCTGACCAACGCTGGATCTGAAGCGCTCTAAGCAATTGATATATTTAAGCATATTGCACAATAGCTCCGTAATAGGTGTCATAAGAGGACACTGTCTAATAGGTAGGCACGCCAGGCGACTAGGCGTCTACTCAAATGATTTCTGCAGAAGCTGCATGGATTAGGAAGAGGAGGAAACAATTCCCCACCTTCATTATACCTGTCCTGCTCTGTCACAGAGACGTAGACTCCATTAGGGAGACTTCTACTACAACGATACGAGTGATCTAGCAAATACTTCTATAAGTAATCTTTCACGTTTCATAAAGAGCTCAAGATGGTTTAATGAATAAGGAAAAGCACTATTTCTCTATTACATTATAATCACATTCACAAGTAGGATTGATAAATCATCTTTTAAATCCTAAGAAAAATTAATTTTTGTGTTTCTTAATATTCGAGGAAGAGCGGATAATGAAGAATACAACGCACAGGATACAAAAATCAAGATACACATAACACATCCGACTCGTGGGTGGTTTTTGTTTTCAGTACTTATTTCACTTTCTTTCACATTTGATTTCAGTTCAACTCAAGTTCGGAAAGGCTACGATTGTCGATGCTAATGCCAATTCTTTTTTTCCAGACTGAGTAGACGGAATATTTTGTCATTGAATAAATACAAATAGAAGGTGACACTCTTTGGATTCGCCACCGGAATGGCTTCAAGCGCTACTGTCGTCTAAGAAAATATGATATGGTTGGTGTATTCAATTTGATAAATTTCTTTTAAATTATATTTGTACGTTCATATTTACATACATAATGTCTGTAAATGAAAATCATTTTTGTAACAATTTTAGTTTTTAAATAAAAATGATTAAAAACAATCAATTCAGACCTAAAAAGACCTAAGGTCTTTTTAAATGCAACCTGAATTGGTAGGCACTAGTTAGAAGGAATAGAAAGATTTTTTGCTGGCACAGTAGACTGAGGTGTTTATTATGTGATGTGAGTTGATACTGGAGGTATATAGAAAAGAATGCTGCCTAGAGTGGGGCTCGAACCCACACTTCTAAGTAAGCAATCAAGCACTACATCCACTGCTCCATTCGCATAGTGCTCAGGTACATTATGTATAAATTGAGTTCTACTGATCTCATTTTCAAGGTAAAATTCTTATAATGCAGAAAATAAAACAAACTACATTCTGGTACCTGCCATTTTTTTGGTCTTGTCCAAAAAATGCCACAATTAATGTCAAAGTGCTACCATGACTTGCGGCTTGTAATTTAAAAATATTTAAGTTTATAAAAATAGGGGTGTAAATATAATGTTTGGGGCTGCCGGAAATCGGCGGCCCTACCGAATAAAAAGGCCGAGAATCCCCGACAGCCCTTCACATTTCTAAATATAAAAAATTGTTAGGTAACAGATTCAATTTTGAGTATTGTTGATATCTTATGTACATTTTTTATGTTTCAACAGTGGTTTTTAATGAATTCTTCGCACTACTCTAGTTTCATTTTGCATTCTGCTGGAAATCCGCGGCCCTACCGAATAACAAGGCCGAGAATCCCCGACAGCCCTTCACATTTCTAAATATAAAAAATTGCTAGGTAACAGATTCAATTTTGAGCATTGTTGATATCTTATGTAAATTTTTTATGTTTCAACAGTGGTTTTTAATGAATTCTTCGCACTACTCTAGTTTCATTTTTAATGAATTAAAAATGGGAAAAAATGTAGTATCATACGGGTTTGAAGAAAAATACATTCACACATTTTTTTTCCTTGGCAACCAAAATTGTAAAGAAAACAAAATAATGAAGCATCATCGTTATGGAAACCAATCCAAATAGGAACAATTAAATTTATAAATATCCCTTTGTACTCCAGGAAATCTAGAGATTTTTGTATGGAGCAAATAGAAAAAAATTAGAGGCAGGCTGAAATTTTGCAGGGTGGTTCTGGTGATATTAAAGAACTTAAATCTCAGTTTTCGTATTCGAGACTCTTGCAGAAAAAAAGTTAGGCGGCGTAACCGTAACTTTTCTTTTCTTCGTTATTATATATTAATACTTTTATATCTTCGTTTTCTATGGTCCAAATCTTAAAAACTTCTTTCTTTCCACAACAGAAGGTCTTGCTGTAGATTTAAGCATAACAAAATTTCAAAAATTTTTGGAAAGTTTGTCAGAAAAACACTCTTTGCTACAATTTTATGAGAGAAACTCTTGGTTTCCATTTTCCGCATCTTACCTCCTTGTACAAGTGCATGGAAATTAAACGTTTTGCCGACGCGTTTTAATGAAGAAGTTTTATCTAAAATAAAAGGTTGATAACTGCCTAAAATCAGTAAAAACGTTGTACTTATTTTTGATGAAATTTCTATCGAAGAGAATTTGACATATAACAGTTTCAAGGACAGAATTGACGGATTTGTTGACTATGGGGATGGAAAAGGGAACCAGTCAGAAGAAAAACTATTTGAGTTTTTATAACAAGAGGGTTCTGCTCCAATTTTGAACTACGTTAGGAGTTCCACATTTTGTCCAGTTTTAGAATTAAAGAAACACATTTTAAAATGCTTTAAAGTTTGTGAAAACCTTCGAATATTTGTGCGAGGACTCACATTTGACCAAGGATCAATAAACCGAAACTTATTTTCAAAACTAGGATATAAGGATGGTAGCATCAATATCGATAGTCATTGGTTTGTTTAAGGGGGAAGAAATTTGTTTTCCATGTTTGTGCTTGAAATGTAAATGTTTATTCCAATGTTTTCGAGTTTTAATCAATTAAAGCTTCTTTCACTGATTCTATTATTTGCATCAAAAATTTCTAATTGTGAAAAAGACTCATATGAAAAACTTGATGTTGAGTTATTCCCCGTTATTCCTACACAGGCTAATCTCTGTACCTTGTTCAGGTTTTTGAGATAGCTATCCTTTTCCACGGCCTTCCACCATACATACCTTTCTCTCTCTCTCTTAGTCGTCGTTTACCAGATGGGAAAGCAGTAGGTAATGACCGGCTTGATTCCCAGTTGAGCGTATTTTTTGCAGTTAGGATTTGGCCGAGTTGATTTTAAAACCCCAGCTTTGGTAGTATTCAAAGAGTCGTCCGAGGGGGGCTTCAACTCTTCTGGCAGCAAATATCGGTATCATGAACTTGGCGTTAGTGAGGGAGTCATCAGCAAACAGGAGAGGCTGTGCGTATTCTGGGTGTAGTTGGTCTATATGTTGGAGAGGAACGGTCCAAGTTTAGAGCCTTGTGTACCTCCGGCTCTGGTTGTTCTTCTTCCTATTGGAACGAAGAAAGATCTGGAATGAAGAAAACTGTAAAAAAAATTGATTAGTGAATGTGGAAATTTAAGTTGGAAAAATTTTTGATTAAGTTCCTGTTTCCATACACTGTCAAATGCTATTTCGATATATAGAAAACATCTAATAGTGACTTGGTGACAATTTAAGGATAGGGTGACATCGTGCTGGAACTTAAGAAGTGGGTGGAGTGTCGAGTGATTTTCCCGGAACCCGAACTGCATATCTGGGGTTATACGGTTGTCGTAGCAGAATGCTTTCAGTTATCTGAGTATTAGTTCGAGTATCTTGCTCATTTTGCAGGTCCATTGAGATGGACCTGTAAACAGATATACGTCTTTGTTATTTTTCTTCTTCTATTTTGGTATACGCACAATTTTCGACCTTTTCCATTTGCTGGGTAAGTAGATCACTATTCTCGTCCAGCTAGTTCACAATAGTAAATATTACCGTCGTTGTTGTCTTTTGTGTCCAATGTCCATCCATCGGCGATGCCTTGCATTGAAGTTCCACCGATGAGTCCGTAAGTGCTTCTGTTTACGATTCTGGTGATGGTATGGAGATCGTCTCTGATATACTAGCTGTAAGATTATTTTATGACGGAATCCTGCTTATATAGTTTTTTTAAAAAGGTGGAGGAGCCTGAACCAGTGCGGTCTTCTGCGAACCAAAATAGTAGTTAACTTCGTTCTTGTTGATTCTCAGGGGTTAGTGTCACAAATTACTATGGGAATACATTTTTTCTATGCGCTGCCGCTTTGGATTGAAAAGTGCGGGATTTTGTTCTGCGGTATTTCGTTACGCGGGATTTTGTTTTTCGGGAATTCGTAGCCAACATATAGAAATATTTCTGATCTAAAGTTATGAAATTGTTCTCAACCTAAATATTTTTTATTTATTATTTTAGTGAAACTGAAGGAGTACCCTCTACGGCAATTCGAGAAATATCGCTTCTTAAAGATCTAAAGCATCCCTCTATTGTTCAATTGTACGATGTAGTGATCTCAAATGAAAATATTTACATGGTCTTCGAATATCTTAATATGGATTTGAAGAAACTATTGGACAAAAAGAAAGAGATTTTTCTTCCAACTCTAGTTAAAGTAAAAATGTTAAATCAGATAAATCATGAGTCATTTTTTTAAATTTGTTTCCTTCTTTCAGAGCTATATGTATCAAATGCTTGATGCAATTGCATTTTGCCACACTAATCGAATATTGCACCGGGACCTTAAACCACAAAATCTTCTAGTCGACACCGTGGGGAACATTAAGGTTTTAATTATTTTATTAGCATTTATTATTATTTGGTTCAGTGAAATTTTTTTTATTGACAATATTTATTTCCTTTATCAAGCCTTTATTATAATTTAAAAAAAGCTTATTAAAATTTTAACACAAAAAACTTATATAGGCTTTAAGTCAGCTTATACTTGTTTTTAGCAGGGCAGTTAATTAAAATTAAAAAGCACTATACAATAGGATTTCTTAAAAATGGCATCACTCTGGATGTTACGAATTTTATTAAAGAAAATAAAGAGAACATTTGTAAGAATATTAATGAAGAGCCACCAAAAGAGTTAATAAAAATACTATTGAAAAAATGGGTATTCTATAAGAAAGGATTTAACAGCTTGAGAAAGTTCTCAAAATTCAAGGACCTGCTATTGAAAAATAAGTAACTTACTTTGTCAAATGGGATAAACGAAATTCTTAGCTTAAATTAGGACTTAGGCGAAATAATCTTGTCGTTCAAATTCCGTCGGACGTAATCCTTTATTTATTTCGCATTTTCTTTTTTTTTTTTAAAGAAATTTGTTGCAGTCAATATTTTTTAATATTTTTTTCTTGAGAGGCCTCCACCCATAATTAAAAAAAAAAAAAAAAAAAAACGAGAAATTGCATAAATGGATACCTTTAGTGTGAAGTCTGTAGCTAATGTATTACAAAAATTTTAATAGCATTTTGGCTTTGAATCGATCGAGGCCTCTTTTAATTTCTATTTTGGTGACTTGTTTCCCAAAATTACTAGATTTATTAGATTTTCTTTTTATGTTGTTTTAAAGGTTATGGACAGACCTTCAATTTGCTCGAGGAAGATTTTTTAATTTTTCATATAAACTTTTTGAAAAAGCTGGCTTGAAAATTCATAGAATTTCTCATTTTCTAATGGGTTTTTTATTATTAATAACGATTCGAATACAATCTAACTTTTTTAATATGGCATACATGTATTCTTCAATAGATGGGATAGCAAAAATTATTCGAAATGTCACTTATTTTTGAAAAATATAACTTTTTATAAGGCTCTTTTCTTTTTTCAAAATATTTTCTCATGACCTTAAACATTTTTAGTTCATCTATTTGCACAAGTTGGCTTGATTTCGAAAAGGCACACCAACAAATAAAAAAGTATTTGAAAGTGAAAGACAATAATATGTAGGTGTGGGAGAACTAGCAGCGAGTTTGTAAAGGGTTTTCCATTAAGGGCGGGTCTGTCTATTTTTTTTACACTATAGTTTGTACTGACCGCCAGAGTGAAAACTTATTTTCGGATCCTTTAAATAGATCCAGATACAGAGCAGGATCCAAAGTTGTTGCTGTATTACGTGTTAAAAGATGATCCCGATCCAGATGCGTAGATAATAAAACGCGGCGTTTTACTAAAGCGTTTAAAATTTTGCGCCTTTTTCTTTCACTTTCAAATACTTTTTTACTTTTTTATTTGTAGGTATGCAATTTCGAAATCAAGCCATTTTGTGGCAAATAGATGAGCTACATATGTGTAAGATCATGGGGAAATTATATTTTGCAAATAAAATTATAAAATATTATATAAAAAAAAAAAAAAAAAAAAAAAAAAATATTGACATTTCCAATAAGTTTTTTTATCCAGTTATTAAAGAAAACATGTACATATACTGTATGGCAAAAGTTCTATTGCATTCTTATTGTTATCATTTTATCAATAATACAAAACCATTAGAAAATGCGAAATTTTATTAACTGGATTTTTCAAAAAATCTACCTTGAGCAAATTGAAAATCTGTTCATTACCTTTAAAACGACATAAAACGAGTAATTTTGGGAAACAATTTATCGAAATATTGAAATAAAATAAATATAAACATTAAAAAGGCCTCGAGCGATTCAAAACCAAAATGCAACTCTTAGATACACAATTGAAATTTTTGTAATGCAATAATTACGGACGTCACACTACACATATCCGTTCATGCAATTCTCTTTTTTTGCAAAATTATGGGTGGAGGGATTGCCAAACGGGTTGGGTATAGCTCATCCCAAGAACCGAACTTTTCCCAAAAAAGGGAAAAGTGAAAGTTTATTAACAAAACACTGAGATAAAAATGGCAACCTAATAGAAATTGGATAAATTAATTAATTTACTATGAGAATAGAGAACATGCCCAAGAGTCATTTCCTGTTAAAAAAATTTAATCAGAAAACACTGCCTGTTTTTACTTGATGATAATTCCCTTTTTCTATCATGTAATCTTTAGTTTTTTATTAATTTTATTTGCAAATAATTAACAATATATTTTCATTCCGGAACTATTATTCACAACGTTTGGTTATATTGTTTAATAAATCTTTTATATCAAATACAAAACTTGGAACTCTATTCATTTAACGAGGAGAATAATTTCGAAGACATTTCCCAAATTAGTGTTCATTTATTAAAAAAACACTTCTTATATTCTAGATTTATCTCAATTAGCCCTATAATTTCCGCAAGTCTCTTGTAACTAAAGCTATTAATTCATTTATATTATAAAAACCTAAATAGACTTTATTGTAATAAATAATATTTTTATGTATATAACTATTGAGAATTAACTTCAGATACATATTTTGAACTATTAAAATTTCCCAAATTTAAGCTGAATAACGTTGTTGTCTACTGTTTTCTCTTTGACTAATAGGAATCGAAATAAATCAATTTGAATTCTTTTTTCGAAAGGGGAACCATTGAAGGCAAGTGCTGATATATGGGGGGATAACGTTTGCTTTTGACTTCCAGTAAAATTGAAATCTAAAATGTTAATCGTATTATTTAAGGATTTTATTATTGTACAATTGTAATTTAGTTTCTTAAATAAATTATTAAGGCGTCATGAAGCCAATAAACATTTACTTAATTTCGAAATGAAACAAATCTTTATCATGCTGTCAGGCTGCCATGCAATAATTTATGCACAATAATTATATTATTTCTTTATTTAGTTGGCGGATTTTGGTCTTGCAAGAGCTTTCAATGTTCCTATGAGAGCTTATACACACGAAGTCGTCACACTTTGGTATAGAGCCCCGGAAATCCTTCTTGGTACTAAACTGTATGCAACAGGTGTTGATATATGGAGTTTAGGTTGTATTTTTGCTGAAATGGTAAAACTATAAAGATTTAATTTAAATATATATTATTTTAATTTTTTTCACATTTTATTTATTTTTCAAAGATTATGAAACGATCTTTGTTTCCTGGGGATAGTGAGATTGATCAGTTGTATAGGATATTTAGGACATTTGGTACTCCTGATGAGAAAATATGGCCAGGAGTACTACAGCTTCCAGATTATAAGTCATCATTTCCAAAGTGGGGCCAAAACATTCCCGAAATTATTTTTAAGCACGAGGCTTATGATCTTTTTAAAGTAAGATTTCTATGAAAATTATTTTATTATAATACTATGTTCTCACCAAAGCAAAATCCTGGATTTCAGCAGAAAGCTTCCGAGATTTTAAATTGGTGTTCATACCGCCAATAAAAATATTTCATCTCCTAGAAACACTGACAAAAACCGTTTTTTGTATATACAGAAGTGCGTAATGTCAAATCAAGTATTTTTTAGGGGCACTTCCAATGATCTCTATATACCACTGATCTCTATATACACTGGATAGTGTATTCATACAAAATTTTGGAGGCAAACTGAAGAACTGTTATAGGTGGCCGGTACCCTCAAACTGTTATAACACTATAGATTATCCACTATCCATTGTATTTAGAGATCAGTGAGCACTGTCTTTTGCGAGGACAAATTCTGCAAACCAAAATCACGCACACAGGAAAGGTTGAGAGTTGTTAGTCGCTAGACCCCAGATCGCCAAGAGCTATTGCGCCACCAAATTGATTTAAGCTCATTATTAAAATCTCACCTCGGAATCAAGATTTCGCTGTAATTTCAATAAAATTCTTATTTCAATCTCAAAATTGTATGAAGAAGTATGAATATTTGGACTGAAATTCGCGATTTCGCTTTGGTGCGAACCAAAGATACTGAACTATAATTATGTGAATCATAGCAACCATTTGAATTGCAAGCCCAGGGGGATTGGACAAAAGAAACGACTACAGGAATTAGCGACACCATCACTGTAACAAAATGGGGTTTAAGTTAAACCCGGAGAATTCTCTGGGCTTAGCTTAGCCCGCAGGGGATTAATTAGTTGATGTTGCATTTAAAATGGTGATTGTTTAGCACCGACGTGTTTTTTTTTCGTCCAATTGCCCCCGGGCTTGCAAAAAAAACACGTCTAATATTACCTTTAATATGTGTGCTGTGCTGCATAGCATACCATTTTTATATTTTTGTTGTATTTCACATCTATTCATAGACACGAAATGAAATTACAAATACAACAATCTAAGCAAATGGGGTTTGGAGTGTGAAAAGTACGAAAGATTCATATCTATATAATTCAGTATCTTTGGTGTGAACATAAATTTAGTTGATTTTTTTTTTGCAGGCAATGATGGCTTATGATCCAAACGTGAGAATATCAGCCAAGCAAGCAATGCTTCATAAATATTTTAAAAATGTCGAACGAGTTGCCCATGTAGCTTTGCCAATTGTTCATTCACATACTTCCTAAAAATCATATATTTTTTTAAATACATAATAAATTTTAATTTAAATGCATGCTTTGATTACTGAACCATATTTTGGGTACGATATCTCGAATGATTCATTGTTTACCCCAATGTTTGTTTTTTTGCTTTTTGTAGATACTCATTATTTAAACAATATAAACAATATCGAGGACGTCATTAACTACAAAATGTTCAGAAGAGACAAAATAGTAGAGGGAACAAGATGAAGATGTTCAGTTAAGAACAGATAAAACCCTCATCAGTATTTACAACAACTGCTCTGTAAAGGCAGCAGAAATCTGTCCTTATGACCCCTCACGTATGCCAACCTGGCGTTGCCAAGTTAATATCATCGATATTCGCTGCTCGCACGACTATAAGTGTTAGCAGCGCGGAACGACATCCGAAGTGGTTTTTTTAGACGTTCAAGCAGCTCAGGAAGTGGAAAAGGACTTAGAAGACAAAGCTTACCTTATACAAGCAGTTCATCAAATCGGTTACAAACAGTTCATCATACTTTATAAACAGGTCAGCAACAAGAGACTACGAAGAGGCCAACATTCCACAACTCGATAGATATCTCATCCCAACTATCAGACGATGCCTACAGAATCACTTTGAAAGTGCAAAAACTGAGCAAAAAAAGTGCTAGTACCCAACTAACAAAATTGCTTTCGATTTCAAATTTAAAGAGATTATCGTAGCTATAGCGCTCATTCAACTTCTCTGAAAGGAATTAAAGACGTTATAGGAGTCAACAGTGATATAATTAATGCCTAAAGTATTCTCTGGAGCACATTGTGTCATACTATAAAAATTTAATGAGTAGTTGTTACTCAAATATAGTCATCCTGCTGCTGTAACACTATTGGTTTTTATTTATAGAGCCATATTGTCTTATTGGGCATTACCAATAACAAAATTTAGAGGGTGACGTGAAATAATGCCAAACGAAATAAAACCAAATTTGAAATTTGGTCTTATTTCGTTTTTGAAAACGAAATAACCGCAATTTGGCTTTATTTCGTTAGCCATAATGAAATAATACCAAAAATGAAATGGAAACAAGACCAAATTTTAAAAAAAGATTATTTTTGGCACTATTACGCTTTTTTCAGAACTGTAAAATTATATATATTATTTTTTTTTTTCTAAAATTTGTTGCTCTTATTAATTTCTAATCAAAAACTAAAAACTAGATGATTTTTTGTC
Organism: Epistrophe eligans; assembly: GCA_951394125.1. Lineage (NCBI taxonomy): Eukaryota > Metazoa > Arthropoda > Insecta > Diptera > Syrphidae > Epistrophe > Epistrophe eligans. The sequence goes on from OX596028.1 coordinate 59,658,659, forward strand.
TTCTACTTCTTGAGAAAATTAAAAATTACTGAAAATACTTTTTTATGAGATTTTTGTTTTTTTTGCTTGCTTACATAAATATAATGCTATAGCACCCACCATTACGACGTTTAAACAGTGGGGTATGTAAGTATGCAACCCCCCTGCTTGGGCACACTGTAAGATTTGGGGTAGGTGCGAGGTTAGATGTATGCAAACTTTACATACACCCAACCTCGCACCTACCCCAAATCCTATAGTGTGCCCAAGCAGGGGGGTTACATACATACCTCACTGCTTAAATAGAGATGCCGCGAATATTCGGCACTCGGGCTATTCGGCCTATATTTTTGATATTCGGTATTCGGCCGAATAGTTCACAACATTCGGCCGAATACCGAATAACAAATGGAGAATAAAAAAGGCTTATTATCTTACAATAAATGTTTTCTTTTATTCAAAAATTTGTATTTTAATATTTAAAATCTACTAATGGTAAGTTGTGGTGAATAAAAATTACTTTTTCGGCATTCGTTGGTAGCAAACGATTACGTCTATCTTCGTAAACAATTCCAGCTTCTGAAAATAGTCTTTCACACACACTAGTACCAGGAGAAGAGATTTAAATTTTAGCAAATGTTGTCAAATTGGGATACTGTTTTGTATTTGCTGACCACCATTTGTAAGGGTCTGCCGTCCGATCTTGGCGAACAGTTCTTAAAAATTCTATTTCGTTTTCAATAGCAGTTTTTTCAATATCTTCATCTTTTTGAATATTGCCTTTAGCAACTTCCTCAAAACATTCCCAGAAACTGTTGTGCGTTTCGTTGGTCTCATCAATTTTTTTGTTTCTTTTCTTACGAGTTGGAGAAGAATCCTCCTCGGTACATCGTTGGCCGAATGTTCGGCTGCCGAATATTCGGATTCGGCCGACGAGGGTGGCCGAATATTCGGTATTCGGCCGAGTCACTATTCGCGGCATCTCTAGCTTAAACTTCGTAATGGTGGGTGCTATAGCACTATATTTATGTAAGCAAGCAAAAAAACAAAAATTCCCTTATCATATATCATATAATATCAGTTTTTTGAAAATTTTGAAAAATGAGATAAAATAATCGCAAAAAATCACTCGGTTTTTTACGATTATTTAATCACATTTGTATTCCTTTTTTTGTTATGGTGATTTTTTACTGTAGTTGAAAACGAAATAACGCCAAATTGGCTTTATTTAGATTTGTTAATTGAAATAAGGGCAAACTCTGAATTTGGTCTTATTTCGATTTTGAAAACGTAATAAGACCAAATTTTTAGAATTTGGTCTTATTTCGTTTGGCGTTATTTCACGTCACCAATTTAGAGACGACTTAAATATTCAAGTAAAATGAACCATGATGGTATGGACTAAAAATAATGAACCATACATCACATGTTTCATATTAAAGAGTCCATACCATTTAATATTCATTATTTAGGGTCTACTTAAATATTTAAGCCGTCTCTAAATTTTGTTATTGGTAGGGCCCATTGTCTTCCTATAAAACTGTGCTCCAAAAATGTAAACAAACTGAAATTAAATGACTGCCATCATGACTCCATTTTACATAATTTGTTTTAATTTTGAGTACTTATTTAAAAAATTATGTTTTGTGTGCAGAAACTGTAGAATTTTCAATGCAACGTAAACTATATGCATCGATGGCCGAGTGGTTAGCGTTAGATAGACTTTCGGTGCGATCTTGCTCACTTAATTTTTATTATATACTTTCCGTTCGGTTTCTTAGACTGCTTTTAAACGCTGCAAATATGCTGCAATTACCCTTGCAATTTTAAGCATGTAGGCGGGGGACGTATGCGGTGTCCGGGGTAGACAAAGTTGCAGAGGTTGAAATAATTGCAGAGTTATCGCTCTTTCTTCTTTGTGCTTTTTCGTATGGTTTGAGACATAAGCGGAGTAAAGAGTGAGGAGATATATTATCCTTCTCATTTAACAAAAATTGCAGGTATTAAAATTTGCAGCGTTTAGATGGATGCTGCAATCGGAAAGGAACTCAAAAGAGAATTGCTGATAGAAATTGCAGTCGTCTAATAGGAAATATATCTCCTCACTCAAACAATAAGAAAAAGCACAAAGAAGAAAGAGGGATAACTCTGCAATTATTTCAACCTCTGCAACTTTGTCTACCCCGGACACCGCATACGTCCTCCGCCTACATGCTTAAAAATTGCAGGGGTAATTGCAGCATATTTGCAGCGTTTAAAAGTCTTACTTTTTGTCAAAATAAAAGAGAGAGCTAGCCCCTGACACCTCCTCCCCTCAAAATATTTCTTCAATTTATTTTTTTCATAGATAATGCATTATATTGTTTAACAACAAATAAGAAAATTAAAATAATAGTTGTAGAAAAGAGGAACAATTTAGTTATAGTTAGGATAGTTCTTTCTGAACGACGTTTTCGATTTCCTTTTGGATTGTTCTTAATATTACCTGGTGCTTCCAGGACGACCGATTCGCCAGGTGATGGTGCAGGCAGGCTTGGTGAGTAATCTAAGGTGTGTGGTACATACCCTGAGGCTTCGGTGAAGAGGAATCTAGCGCCTGTGGTACATTTTCCTTTGTTGTTTGAGATGTATTTTATGGTTCTATTTTATCATGAGAATTAGGATCATTAGAAGGAATTTGTATTTGATCACTTTTTTTTCGGATTTGATCAGCATTCCGCTTCCAAACTCTATCGTCATGATCTTATTTTATTTCGTAATGTAGCTCTCCTTGTTTTGCTGTGATCCTCTCGAATTTCGATTTGTCATTCGAAAAATTATCTCTTCCTCCCATTAAAAACTGTTTTTTTTTTTTTTAGAATTGGACGCTCAGATACAACCAAACCACTGGTCTCTTTCGGAATGACTAAATCTAGTCGAGATTTGATTTGCTGCCCAAACATTAGCATGGCTGGTGATTTACCCTTTGTTGGGTAAATAGCTCGGCGGTATGCAAACAGGATACAAGAAATTGCAGTTTTTAAATCATTTACTTGACATTTAGCAGTGGGATCGTTGGTAGTCGGATGATGTGGTGCACCTTGTTAGTAATTTATCCCATTGTTTTTTAAAAAAATACTTGAAGTCAAATTAAATTGGGATTCATGATCGCTGACGTAACACTTTTTGGCGTACCAAACGTAGCAAAAATACTTCTACAAGTTCGAATTGTAGTGTAGTTGTAATATTAGGTATAACATGTACTTCATGCCATTAAATAAAATGAATAAGTATTTTCTTAATAAAGGGCTTGCGATATAAGCATGTACGCGTTATAAGGGTTTCGAAGTTGTACTCCAGCTATGCACTGGTAGTATTTTGGCTGGTTGTGCTCTTGCGGGCTGGCGATCTGCATAATTTTGGATTAATTTCTCTACATCATTATCCATATCACTCTACCAGCAGTAACCACGTGCAAGGGACTTTATTTTCGTTGTGCGAAAGTAAGCTGAGCGAGGTTTAGCAAGTACACGCTTTCGTAAGCTTTTGGGTATATATGCAAGGATTTCTCGTAATGTGCAGCCTTGTTGTAAGGCGAATTCTTTTTGCCGTATGCCTCAACGATATGTACTGTCGCATTCATGACCATGTCATAAACTTTCAAAAAGAATGCGTAGGTACTTCATCGTCCTTCGTTTCATCTCTCAATTCGGATACATGATATGGTAAGTTTTCCGAATACTAATTTCAAATTATATCAATTTCTTGAACGTTATGGTTCACATCTTGAATAAATTGCTTAGACACAGCATCTGCATAGGTATTATCTTTGGATCTTTTTAAACGAATTTCTAAATCGAATGCTTCCAAGAATATTGCTTAATGTTGCATTCTAGTTGCCGAAAGTGTCGGTTAACTTTTATGCGAAGAAAATATTTGCGATATAGGCTTGTTATCGGTAACCATAAATTTCCTCCCAAACAAATATTTGATATTGAATGTTTGTGACGCGAATTGAATGGGTTTTTTTTTAACCCGTCAGGATATAAATGACTCAATAACGCCCCACTCCATAAGGGCTTGCATCGACTGCCAATACTACATAATATGTTAATGATTTTTCACAATTTAAGTCCCATAAGAAAGGTACTTTATTCTGTAAAAGTCTATTAATCGGAGAGATAATTGGGACCGTAGTAATTAATGAGTCTAACAAATGCACGAACTTCCTCCTTACATTCTACCTTTACATTACCTTTACATATAACATTTTTATCAATGATATAACCACAGAATTCAATTTTGTCTTTCATGAACTCGGATTTTTTCCAATTTACTATCATGTTGAAATTATTGAGACGTGTTAAGCGGTAAATAGTGCCTATATTTTCTGGATGGATCTTCAGTTGTAAATACGCTTTAGAGAGATCAATTTTAGAAATGTTTTTTCCTCCCGCCGCACACTGGCCGATTAAGTACAACGCTAGGTGGTCAAAAATTAAAAAAAATTTATGTTATTGAAGGTTTGAATGAAACAATAACACTTAATTGAACTACCACCAATATTTTTATAAGCTGGGGTATAATTTAGCTATTTCACGACTGCCAGGCCGATCATTAGACTCCTTTTACAGGGGTGCTTGGTAAATTTTCAATTTTAATTGAAAAACCAAGCTGATCTTTGATCCATTGATGTGTATTTGACACCAGAAGCCACACAGATCAACTGTTGATATGCAATTGAATTTGTATCTATTCCTCCAGCACTGGACCCCGAAGGAGAAGTACTGGTTTTATTTTCGCAACTTCTTGATTTCTAGTCGAACAATAATGTTGTTAGAAAATGTTTATTGTTGTCTTATAGCTGTCTTACTTAGACACAAGAGTAGATTGCCTTAACGGTGAATAATGTGATATTTATTTTTATTAAATAAAGCATATTTCCATGAATTTGAAAATAGGGCACGAGTACGATAATTTGAGTGCCGAAAATTGATAACGGATTTTTGTAGAGGGGTCAAATACAAACATTTTTTAATATGGAAGGGGAGATCTATCTCGCCCTGTTTAGGAGGAAGTTGCGATTTTCGAAAAAAACGACTTAAATGAAAAACCAAATATTAAAAAACAGCGGCAATACTTAAAATGCAAAACAATAACGGTTTTAAAAGCCAGAAGTCTTGAAGTAAATGAGGACAAAACTAAGTATATGTTATCAACAAACAAAGCCCCATCTGTCCATCGCTTAGGACAAAACGTCACTGTTGGTAGTAGTAATTTCGAGGTAGTCAAGGAGTTCACCTACCTCGGAAGAAACATCAATTCTACGAACGACAGCTTAGTGGAAAGCCGACGAAGAACAACCCTAGCGAACCGCTGCTACTTCGGCTTGGTTAAACAAATGGGTTCAAAACTCCTTTCTCGAAAGACAGACAGACGATAAGTAAAAAAGGGGAATTGATACTGGGCACTTTCGAGAGAAAAATTCTTCGGCGAAGAGGGGGCGAATGGAGGAGAAGATTCAATCATGAATTGTACGAGCTGTACCAAGATGTGGATGTAGTCCAAAGAGCCACAACACGTCGACTACACTGGCTCGGCCACATAGCGCGAATGGACAACAACGCTCTAGCCAAGAAAATCTTCGAATCCCAGCCCCCAGGTTCGAGACGACCAGGAAGACCGAACCTCCGCTATAGGGACCAGGCGGTCAAAAGACGCCAGAGCGCTTGGTCTCGACGACTTGAGGGAGCTTGCGAGGGACCGCAACCGATGGAAGACCGAAATTTCTCAGGCAGAGACCCTTAATGGATCGGGAGCCGGATAACTAAGTAAGTTTTTGAGAAAATTGAAAATTACTGATACTACTTTTTTGAGATATTTTTAATTTGCTTGCATTGCCTGCATTACGGCTGCGTTTTAAAAATGAGATGTGTATGGGGGGCCATGCTGCCCCCTGCTTGGGCTCAATATAGGATTTGGTTTTTTGTGTTCGGGTTTTTTTGTTCGATTCAGAATTAATATGAGCATTGACCACAAAAAAAATTTAGTTTTACGTTTCACAGTTTTGAGAAAAATTGATCCAAACATTTTTTTCGGCGCCCAAGTTATTGTAAATACGACTGACTTTATTATTTATTTTTATACATAGATTATATTAAATACTATTGTTAAAAATAATTCACATGGAACTGATATATGTAATAGATGCTTGACAGCTCAATTAAATAAAACTTATTGTTATTATCGCGAAATGTATTTTTTTGTTTATTTAAAAAGAGCTCACAAATATTTAATATATAGTTATAATTAAAATAATCACTGAAATTAAAATTCGTTGGAACCAAAACACAGTTTACCTTCTGAAAACACAGTGAAATTAAATTTGAGATTTTAGAAATGTCAAATCTTGCTAGTGGGTGTGCAAATCGGTGTAAATTCAAAATATGCAAGATTTGTTTAAGAGAAAAAATTTGATTCTTTTTTCTAAAAAAGAATCGAATCTTTGGTTGAAAGGAATTCCACATAAACCATACTTTCTTTGCACAAATCCAATGGCAGTATTTTATGAGCTTGCTAAATACACATAGTTTTTGGCCCAAAAGTGTGAGAAGAGTTCAACGAAATATTTAATTTATTTCATTATGAAAATAATCTCTGGTGAAAAATTTTTCCCTGACCGATTTTGAAATTCCCTGACTAAATTTTCGTCCCCTGACTCTCCCTGACTTTCCAGTTGAGTGGCAACTATGAAATAATTGGGTTAAAGCAGTTTGGCGATCACTGACTACCTTATCAAGGAGTCGTGATCTAACGGGTCGAAGAAGATTTCCACGAGAAAAGGTTTTTTCTGAGAAAAATTTGAACGTTGATTTTTTTTAACTTTTTTATATTTATTCCTAAATATTAAAATTAAAGATAAAAAAATCGGAGCTGTGTTAGCATGGTTCGTCGTTGACGACGACAATGAAAAGGTGCATTCTCAAAATGCGATTCTTTTATAGTTAGATTATATATATAGAATGCATATACAAATGATATATATGTACTGTACATGTGCGATTAAGTGTATATATACATAATTTACACCCAAGCTTCTTGGTTCCGGTGTGAGTTCCTGAGAATTATCAAAATTCAAATTTTTTTTTTGTTGCTCGGTGCAATACTTTTTTTTGTTAATTGTTAATTTTTGATTGATTATTAAATTTCTTTATTCTTGTTCCTTGTACAATTTATTGGGAATTTGTTTTGATTATTGTTTATTAATTTCTGCGGAATATTAATTTAGTAAAAAGTTTGTCCATTTTTTTGTTGGTTCGTATCAGATACTCTTACCTTAATTGAGCTCGATACAAGACTAACCCTGCCTGATAGGATGTGATACTGATAAAGTGATAAGGATAACCAATAGTAAATTTAGTATTAGTGTTATTTTCAGTTTGTTATAAATTAAAAGTGGATGCTGGGTAAAAACCGCTATTATGGCATTTTTTAATAAAAGTAAAATTCCTAAAAACTTAATTTTTTTTTTCATTCTTTCCTTGTTGTACCTAAATTATAGTACAAAGCTGAAATACTTCTTAATGTTTTTTGTATGCAGGGTTGCTATGATATTGCTTATGATATTTTTTTCATTTATACAAATATTTTTTTATTGTTTTGTAAATTTTTTAAATAATCTTAATTAATTTTTTTCTTAAGGTTAAATAAATGATTGCAAATTGCACCGAAATGGTCGAATACACATCTTTTATTCAAGCACATAGCTTGTTGGCTTGTTAAGCATTTATTTTCAGGGGATGTAGACGGCGACTAAAAACTAAAAAAAATCGGCGAGACAAATGAACTGAGCTGGAAAAAAAGGTAAGCGGAGTAAAAGAGGAAGTTAAAAATAGACCGATAACCTCCAAGGTAGGGTGGATCAGCAAAAAAAAACCTATTCAGCGCCCTCTTATGGTTAACGTCCGTCCGGTTTTCATTTAAATCAATCTTCTTTTGCTTTAAATTATTTGTCTTTCTTTTTGGCATGATATATGTTAAGGTGTAGGTAAAATTTGGTTGTGTGTGAACAAGTTCCCATCCACTTCCGGCGAGCTTAAGTCCACCAGCCAACATGCCAGTCCACCAAACCCATAGAAAAATCCATCTAATTTCAAAATTCATCATCTCAAGCCTACTTCATTGTTTTGGCAAAAGAGGTAGGTTTACAAACTATCTAGTTTGAGAGTAGGTATTTTGAAAAAAGGACTGGGGGGTCATTCCGTAATTTTCTAAACGATAATCGTCAAAACGATAATCGTCGACGAGATCGTCCATGATTTGCTTCACGTAACTCGACCACTATCGTCTCGTTTATCGTTCGCAGTTTGAGAGCGTTTGGTGAATTTTAAAAGTCAAATTGGCTGTCATAATTGCCATTAAAATGTAATTTAGTGTTTGTTGTTTTGTGTTAGGTGGCGATTGAAACTATAGGGAAATCATTTTGAGATCCAAGTTGTTTTTAAATTTTTTACAAATTAATATACGTAAATTTAAATACGTCTTAATAGGCCAGTCATGCAATCTCAAATTGGGATTTTAACTTCGTTTATGAATGAACATCCTGATTTGGCCAGGGTAGGGGATATGAGCGGAAGGGATTTGATTTATCTCTCAATTGTCACCGCATGCACATAAGTTATATTTTTTTCATTTTCTACAATAAGAAAATTGATTCGCCGAAACATTTTAAATTTAATTTGTAAATGCAACAATAATAACACATGATGATAAATTACAGTGGCAACTCCATCATTCAACTACATTCACCTACCGAGTACAAAATTAATGCAAGACGATACCAATTTAGCTATCGTCGAAACTTTATCGTTTTGACGATAGCGTTTCGACGATTATCGACTTACGTGAAGCCAATAAAGGCAACACTATCGCTCAAACGATATCGTCTGACGATAATCGAGTTACGGAATGACCCCCCAGTATTTTTGATAATAGATCTGCAATGATTGCAGCTGTGGAGGTTGATAGTATTTTTGTGGCATAGTATTGCAATTGTAACTATTATGTAATGTATTATTATTTATTTTTAGGTGGTGCCATTAGTATTTTGTTTGATACTGAGCCTGAAGAGATGAAAGATGATAGACGATCAGCCAGGTTCTACATTTCACTTTCACTCGAAATGAAATTGAAGTTAATCTAATTTCAATTGATTTCAATTCTATTTCGAGTGAAAGTGAAATGTAGAACCTGGCTGATATTTTAAAATAATCAGTAATTTTTACCACAAAAGTTAAAAATGTCTATTTTCTTTAGATCATATAACTTTATCAAAAGATACAAATTCATACAATCCTAATCTCAAAAAGTGATATGATAAAAAATTCCCTTCTCAACTAGGTATTATTTCAAAGCATAGTGTTCATAATAAAGTGCACCAATTTCACGATTTTCTGTGTGGGTAAGATAACTTGTCAAACCGGTTTTGATTCTGAAAACAGATAGAAGAACATGTTCACATATCCAAATAACCAGTTTTACTTGTACTCTTGCCTGGTTTTCGTTGAGTAAAAAAAGCTATTACAATGCATACACAGTTACACAAATCTTTCCCTCACCTGCTTCAAACAAAACAATAGATGAAACGAACAACAAGGAAATGAAAGTTGACTGTGTAGGTATTGGTCACTTCTCTAATTCAATACTTTCGAACTTGGATGATAGTGAATATATTTTTTTTACACTTCGCGAGTTATTTTCATCAACGAGTAGTGACCCCTGTTGCGTCCAAGTATTGAATTTCAAAAAACAAGCGAAGACTTGCTATTAATTTTTTACTTAAACTTTATTAAAATCTAATTAGCTCTAGGTGTTTTCATTTAAGGCTTCCATAGCTTAAGTAGACCATCTTCACCATATGTTGCCAACAAATTTTGATGAGGATGGTGGCAGAGTCCAATGACATCTTTCTCGTGAACCTGAAATTTGTTTAAGAAAAAAATTTATTAAAATTATTCGAAAAAAAATTATATTTTTGCCAAGTTACATTAAGTGTCCGTTCCAGTTTACCAGAAGAAACCGAAAAACAGTAGAGTACTTTGTCCTCTCCAGCACAGTATATAAATTCGCCTCTAGGTGAAAGGGTTGCCGAAATAAAAGAACCACCCTCGCGCTTACCCGAAGAAAATGATCTAACAATTTGTCCTTGCATGTTCATAATCACCACAGTATTTGATCGATTGCAAACAATAAAATGCTCTGGATTTTTGGGGAGTAAAAGGACAGTGTTAACGGCCAATTCATTGCCAAGAGCTTTGTACGTTGACAAACACTCGGTTGTCTTGAGTGACCATACTTTCACAGTACCATCAGACGATGCACTTAACAGACTATGGCCATCTGGAGTGAATGTCAAATCATTTACAAATGACTGATGCCCTTTAAATTCTTTCAGAAGCTTTCCTGATTTAAGGCCATGTAACCGGATAGAACTATCGAAGGAAGCACTCAACACTTGACTGTTGTCACGTGAAAACTGCAAACATGTGATTCCCTTCACGTGAGCCTTTTCAAATTTCCGCAGACATTGTCCTGTTGTAATTCGCCACACCTTAATTTGCCCTTCTTGAGAGCCAGACGCTACCATTTCAGAGTCTCTCGAGAAAGATAGTGCCAAAATAGGATGTTCCATCATCATAAATTGATCTTGAGCCTGATATTTCAAATCTTTTCTTATTTTTCCAGTAGTGAAGTTCCAAACTTCAATAAAGCCATCAACGCTCCCTGTGATTAAATACTGACCGTCGACGGAAAACTGAGCACACTCCACATGTGATTTTTGGCCAAATTTGATTTGCCTGGCCATTTGGGTTGGATACATTTCTTCTTCCTGGTCCTTCATAGCCGCTTTGCCACGGAACAAATCTATTGTTGTTCCTGGCGGAAGCAATCCTTGGTGCTGTTGCCATTTGAGTGCTTGACCAAGCAAGGCCAGTAAACGTGATGAAGGCACGACATGAACTTCCCCACTTAGTTCTTGGGCGATTACTGTTCGTCGCTTTTCTTTGCTACTTCCTTCAGAGTATGCCTCTCTTGGATCAAAATATGCTCTTTGCAACATGTTTTCTAAAATGAACATTAGCAAACAAAACATTTTTAAATAGTATCTAATCACCCCTATTACGGATGTTAACGAATTCAAAAATATGAAAAAATCAAATCTGCGTTAATTTTTTTTTTAATCATTTAATGGCGCGTAATAGCATGTATGTCTTTCATTGAACGACGACTAACACAAAAAGCGACGATATATTCTATAGTTGTATTTTTAGCTAATCATATGAAAACGAAAGGAATCTTTATCATTGTTATCTTTAATAATACTAAAAGGTCGGAAAGTGCTCCAGGATTTTGATAATCTGCCATTCTTTTAGAAATTGGTAGCCTTGGGTATTGGAGACCACCGAAAAATTTCATTTTTGCAGATAGACTTAAATATTGTCCGCGAACCAAAATTCAACAAAAATGTTCCCTCATGCCCTGGAAACTTTGTCTTAAGAAATCAAATAAAAACCCTTACCTAAATGAATGTACCGCTCAGGTTCTTGTTGTTTAAGCATTATCATTGGGTCGGTTTGGCGAAGCAGTGAACGAGCCGCTCCCAATTCACGTAATTCAATTAATTCCAGAATGATCTGCTCGTACAAATTCAAGAGTTTTTTGTCGGGCAACTTTAGCGATTGTATTACTTTTAGCACAGTATCCCAATGTCCATTTTGAATGTCTTGTATAAATCCATCTACACTATCGACAGTGTTCAAAGAAACTGCAGTCTCTTCCTATTTAAAGAGAAAGGTTTTATTATTGTTTATATTCGATGATTAAAAAGAACCAATTTTACCTGAAGCGTTTGTAAAGATTTGCTGAGATTAGATTCTTTTAAGTATTGTTGAATCAAACGAATAACACTATATTAAAAAAAATATTTACTTAAAGCACAAAATAAATAATTGTATTAAAATCTTACTCAGCTGATTCAATTTCAATCGACATGGTTCGCAAATTTAATTTTTTAAATAAAACTTTTAATAAACAATTATGATTATTTACCCACTAACCACTTAATAACCAGAGATTATGAATTATAAAGATTGGAAAGCTCGGCTGTCATTCTGGTTTGCCAACAAGCTAAATACGGTGGTGAGTTCATATTTTTGCACTAGTGTCCATGTTTTAACGCACACTAGTGCAAAAATATAAACTCACCACCGCATAAATTGTTTTTGCAATTCACATCTATGGACACGAGATGAAATTACAAAAACAACAATATAAACCAATGGGTTTTGGAGGGTGGAACGCAGAGATTATGAATTATAAAGATAGGAATCTTTCGTACGTTCCACCTTCCAAAACCCATTTGTTTACATTGTTGTTTTTGTAATTTCATCTCTTGTCGATGAATAGATGTGAATTGCAACAACAATTTATGTAGTGGTGAGTTCATATTTTTGCACTAGTGTGCGTTAAAACATGGACACTAGTGCAAAAATATGAACTCACCACCGTCCGCCAGCTTGTAGGCAAACCAGAATGACAGCCGAGCTTTCCAATCTTTATAATTCATAATCTCTGGTGGAACGTACGAAAGATTCCTATCTTTATAATTCATAATATCTGTTAATAACTTACGTTGAAGAGAGTTTGATTAAATTCGGCTTTTCCCCCATACGTCAATGTGACAAGGCAAAACAAGCAAAAAAAAAACCCTAGTTGGGGAGAAAACCAGCTCGTAGCACTGATATCTATTACTACGTTTACATGAGCGGATTCACGGATCGGATTCAATCTGAATCGAAATTTCGATCCAGGTATATGCACTGATATACAGTGGATAGTGTATTCCCTACAAAGTAAAACAGTTCTCTTGACTCCAATTGAAGATGGCACTACTGAAGGCAGCTTCAAGAATTGACATCTGCCGAGAACAAAAAAAAAGTATTTTGACGACTGGAGTACAAATTAGGCGTGTTCAGGGTAATGAGATCTCGGAGATCTCAATCTCTGTTATTTGAACAGAGGGCCGATTCTGGTTCTGTGAAAAAGTGAGTCGAATAAATAATTTTCACATTCGCTAGCATGCATTGCTTTAACTTTTTCGATTCATTTGGTGCAAAAAAGCGATTCTGGTTCAGTGAGTAAAATTCTCCGACGAACAACATATATTATCGATCCCGAACCACCTTATCATTTCCCCTGAAGCGCATTCGCAGCTGGCGCAATTCTCTCAATTTTCAATTTTCTTATTTTTGGAAACGAAAAGAGAAACGCTTGAGATAGAAATATTTGTTTCTTCATGAATAGGACAGAGAAGGAGATGTGATTGAATTGAGCATTCATCTGTATGTTTTTGGCGTTCGGTTTCACCTTTTCACAGAACGATAATCGCATTTAAGAGTGAAAGTGTGAAAACCTATTCGATTCACCTTTTCACCGAACTAGAATCGGCCCCTAGGATTCCTCAGCTAAATTTCTCAGTTTTGCTGTCAAAACTCAGAGGAAAAAAAATTTGGATTCGCTTGTTCACCTTTTGAGTGAGAAAAATCTTTGAGATCTCATTTTTCCGAACTCGCCAATTGTTACTGAGCAAACAAAACAAAAGGGAAATGTGAAAATTTTCAGCCATTTCAGCCACCTTGCAAAGTACTTTTTAGTATTTCCTAGTAGGTGATGAATGGAACGCTATAATTATAATTTTTCAAAAAGAAAAATCTAATCTTAAAGTAGATGTAATTTTTGTTGTTTGTACTTGTATTTTATTTTAGATAAGAGAAACAACAAAAATAATAATTTACTAAGTAATTTCTTTTAATTTATGGTGTCGCTTTCTTGTGTGGATTCATTGGCGCGTTCAGAAAAAAGAGATCTCATTTATTTTTCTCACTTAAAAGGTGGACAAGCGAATCCAAAATTTTTTTTCCTTAGAGTTTTAATAGCAAAACTGAGAAATTTTGCTGAGGAATCCTGAGGTCGATTCTAGTTCTGTGAAAAGGTGAATCGAATAGCTTTTCACTCTTTCACTCTTAAATGCAATTCTCGTTCCGTGAAAAGGTGAAACCAAACGTGAAAAACATGCAGATGAATATTTTGATTTCACGCAGTTATTTGGATGTGAAACTTTGAAAAAAAGGGGGATTACGAACAAACAATGTTCAATTCAATCACATCTCCTTCTCTGTCCTATTTATGAAGAACAAAATATTTCTATATCAAGCGTTTCTCTTTTCGCTTCCAAAAATAAGAAAATTGAAAATTGAGAGAATCGCGACAACTGCGAATGCACTTCAGGGGAAATGAAAATGTGGTTCGGGATCGATAATAAAAATGTAGTTTGTCGGAGAATTTTACTCACTGAACCAGAATTGCTTTTTTGCACCAAGTGAATCGAAAAAGTTAAAGTAATGCATGCTAGCGAATTTGAAAATTATTTATTTGATTCACTTTTTCGGCATATTTCAATTCTTGAAGCTAGCTGCCTTCGATAGTGCCATCTTCAATTGGAGTCAAGAAAACTGTTATACTTTGTAGGGAATACACTATCCAGTGTATTATAGAGATCAGTGATCCGCACACCCCCTTTTATATTTTTGTTGGATTTCACATCTCATAGACACGAAATGAAATTACAAATACAAGAATGTATTTGTAATTTCAATTATCAAATTATTAAAATTTATTTACTTATTTTTAAGCACGTTGGCGAGGGAGTTGCAGAAGTTGAAATAATTGCAGAGTTATCGCTCTTTCTTCTTTGTGCTTTTTCTAATTGTTTGAGACATAAACGGAGAAAAGAGTGTGAAGAGATGTTTCCTTCTCATTTAACAAAAATTGCAGGTATTAAAATTTGCAGCGTTTAAATGGATGTTGCAATCCGAAAGAAACTCAAAAGAGAACCCCGTCAAAAATTGCAGTCGGCTTAAAGCAGTCTTTAACAAAAATTGCAGCTATTAAAATTTGCAGCGTTTAAATGGATGCTGCAGAACCTCCCCCAAGCAATGATGCCTTGATGCCTCCCCCTAAAAGATGTAAACAATCAATCAATTTTTTGTTTAGATCTGCCAACCGTTTGAACAGAAAATTTTCAAACTGAAAATTTTGTCAGATATATTATTGTCCGAAAATTGTCAGACAAGAGCTGATTAAAAGCTATTGTGTAAAATTTTTTATTAAAATCTGTTGAAGAGGTAATGAGATATTCGGAAACAAAAAAAATATTGTATGAGAGATACCGTTAAAAAAAATGAGTGAAAAAATTATTCTCATAATAATTTAGATCGTACTGATATAAGCTCACAAAAAATACACTAATTGCAAGTACCTACCTTTATTTTTGGTTATAAAAACTTTTATTTCAATCTGCAAGATAATGTTAAAAAACAGATGGGTGCAAAGTTTAATGAAATTTAAGCGATTCGTTTTTGAATTACTTAATTTTGAAACTTTTTTCACAAATAAAAAATATTTTGGTATGGTATACAATATTTTTAAAACTTTTAAAAACATTTCAATTGATGGGAATCATTTTTTTTTTTTTTTTATAAATCAAAATATTTTTAAGAAAATAATATCCAGTGCCTACGTTCTGTAACTCTCTATTAAACTATGAACAGATGCAAAGACAGAGACGACAATATATGAATAAAATATATTCAAACATTATTGATTGCGATTCAAAATTAAGGACAACCACAACAGCGAGTAGAGCAGCGATTGTATCTTTTAAATAATTCTTTTAATTAAATTAGTATATTCTTATTTAAAGAAATAAAATTGAATATAATTCAGTTCTTTCCTTTAGATTGTGATTTCTTTTATTTGACATTCTCAGAAGATTTCAATCCTTTTGACTCTTTTCACTTTTTTTTTTTAAACAACGTTTTAACTAATTACAACTGTTTTTTATGAAAAAAGGAAGTTACTATATGTATTTTTATTTTAACATCGAAACGGGTCTTTTATAGAAAACGTAAATAAAAAGTTGTGATACAAAAACTGCAAAGGGGATCAAGTTTCCCTTTTCTTAACTGCCACCTACGGGCTTAAAACTCGCAAGGGATAATTGTTGCGTTTAAAAGCAGTCTTAATAACACTACTTCTACTGTTTCACAATCCCATTGCTGAAAAACTAAAAACTATATACAGCTAACAGGTGAATTGACTAAAACAAGGGATGATTTTTTCAAAACAAGAAGCAACATTTATGTGTATATGTACATGTTTAAATCCAGTCTTTTATTACAGCTTTTTGCTAACCAACATCATGAAAAAATTCGATGTTCCGCTAAATATCGTAAAAGATATTCTCAAGGACTTTGTTTTCTATTGCGCATGTCAAAAATAAGCCGAACAGCTTTCCCTGGTTAAATCATTGAGCATAAAATAATTCGAACATTTACAAAAGGACTATCTTTAAATTTCCGCCGGTTCACAAAAAGCTCAATTTAACTCTCCCAGCGCATAAGCATTTCGTCAATACATACCAGTCTTCGGTCGAAGCTACGCCCGTTATAAAATCCTTTTCGTGCCAATTTCAGTTTTCAATTCTAAGATTTTCTGTATCAAATATACAAAATTATATAAGTAACAATAAAATAAAATTTAATCAGAACTGTGCGATTAGAAAAAACTTAAAAATTACATTCCTAAATCCTTCTTATTGTGAAATAAATAAAAACTTTGATATTTATGTAAGACTTCCAAATTTTGAAGACTATAAATGTAGAAAAATCATTAATTTATAGAGTGAAAAAATATTATATAATGTTCTAAGTTAAAAAATTAACCCAATTTCGTCATTTTATTACGAAATTAAAAACTAATGGAAAATTGATACATTTTCAGTACCCAGAACATAACTAATATGTACATAGATATATATTGTTTCAAAACAAGCTTTTTATCACCCTAAGATACTAGCTACTGAAACTTAAGTGCTTTGTTTTAAGAGTCAAAAATTTGTGCGTTAATATTCATATGGCTAGACTCGTTTTTATTAAAAAAAACCAGTTGATTGTGCAATTTTGGATAAGCGAGCAAAAATTAAGACGAAGAGAAAAAAAATACTAACAAAAAAATAAGGATACAAATCTTCAACATCGATAAATATAAAAACAATGCAAGTACCAAACAAAAAAACCCAGACTTTAGACATTATTGTTAACCGTCACTAAGCTGCTCCATACCCAGGAAACAAGGCAAAATGAGTGTGGATTGTACAATAAGGTATACATATATATAGAAAATATAAACATACATATTACATATATGAATATAAGTTATCTATAATATGTGTGCATAATTTGAATTAAATGAATTGGGTGGGACGTAGTAGAAAGGGTATTTTATATAATATAGATATAAACGAGGGTTTTCTATCAGAGTGGTCCATGTTTGTTAAAACATGGACCACCGCTGCATGTTGCTGCGGTTGATTTTGGATTTTCCATAGAGTCATCTGCAACAAGGATTATGGGCCTTACCAATAATCAAACTTAAAGACGACTTAAATATTCAAGTAAAATTAACCATAATGGATAGACTATAAATAATGAACGATACACTTCACATGTTTCATATTTAAGAGTCCGTACCATGTAATATTCATTATTAAGTCTACATAAATATTTAAGTCATACCATGTATGGTTTGTTATATAGAGTATATACCATTACCTAAATATTTGAGTCGTCTCTAAATTTTATTATTGGTAGGGCCCTATATGATAGTTAAGTGTCCTTAGCTATGGATTTTCTCTCATAAATATTAATATGCAGAATACGAATACGAATATGAATACGAATACGAATACGAATACGAATAGGAATAGGAATAAGAATAAGAATAAGAATAAGAATAAGAATAAGAATAAGAATAAGAATAAGAATAAGAATAAGAATAAGAATAAGAATAAGAATAAGAATAAGAATAAGAATAAGAATAAGAATAAGAATAAGAATAAGAATAAGAATAAGAATAAGAATAAGAATAAGAATAAGAATAAGAATAAGAATAAGAATAAGAATAAGAATAAGAATAAGAATAAGAATAAGAATAAGAATAAGAATAAGAATAAGAATAAGAATAAGAATAAGAATAAGAATAAGAATAAGAATAAGAATAAGAATAAGAATAAGAATAAGAATAAGAATAAGAATAAGAATAAGAATAAGAATAAGAATAAGAATAAGAATAAGAATAAGAATAAGAATAAGAATAAGAATAAGAATAAGAATAAGAATAAGAATAAGAATAAGAATAAGAATAAGAATAAGAATAAGAATAAGAATAAGAATAAGAATAAGAATAAGAATAAGAATAAGAATAAGAATAAGAATAAGAATAAGAATAAGAATAAGAATAAGAATAAGAATAAGAATAAGAATAAGAATAAGAATAAGAATAAGAATAAGAATAAGAATAAGAATAAGAATAAGAATAAGAATAAGAATAAGAATAAGAATAAGAATAAGAATAAGAATAAGAATAAGAATAAGAATAAGAATAAGAATAAGAATAAGAATAAGAATAAGAATAAGAATAAGAATAAGAATAAGAATAAGAATAAGAATAAGAATAAGAATAAGAATAAGAATAAGAATAAGAATAAGAATAAGAATAAGAATAAGAATAAGAATAAGAATAAGAATAAGAATAAGAATAAGAATAAGAATAAGAATAAGAATAAGAATAAGAATAAGAATAAGAATAAGAATAAGAATAAGAATAAGAATAAGAATAAGAATAAGAATAAGAATAAGAATAAGAATAAGAATAAGAATAAGAATAAGAATAAGAATAAGAATAAGAATAAGAATAAGAATAAGAATAAGAATAAGAATAAGAATAAGAATAAGAATAAGAATAAGAATAAGAATAAGAATAAGAATAAGAATAAGAATAAGAATAAGAATAAGAATAAGAATAAGAATAAGAATAAGAATAAGAATAAGAATAAGAATAAGAATAAGAATAAGAATAAGAATAAGAATAAGAATAAGAATAAGAATAAGAATAAGAATAAGAATAAGAATAAGAATAAGAATAAGAATAAGAATAAGAATAAGAATAAGAATAAGAATAAGAATAAGAATAAGAATAAGAATAAGAATAAGAATAAGAATAAGAATAAGAATAAGAATAAGAATAAGAATAAGAATAAGAATAAGAATAAGAATAAGAATAAGAATAAGAATAAGAATAAGAATAAGAATAAGAATAAGAATAAGAATAAGAATAAGAATAAGAATAAGAATAAGAATAAGAATAAGAATAAGAATAAGAATAAGAATAAGAATAAGAATAAGAATAAGAATAAGAATAAGAATAAGAATAAGAATAAGAATAAGAATAAGAATAAGAATAAGAATAAGAATACGAATAAGAATAAGAATAAGAATAAGAATAAGAATAAGAATATACTTACCCTATAATTTTTAGGACATTAAAATAAAGGTTTCCACAAAAATTTAGCTTTGTCGGATTGTTTTTTATAATTTTTATATGTAAATAATGAAATATCAGAAAAGAGTGCAGACACACACACACACAATTTTAGCACGTTCCGTCCCAGGAATTCTTACGGATCGCGTACACTAAAACCGAATCATCGGCCGATAGCGGGTCGGAGGTATTCGGACGACTGTCTCGAACGTTCGTCTGCATACACTCCTTCCGATCTCGGACGGTGCCGGTCTAGAGACTGACTGTGATGTGAAAGTGATCATTTTCTCTATTGTTATATTTTATAGAAAATTTGTCTCAGAAAGGAGCCCTTTATGAATGCAATTAATCAACTTCTCAGTATCCATTTTTTTTTAAATTTGTATGAACTTTATCAAGAATCAACCGGACAACTGACGAAAAATCCAAACATGTTGGGATATGCCGGTTGATCGCTTATTAACGGACGTCATCGAATGATGTCGCTCTCAGTGGTGTACCTCTCTTTCCATTCTATACGTTTGGTTCGATCGGCCGATGGCGGACTAGGTGTACGCGAGCCATTAGTAATTTTTGTCTGATGAACTAATATATGTACATATAAATTCGAAAAATCTTTATTAGAATGTTTCATCTTGAAGTTGAAAACTTTTTTATGGTGAGTTGTAGATATCACTTTTCGATGATTTTTTCTAGACTACAGATACCTAACACAAATAGATCACGGTTCACGATCTCATGTTGTGAAGTCGATTACAAAGTATTTAGATCGATCTTATCAAAAGCTCGATATGAAACAGTTATTGCTTCGGTATGCAAAAAGATGATAAAATGATTGATTATATATAATAAATAATTATTAATATGAGAACGATTTTATAAATAGTTGATCATGATCTTTCTTTTATTCAAATTGTTATTTAATGGGTCAGAATTCCGAAAATAGCAATATTGAAACTCTATTTCCTGAAAGATTACACGAAACGAAAACTACGAACACGAAAGGATCTCGTTCGATGTGAAGATGTGATATCTCGCTTCCATGCCGCATTGGGAATCAAGCATTTCTGTGAGGGAAACAAAAACCAAAACTTACCCTCAGTCAGATGTCATATCGAAGCTGGGATGATAGAAACAGCTCCCACATGTTGTACCTACATCTTTTTTTTTCAAGAATTTTCGTATTTTTTGTCTAACTTCCAAATTAAAGTGATGTGAAGAGAAATTTTAAGAAAGCTGCGCAGTTGAACGGCCAAGTGAACTGGTTCCCTTTTGCGCTATTGCGCTATATCTTCTATCGCTATGCTTTGGTGGATTAATTGAGTGTCAGTTTTGTTTTTTACTTAATAATTTTCCGAGTTTAACTCGCCTCTATTCGCAGTCTTATGCAAAAACAGAACACACTTTCTTCGAATTATTTGAAGCATTGCCAAAGTGGCACAATCATACTTTTTTGATACGAAAATTTCAAGGTGGCACAACAAAATTTAATTTGACACGCTTTTCCTATTTACATCGTATCTCTAAATTGCGATATTATAGCGAAATTATACGCTTATTGAATGGTTAAATTAAATCTATTAAATTTATTGAACTAATATAACAAAATTAAATTATATGTGTACAGCAAAGCTACTTTCATATAATGTTCGTAGTCAATAAAATCTGAGTTTATGTGAAACAATAATTATTAAGTACAATCTTGAAAGTGTTTTATTCAAATGCCTCACTACCCCCCACTTAGACATGTTTGTATCGAACATGTCATATTCGTTCATTTCCATATGAAGCTAGCCTCTCGAGATGAACAACTTTGATTGTATTGCGTCCATTACCGCATTCTTGGATTCTATATACCACATCGTTTATTCTTTTGATGACTTTATATGGATATTGGAGAAAGTCCTTTCTTTCGTTGTGGTTTACATATACAGTAACACCATGTTTCCTTCTTGGAAACCGTCTGAATTTGTTCTGATATCATATCTGGCTCGCATTCTATCACTCACAAGTTGATTTCTGACTGTAACTCCATTGGAGCTGGGAGAAACCCATTTTTCTTACATTGAACGTATCCGCAACAGTCCTTGCCTCTTGATTGAGAATGGGGTAAACTTCGGGCCATTTACTAAAGTAATCGATGACAACTAGCACATACTTATTTCCAGCATCACTGGTCGGAAATGGTCCAGCATTGTAATTCGTTCAAACGGAGCCCAACAACGTATTGATGCATCTTGCCACGAGTAGTTTGTTTTAATTTTTCTACCGTTTTCGTGATTCCTAAGTGCCGTCACTCGTTCCGCTATGGTACTCAGCAAGGACTGTATTGATTTTATTTTTCGGAACCACAATCAACATATCGCCACATGACAGACCACAAAACAGATATACCCTATGCTATGACGGATCTAAGGCGCTCTGAGTGTTTGACATCTCAACGCAGAATGCTAATTAGCTCCATTATAGGTGTCATTACCGGGAATTGTCTAATAGGCAAGCACGCAACCAGACTTGGAGTATTTTCTAACGATTTCTGCAGAAGTTGTATGGACGAAGAAGAGGAAGAATCGATTCCTCACCTTCTCTGTACGTGTCCTGCTTTATCTCAAAGACGTAGGCAAATCATGACATTAGTAGTCTCGCACGCTTCGTTGGAGCTCTAAGTGGTTCAACGAGTAGGAAGAAAATTTCCTAGATTCTTGTGATATCACAATGGACCAACTTATGGTCTAAATATCAAAAGTCTCTACTGAAAGCCACTTAAACCTAACCTAACCTAACCTACGCTTCGATCCACCATCTGTACTTTTCCATACACGTTGAAGAAATCCGTTGTGTATCTCCAAACTTTGCCATTGTGCCAAAGTGGTTTCGATATGGGACTTTCACCAGAAATTTCTTCCCAAGATTGTCTAACACCTCTTTCTTTCCGTCAGTAAGTATTGTATTGATTTGTTAAATTCTTGGTCCAAGTTTGCGCTAAGTTTTTCAGTTTTATTTCCAGGTTTATCTTCGTTATTGATAATTGTCGAAGCTTCTTCACAGTTGCCAATAACTACATTGCGTTCTAAATTTTTTGTGATGAATTTGACGTTTTGAGAACTCTAATTGGAATTTGTCTGTGTGTATTTTGAGATATAAGGGTTCTTCCAATTATGATTTTCTTGGCTAAAAGTTCTTCCATTTCTCCCACCATCCAAACCTTCTTACAATTCGAGTCGTCATTATTTATTTTCGGCCACACTGTTTCTCAGAGTTTAGTAGAATTGTTTGTCTTTCCTTCAGGACGACTCGTATCTTGGTGTATTTTTCGTTGCTTAAGTTCAATAGCATTTCAACGCATCCATATCGTCACCTGGATTCTATCTTGTTCAATAGGACATTTTTTACGAAATTGAGTTAGATATGCAGTCTTCATAATTTGGGGACGCTCTTTCGATTGGTGAAAACCATTCTGTTCTATCTCTTTAAGTTTTCAAGTTATGGAGAACTGTTTTGTTCAATAAGCCACTTTTCTAACAATTTTTAGTGTCATGTTTGTTCAATAAACTACTATTCATTAATTTTCTATCATATTGAACAATTTCTAGTACACTATTTAAAAAAATACCTTCTAATTTCTTTCTTATCCAATATCCACAATTTTTGATGTTTTGTTCAATATGCGCAAGTACTTCATTTATTTCTATTTTGTTCAATATTCAAATTATTAAAATTATAATTTGTAAGCTATTGGACAAAATGATATGAATTCGGTTATTTAAAAACAAAAATTCTATTTTGTTCAATATCCAATTCTTTTTAGTTTTTGTTCATTATCGAGGCATGGGCTTTCATTCTATCTTGTTCAATATCAAACGAGATCACCGTTGTGGCAGTTAATTTATGCTATATTCCCATTGTCTTCATCTTTCGGCGATTAAGCACGTGTCGAGATACCTGCTATGCATTGTTATAAAAGATTGACTCTATAAAGACACGTTTGTAAGTTGCAGTCATAATTGCTTGACAAAATTTTTGGATGAAGATCGCGAGCAAATATTTAATGCCTTTTGGACATTAAAAGATACCGAAAAAGGGCAATTTAATTCCAAATTTGTAGAAAGACTGCAACCAAAACAAAAAAAAAGCAGATAAAACTGAATCGAGGAAAAAGTTTACATTTAGTTATTTCTTTGAAAAAGACAATCACTTAATATAAAAATTCTTTTTGTCGACTCTTGACATTTCACAGCATCCTATATACTACTTTTTTTCAACAAAATATAATGAAACGGTATTCATTTTGCTCCGAAACATAGAAAATTTGTTAAAAAAATCACATCAGAACAAGATATTAAATTAATAAAAGACCACATAAAAAGTTTTCCTGTTATGGATTCCCACTATTGCCGAGCGAAAACAAAAAAGCAATATCTTGAAGCCGGCCTGACAGTGATGAAAATATTTAAAATGTATGTGGAGAAAGTAAAAAAAGCCTGTCAGCTGTCATATTTATCAGAAAGTTTTTAACGAATCTTTTAACTTGTCTTTTCTCAAGCCTAAAAAAGACATTTGCGATAAATGTGCCAGGTTTACAGCTACGAAAAATCCAAACGCATCTGAAATACGAGAGTACAATTTACATCGCAGTAATCAAAGTGACGCAAAAGTTGAGCGCGATCCAAAGAATAAGCGTGAAGACACGGTGGTTATTGCTTACGACCTTCAGATCGTTTTTTCTCTTCCTAAGGCAAACATTTCTAGTTACTTTTATAGGCGTAAGTATGCGGTCTATAACTTGACCGGATATGGTCAAAATAACAGAGTAAGATTTTTTAAATTTTAATAAGGCCAGTTTGGTTTCTTATAAAGACTGTCGGCAAATTGAATACAATAATTGTGACCTTCTTTGCATGTATTAAAAAAAAAAACATAATGAGGATTTCCAAAAGATACAAATTGCAAAACCTGTAAAAGGTTGCATGTTTGACAACCTTCCAAATGTCGAACAAAGCGTTTTCAACATTAAGCTAACAAAGGAAAAGAAAAAAGAAATTCAAGATCAACGTTTTTTTGAAAACATTATAAGAAACCATTAAATGCAATGTAACGTACCTATTTTTATTTTCTTGCGTGAAGCAAATTATAATTTTTAGTATCTAAAATGTACGTAAACAAATTACAGTTAAACTAAAGCTGTGACAAAAGTGAACTAATAAAGACTGTTATTTATTTTGTTTTTAAAAGTAAAATGAATTATTTGTTTTTATAAAAATTTATGTTTGGTTACAAAGGAGATATAGATTTAAAAAACACTTGGGGCTATATAGAAAATGAGTCTTTGTTTTGTTTTTAGTAAGAAAAATGTATTTTTTTGAACAAATAAAAATTTTAATTGAGAAATAAATATACGTCTTTTTTCTACAAACTTTATGGTATTGATTCGTTTGCAAAATATTCTATTTTATAAATTAAAAATAGGTATTTTGCTTGTTTTATTCATAATTCCTAATGAAATCATATTTAAAAAATTATATTACTTTTTTGTTCAATTTATTAATAATCAATATGGTGTTCCTATATATTTCCTTTCTTTTTTTTATTTCTATCTTGTTCAATATCAAATTTTTTTGTTCAATATTCATCAATTTTACCAAGTTATCAACACTCCATATAACTTTGTTCAATATCCAAAATGACTTCTTCATTGTTTTAAATTCATAAATAATTAAGAACAAAAGAAAAACATTAGGTGTGAATTGTTTTATAAACGAAATACACAAGGCTTTCAGAAAAAATTTACTTCCAAGCAAAAATTTTCTAATATGAACAAAAATTTTCGATCTGAACTTTAAAAATCGATTTGCCAACATTTTGAAAAATGGACATAGAACAAGATAGAATCCAGGTGACGATATCTCAAAACTCGCTTTTGGAAGTCAATTGTAAATCCATTTGCTAACATGAAGTCAACACCCAATATCAGTTCGACTATTATATCAGCAACCAAAAACTCGTGCTCAGCTGTTATTGTTCCAATTTTGATTTGTTTTGTAACTTTACCCAATATTGCTGCACCTTTCCCAGTAGCTGTTGTATTATAAAAAATAGGATTATAAAAACCGGTTTTTAAAAAACGGAACGATAATAAGCAGGATATTCAAATGTTGAAATCTGTTTTTGTTACGGATCACTTTTTAAGTCCACTAATTTCCTATAAAACAATAATTAAATCCATTATATTGGTTGACTATTTAATTTTAATTATTACTTTAATCGTTATCAGACATTTACTTAAATTAAATTTATATTCATTGCAGTGAATAATCAACTTTAGTTTAAAGGACGAATCAATCTTTCAAACACTACGCATCCAAGCTCACAATATCAAGATGTAATTACGTTTTTGAGACGATTGTCATACAATAAGCATTTTGAAACACGTAATAATAGAAAAGTTTGCAAAAAAACAAAGGAAAATCTATTTTTTGGCATTTACTAAAAACTAGAAAAGCTTATTTAACTGTACAGCTACAATGGTGACTTATTTGTTAAAAATAGCTCAGCGCCTTACCTTAAGAAATTCTTTGATCAGAACAAGAGAAAATGTTTGTCCCTTTTTATTAAAAAAACAGTATAGTCAAAAATGAACAAAAATTTAAAAAGACAATTCTTGTCCTTAATAAAAGTGACATTTAAATAGATACATCATGGTAAACTGCACAACAAATCCTAGAAATTGAAGGATATACACGAAAAGGCATTTCTCTCCCCCAAAAAAAAAGGAGTCCTTTACCACCAATTGAAAATAAGAATTCACCTGTAATCTATAGTAAGTAAACTTTGGTGGGATCGAATTACAAGTACCTAGCTTGCAATAAAAACGGCAAATTAAATTAAAGAGAAAAGAAGATACTATAAGACGCTTAGTTGGGTGATAAAATAAGGGGATACTTATACTTTCTGCGTAAGTTTATTTCTGATAAAAGCAAAAAGCTATTCGTGGCGAAAAATGCCACTCGTTAAACAGAAAAGAGGCGTGCCTGGGACGCAACAGAATTTGAATTTCATTTGTAATGTTTTCCTTTATAGTTCACTTTTAATAGGAATTCTATTAACAGCTACCGGATGTTGTGCCGAAATAGAAACTCAAATTAAATTCTTAAATGATGACTATTCCGTGCCAACGAGGACAATTAATCATGATGCTTCATACTCTTTGTCATCAGAAACTCAACAACCGACAATGGCACACAACAACTTATATAAGAGTTATCTAAAGCGTATATCTTATGAGACTATTCATCGAATTTTAAGAGATGAAAATGAGCCCATGATTTATAAAACGAATAGTTTGAAGTATTTCCGTAAGAGATCCAGCAGTACAATAGATCACGGAATATCAAAGCGCTCATTGGGCGCATTGCTTGGGGAGTCACCAGAGATGGCCCTTAACCTGACCGATAGAAATCTCAAGGTGTTTTCTCAAGACGTTGTAAACACCAGTCGTCCCCTAGAGGAGATGACTTCTATTGTTCTGCACAACAACTACTTAAAAGAATTCCCCATCAGTGTTTTCCCCAATTTAACCCAACTTGATTTGTCACAAAATAATTTCACCCATTTTGGCCTGCCACCAGAATCTTACAATCTGCGTTTTCTTAATTTAAATCGAAATCAGATCGAAAACTTCACCGTTCTTACATCCAATAACAGCCAAAGGAACAATACTATTCGAGAGCTGCATCTCAAGGACAATTCAATACCTTGGCTTGGTCTCATGAACTTAGGTTTACTTAAGGAGTTAGAAGTTCTGGATTTGTCATGTAATCAACTGGAGAATCAAGAGATGGTTTTATTTCCGACAGGCATGCAAAATTTGAAATATCTAAATTTAGCGCACAATCGACTGCAATGTATCTATCGGGAGACGTTTAATAATTTACTTAGTATTAATACGTTGATTTTGTCGTACAATGAGATCAATGAAATAAACTATGATACGTTTCTGGCTCTGCCTAATTTACAATATTTAGATTTGTCACATAACCAATTAAAAGGTGATTCTGTAAGAGCACTTCAAGGCATTCCAGATCTGGTAGGATTATCAATAGCGAGTAACAGAGAATTGGGTGATTCAATGCAGGAATTTGTTGCGTCATGGAGTCTTAAGGAGTTGGATGCCAGTGATACAGGCCTTTGTAAGATTCCTGCTGTGCTAGCGCAGTCTGTAAGGATACTCAAATTAGCAGATAATTGGTTGACGGTAAGTTCAATTTTTAAGTATTTGCAAAAAATTATTACCTCTTTTTTTAATGTTAATACAAAAGTTATAACAGGTTGTTATTCATATTTCTAAATGATAAGGCTCTATTAATTAATAAATGCAAATCAAAAGATTTACATCGCATTTTCACCTGCAAATATTAAGAAAAGAATAGGGGGACAGTTGTATGCCGAAAAAATGAATGTGTGAAAGAGTACCTTTATGAAGATAAACATTTTGATCAAAATGAAGATCTTTTGCATTTTGCTATACTCTCTCTTTATTAAATAAAATGTGAATTGTGATTTTTCACTTGTTAAAGTCTTCGCACTTTTTTTGCTGCCCCTATGGATACCACAGAAAAATTTCGTTTTGCATCATTCTGATAAAAACTTCCGTTAATATTTGTTCGTAGTCTTGTCATTGACGTTTTTGCTGTTGATTTGGAGATTATAGAAGCCACAAGGTACAAGGCTTTAGAGTTGAGTACCCAACCTTGTTGTAAGCCTGTAACCCCTTTGACTTTGCGTCAGATACGGTAGCTCTTATTTTTTGCTGAGTTATTTTTGATGCAGGAGTTATATGCACAGAAAGTCAGCATGTTAACAACATAAATATGGATTTTATTAAGAAAAAAATAGGGGTATGTATGTACCTATGTACAAATGACACCGATCCTTCGTCTGCGAAGTTGGCATTCCATTTTTCACCTAGCCTAACGGGACCTAACCAGGAATTTGCATTTTTTTTTTCGCATTTCTATTCCGGATTTTGCAGTTCACCAAAAAGTAGGTGTAACCCCCTATATTGCTAACTTCACTGAGAATTTAGCAGTACATGCTGTTTTTTCAACAACACAGGAATCTATCACTTTGAAATATGTATCTAAATTTGCAGTTCTTTTTGCAGTTCCAGGAAAAAATTAGAAAAAAAATTGAGGTCATCAATTAAAAAAAATGTCATACTGTACTGCCAACTTCACTGTGAAATTGTACATGATGATTTTTCAACAACCACGAAAGCTAGAAATTTGTAGTAATGCTTCAAATTTGCAGTTCTTTTTGCAGTTCCAGAAAAAAATAGAAACAAATTGTATGTCATCAGCTAGAAAAAAAAAAACGAATTTCGTTTTCATGGACATTTTTTTCCATGTGTATGCTACATCTGTATAGTTTATTATCTGTGTTTCCACTTTCACAAATACTTGGTTCAAAAAAGCAAATCCAGTTTTAAAATTTTTTATTTAGGTAACATTTTTTATTTAGTTGTTTTTATTTTTGAAACTTGGAAGTTTAACAACAGTTATCTCGAATAAAAAGAATTGATCCGTGGAAGAAAATTTTTAATAGTGCTATTAACATTTCTCATAAGAAACAGTATTGCCAGAACGGGCTTTTAATCACCGATAGAGCTACTTCAACTTTTCATTTACACCTTCAAACAGCGATTTGCGATTTCTTCCAAGGCGGGCTATTTGATTTGTAAATTGAACGGTTTTCGGCTCCTGAAAAATTGAGACCTTATACAAAAGCAACATGATAACTTATTTTCTATTTTTATCATTACCTCAATGTAAGTAGGTTATTGCTATTACCTCACACAATCTCAACTGTCAGTATCAGAGTGTGAAATTTCTAAAAGCTGCACCCGCCACTTTTGTGCCTTGAGGAATTTATCATGGGCATTTCATTGGCGATAGGCTCATGCCACTTTCTCGATGAAAATTCAACAGCGAAATCACTACTTCGTTAGAGGTTGCTTGTACACCACCTTGACTCCGACGAAAAATATGATGAATATTCAACAAAGAAATCACTAAATAAGCGTAACTTGCTCATAGCGAAATCACTAGATAATTGGGACTTGATTTTTCACAACTTCATTATTATTTGCTGATGGAAAGTATGATTAATATTCAACGAAGAAATTACTACAAAAAAGTGTAACTTGTGATGTGATGAAAACTCTGTAGTAAAATGACTTGGTAATTGGGAGTTGCTTATTCACTACCTTATTATTTCTCCAAATCTATATTCAATTTTAGTATAAGTGACCACAACTGAATTTTATATCTTACATTCCGTTTTTTTCAGAACTCGCATCAAGATGAATGTAAATACAACATAAATTGTGGTTGTAAAACCTTTATCCATCAGCTTCTTGACTGATAATAAGTTAGTCCTGGTACTATTATTGCACCGAAATTGATAATACGCACTTATCAAATCATCTTTAATACCTCTCGCTTATGTGATACCAGATTTTGGCCATTTGCTATCCCTATTTACATTACATCTAACTTTTCTATTTTTGTCATTTCACCTTCATATTTATTTTTGATTAAGTTTTCGATTGCATCAGCATCAACTATGAAACGGCTTTCTTTTTATCTACGTCAGTTGATAATTCAAAAAAACCCAAGATCATCTGACCGACTAGTCTTTGTGAATCTGTAATTGCGTTTAACTCTTGATTCCTTTCAACTGATCGAAAAAGAAACTGCCTTCTACCTCTAAACTTCTTTTGATCTACCCCTTTTGTAAAACATTGAGCCTTTTTATGTCCAGAGTTAAAACCTACCAATGCCCGATTATTGTCAATCTTATGATGTGTTCCTTTCCTTTAAAAAAAAAGATAATATAAAAATAAATTATTTTGTTTTTCATTAACTTCGATTCCGATTTGTCGAATTGAAAATTTTGACATTTCTCGACGTTTCGAGGTCCCAGGAATCCGAATCCGTTGTTTTTAGAGAGATGTCTGTATGTGTGTGTGTGTGTGTATGTACGTTCGTGCGTTCGTGAGCGTTTCTATCGTTCACTGTATCTCGAGAACGAACAGAGATATCGACCTCGAATAAAATCAATTAGCGGTTTTTTTACTACAGTAAATGTAGTTATCTCATATTCCCTAATGAAAACGTAATATATTTTCATTGAATTCTTAAAAATTTTAACTTTTTTTTCTAAATATATTTCGTTTCAGATAATTAACTGCGGTGACCTTGACAGCTACCCACTTCTGCAATATCTTGATCTATCTAACAGTCACATTGATGAAATCGAGGAGGATGCTCTCGGCCGATTAGAAATTCTCGAAACATTATTTTTAGATCACAATGAACTTAAAAAAATACCTGTAAGTCTTCCAACGACCCTTGAACATTTATTTCTGCAGAACAATCAAATCATGGACGTACCGCTACAATCCTTTCAAGGCCTGAAAAATCTCAAAACACTAGACTTATCTTCTAATAAACTAATTTACCTTCCTGATTTACCACTTCCAAAATTGCTTACTCTGAACCTTCAGTCCTCTGGAATAAATAGTCTCCACCAGGGCATCATTAAGACATCGCCCCATCTTCGGGACCTATTCCTAGAAGACAATCCGATTAAGTGCAATGACTTGCTTGGAATTACCGAATGGGCGAGTCCATGCCGCAGTGACCGTCGTATTGCCAAACGGATTAATATTAAATTGTATTATGTCCAAATGCATAATTACTTTGAGAGGTTCCAGTGTTTTGGGGTTGATGCGTATAAATGTGCTAGTTGTTTTGGAGATACTAGCCCCCACCTAAAGAAAAGTCACCCGCAATCTAACTGCGTGGATTTCAATAGATCGATTAGACAAAAAACAGCAAAACCATCAGCAACAACAAAAACAACAAGCATGTTTTCTGAAGAAAGGAAAAATATTAACAAAACAAAAGATATCGCAATTACAACATCCATACAACACTCCACCACTGCAGCTGAAACCAATAAAAATAAGCTTAATGCAACGAGCTCTACCACACAGACTTTGCCAGAATTAAGAAAACAAATTAATTTAAAAAACAAAACCCCAATTTCGGATATCAGAGAAGATAAAATACAATTTGAACATAAAATTTCAGCCTTATTCATCCATCACCCACTCCAGTTTCAACTAAATATAAAATCAGATAATAATACCGAGACAAGTTTCGAAAGTATCAGCCGTGCTGGCAGTAGTATATTGCGTCAAGAAAACTCTGAAAAAATTCAAAAAGGGTTATCATCAGTTATACATTCAAATAACTCAATGCAAATAGGACGTAACATTACGAGAAAAATTTCTGTTCCCAATACCGATGCGACTGTTAAATCAAGTATAACGGTATTCGAAAAACAAAATCGTTCAACACCAATACTAACACCAAAATTAGGATTACCGATGACAACAACGACGGCAGCCATGACTATTAGACATATACCCAGAGAAAAAAATCAACAACAATTAAAGATAATATACTCGAAAGATAGGCATTTAATAGGTACACCATTGCTTATGCATAAAGGACATGTTGTAGTAATAGTTCCACAGTTACTGTCGTCATCTCAAACAATGACAAACTCGAAGGAGGAAAACTTATCAAATTTGGCGTCAAGCCAGAATATCAGCCGCACAAGAGTAGCTTCATCAAAAGCACATACATTGAAAGTAACAGTGGGTGCAGATTATCCCTTTTTCAATAAACAAGTATCAACAGAAAATACAATTATCAATGGGCCCTCGCCGGCCAACAACAGTGATGTGTTAGGTCGGGACATTCAACCAACTCCAAAACATCAATATGATGATTTTGGTTTTTGGATAGTGCAGCAAAATAAAAAAAAACATCAAATCAATGACCACAACAAAATTGTGGCAAGTAGCAGCATCAAGAACATACAAAAGAAATACAAAGAAATCGAAAACTTTTCGAGTCAAAGAATGTCAATAGATAAAAAAGCTGTCTACTTTCCACAGCAAGCTAGACAGTTTTCAAGTAAATTGGAAGGTCCAAGGGCATCAGAACATCACAGTTTGCATAGTTTAAACACACCATTAAATATAAATATAAGTGGGCATAACCAGCTTTTAGAAGGAATTAAAGACTTCGAGGATGACAAGAAAACTAGTAGCCCTGAATCGAAATTAACAGATTATTCAAAACAAATCAGGCAGATGAGCACGTCTCTGATGGAAAATGAAGATGATTCGCAAACTGTATATGCAAAAGCAGCCTTGAAAACATCTCAGGAATATTTAGAAAAAAATAAAGGGAAATGGGAAGAGAGAGGTACTCCTAGGGCTCTAATCAAATCTGAAGACCCACAAAGGCCAATAGCAACCTCACGCTTCCAACAAGAAAACAATGTCACTTCGGAGCGTTGGTTGAATATTCGAAGTGCAAGGAGACATCCAGGACTGGTTGCCGTGATTGGCCTGACATTTGCAATGGTACTTTTTGTTGGCCTATTCCATGTCTTCCGCAAGAAATCTTTAAAATACATAAGTCATCGGCAGTACCAACTCTATCAACATTATGCTCATAACAAAAGTCAGTACCCACAGCAAAAGGAACCATATTGTCAAAATCACCAGTGTCGCCAACATCATCAACTCAGAATGGATGCTAAGTATGACAATAAGCGCTATTGTTGTTTAAAAAAAAACCAAAATCAACTCCCGAACTACGGTTGTAGTAAAGATCGAACTTTTTCCCAGTTACAGTCGGACTACAAAAGCTTACCATATAATTTGCAACGTATGCACGAAAAATCATCTGTTCCACCTGTATCACAACCACCGAAATCTGTTTGTAACTATGAATTTCCAACGGAAAATTCTGCAAATACCACGAAAAGGAATTCAAGTTATTCCTCTTTCAACTATAGGTTGTTTCAAATGAATGACAGGCGATTCAAACACTATCAGCCCCCGCCCGATGACAAAAAGAACTATATGGAAATGAATCATGTACAACAATCCGTGCTGGCGGCTGATTTATTTCCAATGGAACTACTAACTGCTCCATCAAGGATACAGTCATTATCTTCAGCACCATCACCATCGTTTCCATCGATGGAAATTTCATCGCCAGGAACTATCTCGCCGATACGCTATTCAGAAAAAGCAACAGCGGTACACAAAGACAAGCAACAAAGAATGGGTAAAGATGCGTATCAAGACCTGAATCATCAAAATACAACTGGTAGGAAGAGGAGTAAACTTGACATTTGGTGATAAACTGTTCTTTCGAAAAAATATATTCCTTTCAATTGAAGGGCAGTGATGTGGTAGTTGAGAACTAAATGAACAAGAAATATACACTATCGCACATGCGCACGTAGTTTCATTTATTATAATATTGCTCCTTATTCTTTTAGGTAGATATTAATTCCTTTTGTATATCATTTCTCACAAATAAAATGCATTTTTAAAATTGGTGATCGAAATATAAATCGCTCTCGCGATATCAAGTAGCTTTTTTTTGTTATTAAATATAAAAATATGGACAGAACATATGTATGTAAAATTTCTCAAACAACTACTAACACGGCATCCAAGTTTACAAGATAAATTAAGGTACTATAGGATGGCAAATATAAATTTATGGAAAAAAAATTGAAAATCTTTCCAGGGCTTTTCTTTTACATAATTTTAAAATTAAATTTGTGCAACAGTGGAGTAAGTTCGACAAATATGGGACACCCTAATATTTCTCAACTGAAAAAACGTAGGTTAATTTGTAACTTAACCTTACAGCCCCTTCTTACAATCTAACACAGTATAAACACATGTTAGAATTGTGGGAAAAAATCATGTACAATGACAATGGTGTGGAAACAAAATATAAAATTTCAACTCATTTGACTCGACAGTTCATCTCATACAATTTGATAGGATTGGTTCTAAAACCATCAAATATCCGATACCATTCTATGGGTTGAGGTTATGCTGAAAATGATTTGTTTGGATGATGAAGGCAAAATATAAAAATCATTTTCAATATACAGAGGTAGTCGTTATCGTTATGTAAAGGAAAAGGTGGTAATATGGAACGCTGTTATTAAATCGGAACCCCCTTCTAGAACCAAAACTGTTAGTGCCATCTTTTACTCAATAGCTACACTTTGCGAAGACTCATACCAAATACTCATATTACAAAGTTACACAGCTTTCGCCTCGATCATTTCGCCGTAAAGTTATTTTAAATATTCGATCGAAATTGTGAACTTTTTTTCATTGTTTTTGGAAGTCTAAAACGTTCATGTCGGGTCGTTTTTTTGTCCTGCAAAAATTTTATAAATAATATTTAGTTTTTGGACTAACAATTTTCCAGGTACGAATTTTTTATTTCTTTGAATAAGTGATAAAAACCAGTGTTTTTATTAAAATATGAAGTCTTGTAATATGGAACTCCTAGAGGAAGGTAATATGGAACCGGGTTCGGTCCCTCAAACAACATTACAAAGGTTTGTTTATAGTGAAAAGTCTCCAGAAGAATACGTTAACAACAATTTGGGAAGAAAAACAATATTGCCACCTGAAATGGAAACCCATTTAGTTTCATATCTGATTTTTGCACACTAAATCAAAATGTAATTTTTACATACTTTTAATATGGAACTCGGGGTTCCATATTAGGAGCATAAAAATTAAAAATATAAAAATGACTTTTTTTGAATAAAGCCTAAAATTTAATACGAAAAGTATTCACAATATTTTTTTTTCTTATATATAATGTAAGAATATTATACTTAATATAATTGAAAAATTTTTAATGTCTTTAGGTTACGTTAGGTATGAACAAAAAATTTAAAAAACGAAATGGGGTTCCATATTTCCACCTTCTCCTCTATTTCTATTCCAAAAGTGTACGGCGATATTTTAAATTTGTGTGTTTTACATTGTTGAGACTAATTTGTGCCTAAGTTTATATTTCTTTATGTTGGTTAAAATTCACAAATATGTGTAATACTGTGAAATGTAATACCACAAGTTCCATACTATTAGTCATATTATTTTAGAGATGAAGAATTTATTGAAGAGTGCAGAAGACTTTATTTTATTTAATTAAGGAATTTTAATTTTAGAATTATTTTTGTCAAACAAATTAAAGAAATAAATAAATCGTTTTAACGAAACGGAATAAATAAGATTGATTTGTTGTTTAAACATAATTATTATTGCTTTAACCCATATTTCTAACAATATTGACCAACCTGGCAGAATTTACTGCCAAGTACATACTTCTGGCTTTAGTCAACTACTTCAACTCTGTGGCCAAAGTAGTTCAAAGTACTTTAACAACGTAGTCACGAACTATCTCCACCCAAAAAAGCGACACCATCATTAAACAGAAATTAAACTGTAAATTATTAAATTATTGTTGTTATTG
This sequence comes from Epistrophe eligans, assembly GCA_951394125.1. NCBI lineage: Eukaryota > Metazoa > Arthropoda > Insecta > Diptera > Syrphidae > Epistrophe > Epistrophe eligans. The sequence goes on from OX596028.1 coordinate 59,694,559, forward strand.
TTTCTCTTATCTAAAATAAAACACAAATACAAATAAAAAAATAAAAAAACAAAAAAAAATACATCAACGCAACGGTTAAATTTCACTTTTAGGGATCTGTTGCGGACGCCTCACCAATTAAAGCCGATTAATTTCGATACAGCAAATTTTATTTTCTGTTGGACTTATCAGAGCAAACAACGGTTACCTGAAAAAAGGAATGAAACTAATGCGGGATATATGTACACTACACACGTCAAAATCTCTTCAAGCATGGGAGAGTGTGTTAGTAAAATCAGTTTCACGTTGCATATACACACATCATGCATGCAGGATCAATCACTCATTTTTACGTACATGTTCAGATGAGAAGACGTGTGGGGTTTTGTATCCGCTGCCAGTATTTTTCAAATTTGAGTTTTAGGTAATTTATGTGAATTTCATCTCAAAAAGCTAGATTTAAATTATACCAATTTAAAACAGTTATATAAAAAAAAAATAAAAAGGCTCGGAAGAAAATTTTTATCATCCATCTTGCATATCCCTTAATAAAAATCCGCGATTTCATATGTTGCCTCATCGCTGTCCAACGTGCAAATGAACACATGCATGATCAAGCATTTAATCACAAATATACACTACGTCAATCATGAAGTCATGATTGAGCAAAAATCAAAAAGTTTTGATTTTGCTTCAAGCATACACACAACGTAGACGTGTGACATTTTCACTAATACACTCTTCCATGCTTGAAGAGATTTTGACGTGTGTATATCCGGATAATATGTATTGTAGTTAGGTCTTATACAGTAACAGCCTTATTAATAATAACAAAATAGATATGAAACAACACTAACACATGTTTTAACTTTTAATTCTTAATAATAAATGTGTTTTAGCCTTAAATGACATTTGACAATGAGTGGATAACTTATCTCACCAATTTTGGTGTTCAACGAGCGGATAACTTTAACTTGCCTCCCAAATTTGATAGATACGTTATTATTAACTGTCAAATTTTTTTGTGTATAATTATCCAAACGTCTGAGGTCTGAGAGTCATCTACATAAATGTACGTTGCAATTGTTATTTTTATTATAATTTAAAATGTGTAAATAATTTGTAAATGAAATTAAATACCAAACTAACAATACAAGATTGTTTTTATAAATTACATATAATCAAAATTGGTGGAGCCGACGAGTTCGGTCTTGCCTTAACTTTTTTTGTAACTATTGAAGCTATTATCTGCTCTGAAGGAGAACACAACTTGGATAGATCAATAAAAAATTACTCAAAAAAAATTTGTGACCGTTGGCTCATTGGTAAACGACGAATTTAAAATCGAATTTAGCTTAGATTCGACTTTCAAACTAATTTCCCTCCGAAAGGAAACCTAAAATTTCAGTCTTATTAGGTCAAATCATCAGCTCTCCCCATAGATTTTAAAGATTTCGAGATCTGACATTTTTTTAATGAAAGCTTTGTGGTGATGCGAGGTTCATCTAACTTTAAAAATTTCTATTTCTAAGGCACATTGATTTTTAATCTAAAAAACCAATTTGTTTACGGACAAGCTAAGATACGTTCTAATATTTTAGATTTGACTATAAAAATGATAAAAAATCGAAATACTGGAACGTATCTTGGCTCGTCCGTAGAAGAGTTAGTTTCTGATATTAAAAATTAGTGATGTTCTTAGAAGTAGATACTACTAGGATTCTAAAAAGGTATAAACCATTTCTGTAGGTACAATAAGATAGCAAGGACGAGTCAAATTACATTCCAATTTTTTTAATTTGTATCCGTTTGATAATAAAATCAAATTATGGAACATATTTTGACTCGTCTTTGCTATCTAATTGTACTTACAGAAATGGTTTAGGTATACCTTTTTGGAATCCCTACTTCTAAGAACATCACTAATTTTTAATATCAGAAACCAACTCTTCTACGGACGAGCCAAGATACGTTCCAGTATTTCGACTTTTCTTCATTTTCATAGAAGTTTTATGCCCTTTTCATTCGCCTATAACTTGTAAAATAATTCCATATAATTAAAACAACTCATTTTTATTTATTAAACTTGTTCTTAACTTTAATATAAAAAAATATCACGTTCTACGTATGAAATGAATGAAAATCACATAATTGAATTAAAAAAATAATATAAGGTATTCATACAACGGCGTAAAGTCGTTTTAAACGTTGTAAAGTTTTAAACTTCGTATATCTGTCTTATTTTGCCTATAAATTGTGACGGATTTACGAAGTTTAAAACTTTTTCTACTCCATCAACCCTATTTCCAGGTCTATTTTTTTAACTCCCTCGACCGGCATTGCTATTCTTGCTCAAGGATTTCCATTCTTTTTTCATGTTCCTTGGTCATAAAGACCATTGCCAGTTGGTAGACTTTTGATTTGTCTGCATCATTCTAGAAAAAAAAAAATACAAATTTGATCATTATTAATATTACCTACTATAAAAGTATTTACAAATATTCTTACATTGGTCCGTCCATAATTTAATCAACACAATTCAAATTCAATTTCAATTCACTTTATTGAGACAAATTCAATAACACAATTCAAAATTCAATTCACAGCTGACTGATATGACAGATAGCTTTCAAAAATGAAAGAAGTACTAGAATATTTAGTACAATTGAGGGAAGTGCTGCCAACTTTTCTATGTTATTCAGTGAACAGATAAAATGAAGACAGAATAAGTTTATTAATATTTTATTTTATCAAATGGATAAGTCCACTATCCTAGTGTTAGGTAAAACGTGTGTTTACGAGCGGATGTTGTATTTTTATTAATAGGGCTGTAATAATTTAAGTTGAGATTTTTGTGAACAAAATATACTTTGTATACTATAGTTCAGAATAAATGGTTAACGGTTTGTCTAGTTACCCAAATTTTTAAATTGTTCTTACAAAATACAGTTGCCTTGTTCATACATTTTTTAGTTCGAGTCTGCAAGTTTTTCAACAAACGGCCCTAGTGCAAACATGGTATTTATTTTTCTACTAAATGCCATCTGGTAGTCAATAATCGTAAATTATGATTACCGAATGAAAGTGTTTCTGAAAAACTAGAAGGAATAGGAGAAAAGGATTCGGAATTATCATATATATTCGGAACAGTGTTGCCGCTGAAAAAATGTAAAGAGTGTCCCAAAAAGGGTTTCAAAATAAAAAATGCCGCAATGTATAAAATAAAATAGACTAAACCCATTTTTTTTTTTTTTTTTTTTTAATTTAATTTAATTTAATTTAAAATCTCAAAAAAAAAAAATATTGTTTTCTGATTATACATAAAAAATCAAAAACTATTCGAATAACAGAAACTTAAACTGGCTTTACAAACAAAACAATAAACAAAAACTGATTAGTAAAAATCATAAAATACCTTTTCATGTTTAGGTATGCCAGTAATACAAGTATTTTAAACTTTTTAACACAAAATAAACAAAGTGCAACATACAAAACAAAACTTGTATAAGTATGTAACTGTTTTTGTTTTCCTAATAAATTTGAAAACAAAATACGGAATACGGTGCAGTGTCTTCTGTGAGTTTGCTTTTGCTGAATGCAAAGATGGGTACATGTCGAGATAAAACGACAGCGTTCAGTACAAAATTTTGTGGGATTGAATTTTTTTATGAGAAATTTTCAGAAGTTTTCAAATGTAAATCTTATTGAAATAATAAAAAGGGGCCAATTGGGGCATTTTCAAAAAAGTGGTGGCCACGGGTCCCAAACGCAAAATAATAGTGGCCATTTGGCCGTGATGTTGGCAAAACTGCTCAACTACATAACTCCTTCCATTTAAAAATATTTCAGTTTTTGTTAGGACTGATTCCACAATCACCCTTTGTTGGATTTCTTGATTGCCGTCAAGATGGAAGACGTTCATTGCCAATGGAGTTACCGAAATCCAACGACTGACGAATATTAACATGTGGAAACACATTCCAACCAAGTTGAACCCAGCGGATCTTGCATCCCGTGGTATCTTTCCATCTAAGCTGAAAAATAATGTTCTTTGGTGGAATGGAAAAATTCAAGTTTTAATCAGCTTTATGGAAAAAAAAACAGCGATTTTGCTAATAAATTCACAACAAATCGGCTAAAAGAAGATGTAATAAAATTTTGGAAAGAAGTAGAAAAAGAACTTAATAGTTTGGGCCCACCAACAATATCTATTTCTGAATGGAAAAAAGTAGGTGATAAATTGATAACCATGATGTTTTTCTTAAAAAAAAAAATAATTTAAAAAGCAACTGGTGGAGGGCCAAACAAGGAATATAAATTCAGTGCGTTGGAGGAAACGATAATACGAATATATTCCTTAGAAGAATCGGTGGAAGGATGCCCAGATGCTTTCACTTTTGGCCCCCCTTCATACAGCAAAAAGAGAAAGACAGACGGTAATCGAAATCAAATCATCGATAATGAAAATTGTCCAAATTTATCATCGGGCAGCCATTAAAGGAGAATGTTATGTTTGATATGGTCATGAATTTAACTAAACTAAACTGGAGGAGAAGGTTGATTTGAATGATCTCTTAAACTTCGCCTGATTGTTCCTTGTTTACTTCGTTATTGCTGTATTTCATCCAATAATAATAAAAAGGATATTATTTACATTTTTAATTCAGGTCTAGGACAAAAATAAACTATTTTTTTTTTATTAAAAACCAACTTTCAAATTATTCAATAATTATATTTGAAAATCAATTAATTATTTTCATGTTGGCAAAAATTGTTCCCAAGGAAAAAAAATTCCGTGGGGAATTCCCGATGATAAGAACTTGTTGCCGGAAAGAAAAAAATTCCTGGGGAAAAATATTTCCCAAGGAATTCCCGATAAGGATGAATAAGTCCCTCAATCTTTTTATTGATGGATGTGGAATATTAAGAATCGGAGGTAGACTTCAAAATGCCACCCTAACCTTTGATCAAAAGCACCCGATTGTGTTGCAGCCACATCACAATTTCTCCAGGATAATAATTGAAGATGCCCATGAGAAAACTTAACATATTTTTACTTATATTTTGCTTTATTATATTATATTAATACTTATATTTACTTATATTCGAAATCGGTTTTGAATCTTCAACATGAAGAGGAATATCAAAAAATAACTCAATAGATGTTTGTTTTAAGAATAAACCTAAGCCATTACAAAAACTGATGGGAACCCTTCCAGCAATAAGAGTTAATGTTTCTCAGCCGTTTACACACACTAATGTATACTACGCCGGACCAATAGAAGTAAAGGCCCGGAAAGGACGAGGTGCTAAGAAATTCAAAAGCTATTTGGCCATTTTTATTTGCCTTTCAACAAAGTCAGTTCATCTTGAAGCTGTCACAGATTTAACGACACAAGTTTTTATAGCCGCGTTCCGAAGATTTACATCTCACAAAGGTATATGTGCAAACGTATTTATAGTGATTGGGGGACCAATTTTAAGGGTGCTAATATGGAACTCCAAAAAATGTTAAATGCCGCTAAACTCAACTACATCGAGTGGTGCTAATATGGCACTCCAAAAAATGTTAAATGCTGCTAAACTCCACTACATCGAGATTGCTAACTCACTGAGTAAATTGGGTACCAATTGTAATTTCATTCCTCCCTCTTCTCCTCACTTCGGAGGCTTATGGGAAGCAGGAGTGAAATCGGTTAATACCATTTGCGTCGCGTTGCCCGAAACCAAGACCTAACGTTCGAGGAGCTCAGTTCGCTTCTAGCGGAAATAGAAGCCTGCCTTAACTCAAAACCCCTATGTCCGGTAACAGATAGTTCGGAAGATTTAAATGCTTTAACACAGCTCATTTTTTAATCTGCACATCAACTCAAAAGCAGACCTAGCAGCAGAAAAGATTGGGTAACTGGATAGATGGAAACGTCTATAATCATCACCACATACCTTCTAGAAGGAATGAATGAATTTTAAAAATTTTAGGGACCTGAGGGAGGACGTAAACACGTACAAAACGTCGTCTATCTAAATATAATTAAAGAAAGAAAGACCTGAAGCCCATAAAATTAGGACTCAAATATTAACAACAAAAAAAAAATAATTTTTCAACAAAAGAAATAACACTCGCTCAATAAAATAATTTTGCCTCAAGTGGCAACCATGCACAACAAATAATCAGCTTGCGCATGTACATCTAGCAACACCATAATAGGCGTGTTTTTTTGTAAGCCCAGAGGGAATTGGTCGAAAAAAACAACGTCGGTGCTAAACAATCACCATGTTAAATACAACAACAACTAATCCCCTACGGGCTAAGCTAAACCCAGATAATTCTCAGGGCTTAACTTAAGCACACAGAAAAACTGTGTTACCGGCATAAATTATATACTTGTTATCGATAGTTTGTATGAAAACTCCATTTTGTTTCTGTGTTGCTGTCACTAATCCCTGTGGTCGTTTTTTTTCTGCAATTCCCACCGGGCTTGCAAAAAAACACGCCTAATGTCATAATACCAATAAAAAAAAGTGTTTTGTTTTGTTTGCTCAGTTCAGAAGCGAATCTAATCTTTTTTTTCTAATTTTTTTTTCTCAGAGTTTGGACAGCAAAACTGAGAAAATTTGCTGAGGAATCCTAGGGGCCGATTCTGGTTCTTTGAAAAGGTGAATCGAATCAACAAACAATTTTTTTAAACGCTGCCATTTATTTGCAGCAAATGCGTTCATTAGAGGTATTTTATATTTTAAACATCGCATGACTGCAAACCACAATTACACTCATAGCAAAAATGTGATCGCGATTTTATAATAGAAACGAATGAAAATCCGTGCGTTTAATACATGGCAATTTACATCTGAAAATTCAGATTTCTGAATTTTTCTGCCTTTTGATAAAGTTAGATGACTTTTAGAGTCAGCTGACCAATCACTAACTTAAAAAATTCTGAAATCTGAATTTTCAGATGTAAATTGAAACACACTCTAATAGACAATAGGCGTGTTTTTTTGTAAGCCCAGAGGGAATTGGTCGAAAAAAACAACGTTGGTGCTAAACAATCACCATGTTAAATACAACAACAACTAATCCCCTACGGGCTAAGCTAAACCCAGATAATTCTCCGGGCTTAACTTAAGCACACAGAAAGACTGTGTTACCGGCATAAATTATATACTTGTTATCGATAGTTTTTATGAAAACTCCATTTTGTTTTTGTGTTGCTGTCACCAATCCCTGTGGTCGTTTTTTCCTGCAATTCCCACCGGGCTTGCAAAAAAACACGCCTAATGTCAGCGCAATAAAGCAATAAAGTGTGAGGACAAGTTGTTAGAACTAGGTTCCCTTGTCTAAATCAAGTTTTAGAGATAAGAAATGTTGTTCTTTGGGATAAGTTATTTGTTTTTAGGTATGTAGATACAAGCCAAGGAGGATGATTGCTGTTGCAGTTTATTAAACAGAAAACTGTAAACAGTTTGTTTTTTTTTGTTCGTATAATTAAGGTCGAAGGATTGTTTCTCTCTGCTTGTTTAACAGGTTTTATATGTCATTGATGGCCCGGCCAAATATTGTTTAAGTAAGGTGCGATTATGATAAAAATTTCATTTCCCTCTCATAAAAAGCACTTTAAATATTTTCTCACCATTATTCCCACCATTGATTTTTCCCACCATTTTGGTTTCAAAAACCACCCATCTGGGAACACTGTTCTCTGTACAAATGTCAGAATTAAAGTTTCATTTTTTTTCCTCTAGTTGCAGTGTTGAGGGCTAGTGTCGCCAAAAATTACTGAGAATGACGCTGATTACACGATTCGTTTTTTCGTTCGTTTCGTCTTTCGTCTTTTTGACAGGCACGTATCCTCGTGATTACATGGTTATTTTTTACATTCGTGAAGACTCTTTCGTTATTTTGACGTTCAGAAACTTTGCGGTGGATTTATTGGAAAATAAACAGAAGTAATAATTAAAAATGTTTTTTAATCACTTCTTATTCATATCTACAGCTTATTTAAGTGTGAAAAATTGTTTTACAGCTCGAAATTAAAAGTTTACAAGTTCTTCGCACAATGCTCTGATTTTAGGGATGGGCGATTAAATTTTTCGATTTTAAAATCGGTGGGAAAATTTATCGAGGCTGAAACATCGATGTTTTTCAAAATCGATGTATTTCTTTTTTTTTCTATTTTGATAGCCAAATATGTTATAATATGTAAATTTACATCAAAACGTGTTTTTGATTTAGGGCCGTTTGTCCATAGTAGGTTAAATCTGTAATAATGGTTCCGACTCTGGTTCTGATGATTAAAATTTCAGATTAAGAATTCATTTAATTGATTTTCTCCTCTAAGAAATTCCATTAAAATGATCTGTGGCTACGTTCTGTAACTCACATCGATAAAATTAGTCGAGAAATGATGGAAATTGAAACACATTATGAGTTTTAATTTATTTTTTAACTTTTCTCGACCAATGTTATCGATGTGGGAATTATAAAACTTGCATTGTACGATATTTGGAGCAAATCGGTCCACCTGTTGAACCTCTGTCTCAAATGACCTCGTATAGTGCAAAGAGCGTAGAAATCAACGGACGGTATGGTAAAACTACTTTTTTAGACTTCTCCATGTTTACACGAAACCAATACTTGCCCTATAGAAAATGTAAAATGGAACAAAAATTTCCACCCTACATATTGTTTTATCAAGTACATTTTTAAATTTACTTGGTGTGAACATTTTATCGGGATTAAATCTTAAATGACCACATGAATTCTTAATTTTAAAAATGAAAATTATACACAAAGAGAATTACTGTTTATAAAATGAGTACAGCAGAAATGAGAAAGGAAAGTAGATATTAACATGTGCCTACGTTCTGTAACTCTCGCATCGATAAAATCAGTCGAGAAACTATGAAAATTGAAACTTTTCAACGTTTCTCGATCAATTTTACCAATGTGAGAGTTACAGAACGTAGGCAATGATTTGGAATACTTTATTTTTAACTAGTTATTAGCCACTACCTTTGCTGAAACCCCGCAAACCCCTTGTAGTATGAAAAGTATTCATGTTCCTTTCCCATGAAATAATCGATTTCCAAAATCTTTCCAGCGAAAAAGCGCAAAAAAATGTACTTTCACATTTAATATATATAAGAATGACGTTTTTTTTTAGAAAGCACACATATTTGAAGTTGCTTTCTTTGCATTTTAGTTACATATACCATTTTATTTGCATTTTTGTAATTTTCTGTAGTCGATGTATTTAATCTTTAAATCGATATATGAAATCGATTCAACTACGATTTTTGCTGACAACTGCCTATCGCTCATCTCTACCCTGTTGTCAAACCATAAACGTCAATGTTCAACCAGAAAAAATCTTCAAATTTTCATTCCTGCTTTCGTTACTTCATTCCCCCTACATTTCTACACCCCTCACCCAAGCTGTCAAAAGCACGAAAGACGAAACGAACGAAAAAAAGACTCGTGTAATCAGCGTCAATAAAATGGAACCAGCTTGGCAACTAGCAGTCCATATATAATCCGTTTATGAACAGAAACATACTTGAACACAACACTAGAGGGACCAATCTTATTCACATTTCATCTAATGAAGCTTCGTCAATTCAACATCAGTCCATTTTAAACTATAATAACTTACCTGCTTATTTCAAAAAATTAAATAAAAAAACATTTTGTAAGAATACTAAAGTTTTCATTAAAAATTAATTCATAATTTCATAAAGAATATCTAAATCTATAAACAAACCAATTTGGAGAGCGTGTTGATCCTATTTTAACTTTCACTTGATTTTATGTTTTATCTTTGCATTTTTTTTTTTTATCTTGAAATTAATTTGAAGTTTTTTGTACTTAAAAATAAAGATTGTTATTACTTTCTTTTCACAAAATCACTTTTTTTCCGTTCAACAGCTTCTTTTTTAACTTGAAGTTGATCGCTGTTAAATACAATTTTTCTTTTTTTTTATTATTACTATATTAAATTGTAATTATTGTATACTGCCCTTTAACAAGATTTATCTCCATTGGCTATTATAAATAAATAATTAAAATATTGATACAAATTAAAATTGATGAAATATTGGAAATATTTATGTGAAATGTTATTATTGTTTTCTTTTTGTTCTTGGTAATATAAACACGTACATTCTTATATCTACAATTATTCACTGTAACTTATACTAATTGATAGAATTCTATATCTAACTGTGTAATGTTATTGCAAACAAATAAATTTAAAAAAAATTAAGATTTTTGTTTTCTAATTTTCTTAAAAATTTGGTCTTGATGGTCAGTGAACGTGATGCAATCAATTAAAAAACCAATTCATATTTTTCCCGAAGTTTCTCCGGTTATTTTCCAGCTTCTTCAGGGTTAAGTTTATTTAGCTTTAAACAAAATAAAATTTTGATATATTCTTAAATATTTTTAAATCAACTGTCATTTAATAATAAATAAATTATTTTCCGGCATTTACTTTTTGTTGAGTTTTATTACATTTACAAATTATTTTTTTATTTTTTTTTTGGAATAAATTAACATTGAAAATCAATATGAAAGTGAATAAATGAATAATTAAACATTGAACACTTTTTTGCAAACAAAATTAAAACTTGCAAAAAGTGTAAGTGCCGGAAAATAATATAGATATTTATAATTAAATGACAGTTGACTTAAACAATCCTAAATTATTAATAAAATTAGACAAATAAATGATCAAATATCATCACACATAAAAATTAATAAAGATTTGTTTTTATCAAAAAATGTCAATATTGCATTGTTTTGGAAATTTAATTTATTATAAAATATAATTTAAATTTGAGTTTGAGTTTAAAGTTTATTGAAAGTATATATAAAAAGCATACAATTTATCTTTTAAACCGTTATTGCCTTTAAAAATTAAACAACTAAGATTTTTACTATTAGTTCTTATTTTCTGTAAAAGAAAACTACCAAAGAACTTTTAATTAGGTATGTACATTGTACATCGGTTAAGAAATTTCAGTTTAGGTATTTATTTTTTCCATAAAATTTGTACGGTAAATACTAAATTCCCTTAATTAACGAACAAATTTTCGTGACCATTTATCACTCAGAATGTAAACACTTGCAGTGGTGAGCAAAACTGACAGGAAAGATTAAGAATCGTAACTAGGAGTCGGTAAGAGGTATAACTTCATTTTACCCCAATATTTAACTTAACAATCCCCATTAATTTTAATGTTTCCATGGATCCTAAGAATGTTCACAACAAACAATTTTTCTTTCAAATTAAATTAAGTATCTGTAATTTCGTTGAAACAAAACAATATGGAGCTAGAATTAACTAGAATAAACTATGGAAGTGTAAACACAACTTTGCCCAACTGTTTAAAACTGGTTTCAACAGGGAATTTGAAAAAACAACAAAAGGTTTGCATTTTTTTTTATTTTTCACTGTAAACATGTTATTGTAAAAGTCTAAGAGTCGACATAAAATGTTGGGAATGGATGTATAACCAAAGTGTGAGAAGCAGAAGATATCTAAGTTGTTTATAATGTTATTGATATTCGACAAGAAAATTAAACTAAACTAATGTTTAGTTTTATAATATCGAAAAAAAACATGGCAATTTTCTTTACAGTTTTAGTTTAGGTTGGAGGGTTAAAAACAGAGATTTTCAAAACTTTACTTATATATTTAACTATTGATACGTTACTTAAACAAGAGAATAGAATTTGGATATATTTAATTAGGCTCTTTTGGTCTTTTTTTGTTGCTTTTGAATGTGAATAAAATAGTCTTATCCCATTCTTTACCTAAAGTTTTGTAAGAATTCCTCAGGGGATTTTCTTGAATTACATGATATTTTTTATAACCTCCCGACGGCACTGATACCGAATAGAATTTCATTATACGTAATGAAATAGAAAAAGTTACTTTACATACGCTTATACATATATGTATACATATTTGTATAAAAATTCTGCGGATTTGAAAGTTAAAAATTGGTGTATTGAGGCAAATAGGAAGTATAAGAATTTTATGTGGAAAAAAATCTAATTATGAGACAATTCAAGCGCAAACCAAAAATTCTAATCATATAAGTCGTTACTGAAACAAAGAAATTTTGTGTTAAAATTTCAGCAATCGAACTTGCATCCTTGATATTATACTATGACAGAATAAAATGAAGCCTTAAAACAAATTAAAGAAAATAATTATCTAAGGTACGAGTTCTTCAAAAACGCTATTGTGATATTAATTTAATTATAGTTTACAGTGGAATTGTAATTGCTAGCTCGTTCCCGCTTTATAAAAATATACCTTTTCTTAAATAAATATACGCTAAATATAAGAACTTTATTGTAAAAATGAATAGTAAAGAGAATTTATATACAATTTAAAGGAACACGGGAACACCGAAAAAAATGAGAGTATATAATCCTTGTGTTAGAGGAACTATCACATAGGCTATCCACCTATCCCAAAAATATACGTTGGGTTGTTGTTACACAGCTGTTTTGTCACAAGGGATTACAAAAACACAAACCTATCCAGATAGCTTTGAATTTATCCCTGAACGCGGCCAATGTTGGCGGATTAAACAATAAAATTTTTTACCTAGAATTCGTCAAATATTTTATAGAATTTGTGTCCAGGCGGGGCGACTTAATTAAAGAATAATGCCAAGTTTAACTGGCAAACACGTTTTAATTTAATTAGTTATTTATTGAAGTTGATTAAAATTGCGTTGTTTTAAAATTTGGTTTCTTTTCTGATTAAAAAATGCCACCGCTGCCTTCCACTGCTATATCCAAACTCCCCGTAGTTAGGTTAGATTAATTTGAAAGTTGAGATATAACGTCGTTTCTCATTGGCTGGCCAATGAGGATCAGTCTTTTATTTAGATAGGACGACTGTTTTGTTGTATTTTTGACGTCTCTTTTTATCGTCCTTCGTTGACGTCAACATCCCACCCTCCGTGAATCTTCAAGGAGATTCACCACTCACTTCGAGGACCGCTAGCTTTAAAGCAGGGCGACGCAGGATTCCATTGGTAGTTTTAACTTCGGCACTTCGGACCTGTCCATCCTTTGCTGCATACACCTTTATAATTCTCCCACGTTGCCACTTACTCCTTGGTTGACTAGCATCGCATATAACCACAATATCTTCCACACTTAAAGGCTTGCTTTTGTTGTGCCATTTGCTACGTTTTGTTAAAAAGGGAAGGTATTCCAAAATCCATCTTTTCCAGAACCTGGCTTTGAGATGTTGCGCAATCTTCCATTGCTTACAGCTACATATCGGTGAGTCGTCGAGGTTGGGCGTTTGTGTCGAGTTGGTACAGCCGATCAAGAAGTGATTCGGCGTCAGTGGTTCATCTTCCGCTGAACTGATCGGCAATTCGGTTAAAGGTCGGGAATTGACAATATTTTCGGCTTCTATCAGTAGACTTCGAAGAGTTTTTACTCTCGGTGCTTCTTCCTGCAGCGTAACCTTAAAAATTCTTTTAACTGATTGCACCATCCTTTCCCAGATTCCTCCTTCGCTCGGGTTAAGTGGGCAATTAAACCTCCATTCAATACCTTTGTTCGCCATTTCTTGCTGTATTTTATCGAAGTCGAAGAATTCCTTAACTATTTCGCGTTGCGCTCCGACGAAATTAGTGCCATTGTCTGATCTTATTCTTACCGGAATTCCTCTTCTGTTTATAAAATTTCTGAGACATAAGATGAATGAATCTGTAGACAAATCCGCGGCCAGCTCCAAGTGTATAGCTCTAATGGTATGGTACGTGAAGAGTGCCACCCATCTCTTTTCTCTTCGGTTACCCACAGCAACGTTTATCGGCCCAAAATTGTCTAGACCTGTATAAGTAAAAGGCCGGGCGAAGGGTGTTAGACGATCTGGCGGCAGTTGTCCCATCAGTGGAATAATAGGTTTGGCTCGATCATGTTTGCATTTTAGGCAATTCTGATAGAATTAAGTACCGATTTGATATGGGGTATCCAATAGCGTTGACGAATCTCGTTAATAATTACTGATGGAATGAATCATGATACTTCTTCACTATGAGATTTCTAAACGAATGTTTTTGTGGCAAGATTATCGGTCTCCTGGCTTCTTCGGGTAAACAATAAGCTGCATTAATGCGTCCTTGTATTCTCAACAAATGATCCTTGTCTAAGTATGGCGAAAGCTGATAGATGGTATTCTTCTTCGACAGCTCTTTTCCTTGCTCAAGTGCTTTTCTCTCTTCGAAGAAGACTTCATTTTGTGTTTGATAACACAAAAAATGTTCAGTGAGTTCATCTCGCCCGGCGGCTCCGTAAAATCCAGGCTACCATTCGGCTCAATCTCAAAAATGAAGAATAATTGTTAATGTTGATTAAAACACTTGCCCTTTCAATATGAAGAACGCGCTGTCGAATTTCTTTATCGAGTGTTTCTGGGACTTCAAAACTTACAGAATGAGGCCATTGTTGTTTTGGGAGATGTAAGAATTCCAGGCCGGTAATCCAACGGCTATTTATAGTAAACTTAGGCAAATTACCAGGTCTTGTGGCGTCATCTGCTACATTTAGATTTGTTGGAAGCCAGTGCCAATCCAAAGAGTTTAATGCTTCCAATATTTCAGCTATTCTGTCCGCGACAAATGGCTTGTATCGTCGTTCGGAGGATTTTATCCAGCATATTGTTGTTTTGTAGTCACTCCAGTAAAAAACCTTGGAAATGTCAATGTTGTGATTAGCCCGTATCACGGTTGGAAAACGACTTCCAAGAACCGCGGCTTGTAACTCTAGGCGAGGAATAGACAGTATCCTTCTTTAGTTTTACCCATAACGAAAGCCACATCTACCTTACCTTGGTACTGGATGCGAAAATATCCAACGGCGGCGAAGGCATATTCGCTTGCATCCGTAAATATATGGAGCTCCACACTATCGGCTTTTTGTAGGTTTGGCGAATAACATCGGTCCACTTTAAATAGCTTGACACTGTTTAATCCCGTCCACCAGAGCTTCCATCGACTATAAATGTCGGGCGGCAACGGATCGTCCCATCCAATTCCGGTTTTCCATGTTTTACCCATCTTTCTTTCTTAACAAAATCACTTTTAAGTTTGTTTATAGAAACAAAACGCACTGTTCTTTTTTTAATGTTTAAGTTTTAATCAATTTTCACCGCACGGATGAAATAAGTTTTATCCCACTTCTGACACCAATGTAATGTTTACTTAAGGTTCGTAATAAAGCTTATTTCCTTTATTTATTAACTTCCAATTATTTCTTGTATAAATAAAACACACTTGATTTCACTTCTTATCATTTTATTGATCACCACTCTTAATTGTATAAAATTTAAAATTTCTACTTTTAACAACCAACTTTATGCAATCACTTTCAAAATTAAACTGTATCTACTGACTAACGCACATAGCTTTTTATAGCGAGTTGAATGGTTCTACACTCCTCTTGAATGTTCTGGTCTATGCTTCTAGTACTTTCCTTTCCTAGCGGCGGCGCGGCGAATTGAATTATACCACTTCTGTTAGTTTAAACACGACCCTTCCAGGTATAATGTTGTAAGTCTCCACTTAATATTTGGATGGTTATTTGTAAGATCATACTTTTAAGCGCTCTGTATAGCAGTGTTGTTCCTCTACGTGTCGACTTTAATTGTCTACATTTATAGGTAGACAATTGCGTCGACAATGTCAACAATGTAAACAATGTCGACAATGTCAACAATCATGTATACAATGTAAACAATTGCTGTCACATTTGTCAAATTGCAAATCAATAAAATTCATTTCAGAACAATGCGTGGAGAAGACAAAGTATTATTTAAAAATCAAAACTGAAATGTCGGGAAGGCCGAAGAATAACACGTTCGATGAGTTAGGCTTTATTTTTTGCAAAAGCCAACAACAATTCAGCTATTTGCACGGTGTGCAATAAAAAATTGTTAAATACTGCTGAAAACCGTCTTCGAAGAATTGTCTACATTGTCTACATTGTCGACGTTGCTATGTAGACAATTAACAATTGTCTACGTTGAATTGTCTACACGTAGACAATCGTGTAGTCTACATTTATAGTCTACATGGCACAACACTGCTGTATAGGCGTTAATTTCAAAAATGTAAAATATTAATTAAATCGTTACAATACAAACATTTTACTTTTCTATAAAGATTGCTGTTGGTGACTTGGACGGGAATTTTCAACTGTTTGGTGTAAAAAAATCTGAAGCACAATTAGTTTTCCAAAACTATGTTGGATCAAAGGTGTTGAGCATTCAAATAAGTGGTATTGCAGGCAAGAACCTTAATTTATTTAATTAAAATTTCCCTAATTTTTTTTTCTTTTAAGGCTCAGTACGGGATAAGATCTTTGTTGCTTCCGACAACGTAGTTAAAGCATTCACCAAAAAGGGTAAAATGTTTTTGTCACTTCATACAAATCTTACCGAACCCATAAAATGCATGTAAGTTAAAGAATTGGATAAAATAGATTTTTTTTATAAAGTAAATTTAATGTTAACAAAATATAACTTTAACTTAAGGTTTGTTTCGGGAGCTGATTTGTTTATTTGTGGAAATCATGTTTACAGCCACTATCGAGACTGTAAAGAAATGGGAACTTATTTATGTGGAGACACGATCGTAGATGTAGCAGCATTGTGTCCTAATAATGTAAGAAGTTGTAAAATATTTTAACTTTTTTAATACATATACATACCTATACATATAACATATTTAATAATTAACGAGATTGTACAAATGACAATTTATGATAGTTATAACAGTAACAGTCCTAGATTCCCAAAATCATTTGTACCCTCTTTCGATACCGAAATCATTACTATTATTATAAAGACGAAGCAATATTTTATGTCCGGCGTAAACTCAAAAAGTATTAAATTGATTTACTTAAACAAATTTCATAATATTCTTTATATTTATAAGATTGTTTAAGACTATTTTTTGTTTTTCTAATTTGTTCATTTAATCAAAATATTATTTTTTTTTTAATTGCTGTCAACTATTTCTTTGAGGTTGACACACTTATACGTCAAAAGCTTTTAGATACTTTACAATAATAGAGATTGTTTCAAAAAGTCAATATTTAAACGCTAATTTTAAGCCCTAAATTTTTTTTTTATTTATACCTATAAGCTGAGAAATATGTACTTAAAAAAATTTTAAAATTACAAAATTACAAGAAAAGTGCGGGGCATCGTATAGGTTCGTAAGGAGCTACATACCTATCTGCAATCTAGCTAACACATTGATTTTTGAAAGTTTTTTTTTAATAATGCAAACTCTATATACTACTGAAATACATCAGCCAAGTAGAAGACTTAGCACTATTTAATTGGACTTGTTGAATTATTGATTCAAAATAGCTTTTTACGGCCTTTAGTCCACAAAAATTTAGGCGTTTCGTCCCGGCGATCTCACTTGGACTCATCAGTTGACTAGTGAGGACCTTTTCAATACGCAATTTTTGTTAAGTTCAGTCCATCTAAGGTAGATTTCATGACGAATATCTAGTGTGAACTATATCCAACAAGACTAGAATTCCTAGTCATTAAATTGGAAGTTTTTGTTTTTGTTTTTTGCCCAGGGCCTGGCATTGTTTATATGAAGGTTTTTTTTAATAATACAAACTCTATATTCTACTGAAATACATCGACTTCGTTCATATGGCCACCGCGGGCACGTTTGCAGCGGTCGATTCGTTGGACCCAATTTTCGATGACTAGACCACACATTTCGGCCGAAACAGACGCTATTTCGCGTTCATTGTTGGCTCTGAGCTCTTCCAACATGCATCGTCGGCTTGTTGGCATAAACCAATGACTTAACGTATCCCCCAAGAAAATAGTCTAAAGGCTTTAAATCGCACGAACGAGGCGGCCAATCGACTGGCCCATTTCTTGAGCTAACACGATAATCAAATTTACTCTTCAATAAATCGATTGTAGGTAAGGTGTGCTGTGTGGCTTGTGGCACCATCCTGTTGAATCCACATGTCGTCCAAGTCCATATCTTCCAATTCGGGCCAAAAATAATCGCTTATCATGACGTAAAGTGACGATCGTCATTGTTGACGACAAAATATGGACCAATAACGCCGCCTGCATGCAAACCGCACCAAACAGTTATTTTTTGTGGTGATTCACGAAGCAAATGTTGATTTTCATCCGACCAATAATGCATATTTTGCTTATTAACGAACTTATTGAGCCAAAAATGAGCTTCGTCATTTACGACCGAAAATTTGCTCTTAAAGTTGCGGTCACGACTCCCAATTTTGGTAAAAAATTTTTATAATTTGCAGACGTTGCTCCTTGATGAAAATGTTGAGTTTACTGAATAAATTGACAACGACAGTTCGATGAAGGGTGCGTTCACAAATTAAATTCAAAGTTGTCAAGTCCCTATTTTTCCTTTTATTGTGGTTTGTGGATGTATCTATATAGACGCTGATTACACCATTCGTTTTTTCGTTCGTTTCGTCTTTCGTCTTTTTGACAGGCACGTATCCTCGTGATTACATGGTTCTTTTTTACATTCGTGAAGACTCTTTCGTTATTTTGACGTTCAGAAACTTTGCGGTGGATTTATTGGAAAATATACAGAAGTAATAATTAAAAATGTTTTTTAATCACTTCTTATTCATATCTACAGCTTATTTAAATGTGAAAAATTGTTTTACAGCTCGAAATTAAAAGTTTATAAGTTCTTCGCACAATGCTCTGATTTGAGGGATGGGCGATTAAATTTTTCGATTTAAAATCGGTGGGAAAATTTATCGAACCTGAAACATCGATGTTTTTCAAAATCGATGTATTTCTTTTTTTTTCTATTTTGATAGCCAAATACGTTATAATATGTAAATTTACATCAAAACGTGTTTTTGATTTAGGGCCGTTTGTTCATAGTAGGTTAAATCTGTAATAAAGGTTCCGACTCTGGTTCTGATGATTAAAATTTCAAATTAAGGATTCATTTAATCGATTTTCTCCTCTAAGAAATTCCATTAAAATGATCTGTGGCTACGTTCTGTAACTCACATCGATAAAATTAGTCGAGAAATGATGGAAATTAAAACACATTATGAGTTTTAATTTATTTTTCAACGTTTCTCTGTACGATATTTGGAGCAAATCGGTCCACCTGTTTAACCTCTGTCTTAATGGACCTTGTATAGTGCAAAGAGCGTAGAAATCAACGGACGGTATGGTAAAACTACTTTTTTAGACTTCTCCATGTTTACACGAAACCAATACTTGCCCTATAGAAAATGTAAAAAGAAACAAAAATTTCCACCCTACATATTGTTTTATCAAGTACATTTTTAAATTTACGTGGTGTGAACATTTTATCGAGATTAAATCTTAAATGACCACATGAATTCTTAATTTTATAAAACGAAAATTATACACAAAGCGAATTACTTTTTATAAAATGAGTACAGCAGAAATGAGAAAGGAAAGTAGATATTAACATGGTGCCTACGTTCTGTAATTCTCGCATCGATAAAATCAGTCGAGAAACTATGAAAATTGAAACAAATCGTATGAGTTTTATTCCACTTTTAAACGTTTCTCGACCAATTTTATCAATGCGAGAGTTACAGAACGTAGGCAATGATTTGGAATACTTTATTTGTAATTAGTTATTACCCACTCCCTTTACTGAGACCCCGCAAACCCCATGTAGTATGAAAAAGTATTCATGTTCCTTTCCCATGAAATAATCGATTTCCAAAATCCTTCCAGCGAAAAAGCGCAAAAAAAATGTACTTTCACATTTAATATGTATAAGAATGATGTTTTTTTTTTTTTTTTTAAATCACACATGTTTGAAGTTGCTTTCTTTGCATTTTAGTTTCATATACCAATATGTAGTGTGGAAATTTTTGTTTCTTTTTACATGTTCTATAGGGCAAGTATTGGTTTCGTATAAACATGGAGAAGTCTAAAAAAGTAGTTTTTTCTACGCTCTTTGCACTATACAGGGTCCATTGAGATAAATGTTAAACAGGTGAACCAATTTGCTCCAAATATCGTACAGTGCAAGTTTTGTAATTCCCACATCGATAACATTGGTCGAGAAACGTTGAAAAATAAATTAAAACTCATAATGTGTTTCAATTTCCATCATTTCTCGACTAATTTTATGGATGTGAGTAACAAAACGTAGGCACAGATCATTTTAATGCAATTTCTTAGACGAGAAAATCGATTAAATGAATCCTTAATTTGAAATTTTAATCACCAGAACCAGAGTCGGAACTTTTATTACAGATTTAACCTACTATGAACAAACGGCCCTAAATCAAAAACACGTTTTGATGTAAATTTACCTACTTATTATAACGTATTTGCCTATCAAAATAGGAAAAAAAGAAATACATCGCTTTTGAAAAACATCGATGTTTCAGGTTCGATAAATTTTCCCACCGATTTTAAAATCGAAAAAGGATACGTGCCTGTCAAAAAGACGAAAGACGAAACGAACGAAAAAACGAATCGTGTAATCAGCGTCATATTAATGATTTATGTAGGTATGTATGTGGGAAGTGGGAAGGTAGAGAAATATGATGAAGGTATTTCTGATGACGAACCACTGAGCAATAATTGATTTGAATATTATTTACAGTCGGTTTGGTATTTTAGAAGTTAATTTTTTGGGATTATTATGTATAGGTACCTAATAAATTTCAATATTTTCGCACTGATGTTGTTTATTAAAGGTAAACAAATAAAAATATTTTGGAAATATGTAGTTAGATAGTTGTTTTCTTAGTAGTCGTCAACCACCTAAATTTTCAATTTTGCCGCCCCTCCTAGATAGAGCCATAGAGTACCTATATTATAACTTTTCACAGAACCAGAAAATTTTTCAGTTTTGCTGTCAAAGCTCTGAGGAAAAAAAATGTGGATTCGCTTGCTCACCTTTTGAGTGAGAAAAATCTCTGAGATCTCATTTTTCTGAACGCGCCAATTGTTACTGAGCAATCAAACGGAAATGTGAAAATTTTCAGCGATTTATTTAATTTATTTAGAAAAAATAAAGCTATATATCAAATAGCAATTTATTACTTTAAAAACACGAAAACGCTATTCGGGAAAACTTAGTTGAAGAACAGCACCTTCCAAAGTTCTTTTTAGTATTTCCCAGTAGATGATGAATGGAACGCTATAATTATAATTTTGCCAAAAGAAAAATCTAATCTTGAAGTAGATGTAATTTTTGTTGTCTGTACTATTTTTTTTAAATTTTATTTTAGATAAAAGAAACATCAACAACAACAATTTACTAAGTAATTTCTTTTTATTGATGGTGTCGCTTTCTTGTGTGCATTCATTTCGTTAATACATTAATATTATTAAAGTGCTTTGAAGTAGTTCCAACAGAGTAGAAGTAGTTGGTGCGGCAGATAAAGGAACGCGCCTAATGTCGTCATTAATAATTTTATATAGTTAATACTGCTATACACGAAAAAAGGCAGCTTCAAGTATAACAATTGTTCAAATGGAGTCACCTATTTTGTATGGATACGCTATCCAGTGTATTATAGAGATCAGTGGTTTTTGCTAGTTGATTTTTTTTTTTAGAGGAAGAGTGATGATCACACTATTTTACTTGTATGATCATACCAAATTCAAGAAATAGTATGACTAGCGTCATCTACAAATAAAAAGAGAACTAAACTCGAGGGGGACCATAATTCTACATCTGTATATTTCTCTTGTCATGTGATAAGGCCAACATCATAAACAATTCAGCAAAAAATCATAACTACTGGATTTGACCCAAGGTCTAATGTATGTATATAGTTAATGGACTACACAGCAAGCACCCAAACTATTTCACATATTTTTAGAGCAGTAGCGCTCTCACTTAATTTCGTGCATGTCATACAATATTTTGCTCAATATAAAACGTAGTTGAGAGAGCTAAGGCATAGGGCCTTATTTTCTTGCCCCGTACAAATTAGTAGGAAATATTATACAATCAATGGGACTATACGATATCTGATTGTGCATCATAAGTTGCTGCAAATCGGGGATTCATTTATACACTTTTACTATTCGCTTTTCTGGAAAATCGGACTGGAGCTTAAGCCGCCATCTTGGATTTAATCAAGAGAAAGGCAGTTTTCTAAATAACTGACTTAAAATAGAAAAAAAAAAAAAACATATTTAAAAACAATGGCAACACCTAAAATGTCAGTAGGATGTTTGGTTATGCTTATTTTCATACACAGATGGGTAATAGAATGCAGAAGACGATCACACGATCACCTGGGGATTACAACAACAATTCCTGAACGTTATAGATCGTGGGTTCGTCGTGATAGTACATACAGTACAGGCACCACCGACAATTTTTGAAACAAATGTATGTTGTACAATATTATATATATATCTATTTTTAATATTTCTTCGTTAGCTGTGAAGTTAAAGTTGATAAGCAGACTAAAATTTTCCACACTTACATTTTTTCTTATAGACAAATAGGATTCTAACAATTTTGGCCTGCTCCGGACGAGTCCTACGAATATTAGAACATTGCCGTGTTCGACAGACGGTGGAGGTGGAAAGCGTTCCAACAGTACTGCATGTTCCAAAAAACGTCCTTGGTGATCGAATTCTTTGTGGATTTGCAGATGGAAAAATCATCCTATATCTATTTGGACCGTTTACTGGAGAAAGTACTTTACTCAAAACAAAAGCTTAATAACTTTACTTTATACACCTCTTTTCAGTAAAACAAAGAATTATTGTTGATGTTGATTCAGGTCCAAGTGCCGTCACATGTATTGACACATACGATTTGTCTGCGGACGGACGTGATGAGCTTATAATTGGAAGACGTGATGGGACAATTCAAGTTTTTACAATGGCCACTGATGATGATATGGATGTTGAGTGCAGGCAGTTATACAGAGAAGTAAACTTAAAATAATTGTGTAATCATGGTACTCAAGATTATAATATACCTAATTTTAATTGCTCATATAAGTAGGTCTAAGGTCACTTTAAATCTCGATCTAATATTTTGCAGTACCTACTAATCTACTAAGTCCAAATACCTACATAGTTCAGGCTTAGTACTAATTAAAAAAATCTAAATTAACCCAGAGTTGACTAACCTTACATGTGAATGTGCATATAAATTAAAATAAATTGCTATTTTAACTTATTTCAAAAATAATCTTCTCAGTTTATCCTGAGTTGTGAGGTGAGGAGATTTAAGTCATAGAACAAAAACTATAACTTATTTTTCTTCTTTCAAATTATATAATATAAAAAAAAAACAATTTGAATATGTAGCTTGTACCCACGGGGTCAATATTCTATCTTCGTGTAGAATTAATTCATATCGCAGGTCTTCGAAAGCTCGACTACAAAGTTGTTGTAGGTTTTGCTCTGAGCCTTCTTTGACTTGAATGGCGATACCTTGATGACTGGGAAGTTTTCTATATGCAGTTGGAATACCCAACTGGAATTCATTTCATTTTTAGACGCACCTGCATGTGAGTCGAAGTTTTTTATCATCACAAAATCTCCTTTAACATAAACATTTGGTTTGTATCTCTTTGCATATACATACTGTTTGTTATACGCCTGAGAATTTCTTGTTGAACAAGAGTTTCCTATCGTATTTTGTTTAGATCATGTTTAGTTTCCTTCCATATTTGTTCTATCAGTTTTTCTTTGAGTTCATCCTTCATCCAAAAATTTCCCTTTCTGATCTACATAACATCAAGCTTGGGTTGTAAAGGTCCAAGGTGTTATCGGCCAGACTCTCATTATGATGTTTCCTACTTTCTCTACAAAGAGGTGTTAAAACCCACCTTAAACCTGACCGCACTTTATGGAAATACGCCCTAGAGAATTCTCAAAACCTTTTTCCACCATTACAACTCATTACATTCAAGCTACAATAGCGTGGCATGCTAGCATAGAGCGCGTACTAGCTCATCGGTGGGGGGTCCTTGCTGTCGTAGTGCTGAACGGTCGTTACGAAACTACATGCTGGAGCGTTTGAATAAAATGTTGGGTTCAAAACATCCCGATTTCATCCTGATAGATTCAATAAATTTTTCTATATCTCAAAATTTCAACAGTGAGGAGAGACTACGATGTGGATGTCCCTCTAAGGTCTTACCCACCCTGGTAATGATACTACCTTTTGGCTATTACATCCTCAACTAATTATATTAGCCCCGAAAGCCCCGAAAAAAATCACCTTTCCTAAAATCTCAAAAAAAAAACACTAAACATTCAAAAATAAGAAAAACAGCATCTATATCTTCATCACCAAAAATCATTTTAAATCTTTGAAACCATTTTTTTTTTTATTTTAAATCTCCACGATTAATCATCCACAAACAGTTTTCGATCTTTATCCTTTACCACATCCAATTTTTAAACCGATTAACAATAACTTCAAACCACGAATTCTTTTTTACCTGACTATTTTATTTGTTTTGGGCAACGGATACACAGCGATAAGATAATCAAGCTTCGTAAACATTTGAATGGATTTGATTGTTCTTTTCTTCTTTTGTTTTTATTATTTTATTACAATTGGTGAAGAGGAAATATATCTTTTTTTTTTAAATCAAGATAGCAATATAAATGAACAATATAAAATGAATATAATAAAAATAAAATTAAGTAGTTAGTAATATCAATAATTATACGGAAGTAAGAAAAAAAAACACAATGTGGTAAAGTTGGAATGCAGGATGAAACAGGTGGTTGTTGGTGGCATTGTTGACGACAGAAGATTCACAAGCAATAATTGGATCCGATCGTGTTCGGTTAATTTAATCGAGCCGAATTTGGCTGATCTATTGATGAAGTTTTGATGGTATTATAGTTTTTCTTGTCTTACCATTTTTTTTCCTATAACTTAGCTTGCACTATATGCTAGGTGGCATGGTTTACAGAATTTGTTAGGTTGTATCTAACAAAAACAACAAATACTAAAGAAATAAGACTAGCGCTAGTGGAATATTTTGGGGCATACAGCAAACCGAACCGAAATTTACATATAATATCAGAAAGGGAAAGTTGTTTTACTTCAGCGGAATTCAAGGAATTCTTGAGTGAAAGGGATTTTCAGTTAAAAAAAGTGACAACTGGCTCCCCTCAGGCAAACGGACAGGTGGAAAGAGTAAACAGAAGTTAAGGACCAATATATAGCTAAGCTTGTCAAACCACAGGGGGGTATATTTTGGGATCATGGGTTGGAAACAGTTGAATTCACTCTCAACAATATAGTAAATCGCGCAATAAAGCAACACCTTGTTGGGAACTATTTAGAAATTTACATTCTTATTCAAATATGCAACAATCAACAGCCACAGTTTGAGAACATAATTTCCGTTGTCCTATGCTTGAACCTTTATGATAATTTCAACAATTTTCAATTGGATTTGTGGGATGAGTTGGTGAAAAGGTGTGGAATGGTTATTTCGTTGTGTGTAGGTGTGTGGTTTTTAATGCCAGAAGAGCCGCTTCAAATGGTGAGTTCACTAGTTCACATTTTGTTCTTCGGTATGTAGGCTCAATGGTCACGATCAATTCTTTTTAAGGTGTGGGTGTTTTTTTTTTCCTTTTTTTATAGATTTTTGTTTTATTTAAAATTTTCTTTTTTTTTCAGACGAATGGTGTCTTTTATGTGGGTCGCGTGGGTATTTTTGACTTTATCTGTTTTAACATGTCCCATTTTATCATGGTACTTAAACAACACATGGTCTCCCGAGTCTTTTGTTACAAAATATACAATTGTGCCATCATTTTTCTTTTTATATACTAACAGTTGTATTTATTAGATTTTTGTCTACTTAGACACTGTCTAACTATTTTCAAATTAGTGGAAATATGCTTTATTTATTAAAAATAAATATCACATTATTCACGGTTAAAACAATCTACTCTTGTGTCTAAGTTAGGCAGCTATAAAACAACAATAAATAAGGTTTCTGAACACATTTTCAAAAGTTGGACAGTTGTCTAAAGTTAGACAACGTTTATAAATAAGACCATAAATCGCCCCCCGGTTACAACTCCGAAATCATTTTGTATTTTCACGTTGTAGTTTCCTATACATTAAACAAAAACCTTATTCTATACTAAATGCAGAGACAATGTAATATTTCAATGGACTGTACACTATTTTAAATGAAAAAGGGAAAACAACTAATAAAAAAACTCATTGGTGAAAAAAGACGTAACAAAAATTATACAACGCGATCGTGTATAATCTGGTTTATTTATTTTTTTTTGTTTTGGTTTGTTTGATGGCTGCTTGCTACTTTTAAAATGTTTTTTTTTTTATTTTTGAGCTTATAAAACATTGTTTTTATAGTTTAAAACGAAGTCGCTTCGCTAATAATTAATTGTATGTGTATCACTATTCACGATGGAAGTAAATTAAATTATTTACTCAAAAATATGATTTAAAAAAAAAAAAAATTTATTTTCTCAAGGACAAGCCTTATCTTTAATGAAATCCAAAATACAACGGATTTTAAAATCTAAAAATTATGATATGACACTGTGTAGCGAACAAAATGGACGTGAAAAGAAAATTCCCAATTCAAGATTCAAAGACTATAATCAGGGTGTTCAATATGCAATCAAGTGAAGGCGAAAAATGCGTCGTTTGTTTTCGAGATATTGGAGTCTAAAAATTTTTTTTATTTTTTTTTAGTGGTTTTAGTTTGAAAATTTGTTGATTTAAAAAAACTGTCAATTGAATAATTCTACAAACCGTTTCAGTTATTGAAAACGTCACTGTGTATAGAATAAAATTAGTCCGGCTTTGAAACTAGTGTCTGTTTTTAAAATATTCGAGCCGAAAAAACGTTTTTCAACGATTTTTAGTATTTTCTTGTAGACCAAGTACGCGGAAGTAAGCCGCCTGCATTTTTTCTATCCAGCCTGACGACTGTCAGATCAAAGGGTGCTAAATTTTGGATACAAAAAAGCTTTGAAGTGTTTTTTAGCTAAAATACAAGTTCTGGGGCTTACCTTGGCCTTATCGGTGACGTCCTTCTCATGGACCTTTCCAACCTCCTCATTTTTGGCACTCTTGTCAAGAATAAAGGACGCCGATTGCGTTTTCTTTCTCTGTTCACCGCTGCTACGCCTGGCATTGCTACACGAGGGTAACAGGTTTATATTTGTGAAAAAAAACTTGGATGTAGGTCGGAAAGGAAAGGTCAGCCCCGGCAGAGCCAATATACTGGGGTAAGGCAAAGAATATTACGGACCTGCCAAGGCGTTAACTTTAACCTATCCCACTTCTGATAATTGAAGCCGACTTAAATCCGAATGGCTTAGCTGAAAGTCTATAAAATGTGGTTTTTAATAAAACACGTCCATATCCTTTATTCAGACTTAATCTTTTGTCTATCTATATTTTCTTTTTTCTTAATTCTATTACAGCGTTCATGCCTTAGTGTATGTTAATACAATGAAATAATACAATAATGATGTTGCAATTAATTAGAAATAAATATGTTGATATTATTACAATAACAAGGTACATTGGGCAGTGATGGTATAGCATATTTATATTTATTATGAACACTACTACACATTGTTTAGTTTTAACGATAAAAACTTATAATGTACTAATATTTTCATTTAAATTGAATATTCCTACAGATATTTTTCGAAAGCATTTCAGCAGTGCGCGGTGGATGTGTTTTCTCACAAGATTGGTCAGAAATAGTTGTTCTTCTATATTCTGGCAATATATTTGGTTTGACAACCCAAATAATCGGCGGTAGTCTCACTAATAAGGAAATCTTCCAACAACCCTTCAAGTGGACAAATAAAGAAGGGATTTCAACAGCAACTGATATAAACGAAGGTAGTGAAGATAGGACACAAACAAGCCTAGTTAAGCCACTTGAGTCTACATCAAATCAAAATAATTTATCATCAGTGTTATCAATCATACAAGTGAATGATTCGGTAAGTACATTTTTGGTTGAGTGTTATCTTTATGCGAGAGGAATTTTAAATGGCCATTTTTTAAATAAAACTGTCGAAAAAAGAATGAAAAAAAAATGAATAATAGTTGTACAAAATACAAAGTAATTAAAAAAAAAGATAAACGTATCCATTACATGACACGGTTCATAAGTGTTGTCTTTTTTTAACTTTCTGACCACCCACTTTCTAAACTTTTTTCTCGCTAATAACTTCGTAACTACAAACTCTGAAAATGTCATCGAAATCGTTAGTCATATTTCTAAGAAACCAAAATATGAGGAAAGTGGGTGTGGCAGTGAGTGGATCTTACAAACTTTTTCCTCAAACTTGTTTTTGCTGAAAACTTTGTTAAAATCATCGAGTCGTTTTCGAGAAAGGCAAGTGGTTGGAACTTAATCTTCAAAGGGGTTTTATATATTAAAAAGGACCTGCCAATTTTCAGCTCAAAAATATGTTTTTTTTCATCTACAATTCTTATTTTTTTTATAGGTTTAATTTGTAGAAAACTTGTCACCACGAGCACATGTACCACCCTTGAGCCACCGCTCAGTCATTGTTTGAACACCAGGGCTTACACGTATACAGATTGACAGAAAAAGGTCATTGTGTTTGAGACAAAATAACCCATGGGGAGCTCTGATATGGTGGACCCCAATAATTCTCTAGCTACAAGTTGGAACAATTTATGCTGAAACATCAAAAACAACAAAAACTTTAACATGGAGAGAGATCTTCGTAGAGACGATTCGAGACCAGCCTACAGTAAATACCTGAAGAGGATCCCTCACAGGGACCTAGAAAACCAGGCAGTTCAAGGAAAATCGTCGACCGTCAACCATGGGAGAATACCTCCCAGAAAAATAGAAGATGTCACTTCAAGTACATCTGGTATTCTCAAGTGGAGAATATCTCTTGTGACGATAGCAGAAGATGCGCAAATAGCTGCAGAATGTACAAGTGATGGGAAGTTACCAACAAATTCATGTGCAGTTACCTCTGCAACACCAAAAAAAGCACCAATAAAACGGAACCGCAATACTGGTCTGCTTCCATAATTGGGAAAGCCATGTGGTCTCGACGACCCACTAAGAAGAGGACTTAGTGGCGCCGCCGGTACGAAATGGTATCTCCAGTTCCTTGCAAAAGGGATGCCCCTGCAGGAAGCCAGGAAGAAGGCATATGAGAGGAAGTTGATTCCAAACAAGGAACACCTCAAAGTCTGGTAGAGGGTAAGAGGAAAAGGAAAAGTATCAGTGTAGCTGTTCTACCCTCAGGCATCTCTCCAGTGCCGACAAACAATCAACACTGGAAGAATCCTTAATCGAGGAAGCGGCTCTTGGGGGAAATACAAGCTAAAATTCAATGGCATTATACTTCATACAAACAGTAACAATGTTCCTACCAAGGAGTATGGGGCAATATGACACTAATCCAGGCCCAAAATGAAGAGCTAAAAGTCCAAGCATGAAAAGTGCTGAACAGCACGCACACTACGACAGATTTTGGAAAAAACCCAGGAGTTTCAAATCGATACACACTATCTCTCTATCGATTTCAAAGTCGCGTATGATAGCGTAGATAGAGAAGAGCTCTACAGAGCCATGTTGCATCTCGGCATCCCTGCCAAACTCGTCCGCTTGTGCAGGATGACAATGGAGAAATCTCGCTGCTCCGTCAAAGTCGTTAAGAACACCACCGAACCCTTTGAAGTCGAGAAAGGTTTGAGACAAAGCGACGCGCTATCATGCAACCTGTTTAACATCGTTCTTGAAGCAATTGTACGCAACTCGCAAGTCAACAACAGAGGTACAGTTTTTCAAAAGTCTGTTCAACTACTTGCTTACGCAGATGATATTGACATCATTGGAAGAACGAAGCGAGCTGTTACCGGCGCGTTTGCAAGTATTGAATCAGAGGCGGCAAAAATGGGTTTGGCTGTTAATGAGGACAAGACGAAGTATATGCTGTCATCGAGAAAGGAATCTCAACATCGTCGACTCGGGCAAAACGTCACGATGGATAGCTACAACTTCGATGTCGCAAGGACTTTGTCTACCTGGGATCCACTATTACAACGCATAATGACATCAGTGCAGAGATCAAACGAAGAATTACTCTTGCCAATCGCTGTTTCTTCGGGCTAGGAAGGCATTTGAGTAGTAAAGCCCTCTTTCAAAGAACCAAGGAGACCTTATATAAGACCCTAATCATCCCGGTCCTGCTATATGGGGCAGAAGCATGGACCCTGTCAAAAACGGATAAGAATCTGCTTGGGTGCTTTGAGAGGAAGATTCTTCGAGTGATTTTCGGTCCAGTCTGTATCGATGGAGTATGGAGGAGAAGATTCAACAACGAGCTTTATGGGCTTTACAGCGACGTCGACCTGGTCAAAAAGCTGAAAATACAGCGGCTGAGATGGCTGGGACACGTAGTGCGTATGGACACCAACGCACCAGCCCGACGAGTCTTCGAATCTACCCCTGACGGTCTGCGCAGCAGAGGAAGACCCCACCTTAGGTGGCGCACACAAGTGGAGAACGATCTCAACCAACTTGGAGTGCGTAACTGGAGGCAGCTAGCTAGGGACCGAGCTGGCTGGAGAGGCTTGTTGGTTGAGGCCGTAGTCCATCCTGGACTGTGAGCGCCATCTAAAGTAAGTAAGCTAGAAAATGTTTAATGCTTAGTGAAAGTGAAACTTAAATTGATTTAAATAATAGGTTAATTATTCCTGAGCCAAGAACCTAAGACCACTCAAGAGGCCGATAAAACTAAGAAAGATTTATAATGTGCGGTGAATACCTTAACGAAAAAAAAGAACAAAGGTCCACTCTGTTACTTAACACGCACTTTCCAAATAGTCTACCATTAGGGGATAATTAAAACTATTCGTTTTTTGTTTTCACGGTTCATTAAGGGCAATTAGTTTGATCAATCTTTGAACAAAATTTAAAAAGTGTAATGCTAACTTTATATGAAAATTATGACAATTTTTTTTGTCATTTCCGAGAAAACCAATAGTGCGGCAATTTTTTTTTCACGGTTCATTTACGGCAATTAATTTGAACAATCTGACATACTCAGAAATATTTGTTCACCTAAATTATTTTAAAAATGTCATGCTAACTTTATATGAAAATTATGGCAACACTTTTTTGCCATTTCCCGGAAATCCAATATAGCGGCAATTGTTTTGTTTTTATGGGTTATTTACGGCAATTTCTCGGCTAGTCAAAAATAATTTTTTACCGTAAATAAAAAATTGTCATGCTAACTTTATATATAAAGTTAGTCGTGGAAATACTTGCATCTACTGATTCTTCAAACTAGAGATAAGTTCCAACCCATGCTAACACAGCTGACATGGCAACACGGTGAAGCAATCACATTGGCCTTCAGTCTTCCTCAACTTGGCTGAGGGGCCGACATTTCTACTCGAAGATGAAAATAATTGGCCAAGAAACACATTTCTTCCTACCAGCACCAAGGGTAGCACAGTCCGTGCTATTCATCTGGAAATAGTTAACGATCTGTCCACAAAGCTAGCCCTTTTCGATCTGATAAGTAAATCGGGTTCACGGGGTTGGGGATGTTGCGGAACGGCCCTCAGCCGAATGATAGTCAAAAGCAACAAATAATGTAAACGTAGCCTTTCCTTCTTCTTCTTCTACCTTTGTTTCGATACTCGTTTATTGGTGGGATGACATAACGCCCGCGGACATAATGTCCATGGACATTAATTCCGAACAAACGGATATAAGAGCCATGGACATTATGTCGAGAAAAAACGTCCATTCTCAAAAAGTCATTACGTCCATGGACATTATGACCAGATGAAAATGCAAATGGACTAATGTCTATTTGCATTGTCATAATTGTCCGTTTAAAGAAGACATACCGTCCGTTTGGGCATTAAGTCAGTTTAAAAAAGACATAATGTTCATTTGGACATTTTTTCTGTTTAAGAATGACAAAATGTCCATTTGGACATTTCCCTTGACAGGAGACATAAAGTCCATTTTAAAAAGACATAAAGTACAAATGGACATTATGACCTATAAAAAAAAACAAACCGACATAATGTCCAAACTGAAAAAAATGGACATTATTTGCTTTTGATTTTTTTTGAAACTGACATAATATCCATACTGAAGCATATGCTCATATGCAGCTTGGTTTTTGTTTGAAAGAAAAACGTAAATAAAATGGATAAATCTGCAAGAATAAAAGAGAAATAGATTGTTCTAGTTTGTAGTGACATTTTGAAGATGATTTTGAAACGAAGTTCATATACATACATAGGTGAATTTGTTGCTCGCGATTTAATAAAAAATATAAAAAAGATTTAAAAATTTGTATTTTGTGATGCGTGATCACCGCGCGGGGGGAGGGGTCCATGGACATAATGTCCATGGACCTTATGTCTGTTTGTGCGGAATTAATGTCCATGGACATTATGTCCGCGGACATTATGTCATCCCACCTCGTTTATTATATCAAATCTTCAGACAATTTATCTCTAGCTTCCATATAAAAGCAAAACCACGCTTCATTGTCAAACCGAAATCCAAAAAGAAGAAGAAGGAAAACTGCGGTAAGATTTTATAAATATGTAATTTAATTGTTCCTATTCGTAACGAATTTATATCCAATAGAAATAAACCATCATCAAAGTTAAATTAGTAATTCTTCTTCCTGTATTCTTTTTTCGTTACGATAGCTTTAGTATTATATGAGAGTCCGATTTGTTGGGGTGATTGTTTTTCCCATATGCAAATTGTAGAATTATTTTCTTTACGTTTAATTTAACCTTTTATATCTTTTTTTTTCAGTTAACTCTTGATAAAATTGATAATACCTACAATCTCTTTATTGAATTGCCAATTCAGATTTCGGAAATTGTACTCGAAAGTGAAATCATGATAAATATTTTGAACGTCGAACATGAAAAATATTATTGTATTGAGTCGGAAAATAATTTTGTATGGAAAATAACAATGAAAGAGAATTGTAACCGGTTCGAGATGAAATTTCAAACAATAGAGGGTCAATATGGAACTTTGCAAACTTTAATCGTACCACGTCACCAACCGCATAAAGTGCAAACTAGATTGTATACAGTAAGACCGCTTTCATTGCACTTGAGAAGCCACAAATTTGATTCAACAAGGTATGAAAATCAGTTAAATTATAATTTATTATATACTTTATCAAATAACAGGTGACTGCCAGGAAATGTACTTATGTACATGCATTTTGTTCGAAATGAAATAATTTTTTGTATAAATAAATAATTTTACACGAATGTACTATAATGGCGGCCAGTTTGCTATGTGTATAAACTGTTGATCTTGATTGTCACCATTTTGATATTTCTGGTCATCAACGGATGTGACAGCAAATCGTAAAATTTATAAGAAATTTAAAGTTATCAAAAAGACCTAAAAATATTTTTTTAGAAAACTTATGCCCCGTATCTGAAAATTGTTGCATACCGGAGTTGGTAGCCCTGCACCATATATATGTAGATACAAATAAAAACAAAAACTATTTTTTAATCAAATATTTGTATTGAATATATTCTTTTAGGCCTCTCAATGTTCTTTCACTAAATGGATTATTTTCCCATTCGGAGATACATAATTGGATTTCACAATGTATTCCAGAAGTTCCTGAACGTCTGCCAACAACAGAAGTTTTGGATCTATTTTTTGAGAACACTCTTATTGGAACAGTTCTTGAATGCAAATATGGGTAAACAATATTATAAAATGACAATTTTGTTTGTAATATATGTAGGTGCTTTGTATAGAAACGACACGCGAAAAAGCGTAGGTGTATGTACCTATGTATAACTGTATAGAGACAATTTAACACCCTTCTGATATGAGTTTTAGGCGCAGGGTCATAAGTCCACAGGCCACAATGGACTTTCGACTCACTTAGGTGGGTTAAAAGTCCACTAATTTATTGTGGATTGGTGCCCCGTACCGATCACGCAACTCCCTTGTTCTGCTTTGTAAAATTATGGAATATTGACCCCCCTTTGATTTCGATTAAAATTGAATTTTTTAGAGAAAATGACGTCACGAAAATTGGTCGAGTAACGAAATCCCGCCGATTTTTCCGCGCGGGATTTTTCTACTCCCTTTCGGCGGGATTTTTTGGTAGTTTTTAAAAATATTTTTCCAAGTTAATATTTTTTGACAAAATATTTCATTTTTTGGAAAATATTTTTTAATAATTTCGGCCAATAAGAAGAAGTGGGCAGGGCGATGGAAAAAAATGTCAAGAGAAAATGCCCTATATTGTCTTTAAAAGCTAAAAAAAATTCTTTGCGATTAGAAGGCATTATTACCGTTTTTTTTTGAATTTTTAATTTGCTTACATAATAAATACAGTGCTAGCATTAGGTCGTATAAAAAGTGAGGTATGTATGCAACCCCCCTGCTTGGACACACTATAGGATTTGGGGTAGGTGCTAGTTTGGGTGTATGCAAAGTTTCTTTTGCATTCTCTTTACAATCATTTTAAACCCTTAAAATAATTTTGTTTTTGCTTATAATAGTGTCAACAGCGCTCTAGGCTTATTGGCACAGAATTGCAGCATCCATTTTTCATTTATTCACTATAATTAGCACCGAAATCAGACTTCAAAATCATCGTCACATCGACTTTCCATACTAAAATACATTAAATTTAGGTTACACTAAATCATGAGAATCAACAAGAACGAAGGTGTGAAATTCGCCGACCAAATTTTGTATTTAAAGAGCAGTGATTCCGAGATAAACTTCAGTCATTGACAACCGGGAATGAACACCCTGAGGACGATTAAGTCAGCCGACTTTTAATTTAATTTTTTTTTTGACATGTAATTTATATATCTATAATTTGTTAAACTTAAGCCATTGTATATCGTTAGGCCCCTTATGTGCCAACAAATGTAAATTTATCATAGCATCATATTATTTATAAGCCAAATTGTATATATTATGTTTAATAAAACAAAATTGAAAAATTGAATTGAATTGAATTGGATAAACTTCAGTTCTTTTTAGAACTCGACCTCCTCTAGCAAATCGCGGAGAGATATTATGCTTTTTCATTTCAGGTTGGGCACGCTTTCAATTGTTTTAAGCGAGATAGGATTTTTTTCCTTTCACTAAAATGGCTTTTAAGCGTTATGGCAATATTTTGAGTAAAAAATTGCCAAAATACTTTTAGGGTATGAAAATAAAAAAAAACGCTTAAAATGGGTTTTAAGGGTTTTGGAAATTTTTTGAGTTAAAAATTCCAAAAATATGAAAATCAAAATACTTAAACGCCATTTAAGCGTAAACAATCATTTTTTAAGTTCTGAAAGCAATTTTGGGCACTCTCCAAATTTTTTTCTAGCTAAAATTGTCAATTAAACATCTTTTTTTATCGCCTCGCCCACTTCTTTTCACTGGCTTAAATAATTAAAAAATATTTCCACAAAAAATAAAATATTTTTTTAAAAAAAATTTTTAAGTTAATACTTTAAATAAGGTACTGTACTGCCAATCACGAAAAGTATATTTTTGTACTTAAATAGTATCAGAAATTTGTCGGGGAAACGTGGCACGGGCAACTGATTATCAGCCAAACGGGTCGTTCCCGGTGCAATTCTGTGCCAATAAGCCTAGAACGCCGTTGACACTATTATAAGCATAAAAAAGTTCTTTTAAGAGCTAAAAATGATTGTAAAGAGATCCAATAAAAGATTTTTGTACAAGAAAACTGTTCACATAGGCGCCTGCCTGGCGACTGGACATACCCTAAGCGGAGCAACGGAGTTGCGTGAGCGGTATAAAGCCCCCCAAAGAGGGAGTTAAAATCCAGAGAACCCGAGAAGCGAAGCGGGCCACTCAAGGTACTTTTATCCAAAAAACACTTTTATACAAGAAAACTGTTCACATAGGCGCCTGGCCTGCCTGGCGACTGGACATACCCTAAGCGGAGCAACGGAGTTGCGTGAACGGTACAAAGCCCCCCAAAGAGGAAGTTAAAATCCTGAGAACCCGCGAAACGGGCCACCACTTTTGTCCAAGAATTCATTAAGATACAACATAAAAAACTAGTAAGATTTTGTTTTTAGACAAAAAAAGAACCATTTACAAATCAAAAATTGCTTAATTAACGTTTTAAACTATTCTGAAAAATTTTATATCTCTTTGAAAATGTTTGTAGTCCTTGAAAGAATTTTGTTTTTTCAAGCTGAAAAAAAATAACCCAAAAACGCATTTAAGCGTTTTAACCCAACCCAAACCGAACGACTTAAATCAGCCTACGCGCTGGTGTGATTATACGAAGTGACTACTCGAATAAACTCTAAATTAAAATCTCTTTGGGATCCAGCGATCCCTTTTTATAATATTTAATTGCATGCAGTATTTTGACTGCGGATGATGATAAATTTTTATAGCAAAGTGTCATAAAGATTTCTTAACATCGTATTTCATTTAGTTATTGAATTTAAAGTCCAGAATTTGTGTGGGCTTATCTTTACTTTGTTTCATTGACATTTTGTTGGGGGCACAAGTAGGCTCTGATGTAACATCTGCCCCTTTAAAGTCTTCTGTGGGTCGAAAAGCGACTCGTGGAAGATTAACATTATTTATACTTTTCATTTTTTATTTTTACATTTAATATAGATATAAATGATGATGATACATAATATAATGGTTACAATTATCATATACATAGTTAAATTTTTATGTTTGTGCTTATATTTTAATTCTTCAATTTCTTATAAGTTTTTTATATTTTGATAATTTAATTTTTGGAAAGTAAATCATTTGATTAGGTAAACTGATATTTGCAATTGTGAAAAGTGTCCAGCGGAATATTTTCAACTTTAAATAATATCAATATAAAAAACTACATCATTTTTAATTCAATTAAATGCAGAGTAACAATGCGGATTTTATTGTTTAAAATGAAATGACCGTTTTTTTTAATGCACTCTTGCAGTCGGACCTTTACATTTGCGATTACGCGACGGCAAAGCGCTGGAGTAATCCTTGAATTTCATCGCGAATATTTTCCTGATATTTGAGGTATCCCCATAAAAAGAAATCGCAAGGTGTGAGGTCTCCGTACTTGCTGATCAGTTTATTCGGAAAAACTGTGCTTAGCCTTTCCATCGACACCCTAGCTTTAAAGTCTCCTGTGTGTGCGGAGTGGCACCGTCCTGTTGAAATTGTGTTCGGTTGTTGTACCCTGAATACAGCTGCAATTGCGGTAACAGAAACTCATCAATCATACGGCAATGCACCGGAGCAGTGACTGTCTCACCTTGGTTAAAAAAATAAGGGCCAATTACCCTGCTCGCTGAAATGGCACGACTCATGGCGACTAACAATTCCGCAAATCCTGCTTATTCGCCATATTGCTTGTGTTATGTTCTTCTTCGTAACTTGAGTTTGGTTTGGTTTTGTTGTTTGGTTTTTGTTCCTTCATTTATTCGATCACGTTGGGGCCTTAGATCATGCCACTTCTTCAATTTGTTTGTTGTTTTATTTTTTTCTTAAGTAAGTTTTTGTATAGTTTTTTTTTAATTGTTAATTATTTAAGAAAATATCTTTATTTTAATATTGATTTTTGATCATTTCCTTCACTTTTCTGAATGTTATATTTTTATTGTTTTTTTTCACTTTTCTTCAAGTTATTATTTTTGTTTTAATAATGTTTTTTTCACTTTTCTTCAAGTTATTATTTTTGTTTTAATAATTATCTTCACTTTTCTTGAAGTGATTTTTTATAATTTTTTTCACTTTTTGTCCTCACTTTCGTCCTTCAAATTATTTCCTCTCTATGAGGTTTGGTAACATTAATTATTTGCACTAATTTTGGTTACTAAATAATTTATTTTTAAATAAATATTCGACTTTCGTTTGAATGAAGTATTTTATCTAAATTCCGTCAAATGGGCTTATCACTTATCACTTTTCACTTTATTTAGTGTTTTCACATTGAATTTGTTGTTTTGATGGTATTCGGTCATCAAAGGAGCACTTTTCAATGTTTTTACACGATTGCAGATTTTCACGTTGTTTTTTTTTCGCGGATTGACTTTTTATAGATTTTCACTCTATGTAGTCAATATTAAAATAAAATTTTATTTTCACTAAAATATTAATTTTTCCGTGAGTATAGGTTTGTTTCACGGATTGACATTTCGTTAATAGATTTTTGTTCTATTTTGTCCATCCTATCGACTGCTCCAATTTGAATAAAGGATTCAACGTTTCAAAAAAAAAATTTAAGGGTATTCATGCAACGAGATAAGTTTACCAATTGTGTAAAAAGATAAGTTTACGCAAAAGTTTGCGTGAACATCATTTTTATTTATTTGGATAAATGCTGCGTAATTGAATCAGCTGTTCGTTAAACGTCAAATATTAAACATCTAGTTGTAAAAGTCACAATGACGTTTGTATAAGTTTATCCAAATAAATTTGTATAAGTTTCTGCAACGAAATCCTTAGATAATTTTATCTAATTTGCGTAAACCATTTCCCATACAAAATTTGACAGTTCATTTACCAAAAGATAAACTTATCTAGTGTTTTACGACGTTGCATGAATCCCCCTATTATTGCGATTGTCCTCAGTGCGACAAACATTTGTTAGATTAATATTTCTCTACTCCCAATATCAGCTTAACCCCAATAAAATGACTAAAACATAACGTAACCAAGGTGAAGGTCAGCTAATGCACTTGTATCAAACACAATCTTCTCTGTACAAAATAGCGGGAGTTGCGACCGACAATAGGTAAGAAGTTCTTGAAATGTTATGAATGGAACAAAATAGAGCTTATATTTATTGCCGTGAGAATTTATTAAAAAGTTGAAGAGGTTCAGAGAAAATCATCTCTTCCAACGGTTTCACACACTAGGGTCATTCAGCTTATAAAAGCGTACCTACCACTTAAACTGCAAAAACCTCATTAAATCCCTTAAGAGTTTATCTATTTTTTACTATTCGCCATCCACCTTCATCTAAATGCAAACAATACGATAAAAATTCAAGAGAAGGCTTGATAAAAGCGAAAATTGCATCCAGAAAACCACTGCCCCGATTTTAGAGTAAACGAGATTTCTTGCCTAAAAAAAAATGATTTCTTGTTTAGATTATATTTATGATTTTCATTACCAAATTTGTGTTCTATGTTAGTTGTTTATGAATTATTTTTAAATTTTTCATTAATATTTAATTTGTTTCAATAAAGATATGATTTAATTTCCCTTTGTTTTGTAAATTATTATTTGTGTGGACCATACACAACATAATAATATTATTTCAATATGATCAAATAACTTTAATTTTTTCCCATACAAAATCGACCCACCTTAATATACATACATATGTACATACATATACATAAAAACAAACATTGATTTTTATAGAAAAGGAAATGCGCAATTTCGAAGTGACAATTTATCAACGATTTCGATTCTTAAGGACTTTTTGACAAAGGAAGCAACGAAAAAACGTATAAAATTAGAAATTAATACAGGTGGGTTATACTCTGATCTAACGTTTTCAATAGTATAGATATTTTATATTTGTTCATTAAAATAATAAATACTTATATTTTTTATCATTACAGAAATTTCTGAACTCTCCGTTGCTCATGTTCTGAAATTAATAAAGTACTCAATAGAAAATTGTATTAAAATAAAAAAAGAGTATACCATTCTGCAAGCATTATTGCAAGTTGACATACGTAATGATGCGGATTTCAACTGCCTTATTCCGAAATATCAATCTATTTTAAAAAGGCGAACTCAAATCGAAACAGACTTTGAGAAGTCTCCAGCTACTTTGGATAAATACTTTGGTATTATCACCGATTTTTATATTGACCGATTTAAGTTTAAAGGATTATTTGTTAAAGAAAAAATTCCACAACTTTTGGAAA
Organism: Epistrophe eligans; assembly: GCA_951394125.1. Taxonomy (NCBI): domain Eukaryota; kingdom Metazoa; phylum Arthropoda; class Insecta; order Diptera; family Syrphidae; genus Epistrophe; species Epistrophe eligans. Next base: position 59,734,534 of record OX596028.1, read on the forward strand.
TTTTGGAGAACTTTAATATGAAAGAGTTGTTGGAATTTTTTAGTGCTCCAGAGAAAGAGGATGTAAATTTGGAAATTATATAAATAAAAATATTATCATAAGAGTTGAAATTGAGTTTAAGTTTTTCAAAGGAATAAATATGTTTGGTTTTACTTACTTATATAGCAACAAATGTACAAGTTATTAGCTATGGGATTGCAAGATTCTATACAAATTTTTTAAACCATATTTTTATACATTCAAACCAATAACCTTAAAATTTTTATTAAAAGCGCCAAAGAAAGGTTCATGAATTCCATAATTCGTTCCGTTAAATCTTTAATTTACAAAAGATGCGACAAAATATATTCTAAACCAACTGCCTTACCCCCGTTAAAATACCGTCAGTAAATAATACTTTAAAAAGTGTTCTTCTGTGATTAAATTATGGAAAATTAAGGGCATCATGAAGGGTGAACTGTCAAATTATACTATAAATTATATTATATATAAATTATATATATATATATATATATATTATAAAAGAGAAGAAGATTTTCGTATACTTTTTTTTTTCTTTTTTAAAGATTTAATTTCATCCCTAAAATATTAATTTTGTAAATATTTTATCCAATACTTTGCGTTTTCTAGTTGAAATGCAGTTAAAAATTTATATGGAATTTGTTTTGAACGCATGAAATTAACTGCCCTAAAAATTAAAGCTGTTATACGTAATAGTTTTTTCCACGAACTCAAATATTCAATTGAAATAAGTGGTCTATGAATAACCTCACCAGCAGCAAGATTATCTTTTTCAAAAATTGGGCACTCAGGCCAGGCGTTTTCACATTTCTTAAGCCACTCCGGTCCACATCGCCAGTCAGAAGCATTTTCAAATTTATCTACAGTTATTCCTCTAGTTAAAAAATCTGCCGGATCTTGTTTTCCTGGACAATGCCTTCAATCCTCCTCATCCGTATGCTCTCTGATCTCCTTAACTCGGTTCAAAACGTATGGCAAGAATTTCTTTACATCACCGCTTATCCAATGGAGAGTTATCTGAAAATCTGTCCATAGAACATATTTATCCACTGATAAACTTACCCTTTTGAACTACTCCTTAAGTCTACTACTCATAAGCTCTAGTTTAGGCAAGCTAAGATCATTACATTTGGGTTCCTTTAAGGGTGCTACTTGAGACTTTGCACAAATAAAATGAACATATACCGCACCAGATTCATCCTATGTCCTAATGTATGTCACTACTCCAAACGCCTTTTGATGAGTAATACGATTTATTTAGCTCATTGCAAGCGAATACTTATACAACATAATATAAAAATAAAAATAGAACATTAATAATAATTAAAATAAAAAGTAATTAATTTATAGAGGGTTTAGGGGAAGAAGGTGTATAGAATTCTTCTGAGGGATGGGGAACTAAGTGAGAACTCAAATATATGTATGTATATCTTGTACTGCGTTATCTGAACGTAGCATTCTACACATGCATCGGGTTGAAGTGGGCTTAATTGGTACGGTGAGTAGGGAGGCGGAAGAAAGTGATGGATGGTTGATTGATAAATATTATGTCAGCGACACGACGATGTTGGGCTAGGGTGTGCAGGTCAATTAACTGGGGTGGGGGTGGTCTTCATCAGACCAAGACAGATTGCGCAATGCGAAACGAGGAAATCTTCGCTGCACTGCTTCAATTCCCAGGGAATGGGTGATTTGAAAGGGAGACCATACTTGACTAGCATATTCAAGAATGGGTCTGACTTATGTTGTGTATAGGTATGTCGTAACGTAGGGGTTGGAAAATTCTTCAGACCATCGTTTGATAAACTCGAGGGAAAAGTTTTCCTTCGCAATGACATGATCGATGTGAGAGCGGAAATTAAGCTCTTTATCACATAATATCCCAAGATCGCAAGTAGAGGAAACAATAGGGACAGGTATGTTACAGAAATGATAGATTCGAGGATTTGAGTGTAATCGTTTGCGGGAGAAAGTCAACCAAGACCAACACTTCTCATCTGAATATTACCCTATATACACGGTTCTCAAGGTATGATTTCACCCATTCGATAAATTGTGGTGGAAAACCAAACGCTTTTAGTTTTACGTAAATAATTTGGTGACAGATCTTGTCTTGCTTTACTAAAGTCAGTCGTTATAACGTCAACGTCGTAGCCTTTTTCCAGTGCCAGGAGTGTCATGGAGACAAACTGGATAAGATTAGTCGTGGTGGACCTACCTTTTAAGAAACCGTGTTGTTAAGGAGAAACAATTGCTTTACAATGAAAATATAGTTAATCGTACACTATACTTTCAAATAGCTTGGGGATAACGGAGAGTTTTGCAATCGGACGATAATTTGGGATTTGGTTCTTACAACCCTTTTTGAAAATAGGAAAGATGAAGATTCGTTTCACTTTTCACAGAACGAGAATCGCATTTAAGAGTGAAAGAGTAAAACAGTGAAAAGCTACTCGATTCACCTTTTCACAGAACCAGAATCGGCTCTTAGGATTCCTCAGCAAAATTTCTCAGTTTTGCAGTCAAAACTCTGAGGAAAAAAAAATTGGATTCGCTTGCTCACCTTTTGAGTGAGAAAAATTTCTGAGATCTCATTTTTGTGAACGCGCTAATTGTTACTGAGCAAACAAAACGGAAAGGTAAGAATTTTCAGCTATTTATTTATAATTTACTTAGAATAAATAAAGCTATCTATGAAATAGAAAGTTTTATTATTTTAAAAATACGAAAACGCTATTCGGGAAAACTTAGTTGAAGAACACCAAAAGGACAAAGGTTTTTGCGCTGAGCTTGATAATAGGCTTGTTCGGGTACTTTCCGGACTAAAAATGGCAATCTGTCAAATTTAAAGGAGTGGGGGGGGGGGAGTTCTCTCAGAGATGTGAAACTGTCCGAATATACACGAGCGCCTTGAACCAAAATATTTGCCACTTTTTAAACGTCAACAAAAAGTAAACAAAGCGAAAACATTGAAATTTCCTTCATAATTTGATATTCTTTATTAAATTTTGTAATAAAAAAAGTTAAAATTTTTATTATAAATATTTACAAGTAGAAAATACACACTGTCAATATTCAACCAGAAAAAATCTTCAAATTTTCATTCCTGCTTTCGTTACTTCATTCCCCCTACATTTCTACATCCCTCACCCAAGCTGTCAAAAGCACGAAAGACGAAACGAACGAGAAAAAGACTCGTGTAATCAGCTTCAATTTGAAGATTTTTTGACGCTGATTACACGAGTCTTTTTTTCGTTCGTTTCGTCTTTCGTGCTTTTGACAGCTTGGGTGAGGGGTGTAGAAATGTAGGGGGAATGAAGTAACGAAAGCAGGAATGAAAATTTGAAGATTTTTTCTGGTTGAACATTGACGTTTATGGTTTGACAACAGAGTAGAGATGAGCGATAGCTAGTTGTCAGCAAAAATCGTAGTTGAGAGAAAAATCATCGATTTTAAGATTAAATACATCGACTACAGAAAATTACAAATATGCAAATAAAATGGTTTATGTAACTAAAATGTTAAGAAAGCAACTTCAAATATGTGTGCTTTCTAAAAAAAAACATCATTCTTATAAATATTAAATGTGAAAGTATATTTTTTGCGCTTTTTCGATGAAAGGATTTTGGAAATCGATTATTTCATGGGAAAGGAACATGAATACTTTTCATACTACAAGGGGTTTTGCGGGGTCTCAGCAAAGGGAGTGGGTAATAACTAGTTACAAATAAGATATTCCAAATCATGTTAATATCTACTTTCCTTTCTCATTTCGGCTGTACACATTTTATAAAAAGTAGTTCTCTTTGTGTACAATTTTCATTTTTTAAATTAAGAATTTATGTGGTTATTTAAGATTTAATCCCGATAAAATGTTCACACCACGTAAATTTAAAAATGTACTTGATAAAACAATATGTAGTGTGGAAATTTTTGTTTCTATTTACATGTTCTATAGCGCAAGTATTGGTTTCGTGTAAACATGGAGAAGTCTAAAAAAGTAGTTTTACCATACCTTCCGTTGATTTCTACGCTCTTTGCACTATACAGGGTCCATTGAGATAGAGGTTAAACAGGTGGACCGATTTGCTCCAAATATCGTACAGTGCAAGTTTTGTTATTCCCACATCGATAACATTGGTCGAGAAACGTTGAAAAATAAATTAAAACTCATAATGTGTTTCAATTTCCATCATTTCTCGACTAATTTTATCGATGTGGGTTACATAACGTAGCCACAGATCATTTTAATGGAATTTCTTAGAGGAGAAAATCGATTAAATGAATCTTTAATTTGAAATTTTAATCACCAGAACCAGAGTCGGAACCTTTATTACAGATTTAACCTACTATGAACAAACGGCCCTAAATCGAAACCACGTTTTGATGTAAATTTACTTACATATTATAACGTATTTGGCTATAAAAATAGAAGAGAAAGAAATGCATCGATTTTGAAAAATATCGATAATTTTTTTTAAAATCGAAAAATTTAATCGCTCATCCCTAAAATCAGAGCATTGTGCGAAGAACTTGTAATCTTTTAATTTCGAGCTGTAAAACAATTTTTCACGCTTAAATAAGCTGTAAATATGAATAAGAAGTGATTAAAAAACATTTTTAATTACTACTTCTGTTTATTTTCCAATAAATCCACCGCAAAGTTTCTGAACGTCAAAATAACGAAAGAGTCTTCACGAATGTAAAAAAGAACCATGTAATCACGAGGATACGTGCCTGTCAAAAAGACGAAAGACGAAACGAACGAAAAAACGAATCGTGTAATCAGCGTCTTTCTGGTTGAACATTGACGTTTATGGTTTGACAACAGGGTAGAGATGAGCGATAGGCAGTTGTCAGCAAAAACCGTAGTTGAGAGAAAAATCATCGATTTCAGATATCGATTTTAAGATTAAATACATCGACTACAAAAAATTACAAATATGCAAATAAAATGGTTTATGTAACTAAAATGCAAAGAAAGCAACTTCAAATATGTGTGCTTTCTAAAAAATACATCATTCTTATAAATATTAAATGTGATAGTACATTTTTTTGCAATTTTTTGGCTCGAAGGATTTTAGAAATAGATTATTTCATAGGAAAGGATATTGAATAATTGTCATGCAACAAGGGGTTTTGCGGTTCCAGCAAAGAGAGTGGGTAAGAACTAGTTATACAAATAAGGTATTCCAAATCATGTTAATATCTACCTAAAAGTAATTCTCTTTGTGTACAATTTTTGTTTTTAAAATTAAGAATTCATTTACATGGTCATTTACGATTAACCCCGATAAAATGTTCACACCACGTAAATGAATTTGATAAAACAATACATATGTGGTGTGGAAGTTTTTAGTTCTTTTTCTATAGGGTAATTATTGGGTTCTTTGTAAACATGTAGAAGTCTTAAAAAGTAGTTTTACCATACTGTCCGTAGATTTCTACGTCTTGATTCAAATATCGTACAGTGCATGTTTGTAATTCTCGCATCGATAACATTAGTCAAGAAACGTTGAAAAATAAATTGAAACTCATGATTTGTTTCAATTTTCATCATTTCTCGACTAATTTAATCGGTTTGAGTTACAAATTGTAGGCACGGATCATTTCAATGCAATTTCTTAGAGGAGAAAATCGATTAAATGAATACTTAATTTGAAATTTAAATCATCAGAACCAGAGTCAGAACCTTTATTACAGATTTTACCTACCTACTATGAACAAACGGACCTAAATCAAAACCACGTTTTGATGTAAATTTACATATTAAAACATATTTGGCTATCAAAATAGAAAAAAAAAAAAAAATGCATAGATTTTGAAAAATATCGATGTTTCAGGTTCGATAAATGTTCTCACTAATTTTAAATTCGAAAAATTTAATCGCCCATCCCTAAAATCAGAGAATTGTGCGAAGAACTTATAAACTTTTAATTTCGAGCTGTAAAACAATTTTTCACACTTAAATAAGCTATACATATGAATAAGAAGTGATTAAAAAACATTTTTAATTACTACTTCTATTTATTAGAAGTAGTGCCAGTGCCTGTCAAAAAGACGAAACGAACGAAAAAACGAATCGTGTAATCAGCGTCATTATGAATTATAAAGATAGACTGCTTTTAAACGCTGCAAATATGCTGCAATTATCCTTGCAATTTTTGAGCATGTTGGTGGGGGACGTATGCGGTGTCCGGGGTAGACAAAGTTGCAGAGGTTGAAATAATTGCAGAGTTATCGCTCTTTCTTCTTTGTGCTTTTTCTTATTGTTTGAGACATAAGCGGAGTAAAGAGTGACGAGATATTATTTCCTTCTCATTTAACAAAAATTGCAGGTATTAGTCATAGACTGCTTTTAGACGACTGCAATTTCTATCCGCAATTCTCTTTTGAGTTTCTTTCCGATTGCAGCATCCATTTAAACGCTGCAAATTTTAATACCTGCAATTTTTGTTAAATCAGAAGGAAATAATATCTCGTCACTCTTTACTCCGCTTATGACTCAAACAATAAGAAAAGGCACAAAGAAGAAAGAGCGATAACTCTGCAATTATTTCAACCTCTGCAACTTTGTCTACCCCGGACACCGCATACGTCCCCCACCTACATGCTTAAAAATTGCAAGGATAATTGCAGCATATTTGCAGCGTTTAAAAGCAGTCATAGGAATCTTTCGTACGTTCCATCCTCCAAAACCCATTTGTTTACATTGTTGTTTTTGTAATTTCATCTCGTGTCGATGAATAGATGTGAATTGCAACAACAATTTATGGGGTGGTGAATTCATATATTTGCACTAGTGTGTGTTAAAACATGGACACTAGTGCAAAAATATAAACTCACCACCGTGTTTAGCTTGAAGGCAAACCAGAATGACAGCCGAGCTTTCCAATCTTTTTCAACGCACACTAGTGCAAACATATGAATTCACCACCGCATAAATTGTTGTTGCAATTTACATCTATTCATCGACACGAGATGAAATTACAAAAACAACAATATATTCAAATGGGTTTTGGAGGGTGGAGCGCACGAAAGATTCCTATCTTTATAATTAATTCATAATCTCTGAACTAGGGCTGTATTTTTGTTGTTTCTCTATCCGCATTGTCACATTCACTGACGTATGGTGGAACTTTAGAATATTATTTATTCAGATTAAGTTTTTATGTCTTCGGCTTGTTTTGATTATTTAATTTTAAAGGATGGAAGTTTTTCAAACTGATAACTATTATATATTTGTTAAACGTGAAAAAAGTCTTTGGTGGAATCGATATTCGTCTGAATTTTCAATTAAAGCAGGTAAAATTGTTAAGAAAAACTCTAAAATCGATGAATGATTTCGCCTTTGTTTTTAAGTAAAAAAAAAACTAAAGGGGCTGATTGATGTTCCATGTACATATGTAGGGTACAGTGACGGTCATTAATATTCGGTTTTGTATTTCATTAACTTTCATTAGTTGTTTATAAATAAACTAATATATTTGGCACCCTTTAGGATATTTGCAAAATTTTGTTTGAAATCGAGATGATCTAGATGGTAGATAAATGAGCTGCCTTTTTCTTTAGGAATGGAAGCTGCATCCGCCACTTTTCTGTTGAATCCTTTATTTTAACACAGGCAATAGGCATGTCATTGGCGGTAGCAACATGCTACTTTCTAGATGAAAATTTTTCAATTAAATCATTTCTACGTTAGAAATTCCTATTCACAAGCTCAGCCCCAGTGAAAAATATGCCATTCAACAGTCAAATCACTTAATCACTGTAACTTTCGATTGCAGCTTTAATGAAATTTCAATACTAAAATCGTAGGTGGGAGTTGCTTCTAGTCTAAGCACTGAGTAAATACAAATAGAAGGTGACCCCCGGAAAAACGGCGCTCATTTTTGGCGAAGTCTTTATACTGTCTGTCGGGTAAAAAAATATGGTGGTTTATTCAATGAAATAAATTTTGCTTATTTATGAAAGGGTCATGTATGTTTTGTCTGAAATCATTTATTTATTTATGTTTTAGATGAAAAATATCTTGTCCAACGGTTTAATCTTTCATTACATGCTGCCTATAATTCTTAGTTGGTATAACACGATCTTGGATAGCAATCATAAATGCTTCGGTTTCAGCGTACATGTCACCATTTAATAGCCACCTATTTGACATCAGTTTATCTACATTTTACATTAATATCTCTGCAGTACTAACCGTGTATTGGTTTGATTGCACAGTTTTGTTCTCTTATAACTTTATCCTCTGCGTGTCTCTCAAAATGTCCGTCTAGATTCAAAGGTGTTAGGTTTCCGTCTGCTTCCACTATTGCCCTTATGAGACTCTATCTTTCGGCCTCAAAGTGAAAATAGTGGCGGAGTGACTGTATCTGGTTGTCATGCAATGCCTGAAGATCTATTAAACCTCTTCCGCCTTCATTTCTCGGTGTGACCATTCTTTCGCAGCATTGCGCTGCAATGCAATGTTAGAATTGAGATGGCGAACGTGTTCACAGCCTTTATTAAGTGTTTGCCACTAGGGTTTGACTTGGAGATTTTGTGAATACGGGATTTGAACTCCCTAGTCAAGGCGTTTTTGAATATTTTCTTTTCAATGCGTCTCTTTTGCATTATGCCTAGGTATTTGTAGACCTCATATTCCTCGATTTCTTTAATGTTGGATGTATTAATGTCTTGGGTTTTTGCCATTTTGACTCTGGTGATGCATATTGTCCTGCACTTGTCTAACCCAATTTTCATATTGATATCATTACTGAACATGGAGACTATTTCAATGAGTTGCTAAATGTGTTGTTTTGTCGAAGAGTAGTTTTTAAGGTCATCCATGTACAGTTAGTGACTTAATTTAGTTTGGTTGACGTTACTCTTTATTTTATATCCATATTTTGTGTTTTTTAAGAGAGCAATGCTGTACCAAAGTGCTGAGAGGCAGTCGCCTTGAAAAATTCCGTTTTCTATTCTTATTCCCGCTGTTTTTATTGATCCTGCTTTCGAGAATATTTCAATATTGGTTCGCCAGAGCCTCATGTTGTCCTTCAGGAAGGCTATTATTTTTGGATTTATTTTGTATATTTTCATCACTTCAATTAACCAGCTATGTGGGACACTGTCGAATGCTTTTTAAAAAACTATAAAACATGAATGTAAATTTCTGGATTGCTTAAGGGTTTGTTCTAATATTAGTTTATCTATGGTTAGTTGTTCTTCGCATCCTTTTGCGTATTTGCTGCACTCCTTCTGCTCCTCGCATATGATGTTGTTTTGCGTTAGATGATATATAAGAGGGTTTAAGGAAGCAGTCATAATCTTATAGAACGTTGGCAAGCAGGTTATTGGACGTCCGTTTGCGGGATTAAAATTAAATCCGCTGCCCTTTGGCAACAAATAAGTTATGCCATTGCTAAATTCAGATAGGAATTTCGTCCAGCCTATAAAAATCTTGGTGGTAGCTCACCCAAGTGTTGTTGTTTCATTCAAACCTACAAAATCATCTATTCACGTTTTGATTGAGTTTACAATTTTTAGTTGTTTTTATAACTCAAGCAACGTGAAGTTTTTAGAAATATGATTATATTTCTGTCCCAAAATTATGAACGATATTTGTTTACACAAAGTCAAAAAAGAATGAAGGAAATTATTCTCACAATTTGTATACGAAGCGAGGCCAGTGTTATGCCTAGATTAAACATATTACCTATTACTTGAGGGAAAAGACACTGGCGCCTCTACCGTTTGTTGTATTGAACTTATTTTTCCCTCATCACTCTCTCTCACATTAGAGATCAGAACACGTTGTTGGGCATGCTCTAACTCTCTGATGTTTTGTTTGTAGCAGATAGGTAGGTATTTTACGATCATTAATCATGATTTAAATGTTACATTAAGATTTTAAAAAATCGCAATATTTATCAATAATCATAATTGACGTTAAATAAAGTTTTGCACCGCAACTCAACGTTTTACCATATCTTGCAGAATCTGGAACATAGTTGCCATGTTTCCGACGAAAAATAATTTTCCATCCGCATCAACAACAGCTTAGAATACAGGGAATTGACTTCAAATTTTATCGAAAAAAGCAGACCTCAATTAGGCAATAATTATTTAATAATTCATCAAATAATGAAATATACACATAGCACAAATCTTCTGGTACAAGACATAACCAAATTAAAAACTACCTACAAAGAAGTTTTCTCTATTTTCTTATACTCTGTCGTTTTGTATGTATTTTTTTTTAAGAAAAAAAAACTTCTGGTACCACACAGATATAGACACGAAAAATGAAACCACGAAGAAGGTTTTTGTTCTCTGAAAAAAAAATCTTCGTTAGCATACCACCAAATACCAATTCGCCTATTCCTTTTTATATAAACATGTTTTTTGTGGGTTCGTTTGCTCAATTGTTTTTCTCTCTGAGAAAGGGAATTTTAAATTTCCCTTTCTACGAGAAGCGATTATACGCCACCTGGTGTCTGATGTAGTAAAGAAAGAATTTCGTCTGATGATAATACTATTAGATTCATATACAATGATTATATTCACTAATTTAACTGCCTACCTTATCGACACTATTCCTTTGTTGTTGTGTAGTGTTTAAAATTTCACTGCACTGCCTATAGAATTACCAATGAAAAACGGCTACTATTACTATTAACTGAACTGACGGTACCAGTATTTATTTGTTCGTTATTTCATACAGTTAAATTAAAAGTTTTCTTTAAAAGTGTGATATTTTTTTTTTTAAAGTCACTTAAGCAAAATTTATACTCACAATTTAATAGGATGGGATTTATCATCAGTGGATGATATTGAATGCATTGGAATAACGCACGGTATTGTTGGCGTCGTTTCATTACCTGGCGTATATGAACCACATCTTGTTGTAGTAAAAGAAGCTACGCCAGTGGGGGTACTTTATTCACCAAACTTGGTGTATAAAATCAAAAGTATTTGCATTTTAAGCTCAGATCCTCCGGAGAACACGCTTACGGCATGCACCCGACATAGCCAAAATAGGTATGTATATAATATTTATTGATATTTTTCAAAAATGTTATATTTAAAATTTTTTAACCGTAGGAACCAAAAAACACCCACTCATAAACCAAAGATGTTCGAAGGTGGTCACCTAATGAATAAAACTTGGGGTGCTGTGAAAAGTGCTGGAACTTCCATTAAAAATACAACGCAGCAAGCCGCGTCAAAAGCTTCAAATCAAGTAAAATCTTCGGTTGGTATTAGAGATCCAAGTCGCATTGAAAAGCGTATTACTGATGAGCTGCACAAGGTCTTTAATGATTCGGATAGTTTTTATTTTTGTTTCGAAAGTGACATTACAAATAACTTGCAACGACATAATGATGCTAATGATCATGACGAAAGATTTTTTTGGAATATGCACATGATTTCTGAGATAATCAAGTTAAATGTAAGTATAAATAAAAAGATCAGTGGTTTTATTAATATACATACATACATATGTATGTATTTAATTTTTTTTATATAAAGAATACAGGGTGTTTAGTATAAGGTGCACCAAAAAGCTAGAGTGAGTGGGGACAAGAAAAAAATCGTATGGGAGGGGGTACTATTTCCCCCGGTTAAGGCGGGATGGGCATTTTTCGAAAAAAATTTACTTAAAACAGAAAAAAATTATTTAAAACCAACGGTAAACCCAACAATGCCATGCTATACCTTTTTAGAAAGCCAAAAATCTTTTATTTTCATTTTAAATTAAGGTGTGTTAGTGTATAGTTTTTGAAAAATTAATTTTCAAACTCGAAATTTTGAAAAAAAAAATAAAAAAAAAAAATTCAAACAAATTTTTTCAAAATTTTATTATATTAAGCATAATTTTTGTTTTCAATATTCTTCACAATCGTCTTCGGGAACATGGAGTGCTTGATCAACACACGTAGAGACGGATTTTGAATTTAACACATGCCTCAATAAAAAAAAGGTGAAATCTAGTTAATCCAGTTTATTTTTTTTTTATTATTTGCTAAAAACCGGATATATACAATAAAAAATAAAGGGATAATCCGCTAAATTAATAATTGACCTGAGCAGATCACATTGGGAAAACCAAAAAAAAGGTGTTTTTCTTGGAAAAAAGTACTTGTCAGTTTTTTTTAATTTTTCAAAAACTAAGATACATTTTAGCATCCGGTTTTCTGTTTTTTATTGAAAATTAATAAGAGAATTGAATTTTGAAAACAAAAATTATGCTTTATATCATAAATTTTGAAAAAAATTAGTTTGCATTTTTTTTTCAAAACTTCGAGTTTGAAAATTAATTTTTCAAAAACTATTCACTAACACAACTTAATTTAAAATGAAAATTAAAGAAGAGATTTCTGGCTTTCTAAAAAGGTATAGCATGGCATTGTAGGTTTTACCGTTGTTGTTTTTTTTCTGTTTTAAGTCATTTTTTTAGAAATTGAGCCTGCTGCCTAACCGGGGGAAATAGACCCCCCTCCCATACGATTTTTGTCTTGTCTCAACCCAACCCAATGTTGTGTATTCGCCCTAAGATTTTCGCATTCAGTCTAAAGCGGCCTCTAGACGATACAATCGATCGCTACACACTACAATCCACTGATAGTTTATTGCCGACTCACTAACCTCCGGTAAAACTCGTTCGACAAATCGATAACGGCACAATGTCGCAAGCTCGTATTCACACCGTACAGCAGTTGCACGGTTATTACAATATCTGAAAGACGATTATATGGTCTAGAAGCCGCTTGGAATCAAATCCACTCCCAATTTTTTTTTACTATACACTCGCAAATCTTATAAAATTGCAATTTGTTTTACAAAATGAAATGAATGCTGAATCAAAATGGCAAAACACAAGTATTTTGTGAGTTGTGACCTCATCTGAAGATCACAATTTCGATAGTTTTTCTGACTCTCACAAGTTGTGACTGTGGGGGAGAATACGAAAAAGTCACAAAATTAATTTCACCTCTTCTTGTAACTTGTGAGTTATCAGTTATGATGCGGAGAATCGGTTTGTTAGTTTCCATATGAATTCAAAGAATTGACGCCCAGAGGGCGGTACTGTTGCTGTCATACACTGCAAAAAGCCAATTACATGATAATTTCTTCATAGCGTCTTCATCAGAAAGGAACATCTTGCGACACTGTGTTTTCTGTCAGCAAATAATATCGATTTTATTTTAGTTTAAAACCGTCATATTATCTGCCTGGTGAAAACACAGCGTCGACTTTGAGGACGTGTTTTTTATCTGCTTATGTTTGAACACAATGCTATGATGATGAGAAAATTAAAATATTTTTGAAGAACAAACTGTTGAACTTAATAATGGGCCCTATCGGGAATCTCCCGGGGAATTTTGGTTCCCACGGAATATTTCGTTAACTTCCCTCGGAAAAAACTACCAACATTGAAAAAACAAAATTATTTTCGGAGATCAATTTCGAATTCTGTGCAGTGTTATTAAAGGATCATAATTAAAAAAATTAAATTTAAGTTGAAATTTCCTTTACAATAAAACAAAATATCCCAAACAAATTCCCCATCCATGTGAAGAAAGAAATATTGGGTGCGTTCATTTCAACTGAATTGTAAAAATTGTCCTCTTTGTTATTTTGCTAGGGTGCACAACAAACCAAATAATTGAATTTTTCCATGTTGCCAATTAGATTTTTCTGTTTGAACGAGGTGTTAAATTTCGCAGAAGAACAAAATCCCTCCGTCTGAAAACACTGTCCAGACATCGTCAAGCTTAGTGCATGTTTGCGTTTTTTTTTGCTGAAGGTGGGTATCAAAGAGGAGTCGGCAAGGACCTAACATTTTCGAGGAAAAGCTTTGTCCAGAATGGATCAAAATTCAAACCGAGGAAGAGCAAAGAAAAATATAAACTTCCAGGAGTCATCTTTATCTTGATTTTGCATTTTTTGCTGCAACAAGGTAATCCAAATGAAGATGCATTTCGGTCAAATTTTTTTTTTCCTTGTAGGTAGTAAATCCAGTCTCTATATCTGTATTCTTTTCCATAATACTGACCAGCAGTTCTATTTGGTTTTGATTTGTTGAGTTCGTCCCATAATAAAACTAAAAAATTGTGTTTATTTATCAAAAAAGTTTCAATTGAACTTACATTGCTCCGTCTCACCTTAATTTCTCCACCAAAATAAATGCGGAAAAATTCCAGAGAAATTACAACAAATTTCCCATGGAAATATTGTTCACGATAGCAATAAATTCCGAGGGGAATTTCGAACACCATTCACGATACGAATTTTTCGAACGTGGGAAATATTTCCAGGGAAATCTCGTTCGCGATAGGGCCCAATATACACAAAAAAGAATATATTTCAATGTAGCTTAGCTAGTCTCAGACAATTTTACATCAGTATGAGATGAGTAATTTCATATCAAGGTTATAGAGTTTTTACTTTGAAAATATTGTTTAAACAAGATTAAACAAAAAATTGACTTTGGGGCAGGTTCTAGGATATTGAAATGTGTTTTGTGTAATAAGACTCAATTTGAAATCAACACCAAGTCCCAGATCTCTTGCGTTTTTTTCTGTAGACACTTACTTTTTCGTTACAAACAAAAAAACAATAAAAAATGTATTTCAAAAAATAACTTTCTAACTGTATATTCAGAAATTACATGAAATTACGAACAATCCGCGAAAATTTGAAGCTTTTATCATCAAAACTCGAAATGATATGCAGTTTTTAACATTTGATAGTTATGCCGATTTTCAAGCAAAAATATTGAAAAACTAGTAGCGACCTTAGAGGTCTACTAGGACTTCTACTGGAAGTTTTCGGTCTTAATCGTTGGGTTTCAATCTAAGCTTCATAATTTAGCCCGGTCCCGGTTGAATATCGAGAAAACTGTTTTTTGGAATCACCCTACTAGACATAGCTAAAATACCGGACAAATGTTTCTGTTTGAATGCTCGAATAATTGCCAACTCGCCTGTCTATGCGTGGCTGAGTCAGTTTTCGATCCAAACATTGGATGTAAAATAACCTCGCTCTTACCCTCTATAAAGCTATCGGAAGAAACCTTGAGCAACTTTAAATCATGAACTCTTCGCCCATATGTAAGAATCAATATAAAATATGTATATAAAAAGGGTCTCTCTGCCGTCCGTTGATGCCAGCCAACCTACTACTGTCCGTGGATCCCAAGTCTGTAGCTTTCTTGTAGCAAGTTTATTTTCTTTCAAAAATATATGGCCAAATACTTAGCCACGATCGCACAATTTGATTGAAACACTTTTCTTTGCACCAAGCAATCCAAGCTCTTATAGCTGTAAGATAGGTTCCCCGTGAATGTTTTAGATGAGCTAAAACCCTCGGCATCAGATATGGTGGAGGAAATGTTCAGTGTAGTAGATAATCCTAATGGCGAATGAATGCGTCTAGAAACTCTTCTGCACGATCTCTTGAGTCCATAGACACATATTCTGACAACAGCTATGTATGTTTTTTGAAGTAAACAGATCGATGTCGGGTACTCCATCTCTTGAAGATGACTTCGTTGCTAATGGTAGAATATGCCATTCGGGAATGGTCCCCTCAAAGTCTATCTGCTACGCCATTGGACCTTCCCGGAAGGTAGAAGGCAAATATGGTTATGTTGTAACTATTAGATTTGTTACTGCTGGTTTGTGAATCTGTGTGACTGTGTCTATGGCTCCGAGCCAAGCCACCAAATGATCTTCTCCAATCCCTCCGAGGGATGGAGAGTGACTGTACGTCTGTGAAACTTTCGAAGGATGACGTGAAAGCAACGACTGTTTAATCTTCCTCTTAGGACAACGAAACTTGCAAAATTTAACAGCCCCAAAACTCTCTGCGAATGTCTACGACAAGTGCAGATACCTGTAGCAAAAAAACAGAAAAAGGGTACAAGCACCCCACTTAATGGGCCCTATCGCGAACGAGATTTCTCTGGAAATATTTCCCATGTTCGAAAAATTCGAATCGTGAATGGTGTTCGAAATTCCCCTAGGAATTTATTGCTATCGTGAACAATATTTCCATGGGAAATTTGTTGTAATTTCTCTGGAATTTTTCCGTATTTATTTTGGTGGAGAAATTAAGGCGAGACGGAGCAATGTATGTTCAATTGAAACTTTTTTGATAAATAAACACAATTTTTAAGTTTTATTTTGGGACGAACTCAATAAATCAAAACCAAATAGAACTGCTGGTCAGTATTATGGAAAAGAATACAGATATAGAGACTGGATTTTCTACCTACAGGGAAAAAGAATATTTGGCAAAATTTGGCGCGAAATGTATCTTCATTTGGATTACCTTCTTGCAACAAAAAACGAAAAATGCAAAACAGGGAAAAAGATCACTCCTGGAAGTTTATATTTTTCGAAAAAATATAAATTTTTGATTGATTTATTTGATTTATTCTGCACAAAGCTTTTCCTAGAAGATGTTAAGGAAGTTCGACAATACTTCCGAGAATGTGGACTGGACAAGACCTACATCGTAGTCCTTGCCGACTCCTCTTTGGTACCCACCTTCAGCAAAAAAACGCAGACATGCACTAAGCCTGACGATGTGTGGACAGTGTTTCCAGATGGAGGGATTTTGTTCTGCGAAATTTAACACCTCGTTCAAACAGAAAAATCTAATTGGCAACATGAAAAAAGAAAAAATTCAATTATTTTGTTTGTTGTGCACCCTAGCAAGGTATCGAAGAGGACAATTTTATGCAATTTTATACAATTCAGTTGAAATGAAAGCACCCAATATTTCTTTCTTCACATGGATTGGGAATTTGTTTGGGATATTTTGTTTTATTGTATAGGGAATTTAAACTTAAATTAATTTTTTTTTAATTATGATCCTTTGATACCACTGCACACACTTCGAAATTGATCTCCGAAAATAATTTTGTTTTTTCAATGTTGGTAGTTTTTTCCCTGGGAAAAATTTATTCCAAAGGAAGTTCACGATAACTAGAAATATTTCTTGGGATTGAAATATTCCGTGGGAACTAAAATTCCCCGGGAGATTCCCGATAGGGCCCATTATGAAATGCTAACATCCCCATTGGCATGTATAGAAAATACAACAAGAATGTACAGATCGAGGCATATTCGTTTCGGTCCCAAGAATTGCAACAACAACCACATCAGCGGAACAAAACCATCATCATCAATAACTCTACGTGCAACAAAATACATTTCCGGACCCAGAGAAAGTCAACGATCGCGAGCGCACCGAAGAAAATGTGCAACAACAAAATACACTACCGGACCCAGAACAAGTCAACGAGCGCGAGCGCACCGAATTAGATGTGCAACAACAAAAAAAAAACTACCGGACCCAGAGAAAGTCCATCATGAGCAAAACCTTCAAGAAACCAAGAAGGGGATGAAAATCATCATCGGTTGGGCAACGGTAGTCGCGACCGAAATCCATCGATGTGAATGAGCATGAACAGAGCATTGAATTTTGCGGACCGAGGCCGAGACATATGAACTTCTCGTATGCAAAATGAACACCTGAGCAACGGGAGTTGCGACTGAGATCCATTGCGATTGGACGAAGCGCAGCGGCATCATGAGGAAAGATTATTTCAAATTCGAAATAAACTTCAGTTGTTTTCGTTTATAGAATTTAAGAACATTAATAAAATAAATATTAAGGCAAATTCTATTTTTCCTTTCTACGAGTTTTCGAATAGATTATAATACATTGAGGAAACCGAAAAGCCAAAGCAAACAAAAAATTGTGAAAAATGCTGCAAAATGTTTAGGATTTCTCAGACTTTGCAAGAAATTATTTACTCCCTCTGATCTGGCAACAAAGCTTACATCCGCCCAAAACTCGTGTATAAATCTCACATTTGGGCAAGTGCGTCTCAAACTTTATTGCATCTACTCGAGAGGATTCAAAATAAAATGTAGAATGGGTCCCAAATTTCTATAGCTTTACTGGTGTCTTTCGAGATTTTGTGATGAAAAAAATAAAAATTTTTGCAAAATGAGTGAGATCAGACCAAAAACATAAAGCTTAAAAGAGAGCCAGTTCTTCCATACAAAAACCTTCATGTATTAAGTCAGCCGCGAAAAGTAGAGCGATCTAAAAGTATGCCAAGTTCTTACAAATATTTAGAGTAGACTAGTAGAGTAATATTGAAATAACTACAAATTATCAGAGAAATGTATTATGTTATGACTGACTAAAATTTTGTCTGTTTATTTGGGGAAGTTTTCTTTTTATTACTCAAAATTCAAAACGTGTTGGTGTTGACCAGTTAACCCACAACATTTTAGTCAGTAATCATTTAATAATACATTTCTCTGATAATTTATAGTTGTTTCAATATAAATCTACTCTAAATATTTTATATTAAACCTTCATAAAGTAAGAACTTGGCATACTTTTAGATCTCACTATTTTTCACGGCTGACTTGATATCTACATTTACAGTTTTTTGTATTTACGAACTTCTCTCTTTTTAACATTTATGTTATTAGTCTGGTCTTTTTTATGGCGAATCACAGAAGCTACATCTTTTATTTTCACAGTAAAAAACACTTTTTAGGGGGTTGAAAGGGAGTTTACTAGTTTCTCGAAAACTATTCGAGGGGTTTGAAAAGTTGAAAAAGTTTTTTCCCGGTAAAAATTTAGCGCACTTTTTGGAAAATTCTTAGACATTCAAATAAACTTCCATTCAAATTCATTCATTCAAATAAACTTCCACCAAAATTAAGTTTTGTCGGAATTTTTTCGGAGTTTGGCCATTTTTTTGTTTCATTTTCCCGTACTAAAGTGCAGCTAACTCGAGGTTCACTTGTCTTAAATCATTTACAATTCAGTCAATTTAAAATAATAATAGAAAATGGATATACCTGATTTCAGTTTTCTTCATTAGTAAAATTAAGTTCCTAAATATGTATATTAAAATTAATATGCCTTTTACTAATTTTAGGACAAGACATGGGTTCTGCCAGTTATTCAAGGATTTGTACAAATTGAGCAATGTGTGATAGGAAACGAATGTTATACACTGGCTTTAGTATCACGAAGATCACGTCACCGCGCTGGTACTAGGTAAGGTGAGATTATATTAAACAAAAATAATTGTTTTAGTAATTGATCGTAATGCAGATACAAGCGTCGTGGAATAGATGATGACGGTAATTGTGCTAACTATGTTGAAACAGAGCAAATACTCTCATTTCGTCATCATCAGCTGTCTTTTACACAAGTGCGTGGTTCGGTTCCAATCTATTGGAGTCAACCTGGTTACAAATATCGGCCTCCACCAAGGCTTGACAGAGGTAATTTTTAACAAAAATGTTGTTCTTCATATCGTATATGTATACTGTGCAACTCCAATTTAGTTTGATAAAGTGGGTTTCTAGTCCAAGAAATCATAGCTCTATACAAACTAATAATTGTAATAGGTTTGATACTTGCCGGTGGTGTTGCGTGAATCATTTGAAATCGGAAGTTGAAGTAAATATCAATTAAGTAATGTAGGTACATACTTACAAGCGCAAATATTTCTCATCTCCTCTTAACATTTCCTCGCTATTTCCTTTTCCACTAGTTAATTTCTTTCATAATTCCACGCCCTTCTCCCTGCTCTTATCTTATCTCTTATCTTATCTCTTTTTTTTTTTATCCCTCACCATGTATCCTGGAGTTTGCCATTCTCTTCATAATTTCCCGCCCTTCTCCCTGCTCTTATCGTTATCTTAGCTCTTTTTGCTTCTTCTCTCACCATGTATCCTGGTGTTTTCCATTATAACCCTAGCGTCCATTTGAAGTACCTCTCTTACATCCTTTCAATTTCTTGTCTCTCCTCTCATCCGCATTCTGCCCCATTTTCCATCACCGTCCACACCAGGGTGTCGAATAGCCACGTCTTTCTCTCCCATACCTTCTCGAATTTCCTCCTCCCAATCCCCCGTGCTTCCTTCATGACCGCTGTTGCCTTTTTTATTCTGTCCCTTATATGTGCCTCCTGCCCTCCATTCATTTTGAACACGTACCCCAAGTGTTTAAATTCTTTTACTTCTTGCTTCCTCCCTCCTCCTCTCCTGAACCTCATCACTTTAGGCTTTCCCATGTTTACTTGCACTCTTCTTCATTTTTCGCCATTACCACCACATCATCTGTGTATGCCAACGAGCAAATTTTTCTTCTTCTTACTTTTATCCCTCCCCAACCCCCTTGCCCAGTTCATCTTCTATGTCCGCCATCAATAAGTTAAAAAGTATTGGGCTCATCGGGCAGCCCTGCCAGACTCCCTTTCCCGTCCAAAATCTTCGCAAATAGACCAAACTTATAATCTGCATATAACCAACTTTCCCCCAACAATTTAATCTATACTGTAACCTAGATTGAAATATCCCAAAATTAACCATTTTAAGAGTTCACCTGTCACAGAAATTTCTGAGGCGACAAAAATTACGGATAGAATACAGTAAATATTTTTTTAGGATTGAAAAAATGGTGACGCAGATCAAGATCAAATCTTTCATACAATCTCCCTACTTACAAGTTCAACGAATTGTTGACTTATAAATCGAGTACGGAGAAAAAGAAAGAAACCGAATGTACAACAACAACTTGTGTGTGGCTAGTAAAAATGCTGGTTTCAAATGCATTTGTCAAACAACAAAACCTTAATTGGGACGGACTTGATCAGGTGGCCTCGGTAGCGCAATGCGTAGTGCATTGGCTCTGAGTGAGCTTGGTCCAGGTTCGATCCCCAGTTGGGGCAAAAAGTTTTTCAAATAAAATTGAAAAATGACCAAGCACCACTAATAGAGTCTGATGATCGGCCTGGCAGTCGTGAAATAGCTATAACTCCAGCCTATAAAATCTTGGTGGTAGCTCATCCAATTGTTGTTGTTTCATTCAAACCTTCACTTATATTTTTTATCAGCCCTTTCTTTTGGCCTCCATAAACAGAAGACAGTTGTAGGTAGTAAGACAATCGTTTATGTATATATTATTTTCGGTCCCTTCAATAATTAACGCTGAGTAAAATTTTTTCAAAGGAGTCCTCTTGCACTTCACTTTTTGTTTTGCATCTTGAGAAGAGAAATGAACGCAAATAATATCGTTGTACTTTTTGTTGTTTGTGGAATCGTCGAAAGTTGGACCAGTGTTTGCCTTATTCAGCCAAATGCGTTTAACATAACGTTTTTGGACATCAGTGGAAGCTACAGAAACATCCAGGGCATGAGTGAATATTTTCTACACGCACTTTAAAACATTTTGGTTAATTACATCGGTACCCTAATGATCTCGACGACATTTTCAACGTGCTTCTGTTCTTTCCAATTAAGTTTGTTCTCAAGAGAAGTTAGTAATATTGCAGAGTTTCTTCAGTAGTGCGTTGATTTGTCCTCCTACAAAATCATTTTACAATACTACAAATTGCTTCCTACTACCATTATTTAGAACTTTTGCACCAAATTCTTTAATTTACAGGCGAATAATTAAAATGTTATGAATATTTTTTCCGTTAGCCGAAGTGGAAACGCAAGAGGCATTTGAGAAACACTTTCTGAAAGATCTGTCCATATATGATTGTGTTTGTATAGTTAACTTAGTCGAACAAAGTGGGAAGGAGAAAATTATCGGAGATGCTTTTGCCAAGCACATAATGCGATTCAACAACGATGATCTTGTATATGTTACCTTTGACTTTCACGATTACTGGTAAGAAGAAATGTATAAGATTTAGACATTTTTTTAAAAAATATGAATAATCGTCAGATTATTCACTCGATTAATCCAATCTTAAACTTAAATCCGGTTTTATTTATATTGAATTTATGTTAATGGAGTGAATAATATGGCGGTAAATGAAACACACAAACGAAAAAAAAAAAACAAATGCTTCATTTAATATTTTTTGTTTTCCGGGCTACAAGTAAGTTTTTTTTCCATTAAATGAAGAACAAAATGTTGTTTAAAACGACACACAGTGGTTTAAGCTCAGAAAAAAGGTCTTTGGAGAAAGTCATATATAGTCGCTTTTTTTCAGTTATTGACGATTTCAATCCTAAGGGACCAGTTTTCGATCATAACTTTGCTCTACTTTTTCTTAATTTGAGCCCAAAACCGCCTTTTTACAACCAATAGTTTCGAAAAAACAGCTTTTCAAAATTTATCAATTTTGTTTGAACTTTCAAATTGTAAGCAATACTTTGTTTTCAAAATTATAAGTTTGAAAGTAAATTAAAAAAAAAAATGTTGATTAAAACAACTTCATTTAAAAAGAAAATTCAGTAATGGATATCTTTTAAGTCAGATTTTCTTTTTAAATAAATTATAGGTAGGTAGGTACGTAGGTAGGTAAAGTAGGTATATATTGGCTTATGCATAAGGCCAACATCATAAACAACTCAGCAAAAATTCAAAGCTATCGAATTTGACGCAAGGTCAATCCTCTCAGTCGATAAAGTTACTGTAATGTAAGGGAAGTAGTAGCAGATTTTGTTACTTTTGTTTTTTTTTCTTCAAAAACTAGAGGACATTTAAGCATCTAGTTTAGTAACTATAAACTTATAGAAGTATTAAATATTTAAAACAAAAAATGTACCTATATACGTAAAAAGCGTTTTTTAAAGATTTTTTACCATGATGCGTTCGGTGCTCGAGGTAAAAAATTTGAGTTATTCATTAAGCCAACATCATGAACAACTCAGCAAAAATTCAGAACTTCCGGATTTGACGCAAAAACTGAAGTATAAATTTACTGGACTAATATCATTTTATTGGTTTATTCTTGACTATCTAAAATAAATAAAAAAATTATAATACATGAAAGAAGCCTGCTATAAGTTGATAAGTCTCAAACATTGGTACTAAAAAAATGGTTTTGATAAAAACTTTTTGAGTTTTAAATTTATCTACACTTGCCCACACCATAATATGACGTATGTATATCAAGGTGTGATCTATACTTTCAAGTTACAGCACAGAAAAAATCAGCTGCAGATACCTGCAGGAGATATGTTCAAATTTGCCTCACTGAATCGGGTTTCAAAAAACTCGTATTTTACTTGAAAAAGTTATAATTTCTTCTGTTGGAATTGTCACAAAGACCTGGTTAAGCCCATTATTTTTAGGAAAAATAAAATTTTTGAAACAAATAAAAACTAATACATTGACCCAGTTCTATGAAATTCAATTTTTTGCAAAACCATTATCTCTGCCTACAAGGCTTTTCAAATTTCAACTCAATTTTCTTGGAAAAAATATATGAAATAATATTATTATCTTATGATAGTTTGAATTATATGATAGAGCTTAATAAAATAGGGACAATCCTACAGTTTTTTTTTAATTTCACGTATAGAGTTATCATTACGACTTTCGAAAAAGTAACTTTTGACGGGCCTAGAAATTGCAGATTAAGTGCCGTGAAAATAAAAAGGATTGTCATGCTAAAATTATATATAAAATTAGCATGACACTTTTTTTTTATTTTTGGACGAAAATTATTTTTGACTAATTGTCGGTGATATGTCGTGAAAACAAAAAAATTGCCGCTATTGGTTTTCCCGGAAATGAAAAAAAAAAGTTGCAATAAGTTTTCATATAAAGTTAGCATGACACTTTTTAATTTTTGGCAAAAATTATTTCTGATTATGCCATATGGTGCAAAGTACCGTAAATATACCAGAAATTATCAATAACACTTTTTATGAAACTTATTGTGTTAGTGTTGGTGTTGGGTGGCGTATGTGGAACATTTTTTCAATAGGAAGTCAGACAGTTGCAGTTGCGTTGGCTATACAATGGATTACCAACAATCACAAACCAAATATTTAAGAGGCAAAAATAATACAGAGAGAACACAACTTCAACAAAAGGATAATAGTTAAAATATTTCACCTTACAAACGCGAATAATACGATGAAAATATTATTATAAAATTAAACACAAATAAAAACAAAACTATTTATTTTCAAAAAGTCGAACAACTTTTGTATGCATTTCGAGCAGTTTATGGCCCATCTTCAGCAACACGACTAGACATGGTTTTGCATATAACTTAACATCAGCATAGTTAATACATATCACCATCGTCGTCACCATCTTCAATGGCAGCAGCAGCAGCATCAACATTTTCATAAAGAAAGAAGTTCAAGCAAAGGAATTAACGGGGAAAAAAATACATAGGTTAGCAGCGTTTCACTCACCCGCACATCGTTTGGTAAGTTTACCTTTATTGTTGCTAAACTACATCAAAGAGAATGAGTACATCCAAAAAGCAGCGAAAATAAATAGTTAAGGCGAACAAATCATCAATAACATCATTCAAAAACATGCACACAAACAAACAAATATAAATCAATCAACGCTGTTTGACAAAAATAGACAAACAAGCTGATTTGAAGCGTGTTTCTATTTCCTTCGCTCCAAACCTAACAAACGGTCTAAGAACAGTCTTTCATAGGCATGACATGCAAGTTGTGTTTTCGAACCATTTCAAATTAAAAAATCATCTTATTATACTAAAAGATAAAACCGATTCATTGGACAAAGCTGGGATTTACCAAATCTCTTGTGGCGTTTGCAATAGAAAATACTACGGGTAAACCAAACGTTCACACAGAAAGAGATAGAGTGAACACAAATAATATGTAACAAACATCGACCAAAAAAATCTGCCTTTACATCACATATACTCAACAACAACAGCAACAACACTTGCCACTATATAAATAGTCCAGTTACTAAAGCATTTGACTCGGAAAAAATCGCCGGAAAGCTGGATTTATATAACCTCCTTATTAAGAAACTGCCAGAAGTTCCCATCGATATAAGAGCCGCTAACAATATTATGGGTTGTTAAAGGCCCCCCAAAATGGTTTTTCAGGAATAACTCCCGAATGGTTTGTTTTACAGAAAAAAAGTAAAGGACTAATTTGTAGCTTAGAAAATTTCCTACCATAAACATTAACATTAACATTAACATTACAACAAACCATTCGGGAGTTATTCCTGAAAAACCATAAAATTGTTTGCGGCGCTCATATCGATGGGGAATTTTGACTGTTTGAGAACACCATGAGGAGGCTATATACCAAAATCCAGCTTTCCGGGGATTATTTCCTAATTTTTATGTTTTTATGGCTTAATTGACTGGGCTAAAAAGTGAGGTACACCTTGTAAAGTGCGAAAGACGATAGAAAAGTAGATGCAAATAAAATTATGTATATATAGAAAGATAACACCGCATTGAATTTGGACAAGGGTAACATACAGTCTGAGTTGTTCTTTCTGCGTTGACATTGCATTCCCCAAATGCTTGTGGGTCTCACATAGCTTGTGCATTTTTTCCCGTTAATTCCTTTGCTTGAACTTCTTTCTCTGCGATGATGCTGAACTCAAATTTAATGTGTCTTTTATTTTAAAATATACTGTTTAATGTATGAGAGTTTTCGTAAATCGTTTTAATTTTTTTATTAGAACGAATAATAGGAATAGAAAAACGGATCTTGATTATGCGAGTTTCCAATAAAAGTACCTGATTGAGAGAACTAATTAGATAGGACGACCCACATCCCCTTAACACTCGAACCAACAGCTGAGCTTTTAATCATTGATATATTTTTTTCGTTAATATCGATGCTCTCTCTTCTTCTAATCAGTCTTGTTAAAATGTAAAATGTTCAAGTAAAATGTAATTTTGCCTTCTTTAATTTAATTGTAATATATATGTAATATATATGTACTATGGAATATAAATGCTTAAAAAAGTGCATCACCGAAAATTGTTAATGTAAGCCAATTATCTGTAATATTCTCAATAGAAATTTCTAATTTTTAAACTTGTTTAACTTAATGTCAATAACTTTTTTATAACGAGTTTATAGAAAATAAAACCTGATGATGTTCATAATCATGAAAGAAATGTCATTTTAAACAACATTTTGTTTTAATGGAAAAAAACTGACCTGTTTGAATTAATCATAATTTTAAAAATTTGTCTATATTTAAGGTTTACTATATTTTAAAGACTCAAATAAATTTTAATTTTTTAGTCGTGGAATGCGATTTGAAAATGTGTCGTGTCTTGTAAAAGCGCTTGCACCCGAAGCCGGAGCAATGGGTTTTCACTGGCGGGATTCACGAGGTGTAATTTGTAACCAAAAATCTATATTTCGTATAAACTGTATGGATTGTCTTGATCGCACAAACGTGGTTCAGACAGCTATCGGGAAAGCCATTCTTGAATCACAGTTGGTTAAATTGGGGTTATCACCACCATATACACCAATACCGGAACAGTTAAAAGCTCCATTTATGGTTTTATGGGCGAATAACGGCGACATTATAAGTCGACAATATGCTGGAACTAATGCACTAAAGGTAGATATTCTTGTTTGTTTTAATAAATTTTTATAAACAGAAATTAAATAAAAATTAATTAAAAACATAAAATAAATGATCATAAGCTTTAGATTAAATGCCTAAAGTCCTCAATAATAAAAATTTGCGTTGAGTGCTGTGGCATTCCGCGTTAAGTTTGTGCTGAAAATTAAAATTGATTTTCACTTTTGCGCTCAATTTATGCGTGAGAACATTTTTTTGTATTAAAATCTTATTTATGTATTTTTAATATTTTTTGCTTAAAATTGGACGTTATTTTTTGCTTAAAATTGGACGTTATTTTTTGCTTAAAATTGGACGTTATTTTTTGCCTTACCCCCATTTCAACTATTCCTTATGTGGTTCCCTAATAGTAGGTATAGTCAATTTGTTGAGGAACCTTGCAATACAATTTCTGTAATTGGCGTATTTTTAAAAATGTTTACCCGTTATTTGCCATTATTTTTTATAACTGTTTACACACCCGTGTTGGGTATCATTTCATATAGGGAAATCCAAAAATGCTATCAAAAATAGTTTTTTATGAAGATTTAATCAAATATTCAGGATTAATGCAATCAAAAATGGTAATTATATGTAAATATGCCAATCACACTTTAAGATCATTTTTTATTTGTATTAAACTACCACTACCAATAGTGAAATACATATTTGTATTTTGTATTTGTATTTTATTATAGGTCAGAGTACAATAATAAATAAATTCTGGACATGTAAAAACATCTGATACTTGTTCTTTTATATAATTAGCAAACTGACTTCCCAAATAAGTTCTATCGATTAAAATAGCCGTGTTTTTTTGTAACCGGCACAAAGCAACAGGCGCTGAAACAATAGTTCAGGTTCAATGACAATTTTTCTATTTAACAGACTGACCAGATTTCATTGGATTCACCTGTTTACTTTTTTCTAAAAGAGAACTCAGAGACTATTTTGTCCGTCATTTCATAAAGAATTGTTTTTCCAATCTCTCCTGCAAATTTAGATGCTACATAGATTGTTGTTTTTTAAAAACATTGAGCTGTTGTACATAAATCAATAATTTCTATGTATCTCCTTTATCGCGTGCAATTTTTGAGCTAGTCATAGTAACATGTTCATGTATCTCACTTGCTGCATGTTTCACTGAAGAAAATTACTGCATACATTCCTTCAAATGGCTGCAAATAGGACGTGACATAATCGAGTCACGCTGTTACAGTTTTGTAATGCCTTTCACATAAGTCATTTTTCCGAATCCGTTCATGTTCTTCAAAAAGAACTGAATAAGTGGAAAGACATTGAAAAAACACGTCTCGTCTTTGGATCTACATATGTTTATCATCGGTAGAAATATAACAGACGATAAACCAGGATGTTTAGCTTTATACCACTGGCCTTTATGATAAATTTTTATTGGGATTTGCCCCAAACTGCCATTTTTCAAATGAATGACGTTTCGTAATGATCATTGAAAATTTTCCAGTTGGAACCACAGTGGCATAAGCCCATGAAAAGTACCATGTCCATTCATAGTAATTATATTGTGATAAAATGGATGAAAAATTACGTAAACAACGTGAGTTTATAATTTTTTTGCTTGCTGAAAAAATGTCTGAGAGTGAAGCGATTATTACTCAAAAAATTGATATTGAGATCAGGGAAATAAAAGAAAATTTTCGCGACATTAACAAAAAAGTGAACCATATGGAATCCCAGCGGGAAATATCGTCCTCAATGAATTTTATAGTTGAATTCATCAATGCATTCACTTGTCAAATCATAGGAAAATAGACATGCAATGATTTAGTAAGTGAAGAGTAATGCAAAGATTCCTCAGTTCATAGGTTTAACCCCACTTTCTGCTTTCTGTTGGTGAATTACAAATTGCTATTTTAACAGGGAAAATTATGCGATGAAAAAACTGCTGAAAAGTAATGTACAAGTTCATCAGTTCATCGTCTGAATCCACGCATCTGCTTTGTAAAGTATACCTATTATGGGAGAGAAGGAAAAAAATAATTCTCTCACGACGCTCTTTCTTTTTTATTTCGCCTAACAAATTATGTCTAACCGGTTTATGTTTTATGTGTTGTGTATTTGAGATCGGGAAAGAAGGAGAAAAACTATATGCGCCGAAAAAAAAAAAAAAATATATGAGGCAGTGGCGAATAAGTAGCAAAAAGAAGAAAGAGAAGGTGTTGATATTGAAGTGGAATTTTAAGAACTACAATCTTCTTTGTGTGCGTGTCCACATGATTTTTTTGTTAAAAAACCCAAAATAGAGTTTTTTTTTCTAAAATTTAAATAGGAAAATCTATTAATATATTATGGTTTTTTATTATTGAGTCTAATACAAAAAATGCACGAAAAATAATTAACATACATAAAGTTGTGTAGGCTCACACTACCTTACAACATCAAAAATGTTGATACATTAAATTGCAAATTTTTAATGTGCAACATTTTTTTGTTTATAGTTATAGGTGAATAATTAAAAAATAAAACAATTTTCTCAAAAAAAAAAAATTCAAAATCCTATTTGCGTAATGCGAGTTTTTAGCCAATAATCTGATATACAGTTTTCTTAAAAGCAGTCGTGCGTACCAGATGAACTTGAAGTGGCAATAGAACGTCCAATTTATAAAGCTCAATTTTGCGCTCAATTTATGCGTGAGAACATTTTTTTGTATTAAAATCTTATTTATGTATTTTTAATATTTTTTGCTTAAAATTGGACGTTATTTTTTGCTTAAAATTGGACGTTATTTTTTGCTTAAAATTGGACGTTATTTTTTGCCTTACCCCCATTTCAACTATTCCTTATGTGGTTCCCTAATAGTAGGTATAGTCAATTTGTTGAGGAACCTTGCAATACAATTTCTGTAATTGGCGTATTTTTAAAAATGTTTACCCGTTATTTGCCATTATTTTTTATAACTGTTTACACACCCGTGTTGGGTATCATTTCATATAGGGAAATCCAAAAATGCTATCAAAAATAGTTTTTTATGAAGATTTAATCAAATATTCAGGATTAATGCAATCAAAAATGGTAATTATATGTAAATATGCCAATCACACTTTAAGATCATTTTTTATTTGTATTAAACTACCACTACCAATAGTGAAATACATATTTGTATTTTGTATTTGTATTTTATTATAGGTCAGAGTACAATAATAAATAAATTCTGGACATGTAAAAACGTCTGATACTTGTTCTTTTATATAATTAGCAAACTGACTTCCCAAATAAGTTCTATCGATTAAAATAGCCGTGTTTTTTTGTAACCGGCACAAAGCAACAGGCGCTGAAACAATAGTTCAGGTTCAATGACAATTTTTCTATTTAACAGACTGACCAGATTTCATTGGATTCACCTGTTTACTTTTTTCTAAAAGAGAACTCAGAGACTATTTTGTCCGTCATTTCATAAAGAATTGTTTTTCCAATCTCTCCTGCAAATTTAGATGCTACATAGATTGTTGTTTTTTAAAAACATTGAGCTGTTGTACATAAATCAATAATTTCTATGTATCTCCTTTATCGCGTGCAATTTTTGAGCTAGTCATAGTAACATGTTCATGTATCTCACTTGCTGCATGTTTCACTGAAGAAAATTACTGCATACATTCCTTCAAATGGCTGCAAATAGGACGTGACATAATCGAGTCACGCTGTTACAGTTTTGTAATGCCTTTCACATAAGTCATTTTTCCGAATCCGTTCATGTTCTTCAAAAAGAACTGAATAAGTGGAAAGACATTGAAAAAACACGTCTCGTCTTTGGATCTACATATGTTTATCATCGGTAGAAATATAACAGACGATAAACCAGGATGTTTAGCTTTATACCACTGGCCTTTATGATAAATTTTTATTGGGATTTGCCCCAAACTGCCATTTTTCAAATGAATGACGTTTCGTAATGATCATTGAAAATTTTCCAGTTGGAACCACAGTGGCATAAGCCCATGAAAAGTACCATGTCCATTCATAGTAATTATATTGTGATAAAATGGATGAAAAATTACGTAAACAACGTGAGTTTATAATTTTTTTGCTTGCTGAAAAAATGTCTGAGAGTGAAGCGATTATTACTCAAAAAATTGATATTGAGATCAGGGAAATAAAAGAAAATTTTCGCGACATTAACAAAAAAGTGAACCATATGGAATCCCAGCGGGAAATATCGTCCTCAATGAATTTTATAGTTGAATTCATCAATGCATTCACTTGTCAAATCATAGGAAAATAGACATGCAATGATTTAGTAAGTGAAGAGTAATGCAAAGATTCCTCAGTTCATAGGTTTAACCCCACTTTCTGCTTTCTGTTGGTGAATTACAAATTGCTATTTTAACAGGGAAAATTATGCGATGAAAAAACTGCTGAAAAGTAATGTACAAGTTCATCAGTTCATCGTCTGAATCCACGCATCTGCTTTGTAAAGTATACCTATTATGGGAGAGAAGGAAAAAAATAATTCTCTCACGACGCTCTTTCTTTTTTATTTCGCCTAACAAATTATGTCTAACCGGTTTATGTTTTATGTGTTGTGTATTTGAGATCGGGAAAGAAGGAGAAAAACTATATGCGCCGAAAAAAAAAAAAAAATATATGAGGCAGTGGCGAATAAGTAGCAAAAAGAAGAAAGAGAAGGTGTTGATATTGAAGTGGAATTTTAAGAACTACAATCTTCTTTGTGTGCGTGTCCACATGATTTTTTTGTTAAAAAACCCAAAATAGAGTTTTTTTTTCTAAAATTTAAATAGGAAAATCTATTAATATATTATGGTTTTTTATTATTGAGTCTAATACAAAAAATGCACGAAAAATAATTAACATACATAAAGTTGTGTAGGCTCACACTACCTTACAACATCAAAAATGTTGATACATTAAATTGCAAATTTTTAATGTGCAACATTTTTTTGTTTATAGTTATAGGTGAATAATTAAAAAATAAAACAATTTTCTCAAAAAAAAAAAATTCAAAATCCTATTTGCGTAATGCGAGTTTTTAGCCAATAATCTGATATACAGTTTTCTTAAAAGCAGTCGTGCGTACCAGATGAACTTGAAGTGGCAATAGAACGTCCAATTTATAAAGCTCAATTTTGCGCTCAATTTATGCGTGAGAACATTTTTTTGTATTAAAATCTTATTTATGTATTTTTAATATTTTTTGCTTAAAATTGGACGTTATTTTTTGCTTAAAATTGGACGTTATTTTTTGCTTAAAATTGGACGTTATTTTTTGCCTTACCCCCATTTCAACTATTCCTTATGTGGTTCCCTAATAGTAGGTATAGTCAATTTGTTGAGGAACCTTGCAATACAATTTCTGTAATTGGCGTATTTTTAAAAATGTTTACCCGTTATTTGCCATTATTTTTTATAACTGTTTACACACCCGTGTTGGGTATCATTTCATATAGGGAAATCCAAAAATGCTATCAAAAATAGTTTTTTATGAAGATTTAATCAAATATTCAGGATTAATGCAATCAAAAATGGTAATTATATGTAAATATGCCAATCACACTTTAAGATCATTTTTTATTTGTATTAAACTACCACTACCAATAGTGAAATACATATTTGTATTTTGTATTTGTATTTTATTATAGGTCAGAGTACAATAATAAATAAATTCTGGACATGTAAAAACGTCTGATACTTGTTCTTTTATATAATTAGCAAACTGACTTCCCAAATAAGTTCTATCGATTAAAATAGCCGTGTTTTTTTGTAACCGGCACAAAGCAACAGGCGCTGAAACAATAGTTCAGGTTCAATGACAATTTTTCTATTTAACAGACTGACCAGATTTCATTGGATTCACCTGTTTACTTTTTTCTAAAAGAGAACTCAGAGACTATTTTGTCCGTCATTTCATAAAGAATTGTTTTTCCAATCTCTCCTGCAAATTTAGATGCTACATAGATTGTTGTTTTTTAAAAACATTGAGCTGTTGTACATAAATCAATAATTTCTATGTATCTCCTTTATCGCGTGCAATTTTTGAGCTAGTCATAGTAACATGTTCATGTATCTCACTTGCTGCATGTTTCACTGAAGAAAATTACTGCATACATTCCTTCAAATGGCTGCAAATAGGACGTGACATAATCGAGTCACGCTGTTACAGTTTTGTAATGCCTTTCACATAAGTCATTTTTCCGAATCCGTTCATGTTCTTCAAAAAGAACTGAATAAGTGGAAAGACATTGAAAAAACACGTCTCGTCTTTGGATCTACATATGTTTATCATCGGTAGAAATATAACAGACGATAAACCAGGATGTTTAGCTTTATACCACTGGCCTTTATGATAAATTTTTATTGGGATTTGCCCCAAACTGCCATTTTTCAAATGAATGACGTTTCGTAATGATCATTGAAAATTTTCCAGTTGGAACCACAGTGGCATAAGCCCATGAAAAGTACCATGTCCATTCATAGTAATTATATTGTGATAAAATGGATGAAAAATTACGTAAACAACGTGAGTTTATAATTTTTTTGCTTGCTGAAAAAATGTCTGAGAGTGAAGCGATTATTACTCAAAAAATTGATATTGAGATCAGGGAAATAAAAGAAAATTTTCGCGACATTAACAAAAAAGTGAACCATATGGAATCCCAGCGGGAAATATCGTCCTCAATGAATTTTATAGTTGAATTCATCAATGCATTCACTTGTCAAATCATAGGAAAATAGACATGCAATGATTTAGTAAGTGAAGAGTAATGCAAAGATTCCTCAGTTCATAGGTTTAACCCCACTTTCTGCTTTCTGTTGGTGAATTACAAATTGCTATTTTAACAGGGAAAATTATGCGATGAAAAAACTGCTGAAAAGTAATGTACAAGTTCATCAGTTCATCGTCTGAATCCACGCATCTGCTTTGTAAAGTATACCTATTATGGGAGAGAAGGAAAAAAATAATTCTCTCACGACGCTCTTTCTTTTTTATTTCGCCTAACAAATTATGTCTAACCGGTTTATGTTTTATGTGTTGTGTATTTGAGATCGGGAAAGAAGGAGAAAAACTATATGCGCCGAAAAAAAAAAAAAAATATATGAGGCAGTGGCGAATAAGTAGCAAAAAGAAGAAAGAGAAGGTGTTGATATTGAAGTGGAATTTTAAGAACTACAATCTTCTTTGTGTGCGTGTCCACATGATTTTTTTGTTAAAAAACCCAAAATAGAGTTTTTTTTTCTAAAATTTAAATAGGAAAATCTATTAATATATTATGGTTTTTTATTATTGAGTCTAATACAAAAAATGCACGAAAAATAATTAACATACATAAAGTTGTGTAGGCTCACACTACCTTACAACATCAAAAATGTTGATACATTAAATTGCAAATTTTTAATGTGCAACATTTTTTTGTTTATAGTTATAGGTGAATAATTAAAAAATAAAACAATTTTCTCAAAAAAAAAAAATTCAAAATCCTATTTGCGTAATGCGAGTTTTTAGCCAATAATCTGATATACAGTTTTCTTAAAAGCAGTCGTGCGTACCAGATGAACTTGAAGTGGCAATAGAACGTCCAATTTATAAAGCTGGCGCAAAAACAGACATCCTGAATTATAGGCCAATTTCTATTCTTCCTATAGTTGACGAAATACTGGAGCAAATAATGCCGCTACAATTTCAAAATTATATCGACAAATACAATATTATAAACAACTATTAGTACGGTTTTACAAAAAACAAAAACACATCTAAGCTTCTCGCAGAATTCACAAATCTCATTAACACAAATCTCAACAAAACTACCATAATTTTGTAGTCTTCATTGATTTTAAAAAAGCTTTTCATACATTAAGGTTCGAAAAACTCTTTAAAATATTAGAAAAAATAGGAATACGAGGATACAATCTGGATTGGTTTAAAAACTACCTATGATAATGAAGGAAGTAGTATACGCCCTTCATTATTTAAGCATATACACCAATTTCAATGTCTTGAAGCAAGTTTACTTTTCATTAGTGGAACCAATACGAAGGTATGGAATACTGGCGTGGGGCAATACCACAAGCTACTTGCAGGAACTACAAAAAATACAAAATTATGCCGTAAAAATTTTAATAAATAATAATAAATTATGATTATGATTATGATTATGATTATGATTATGATTATGATTATGATTATGATTATGATTATGATTATGATTATGATTATGATTATGATTATGATTATGATTATGATTATGGGTATGATTATGATTATGATTATGATTATGATTATGATTATGATTATGATTATGATTATGATTATGATTATGATTATGATTATGATTATGATTATGATTATGATTATGATTATGATTATGATTATGATTATGATTATGATTATGATTATGATTATGATTATGATTATGATTATGATTATGATTATGATTATGATTATGATTATGATTATGATTATGATTATGATTATGATTATGATTATGATTATGATTATGATTATGATTATGATTATGATTATGATTATGATTATGATTATGATTATGATTATGATTATGATTATGATTATGATTATGATTATGATTATGATTATGATTATGATTATGATTATGATTATGATTATGATTATGATTATGATTATGATTATGATTATGATTATGATTATGATTATGATGATTATGATTATGCAAAAAAACAACACCAACCTCATTCTTAATCATTTTGTAATAATAATAAATCACGATCTTCGGGGGTTATTGAGAAAATTCACCCTCGCCGGGACGAAAAAAAGCTAGTTATATAATTATTTACTTATTTATTAATTCCAAGTTACTAGTGGCTGATTTATTTTGTATTATATTAAATTTGTACATATTATTAAAACCTTCTTTAAAAGAACATTTCACTTTTTTAGGGCGACTACACGCGCACTGGAGAACGTAAGTTGACTGGAATAGTTAAAGATGGAATGAATTCAGCTAATCGGTAAGAACATTTTATTTCAATTAAGAAAGAAAATCCTTTATTCCTTTAATGGAAATGATATTTTCTCTCGGCACACGAGTCTTCATGGACATGAGCAATTTGCAATTTGCTCTTCAAAAATTTTAATCACACTGACAACTCATTCCTCAATAGCCTATCCTACGAAATGTTTCTTGTAGTGAAAATGCTTCGTCCTTGAGTATTCACCGGCATATTCAGCTGTGGGTTTGAGCGCTCTAATTGTCACAGAAAATAGTCGTCGCTTCTGAGCTTGCACAGTTTAACTCAAACAATACAAATTTTGAGATTTGGAATCATTTATATTCTCCGCCCAACTTGCGTCAAAATATCTAACTAAGGGTAACCCTGTTTTTCTGATTTTTTTTTGGATTTTAACTGAACTGAGAAAGCGTACTTACATTGTAAGCAATAACAGGATGACTAAATACGGAGAGATGCATTAAAGATGCTATAAGTTCTTGATACTCCAAGCATTTTATTGGCTCATTTTCTCCACTAAATAACTGCTCCTTCTCTACAAACGATATGCTTTCGATTTGTCTGAATAACTTACTAGGACATATTCCTCACTTTGAGGATCCAATTTTGGTCGGTTTGGTGATTTAATCAGTACAAAAACTCTGCATCCTTTGTGACGTAAATGGCTAACAATTTGAATCCTACATGTCCATATTTGTTCTGAAGTCCTACCAACATTGAGATTAGTTTGACAACGATTTCGATTATAAGCTGCTTTGTGAATTATTTCTGCCCACAACCTTGCCATTTCCACAAGTTGCCGCTCGGCAACTCCATTCTGTTGTGCCGTATATTCCGCAGTCAGTTGATGTTTGATTCAGTACTAATAAGTTCACGTGCATTGTCGCTTCTCAACATTTTAATTCTGTTGTTTGTTTCGTTTTCTGTTTGAATTTTTAAATTTTTTAATAAATCCAAATAATCACTCTTTCTGTGCAAAAAGTAAACGAAAATCTTCCTTGAACAGTCATCAATAAACGTTACAAAATATATGCCTTTTTTCAAAGATTCTTTTTAGCCTTGAGTAAAACTATACAATTTTTAACTATCAGGCCACTATCTCTTTCTATGGCAAGTTTACAACCATTATCTGTAGCTTTACTTGCCGACACGAGATTACTTCTATGATCAGGTATAAAAAATGTATCATAAAGGCAAATAGCTTTTGGTTTGGCACCAATTAGTACACTCAACTTTACTGTTCCGATTCCTTTTATATTTGCAAGTTTATTGTTTGTCACTTGAACTGTTCCAGCATACTTTTATCTATGCTAACAAAAAGATCTTCCAAACAGCACATGTGCAAGGTAGCGCCAGTATCCACATACCAATTAAAACGTTTAGAAAACCAAAAGCTTTTGTAGCCCCAAGAGGCCCCAAAACTGTGTTATCGACTCCTAGAATAAATATGGAGCTGATGGAACCCAGCGCGTAATGGATTTAGCAAGTCGCTAAAAGTTTGAGTAGCCACTTCATGATCTTAACTTTAGTACAATGTTCTCTTAAATACTTGTATTCTCAAATTATTTCCTTT
The DNA here is from genome assembly GCA_951394125.1 of Epistrophe eligans. Lineage (NCBI taxonomy): Eukaryota > Metazoa > Arthropoda > Insecta > Diptera > Syrphidae > Epistrophe > Epistrophe eligans. Next base: position 59,771,493 of record OX596028.1, read on the forward strand.
TCCACCTACCCCCACATTCGTCATTAGTTGTTCAGTCGTCTTTAGGGATGGGTCAATATTGAGCAGACACAAGAATCTTCCCAATCCTGAATTTTTGAGTATTGACTTTAGTGTAGGGTTTCCAGAACATCACTTTTATAGAAAATATGTTCTCTTTTTCGATTCCGATCTTTTTACACTCTCTTTCTTTATAAAATTCTTTTTTTTGTTCTTTTTAGTCTCTTTTTGTATTTTCCTCCATAGTTTTTCCACAAATTAACATTTAACTTTAAAATTAATTGTATTTCATATAAAATTACATTTTCAAGAATGTTGTAACTTTTACGAAAAATGTTTTAAATATGTTGCAAACAAAAAATTAAAGGTAATCACCACCCTGTATAGAAATATAAAAGAATTATATGGAAATTCATCAGCCACCAGCTGATTTACACTCGTCAAATGAATAGCGGAAGTAAGCAAAATTCGTCAAGTGAGATACCTAATTAGATAAGGCCGTGTGATTCAATCATTCTTTCTTATCCAAGATTTGCCATAAGTTGGGAATACTATTCTAAGTCCAAAAAGATCTACATATACAAATAAAACTATACAAACTTATATAATTGTAAATTAGAAGGTTGGATTCTATCCTAAGGTAAACCATACAAAATATTTGGTTCTTCTCAAGTGAAATTATTTAAGATTATTTTATTAGGTATTATTACGCAAAATCTCATATGAGAAAATCCGAGGAAGTGGAATTTTCTTTATAAACACGTGCATGGTGCTAGTCCGCGTACTCATTCGGCAAATAAAAGTGTTCTTTCGAACCCAAAAACCACCTTAGTGGAACATTGCCCAAAAATATTCCAGGAACCTATAGTGAGTTTTATATGGGGTTTACACGGAATTATCTGACTGGTTTTTATATCAAATATTAAAAATAAGAAATCTATAGGCATGTTAAAAGTAACGAACGTCCGATAGCAGTGCAAGATCACATGACTCCGACGAGCTAGTAACGTGCGTTATGTTATGTTTTCACTGGATCAGCTTGGAAAAAACAATAGTTTGGGAAAATATAAAAAAAATTTGCAAATATTTGACTTCGAAAAATGTTGCACAAGATGATGTCCACATCACATAAAAATGAAGACTTTCGGAAAGAAGCGTCTGTTAAAAAGAGTTATTTTTGTTTATGCTTTTGAATACTTTACAATAATAGAAATTGTTTCAAAAAGTCAATATTTAAAAGCAAATTTTAAGGCCTAAATCTTTTCTTAATTACACCTAAAAACTGAGAAATATGTACTTAAACAAATTTTAAAATTAAAACTTTTTGTATTTTTTAATTTAGAAATTGGTTTTATGCGCAATCAAGTGGTCGCTGCTTTGTTCCACTCCATTATCATTCTGGTGTTTTTGCATTTTCTCTTCCTCCTTTTTCTATTTGCTTTTTTTTCTGTCCACTCAATTCCTCTCTGTGCCATTGAACTGTTCACTGTTTTAACTGACGTGCGATATATATGTACATACATGTAAGAACTATAATAGGGTCAGGGCAATTAATGGATTCGTCAAAAAATGTGAGACGGAGAACATGAAAAAGTGGGTGCTGTTGTGTGTGTGTCTATCAATCGACACAAATGAGATACAAAGACATTCGTTACGGTGATAAAGAAAAGAAAAAAAGGGGGTGTAAAGATTCTGTTCGTCTGTCGAACATGAACCTACCTAACAAACAAATTATTTTTTTAAAAAAGGGGATTGATTTTTCTCATAACGTAGGCATATATACTTTTTTTTAATAATACAATATACCTACATAAATTAAGGGTATTTTGCGAAGCAACGGGAGCCCGGGTCTGCTAGTATTTTTATATATATAAAATTATTGAATTAATTTTTTTCTGTATTCGGAGGAAAAATGTGTGCACGCAGTGTATTTTTTCGGTAATGAGTTCACAGTGACGAAAGAAAGGAACACTTTAAAAGAGGGAACTGTCATGTCAATTTTAATAATAGCTTACAATTTGAAGGATTTAAACTTTCAAAAATTTAACAATATATTTTTAAATGAAAACAAATACCTAACACAAATGAGAACTTCTTAAAACTTAGAAACTTCAGATCAAGAAGAGGAATAATAACCCTTAACTGCTGTGGTGAAATTAAGTAAAGGGTGGGGCACCTAATGGTTTCTTTTTAAACCATAAGTTATTTTGACACTGACAGCTGTTTCCCGCTCGAAATCTTGACAGAAAGTAAATATCATAACTCCGCGGAACGAAATGAGTCGCTTTACTCTTGAGCGTTGGGGAATATTGAAAACTGCTGTGTATCCCAAACAGTGCGATTGTGGGCGAAAAATCATCCTTTCTGACGAGGCGCATTTTCATCTCGGCGGCTACGTTAAAACACTAAATTGCCGCATCTGGGGCCCGGAAAACCCGCACATTATTGTCGAGAAGCCAATACATCCGCAGAGAGTGACAGTTCAGTGCGGATTGTGCGGATTGTGGTGGCATCATTGGACCATTTTTCTTAGAAATTGCTGGTAACAACTATTCGCCCAACGGTGGGCGTTACAGAGACATGTTAACTGACTTTTTTTTTTTTTACTGAAATTGAAGATATGCATTTGGACGAACCCAAAAACAAATTGGTTACGCAGTGCCGTCTCAAAATACGCTTCAGACTTGCACTTCGCTGACAATCTTATCAGCGCAATTATAAATTCGTCCACCATCTCGCAATCTTTTTGTTCCCGCAGATGAAATCTATAATTTTCCATTATTTTATTCGGCTTCGGGTCGTAAAATGCTGTCAAAGTTGACACAATCTCTTCATACGTCTTCTCCGATGGTTTTGCCGTTGAAAGTTTATCGCACAATGTGTTGTAAGCCTCACTCCCCATATAGTGTAAAATGAGATGGACCTTTTTATCTGCAGCATTTTCGAATAGGGATATATATATAGCCGTCTCGAATCTATCAACCCATCGCGTCCATTTGATGTTTTGGGGCTCACATATGTTCTCGTGTGTAGTTGCTCCTCAAAGTCAAATAAAAGAAATTACTTACATTCTTCGAGTATTAAAATTTGTATATTATGTATTTAGTTAAATGTAGCTGCGACTGACTTGTTTGAGTAAAGTCGAAAAAAGAAAAAGAAATATCATCTATGTACATATTTAAATTTATATATACCTACATATAAGACTGAGTGAGCTGTCAAGTTACTTCAATATAAATTCAATATGCAACAAAACAAAAGTCTTAAGTCTTCAGTAGTATATAGAACCTATTTGTTTTATTGAAAAAAAAAAACCTTCCTATATGAGTCCAAGTGAGATCGCTGGGATGAGATGCCAATTTTTGTAAATTTTTTGAACCAATGAATTCAAATCTGGATTTTAGTTTTTCAAACAGGATTAACCGACTGAATAACATGCGCTGTAACAATATATGCGAAAAATTAAGCAAGAACACCTTTTTGATATAGGTAAATGTCAGTGTAATTTGAATAATTAGTACGTTTCTTAAGATATAAAGTATATGTAATCTATGCTTATACCTGCGATAAAATTTCTGAGATAATAATAATGCTAAGCTAGATTTTAATTTCCAAAATCGCAATTTAGCATTTTAAATATTTATTTAATATATGTATTTTATTTTATTTAAATTAAGTTTTAGTTTTTTTTTGGTAAATTTTTATTGTAATTTCAGTTATTATCTTGCACGATTCAAAGATGCATACAGACAAGCCACAATTGACTTAATGCTCGGAAACCAAGTATCGGCAGAATCTTTAAACGCCTTAGGGGGCCAGCAGGCCCCAGACGACACCGATGCTTTGGAAGGTGCAGAACACGCAAAGTTGCTTGTGGAAGACTGTCGTAGGTTGCTTTTAGGTGCTGCTCAGTATCCAATAGGATCATGGGGTTTGATCGATGCTGATCCAAGGTAAATATTTTAAGTTGAAAATGATTTGAACTTATTTTAGATTTTAGACTTGTTTTCGCGATTTGGAGACATTGTATACATACATATAAATACATACCGCGATTGTTTAAGCCTTGTCAACTTTTTGATTGCGTAGAAATTAAATGATACAAAACAATATTGCACCTATTATGTATAAAGTAACAACCGACAATAAATTTTGGGTATGGATGTACATATAAGATTAAAATATCAGTACGAAGATATATGTATATGTAACGTAGCTTCGTGATATCAAATACAAAGGTCTTGGAGTTTTTTTTCTCAGGTACTCAGGTGGGTTTGAAAGATTAAAAATAATATCAGGGATATAACTTTTCTAATTCATTTATTAAAAATTGGAATTGATGCTCATCATTTTCATGGAGTTTAAATACTTTTATATTGACTTCCTCCCTACCCGTTTAACCACTTGGAGATTCTTATGAGGCATGCGAGACTATTAATAACTATGTTAACCAGATCACAAGGATCATTTGTTTGAATGTACAACAAGTCGAGTTGATAAAGTGTCCAATTATAAAACACCCAATAGGAAGCCGATGTGCAGTCTGTTTAAAGGAACCAAACACATATGTTAGTTTCCTTTTGTCATTTGGGATCTTTATCCGGGATTGTGGATTTTTGTGGTAAAAGCAAAAAAAAAAATGGATTTGATTCTTTTTTGTAATTATGGGTGTGACATGTTAAGTTTGTGAATTATTTCCCTGATGATACCAGTGTTATATTTAAATTATAGTTCTTTTTAATAAAAATGTTTGTGTTGTAACAATTTTATTTTGTCTAGCATTGGCCAGAGAGTTTTGTCGTCAAACAAGTGTTTATGTTGTTCCTTTTAAGGTTTGTTCTTTCTTAATTATCGTGCAGTTTACATGGAGCTTTATATATACCCTATATTTTTTAAGAAAAATTGAAAATAAAATGTATAGAATATACTGTACCTACTATAAATATAAATCACATCTACAATTATACAACATATAAGTTAACGAGACCACCTAATGAAGTTGGCTTTTTATACCGATAAAGGCAACGTTACTGTAGCAATATTAAAGATAGATTACATAAATGAAATGAAGATAGAAACACTTATAATTACTATTATGAGAAATGACCCAACTAATACGCTTCAAAGTCGAATAACGTTTTTGTTAAAGACTTATTCCAACATGTACTTATAGATGTTCATGAGAAAAAGTGAATGACAAAATATACTGCTTATAGTCCTAAGATTTATGGATTACCGAAAATACATAAGCCAAATTTTCCACTTAGACCAATTTGTTCTTCTTTAAAGTCCCATTATACATACATTATCTTTCAATTCTTTTCCAATTAATATAATCGAAACAGGTATTTTTACCCCTTAATACAAACAATTTTACTACCAAATGTAACACAGTTCTTTTATTGAAGTTGGTTATATATTCCTACTCTTTCAAATCGTATATTACTAATACTTTAAGACATCATTATTTTCAAATATTAAAAGTAAAATAATAAAAGAAGAATAATCTAACATTGTATACAAAATAAAATGTTTAGGTGATGGAATATTAGGTCCTTTTGTTTATGTAGGAACATCAATGCAGAAACTAAATAACCGTATATCAGGTCATAAATCTGACATAAATAATAGAAACTCACAAAAAACGGCCTTAAGCTGAACACATACTGGAGCTGCGAGGAGAGCAGCGATGCGAGAGGTGAGCAGAGCAACGAGAACAAACAAATGTTTTCTAGCATCGAGTTAGCAGCGCTGCTATAAACGAGCAGAGCGAAGCGTTCAAAAAAATTTGTTTTCTTCACTCTTATCGAAGTGAAGTCTCATGACACAAATTAATATACACTGCAGGCCAAAAGTTTGAGTCCACTCTCATTTTTCGAAGAAAACCAAATTCTAGCACCGAAAAAAAACTTTCTAGTAAAAAATGAGTATGTAGAATTTATGAGGAACATAAATGAAGGGAAAATAAGGAGAAAAATATTTTCATTTTGTTGTTTACAAATAGGAATTTATTTAAAAAAAGAAAAAATGACTTAAACCGATTTTTCGTCGAAAAAGCCTCCTTTACATTCGATTACTTTTTTTACAATTCTTGGCAATCTAGCTATAAGTTTTTGAATTTTTTCATGTGGTATATTGTTCCAGCAATCCTGTAATGTATTCCACAACGCTCCTCCCACAATAACTTTATAGGGTTTATATCCGGTGATTGCGGCGGCCATGTCATGACTTTTAAAATTTCTTCATCTTCTCTCTGTTTAAGGTACTCCTGGCAAAGTCTGGACGTGTGTTTAGGGTCGTTGTCCTGTTGGAATACGAATCCTTCACCAATCAATCTTAGTCCAGAGATCAAAGCGTTTTCTTCCTGTATCTTCTTATACGCCTCCTTGTTCATTTTTCCAATAACTCGAGTCAAATCTCCCACTCCACTTGAAGAGAAACATCCCCAGACCATCACAGAACCACCTCCATGCTTGACGGTAGGAACCATACAGTCGGGTAGCATCTTTTGTTCCGCGCTGCGTCGAACGAAAACCCTCCGTTTTGTGCCAAATACTTCGAACTTGGATTCATCGCTCCATAAAACTCTGTTAAAAACTTCTTCCGTCCAGTCACTATGCTTTTTGGCCCACTCTAATCGTTTCAGCTTGTTTTGTGGTCGAAGAAGGGGTTTTCAAACAGCAACTCGTCCAAATAGTCCAGCATCTCTTAACCTCCGTTTGACCGTTGTCAAGGACAGTGGCTTATTCCGTGTTGTATTAATTTCGGCACGTATTTCCGGTGCTGTTTTTCGCCTATTTCGTTTGCTTGTTGTTACTATAAGCAGATCCTCGTGTTTAGTTGTAGATCTAGCTCATCCTGAACGTGGTTTATCCTCAAGAAGTCCGCAGCCCTTCGATATCTTCAACTGCGAAGCAACTTCCCGCTGCGATTTGCCTTCTTTAATTAGAGTGATGACTGCAGAACGTTTTTCAATCGTGGTTTCCGCAACTTTTCCCATTTTAAACCATTTATTTACTCAAAAGATAGAGAATCTCAAATAAATGCTTATGACTTAAAATAGTGGGTTTTATATAAAAAACTTGCAATCCAGGTCTAAAATTTTTCGGTTTTGAAAACCTTTTTTATGTTCGGCCTCATAAAAAAGTGCTGAATCAACAACCAAAAGTCATAAAAATTTATAATTGTGAAAAACCCAAATACGTCTCCATAATCCATATAATCGGTTTTTCCACATTTATAAAAAAAAAGCCCTTTTTTAAAAAAATCTGGATTAAAAATCAAATATTTATTACTTAAACATGTTGCGTATTGTTCAGGTAAAAAATTTAGGTAAAAAACCCAATCTTTAATTCAAAAAATCAACCCCCACGCATGAATGAAGTCAGTTGACTACGTTGGATTCAAACTTTTGGCCTGCAGTGTACATAGAAATTAAAGGGATATTTTAACGTAAATTAATTTAAATAATTATAAAAAATGATTTAAATTAAAAAAATTAATGAGTTTGGGTTAAAATATGCATAGCTTTCAAGAGCTTATATTTTATTAACTTCCCCTTGGAAGTTATTATAATTGGTCTGATTTGTCGATTCGAAAATTTTAACATAGCTCTACGTTTCGAGGTCCCAGCAATCCGAATCCGAATCGTTTTTAGAGAGATGTCTGTATGTGTGTGTGTGTACGTACGTTCGTACGTTCGTGATACATTCTATCGTTCACTGTATCTCGAGAACGAATAGAGATAATGGCGCAAAATTTTAAACGATTTAGTATTATGTTAAAACCTAAAATTTTTTAGATTCTTAGAATGATACTACGTTAAGAAGACTTCGCTAATTTTAAACGAATTTATCATGGTATTATCTCTTAACATCGTAGTAAAGTTAAAATCACCAGATAGCTGTTTTGTCATTTTAACATGGTACTAAATCTGTAAATTTCAGTATGGAGAAGCAAAATATTTGGCATCGATTCAGATACTGAACTAACTACATGAAAGCGCCAACCACCATCAGATGGGTATCTACCACTTTCGAGGTTTTGTAACCCGAGACAAAATATGCGAAATTATTCCAGTCACTGCCAATAAAATAAAGATATTTAACAAGCTGCCATTCCCATCCCAGCCATCGCGATCGGTTGTATCATATTCGATATAAAAGCTTGCATCCAAAAGTGCGTAGTGCCAAAACCAAAGCAATGAAATTAACTATTCTAACGTTTGTTTCTTGAAAGCTCGCCACTATGCTGTTTCCGAAGCATGATAGCACTCCGTACCAAGAGAATAAAATTTGCCGCGTTATTGCCGATATATGGCCACAAATGTTGGAAAATGTCATCGAAAATTGGACCTCCAGATTAGACTACGTCCGAGCCAGCCGTGGCGGTCATATGCCAGAAATCATATTTAAATTATAATGCCCGAAGATTATCTTTCGAATAAAGTAAATTTCATGTCAATTTAAAAAAATCATCTTTGTTTTATTCCATTTCAAAGTTCTATACCTCTAAAAAAAACACCCTTTATTTTTAATTATTCACTAGTGGTATATAGAATTTGTATTATTAAAAAAAACTTCAAAAATTATTTTATGATATTCATAAAATGTATACATAAAATATATGCACGAATGTATCTCAAAAATTTTATATAGGCACATAAAGCTTTTAATAATAATAATTAATAATATTTAAAATTTAGTTCGGGAGATATCAATGAGACCGAAGTAGATGTCATTTTGTTACTCACTGACAACTGTTACATTGTGGCCGATTACGACTCCCATTTGGATAAAATTGTACGATACGAAAAGGTTCTTCTCCAGGATATGAAAATGATCGAACTAGGCATGTATCAACAGACGAAAATCTTCCAAGGCACAGCTCCAGCTCTGCTTTGTATACGATTAAATTATATGGTAAATGGTACAGATGGATATTTTCACATGTTTCGGTCAGCAAATATTCGCTTCTTTAACAATGTTGCAGTAGTAATTAAGACGCAGGAGGAAGTATCTGGTAAGACTTAATTCGCTTTTTACTTAAAACTTTATCTAGTAATTGTTTATTGCAGAGTCTCTTATGGCTATTGTTCAGCTTTTTAAAATAACGTTGGATAATATTGGAAAAAGTGATGTTCGTTTTGTCACAGGAGGGATGTTGCAAAGGAGAAAAAGTAAAATTCCGTTGTTGGATGTTCCTAAGGTAGTTATAAAATAAACAAAAAAAATAAGCACAAATTAGCACCAAGGCTAGTAATATTTCAAATATGTATGTTCTCAAAAAATACCTAGATAAATTCCAGAAGCTCGAATCAAAGCTAAACTTAAATAATCACTGACAAAAATTTGTCGTTCTATTAATTATACGGGAATAACCCAAAAATAAGAAAGACAATTTTCTCAAAACACATTAAAACCCTGTTATTGTCCATTGAAACCCTCGCGTTGTAAAAATATTCTTTATTGTGTAATATTTAAGAGAGGAAAACTACGAAGAGATCTCGTCACGCTGTGAATCAATCCTGACTGTTTAACTCTTTAATTTATTGTTGGTTCTATTTTTATAATTTTAAAAGATTTTGTAAGCCTTAAAAAACTAAGTACACAATTATTTGTAGCTTTTTTTGTAGTAAATTAGTTGTGGAATGAAACAATTTGTAGCTCTATTATTTTTAGTACAAATGGTATGTAGTGCTTACTTGATATCAAGTAAGCATTGCAGAAAGTTTTTTAAAAAAAAGCTAGGTAGGTAATGCTAACTTGAATTGTGAGTTCAGGCATTGAAAAGGGATATTCAAAAAACTAAGTACGCAATTATTTTTTACTTTTTTTGTTGGAAGTAAGTTGCAAAAATAAAAGAATTCTAAAATTTGTTTTGACCAAGTTTTTTAAAACAAGCTAGGTAGATAATGCTAACTTGACATTGTGAGTTCAAGCATTCGAAAGGGATATTCAAAAAAACTAAGTTCGTCATTATTTTTTTACTTTTTTGTTGTAAATTAGTTGTGGAGAGAAAAAAATTCTAAAAAATTTGCTGACCAAGTTTTTAAAAACAAGCTAGTTAGGTAATAGGGTTGATTTATTGGAAAAGCTATCCGTTGTATAGTACAAATTACATGCATTACAAATACACACAAATACATTACGGCCGATAAAAGCTAAAGTAGAATCTTACTGTGGATAGGCTTTTTTTAAATTATTCTGACAGGTGTTCAATAGAACCAAATGTGAAATATAAAAACCACGGTACTGCCGATGCTTTTTTTTGGGAATTTCTTACTGTACTATATATAGATTCCCAAAAAAAACATTATGAGTTCAGGCATTAAAAAGGGATATTCAAAAAAACTAAGTACGCAATTATTTTTTACTTTTTTGCTGTAAACTATTTAGTTGTGGAGGGAAAAAAATTCTAAAAATATTTTGACAAAGTTTTTAAAAGAACGAAAATTTAAGCACTTGATACTGTGGCTACGATCACAGTTTGTGTGTTTTTCATTTACTCCAATTCTATCAGTTCCGATAACTTTTAAAGTTTACATCCTAGATTTATACACGCCTAGATTCTAAATCGAATTATCTAAGAAGTGCCGTTTACTAAATTGAATTTTAAGCAGATGTTCAAAATCTGACTTTTTGTTTGAACATATGCAAATTAAGGCGTCAGTTATAGCGATCAGGAAAACGAAACAGGAAAAACTTTCAAATAGATTATTTACTAGGTTTTCATTCGATTTGAAACGCAAATATTGTACTAGTCGATGACAAATAACTCAATGAATTTTTTATACAAATAAAATTTTCAACTCAACAATTATTTTATTGTTAAAAATGCATTAATGTGTTTTCCTGATGTAAATTCATTTTTCGTGCCAGGAGGAGGAGGTTGAGTGCTTGTAAAGAAAATAAAATACTAATAGCAAAATAAACAAATAACAAAGCAAATTTGACGAATATAAAATCAATTTCTCAAATTTTATTAACGTAGGTACCTCCTTTTTCACGTGAGAACGCTTTGGAATTTTCCCTTTTGGTATGGACTGTCCCTCGGTATGGAGTGTACGTGGGTATTGATTGTCTTGGTATTGAGTGTACTGGTTTGGAATTTCCCGGTATGGATTGTTTTGGTATGGACTGCGATGACACGAGGTATTGGGACTATAGTGTGAAACAAGTGTTAAAAGACTACTAAAGAAAAAAACTATCTTTATAGGATAAGGATAGTTTTCAAGGATCATTTTCGTCGGTAAAATTCGTAAAGTCCACTTTTGGCCGAAGATAGATTTTCTTGTCATATTCTGCTCAAATCACTGCTTTAATCACCTATATCCACTGTTACTTAATTATTGCAGAATCTTACAGAGAAAACCAGTTTTTATATGGAGCCTTATGTAACATTTTGTTGTTTTTTTTTACTCCTGTAAAATTTATTAAAGTGGACATTGCAGTTCTACGCATTTTGCCGACGTTTTGCCTAAAGAGACAGGTGAAGTATTTTCAATGAATTTACTTTTCACATACTTTCATTTAACTGGAGTATTAATTTCGTAGGTTAAGGGTCGGAAAGAATAGATTCACTTTTCGCTATCACTGACCATTACAACATAACGTAATGTGCACCAATTTGGTTCTCTTGAATCCTCTCTGTGCAACCGACGGTTGGCCAAGTAATATGAGTGAGTTTCTTTTAAAGTTAGAGCTTAAATGGAGTAGTGCTTCTTGAGTGGATTTTGATTCAAAATCGAGAACGAAATTTTCTTCTAAGAATCGATGGTTGATGGTTTTTTTGCAAAGGAAATCCTTTCAGAAGAGTTCTTTTTGATTCCGGAGGCATCAGAACGTCCAATGGACGTCTACATAAATAGACTTTTATTAATTGTAAAAAGAAACGTCAAAAGGTACAAATTTAAAATGAAGTAATTAATCTATGGGTCTATTTTCCTCCGTTAGGGCGGGAGAGCTAATATTAAAAAAAAAGAGCGCAACACTTGCTTTATTATATTATAAAGAACAGAAGCATTCCGTTTAACCAGTAATGGCGATTTTCTAATAAAATACCTAAAATGGAAAAAAATATGAAAAAAACAGCAAAAGATCGAATCGTTCATCAGAATAGGGTTGTATAATGTATATGTACTTTACCATAGACACTCGTCCAGTAGTAAAAAATGCTTGTATTTTGTTTTTAGGGCATGCAACGCAATCTCTCCGAGTCGCAGCTAGTTCAAATGAGTTCCAAAGCATTAAGCAATGTAGCCGGCCAATTTTCAAAACTAGGTCAAAGTTTTAATTCCAGTAAGGGCAAGTCAGCTCAGCAAAATAATAATCCAACTCAACTTAGTACGCAAGCAATACAACAAAGTCAGCCCATAGAATCATGTGTAGAAGATGAAAAAGCAGTATTTTTTTTAGGACCGTGCAAGAAATCAAAGGATTCTACAACGAGTTCTGATTCTGAAGACAACGATAATAGTATTTATGAACACTATTCCGGAAGTAGTGAAATAGAAATACCATACATTGGAACAGAAGTTTCTTGTAAAAAGGTTGGTTTCAAAGAAAGCGATTTTCTACCTAGCGTCGGCATAGTCATGTGCCCAAGTGTCGATCAAGCAATAACACCTAATGTCAATCAATTACAAGTTAAGGACAACATTGCAAAAATGTCAGAGGACGTTGTGACAATTTCAATTACATCGGTTACTGACCACGTTACCCTACCAGCTGGTTTTTTAGAAAATGCTGTAGCAGTGCGAAATCAGACTCCAGAGATACGTATTCAAGGGACTAATAACGATCGGAATATTGAAGGAGCTATTACTTCTGAAGAACAACCAAGGTAAGTGTTTTATTATTGACTAGTATTTAATTATATTGATACCTTTGTTTTTTATTTTATCTAAAAAAACTAAGCAAACAATAAATTTGTATTTTCATATTTCAGTCAGTGGAGGTTTTTGCCTTACAAAAGGTGGTGTGTTCGCAATTTTTACATATACTACGTTGTTTAAGTATTAGCCCTAATCAAAAACCATTTTCAGTCGGAGGCGGAATTATTTTATGGGAAAATTCTCAGATCAATTTAATAAAAGTGTTATAATTCTCATACTGAATTTCTGGAACCGAAATCCCAACTTTGTTTAATTGTTTAAGCACAAAACATTTTGGAGTAATGAAAAATAATAACAAATTCAAAATATTTTAGTTTTTATCAACATTCCGTCTTAATTTTCCATTTATTTATCGCTTTCGTATGTGCTCACCACAGAAAAATTTCAATTTGGTTGTCAAACGAACAGCTGTTTTGGGTGGCTGAGCAAGATTATTAAGAAATTAATCTAAAAAATTGGTCGCGTTCGGGGATCAATCCAAAGCTATTCCGATAGGTTTGTGTTGTTGTAATCCCTTGTGACAAAACAACAAGAACCATTTTGGGACATTTGAATAGCCCAAGGATTTTCGTCTCACAAATCTCTGAAAAAAATCTCAGCGCTCAGTTGAGATTTTTTATCCCACTTAAAAAATCTTTAAGCCCTTCAGACAGTTTTTTTTTACACTCCTTGCACACAGAAATTTTGAATAGCAGAGATTTTCAAGTTATTTACGGTTGCAAGTTTTTTAAGTTAACAAACACGAATTTCAGAGAATTTGTGACAGTTTGTTAAGATTTGTGCAATTTTGCAAAGAAAGGGCTTGCATATTTAAAGATAAAAGCGCAAAATTTTAAATTTTAAAGCATTTTTACTATGACAAAATGCCTTTAACATCGTACTAAATCGTTTAAAATTTTGCGCTAAAGCCTTTAAAAACTAAAAATCCAAAGAATTTAATTCTTTTTTTTAATCATTTGCTTTAGAATGTTGGTAAATACATCTGTTGAAAAATATTCTGACCCTTGACTACCAGTCTAACAACGAACTTAGAAAAAAATCTCCAAGCTTTTTAATATTTAAAAAACTCTATTAGCCCCCTTTTTCAAAAATCAAAAATCCAAATGTTGCTCCAGGTCAAAAACTGTTTTATCTTAAGTGTACCATAATTTCATATAAAAATATAAATATTTAAAGGTTTAACTTAACAAAAACGAATATGGCAATTTTTTCGCTCCCCAGTGCTCCCCATTCAAAATTTTTAAAATTAAATACAAGACTTAGATTTCCTTAGCATTTATCTAAACGACATTTAAATCCTGTTTCTTTAAAATAAATTTTTAATACTTACACATATTTTCAAAAAACACTCTCCCTACCCCTCCATTTCAAAAAATCCTGGAAAAAATGAATTTCAAATAGGTATTTTTTAAAGATTTCATCAAAAAATATCCACAGTAAAAGATTTTGCAACTGAAAAGGGTTTTTGTGTCTTAAACCCCCATTTTGAATATTAAAAAAAATTGTAACAATGCGGAACAAATTGGGAATAACCTGGAACAAGTTCCAAAAAAGGTGGGGCTAACTTCACACTCCACTGGTATGTTGTATAAGACTGATGAGTAGAAAGTCCCAGGATCGAATCTCAAAAAAACCAACTTTTTGCACATAACTGGTGAGGCCTTAGCTAATAACAATAGTAACCATTGCTGGCCTTGTTAGCATGTATGAAAACCTTTGTAGGGTAAAAACCTACCTATTTTTATCTTTGATAATGCTTAAAGCAATATTTTAGCCCTATGAACTACTACGGCATAACTTTCCGTTGTTAATTTGTTATATTATTTTGCCAAAACCATCCTAAAAAATACAATGAAAATTAATTATTAATGTTTAACTTACCTTTTCGATAACAAATGGAACAGATCAGAATCGAGAGACTTTTTTCTACCACTAGACCCAACATCACAAACAGATGGTACTTTGAGACAACTAAAAACGTTAACCAGTCCTCTATCGAAATTAGCTAAAGGAGTGCAGAGCCTAGGAATTAATTTAGATTCACGTATAATTTCCATGGTAACAATTATTCTAGTTTAATTCAATTTTAAATATTTGAGTTAAGATGTTTTTATTAAAAATTTCTTTTCTTTAGAGCGGAGCTTCTTCACCATCTCAAGCTAATAACTCACCTCCTGAATTGCAACGATCTATGGCATATAGAGAACATTTGGAGAAGATGTGGACCGAAAATAAATGTCAAACAAAGCTTATTGCTCTGTGAATGGAAACCTGACATTCATAATTATTACGAGCCCAAACGCAAAATAGTTGGCCTAATACGAAAATATTTAAAATAATAATGTCCCATAAGAATTAATAAAAAAATGATATTTTGTCCTTGATGTGGTTCACAAATATGTGGTCTTTAGAATTAAAATAATAATTTCAAAAAAAAAAATTGTATTACTTATCTTTTTTTTGTATTGCAAAATGGCCCGGTAGTTTTTAATCGCAGAATAGTTGGCCTAAGCTTGGTTATGTAACTTTCTCTTGACATCTACCGTATTTAATTATGTTGTTAAAGCAAGGGTGTCTTAAGTGAAGCAATTTCAATCACAGTCAAAATTTTCCATGGAGCGCGAGCGTGGCAAATGCTTAGCTAATTTCAAGGCCTTCAGTTCGAAATATAATTAATTTATTCAAAAAGGCTGGAAAAGTCAACCCATTGAAAAAAACTGGGAGACCATTAATCGCTTCAGTTCGTGACAAAAGAACAAATTCTAAAAAAAAAACGTGTCAAGCTAAAACCGTAAATATCACTTTAGAGTGGAAAAACGCCATCAAAAACAAGTTTCTAGAGACACCTGTATTAGAGAAATGAAGAAAATGATTGCATGTAGTTGACCCACCAACTATTGAGTTGAGCAAAACTAGTTAATCCAATCGTTTGTTGGTACATCGTTTGTACAACTTTTAGAATAATTTGTACACCCACGATTTTTTTTTTATAGAGACACCCCACCTTTACGAAACTGGCCCACCAACTTTTTTAAATTTTGTAAAAATTTTTAACACAATGCCATCGTTTGTAAATTTTTTATAACAATTTTTCATGAAATTAGTTTTGAATTTTTTTAAAATTCTATTTTTAGTTAAATTCTCAAAATATACGGAGTTTGGCCCACCAACTTTAACGCTCGAAAAATCTGTGAAAAATATTAAAATACAGGTGGATAGGTTATGGTTTGTGCAAGTTATTTTTTTTTTCGTGTTTGAATGTCCCAATTTTTTTAACATAAATTGTTTTTTTTTTTTTTTAATTTTGTAAAAATTAAAAAAAAAGATGCAATACATTAGTTGTAACGATTTTACATGGAATATTTTTTTTAAATTATGTTATGTTATTTCTATTTTTAATTTATTTTTAAAATGTTTGGGACAAAAAAACGGTATTTAACCCACTCGATATGTCAAAAATACAGTTTGACAGATAATCGTTTGTACACGTCCCAATTTTGTTTTATGTAAATAAATTAAAAACAAAATTGTTTTCAAATTTTGGAAAATATGCAACAGAAACAAATCTTACAATAATTCTATAACACTATAATATGACATACATACTTAATTAAATCACTTGGTCATTACGCTCTGGTTGACTGGTTTATAAAAGTTTAAGTTGGAACTTAGATGTTGTAATCGATGCGAACAACGAGGTCGTTTTTCAAATTCTTTTTGTATTTAAAGATAATAGTTCAGAAATGCATTAGAAAAGAACTGCAGTTTACTGCTCTGTTTTAACTGCATAGAAATTTTAAATTTTTTCACCAACACAAACTAAATCCAATAGTTAGACTGATCTTCGTAACAAGAAGTGCCTTTTTGAATATTAAATTTTTGTTCCGAATCAATCTTTTATTCAATAAAATGTACCTTTATATTTTTATTTTCTGTTTCATTAACGTAATAGTATCTAAGTTTCCTTTCGAATTATATTTTTTATAATTTTTCAATTTTATAATAATTTGTTCCGATGTGTTTGTGATTCACTGTTTTAATAAAGATCCCCTGAAGAAAACAGCAATCCCTGTCGAAACGTCGGGAAAATAAATGGAATAACCTTGTTTCATTGCACATAAAGTTACAAAAAAAGCCGAAGAGGAACCAGATTCTTCAACAATTCAATAAATTCAATTATTTAAAACACCAGAACGCGTTGTAAATAACAATACTAACCATTGCCATACTCTGACATACTTTTTTTGTATAAAATATTTTTCTTTCAACTCACAGAATCAACTTTTAAACTCTTGTTAACCTGCACCTGACAAACAAAGTTCAAGTGGTGATTTTGGGAAGCTACCACATGTAAGAATTAAAAGATTTGAGATTTTTTGTTGTTAGTTGTTGATTGCCTATTTATCTCTTAACCAAACGGTATTTCAATAACAATAACACAATTTTTCTTTCATTTTTGACCACCTAGCGTTGTACTGAATCGGCCAGTATGCGCAGTGACCTTAGTTCTAACTTATGTAGTTCTAGCTTAGTTCTAGCTGATGCCATCTTCAATGAGAGCAAAAAAAACTGTTATACTTTCTAATAAACTAACCAGTGTATCATCATTGGGAGCGTTCAATCCATTACGTCTGTCATCTGAATTTTCAGAATTCTGAATTTTAAGAGCTTCTAAATTGGTCAGCTGTCATAAAAAGTTAGATGACTTTTAGTTACGTTTTGTTACGTTCATCTGAATTTTCCGACAAGAAATTCTCATCTGAAAATTCAGATGAAAGTTAAATATTTATTTAAATGAATATTGTTTATTGTTAGGAAGTTTTTCAAAAATCTTACCAGAATTTCCCATACGATTATTGTGGAACAATCTTATATTGAAATTTGGATAGTTTTGTAATATTTTGTTGGTCATACATTTCAATAAAAACATTTGAAAAACAAAATAATTTATAGAATTCTATACAAACACTTTTAAAGTTAAGTTTTTTATGTAATTTCATCCTCATAACTACTCACGATGAATGCTTAATTTACGGATATAATAAAACTTCTATTTTATTTCGATTCACTGCAAATCCTATAGGTAAATGCAAGAATTCGACACAATGATTTTTGACTGAAATTTCAGATGTTTTTTGCGTATTCAGAATTCTGAAAATTCAGATGACAGACGTAAAGCCATAGAGTACCTATATTATCTAGAGAACCGACTCGTACCCCCCTTGCCTAAAACACCCGTAAATTTTATTTGAGCACAGTAAGAGAACACTCTCCTAAATTCCCTATCCGTGAATTCGTGTGAATTGTAGATATAGCGCATCTCTCTTCAAAATTCTCTCCCATCTTTTTAATTTTGAAAGATACACACAAAAATACGAACATTACTGAAAAAAAGAAAAGAAAGACGTGCACGCAGGCGTTGTTTCCACCATCGCGGCTCCGATGTGACTGAGGGTCGGTGGGTTGGTTTTTCTGTTTTATTTTCATCTCAGTAAAAGAGAGATCAAATTCCAGCGATGGACTTTTTTTTACAAAAAGTATGAACATGGTTTATAATGCAGTTTTAAAAAAAGTATTTCATATCTGGTGGGAGAACTGAGCACTGAGCAAAACTGAGCTAATATCCATTAAATTATCGCTAGGTTAGTGCGATTCAATTAAAAATGCATTCGGCAACTAACACATATTCAGCCTTGTGGAGGAAATCCTCTCAGTGCAGCTTGTAGGGTGAAAGAGAAAAAGCGCTGAAGTCGGTTCTCTAGATAATATAGGTACTCTATGCGTAAAGCATTGAACCCGCCCAATCACACCATTTTTGAGCAGACGTCGCCATTTTGTTTTTTGCATCCATTGCCATTCACCATTTACACGAATTCACGGATAGGAAAAAAGAGAGAAATAAGAGAGTTTTTGCTAACTCATCTCAAAAAAAGTTTGCGGGTCTTTCTGGCAAGGGGGTACCGGTCGATTCTCTAGGTATATATCTGAATCTAAAACGTCATCGTCATCGTCATGTTCTTTTTCCGAAAACACTGGTAACTCCTCCGTGTGGAAATTTTTAAAAATATAACAACCGAGGCAACCGCACGTTAAAAATCCCAGTTAGGTACAACTGGTCAAAGAGGCTTTACTCCTTCCGCTGCCCCGCTAAATTTTGGAAAAATACCAGAATGAGGAGAATTTTAGTGTTAACCAAAAACATAAAATTATATTTCTTAAGGAAATTGAATAAACTATAAAATAAAGAAAACAAAAAATATAAAAAGTAAAATAAAATTAAGAACAGAAAAAAGTAATCATTTATTAAAATGGCAAACAAAGTTTTTGAAACACTCGCAAATGTGGCTTAAAATATTCTCCCAAAACCTTCTCATTGGGACAAATTTATAATTAAAAAAAAATATGTGCAAACGTACAAAATAAAAATTAGAAACTATATGAAACATTCCAAAAAAAGAAAAGAAGTGAAATCAAACAAATAACTATACGAAACATTCCAAGGAGCAATAAAAATTCAAAAAAAAGGAGCAGTTACCTAAGATGATCAATAATCAATAATCAACTGGTGAAATTTTTAATTCTTTATAATTATTAAGTAGGAAAAAATAATTAATAAATTTGCTACATTTTTATTTTTAAAATAATTATATCGATATTATTTAAATTTAATATTTCTTTAATCCTGAATATTTCCGAATATTGAAATTTAAAAAAATTGCAAAAGACATTTTAGACCAACTTCAGGCACAAATCGTTAGCTTAACAGGATCGGTTAATGCTTCATTGAAAGCTACAAACGACCTACAAAAAGAATTTTTACAATTAAGATCACAAAATACTGTTCAGGTTGATAAACCAGACTTCTTGGTTAGACCATCAACAGAAGCCGACTTACTTTCTTAAAGTAAGATTCCTGACTCAGTGAAAGAAATCAGGTGTTTTAATGGTGACCCAACCAAATACGCTTCATGGGTAAAATCAGTTAAAAACGTATTAGAGGACTGTAACATAATTAAATCAAAACCTCTATATCTAGCGATTATAAGGTCTATACGACAAAAAATAATAGACTAAGCAGAGCAGACACTGCTTTAGTAGCATATAATATACCCGACGAAGATTGGTTAGCTATCAAGAGATGTTTATTTCTACACTATGCTGAAAAACGGGATATTCCCACGTTAGAATATCAACTTTATTCTCTTTATCAAGTTAGAAAAACCAACTTACCCTTATAATAAATAAAGTTCAGACAGAATGTCTAAGCCATGAAACCATGGCAATAACAATAGATTTAGATTTAGATTAGATTAGATTAAATTTGATTTTATTTACTTTCAATAAAAGATTCACAATTTAACAATACAATCAATGTGAGCATGGCTTTGCCGTCTGCCTGATTGACAATAAGTTATATAATCCTAAGTTTCATAAATACAGTATAAGTACAGTATAATAATCTAAAAACATTCGCCTAGTATTCTTCTTCTATAATTTAGTGCAGTTTTGCAATATTTTAGCATTTTTGATACATTTATTTTATTTAGTAATATTATAGTTTCGTTATCTGTCAGAAAATCACTGCCCAGTATGTGTCTTCTTGTTTCCCTTAGAATCGGGCACCTTCCGACAAAATGAAATACCTACATACATCCTCGCGCTCTGTCATATTACACATCTCACAAAGTAATGGAAGATCTTCACGATGCGGTACAAAGTTTATGTTCAGGAGTTCACCTCTTAGCCAAAACATATTTGAAATTTGGTCAATGGTATGGTCATCTCGGAAGTAGTTTCTTTCATTAAGGTTATGATTCAGCCTACTATGGATCCTCCGGTGTAGTGAGTTCGATGCATCTCCCAAGTACAGCTCACGAAATTTTTCATCTAAGCGAGTCATTAACAAATAAAGCGATGATTTCCAAGTACTTTGGTCGCTGATATCAACCTCCTGTGCTAGTTCGATCCACTCTTTAACCCAACCTGTCTTGCTTTGTATTGCTTGCAAAGCTGATTTCTTCGGGAGACGATTATTTGGCATGTTCAGTACCTTCAATATATAGTCGACCTGAAGTTTTAGCATCTTAATAAATAACGGCGATAAACCTGTTTCTAGCATAATCATGTAGTTCGGGGTGCACGTAGGGAGGCGAAATATTCTTTTAACATAAAACCTCAGAAGTTTCTCCACGGTCTCATATTTCCTTGCTCTCCACACTTGAGCTGCGTAAAACATAATTGATTGGGATACTGACTCGAACACTTTATATTTACTGCTGTGTGTGATGTTCCTGTTGTTGAAACAATCTCTCCATGCTACATTAATAGCAGTTTGCGCCTTCGCTAGTTTGTCCGTGAGATGTCTTTCCATGTTTAAGTTCTGGGTTAAATATACTCCTAAGTATTTATACTCTTTCACTACTTCTATTCTTTCATCATTGTAATGCCACTGCTCATTTGAGCTAGACCAATAGAAGGTCATCGAAACAGAGCCTTACATACTTTTATAAGAGCTTTAAGCGGCGATTTATCAAAACTTATTGCTCATTACCAGAGGCATATTCAATTTGCCTAGAACTTCAAAATATGAGTTACAGAGCAACCAATTTTACTATTTTACTATAAATATACATCAGCTTCAGGAAAAATATTTTCCACTTATGGAAATGAAACTTTAATTAAATTCTACATTTTACCCTCCACTAACCTCATTTTACGGAATAATAGGAGACAATACATTACGAGAATTAAAGGCAATTATAGACAGAAATAAATCCATGTTATATATCCATCCAGAAATAGAAAGACCTTTAGAAATAAGACAATCAGTAGATGTTAATTCAGTTTAAAATAGTGATTTGCTTAACTCACAACTAAGATAAGACTTAAATAATACTTTACATTAATTCTCTTATATTTTTACTAAGCCCGACGATAAAATTACTGCTGTAACAAATGTAAAAGTCGAAATCAAACCAAGTGTAGACACCCCTATCTATAAAAAATTGTATCCATACCCAGTATTAATGAGACAAAAAGTCCTAGATAAAGAAATTAATAAACTACTAAAAGATAATAGCGCAAAATTTTAAGCGATTTAGTACGATGTTAAAGCATTTTTACTATGACAAAATGGCTTTAACATCGTACTAAATCGTTTAAAATTTTGCGCTAATGTAATCAGACCCTCAGTTCCCATATAATGCCCCTATTTGGATTGTACCCAAAAAACTTAATAAATATTGCGAGAGAATATATAGAATGGTAATCGATTACAAAAAATTAAATACGGTTGCAATAACAAATACGTATCCTATACCAGATAAAGCAACAATTCCAGCAAATCTCGGTGAATCAAATTTCTTTACAACCACAGACTTAACGTCAGGATTTAATCAAATAAAGTGACATCGAAAAAACAGCGTTCTCAACACTTAACGAAATACGAATTTCTAGGATTGCCTTTCGGCCTAAAAAAATTCCCCGACAATATTTCAATGTATGATTGACGACATACGGAAAGAATACATTGGCAAGTTATGATATGTATATTATAATTATTATAATATTCAGTAAAAATATCGACGAACACCTTTCAAATATTCAATTAATTTTAACTAAACTCAGTAAAGCTAATTTAAACGTTAATTTAGAAAAAACAGAATTTATGAAAACAGAAATAGAATACTTAGAATTCATTATTTCAGGAAAAGGCATTAAAGCCGATCCGAACAAAATTCAAGCTATTCAAAAAGAAATAAATAAAATCCTTTTTGGACTAGCTTCCTATTATAGACGTTTCATAAAAGAATGCAAAAATTTAAAATGCATAAAATTTACTCACATCGAGTGAACTTGCCAGGACAAGTAAAAAGCAGACGGCAACTTGCCATGTCCATATATTCTTTTTTTATATTTATTTTGTAATTTTTTATTTGAAAATAAAGAAAAAATAATAATAATAATAAGTAAAAATCAATCATTAAATGCATCTTCGCTGACTCGCTCCTATATATAGAAGAGCTTCAATCAGTATTAAACATATTCGGGGCAATATTGGAAGCTGTAAGGACGGAGTTTTTTAAAACAGACACTTTTCAGGCTTGGCAAAAACACGTAAGTTTAAAAAAAAAACGTACGTTATGAACAACATTTTCTAAAATTGTTTTACTTATAACAGAAATACAAATTCCAATACAAGTTTCTTCAGATGACCCTGAATCTAACTACTTCATGATTTTAGTTTTTAAGTTCAGTTTAATTTTAATCAATATACTATATTGTATTATACTAAATATTATCTATTAAAGTAAATTTAATTGATATATAAAAATTGATTTTTCTCATTAAAAGCAATTTACTTTCAGCTAGGAAGAATTTCGAAATAAAATAAAAAGCCGTGAAGAAAACATCGCAGGTTTTATAAAAACTGTAAGCAAACAGTTATAAAAAAGCCATGAAAATAACATATTACAGGTTTTATAAGAACTGTAGGCAAACGGTTATAAATAGCCGTAAGACAGAATATGTTTTACAGGTTTTTTTTTAAACTGTAGGTAAACGTTTATATAAAAGCTTTCAAAATAACGTTTTAAAAAAACAATTATGAGGAGCATATACTGGTTTTTTATAAACCATATCCAAACTTTAAAAAACGGTTTTATCAACGCTTCTTAACCGTTTTCTTGTTACCACAATTTAACTAACGTTATTTAGTTACTGACCATTTTTGGTTAAGGCGTCTTTTTAACCAATTTGTAACAAAAAGGTTAAAATAACCAGTTTATTAACCGCTTTCAAACTTCAAATTGTTATTTGGGATGTTAAGTTAGGTTAATTTATGTTATAGAATTTAAAGTCATTAGCGCAAAATTTTAAACGATTTAGTAACGGGTGATTTTTAAGCTGGTTTGGTTTTGGCAACACTGGTTTTGACAGCTGACGTGTGTTTAGTACCTTGTGTCACAGTCAAACAGCTTCAGTTTGGTTTGCAATTTAACCATGGATCGTCTTACAAATGAACAACGCTTGCAAATTATTGAATTTTACTATCAAAATTCGTCCTCGGTTCGAAATGTTGTTTATCGAAAAATTGTGTTCAGCGATGAGGCTCATTTTTGGTTGAATGGGTACGTAAATAAGCAAAATTGCCGCATTTGGAGTGAAGATCAGCCAGAAGCATTGCAACAGCTACCAATGCATCCCGAAAAAGCCACTGTTTGGTGCGGTTTATGGGCCGGCGGCATTATTGGGCCATATTTTGATAACAAACTTTTTTTTGCCCGAAATGGAAGTTCTTGACTTGCATGATATGTGGTTTCAACAAGACGGTGCCACATGCCACACAGCACGCGAAACAATGGCGCAATTGCGAGGCGAGTTTGGTGAACAGTTAATTTCACGTTTCGGGCCGGTCAATTGGCCGCCTAGATCGTGCGATTTGACACCATTAGATTATTTTTTGTGGGGGTATGTCAAGGCTAATGTCTATAGGGACAAGCCCGCTTCGATTGACGCACTGGAAGCCAACATCCATGCATTCATTCGTGAGATACCGGCCGATATGTGTGAAAGAGTATGCCAAAATTGGACTCAGCGGATGGGCTACCTGAGACGCAGCCGCGGTCAACATTTGCATGAAATTATCTTTAAACATTAAATTGCAAGGTTAAAACTATCGATTCAAATAAATATTTCATTCATTTTTTCGAATTTTTTGTGTTTTTTTTTTTTTTAAAGTTCTAAACCTCTTAAAAAATCACCCATTACGATGTTAAAGCATTTTTAGTATGATAAAATGGCTTTAACATCGTACTAAATCGTTTAAAATTTTGCGCCATTGAAACGACTAATTGATTGATTTATAGCTTTAAGTTCTAATGGTCAGATCTTCATGGGTAACATCTTTAAATGCATATAATATTTCACTTTTATATGTTTGTTGATCAAATCGCAATCATTTTGTATTTATGGGCTTTTTTAATAATTTTTTTCCTATGCGAATTAAAACAACTCCATATTTACTCACTACGTTTCATTAAAATTTCTCAACTTCTTCTGGGGCACAATTTTATAATATTTTATACATGGATAAAAACTACCACTATTAAATGTTCGGTTGAGGGTAATGTAGAAACAAGAGACACAATCAAATACAAGTCATTTTGATTGTTCCTATAGTTCCTCTGTATAAGTGAAATCTGTTAAATTTGTTTACATACATTTCTAATAATTTAATTAAAGTGAAGCCAATATTTTATCAGGCTCTAAGTTCCAGTTTTAAGTTTTGGTAAATCCTGCATTGTAGGATTAACTTTAACTTTCGACTGTCAAATATTTATCTAAATCGAAGTGCGACAAGATCGATATCTCACTATCACTATAAATTGAACCAAAGAATGAACAAAAATCGAAAGTACCTACCTATATACATATAATATGCAAATGTGGCAGATAGCAAATTCTTGAAATTTTGTTTATTTATAGATCGCACTTGCCACGAAAGGCCATATGCATTAGATACTTGTATGTAAACAGCTCTTCAATGTGGTCCCAGCCGTGTAGTTCTATAAACTGCTCTGGACTCATGCCTAGTATACAGTGAGACCTAGATTGGGAAAATTGATTCCGGACTGGTCAGTCTCATCGTTTTTTACATTACAAACCTTGAGACAACAACAAAGTAGACTCATGTGTCCGATTTTTATGTTTTCTTCGTGCCTCACTTGAGTCCTCACCCCACACTTCTTTTGCCTACGAACTGCCGTGGTACCGCGGTACCGGACGGACTCAATCTTCCCATGGTTCCACGTTATACCATGATCGATAAAATCAATAAAATCATCTGGCTTATATCAATGAGAGTAAAAGTTGACATCATTTCGTCCATTTGCTGCCAAGGAAAATCACAAATTATTATTATCTATTAGGTTTGTTTAATCATAATACACCTGCTATAAACAAAATTAAAAATGTACGTTTTGTCTAATATAACTAAATATGTATATTTCTTATAGAAGTAAGTATGTACAATTTATGCATATTTTCTTCAAGAGCATCACCTTGTTGTGCACCAATGTAAAGGTTATTTTTTATTTATCTATCTTTGAGTCAGTAATAAATAAAATGCCCGACTGCGTCGCACTTACTTGCTCTTATATATGATAGAATTGTAGTTTTACGAGGCCTTTGCCCATAGTAGTGAAGTAATAGCGTGTGAAGTTCGTAGTTAATTACAGAAATTTTAATTATGTATCCAAGAATGGCATTTTGGCTTTGAATCGCTCGAATCCGTTTTTTAATTTTTGAGTTTATTTTTGTTTTATTTCAATATTTCGGTGACTTGTTTCACAAAATTAATCAAAACAGCCTTTAGTGATACTCGTAATAGAACGTGAAACAGAATTTGAAATTCGATTATGTACATATATGTCGTTTTAAATGTATAATGAACAGATCTTCAATTTGCTCGAGGTAGATTCGTAGATTTTTTAATTTTCAATAAATATTTTGAAAAATCCATCATCCTTGGATGATGAGTGCATATTTTTTTTCTCAGATTCGAAATTACTCGAATGCATTGAATGTAAATGTATTGAAAGAATTGCGTAGCTGTGTAGATATGTATTTCGTATTTTGTGTAATTGGTAACGAAAACCAGTTGTAGGTACCTACTATAGTACAAGCAAAACTGCTTATTTGGAGGTATGAAAATGTTGTTCTTTTTGTTTTCAGAAAGCGGTTGGACAAGTTATCTTACCAACAAAGAAAATCGTGAAAATGTTGCACTTTATTATGAACACTTTTGGGTTTGAAATAATACTTAGCTGATGTTGAGAATAGGATTTTATATTAGATATGTCATTATGTCACTATTTGAGATAATGATACTTCTAATTTTTGTGATAAAAAAAATGAGAGGCGAACTAGGCCTAGCTGCTTCAGAGCCATATGCACTAGGCATTGCGCTACCGAATTCACGTGATCAGGTCCATCTCAATTTTGGATTTGATTGTTTGACAACTACTGCATTTGAATCAACCAGCATTTATTACTGGCCACACACAAGTTGTTCGTTGCACATTTGATTTCTTTCTTTTTTTTTCTCAAATGACCAATCCAAGCTCCTTTCTTTAAAACTTCAGTATTCATATGATAGTGCGAAAGCTTAGTAG
The DNA here is from genome assembly GCA_951394125.1 of Epistrophe eligans. Lineage (NCBI taxonomy): Eukaryota > Metazoa > Arthropoda > Insecta > Diptera > Syrphidae > Epistrophe > Epistrophe eligans. The sequence continues at coordinate 59,798,559 of OX596028.1, forward strand.
CCTAACTCCGAGTGTGTTATCACACAAAAAACCCCTTTCAAATTTATTACTTTTGTTCATTGAATTTTAATTCAAAACTTACTTTCTTAAACAATTTTGAGCTTAGAAAACGAGAATTTATTTTAGACAAATTTAAATTTAAATATTTATTATGTACATACATATGTATGTATGTATATATTTTGTATTTTTGAATAATAATTTTAAAAGCCTTGTTTTAGTGGCAGGGTACACTAAAGCATCAAAACTTTTATACGGAAACAATACCAAATATTTTTTTGTTTAAAGTAATAAACAATAACTTTGCAATCATATTTATTTTGATATTCATGTCGATTATGGAATCCGCAGTGATTCGCAGTGCAGGGCTCTCTTTTCTCTTTACTCATCTGTCGTGAAAAGAAAAGAGAACATTGTACTGCGAATCACTGCGGATCAAGTATTGCGGATTCCATAATCGGCATGATTGTTTTCGTGTAAAAAATTGTTGAGTTGGTATAGTATATACTATTGTAAGATTTAAATTTAGGAATTAATTGGTGACCTCTCCAGTCGATACAAATTGAAGTTTTTAAAGTGAGCTCCAGGTCAATAAAAAGACGGTGTTATATGATATGCAACGTTTCGAGCGTGAATACACTCTTTATCAGGCCTTTTAGTGGAAAATCTCATACAAACTGTCATTGCGAACGGATTCGGTGATAGGTGTTTTTTTATCTTACAACTGAAAAATACATTCTTTGATTTTAAATTGCTTGATTGATTTTAACATAAAAGTTGGAAGGCAAAATATGGTAAAAACCTTCATAAAAATGTTGAAGTTTAACGATACATCAGATAAATAAATAATTAAATAAATTAATTAATTTATAAATAAATAAATTAATTAATAAATAAATAGATAAATAAATAGATAAATAAATAAATAAATAAATTAATAATTAGTTAATTAATTAATAAATAAATGATAAATAAAACAGTTAAATTGATCAACTATAATGAGTAAATAAATAAATAGATACACAAGTAAATAAATAATTTAACAAAAAAAAAAAACAATAAAATAAAAATTAAATAAATAAATATGAAAAAAATAAGATAGATATACATATATATAATATACATATTATGCAAACCAAAATAAATAAGAATTTACAAAAAAATTTGAAGCATGAGTTCAGATATTAATGCGTTTTCGTTGTTTTGACATCTTCTTATGAATTTTTTATTGAGGACTTTAATTTTGTTTTAACAGTTATTACTCGTGTTTGTACGTGCAGTGTTGTGATATTTCAAAGTGGAGAGATTGGAGAGAGAGAGAGATTGGGCAGATAATCAGAAATAGATAAATAAAAATTAAGAATAAAGAATAAAGTAAGAAAAGAAGAACGAGAACAACGTATAGGAAAGTTATGAAGTTTGAAATGAGACAAGAAAAGACAATTTTGTAAATTTTTTCTTGTATCATATATTTATATAAAAAGGGGGTAGGATATAGAAAGAACGAATGAATAACAATAAAACGTCATGACATTTATTGGTAGAGCAAAATTACTGTAAGTAAATATAAAAAATTGCCACTATTGCCACTGAAAGAAAAAAGAGTGTTTATAATTTTTCAATTTTTTCGTAATAATTTCATAGTGTAAAATATATTCGAAATAAATATATATGAACACATTTATAGGATGATTTGTACAGGATACATTAATTTTTTAACGAAGATACCTACGTCAATTTATTTTTAGTAATACAATTTATTAAAAATTAAAAAAAAAGTGAAATTTGGTTTGTAAATCAATTGAAATAGCCGTAAATCTATTTTTCAAGAAAATTGATTTATTTTCTGCAAAAAAACATTTTTAGGTTTGCAAATTTCGTAATTAAAAAATATGAAAATTTGCACTGCAAAATTTTAAAAATCAATTGAAATATCCGTGAAAACTATATTTCTCCAATTATCCAAGGTGAAAACGTATATATGTACATACTTAAAGGTTAAAACAAATTTTATTCATTATATTTTTGTTACTTCTTACAATATGTATATTCCAATTTTTAAAAAATCAATTGAAATACATTACATATACCTATGTAGTAGATATATAGATTTTATTTTTGAAAAAATACCTATCTTTTTGCGAAAAAAATGTTCTTATTATTGAAAAAAAGAAACAACTTAGCAATAAAAAAATGTATTTGGAATACCAATAAAAAAATAGAAATGGGTTGTTATTCCATGTTTTTTTTTTGAAAATTTTGATATGTAATTACTCAGGTACTTATTGAAGAAAAAAATGATTTTTCATGTTTATCAAAGTATTTTGAAAGAAATTGCCAAAAAGTGCAACAAAATTAAAAATTTAGTAAGAATTCTGCAAAAATGAAAAAATATGTTAAATTTTCAAAATAAGACGATTACCAGGAAAAGTTTTTTTTTTTTCTTCAATTACATATCCCCCAATTTCGCTAAAAACTACGTTGAATCTTACTGCCTAAATTAAAATTAGGGTTACCACATAGTAATACTTACACACCTAAAACGATAAACAAATAGCCTAACAACAAACCTTCTATCTCCTATTTAATATAGGGAAAAAGCATAATAAATTCAAAAAAAACGTTGTATTTATTTCATATATTTTTACTGTGAAATTTAACAACGTTGCTTTGATAAATTGAATTTGACTCAAAATTTGTAAATTTAAAATCAAATAGGAATTTTGCTTGAGGCATATCTATACATAAACCTAGCTCTATTTGACAAATGCGTCCAGCCAAACAAATTTTCATTTACTTCCCCTTATTTTGCTTTTTGCCACGACTGTTCTGTTCCATGAGATTACTAAAGGTTATAGATATATACAATTGTAGAACCAAGGAACACGGAGGATCATTTTATTGTGTTTTTTTTTTACTAAAGTATAAGGGCATTTTATTTCACATAATATAACCCTTTCATCTAAAATACCGTCAGGAGAAATTGCAGTCTTAATCGATGTTAAGACCAGAATTAAAAATTTTCCTGTTTAGATCCATTCTAGTTAAAGTGTCTTATTTATTTTCCATGTAGGTACTACCATACCATTGAGTTTATATACATATAGTACAGGCAATGGGGAATATCTGAGAAAAGTTTTGAAGTGGTCCAAGTTTGAATGCAGTTTTATAGGGGGGTTGATTCTGAGTATAAATCTGAGTTTGCGTGAAATTAGGCTTTGTGGGTGTGTTTTATTTTGTGTACTACGCATACTTACAAAATCTGCCTTTTCAGTTTTTGGATTAAGTGTCCATTGATTTTCACCAAAAAGCCGGTGAAAGACCTGACAACTCGAAAAAAAAATCGCATTTTTTTTTAGCAGAATGAACAGCTCAATCAGGTATATAGGTATATAGGAGTTCTGAAAATTCCCCCTCAGCTACGGTTCGTGATTCGATACATAATGCATAACGCCGGAAGCAGTTCGCCTATATCCGTAAATGTCTATAAAAAAAGATCTGTGCTAATGCTGGAACTTCCAACATCAATACTGAAACACCTGAAAGAAAAAAAAAACAAATTGGAAGCATTGGCTGCACAAAGAATCGTTAAAGCAATAAAATCTAAAAGTAGGTCTAAACTGACCAATCCAGTTATAAAACGAATTCTTCTGAGGAGGGTGGATTCAGTCTTAAGGATGATTCCGATACGTTTCAAGTATCAAGCAAGGAAGAAGAGCTTCCACCAAACAAATGTAACCTCTTGAAACTCAATTAGAAGTTTAAATCTGAAATTAGCGATTTTGTCCTTGTGAAGTTCAGGACCAAGAAGATATTTTAATATGTTTGTAGGTAATATTCAGAGTGTGGATAAGACAAGTTCGTTGCCCTACACAGTTAAATATTAACGTCGCCAAATATTCCAACACATTTTTTATGAACCAGTTGTAGAGGATGTTGGCTTAGCCTTGAGGGGTGACATTGCAGCGAAATTGCCGTTGCAAAATGATCTTCCAAATAGCTTTAGAGATCAAGACCAAAAATATTGTTTACAGTTTACTTAGATCAATTTGATTTTCGTTGATTTAATACTTTCTTATGTTACGTTTTATTAATTTTATAAATTTTTTTGGGTTTATTTATTTAATCGCCTTGTAACTGCCGTATTTTAATTAAATGTTTACGAAGTGTTTTTTATTTAGTAATTAATCTAAAACTTTTATTTAAATCAAAGTAAAAAGAAATTAAGACTGAATTTCAAGGACATTTCGGAAGGTATTAGAAAAAAGGTTATAATTTTGAGAAAAATATTTAGAAGGACATATTTATGATTTTTATTTGTAACTTAAATGACAGTAAAACTAATGCAAAACGTTTGAATTTGAAATTGTATGTACTTGTATCTCAAAATATTAAAAAAACACTGTTAACATGTCAAATCCTCCTGACTTTATCCCAGAGTTGTTTGTTTCTTCCAACGGATGCTTCAATTGCAATCTACTTTGCTTCTTGTTAAGTTCGTCTTATTTCCAAATGGCGTTTTCTTGAAGTTTTTCGCAGTTTCACTAGCTTTAAAATTGTTATGCTGATTATTTCACTCCAGAAGGGGATGTAATATATATGTGCTACTACCAAAACACCATTTTCATTTCCTATAACAAAGGTACATACATGGAAATCAATGTTGTTTTTTTTAGATACTATAGCTAGAGCACATTTTCCATTCGTAAACAAGAGTAAAATTAAAGATTTTTATAGTGTTGGAAGAGACGAAAAAAGGGTTGCTCACAATTGAGTATGTCTATACAACGATTTTCAACTTACTCGTACTCAAAATTTTAAGGTCAATCAATAGAGGGGAAATTGAAATATTTGTTAATTCAATATCGTGACTTTCCATATTATTATAATCGCAAGGTAAAAGTGTAAAATGAAATAATCAAAAGAGGCTGTAACAATACAAAAAATTATAAAATGAAAATGGCAACCATGGTCGAATCACATTTATCTCGCCAGAAAAAATTAACTGGAAATCGGACTTTTAAAAGCTTTTTTCCCAGAGATGGTAAGATTCATAACTCTTTCTCTCTCTTCATAAAATGTAAATCGTGTAGACACAAAATAGTTATGGTTTTTTTTGTCACTCTGAAATGACATTCTGATGTTAATTTTTTGTATATTAACCTTATTACCTATCCAATAGGGCAAGTATTGGGTTCGTGTGAAAGAAAATCAAATATGTAATGAAAACTGAGGTCTTGTTTCGATTGCCTTGAAATGTTGGATACATTTATTTCTTAGTTTTTACAAGTGCCTTAATGCCTTAACACTTCTATATGAAGACGTCAAACAAATTCATTTTCATTGTACCGTCCGTTTTCGCTTCCTGCATTTATTCTTCTATCATGTACATAAAGCTACAAACTTAATAAATGAGGGGATTTGTTTGATCTGGACTGAAGCGTCTTCTAGAAGATCTATTATTATTGTTATAGATCAAACAAAAATTTGCATGCATGTTTTTGATTTGTGTTAAATTTTTGTAAACTGTAACTTAAAGGCATCTCAAAATGCAGGCCGCAATAGATGTAATTAAAATTTTGTTATAATAGTAAGAATTTTATTTTTTTAAATTATAAAATTTAATGTCGTCCGTCATTGCGTCTTTTTTTTACTATTGTCAAAACAAATGAATAAATTTCTTTCAAATTTTAAATATCTTCAGTCGTATTAATTAGATTTTTGTCTACTTAGACACCGTCTAACTATTTTTAAATTGGTGGAAATATGTTTTATTTAATAAAAATAAATATCACATTATTCACGGTTAAGACAATCTACTTTTGTGTTTTAATATGGCAACTATAAGACAACAATAAACAAGGTTTTTGAACACATTTTCCAAAGTTGGACAGTTGTCTAAAGTTAGACAACGTTTATAAATAAGACCACTTGCGTTTATGTAGATTTATACTAAATTATGGAAAAAGGTATTTGCGAGGTGGTTTTGTATTTTTATTAACAGTTTTATCACAATTTTAAACCGAAATCTTGCATCTTCAATGCTGAACCACTTTATAACATTGATCAGTAAGAGCAAAATGAAGCGACACATTCGTGCATTTTAACTGACCAGCAACGTGCGCAGGATTATACCACCTATAGTGCCTAACGATACGACTGACGAGAAGAGTTGGGGACAAGATGGAGACAAGATTGCTTTTTTTTATTTTTTCTCTTCAAGAAGACAGGTGACGCAAAAGCTGTTCCATCTGTTAGGTTGTATTTTGTCTTTCCAATTGATAATATTATAAAAATAGCTTTCGATATGCTGCCCATTACCATAAGACACCTTCAAGTCTAGCTGACTGGACAGTTAAGTATCTATATACATACTCTTAAGTCATCGTGTAGAGTGAAGATATTTGAAGTCTTGTGTCAATGAGAAAATAAAAGAAATATAATAATTATACAAGATTTGAGACTTACATTTTGAATGTATGTACCTAAAAATTAATATTTTTTTTCAAAGATCACAAGAAATTCATTGAAGGTGCCGGTTGGTCATAAATAATATCAAACACAATTTATAAAGTTTGTTTTGATTCGAAAAAATAGTGTTTCAAAGTATACAAAGTATTGTGTATGTGTGATTTAAAAAAAAAATATTATTAAAGCAGCACAACTTAACATAAAGGGTATTATAAATTGTAATTCAAAGCTAAAATCACATCGTAAAATGAAGTCCGTTCAGCTTAAATACTTTGAAGCTTTTATATTCCTGTTATCTTGCAGTACAGCACTATCCTGCCATGGTACAATAAAAGGTAAGTTTTGTTCTGATTTTTTATACTCAGTAAATGAATTGTTCTTTTGATCAGAAGAGGTACTTTGTGCTGTACTTGCACGACTCATAATATTCCAAATTTAAGCCAAAAAATGGGTACAAAATTACGGAAAAATTTATTTTGTCAGTCTTGTGAAGCCAGCATAACGCATATGAATTTATTCAATTAAATTGACACTAACAGAATAAATCAAACTGACTTAATGCAAAAATAAAATATATTTAAGGAACAACTCAAGGTATACCTATGGGCTATTGGGCATGTATCATTGCATCTCTTTCCTATGTTGTGATGTCATGTGACGCAAATTTTGAGCTTTTTTCCAAATATTATGTACAAACATATTATTGTTGTTTTTTTAATAAATGCCAAGTTGATATATCTTATTAAAAATTGTTATTTTGTGCATGTGCTTGTAGGAAATGCAATTATACAATGATAATGTGATAATACCTATTGTATTTTAGTGAAATTCTCGAATATCCGGATCTAATTGAAGTTTATTTTGATTATGGATTATTTGAAAATTCTTGAGGCAGAATTAGTATAACAACATAAATGCTATAGAAATTAAATATTTAGTTACATAGGTATATATATATTTTACCTCAGAAGTTTTTTTTGCCCAATATCTTAGAAGACATTTGGGTTTTTCGTCTTAATACAATTTTTCTTCGAATTAGAAGTGACAATGTGCGGTTTGAAAGCTTCGACATAAATAGGTACATATGTATATGTAACGTGCCAAATTTCATTAATTTTTTTTATTTTATATATGTAAATATAGACGATTCAATTAATGGTTTTAGTTCTTAATGTTGACAATTTTGTTAATACATGTTTTTTATATGTTATTAGAATTCAGAAACGTTTTGGTGGGGGCAATATATTAAAATTTTGTATTCAATAATAATGATATTGAAGGTTTGAATGAGTATGTAAAAAGAAATGTAGTCTACAATATTGCGCTTATAGTAAAAATATTTATGAAAACAAAATCAGAATGTCATAACATTTATTGAGAATTCAAAAAAATGATTGTCCTTTTTGGTAAGAGGACTGTTTATTCGAAAGTTTTTAATCAGCTCAGCAATATAGTATAAAATGTTATTAGGAACTTTTTTTGTTTGTAACAATAAGCTGAGCTGTTTTTTTTTTTGCAAAAAAAAAAATCATTATCAAAAGTTAACCATTATAAGAAGTCGGGTAATAGGGTCATCATGGGAGAGGGGATCGGATATTAAACACACTTTTAATTTCCATCACTCTGCACTTCTTGAGAAAAAAAGAAGAAGAATAGGTACATACATATACCTACATATCATATAATAAAGTAGATTTAGCAAAGTTATTATAGTAGAGTATAAGATATTTGGCATCCGTTTGAATATAAAAGATGTAGAGAAGTCCATAGGCTATTGATACAGTTTCTAATTTAATTATCTTACTAGAATTTCTTGTTATTGGTAATAATTTTATGTTAAAGGTACATGACAACAATTGGAAAGTGTGTAAATCATTTGAATTATTGGAAAATGTCATAGTAATATTGGGAACATGAACATGGATTAAAATGATGGATTTTCAAATTCAATGTTTTTCGTAAAGTCGTTAAAGCACTTTTGTATCAAATTAAAATCTAATCTTTGCTTGAAACGAAAAGTTAATTTTAAATAAAATTATTTTAAAATTGAAAATGTTTAAAGGGTCGTTTTGAGAAAAGTATGGTGTTACCAAAATGGACAAAGATAATGAATGCACTCTAGCGTATAGGGGGAAAATAATGAATTTTTGGTTGGTGTTACCAAAGAAATTACCAACATGAATTAAATGAAGAAGAACACACGCGATAAAATTGGAGGCTGGGGGTAAAGTTTATTCGCCATATCTAGGGAACCATAAGTTCCAGAAACAAATTTTTACCTCAGTTTTTTGCTATACAAAGTTTTACCGAGAAATCAGAAAGTGACGACTTAGGATGTTTTTGTTTAAATGAAAATCAGTTTTTTGTATGTGTATCGCTGAGAAACAAACTTTTTTGACTATGGTATGAAGCTGACTGTTCAACGACTGCCTGATAGAGCTGTGTCAATCGTGATTGATTCGGTATTTTTGAACGATTGATTGCAATCACACTTAACCGAAACAATCAATCCCAATATCAATCGTTTTAGTTTTGTAGTAAAAGACTTATGTTTCTCGTTCATTCCACTCATCATAGAGTACCTATATTATCTAGAGAACCGACTTCAGCGCTTTTTCTCTTTCACTTTACAAGCTGCACTGAGAGGATTTCCTTCACAAGGCTGAATATGTGTTAGTTGCCCAATGCATTTTTGATGGAACCACACTTACCTAGTGATAATTTAATGGATATTGGCTCAGTTTTGCTCAGTTCTAAGTTCTCCTACCAGATATGAAATACTTTTTTAAAAACTGCATTATAAACCATGTTCATACTTCTTGTAAAAAAAGTCCATCGCTGAAATTTGATCTCTCTTTTACTGAGATGAAAACAAAACACAAAAACCAACCCACCGACCCTCAGTCACATCGGAGCCGCAGCCGCGATGGTGGAAACAACGCCTGCGTGCACGTCTTTCTTTTCTTTTTTTCAGTAATGTTCGTATTTTTGTGTGTATCTTTCAAAATTAAAAAGATGGGGAGAGAATTTTGAAGAGAGATGCGCTATATCTACAATTCACTTCACACGAATTCACGGATAGGGAATTTAGGAGAGTGTTCTCTTACTGTGCTCAAATAAATTTTGTGGGTGTTTTAGGCAAGGGGGGTACGAGTCGGTTCTCTAGACTAGATAATATATGTACTCTATGCTTAAAATGCTGCTGCGAAACGTAAATTTTTCGATTTGAAAAATATAAAAAATTAAAAAATAAATAAATTGAAAAACAACAACTTTTCACAACATTTAAGCTGCAAGGGAAATTTTATTCAATGATAAAAATTTTAATCCTCCAGAAGCATTAGTAAAATATATGTCAAGATTTCGATTTTCTGACGGTTTATATAAAAAAAAAATAATTGTAATTTTTTGAAGTCTTAACTAATTTTATAGATATAAGTTTTTGGTTTGGAACGATTCTAAAATTGTATGTGTATTAGTTAGGGAGAAAACAATGCAATACAAACAAATATACTTACATGTACAACGATAAATCACAATGTGCACACTAGTCGCATCTTTGAAAAAGTGTTTGTTATTTTATATATATGTTATTAATATTTGTTTGTATTGCATTGTTTTCTCCCCAATTAGAACCGCCAAATATATAGTAATATATATAGTGGAAAAGCCCAATACGGATCCTAATGAAAACAGGTTTGTATGCTCATCTCCTCTTTTTTTCTTATGTTTGTTTATATTTCATGTAGATACTGTCTTTTTTCTTTACACTACAGTTTGTACTCCCTACTGACTGAAGTGCCGTCTACCCGCCAGAGTGAAAACTTATTTTCGGACCTTTATAATAGATCCAGATACAAAGCAGGATCCAAAGTTTTTGTTGTATAACGTGTTAAAAGATCATCTCGATCCATATCCGTAGATAATGAAACGCGGCTAATATATGTATATCAATATGTATGTGGGAAAAAGGCTGCCTGCTGTTTGATGTTCATGTTGGTGGATGGTTCACCTTTTTTTATTGAATTTTTGTAAGGTTCACCATCACCACCATAGAGTACCTATATTATCTAGAGAACCGACTCGTACCCCCCTTGCCTAAAACACCCGCAAATTTTATTTGAGCACAGTAAGAGAACACTCTCCTAAATTCCCTATCCGTGAATTCGTGTGAATTGTAGATATAGCGTATCTCTCTTCAAATGCTTCTGCCCAGAGATTATGAATTATAAAGATTGGAAAGCTCGGCTGTCATTCTGGTTTGCCTACAAGCTAAACACGGTGGTGAGTTCATATTTTTGCACTAGTGTCCATGTTTTAACGCATACTAGTGCAAAAATATGAACTCACCACCGCATAAATTGTTTTTGTAATTCACATCTATTCATCGACACGAGATGTAATTACAAAAACAACAATGTAAACAAATGGGTTTTGGAGGGTGGAACGTACGAAAGATTCCTATCTTTATAATTCATAATCTATGCTTCTGCCCATCTTTTTAATTTGAAAGTTACACACAAAAATACGAACATTACTGAAAAAAAGAAAAGAAAGATGTGCACGCAGGCGTCATTTCCACCATCGCAGCTCCGATGTGACTGAGGAAAATGAGGACTGAGGGTTGGTTTTTGAGTTTTGTTTTCATCTCAGTAAAAGAGAGATCAAATTCCAGCGATGGACTTTTTTTTACTAGAAGTATGAACATGGTTTATAATGCAGTTTTAAAAAAAGTATTTCATATCTGGTGGGAGAACTGACCAAAACTGGGCCAATATCCATTAAATTTTCACTAGGTTAGTGCGATTCCATTAAAAAAGCATTGGGCAACTAACACATATTCAGCCTTGTGGAGGAAATCCTCTCAGTGCAGCTTGTAGCGTGAAAGAGAAAAAGCGCTGAAGTCGGTTCTCTAGATAATATAGGTACTCTATGATCATTGATCACCACTGAGCAGTGAGCAGTTACATTGAAGAGCAATCGCTACTGCTCTCTGCTCAGTGAAATATCAGAGTGATTAAAAGCAGATATCACAATAGCAGCCTCACCTCTATGCTTAATGCATGCTAATGTGCAATTATTTTTTAACTCCCCCTACTGGGTATAAATTTCTTATATTCAAGTTTCTTTATACACATAAAAAGTTAAAATTTTGTATTTGGCAAGCTACGCTTTGCACCTAATGCTGTACATATATTTGTGAAATTATTTTGTGTTTGAAACAATATTAAACATCTTATTTATTGGATTATTTTGTTTAGCTTCAGGAATCACAGCAGATGAGAAGAGAATTATCTTACAGGAACACAACAGGTTAAGACAACTGGTAGCAACAGGTGGTTTTCCCGGTCAACCGGCTGCAGAAAATATGCAAGAAATTGTTTGGGATGATGAGTTAGCAGCTCGTGCTCAGGAATGGGCGAATAATTGTGAATTCAGGCATGACCCAAATAGGACAATAAGTGAGTAACTGTTAACAGAAATATCTAATAAAATATAGAAATCTTTGCGTAAAATTAATATTAAAACTACATGAATGTCTGAAGCAGTTACATAATGGTTGCGTGACCTTTAAATATGTGTTTTTCAATGTATTGGGGCTCAATAGTATCTCATTTTTTATTACTTCCTTTTATATGCAAATAAAACCTTATTTCATACTTTTTCCCTACGTTTCGTCATAATTTCTCGACTTCATCAGGGGTATTTTATTAAACCTGTAGAAATTAAGAATTTACACTTAAAATTTTGAAGTTAAACTTACATGGAAAAAACTTTTGTTACATCGAATAATAATTATTGGCAGATGATAATTTTAAACTTTGAAATTTACTTAAATATAAACCTAAAGCACAGCACTTTAGAAAAACTAAAAAAAATAAAAATAAGGCAATTTAATGAGAAATTACACCGCTCTTAATGCAAGAAAATAACTAGCTATTGTGTTGCCTCGATCTTCCTGTGTATTCATTGTTTTGTCTATATTTTGTTGTTTACGTAGACTTTCTAGTGTGTTGTGTATCTATTATTAATTGTTCTCTTTTCCTTGTCCATTATTATTGTATTATCAAAGTCTGAAGAGTGTCCAGTTTCTAGTATATGTTGTGACAACCCAGTGGAGTGGATTCTCTTTGGTTTCGAATATCCGCTTTGTGTTCGATTAATCTCGTCTCCAGTGTTCTCTTAGTTGTCCCAATGTAGATCAAATTGCACGTTTCCCTTCCTTGCTAATGCACACAATTTTATAAATTGTTGTTCTTTTTCTATTTTGGTTTTTGTGTTGGTGAATAGTTGTCTTATTGTTGAGTTTGATTTGTGAGCGAATGTCACATTTTCTTTATTTATTATTTTATTTAAGTTTCTCTTATCAGTTAGATTTGGAATATAATTATGCACTTATGCAGTACCATAGTATCTTATAGTGTTGCTAACTTCTGGATTTTGTTGAGAATTTTAGTTTTTGTTAGTTTTATTGATGTCCTTGTTTGTTAAATTATTTATTGTAATGTAGAAAGTTTTTCTGCATAGGTAATATTGTTTTTATATTTTCTTATTTAAATTCTATATCTCTTATATTTATTATTTTGTTAATAAAATTGTTTGCAGTGTTAAAGTGTTAAGTTTTTGTTGTAAGGGTTGAGTAGAGAGTAGAGAGCACCCCCTTTTAGTGGTGCTTGGTGATGGACTTGATCAGGTGCCCTCGGTAACGCAATGTGTAGTGCATTGGCTCTGAGGGAGCTTGGTCCAGGTTCGATCCCCAGCTGAGGCAAAAAGTTTTTGAAATTAAAATTGAACAAATGACCCATCTGCTGGTTTTTGTTCCGGTAAATCTTACCATAACAAATTCCACCCTTACCTATCGAGGAGAAGAACCTGGCTTTCAGAAATGAAATCGAAGTAAATAGGGATACGAGAAGGTTTAACAAAAATCACATAGCTTGAAAACTCTCAGCACCACTTAGCGCAGCTCATCCGCTACGCGACTAATTTTCGTTTGCGTAGATTTCGTCGCAGTAAGGCTTTAAATCCTTAACATTCCAGGTACCTTTATTTGTGCCTTTCTCATCAACCAGAATGTATGTCCACGACGATACTGGTTTCTTAATTAGAAACGGGTCTACGAACTTAGGTGCTAATTTAACCGTGTAATAATTTGCTGCCTCTGATAGGATGAAGTTACGTCAATAAACCAATTCGTTCGGAAGAAATTAAACATCTCCACTGAACAGCTAATAACTCTTTTTCTGTGGTCGAATAGTTGCTCTTATTTCTATTAAGTGATCTGCTCAAATAGCAAACCACCTTCTCTCAAAATTCCCCAAAATCTTGGGTCAAGACCGCACCAATCCCGAAATCACAAGCATCTGTCTGAACGACAAATGGTTTGAAAAATCCAGACACGTCAGGATGGGTGCAGCAACTAAACACACTTTAGCTTTTCTAAAGCTTTCCTCAAACTTCCTACTTCAATCAAACTTCTATTCTTTTTCAAAAGATCGGATAACGGCTTCATCAAACTCCCAAAATTTAGGATAAATCGCCTATACCAGGATACCGTTCCGATAAAACTCCTAACCCAATTTACATTCTTTGGTGATGGAATTCCTAACATGCTCTCTATCTTGTCTACAACATAGCCCACAAATTTTAGAGATGGCCTAACAAACTGACATTTTTTCCTACATACTTTTAAACCTGCTTTAATTAATCTCCTAAAAGCTTCATTCAAAACTTCTATATGCTTCTCAAAAGTGTCTAACAAGATGAAGATATCATAGAGATAGCTGAAGACATATGGTTCTAATTTAGGACCTTAAAAAGTATCTATAAATCATTGCATGTTGCAGGTGCCTTATGCAACTTAAAAGGCATCCTCAAAAATTGAAATAAGCCCCTACCTAGAACTGTGATAGCAGTATACGTTCTAGAATTTTTCTCAACTGTAATCTGCCAATAACCTATACGTGCTATCTTTCTTATTAATCATGACAATGGAAGAAGCCCATGGACTGTCAGATTTGTCTATTCCTCCCTCTTTTAGCATGTCTTCTAATTCCTTATCTATGAAAGACAGAACCACGGAAGACACCGTTTCGTCATGTTAAAGGCTCCCCTAGCCCTGGTCAAAGCAGCATCTATATGTCTGTCGAAATACAGATACTGATCTAACCAGATGCCAAGGTACTTTACCACACTTTTACTCGCCAGTAGATGTCCATGTGCCCCAACGATCACCAGCTTGCACCAGTTCTTTCTAGTATCCCTTGGGGCTCTAGCCAACGGAGTCCTAAACAGAATAGTTTCTGATTTCTGAAAATTTATTTTCAACTTCCAGTCATCACAATATCGCTGAATCTTGTCGAAGTCACTCTGCAAGAGAATTCTGATGACCTCAACTTTTGTAGCTGTTCTGTACGCAATAAGATCATCGGCATACGCAATTGCCTGAGTTAGGCTACCTATCAGATCGCTGGTGTAATTACTAAATAGAATTGGTGAGTTAACCGTTCCCTGCTGAAGACCATTTTTAATATTGAATACTGCGGTAGAAGTTACATTACCACTCTTCACAACAAACTTTCTACCATTGAGCATATCATAAAGCATATACATACAAAAGTGGTTTACTTATGCCAATCCTAGTCAGCTTTAGATAAAGACCCTCTAACCATACAGTGTCGAAGGCGTTCTCCAAGTCAACCAGACAGGCACCCGTACACTGTCTTTTGGATTTGTTCCATTGAATATCAGAAACGAATTTAGACGTGGCATGAATGGTGTCATGTCCCGCCCTAAAACCGAACTGATTGTCCTGTATGATATTATTGTCCTCCGCCAGCTTGGACAGAGCTCTATTTATAACTTTCTCGAATACATAAATGTCAAATGCTTCCTGAGGTAGATGTCGTAGTACAATATTGGATATACCGTCGACTCCCGCTGACTTTTTTTTTTTTTAATGTATCGAAGATGAGCTGGAGCTCCACCTTCGTAACTAACAGGGAACTGAATCCATTTCGCTCGGCGATGATGACATTTGCCAAGTGTTCTTCATTGAACCTGGTGAAGCCGAGGTTCTCAGATCGCCAATGCGTTATGTCGATACGAAGGTAGAAGTGGTGCAGTAGGGCTCTGTTTGTTTTCCAGCATTCACCTTGTACACTTGCTGAAAAGCAGCCCCCACACCCTTCACTTTCTCCTGCGGATGCTGAACAATATAATGGTCATCGTCTAAGACGGCGTCCTCTGGACTATGCCTGCTATCAAAAGTACGTCTCTATTTTCTGTCTGAAGCTTAAGACACGGAAGTTCGTTTTGTTCCTTCCGTCTAAATATTTTATGAATTTGCGGAAACATACTCGGGTCGCTGGGGTTAACGGCCTGAATTTTATTGTTCCAGTACAAATTAATAGACAACCTATAATTTTCTTTGATCAGTTGGTTGATGTTTTTAATTAACGACTTCAGTGTCCTAATCTCGTGAGATCGCGTGAGTCAGTAAACCGTCGGTACAAGAGCTTTAGTCTTGTCAGTAGTCCAGTTTTTTGTCTGTGTAGTGCGTTAATAGTCGCGTTACGGTACATTTCGGTTACTTTACGTTCTTTGTAAATATTTTGCTATTGTTCTGTTCATAGTTTCGTCCATTTGTTCCAAGTGGCCAGTGCATCGTACATACAGGTGCAGGTATATACCCCTCTAACTTCACGAGCTCGTTCGGAAGCTGTATTGGTGCTACAAGTCCACAGAGGTTGCTGTCGTATTCTATCGTCTGTAAACAGTTTCTTGTCCGTTGACCCACAGTGTCAGTAATTGTCAGTCTTGAGTCTTTTAGAAATAGATCCAGATAGGCCCCGCTTCTTGGGAACGATGGTCTATCAGTAGCCAGAAGATCGATCATAAACTCAATATTGTACTGATGGTTATAGATAGTTACTTCTCGGTTTTGTACTTGATTTCCCCAATCCATATGTTTGGCATTGAAATCACCGGCCACCGGCCATAAGATAGTTATTCTCTTCCGAGTTTAGTTGTAAGAATTGAAAAAGTTTTTCGAACAGGTTGAGGTGATTCCGGTGCATAAGCCTCGATCACATACATCCGCTTCCCATGCTTGAGAGGAATGCATACGATACACGCCTCAAGCAGCCGAAATTTTCGTACGGCGGCGGCGTGGCTAAACCTTTGGCAGCGCATGCATTAAAGCATATCGCCGCGCCTCTTTAATTTATCCAAAGTTACAATCTGGTAGTTGAGGACGGAGATACTCCTCAAACTATCCAGTTTGCTGTTGGGTAACAGCTGAACCAGGAAGAATGGCAAATTCCACTTCTCCCGTCTGGTTCTAACTGTGGCAAAAGGTCGAGTTCGTTGCTTGGTTTTTGGCGGAGCCCATTTAAGAGCTGTTCCACTGTGAGGCAGTGGATAGCATGTCTATCTACAGATAGGCCCTCATTACGAATAGCGAATCGAACGTTCGACTTAAGTCGGATGATATAGCAAATTCCGATTTTCACGGCATTATCGATAGCAAGCTACCAAATTCGCTTCAGAAATCAAAGCTGCCAGCAGCTTTTCCATGGATATCACACATACTAAACGTCAAACGCAAT
Organism: Epistrophe eligans; assembly: GCA_951394125.1. NCBI lineage: Eukaryota > Metazoa > Arthropoda > Insecta > Diptera > Syrphidae > Epistrophe > Epistrophe eligans. The sequence continues at coordinate 59,815,640 of OX596028.1, forward strand.
TTGATTTTTTAATTCAGTTTGTGAATTGTGATTTATTTCGTAGTTAGTATTTATTCGTTTCTATTCAATACCTTTACTGAAATTTCCTATTGGAAATTTAATAATTATTAGGTAACTGTTCCGTAGGCTAAGAAACATTGAAAAAAAATCTTATTCTGTAATACTTCCCGAATAATGTGATGAATTAATTAAGATTGGCAGACTCAGAAGAAAAACTTAAATTAGCTGCTTAAGTTGTTGTTCTCATTCTTCATTATTTGCAAGTAACGTACATATTTAATAATTTTGTATCCATATTTCTTCAAAGAAGATTTTTTAAATTTCAACATGTTTTTGTAATTTCATCGATGAATAGATATGAATTGCAAAAACAATTTATACGGTGGTGAGTTCATATTTTTGCACTAGTGTTCGTTAAAACATGGACACTAGTGCGAAAATATGAACTCACCATCGATTTTTAGCTTGTAGGCAAACCATGATTAACAGCCGAGCTTTCCAATCTTTATAATTCATAATCTCTGCATCAGGCTGTTGAAAAATTTGCGGCTTTAATTTTAACCTTTCATTAAAAACTTTCTATTGCTAACTAATTTCTAAAAATAGTTTCCTGGCCAATTACTGACCTTTTCGATGGAAGGATCCCGGAGTCCGATTATTAATGCTTTAAGATGGAATAATTTTTTAACGAATATCCTACATATCCCTTAATTATTTAAAATAGTAGGTTTGTTGCTATTCTATTCAGTCGGCGAGCGTTTCAGACGTTCTCATAGTTAAAGTAAGCGACGTCATTCTAAATTGTTTCTATTTTTAATTTTGATATATTTTTTTATTTTAGAACGCTTTACCATGGGACAAAATTTAGCAGTTATATGGAGTACGGCACCACTAGAACCCGATGACGGGGACTTTCCTTCGCGCATTAACAATTGGTTTAACGAAGTGCAGAAATATTCGTTTGGCGCTTCATGGTCTCCTAAAACTGGTCATTACTCACAGGTTAATTTGAATTTTTTTAATTTATATTATTTTAATACTCATGGTAATTGTATCGACTAAAAATGTATTTGTTTCAAAGAAATAGAAAACGCTTTGTTTGAGCGCATATAAATAAAAAAGCAAGAACTTCGAGAACACTCGTTTGATCAAAATGAAATAAGCCTACATTTTGAAATCGAAACTGTTAGGTACCTACCTGAAATTAAATCTAATCTTAATGTGTGTGACATAAATAATTTTTGTATATAATTCTTCATTTAAAATTGTAAGTCAAGTAATCTTAGAAAAAGATAATGATGTAGAAAATTTCAAGTTGCTAAAAATAAAAAATAGTTAGATTTAAAAGAATAAACTATAGGATGAGATGACCCGTTTTCGGGTCTAGTGCGTACATGGATGAAACGGGTACCAAATAAAAGCTGACGTTACACATGGAAAACACATGTCGTTCTCCACCAAAGAGCGAATGTTGGGTTGATTTCTGAACGAATTCATAAACTCAATAATAACTTCATTTACAGCTGCGATAGTTCTGATAACCCACCCATTACCCAAATACATGCATAAAATCCGTGATAAATATCATTCCTAATTTTTCTTTTGTTAAATAATTTATATGATTACTATATTTTTTATTTATTAATTTATTTACTTATATTGTACTGCTGTATTTATTTACTTATTTATATATTTAATTATTTATTTAGGTACTTATTTATGTATTATTTGCTTGTTTGTATATTTATTAATTTATTTATTTATTTTTTATTTATTTATTTACTTATTTATTTATTTATTCATTTATTTATTTACTTATGTGTTTATTTATTTATTTGTGTTTGTTTGTTTGTTTGTTTGTTTATTTATTTATTTTTTTGCCTTTTTTTTATTTTGTCTCTTACTAACTTATTTATTAAATTGTAGTCACTTTATATTTTTTTTCATTACATTAATTCAAATTGAAGATATTTAAATGCATTTTCCTTCAGGCAAACAGTATTAATAAAATGTATATCTTTAATTACGGTAATGTTTCAGATGTAAGATAAGTAAAATCGTATCTCTGAATTTTATCTATCTACACATGTCGTTATTACCCCCCCCCCCCCCCCCCAACTTGCGTTGATTTCATAAGTCTGAAAGAGTTTAACTGTAAAATTATAAATGTTTTCTATAACTTCATGAATATGTAATAAAAACTGTAATAGAAAATTATTTTACTATGTACATGTAAACTTGAAAAAACACATGAAATGTTTCCATTTTAAGAAGTGGAAAAAAAGCCAAAAAAAAAATTGGAAAAAAATTGCATTAAAATGCGTCTGGCGTTTTTTCCAAAAAAAATTCTGGCGTAATTTCCGGGAGCCGACTAAAACGTGTCCAAATTTGACGGAGAAACGTATAAATCCGTCAGCATTTGACAAGATGCCCATGTGACTCAAGCACTCAAGTGATAAGTCGTAACAATGGTTGCTGCAACCAGAACCACTGTAAAAAAAAAATTAAAAAAAAAACTTCTGCTACTATTGCTTTAGTCCTAGAACAAATCGACAAATTAATTGACTGCATGTGTTTCGTTATTTGACAAAAATCCATTTCGTATCGTAATTCAAGAAGGTAATGTCGTGTATGAATATAATAAAGGTTCTCTTCAATACATCGAAGAAATACAAAAGCTAAACGATCTCTAATGGAATTAGACATACGTTTAATGCTACACTAGGTCTGTGTGTACTATAAAATGACATCTTGTCACCAGCAAATTACATATATTTTTACAAAAAGACTAAACCAGGACGTTGCTGAGAATCTTTTAAATGTAGTAAGAGCAATGGAAGGCAAAAATAAAAATCATTCAGTATACGAACTCAATAGCTGCTGTCACTTTTGAAGCTGTCATCTTTTGACATTTGAGAAGTAAAAACTATGCTTTTACTAAAAATTGAACTATACACGCTTCACAACGCATTGAAATTGTTAAAATTCACAAAAATGGCGTTACGTTTACGAAAAGTTTCCTGACCGTGTTAATTCTCGAAAAGGTGATTGGTTAATCGGTCACCGAGATCATTGTGATTTAACACCTTTAGACTTTTTTCTTTTGGGGCCATGTGAAAGATAAGTTCTATGCCAATGTTCCACAATCGATTCAAGACCTTAAAGATGGAATTCGTGAAGGTATCGAGGACATACAGAAGCAAATGTGCGAATTGGTCATGGAAAATTTCATAAAAAGGATATGGTGCTGCAACCGTAGCCGTTGCGGCCATTTGGCTGATGACGTTTTCCATTGTTAATGACATACCTTTCTCCTTACAATAAAATAAACATCCATTGATTTCTCTTAAAAAATACTCATTTTTTTTTAATATCAAAATGAAACCTCTTATTGGAAAACCCTTTAGATATAACTTTGTTTCAGAAGGAATATCAGGAATTCTTGTTAGTAGATACATTTGAAATTGACGTTAAAATTGAGATTACCTCTCTATATTTCTCGGGTTATGTTACATTTAAGATGCTACCAAAACTTGATTGTCCCCAATGTGAAGAGCTGATTCTGAGACGTGACGAAGTTGTTACCTGTTGTTTGCAAAAACTATGCACAAAATTCAGATTTCGGAAATCTTCGCGCACTTTCAGATTTATTTTTCCAAGTTTGCAAGATTCACTCCGCAACTTTTGAGAGGATATTTCTTTGTCTGTACTATACTATACTAATGAAAATCATTCTTGTTTCTACTCTCCAGAAAAAAAGTTGTTTGTTTTATTTATCTGAAAATAACATTACAAGAATTATTTTAATATTACATTTGCCAGAAACGGTTTCTTTTATTATGCTTTAAGATCATTGTATAATTTAAAAATTAATGATTTGAAGAAGGTATGTACATATAAAATGTTCACATAAATATGTTTAAGAATGCAATTAGTATCTATTTAACCAACTTTCATTTGGTATAATTATGAATTGTCAATCAGGCAGACGGCAAAGCCATGCTTTAATGATTTTTGTAAATTAAATATTGTACTCTTACAAGATTAAAAAAAAAATCAAATGAAATTCAATCTAATCTAATTTAATCTAATCTACTTTCATTTGGTAGAAGTAGTAATAGGTATGCGAAAATTTGATAGTTTTTGAGTTATTTATAGGTAAAACAACTGGTGCAGTGATATAAGCCCCAAGGAAATAAACCCCGTGGATCTTATTAACAAAAATAAAAGGAAATAAGGATTTTTCCTAGGAGGACATCCAGCCAGCTGTTCCACCACAAATTTTTCTAGGGTGGGTAAGAGTTTTCTAGAGTAGGCGCTGCCCAACCTTGCCCCTCCCTAACTACGCACATGCTTATTGCACTGCACCAAAAAAAACTACAACAAATGGTATTTTGTACCTACTTATTTGCATTTTTGTTCATATTCCGTCCCACAATTATTGAAGGACAAATTTAATTTAATATCTACTAACGAAACAAATCATTATAATTATTTTTTTAATTTTGGCGAATATCTAACAAAATTCCATTCCTTTTTTAATTTTCAGCTGGTCTGGGGTAACACCAATTTAATTGGATGTGGTTACTCTGAATATAAGGACACATCCAAATACAACAAGCTATACGTGTGCAACTATGGCCCTGGGTATGTTTTATATTACCTATTGCATTTGAAAAAACATTTAAAAAATACATATTAATAAATACTTATACTCCAGTAACTATATACAATATACATACATCAGACCTTGCATCAAATCTGGTAGTTCTGATATTTTGCCTAGTTGTTTATGATGTTGGCCTAATGAATAACCCAAGTTTTCGACCTCGAGCGCCGAACGTATCATGGGAAAAAATCCAGCGAATTTTCCGCGCTATTGATGATTTTAACCCTAAAGGACTAGTTTTCGATTTACGATCTTAAACTGACTAAATTTTCTTTAATTTGAGCTAAATTCCGTTCCTGTCAAAACGATATGTTTCCAAGATGTAGCTTCCCAAAATATATCAATAATTACTTAATAACATAACAACCAAGAAGTATAGAAAACAGAGGGGGTATCTATCACTCGCCGTTTGAGTTGGAGGGGATATTTTCTAAAAATATTACTTAAAGTAGAAAAAGAACCATACCAAAATAACGGGATCTTATACCTATTCTTAAAGTCAGAAACCCAATCCTGAATCTTAAATTTAAATAAAATTATTTTAGTTACCAAGTTTTGACAAATTAATTTTTAAACTTAAACCTTGAGAAAAAAATGATTTTTTTGTTTTTAAACTAATTTTGTTAAAAATTTTACGACAAACACAAAAAACTATCAGCCGTATCTAGTTATTAGATTTTCTTAAACGTCTCTTAAAGGTCATTTAGCTAAGAGTTCTTAAATAATAAAATTGCCATTATAAATAACTTTAATTCTTATCTATAATCGTTTTCCCATTGATATATGTACTTAACTAAACAACGATTGTGTCACTTAGGCCCATTTTCTTGCGTCTCAGATAAATTCAGATTTTTTTCAGATTATATTTTCTTCACTTTGAGTTAAATTTAAAATCCTTGTTAGAGAAACGTCAATTAAAGATAACTGCGGTATTAGTTAATTGAACTCGAGAACTCCATTAACGCTTCAAAATGATGCCTTTAAGTGGAAATTCGTTTTCTTGACAAAATATTAGCGCGCGCTTTGACATTTGTCCGTCATAAGAAATTGGGCGCATTCACTAATGTAGTGACTACGTAGTCGAAATTCAACTAGCTTTGTGAATGCAAAATTACACTACAAAGGTAGTCAATTCTAAACTGTCATATTAATGACAGATGTAAACACACACGAAATAAAAAACAGTTGTGTTTTGAGAATTTAAATAATATTTTCTTTTTAAATTAAATAATATCAAATATAAGATATAATACGAGTGATTTGGAAGAAGATAAAATCTTAATAATGCAAAATAATTTAATTGTGGTCAAGTTTCATTTTGAATAGTTTGAATCTTTTGTATTTTAACCGAATAGCTGATTGTGAAACGTCAAAATCATTCTCCACTAACTTTGAAGCCGAAATTTTTACACTACGTCGGAGGGGAAATTTCAACTCATTTTGTATTTGTATGTAGCCAATCAGAATGACTTGACTACGTAGTGACTACATTAGTGAATGCGCCCATTTATTTTTATTTTCAGTAAACTTTGTCATTCGAAATTAATATAAAGTCAGGTAATTCTTAGACGACAATCTGAGATAAGAAAAACATTTGTGTTGGAAATTTTTAGTTTTTGCACAACTGAATAAATAAACTCAAAAAGAAAATAGCTACATATATTGCTTTATAAATATTTTCTTTTTGAGTTTATTTATTAAGTTCACTTCAATTACATTTTATATCAATTCTTTGTGTTGTGTAGTTTTATTCGTAATAAATTAAGTCCTTATGCTCGGCCGCCATTTTTCTTTTATTAATTCTTTTTAGCATGTTGTTGATTTTTTGTCGCATTTCTGAATAAAAATAGATACAAAATCTAACAAGGGAGGCATCAATGGTCGAAAATGTTACCACGGAAAATGGAAATTCATCAATTCTTAAAGAACCCGATGATGAAAAGCAGAGAAGAAAAAGATTCTTTATTTAATGCAGAGGAAATCGATGGGAATGCTGCAGAACCTCCACCAAGTAATGATGCCTCCCCCCCAAAAGATGTAAACAATCAAAGAAATTTTGTATAGATCTGCCAACCGTTTGAACAGAAAATTTTCAAGCTGACAATTTTGTAAGATATATTATTGTCCGAAAATTGTCAGACAAGAGCTGACAATCAAATTGTCAGACTTTGGGATGAAATCTACCAACCGTGTGAACGGACAATTTTTCATTGTAAGAAATATGGTCGGCAATCAAAACAAATTCGCCTCCCTTCAAATTGAATATGTCAGTTGTTGATACAAGTGGAAATGGTTATTCTGGACCATCTCGTTTTAGTTGTAGTTCTTGAACGTTACTTCTTTGGGTCTGCTGACACACGGAGCCTGGGGTGGAATCGGCTAAGGTGATTTGTGATAGTTGACAGTCACAATCAACCAATTCGGTCTGTGTAAGGTGATAGTCACCTGTGACAATCACAATTTTGTGACTATTTTCCGTGACAGCTATTTAGGTGTCACTTTCATATGGAATTGACTTTATTTTTTTATTGTCTGTTGTGTCTAGTCAAAATGAGTGTGTTTCTGCCTTTGTCATTGGTTTTTCCATCTCGAAATGCTGAAAATGAATATATAAATCGTAATAGAAACGTCCGGATTTTGAAAATAAACCTCCTGAATAAATTTGACGTACTTGATATTCCAAATCCAAAGTAAGTGCACATTACATATATATTCCGTAACACTCAACTTTCTTGGAAGTGGTGCCTACCAAAGGCAAGTTGGTGCTGACTGGTCAGCTCCCAGAGTACAGTCTGTGAAGTCATCTCTTCTACATTGAAAAAAAATGGAGAGGATATTCTGTCCCCTCAAAATAAAATTTACTCTATCGAATTCGGAAGCAACCAAAACGTACTTTTATGAGAATACCTGGAGGTAGGTTTTTGTTAATTGTTAAAAAATATATTTAATTTTGCTATTTTCCTAGTAATCGGCTGCATAGATGGAAGTCATTTCTTCTAAAGTGATACCAAATTTAAAAAATATTTTGGTGATCACCTCACACAGATGCAAAAATTCTTTTGATCACATTTGATTGTCACAAACGTGACAGTCACAAATCACCTTAGCCGATTCCACCCCTGGATGTGTTTCGCGAATGTTGTTGTAACTTTTGTCTTTTTCAGGCAATCCTTGTAACACGATCTGTTTCAGCAACTGCAGCTCGAGATCTTTTGATGTTAATTTCAGAAATATATGATGTGCCTCGTCCGTGAATGAAAGTACGATGTTAACTGAGTACTCTTCATCATTGCCTGTGTCAACTGGGTTGCAATCTCGACTAAGTGTATCTGCTATCGGAATTTTACTGCCTTTTTTATATGTGACGATTGGGGAATATTGGATGACATCCCACAGAATGCGCTGTAATCTTAGTTTACATCTTGTAGCGGTCTCTTAAATATAGTTTCAAGTGGTTTATGATCCGACTCGAATTCATTTCGTTTTCCGTACACGGACTCATGCAATTTCTTGCAAGCGAACTTGATTGCCCCTGCCTCTTTCTCAATTTGAGGGTAATTTTGTTGAGTAGGTATTAGTGAGCGTGTAGTGTACGCCACTGGCTGGCGACCTTGCATCAAGCATGCTCCAAGTGCTTTTAAGCTTGCGTCCACATTGTCTAACGGGATTATTCACGTCGTAAGCTTTTGCCACTGGTGTTAAACTTAACGTCTTTTTATATTTTCAAATGCATCTTTTTGTTTTGAGGTTTAAGTTTAACCAAAGCATCTTCAATATCATTTAAATCAAAGCGTATACTAGAACAATCAAGCACAGATGTTAGATGTCCATGCAGTTTATTTTGGAGCAATTTTCCTAATGGTTCGATGATACTATACAAATTAGGTATGAATTTGGCAAAATACGTGACCATGCCCAAAATATATTGAAGTTCTTTAACATTTGTTGGTTGCCTCAACTTTTCGGTATCGGCTTCGATACCTTTTGCTGTAAAGATATGACCAAGAAATCTAACTTTTTGCTTTTGTACTCCCATTTTGTCTTGTTTAGTAGCGTGAACTCTTCAAACGATCAACTACTTTTTGTGTTGTTGCACGAAGTTTACCTACAGTTTCCAAATACAAAAATATATCATCCATAACAACTTTGTACCCTGGTATGCCCTCCAGTGTAGCATTCATGATTTTCATTGGATTGCGGCGCCGGTGGAACTGGCATTTGTCGTATGTCTTATTTTTTGAATGTGCAAAGTGATCCATCAGTTTGCTTAGAACAAGCTGCAAGCTACAATCAGAGGCTCATCATAAGTGCATGTGTTAGTGGTTAGTAAATTAGTAAAAATAATTCAAACTAATAACACATGCAAATACAAATCAAAACACATACATAGTAACAAAATTAAACAATAAATAATACAAGTAAACAATAATACAGAATTAAGGTCTGACAAACTGGCCTTCTCTGCTTCAGTGAGATCGATATTATTTATCACTCTTAATACTTCGAGACCGACACAAGTCTTGAAGTTTACTATCTTATTTGTGATGTTTCTCCTGACAATTTATTTGCTATAAAATAATTGTCGTACATCTCCAGCCATTCAGTCTATTGCTGTGACATATCTACGTCCCTGTTGACCACAAGCGGTTTTGTGGTTTGTTCTTTTTTTTACCTTCACCTATATATGAGTCACTCCCCACTGTCGACAGACACGCATAAATAGGATTTTGTCTTGGGCAAATTAAGCTGTATAAAACTCGACCAAAAGCAAATTATTAATTAATATAATTAACTGTTTGCCGATACTTAATTATTAATTTTCCACGTTTTTACTAAATTTTTTGCTTTAATTTTCTTCTGACACCATGTGATGGAAAAGTATTGAATACGGCAACGGAAAAGGGAACAGCACAATACTAATTCTTATTCGTGTCTGACTTTATTCATGGCTTTTAGCAACGCTAATAGTATACGTGTATTTTTGCGTTGTGTAATGCTCATATTGTATTGTACATTATTATATTGCAATTCATATGTGTTATTGTGACACTTGTTATTTGTAATTACTGTTATATTTTGAGAATCTGTAGGTATCTTGGAAACTATTGGGTCTACAGATACGGATTTTGGCTCGAAGTTGAAATCGAAAACTAGTCCTTTAGGATTAAAATCGCCAATAACTGAAAAAAGCGCGAAAAATTGTGGTTTTTGTATTTTTTACCATGATGCGTTTGGCGCACGAGTTTAAAAAATGGGTTATCCATAAGGCCAACATCGTAAACAAATCAGCAAAAAATCAGAACGACCGGACTCAGGACTTCCTCCTGAGACTACAATGTTACTTTACTATTTACTTTAATACTATTACCATTTAATATAATAATAATAATGTCAATAACCTACATAATATATATTTTTTTGATATTCAACAGCGGTAATGTTGTCGGTTTCGATCCCTATAAAATTGGAAAACCATCTTGTAAGAGTTACGGAATGGATCCATCACCGCGATATAGAGGTCTCTGCATGGATCCGTCATTGATTCCATCTAGTGGTACTTTTTTTAACAAAATTGAAACGTATGAATATAAGCAAAACACATTTAACACGAAAACATCGTATACAAGCTCAAGATTTAATAACAAAAACCCCCAACAGGCGAAACTCCAACAACTATCCATCGTTACGAAGCAACAAACTACCGTACCAACCCTCATATCGTCCTTTTTTCAGGAAGAACCAATTCAATCGAAAATCATTTCCTCGAATTCCCAATCCCAGCAAGAAACTCAAAACTATATATCTTTCTTCAAAAACGCTATTAGCGAACAGTCTTTATTGAAAGCAATTATTAGCCCTAATGGCCAATCAACTGAAGAGGGATCTTCTCAACTTTATCTAGATCAGCAGCAACAGCAAGAACACCAGAACCAGCAACAGCAAGAATACCAGAACCAGCAACAGAAATACCAACAAGAGCCACCTCAAGATAAAATCTTAAACATAAACCCACGCGAAGTCATGTCAGGGCCGCCAAAGGCCGGCTGGAGCCTACTTACGTGGAGCGGTTAGTTTTTAATTTTTAATCTTAATCATAAAAAAAGAGTATTATCAAAGTCATTGTAACCTAGAGTTAAGGATCATTCTCAAGTTTATAACTGGGATGAGAGCAGCTGCCACATCATATACATGCCCTGTGTTCATTTCATACGAATTATAATACTGCTTCAAAGTACACCATCACATTAAAGATAAACTATCTCAGCGAATTTGTAGATACATTTTACTTAATAAACATATAATACAAAGTATGATGAGAGGAAGACAATAGAAATTTAAACAAACATACAAAATATAGTGAAAGACAAATATTATAATATTATTTAGATAAAGATTTTGCTGTGTTAAATAGACGTTTTTAAAGAAAAGCAGATATTGTTCTCTCAAATTTATTTTTATTAAAAGACCCAGAAGATTCATAATTGAGTTTGGTATCAAATGAAAACTGATAGATGTTAAGCTCGTTTTATAGGTGCAAAATTTCCAAAATCTTCATTTAAACTTCAAATTACGAGTAACAAAAAAAAAATTTTTTTTTGAAAAATAGCAGGGTCCAATTACACCATCAACTTATAAGAATCACTTAGCAACTTATCATAATTAGTACCTACATTCATTTGGTTGAAAAAATAGATGTTACTTGGAAAGTTTTCCGAGAGTTTTGAAAATCAGCAATTTTATAGATTTCGATGTGCTTAGAAAACGAAATTGTTTTTTTTTTGTTTAGGTAAGCAAAAGAATTTATTTGAACTCTAATTTTTGATTGAAAATTATAACCAGTTACTTCGATAATACTAGTTCTTTAGCAAAAATAATAAATTACTTTGAAAACGAACAGTAGTTTTATCGCCAGAAGTGAATAATACCGATTTTCCTTTTTAACTAGTTTTAATAAAACTCAATGTACAAATCGGAAAAAGGGTTAGTGCGGAAAACGTTAGTGCACATTTACTAGCTAATCCGCAGATTGAAATTTTACTTAATTAGCAAGTATCTGTACTTTGCCTAGTCAATGACTGAATCCAATAGAGTGCTGCAACTGGAACTGGATACTTACGGGGACCATTTTTTCAGATGCATAAAAAAGGAAAATTTGTAATTAACTTGAACAAGTTTAGGAATAAAACGATATTTATTCAAAATATTTGTACTTCAGATTATAAGCAGTTCGGTATTTAAAACAAAAAATAAAAATACTTACACCTAACAAAAAAAAAAAAAAATAATGAATAGTTAAGTACCTACTCCCCAATTCTTAAAGAAGTCTTAAAATCTCCACAGTCATAGTCATAATTGCACTTATGTTATTGTTATCAACATTAGCGCAAAATTTTAAACGATTTAGTACGATGTTAAAGCATTTTTACTATGACAAAATGGCCTCTAGTGTATTAACTTTTAATTAAAATTTAATTACAAACATTCTTTCCGTATAGGGGCTCTTGAAGCTGAAGCTACTAATCTTAGTATATTTTCATACTTCTGCTCAAAGTTTTTTAAAATTTCAACCCATTTCTCACTTGGTGACAAATTATCCGTTTTCCATTTTTCAATTTGTTCCTTCTTGCATATCGTTTGACACAAGAAACCTCGTTAAGTAATTCATTATCTTTGATTTTTATAATTTTTCTAAATTCCAAAACATTGGAAAGTCTTTTTCAATAGAGTTTCAAGAAAAAAACAAAAGGCGAAAAGAAAGTCATACAAATTTATCAAATGGACTTAAATAAGAGTTTGCGATTTATTTAAAATAGGAAAAACCAAAATTTTTTCAGTGCTGTCTAAATTTAGTGTTTGAGTAATTTAGAACTGAAGTAAGTACTTGTTTAGATCATAGAAAAAAGGTGTCAAAGAAAAAAAGGACATTAAGAGGACAATTTATGAAAAAGAGGACAAATAACTGTCCTCTTTAAAAAAAAAAGAAGGACACGATACCGGAAAAGAGGACTGTCCTCTAAAAAAGAGATACCGGAAAAGAGGACTGTCCTTTAAAAAAGAGAAGAATGGTAGCTTTGAAAAAGTGTCGTAATTGCTATTTTAACCTAAAAGTTAAAAAATCGTCTATCTGTTCCAGCTCCAGTCTTAATTGCGGCTCCGTCTACATTAACCGCGTATTATTATACATATACGGTTCTGAGTCTGCGTTATTCCTTAACACGTAGTACAAAAACAACATTGGATCTAGGTTTCCTCTCCTTCCTTTATGGATCCAGAAATTAGTTTTTACTCTGGTGGGTAGATGGTTTTTTCAGTTTTGCCAATGGTAAGGTAGGTGAAAAATAAATTAACATAAGAAAAAAGAGATGAGCAATGAGCATACCATATGAGTATACCGGGGTGAACCATATGGGTTATTGGCGATAATAAAACGCGGCTATTGTGTTCAGGCAATTATTTTGTACAATGCTCCGTTAAATCGCGAAAAAAAATTAGACACTTTCGGCCGTTTTTCGCGGCATTTTTTATATTTTCCCGTTGTTGCTGTTCCGCTAAGGGTATGTTCGGTTTACCAGGCAGGTGTCTATGTCAACAGTTTTAAGTTCTTTACTCGTTACTTGGGTAAATAAAATAATATATAAAAATAAATTAATGAATGTTATATGAAAATGAAGTGAAATTTTTTATTCGAGCTAAAAACCTATTTGATTTACTTCAACAGATGTTTAGTGATGTCAATACCTATATTGATTAACTAGGAAAACTGTACATTAACTAGGTAACATAAGAACCGAAACTTTTTTTTCACTTTAACGGAATCAGTAACACATACAATTATACATCTCATAATTAACTTCTTAATGATTGTTTGAAGTTTCCAAAGCCATATATTAAAATTATCAACCACTGAATTTGTGAAAAAAAATTAAAAAGTAGGTACTGTAATCTAGACAGATGTAAGTATTATACATAGGTTCTTGTAAGAAAATTGTTACTTGAAATTTATTTTTAATCTTTGTTCAATAAAGTATTTGTAACTCTTAAACTAAGAACATTGTTTGAGTTCACAAAAATCCTGGCTGTTGGCTATCTCCGCCAACATTTTAAATCCAGATTCAGCTGAAAACATGATGCAGTATGACTATTATGAAGCTTGGTTCCAATATACCTGTGCTGAAATTACGAGTTTAATCAAGGAAAAACAGCGATTCTGCCAAATGTGCTCGAGGTAAGAATATTACGTATTCTTAATTTTCAGGCGTTATATCGGAAGCTGCTGTATGTCTTACTATAAACTCAAATGGATCACGTACAACCAATAGGTTTGCAAGTCCTAACCAAATTTACTCCGATAATAATTTCCCAAATTTCACAACTTCACAAATGTATCTGAGTGATTCTACTCGTGCGGCATTGTCTGATTCTGCCATGACCAAAAGTTTATCCAAAATAACAAACAGTTTTATTTATAATCCCATTCTAAAGCTTTTATAACTTTAACTGTCCAAAACCTTATTTATAATCATGTTCCATCGAGTGTCTAACTCAGACACTGAAATTGGTTGTCCAAACCTATTCTAAAGTGGGTACGTTCAATGAAAAAATTTGAAAAATAATCTTCAAATAACGAAATGTTCATTGAACGTATCCAAATGCTCACGAAATTGACAGATTACAGGGATGTGATTGAGTGTATGAGAACATTTGTAGGCCACTGTTGGAATGCGTTTATAAATAAGGAGATGTCCAACTATTTAGACAATGGCTAGCTGGACAACTGTCCAAGAGTGTTCTAAGGAAATCTAATAAATACGACTGTATAAGTATATAACAAACGTGAAAAAACAAGTAACAAAACAATGGATTCCAGCTTGCTCTTTAGTGATAAAATATAATCAGCTGATACTTTGACGTAAATACATACACTTGACTTCAAATGAAGGCAGATATTTCTAGCTTTCCAGTTAGCTTTCTAATAAAATTGCCTTAATTGGAAGGCAATTTTTTGACAAATGACCAATCAGAGACTACAAACTTGTCTTACATTGTAGTCCCTATGTGCTTCTGAACGTACCCAATGCTTTTATTGTGAATTTTTTTTAAAACAAAAGAAAAGTTAAGTGAAATAATAAACACATTTCTACTACTGCTACTGTTTTTTCAAAGAGTGAAAATGGAATTCTATACCAATGCCCTCCCATGTTTGTTAATTCGTCTTAACAACACTAAGTTGTAAAGAGGAAGGCATTCATGAACACATTGCATTTGTCATTTAGGGAAATACTTGATTAAAGTCGTTTTTCCAATATTATTTTCCCAAGTAAACTTGTACCTCTCTATTAAAATAAAAATAAATGTAGTACAAAACACAAAATAAAAATTTAAACTACCAACTTAAAATAAAAGAATATACATTTAATACAATAAATTGAATTCTCGTACAAAAAAAAAATATTAACGTACCTACCAAACCGGCAAAAAAAATCATGGTCATCAAATTCAAATGTCCAACATGTGGCGAAACAATCTCAAACCAAAACCAAACCATCTCATCAAATCATCATCAAGAATGTCCCAGCTACGGCCTCAGAGAATCGGAGAACAGTATTTAATGATATTAAAATAAAAATGAACAATATTCCCATCGGAAACCATGACGTCATCGAAATTTTCCGCAAACCTATGAACAAACCTCAAAGGACCAACCCTGAGGAGAACAATATGGATAGTAATTTAAATCACAAGACTCCGATTATTGTTAAATAAAAAAAAAAAAACAATTTACCAGAGATATTTTCCTTGCAGCTGTTTGAGCACTCTCACAACTTAAAATATCTGACTTGACTGACAGACACCATCTTGTATGGCCAGGCCAAGGCACTCAAAGAGACACAAAACTTTAAGTATTTATGGACCAAAGATGGAAAGATATTTATGAGGAAAGATGACACCACTCGAATTTATAGAATAACCAGCTCCATTGATTTGAGCAAAGTAATAACAGCTCTTGATATTACGTACTCTTAACTATGAAACTTAACATTTATTACCAAAATATCAATCGTATGAAAACTAAAACACATCAAGTAAAATTAACAATATAAAACTCTAATTATGATATAATATGTCTAACTGAAACAAATTTATCCAACGATATAAACACTACCTAGTGAAATTTTTGACTTCAATGTATACAATGTCTACCGTAAATATCGGGGTTTGCAAGTATTTATTGACCTTGAATCGGGTGGTGGATGTCTATAATAGCAATTAAAAAAATTCAGGCAACGCGATTAACTATGAATGAAGATCTTTGGGTATGCATTAACGGGAAAAGTAATATGAAAGTTCATATATGTTCATGTTATATAAGACCCAGATCTTCAAATGAGGTATATAAAAACATGTGTGATGTCTCTCTGAGAAATCCCACATGTTTTCTTCGAACTCATCGCTTATCTATTCGGGAGACTTCAATATACCGGAGATTTCATGGAAGTATGATAGCAGCTCCAAAGCAATGTTACCTTGCCAGTACACTGGGTGCAAAGCAGAGTCATTGATCTTGGCAACCGTTGAAGCTTGCACATATCCGCTATCTAAAGTTGATCGCCATCACCCTCCGTTAGTAGTCCAATTTAACATTTCAGTCTTAAGTTATTTACCTGAAACGAATGTTGCAAAAAAATTTCTTTACAGCTAATTATGGTGATTTTATACCTCATTTGGCTGGGACTGACTGGACCTATCTCAACGATATGGAATTCGTTGGAATTCGATATGGAATCTGTTGATAGTTTTTATGAATTTTTAAATATGTAATATAATTTTGTCTTTCATTCTAGTAAAGGAACAGTCATTTGTTAAATTTCCATGTTGGTTCTCGGAAGCCCTTATAAAGCTCTTCAAGGGAAAAAACCGGGACGACGACAGGGAAATGTTCAAGTATTTGCGTAGTTTGTGTAAAACAGAGTTAGAGTTATGCTACATGAAATACGTAGAAAACACAGAAAACAATCTTTAAAAAAATGCTAAATACTTTTGGTCGTACACAAAAAAACTCAGAGCGACTAACTCCATCTCCTCAATAATGACACATAGACATAGCAATATAATTCATTCAACACCATCCACGATATGTAAAGCCTTTTCTATGTTTTTTAAAAATAACTACTCTGACCAAGAAAATGATAGCACTTTATCGATACATAGTCCCCAAGTCACAATTGCGGGGCCAGATGGTATTCCATTATTCCAAACATCTTTTTTTAAATTATTGTAAAGAAGTTTTAATAACACCAATTTGCATTCTTCTTAATAAATCACTTAGGAAAAATGTATTTTTAGAAAGATTTAAAGAAGCTTTTGTAACGCAAATTCATAAGACAGGTAACATATCTGAAATTTCTAATTATCGCCCGGTCTGTATTTTGAATGCCCTTTCATTAATATTTGAAAAATGTGTTTATCAAAATCAGATCACTCAAATTAAACCATTGATTAATTTAAAACAGAATGGCTTTAGAAGCGGTCGATCAACTGTGTCTAAACTTTCGTCTATTACGCATGATGTGTCATGTGCCTTTAGACGTACAGTACAAGTCGACGTCATTGTATATCGACTTTTCTAAAGCGTTTGATAAAGTTAGCCACGAAATCATATAGAAAAAAATGCAAATGCAATGAAAATGGGGAATGCCGATCTTGTCCAATGTATTAAATCATATTTGACCAGTTGTTCGAGCCGAGTCGCGTCCTTACTTCCCTCCATCCGGTGTTACATAAGGCTCAATTCTGGGTCTTATTTTATTTTTAATATATATTAATGATATCATGGAAAAACTACAATCTTCATTACTAATGTACGCAGATGATTTAAAAATATATCGAGAAATTACTTGTGTAAGAGATTGCATTTCACTGCAAAAGGATCAAATAAACTTTCTTTAGATGTAAACAATGTATAGTATTATCTCTTTTTCTCGTCACAGACTACCCACAATTTTTAGTTATCGTGTAGGAGATACTGAATTAAAGCGTGTAAATGATCAGAAAGATCTTAAAGATCATATTATATTCTAAGCTTTTGTTTGATGTGCACTATAAATATATAGCTAAAAAGCGGCTAGAACCATTAGCGCAAAATTTTAAACGATTTAGTACGATGTTAAAGCCTTTTTTAGTATGATAAAATGGCTTTAACATCGTACTAAATGGTTTAAAATTTTGCGCCATTGGTTTTATTTTTAGAACTGGAAAATTATTTCGCAAGGCTGAGACCTTCACAACACTTTTCAACTCATTGGTTCGTAGTACACTTGAATACGCATCGACAGTATGGACGGATTATTTACGAAATGTAATTAGCATTCATTACCCGATTCGTTTAAACCATTATTCGGTGACATTTAATATACCTTTTTCGTAATAACTCATTCTTGAAGTCACCTTTAATAAGAATTCAAAAGTATCATCTCTATTGAATTGTCTATGAATGTGGCTCATCTTTCATTTCGATTTTGTACTAAATGTTTTGATTATTCTTGTGACTCTTTTTGATTTGATTTTGGTTTGGCTTTTTGATTTTTAAATATTTGAATTACTTGCATGTAAGTATATGCAATATGCATGTACGTACATATTGTTATATATTTTATAAAAAAAAATTTTTTTCTTTTTTAATATGAATTCATTAAGCATAAAGCTTGTTAGAGGTTTAATAAATGTAAGTTTATGAAGAACTGTTAGCTAATTTACAACTAAAAAAAAAAATTACGTCATTTAGCTAAGCAAAGATGTATTTATTGAAAATATTTAAATGTGTACATCTTTCGCCAGCAGTAATATAACAAAAAGCGGACACACAGTGGATTTCAAAGATGTAACAATACTGGACAAAGAGAGCAAACTCAACACAAGACATACTCTGGAGAGTTTTAGAATCCAACAACAAATAAAACGAACGATTATCATGAACACAAAGGAGGATACCGACAGTATAAAACAAAGTTATGCCGTAGCAATTTAAGTACCAGATGCCCAACAGTGATATAAGTGTTAGATATTGTCAATTTTGAGTTTGAAAGTTTGTTTTTCCTTTTGCTTGGTTTTTATTCCTTTATTATTTTGTGTCCAGTGCCGTCACCGGGAAGGATGCAATAGGAGTGATAAAGAAATAATTATGTAGTTTTTGAATAATCTAGTAAGAATATGATAATGTTATAATTTATTTCATTAAAGAAACTTGAATTGATGTTATATTAATAGATTGAATAAATATACCTCTGTTGAAGTAAGGGGAACTTACGAAACGTTGGTAAAAATAGTGCGATAAAAATTGTTTTTTTTCGCATTTTATTAAAAAAAGACCAAAATTTCAAACTTTTATCATCAAAACTCGAAAAGTTATGCAGTTTTTAAAATTTGATAGCTATGCCGATTTTCAAGCAAAAATATTAAAAAAACGCTGGTAGCGACCTCTAAATGATGTTCGATTTTGAATTTTTTGGTTTTAATCGTTTGGTTTCAATCTAAGCTTCATACTTTGCCTGGCCCCGGTTGAATTTCGAGAAAGGTGTTTTTTTGAATTACCCTAGGGTAGATCTTAATATAATGTCTTTGTCATATAAGTGTTTTTCACACATGTGTAGGATTTGTTAGGCAAATCCTCAATGTGTGAAATACTCCCACATTTAACCCAAATCGCCCTTCTGTGATCCGTGGGAAAAAAATACTTAACCATGGTTATTTTTTATAATTAAGTTTAATTTAACACTTTTTTTTATTAAAAACACTTATAACACTTGTAACTTTTCACAGGAACACTCTGTCTTACCAAAGATTTTATATTTGTGCTTCGAACACTTAATGGGTTTAAAAATTAAAAAAGGGGATTTTTAGGTAAGTAAATCAGTTAGTAGGTAAGTAATTATAAGTAAGCTGAAATGTAGAATAATTAATTATAAGAAAATTGAATATAAATATTGTTTCTTAGCAGAAACTTCCTACAAAATAATAATAATTAAATTAAAATTATTTATTTATTGAAATGAATAAATAAATAAGTAAGAATAATATTTAAATAAATAAATAATTAAGTAATTCAAAAAAGCAAGTAAGTAAATAAATGGTTAAGTAAGGCAGTTATTAAATATGTATAAGAAAGTAGGTAGAAAACTAATAAATTCAAATTGGTAAGTCAAACAGTTGTTAAGTAAATCAGTAAGTACCTAAGTAACCAATGAAGAAAAACAATGTTGCAATTAGATTTAAAAGAATATTTTCAAACATAATTTTTATTAAAACAAACTAATTTATAAACCAAAGTTAGGTGCGAGTAACAAAAAAAAAAACCATCAATTTGTAATTTTTTTTGCAACTTGATCGAGAAAAAAAAATTAAAACAAAAAAAAATTATAAGTATGGCTTAACAAAACGACAACATGAATGAAGAATGAATAACAATACGAAATAAAAAAGAAGACAAACTTAAAACAAAAGCTTTACCAGTTATAATTTAAAATAAATAATATTACATATTACTTTCTTTTCCTTTTAATTATTTATATCTCTTTTCCTACCTTTCAATTAATTTTATTTCATTTAAATTAATTTAATTTTAATTTAAACAAAATCTATAACCAAAAGAAACAATTCGTTTGCATCAAAAGAAGTAAATGCATGTTTTATGTGTGTATGTTTAATTAAATAGTTTGTTCAAATTTAATATAGTGTAATCAGAATCACTTATTCTTTATATAATTTCGATGTTTTTTATAATTTACTTGTTTGATTATTATGTTTTGTTGTTAGTTTCTTTTTATTTTATTTAGATGGTGAGCACATCATGGATGAAATTCAAAGATTTTGATTCATAAACTGAAGCTAAAAAAAAGAAAAAAAAAAAGCTTTGACAAAATTTGAACGAACTATTTGTACAGTCATATAATAATAAAATATTTATGTATATATACAATATACATATATTATCTCATATACATATATGTATAATGTATATGGATTTTACGAATAGAGACACAAAAATGTAGGTATTAATGTCGAATATGGAATCCGCAATACTGGATCCGCAGTGCAGGACTCTCTTTTCTCTTTACTCATTTGTCGTGAAAAGAAAAAAGAACACTATAGTGTGAATCACTGCGGATGCAGTATTGGGGATTACATAATCGACGTGATTATCTATGAAATGAGAAAAAAAATATATACTTAGCTTTTATAAAAAAAAAATTATCAATTGCAACTTTTGTTTCCATTGATTTGAGGATACTGGATGTTAGGTTGAATGAATAAATAGTAATTAGTAAATTACCCCATTTTTTTTTTGTTTAATAGTACTTAACTTTTGTATTGCTGTAAATGCTAATTTTTTTTTTGTTTGCTATATACTTACTTTTGCCGTTGTCAACAACTTGCAATAGAAAATCTTCTTTTTTTCTGTAATCAACAAGCAGTAAACATCTGGATAACAATATTGGTAATATATTTATTATAAAAAAAAGTGTTTTATTTTTTCTCGCTACCACTACCTGAATATTCGTCGTGGATGATATTCTTGTTCGTCGACTCCTTGCTTGCTTGATCGATATGATTATTTGTGGTTTAAGTAATCAAATTAATTAATACACAATAGATTTATATTAATTTTGTTCAATGAGGATTGTATGGTTGTTGCAGAAAAATAAATGTTGGATTTTTTTACGGCTCGTGGAGTAATGGCTCATGGCTTGGACTTCGCAGAGATGAGTTAGCTGCTGAAGAGACCATTGAGATGATAGGTGTGTGTGGATCAGGTGCTCCTTACTTTTGTTGATGCTAGATGTTACTTGGACTATTTTTGTTTCTCTACTCTATAGATTTCATGCTAAGAGATTTTGGATTTGCGTGGAGTGTTTCTCACACTTGGAGGTTTTTACGCAAATGAACAAAATGAGCCGCTCAGCGTCCTGTTATGTGGTTCAAGCAGCGTCGGGGTTTTTAAGCTTTCCAGAACTAAAAATTAACAAAAACTGTGTTTCATGACCATTCGACAAATAACAGGATTTTTTTCTTTTTATCTGTTTATTTTTGTCACTCACCTTTTTCCTAGTTTAAGTTTGTTGTAACTTTAGTTTCGAAAATGTTATTTAAAAAATGAAATGTCCTAATTTTTGTCTAAAAAAAAATCTCGAGATACACTTCTTTTCTTATTTTAAGATCACAAAGTTTTATTTTTTTTTATATTTACACTTCGGGGCTCATTTATGCGTCTGTAATTGTTTGTCCGCAAGATTTTCACAAAAAATACAGAAGTATATCTTACTTGGGGTATTTATAGACCCAGAACCCAAGCTCACCGACTGTTCACACATACATGTTTAAAATTATCATGGAAGGAGTTTTGGCTTCCGTTTTGTCTCATTTAGTGTGAAGTTTAACCAAAAACATTAGGAACAATTTTCAAAAATTAAATTTGACAAATTCCTAATTTTCAGGTCAAAATCCAACAAATTTTTAAAGTTGTGATCTCATTTTAATTTGTACCTATGTATTGGAGTAGGCTTTCCATTCGGGAGAAGCTAATAGTTTGAAATAATTTATGAAATTGGCAACTGCTGTGTCCTTGAACAACACATTTGTTCAGTTTACTATGTTTAGTCTAACTACATACATATGTCAATTTTCGACTAAGGTTCTTCCAGTTGGTTCGTATCATAAAAGGTAGCATTGCCTGATCTACAAAGATCAGGTTCGAGTCCTACACAATGCTTAATTTTTTTTCTTCAGAGCTTTTGTTTTTGGAGTATTGTTTTTTTTAATTTTTTTTTTCTGATAAATTAATATTAAACCTGTGTCTATCTTCTCGTAGCGTATCGTGAAAAGTCCTTTGAAATATTATTAGTGGTTTAAACAAAGGTATAAAAACATCTATAATCTCTGCAGCTTCAATTAAGCCTATATGAGTAGGAAATACCGTTTTTAAACTTCTTTTCTTTATATCGTAAGTGTATTTGTGACTTTCACTCTAAATCTGCTTAGATTCTGAAGTACAAAGCTCAGGAGCACTGCTACATACTTTTCAAACAAAATAATGTAAATAATGTGGATCGCGATTCTTCATTTGAGTTAAATTAAAGGATAAATTTAAAAGAAGAGAACGAAATCCAGTATAACGTAATAACAACTTATAAATTATAAATAAATGATCTATTATTAGTAAAAGTCTATTATAAAAAAACTTAAAAGAGAAATGCGAAGAGAGATTTGATATCAATATACAGGGTGGACCAAAAGTCCGTTTAAAATTGAATTGGGAAGTTCCCCCATACGTCAATGTGACAATGCGAAAGAAGCAACAAACGAAAATTGCTTAGTTGGGGAGAAAACAATGCAATACAAACAAATATGCTTACATATACAACGATAAATCACAATATGCACACTAGTCGCGCCTTTGGAAAAGTGTTTGGCTGTGTAAGTATGTTTGTTTGTATTGCATTGTTTTCTCCCCACCTAGAACTGCCAAATATAATATAGTTATAAATATATAGTTTTTGGAAAATCCCAATCGGTACTGCGACGAGCAGCGACGGCGGGGTGGGTGGAGGGACTACGAAGCGCAAGAGCGACCAATGGGAATTCGGCACCATGGCGTCGTTCAGCGATAAAAAACGTGCGTTCTGTATACGCGAGTACTACCGCAACAACGATTCTTTTACTCTAGCGCAACGAAAATTTTGCGCTCATTACAACATACGGCGTAAAAATCAAACTTCATCGATTCAATGGTTTAGAAAATGGGTACAGAAGTTCGAGGAGACAGGTTCAACAATTAATCAACCACGATCCTAGAACATCAAGAGATCTCGAAAACGTCGAGCGCGTAAGAACGTCTGTGACTCTCTACTCGGAAGCGGTCTAACGCCTTAGGTCTGCCCAGCACATCTTTGATTCATATTCTTCACAAAGATTTACATTTACATCCGTACAAAATCCAAATGGTACAGGAATTAAAGCCTCAAGATCACGCTCACAGGCTCCAATTTGCAAACGAAATGTTAGAAAGGTTCACCAGCTTTACCAACATTCTTTTCTCAGACGAGGCACACTTCCATCTGTGGAAGGTAAAATTGCAAGTATTGGAGTGACACTAATCCTTAATCGAAGCATCAAAAACCTCTGCATTCACCCAAGGTTACTGTATGGGCAGCTTTGTCAGCAAGAAGCATTATTGGTCCATACTTTTTTGAAGATCGCCGAAGAAATGCTGTTACAGTGAATACCGAGCGGTATATTGCCATGCTACAGAACTCTTTTTCACCAGCAGCGTTACAGGATTTCGATGGTTTTAATCAACGATCGTGGTTTCGGCAAAATGGGGCAACATGCCACACTTCCAACGACTCATTAAGTGCTGTTAGCGAAATTTTTGGACAAAAAGTGATATCCAAAAGAGGTGCTATTAACTGACCACCTCGTAGCCCGGACTTATCCCGAATGTACCTACTTCTTTCTTTGGGGATACCTTAAAATTAAAGTTTTCAACAGCAACCCAGTGTCCTTAGAGGAATTAAAGGAAAATATTCGAGAGGAAATGCAAAACATTTCACGAAACACTTGTGAGACAGTCATTGAAAATGAAAAACAGTTTTCATCTCACATAACTAGTTTCTTTTAAATCATCATTTGAAAATGTAAACGAACTTTTGGTCCACCCTGTACCTAAGTGAACTGAGAAATGATTAGGTAGGTACTAATAAAAATATATGATTATGTAAAATAAGAAAATCGAAATCTCGATAAGAGAACCCAAAAATATATAAAAACAAATTATGTAATAACAAAAAGAGTGTACTTTATTAAAAAGACACATAACTGTCATACGAGTGGAATGTGAAAGCTAAGGTTTTCCACAAGATTCTTAATTTATTTATAATTATGTATGTTTATTTTTAACAGTTTTTCAGTTTAAGCTGTAAGATCCATGTATATTATATGTCATCGCGGTGCTGTATTGTTTATTTTTATGTACTCACATGTTTGCGGTATTTGGTATGAAGTAACGGTTCTCATAACAAATTTATTTCTTCTTAATTCAAATAAATAGCTTTACTCAGGCTTTTAAACCACAGTGTGATCGTACATAAGAGCAAGTATGCGTGACCCAGTTCAGTTGTGCATTTATTTTATTTATTTAATTACAGTATGAAATTCTTAAAAACAAATGTGGACTTATGACCCACTTCCTTTCTAATATAAGGGAATTTTGACACACTTCTTTGTAGACTTTCGGCCCATCAGTGTAGGTTATAAATTATAAGTTCACAATTGATTTGTCAAAACCAATTGATCAAAAGACCACTGTGAACTTTCGGCCAGTTGATTTATAACTGCGTCCGAATTTCATTTGGTTTTTAATAATAATATAACAAATATAGGGAAACAAAATCATTTTGTCTTATATCTAAGCATTATTATTATATTTTATAAAAATATTAGTGGGTTTTAGGGCCAGAACCAGAAACACTTGATTTGAGTTCAATGTGGAAGAAAGATTAATTTTTGTTTTTACAGTCTAGTTCACAGTTCACGTGCGAAAAAAAATTATATTTCCAAAACAATTTTTCATTCACATATCTACTGCATAATATCTAAGACAAAAATGTTTGTCTTAATATAAACAACCCTTATAGCCCTATATAGTGCTTAATTGATCATAATCAAATTAGGACTAGAAATGAAAACTAATTTCTTACATGCAAAAAATATTTTTTTTATTCACTTACTTAACTATTTTTTCGCAATCAAAACAACTGCTGCCGGTCAACTGTTTTGTATCAAAATTATTTAAACAAATGTTTTAAAATATTGGTGCCTTGTACGTGCTTGCAGCACATGTAAGCACCTACATACATACATCACATCAAATTTTGATAAATTAATTAATTTTCGCACAGCATTTTATTTTTACCACGTGATCTGTGAACTAGACATTTAATGCTATTGAAACATAAAATTCTCAGTTTTTAATTTGTCTTTTTAGTTTGGTTATTGTTCAAAATACAGTGTTCTGTAAATTAAATATACATATTATTATCATAAAAAACATAAATTTTTTATATTCTTTAACATTTGTATTAAATTTTAGTAACATTAATATCATTTGAAGCGAATTCTTACCTAACTACACAAATGAGAATGCAGCTTTTTTTTTGTTAACTTTGTATTAAGATTTTTCTTTAATTTCTCTATCTCCCCTAGTTTGTTTTTTTATTTTGCCGTTCATATAAAGCACCTTTCGTACAAATCTATTTTAATAGTGTACCTACTTGTTGAAGAACACAATCAATAATAATATTACTTTTCAACTTTGTTGTTTCCTTGAATTAAAATAAAAACTTTCAATGGCCAAGAGGGAAAAAGCTTGAAAAAGGATGTTTGACATATGTCTTGGACATACGAGAGTAAATCATTGATTAAATTGTTTTGAAGAAATTTATTGTTAAATAAGCGTTTTGTTTGTGTAATATATATTATGTCTTTCTAGTTTCAAAGGTATAGTATTTTTTTTTATATTGACTTAACTTTTTATGGTTTAATTTTTAGTATAAAGTGGCTTTTACTTCTTATTATAAGTTTGCTAAGACTTATATTTATTTCTCATCACTATACCTATACATAAAAAAAATTACCAAGTAATTTTTGTACAGTTAAACTTATTTACCTTAAAATAGGCATACCTATCAGAATTTAGGTTTCAAGATCTTTCTTTAAATTTACAGTACACTTGCGCTAACAGGATAAATTTAAAACCAAGCCAGTTTACGTTTGCGATTGTAAAATTTTGAAATTAAAACAAAAAATCACAGTAGATTAATTTGTTAATGTTTGCAACAAATCTATAAGTGAACGGCCAACCAAAAAAAAAAAAACGCTCACGCTCTAAAACGTGATGCCTGATTAACAATGCGACGAGACAACGAGACGTTGACCTGACGAGATCTCTTCATAGATGTTTTCGCTTAATCACGAATTTAAAACAACGAAATAATACATAATAAAGCATCATTTCTCGTCGTCACGTCTTTTATTACGCCTATTATCATGCCTGATTCACAACGACACGACAAGAAAGCGAGACGTCGACGTCTTACGGGTCTTTTTTTGCAATTTTTCCAACCTATGACTCGACTTGACGATGACGACGAGAAATGCTTTATTATGTATTATTTCTCTGTTTAAAATTCGTGATCAAGAGAAAACATCTGCGAAGAGATATCGTTACGTCAAAGTCTCGTCGTTACTTTACTTCGTTGTTTAAAATTCGTCATTAAGAGAGAACATCTGCAAAGAGATCTCGTCACGTCAACGTCTCGTTGTCTCGTCGCATTGTGAATAAGGCATAAGCCATGAACAACATTTATTGCATTTTGTTCACGTTTAAGCACAGGCAATAAACTTATATAGATGTATTATCCCTGCATACAAACATGGGTCATATTTTTTCCTTACCAGACAAAGAGCTTTTGAAAATTAAATGAAGCTTTAAACCTCGGAGGTTGAGAAGCTACGAATATGACAAAATAAGTCCTGTTTCCTTAAAATAACACTGCATAAATCTCCAATAGGGAATTAAAAATGTATCTGTATTTAATTTTTCCAGTTAGGTACTTACAGCAATTGAAATAAATAGCTTGTTAATGAAACTATTTAACTGATGTCGTTTTTAATCGATTTTCACTAGTTGATTCCAATGGATTATGAAACAACGGTATTGTATTCCGAAATTAACAACGCTATTTAAATTAATTTAACAAGATAAATTTTCTTCTGAGAATCGTCAGTTTACGGTTTTTTTTTTGTCAATGTAATGCTTTCAAAAAGTTCTTTTTGGTTCCGAACATTCAATGGAAAACGACAATAAAGTTGTTCTTGGTATTACTTGCCAAAGTTAAAAATTCTTGAAAAAAAGTTTTTGTAAAATACCGTTGTTAATTTTGGAATACAGTTGTTTCGTAACCCATTGGAATCAAAAAGTAAAAATCGTCATATTCGTAGCTTCTCAACCCCCGAGTTTTGAAGCTACATATGTATGTAATGTACAATGTACATTGCATTTTCAAAAGCTCTTGGACTGGTAAGGAAAAAATATGACCCATGTTTGTATGCAGGGATAAGACATCTGTATAAGTTTAATGTCTGTGGTTTAAGGTCGATGTATATTAAAACTTGTTCACTTTCCGAGTGTTCACATTTAGCCGTTGTTACCACTAACGCGAGTGTATTGTAAACTTTTTTTTATAGAGTTTTGAATACCTACGTATCTTATCAGTTAATCGTTCTGTTTTAATGAAACAAAAACGGCGTGAGCTATTGTTTAGTAAATCCTTTTGTTTGTTGTTGATGATTTTTAAAATAAATAGGTATACACATTTTAAGTTTTTGGAGTAAAATTATTAAAATACTGTGCGAGGTATTTAAATGTGAGGAGTAAATATAGTAGTTGATATCAAATCAAAATAATTAAGATTTGGTCCATAAAATATAGTAACAAAAAATTCAAACCAAAATCGCTTTTCAGTAAAAACAAAAAAAAAAAAAATATAATAACTTAGCAAAATTCTTGAATTCATCATATCTTCTAGGATATGTATTTTAATTTGTTGTCATTGTATAAAAATATAAATTGATATATGTACATATGTATATATATATATATTTTTATATATAATATGAATCTACACGAAAAATCATATATATTTATATATATATGTATAAATTTGTTTCCGTTTTTGGCAAAGATTGCCTGGTAATTTGTCATTTTGATGAATGATTTTTATTTTAATTATTTTTTAATAATTTATAAAGAACAATTTGCAAGTAAGAAAATTCTTGTATATATTAAACTATGTATGTATATATTTATTTATTTTCGTTAAAGATACAAAAAGGAAAGGCCGTTTTATTAATTACAGGACTGCGCGTTCTATTTTTTGTATTAATATTACATTTAAACTTTTTGCAAAAGTCTCTGAATCATTAATATTTGGATTTGATAGCTTCTAGAAACTACAATTATAATACACAATGGTATTACTCTATATATATTATTTTTAAATAGATAATATGGTTATTTATCGTTCTGTGATTCTTTTGAAAGCGAACATCGCTCATATTTATGTACTTATCTACGTGTTTATGAATAACTAGATTTTACTAAATTTTAAATTCTAAATATCTAGGTATATGTACTCATAACATCTCTTTATTTCAAAGATAGATATTAAATTGATATGCATTTATAGATTTATCTAAACATATAATTTTGTGTGCAATAGCTACAGCATAATTATTCATATATATATATATATGTATATATATATATATATTATTATCGCGTATAATAATTAATGTGTTTTTCATTTAAAATAAACATTTAATTCTTTGTGTTTGTCCTTTTTCTTTTTCTTTTGTTTTCTTTTTCTTTTTAATTGAATACATATTATAATAGCTCAGTATCTATTTTAGTACTTACATCAAATTTGTTATTAAATTTTTTAATATATATGTATACTGTATATGTATATAGATAAAAAACTTTATATAATAAAATACATATTTATGTATATAATACAATATATCTAATTATAATTTAAGTGGTTTAGTTTTTGAAATTTAAAAGTAGTTTAGTTTGTTTGCTAGCTTTTTTTTTTAGATATTTTTATTATATTATTATTTTTATTTTACCATAAGAATAAGTTACAGTTGTTAATATGTAATAATATACATTTGTATGCAATTTCGTTTCATGTAAGTTTACGTGATGAAACTAATTATGTACTTCAAAATGATTTCTTTTACTTTTTCAATTCATATTTAGGTTATTTTTATATGGTGATATATTAACATTGAAAATAGGTTTGTTCGATGTTCTCTGCCTCAGGGCGATCTGGGGAATGTCAATCAATTGTCAAAAAAACTCAGGGCTGCTCGGGTTTTTATTTTTCAAACTCGTCAGAGCTACAAGTTTCACCATCTGATTTTTTCATTAATTTCCCCTTCTTGCCTACTGTATATTTTGACATTTCGTCTATAATTACATGAATCGAATAATAACAAAATTATGAACAAAATTACCATATTTACTAAGAAATTTGTCATCCAAAATTTAATTCACTTTTTCTTGCCTAAATGCTAACAGCTGATTTGAACAGCTCTGAATTCTTATCCCAAGAAAAAAACCTGGGTCTCGTGAGAGTCATTCAGAGTTCGCCCCAAACTCGTATCGAACACGATACAAATAACCTGTTGCGAAAAAAATGCTACATAAAACACCTCAGGGCGAGTTCCGGGCGACCCAGTGCGCTCCAGGGCTGACATCGAACAAACCTAATGTTTATAGAGTCGTTTTAAGAATAATATGGTGTTACCAAAATTAACAAATAAAATGTACGACTACGAACTCTAGCGTATAGGGGGGAATGATTGAATTTTTGGTTGGTGAATGGTGTTACCAAAGAAATTCCAAAATGAATTAAATGAAAAAAAAGAACACAAGCATATAAATTTCAACCAGCCTACAATTGATCATCGCCAACCAACGAGCTTCAGTTGAGGATTGTTAAATATGTATAAAACTGGAAAAACGCTCGATTTGAGCCCACTTAGAAGCAACTTTGGTTATAATTATTGGATGCTCAATATTAAGGTAGATAATTAAAGCTTAAATGACAAGCTACGAATAAAAAAAATTAAAATTTTTGCAAAGGCGTACGAAATTTTATAGATACTAGAAACTTGAAAAATTGTCTTTTGAGAAATATTTTCATCACGGCAAAAAAACAAACAAAATATGTACATATGTACCTACAAGGAATATATTGCTGGAAGGGAGATATGTGGCAAAAAAAAAATTGGCTCTGCATCGGGCACAAAAATGATATACATTATTTAGGTATGTACATACATTCATATATACATGAACATTTGTAGTAGGTATTTTACAAATAATAAAATCTTAAAGGTTTGATTTGGTTGGTTTGTTCCTTCTGTTCTAATAATCGGATTTTTGAGGTTAAGGTTTCAACATTGGTTATATGTCAGGCTATAAAATTTGAACCTAGAATATGCATAGTAGGTACCTACCTGAACCTCTTCAATAAATAAATATAATGGTCAGATCTTCAAGGTAAAGGTCCTCAAATGCAAATAAAATTTTAGGCTTCATCTTAAAGCAGCCCATAAACTATTCAATTTGATTGTCAACTAAATTGATGCTTGGCCACACACTTCATAAACTCAGTTGAAAGAATACAGCTCCAAGTGCCAAAAACATTATTTTTGTCTAAAGAAATTTTTTTTTAATGTAAAAATAATTAGTATTCAAAAACAATAATTAGTAAAATCGAGTTTGCAGTGAGGTTGAGCTTCACATTAAATTCTTTGTAAATTTGGTATCGAGTTAAAAAAAGTTTACTCTGACAGTAAATCAAATGTCTTGGCTTTATACAATCTACATACCTATAGTTCAATGAGTTGAAATATTTGTAAACTAATTTGAAGAAATTCAAAAATTCAAAATATTTTGATTTTCTTCAACATCAATCGTCAAATTGATCAAATAGAAAGCCAACACACGGGTTGATTTAACAACAACCGAATGAGTTGACAACTAAGTGGAATCATATAATGATGTATGCTTTAATCGATCTGTAAAATATCAGTTTCCTTTCAAATACCTATACGTTAAGATAGATGGTATGTAACTTTGATTTGGTGTATAAGTGCTGTACCGGTGTGGATGAAAATGAGTATGATTGTTTGACATCGAACTTACTATAGATTTAGGCATTTGTATGTACGAAGATACAAAAAACTAATATTTTCGGTTCAATATAAGACAAAGATTGATCTTATTAAAAAAATAAACAACATTAATTTAACCTCCAATTGGGAAGTGACATTAAATATACAAATTGTTACTTCAAACTGTATAATGGTTTCTAAGACAGTTTGTGAAGTTTTAATGCAACAATAGTACATAAAATAAAAATCGCAAACATTAATCATGTTCTTGTTCCATCGCCCTAATACAAGTAATTTTCAATGTCCCCAAAGTTACTCTATGAGTGAAATCTGTGAATTTGTTTTCTGTTTTCTAAAGGTACCTACATAAATTACTATAATACACATAGGTGCTAAGGAAACACTACTTTTGGCCAAATTAAAAAAAAATTGTAAGGGGATTTTTGTATTATAACAACCTTGCAGTTAGGCTACCAAGCACCATCATATTAATATTGAAAGTTTGAATGAAACAACAACACTTAGCTACCAAGTTTGTATAGGCTGGAGTTTATATCTATTTTCCGACTGCTTTTTATAGTGAAATATTTTAAGAAAAGAATCTATACACTTTCACCAAAACACGGCTAATAGTATCGCCTTTTGTCGAAATTCGACCATCTGTATTTATATTTAACTAGTGTATTTGTTATTGTTTTGTATGGCGAATCCATGATTTCACATATTATGTGTATTTTTACACGCATGTAGTCGACCAATTCACATACTCTCTTCTGATGACACTTCTAATTAATATTAGCTTTTAAATGTTATATTTTTTATTATCGGCGTTCGGTTTTTAATACTTAACGTATTAATATATAGATTTTGAAAATTAAGTACATATCAAAATTTGAAGTGATGGGAATCGAATTAAATAACAAATCAGAAAATTTCTAAAAGCAAAATACAATTACAATATGTAAATAATAAAATTCTTCTCATGGGAACCGGGCCTATAATGTCCAAAATCCATAAAATGAAGAAAACAAAATATTTAAAAACAACGGCCACACTTTTGTCAAGGTATGAAATTCACTCCTTAATTTTCTTCTTGATTGAAGTTGTTTCAAATGTTTTCAAATGACAAAAAAAAATTAAATTGACAAATGTCATTACAGCAAATGTCAAAAAATCCGCGAATTAGAAAAAAATGTATACATACAAAATCCTTTCTTTCAATCTCTTCCTCACTATAAAGTGGGAGTGGCATTAAGTTCAGTGTTGACGTTGTATAACGTCTTTGTTTGTTCGTCTGAAAGGGTTTTGTTTATCCATTCTCATCTCCGTTTGCTTTTGTTGTCAATTGTGATTGTTTGATCTGTTTTTGTAAAGTATTTTTCTACATGGTGAGAAAATATGCCGTCAAAATACATCATAGTTATAAGTTAAACTTTTCTATTTTTTGTTATAAACTATATTTTTGTTTCAAATAAATATAAATACCAATATTAAAAATTATGTATTTACTGTATACAGTGTATTGAATTTTTGTGTACTGAAGTACCTAACTACTTTCTCAAATTGAAACGACAGGCCTGCCTTACGCTAACCAAGACGAACATTGGGAAAAAATCCTTAACATAAATAACCCAGTCGGAATAAACATTTGACCGGGACAAAATTTTATTGTACAATTTTCGGGAAAATCAGACCTCCATCTTGGAATTTTCTAAAAAATTGACTTAAAATAGAAAAAAAAATAGTTAAATACAAGGGCAACACTAAAAATTATGCCCTTCAAAGTTAAAAACGTTAAAACATAAGAAGGAATTCAGAAGATCATCAAAAATCAAAAAAGTTACATCGTATTAAGATTCAAAAACAAAAAAACAGTGTACCTAAGTACCATTTTTTCAAAATTGAGTACTATTCACTATATTTTTTGTTCCTTAAAAGTTGTTGGTTTAATACTATTTCTATGGAAAGACGAAAAAAAATATTTTTAATGAGTTTTAATTTTAGCAAACATTTGTTTTTAAATAACAGTTACCAGACCACCCATTATTTATTTTTTTAAAGCGTTTCAAAGCCAGAAATCCGTTTTTCAACTTCGATTTTAAATAAAATTATTAAAGTGAAGTTGCAAAATTAATTTTCAAACGTTTATACTATTAAGTAATATAGTTGATAATAGTATTCAATGCTCTTATCAATATTTAGTCAAACGCTAAAAACCAGATGCTAAAATGTTGCGTAGTTTTTGAGAAAATTAAAAAGTAACAAAATGTACTTTACTACTTAGGTACTTAGTGCAAATAGGAACTTTAGAGCAATTCAAACAAAGGATGAACATTACATCCAATTGATATGTGCATTGTTTACTAAAAATAAAAGTTCTACCTAAGTATGTTAAATCTTGAAAAAAATTAGTTTCAAACTATTTTTTTTTTAATTGACAGAATTGAAGAATGGATTAAGGTTCAGCCCGATTATCCCGAAAAACCACACATATATGCTCCTTATAATCCCCTCTGACAAATTTTGAAAAGTGAAAAGTGGACAATAAAATTTATTTCAGGTTAGGCATTTTTTTGTATACAGCGACTGGGCTAAATACAATGCACGACTGGGTCGCATGAACTTGCTCTTATGTGCGACCACACTGTAGTTTTAAAGTCTTAATAATTATAAAAACTTTTCATTTTATTTTATTCCACCTGCCAAAAATATAGCCTAGTTTAAGGAAGTATTATTTGAGTACATTACATATATGAACAATATAGCACCGTGCTGTCTTGCACTTCGCACATATGCATGAAATTTACAGTTTAGACTGAAAAATGTTAAAAAATCAATAAAATTAGAAATAAATTGATTAAAAAAAATTCTGAAATTGATTTGACACCAACGCAATGTACACCAAGTGATTTCTTTCACAAATCTCAATGTATGAGAAAAAAAATTTAAAAATCGTTGGAGCGTTTTTTATTTATAGAATTTTAAATATATTTTTAAGAAAAAAATTGGTACGGCAAATTTTAGTACTTATTTATGCGCAGCTTATCCAAAAATTAATTTTGAAAAAAATCATCCACCCATTTTCGAAATATCGAATTTTCAAACAATTATTTTGAATTTTTTTTTTTAATCCAAAATTAAATTTGTTTATATAATATTATAATTATTATTCAAACTTATTAATAGCTTTTGAGCTTGGAATTGAAAATGAAAAAAATATAGTATCATACAGCGCCACTAGGGATGAACATAAAAATCTGAAAAAAAAAAATACGGCATTATTTTTTCTTCATTTGAAGCTGATTAAGATTTAAGACCCATTCTAAGATGAACTTTTTTTGACCCATACGGCTAACGACCACCCTAGTTCATACATACATACATCCAAACATACAAAGATATTAAGATTAGTCGGCGGCGGATCCGTTAATTCCTTTAGGAAATATTTTACAAATTGAAAGTATTTAATTGGAACTCTGTATACGGGACCACGAAGTTAAGATGCTGATGACAAAAATTGTAAAAAGTAGGTAGGTATTCATAAATGAAAAACCTATTCGCAAATATTTTGTTCATGTTAATATAGTTTAAATTTACATCTAAACAAAGTAGCCATGCAATTATGACAGCAAATAATATTTTGGAATTGCTTTGTTTGCATGAGTATTATGTATTTATACGTTGTGCGCAGAGAATTTCGCCAGACCCACGAGAAAATATTAACAAAAGTGTTTGCGTAGATCCTATGTCTATTAGGCATGCTTTGAAAGACTCATGTTTGGCGCTTAATTAGTATGACTTGAAAAGTGAGTCAATTTAATTTACTCTGTTCTTTATTGAAATTGAGCTGTTTTAATTTAAAAAAAGCGATTTTTTTGGTAACAACATGAAGAAGACATTAAGTTTGTAATTTAATCGCCTTGACCTAGAATTCGACCCAGAAATGAAAAAGAAGGTAAATTAAAAAGACGTCATCATTTTTTTTGAAGTTTTTGAGGTAGGTTTACATATTTATTACGTTTGAAGAAATCATTGGTTGTTTTATAGAAAGATGGGGTTTCTGGAATTAATTAGGTCAAACGTAGACCAAATATACCAAGAAGAGAATTAAAAACACTTAAAAAAAAAAAAACAAAACTTAAATAAGGAAGACTTATGTCGTAGCGCATACAAATAATTACTATAAGTAAAAATAGATATAAAATAAATAATGTTCATTTAGTTTTCAAAGGAAAATGATTTAACGAGAAGAAAACGTTTAAGCAATAAAATAATAAAAAAAAAAATTGATAATCGTCATACTTAAATGTAAATAAAAAAAAGTGTCGAAAATAAAAAGTTAACTTACCTATTCGCTTTTGGTGCAGTCCGACACGAAACTGAAAATGTAATTTTACTAATAAATAGTTCAGAGATGTTATCTAAAATGCAAAACGTTATCGCCAAATTTTATAAATAAGATACAAAATAATTATTTAAAAAACCCGCTTCAAGTTTACTTACAGGTAAAATAGTAGGTACACAAAATCGTTCAAAAAAAAAAACAAGTCTTCAGTTTCTGGCAAAAAAAAAAAAAAAATTGTCGGCGCGACAGAGCTTGGTCAGTACCAGGGCCTAGTGACTTACAACTCTCAACCGTTCCTGTGTGCATGTTGGCAGGAATAGAGGGGACCTATAAACGGCTACGGTGGGGAGAAGTACTTTTTCATGACACGAGATACTCTTGGAGGATTTGTTAATTCCTTGCAAGAGGTAGAAACCGGTGAAAAACTTTTCTGTTTTTAGGTGGCATAGGCTGGGAATCGAACCCAAGACCCTCGGCGTAACAGTCCAACGCACTAACGATTACGCCACGGGCTACTAGTTTCTGGCAACAACCGAAATATTATTCTCAATGCTTTTCTGAGCACATATCAATTGTCAAAGTGAAGTGCTTATATTCTCAACTGCATCCAACTCCCGGTCCATGAGCAAATATAAAATTAAATGCGTTGAAAATTTCTTTATCTCACGTTAGCGTCACAATGTTTGAAGCAAAATGGTCGTAGCTGTTCTTTTAATTCGTCAAACGCACCTTCTGGGTATATTTTACTCATCAATAGAAAACAAGAACCTTTGACGAATACATATAAATATGTATGTATGTGTTTCTTTTGTAGTAGATTCTGAAATTAAACTATTGATTTTTTTTAGTGCTTAACGCAGTTACGTACCTATATTAAGTCAGTAAAGCGACTAAAACAGACAATTTATATAGAATAGTATTTGATATCTCATGGTTCGATTCTCAAGGTTAAAGTCTTTAAATTAAAGTTAAATATTTTCCTTCCCTCTCCGTCGCCAACTTCAGTTAAAAGTGCTAAAATTTGCGAGATCTCAATGAGAGGCATGATGATAATAATTAAAGTAATTCGCCAAAAAATTATAACTTCTTACGCGTATAAGTGAGTCAACACTGTTTTTTAAGTTAATTTGTCAGCTTAATATTAAGAAGTGCGTTGTAATAGGTATATGAGTGAACAAATTAAACGCGCACTAAAAACTCTTTACTAAAATTTAATCGAAAAATTATGATTACATGTACGAAGATTTTTCATTCATTGTTGATAAATTATGCATGCTATAAAGTGATACCTACAATAGCTCTTTACAAATATAAAAATGTATCACACCTATGAAATACGTCGCCGTTTAGAATATACATATACCTGACTGAAGTTAAATTAAAGGTAAATATAGTATTTTCAAAGTTGTTTGCGTTTCAATCTACGATTCTTATATATACATATGTACATGTTGAACCGAAGTTAATAAATAAATATTGTTTTAAAGGTAGATTTAAAGTTGATTCGGCTTTAAAAGAAGTGAAAGTATATAATAGCCACTTCAAACCATTTAATACAAATTCGAAATGAGGCTCTGGCCTTGGATCCAAAGCTTTGTCTTGACGGTGCGATTTATAGAACTTAAGATAATAAGCTTTTTAATCGAAGCATACAACATGTTCCGCGGGCTGTGATGCCACCAAATTACTTTTTTTCTTAGACTGTAAAGTAAATTAGCATGTATTAAATATTTAAAATTCAAATTTATTCTACTTTGTATTCCCGCCTTTGAAAGTAATGTATTTGTCTCCAAGTTTTGTTTCGGTTTTTGACAATCGCAAGCTGATGTCTATTTAGTACGTTTAGCCATTTTAACATGAATAGATTTACACTTACAACAGAAGAACGCTTCTAATTTATACATTTTTTTTACATTTTTCTCTTAGCGAAATTTTATTTTACCATATAATCTTGTTTATCTATGAGGCTCATTTTTAGTTAAACAGCTACACAAATGTTTTTTTTTTTTTTTTAATTTCGATCTCTAATTAAAATAGTATTGACGCAGTCGGTAATTCTCTGTTCTGATGGAAAAGTAAATCAGTTTATAATAAAGTGACTTTCAAAAAGAAGCTAATAATCTATGAAAAATCTCGAATTGAAATTAAAAAAAATTTAAACTTCAAGTGTACCAAGTGTAGTTTTGAAAGATTTGAAAAGGAAATAATGTGGCAGACTTACTCAACAGATTAGAAGATATACCTTATTAGATTAACGAAGATAATCAGCCCTATCGCAAAAGAAATTTCCACGGAATTTTTTTTCCCATTTTTGGAAATTTGGTTATTTTACAAGCTCAAATGAGAAGGTGTGTGTACAAACGTTCACAATTTGTGAGGTGTTCAGAGAATGTGTTCAGCCTAAATAATACTATTGGACGACAACAGAATTCTTGTTGAATATAGTAGCTAAGGGCATTCACTTCACTTCACGATTGAAACGGACCGCAAGCCGTTGATCCGCATTTTTACGACGAAAAATCTCAATGACTTAACGCTTAGAATCCAGCGGCTTCGTATGAAAATGATGAACCTCACATTCAGCATAACTTATAAACCTGGTAAAGATCTAGTAGCAGCAGATGCATTATCTCGCCATCCTATTCAGGAAATAGGACAGGATGAAGATGAAGAAATCGAAACATTCATAAACAGCATCATGGAGGAGCTCCCAAACGACAAATTAAATTGTATTCGAAGGGCACAGTACGATGATCCCATTATCAAATAAGTCATGTAGTTTTGCCAAAATGGATGGCCACAGCGCTCGAAAATATCATCAGAAAGAAGAATATATTACAACGATCGCCAATATCTTTCGATTAATGGCCAATTACTGATGCATGGGAATCGATTAGTTATACCTCCGGTTATGCGAAACGAGATGTTAGCAACGATGCACATTGGACACTTAGGCATTGTTAAATGCAAAAGC
Organism: Epistrophe eligans; assembly: GCA_951394125.1. Classification (NCBI taxonomy): domain Eukaryota; kingdom Metazoa; phylum Arthropoda; class Insecta; order Diptera; family Syrphidae; genus Epistrophe; species Epistrophe eligans. The sequence continues at coordinate 59,854,427 of OX596028.1, forward strand.
AGAATGCGCCAGTCGGTGTGGTGGCCTAGATCCTCAAAGCAGATGGAAGAATTTATTCGGCGTTGTACGACCTGCATACAGTTTTTGGTTCCTAGGCACGAAACGCTCATTAGTTCCACAATGCCAGAGCGCCCTTGGCATACAATAGCAATGGACCTCTGCGTATGTTATGGTAAAACTTGTCATAAGCGATTATTTTTCCAGATTTCTGGAGATAGTACAATTGTAAAACTAGACATCCCGATGCGTCATCAAACACCTAAAATCAATTTTTGCCAAATTTGGCATCACGGAAGTTGTACGAACTGACAATGGCACTCAGTTCGCTACAGTTCAAACATAGGAGTTTCGTCAATTTGTGCACTCTTGGGGATTTAGGCATATGTATCGCATCTAGCCCACGTTTTCCTCAAAGCAACGGTTTCATTGAGTCGGCAGTTAAAATAGTCAAAACGCTTTTGAAGAAAAATAAAGAAGATCCTCAGTTAGCTTTTTTGGAGTACCGTGCTACACCACTCGTTAACGGGTCAAGTCCAGTAGAACTCTTAATGGGCCGGCCGTAAAATTCGTACAATTATGTTAATGACAAGTGACCGTTTTGAGCCAAAACTCGTCGACATGAACAAAAGGCTGAAGAACAACGAAGACAACAACAAGCAAATAACTTTAATAGACGGCATGGAGTTTGTGACACTAGAAACTTTAAAATTGGTGACGTGTTATGGATAAGGGATATCCACCAATGGGCTCGTATTCAAGCCAAGGCCGATACGCCTCGTTCTTTTTATATTAAAACCAACACAGGAGTGTACAGAAGAAATGTTTTTCATCTTAACAATGCTCATAGGAACGATGTACCGTATAAACCAGAAGAAGAAGTCAAAGGAGAGCTTCAAGCAACACTTCAAAGAGAGAGATAAAGGTGTAAACTGAAAATGAACCACCACCGTTTCCACAAACGAATCAACCTACAACATCTAAAGGTAACTAAACGACAAGAATTACAAGACAACCTGATCGTTGGACTTATCACCCCAAGTAACATTATCATCAGAAACTATTTCGATTTTAAATTAAAAAACAAGGACCAAGAAGAGGATAAACATATGTATATGATAGGAAACGTAAATATTGGTTTTCGAAACCATGCATAGTAAATATATAGGGACAATATATGCATTCTTTTAAATATATGTATGATCAAAAAATAGTCATTCATAACCTTTTGAACGTTTAAAACAATAATTTCAGGTGATATAGAAGAATTATACTAAACACAAATAATAGGGTAGAAAGTTACGCTTTAAAAATCGTTTTAGAGCAAATTACTAAATTATGATTTAAAATAAATCAAATCCAAGATAATAATTGTATCAGCAAAACAAAATATTTTGCACACAAGTATATTAACAGTGAAAGCGTGCTTATGTTGCTTCGCAAAATTTTAAGAATTACTACTATAATATTAAGACAGTATGCATATTGCCTACGTTTTGAGAAAAATCAAAAAACAAGTTTTTGTATTTCATTTTTTTAAAGTATCTAGGTCCATGTTCGACAAACAAACAGAATCTTTACTTTATCACCGTAATTCCATGTTCGATTGGAATCTCCCGTTCATGAATTGCCCTCATCATAGTTCTTCAGTAGGTTAGGTATGCAGAAAAAAAGAAATTAACAAATAAGTACCTACCTACTGCGGTACACTGTTATAAAAAAGCCAAAAACTGAGTGAATCAGGAAATTTAGCAAAAAAAAAGGATAAATAAAGATGTCGGATGCAAAAGCAAAACGACTCTTCATTAATAGGCATGTTCAGGAAAATGAGGTCTCGGAGATCTCACCAATCTTAGTTACATGAACAGGATTCCTCAGCAAAATTTCTCAGCTTTTTTGAGAAATAAAAATCTTGGATTCGCTTGTTCACATTTTGAGTAAGAAAAATCTCTGAGATAGAGATCTCATTTTTCTGAACGTGCCAAATATTTTTCAGGGTCATTTTTGTATCGATTGTCGATTGTATCTTAAGTCGATTGACAGACAGACATATACATCAGCACCCACTTTTTCGTATTCTCCTTCCAACGTTTGCGAATCCATTAACCGCCCCTATTTTAATTTTGACATAATATGTACAAACCAGTTAAAATAGTGAACAATTGAATGGCAGGCACAGAGAAGAATTTTATGAACAGAAAAAAAAAGCAAAATGAAAAATGCAAAAACCATGGAATGATAATGAAGGGGAACAAAGTAGCAACCCCGTGATTGCACATAAATCGAATTTCTAGATTCAAAAACAAAACAAATTTTAATTTAAAAATAAAAGTACATTATTTCTCAGCTTATATGTAGGTATAATTAAGAAAAGATTTACAGTCTTATTTATAAACCCATTCCCAACTATGTGTAACTTTGGACACCTGCCCAACTCCAAAACCTTATTTATAAACATGTAATTCCATCGGTTGTCTTACTTAGACACTGGAATTGGTTATTCAAACCTATTCTAAATTGGATATGTTCAATGAGCAAAGAATCGTCAAATTATATTGAAATGAATGAAATATTCATTCAACGTATCCAAGTGTTCACGAAATTGGCAGATTACTTGAAGTTGAATTTGCTCTCATCGGTTAAAATTATGTTCTTTAAATAAATAAAATCTTTGTTAAAGTTCTCTATTGCGAAAGCAATTCTTTTCTTCTACCAGTCTATTTGCATTTGTTATTTCTTAAAATAATTCAAATGGTTTCTGCGCATGCCTTCGCCCCAGATAATTTTTGACCTCTTCAGCATCGTTTTAAATTTTCCTTACGTTAGTTTTTCTTAAAATAAATATTATATTCATAGATTAAATTAATATTTATATTAAATAAAAACGCGAGGAGTTAAACTTTGAGGCGTTTTCATTACAAATTTAAGAAATTCTTACTTATGGTACTTTTAAGATAGATTTTCGTAATTATAAAACAGCTACATATGTTTTTAATTATAATGACTCTAAATTATTGGTATCTTCGTTTTCTTAAAAACTCTGTACAAGTTCTATTTTGAGACCCTGTATTTGTACAACAAACCAGATTAACTGAAAAACCCTCTTATCTATACAATTTATTTTATCATCGTGGTATTTTTCAACAATTTACCTTTAAATTACTCTTCTTTATTGAAACCCGCTTAAATAAAAAACCCAGATATCTGAAAAATATTTCGTTTGAATTTGTATTCATTTTTATATAGGTATATAAAACACTGCTAAACTGAAAAAATAAATCCAAATCATTTAAGTGGGTTTGACTGTGTATAATAAAGCACACAATGCTTTTTATGAAATTCAGGTAACTCAAACTCTGGAGAAGTAACATTATGTATGCAACATCTACTAAACAACGACCAACAAATACAACATCTGCAATGTCTGGAACACCTACTAAACAACAACCAACAAATAAAATGCTTTTTCCCAATGTTTTGGACAAAATTGTAAAGACGAAGTTGTGTACAGTGTGTTCAGGATTCGTATTTCTAACTAATAACATGGATTGTTTCTTCAGTGACCGATCAACCTCCACAAACATGCCAACAAACAATTTTTCATCTATGTCTGAATGCTTGCTTATACCTATTCGCTGATGATATCCATTCGTGACAATAACACGCACACAGGAATGTCACTTTCACTAGGCCCTGGTTAGCTGTCACCAAATTAATTTATTTAGTGGGCTGGAGGTTAAAAGTAACGATTTTTATCGATTAATTAAATAAAATAAAAATGATTAGGATTGTAGAAAATATATTCTTATTCTCATACAAATTTTTTTGTTTTATAAAGAAACGTTTTCAGGAACGAAGTTATAAAGAAAATCATTTTGTATTTATATTTGAAATGAGTTTCCGTATCATTTTTTATTGTATAAGACAACTCAAGGAATATATACTTATTCCAATAATAAATTAAGTTTTATTTGTTCCTTTCTAAGGATCCCTGTAAAAATATATTTAAAAACATTTTTTATTGAAGCAACAAAATGTTGATGACTTTTTTGCGATAAAAAATAGTTTTCTTTTATATTATTTATTATTATTATTATATTATTTATAGGTATGTAGTTGCTTTTCATTTATTTTTCCCATTCAAATTTTACTTTTAATTGCGAGTTTCATAAATAAAATGTTGATTTTAATTTTAATTTCGTCCCGAAATGTTTGTAGGCGGATTTATATTTGAAGCTTGATGATTAAAAGGCAAACTACTGCCAGTACTATTTTTTCGAATTTTCATTACCGTAAATGTTTATATTTAAAACATAAATTTGTCGTTATGTTAGAACTGAAAATTGTATAAACATCGAAATTGGGTTTATTAGATCAAATATGATTATAAGTGGATTATTAGAATATTTGAGGACCTTCAATAGTGATGAAAGCACCACGGGCAAGATATTTTGTTATTAGTCTTGGAAGGAAAAAGTTAGTTAAAACGCAAATATAGTATGGGTTGCTGGTTTCTATTCCCCATATAGTACTTGAAGCAGTGTAGGGGAATGATTAATTGTCAGGATTAGAAAAAACCCATTCATATAATTTAAATTTACTAATTAATACTGGTTAGGGCAAATTTTAGAAACGTGATTCAGCCTTGGTTCAAGATTTTAACTTGCCGATTTCGGTAAACTAACAGATGTTCAATGCTTCTGGGTCAAGCATATTATAAGATGTTAAGATATATTTGAACCCTATTTCAAAAAATCGATTGGTTAAAATTTCTAAAGCCGGTTTAAATATTTTTATTTATTCGTATCTAGTTTTTTGGCGAATGTGTGTTTATCGATAAACGTCGATATTGAAAAAAAAGTAAATGTATATTATAACATCGATATTGAAGCTTGCGTAAGTTCAGATTCTTATCGGATGTGAAAATTTTGCCTCTTGGTACTTTGAGTTGCTTATCTCCCTTATCGCAAGTATAGGGTGACCAGATCTAATCCTCAAAGAAAAATAATAAACACAAAAATAAATTAAAACTTCATTACATAAACTTATACAAATAAACATTTTTGTTCATATCACAAATATTGTTTTTTTCACTACTGTAAAGTGGGTACCATTTGAGCTGTGATTGTATTTGTCGTTGGACCTTATTTTCATTAAAATGTTAAATTCATTGGCTCATTATATTAGTAAAAATATGCGCTCAACGTTAGCATTATTTACAATTATCAAAAATTGCCTTTGTAATTCTTTATTGCACTTATTTTTAAAAAGTTTGTGTGCGTTTACAAAATTATTATTTTTAATTTCTTCCTCTAAAAACGTTAAATTACCAAATTGGTCAAACAATTTTTTTTTCTTTATTTTTACGTTTTTAACACTATGTTCACGACAAAATAGTTTTTATTGTGATTTTGAAAAAATTGAAGATGTTAAAATCTTAAAAAAGAGGACAAATTGTTTGTTTTGTCCTCTTTAGAAGGGACGGGACGTCTGGTCAGCCTTATCGCGTTTGAAAGGGGTATAAGCATGATTAAAAACTATAAGGCTTTTTACACCGAAAAATAATCTTTGATGTCAGCAACAATTGATTTAAAAAATCTTGTTTTCTATGTTTCATTGAGCTAGTCACTGGCATTGTTAAAATACCTTCCGACAAAAAATATGATTAGTTGACATCTACTTGCTCTTAGAGCTGAAGTGGCTTAAAATTTTAAAGTAAAAGGCTTCCAAATTTTTTTTAGAAGGATAGGTACTAAACTTAAAACACAATTTTGAAAATTTCAATCGAGTTTAGCATCTACCTACCTATATAATCTGACATTTTAATAAATTTAAAATCATCTACATTAGGTATTCGATGATTTTAACTTTAATACATATTTCTATAAATAGTGTCAAATAAGTGTATTCGCTTAGCTATACAACTGTCACTGTTTTAGGCGTGTTCAAAAGTTAGTGTTAGGCTGTTAAAAAAATATATTTTTTGAACTACAAATTGATTTACTAGGAAAATGTAACTTAGGTCAGACAAAAATTAATGAAATGGCACAACAAGCAAAAATGAGCCATAATGATTCTAGTCGCAAGTGTTATTCTTATTTTAAGTAATCTTATTATTAAGATTACAAATATAGACATAAATTTATATGATATCTTTAGTATCATTGGAAAACATATTTATTCATCTACGATTTGTTTGATAACTTGAAAAATCGTATCAGTTCGTATATTTTCTTACAATTTCTTGTTTATTAACTTTTTTGGCTTTCGGAAAACTCTAGCCCCAATAATTGTTTTAATACAAAACTTCCACTGCAATATAGAGTAGCATTAAATTTATATTTGTGGAGACTGCGAAATTTGTAACTGTGAACCTTTGTTGCAACTTTATTAAATATAGCTACAGATGCTAGCAATCAATTAATTTTTCTTTAAATAATTGGTTTATTGGGTTCTTAAAGAGTTATTTTTATTCAATTTACAAACTAAATCTATTGTTGGATCAAAATACTATTTTTCTGCTTTAAAAAATTAAGCGAAAAGGAATTGAAAATAAATATAAATCAATTTATTTATGTATATAGATACTATTGTTACTATAGAAAATCTTTTTTTTAATTGTTTCAATAAAAAATAAAATCATTCATTGCATTATCAATACTGTATGATATTTAACATTTAGTTTCTTTTTTTCTTAATGGTTGTAAAAATTCCAATCCACGGTTTAAAATTCTAATTCGTTTTGCTTATTATTTATATCTCTACTCTTTATACATTGGTATCTTTCTTATAATTTCTAAAGTCATTTCGTTTAAATTTTATTATTTTAAATAAGATTTCTTACTAAAATTATTTTTTTCTAAATATTATTCTTTCATTTTAGATTGTGTCCTTGGGAAATGTGATCCATTGTCAAATTGATTTAAATGCTTTTATGTGAGGTTCACAACATTTGCATTATATAAAATAACCTTTCACAACTTATATATTTAGAAAAAATACAACGTTTTAATTTAATTTAAAGCATTTAAACTTGTTGCTTATACAATTGTTATAATTTGGTTTTATATTGTGAAGATGTGTATTCATTTGTTTTTCATTTATTTGTTTGTGGTACTATTTTTGTTTTTTTTTTTTATAAATCTAATGTAAAATTATTTTGTTTCTAATTTTTAAAGCTAATAATACTTGTTAATATAAGCGTAGTTATAATGATCCCGTTGTTTGATAGAATAGTTCCTGATGATGATGATATCCTGTTGAATTTTTCAGTATCATCGCATGCACCTGTCGACAAAAAAAAATTATTTTGAATGAATATCGTGTTTCAAAGATTAATGGTTGTTAGTTGTCTGGTATTTGAAATCATGATGAGTATTTATAAGGCCTTGGGATCTGCTAATATGATATGTACTGTACCTACTATATATAAAATATTTGAAATTAGATTATGAATTTGGTTTAATTTTGTAGGGTGGCTATATGCGCTTATATAAAGTTCTTCAAAATCAGCAAAAACCAGCCTGATTCGGAATGTCTTCAAAATGACCTAAATATCTTTTCTGATTGGTCAGCACAGAACAATCTTGTCACTTTGTGTTCAATTAATGTATGTAATTTAATATGTAAAGTTTTTAATTGTAGTTATTTTTGTGGCTTCTTATTAAGTTGTGTGCATATTTTATTGGTTGTCTTTAGTAGTGTGTTAGGTTTATTATATATTTTACTAACAACTAACACCACGCTACATAAATGATGAGGGTTTTTTGGTTTCCTTAATATTTTTAAAGGTTACATAAATCAATGTGTCCCTACAAACAACGGTAAACTTATTTTAGATAAAGAAATTATAAAATGTATATTCTAAATATATACACTGCCGCTCATCTGAATAGGTTCAATTTTTTTTTTCACCTTACTATTAGCCTCTTTTCATATATATTGCAATGACACATCTTTGTTTTATATCAAATGAAAGAGCATCATTATACGCTTAGTTTCTGATACAAATTTTGTCTTAAAGCTTACCGTTATTCTTACACGCTAGCTAGACCAAATGCATTCGGAGAAGGAAACATATTTTTTGGCTCAAGTGAATAGGTTCAACAGTAAAAACTTTAGTTTATGCTGAGTTGTGTCGGTCAATTTTTCTCAAAATTTTGTCTGCCAATAAATCTAATTGTTTTACCTGTTAACGACGAAAATGGGTCGCGGAAAATTTTTTAAGCGAGGAATAAAAGGGCAAAATAAAAGCGTTTCGAGAATTAGGATTAAATCAGCAATGCATCGCGTAAAAAATTAACAGAAGTCAAAATGTAGTAAGCTGTTATTTGCGAAACGTGGGAAAGTATGGGAAAAATATGAAAGGTATAAGTTACACGGCCAAAACAAGAGCCGATAGACGTGCAATCATCAGAGCAGCTTCCAATTCTCATGATTCCGCGTCAAAAATCAAGATAATAACCGGTGTAACATGTAGTTTGGCTACGGTAAAACGGATTATTAAAAGTGCTAAACATTTGAAAAGAAAAAAAAATTAGAAAAAAAACACCACTTAACGAATCTAGAAAAGAAATTCGTCTACAATTTTGTAAAAATTACATGTCGTGAAAGTCGGAGTGGCAACAAGTGACTTTTTCAGATGAAAAAAGTTCAATTTAGAGGCCCAGGACCCTCTAAAAGAGTCATTTATTTCCGGCCGAAATTATCCAACAGAAATAAAAAATGTTTTTTTTAATACTTTTCCTTGTTTTTAAGCGCAAACCTAACAAAGAATTTAAGAAAAAATTTTTGTTGCGTTAACTTGACAGGTATGTATGTATGACGTTACTTTGACAGCTCTATATAAGAGATAATCTCAGAATATTATCGGGGGTGGCCCCGGCGCAGTGGAATAGTGCTTGACTGCTAACTTGGATGTGTGGGTTTGATCCTCAGTCTAGGCAGCATTCTTTTCTATTTATATTCCCTCAACTGAACGCCACCCCTGGGATTTAATGAGAAAAACAAAAGCTAATTTCTCAATCCACTGTGCCAACAAAAATCAATGCTATGCTTCTAACATTGCCTAATTTATAAGACCCTAGGTCTTATTGCCATATAAATGTTTTTGTTTGTTTGTTTTTTTTTATTAAAGGTAAAAAATTATAAAATAAAAAGTACATGATAACGATAAAATTTGAAAAAATAGGCTTTTTAAAAATTTTTTAGTTCGAAAATTATTTTTTTTCAAAACTCTTCATTAGAACAAGTTCTTCAGAAGATTTTTGGAAAAAATAAAATATGTGATATACCTACATATACATAATGTAAACATACCTGTACGTAATATGTATAGGTATGTTTACATAATGAACATTTTTTATTAAAATTTTATTTTTAAGAAAAGGTAGGTATTCGCTTTTTTAGAATTTGTTTAAAAATTATTGTATGTCTACAAAATTACGACGATACCTACCTTCATACCTACCTAATTTAATTTTTCAATTGTTATTTATATACCTAAGACCCTAATTATTTTGGAAACGGTTTTTTGATTTTAGCTTCACACACAAAAATTAGATACAGATGTAGGTAGGTACCTACAAAATGTAGGTAGCTAACCAAATATTTTGACAAGGTACCTAGGTATGTAACCACCTACTTATAATTATACCTACATCTGATTGATAGTAATTATAATTACCTATTATTTTCGATGTTCAAAAATTCAATTTTTTTATCATTTTAAACAAGAAAAATATTAACGAGACAAGTAGTATACCTACATTCATCTTTGCTGCATTTGCATAACCCGAAATATCGCAACATTGGTGGGGTATAGTGAAAAGTAACAACGTTGCGTTGGTTATTTGATTTTTCACCAAATTTAAAACTAACTATAAATAAAACACCTATTTTTGTATACAAACATTTATGTATGTTTCTTTAAATCCAGGTTCTTTATTTATTATTATAAATTTGGACTTGCAATTTTTTTTCTTATTTTGGGCGATCTTTCCAATTTCCAAATCGATTTGGCCGTTATTCATCTTAGAAAGATTTCATGATGAATATTTAGTGTGAACTATATTCAACAAGACTAATTCCTAATCATTAAATAGCAAAATTTTGTTTTTTGTCCGTGGCCCGGCATTGTTTATATGTATGAACTTAACAAAGATTGTGTATTGACAAGGTCCTCAGTCCTCACTAGTCAACGAAACGAAACGCCAAAATCTTTGTGTAATAAAGGTCGTGAAAAGCTATTTTTCAAACCCCACAAAATGGTTTTACAGGAATAACTCCCGAATGGTTAGTTGTAGAAAAAAATGTCAAGCACAAATTTGTAGCTTAGAAAATTTCCTACAAAAAACGTTAACATACTTTTTTTCATAAAAACAACCGTTTTCGAAATAAACCAATCTGAAGAGTTAAGGGTTTTACTTTTCTATGTACTTAGGCGGTTTAATTCAAAAATTGTGCATTTTGTGATTAAAGAATATTTTTTTAAATTGTTTTTACATTATATGAACATGATTTTTAGATATTGACCTACTCTATATGCTATATGTCCGCCCCTTTAGTTGGGGGGGGGGGGGGGGATTAAAGAAAAAATTCATAAAATAGAAAATGAAAATAAAACCACAACGGCAACACTTACAATTTTATGTTATAGCTTTTTCAAAGCCAATAGTTTATTCTCTAATTGTGTTTTTAAATGAAGGTTTTTTTAGTGCTTAGTTTTGAATAAATCATTTTGTCGGTTCCAAGTTTCACACGCATTAAAACAAAATGCGATTGGTTGCATGTTAAATACTTCATAGGATAGGAAGTCGATGAAGGTTGGATTTGTTTGGTCATCAATCATCATATACGAGAATCGAGATACATATTGTATTGGGTATAATAGCTTTTCAGTTTGGTAGATATGCAAGTTTTTTTATATTTTTTGGGAACATTTTTTTGTTCTACCATTCTACATCTGTATATTTTTCTTGTATTTGATACAAAATAATGAAAATGAAACCGATGAGCCCAACTGTTGTGATTGGGTGAAACTAATTTGGACTTAGGATTTCTGCACACGAAGAACGTATTACGATTGTTTGTTGCCTGTTTGCAGCTCACGTGTGTTTAATAGACAACCGCACACGAAGCCTAAGCTGCACTTATTTGTCGCAGTACACAATCTGAAATCACCGGACGTAAAGGAGTGTCCGACGGCAGACGTACAGTTTGAAGTATTTACTTTGTACTTCTTATTTTTAGTGAAATTTTAGATAGATTCCAAATTGTATGAAATTGCGTGAAAACTTTTAGTATATGACGTAAATGCATGGCATATGGCAAAGCGATAAGTGTATAGGAGCCATAAAGGTAAACAATTAAATTGACAAATTTAACTTTTTCAATGTCAACACCTATAAAGTTATCGCAGTTAGTTAATTAATAAATTATATTATTTTATTTTTACCTGCCCAACTGCGAACTTTAGGCAGATATTCATTCCAAAAAGCACATCTAGATGCCATCGGACCACGTCCTAGTTTTTCAGTTTTCTTGTTATTATCGTCCTCGGCCCCGAAAATGTAGTACACCGGATCTTCCTTAGTGTAGAGCGGCCAATCTTCACCATCTATTGATGGGTCCCTGCAAAAATAAAATTAATTTTTAATTATGTTAAATTTAAACTGCAAACTTGGTCAATAAATAATTATTAATTTGTTTCAATAAATGAGTTGATTTTTTTTTTAGCTTCAAATGTTTAAATCATTACGTATGTCAAGTAAGCACTACACTTGTAAAGTTAAAAAACTAAGTACACAATTAATTGTAGCTTTTTTGTAGTAAATTAGTTGTGGAATGAAACAATTTGTATAGCTCTATTATTTTTAGTACAAATGGTATGTAGTGCTAACTTGATATCAAGTTAGCATTACACTTTTGGAAATTAAAAAAAACTAATTACGCAGTTAATTGAAGATATTACAAATTGAATTGAATTTACTACAAAAGTAAATTAGTTTCGGAAAGAAAAAAATTCTAAAAATTTTGTTGACACTTTTTAAAAACAAGCTAGGTAACTAATGCTAACTCGACATTGTGATCTCAGACATTAAAAAGGGATATTCAAAAAACTAAGTACGGAATTATTTTTTACTTTTTTATTGTAAAGAAAGAAAAAATTGTAAAAATTCGTTTTTAAAACTTTGTCAACAAAAGTTTTTGATTTTTTTTCTTTCCACAACTAATTTCCAACAAAAAAGTAAAAAATAATTTCGTACTTAGCAGTTGGGAAATAATGATTACTTTTTGTAATTTATTTCAACCTTCATTTCAATTAAAAGTAATTAGTTATAGAAATTTTTCCATTACAATTACACTTAATTGTAATTGAAAAAAAAAACATACATTTCCATTACTTGTAATTGTAATTGCAAAAATTCAATTACAAATTACAAGTTCTTGAAGGAAAACACTGTGTTGATTACATTAAAGGTAATATAATTTCATTGAATGTAATTCATAACAAGTTTTTATTAATTGATAGTAATAATAAAAGTAAATAAAAGGTATTTTATGTAAAAAACTAAACCAATATTTTATTCAGAATAGATTTTAACGGCCTTTAGTCCACAAAAATTGGCGTTTTGTTCTGGTGGTCCCCAACCCCAATTGAATATTATTGTTTTCTAACAGGGCTTATTCAAATAACAAAATGTAAATTTAAAATATTGATAAAAACGAATAAAATATATGTTTATTAATTAAAAACAACTATTTGTGCAATATCGCGTAAAATGTAATTGACAAAAAAATACTTTAATTACATTTAAGAGTAATTGGAAAAATGTTTGAAGATTTCAATTACAAGTAATTGTAATTGAAATTTTTTTGCATCATTTTTAGTTTTTTGATTATCGTTTTTTAATGCCAGAACTCACAATGTCAAATCAGCATTACCTACAGAGCTTGTTTTTAAAAAATTAGTAAAAAAAAACATATTATGTACCTATACATATCATTTTCATTAAATTTTCAGTTTAAATTAAAAAACAATCAAAATAATGACGTTTTTCACATACGACTTTATGTGATCACAATGATTTTTTAACTCAATAATAATGCCTGACATTTTACCTTTAGATATTTTAACACCTTAATCTTAATAATCCGATTATTAGAACAGAAGTTATAGGCAAACCAAACCAACCACAGCGTACCAACCTTTACAAATTATTATACCGAATAAAAATGTACATACAGTAGAATTTTAGAAAGATGAACGGTTCTAGTGCTCAAGAAGATGAATAAGTTGAAATTTTAGACTCGAAAAGATGAACGATTTATTCCCAAATCAATTTTTTAATTTTTCTTTGCCTTTAGCTCCTCGTATATGTAAATTATATTCTATGTCTATTATAACTATTTATAACTATATCTTCTTCCTCAACCAAATGTTGATGCTCGAAAAGATGTAGATACAAATTGAAAAGATGAACGGGCCCTGCTTTATATCATTTTATCTTTTCAAGATTCTACTGTACTTACCTACTTATAGTTTTTTTCCGAAGCGAAGCAAATTTGCCACGATTGTGGTTTTTTATTGCACACACTCCGCCGGCTTTAGAATACTATTGCCCTCTCGCCAATTGGTGTTTGTAAGTATTTTAATGTTTTTTTTTTCTCAACTTCCTCCTTGAATAAAATTATTTGTTCGAAATAAAAAAAAAATGTTTTTAGTATGAAATTTTGAACTCTCACCCACCTTATCGCTGAGTGACGTACTTCGCTTGACCTTTGTTTCTGTATTTCTTATATGTGTATCTGTGTTTAAAAACTTGATTTGAAAATTACTAAAACAAACTCCTGACTTAAAGAAAGGATGTTCTTGAAGATTTGGCCATTATTTTTTAACAATAAAAAAAATTTCTTCGTAAATTGCCCCTTCCTCTTTAACCGGTGAAAATAAAACCTCCCTCCCATAAGATTTTTTCGTATCTGGTCTCAAACTACCTAGAAAAGTTCTCCGTTTTATGTCGCATCTTGCGAGAATTACCCTATTAAAACAATTCAAAATTATCTACAAATAACACAAATATAAAATATAAAAATTAATACCTATTTCTTATAATAGGCAATTTAGGTAGGTAATTTGGGACCTAATAACATTTTCTTTAAAAAAGTTACCTAGGTCTACGTAGTTATTTTTAGTTATCATTTTTTTATTGACAGGTAGGTATTCCTAACCTACCTATCAGATGAAATTTAAATATTTTATCATAATTTCATATTTTCAAATTATTTTGTCATTGTTTCCTTCTACTAAACAACAGGTTCAATATGTTGAAATGTATTAACCCTAGACAAATTTTTTTAATATACCTAATGAAGTGGACAAAATGGTAATTTATATGAAATGTATTTTTTATTTCAATTCAAGAAAAGGGGTTTAAATCAACCGAAAGATATAAAGGTTAAAACTAAACTGACTAATAAGATATATCTACAAGAGATACATACAAGAGAAGCAATGCATTGCAGACTGAAAATAGATTCGATTGCAAAAAAACAGTCTTGTAAGCTGTCAGAAAATGCAAAAAAAATTAGAAATCTCGCTATCCTTGTTTGTAGCCGAACATAATTTACCTTTTTCTGTACTAGACTACCTGAATATCTTACATAAAAAAAAATGTTAATGATTCAGAAATCGAAAAAAAATAAAAGTTAATCGACACAAAGGGCAACAGATTATAAGAAATTTGTGATAAGAATATTTAATATAAAGTGCAAATATATGTTTCTCGCGTTAGATGAAATAGAAGATGGAACGGCTTCAGGAATTTTTAAATCTATTTCAAAAGTTTTTCAAGAAAATAATATTCCGTTTAAAAACCTTGTTGGGTTAACAATTTTTTTTTATTATAAAGTAGTTATTTCTTTATATTTGTTATTTTTTGTTTATTTATGTATGTACATATGTACATATGTTTATTTATGAATTGTTTTTGTTTATGTTTTAAAGAATAAAATATTTAAAGTATTTTTTCATTTAACAAAAAAAATTTCAGTACAATTTTAAAGAAGTTTTCAGTACATTCAAAAAATGTCATTTTCCATCCCTGCCTATAAAGAATATATTGAATTGATGGAAGGGAGAATACAGTTGAGTATGTGCAATAAAAAAAACACCACGTGGCAAACAAAATTGACTTTGCATCGGGCACAAAAATGATATATGTACATTATGTAGGTATGTATGCATGTAAACATGAACATTTGTAGTAGGTATTTTACATCGTAAAGGTTGGATTTGGTTGGTTTTTTTTTGGATTCTTACTTCTGTTCTAATAATCGGATGTTTTAGGTTAAAATCTAAAAATTATGGTAAAATGTCAGGCTTTAAAACTTATGTGACAAAATGTAACTTACATCTAAATCAATTCGATTGTTGAACCTAGAATATTAGTTCTAATGGTCAGATCTTCAAGGTTAAGATCCTCAAATGCAAATAAAAACTATTCAATTTCGTTGTCAGTTGAAAGAATACAGCTCCAAGTGCCAAAAACATTTAGGTCTATTCTGCCATATCTGTTATTCTTCTATGAATTTTCTGTTATAAATCATATAAATCAATCACCATAAAAGATTTTTCATAATTGGTATTCAGAAGTTCGATCTTTTATAAAATTCTGTAATGAAACTTTGAAAACGAAATATGTTAGCAAACAGATCTAAAATCTGTTGTCATAATCAGCTGTTCTAAAAAAAAACTCATTGCTGGCAAAAAAAACTCGCGAATTACAATTAAATTTTAAAAATTGTTTTTTTAGTGATAGTTTGTATATTTATGGTGCCGACAACAGATCCAATGCTAAAAAGCTGCTTCGATTTTGGCATGCTGAATAGCAAAGCTACAATTCATACAAGATTTTTTTTAAAGTTCGAACTGTTGACAATTCATAAGAGACTTCTTAGCAGATTTCATAACAGAGATGCTGAATACCAAAAATTATAATTAATAAAAGATTTTTAGACAGCTCAAACTTTTAAATGGAAATTCATAACAAAATAAAAGATCTTGCCGAATAGGCCCAATTATTTTGTCCTAAGGAAATTACACGACTCGAGTTTATTAAATTGTTTAAAAGATGAGTTCAAAATATTTTAGAATAAAATATTAAAGAATAAAACAACTAGTCAAATCAGGTTTTGCAGTGACGTTGAACTTGACATCAAATTCTTTGTAAATTTGGTCTACCTCTAGACCTGGTCTACTTGAACAGTAAATCAAATGTCTTGGCTTTATACAAGGAATATACATAGTTCAATTAGTTGAAATACCTAGATACTTGTAAATAAATTGGAAAAATTTCAAAATCTTTTGATTTTCTTTAACATCAGCCGTCAAATTGATCATAACAAGGCAACACACACAACAACCGACTGAGTCGAGAACTAAGTTGAATCGTGAATAATGTACTTATGCTTTAATCGATCTGTAATAATTCAGTTTCCTTTCTGCAAAGCTTTTAGCTAGGCAAAAATGTCAAAAATCAATGCGTGAAGATAGATGGTATGTTACTTTGATGATACCGGTGTGGATGAAAATGAATATGATTGTAAATAAAGCTCGGTACTTACTATAGATTTATTTAAATAGGTTAAATATAAGATTAAGATTTATCTTATTAAAAAAATGAACATTAATTTAACCGCCAACTGGGAAGTGACATTAAATATACAAATTGGTACCTACTGTTTTTTTCATTTATTTATAAATTTGTATTTTCTTAAAGATCTTTGACAGGATGGTTTTTTTAGTTAAAACTGATATTAAAAAATCCAAGGATTTAAGTAGACTTCAGTTTTAGTGCAGTCAAAATGGACATATAGTGTAACAAAAATTTCAACAAAGCTGAAAATTCCGGCAAACCTTTCCTTTATCTTATCATATTAATCAACGCAAAAAGTCCCCGTGAATACAAACGATGAATGGCATCGAAAAGTTGTTCGAGTAAAATTTGTAGATAAAAAATTTAAAAAAAAGATAAAGCAACTTTTTCAACGAGATTCATCGTTTTAAAATTTGTAAATAAAAATTTATGAATGACTTTTCGCAGTTGAATTTTCAGCCTTGTTGGAATTTTGGTTAAGTTTTCACATTTTTGTGTCTATTTTGACTTGACTATCTGTGTAGAGGTAAAGGTTTTAAAGTATTAGTTATGTTGTGAAACATAATAAAATTGTGTAGTTTCTTTCTTTTTTTTTTAATTTGATCTTACCCGCTTTTGGCGAATTCAATAACTGAGTTCAACATTCGTTTTCCAAGATCTCTCTCGACTTGTCTGTATTGAAGCGATTGGTTTAATGGCTGCCCGAAAAAGTACTCAATTTCATCTCCATGCAATACACCCATCCATTCACCCCATAATGAAGTGCTGGTTCTCTGAAATAAAAGTGCTTGGTAATTAATTTGTAAATTTTGTGTATGAAGACTACGGAGTTTTGTCAAAACGACATACACATTACGTCAAAAATAATAATTTTTAGTGGAAGGCATATGAAAGTTAAATAATTTGTTATAAATCCATTTCTGAGTATTTAAGTAATGATGGTATGAAATAATTAAACAGATTTATAATAATATGATATTAAGTAAAATAAAATTGTTGCAAAACGATGTTTTATAAAAGATATGTACCTAGTTACAAACATATTTACTATTTAAAAATTTGAAAATAAATTAAATTTCTGCTCGGTCAAAATAACACATGTGGATGCAATTTGTAACGAAGAGTTACACTTCTATGTATCCTTAACTACAATAAATAAAAAAAATACTTATGTTAAATTCATATTTAATCTTAAATAAAAATATAAAACGCCCAAATACCAAATACTCAACTAACATTACGTTTGAGATTCTGACACTGAATGACGTAATATCATTTTCATCTTCTTTGTTAGTAGTCCAAGAAAGTTAACGTTTGAAATAGAAAAAATTAGAGGCAAGCTGAAATTTTGCATGGTGGTTCTGGTGATATTAAAGAACTTAAATTTCAGTTTTCGTATTTGAGGCTTTTGCAGAAATAAAGTTAGGCGGTCACGCCCACTTTTACCTCCATTTGCCTTATAACCTTGTTTCTCGGATACGACTTGAATGATTTGGATGAAATTTCCAACATTTGTTTATATTAGCAAGAAAAAAATAAAAAAAAATATACTTTTAGTAAAATCCGCCCACTGCCACGCTCACTTTTCTTATATCTTTGTTTCTAAGAAACGGTTCCACCGATTTGGATGAACATCGGGCAACACTTTTATCTAAATCTTTTTCAAATTTGGCCATCCATTCTGACTATACAAAGACTTTTATTAAGTTAGAATCAATAATTGTATACTCTTTAATCTGTTTAATTCTTTCTTCTAAACTTCTGAAACGGAAATATTACAGATAAGTAAATTGCAGTAAAACTCTAACTCTTTATCTATCTCCGATAATGCGTATTTCTTTAGTAGTGATCTTGAAATTGTATCTGAGATGAATATTTCTTTCCCAGCTCGATAGACAACAAGAAGATCACAGCATTGAAGTTTCAGCATTAGACGTGAAGACGAACTGAAATTTTAGGTTTATGGTCAGTTTCAACAGTAAATTTTTGAGCAGCAATGTATTGCCGATATTTATAGCAAGCAAACACAATCGCGAAGAGCTTTTTCTCTATTTGGGCGTAAATCCGTCAGTGTTGCAGAAGCGTATGCAATTGGCGACTTTGAATGCAAAATAACAACTTACTGGATCCAACATGTACGATTTATTCGGCAGAAAACTTAGTCAAAGCTAACAAGAATGCTGTTGAGGATCAAAATAAAGCTAAGAAACGGTAGAAACAAGAAGGACAGGTGGAAACTAGGAAATGAGCTTAGATATATAATGCAATGAGTTTCGTGACTACTGTAATAACCTATCCACCGCTATTAGCAACGTGAATAGAAGAAGGACTCCAAGCATCCTTCCCAATCACAAACGAGAACCTTGACTGTGAAATAACAAGTTTGGAAATATTGGAAGAAGGTACTAAATAAAGCAAGCCCCAGATTATGAACCTTATGAGTTCTTCATAAATGCTCCACAAATTCTCACAGATCGACTTTTCAATATGTTCCGCAGAAACTTAAACACAGTAATGGTTGAGACTTCATATAAAAGGTCGCTTATATTTCCCATATATAAGAAACGTTATCCGAATTGTGCAGAAAACTATAGAGAGACACTATAGAGGACACGTTTTTTCGTTTTGTTATAAAAGCAAACTTATCTGCCCTAACTTTACTATAAGTGACCTAAATCTAAAATTTGTGGAGCGTTACTTTTGGAATGAGACTGAGAGGAAACGTGGTGCAGTGGAAATTGGTAGTTGTGTTCTTGACTACCTCAAAATGCTGTCCGAAACAACTATAGACGTTATATTTTATTCTGATAACTTCTGTGGGCAACAAAAAAACAAATATTTGCTCTCTGCATATTCATATGCTGTAAATAAATTCAAAATTCGAAGCATTACTCACAAATTCCTTATACGTGGACATTCTCAAAATGAAGGTGAACAGCGTCATAGAAAAACAGGTAAAAAGACATTTTCGATCTAGCCAAATCTACTTACCTCAGCAATATGTTACCTTGATTCGAGCAGCAAAAAAAGAATGGTCCACCCTATCGCGGTTATGAGTTCACTTACGATGATTTCTATGATTTGAAAATTGTACAAGAACAATGGGGAAATAAGTTTACAGTTGATGCTGATAGGAGATAAGTCAAGTGGCACGATATTAAGCTTGTACAGGTAGAAAAAGATCATCCTTATGCATTTTTTTATAAGACATCTTATGAAGACATTGAATACAAAAGAGTTAACGTACGAACCCTAAGAAAAAAAGAAAATTCTGATGCGGAGATTTATTCCCTCGGACTGACGAAAGGTTATTAAGATAAAATTCCTTCCGCTGAAAACAAAAAAAAAGACATACAAAATTTGATAAATAAAAACATAATCCCAGAATCTTACTATGAATTATTTTACAAAAGTGTTCTTGATTAAGTTACTACTTTTGTTGTCATATTTATTTTAAATATCTACCTTTTTCCAAATAATAATAATTATTACCGAAAATTTTAAACGATTTAGTATGATGTTAAAGCCGTTTTATCATACTAAAAATGCTCTAATATCGTACTAAATCGTTTAAAATTTTGCGCTTATGTTTTTTAGAACAATAAATGAAAAGAACCTGAATGAATGTTTCTTTTTGTGTAAGACTTTATAAGGTTAATTTTCTTAAGTTTTAAGAGAAGAATGGCTCGAAGAAAGGCGTGGTGAGTAAACTACATAAAATTGATCATTATTCTATATTTTGGTTAAAGATAATCCTCATAATCCTAATATCTTTTCTAAAAAAACTATCAAAATCATGAAAAAACATGATGTAATTTTTAAGAAACAAATACATCAAAACGGTCACAACTAAAAATTGTTTGACTAAAGTGGCTGAACTCAAAATAATACATTAGGGGGATTCATGTAACGTCGTAAAACACTAAATAAGTACTAATATAAAAAATGAAAGAATTTATTTTTAATTTTAACATAAAACATAAATTACTATTATTGAAAAACCAATTACATACAACATTAATTAAAATAAATAAATTATTAAATTTTAAGCTACGCGTTTCGGAAACTATTCCATCTTTGGGCTTTTTCAAGTTTAATTTGAGCTATTTTCATTGATGTTGTTATTGCTGTGTCATTACAAAGTTAAATTGAAAGTTTTTGATTATATTTGTTCTGTTCTAACTTGTTTATTTGTTATTGTATTTGATGGCTGTGTCGAATAAAGTGTTTGTTTTTATTGTTAATTTGTCGTTCATTATTTTGTCCTGTTTTGTTTTGCATGCTTTATATATTTCAAATTCCTCTAATGCGTCAAGTGTTGTGCCTTTCTTGCAAAAGTGCATCGGTTGAAGATTTTTGTCGAAGTCGGTGTAGTTGTGGTTCTTGTCTATTAAGTGTAATGCGTATGTAGATTTTGTATTTTACAAATTTATTTGGATAAACTTATACAAACGTCATTGTGACTTTTAGAATTAGACGTTTAATATTTGACGTTTAACGAACAGCTAATTCAATTACGCAGCATTTATCCAAATAAATAAAAAGGACGTTCACGCAAACTTTTGCGTAAACTTATCTTTTTACACAATTGGTAAACCTAACTCGTTGCATGAATACCCTTATTATTTTTTTTTATGAAAAAAACACAAAAAGTGTCATAACTCTAAAAACGTGAATTTTCATGGTTTAAGATGTAGAATTGATTCTGGTTGTTATGTATGGTTGGTTATTAGTGTATTTCCTTTTATAAACATTGAGTATTTTATGAAATTACTGTTTCTTTTGTCGTTAAATGGTTTTTCGACTCTATTGAAAAACGAAGATTTTTGAGTTGTGACATTTTTGTAACATGTGCGACATATTAAAGCATTTTTCGTCATCACGTCACGCCATAAGTTCGAAAAATTGAAAAAAAGACGACGATAGGTACATGCTTAATTATGTATTATTTCATTGTTTTAAGTTCGTCATTAAGAGAGGAAAACTGTGAAGAGATCTCGTCACGTCGACGTCTTGCTTCCTCGTCGCATCAGGCATGAGTTAGGAGATGTTGCTCTGCAATTACATCGTATTCGCCTTCGTTAGACTTTTCAATTTCATCTCTTGTATTTGAAAGTTCTCTGACTTCTCTGAGATTCAATTGATTGTGACACCTAGGAACGGGAAGCTTCTCTGAAATGTGACTGATTGTACATGTGCATAAACCTATCGTATACTTAATTTCCGTCCGTTTGCTTAAACAAAAACAAAAATAACAATAAAATGTATGACAAAATGGTTCTCTCCAGATAATTGGTGCAACGAATTTCATGTTTCGCCTCATAAAAAAAAAAATTACAAAAAACAATTACGCGACGGTTTGACAACGGATGATGTCTAGAAGCGTGACTCCAGCTTTTTTTAACAAGAAATTCCTATTTCGAACCTTTTTTTCATGGGGAATAAAACCCGCCATATTTAATGGGAGACTCCATTCAACTAGGCTAGCTAGAACATGACGACGCCCCTATCCATCCATAAGCAAAAACTCAATTTTTATGATCCGTTTACTTTGCTGTAAATGCACTTTTCGACGGAAACCTTATATTACTTAATACATCCTCTTTCGAGCCAGAAGCCCATTCGATGCGATTCCTATAGCATGAAAAGCACAAAGTGCGTGGTGTCCATCTTTCTTCAAGATTTTCCGGTGTAATATTAGAATATTGAAAGTATTGCCCAAGGAGCGAGTTCGTAAATTTACATTTATTCTTGTTTACCACATAAGTACCGTACACATAGCGCCTTTTATTCAGGTTTTAAAATTTAATCAAAAACAAATTTGGGAGAACAATAACGGGCACATTTAAAGGTGTTATATTTGCAAATTTCCAAATTTGTAAACTGTGAATAAATCGAAAATAAGCGAAACTCAAAGTTGCATGTGTGCATGAGAATGCGCATGTGCGCTGGGTTACATTATGAGAACACCCTCACATAACTTTGTAATAATATTAAACACCCTATGATTATGAAGAAAGATACAAAGTATTTCTACATATAGCTGAAGATTTCCCCCACCAGTGGCAAGGGATCTGAAGCTTAGATATTTAATAAATAATGTTAAATTTAAAATACATAGATGCGTTTTATTTAATTGTTGTTGATTGTGATCTTATGCGATCACAAAAATATATTTTTTTTTATTAATCGGAATCGGAAACGAAATTGCTGACTCTCATGTAAGCCTATAGGATTCAATAGCGAAACCAAACTGTTTAGAAACTAAAAGTTGCATGTACGCGCCTGGCTTTATAGATTGAAAGGACTTTTTTGCTCCTTTTCCTCATTTATATGGAACCATCTGACGCCGATGCTTAAATTTCCATTCGGTCAACTGCATTTACGCATTGTACCTACCCAAAAATTAAATAAAAAAAACAAAAAACTCTCGATTATGTCTGTTTCTCTTTCTCTTGTATTTCGTTGTCTTTTCTCGAGTTCTGTTCTGACTGTTCTGAGTTCTTTCCCACTCCCTGCGCTTACGATTACAAGTTAGAATAGTAAGTGGGTAGGTATAATCGGTATGGTAAATCATTCGAATGATTCATGCCTTATTCATTCTGGATTCACAATGCGAAGAGACAACGAGACGTTGACCAGAGATTATGAATTATAAAGATTGGAAAGCTCGGCTGTCATTCTGGTTTGCCTACAAGCTGGCGGACGATGGTGAGTTCATATTTTTGCACCATGTTTTAACGCACACTATTGCAAAAATATGAATTCACCACCGCATAAATTGTTGTTGCAATTCACATCTATTCATCGACACGAGATGAAATTACAAACACAATAATGTAAACAAATAGGTTTTGGAGGGTGGAACGTACGAAAGATTCATAATCTCTGATTCCTATCTTTATAATTCATAATCTCTGGTGACAAGATCTCTTTGCAGATGTTCACTCTTAATCACGAATTTAAAACGTCATTAAGAGAGGAAAACTGTGAAGAGATCTCGTCACGTCGACGTCTCGCTTTCTCGTCGCATTGTGAATCAGGCATCAAAATTCAAAAGATGAGCAGATAAATTTGAAGAGAGCTGTGCAATCAATTTCATCACTGCAGCGGTTTTAAAATGTATTTAGGTCCGGAAATTGAGGGGTATCGTGTTGCCCTAAAGTATCTCAGGTTTCCCTACATTTTCAAAATATACATTGATGTTTACTAAGAGTCAAAAGTGTTTTCACCAAAATTTTAATCTTCAGACGCGGTTTTTGCTTTAATTTCTATGATTTCAAAAGTTAGTTTTGTCATATTTTAATAGTTGTAATGGGTGATATGTTTAGCTAAAAAGTGAATTAAAGCTTTTATTGTTATTTTAATCATTGATAAAATCCATCCCAAAAATGGCAAACTTGGATTCAACAAAATAGATGTCTACAGTGAAATGGCTTTTTAGTGATCTTTTTGCAATCTTTCAATGATTGTCATCATGCAAGGCAAAGACATTGTTCTACTCGTACTTATCAATATGAATAACTCACATGTGTAAAGAAGTAATAATGAACAGAAGCACCTCGTTCAGCCAACATCTGTGCGTACTCGTTTGTGGGGCAAGTAAAGAAATGGTCTCCAACCGCTCGTCCTATCTGATGCTGATTTTGAAATCCTTGATTGCCGCCATCCCAGCTGGTATACTAAACATACAAAAAAAATACAAATATTATTACATATATTATGGTTACATTAATATATTTATTTTGCATAAAAAGAATAATTATTTACGTATCCTTAAAAAAAAAATTGCTGGCGACAGCTCTTTGAGGACTAGGACCTAGTGACTCCATTTCCTTTCCTCCTATATTTGTCATTAAGCTAATTAAAAACAAACCAAAGATATAAATAAATTGATGATGCTAAACAAGTTACTGTTTACGGGATTGTGCTTTTATTCCTCACCTCGCCAACTGCATCATTAATTCATCTATAAGAGACAAAACGAAGGCTTAAATTGCTTTTAAATCAACATTTATATCCTGGGAGTTAAGGATTACACTAACATCAAAGAAAATTCGAGAAGATGGAAAAAATGTTATGTCGACTATAAGATAAACTGTTTACAGGAACATTAAGCTAAAAACTAAAAATAAAAAAACGTCTCTGGTCACAAAGCAGACTTGAGCCGTGGAGCGCACAAAACACTGCATTAACTCTCCATTGTTTACAAAAAAAACACCAACCAGACATCAGGGCTGCCAACCGTAAAATAATTTTGCTACATGTATGATTATTTCTGGTCTGGTATGATGTATGATTGGAAACCATAATCATACGCAAAATGTATGATAATTTCCATATTTGAATTAAATAAATAAATAAAATTAAAAACAAAATTAAAGAAGAAACGAAACATTTCCGTAAGTGTAAAATTTGTTATCAAGATAATATTATGATCAATTTATAATAAATTAATCAGCAGTGTTTATGCGTGATAGAACTACCCTTGACCTTTTTATATGTCTGCATCGAGTTGAAATATACTTGGTTGGACTTGATTGCGCTCGTTTAGTGAAATAAACATTGAACCAAGTTGAAATAGACCATTTTACAAATAATAATTGGAAATACGCTTTTATAATTAAATAAAATTAATTAATTAAATAAAATGTAACACTACATATATAGTCAAGGCTTAGACAACCGATTCCTTTATTTTATAGGTATCAGTGGCGAGGCGTCCATATAACTCGATTCCTACCGACTTACCTTTTACATTTTCTGATATACAACAATGTTTACTAAATACGAGCAACATAAAGCCCACGGGATAAACCTAATATGTATCTATACATCAACCTGCACACTCCACCACTCAATTGAAAAGCCACACACGAAAACACACACACCTCATTATCATTATCATGTGTATTCTGTCCACACTCTGTGCATAGCCAAAGCAAAGCAACCCGAAATATGTCGGGTTATAAAATCTGTCGCTAGATAGAACAAATTTATTTCCTTTCTCTTTTCTTCCTTATGATTTTCTGATTTTGACTCAACTCTGTTTAACACATGCTCTCTTATGTTAAAGAATAACACGCTTTTTTCCGACTTATTTGGTGATTTTTGTGAGTATCTTCTACCGCTGCGCTGTGCTGTGGTAGATTAATTGAGTAGGTCAGTTCTCTTAGTTACTTAATGAGTTTCTGAGTTTGACTCGTCTCTGTTCCCCTTTCTTATGCAAACAAATAACACGCTTTTCTTCGACTTATTTGGTGAATTCTGTGTGTATCTCTTATCGTTGCGCTGTAGTTTAACAACAGCAAAGGCTGTTAAACAACAGCAGTCTGTAGGTATTAAATGAGCTGATAAAATTTGCTACCGTTTAAAAAATGGAAATTCAGTTGGTTGCTTTTAATGGTCAATATTTTCTATTTTTTAATCCAGATAAATAATTATTTATAGAAAAATTTTATTTATTGGCTTAGTTTGTCTTGGAAAGCAGATCTGCCATATATTATTTAATATTGGCTACATATTAATATGTTTTAGAATGCATTTACGTTTGCAGATAATTAATTTTTACATCGACTTACCGTTTGAAATTATTCACGCCTCGCCACTGATAGGTATACATCTTTTTTTTTGAAATTTTAAATAAAGGCTCTCGCGAAACATTCGGAGCGATTATGTTCAAAGATTCGTATAGCACCTGTGAGGGTACTCCCATTGATTATCTTGTAAATTTATTTAGATAGGCGAAAATTTCGTTATCGTTTCGAAGTATTTGCGTTTGAAAAGGGGAGTCTTATACGTTATTAAAAAAAAACGCCTAAAAACAAAACAATTATCAAAATAATACATTTGAAGATTGACATTAATCAAGTTCATTCCCGAATAAAAACATGTAATTAATTGTGATTTGTCAAATTAAATTCATATTTTCCCTACTGAATTACTTGGTCCCTAGGTCTAGATCTAGGTGCTGAACGTGTTCATTACCATAGTCCATACGTGATGTACTTATATAATATGTATGTACATAAGTATTAACAATATATGACTGTGTTGCACATACTATGCATGTAACAGTTTAGACTGAAAAATTGTTATAAAATCAATATGATTGATTAAAACTCTGAAAATGTTTTGACAGCAACGCGATGTACGCCATCTGATTTCTAAAACAAATCTCAATAGTCTCCGCAGCTAGGCTCTATAAAAATTATATTACCCTGTAATTTAAATTACATGTTAATAAATAGATAATAATAATCTATATATATAAAATAAAGTTTTGTTTTGTGTACGTTCGCTAACCAGCCAAACCGGTTGACCGATTTTCTTAATTTTTTTTTTAAATTAAAGAGGAATAAGGGTAGAAGTTTTAGGACAAAAAAAAATTATAAAAAAATAAAGAAAATCTGTTAAAAAAAAAGAAATAAAATTTCAATTGGTCACATTGGACAATGATTTGAACAATATTTAGTAATTTGCGCAATTCAAAGTTAATAGAGTTTGTGATGCAGTGGAAAAATCTCCGCTTTAGACATGAGGAGTCTCAGGTTCGATTCCTGTCACCTGCAACACTTTTTTTTTTAATTTTTAATAATTTTCTCTTTTTTTCAACACATTCGCTGCAAAACAAATTAAAAAAAACTATTTTTTTAACGCCCTGCGAAGCCAGAACTGAATCTAAAAATCTTCAAAATTTCTAGATCAATAATTTTTACCTGAATGTTGTTCTCTCTAACAAATAGGAAATGAGATAGATCGATTTAAAGGAAAAATGGGCATTAAAAATTGTTGGGTTGCACAATATACCCCCCCTTCCCTCCTCTGGACGTTATGACATTTATTAATTTGGGCATACGCCTTGTCGTTCTGGCATTTATTTTGGGCCTCATGAGAATTTCTATCGTTCTTAAATCTTATCGTCACCCAACGTCATAAAACCCAAATCAAAAAAGTCATAACGCCAAAAAACAGAAGCATCGTTCTGAAAGTGACGATAATAATAATAATAAAGTGTCACAAAACCCAACTAGATTGTCATATCATCCAAATCTAATTTAAATATTATAACACCTAAATTTAAAAATCTCATAACGACCAGAGGATTCTTCTTTGTTAAATTTGAAACATCATGGTGACCAAGAAAATGCATTTAATAAACTAAATACAGTACAAGAAATTTAAAAAGAATGTTCAGTCCTGCAGTGCTACTGAATTAGAAACAAAAGACATCTTTTAGATGATATGACAATTACTAATTTTAGTGTTATGATATTTGAAATTTCTTTTGGGCACTTTGACATTGATTGTGGGCTTGTGGCATTTTTTGGATAAGTTATTGGCGATGTGTCGATTTTTGAGCGATATGACATTTTCATTGTTTGGTTATTGAACGCTGAATTTAAATTGGATCATACCCAAAAAATTTCTTAACGCCCAAGCCCTGTGTAATATTTCCCAAATCGTACAACAACAAAATGTTAATAAAGTGGTTTTGGGTGCTATGACATTTCTAATTTGGGCGTTATGGTTTTGGGCTAAAAAATAACTAACGCCTCCGATACCCCTGTGTCACTAGCTCAAAAAAATGGTAGGTACCAAATGTATTGTTTGTTTTATTTACTGCATTTTAAGACTTTTACCTAGAAAATGAGATCAGTAGAACTCAAGCTATGCATAATGTACCTGAGCAATTCAGCTTTCATATCACGATAAATCATTATAGCCCCTGAATTTATTTAAATCATTTTTATTTGAAAACATTACAAAAATTATTTTCATCTACACAAATACATATTTACGTACATACATAGTTAAAAAAAAAAAAAAAAAAAAAATTCAGACAACACAACTATATTGTTTATTTTGTATGATATTCTGAAAATTTGTTTATTTCTATGAAAAAATAGAAAATTCAAATTTTAACTTTTTAACTTTAATGGTTAGTGCATCGGCCGAAGGTCTTGGGTTCGATTCCCAGCCTATGCCACCTAAAAACAAGAATGTTTTTCACGGGTTACTGCCTCTTGCGAGGAATTGACAAATCCTTCAAGAGTATCTCTTGTCATGAAAAAGTGCTTCTTGCTAGCCGTTCGGATTCGGCAGAAAAATTGTAGGTCCCGTTTATTCCTGGCAATAACACGCACGAAGGAATGGTTGAGAGTTGTAAGTCACTAGGCCCTGGTTCTACGCGAGCTGTCGCGTCGACCAATTTATTTACATATAAATTGAAAAAAAAAGATAAAATTTCGTGGCTTGCTAAAGTTTTGTTTTTTTCTCATTGCCACTAGTTAACACATTCATTCATTTGATGATTAATGAATATCTACAATTTTATATAATCATGTAGACATAAACATCCTTTATTTTACACAATAACAAACAGATGGTCCTGGGATCTGTCGATTAGACAGTATCACGTACCAACTTAATAACAATATGTATCTTTTAGATCCATCTGATGATTCAATATATTGCCATTCGTATTTCGGATGTAAGATTAAACGGATCTCCTTTGGATTTTAATAAACGATAAAATATTGTTATTTTTTAAAATTTAAAATACGGGATTAAATTATTAATTGGCGAACAGGGAAACTTTTATTTTTTGTTGTCTCTAAAGTTAAAATTTAGTGATCAAGCGTAAAATTTACCTTACTGACACAAAAAAAAATTCATAGCACATAAAAAAAAAAATTGTAGAGAAGAAACGCTACAATCCTCTGCAAATTGAACCGTGGCGTGGCAATGAAACAGTACAGTACAGACCATAAGTTTAAAACAATCCGTACCTACTGCACTGAAAGTTTTTTTTTATTTAAACAAAATCAAACTAAAAGTTGTTACAGTAGTCCTACTCAGCTGAAAACACTGAGAGGCAAATGGGAATATATATAATATTTTATATTACATGTTATTTTATTAAAATTTTGTGAATTGTGAATAGTGGATTTTTGTAAAGATTAATAATGGTATAAACAGTGCATCAGATACACGAAATAATTTCACGTTCTACATATATCAGAAAGTACAGTCAAGTTACAAAACCGAGTAGACGAATTGACAGGTATCTTTAATAGATTGAAACTTCAGATAACATAATCCCCCACACAGACGTACTTACAAATTGACCCGAATAACACTATTAGGGAAAGCTTTCAATAATTTGAAGGAGACAACTAGGTGAGTTGGAGAACTTCAGTAATATATATATCGCTTGAAAGCTTACGATCATTTTAAGGGAAGTACAAGCTATTTCACAGCCGTAAATATTATAAGGAACAAAATCATAGGGAAGGCCAATGATATTTTAACATCACATGGGTCGCCTCTAAACGTAGATGCAGTTTTATGGAGGTAAGACTTAACTTAACTTTGGTTGTTGGTTGAGGCCCTGATCCATCCCGGACTGTAACGCCACCTTAAGTAAGTAAGTAAGACTTAACTTATAACGATAAAAGACCTATACACCTGCTTCAAACAGAATTCACTAACTCAAGACGATGGAAACAAAACTGCCAAATCAGTAAACTTTTAACCCTCATTACAAATAAAACTATTATGAGCTACGGACTTAGAACGACAGAGACAAATGTTCTTATAGAAGTAGCTAAAGAAAACGCGTTAAGAATTTTTATAAATGAGTTACACCAACCCATGAGCAATTTAGTTTTTGCCCTAAGCCCAGTTGGGTAAATCCTAACGCATTAACAGATCGAAGTCAATCAATCTCAAAGATTTAGGGAACTACCTAGAATGAATTATCAGACCACAAATAGGGCATTACTGCAACCGCATTCACAAAAACCGATGTTCAATCCGCAAAGATTGAATAATCATTACTATTATATAAAGACGAAGCAATATTTTTATGTCCGGCGTAAACTCAGAACGTAATAAATTGATTTACTTGAAACATATTTTATAATATTCTTTATATTTATAAGATTGTTTAAGACTATTTTTTGTTTTTCTAATTTGTTTATTTAATCAGAATATTATTTTTTTTAAATTTTTTGTCAATTTTTTCTTTGAGGTTGAAACACATTTTCACTTATCTATCGTCAAAACCTTTTGGAAAATTTTAAGTCTTAAATCTTTTCTTAATTATGCCTACAAACAAATGGGTGGTTGATAAAAAATGTCTTAACAAAGATGGATCAAAAAACATTGATTAGTCATAGATTATAAGAAGCTTAATGCTTAACGGATAATTATGTCTGATACTTCAGTTATTTTATTTTATTTAGGAAAGGAAATTCTTCACATTAGACATTAGACTTGCAAAGTGGTTTCCATCAAATCATGATGAAAAAGCAAGATACAAAAAAAAAAAACTGCCTTTAGTGTGAACAATGGAAAATAAGAGTTCCTTCGTATACCATTCGGGTTGAAAAATGTACCCTCTTTATTTCAAAGAGCGGTGGATGACATTCTGAGATCTTATATTGGAAAGTTCTGTCATGTTTATATTGACGATGTCATTATATTTTCTGAATTAATTTCCTACAACAACATTCAAACAGATCCAAAGAAGGTTCAAACAATTATTAAGGAATACCCGGAACTAAACGATATGATCAGCGACTACATTAGTGAATGCGCCCATTATATGTTTTATGGACAAGAGTTAGGTACAAGAAATTATAATTAGAATCTTAGTGTAGTTTATTGAAAATAAAGTTAGAAGTTTTTGTACCACCAAACAGTGCGGTTCACCTTTTGCTATTTTCTAAATATCTTTCCTTTGTGGCGGTTAGGTCTTGTTCACACACCATGTTTCTAGGGAAAAATTTAAGCAAATTTCGCATAAATATCATTGGTCAGAGTGCTATAAACAATTGTTAACTTTTACAAAGAATTGTACAACTTGCAAAAAAAATAAATATGATAGACGTCCAATTATGTATACCTCCAATTCCGAAGAAAGGGGGGGGGGGACGAATACACGCTGATATTTACTATATAGACAACGATCAATTTTTAACCATTATTGATTCCTTTTCAAAATTTCCTATAGTAAAACATATAGAAAGTAAAATTGATGCAAAGATTAAACTCATTTAAACAATACAAACATTCGGTAGTGTTCAAAAATTGGTGACAGATAATGAAAAACATTCTGTACTCCATCAGTACAACTAGAACTAGAGACTAGTCATTAAACACGAAAGAGTTGCCCCAAATCATATTAAAACGAATGGAATGATAGAAAGAGTTCATAGCACAATTACTGAACTTTAAAAATAACAAAAACATAATATTCATGCAGACACAACAGAGATAATGCCATTTTTTGTTGTAAAAACAGCTTACTCAGTTATCTCGTTTACTCTCCTTATTTTATTAGTTATTTATATAATATGATTCTCTCTTCTTACTACTTGTTTTTCATTCCTTATCCTACCCTTATTCTAAACATTAAAAGTATTAAAAGTTTGATTTGTAGCGATTCTTGTGCCGCGTAAAATGTTCGTTGAAAATAAAATTCAGATTTTCAGTTTCATATGACACTTTTTTCTATGGGCGTGAGACATCTGCATACAATTATTTGTGTTAATATGTTTAAGAATTCATCTATGTTTGTAGGTAGGTAATTAATTTTTACATCGACTGAGTATTTCAAATTATTCACGCCATACCACTAGTAGCCCTTCCTCTGGGCGGGATGGAGCGCCGACAAATTTACTTTTTATTGTGATTAATACCGAATCACTCAATACCTTTTATTATTATTATATTATCAACAAAAATATGTACCTATGTTTGTATATATATTATTTTTTTTCGATGCATGGCATTAATTCTTCAAATTTTTAAATAGAATCCAATTGTGTTTATGTGCAATGTGAAATTGAAAGGAGTTTAACAGCCTAAACGTTCGTTCCTAAACGTTCGCGTGAATTTTATTCTGCTATCCGTCGAAAGAAAGTGTATATTCCAAAGATTAGATATATACCTAAATTGCGATAAAAATAAAATTTTAACAAATAGATTCTCTCAAGAAATTCAAAAATAATATAATAAAATAATAAAGCTTTGAACTCGAAAGATTAAAAAGTTTAAAGAATAATTTGTGACATATTAAGTGAACGTGAATCGAAAAAATCGATCGGATCGGATCGGATAGCAGAATAGAATAAACAAATTGACTTGCAAGATTTTCATCAACGTAAAACTCTGAGATGAAAAGTTAATAATAAATAATGTTTAAAGCAAGACATTCAATTATTTTTAATTTACTTCACATATCGACGGTTAAAGAACAGGACCTCGTAAGTCGAAAAATTCAACAAAAATATTATTAGTCAGAAAAATCATATCCACCTTTTGGCGATTTCAGCGTAACAATTTTGTTCTGAACATTTTGCAGAAAAAATTAGTGTTAAAATGTTTTTTTGATGCCTAAAAAACAAGTAAAAACGACTTACCAGGTTCTGCACTTTTACTTTTCGTATTTAAATTTATAACTACTTCAATAAAATTATGGTTAACACAAAAACTTAGTAAGAGTTTAACGCATTTATTAATAAATATTTTATATTTTATTTAAAAATACCTGAAAAATTATCGCCTCTCTTTCCTGTTCAGTGACTTTACTGAAAATGGTATTCATTATTTGCAAATATTTGTCCCGCGATAAGTTTGTAGCTTCATCTTTATCAAAGTAGTCGATGAAATCGTACAGCAGAAAATATGTTCCTTAAAAATAGAGGAAAAATAATTTTTAAGCATTCATCAAAAATTTAAGTGAACAACAAATTTACAAAAAAACTGAAAAATAGTTAAAATCTCAGACGTTTTTAAACTGAATAATTTTAAAGCCCTCAATTTTGTTGAGGCATTTAAAACCGGACCAATGGGAGTACAAAGGGGAAACTGTTTTTTTTTTTTTTAATTTACGCATTCTTCATCTAATCTTTATTTTTTTTTTATTTGTACAGGGATTTAGTGATGAAATTCTCCACGATCTTTTATTTTCGGTAATAAATTTCACGATTTGACCTTTAAGTCTAGTACGCTGCTGATGCGAAACAAAAAATCCCATACAAAAACGACACAACGAAATCATAAACGAAAAATTTCGTTCTGGTTTTCGTTTTGCATTACGCAGTTCGATGAGCGAAATTGATTATTGTAGCAGATTATTTGGAGAAGTCTCCGCTCTTTTTTCGCACAGAATTAATTGTCCAGACCATTTATTGTGTGCGGAAAAGTGACATTTGAGTTGTATTCGCGTTTGTATAGTATGTTGTTTCTTTCATATCAGCGTGCTTCTCTGTGATTTGTATGCGTTGTGTTTTTGTATTTTGTATTTTGTTTTTGCCATTGGTGTCTTGGTGACACTTTGAGTGGGTAATTTTTCGTTGTCGTTTTCGTAAGTATTTCGCAGTCGTGTTGGAAACCAACGAAAAATTTCGTTTCGCATCAGCAGCGTACTATGCTTTAATCGTGTAAAATATAATTTGGAGTTTCGCGAAATTACGAGCACTTAAATCCCCCATCATTAGCTTTTTTTCAACTCTTGCGTTTGGTGGTGTGGTGTTTCTGGCTTGATGTCAAAACGGGAACACCTCAAGTTTGAGGGAAGGAGTACTTAATTTGGAGGTCCGCCAAATTCCTGCTCTTTTGTTTTTATATGTATGATTAGAACAAGCTATAGGAGGCCGTGGAATTGTACTTTGCCAAACACAGGAAAGCGAATAAAATTAATTACAAATCTAATTTAATTTAAACAAATTATCTTCAAAGTTTTCTCTCATAAAATGATATCGCACATCGACATACTTTGTGCGTTTGTGAAATTCAGGGTTTTTAATTAATTTAATCGCACTTTGGTTATCCAAATAAAGAGAAGAACAGTCTGTAGTTGCAATGGTCAATTCACAAAATAGTCCCTGCAACCACAACAAGTCCTTTACAGCTTCCCACACAGCAATATACTCAGATTCAGTTGTAGAGAGTGAAACACATTTCTGTCTCTGGGACTGCCAAGAAATCGCACCTAGCTTGGTCTAACTTGGTCTAATTCTTCGGTAATGCACTTATTTTTATCTTCAACTTTTTCGAATTTTTCCTGAACGTTCTCGAGCTTTTCGTCTACATTTACAAATTGATTTTCGATGCCTTTAACGCGTCCATCAACCACCTTCGATGAGGCTCTTCTGTTGTTCTAGAAGCTTCTTCTGCTCATTGCGTTGTTCTTCTAGAAGGTTCTCTTGCTCATTGTGTTATTCTTCGAATCGTTTAATAAGATTGTTTTCTTATTTTTGGAGCTGTTTTTCAAGCTGATCAAGCAGGGGAGTCATCAAATTGCTCATGTCTAAACCACTGATTTCTACAATAGACTGGGTAGTGTATTCCCTACAAAGTATAAAAGTTCTTTTGACTCCAGTTGAAGATGACACTATCGAAGGCAGCTTCAAGATTTGACATCTGCCGAGCACAAAAAAAAACAGTATTTTGACGACTGGCGTTCAAATTAGGCGTGTTCAGGAGAATGAGATCTCGGAGATCTCAATCTCTGTTACATGAACATGGGCCGATTCTGATTCTGTGAAAAAGTAAATCGAATAAATAATTTTTACATTCGCTAGCATGCATTGCCTTCACTTTTTCGATTCACTTTCAGTGAGTAAAATTCTCCTACGAACTATATCATTATACCTTATCATTTCTCCTGAAGCGCAATTTTCTTATTTTTGGAAGAGAAAAAAGCGCTTGAGATAGAAATATTTTTTGCTTCATGAATAGGACAGAGAAGGAGATGTGGTTCAATTGAGCATTATTTTGTTCGTATTCACCCTCTTTTTTCAAAGATTCACATCCAAATATTTATAACGGCGTGAAAGTAAAATAATCATCTGAATGTTTTTGACATTTGGTTTCACCTTTTCACAGAACGAGAATCGCATTTAAGAGTGAAAAGCTATTCGATTCACCTTTTCACAGAATCAGAATCGGCCCCTAGGATTCCCTCAGCAAATTTTCTCAGTTTTGCTGTCAAAACTTTCAGGAAAAAAAAATTGATTCGCTTGCTCACTTTTTGAGTGAGAAAAATTTCTAAGATCTCATTTTTCTGAACGCGCCAATTGTTAAGCCTTAACTACATTGACCACTTTTTGCAAAATTACAAAAGTAAAGCTAAGTACAGACGACCGTTGAACTGTGAATGGTCTGACAATAGCTGACAATTAGCTGACAATTGACATATTTCTTACAATGAAAAATTGTCCGTTCACACGGTTGGTAGATTTCATCCAAAAGTCTGACTATTTGATTGTCAGCTCTTTGTCTGACAATTTTCGGACAATAATATATCTGAAAAAATTGTCAGCTTGAAAATTTTCTGTTCAAACGGTTGGCAGACCTATACAAAATTTTTTTGATTGTTTACATCTTTTGGGGGGAGGCATCATTACTTGACGGATGTTCTGCAGCATTCTTATCGATTCCTCTGCATTAAATAAAGAATCTTTTTCTTCTCTCCTTTTAATATAATATGTAATATTTTCGACCATTGATGCCTCCTCCATTGTTAGATTTTTTTATCTATTTTTATTCAGAAATGCGACAAATCAACAACATGCAAAAAAGAATTAATAAAAGAGAAATGGCGGCCGAGCATGAGCACTTAATTTATTCCGAATAAAACTACACAACACAAGGAATTGATATAAAATGTAATTGAAGTGAACTGAATAAATAAACAATGAAAACATCTGACAATGACCAATGAGTCTGACAATGTCCTAATCGTCTGACAATGATACAAATTGTGTGTTCAGACGATTGTAAGATACCTGACAATTTTTTGTCAGATTGTCTTCTGACAATGACGTTTCTGACAATATTGTCAGACAAAATTGTGTGTTCAGACGATTGTAAGACATTTGGGACAGTTTTTTCATTGACAGATCTGACAATCGTCTGTACTTAGCTTAACAATATTTTTTTCTCGCTAGCGCAGTTATTTAGTGAAAAAGAATATGCAATTTTTTTCAAACCGAAATTTAAGCTTTCTGCATTATTTTTAAAAGTTTCCCAGTCTGAAACACTATCCCAAAATGAGTTTGAAAATTTTCACTTTTATACTTTTTCACTTTTTTAGTCAATGTAATTAGTTAAGGCTTTACTGAGCAAACAACACAAAACGGAAAGGTGAGAATTTTTAGATATTTCTTTAATTTATTTAGAATAAATAAAGCTATCTATGAAATAGATGTTTTTATTATTTTAAAAACACGAAAACGCTTTTCGGGAAAACTTAGTTGAAGAACACCAAACACAGGACAAAGGTCTCTGCGCTGAGCTTGATAATAGTTTTGTTCGGGTGCTTTCCGGACTAATAATCTGTCAAATTTTGAGGGGTGGGGGAAAACTTTCTCAAAGAGAAGTGAAACTGTCCGAAAATACACGAAAACCTTGAACCAAAATATTTGCCACTTTTTAAACGTCAACAAAAAGTAAACAAAGCGAAAACATTGAAATGAAAACACAGCATTGAAGTACTTTGACCACAGAGTAGAAGTAATTGACTGCAGCCAGAAGTACTTTGCAGTAGATAAATGTCTAATGTCGTAGTTAATATGTTATACAGTTGTACTGAGGTACAAAAAAATAGGCAGCTTCAAGTAAAACAATTGTTCAAATTAAGTCACCTATTTTGTATAGATACGCTATCCAGTGTATTATCGAGATCAGTAGTCTTAACCAGTACTTACTTGGTCTTCCGGCATTTCAATTTCGAATAGAAACGTGTCCGGGTTTTCTCCGTGTTGTCTTAACTCTTTCTGCAGACGAATAATGAGGTCATTTTTTGGTCCAGCAGTAGGAAGACCTCGTTTATTCAGTTCTGCCTTAAGTTCACCACAATTCAATGCATTCACAATTTGACCCATTTTTCTTTCTTAACAAAATCACTTTTAAATTTTGTTTATAGAATAGAAACACTGTTTTTTTTATTTTTAAGTTTTAATAAATTTTCACCGCACAGATGAAATAAGATTTATTCCACTCTGGCACCAATGTAACGTTTACTCAAGGTTCGTAATTAGACTTATTTCCTTTATTTATTAACTTCCATTTATTTCCTGTACAAATATAACACACTTGATTTCACTCATAGAGTACCTATATTATCTAGAGAACCGACTCGTACCCCCCTTGCCAAAAACACCCGCAAATTTTATTTGAGCACAGTAAGAGAACACTCTCATAAATTCCCTGTCCGCGAATTCGTGTGAATTGTAGATATAGCGCATCTCTATTCAAATTTCTCTGCCCATCCTTTTAGTTTTGGAAGATACACAAAAAAATACGAACATTACTGAAAAAAAAGAAAAGAAAGATGTGCACGCAGACGTTGTTTCCACCACCGCAGCTCCGATGGATCGATGTGCTCAGGGTCGGTGCCGGTGGGTTGGTTTTTGTGTTTTGTTTTCATCTCAGTAAAAGAGAGATCAAATTCCAGAAATGGAATTCTTTTACAAGAAGTATGAACATGGTTTATAATGCAGTTTTAAAAAGTGTTTCATATCTGGTGGGAGAACCGAGAACTGAGCCAAACTGAGCCAAAATTCATAAAATTATCACTAGGTTATGGTGCTGTTCCATTAAAAATGCATTGGGCAACTAACACATATTCAGCCCTGTGGAGGAAATCCTCTCATTGCAGCTTGTAGGGTGAAAGAGAAAAAGCGCTGAAGCCGATTTTCTAGATAATATGTACTCTATGATTTCACTTCTAATCGTATTATTAATCACCACTCTTAATTGGAAGCAATTTAAAATCGCTACTTTTAAACAATCAACTTTATGCAATCAAAATTTAAAAAAAAAGAGTATTCTGAATAAACAAACAAATAAGACAAACAAAAAATAGCCTTAAACAACCTTATAAATATAAGGAATATTATAAAATTTGTTTCAAGTAAATAAGTTTAATACTTTCTTAGTTTAAGCGTGACAAACTAAATAATTGTTTCGTCCTTATATAATAGTAATGATTATTGTCACATTTTTTCTGTATTCCGGGGCATGTAAACAAGTGAACGTGGAGCGTATTGTTTCGTTATTGAGTTCATAGTGGAGTGGACCAAACAAAAGTGTTGAGTCAATTTTAATAGTGGCTTGCATTTTGAAGGATTTAAACTGTCAAAATTTGTGCAGTTTATTTTTAAATGGAAGTAAATATCTTTCACAAATTAGAAGTTCTCAAAAATATGAAACTTTATATGAAGAAGAGGAATTGTTTTTGAATTATTTGTTTAGTTTTTCTAAACTTTTTCAATTAAAACACTTCTGTCTCCTTTTGTCTAAAACTAACTGTGGTAATAAATCAATAGATTATTTTGTAGACGAGTTGTTATTTTATTTCTTTTTGTTTTTTTGGGGGAGTAGTGTTTGAATATTTGATTATTGGAAATGTCCTCTATTTTGCCATTTACATTATAGACATCCAAATTTACATGTGATCTTATGCACACGCTATGTCTTGAATTTGTGATGCATGCACCCAGTAATTATTACCACGACAAAACAACACCATTTCCACCCCCCGATTCAATGGACTACGAGTACGACACCCAACCCGGTGGATACATTGGACGAACTTGCATTCAGTTGACCTCCCCAACAAAACCAAAAAGAATGCGATACCTAGGCGATGATGTTTTATTATTTTAAACCTAAAATTAAAATAAACAGACTTAAATAAATTTGACTTTCTCTTTGACTCGCTCTCAATAATAATTCTTGGATACATGCGTTTCGTTTTCGGCTTGATTTATATAAAATTGATTTTATATACTTCGAGATCTTTGGATCCGGGCTGTTGGTGTTTGATTTGATTTGAAGAACTCTGCATGTGTGTGGAGAATACTTCTAAACTGAAATCAGAATGAAGAGAGCTGAGCTGAGAAGATTTTCTGGATTCTAACCTTTTTGATACTCCTCGTTGTCGGCATCTCAGCAGGCCAAGAGAAAACCTCCATAGGTTCCAGCTCGCTTTCCTTCAGTTTCAACCAATTAAGTACTTGAAATTTTTTATAAATTCAGTGGCCATGCATTTTAGCAATCTCCTTGAGTCGATGGAACACAGAACCCACTGTGTGTGCAGTTGGTTGGAACATCATTCGATGGTTACTTCTTGATTGTTCAGCAACGGTTCCTAGATCACCAGTCGACTGATTTTGGGACTTAATTTGTGCAAATAACTTTCATCAGAGAAGTTTTAAATTTTAACAAACAAAATACAAAAATCCGACGCTGATCATGACTGCTGTTCTGTTTAATTACTTCATCTGTCAAAATAAGGCATGTTCAACTAAGATTTGTTAAAGTCACGTTAAAAACCTTCACTAATTAAAAGAATTACTTAAAGTGTTAAAAATTCAGAAAAAGTTAGACAAGGGCTCAAAACTAAACGACTGCGTTAACTAGAATCGAGAACTTTTTAAAAATTTGCGCCAATACGTTTATCAATTTGGCTGAATGTATTTTACTTTGCCTTATACGTCCCTCTTTTGAGAGAAGGTAATTACAATCATATTGAAAAGTCATCCATACCTAAGCCAACGGCCATCCACAAAAAAAAATCTGAATAGCATTTTAATTTTATTAAAAAAACCATAAAAATGGATTGTTAAGAAAAACTTACCTTCATCCCGGACATTGCCCATCATAATGTCAAAACCCTCCAAATTGGCTGTTTTAAGTAAAGTCATTGGATCCGCTGGTAAAAATGCTCCATCTACAGTTGGCGCTGAGGGAAAACTCAGTATTCCCGAGTATGAGTTCCATTGTTGAACAGAAATAGTTTTAGAATCTACAGCCCTCATGCAGGCCATTACACTCAAAGGTGATTCCTGGAAGTGAATTTTTATTAAAACACAGGATTGGTTATTATATTTTACTAAATTTACCGCCAACATAGAAACATTGCAGTTACAATCGTTTATTAAAGCCTTTCCTATTTCAACAGCTTTTTCGGAAGTCATATGACTCCATGGAGCATTCATCGTACCAGATTGCATCATGCCACGTTTGACAATGCCCTTTGTTACCGGTGACATTAGCTGTGCATTCACTGAACTTGAACCAGCTGATTCACCAAATAGTGTCAGCCAGTCTGGGTTACCACCAAACGCTTTAGCGTTGTCCTTCAGCCATCGAATAGCCAGTGCTTGGTCCCAGAGGCCGACATTACCAGGTGCTTCCTCTTCATATCCAGGCATTTCTGGGGCTAAATGTAGAAATCCAAACGCTCCAACTCGATACTGGAACGATGCCACAATAACATTGCCAACAGCAGACATTATGTCAGCATTGTAAATATCAAGCGTAGCTGAGCCCGTCATAAAACCACCTCCATATATCCAGATAAGCATGGGTAGACCACTGGAGTTTTGATGATTTTGGTTGTGGTCATCAGGTTTACTTGTGTGCTGAAAAAAAATAGTATTCAGTATAAGCATTGAATAAATACAAATAAAAGGTGACACTCGGTGGAATCGCCAAACAGTCGTTTATTCGAAACGGAATTTTTATTTTTTTAAATATTTTTCATGTTACTATGGAATCGGTTGTTGTGTTTATTTTGTATGATATTCTGAAAGTTTGTTTATTTCTATGTTTCCATAGAAACACTCCTAAATAAACAAACTTTCAGAATATCACGGCTGTTCTGATTTCCGGTCGAATTAAAAAAACGGAAACGAAAATTGAATCTGTACGGATTGGAAAAGGTTCTTCTCCCGACCGGATTCAATGTGCAGTGCAAGCAACTTGAAATGAAAAAAACATTTTCGAAATCAGCCGTGTCTGTTCTTTTGATCTGTCAATGTCAAACAAGATTGATTTGAATGTTGCTGACTTCAAAAGTTATTTCTTATAATAAATAGATTTGTCTCCAAGATTTTTTTATCCATGTATGTACCTGTTTGGGTTTTACTCGAAGAAGAAGATACTGTGGCAAGGCGAAATGCTCTCCTTGCAACGCGAAGATATCGTAGAATGCTAAGGGATCATTCGAACCCCTTACTTATTATGGATAAATATTTGTAAGAATTTTATTTGCTGATTACTAGAAAGAAATTCTTAAATTCATACTGTACCTTAATTCCTTTAAGATCCATTCAGGCTTTCAGATTGAATTAGGAATCATTTACATATATCTTAGATGAGTTACAAAATCATTGGAATACTGGCGGATGACTTACTCCAATAGTAAGATTATCCGCCTGCTTAAGGTTCCTTGCTGAAGGCGGATATCAACGAATAGTTGGGAATGATTTCCACGTTGCTATGGGAAGGTCAACTTTTAGCAAAGTTTTAAAGGAGTTTGTCAACCTAGTGGAACAGCACCTGTGTCCTAAATGGATATAATTTGAAAAGTCCGAAGTCAACATACAAAGGACCAAGCGAAATTTTTTTGATAGTACTGGATTTCCTGGAGTTGCTGGGTGCGTAGATGGTACACATGTTTAAATAGTGCAACCTATAAGAGACAAGCATCTTTTTTACTGCCGAAAGCAATATTTTTTTTATTTGAACTCAGAGATAAATGAATAGTTATATTTCAAAAATACAAATAACTTAATCCTTATAAATATTATATAACGGATGGTTAAATTTTAAGGGCCGATGTTGAATGTGAATAACACCTAAGCGTCAAGTTTTTTTCTGCATTTCATTTGACATTTCTCAATATCAGACTAACTCAATTTGAACCATGGAAAGATACACAATCGAGCAACGCGTTAAAGTTATTCAGGCTTATTATGAAAATTTGCGTTCAAATCGAAATGCATATCGTGCACTTCGTGATTTTTTCGGTCAATTTAATCGTCCAAATGTGCGTACAATCGGAAAAATCGTGCAAAAATTTGAGCAAACCGGGTCTGTAGGAGATGTCAAAACA
Source organism: Epistrophe eligans (assembly GCA_951394125.1). Lineage (NCBI taxonomy): Eukaryota > Metazoa > Arthropoda > Insecta > Diptera > Syrphidae > Epistrophe > Epistrophe eligans. Next base: position 59,897,003 of record OX596028.1, read on the forward strand.
CCAGTGCATGCTCGTACAGTTCGTACTTCTGAAAATATTGCTTCTGTTCGGGATAGTGTGGCTGAAGAGCCGTCCACCTCAACTCGCCGTTGTGCCCAACAATTGCACCTCTTACGCTCGTCGTTGATGAACATTATGCATAAAGACTTGCATTTACACGCTTACAAGGTGCAATTGACTCAAGAACTAAAGCCTCTTGACCATTTCAAGCGTCGTCAATGGTCAGAATGGTGGCAAGAAAATATGGCAACAGTGGATGATCAACTTTCGAAGAAAATCATCTTCAGTGATGAGGCACATTTTCACCTCAGTGGATTCGTCAATAAGCAGAATTGCCGCATTTGGGCGAATGATAATCCAAGAGTGATTGTCGAAAAACCAATGCACCCACAAAGAGTGACTGTTTGGTGCGGTTTATGGGCTGGCGGCATCATCGGGACGTATTTTTTCCAAAATGAGGCCGGTCAGGCAGTTACTGTGAATGGTGTTCGCTATCGTGAGATGATAACGAACTTTTTATGGCCCGAATTGGAAGATATGGATGTGGACGATATGTGATTTCAACAGGACGGTGCCACTTGCCACACAGCTAACGAAACAATGGCTCTTTTGCGCGACAAATTCAATGGCCGTGTTATCTCACGTGGTGGCGATGTCAATTGGCCGCCAATATCATGTGATTTGACACCGTTCTTTGGGGTTATTTGAAATAAAAGGTGTACGTCGATAAGCCAGCAACAATTCAAGAGCTAAAGGATGAGATAATTCGGCACATTAACGGCATAGAACCTCAATTATGCCTCAGCGTCATCGAAAATTTGGACCATCGGATGGCGGTGTGTCGCCAAGGTCGCGGCGGCCATTTGGCCGATATTTTGTTCCATACATAATTGAACAATACCAATATTAGATATCATAATAAAAAGAAATGACAATAATTTCCTAAATAATTTGTGTTTTATTCAAAATCAACATCGGCTCTTAAAATTTAACCACCCTTTATATACATTCTAAAAGTAGATATTTAGATTTTTTCAACCCATTTCGTTTGAAAGATCGACAATATTTTAACATTAATCATTCCTAGGGGAATTGTTACAGTTACTCAATGTAAAATTTTTAACAATGGCACCTCAACATCTTTTTTTGACATATGTATTAATAACAATTTATCGAAAAGGAACGAACACTGTCATGTTCATTTTACAAACATGGTTGTTGAAGAATAAAAAAAAAATAAGGAAGTGACCTTAGACAAGTCAATTTCTAACCGTTTTTTGTTATAAAACTTATGCTTATGCGGCCTCGTAGGACTGCTGGTTATACTTGTCACTAGACAATATTCGTACCCTGTGGTGCAAAGGGTGAAATAAAAAAGGGAATTTTAAAGCCAGTAGTTGATACTAAAATAATTTCATTTAAAAACACAATTGTGTTTTTAAAAAGCTATAACATAATATTGTAGGTGTTGCCGTTGTGTGTTTATATTAATTTTCTATTTTATAATATTTTTTTAATTTGCTCTCCCACCCAAAGGGGCGGACATATTTATAAAGTAGGCCATTATCTTAAAATTATGTTCATATAATGTACCAACAATTCAAAAAAATTATGCTTTTATCACAAAATGCACAATTTTCAAATTAAACCGCCCCACTAAAGAAAAGTAAAACCCTTAACTCTTCCGATTGGTTTATTTCGAAAACGGTTATTTTAATGGAAAAAGTATTTCAATGTTTTTTGTAGGAAATTTTCTTAGCTACAAATTATTAAGTACTTGACATTTTTTCTATACAACAAACCATTCGAAGGTTATTCCTAAAAAAAACATTTTGGGGGGCCTTTAACCCCCCATAAAACTATTAGAAGCGGTCATATCGATGGGGTGGAGACTTTTGACAGTTTCATAAGGAAGCTTTATACCAAAATCCAGCTTTCCGGCGATTTTTTCCTAGTCAAATGCTTTATTGACTGGACTGTTATAAAGATAAAGATATTATAAAATATAGTTTAGATAAATTACTTTATTACTTTCTCAGATAAGTATCAATCCAAAATAAATTATTATGTCGTCGTCATATAATATATAATATAATAGTTAAAATAAAAATATAAACATATTTACCTCAACACCATTAGCACCTCGCCCATGTCGTAATCGAGCTTTCGCTGGCGCCCACACATTTATATACAAACAGTCTTCAGACACGTTTGTGTTTGGATTCCAAATTTCTTCTCCAGAAAACCCAGGAAAGTACTCATATCTAAAAGAAAATAATGTCCTTATAATTATTTTATTTAAAATTAGAAGGTGTTGTATTTCTACTAGTTTAAAAAATAATCCAATTTAATTGAATCACAAGACCGTTGTGCAAAACTAAAAGATCCTACGGTGACGGAAAGTGCTCCATAATTTTGATGACCTTTCAGTCCTATCTTTCAGGAACCACTAATACTAAGATTTATTTTAAATTATGCATTCCTTTTTACAATTTTTATATTTGCACTCTGCTAACCTCGCTACTCGCTTGAGGTCTCAACCCATAATTTTGAAAAAAAAAAAACGAAAAATTGCATAAATGGACATAAATCTATTGAATTGTTACAAAATTTTGCCCGAACCTCGCATTTAGTGTAGGACAAGGTTTTTTTTCCAACCTATTCCCGGCTAGCGGTGCGAAAACGCAATGTCATATTTGTGGAGGCCTGGGACTTAACTGATCATCATTTCATCAAATTAAATAAATATAACCGTGAATTTGAGAGTTATTTGAACTACATACATATCTAATCGACATGTTTTTGGTTTTTTTTTTTCAAAATTATAATTTTTCAAAATATTTTTAACTACAGGTAAATAAAGGTTCAAATTATATTTTAAAATAATGTTGACGCAATTTATGAGTTGCCTGCTTGCTCGCCTAAAGTAGTAGCATTTGAACCTAAAAAAATATTTGCGTTCGTTGCATTTTCAAATCAGATTGATCGGTTTTTATCAAAATATAGTGTGTTTATGTTTATAATGTTCCAATTTTTGAAAAAAAAACATAATTTTTGATTGCATTCTGTCCAACAAAAGGATGCATATTTTAATTCTGAGGAAAAAAAACAAGTCCTACAAATACTATTGTAGATTTAATGATTTAAACGCTCAAAAGTCTCGTGGAAACTCCGAAAAATCGGAAGTCGATCTTAGCATTGGTAATGAAATCGTTTGTATTAATGTATGTATTAAAATACCTATTAATTAATGTTTTGATTATATCTATTAATTGGAAAAGAAAGATAATGTATCCATAATATGATATTTAATACTCTGCTTATAAATTTTTTTGCCGTATTAATAATAATCTGTTTTGAATTAAAGTTAATGAGACGGATTTCAAATATCTAAAAAGAGATAGTTAAAATTAAAAACAAACATTCTTCTTTTGAATGATTTTTAGGACTATCAAAATGTAATGTGTATAAATATTAAATTTAAAAAAATTAGAGACCTGAGAAAGAACGTAAACATGTACAAAACGTCGTCTATCAAAATATAATTAAAGAAAGAAAGACCTGAAGCCCACAAAATTAGGATTCAATTGCCTATAATTTTTATATAATTCAGAATCTCTTCTTGAAAGAAAATACGTCAACATTCCAATGCCAAATGCAATTCCTGAGTACAGCATAATTGGGACACGTTGATTTGATTTCGAAAACATATGAAGGGGAGTGGACAAAGGGGATTCGTCGAGTACTAACAATAGATGGGTTGGTGTTAGTGATAATCCGTGACGGAAATAACGATTTCTTGAAGGATTTTGATTGAAAGGATCAAATCTTGAAACACCTATAATCTATATATGAAAAAAAATCGGATTTAAGATTATAAATACAAATTGGATTTTTCTAGTCAAAATGCCGACCAGAATTCCTCTAAAACCATCATGGAAAATAAAAATGAACGAAAACTCAATGGATTTCGAAAGAGGAGAAAATAGGAAGTCTAGAAATGCTTCAGTTGGTTTTGGTATGTCGTGAGATTAAGATCGAGAGCGGTGTAAAAGTGATGACTTTCATCCCACTATATATAAAAAAAAAAAAAAAAAACAAGTAAAGAAGGTACAGTCTACCAAAGTAATCTCTATTTATACCTTTCAGTGGTGCTAAAAAGAAAAAAAAATCAAGAAACAAAAAAGGAAAAGTGATTGAAGAGAAAACACGCGTGAGCTTGGAAGCAGATTCTCTCCGTCATTAAAATCACATCTTCGGATCATCAGTTCTTTGGATCATTAAGATCTAATCTCTAAATTCATTAAAAAAAACTCGCCTTTTTACACCATCAGAACAACCACACCAAAACCAACGAAAAAAAGCTAGCAAGGGCCTATATAAACGCGCCAGAAAACGTGAGCATCGGCATCAATTGGCTGACGAAACCATCCCTTAAAGCCGAATCTATAGACATCAACACCATAAGGTTTAACCTCATGCTCGGTTTTCGCTTGGGAAACCTAAAATATAGCAGCAACATCTAACAACGAGTAACGTAAGGAGAGCCTTAATCTCTCGATGCAATGTTTTTTTATCAAAATCTATAATTTAATACCAATTAATTTCAATTTTTTTTCTTTTTCAATTTCTTTTACAATAATAATTAAATTAAATCATTACGATCGTATTGACAGTATCCCCCCATCAGCAGTGGGATACCACGGTCATGTTCGTGTGTACAACTTTTTGCGAAGAATTACAACAACAATTCTTTAAAGAAAGTCAGTGGCTTGCTCTTTTTTAAGTAACATTTTTCCCAGTGCAGTGTAGTGAGGGTGCATCAGGCGCCACTGCTTTGAAAAAAGCTCTCCCATAAGGCCTGTACTGACAATTTTTGTTGAACAGAGTAAAGCTATATTATGTAAGATACATAAAAAACTCAACCGAGCTTTGGTAGGTAAGTCATTTCATGATTTCTGTTAACATATTTGAAAGCTTTACGACGAACTTGCTATATTTTTATTAAATTCATAACCCAAAAGAAAAAAAAAATTATACAATTCATTAATAGATAAAAAGAAAAGCATACATTTAGGTGTCTAAATTTTCGATATTTGGCAAACAATTGTACTACGGGTAATATACAAAAAAATTAAAGCATAAAGCAAATTATATAAAAAAATTAAAATTCTAAATTGCTAGGAAAAGAAAACACATACATAATCTACGTAATATACATGCAAGAAAAAAGAAATTATTTCAATAAATAATCTTAAAACCTAGTAAAATAAACTGAAACAAACGCGAATTGCAATTTTATAACTAAAAAACAAACGATATCAACGCATACAATTTTTTTTTATTAAATTTGAAGAAGCTTTTTATCACATACATATACACAAATAAACATATTATACTCTGTTCAATTTGAATATGCAGTACAGGCCTTATGGCAGAGCTTTTTAAAACACACTGGTGCCTGCATGGCACTCAACTTAAGAAATTGCCACTGAAATAAAAACCGAACCCCTGAGTTATATTGAAATTGTTTTTGTAGTATTCCATAAACCCACATACACCCCACCATGACCTGTTCTTTCTCCTTATTTGAGGAGACTGATCGTCAATTTATCTCTCGCTTATTGGTTTGTTAAAAATAAAAACACATTCATTCAGAGTTACCATATTCATTCGTTGATCGAAATTATAATAACTTTTCTTTGGTTTTTGCTATGGAGCTTTCAGAATTAAAGCTTTTTTATAGCTTTTTAAATTTTAAGTTTAAGGAAAAAGGTATTGTCGCTGTTCTTTTCTGCTTAAATTATTATTTTTTTTTTCTTGAAAAACTGTTAAAATGCAGCTATACAATATTACTTGGCTTTTTTTTTAAGGAAGGATTACTGTTTGAGCAAGTTTTTGGTGGAGTTCAGTTCATTATTTAATTGCAATTTCAATGTTTGTGCAAAATTGTTTTTGTGCTCATGAAAATAAAAATAAAAAAGGATTTTAATTTAATTTTAATTTAATTTTTTTATTTAGCTTACGATCTACATGTTTCTGTTCATAAAATATAAATAAACAGTTGGTAACCCTAACGACATTTTTGAGAGAATTAAGCCAATGTATAATGATCACTACGGCAACCCTGTGAGAGCTTTAAAATGGAGATACATAGCTTATTGAAATCCTTAATAGCATGGGTGAAAGGCAAATATCCTATCTTCCCTGTACTGCATATTCAAATTGAACAAAGTATAGAAAGACAATGGAAATAATAATGAAGTTATTTTTGAATTAATTTGAATCTGAATTTATTAACATGCAATTATAAACATAATATATGTATGTATGTACAATGTACATATACAAATTTTTTTTCTATTTACTTTTTTTTGTGTGTTAGGATAGGGTTATCAGTTAATTTTTGGTTTTTATCTTATTTTATTTTATCAGATTTGTGAAATTTAGATGAAAAACGAAATAGAATGTGTTATAATTTGTCTTATTTAAATCCTATTTTTGTGGGCTTCAGGTCTTTCTTTCCTTATATATATTTTGATAGACGACGTTTCGTACGTGTTTACGTACTTCCCCAGGTCTATTCTGTCCTAAAAATTATTTGAAAGAAGAATTGTGTTTTTATCTCTTTTTCAGATTTTTTTAAAATTATGTTTATCATTTAAATTTGAATGTCTTGATAACGACGTATATATGAAACGTCGTCTATCAATATAATTAAAGAAAGAAAGACCTAAAGCCCACAAAAATAGGATTCAAATATATTGAATAAAAAGAAGTCACGAAAAAGGAATAATTGTTAAAATTTGTCTTTTTGATTCTATTTAATGGGAAGTTGTTTCTTATTTTGGAAAATTATTTTAGGTGGGAACAAGTAAGATGATCAATTCAGATTTTTATTGGATGGATGTGGCAAAGCAAGTAACCTTGGAACGCCAAGGTGAAAGATGGTGAGCTTTTAATGAGCCGACTGTTTTTTTTTTTAGTTTGGGAGCTACCGCTAATAATCATCGTGGATGCGGTAACTAATAGTCGTGTCACGGGGTGATACGTGGGAGGGTACTTCACAACCGGACAATAATACCTGTCGAACTCGCTCTAGGGTTACCATCTCGACATTTTTGGATTTTTTTTCTCCCTTCCGCACAACATCATCTACTAAAATTGTAATAATAATTTACTCATTTTTTATTGTGTTACTGGACGGATTTCGGGCACCTACACTCCTGCTATCAGAGTCGACTTACTGCATCCTGTAGACGATGGGTCTTCCGGTGGTATGAAGGGGTGGAGGTTTTTAGGGACTCAAAAGGAGACTTTCGTCGATGTGCCCTATATACAATATGTTGACGGCAATGGCACCTCCCCTTAGGGAGATAAACGAAGTCTTCATGAGAGTCCTTGACATACCAACCAAAAGGTTCCGTTACAGGTGGCGCCCAACGTGGGGTCCGAATTCGTCCTTTCGAAAAAGAAAAAAAAAGATAGGCCGAAGAGAATTTTTTTATTTTTTTATTTTTGTCTTTCGTACACGATTTGTTTTTTTTTTTAATTTTGAGTTATAGGTTTCACAATTGAATCGTTTATTTTCAAAACATGACACATGTCACATGTTTTCCGAAAATCGTTTTCTATTTTTTTTATTTTTATTTGAGAACAACTACGTTGACTTCTGAAATATGACATGTCCAGCTATTATACATACGTTTTTATAGCGACGGTAAATATTTGTTTATTTTTAAAACATGATATGTCCACGACATGACAAGTAGGCTTGGACTTATCGTTTTTTGATTGTCAATTTTATTCTGGTTTTTACCAAATTGTTTTGGTGAGGTTGAAGAGTTTGATTCTTAATATTGTTAGTGAAAGAAGTCGATTTTTGGTAAGTACTATCGGAGAAATCTTTTGGAAAAAAAGTACCAAGGAACTTGAAGGTGTCGTTTAATATATCCAATTTTGGAATGTTTGTTTACCACCAAAATAAAATAGAAACACACGATTTCATCGACGCACACATTTAAACTTAAAAATTTCAATAGCCCGATCTCGTTTCCAACTGCTCAAGTTTGTGACATCTGTAACACCATCGATGAAAAAAAAATCGAAGACATACGAAAAGTTATTGAGTATGTCCCGGAAGAGTTTCAAGAGTTTTACCATTTAATACTCGCCTGGAAGAACACTAGTAGTTCTTCTGAAAGAAGCAACGCAGTAAATAATGTTGAAAGTTGTTCTGATGTTGGAGAATAAAATAAAAAAAACATGTTTAACTTAATTTTTGGCAAGCATTTTCATTTGGTTTCACTTTTTCTTATTTTCTGACCGAATTTCAATAATATAATGGAATTAAGATAAGTCTAACTACTTACAAAAAATATTTTAAGGGTTTTTATTTTCAAAACATGACATGTCCATAACGGTTTTTGATTTTAATCTTTCTTTATAACCATTGTTTAAATTCGTAACGAACGGAATCCTGCAAGAGTTCTCAAGACCTAGGCTTTTCTTTTTTTTGTTTAAGTTAAACTCCTACGTAAACATAAAATAAGCAGTTTTTTTCGTTTCCTGAAAAATTTTAAAATGTGGACATGACATGTTTTGAAAATAAACGATTCAATTGATGAATCCGTAGGAGTACCGAGTACCAGTGAATGGGAGAGTTGGTAACCCTGTTCAGTCTGCCGCGTTCAGTTTGCTTTTACGGCAATTTCATTTGAAAGAAGAATTTTTTTTTTGACATGTGAGTGAATCCATTTTTTTTATTGGATGAATGCAATTCGATTTCATGTAGTTAACTCAATGTTAAGGATTGCATTAGGTAGTTTATAACTTACTCCACCCAAATGCAAAGTTAGAGGACTGGTTTTCGGAAGCGAGGACGAAAATCAACCTTTAAAAAATTCGACAACCTAGGGTTAATAAAACATAAAACAGATCATGATCAAGATAAACAACGACAAATTGTTAGAGTTTTGCAGCCGTATCTATTAGATTTTCTTAAAACGTCTCTTAGATGTCATTTGGTTAAGTGCGCTTAAATATTTAAATTGCCTTTAAATGACGTCACTTAAATTCTTATCTATAATCGGTTTCGCATTGATACTTAACAACGATTTTGTCACGTAACGTAAACGAATCTACAAATTGCATACTTTTAGGTTGTTTTTTTGACAGCTTCCAAAAAAAATGTAAACAAAAAACAAGCTCATTACCAAATAAGAGGGAAAGAGAAAGAAAGTAACTGGATGTATACATAGTCCAAAGCAAAATATAGAAACCCGACTCCATTTTGCTTTATGATGTTTTTTTTTTTTTGTAAATTTATTTTGTTTAATTGTGAACCTTTTTATATTAATATCTAAAAAAACGCAAAAATTTATTTTACAAGTCAATTTATTTAATACAATCACAAATACTTTTTACATTGCCCACTTTAATTTAAACAAAAAATTGAAAATTCTGCCTACGTACATATATTCATATGTATGTACATATACATACATACATATTTCTCTAATAAATAAACAAAATTAATTCTTCCCAAATGTCAAAATATATTTAAGAGGGCCTTAAATAACCTTTAAACGCAGTGGATGGCGTTTAAGTTAAGAGGCCTTTAAGTAACGTTGCTTAAATGTTAAAATTGATTATAGATACCGATTTCTCATTTAAGAGCTATTTAGAGGTATTTTAAAGTTAAGAAGGCTTTAAAATTTCTTAATAGATACGGCTGTTGATGTTTAAAGATTGAGAGAGAAATGGAGAAATAATGAATGTTTACGAAAAGTGGTGTAGAGCTGTCAACTTGTATATATAAACTATAGTACTATCATGGTGAGTAATTTTTAGGGTTGCGCAGAGCCTATACGCGGCGCTAGAATCGCTACAAATTAAACATTGAATACAAAGAATAAGTGTAGCATAAAGAATGAAGAAAAGAACAAGTAGTAAGAGCGAGAGGATTATATTATTTAAATTTCTACTACAGTAAGGAGAGTAGAGGAGATAACTGAGTAAGCTGCAAAGTAAAATAAAGAAAAAAAAAATACTTGTATGGCTATCTTCATTATGAATAATTAAAATTCATAATTTATGCCTATCTCCTTTGAATTTATAAATAAAAAATTGTTTGCATTCTTTCACTTTCTGTCAAAATATCGTCTTTTAATCAATTACTAAAGACATCATGGCATGGCATCATCACCATACGCAGCGTCGTGTGTTCGCAAATTGAGTTTTGGAGCAGTTGGAAGTTGATCCCAATATGTGGTCGAAAGTCATCTTTAGCGATGAGGCCCATTTTTGGGACGACACCAATCCACGCCAGATTCACGAGGTGCCAATGCATCCAAATAAAGTTACTGTTTGGTGTGGTTTTTAGGCTGGAGACGTCATCGGTCCGTACTTCTTCGAAAATGATGCTGGCCAGGCCATCACCGTCAACGGCGATCGCTATAGGTCGATGATCACCAACTTCCTGTTGCCTGAATTGGATGATTGAACACCGAAGACATATGGTTTCAACAGGATGGCGCTACATGCCACACAGCTCAAGACACAATCGATATTCTGCACGAGCGGTTTCATGGCATGGTTATTTGCGTCGAGGCGACGTGAATTGGCCACCAAGATCGTGTGATTTGACCCCTTTGGAATTTTTCTTGTGGGGCTTTCTTAAGTCGCAGGTCTCTGCGCATAAGCCACAAACCACCGCGGCCCTCAAAGACAACATAATCGATGCAATTCAGCCTGATTTATGCGCCAAAGTCATCGTAAACTGGACCTTTCGAGTCCGCGTCACCCAGCGAAGCCGCGGCGGCCATTTGATATATGTTATATTTCACACATAATGTCATAATAATGTCATTGATAGGGCTCTCAAATAAAGATAAAACCTTATTGATATCTCAATACAACTTGTTTCATTCAATTTTAAAATCGACCCGCCGTTTATATACAATTTATACTAAATAATTTAATTTAATGTTTTTTTTTTAACACCATTTTTGGTAGAACTTTTTGAATTTTAATTGAGTTTTAAGAAAACACCGTCAATCCCCGAAATAGGGAGGGGAAATATATTCATATATGTACATATGTATATTTGTAGGTAATTGTAGGTACATAACATACTATGGCAAGTTGTTGATTCGTTAAAAAAAACCAAAGTGGAGATTTTGATCAAACTTGACATTACGATTTTTATATTTTTGTTTTAGAAGCAAAATCATATGATGAGAAAAAAAATTAGTTTTTAAATGTCAATTTTAAATTTCTATAACTTTTGTAATAACTAATAAAAACAAATTGGCACAAACATAGTTCTTATTTAATGTATAAAAATATACACTAAAAAAAAGTTTGAAGTATTTCGTTTTTTCAATTTTGGCTTAAAATTTAAAGAAATATATTTTTGTCAAGAAGTAAGAAAACAACGGTTAAAAAAATGTAAAATTTTTTGTATACATCATATTATAAGTGACTAAATTAATGCCAAATATTATTTGTTTCTTTCAGTTATTTCCAATGTTATTAAAATTCTAAGTTTGATCAAAACATTACATTATTGTTATAGGACCACCCTAATATATGTACACATGTTTGTATAAATCACAGAAAAGAGAAGAAGACAATCTACTTCTCGCCAATTAACATTAAAAACTTTTATGAAATTCTGTACGTAAGAACATGATACTACAGTTGTTAATAAAAGAAGAGAAGTGCATTCATACTGAATCATATACCTACAATCTACATACCTTTTTACTTTTGAATTATTTTTTTTTTTATTTTTTTTTATTCATTTTTAATTTTTCCATTTTACTATCTTAAATCAAAAAGGGCAATAAAGGGGGAGTGAAAGTAGGCGGTTAAGTGGGCGGAAATGCCATACCTAAAATTTAATAAAGCAAAATTAAAAATGTTCGGCGTCCTATAAGCACTTAAAATAAGAAAATATCTCAAATAAAAAATTGGGCGTGGTAGTGGGCTGATTTTGCAAAAATAACGTTAAATCCTTTTCAACGGTAAAAGAGTGTAAACGTTTCATCGAAATCGATGTAATAGTTTTTGCTTAAACAAGTCTTACAAGTATGTCTTATAGATTAAACAAAATCTACAACTTTGCTGTTTTATATTATTTAAAAAAAAAAAGAAAATAATTTATTTCAAGTTCAAAGGTTTTATTAATTTAAATGCCTTTTATTCAAGTATAAGTGTGCAAAATTTCAAAAAAAATATTGATAAATAAAGAAGTTATTGATTTTTTAGATGGTTTGCACCATTTGGTCCCATAGTTCAGCGTTTTAAAATCATACAACGGCGTATAATATAAGGTAAGGAAATGTAATTTTTTGTGGTTGGAACAACTATTTTACAAATGCATTAGCGGTGCGGAATTATATGAAGAACGTTATAAGGTATAAAACAGGATTATGAGAACATGATTATAAAATAGGTAGAGGGAATATAAAAAAGGTTAAAAATCCGTTATTTGGCTGCCATTTGTTTGCGTATTTATTTTGATAGAAAACTGTTTGAAAGCCTATTTTTTACATACTTTGTTGCATTCACTAATAAACAAGGTAGGTCTTGGGTAACACTAACCCCTGGCAATTTTATACAAGATTGTTTCGGCTGCAGTTTTTAAGTAGGTTCCTACCTGAAGATTGTTTTTTTTTAATCCTTAAAGTTATTAATTTTCCTTTTTTATAAGGAGTTTCAGAAATATCTATATTTTATTTTGCCGACTCAAACACCCTTCCCCAAAATCATTTCTAATAATCACCCAAAAAAGAAAATGTAGTCTGCTATTTCTTCTAGGTTCTTAAAGTGGAGTAAATCGAAAATTTCCGGAGTAGAATTGAAACGAAAGAAAAATACAAGTTTTCAATCATTGTAGTTTTTTAAGAAAAAATTTATTTTAACAAAAAAATGTTACAGAGCAGAATTTTAGATTTAAAAATTTAGGATCAGATTTGCTTAGAAAATTGAATAACTCAGTGCTGACATTGCCTTTGATGTGGTTTGGCTAAAGAATTTTTATCTTGATGAACTATTATATGTATGATAAACTAGACTTAACAAAAATATGTAAGATGAACTGAACTTAATAAAAATTGCGCTTTGACAAGGTCCTCACTAGTCACCTGATGATGAGTCCAAGTGAGATAGCCGGGACGAAACGTCTAAAATTTTTGTGGACTAAAGGCCGTTAAAAGCTATTTTGAATCAAGAATTTTTAATTTTTCAGTGTGGAAAAAGGACTGGAAATCAAAAAAGCGGAGTGGTGGAGTAGATTTATTTTCTTTCATAAAATTGGAGTAGGTAAATTTACTCCGATTGGAGCAAGGTTCTAACGCTGCTTCTACCCCTTCAAGAGCTATGAGAAAAAACGAACGGAAAAAAATCTGCTTGCTTCTCCCTTTTTAGGAATCGTGTTTATTGTTTTTGTTTTCATGATCTTTACTTGCTATGTGCTACTGCAGGTCAATTTGCAACTTTCTATTGAAAGTAAATAAAAACAAATCTGAGCCTGGTATGCGGTTTTCAAATCGAGGATGAAAATCATCATCATCATCAAATCGAGGATGAAAATCATCATCATCGTTTGATTTTTATGTGTGCTTCACTATATAGTTTTTTGCTTGTGCGCTTCATGATATTTTTTTAGAAAAATATTGAAATTGATTTTCTGAAAATGTTCGGAAAAATTAATTGAAACAAAAATAAATTTAAATAGGGGGAGTTTGTGGATAAATTTTATAAATCTTTGATATTTGTTTACAGTAAGACTTTAAATCAACACTTTTTTACCATCTGATAAACTAAGGATTCCCCTAAATTGTCACTTAACATAAACTTAATATGACTTCAAGTTTTAAGGTTTTCCATAATTCCATCAACAAGCCTTTTCTGTCCACATGTCCCCCACCAAGGGTTGAATAAGGAGAGCAGACCAAAATTAATGGGTTGGGAGTGAAAAGCTAAAAAAAAATAACCGATAAATAATTAAAAACTAACTCAAAATATGTAAAAAAAAGTTTTGTAATATTCTAAAATGAAAATTTCTTATTTTGTATACTTTTGTGAATTAAAACAAAAGTATAAATAACATTTAATAAAATAAATTTTGTATCCCATATTTTATTTCAGAACAACAGGAAATTTGAAAATGATTAAGAACGTGAGGTTTCGAGCATGTTCGTAGCATTTGGCAGTTTTCTTGCTACATATTTGGTTTTTATCGATAAAAATTTAATCTGGGCTGTCCGGAAAAACCAATTTATTTTCTCCCGCGGCACATTTTTTCATAAATCTGACTAAGAACTCAGCAGATTCGACCATTTTCTTCTTGACTACTCCCACAAAGAACTTTTGGCGAACGAATTTCCAATTGGTCAATCCATTGAAATGTCCCGATCTTTGTTCGAGTCAATATAACTTACGCTCGGATTATAATGGCTCAACCAAAATTTTGATTTTTCTTTACTATTCTGTTTTGTTTTACTTTTTCCTTAAGCAGCCGTTTTCTCTCCTTTTCAGCTCTTTCTTCTAACATTCGATCCTTTTCTGGATTGCTGGTCAAAATTGAAGAACACTTTTTCTTTTGGCCCCTTCTTGTTGGACCTATTTTCAATGCTTTCGGGTGCGGCCGCTCTTGTTCTGGTGTTATTGGTGGGTAGTTTATATAGATTTTTGTATGGAGCAAATAGAAAAAATTAGAGGCAGGCTGAAATTTTGCAGGATGGTTCTGATGATATTAAAGAACTTAACTCTCAGTTTTCGTATTCTAGACTCTTGCAGAAAAAAAGTTAGGAGGCCACGCCAACTTTTATCTCCATTTTCCTTACATCCTTGTTTCTCAGAAACGGCTTGAATGATTTGAATGAAATTTTCAACATTTGTTGATATTAGCAAGAAAAAAATTAAAAAAATACTTTTAGTAAAATCCGCCCACTTCCACGCCCATTTTTCTTATATCTTTGTTTCTTATATCCATTTTTCTTATCCTTATTTCTCGAAAACGGCTTCAATGATTTGGATGAAATTTTTAACATTTGTTAATATTAGTAAGAAAAAAATGAAATTACTGCCACGCCCACTTTTTTTATATCTTTGTTTAAAAGAACGGTTCTACCGATTTGGATTAAACTTTCAAAATATGTTTGTATTAGCACGAAAAAAATTAAATAAATACGTTTAGTAAAATCCGCCCACTGCCACTCCCACTTTTTTTATATCTTTGTTTTTATATCCATTTTTCTTATCCTTATTTCTAAAAAACGACTTCAATGAGTTGGATGAAATTTTTAATATTTGTTAATATTAGTAAGAAAATAATTAAATTACTGCCACGCCCACTTTTTTTATATCTTTGTTTCTAAGAACGGTTCTACCGATTTAGATTAAACTTTCAAAATTCGTTTATATTAGCACAAAAAAAATTAAAAAAATACTTTTAGTAAAATCTGCCCACTGCCACTCCCACTTTTCTTGTATCTTTGTTTTTTATATCCATTTTTCTTATCCTTGTTTCTCGAAGACGGCTTCAATGATTTGGATAAAATTTTTAACATTTCTATTATTATTATTATTTTTCTTTATTTTCAAATAAAAATTACAAAATAAATATAAAAAAAAATATAGCTATGGACATGACAAGTTGCCGTCTTCAAGATAATGACATTTCATAAAAGAAAGTATTAATACAAAATTGACTTTATAATTTATAAATAGTATTTCAAACTTAAAATTGATGAATATATTTAAATAAAGTAAATATAATAAACTGTAAAGATATATGATTTAAATTAGACATTTTAACAAAATGTTCCTGTTATCTAAGCTTTTTAATTTTATAATTAAAAAGACATATAATCCTGCATACAACAAAAGCGATGCCGCCAAAAAAAAAATTCCCGTGCCACATTTTCTAAAAAATCGTGTCATTTTCGTGTCACCAAAAATTCGTAGATATGTTAAAAAAAATATAAATCAATTGTGGGGTGAAATACAACAAACAAAATAGAAGAAATAATTTGTTCTATAAAAAATAAGTGTTTCTGTCAGTTTTCCCTCCCACTGGCCTCCATTTGGAGCAATTTTCTCAAAATTTCTTCAAAATTCGCTTTATTTGGAGTTAAAAATGGAAACAAAAAAGCGTGCCATATTGAATTTTTTCGTGCCACCGTGCCATGATAAAATTTTCGTGTCAAAAAGGCACGATCGTGCCACTTCGGCAATTGAATTGATAAATAATGTTGTTGAGACCATGGTCACAAAATTTGTGAAGATTTTTCCAACCTAGGGATCCGTTCAAAATGTCTAACAGTTCTTATCTAGAGAGGACACTTTTATGGAAGTAAAGTCTTCGAATCTCCTGCAAAATCGGGTAAATGGTCACAAAATGGTGGCCAATACCCGAAACTTTCAAGCAACTCAGTTAAAGCTCTACCATTCCTATTGAAAGTGTCATCTTTAAAATTTCTGACTGGTAGTATATTCGCTCGCGTATTTAAATGCTCTAAGTAAGGATTTTGAAAATTCCCAATTCTGGCATTCAAGTCTCCGATCAGCATTATATTATTTGAATTAAAATTATTTAAAAAATCGTTAAGCTCATTAAAGTCATTCAACCAATTATTGCAATTTAAGTACAAAGGTATAATAAAGTGACTTTTTCTACTACTATTACCAACTATTTGAATAATAATTTTACATTGTCTAAATTTAACAAAATTACTACTACCACAGATAATACCTCCACTGGCTCTACCATGATTACTATTTCTTATTGCAGGAATATAGCTGATATTAAAATATTTAAAATATGTAGTTATTTCAATCTGTTGTTGTTCTTCTAAAAAGATTTCAATGAAAGTAATTACTTCATATTTCTAAAATAACTTAAAAAAATACAATAACATTATATTGTTTTTAATACCAGCTATATTCCTATATTGTAGCTAAATATATTTAAATTAATGAAATTAGTACTTTTACTTATTTTATTATGGCAGACGGCACTGTTCATTAAAGGTGACGGTGTTGGCGCTGATGACGGTAAAGAGTTATTCTGATTGGGAAGTTCCCCCACACGTCAATGTGACAATGCGAAACAAGCAACAAAAAAATTGGCCCCAGTGGGGGAGAAAAAAAATGCAATAAATATAATATAATATAATAAATCACAATGTGCACACTAGTCGCGCCTTTGGAAAAGTGTTTGGATATGTACCTAATATTTGTTTGTATTGCATTGTTTTCTCCCCAACTAGAACCACCAAACATAATATAGTTATAGATATTAATTTTGGAAAAGCCCAATCTCCCTCGCTGCTGTCAAAGAATTCAAGTCCTCCAACTCCAAATTGTTGTTGTATAAAAGTCTTGTCACTTGTCGATTTAGTAACCAAACCGGGTGCATATTTATAAACAAAAAATTTGTCATTGATTTGTAATTTGTCTCCTTTAACAACGATCTTAGCTGCTGGATTTACTGATTTAGTGCGTGAAGTTTGTTTTTTGTCTCGAACAGAGATTGCCTTTTCCTACGGTACCTACAGGAGTGATTGCTCGCGGTGAACGCTTATCCCAGACCCTTTTAGTTGGTTTGAAGAAGAAACAATTTGTTGCACAAATTCCGGAGACTCCAGTTCCAACAAAACCGTACCTCTTTTTGCTCTTGTGTTAAGAATTTCTCGTGTTTTCTTTACATGAATATCATCATTACCCTTTAAATTGAGAAGGGTTTCGCAAGTCTGTTTGGCTGTGTTGACTGCATCTGTCTTCTCGTCTAAAACGAGGTGCACAACTACGATATTCTCGTTGGATTTCCGTGAAAGTAGTTCTATTTGGGACTCGAGAAGTTAACATCGGTCGGTCATGTTTGCTAATTTCACATTGAGGTGCATATTAGTTGTTCTTAAAGATGCTATTTTAGTTAAAAGTGATTTAATTTCCGATTTTGTTGCAAGATCCTTCATTTTGTCGGTTAGGATCTTGTTTAGCATCTCTTTTAGCTCTAGCACTGTTAATTTTCCAACTTCCATTGATTTTTTTTGCGAGTTTTGGTGTTTTTGTTTTTGTTTGTGATGTGATTTAAAATGAAAAAGAACTATTTTATTTTAAATTTTCTATAGAGCTATATTTCGTTCGCACTTCTGCCAATGACAGTTGAAATGTCAATCCCAACCATTAGTTGACATAAGTAAGAAACAAATAAAAAAAATACATTTAGTAAAATCCGCCTACTGCCACGCCCACTTTTCTTATGTCTTAAGTTTCTAAGAAACGGTTCCAGGAGTCATCCTTTTCGCCAATTGTTATTTCAATTGTAGGTTCTTTATTTCATAACGTAATATAATAGACTAATTACTTATAAATAGTATGTATAACATTTGTACACAACAGGTTGCTCGCGGATACGGACAGGTGGAGAGAGTCAACCGGACTATTGTCGACATGTTGACAAAAATGTCAGTTGATGCACTTGACAAGTGGTTTAAAAATATGCCAAGGCTATAAAGCATTATAAATTCGACGATAAATCGAAGCACAAATAAAACTCCATTTGAGTTAATGTTCGGATTTCGTATGAGATGTGCAGAGGACATTAAACTGAAGCAACTGATGGAAGAGATACTTATCGCAAAATTCGAAGATGAAAGGATGGAAATGCGAAGCCAGGCTAAAGAACAAATAGCTAAGGTACAGGAAAAAAATCGAAAAGTTTACAACCGATATGAAATTCGTAAAGTGGAAACTCACGAGGGACCAAATACTATCTCGTCTTCCTCTGACTTTATGAAACCTTGGCGTAATGAAGATGACAGTGAAACTGATGAAAATGAATTCGAAGATGATGATGTGTTACTGAGGTTTAGTGATGTAAAAATTATGCGAAGATGACTGTTCGTCTGAGGTAGCCGACAATAAGGATGCCCGAATGTAGGATAACTATATTTTCAAAGACACAAAACATCCTAGATTATTACCAAACATTGAGCATTTACACTATTTAACAATAAATAATTTATAATTAATTTTCTAATTTAATTTTTAATTAATATTTTTATATTTAAATCAATAACTTTCATTTAATTAAAAACTATTTAAAATTAAACTCTGGTGTTATAATTTAATCCCTTCGCCCCCCCTACATTACATATACATATTTCGCATTCGCTCGTTATCTTGGCAAGAAAAAAACATTTTCTGTCGTTTTGTAGGTGTTCCGATTGTGTATGAAAGAAAGCATTCTGTCGGCTGAAAAATTCTCTTCTAGTGAAATCTAATTTAAAAAGCTATTTCGTCTGCTTGAGATTTGCCTGCTGTTGCAAATTTTGAAGGCATAATTTTCTATGGAAGTAAGACATCTATATATACTTATTTGTGATGATATGATATTTGTAGGTATCTAATTTTTTTTAAGGATAAGCCTATTTTCCTTTATTTTATAAGTTTTAAAACTTACCGCTCCTGAACACATGTTGCTGGCAATTTTGTGGCATCTAACACTCCATGCCACGGCTCCGTCGGCACGGGTTTTCGAAATCGGAGATCTCCTACGGGTGACTTTGCATATGGTATGCCGGTATAAACATGTACTTCGCGTCCTTGTACCGTTATAGACCTACCTCTTACAGGGCCACTGGTAGTTTGAACCACCAGACGGTCAATCACCGCGTTTACCGAACAAATTCTCAACAAAATTACAATTAGCACGGAACTGGTCGTTAACGCTTTGCTTTTTAACGCCATTATTAGTCGTATGCTTACTGAACTGCTAACAAACTATTTACTTAATAGAAAAAAAAAATCGTTTTTGAGAAATTGCTTTAAGTTTTGAATAGAACTTATAGCGTAAATAATTCCTCCGACGAAAATCCAACCCAATCACCAAATGATAAAAAAAAAGTGAGTCAATTTCTTATCTCTAATCTCAAATTTTTCGATTTGAATTTCTTGGGTTGATTATTTCACTTCAACGACCCCCGTTGAAGAAATTCATAAGTAGCTTTTTATGTGTCAAGTAGTTATCAGTTTTCAGTTATTTTTGCGACAAGTCCTCTGACAAGAAAGGTTCGGTTAGGTGTGCACTTTGTGTAGGTATATACCTGATTCTTGTGTAAGGATATTGGAATTATTTTAATTACTTTCAGTTGTTGGAAAATAAAAAAAGGACACACAAGGAAGAAACATTTCTTGCTCCTACATTCTAAAAATTTTGAGAACTCATTCTAAATATTCTCCTAATTTTCTGCTTTGCAGGGCACACCAATCAGTTGCAGGTGGATTTGCCTGAAAGAAAAAAAGGAAAAGCTTTATTAATTTGTTGATGTAAAATTTCCGGTTTGATTTGATTTTTATTAAAAATTTTCAAGGAATTCTTTCAATTCTATTCTTAGCAGAACAATAAACAAACAGAAACATCTAAACAAAAGCCAGATACAGACTTTTGGATATAAAGTAAATCTGTAAATATTTAAGAAAATTCCCTCTCTTTTGAATAACATATCAACATCATATTTTTTACATACTAATAAATTTATAATCATTATTATTTATTTAATACACATTGTAATATATCTTACTCAATTAAATACACACTGAAATAAATATATTGTATGACAGACAGTCGTGTACCGACCGTCAATTCAACCACTTCGTGTTTCTTTCATCAATACAGAGTACCGGCGACGATGATAAAAGAAGCAAAAAGTTTCCACCTACATTTGGATTTTTTAAATAAATATAAAAAGTTAAAACTATAAAAGTTAAAATAACGAAATTAGATAAAAGTACTAGTAAAAAAAAGATGAAAAATACGATAAAAAACTAGACGACATACTAAAGTAATGTGCAAGTACAAAACTATGTGATTGGAAACATCTCGACCTTTGTGTTTGGGAATAATTTCAGATTTCAGTACTTACGAAATGCCATTAAGGCCATTGTCCATTAACGTAAACAAGATTCCAAACCAAGTGGGTATGTTGCGGACCTTGCTAAGTGATGAAGTTGTTGAAAACGTAGTGCACATCGTGCCCCCTGGAAACAAGCCACAAGACCCAAAGCCTGGGAAGCCTTTTGGACTTGTTAAAAAAAACATTATTCACCACAAAAACACGAAACACGTGCTATCGAATCATAGATCTACAAGCTATCAGTCTGCAATGGGTCATCTTCATTTTCAAAATATAGATCATATGTGTAGATCATTTCAACGAGTGATGAACACCAAGGAGGGTTTCGAAGAAGTCGGCAGCACAACAGGTATCTCAAGTTTGAAATATGTGGCTGTCGCTTAACTCATGTTAACTCATGGGAACTGCCCAGCGATAGATTTTTCGTGTTTTCGTTGCAAAAAGAAGGGACATTATGTATTTCTGCAAAGTGTCGAGCAAGAAGAGTAATACATTATGTTGACGACACGTTGAAAATAGAGTATTTGCTTTTGAAGGAGACGAAATGTGAAGGAAGCAGAAGACTCAAACAACAAATATATAGGTCTTTAAAGAACACGCATCACAATTGTTTTCGGATCAGTATAAGTAGGCAACATTCTTGTAGACCATTGAAGACGGGAAACCAATTGAATTTCTTTTTCAATTAAATAAATTCAAAAACTTCTTTGGATTTTGTTTTAGATTTGTTTCTGTTTTTTATACATAATTACTATAGCAAAACTTATAGAGTAAAAACATACTTTCATTCAAACTATTCAAATAAAATGTATTAAATTTATATTTAATACTATACTGGTATTTTAGTATACAGTGTGTCCCGAAATCACCGCCACAGAAAAAAACCATGAGTTCCTGAGGTCATTTCAAGTCGAGCAACTTAAGAGATAATTTTCTCGTTTTCGCATCGTTTACGACTTATTACGGTTTTTATGATTTGTATTCTTTTTTCCTTTGACTGGATCTAACAATAACAAACTGCAACTTTTTTTTTATTTAAACAAGAACAGTTAGAAATGTAACTATATGTCCCATACAACTTTTTTCTGTGTGGATAACGGTTTTCCCGCAATGTATTATTAAACATATTTTTTAAGCATTTTTAGGTTGTTTTGTTGACTTCGATATGATTTTTTCACAAAAACAGGCTGTTAAGTATATTTTTTTTTATTATGTTCTTAAAAATACTTAACATTTAAAATTATTAAAAAAAATAAAAACCAACTTTCAGTTTTCAGGAGAGAAGGGCAACTCCCAAGTAATATTTTTGTTTTCATAAGATGCTTCAAGAGTTTAACTAGACTATTGTAAGGGAGCTAAAAGTAATCTTGGAGAATACTACTAGATTGTTATAACTATAACACTGTTAAAAGCGTTAAATGGCCTAGTTATGGGAGGCTCTCATGACACCTCTAATTAGTCTTGCTATGAGAATGCGTCTCTTCCAATGAGATGCGCTCAAAAGAGAACAATATTGGTATTTGTAACCAAACCTAAACGTCAAGTTTTTTTCTGCATTTTATTTGACATTTCTCAATTTCAGACTAATTCAATTTGAACCATGGAAAGATACCCAATCGAGCAATGGTCAGAATGGTTGCAAGAAATGGCAACAGTGGATGATCAATTGTCGAAGAAAATCATCTTAAGTGATGAGGCACATTTTCATCTCAGTGGATTCGTAAATAAGCAGAATTGCCGCATTTCGGCGAATGATAATCCAAGAGTGATTGTCGAAAAACCAATGCACCCACAAAGAGTGACTGTTTGATGCGGTTTATGGGCTGGCCCGATGATGCCGGGCCGTATTTTTTCCAAAATGAGGCCGGTCAGGCAGTTACTGTGAATGGTGTTCGCTATCGTGAGATGATAACGAACTTTTTATGGCCCGAATTGGAAGATATGGATGTGGACGATATGTGGTTTCAACAGGACGGTGCCACTTGCCACACAACTAACGAAACAATGGCTCTTTTGCGTGACAAATTCAATGGCCGTGTTATCTCACGTGGTGGCGATGTCAATTGGCCGCCAATATCATGTGTGGTGACACCGTTCTTTGGGGTTATTTGAAAGAAAAGGTGTACGTCGATAAGCCAGCAACAATTCAAGAGGTAAAGGATGAGATAATTCGACACATTAACGGCAAAGAACCTCAATTATGCCTCAGCTTCATCGAAAATTTGGACCATCGGATGGAGGTGTGCCGCCGAGGTCGCGGCGGCCATTTGGCCGATATTTTGTTCCATACATAATTGAACCATACCAATATTATCATAATAAAAAGAAATGACAATAATTTCCTAAATAATTTGTGTTTTATTGAAAACAACATCGGCCCTTAAAATTTAACCTTTCTCATTTTCTCAGAGAGCAACAAACTACATTTTTATATTTGTGTGTATGTCTCATATCAAAAACCTGATAGGCTTGCGTGAGAATTTATTTTGTAAATTAATCAATTACATATATTATTATGAGTTATAATGGCGAAACTTTATTATTTTTCACATATGGGAACTAAAAATTATATGCGGTTGAAAATGTATCTACTAATTTGAATTTTTACCTCGAAAAACAACAACGCGCCTTTAAAATAATGCGTATTTAAATTATTTTATTTATAATTTTCAAATATTAATGATCTCATTAGCATCCTATTGCAAAGCTTTTGGTACTTCAACTCCCCGTATTCTCGATATAGGAGGTATTATACTCAGATCCTGTAGGGTTTTCATAGAAGTATAGAATGACTAAAACTCTTATAAATATATGTGTTGTTATGGGATCATGAAGTTTACGAACATATTATGTTTACAGCTGAAGTTTCATAAAAGGATTCTTATAAGACTATAAGTTCACAAAAACCTATCCCAAGAGGAGAAATTGATTTAGATATAAGATTTGAGTATTTTGAAGAGAGAAAAGAGTTTGACTCTTAAAATAAAAAAGCTGAGATCATTTTAAGTTTCATAACAAGATAATAATTCTTATGTATAGCAATGAGATATAAAAGAGTCTTATGCGGATTTTTTTCAGATTTCGTGAGCTTAGCTCTGGAAAGTTTGTTAGTTGGGCTATTAACAGGAATGAACGGTCTACGATTGGTGGGAATTGGAAATTAAAAGAAAACGTCAAAAAATCTCCAGCAATTTGTTTTCTCGTGTAAAAGGGGACCAACTACATAAAATTCAAAAAGAAATGACCTGTCGAAAAGAAATTAGGGAATTTGAGATGAAAACACTGTTTCTGTAACTTGAATTTACTATTACAATTTCCATAAAAATGTTTTAATAATCTTACGCGATGGCTCACACGATAGGACGTGGAACACGGAATGTATAAACCATAAAATAATGAATGAAGAATAAATTTAAGGCTATATATTTCCGGTCGTGAAAATACGTGAGGACACTCTCCACGATTTTCTTATCACTATAATTTTTTAAGTACCTATCTAAACTCTACAACTTTGCTTATGAATCATATTAGTGAAAGAGAGATGGAAGAGAAGGAATTTTGCTTAAGGCTAGTTCTTCGGTGATGCAAAATGAAAAATCCTATAAAATCGTGACAACGTAATAATTATTGAAAAAATCGTTATCCTTTCGTTTTGCAGTACGCTGTCCGATAGTTGTAGCAGATTATTTCTAGAAATTTTCGCTCTTTTTTCGCGAAAAAATTAATTGCTTGTAGGTACCACTAGGTAAATTGAAGGCGAAAAGTGACACTTGAGTTTTATTCGTGTTACTATTCATTAATTTTTTTTGATTTTTTTTAAAGTGAGGACTCCAAAATTTTAGGAAATTTTTTTTCTTGAACTGCAAAAAAAATTGCAAATTTGTATCCCTATTTCTTTGTACGGTTGTCGAAAAAACATCATGTACTGCTTAATTCGCAGTGAACTTAACAATAGGTACAGTATGAAATTTATTTTTCTATTTTTTTTATGGAACTGCAAATTTGGAGTCTTACCGCAAATTCATACCTTACGTGGTTGCTGAGAAATGGACTTTCATTTTCTCAAATTTGTTTCTATTTTTTTTTTTTTGAACTGCAAAAAGAACTGCACATTTGAAACCTCACTCCGAATTCCTAGCTTTCATGGTTGTTGAAAAAACATCATGTACTGCTAACTTCACAGTGAAGCTAGCTAACTTCACAGTAAAGCTAGCAGTACAGTATGAATTTTTTCTTAATTGATGGCTTCAAATTTTTTTCTAATTTTTTTTAAATAAAATATTAGCAGTACAGGGGGTTACACCCACTATTTGGTGAACTGCAAAATCCGGAATAGAAATGCAAAATAATGCAAAACAAACTCTAATTTTCTGTTAAGGTCCCTTTAAGCTAACATTGTTATGCCAACTTGCACAGACGTAGATTTTTTTAGAAATATAGGAGGGAGACCTGACTCGACATATGGAATCTTGTATATTGTAAATTTGCTCAAAGTCAAGATTATTATTTGTTCTAAAAATATTGGAACCGAAAAACGTTTTTCAACAAATTTTAGCATGTTTTTTATGTAAAAAAAAAATCTGTCCGTTGATTTTTTAATTTTTTTTTCTTATTCTTTATTACGTTTTTATGTGTAGAATAAAATTAAACTGAAATCGATTCCATTTCTTGTTCTCGAAATATTCGGGACGAAAGATTTTTTACAACTTTTTTTTAAATTGATGTAGGTACCTAGTAAATTAGAAGCTAATTTTTTTAAAAAAACCTTTTCTACACTTAATGACGTTATTATCTGTAAAATCGAATTTATTCACTCGTATCTCTATTTGATCCGAGATAAGGTGAACGAAAGAATGTAGGTATTATGAACGTACGAACGTAGGTACACACGCACGTACAGACATCTGTCTAAAAACGATGGAATTGATTTATTGGGACATCGAAATTTGGAGCTATTTTAAAATTTTCGATTCGACAAATCGGACTAATTACAATAACTTCCAATGGCAAGTTTATAAACAATCACAAGTACCTACATATATAAGAGATGAGTATTATATTGCTGTTGATTATATAAGCGACAGTACTATTAATAAAGTTAATACAATCTGTTTCCATCCATTATATCTGCTTTATACATATGTTCTGCTTGCGCCATTGAATCTGTACTTTTCTGAAATTCTGAAATTTTTTTCAAAAATGGCGGCGTTTTTTTTAATACAAAATTACAAACTCGTCGACCTTTCAAGACAAACCAAACTCACCCCGTTAAATTGTGTTGCAAATTGCAATTCACATTTATTCATCGACACGAAAAGAAATTACAAATATAGGTACATATAACAATGTAAAAAAATGTTTTGGAGAGCGGAATTTACGAAGACTTATCATCTTTATATAGAGTATCTTTGGTACAAACACAAACACAAGCGTATAATGTACATATACATGCATGCATAATATATCAATTTAATATTTCCACAGTTTCATTATCTGAAGGGTGACAAACTATTGTTATTTCCGTGACTGAAAGCTGAAATTCTTTGAGCGAGTGTGAATACTTTACTCTTCTAGTACCACTGCCACTGCATGGTGCATGGCAGGGCAGTCTACATTATATGTATCAATTAGACTGTATTCAATTCAATAGTTTAATATATACCCGGACTTCACAAGAGTATCTGCACAGGTCGCTTCATCAAAAAAGGTCTAGGTATTTTGATTTTTGAGTTGTTTGTAAAAAGATATCGTAAGCCAAAAAAATTAATTTTCATGCAGCTACATCTATTTATTGTAAAATATTAAAAAAGAAATGTAAAATCCTAAGGACTATGGAATCGATTGGAAAATTAAATGTTTACTTGCGATATATAGCATATAGGTACTATATATGTACGGTGACCATCCGTTCTCTTTTTTAGAGGACAGTCCTCTTTTTCGTTATCGTGTCCTTCTTTATTTTTTTTTAAAGAGGACAGTAATTTGTTCTCTTTTTCCTAAATTGTCGTCTTAATGTCCTTTTTTTCTTTGAAACCTTTTTTTCTATGATCTGCACAGTAAAGTACTTACTTCAGTTCTAAATTACTCAAACACAAAATTTAGACAGCACTGGTTTTAATTATTCAGTTCTGTAATTTGGTTTTTGCTATTTTGAATGAATCGCAAACTCTCATCGAAGTCCATTTGGTAAATTTGTATGACTTTCTTTCCGCCTTTTGTTTGTTTCTTGGAAATGATAATCGATTGGTATGAATTTAAGTTAAAACGGTGAGTATTATTTTGGAATCATTAATCTATTGAAAAAGGCCTTTCCATAGTTTTGGAATTTAAAAAAAATTATAAAAATCAAAGAAAATGAATTATTTGACGAGGTTTCTTGCGTCAAACGATATGCAAGTAAGGAACAAATTGAAAATTGAAAACGGATAATTTGTCACCAAGTGATAAATGGGTTGAAATTTTCAAAAACTTAAATGCAGAAAATGTAAAGTACGAGAATATACTAAGATCAGTAGAGTTTCCGCTGCCGCTCCAGCTTTAAGAGCCCCTACGGAAAGAGTGTTTTTAATAATTAAAAGTACACTAGAGGCAAAGTTGATAACAATAACATAAGTGCAATTATGACTATGACTGTGGAGATTTTAAGACTTCTTTCAGAATTGCCGCGGGATGACATCTTAAAAAAATACACTCCGAAAAAAATACAAAATCTAACAGATCCTTTGAGCTAAACTTTTATATTAAGTAGGTACTTAACTATTTATTATTATTATTTTATTTTGTTTTGTTAGGTAAAAGTATTTTTATTTTTTGTTTTAAATACTGAACTGCTTGATATAATCTGAAGTACAAATATATTGAATAAATATCGTTTGTTCCTAAACTTTTTCAAATTAATTACAAATTGACCCTTTTTTGCATCTGAAAGAATGGTCTCCGTATATACCTACATATATGACAAAGTTATGGACTCGGTTTTCGATTATGTCATCATTGTCTGTCGAACCGATTTTGATGAAATTTTTTGCACAAGAGCTTCTAATAAGTTTAAATAATATTGCGTATCAATATTTTCAAATTTCGGTAATGGGTTGATGATTTTTTTTCAAAATTAATTTTTAAACTCCGCATTAATAAATACTACAAAATTGCATACCAATTTGTTTTTTTTTAATGTTTTTAAATTATATATAAAAAAATAATTTTTTTTAAAAAACCGCTCCAACGATTTTTAAAATTTTATTTTCATAAATTGAGATTTTTGTAAGAAATCATAATATTATGTACGTTGCGTTGGTGTCAAAACAGTTTCAGAAGTTGTTAATTCCATTTATTTCTAATTATATTGATTTTTTAATAATTTTCAGTCTTAAGTGTGCCTATATATCATGCAAACTTTAAAACCACAGTGTGATCGCACATAAAAGCAAGTTCATGCGACCCAGCCGTGCATTTTATTTTATTAGTTTTCCAACAGTCATACCAAAATTCATATTTCCACTAATTTTTTACGTGGTGGCGTTAACATGTACTTAACATTGGTAAAATAAGTCGATTAAGCTAAGATTAGACGGTCAACGCGTTGACTCCATTCGTCTATATTGAAACTGCTCGAAGGGGTGATTTTTTTTAGTATTGACAAAAGTATAATTTTTTAATTTTTATTTTTTGATGCCACCTGTTAGGGGGTGGAATTTGTGATCTAGGGATGCATTAAGCTTTTCTGTAAGCCCAGTAGTTTGGGAAATAACGAGAAATAAGTATTTCGATTTTCCTTATTTGGCTTTGAACTGAATTTTTCCTTTGTTGGAACAGTGCAAAGGGATATTTTTTTTTTAAATATTGTCTGAACTGTTAACAGGTTAACTAAGTACTTTAGGAAGGTGAATCCCATTTTTATTTGTGAAGGCCAAAAACATATTAATTAAATGTAAATGTAATTATTGGTGTGTTTTTTTTTTGCAAGCCCATATAGATTTGTCGAAAAAAACGACATCAGGCCTTATCAAAGTAATCACTACCCTTTCATCTTTATGGTGAGCATACAAAATAAAAACTTTTATCAGCCACGCCACATTAAAAAAAAAGAAAATTATATTTCACTTCATAAAATAGAATTAAATAAAAACAAATCATTATTTCAAGTTATTTATAGGAAAACAAAATAAATTTCAGACAATGATCGACATTTTTTTTTTTTTTAAATCGTTTCATTCGATGACTCGGTTAATTTAACGTTTCCAACTATCAATACCAAAATGATAATTAGCGCCAGTAATACTCCATTGACTAGATTAACATCGATACGGACAATCCCATATCTTCCAGGGTAAACATTGGTAACCCTGCCCATTCTCCAAGCAGATCGAATATCCTCTGGTTGAATCATTAGGACGATGCTTCCAATCTATACAGGTTTGGTATCTTTGTGCCACTTTGACCGCCTTGAAATCTCGGGAAATATTCCTGGTACCAACATCTTCCGAACCCTCTCATAAGGTGCTGTGCTCAGCGACTCTACAGCCCGCCATTATCATTATCATTGCCATTATCGGTAAAGTCTCCAGGTGCCGTGAAGTCCCTATCGCCAAAGAGAATTGAGTTAGGGGTGACCGGTCTTGGGTCTTCTGGATCCACGGGTAAATTCGTAACAACACGCTTGATAAGAAAGTGACGGTGGCCCATGATGCACTGATTTATACTTAGATCGTTCAGAACTTCGATATGAACGACTCTAAAACTCAAACAGGTAAATATCATACCGTATTGCTTGGCAGTGCCGCTTCCATACTTTACAATGGACCAAAGCAGAGTCAACTCCTACGTGAGTAAACGGTCCTAAGTCGAAAGCTAATCGACCTTCCGGGAGTTGTCCCATCAATAGCAGGGCTGCTCTCGCCTTTAGCCGCCGGCACATATAACATCTCGATTGAACACGAACTACTGCAACACGGATGCACATAATCCAAGCCCGTTCTCTTATATACGGGTTACATGCAGCATACGAAAGCTTTGCATTTTGTGCTCGTGAGCTTAATCGCATTGTACCTTCATCGTCTATAAAAGGTAATAAGCTCGCTAAACACCTCGTAGGCGATAGACTTTGCTTCTGTCTCAGATGGGCAACCTCATCCGGGAATGCTTCTTGTTGGGTTTTTCTAAATAGCCAGTCTTGTGCACGTTAAGTCTCCGAAGAAGTTACAAAGGGTTCTCAATACGCTTCCTTCTTCGTAAATCCTTAAAGTGCAAGACTCTTATGGCTGAAAACTATTTAGCTCGTAACCTTGCCTTTATCTCATCGTAAACTTTGAATGATATCGTCTCTCTGTGCAAATGTATTGGAAATATGGGAAAGACAACATCGCTTACCTTTTCGGAAGAACAAGCAACAATTCCTGCCGTAATGGGACATTCAGATCTAGGACGCTTAAAAAAACTTGGACCAGCGAACTACCTTGAGTCCCTAATATCGGTGTCTTCTGAAATTTCCCGCCACCTGGTTCCGTCTTCAGCAACATTATGCGATGATCACACATAAAACCATTGAGTTGGATTTGACACCTCCAAAATTTCGCCGATGCGAATTGAGGAACTTGAAATTCGAGGAACCAATCCAGGACAGCACCGTCTTATGTAGAGTCCATAAGAAAATGACATCGTCAGTTTTAACCGACTGCGAATTTTTTACGGTCTCCGCAATACGTGTACCAAGCACCGCTGCTTGCAACTCCAAACGAGGTACGAAGAGTTTCCTTACCGGAGCCACCTTCGTCTTTGCCATAGATAGTGCTATCTCCAACGTCCCATTCCTCTCAAAACCCCAATAGCAAACCACAGCAAACGACTTCTCTGAAGCATCAACAAACACGATCAGGTAGTCAGGAGTGGTCAGGAGACCACGATGTATACAGGCGTGGAATCCTAATACATTCGATTATTCTTAAATATTTTACGAATTCCAACCTCTGGCCCTTCAACTGCTCGGATATCGGCTCGTCCCAACCAAAACCCTCACCCCAAATTTCTTGTAAAATGAAATAAAATCTGGTTTAAAAAAGCTTTACTATTCGATTGAAAACCGACTAGGTCAAAATTCATAGCTTTGCAAATTATTATGGCATCATAACTTACAGTTACTGCCTCTTCAAGTGTGTCATGGCTGTTGAAATATTCATCAACATAGGTACGGTTGACCAATTCATCGACAGATTCCGGACATCGGCTTTTGTAGAGGTTGGAATGGTGAACTTAACATCAGGAATTTGAGAAGATTTGTAGTGAGATTGTGAACTAGTACATCTGACCTGCCGTAGATTGCTCGCAATGTATCCATAATTATATCTGTATACGTCGAGTAACGCAACCGATAGCTCACAGGGTTATGAGCTCCCCCAATCAGCGCCTATCAACGTTTTCTCTGTTGTTGTATCTTCCCTCTGCAGTGGTTGACTTATACACTGATTCAAAATAAGGCCACTCCTTGTGGTCGTGACCTGAAACGACGGCAACTCTTGCCATATCCGATTGCTGGCATAGACTTGTATCGGGGCTCTTTGTGGGATCATCTTCAGCCTTATGAGGAGTTGAATAAGCGCAAGACGACTTTTCCAAAATTTGCTTATGCCGGCAACTAATTTGTCGAACCGCTTCCAATTTATCATTGGCGAGTTTTTTCAACTCAACAGGCCTTTGAACGTTCTGACCAGGCGTCGGCGGCTTCCTTGCTGCAAGTAATTTTGAATTGAGCTCATCCATCTTAGCTTTGAGTAATTCAATTTCATTCTCTTTCTGATCGACTTCCGACCGAGCTAACTCGGTTGCCTCAATCAGAACATCAGACAAATTGTCAGACTCCTTACCTTTGGCCGCAACTACTTTGCGTGTGTCCCGGTCCCCTTCTTTTTCTTGATTTTGCAACTTCAACGCAATTCTTTGTGCGACGAAACCAAGGAGTTGCAGTATCGTACAAGGAAGGTTGTAATTTAGCACACTTGTAGTGCCACCAACGAGCACATGTCTCGCACGAAACTATGTCGTCATCGTCCGGCAAATTGCAACCTTCGGCCGCGCAGCTATGTGTGAGTGTGATTCCATCTGGTACTTAGATCAATTATATTTACAATGAAGAAATCAGTACCATAAAATCAAATTATGTTGCTTCGCCAATTCCAAAATAGGAAACAAAAAGAAAACATATATAATCTGCAATTCGATGAAATGCTTGAAATAATTTTTATATTAATTTTATTTTCTAGAAAAAATGATCAATTTGCGCCAAAAAACCAGACTCAAACTAAAAAATGCGCTTGTTTCGTATCATCGCATTTTATCGAACCTTTTGACAGAAGACATTCAAAATATCCTACAAGGTTGCCAGCTTGAATTAGTTTACGATATTTTATTAAAAGGAAATTAGAACCAAATATTTATGGCTCGATGACACACTGTTTATGGAGATGTCATGTATCGTATTTTAAAATGATCGCACCTGAATGAAGTCCCAACGAGAACCTTAAAAATAGCATCAAGAACTTCCGAGATTATGCAGGATATGGCTGGCCGCGAAATCCGAAAAAGATACTGCGTCGAGCTAAACCCTTCGTTGGTGGCCAGGTAGCGCAATGTAAGAACCAATCGTACTTCTACGTGCGGATTTACCAAATTCAGCAAATAGTCAAACTGAGCCATTGACATACGCAGGAAGTTTCGATATAAAACTGGTTCCTTAGCTGCAGCTCGCGGAGCAATTTCACACAAAATCCTACCTCGTCGTCGCGACTTAATAGCCATTGTTTTGGCCAAACCGAACGGCGATTAAGTGATGGCCTTAGATTTTCTCGAATGTCGTCTTCTTCGACTCTGCTGCTCCTAATCAAATATATCGCTAAAATTGCCATTTCTAAACTTGTATTCCACATTTTTGTTTCAGCAATAATTTAGAAAGACACAAACCGAAATAAATTACATTTGACTATGTCAATGCCGCCGTTTGAACGTCAACGCGAAAAACTGCAGATTTTTGCTATTGTCAATGGTCAAAATACGCACACATGACCAGGTCATGTGATCGTCAACGATCACATTAGGTTTGACCACTATTTTTAGAAGGAAGATTTTGATTTCCTCGCTGAAAAATATCCCTAGTTATAAGGAAAGAAAATACAAATATGCGTGAAGCAATATCTGTAGAAGAACGTCTCGCTTTCACCCTCCGTTTTCTGATAGATTTCACTAGATGTGGTTCATCAAAACATAGGTACATATATCTTTTTGCCTTCGTGAACAAACCAATTTTTGTCGTTGTTTCCACGGCTTCCTTGGTTTTGTAAACAGGCTTCGATTTGTTGAACCTTGGTCGCATGTTAGTGCCCTAGGGACAAGATGTCATAAAAACACAAATAGTTTTTCCTCTGATTGGTTCTCTTTTTCCCATCACCATAGTCAACAAACCCGTCAATTCTGTCTTTAAAGTTGTTATACGTCAGTACTACGTTTTTACTGATTTCAGGTAATTGATCAACTTCTTCCTTTATTTTTGATAAAACTTCTTCGTGGAAGCCTGTAGACAGATGTTTTATTTCCATCCACTTGTATAAAGAAGCAGGATGGGAAAGACGCAAATCAAGAGTTTCTCTCATAAAGTTTTAAAGAGCAGCATTTCCAAAAAATAAATTTTGAGAAAGCCATTTTTCGTCCTTATTCTAATTTTTTTTCTTTATTAGTTGCATCATTGAAAAATCTTTTGCATTTTTGACTGCTTAAAATCAATTAAATTTGAAATCAATCAATTACAAAATTTCGTGTTTTATGATCTTGTTAATTTTTTTCTGTGGAATGTTCATCGCTCACAGCAGTAGAAATATTTCCATCTGTAAATGATTGAAACTCCAGTAAAGTTAAAGTTAAAAAAAGAATTATTACCAAGATTTAAGCTAGGAACAGACCCTGTTTTAAAATATTTTTTCAATATCAATTTTTTTTTTCAAAATGAATTCACAAACAAAGAGATTTTTTGGAAGATCATCTTTTAATTTACAGGCATCATGCCACTCCTTAAAGAGAACATCATTTTATCCCGAAAATTTAAAAAATTTAGTGCTTAAATTCTCCTGCCTCTTGGCAACACAAGAAGAAATACAAAATTTAACACGGTACCCGTACCTGTGCTTTTCAGTTGAAAACATCTTTAAAATAAAAATCTGGTTCTTAGAAAATACAAATGCTAAGCTTATTTAGTACCTATCTGAAAAAAATTTAATTTATCTAACATACGCTGGCAAGCAAGCAAAAATTTCAGAGTGCAAATTATTTGTAGGCTGATAAAAAACAATCCCCATCACAACCATTGCCATGCCATTCCCTCTCGAAAAGTCGAAACATGCTTTGCACTGAAATCAAAATCAACAATCAACCCCAAAACAGAAAATACTAAAACCAAAAGAAAGAAAGTAGATACATAAATGCAAAGCAAAGAGTTCATGTCGACGACGACGCGACGTTTTGCTATTTAAAACGGTTGTGGATGGTATGGTATGTTGAAATTTCGAAAGTATGTCTGTGTTTCGAACAGGTATGAGTATGAGGTATGCTAGATTTTCATTTTGGTATGCTAGGTTTAAATTTTTTTTGAATATGCTTTTGTTCTGGTATTCCACATCCGTATATTTCTCTTGTCGGAACGTGGCGGAACGTACGAAGGCTTGGCATCTTTATATGGAGTATCTTTGGTACAAACACAAAACACAAGCGTATAATGTACCTATGCAATTATGTACATGATACATGCATACATTAATATATTAATTTAAAATTTCACAGCTTCATGTCTGAAGGGTGACTAACTATTGTTATTTCCGTCACTGAATGCTGAAATTCTTTGAGCGAGTGTGAATACTTTACTCTTCTAGTACCAATGCCAATGCATGGCAAGGCAGTCTACATTATATTTATCAATTAAACTGTATTCAATTCAATAGTTTAATATATTTATATACCCGGATTTCACAAGAGTATCTAAACAGGTCGCTTCATATAAAAAGGGATAGATAGATTAGGTAGGTATTTTGAGTTGTTTGTAAAAAGATATCAGTAGAAAGAGTAGAAAGAGTGTTTATTTAACAATTTAAAGATATTAACTTTGTTTTACATTTTCACAATAATAAAGCATTGGCTTTTGCCGTCAGCCTGAAAAGAAGAGTATATCTAAATATCTATAAAATCTAAAAAGCTTCATTCAAAATCTGTGTTCTATACCTTAGAGCTGTTTGAACAAAGCTACAAAGAACATTTCACTCTGATCCATGTGCTCGTCGGATTGATGATAGAATAGGACACGTCCCTTAGAAATGGAGAACGTTTTCCGTCGCTCTGTGGTTACAAAAAGTGCACTCCGAATTTTCTTCGGGACCATACGGACGGTAATTTAAACGAATAAGTTTACCTATAGTTTTAAAAATGGTTGAGATGGTATTTATAGACCTACCTACTGATCATGGAAATAATTTTTGACGCCAATGTTGTGCTGAAGAATTTTATACATATTTCTGGATTCACTTTTGAAAGGAATGTGTAAAGAATCGAATTTCTTTTTGTGATTGTGTGTGCGGTGCTTGATAACTCAATCAAATGAAACTTATTGTTATTATAGCCAAATGTATTTTTTTATGAAAAAGAGCGCACAAATATTTAATATATATAATTAAAATATTCACTAAAATTTTAATTTGTTGCAACCAAAAACACAGTTTGCATTCTTAAAACACTGCGAACTTCAATTTCGAGATTTGAGAAATGTCAAATCTTGCTAGTTTGTATGCGAATCGGTGTAAATTCTTTTTGAAATTTTGCAAAATATGCTAGATTTGTTCGACGGAAAAAATTCGATTCTTTTTCTAAAAAGAATCGAATCTTTGGTTGAAAGGAATTCCACATAAGTTTACCAATTGGTTAATAAACTGTCAAATTTTGTATGAAAAATGATTTACACAATTTGGTTAAAATTCCACAAGTATTTTGTTGCGAAAAATTAACCAAATATTTTAGGTAAGCTTTACAAAAACGTCATTGGTCGCGGTCGGGGGATCAATCCAAAGCTATCCGGATAGGTTAGTGTTGTTGTAATCCCTTGTGACAAAACAGCTGATGCAACAACAACCCAACGTATCTGAAATTTTTGGGGTAGGTGGATAGCCTATCTGATAAATCCTCGAACGCAAGGATTGTGACTATTAGAATTAGGCGTGTTCAGAAATATGAAATTTATATAAGGTATCTCAGAGAACTAAAAAAAACTCTGCTCGTGTTCTGTAATTATCGCATTGAGATTAGTAAGTTGGCGATAAAAATTGTGAATAAAAACGTATTTTATACAAAATATAATACTTAGGAATTCTAAATTTTATGAATATTATTGATCAGAATTTTGTATTTACACAAATCCATATAATGGGCCATATGGATAAACAAAAGTAAATGCTTTTACTTGTATTTGTTATGCTTTCCGAATTTTCATCGAAGTGAAAGGAACCATTTATTTTAATGATTCCTCTTTCATCAAATTTCAGTTGAGTTGAGCTGTGGACAATTTTTACTAACGAAAACGAAAGTGAACTAAACTGAAGGAAAATTAGATATCCACCATTATGGGCGCGCCATATTATTTTTCTTGTATTCGCTCATTGTCGTTCGATAACTGCCGTCGCAAACTCGACTATTACAGAGTAACTACATTTAGCCCCGAAATCGTTTTCTCATTAAATTCCCTTGCAGGTTTTAAATAACGTGACTTTTGTGGTGTATCTTACATTTTTTTCCGTTCCGAGACATTTGGCTCCGATTGCAAGTTGATTTGAAAGAGGTTCTCCATTTAAAAATAACATCGAAATCTAAAAACGCTAATTTGCATACATATTTTGAAAATTAATAGGTATTTGACGTGCAAACTTTTGTGTAAACTTATCATTTTACACAATTTGTAAACTTACGACGACGTTGCATGAATACCCTTATCGCATTAATTGCTTGTTTTTACAAAATTTAATTAACTTGTATGCTCGAAATCTATTTCATGCAGAAAGTTATAGAGCTAATTATGTTTTTAATGAAATTATAAATCGCTGTGTGAGAGAAATAAATATTATCTTAATTGATTTTGATTTTAACTATCATTAATTATATACGTAGTAGAAAAATTTAAGTTTATATTTTTTAAATAAATAATTTATATAAGTTTTTATGATCGTAGTCTGTAAGAGTAATTAATTTTTTAACACAATTGATGAAATAAATTAAACTAAACTAAAAATACTTCCGTCTTTCCTACCCACTTTATGGGAGTACCTCAGGGATCAATACTTGGAGCGTTTCTCTATCTGCATTAAGGAACTTCCCTCACTTAATTCTTCTTCGTCTTTCCAAATGTAAGCTAAAACTAGGCATTAATGAAGTTAAAGTGCAACCTTTAGCGATAACCAACCTACAGGGAAACAAAATAATGACGATAAAGGTATTACAACTAAATCTGCAGCACCGTAAGTTGGCCTCCGCCACCTTAACCTTTTTTTGTCTAAGAACAACCTTTACGTAGCCCTGATTCAGGAGGTCTTGATTAATAGTGGCCAGATCTATAGACTTAGGTCCAAATATTACATTCTCTATTTTCCTCTTATCTTCCCATAGTAGCGCACGGACGACGGAGAAGTGTTCTTCACTGGGGACATTTAAAAAACATAGTACATAAGCGCCAAATAAACACAATTGAGGAGTTAAATCACCATATTGAAGAGGCATATCGAACTGTGTCACCTGATGTGATAGAAAGGGCTGCCTCAAGTATTTTGAGGCGAGCACAGTTGTGTATCGATCAGCAGGGTGGGATATTTGAACACCTTTTGTTAGAAAATCGCTGCAAACAAAGAATTAGTAATTTTGTACTACATCTTTATTTTTAAGAACACATATTGGGCTTTCATAATAAAAAAAATTATACTTAATAAAGTGTTTTTATGAAAGAAAACCATTTCGAATATAACCTAAAAATGTTTAAAAAATAGTGTGTTTTGTAATAAACTGCAGGAAAACCGTTATCCACACAGAAAAAGTTGTATGGTAGATTGTTCTTGTTAAAATGAAAACAATCAAAAATCAAAGTTAGCAAAGTTAGAGCCAGTCAAAAGAAAAAAGAATAAAAATCATAAATAAAAATCATGAATAAAAGTCCAAAACGAAGCGAAAACAAAAAAATTACTCTTAAGTTTTCGCCTTGAAATTACCTAAGGAACTCATGGTTTTCTTCTGTGGTGGTGATTTCAGGACACCGTATATATATGGTTTTAAAAGACAGGACAGGATCTCTAATTTTTCACCAAAAATCTCCAGCATCTCCCTCGATCATCTTTTACGCTATAGAACACTTATATTACTCTTCCGTAATACCAACCTAACAACTACGGTATATATCGATTGATTATTATCGTAAGGTTCATCAAACATATACTTGACATTAATTCATCCGCGAAATAATTATCTAAGCTCCAGGAGACAGGTTTTCATTAATGCGGAATTCTCTGCCAAGGCATGTTAGGGCATTGAGGGGCGAGTCAATTTCGGAAAGAGCTACTTACTTTCAGTCTAATTAGACTAAATGGTTTTTTCGATATTTTTTTCTCTTTTCTTATCGCATTAAATGAAATTATTTCAATATCATCTTTGTTTTCTTTCTTTTTTAAAAAACTGAAATAATAAAATTAAGAAAATTATGTACTGATGTACAGCCCTATTCTGCTAAACGTTCACGTGAATTTTAGTATTCTGCTATCCGCCGAAGGAAAACGAATGTTCCAAAAATCATCGAAATTGCGATAAAAATTAAGTTTTAACAATTAGATTCTCTTAAGAAAAATGATTTTTGTATAAGTATTCTTAAAATAAATTAATATATGTAAATTAAATTTTAATTATAAATATTGTCTATTAGGTAGCCATTCTTCTTATTTTAAAGTCTTTAAAGCTGTAAAAGAGTTAATCAGATATTGTATCTTACTGTAAAGACAAATCAAATAAATAAAAATAAAAAAAAAACAAACAAACGTTTAGTAGTTTAGGATGAAAAATTTTGCTTGAAGAGCCAATCAAAGTAGAAATTTATTTTTCAATTTTTTTCTTAATTTTGAGTGTAAAAACTGAGGGGATTGCGTAAAAAAACTTGTGTTTCTTTGTTTTGCTTGATATATTTGTTTACTTAATACATAATTTTTGAAACGCCACTTTGGGCATACTTTTTCATCTTTAAATTAAGTTACAAAAAAAAATCCGTAAATTATCGCCTTCAAATATTCGTATATATTTGTTCACATAATTCCAAAAATTCAGCTGCATAAAATTGTATAGAGCTGCTGTGCTAGAGAGATTTGATTTGAAGAAGTCAGTTAATTTTTTTTTTTTTTTCAAAATTTTTATTTTGAAAATTATTTTTTTCTAAAACTATTTATATATGTTAAAACAATTAAATTTGAAAACAAAACTGAAAGAGGGATTTTTTGCTTAAAAAAAGGTATAACATGGTATTGTAAGTATTTCCATTGATTTTTAATATTTTTTTTCTAATTCAAGCCCCTCCCACTTAAGCGGGGGAAATAGACCCCACATACGCTCTAGCCTCTTTCGCATCTTATGCAAAACACAAAGATATATCATTTGATTTCGTTTGTATTGAAAGTACAGATATTGTTGAAAGCTTGCTTAGCATCAAATCGAACGCGGTTGGAATTGATGGCATACACCCAGCTTTTGTGAAGGCGATTTTGCCATACATCCTAACTTACTTAACTCATTTATTCAATACTATTATTATGACTGGCATCTTCCCGACTGATTGGAAACAGGCAAAAGTTATTCCAGTTCCCAAAGGTCGAAACACGAATGAATATAGGCCCATCTCCATATTACCTTTCCTGTCCAAAGTTTTCGAGAAAATTCTACAAAAACAGCTCAATGCCTTCATCAGGTCGCAAAACTTGTTGTCAAGCAAACAATTTGGTTTTCGTGCGAAGCATAGTTGTACGACAGCTATAATCAATGTTGTTGAAGAAATACGATTGGCATTAGATAAAGACCTTGTAAGTTTTCTAGTATTACTTGACTTTTCAAAAGCCTTCGATACAGTGGACCATCAAGTTTTATGTCAGAAACTTTCAAGTAATTTTGGATTGTCTCCTTTGGCGGTTAACTTAATGAAAACGTACTTGCAAGATAGAGTACAATCGGTCTCAGTAAACAGTAAAATGTCTACATTCCTTCCCACAGTCAGAGGAGTTCCCCAGGGTTCTATCTTGGGACCCCTTCTCTTCTCTCTGTACATTAATGAAATTCCAACTCTGATTTCGGGATGTGCGCTTCAAATGTTTGCTGATGATGTACAGTTAGTTTATAGTTGTCCCCTTGGTCTAATTGAAGATGGTGTACATACTATCAACCATGACCTGGCGCAAATTTTCAACTGGTCTCAGAACAATGGTCTATTCCTTAATCCCATTAAGTCTAAATGTGTTGTCATCAGTAAGACAGTATTAAATCTTGACTATTTCCCAAGTATCTCATTGAATGGTATACCCATTGAATTTGCATCCAATGCACGAAATCTAGGTATGTTGTTCAACAGGAAGCTTACTTGGGACAGCGGTGTGTAAAGTGTATGGAGTTCTCAGAATGTTATGGTCATCACAACATTTTACGCCCTTGAACATTCGGATGATGATTGCCAAAACGGTTGTAATTCCTATATTAACATATGGATGCGAAATATTTTGCAACTGTGATGCCAATAGTAAAAGAAAATTGAATGTCGCCTTCAATAATACAGCTCGCTACATTTTTGGTCTACGTCGTTTTGATCGTATCTCGGACTTCTCACGTCAAATTTACAATTTTTCCATCGATCATCTTATTCGGTACAGGACACTTCTCCTTCTCTGTAACGTAATAAACACTCAGCAACCCTCTAGTTTATTTAATAGGATTCGGTTTAGCTCCTCAACCAGAACCTTAATGCTTCTACACCCTCGGTATTCCTGTCGTACCTCTGAACAACAATTTTTCGTCCATGCTATTCGTCTGTGGAATCTTCTCCCAATAAATTTAAAAATGATAAGTGGCGCAGCTAGGTTTCGAATTGAACTTCGAAGTCATTTTCAAAGTGCCTAATTTTCAAAAACTTCTTCATAATAGTTGAGATGTGTGTATGAATATTATATTTGATCTTAAAATACAGTACTGAATTACTCAAATATTTGTATATATATGTACATAAATATATATATTAATTGTCATTTTCTCTAGATGAAATTGTGTAAATTTAAAGAATAATTGAAAGAATGAGATAATTATGTTTATATAAATTCACCTATCAAGTAGCTTGTTCACCATTTTATGTAAAGTATTTTTTAGCATAACACTAATTTTATAAGATGTATTTCTTACTGTGTATGCATTCAATGAATAAATCTAAATCTAAATCTAATAAATCTAAATCTATCAATGCAATATTTTTTAATGCACAAACAAAATGTATTTAAAAAATGTTTTTTTTTGTCCTCACTGTTTAGGTCATATTGGTTTATTTGGTTTTTTCTCCACTGTTTCACTCAAATAAGCTTTAAAACACTCTGCTGTAAATATGTAATTCTAAACTTTTGAACTTTGTTAAGTGAAATACAAACTATATCTGTCGCCTTAAGTAAAAATTATTTTTCCAACGATGTCTTTATTCGTTTAGGAATCAAAAAAGTCGAAACGGGCCACTGTGCGGCGGCGTCTACAGTATTAAACAAATTATATCGACTACTATACTGTGAGTATGACATATAGGTACGTATTCGGAGCTTAGGCCTATAAGGAGTGATTTATCCGGCTCTTCATCCTTGGAGATTAGTCTGGTTCTAAAGTTGGGGTTACTTCCCGGCCATGTAAAGTTCATTTAAGTAGTTGAATATATTGTTTATTACAACAACGGAATTTCAATAACGTAATTGTTTGTAATTGTTCGTAGGCGTTTAAATTGAACTCATCCTGATGGTTTGCTAGACCTACACTCATATCATAACTATAACTAAACAAATTAAGAACAATATTTCTTATTACTTTATAGGCTTTAGGTCAATTCGAGATGTTTTATTTCTTTTGTCACTTAAATCATTAAAATGGTAATTAAGAATATTAAGAACAATACAAATTGCAATGATTAGCCGCATTCAACTTAATATGTAGCAATTCGATTTAAAAGCTATATCCCAAAGAAACTCAATAGGAAAAAATCTCTTCGGACAGAGAAGTTTGATTCAAGGGTAGGTGATGCCGACCAGCTAACTCAACCCAGCAAACATTTAGGTGAATATTATTCACTTAAAATTAGGCTAAAGCCAATGGCGCAAAATTTTAAACGATTTAGTTCGATGTTAAAGCATTTTCGTCATTACTAAAAATGCTATAACATCGTACTAAATCGTTTAAAATTTTGCACTTATAATTTTACCTTATTACGGGAATTTTTTTCAAGACAAAAGTGAATGAGGTAGGCGAATAAAAGTGAACGTACACAAAGAAGTAAATAGGGAGGATTCACTTTTATTTATAAAAAAATGGAGGAAACTGAATGTTCTTTTCATCTTGCTTCGAAAAACTATAACGGGACATTTTCGCGACCGAAATTGAGACAAAAGTTGTATGTAAAGACAGAATTCGTCAGTTCAATTCAGTTTTTCAATAAATTTGGGGTAGGTAAGTGTATTAGACAATTATAAAATTTGTAAAACAATTAATTAATAATTTATTTATTATAGCCAACTTGAAAACCAAATAATCAAGGCAAATATTGGAAGCAGTATATTTTATAATTGACTTATGTAAACACATTATGAATTCAGTTTTGAATCGATTTGAATCCAAGCTGCTGGGTAACATTTTAATGTGTTATACTTTATCCAATTGATTTGTGCAGTACTGGCCCTATGGGCGAGCTTTTTCAAAAGCAGTGGCGCCTGATGCACTATATGTATGATGTACTATATTGGAAAGAATCGATAAAACAAGCAGAAGCCTTTAAAAGGAAGCCATAACAATTGATGTTGCAGCGAATATGTTAGTTTCGCTTTGTAATTTCATTAATTCTTTAAGGGACAAAGACAAATTTGAAAATTTTGAATCGCTAGCTAAAGAGCAAAACCCACAAGCTGAGTATAAGGACCTTTCGCAAAGAAAAAGTCCAAGAAGTTCACGTACGACATTTTTTGATGGCTCTGCGCCATTTGTTCAGCTCAATAGCAAAGACTAGTTTAAAGTATCAACTTTCCTTTCAATCATTGACACTCTAAATTTGCA
Organism: Epistrophe eligans; assembly: GCA_951394125.1. NCBI lineage: Eukaryota > Metazoa > Arthropoda > Insecta > Diptera > Syrphidae > Epistrophe > Epistrophe eligans. The sequence goes on from OX596028.1 coordinate 59,940,307, forward strand.
ACTAAAACTCCGTTCAAATTCTTATAATGAAATCAATCAACTATTTGGTTTTTTGAATTGCTTAAACAATTTTAAATTCAAAGGAATTACAAAAAGGATGCCAAGAATTTGCTAAATTTTACCACAAGGACATAAGTGCAGAAGAGCTTGAAGTGGAATGTCTGCATTTAGTGGAGTATTTAAAAAAAAGTCCAGACAGCTGAAGATACAATTACAATTTCAAAACTATATGATCTGATAACAGTGGACAGAATTGAAAATACTTTTCCAAATGTAGAAATAGCTTGTAGAATCTTTTTATCCTTGATGGTGGCAAATTGCAGTGGGGAGCGTTCTTTTTCTAAATTAAAAAGAATACAAAATGAACTATGGAGTAAAATGCTCCAAGATAGACTCAACAGTCTATCGATTATGTCAATAGAAAATGATGTGCTGCAAGAAATAAACTTTGATGAAATAATTCATGATTTTGCTAATGAAAAAGCCAGAAAAGTAAATTTTATATAATAATATATTTTTTTAAGTACAAACCAAACAAATTATTTATTAAAAGTACCTATCTTTATAAAACTACCTTCTTTCTCTTTTCAATATTTTCAGCTCATCGTCAGTTTAAGACATAGAATATTGTTTAAAATTGTTGTCATAACTTTTCACTTAGAAACTAAAACATTTGTGTGTGATGTCTTTTTAAAAAAAAGTATCTTTTGAAATGGATCACAACCTAAAAAAAATGTTAGAGTGCAGGGGGCCCCCAATATCGGTTTGGGTCCAGGGCCCCCAAATGTGTGCAGACGCCTATGATTACCAGCAAGCCGAACAATCGAAACCAATCCAAAATGGTTTTTTTTTCCGCAAAACAATGTCACTAACATTTTTTTCCGCGAAAAAGTATCCGTGGTGAATATATATTTTTTTACAACAGGTTTGGTTCACAGTTCGATAATAAAATTTTAAACGTCAAAAACTTTTTTGCTATAAAATCACTCCCACAAAAAGTACATGTATGTTTTTTCGTGGCGGAACTGTATACTAGGCTTTAACGTCAAAGCAAGAGATTATGAATTATAAAGATAGGAGTCTTTCGTACGTTCCAATCTCCAAAACCCATTCGTTTACATTGTTGTTTTTTAATTTCATCTTGTGTCGATAAATATAGATATGAATTGCTACAACAATTTATCCGGTGATGAAATCATATTTTTGCACTAGCGTTCGTTATTAAACCTGAACACTAGTGCAAAAAAACGAATTCACCAAAATCAGAGATTATGAATTAAGCCCTGGTCAAACAGAAGGCGGTCCGGCGGGACGGGAATCAATTCTGCCCGTCGCGTTCCATGTCTTCTATAGAATTATACGTTATTGTTCAAACATAACGCGGTTAATGGAACGCGACGGTCAAATTGAAGTTGTAGATTTTTACAAAGAACGCGACGCACAGAGGGGCCAAATGCATGAATTCTTGGCAGAAATTATTTTAAAGCACTAATCTGTTGAAAAATGAATTAAAAGCACGTATCTAGTATTTAAATAATAATATTTTATGTTTTAATGCAAAATATAGTGATTATAGGAACATTAGTACATTGACTGATTGAGGGTGGCATTGGGTACCAATTATATTTTTCCACAAACAGTCTTGCAGTCTCAGTAGCATATTTTTGGAACTTGTCCACATCAATTTCATAGGTACTAGCTATTGTTTGCAATACAATTCTAAACCTTTTGATTACTTGAATATCCAACCCAGTAATCTTTGCTGCAACTTCTGGATCGCTGAAAAATCTCCTAGCCGTGTTCCCATCATTACTGCTTCTAAAGCCGGGTTTTGGCTTATCGACTTGCAACCCCATCTCGTTTTAAATTTCTCTCTTGGGTGAGTTTGTAGTCACTTCCCTCACAACTTTAGATGCTTCCACTTGACCTGAAGACCGTAAACTCATTTGAGCAGCAAAAATTAGTTCTTCAGATGAGTGTTTCTGTCTCAAATCCTCAGTCTTTTGGCGTTTGGTCCTTTCCGAAGCTTCATCGAAACTTTTTCTAGGATGACCACATTTTTTATCAGTCCCAGAATAATTCTTGAAATTGATTGCAGAATCCAGCTAAGATTTATTAGAAATAAGAAACCTATCCTCTTTTCTTTTTTTGAAATCGAACATGAAAAATGAAATCCGCTTTTGCAACATAGGTTTACAATGATTTGGACATTTAGTACGATTTTGGATAAATTCCATCAAATTCGAAGATTGAGTTGTTGACATGACATCGCCTGATTGCCTTACATATTCAAATAATGTTCGCCTCGTAATAAAAATATCACTGGAACCTGAACCTACCAAAAAAAATATAGAAACAGATATTTAAAAAAAACACATGTTTTTTTTAGCCAAGACCCTAACTCATTCGAGAACCGAAATTTTTTAAAAGCGCAAATAGGCGCAGATTTTTATTTTTGTTTCTACAAGAACACATAATACACTAACAAATAACACCAAATTCGAAGACATGTTATGACATGTTCATAATTAGAACTTAAGATAAAAAAAAGAACACAACATCTATTTTTCTAAAACTACACCCAACTTTCAAATATTCACCAAACTTTTATTTAATCACACCGAACTATAATTTTACATAAATATCGTTAAAAAACCTGTGGGGGCTGAATCCATTTTAAAAAAAAATTTATAAAAATGAAAGCACTTCTAAATATTTCACTAGAACACTTGTTCGGTTTTTCGATTTAATCACAGCTGCTAAAATCACTTTCCACAATGCGCAAGTTCAAATGAATGATTTGGTCAACATGCACTCAATATTATCAAAAAGATCACGTGTTTGTACAGTTTGGGTATTTAACTGTACAACCCACCTATTTTTTATTTAATTCCCCACAATTTTTTTTTTCTATTTCTGCCAAGAATTCATGCATTTGGCCCCTCTGTGCGACGGTTAAAAGTCAAAACAGAAAAAAAAAAAAAAAAAAAAACAAATAAAATTATTCAATCGCTCAATGCTCTTTGCATTTTGTTGAAAGTTTATTCCTTGGAGCTGGTCCCAGACTGAAAAAAATACGAAAATAAAAACATATAAAGCCTTAATTACATTGGCCAAAAGAGAGAAAAAGTACAAAAGTGAAAATTTTGCTTAAATTTCGATTTAAAAAAAAAATTGTACCTATATTCTTTTTCACAAAATAACTTGGCTAGCGGGACAATATTTGTACTTTTGCAATTTTGCAAAAAGTGGACAATGTAGTTAAGACTTAAGTTTCAATTTTCATTCAGATTTTATAAATTTGAAAAGTATTTTCGTTATTTGTTTGGTGTGTTTGGAGTGTACTTTCGACGGGACTAGATGGGCAAGACGAACAACATAAATCAAGAGCAAAAGGAAGAAATTTGGCTTGATCTCGTGCCTATTAGATCACTCAATTAAGTCAACTCAACTGCGTTAATAGAACGCGGAAAGCTGACCGCGTTCTGTTTGACGTATCAGATCGCGGAGGGCAGCGGCCGCCGGACCGCGTTCTGTTTGACCAGACCCTTATAAAGATTGGAAAGCTCGGCAGCCATTCTGGTTTGCCTACAAGCTAAACAAAATGTCGGAAGGTGGTTAGTTCATTTGTACTAATGTCCATGGCTTAACGCACATAAGTGCAAAAATAAGAATTCACCACCGCATAAATGACACGAGATGAAATTACAAATACCACAATGTAAACAGTTTGGTTTTGGAGGGGAACGTACGAAAGATTCCTATCTTTATAATTCATAATCTCTGGTCAAAGCTTTGGTATTTGGTACGACAAGTAGGTCGTTTAGATAATTTTAAAGCACGTAAGGAAATTAATAATAAATAAATAATTAATATTTTTATGGGTTTTTATAAAATTTATATAGTTATAATATTTTATAGGCCACGAAAAGAAAAAAATGAAGCGTGTATATACGCCAAAGCCAGCTACATTCGCTGGAAATATACACTCAGCATATGGCAAAGGGGCGATGAATGCTGGAGGTTTACAAACTGCCGTAAGTTTTTGTCTGCAACATTTATTACCGGACTTATATCAAATACTCCGTCGGAGGAGATTCGTACTACGAATGGCAAAAACAACTTCTCATAGCTCTCTTCCTAACAAAAATATTTGTCATGAAAACTTTAATCTCTAGTGTCAAATAATCTTCTACTCAAATGTCAACAAAAATATTCCCAAGACATGTATTTTTACAAATTTATTTCTAATTAATTTTTGATTTTATTTACAAAAATATAAAAACCATTTGGAATGAGTGAAAGTTTTTAATAATAAGCCCCAAATAAAAAATTATTTTTATACGCCGACATTTTTTTTAATAATTTCGAATAATAAAGTTTATTGAAAATTTCTTATGACGGAAAAATGTCAAAGCGCGCGCTAATATTTTGTCAAGAAGAGGAATTTTTAATTAAAGGCATCATTTTAAAGTGTTAATGGAGCACTCGGGTTCAATTAACTAATACAGCAGTTATCGTTAATTGGCGTTTCTTTAACAAGGCTTTCAAATTTAAATGAAAGTGAAGAAAATCAAATCTTGAAAGAATCTGGAACAATGGAGCCATTAAATTTAACTGAGACTCAAGAAAATGGGCCTTAATACATGATTTGTGAACAATTTTTCATATTTTGGGTTGCCTGACACAATAGTGTCAGATACTGGACCACGTTTCTGGTCCACTGCGTTTTCAAGTTTTTGTTTAAATAATCCAGAGTCAAATGGGTTAGCTGAAAGGGGTGTATACTTGAACAGACTTTAAAAACAACTTTAAGAAAATATCTGTTAGATACAAATAATAAAACAATACATATAAAACATAAAATCGAAAATTTTCTTCTAAAGAACCGATCAACGCCATCTACAGCCACTAACGAAATCCCTTTTATTTATTTGATTTTTAAAAATAGCCCTCAGGCATTAATGGATCTTTTAAAAACGGGAACTTATCGCAATAATAGAAAAATTACAAACGATCCAGTTTCAGTAAAACGACAATCTAAAAGTTTGCAACTACAAAAATATAAACCAAGACATAATTAAATCATTGAATTATTGAACAATTTACACCGATATTATTCATGATATTATATTCATTCAGAAATATACAATCATTGACGATTGACAACGATTGACAACGATTGTTCGTTTGGGGATTTGGTATCCACTAACAAAAAAAAAAGCATTGCTTTCTGAGAAGAAGTTGGACTAATTTCATCAAAATCTCAACTCCCCCATCATGTTGCAACTACCCGATAAAGGTGGAAGATTATAAACAAAGTAAATTCGGCTGGATTTGGCGGTGTTCAACAAAATATACAAAAAAAAAAGGTGAGCGAAATCGCAGAAAGATTATAAACCCATCAATGGGCACATTTTTTCATGGGCTATGTCGGCTAAAAATTCAAGAAGTTCTAGCTATAATTATTACTTTTGTCATTAAAATACCAGTCAACACAGTTTTTCAGGTAAAAAATTAAATCATAAACTAAAATGGCGCCATCACGACGACCTTAGACATAGACTACTATAACTATTGCCGTGAGATAGCAGAAATTATTGCCTCACACACTGATATTAACATCGGTGACGAAGGGAAAACGGTGCAAATCGATGAAACTTTTTTGACAAAAAGAAAATATCATCGAGGGCGTATAACAGAGCAAAACAAGACAAAGACAAAGTGGGACTCTTCTTTAAAGTCAATCCAGAATGCAAGGCAGATTTGTGGCCTTACATTCGAAAAATTCGTAAGCCCCAACACTAGTTATATTTGTACCGACCGACGGTGCTCGACAGTACGCAGGTATTACAAAAATATCCCCAGGTGAATATGTGAGTGAAACCGATCCAAGCAACACCATTAACGATCTGGAAAGCCAGAACAAACTTTTGAAAAAAAATATTTTATGCCGAAAAACGACATCTCACATTCTCAGAACAATGATGTTCAAAATATTTTATCTTTTCACATACAAGTGAACTTTGACAATACTCTTCGAAAATTCTGAGAACTTCAGGAAGTATCCTCAAAACGTAAGCAAACCACTGAAGAACGAGCTTGTGAAAAGTACTTTCAAGAAACACATCATTGTTCTTCTTCAGGAAGATATGTTGTAAGACTTCCGTTGAAATGAAAAGTCTTGGGTGAAGACTATCCACGTTTCAAAAACTCAATTTACAATGCTCGCAAAAGATTCGAACATTTAGAACAGAGAACTGTTTCCAAAAATATTAATCTAAAAACTGAGTACATTGATCTTAATCACATGAATATCTCATGTAACCTTGCTGAACTTTCTGAGTCAGATAACATTTTTATTCTTCCAAATCATGGTGTGTGGAAGGAGAGTATTTCCACTACCAAATTACTTGTAGCATTTGACGGCTCATTAAAGCCTCAATTCTCTAAAGCTCTAAATGAAGAGTTACTGCCAGGTTCTATTCTACAAAACGATTTATCTTGCGTCATATTACGATGGCGTATGTTCTTCATTGTTTTTACTTCGTATATCGAAAAAGTGTTTCGAAAGATACTTATTCATCTCGAAGGAACCAAGATTTCAACGAATTATTTGGAGAAATGACCTTGCAAAACTTCTGCAGCTGTACAAACTCCTAACGGTTACGTATGGCACAACTTGTGCATCATTTTTATCAATACGTGTGCTTCAGCAACTACCTGATGATGAGACCAATAAATACCCAATCGGATCTAAAATTCTCAAACGAGATAAATATGTTGACGATACTATTTCTAGAGCTGATGACATAGACACAGCAAAAAAATCAAATTGGAGCGTCAGCAGATTCTTTTATATCGTGAATTTAAATTAAGAAAGTGGTCCTCAAAATCTATAGATTGTAATTTAGCATTTAATTTTGAGGGAAATTCTGATTCGTCTTTCAAAGCACTAAGCCTTTTGTGGCATCCGTATCGTGATCACTTTTTCTTTAAAATATTACTTCCTATACGCTGTTCGAATACAATACGAACATTACTGTCCGATGCTGCTAAGATTTTTGATCCTCTTGGGTGGTTGGCCCCAACGATCATATCAACTTCCCCCTTCGCTAAATGACTACAGAAAATCTCTACATGCCTTAGAATCTATTCTTCTGGAGAAATACACGGCTTTTGTGATGCCTCCAACTCTGCTTATTCAGCTGCACTTTATTATCACTGTCTTAATGATGATAAAATATCTATCAATATTATAACAGCAAAAACTAATGTTGCTCCTATCAAGCAAGTATCTTTACCAAGACTTGATTTATGTGGCGCGGTACTGCTAGCAAAACTTTTCAAAATGTATACATATGTTATATCAGACCACCAACAACCCTTACAACCACTAAACACACACAACCATGCATTGTAACGATCGCTCATTGGTTATAGATATAATTAGTCTGTTCTGTGAAACAGTATAAGTATAGAAGGCAAGAAGCCTCATTAGGTTATTATCATGGAAGCAACAGCACGAATTGCTGTTCAAAATAAATAAAATAAACATTTTAAACTAAAATTAAAATCGGTGTTTTTATTTTTCGTTACCTCAAACAAAATTGGCGCAGTAGTCGGTAGGATAGCTATACAAAAGATTAGTTATCCGTGAAACGAATCGCAGCATACGATTAAATAAATAAAATTTAAACGAAGATCAAAGTGAAATTAAAATCAGTGAAAGTGAATTTAAGAATTCATATCTGAACGAATATCAGAGAATTCATAGACATTACATTGTGAAAAAAAAATTACTTAGTGATCAGAATAAACGCAAATTATTAATATCACGAAATCTATTAGAGAGAAAGTAATTTAAAATAAAAAGTAAAAAATCCAATGAACAATCTATCGTATTTATGAGCAAATTCATAAATAAATTTAAAAAGCAGAAGGAAAGACGAAGCTCCAGCTTTTATAAACAACGAGTTCCAGAAGAAGAAACATCAAGTGATACAGAAGCAGAAACATCGGAAATCGCGAACATGGCTCCAACACTTTCAATCAAACAACAACAGCTTCAACAACAGCTTTAGCAACAACAGCTCCAACAGCAACAACAAAATAATACAATGCAACAGGTAAAAACAGAATTAAATTTGGATCTATTAAAATATATGGTAAAACAGAAGATTTACCTATATTTTTAAGTAACGTAGATGATATTATACCCACCCTTAATGAATATTCAGATCAATCACAAAGAATGTGTATAAATATTTTAATAAGTAAATTTACTGGTGAAGCCAGAAGGGCTATGGAAATTCATACTCACCTTAGCAACTGGTCAGATATAAAACAAATCTCTTAAATCAAAAATCTGTACAAGAAAATAGAACATATGAAATCGATAGAAACAACGACACAGCTTTGATTGTCTTCAAAGAAAAATTACCTCCTAATATGAGAACTATCTTGTACTCATTAAAACCACATTCACTACAACAAGCTCTTTACGAACTTGTACAAGCTGGCTTTACAACTAATCAATATAGTGATCAAAGACAACCTAGTTCCAATTATAGAGAACATAAAAAACAAAATAAAGGTAATCAACAAAACAAAGATCACAAAAACTTAAAATTCTACCCAGGTAATCAAAATAACCAACAACATAATAGCTACGACAATCATAACAACCAAAATTATGAGAACTCTTTTCTTAAAAACTCTTTTCTTTAAAATTCTCAAAATCTAAATATCAACTTGGTCATAAACTTCATCAAAATTATAATAGCTACAACAAATATAACAACTGGCAACCAAAACAATATGTGCCAAATAACAACTTCCAAAGACAAAACAATAACCCTCAAAATAGATATAATAACTACGGAAACAGTTTCAATCAAAATTACAACCCAAATAACTATAGGCAACAACCTCAGAGGTTCGAACCTATAGATGTAGACCCAAGATCGTCACAAATAAGACGTACCACTCAAAACGAAGCAAAAAGAAATTATAAAGAAATTATAATGTGCCTCGGAACCTCAAAACAACGATCACTGCACTTTATTAAACTAACAAAAAATAATAAAACACTAAGGCGCAAATTTTTAAATGATTAGTAAGATGTTAAAGCGTTTTTATGAATATTAAAAATGCTCTAATATCGTACTAAATTGTTTAAAATTTTGCGTCTAAGACTTTTAGTAGATACGGGTGCCACAAATAGCCTCTTAAGAGAAAAATGTGCACCGACAGAATATATACAAATCAGGAAACAACCACTAAAAATCCATACTGTGGGAAATCCAATCGAAATAGGTAAAGATTTAATAATTCCAAAAGAAAAATTTATATTTTCAGTAGTAGAAGATTGTGAATTTCAACTACATGATTTCCATGTAAACTACAATGGAATACTTGGGAACAACATCCATTAAAAATGAATGATCAGATTATACCCATATTCTTCAGCGCAGATGATATACTGAAACCATTAATCATTTAAATACAATATTCCAGTAACCGAAACAATTATAAATTCAATTCAAGAAAATCTTCGATTAGACCACTTAAACAATGAAGAGAAACAAGCTCTTTCAAAACTTATAAGTGAACATAAAAGTACCTTTTACAACAAAGGAGATGATCTATCTTTTACTAACCACATTAAACATGTGATCACCACCACTGATGACTCTCACCCATATACACACGAATTTACAGATACGAACAAATTCATAATAACGAGGTGAAAAGACAAATTCAAGACATGCTTGACCAAGGAATTATCCAACATTCCACTTCACCATATAATGCTCCTATTTGGGTAGTCCCCAAGAAAAATGACAATAAGGGAAATAAAGAATGGAGAATAGTCATTGACTATAGAAAGCTCAATGAAAAAACTAAAGAAGATAAATATCCCATCCCGAATATAGATAGCATACTAGATAAACTAGGACATTGTAATTACTTAACAACAATAGACCTCACAAAAGGTTTTCATCAAATAGAAGTTGATAAAAAGGACAGAGAAAAAACTGCATTTTCTACACAATCAGGCCATTACGAATTTATGCGCATGCCTTTCGGTTTAAAAACCGCACCAGCAACATTCCAAAGGCTCATGAACGAAGTCCTTCATGAATTCATAGGGAAAATTTGTTATGTACATATACCGTGACGATATAATCATCTTTTCCACTAGTCTCCTAGAACACAGATTCAATAAACAAAGTTTTAAGTACTCTCAAGAAAGCAAATCTTAAGGTATCTTCAAACAAATCAGAATTTTTAAAGAAGGAGACAGAATTCCTAGGCCACATTATAACACCGGACGGTATTAAACCTAACCCTAATAAAATAAAAACAATAGAAAAATTTCCCATACCAAATACGGTAAAAGAAATACAAAGTTTCTTAGGTTTAACAGGCTATTACAGGAAGTTCATTCCGGACTACGCAGGTATAATAAAACCATTTACCATATGTTTACAGAAAAATGCGCAAATAGACAAAAATAACCCAGAGTACCAGCAAGCATTTAATAAAATAAAGACAATCTTATCAGACGATCTACTCAATCGTCACCCAGACTTTAATAAAGAGTTTACATCAACTACAGATGCAAGCAACTTTGCTATAGGAGCCGTATTATCACAATCACATGGTCCTTTGTCGTTTGCTTCTCGAACATTAAACAAACACGAATGTAACTACAGTCGTCCGATAGAGAAAGAATTACTAGCGATCGTATGGGCAACAGCTCAATATCGCCATTACTTATATGGGCGAAGATTCATAATTAAAACAGACCATCGACCACTGGTTTGGCTTTCAAATTTAAAAGAACCCAACATAAAATTACAAAGATGGAAAATTAAATTAGAAGAGTTTGATTTTAAAGTAGAATATATTAAGGGCTAAGAAAACTACGTCGCAGATGCCTTATCAAGAATAAAAATAGAAAACAACATAAATATGTTAAATAACGAAGATGATGATAAAACTAAACATAGCGCTAATTCAGACAACTCACATTTAATTCCAATCAGTGAAAAAGCAATAAACTTATTTAATCATCAAATAGTTCTAGTAGTCAATGAAAATGATAAAGAAACTAAGATTATGTTTCCACACAAAGGAAAAAGAAGAATTTTATTCTGCAAAAACAATTATACAAAAGGAGATTTAATAAATATTATTTCTGAAGTTGATATAAAAGCCCTAAATGGAATATACACTGAAAATGATCATCAAAAGACATACTTCAGAGAAGTATGAAGTTATTAATAGACATTAACAACGACGAAGTAACAGAAATCATTTTGAAACAACACAAAGAACTCAATCACGTAGGTATCGAGAAGTTATATATTGGACCTCTCAAAAAAATATTATATACCGAACCTTAAAGTAATCATAAACAAACTTATAAACAACTGCATGACCTGAACAGCAAATAGACAAACAGGGAACTCAGACATAGAAAGAGTCGACAGTACCCTGAATGAATATTTGCGACTGCTCGCTGATACTAAACGTCCAGTCGACCTTGTAATTAAAGCAATAGAGGTTTACAACAAAACCATACACCTATGTAACAACGAAAGAAAGGCCAATCGACATCCACTTAGGGAAAACTGATAAAGTTATTTTTAAGCATATAGAAGACACAAAACTAAAAACATTAAAAAGGATAAATAAAAATAGAAGAGACGAGGATATAGACGAAAAATTCGCGAAGATCACCGCGCCGGAGAAAATAAAAAAACAAAATAACTCCAAGACATAGTAAAGTAAGAGTAATAAATAATATTAATAAAAAATATATCCTCCAAGAAGGAAATAGGTATAGAAAAATCCCAAACAGAATTTTACATAAGGATCGATTTAGAAAAAAGAAAAAAATTATAAAAACAATAAAACATTCAATAAAAAAGAATATTCAAGCGAATTAATCATCCCAAATTTAAGTATAAACCTTACTCTAGAAGAAACTAAGGATATAACCATACAAAATTATATTATGAACATATAAAAAATACTGAAAAAAATTATAGAAATACATTCAAAACACAATCAAATTGTCTACTCCTCATATTCTTTATTAATAATCATTGTAATAATTATGTTAACAATAGTACTTATCAAATGTAAAACAAAAAACAGAAAAATAATAACTAATGTAAATCTTCCAACGGTTTCTTTTAAATCCTCAGAAGATTCTAATGAAGGTATTGTTATATTAGAAAGCTCCCCCACACCAAAACCAAATGATTTCATTTTTAATACTAACCCACATTCAACAATGTCATCACAACCATAGTAACATTTTTTTTTAAATTAATAAAGATGATAAATCAAAAACTTATATGTTAACCATATTAAAATAATGTAATTTTTATACACCAACTATAAAATTAAGAACCATATTGTATTTTCCATTGTATTAATTAAATCATTGTATACGATAAACAATAATAACGTAAGAATAAATCTTCCAAGGGTCTCATTTCAACCCATAGAAGGCTCTTCGCGGGGAGGTGTTATATCAGACCACCAACAACCCTTACAACCACTAAACACACACAACCATACAGCAATATACATTGTAACGATCGCTCATTGGTTATAGATATAATTTAGCTGTTCTGTGAAACAGTATAAGTATAGAAGGCAAGAAGTCTCATTAGGTTATTATCACGGAAGCAACAGCACGAATTGCTGTTCAAAATAAATATAATATTTGAAACTAAAATTAAAATCCGTGTTTTTATTTTTCGTTACCTCAAACAAAATTCATATATATATAAAATGTATATACCGATAACTTCAATTGACAGTCAAGCACTTAAAATAAGACCATGTTTTTGGACTGAATCAAAAGTAGTCCTTGCATGGATTCATGCATTACCAATACGTTGGAAATGACAAATATTTCAGATTGGTATCATATACGTTCTAAAGATAACTCTGCTGATTGTGCTTCACGTGGAGTTCAACCTAACTTGGAGTTCATATAACAAGTTATATTAGTCGACTCCGTATTTAAAAAAAAATCTTTATAAATTCATCGACGAGGAAGTTATCTTACGAGTCAGTGGCAGATTGCGATTTGCTGATATTGACCAAGATGGAAAGAGATTCCACCGTCAGCCATACAAATTATTTAAAAGTCCCATACTTAAGTTTATAATATACCAAATTTTCTTTTATATTAAATAAATCCTTTTTTTATTAACTAGTTTAAATAGACCTTCTTTTCTTTCTCATTGGAACTGCTTTTTGTGAAGAAAATTATAGTTTTTTTTTTATATTTTATCAAGCTATCGAAAAGACGCCCATATTTCCTCCCTTGATGATGGTCCTGGTACAAATTTATGAGATAATTGTGTTGCCATCGGTCATTGATACGTGTGCAAGTTTTCAAGTTAATCCGACTTTTAGAAGTTGTTGAAAATTACGTTCAGAAATTCCGTTACATATGTACATACATTTGAACGTATCATTTTGTAGGTCAACCTAATAAAAGCGTGTTAAAAATGTTCGGGCATTTTCTGGCAGCAGAATAAATGTAATAAATAGAATTTAGTTAAAAAAAAAAACAAGGGGGTGGCTTACTCAATCGGGCCCAGGGTGGCAGCAAACCTAAATCCGCCACTGGCCACATTGTATCTTGGCTTTTGGTTCGACAGAGCGATGTTCAGTATTAAAGCAACGCTCATTATTCCGGAAAGTCGATGCCTAGTAGATGATTACCTTTGGTTTGAGATGAAAATAATTTCTAACAATATTTTTCCCAAAAATAACACCGTGGAGTGAAAAAATAGTTATCTTAGGATTCTGTCAGCCAAATTTACTTCCGCCTTAATATTGGTATGAACATCCTTTTTCAACATGTTGTTGGCAAAACCGTGCTCCGGCTCCTACGACGCTGGTTCTGTAGTATGGTTATGGCATGGTATGATTATTACCTCTTATCCACTCTCCTTCTATTGCACACATCATTAATAGTACATTCATTTGGTAATTTTTAGTGGGGTGTTTTAAAAATTGGCAATTTTATAGATTTAGATGTGCTCTTTCAGAATTTCAGTTTTGACACCTCTTATATTTATAATATAAGTATTTTCAATAAAGTCAGTTCTTGTCTAATCCTTTAGCGTGTTTACATTGCGAAGAGGATGATATCCGAACCCACGCGTGCTGTAGTAAATAGATCCCAAATGCCTAAACAAAGCAATAAGAGAATAAGCCCACCTTATACCTTCTTTTGAAGAAATATCTGTCAAATTTGAGAATATGAAATATTTTAAAAATACTCAAACCAAACCTCATGCGTGTTCCATTCTACAAGTTCTAGCTACCGTAATACCGCAATAACTCGCCACATATTCAAAAATAAAGGATTTTGTAATGTGCATGTGCAAGCTTCTTTTTAGTATAAGAGGGTGAAGCAAATTACAACTAAGCGCAGTCTGATTAATAAAAGAATCGAGTTAAAATGCAAGTTGCAGTAAATATTTTTTTATTTTCGAAAACAAATAGCTTTCCACCGAAAATAGTAGACAGGCTGAACACGAGCTTTGTCGCCTGGCTCTGGATACTTTTGTCTTCGAGAGTTTACTCGTTTGGCAGCTGCGTAAAAGAAAACAATGCTACATTAAGCCGATGCACCGCTCGTTTTGCTGGTGAGAGCTCTTTTTCATAAGCTTATTTTTAGCAACCGGAGGAAATTGTTGGAAAATTTGAAGAACTCTTCAAGTAAACAAGATGAAGGTACATTAAAGGTCTTCGACCCAGTTAATAACAATAATAACATTTATTAGAATTTTTTTCATTTTATTGAGTACTAATCAAATTCCGTACTTTACTAATATTTTGTTCTGACACTTTGTTTATGTCGTTTCATAAGTCAAAAGAATGAATTATTCAATGACTTGGAAAATTGGAAGAAAAGAAGATTTTAAAATCTCTCATTACAATCATAAATTCTGACTTAAAGGCATCCCTAAGTCCTTATAGAATTTATTTATCGTGTAGACTGGTGCTAATTATGCAGGGGCATAGGTTTAGATGATGAAAGTTTTACCATTCAATACCTTGATTTGAACAGCTGACATCCTTTCGTTCAATTTCAAGGTAATCAGACTTTTCAATAAAATTGCAAAAACTTCAAACTGCTCTCATGGAATAGACTTTAACTGGTTTTCCTTGTGACCATCGATATATGAATACAATAATTATGCTTGAAAATATAGCATATACATTTAATTAAAGTTTTTTTACGAAACTCCAGCTCACAAAAATAAAATAGCAGAGAAAGAAAAATACTAGAAACGACGAGTTGTTTGAAAAAATCCATTACTAAAAAAAATGATTATTCCGACTAACATTTCGGGAAGAGGTAACAAACAATGTCTGCGGAAAGATCCGTTTTCGATTATTGACCGGTTCTTTGATGCAAATACATATTAATATGTGCAACCGTGCAATGTGCAATATGACGAAAGCGGCTTTTTTTGGAATTCTTAACCATAATAGTTTTCATTAAAATTAAAACCATGTACATTTTTAAAATGTATGTCTCTAACTGGAGCACTCAGGTACCGCCTCTCCCCGCCCCCATAACTGAATCCTACATCCACTACTGCCTAGGATGGTAACTATCACAAGCAACTTCCACTGCTCTAATTTCAGTACGATATGTCACCATTACAACATCAGAAATCAATTGATTCGCAATTTCCCTGGGATAAATCCCTATCTTCATACATAAAAATAGCTGCCATGTTAATAGGGGTTAATATACATGCATTACAATGATTAAGTATATTTATTTTCATAGAACTCGAATAAAATTTTGGAATAGGTACGTAGCATATGCTCTTCAAGTTGCGGTAAAACAAAATTATACCGAAATTGAAAAAAAAATATCTGTATCTGCGTAAATAGTGAAAATATGAAAACTGTTATACAAGTATCCAAAAAGGTGAGCAAAAACTTACGCTCTATTTTAGGTAGGGGTTGGGGAAATTAAAGATGAATATCCTTGGAAATAGATGAGCGACTAGAAAAACTAAAATTTTCTCCAAAAGGTAACTTATCAGTTTTTTAATGAATTTATGTAAGTAAAACTTTCACTGGACATAGCAATTATAGTCACTTTTTTACATTGTTTAAAAATCTACATAAGTAAGATTTAACTATGTGCGATTTTTTTCTTTAATACAAAAGTCAAAAACACTGTTTGGTTGGTTGGTGTTCTGGGTATCTACTAATATAGCACAATGTATTGTGGAATTAATAGGAATTTGCTTCTTTTTTTATTTCAAAATAATTACCTATGAATTTTTTGTTTTGATTTTGAAAAGACATTTAACTTAAAACGACTCTTTCTGTTTTACAAATGATGGTTATGGAAAAAGTTTCTACTGTTGGACTTGCATTTCTTTTCAAATAACAAAATAGAGAGCACAGAAGTAGGTCACAACACGGCGACGACTCTAACTAAACTAAAGTTTTCTCAGGGGGAGAAAAAGTAATAATATATGTACATCGACATCTATCCAATCCAGTAAAGTAAAGTGGCATACAATGATACAATGAAAAAAAGCATACAAATCCTCAAAACACACCATACACCAACATGCAACAAAAAAGATACATAAGGGAAGTATCTCCGGAGAACGGAGCTTTTTACCCACTGACTTATTGTCTGATTCTCATGTTTGTTATTGACTTATTGTTTTCTCAAAAAGCTTTTTTATTATTGGTAGTTTCTGAAGAGATTCATGTACGGGGAAAGGCGAGGAAGAGCTTTTATTAGACACACGATAAAAGAAAAATATTATATACATTATATGATTTTATACTGTTCCCGAAAAGCTTCGCTAATCGATGAACCGTGATGTTTTGGAGCACTTCGATTAACGATAAGAAAGTTAGCCTCATCAGCTGAAAATGAACTCAGATAGAAGACCTAATCATTATAAGCATTATTATCAATTAGGTACGAATACATTTAAAAAACTTATTTTCGTATAAGATTAAATTTTCGAGATTTTAAAATCTTATCATCAGACTATAAAATTTAAAGTAGTAATAAGGAAATAATATTATCACTTTAAATTTCTGTAAAATGTATGTATGTACAGTTTTAATTGACAAAATTCTTTTAATTATAATTTTGTTTTAGTCTGATAATGTAGATTTTTAAATAGGCCCTAAAGTCATTAACGTAAGGACGAAGTAGAGTATTTAAGACTGATCCTCCATACTAAACATACCTACCTTCTGACAATAATAATAAAGTCCCCAGGGAAGCAAACGTCGAAATTAATAATAATTATTAAGATAGATATAAGAAATCAATTGTACCTATGTTAGTTCAAGTAATGGACAGCAATGAATATTCTTTTTTTAAACTCACTTGCATCATTTGAGAAATTAATTTGTATATTACATAGACATACTAGATATGGACTGCTAGTCGATACTAATTTCCATACAAAAGTATGTAGTAGCGACATAAGCGCTTTTAATGTGAAAGTGGCAAAACAAATAAATATTCTTAAGGCCATCTCCTGGCACTTGGCTTTAGCAATTATTTTTTGCCATAGAAACTAAGGATATTTATTATTATAATATGTAAAAACCATCTGCTTTGATTGAATTTAATTTTTTTACATTTCAGTGCAATTTTTTTACAACATCCATCAGGAATTTTCATTTCGCGTCAATTATAAAGTAAAAGTAATTAGTTTTATGTTTAATAGTATTTAATCATGTATTTTATATAATGTTGAAATTGGGCTTAATGATCATTGATTAATTAATTAAAACAACTAGGTACATATTTCATTCTTTTCCCAACAGGTTAAGTTTATTTAATATTGAAAGCAAAACAGAATTGAGTAAATACTTTGTTTATGTGTCAATTTAGTTAAGTCTTTTAAATTAAAATATATTATTTTTATTGTGTTATTTTTTTAACTTATTACTTTATTGGTATACTTATTACTTATATATTATTATTATGCATTTCACTTTTTGAGAAAGAAATTAACATTAAATGAAAATAAATTTACATTTATATTTTAGAAACATTTTTATAAAAATAAATAAATAAATAAACAAAAGCAAACAAAATTTATTTAAAACTAATAATTTCGGAATGCGGAGGCTTTCCAGAGTGTAGAGTATGTTTGTGTGTCGTACATTGTCAAAATCTGTTTTGTGGTCGTAGTCCAGCATATGTTGGGAAAGTGCAGTAGCTGTCTTCTTTTTCTTTATGTCGCCTTCATGCTATAAGTTTCTTATGGGGTTTTCCATTGGTAAATTCAGCTTTCAATAAAAAAAATTGATTTTTTTTCTTGGTGAATGGAACACAATTCAATTTCATTATTTTTGTTTTGCAACTGTATTGGTGTACTTTCTTGCTTGTGAAACTAGTGCGGCATAGCTGTCAAATTTCCATTCAAAGTTTTTATCTTTTGGAAGGTGTATGTTAAATTTATAATAAAAAAAAAGGAAATAAAAAGAAGGTAATAGGTAATTAAAAATGAATTTATCTATAGTTTTAGAGGATTTTGAAATCGTAAGTGATGACGAATTTTCATTATTTCAAAAAATTCTTCATCACTTGAATCAGAAGAAGATGATGTGGATAAATTTAATAATTCATACAAAACTGCTTCCATTTTTTAATAGGATTGTATTTATTTAACAATTTGAGCAAACTTTTCGCAAAACGAATAAATCTCAAATCAAAAACCACATTTGTCAAGCTAACAGCTTAAATTTGTATTGGTGTTAGTAAATTGAGGGGTAAATCTGCCGAAAAATTAAGATTTGCAAATTTGATTTAAATTTGATTTTTGACAGATCCAAATCAAAAATAAATTGATTTATTTTACCAATGGAAAACCCCATTACTTTCAATGTGAGTTTTGTAGTACTAATGTATATTTTTTGACAGTCCTCATTCGTTACATTCAAGCAAATTCACAGACCCAACTTTGTCGGTCTTTCTTGGATCCTTTTAAAACGTTGTGCCATTACACACATTAGCACATTTTCTGTATATGCATGCACAGGAAAAAAAAGAAGAGAATCGAGAGTACTTTTTTTTTACCGAGAAAGAGAGAGCGTAGACAATAAACTAATGGTGAGTATTTTTATGGACTGAAAACTTTTTTTCTTTTTTAAATGTGTTGCCAAGCGCAACAGTTTAATAAAAATTCCCTTCAGCCAAAAAAAAAAAAAAAAAACAATTTAAAATTCAAAGTTAATGATTTAATTCAAGGGATCCGAAAATTGTTCTATTGTTCAAAGGACAGGATCCACAAACAACAACGCACCAAACGCAACTGCAACACCATAAATGATCACCACATTATGTGTATTATATATATATTTTTTATTTTGTGCATACAATATTTTGTTTTCTTTATCGAGGCTAGATTAATTAATTTTAATTGAGGATTAAATTTGTTAATCAAAAACGAAAAAAAAATAAACTTGAAAAATAAAAAAACAAGTGAAAATAAAACTAGAATTTTTTATTTTGGTTCTAAAATGTCACAAATTGTTTTTTGTACTGTGACCCCCCGTAACTCGATTATCGTCAGACGATATCGTTTGAGCGATAGTGTTGCCTTTATTGGCTTCACGTAAGTCGATAATCGTCGAAACGCTATCGTCAAAACGATAGAGTTTCGACGATAGCTAAATTGGTATCGTCTTGCATTAATTTTGTACTCTGTAGGTGACTGTAGTTGAATGATGGAGTTGCCACTGTAATTTATCATCATGTGTTATTATTGTTGCATTTACAAATTAAATTTAAAATGTTTCGGCGAATCAATTTTCTTATTGTAGAAAATGAAAAAAATATAACTTATGCGCATGCGGCGACAATTGGGAGATAAATCAAATCCCTTATCCCTTCCGCTCATATCCCCTACCCTGGCCAAATCAGAATGTTCATTCATAAGTTAAAATCGCAATTTGAGATTGCATGACTGCCCTATTAAGACGTATTTACGTTTACATATATTAATTTGTAAAAAATTTAAAAACAACTTGGATCTCAAAATGATTTCCCTATAGTTTCAATCGGCTCCAATTTTTCATCACTTTTTGGCAAAACTTGCAATGCCGGCGTCGATAAAAACTTTAAAAATCAAAAAACACAAAACAACAAACAACAAACACTAAATTACATTTTAATGGCAATTATAAAAATTTTTTAAATTCACCAAACGCTCTCAAACTGCGAACGATAAACGAGACGATAGTGGTCGAGTTACGTGAAGAAAATCATGGACGATCTCGTCGACGATTATCGTTTTGACGATTATCGTTTAGAAAATTACGGAATGACCCCCCTGGATTTTCGCATTTCAACACCTGTTTCGATTTGTTCGGTTCTCGCTGAGTATGGTGAAATGGTAAGCTCTCTCACAATACATGCATGAAATGGGTCCGTGGTGATTCTAATTTCCATACTAATTTGAGTGGACAAACGCAGTTTTGCTAATTCATGTTTGGATCCGTAAACGGAGTCATTCATACGTTGTTTACTACGTGCGCAGATCCAAAGCGGAGTCGTTTGCTTGAAGGAAGCGTATCTAACACAGTCAAAGAACGCGTTAAATAAGCTCATAAATTAGGCAGATCGCTGCAGATTGGGTGTTAACCCTTGTCTTCTTTTGCAGGAAATACAAAATTTCCCTTATAGACCCTCCTTCTATAAAATATGTACCACAAACATTCGCAGAAATATCAAAATATTTGGGTCTTATTTTAGATATGAAGAAGGACTCTCCAGATCGGAATTACTCATTGGCTATACACATGGGTAGTCAGACAACTGCAAGCACAGCAATCCGTTTTAAAGCTTCCTCACAATGGACCAACAATGAATTTGGCCACTCTACAATTCTATAAAAACTTTCAAGTAACCATCCCTTCCAGATCTCTCTGGAAGAACTTGGCTTTCCTCGAATATGAATCGATCCACTTTTACACCCACGGATCAAAACTGATGAAGTAGTTGATGGATGTGTGTACTCTAACAGACTGAAATTAATTCTCTTCTTTCGTCTTCCCAATCACTGTAGCGTGTTCCAGGCGGAACTTTTGGCGATAAAAGAAGTCCTGTCTTGGCTCAAAGAAAACGTGATATCACGCACAGATATCCGCATCTTCTCAGATAGCCAAGCCGTCATATCTCTTGCCTCTATCTCTACAAATTTGAAAAAAAAACAGCCCTTAACTGTTGATCGTCTCTCATGGAGATAGCACAGCAGTTCAAAATTCAACTTTGCTGGGTGAACTCGCTAAAAGTGGAACAATATTAGCTATATCGTCAAATTGTACATATGTATATTGGTGTACCTATCGCTACAAATAAATGTATTCTAAAGCAAGATGAAATAAAGAAAACAAACCATAGGTGGAATAACATCACCACATGCCAGACCACAAAACAGATCTTGCCTATGCTGAATTTGAAGTGCTCTAAGTGTTTGATATCTCTAAAAAGACTGCTAATTAGGTCCCCTATAGAGGTGTTATTACCGGGAACTGTCTAATAGGCAAGCACGCAATGGAGTTTTCTGCACAAGTTGTATGGACGAAAAAGAGGAAGATTCCATTCCTCACCTTCTCTGTACAACGTACGTGTCCTGCTTTATATCAAAAGAGAATAGACTCCACCTGGGAGGATTCTATTACAACGATTCTAGTGATCTGACAAATAATGAGATTAGTAGTCTCGTGCGCTTTATAAGAAGCTTCTAGTGGTTCAACAGGTAGGAAAAAAGTTTCCTAGATTCTTGTGGTATCACAATGGACCAACTTATGGTCTAAGTGTGGCAAGCGTAAACTTAACCTAACCTAAAATGGAACAAATTTTTAATAATGTTGAATGGACTAAATTATTGATTGTTAACGATGTTAACACTTCTCTTGAAAACTTTAATTATGCATTAAATAAATGTACTGAGCATTATGTTCCTACTAAAATAATAAGCCATGTCAACTGGCAACTGGTATTTTTCCTGAGTTGTGGAAGTCTTATTTAATACCTCTTAATAAAGGTGGCAAAAAAAATTGTTGAAAAATATCGTGGCATAGCTACACTTTGAAAATATTGTATGCAAACAGATTCCGTTTCACTGCAAAGGATTGATTCCAAAAGAACAACATGGATTTCGCAGTAATATATCAACAAGTAATATATCAAATAATCAGCAAGGCAAGTGTCTGGGATTGATATTAAGATTCTCAAAGGAGTTTAATGATCCTTACAACTTTAAAACGCTTTACTTTGCAATTATTCATCCTGTGTTGGAATCCTAGTTATGACAACGCTATATTTAAACTTGATTGTTCAAAAGCCTATCCTGTTGCCCTGCCACATCTTCCATGGAACCCAAAACAACCCTGGCACTAAACATCTTTGTTTTAATCCAGTTTTATTTTCAAACCATTCTGATATTTTTGCTCCATCCCATACTGCTGACTTAGATCCGTTGCACAATTCTTTTATTATTCTTAGCATTTTTGTCGACATTCCCAGTTGATATAGTTTGAAGTATAGTGCTTTTCTATCTATAGTGTCGAGAGCTGCCTTGAAACCTACGAAGAAAATGAACAATTTACTTGCCGGATTCGGAATTCCTGGATAATTGTATTTAATACGAAGATGTTATCGAGAAACCTGAACGGACCCCCATTTGGTATATCTTCTACCCATTTTGTTATACGTGTAAGTAACACTGCTGTAAAGATTTTTGTTATTGCCTTTGTAAACGAGTTGCCTCTATAATTTGTTGGATCATTTGGGTCTCCTTTCTTATCTATCGGAAATACTAGAGCTTCTTTGAAAATGTCAGGTACTTGGGCCGTATTAAAAATGAAGTTGAAGCTTTCGCACATTTTTCGAAGATACAATTTAATTGGTGCGTTTTTGTAAAATTCTGTTGAAACGCGATCTGGTCCTGGAGCTTATCCCGATTATGCTTGTTGAATTTCCATAATTATCTCATCTAGCGATATATGTATCAGCATCAAGCATTGGGTTTTCTACAAATGGTTCTGCAAACTGTATAGCCATGTTCAATGTTTCTTGGTTGAGTACCTTTTTGAAGTGGTCCCACAATATGTGTAATTTGTAAAATGTTTAAATTATATAAAACAAAATTAAATTTTTAAGTATTTTAAATAGTCCAGCAACTATATACATCAGACCTTGCGTCGAATCCGGTAGCTCTGATATTTTGTTGAGTTGTTTTTGATGCTGGCCTAATGAATAACCCAAGTTTTTGACCTCGAGCGCAGAACCGATCATGGTAAAAAAAAACCGCGAATTTTTCGCGCTATGCTGCTTTGGCATTATAAATAAAGACCTGGGGTGGAATCGGCTAACGCGATAGTTGATAGTTGATAATCAAAAATCGACAATTTTGCTCCATGTAAGGTGATTATCAAATCGACAATCGTTTTTTGTACTGATATTAAGCGACAGCTTTTTAGGTGTCGTTTTCATACAGTTATGTCATTTTCATAAAAAGTTTGATGCGGTCGGCTTAAAATTGGTTGGTTTTTTAATAATATAATTAATTAAAACCAACACAATAACAAAAATGCAAAAATGACATTTAATTCTTGACTGAATTGTAAGTTATGCCAAAGAACAAACAATTTTTGGCGAACGATTTACACAGAGCAACGAAGAGTTTATAATCAAAACCGACAATCAAAAAAGCGACAATCAACTATCGCCTTACGCGATTCCACCCCTGATCATTAAGATGTGATATACATAAGTGTCATTCCTTGTTTAATTTGATTGGTTTTTTCTGTTTTGATTCGTGTTTTTTTTTTTTATTTATTTCAATTTATGTATGTAAGTGCCGTTGGGACGATACAATAAAATAGGAGTAGATTTCAAATTGATCATGTAATATTAAAAAAAATTAAAAAATAAAAGAGCCCTGAAGAAGTAAGGAATTCTTATACGAAACGTTGGGTAGAACAATTAAATAAAGTATTTCATTTGTATTCAAATTAAAATAGACCAAAACAGTCAAACAACTTAATTATAAAATTTCTTTAATTTGAGATAAAATCCGTAACTGATGACCCAACAGCTTGCAAGATAAAGCTTCTCATAAAGTAGCAATAATTACTAAATAACAACAAGTAGTGTAATAAACCGTTAAATAATAAATTAAGGGTCTATGGTATAAGATGGTTCAAAATACTACAGCGTGTAGGCTAGATCAAAAGAAGAAACAAATCGTATAGGAGGAAGTGTCTTTTACTCCCCGTTTGGATGGGAGGAGCAATTTATTAAAAAAATTACTTAAAGAAGAAAGGAACCATACAAAAATAACGGCAGCATCTGTATTAGCTCTTTTTTTTATAACATCGTAACGCAGTAGGTAAGTACGTAACGTATATTTGTTTTTTTTTTTTCTTCTGCATACCTACTGAAGAATAAATTATGGGGGCAATACATTTTAAAGGGCAATTAAGTTAAAAAAAATTGAACGGGAAATAGCAATCAAACATGACATCGTTACATGATAAAGAAAAGAAAAAAATGGGGTGCAAAGATTCTGTTCGTCTGACGAACATAAATCTATGTACCTATACCTTTTCTTAAAGCCAGAAACCCATTCTTTCGAATTTTAAAAGATTGTGAAAAACAGAATTATTTAGAATTATCGGTTTTTTAAATTATTCTAACTCACCAAACACTTTTTGGGTCGAAGTTAACACAGCTCTCCAGTAAATTTATTCAAACTATTCATGTTAAAAGATCACAATTCAAAGACGTGGACGTGCTTTAGAAAAAACGTCTTTTTTCAAAAAAAAAAAAAAAAAAAACGCGTTTATGGTTTGGTGTAAAAAGTCTTAAGATAGACTCCCCTTGTCCACATACTGTAAATGTCGTAAGTCAAATATACAAAAGGATTCATTTAGCGTTCCCATACCCAAGTAGCTATAAGTAGTATGCATTGTAAAATATCAAACAAAGATTAAAAAATTGACAAAAAGCAAAACAATTTTCTTTTAAATCATTACTATTATATAAAGACGAAGCAATATTTTATGTCCGGCGTAAAATCAGAAAGTATTAAATTGATATACTTGAAACAAATTTTATAATATTCTGTATATTTATAAGAAATATTGTTTAAGACTATTTTTTTTTTTTTTTCTAATTTGTTTATTTATCTTAAGGCCTAAATCTTTTCTTAATTACACCAAACAAGCTGAGAAATATGTACTTAACAAATTTTAAAATTACAACTTCTTGTATTTTTTAATTTAGAAATTGGTTTTAAGCGCAATGAAGCGGTCGCTGCTTTTTTCCACTTCATTATCATTCCGGTGTTTTTGCATTTTCTCTTCCTCCTTTTTCTATTTCCTTTTTTGTTGTCCACTCAATTCCTCTTTGTGCCATTGAACTGTTCACTGTTTTAACGCGATATATATATGTATGTAATATGTATGTACATAATTGTAAGAATTATAATAGGGGCAGCACAATTAATGGATTCGTCAAAAAATATGAGATGGAAAACATGGAAAAGTGGGTGCTCTTGTGTGTGTGTCTATCATTCGTCTTGAGATACAAACAAAAATTTAAGTGGAAGCGAAACGCAAAAATGAGCCGAGTCATTTACTCTTCCTCCGACATCTTTTTCCGTTTTTGCTAAACTTCCTGAATCCACTCAGTTATTGGCTCTTTTTTTTATAACATCGTAACGCAGTAGGTAAGTGGTAAGTACGTAACGTATATTTGTTTTTTTTTTTTCTTCTGCATACCTACTGAAGAATAAATTATGGGGGCAATACATTTTAAAGGGCAATTAAGTTAAAAAAAATTGAACGGGAAATAGCAATCAAACATGACATCGTTACATGATAAAGAAAAGAAAAAAATGGGGTGCAAAGATTCTGTTCGTCTGACGAACATAAACCTACCTAACAAAATTAAATAAAATATGTACATGTCATAGGGACCTACAAACAAATTATTTTTTAAAAAAGGGGATTGATTTGTCTCAAAACGTAGGCATATAAACTTTTTTTAATAATATAATATACCTACATAAATTAAGGGTATTTTGCACAGCAACGAGAGCCCGGGTATGCTAGTGTAAAATAAAATTACTTTTTTTTTTAAATATTTTTGTATTTTATTAATCTTTTCTTAAATTGATACAAATATTTTTATTTTTTTAATTTTTAATAGATACAAGTTTTATTGGTTTTTATATGAATGTATATTTATTAAGCTGTCTTGGTATTGATGAAAACTACAAAATGACTAAATTATTTATCACATTTGTTTAAAACTTACAAAAACAATATCGGCTAACCAGTTTAAGAGTTTGTGTTTTTGTGTTCTTACACAGTAAAATATTTAAAAGAAGCAAATTAATTATTATTTATTAATAAATTATCTCAACAAATGCAGGATGTCCCAAAAGAGACTTACTGATGTGAAAAAAAATCATAACTCTTCTATTTTTTGTTTGGTATTTGTTATGTAAGCGTGGGAGAATTATTTTAACAGTAAAAAAAAAATTATTTTTAAAATAAACGTACAATTATTTAAACTCAAAGAGCTTATCAGCTTATTTTCATGTGCAGGGTGGAATCGCGTAAGGCGATAGTTGATTGTCGCTTTTTTGATTGTCGGTTTTGATTATCAACTATTCGTTGCTCTGTGTAAATCGATCGCTAAACATTGTTTGTTCTTTTGCATAATTTACAATTTTGTCAAGAACTAAATGTCATTTTTGCATTTTTGTTATTGTGTTGATTTTGTTTGGAGTTTGTTTTGTTTCTCACATTTGTTCTGATCAGTCGGACCTTTTTATAATTATTTTCACTCCTTACTCTCTGTGCGGTTTGAAAAAACATTGCACTTGAACTAATTTGCTATTTTTTATTCTTAAGACACACTTTTTATTATAGATATTAATTGTGTTATTAAAAAACCAACCAATTTTAAGTCGACCGCATCAAACTTTTTATGAAAACGACATAAATGTATGAAAACGACACCTAAAAAGCTGTAACTTATATCAGTACAAAAAAACGATTGTCGATTTCATAATCACCTTACATGGATTTTAATTATCAACTATCGCGTTAGCCGATTCCACCCCAGAATCGACTCTCAATTTTTGTCTACTACTCTTTCCGATTTCTTAAGAGGCCTTTCCTTATATTTAAAGAAAAAACGAAAAAATGTTGATTTGCTTTTCAATTTCGCCAAACTATTTGTGTGCCTATAGCAATGTTTTAAAAAGAATATAAAAGAACTAATTATTGTCTTTCAAGTGATGACTTGATTTTTTGATAGTTGAAACACAGCAAAAGATATTTTGAAAAATATACCGGTGTATTTTCAGATTTTTGCTAAAATTGCTTATTCGTTTTCTAGCTAAACTAGTGATTTGATTGAAACAAATTTGGTCCAAAAATCATAAATCAGTAAGTCTAATAGTTATTTAAATAATTTTGTTCGTGTAATGATCCTTACTGAAAATTGAATTCAATCAAAAAAAAATGATTTTATATATTAAAATAATTTTCTAAAACCTCTATCTAAATAAAATGATCAAGATTCCCCAAGTGACCGCCAGAGTGTGTATGCCTTTTTATGTTTATTTGTTTTGTTGTTTTTTTTTTTTGGTATTTTGGTAGGCACATAAAAATATAGGATTTTTGTTTGACAACATCATTTGTGTATTATACAATTTTACGATTTTTGTAACTTATGGTTGCAGGTTGTTCAATTAAATTTTGAATAATACTGAAAATGAAAATACCTTAATTCAAATGAACCGTAGTGTTTGTATGCTTAGTTTACATAATTTGCTTTAGTTAAGGTAGCCCTAAACGACGAACGTGCTCGCCGAACTTGCTCGTGCTCGCCACATTTTCGTTGTGTATGGGCTGGTTCGCGAGCCGCTCGCTGTTGACGAAACATTACGATTTTGTCGTGTTCATTGGCTTTTGATGTTCGCCGTCTAGGGCCATGTTCGCGAGCAAACCTCATTTTTGCTGTGAAAATAAAATTGAAAAAAATAAATTGCAACCACTTGCGCTTCCCTATAAACATGTTGACGGTCTGAAGAAACAACACCAAATGAATGTTCGCCAAATGTGTTCGCCGTGTAGGGGATAACGCAAACGAGCAAGTTCGGCGAGCATGTTCGTCGTTTAGCTACCTTTAGGCAGAATGATAATTCGGTAGACATTCATAGTATAGAGTATAAACATTCATATAATAGGTATAATATTAAATATAATATATGTATCTATGTAATGAATTGTTTTGTGAATGAAGTTACAAAAATGTTTCGAGAATAGTCTTCTTTCTTTGTGCATTTCATTTGGCTCAATTTTTTCAGAAGAAGTAGGTGTAAATGCAAGTTTATATATCTACATAAATGTAGAAAACAACCTAAGTAGGTTAGATCAAAATAAAATCAAGGCTGAAATTATTGTAGGTAGGTCATCCTGTTGTGGTGTTGTCTAAATGGGATTTGTTTTGCAGGCATCTATGTTTTTTGCATCATTTCAAAGGGATGGGGACAAATCATGAAAAGTATAAGTGAAATTCATTTAGAAAGTTACGAAATTTTAACTTCCAAATAATAGTGTGTTGAAAACGATTGTGATTTATTCTTTTTTTCTGAAATAAAAAGAGACTTATTTTTGTAAGCATTTCGTTTGGCTTGGCTTGATATTGAAAGAAATTGAATGAAAAAGGAAACTAAAGTTATACTACATGTACATAAAGGCAACATACATAGGTATCTAGTATGAAAGAGGAAGAAAAAGCAAAGTGTATAGCAAGCGCAAATTACTTTTCAGAATTAACCGAACTCGTACTGGTAAAGATATTGGCTATGGGGATGGTTCCATACAACTAGACATGGGTCCCGAAGAATTCGCTGCGGAACAAGAAATTATTCTGAAACGGCTGGAGGACAACCAAAAGAACCGCTTCCTTTTGGAACAGCAAAAAATTGGGCAGTCGAACAACATTAAATGGTCTGAGACCAGGAAATATATGTTGACTGCTTCTGTCTTCGGAACCATCTGCAAAGCTAAGAAATTCGAGGGCCATGAAAAAGACTAGCTCATCCAACGGGAATTTTTGCAAATTCCGTGATTCATGGGAAACTTACAGCCCTATTCTGCTAAACGTTCACGTGAATTTTCGTATTCTGCTATCCGTTGGAGGGAAACGAATGTTCCAAAAAGCATATAAATTGCAATAAAAATGAAATTTTAACAATTAGATTCTCTCAAGAACTTCAAAATTAATTATTGATAGAGCTTTGAAACTCGAAAGATTGAAAAGTTTATAGAATAATTTGTGACAAATTATGTGAACAATTCACGTGAATCGAATGATTCGGTCGGATTGGATAGCAGAATAGAGCTGTTAATGAAGACGCAAGATTTCAGCTTGAAAAACAACTTGGCCAAAAAATTAAAGGCAGCGGATTATTCATTGACAAATGATTTTCTTATCTTGGAGCGTCGCCAGATGGAATCATAGATGAAAAAACTATATGCGAAATCAAATGCCCGTTTTCAATTGTTGGATTGTATTCGATCGCAGCCTTGAAACTTAAACTTATCACAGTTTCTAATGATGTTAAAATAACAGGTGCTAGTAAGTCATATTTACTATTATCAAATCCAAGGACAATTGCATATTTCCAATAGGAATATTTGTGTCTTTGCAATTTGGACTAGCACCAAATACGATCTTGCATATTTTTATAAAGATTGGTTTTTGCCAGAGCTAGTAGTTTCCTCGTGGTATGGAAGTCCGTGCTCCCTTATAATACCTAAATGAGAATGGATGTAATATAGAACCTGCGAATGTGGATAAGTAGGTATAAAAATTCAAAATAAGGTTTTTTAGTGGACTTGACCTATTGGGGATACCGCTTAAAAAAAAAACTCAGCAATTGTCTTACCTAATGGGTGGTGTGGAAAAGACCTACAAATATAAAGTTTTTTATTTATTTGAAAATGTTAACCTTGCTTCCTACATCCCATTATATATTATTCTTTTATTTTTTAAACAAATGTACAAATATATTGAAGAACTAGATACCTATGGAATCTCACATCAAAGTTAACACATCTGAATAAACACCACAAGCCACAAGTGACCAAAATTTAATTAAGACATCAAAGTGCACCACTTGCATTTTGCTAAAAAAATTCATCCTGCATCACAAGAAGACCCCACAGCGATCAACAATATTTTTATCGCTGAAATTGCAAGAAAGTCTAAAAGAAGATCCCACGCTAGCCAGACTCAACAGAGGACCATAAGCAAAGAGGATAATAGGAACGACTCCAAAAGTCAGTCTACCATCGACCGCGAACAAAACACAAGTTCTATATTACTAGTTAGGATTATAATCCTTATCTTATAATTAAATAAATCTATTCAAAAAAATCAATTTTCTAAGTAATAAAATTAATTAATCATACAATTTAGGTACACATAGCATAACTTAAGTTTTCTTTTTTATTATAAAAATTTATTTCAATTATCAAGCTAAGCCTAACGAAATGCATACACAAATTAGTCTATCAATATTTCAGAAAGAAAAATTCTAATCGTTTTCAAAATCGTTTGACTTGGCTTGATAATTGAAAGATTTTAAGAATAAAAAAGAAAACTATAGTTATGCTGTGTTCCTAAATTTTATGATATATAGGTATGTGAGATTCGCAATTTTGAGCCATAAAGGCGACAAATTTAGGTAACAGTCATAGCAATTTTGCTATGGTCTTATTAAAAAAAAAAATAATAATAATAAAAACCTCATAGGAATAAATAATAATAAAAAACTCAGGAATTTATTGTAACACTCTAATTGAAATATGTTTTTTTTTTTTTAATTTAAAACGTTATTACCACTTTTTGCTTTATCCATGATTATAGTGATATACCAAAATTTTGATCGATTGCATTTCCAAACCCTTTAAAAATGATCAACAAAACACCACTGACATGCCATGCTGATAATGTTTTTGAATTGTTCATCTTAACGGGTCTACCTATCAGCCAGGTTCTACATTTCACTTTCGCTCGAAATGAAAATAAAGTCAATCTAATTTCAATTGATTTTAATTCTATTTCGAGTGAAAGTGAAATGTAGAACCTGGCTGTATATAATTGCTATATACGACCTTTTATAAAAAAAAAGCAATGCCAACAGATGGTAGATATGTATTTAGGTAACTTCAACTTTCGTTAAAAAAAGATCATTGTAGTTTAAAAAGGTTTTTTTTTGCGCTAGATATTCATTTTGATCCACAGTGCATCCCTTTGAAATGATATTCATGCAGAAAATGTAGATACCTGCAAAACAAATCCCATTTAGACAACACCAAATCAGAATGACCTACCTAAAAAAAATTTCAGTCTTGACTTTATTTTGATTTATAGAAATCAAATACGATTGCCATTTACCTACTAAAAAAATGCAATTTATGTCAGTTTGTGGCTTGAAATTGTTTAATTTGTATACCTATTCTCACTTTGATAAAACCAATCGAGATACTTTAGATACCTAGGTACTTAGTTTCTTTTCTACATTTATGTAGGTATGTAAACTTGCATTTACACCTACTTCTTCTGATAGAATTGAAAATATCGAGCCAAATGAAACATCTGTAACTTCATTCACAAACCCTTTTTTTTTACATAGGTACTTATATTTAATATTCAGCCCTATCATAAATTCCATCGTGATCGGGAACTTTTCCGAATCGCGAAAAAAACTATCACCGAATCTGTTCGTAATGACAATTTGTATGAGGTTTTCCACTACGATGGAATCTGCAATAGTTTTTTTCGGGATTTGTAACAAGTTTCTGATTACGATTGAATTCGTGATAGGGGTGATTATACCTACTATATGTGGTCCCAACTTTACTATGAATGTGTACCGAATTATCATTCTGCCTAACTAAAGCTAATGATACATAAATATATGTACCCACCTATGTATATTGTATATGTAGGTATTTACACTTTCAGTATTATTCAAAATCTAAATGTAACATAAGTAACAAATCATAAAATTGTATAATACACAAATGATGTTGTCAAACAAAAATCCTATATTTTATGTGCCTACCAGAAAAAGTAAAAATACAAATAAACACAAGCCACACCAAGCAATCAAAATATAACCCTAAACCAGATTTCATTTACATCGGATGCCTACAAACTAAAAATGCACATACACACTCTGGCGGTTAACTTGGAGAAAAAATTAACGCAAACGATTTTTGTCTGAACTAAAATCTTGATAATTTTTTTTAGATAGAGGTTTTAAGAAATTATTTTTTTTTATACAAAATACGTTGGTAATGATTCATTTTTTTGATTGAATTTGAATTTAGAAATATCAATTTTTCAGTAAGGATCATTACACGAACAAAATTATTTAAATAACTAATTATAAGAAAAACCGACTTGAAAAACTGTATTTTTACTGTTTTTTAAATCAATATATTTTCGGAACCTTACTGAATTATGATTTTTGGCTACGTCAGTTGAAAGATATTTTACATACCTTTAAAATGAGACCAAATTTCTTCCAATCAAATCACTAGTTTAGCTAGAAAATTGAAAACGAATAAGCAATTTTAGTAAAAATCTGACAATACAATGGTACATTATTCAAAATATCTTTTGCTGTGTTCCAACTTTCCAAAAACCAAGCCATCTTTTGAAAGACAATAATTAAATCTTTTACATGCTTTTTAAAATATTGTCAAACGCACATAAATGGCTTCGCGAAACTGAAAAGCAAATCAAAATTTTTACGTTTTTTCTTCAAATATAAGGAAAGGGCTCTTAAGGGATTTGTTCTCTGCTGTTAGAACAGTAATGTATACCACTCGATGAGCATGTATTAGTGGTCCCGTGCATTTTAAATGGGACCCGCTCCAACACTACTTTACGACGTAGTAGACACACTTTGTAATTCTTTTGTATGTAAATTATTATTAATATCATTTTTTGTTGCTTCTGGCACATAAGTCGACCATTCACACATATTCACTGATATGAAAAAAGCGAGAAATAAGAGAGTTTTCTCTTACTGTGCTCAAATAAAATTTGCGGGTTTTTAGGCAATAATATAGGTACTCTATGATAATCCGCATATATTCATTAAACAATGCTTTCAAAGAGACTAGTACCATAAAGTGTACCTTGTGTGTATGTGCAGCAAACGTCTATACGAGTACTCAAAGATAAATGTCTACCGTTGTCCAGTGGAAATGCAATATGGATATTGCCGGTTTTTTGATTACTGCTTGTTAATCCTATTTTTGGTCCTATTCGGAGGTTTACAATAACTGACAGATGTATAATTTTTTTTAAATCTTTAAAACATATCTTTGAACTATGTATATTTTACTAATATAAATAACACAAATTAATTCTATAAAATTTTTTATCATTTTACATCAATCAGTGACTCTTGGGACACCCGTTATATATAAAAACTAAACTAGTACAACTATAATGGAAATTTCGAACTTTAACCAATAAAAATTTATTAACTGTACATAATATTTATTGTAAAACAATGTTTTCGATTACTTCGTTTAATTTCTTAAATAAATCACTTCATAATGCACAATTCGCTACTGAAAATACTTAACATTGTAGATAGAAGAGAATTGTAATAATGCATGGCGGGAGTTATGACTAAAACTGTACAGCTTTCTATTTTTTGGAAAAGTCAATAAATATATTAACAACAAAATTTAGATATTGCCTACAAGTACATTGGTGGTGTCAGGTTTTTAAATTTGAACCTGACGGTTTTGTTGCATTTAGTTTCGCTTTAACTTTAAGTAGAAGTGCTTCGAACGAATCTTCTTCTTTTGGTGGTGCCATTGGTCGAGGTACAACGTATGATTGATACGAGTTGACTCCAGTATTATCTGCAAAAGAAAGATAATTATGTGTGTAAAGATTTGATTAGGAGTTTTTTTTATATTTTTTTATTATTGAAATACATACTAGTTTTTAAGTTAAACTTAAACAACTTAACTCAATTTCTTGTATAGTATAGATATAAATTATTTCAATTCTACGTGAACTTTTTGTATGTAAATTGCTGCTGTGACCGTTTCGGCTGTTTACATAGAGTTAGAGCGTGGAGATTGGGTTGAGGCAAGAAAAGAAAAATATTAGAGGGCTGCAGAAATATATTCTTTAACTTCTTCTTAAATCAAGAAAAATTAATTTTCAAACCAAAATATTATGAAAACAAAATTTTTTAATCTGAATGGGGGCGTTCAATCCATTACGTCTGTCATCTGAATTTTCAGAATTCCGATTTTTTAGAGCTTCTGATTGGCCAGCTGCCATAAAAAGTTAGATGACTTTTAGTGACTTTTAGTTACGTTTAGTAACGTTTTATCTGAATTTTCGGACAAGAAATTCTTATCTGAAAATTCAGATGAAAGTTGTTTGTGGTGGGGGAAATGCCAAAGCAGCTGAAGTACTACACATAAAGTTGAACTTTATAATTTTCACTGTTGTTGGTGTTTTTTTTATGTTTTGGTCATGTAAATTAAATATTTATTTCAATGAATATTGTTTAGTGAGTTTTTCAAAAATCTTCTTTATATTGAAATTTGGACAGTTTTGTGTTATTTCGTTGGTCATACATCCCAATAAAAATATTTGAAAAACAAAACTAAATAATTTGTGGTATTCTATGCAAACACTTTTAAGGAAATTTATAAAATCGTTTGCTGATTTAGTTACATTTTTCATATAGTATCCTCATTCATTATCCTCATAATGAATGCTT
The DNA here is from genome assembly GCA_951394125.1 of Epistrophe eligans. Classification (NCBI taxonomy): domain Eukaryota; kingdom Metazoa; phylum Arthropoda; class Insecta; order Diptera; family Syrphidae; genus Epistrophe; species Epistrophe eligans. The sequence goes on from OX596028.1 coordinate 59,975,235, forward strand.
AATTTACGAATATAATGAAAGTTTTATTTTATTTCGATTCAATGCAAATCCTATAAGTAAATGCAAGAATTTGACACAATGATTTTTGACTGAAATTTCAGATGTTTTTTGCGTTCAACGGCATAATTTCAGAATTCTGAAAATTCAGATGACAGATGTAATTCATTAAACCCGCCCATTGTAAATGGTCCCATTTGACATATCTACAAGTTTCAAGGTCCCAGGAATCCGAATCCATCGTTTTTAGAGAGATGTCTGTATGTGTGTGTGTACGTACGTTCGTGATACATTTTTTCGTTCCCCGTATCTCGAAAACGAACAGAGATATCCACTTTTACAGATACATAATAACGTCATGAAGTGCAGAAAAAATTGAATTAGCGGTTCTCTTACTACAGAACAAGAAACGCCATCAACTTCAGTTTAATTTTATTAATCATATAGTAACGAAATGAAGAGTTAGACAGAATTGAATTTAAAAAAAATTCAACATCAAAATCATAAAAGAAAAACATGCTAAAATCTGTTGAAAAACGTTTTTCGTTTTTAATATTTTGAGAACAAACAATAATTATTTCGGGAAAATTTTATTTTATACACAATGCCATATTTGATTACTGATATGATTTCCAAAAAAAAAATCAATTGACAGTTTTGTTTTTTTAAGCGAAAAAAAACTACAAAAAAATACTAAAAATTGTTGAAAAACGTTTTCGGCTTAAATATCCTTTGAGCAAACACTGATTTCGAAGTCAGGGTTATTTTATTCTACACACAATGGCGTAATCAATAACTAATACAAGTTTGCAGAAACATTCTATTGAAAAAAATTCAATTGACACTTTTTTTTTTTAGCAAAAAATCTGCCAAAAATACTACCTACTAAAATATTTGAAAAATATACAGTGCTGCCAAAAACATTCCGGATTTTTTCCCATAGTAATGATTTTCTTAATACCAAGTAGAAAGCTAACAGCTTTCCATAAGTTTTTTAATAATTTGTAAAGAGTATGAGACAAGTTAATAATAACCTTAAAATTTAATGCTACGATGACAAGAACAATAAAAAAAATTATTTTATAAAGTTACTCAGTAACATGCCTGTGCAAAACTAACCGGATTTCAAGAAGATTGCGAGTCTCGATGTTAAAGTAACGGTTTTTTCGAGTCTTTTGATTCAAGCCGTAGATTAAAACGTTTTTACAAGTTGAGAGCTGTGTAAGTTGAAATTATACATATATAGTGCATAAAATGGCTAAAACACGTTATAGCAACGCGATTCGATACGAAATAATAGAAAAGTTCCAAGCCGGTATAAAACAAAAAGTAATCGCTGAAATGTTAAAAATTCCAACGTCAACGGTTTGCGACATCATTAAAAAATTTAAAAGTGGAAAATCAGTAGAAGCAGATCATTTTGGTGGACGCCCTCGCAAAACAACAATTAAAACTGATAGGCGCATAAAGAATTTCGTGCTTAAAGACCCTTTTGCGACTTCAAAAACAATTTATGTTGAACTTAATCTACCCATAGGGTCAAGTACGGTCAGGAAGCGTTTAAGAGATTTCGGTCTTTTTGCATTTCGACCAGCTAAAAAACCTCTTCTTACTGCTAAACATCGTAAAAAAAGGTAATCCGTAAAAGGTATTTGGGAAAGACTTAAAATTCCTAATCAAAACATTTAACCCAGGGTTGAATTTGCAAAAAATCATCTTAACTGGTCTTTAAGCAAATGGAGTTATGCAGTTATGAAAGCAAATTCAACTTATTTTACTCCGATGGTGCAAGGACAGTGAGGCGCTCAAAAGGTACGCGATTAAAGCCTGCAAATGTACTCCCTACAGTTAAGCACGGTGGAGCCTCGGTGATGCAAACATTTGATTTTGCAAAAAATTGCAAACATTTGATTTTTTCATTTTTATATCACAAACCAACAATCAATGCAGTTTACCAAAAAAATCCGGAATGTTTTTGACACCACTGTAATAGGTACTTTGCTTTTTACTTGATCATATATTGAACACCTGATCAATACTCCTATCAATTTTTAGTAAAAAAATTACTATATTCTTTAAGTGGAAATGGGAACTTTTTACATTGAAAAATTTTAAGAGTTACCGGTATATTCTAAAATTTTCAAATTTCACATACGTATGTGGATGTATGTTCATAGTAAAATGCTGGATGGATCTTAATTAGCTCCAAATGAACAAAAAATTAATTTACAATTTTTTCAGATTTTTATATTCATCCCCTATAGTCGCTGTAAACGGTTAATTAATAAACTACGAAATAGATTAAGCATTTTGAACTCAAAAAACGTGTGATGCCTGGTATTCAACACAAGAAAGACATCAAAGGGAACATATACAGCTGAGAAGAAAAAAATTGCAAACAAAAATTACAAAAAAAAATCTTCAAATAATTTTGAAGTTGCGAATAGTGGCTATTTCGATTTAAAATAAGAAATGTGTTTATTGAATAATAAATATAAGAGATATTAAAGGTGCGCCATCTCACCCGCTTTTACCCTATAAGCGATATCGGGAAAAGATATAGGCAAATTAAAATATATCCCGATCGGATTGGATCGCAATATTTGACCTAATTTCTGTCAATAACATAATTTTAATGTATTTTTGCAGCTTGCTTGAAATTGAGTCGTACGTTGTTGGCTTATTTTTACTTAAAAACAAATTAAAAAGAATTTAAAATATACATACCTAAATCAGCATATGATGCTCTGCAAAATGCTCGCCGACCTCCGAAGCTTATGTCATACATATTTATCAAGACATCTTTTTGGCCGCTATCAATTACTCTAAATGCATCTTCAGACTTTTCGTAGGTTACAAAACCATACTTCATTCTAAAAATAACAGAAAATGTTGACTTAAGAGATATGAAGACATAATCACAAGTAAAACCTACCCAGTATCTTTGTAATGAATAGTGATTTGTTTAATTGGCCCGTAAGCAATAAATTTTCTTTGAAGCATTTCTTTAGTTGTGTCTTGTTCAATTCTACCAACATATACTATACGACGTTCTTCAACTGCTGCAGTGAGAATGGGGTTTCTTTAATGTAAAAAATGTATGTATATTATGTTAAAACTTACCAGGGGCCGATATGTTTCTTTCAACAGGTCTGCTTGCATCACGTCGCTTAGACCTTGATCTCGATGATGATTTCGATCGTGATCTAGAATGTCTGTGGTAAATACGATCAAATGATTTGCTTCTGCTGCGGTGTTCAGTAGATGATATACTACACCCACGCGAATGACTCGAAGAACCACTGTATCGGTGGTGTCTCTTAGAATAATCTTCAGACTCTGAATAAGAGGAACTTATCGAACTTCTATAGCGACGAGTTTGCTTTGACATCGATCTGCTGCTTGTAGAATTTCTTTGAGATCGATTGTAACAAGCTTCCTCTTCGGATGAATATGATTTCTCACGAGCTCTGTATTTTCGGCGTACTTTTGTTCTTCTGCTTTCAAACGAGTTGAGAGGTTGATCAGAAGATTGAACTCTTGGTAAAGGAAGAACCGAAAATTCAGGCAGTAAATCAGTCTGAGTAGACTGTGAGACATTACGTTTTCGAATTCTATCCCTATGTAAATGCATAATGATTTTATCTTCACCATGGTCTGAAGAAGAGGCTTGCTGTTGGGTAGGTTGTAAGAGTTTCGGAGAACCTTTTTTTACCACAATATCCTGTATACTGACAATAAGGGAATTGGTGGATATTTTAACACTTTCATTAGAACGAACCTTTTGAAATGAGTTACTAATATTGGCCAGCAATACATTCGATTTCAATAACGATCTTGATGAATTCGTTGAAGTATCCTGCTGTACACTACTGTATCCATTTGGTGGAATTGTAATATCAGTGTTACATCCCCTGGAAACGATTATAATCTCCTCATATTCCGAATTGTTTATTCCTGAGGTATCTCCATCGCATATTTTGTAAGAACCTTGGACTATGTCTTTTAAAGGAAGAAGTTTGGTTACACGTGCAACTTTAGACGATACAGTAGAGTCGATAATTTTTATTTGTTGGGCTTTTTTTAATTCTTGCAAACGCAGTACTTTGTTCTTCGCCTCTGTAATAGGGTCAGTAAATCGTACAGAAGATTGATTCTCTTTCAAACTTTTGACAATTGAAGTTACACTTTCAGATTGAGGAGGCTTGCTTATCTGAAACTTATTTGGAGGTTTTGTTACAACTGGCATTGCTGTTTGTTTTGAAGCCTCAGTATTTTTTTTTGTATGTTGTATATTAGGCGTTTTACTTAAAGAAGATAGCAATGAAGGGGTTTCTCTACGCTTTTTATACTCTTCAAGGTTAAGTTTACGTTTCTTAGGCAACTTTTCTGTTGTTTGTGAAGTAACAACTAAATCTTTTACACGTTTCTTAAAAGTAACTTCACTATCTTCCCTGGGTTCAAGTTTTATGTTCAAAGGTTCATTTATAAAATTAGTACATTTATTATGATCTAAAATTTTTGTTTCATCAACTAACTCTCCATGATTTGGTTTTTCGATTTTAATTTTTACAGGTTTTAAATCTTGTTTTTTAATTATATTTTCAGCTTTATTTTCCATCGGGACATTCAATTTAGTCTGAAGATTAGAATTCTTTATTTTTTCCTCAACATTATTTGTTTTCGAATTTATATTGGTGCTTTGCTTCGACTTGTTTTTTGCTTCTGATTTTGGCGTTGCTTGTAAAGGATTACGATGCATATTGATGTTTTTACCTCGCCCAATACCAAATTTTCTTTTAAAAAAATTGGATTGACGCTTGCTTGGGACAATTGTAAATTTTTTTTCAAAATTAGGGGCTATTGGTTCCGCCTGAAAATTTAAGAGAAAATTGCGGTGTGTTTATTTTAAAAATTGCCTCTTATTGAATTAAAAGAAGTACATTGTTCTTTTTAATAATTTTAACCTTTAACTAAGTAAAACCTAGCTTACTAAATACTGCTATTGTATTATCACAAAATCATTGTTAACATCGATGAATTAGTTTGCAGTCTGTACTTTGTGGTTTGTCCATGTTCTTTTAACATTTACGCAACGAACAAAAAGACTTACTTACATAGATAAGGTGGCGCTACAGTCCGGTGTGGACCAGGGCCTGAACCAAAAAGCTTAAAAGCACGGTCCTCAGCAAGCTGTTTTCAGATTTGCGAACCAATTTAGTTTAGGTTCTCTTCAATGAGTGTGCCACATGACACACGGTTATCCTCTGCTGCGCCAGCCGCCCCTTGGGAACGACTCAAAGATTTTTGGGCCCAGAGCATTGGTGGCCATCCGCTCTAAATAACACAGCCACATTTAGCTCACTACCACTTTGTTGTACTAAGTCAAGCCATTCTTTATACGATTTAATTCTCTTTTGTGTCGCATATACTGCTGTTTTTTTTTGCACCCCATGGTTAAGCATATTCACAACGTTGATAGTATAATCTATTTTAAGCTTCAACGTTTTGTCAAGAAGGTAAGATAGGTCAGTTTCCAGCATTATCATATAATATTATGAAAGATAAAAAGTCCTCTTTATGTCGAATCTTACCAGCTTCTCCACTATCTTATATTCATTGCCTTCCCAGACTTGTGCTATGTAAAAAAGTATACTGCTTTGGCAACTGCCTCAAATATCCCGTATTTACGGCTGTGAACTACATACTTATTATTTAAGTACTTTGTCCATGCGATGTTGACGGCATTTTAGCTTGCGAAAGCTTTTCCTGAAGATGCTTTTCTATATTTGGGTTTTTGGTGAAATATCTCAAGATATTTATATTCTTTAACTACTTCTTTATTTTTAATTTTCTAATACATACATACATAATATGGGTGATTCTCTGCCAACTGTGATTTAAAAAATTAAAACTCTTTGAAAATTATTTTTTTTAAATTCTGTTTGTCTTTCCATGACATAGTATTAAACCTGTAAGAGCATTTTTCTAAAACTTTTAAGGAACAAACAATATATTGAAAAATACTTAATCTCGAAGAAATGGTACTGACACTGTTATTTTTGTTTTTTAATTTTAATACGATCTCACTCTTTTTGAAAAAAAATTTTGATGAGCTTCTGAATCCCTTCTTATGTTTTAACGTTTTAAACTTTGAAGGACATTTTTTTTCTTCAAAATTGTAGTTTTTCGAGGTTGCGGTTTTTATTTTTATGCTGGATTATTACTCAACATTTATTGTTTTTGTTCGTTTCTGGCCGAAGTATTGATACCGTTTTAAATAGAAAACCTATCAAGATTTTTAAAACCATTACGTGAAATTATTCAATTTAAATCAAAGGGCACGGTAGTGCCCAGCAAAGTTCTGGCAATTTTACAGGAACAAATTCAGGCGATTTTCGACCCCCCTCTAACTTCCGTATCAATAAAGTCAGAAACTTAAAATTTAGAATATTTGCTAAGCTGACAAAGCACAGGCGCCTTACCAAATTTCAACTCTTTAGCTTAAGTGGTTCTTGAGACATAAGACTCCAAAAATCTTTAAAACCGTAACTGACTGACTGACACATAATCAAAATTATGGAGCACTTTCCGACTCCGCAGAACCATGTAATTTCGCACAGCGATAGGTTTCGTGGTGCATACAAAATTTCACGTTTTCTATTCAGGGGACGTGGTATCCGCCTTCTTTCTCAGAATTGCAATCAATTAAATGGAGCACTTTCGATTGCTGTAGAATTATGAAATTTGGTAGAGCGGAGAACCGACACACTTAGACCAATTGTTGGTTGGAAAGCTTTTCCTTACTCAATTAAACCATTTTGAGCTCCTTATGAAGCGTGCAAGATTACTTATACATAGAAGTATTTGCTAGATCACTCGTATCGTTGTAGTAGAAGTCTCCCAGATGGAGTCTACGTCTCTGTGTAAGAGCAGGACAGGTACACAGAAGGTGAGGAATTGTTTCCTCCTTTTCCTCTTCCATGCAGCTTTTGCAGAAAAATCACCCAACAAAGGTGAATTTTGAACTGCTCCACCATCTCAATGAGAGATGATCGACAGTTTTGGGCTGTTATATAATTTGTAGAAACATCTGAGAAAATGCGGATATCAGGAGTTCATATCACTAGCTCCGTCTCGTATCCTGTATATATGTACATGTAAGTTCGCTGAAGTAAGCCTTGAACAAATCTTAAGTGCAATAAAAGAAATTAATCAAAAAACCAACTTTAACTTTATGTAAGCAAAAATGCTTCAGGACTCAATTCAAATAGTAGGACCGGTGCTTTTGCGAATAATAAACGCATCCTTGGCTTCTGGAGTTTTTCCAGCAACATGGAAAGAATCTCTTATTATTCCTACAAAGAAAATACCTGATGCTAAATTGTGCAAAGATTATCGCCCAATAAATATGGTCCCTTTATACGAAAAAGTGTTAGACAAAATTGTCATGATACAGCTTCAAGAGCATCTTTCTAGTGAAAATATTATACATATGCGTAAATCAGTCAGGGTTTTCGAGCTAAACATTCATGTGAAACATGTCTAAATTTTGTTGTAAATAAGTGGAAGTCTGAAATCGATAAAAAAAATATCAACGCATGTAATACTTATGTAAATCGAAATGGCAATTTAGGCCAAATAAACAATTGCAATACAATAAAAAATGATTTGTATAAATTTTTGTAGAATTCTGTAGCTACAGTGTTTATTTCTCTTCGTATCGTTAAAATTTGATTGTTGCAGCTAAAATTAATTTATTTTTTACTTGGTTCCAACATGTTTTTGATAGATGTATTTTTCAAATTAATCAAAAAGGTCAAATTGTTGTTAAACTCTTCAAGGTCGTTTTTGATAAATGATTTGCATTCTTTAGGTAGAAGAGTTTTTCGATTGAGCTAATATTCTCCTTTGTTCTCAGTTTTTCCCTCTGCGTTATCAGGGACTTTGTTGGACTTTTAAGTTTATTAGTTTTCTTATTTTATTATTTATTATTATTATTATTTATTACAATATAAATAGTTTCAAATGTCAGTTCAACAATTTTATCCGGATACAGTTATAGGTGTTTTGTAGGTTCAAGCACGATATATTTTCACAGCAAGTTAAGACTAGGCTATCATTTAATTTCCGCATAAAGTCATTAATACTCATTTCCGATGGAGTGGTATATTTTTACTTTTGGGATGTTTTTCCGTAGGGTGATTGATTTGTATATTTGCTCTTCACAGTCACCGACTATCTCTCGAACAGATAGCATCGTTCTCAAGTTAACTGTGTCATAATCTCTCCGCCAACCGGTTTCTCTCTTTAAATTTAAACCGTACTTTCTCTAGAATATCTTTTCTTGCTAGTACGTGAGTGTTAGTGAGTTATAGTATTTAATAATAAAAATGGCCGACGGGCCAAGTCCTATAGGTGGTCTTTTCGGGATTCTTGACCCAGAACAACCTCTCGATCCTGAACTCCAACCCAGAAAAAAAATTTAACTTTCAACCCTTCAATTATTCCTTCCCACAACTTCCAACACATACCAATCAAAAAATCCACGCTTTATTGTAATCTCCTCAAAATCGAGTGAAAAGCCCATATCAGACCTAAGCCCTTTTCCTCCTTAAAAAAGCGATCGATGCCATTAGTTTTTAAAAATGGCCCACAAATTCTCATTGAATATAAATCGGGTTATTCACGGTCACTCTTAAACTCGAATATTGTCTGTCGCAAACTACTCTATTTACACCTTTACATTTTTTTATACGATTATAAGCTAGTTCGCTTCTATTACTCCGGTAAACAGACCTTTAAAGAATCATATAAGGCGTATTTTTTCTTAAATCTATATAGTCTTAGAAAACAGTTCCATATTACTAAAGACAATATCTGAGTTTGAATATTGCATGAATTTTTTATTGGATTTGAAGAAAAATAAATATTAACGTGCTATGAACTAAACTATACAGTCTATCATTAGTCTGATTTTCTTTCGAGGCTTTTTAAGCTGCATAGTCTTGTTGCTATGATGTTTTTATAATTTAGTTTTTTTTCAAAACTTTATAGATTAGAAATAAAAAATAAGCCTATTATTGTATTTAGGTAAACGAAGTTGGATATTTGTTCTTATTCTACTTACCTCTTTTTTGTCTACTTTTTGTTTGTTAGGACTCCAAGAAGGATCATCTTTTACGTTATCAAATAATTCAATTTCATTCTCTTTTCCTTGATTCCATGATTCAACACCCATTTCTTCATTTTCAATTGTTTCTACATCCACAATAACATCAGAATCTGTATCAGAAGGAATTGTGAGCTTAACAGTTTCTTGCATTGTGTTTCGATGAGCAGCATTCGTTGCCTGTGGTATTGAATGATTATAAAAAACTTGATCATCTTGTGTAATGAATGCTGCCAAATCAAAAGTATTGACGTCTAATTGCATTGCAAAGGGATCTACGTCGTCAATTGATTTTTTAAGATCATTGCCATCAGAGTTAAGGGTACAATTTTCGACTGGTTTTGTACTCAAAATAGGTGACAATCTGCTAGGAACTGTTTCGAGATCCATTTCATCACTATCATCGTCATAGTCACTTGAGTGGCTCTCATAGTCGCCAATTGACGAGCTATCGGTTCTACTTCGAAATGTAGATCTACTATAGCTTCTAACATCATCAAAAGCTAAGGTACCTCGTGTTCTTTCAAATTCTTTGATTTCTTCATCCTCCTCCTCATTGTTATCATCATCTGTAGATTGAAGAAAATCAGAATCATAATCACCATTCGGATCAACCGCCATAATTTCAATTGTTTGTTGCGATGAGACTTGTCTGTTGTTGAGAATTTCAATCGGTGATACATCTTGATAGTTTCCGTACATTTTCTGTAGATAAAAGTCATAAGTGAACCAAATTGAAGTATTTGAAAAGTATTACACAAATGACGTGCTTTGCTTCATCAACAACTTACCGAATTTGTATTTAAACCGTTTTTACTCTCTAATGAGTAATCTCCTTCTTTTAAAATGGAATTGGTAAATAAATTATTTGGTATAACTTCAGTTGGAGCAATTGGCAATATTCCATGCAAAGTTTCTGCTAATTGAAGTCCCAGTGTTCTGCTAATACAAATTATTTCAATCATATATGTATATAAACATAGAAATTATTATAAAGACTCACCCGCTATCGTTTGACCAAAATTGGGCATCAGTATCATACTTAACGTAATTTCCATCAAATTGGTCATCATGAAAAGCATTCAGGAGCCTTGAATCCATTGTTTTAATAAGTTGATTGCTGTAATTAAAAAAAAAAGTGTGAGAAATGAATTCTCTTTTTTAACTGATACGGAAAAAAGAAAGAAACCGAATGTACAACAAACAACTTTTGTGCGGCTATTAAAAATACAGTTGTCAAACAATAAAACCTAAATTAAGATGTAACTGTCGTCACTTCGGTACCGCAATATCGAATCGAAATGTGAATAATTTAGGCCAATGAATATGTTGCCTTAGTGTGACAAAATATTAGAAAAGTTCGTTGCGGAGCAGTTCCAAAATTACCTAGAGAACAATAATTTATTAATTGGGGAAAAGTCTGGGCTTACTAATTCATGCGAAACTGCCATTAGTTGTGTTGTGTGGAAGTCGAAAAAACAAATTGACTGTGGAAATTAGGTGATAGCGGTTTTCTTGGATTTTAAACGTGCTTTTGAGATAATTCATATATGTACATATCTTTTGAAAATGTTATGGTTGTTTGGTGTACGCGATCGTGAATTGGAATGGTTTGAATTTTATTTAGCGAATAGAAGAGTGAAGGAGGAAATGTCTGGTCTGGTGCGATAAATAATGATAAGGGGGTTCTGTGTTGGGGGTTTTCCTACTTCTTTTATACTTAAATAACTAAAATGTTTGAAGCTTTTTGCGGATGATAGTCTGATCGGGCCCTTCTTCTGAGGTTTCTGTCGGTAATAAAATATCTAGCTGCCTTCCAACCACTAGAGGAGTTACTCAAGGTTCAATCTTAGGACCTCTTCTCTTGTTTCTCTCTATATCAATAAGCTTCCCGAAAGATTACTGGATCCTGCATTCAAATGTATGCTGACAATGTCCAATTATATAAAAGTTGTCCCCACGGGCTCATTGAAAATTGCGCATACAAAACAAAAAGGGATCTTGAAAAAAAATTTCTCGGTGGTCAGTGTCCACGGCCTGTTCTTGAATTCCTTTAAAGTCCAAATGCATTGTCATAAGTAGAAAAGCTTTGAACCTTAGTTATTTTATACTTATAACTCACACATTCCTTATGTTTCAACTGCAAGAAATCTTGGTATGTTGTTCAATAACACATTGGGATATGCACATAAACGCACCCGTTGGTAAAGTATACGGTATGGTCCTCGCAGTATTATACCTCTTTAAAAACACGTCTGCTATTGGCTAGTTATAATTACATACGGGTGCGAGATCTATTGTAACTGTGATGCAGTCAGCAGAAGGATTAATGTAGCATTTAATAATATTGCACGTTATATATTCGGTTTGAGTAGATTTTGGTATACCTCGTCTTACCTTATCTGTTGCAAACTATTGTGAGTTGTTTAAATTAATACCCATGACCCGCGGACCGAAAAAAGGGAAATCGATTTTCGCTTCTTGACGAAGATAAACTTCTCAATTTCACAAAACCACCAAAAAAACATTAATTAGGATCCACTTTATTATTCTGGGATGAATATCCTGATCTACGTTCCACCACCAACTTTTAAAACCCAAAGTTTTCTTCGACTAATAAAGATAAACCCATTAAATCGCATTAGATCCAAATATTTCAAAATCCTTTTTTAATTTTTGTCTTGTAATTCTTTTTATTATTTCTAAGTTTGAATTATTTTTTTGTAAAAAAAAATGTCTAATTCTAATATTAAAAAACTCGAACACGTGTCGAAAGTTTGGGATGGTAGTTTACTGCTCCTAGTAAAATCGCAAAAAGTGGCGGGAATGAACAAGCAAGGTCGTCAAGTGCAAAAACAATTTAAATGAAAGAAATTACTTCAACGAAGATTATTGAACAAAAATGATAAGCAGCATTTTTAAGGCAAGAGGAGAACTATTAAAACTAAATTATATACCGCACAGGAACGATTTGGAAGGTATTTGTTATGCGTGCAATGGAGAACATTTACCATGTCATTGCAGTATGTCCAATGCTGATGGAGCTTAAGAGAGTTTACTATGGGAAGAATCTCCTCCAAGAAGAAGACATGAAACTTATTTTAAATGGAGAAGACTGAGTTCGGTTATATCAATTCATCACAGAAGCGATGTCTTACAGAAGTAAAATCATTAGTGAACATTTTTAAACTAAATTAATGTTATATTCATTTTTCAATTAATTTTTAAAAAAGCTTTTTTAATCACAAAAAAAACAATTATTTACTGAAAGTTGCAAAAAGAAAAGAAAAATAATACCTATTCCGTTCTATCTTAACTAAAAGCCTTTATAAAAATCAAATTTCTTTTAACGAAACTAAAAGTTCTATTTAAGTCGTGATTAAAATATCCGGAAAGCATAAAATAGAACCAAAAAATGTTTTTAAAAAGGAAATACATATAAGAGCATACATCTAATCCGATTTTTTAATTAAATGATCATAAACCATCATGAAGCTTTTCGCAATAACAAAATCTACATCATCTGCAAATCTAAGTCATGAAACACAAATATTTTTTGAAAATGCTCCAAGTATATCTCTAATCCATTTCTGCCAATAACAAGGCAAGTCACAAAGCTCTAGTTCTCAACGAGATGACACGCTAGTAATTTATATTTATGTTTTTATTGCTTTTGCCACAAAATTATGAAATTTGAATGTATTGCTCTGGTTTTCAAAATGAAAACACTGCATGTGATACGTGCAAGAGAAGTGGCTTATTGTACGTACCATACAATGTAGCTATGTAATGCTGTTCTGTTAAATAGGGCCGAGAAAGAGAAATATTTTCTAATAAATGAACTCATTAAAAAATCAAAACAAACAAAAACAGAATAATGCGAATGTTTCTTCGTTGTTTTTTGTTCCACGAAGAACGGACAACGAGCAAGATGCACTGACCAAATGAAGGACAATGTAAATCAAAAGTATAAGAGGACAAAGAATAAATTTCAGATATAAATTTATTGAATATTTTTAGTTAAACCAATTACCTAGCCAGTTCAGATTTCTCAGAAATCTGAACGCATTCCCTTTTCCTCACTGAGATTCCTCACTTTCGCTGTCAAAAACGTACCGATATTTTTTGGATTCGGTTGCTCAATTATTTTCTGTCCAAGTTGATCAATTTATAAAAAGATATGGAGTTTTCATGAGTAAAATTCGATTAGTAAAGTTTACAATAAAATTAACTGACAAAGAATATTTATTATGCATTATTGTATTCAGAAAAAATGAAAATTTGCAACATATTCTTAATTCTCGATACTTTGTACACACATGTGGTTTTGCAGAAATCCCTTTAAAAAAGGGATCTTTACTTACCTTGATTGCTAAAGCTGAGTTAGGTTTACCAACTTAATTTCTTTCAATTATCTTTTGCTTATATTCAATTAATGTAAGTAATTAACAAAATTTTGCTTTTAAGAAACTGAAACGTGTTAAAATTTAAATTTTAACCTCACATGTCGAACGTTTTACTGCTTACAATAACGCTAAAATTCATATCACCGTATTAATTAAAAGATATTTTCTTCAAAATTAGAAAATGCTTTAAACAATGCATTCTTCTTAATAAGAACAAAAGTTTGTTTTTCTGTTTATTAATTTTTCAAAAGCAAAAACTGTCGATTTTTTGAAATTCACGTGGACCTCCTTAGCTCTTAATTGACACTTCCATTCCAATAACTTATCAAAAACCAATAGAAAAAAGAGAATATCATATGGGAGGGCGCACATGTTTAAAAAATTTCTATGCGTTGCGTTATATACATCGTATGCAAGCAACATTTCATCAAGCCGAGCCGAGCCACCAATGGATCAGAGATTATTATGAATTATAAAGATTGGAAAGTTCGGCTGTCATTCTGGTTTGCCTACAGCTAAACCCGGTGGTGAGTTCATATTTTTGCACTAGTGTGTGTCCATGCTTCAACGCACACTAGTGCAAAAATATGAATTCACCACCGCATAAATTGTTGTTGCAATTCACAACTATTCATCTACACGAGATAAAACTACAAAAACCAGTAAACAAATGGGTTTTGGAGGTTGGAACGTACGAAAGATTCCTATCTTTATAATTCATCAGAGCGGAGGACGTATTCATCAGAGATTATGAATTATAAAGATAGGAATCTTTCATACGTTCCACCCTCCAAAACCCATTTGTTCAATTGTTGTTTTTGTAATTTCATCTCGTGTCGATAAATAGATGTGAATTGCAACAACAATTCATGCGATAGTGAATTCATATTTATGCACTAGTGTGCGTTAAAACCAGAGATTATGAATTATAAAGATAGGCATCTTTCGTACGTTCCACCCTCCAAATCACATTTGTTTACATTGTTGTTTTTGTAATTTCATGTTGTGTCGATGCAATAGATGTGAATTGCAACAACAATTTATGCGGTGGTGAATTCATATTTTTGCACTTGTATGCATTAAAACATGGACACAAATGCAAAAATATGAACTCACCACCGTCCGCCAGCTTGTAGGCAAACCAGAATCTCAACCGAGCTTTCCAATCTTTATAATTCATAATCTCTGGTTAAAACATGGACACTAGTGCAAAAATATGAACAATGGAAGAACATTAGAGAAAGATTTACGCAAACTGTGCACTAACCCAGTTTTCGAGAAAACAATGGAGAATGTGGACCAACGTAAAGATGTTCAAATTGTGGATTCCATTGAGAGTAATGGAAGACACCGTGGGAGTCGTCCTCTTATTGCTAAACCTAATTTCCATAGCATATCCAGGTATGACGTTGTAAGTCTCCACTTAATATTTAGATGGTTATTTGTAAGATCATAGTTTTAGGCGTTCTGTATAGGCGTTGAATAAGTCGTTAATTTCAAAAGTAGTTACGTAATAATTAAATCGTTACAATACGAAACGTCAAATCGGTGACTGGATGGAAGAGAAAAGTGATACAAGATTTGCTTGGAAATTGTATTGTATTTACAAACAAAAATAAAAAAATATAAAATATGAAATTGTGCACAAAAAGCCAGAGAACGGCGGAGAAGAGCATTTCATAGGTAAGATTTATTAGATTTTTCTCTAAGAAAGTGATGTGAATTGTTCATATTTTAATTAATCAGCAATCAAGTAACATATTTAAATGATTTATACTTTAAAAAAAGCTAAAAAAATTATTAATTAATTAAAAACTTGCACATGGTTTTCCGATTATAATTTCGAAACAAGAAATGTTTTCCAGTTATAATTTCGATACAACAAATGTCAAACTGCGATTCTGTGAAACAAGGACGTAGTCAAGCTATAAGTTCATGCTTTTAATGATAATTAATTTGTCTATTCAGGAAGATGTCCTGTAAATATTTGATTTATTTACTTGAAAATAAAAATCAAATTTCTTTGTATTTTTTTCAAGCTTTAAAACTGCATTTCGTTTTTACGAAAAATATATTCAGAAAATAACAAATGATTGTTATGGCGCCTTAGTAAGTTATCATTAAAAATCACTCCTTCCGTGTTGGAATGCATTAGGGTTTGTGAAAGCAAACACTCCTTGAGTTCGAAGAACTATCAAATAGGCTATCCATCACCTATCCCAAAAATGTTCAGACACGTTGAGTTGTTGTTGCATCAGCTGTTTTGTCACAAGGGATTACAAGAACACAAACCTATCCGGATAGCTTTGGATTGATCCCGAACGCGAGCACTATTATGAAAAATGCCGCAGTTTTTCGCAACATTAGCCCTTCCTTATATTTTTTATTCTAATGGGGTTTTACATTGGTAAATTCAGGTTTCAATGAAAAAATTGATTTTTTTCTTGGCGAATAGAACCCAATTCAATTTGATTTTTTTTGGCACTGTATTTGTGTACTTTCTTGCCTGTGAAACTTGTGCGGCATAGCTGTCAAATTTCCATTCAAATTCAAATTTTATCTTTTGGAAGGTGTATGTTAAATTTATAATAAAAAACAAAAAAGGAAAAAGGAAATACAATAAAGTGACAGGTATTCAAAAATGTATTCATCTATAGTTTAAGAGGATTTTGAAATCGTAAGTGATGATGAAGGATGTGTTTTAATTGAAAATAACATGGTTTTTTAGAGCATCGTTTGAGTGAGTTGAGTGTACGCAATAATAATTCATATAAAACTGCTTCCATTTTTCAATAGGACTGTATTTATTTAACAATTTGAGCAAACTTTTCGAAAAACGTATACATTTCAAATCAGAAACCACATTTGTCAAGCTGACAGCTTAAATTTGTATTGATTTAAAATCAAAAATAAATCAATTTATTTTGCCCCATGGAAGGTAAAAAGAGGGAAATTGTGTTTTTGACAGATCCAAATCAAAAATAAATTGATTTATTTTACCAATGGAAAACCGCATAAGTTTTGCATTGTATTTTGCTCTCCAATTACTGCTATTTATTTTTGTTGCTTGTTTCGCATTGTCACATTGACGTATGGTGGAACTGCGCCTTCTTCCATCAGCGCTGCAATTGGGCTTTTCCAAAAACTATATATCAATAACTATATTATATTTGGCGGTTCTAGTTGGGATAAAACAATGCAATACAAACAAATATACTTACAAATTCAAACACTTTTCCAAAGGTGTGACTAGTGTGCACATTATGATTTATCGTAATATATGTGAGTATATTTGTTTGTGTTGCATTGTTTTCTCCCTAACTAGGGAGAATTGTCACATTGACTTATGGGGGAACTTCCCAATCGTCTTTAGAATGAAGTATCTTTGGCAAAGAAAATTCAGTATATTTGATCTTTGGTAAAAACTTCGCCAACTCGGCCATTTTAATTCAATTTTCACGGTACGGGCACGAAAATTAGGCCGAAGGAATTCGTAAAGAATTAATAATAAAAAATATTGCCATAAATTCAATAAAAGCCAAAGATTTTATTTTAACACAAATTTTTCTTTGGAATCTAAATTAATTTCTAATGGCTCGGTATATGCAGCGCCCGGAAAATGCTCTGAAAAGAGCTAATGGTTAGTATAGCAGCACTGTCTTAAATTTACATGCGGCCAACTCATCGGCCTTTATGGTGGATACGCAAATAATTTATGTATATTTTTTTTATAGAGTTCATCGATGTGGGAAAACCATTGCGTGCATTGGATACACTCCAAGAGGTATTCCGCAATAAGAAATTCACCTATACATGGTCGGAGTCTGTGATTGAACCACTTATGTTCAAATACCTGTATTTGTGCGTGGAACTAAAGAAGTCTCATATCGCGAAGGAGGGGCTCTTTCAATATCGAAACATGATTCAATTGGTGAATGTTAATTCCCTAGAGAATGTTATTCGTGGATATTTGAAAATGGCTGAGGAGCATACCAAAGCAGCGCAACAGCAATCATCTGCTGCAGTTGCTGTTCTTGAAGTCGATGATCTGGACAACATTGCGACACCAGAAAGTATTCTCATGTCTGCAGTTTGCGGAGAAGATGCGCAGGATCGATCAGATCGTACCATTCTTTTACCTTGGGTTAAATTCTTGTGGGAATCGTACTGTCAGTGCTTGGAGCTGCTGCGTTTGAACACGCATTGCGAGATTCTGTATCACGACATTGCTCGCATGGCGTTCCAGTTCTGCTTGAAGTACAACCGCAAGAGTGAGTTCCGACGTTTGTGTGACAAATTGCGGAAGCATTTGGAAGACGTTTGCAAAGGCACTAACCAGGCAAATGGCGTAAGCATAACTAAGTTGGAAACTCAACAACTTTGTCTGGACACAAGACTTCATCAATTGGATAGTGCTATTCAAATGGAACTTTGGTTGGAAGCATACAAGGCAATTGAAGATATTCATGGCTTGATGGCTTTGTCCAAGAAAAGCCCAGCAGCCAAAACAATGGCTAACTACTACCAGAAGCTAGCAATGGTCTTCTCGAAGGCTGGGAATCAGTTATTCCATGCTGCAGCCTTACTTAAGCTCTTCCAGCTGACTCGGGAACTTAAAAAGAATACAACAGAAGAAGAGATGCAGCGGATGGCTTCACATGTTCTGATTGCAACATTGTCTATTCCACTTCCTTCAGCTCATCCCGAATTCGATAGGTTCATTGAGACTGACAAGAGTCCATTGGAGAAGGCTCAGCGCTTGGCCGTGCTACTTGGTTTAACTCAGCCACCAACGAGAGTGTCGCTGTTGAAGGAAGTAGTAAGTTTTCTTTATTAACTTAAATATTCCTACAGGGCTATTCTGGTGTTGTGAGGGCTCACAAGTGATATTCTCTTGTAAGGTTGATTTCTTGTGAGGTTGTTGAGATTTGATAACATTTTCGTTACTCTCGGACAATCCTCGCAAAAGACTCGCCACACCAGTGTAAATTTTTTATTTGATTGTAAAGTTCTGAATTTCTGTTGAACGTGACCCATTGAATAATTTTTTTTTTTTTCGTGATTATGAAATTTCAAACTTGTGAGCTTCTTCTCACTTAGGAGAAGAAATAGTGTGTTGCGTTCTTTTTCTGTAAAATGTTAAAAACAACAATTTGTGTCAAAAAAAGATGTCAAAATGCCATTAGGTCTGTTTAGTATCTTTTTAAGAAAAATATGTAAAACTTGTCACAAATTTGAAAGTTTTGTCCTTCTTTCAAAGTCTGGCAACTTACTCTAAAGAGAGGGAAAACTTTGCAAAAAGTTAACAAACGGACTGAACTCACTGATCTCTATATATAGTGGATATCCTATTGGAGTTTCCAAAAAACTATATCAGCCCAATTCTAAATATTCCCGGTAAAAAAACTCCCCAGGAAATCCAATCTCCCGGGAGTAAAATTCCCCTATTACGAATTCCCCGGGAAGTCAATTTTCCCTTCGAAATGGGGAATGAGAAATTTGAATCTTCGAATCAGCTGTTTCGTAGTATTTGACAGGTTTTTACCTGAATTGAATTTAAGTTAAAAAGATTTCGGTAACAAGAAATGTTTCAATTGCGGCAAGAATTTTACGTGAAGATCAAAATGACTCTTTCATACCAAAAAATCATAAACCGCAAGATCATAAGGAGAAAATTTTTGCTCATTGTTTGGACCACCGCCAATTCCGTTTCTGGCTTTAAGGTTATTAGCAGCCTTAGCTCTAACATATTTTTTTTTTATCGTTCCACACCTTAAAGAAGATATAAAACAATAAAACTAATTAATTAAAGTTCGTTTTTGTTTTTTTTTTTAAACTACTTTTTTCCATTCGGGTATCTTTTTGATCGGTGGCCCAGACAAATTCAGTTCCCTTTCTGCTTTTTGCCAGAATAAAATCAGTTCTTCCTTGGCTCCTTTGTGGAATCCACAAGCGATGTCTCGATGAGATTCCATCAACTTTAAAAGAATTTGGAGTTGATCTTTATTTGTTGTTTTTGACTTAAAAAATATGGAAGTTTTTATATTTCTTATTTATTAAAAGATAAAAGAAAATCTTACATTTTTGTGTGAACTCTTTAGCAACTTTATGGGGAAAAAAATCGCGCCAAATGAATTTGACATTTCCCTTTTTTTAACGTTTAGAATAGGTACTTTTTTCTGGGAGATTTTTTTCCCATATTAGAAGTTTATTTAGAATAAGGGAAAGGGAATAAAATGCCCGAGAATTCTTCTTTTAGAATAAGAGAGAAGGGAAAAAGGAAATTTTTCCCCGGCAATTTACATTTAGAATTGGGCTGATTATATTTGGCGGTTTTAGTTGGGTAGAAAACAATGCAATACAAACAAATATACTTACATATACAAACACTTTTCCAAAGGCGCGACTAGTGTGCACATAGTGATTTATCGTTATATATGTATCGCTTTGTTTTCTCCCCGACTAGGGCTAAATGAACGTTTTATGTCTGCATAACTTCAATAAAGTTTCTTAAATTAGGATACAAATCCGAATTACAAAACGGTATAGTTATTTCGGTTATATCCATCCACGTTTATTTCCATATCTAAATTTTGAAATATTGCTACATACACCAGACAGTTTCATTTCTTATTAAGATTAGTACTCAGTTTACCAGTATGAAAATCACAACATGGGAGGGCCTCGAGCCAATTATAAAGATTGGAAAGCTCGGCTGTCATTCTGGTTTGCCTACAAGGGCTACAAGCTAAACAAAATACCGGACGGTGGTAAGTTCATATTTTTGCGCTAGTGTCCATGTTTTAACGCAAACTAGTGCAAGAATATGAATTCACCACCCAATAAATTTTTGTTGCAATTCACATCTATTCGTCGACACGAGGTGCAATTACAAAAACAGCAATGTAAACAAATGGGTTTTGGAAGGTGGAACGTACGAAAGATTCCTACCCTTATAAACATGAAGAAGATGGTAACCAAATCACAATCGAAAATTTGCATTTGAGATACTTGAACAAATATTTTATATTTTTATAAACAAAAAGGTCATGTAAATAGGAATAATATTTTTTTTGTTTTTGTATAGGTTCGCCTTAACGTTCACCTTTACGCTTCTGAAGAATTTAAAAACCTCTACTATTGGTTGGAAATCGACTTCAATCCATTAAGTCTGTGCCAGCGTGTACAAACTGTTATAGAAATTATAGAGAAGGAGGAGAACAATATGCTCAACCAGTACATTCAATCTTTGAAGGACGTAACTATTATGCGTTTAATTAGGCAAATATCGCAAGTCTACCAAAGTATTGAGTTCACTCGTTTAATTGAGTTGGCAACTTTCTCTAACATTTTTTATTTGGAAAAAATTCTTGTCAATTGTGTGCGTCACAATGATATGCAGATACGTATTGATCATCAGAAACGTAGCATTTACTTCGGAACGGATCTGACCGAAAGTCAACGCGAAGATCATACTGACGGCCCGTCTTTGCAGTCAATGCCCTCTGAACAAATTCGTTCACAATTGGTTAACATGTCTAATGTTCTACACCGAGCCGTAGCTATAGTTAATCCAAACCTTAAAAAAGAAGAACGTCAAAAGATGCGTGCACAAATGGTTTGGCATTACCATGAAATTAAGGAAAAGGAACACCAACGTATACTTCAGCGACAAAAGATAATTGAAGATCGCAAAGAATACATTGAAAAGCAAAATAATGCAAGGGAAGAAGAAGAACAACGACGCATAGAAGAAGCATCTCGACAAATGAAGATGGCAGAAGAAAAGCGTTTGCAACAAGAAAATGAGGAGCGTGAAAAAAAACGCGCCTTGAATGAAATCGCAGCCATAAAAGAGAAGAGCTTGAAAGAGAAAATGCAGCAAATTTCTCAGACGGCTCATGGCAAAAAAATGCTTTCAAAGTTGGATGAAGAAGGCATTAAAAAATTGGATGCTGAGCAAATTGCTGCACGAGAGACTGAAGAATTAAACCGCGAACGTAAGGAACTCCAGACAAAGCTTAAATCTTTGGAGAAAAAGGTTGATTACTTTGAACGTGCTAAGCGGATCGAGGAAATTCCTCTGTTTGAAAAATACCTTGCCGAAAAACAGGTTAAGGATAAAGAGTTTTGGGAACTACAAGAACAGCAGCGTATTGAAAATGCCATTGCAGAGCGGAAGATTGCAGTTGAACAACAAGGTCGCTTGAAACGTATGTATCCAGATCGTGATGCTTTCTTGGAGAACTTAAAGAAAGAGCGTGCTTCATTGTTTGTAGAGAAATTGAAGAATTTCAACATAGCTCTCGAAGAAGAGCGTAAAAAACGTCTCGCACAAAGAATTATACAGCGCCGCGAACAGCGTCGTCAGAATTGGCTGCAAGAGAAAGAAGATGAGCGTTTGCGACAGGA
Organism: Epistrophe eligans; assembly: GCA_951394125.1. Taxonomy (NCBI): domain Eukaryota; kingdom Metazoa; phylum Arthropoda; class Insecta; order Diptera; family Syrphidae; genus Epistrophe; species Epistrophe eligans. The sequence continues at coordinate 59,997,222 of OX596028.1, forward strand.
AGAAATTATTCGTCGCGCAAAAGAGGAGGAAGAACGGATCGAAATGGAGCGTCGTCGTAAGGAGCGCGAAGCCGAAGAAGAAAAAAGAAGAATTCAATACGAAAAGCAACGCCAGAAGGAAGAAGAAGTTGAAAAAAAAATTCAGGAAGAACGCGAACGTTCAGCGCGTGAAGTTGCTAAAGATTCTGATAAGGAACGTGAAGTTTGGCGTCCTCGAGGATTTGACCGCGGTGAACGAAGCGATCGTTTGGAACGAGGTGACAGAATTGAACGCAGCGAACGTGGTGAAAATAAAGAATGGCGTAGAGGAGGTGGTAGCGCTGCTACTGCTGTTGTATCCACAGAAACACCCACACAAGTGGGAGGCTCCGACTGGCGCAGAGGACGTGATGCCGACGCTAATGGCAGACCATCAACAACGGCAACTACAGGTGATAAATGGCGTCGTACCGGTGGTGTTGGTGAAGATCGTCGTGGTGGAGATGATCGTCGTGGTGGAGATGATCGTCGTGCTGGAGATGATCGTCGTGGTGGAGATGATCGTCGTGGTGGAGATGATCGTCGTGCGGGTGAAGATCGTCGGGACGATCGGTTTACTTCACGTCGTCGTGAAGGACCACGTGATCAGGATAATCGTGAAACAGGCTCAAACTGGCGTACTAATCCTCGTTCAAATGATGACCGTCGTGATGATGCTCGTAGGCCCATGGGAGATCGTTCTGAAAGAGGTGGCGAACGCACAACTGACCGAGGAGATCGCCCAGTACGCCCAACTCAAAATAAAGACTCGTCCTCGAGCTGGAGGCGACCAGGTGATGATGAACGTAAGGAACGCCATCCGCAACGTCGAGAAGAAAAAGGTAAGTGAGAAATTGACTATGCTTTGTTCAACTGTACATTTTTAGTACTTTCAGAAAATCGCGAAGAGGGCGAATGGACCAGTGTAAAGCGTCGTTAATCAATAAATCGAACCAATGTAGGAAAGCAATTGATAAGCATATTAGGGATGAAACTCAACTGACAACACGTAAAATACATTTCTACTGCGAGAAAATGAATTTTTTAACTTAATAGAAACCCGGAATCCTCAATATGATTTTGTTTGGTTGGCTATGCAATCGTAAAGACAACATAATTAAAGTTGAATTTTCCTATGCAAAACTGAATTTAATTGAGTAATCAAAATCTTAATAGGCACATAACTTTCTTTTTAATCAAATTTAAGAAAAAAACATTAATATGTTCATAGCCGTGGAAATATTCCGTTTTCATTCTTAATGGGAGATGTATTTTTTCAATAAAATTTATAATGTTCCATTCTACATATTGTATCCCCGTCTAAAAAATAAAAATATATAATCCCTAATTAATTCTATAATGAATTTGTATGTTTTTGTTATTTACGAATGTTCTTTTAAAAAAAAATAAAAACTGGCTCCTTTTGATTTTTTGGGTACAACAATTCAAATTCAACTATCAAGGTGGAAAATTATAAGCGAGTGTTTTCCTAGATGGAGCCAGAGATTATGAATTATCTGTATAATTCATAATCTCTGGATGCAGCGCTGCCTTCATTGTGCATTTGCAACCATTCCTTAATGCAAACCTTAGGCAGCGTTACATTACGTCACGTTCCGAAATGCATTGTGAACAGATCTTAATGCGCATATAAAAGCAAACTGACTGCTTTTAAACGCTGCAATTACCCCCTGCAATTTTTAAGCACGTTGGCGAGGGACGTATGCGGTGGCCGGGGTAAACAAAGTTGCAGAAGTTGAAATAATTACTCCGCCTTAGACTGCTTTTAAACGCTGCAAATATGCTGCAATTATCCTTGCAATTTTTAAGCATGTAGGTGGGGGACGTATGCGGTGTCCGGGGTAGACAAAGTTGCAGAGGTTGAAATAATTGCAGAGTTATCGCTATTTCTTCTTTGTGCTTTTTCTTATTGTTTGAGACATAAGCGGAGTAAAGAGTGACGAGATATTATTTCCTTCTCATTTAACAAAAATTGCAGGTATTAAAATTTGCAGCGTTTAAATGGATGCTGCAATCGGAAAGAAACTCAAAAGAGAATTGCGGATAGAAGGCGTGTTTTTTTGCAAGCCCGGTGGGAATTGCAGGAAAAAAACGACCACAGGGATTAGTGACAGCAACACAGAAACAAAATGGAGTTTTCATACAAACTATCGATAACAAGTATATAATTTATGCCGGTAACACAGTTTTTCTGTGTGCTTAAGTTGAGCCCGGAGAATTATATGGGTTTAGCTTAGCCCGTAGGGGATTAGTTGTTGTTGTATTTAACATAGTGATTGTTTAGCACCGACGTTGTTTTTTTCGACCAATTCCCTCTGGGCTTACAAAAAAACACGCCTAGAAATTGCAGTCGTCTAAAAGCAGTCTTAGTGTCAAACAATAGGAAAAAGGACAAAGAAGAAAGAGCGATAACTCTGCAATTATTTCAACCTCTGCAACTTTGTTGCAACTCAATAATGAGTCGGTGGGGTAGTTCCAGAAGTTAGGGTGCTGTCTTCACTAACGATCAGGTTAGTAATAAGCAGAGTGCAAATATAATAAGGGAAAAGTAATAGGGTGAGGCACGAAGAGTGTAATTTTTGGCCGCATAAAAGCAATAAGGACACAGATAGGAAGGCAAACAAAAGTTAAAGAGATATTAAAATGTTTAAGTTAAGAACAATATATACGACAAAAAAAAATCTCTACCATACCATAATCCGTATCTTCGAAGCGGAAAAAGATCGTAAAAGGGCGATTTATATAGGTGGTTGGCGAAATAAACGGTTTTTGGCGGTGAACGGGTCGTGACCGCCGATAATTTTGCTGTTTTCCTGCGCCGTTGTCAGCATCAGAAGAAGAGGACAAATCACAGCCGACAGAAAAATTTTTTTGGCGTGATATATAAATTTCTTAAATATAATTTTTTTGTAAAAATCTAGACAGTTAAGCAAAAAAACAAAACAAAATAGTATCTATATTAGAGGGAGAAAAGGAAGAGAGGGTGATTAAAATATCCGCTCGCGTTCGCTTTGGCCAAGTTAGGCTTTTGGGTTCGGCGGGCGTAAATCTGTAGAGAGCTCTGTAAAGTTAGGGTCTCCGAATCGCGCGTGAAGACATTAGTTAAAGATCGCCTCAAAGATAAGGAAGAGTGCCGTCAAGGTCTGCGGCCAGAGGAAGGTCGGTGCGAATTTTCGGACTTATTTCTCACCTTCCATCCCGATACATTTTTTTTGTGGTATGTTTTTTATTCCTTTCCTTTTAAAACTAAATGAACAAAAAAAAATATATTAAACAATAAAACAAAAGCACATAAAAAAAAAATTTTAAAACAATATCATTTTAGGATTTGTAGATTCAATTATTTATTAGTAGGCTTATTTCCAATTCAGTTTATTCATTTATAAATTCTAGTCTTTATAGTTTAAATTTATGTCACGTTCAACATTCGCCCCTTGATTTTTTGAGTGATATTTTGACAGCTCATAAATTTATTTTTCCGATATCCTCCGACACAAATAGTTCGCGGAACTTTTTAAAGATTCGTGTAAAGTTTTGAAAAATGTAAGAAATTAGAAAAAAAACATGTTAATAAAGTAATTTTGGAACTATTGCTTGAATTTTATTATATTTTAGGCGCCGGGAGCAAAAGAAAATACAACAACCAGGCAAATCGAGCTTCTGGTTAATTTAATGCAAGAGAAACCCAACGCGTCGTCGCATTGTTTAGTATTCTTTTCCTATGAAGGATACCTCGAATGTAATTTGAACCTCCGACAGAGTGTGCGTTGGAAAAAAATTTTCCGCTCCGAAGGATCCCTCGCTAGGGCAGATTATTAATAATATCGTGTCAAATTGTTATTTTTTTTTAACAATGTTTGAATTTTATCTTTGCAAAATAAATAACTGATGTTTGTTAGTCACGCTACCTCAAGAGTCTTTTTACTAAGCCGCGTCAGCAGCTTAATGGCTTGCTAAGAAGTATTTTCAGGGGGTGAAAGAGAAGGTTAGAATCATTTGTGACGAGATGGACTGAAGGCAGCGATGATCAACTCAGTGGAGTCCGAAAATTTCCGCCACGGACTCCAGGTCGGCAGGGCGGCTCGCGGGTACAACGCCAGCCCCAGTTTTAGGTAAGCTCGAACATAGCAAGTAGTTTGGTAAGCTCTTTCTGTCGTCTTGAATTTTGTTTATATGTTTGGCACGATTTATGTTTTTGTTGACTGTGTCGTTAAAAATCGGAACCTCCCCTTATCCGGCGAGCTAAGCCGTGCCAGCGAGCGTGCCAAGTTCCCCGTTCAGATTTCCCTTCCTATTTTTTTTTTTTTTTCAATTTATCCTATTCCCATTATTCGCCCAGTCATCATTATTTGACACAGTTTGACAGTCGACTTCCACTTCTCTGAAATATCTATTTTTCCCTTCTATACCGCTAAAATTAAATCTTTTTCCACCAATACTTTATTACTTACCTCTTACTTTTCCCTACCTCGCTTCTAATTCCCGTTTCCTCATCCTCTTTCTGAACGTTCCCGCTTACCTGACCCATCCAAATTTCCATCATCTTTCCTTTCCTACTCTCCAAAATTCCTTACTCACCCATCTCATCCAATTTAAATTACCAGCAACAAACTCTTAAAGCAAGAAGTTAGAAAGCATCCATGGTATTCATAAAGAATACATGGTGGTAGCTTTGTACAGGGTGGACCAAAAGTTCGTTTACATTTCAAATACTGATTTAAAAGAAACTTGTTATATGAGATAAACTGTTTATTTGTATTTGTATTTTGACACTGCTGCAACCTGAAGCGGAAAATTTCAATAACCGCCTCACAAGTATGTCGTGAAATTTTTTGCATTTCCTCTCGAATATTATCCTTTAATTCCTCTAGGGACACTGGGTTGCTGTTGAAAACTTTACTTTAAAGAAAGAAGTCCATTGGAGATAAGTACGGGCTACGAGGTGGCCAGGTAATGTTGGCAAAGCTGGTGAACCTCTCTAACATTTCGTTTGCAAATTGGAGTCTGTGCACACTCACAGACTCCAATTTGCAATCTAGAGGCTTTAATTCCTGTGCCATTTGGATTTTGTACGGATGTAAATGTAAATCCTTGTGAAGAATACGAATCAAAGATGTTCTGGGCACACCTAAGGCGTTAGTTCGCTTCCGAGTAGAGAGTCCAGGATTTTCACGACGTTCGACGTTTTCGGGATCTCTTGAAGTTCTAGGTCAGCCGGATCGTGGTTGAATCATTTTGTTGAACCTGTCTCCTCGAACTTCTGTACCCATTTTCTAATCAATTGAATCGATGGAGCTTTATTTTTAGGCCGTATGTTGTAATAAGCGAAAAATTTTCATTGCACTAGAGTAAAAGAATCGTTGTTGCGGTATTAGTCGCGTACACAGAACGCACGTTGTTTATCGCTGAATGACGCCATGGTACTGAAAACTGAATTACCAATGGCCGCTCTTGTGCTTCGTAACCCCTCCACCCACCCCGCCGTCGCTGCTCATAGCAGCTCCCGATTCAAATTTAAATGGACTTTTGGTCCACCCTGGGAAGTTTATTTTTATCTTGAGATAAAAGTTTCTCTGTTTCTCTTGCATTAAATTAACCAGAAGCTCGATTTGCCTAGTTGTTGTTTTTTCGTTTGCTCCTCGGAGTCTAAAAAATAAAAAAATTCAAGCAATAGTTCCAAAATTACTTTATTGACATGTTTTTTTTTAATTTCTTACATTTTTCAACACTTTACACAAATCTTAAAAAAGTTCCGCGAACTATTTGTGGCGGAGGATATCGGAAAAATAAATGTATGAGCTGTCAAAATATCACTCACAAAAAGCAATTGATCGCACTGTAACGCATAACGCCGGTGTGCGTTGCATAATGTCGGAAAAATGTTCCGCACAGCTGTCCGAAAGTATACCTCGAAGCAAATATCCTCCGATTCTTATAAAATCAGAGAATTTTCCACTCCGACGGATACCTCGCTAGGGCCGAATATTAAAATTTTAAGAAACTAATATTGAAGGATTTAAGTGCTATTTTGGTGCTCCTGATTTGGTGGAAATTTAAAATATATAGTCCACGCTTTGACCTTGAAACTTGGGACCAAAGTTAAAAAATCGTGTAGACATTCTATACTCGACAACTACAAAAAAAAAATAAAAAAAATTGTTTAGACGTATAATGACCTAATTAAAAAAAAAAACAAGTTTCACCCTTCTACTCCCACTGTGGTGCACCCAGCATGAACATTACACTTCCAAACACGAAATTTTAAAAAACTGCTGTTGAAGGATTGAAGTGCTATTTTAGTGCTTCTGATCTGGCGGAATTCCAAACTAAATAGTCCATGATTCCAAAATACAAAATTGTGGAGACTTTCTATTACAGATTAGGAGTAGAATTCGGTAATTTGAAGCAAAAAAAAAAAACTTGTCTTTCTTAAAAAGTGATATGCATAAATATGTAAAAAAATAATAGGTTTTACTACAAGCTGTAGGTATTTCAATATTACCCACCCACCCCTTCAAATTCTTCACCAAAATAAATTTTTTGGAGATCTCATATGCATGAATTGAGTTTGTCAGGTTTATATAGGCAACGGTGCTCTTATTCTTCTACAAAATAATTTATAAACCAATCAAGTGATAAGTTTTTCAAAAAACATATAGAGGCCGCTGTCTCCTATGAAAATTGAACTAACACAATCAAATAACAGATCACATATATATTTTTAATGAGCAATAGAATTTAAGTATTAAAACTAAGCACCGCCTACTTCACCATTTTAAGGAATCAGTGCAGTTGCTATTAGTTTAGTAGGTTATTAGGTCAGTGGGTTTAAGATGATAAGTTGTATTTGTACATCTTTCTTTATTGCTCTGCATTAACAAAATGATTATGTTTTAGGCGGGAGAGAAATGATAACTTTATTTGAAAATATAATAGTACCTATGTACATACATTTGGCTTTCAAAACTGGTACCTATAACAACTACTTTCTTCTAGGTGAAGCTTGACGTCAAGCTAGGAATACCGCAGATAAGGGGGTTAGTGTAGCATTTAAAACCAAACGAGTGAGAGTAGAAAGGCGAAACTGTTTATTTTTTCTAATTAACTCATTCTTCATTTCTTCATTTAATTTGTATTTTTTGAATTTTTTTAATGATTTAGTGTAGAAAGTCTCCATGTCTTTTCATTTTGGGTACTAAATTTCAAGGTCAAATCGTTGAATATATAATTTGGATTTTCACGAAATTACGAGCACCAAAATAGCACTTAATTCCCCCATCATTAGTTTTTTTTAAAGTATTGCGGTTGGTGGTGTGGTGTTCCTAGCTTGACGTCAAGCTGGGAACACCAAAAGTTTGAATGGTAAGACAAGGAGTATTTAATTTAGAGTTCCGCCAGATAAAATAACACCTAAATCCCACATCATTAGGTTTTTGAAATTTCGTTTTTGGAGATGTAGTGTTCCTAGCTTGACGTCAAGCTGGAAACACCACAGGTTTGAGGGGTAAGGGATTTTAGTTCCAAGGTAGGATTGCGGTACTAAATTAGCACTTAATTCCTGCATCATTAGAATTTTGAAATTCAGTTGTGGTGTTTCCAGGATTGACGGACCTCCAAAAATCAGCAGTGGAGACTTTAAAATAAGGTAGGGAGAAGAATTAAGTACAAGTAGTAAGACAGAGAGAAATGTATTATTTTAATTTGGTTGTAAATAAAGGGAGTAAGAGAGATAACTGAATCAGCTGTTTGTGTCATGGCAACGGCGAAAATAAGGAGGAGAATTTTTTACGTAGAAACTCGCGATATCTGTTTTTAAAAATTCAAAAAGTCGCATTTACCAAAAAACACCAGAAATTTTTAAATTTCATGCATAGAAATGTGCGACATCTATGGCATATTGCCTCTTATATTTTGTTCAGTGTTTATTCAGGGACAGTGATGCCAGGCGAGATTTTTAAAATCCCATCTGAATCGCAAAAAAAATCCCACCATTTTTGTATTGCATTTGTATTTTTTCCTGCAATACAAAAATGGTGGGATTTTTTTTCGATTCAGGTTGGATTTTAAAAATCTCGCCTGGTATCACTGTCATGGAATTAACACTGAAAAAAATATAAGAGGCAACGATATCATAGATGTCGCACATTTCTATTCATGAAATTTAAAAATTAGTTTGGTTTTTTGGTAAATGCGAATTTTTGAATTTTAAAATACAGATGTCACGAGCTTCTATGTAAAAAATTGTTGTTTGCCATAAAATCACTCCCATAAGAAGTACATGTATTTTTTGAGGAGGAACTGTATATTAGGCTTAAAGCTAGGATGACTCCAAAAGTCATCTAACTTTTTATGACAGCTGCCCAATCAAAATTCAGAAATCTGAATTTTCAGATGTAAATTGTCATGTATTCAACGCGCGGATTTTCATTTGTTTTGATTAAAAAATCGCGATCACTTTTTTCCTATGAATGTAATTGTGGTTTTCAGTCATGCGACTTTAAAAATATAAAATATAACGCACTTATCATTTAAATCTCGCGAATATTTAGTTGCAAAAATGTATTTGATCTATTTAATTTTGTAACCAAACGTTAAAAAATCGTTGTAAATATATTTTAATTTCTTGTTGCAACCATAGAATACCTATATTATCTAGAGAACCGACCGGTACCCCTCTTGCCAGAAACACCCGCAAATTTTTTTGAGGTGAGTAAGCGAAATCTGTCTTATTTCCCTCTTTTTTTCCTATCCGTGAATCCGTGTGAATGGTGGATTTAAAAAAACAAAATGGCGGCGTTTGCTTAAAGAAGGTGAATTTTTTTTTTTATTTGTCAAAAGTGACAGTTCTCGAATTTTATTTTTTTATAAATTGAAAGTTTTTGATTTCTCGGATTTATGTTCTTTTTTATTACTTTAACATGAAGTTGGTTCCTAGAAACATTGTTTTCTACGTCATTCATTTCGCACGTTATGAAGAATTAATTGGAAAAAATCTGAAATCTTTATTTTGCAATCGGAAACTTAAATATCTCGACTTTCCGATGAACGATTTTGAAAATATTTCACTCGAATAACAAACTCAACGTTACCTTTCATTTGGTATCAAATTCGTTTGTATACACTCTGGGCCAGAAATTCTCTTTCGATGGGGAGTCTTACAGGCCATTTTCTCCAGTTCGGACCACAAACTGTTATCTAGTGGATTCAAATCTAGACTTCCCGAAGGCCATTCTGCAACTGCAAAAAAACGGAATATTTGTCCTAAGCCACTCTTGTGTGGTTTTGCATTTGTGTGCCGGAGCAGAGTCTTGTTTGAAGACCCATCTTTCCCCGTTGAATAGAGTATTTGTTAATCTGTTAACAACAACTTTCGAGAACATTCTCCTGATACACTTTTGCACCTGTTTTCCCAACTTTTTCAAAAAAAATGCAGTGATGTGACACCTTGATGGGAGACCCTCCACCAAACCGTTACAGAAGCGGGGTGGTGTTCACGCTGAACCCTTGTTTATTTTGCTTATTTTTTGTCCATTCACCGCGTGCTAGGTCGAATGCTTTTTTCTTCTTTCAAGCCTAATTTTTTTAAAGACTGAGTTAGAACATGTCCTGTTGATTGACGATAGGCTTTCATATGCGGATTTATCTTGAATAAGCTTTGACATGGATCTGGCGAATATATCCGATTCTCTGGACATGATCTTATGCTTCCGGAAAGGATTTCTACAAATTCGTTCACGCACAGCTTTTGCGGTCGTTCGAGTGACGCGTGGTAGACCACTTCTTGGTCTGTCCTCTATTTTTGAAAGTTCTTTAAAACGACTTATGGCTCGATAGACAAACATTCGCGATATACCGAACGGTTTTAAAATTTTAAAAAACTGGTTTGAATTTTTTCCACACTTATGCAAAGCGGTTGTCGCGAATCCATTTTCTTTGACGCCCCACTCCATGTTTATTGATCAAAAGCTGAAACCAAACTTCTATTCTTTACTAATAAGAGCACGTGTTTCGAAAAAATAGTAAACGGTATTATTCCTAGTGGAAGTTATGAGCAATGACATCTTGAAATCGTGCAACAAAACTTATTGCTAGACTAGGTTTAATAATATTTTTTGTGTATCTATTTATTAAAGAGAACATGAACAAAAAAAAGATAAAAAACACAAAAAGTGAATTTACAGACAAACTCTTTGAGTATTCGCTTTTATTTAAATCTAATAAAATTTAGTAATGAGAATCTATAAACTATTCTTTTTAACATTAAAAAAAAAGTTAAATAATATGAAATATTAATTTATCTGGGCAAGACCTACAAACGGAAAACATATTTATGTTTACATCATGATCTCTGGTATTTGGGATTTAAATAAATGATGGGATGGAACCGAATCAAAATAACCTTAGTTGTACTTAGTTTCGCCTGGGCCGTCTTCGAGTTCCGTTCTGCGATTGGCCATGTGGATTTTGACCGCTATACAAATTATCCAAAAATTCGTCAAGAGTTGCTCTACTATGTGCAACAAATAAAAGTATAAAAAGTTATAATGTTAAATTCTGATATACCTTGCTGGCTGAGAACTTTGATGTTTTTTTTGTTGTTGCTGCTGTTGTTGCCCACCACGGACAATACGATATTGTACAATATGAGAATTCGGCTGCAAATGTGATAATGCTCCTTTCTGACAATTAGCCCATTCTGTTATATCATATACTTTTCCTTCCATTAAAGCCAAATATTTCCAGCGCAATCGAAGCCAATTCGTTTCCGCCCAAATATCACCCTTTAATAGTTAATAAGAGATTCGAAAGTTTATTTAAAAAAAGCATACATACAAATAAACGTTATTATATTAAATAAGAGAAGTCGACTTCAAGGGGCAAACCCAAAATCTGATATGTCAGCTCGGGTGCCCACAATACAGATAGTATGTCAACATGAATGGAATTTGAATTCCGTTCCCAAGTTCGTAATAAAACTTATTTCTTTCGCTTATATCTTTCACGAATAAAACATACTTTATTTCACTTATAATAGTTTTTATTAACCATCAATCTTAAAAACTACCTTTATTAAAAATTAAATTGGTTAGTGGTTATATTCGCTGGCAAACATGCCTTTTTATACCCAATTGAGAGGTTCTTGACTTCTATTGAATCTATATCTATCTTCTATTGATTTTGGGATCGGTATTGAATAAATACAAATAGAAAATGCGACTCAGCAGTTTGACTTCGGGGTAACGTAATAGATCAATTTTCAATACTTACTATTGATCTTTTTGTTCTGAATTGATTTTTTCTTAAATGATGGTAAAAGCCGTTCTTAAAAGATTCTTAAAAAAAATGGTGTGAAAATGGGGCAAGTTAATTAAAAAATTTCTTAAATTAAACATTTAAAAAATACTTTTAATTTAGTCTTCAAAAGATTTAGGTTTTAACTGTTTATATTTATTTTTCATAAAAACTATATAAAGAACAAAAACCAGAATTTCAATTGTTTTTTCTTATTTTATAAAAATTACAATTTTTTAATCTTATTTTAAAGTATATTCTTATGAAAATTATGAGGGACATTGATATACCTTGCTTTAGTTTAAACTAAAATTTGATTTATAAAAAGAAACTAAAAGGTTGTTAAAACTAAACTCATTTTACTTACCTATTAAACCAACGCAGCTGTAATTTACTCTTAAATATCGAAAATATCTTACAGATATTTGAAACTTATAGTGGGCTATACCTATAGGTCAATTAAAAGAGGATGTTATTTATTGCGAAGTTTCGAGCATGTTTATGGCCTTCATCAGGCCTTTATTTACAAGAAAAACACAAACCAGACTTGGAAAATGTAGAGATTCTGCAAACGGAGCAACATTATTCAAAGAGAATGTTGCTGCAGATGCTAAACATTATCAACAACAACGACGCTGTCAACCGAAGATCCGATTGTGATAAGCTTAGCAGTGCCTATAGCCAACTGAGTGTCATATTTAGAACAGCTGGTTATTAAAAACAAAAATAGATTTTAGAAATTAGGCCATACAAATTTATTTAAAACCTACTCATAGATTTCTAACAATAAAGTAATTAAGTAAATACGTTTATCTATTTATTGCATAATGGAAGTAAAAAACTATGATGATGTAAAATACTGGATAAGTTTATCATTTGGTTAAGTTTACCATTTAGTTCATGAACTGTAAAATTTTGTATGAGAAATGATTTACACAATTTGGTTAAAATTCCCCAAGTATTTTGCTGAGGAAAATTAACCAAATGTTTTTGGTAAACTTAACCAAATGTCATTGTGACTTTTAGAATTAGGCGTGTTCAGAAATATGATATATTAGGTATCTCAGAGAACTAATAAAACTCTTAAAATGCAGGAAATGAAACAAGCTTCATTCTGGTAAAACATCTTTCAGCTAGTGAAAGAGGGGGAATAGGAACACAGAACTCTGTAAGCTGCAAAAAAATCAAAGAAACCTAAAACAATTTAATATTCAAAAAAATTTCTCGATATTTTCAATAAATACGTACATATATATTTACATATTTTAAGAATATTCAAATTCAAGGGCTTAAAACGCTATTGAATTTATTAAATTTGATGTATTGAGATTGTGGTATCAAATTATGTAATGTATTATGTATTTATTCTTTAAATTCATACAAGTATAAACAAATACGGTTTGGTGCATACAATTATTTATTACTTTACATTTAATAAATGAGTATTCCTTTTACGTGGCCTTATAAATTATGTAATGTTTGAATCTTGACTGGGCTTTATTTTAATTTTTGAAAATTTTGGAATGTCCTTATCAAAACTTTAAAATATTAAAAAAAATTATAATATTTCGCCCGTAAGATGTACGAAACGTCGACTTATTAAAAAAAAAAATAAAAACATAAAAAAAATCTTAAATTTACTCAAGATTCAATATTTTAGTTCGCTATTTGTTATTTATGGGGTTATGCATGTTATAACGCTTATTTTAATAATGTTTGAGTTATGATCAACAATCATTAAATAAATACAAATAGAAGGTGAGACTCCACAACTCAAAGCGACCAAATAATTAATGTGGCGGAACTGAGAAATGAAATAAATGATGTAGGATTTTTGTGTACACAAACCAATTTCCTTTTTGTTTATATACAAAGATTGTAAAGGGTGTCCAGCGAAATATTTTCAACTTTAAAATTCAATATAAAAAAAACTACATCATTTTTATTTCAATTAAATGCAGATTGCAGAGTAACAATGCGGATTTTATTTTTTAAAAACGATATCATCCAAATGATGCACTCTTGCAGTCGAACCCTTACATTTGCGATTACGGCACGGCAAAGCGCTGGAGTAATGCTTTGAATTTCATGGCGAATATTTTCCTGCAGGGCTTGAATTGTCCGGGGATTGTTATTGTCAACCTTTGATTGAGGTATCCCCATAAAAAGAAATCGCAAGGTGTGAGGTCTGGCGACCGAGGCGGCCATGGAATTTCTCCGTACTTGCTGATCAATTTATTCGGAAAAACTGTCCTTAGCCTTTCCATCGACACCCTAGCTGTATGTGGAGTGGCACCGTCCTTTTGAAATTGTGTTCGGTTGCAATTGCGGTAACAGAAATTCATCAATCATACGGCAATACACCGGAGCAGTGACTGTCTCACCTTGGTTAAAAAAAATAAGGCCAATTACCCCACTCGCTGAAATGGCACACCAAACTTTCGTTTTTAAACAATGTAAACGTTTTTCATGGGGTTCTCTAGGGTTGTTGGGGCACCAGTATCGCATATTTTGTTTGTTAACATATCCATCAATATGGAAATGTGCTTCATCACTGAATAAAATGTTTCCAAGCGTAGGTGCTGTCCGAAAACGTTCCAGCATTGTTCTTGCGAAGGATTCTCGCAAAGGATAGTCACTTTCGTTGAGATACTGAACAATTTGCATTTTGTACGGGTGAAGCTTTAATTTCTTTTTGCTTAAGTCGATGGTCCAGGAATAGGTCTATTGACCATTGTGCCTTCTTGCCTGAATCTTTGTACCCACGACTAGATAAGTTGCGTGCTCGGCCCATCACTAAGTCGTCGAATATTAAAATAAGTACAAAAAGCGCGACGCGCACGTACCAATGATTCACCGCACTTCAAGTATTGCTCCACTGCAAACGCGCGGTGCGCTCCCGACCAGTGACTCATGGCGACTAACAATTCCGCAAATCCTGCGCTTTGAATGATACCCCTCCTGCTTACCTCAACCCGCTAGTATTTCGATAATCGGAATTTAAAGTTTAAAAATTCCCGCTGGACACCCTTTATATAAAACCTATAGTAATATCATGGAGTCTATGAAAAAGGAATCGAGAGCAAAAACGATAGGATTCTATTATTTTGTTTCTGACAACAATAATGCTAGTAAAGGAAATAACTGAAATAGCAATTATCGTCATGGCAACGATGAGAATATAAAAAAATAGAAAAAAATGTTTGTATTGATTTGTTGCCAACGGCGTTCGTCTCGTTTAGGTTTTTATGTTAAAAAACTTATTCGTATAAGTTTTTTTTTTGCTGAAGGTAGTTGTGCAAACAACATGTTTGAATACAAAATTTTCGAAAAGTTAATTTTTCAACCCTAAATTTTCAAAAAAATTCTTCAATATGAATTATTTCAAGATTATATGTTATTTACTAATATTTTTGGTTAAATACATTATGTACTAAAAACCAGAGTAAATAAATCAAGCTAGATGTTATAATAGAAAAAATGCATACGAAAAATGTTTGAAAAATTTTAAAATGTCACAAAAAGTGCCAAAAATCCATTACAATATTTTTTTAAATTATGTTATTTTAATGAATTGGTTTTGCAAAAATCATTCGCAAACTCAAAATGTTGAAATAAAAAAATTAAACAAAAGTACCGACATAAGTACGTATAATAGGTATAATACAGTATAAATTTTAGTTTCTAATGCTTTTCCAATTTTCAGTCGAGAAAATTGGAAATTTCCAGAAGTACTTTTTTCATCAGAAGTTACATTTTTTTATTTATTAAATTTAACTGTCATGATCAAAAACATGTCTACCCTTGGATAGGCATATATCAGCTCTTATTGAAGAAAATATTATTGTCTATTTTTTTTAGATTTTAAATTTCATTCCTTATACCTAGTCGCTGTAAGCGTGCGTGCAGCAGATGAATGGATTTAAAATGGTCATTGCTCCCTTTCTAAACCCACCAAATTTTAGTCAATAATCATTAAATAAATAATTTCTCTTAAACCTAGGAAATGGTAGGTGGGTAGGAAACCAATGCACAAGGACAACCAACAGCAACGCCAACGACAAATTTTGCTGTTTATGCTGCCAGGAGGCAAGCTATAACGGATGCCCTATGAAGAAGAAGAAGATGGCCGAGAAGGCAAAATCAGCTGCTCTAAAACAGGAGAAACATGTATTTTCAGTGTAGTCAGCTACTTAAGCTGTTGTACACCAACGTCGCAGCAGCAGTTGAACCAGTCTCTAAACACGTTGGACCAAAGAAGCAAGTGCAGAAGCAAGGATGCAAGCCCTCAACACAAGCATGCAGCATCAAGAGCAGCTCATCCACAGAAAACACCAATCGGAACTGATCTCTTCTTCCTTCTTCAGTAGGCGAAGAAGATAGTTCCAAGCAACTAACGGTTCTTGCGGACATTTTTTTTCCAAACTGTTCCGTTACAGTTGATTTGACACTTTGTACGGCACAACGCGAGCATTTAATTTTTTTGCAATTTCACTTTGATTCTTGCCTGAATCAAGTAAAAATTGAATTTCAATGTGTTTTGGCAAACTGATTTAATTTTTTTCCGCATTATTTATAAGCTTTAAAATAACTTATAAAAAACTTTGAACTTATACTCTATCTTCACACTCCGAGCAACAATCAATTACTGATTAGAAACTCTTAAATTTGGTCAACTCGGTATTTCCATCCATAACGGGACCTTACAATGAATCCTCAACGAATTGTTCATTTTTGCAAAATATTCGTCACTTTAAAATCCATTACAAGAAAAATAAAAGAGCTAGAAATGCTTAATAAAATAAAGCGAAAAATAAAGGGTGAATAATACTTTTGGCCAAGGCTGTAGAACAGTGGTTGAAATGGCGAGAACTTTGAAGTATTCCAACAAAGAAGCAATGTTTCCCGAAGCTATGTGGACTGAACTCGTAAATAGAGCAATTTATAATTTAAATTGAACGATCTTTAGTTACTACCAGTAGTCCGGCAAAACCAGAATGAAGCACCTTCGAATAATAGATTCAATTTGTTATGTCCATGTACCAGTTCAAAAACGTAAAAAGATGGATGCTAAAGCTAAAAAGTGATATATACAGGGTGTCCCATAATCAATGGTCCAAACTGAAACTGGTGATAGGCCAGGTAATGACCTCTCAGAATTTAGCAGTTTGTCCGTACCGAATCATAACGGTTTTCGATTAACGGATGTTTTTTCGAAATTTCAAAAAAAAACCTACTTTGAAACAGGGTTAAGGTCACCCTGTCCATAATCTATTTTGAATATGACACTTTGAACAAATCTATTTTTTTACTTCAATTTTTAAGAGCATCCTGAAAAACATCGTATGACTCAATACTGGTTTCTATTTTTTTTAAATTTGACATGTTCTTAAACTTTCTTAAAAGGTATAAAACTTATGACAACTAGCTTTAGACCAAAAATTAAAACAATTTGAACTCAATCAGAGAGGGTTCTCAAACAAATAAAAATAAATCTTATTTTAAATAACAGTAGTTTTATCAATTTTTTTTTAGGTATTGTTGGATCAAATTTTTTTTTACTTAACTTAACTTAAAAAAAATGAAAATGGCCGCCTCTTGAACTTGTACAAATCCGAAAAAAGCTTTTTAAACTATCGTTTTAAGTGTTTTGTGCTTCTCGAATGATATATCTTTTGAGCGGCCGATTGTATACGTTTTTATAGTCCACTGATGCTGTTTATTGGCTTTTCATACACTCTTTTCTCGAGGCACCTCTTGTAAAAAAAGTTTAACAGATTTAAGTCCCGTGGCCGAGATGTACACAGAATTGGTCCGCCAGGCCCGACCCATTATTAATGGTTAATATTTTTTAAGAAGCGTCTTACAATACCACCTTAATGAGCTGATCAGCCGTATGATCAGAATACGGCTAGGGGCACATCTTCCAACAAAAAAGCAGTGCATTTTCCAAAAAACCGTAATAAGTTCAACTTTTCAACTGTTGCTGGTAGTTCATAGAGTCCTTTATTTGTTCATTTAGAATCCCATTCCATTAATTGTTTTTGAATCGGTATTACAATTTGCCTTCACGTACCAAATGTGCGGTTTCTTATTATATTACTAACTGTGAAAATTATGATCACTGACGTTGGTATCCATGACGATCTACAGGCTTCTTGTTGCGGGTGCTCCGTCTGACAGTTGCTTGATTTTCTATATTCGGCTTACAATCTTTTAATGGTTGTTCAACTGATTGAACAATGCATTCAGAAGGCTCCATAATCAGTTTTATGGTTTCTGATTCCTTCATAGCCTTCATAGGTGCTTCCAGATTTTGATCTATAAGGGTAGTTGGATTCTAAATAAAAGGAGTCAAAGATGTTATATAGAGATCAGAATCCTTCGTAATATTTTATGGATCGATATTGCTACTTCTTATCCTTGGAACGAACCAAATCCAGTCGAACACAAATATCTCTCTGCAGGAACAAAACACATTTGGTGTTTTTCGGTATTGCATAAGGTAGTTGGAGAGCTTCAAACTTAAATCTCCAGAGTCCTTTACCATCTTGCGAAGTGCCACTCTCATATTCTGCATGAATCTTTCCGCCTGACCGTTAGTGGCGGGGTGGTATGGCGCAGAAAACTTGTGGATGATTCCATTTGCTCTGGTGTGTATTCCTTGAAGTCCCCCGAAGTAAATGTAGAATTATTGTCGCTCAATAAAGTGACTGGTAGCCCAAAACGAGCAAATATCTCACGTAACACAACTATTTTTTTCGATGCTGTAATACACGTCATTGGAACAATCTCCAGCCACTTTGAATGAGCATCGACCATGATTTAAAAAATATTTGTCCTTAAATGGTCCCGCGAAGTCTAGGTGGACTCTCTGCCATGCAATAGTTGGGTATACCCATGGGTGTTGTACCTTTTTTATGGTCTGCTTTATAACACTTCTGCAAGTAATTCGCGAGCCAAATTCTCTATATCCAAATCGATGCGCGGCCACCAAACGTAGCTCCTTGCAAGTGCCTTCATCTTCACTATACCTACGTGTGCCACGTGCAATTCGGTTAGGATGAGCTTCCTTAAGGATTCCTTTTAAGGATTATACAATTAGACAACGAAAATTGTTCATCTTTACCTTGGAAATCTGGATGCTGGAGCTTCTTCCCTGCCAGAAATGAAAAATGTAGCACTTTCAGAATCTCATTTTTTGTTGTCTCCGTCGCATTTTCTTTTTGTTTAACCGGAAAGTGTCAAATTGTTGCATTTGGTAGTATGTGATGTCATCTTTTTCTTTGGGATCATAAGATTTGAATGGTAGCCGTGAGAGCGCATATGCATTGGAATGTTCATCCTTCGACCTGTACACAATGTTGAAACCTTAAAGGAATTGAGCGTAATGCAACATTCGAGTTGCCACCATGCTTGGCAGATTCTTATCTGGACTGTAAATAGCAACCAATGGCTTTTAGTCAGTGATTCCGTAAAATTACGTCCGTAGCAGTACTAAAAAATCTTTTCAGCACCCAAGAAATGGTGGTAGCTTCTTTGTCAATTTGGCTATAATTCATCTCAGACTTTGACAAGGATCGAGAAGCATACGCAGTCGGATGTTCTTGTCCATCAGGAAATTTGTGCGAGAGAAATGCTTCCAGTCCGTATGGACTTGCATAAGTCGCCAAAGACAACGGCGGCCCTGGATAATCAGCAACAAGCACCACATCCGAAGTTTTCTCGTATTTGATGTTATTAAAAGCGTCCCCGCATTCCTTGGTCCAGTTGAACACAACATCCTTTTGAAAACGATGGTAGAGTGGGTGAAGTTTAGCTAAAGGATTTTTCAGAAATCTCCCATAACAATTTACCAACCCAAGCCAGCTTCGCACCTCCATGATGTTCTTCGGTGCAGGCGCATTCATAATTGCCTGAACCTTGTTTTTGGTCTTTTCTAATCCTCTCGCCGAAACCACATGAATTTTCTAAAAATTTGCATTTTTTGAAATTTACCCGCAAACCGACTGTATTAAGTCGGCCAAGTACTTCCCCTTAATGACCTATGTGTTCTTGAAAATTTCTCCATTGTACCTTGATGTCATCAAGAAAAACACAAACCCCTTTGATGCCTTCTGCTGAATATTCCTCTGCCAAATAGCTGGTGCAACTTTGGTACCGCACATCAGCCTATTTACCTATTTCAGTAACTTATTGAGCGTGATCTTGTAGTCTACACACAGGCTGACTGGCCCGTCCTCCTTCAGAACTGGCACCACCCCATTCGCCGAACTGCATTTTGGTTATGATTCCTGCATTCTCCAGACGGTCAATCTCTTTCTCCATTTCGACACTGTTAGATATCGAGCTATGTGGACCTTAAGTACTTCCAGTGAAATAAAAGCTCACATCCAATATAATATAAATATAATTCATTTTTTATTAGAAAAAATAAGAGAACTCAGAAATGGAGACCAGATGGGTCGGAAGCCTAAAGTAAAAAAGAAAGGAAACCACGTTGGGTGTTTGACACAAGGGACGAAGTTTAGCATCTCAGATATTTCTGTCAAGAAGAATTTTTGAATATTTTGATAAGGAATGCAAAGAGATCAAAAAAAGGAATATTTTCATATAGAGGATGATGTAGAAGAACCATCGTTACCAACAATACAGCTAAGAGACCGAACTACCCTGAATAAGCTAAAGTAGCTGGAGGATTATGTTTTTCTTTTCTAACATAAAACCTTCGAGATTAAAGAGGCTCTGAATAGTAAGAAAAGGAAATTAACTCTGATAAAGAAAGTTGACAATACCGCAGAAGTGAGGTTAGCTTAGAATTCGGAATTTCATCATAGAAGAAAGCATATAACCTAAAAACATTTTTTGTTTGAGAAAAAGTTAACGAAGGACAACTGGGTATTGAACAAACATCAACAGAAAAACCGAATTGCTGATATTATGACAAAACTATTGCCAAGAACACGATTGACTATTCATTGCACTACGATAGGACTGCTATAATTTTATTTTTGTTTTGTTTTATATATTATTGTATTTAGCTTTGTTTGTTGTTTCAATATTAACAAGGGGAAGTGTTATTAAATACTTGTTAAAGTTAAGTTATTATTTGATATTGTTTCAAAACATGAAATTGATAAATTGTTCATTCAAAATTATATCATCAATCTAAACGGATGTTTTTGCAGCTAGAGATTTATTTTTCATTAAGTATCTATCTAGCAGAAAAAGTAGCAACACACTTTGTATTATAACCAAACTGATTATTTTAAGTAAAATCGATTACGACATTTTTATATATCGCAACTCTCCGAAATCAAAACTTCAAGTTATAAAACCAACCTACCATAAGGCAGCAAAATGCAGCGTTGTGACTTTTCCCACATCCCCATCAAGATTATCCTGGCAGAAGCCGACCTCCTAACTATTGAAGGGAGAAGAGATAAAGTTCGTAATTACCTTCGAACAAAGCCGATGTGGTCACTCTGGCATTCGAAGAAGCTGCCAATTTCGCGAATAAAGCTGTTATGTTATATTCTTTTTTCAAGTAATTTTTTGAAAATATGTACGTAAATAAATTTTATTTACATAAATATATATGATATTCGAAAAAAGGGCTTTTTTAGCAGAATTAAGACGACGAGCTAATGTGAATCGCACGTCTAATCCTCCGTTTTGTAGAATGTGTCATATTCCCTCATTTTGCATATCCTAATTCCAAAAAAAGTAACCAAGGCTTAAATGTGTACATCCTATATTGAAAAAAAAACCATTACGGACAACCACGCGAATGCAATCGTAGACATTATACAGCATGTCCTGCTAATAATTTATTTACATGAGAAGCCCAGAATTTCTTTCTGAAATCTGTTTTTAATAGTTCCTTAATAGAGTAATCTACTGTACTCTTATACAAAACGGTGCCTACTGTGTTTGGTAAAAATTCTTATTTCGTGAAAAAAGGAAATCAATTCATAAATCCGTGTTGTATTCAAAAAACTCTTTTAGCTCACCATTACTCATGAGTTGCTCAAAACTGCTCATGCTCGTGAGTGAGTGAGGCAAGTTAAATTAAAACGGTAAAAAAATAAATCGAGAAGAAATTCGCCCACATACTTTTTAGAATAACATAAGTAACTTCTGATTTGGTACAAACCTCTCTTGCTGAATGTTTGATATTACATGACCCACATTCTCGGGCAGCATAATGAGGTCGATCTGTTATTTTTCTTTGATGACGGTAGCCGCAACTGCTGCACCTATAAAATATGCATTAAATACAGCTAGTCATACAAAAATTGAAAAAAAAACACAACGTACCTTATTGTATTAGCAGCTTCAGCAATTTTCGTCTGCAATTGAGAGAGTAAGTCATGAAGTTCCGTCCAAGCTTTTTCTGCATGCAATGCTTCAACTAGACTTTGGTCATAAGTAGCTCGATTTTCCTGCAAAAGAAAGCAAAATATAAACTTGTCATTGCGGTAAAATTTAAAACCAATATTTGTATTGTAGTTTTGAAATTGAATTAAAAAAATAAAACAAAAAAAGGAATTAGAATTATATTTAACATTCCTTTCAACTGAACAAAACGACCCCTAACCGCAAATTAACCGTAAAAGACAAAATTTATAAAAGGAAAATTTTTAAGAAGGAAATGATAAAGCAGTGGCGGAGCGGGTTTGAATGCTTAAGAAAAAAAAAATATAAATAATGCTACAATATTTTCTTTTGTTTTTAAATTGGATTAAAATGTTTATTGCCGAAGAAAGAAAATTTACATGTTTATTTTTCTTTAGCGGTATCGGGTGTTCTTATATTTATAGGTATATTTGTTAAAATGAAGATGACTATTTTTTTTTTCAAGCTAAAATTAAAATGAAGATTTTTTTTTTGAAAAATATAAAACTTTATGCGGTTAGTTTTTTTTTTGTTGTAGAAATTTACAACTGCAGTTTAAAGATTTAAAATAATTTGTTGATTTTAATTATTTATATAATTTTTGTCAAGTGACATTTCAATTTGTTTTGTTTTTGGATAATAAGACTTTTAAGCTTAGTGTCGGATAGGACAAGTTCAGGAGTCGATGTATGTGAAAAGGTGTTTAAAATGTGTGGGTTTCAATCACAATATTAAAGACTGTAAGGTAGGAAACAAGTTGTGTTTTTAAATGTGGTGGATGTCATAATGGGTCTGAATACCAAGTTAAGTTTCTGAGTTGCTACAAAGCACAACGCTTTTGATAACGACTGTGAGGTGTATCAGAAAAAACTTAAAATCGAAAAAAAGTAGATACTTGTAGCAAAGAAGGCAGGATTCAGAATCTTTTCTTTTTTATTATTTAAATTCCCAAAAATTTTTAGCTTATAAGAGTGAAGTAGAAATTTTAATATAAAATCATGATTCTGATTTTGTAATGCAATCGGAAACTTGTATCATAGATAGGATAGAGGAATCAGAAATCAGAATTGTTGGCTACAAGAATATAATTTGTACTTCTAACTCTAGACATACTGGAGGGGTGGCACTATATTATAGTTATAGTCAGTTAAAATTTTCTTAATTCTGCCTGTATAATGAAGAAAAGTGGACGTGTTTTATAGATCTCCTAGCTCGTCAGTAATTTTTAAGATTTTTTCGGATTGGTGTTATTATTTTATAGAAAATGAAAACAAAATTTTAATAACTGGTGATTTTAACATAGATATTCTTACAATGGACCGTAATACGCAAAAATTGTTGGATATCTTTGCTGATCAGTGGCTTTCTCAGTTAGTGAGTCAACTTACTAGAATAACCGAATTTTCGGCTACGTTAATAGACCACGGACCAGTATAAGTCAATTTAAGAAAAAAAAGTGCTTTTATGAAATAGTGTCGTTTAGCCAAAATATATACAAAATCTAAAATAAGTGGTATCAATTATTGTCTATTTCAAAGTTTTAAACTAATATCTATGTTTCTTTAAATATTCTTTTGCTAGCGACTATTATAGAGCCCAATCTGGACGTTTAGATGTGTACTCTTGGCCAGGATAGTATGCAGAAACTATACATTTCCAGTCGAAAAACTTAACAGTAATTTTCTTTTTTTCGCTTCATTTTCGACTTATGATTTGTATTTTTTTTTCCTTTGACTGGCTCCAACTTTGATTTTTGATTTCTTTTTTTATTTAAACAAGAACAATTAGAAATTTGTGTCTAATATAAAACTTTTTCTGTGTGGATAACGGTTTTCCCGCAATTTATTATAAAACACATTTTTTAAGCATTTTTAGGTTGTTTTTTTGACTTCGATATGTTTTTTTTTTCACAAAAACCGTTATCCACACAGAAAAAAGAAAAATGCAGTACATATTACTAAAAACTTCTTAGAAGCTTTTTGAACCGTTAAGAAGTGATTGCCCTTAATTATATTCATCTATAGCTATTTTAATAATTATACTTTATATTACAACTAGCAAAACCCACGCCCGCTTCGCAGGGCGTTGAAAAAAAATTATTTTTTTTTGTTTGTTTTGCAGCGAATGTGTTGAAAAAAAGAGAAAATTATTAAAAATTAAAAAAAAATGTTGCCGGTGACAGGAATCGAACTTGAGACCCCTCACGAACTCTATTAATTTTAAATTGCGCAAATTAACCGGTTTGGCGGGTTAGCGAACGTACACAAAACCAAACTTTAATTTATATATATAGATAACCAAACAAAAATCTCATTCAATTAAGGACGAGTTTCAGATAAACTTTTGAAGGTTGAGCTTGATATTCGAGAAAAACAAATAAGAACCATCCAACTATATTACTATTTCGCTTGATTAGAATCATACGTACCGGCTCTCCGACAAGTTCGAAAGCCCTTTGAAGAACTTTGAATGCCTCTTCAGCTCCTGGTTGTTTATTCTTATCCGGATGTACAAGCACTGCAATTTTTTTATAATGCTTTCGTATTTGTTCTTGTGAACTATTTGCGGGAACACCTAATATGCTAAATATTTTATTTTATTAAAATAATTATTATCTCGTTTGTGTGTTATTTCTGTAATCTGAAACCAACCTATAAGCATCCTTTCCTTTACAATTCAACAAAGAGTACATTGCTTCTTCGCCCGTTTGTGGTAACCGTCCAGTCTTATAAAATTCTGTCGAACTTTGTACCAGCTTTTTCTTGTAGAACTTTCGCCAGATTGCCCATTTAGAATTTTTCCGAAATTTGCTGTCAATTTTTTTCAGATAATTACGAATCCATATACTCGGTTTGTTTGAATTATTTTTTAGATCTTGACGCAAAACCAAAAAGTATGAATATCCACTCGCATAACCTTGAGACAATCCCTCATACACTATACTGAAACCTATTACAATAATGTCATAGACTAAGTAGAACAACCAGATGAGGAATCGAACAGTGTACTGTAATAGCCAATTTGTAAAAAGATTCTTCATCGGTTCATACTTGTCGTTTGATTTCTTTTGTGCACCACGGTTTTGTGCACGTCTATTTGAGTACATTTGTTGCTTTTCAAAACGACTGATTACTCTGGAACCGAGGAAGGCTCCATTGCTTAGGCGAGCTTTTCGGATGTTACTGCCGGTTGATGAGTTGTTATGCTGCGAGGTATTGTATTTTGGAAATCGTTCAAATTGACTGTCCGTTTTTTTCACATTGTAGAAGCCTTCTTTGTCATTTGTACAGGCAGAATCTGATGTATTTAAATTTAATGATTTGGTGGGATCATCCTCGCATTTCTTTTTGTTGTCCTCACTGGCAAGGTTGGTAGGTCTTTTTTTGCTATTACCTTTGAGAGATTTGCCTATTAACTTTTTGGTGCTTTTACTCGAAGCTGAAAGAATATGAATATTTCTTTTCTTTTCATGCGCCGGGGAACTTTTCTTGACTCCTTTTTTAAATCCACTATTGTTCATTAAATTTGTAATTGAAAATTGCTGTTCGCATTGTTTGTGATTGGCACCGGCACGAGAATCAATGCGTTCCTTTTCGTAAGTACTGGGTGAAACCTTACGCTCAGAGTAGAATCCCGATATTTTTGAATAATCATTGGTTGCCTTGGGTGACTTGGTAGCTTGCACCAGAGATTCTCTTCCCTGGTTGCAACTGATTCCATTGGGTGTCCCAACCACTGCTCGGCTGTTGATCTTACTAAGAACATCAGAATAGGACATTCGCATTGGCTTAACTTCACCTACAATACGTTTCTTTAATTCAGGAACAGAAATTATTTGGGCAACGTCGTTGCTTTTTTCTAAATTTCCATTTGTCTGAGTGACATTATTGACTACAGAGTTACTTTTTAGTTTTGAAGAGTTCACTGGAGGCGGTGAAACATTTGAATCTTCCACAGCAGCCGTATAGTGACCTTCTTGAATCAAAGCGCTATTTGCAGCAACAAACGATTTTATTGGCAAAGAGGCAGCGCTTTGATCTTCAAATTGAGTGTAAGTTCCCGTCAAATTTGGAGACCAATTGTTAACTAGTTTATTGATAATCATATTGGTCGTACTTGCAGCGCTGTCAGCGACACCAAATACTGGTGGCTTGGGTGGAATGGAGTGCATCTCATCCACAAGGATACTTGCTTCATTTGAAGATACTTTGGAGTTTGAGGGACAGTCTAACTGTATATGATGGGATTGAGGTGAAGGTGGTTTTTGAGATATATTGCTTGAGAATAATTCATAATTATTAAATCTTAACTGAGGTTGGTCACTCTCGATGGCGTGGTAAACCTTAAGAAAATTCCCGTGACCTACTGGCAGTACAGAGTATGTTTCGGGATGTCCGGACGATGAGTAACACATATTATGTGGTGATTGCGACAATTGCTTTTGTGGTGACAGTGGACTTGAAGAAGAGGCATAAACTGTTGATGGTTGTTGTGTTAGAAGTGGAACCCGGTTATGGTTGGTTGTTTGATGTGTTGACGCGAGCGGTGGAGTAGTCGAATCACCAGGAGCTTCAACAAATTGGGAATTCTGTTGAAGACGATGTGTCCATGAAACACGGCGCTCATCATCAACGTCGGCTTGTTGAGACATGAAAATTGTTGTTTTGATGAATGAAGTAATAATTTTATCTTATTCGTTACAAAAGATGAGATTGCATATGCTGCCTTAAAATTGTTGGTCAAACATATCACTTTTTGGATATTTAAACTTTTAGTTTGTGTTTGAGTCTATTAATTGGGTTTTGAGTATTAAAGTCAATAATATTTTACACTTTCTTTATATTTCTGATTAAAAAAAATGTCAACTTAGTTAAAAATATAAAATTTTCGTTATTTGGATAGCGAAAGCGAGCTTGAACTGTGCTTCGACGCCATGTGCACCATCGTCGAGTTGAAATGAGATTCATATTCGTTCGACTCGACCGTTGGCGCAGCGAAATTGAGTCGAATTTTTAAAAGCCCATGTGAGAGGAAAAATTTAATACAAAAATGACACAACAAAAGATTATAAAAGAAAAATTTCCTTGTCCTTGTTGCAGTATTCTCAGATAAATATTAAAGTTTTTGAACAAAAATCTTGCTTTACTCTGTTACCTATCTCTTTCTAATTATGAGGTGGGAAAGAGATACAAACTGGACGTCAAAATTAAGGAGCGGTTTTCACTGACCAATAAACAGAGGTTTAAGTATATTTGCCCCAAATCCTCTTCAAATCTCGAAAACTTAAGCTAAGTACAGACGATTGTCAGATCTTACAATATTGTCAGATATATTCGGACAATAATATATCTGACAAAATTGTCAGCTTGAAAATTTTCTGTTCAAACGGTTGGTAGATCTATACAAAAAATTTAATGGATTGTTCGCATCTTTTAAAAAAGTTTTCTCGGGTATGATGCAATTTTTTTGGAGAAATTGTCAGCAATTGTAAGATGTTTTCAATGAAAACATCTGACAATGACCAGTGAATCTAACAATGTCCTAATCATCTTACAATGATAAAAATTGTGTGTTCAGAAGATTGTAAGATACCTGACAATTTTTTGTCAGATTGTCGTCTGACAATTACCCGACAGTGATGTTTCTGACAATATTGTCAGACAAAATTGTGTGTTCAGACGATTGTAAGACATTTGGGACAGTTTTTTCACTGACAGATCTGACAATTGTATGATCTGAAAATCGTCTGTACTTAGCTTTACCATAAAATTTTATTTCTTATATCTAGCAGATTTAAAATTAATCTTGTTAAATCTTCATAAGGCGAATAGTTAACGGTTTTATACAGAACTATTGTTTTCATCCGCTGCTAAGTATACGCGAACCTTATTAATAATATTTAAACTACGATTCACCAAAATATAAAATTGATTTACCAACAGTCGTATTTATTAGATTTCCTTAGAACACTCTTGGACTTGTCCAGCTAGCCATTGTCTAAATAGTTGGACATCTCCTTATTTATAAACGTATTCCAACAGTGGCATACAAATGTAATCTCTGTAATCTGTATCTACTTTAGAATAGGTTTGGACAACCAATTACAGTGTCTAAGTTAGACACTCGGATGGAACATGATTATAAATCATCACCGCCGTATAATTAACCATTTTCAGAATTTTGTAAAGCTGAGTTTATCAGTTATTAACAATTAAAGGTTTTGTAGCACTGATCTCATATTACTAGATAATGTATACCTACAAAATATTTAATTCTCTTTATTCTCTTTAAAGAGTCACTGATCTCTATATACACTGGATAGTGTATTTATACAAAATTTTTGAGGGAAATTGAAGAAATGTTATACTAGTGGCTGGTATCCTCATATAACGGTATTATAGTTATTTTTATTTTTTTTTAGATAATTTGCTGTTATTTTTTCTTCTTTCTTGAAATTTTATCTGTGAAGATAATCCGTCTTTTATCATTTTCACTATTCCGCAATGCCGCAATGCTTGCTGACATCAAATAAATGCTAAATTACGACAAAAAACTTTTATCTCTTTTTTCCTTTGTGTAGAGCAAGATACGAGGTCGTGGCCGGTAGCCCGTCAAAAAATCTTGAAATTACCTCACAAAAACTGTTATACCCTATAGGCTATCTATCCACCATTGACCTATTATATAATTATAGTAAGTAAATGCTATCCACTATCCAGTGTATATAGAAAGGAAAATATAGCCAGAAAACTTTTACAACTTCCTGATTCTTCCGCAAAAATTTAGAGATTTTTTTCCAGGTTGGGATACGTGCACTCCTTAACAAGGAATCGCCTTACGTTTGAATGCTCAAAGAAGCTCCTACATGTCTACTACACGAATAGAAGAAGACGACTCGAATTTAATTCAATTGAATTTTTTTTTATGTCAGAACAAATGAATTTAAAAGTTTTTAAATTATTTTTGAATACATACACAATACTTTCCAAATAATTTTTTTTTTTATGATAGTAAATAGATGTCCAATATATTGAATTAAGAATTAAAGGTCACGAAAAAGGAATGATTATAAATAGGTGTCTACATTAGGCTTGTTTTTTTGTAAGCCCGGAGGGATTGGACAAAAATAACG
Source organism: Epistrophe eligans (assembly GCA_951394125.1). Lineage (NCBI taxonomy): Eukaryota > Metazoa > Arthropoda > Insecta > Diptera > Syrphidae > Epistrophe > Epistrophe eligans. The sequence goes on from OX596028.1 coordinate 60,026,083, forward strand.
ACGTCGCCGTCGGTGTTAAATACAACAACAACTAATCCCCTACGGGCTAAGCTAAACGCAGATAATTCTCCGGGCTTAACTTAAGCACATAGAAAAACTGTGTTACCGGCATAAATTATATACTTGTTATCGAATGTTTGTATGAAAACTCCATTTTGTTTCTGTGTTGCTGTCACTAATCCCTGTGGTCGTTTTTTTCCTGCAATTCCCACCGGGCTTGCAAAAAAACACGCCTGATGTTCCAGAGGATTTTACAAACTGCCCGAGAAAATAAAGCTCAGCACAGACACCTTCGTACTTTTGGTGTTCTTCAACTAAGTTTTCCCGAATAGCGTTTTACTGTTATTAAAATAATAAAACTTTTCATAGATAGCTTAATTTATTTTAAATAAATAAAATAAAAATAGCTGAAAATTCTATCAACGCCGTAATTTGGATGAGAATCTTTGAAAAGAAAGAGTGAAAACGAACAAACAATGCTCAATTCAACCACATCTCCTTCTCTGTCCTATTCATCAAGAAAAAAATATTTCTATCTCGAGCGTTTCTCTTTTCTCTTCCAAATATAAGAACATTGAGAGAATTGCGTTGACTGCGCATGCGCTTCAGGGGAAATGATAAGGAGGTTCGGGATCGATAATATATATAATATAATAAACTGAATGTCAAAATACTTTTTTTTGGTGCACGGCAGATGTCAAATCAAAGCTGCCTTCGATAGTGTCATCTTCAATTGGAGTCAAAAGAACTGTTATACTTTGTAGAGAATACACTATCCAGTGTATTATATACTACGTTTACATGAGCGGATTCACGGATCGGGTTCAATCTGAAACGAAATTTCGATCCAGTTATATGACGATGCCGGATCGAAAGATAGAATTGAAATGGAATCGAAGTGACAGTCTTGCTTTTATGTGTGCGTGCGGTGTTGTGTGGACGACTTTAATATGGCTACGGAAAGAGAAAAAATTATTTGCAAGTAAAGTAATAAAAAATTAATTAAAAATTCCACGATAAATTCAACGCAAAGAAACAAGCCATATACCGCAATCAGTTTGGAAACAAAATACACAATAGCTGCAATCTAGATTCTTCAATTCTTCGATCTAAGTATACATTTATATTTTCGCTCGCCGAGCTGGATCGGATCGAGTAGTTCCGATTCGATTCGATTCAGGTTTACAAATACCTAAATCCTGATTCGATTCGGATTTAATTCTCCATATAAACGTAGTAATAGATTGTGTGTTCAGACGATTGTAAGACATTTGGGACAGTTTTTTCACTGACAGATCTGACAATTGTATGATCTGAAAATCGTCTGTACTTAGCTTTACCATAAAATTTTATTTCTTATATCTAGCAGATTTAAAATTAATCTTGTTAAATCTTCATAAGGCGAATAGTTAACGGTTTTATACAGAACTATTGTTTTCATCCGCTGCTAAGTATACGCGAACCTTATTAATAATATTTAAACTACGATTCACCAAAATATAAAATTGATTTACCAACAGTCGTATTTATTAGATTTCCTTAGAACACTCTTGGACTTGTCCAGCTAGCCATTGTCTAAATAGTTGGACATCTCCTTATTTATAAACGTATTCCAACAGTGGCATACAAATGTAATCTCTGTAATCTGTCAATTTCGTGAGCACTTGGATACGTATCTACTTTAGAATAGGTTTGGACAACCAATTACAGTGTCTAAGTTAGACACTCGGATGGAACATGATTATAAATCATCACCGCCGTATAATTAACCATTTTCAGAATTTTGTAAAGCTGAGTTTATCAGTTATTAACAATTAAAGGTTTTGTAGCACTGATCTCATATTACTAGATAATGTATACCTACAAAATATTTAATTCTCTTTATTCTCTTTAAAGAGTCACCGATCTCTATATACACTGGATAGTGTATTTATACAAAATTTTTGAGGGAAATTGAAGAAATGTTATACTAGTGGCTGGTATCCTCATATAACGGTATTATAGTTATTTTTATTTTTTTTTAGATAATTTGCTGTTATTTTTTCTTCTTTCTTGAAATTTTATCTGTGAAGATAATCCGTCTTTTATCATTTTCACTATTCCGCAATGCCGCAATGCTTGCTGACATCAAATAAATGCTAAATTACGACAAAAAACTTTTATCTCTTTTTTCCTTTGTGTAGAGCAAGATAGGAGGTCGTGGCCGGTAGCCCGTCAAAAAATCTTGAAATTACCTCACAAAAACTGTTATACCCTATAGGCTATCTATCCACCATTGACCTATTATATAATTATAGTAAGTAAATGCTATCCACTATCCAGTGTATATAGAAAGGAAAATATAGCCAGAAAACTTTTACAACTTCCTGATTCTTCCGCAAAAATTTAGAGATTTTTTTCCAGGTTGGGATACGTGCACTCCTTAACAAGGAATCGCCTTACGTTTGAATGCTCAAAGAAGCTCCTACATGTCTACTACACGAATAGAAGAAGACGACTCGAATTTAATTCAATTGAATTTTTTTTTATGTCAGAACAAATGAATTTAAAAGTTTTTAAATTATTTTTGAATACATACACAATACTTTCCAAATAATTTTTTTTTTATGATAGTAAATAGATGTCCAATATATTGAATTAAGAATTAAAGGTCACGAAAAAGGAATGATTATAAATAGGTGTCTACATTAGGCTTGTTTTTTTGTAAGCCCGGAGGGATTGGACAAAAATAACGACGTCGCCGTCGGTGTTAAATACAACAACAACTAATCCCCTACGGGCTAAGCTAAACGCAGATAATTCTCCGGGCTTAACTTAAGCACATAGAAAAACTGTGTTACCGGCATAAATTATATACTTGTTATCGAATGTTTGTATGAAAACTCCATTTTGTTTCTGTGTTGCTGTCACTAATCCCTGTGGTCGTTTTTTTCCTGCAATTCCCACCGGGCTTGCAAAAAAACACGCCTGATGTTCCAGAGGATTTTACAAACTGCCCGAGAAAATAAAGCTCAGCACAGACACCTTCGTACTTTTGGTGTTCTTCAACTAAGTTTTCCCGAATAGCGTTTTACTGTTATTAAAATAATAAAACTTTTCATAGATAGCTTAATTTATTTTAAATAAATAAAATAAAAATAGCTGAAAATTCTATCAACGCCGTAATTTGGATGAGAATCTTTGAAAAGAAAGAGTGAAAACGAACAAACAATGCTCAATTCAACCACATCTCCTTCTCTGTCCTATTCATCAAGAAAAAAATATTTCTATCTCGAGCGTTTCTCTTTTCTCTTCCAAATATAAGAACATTGAGAGAATTGCGTTGACTGCGCATGCGCTTCAGGGGAAATGATAAGGAGGTTCGGGATCGATAATATATATAATATAATAAACTGAATGTCAAAATACTTTTTTTTGGTGCACGGCAGATGTCAAATCAAAGCTGCCTTCGATAGTGTCATCTTCAATTGGAGTCAAAAGAACTGTTATACTTTGTAGAGAATACACTATCCAGTGTATTATATACTACGTTTACATGAGCGGATTCACGGATCGGGTTCAATCTGAAACGAAATTTCGATCCAGTTATATGACGATGCCGGATCGAAAGATAGAATTGAAATGGAATCGAAGTGACAGTCTTGCTTTTATGTGTGCGTGCGGTGTTGTGTGGACGACTTTAATATGGCTACGGAAAGAGAAAAAATTATTTGCAAGTAAAGTAATAAAAAATTAATTAAAAATTCCACGATAAATTCAACGCAAAGAAACAAGCCATATACCGCAATCAGTTTGGAAACAAAATACACAATAGCTGCAATCTAGATTCTTCAATTCTTCGATCTAAGTATACATTTATATTTTCGCTCGCCGAGCTGGATCGGATCGAGTAGTTCCGATTCGATTCGATTCAGGTTTACAAATACCTAAATCCTGATTCGATTCGGATTTAATTCTCCATATAAACGTAGTAATAGATTGTGTGTTCAGACGATTGTAAGACATTTGGGACAGTTTTTTCACTGACAGATCTGACAATTGTATGATCTGAAAATCGTCTGTACTTAGCTTTACCATAAAATTTTATTTCTTATATCTAGCAGATTTAAAATTAATCTTGTTAAATCTTCATAAGGCGAATAGTTAACGGTTTTATACAGAACTATTGTTTTCATCCGCTGCTAAGTATACGCGAACCTTATTAATAATATTTAAACTACGATTCACCAAAATATAAAATTGATTTACCAACAGTCGTATTTATTAGATTTCCTTAGAACACTCTTGGACTTGTCCAGCTAGCCATTGTCTAAATAGTTGGACATCTCCTTATTTATAAACGTATTCCAACAGTGGCATACAAATGTAATCTCTGTAATCTGTCAATTTCGTGAGCACTTGGATACGTATCTACTTTAGAATAGGTTTGGACAACCAATTACAGTGTCTAAGTTAGACACTCGGATGGAACATGATTATAAATCATCACCGCCGTATAATTAACCATTTTCAGAATTTTGTAAAGCTGAGTTTATCAGTTATTAACAATTAAAGGTTTTGTAGCACTGATCTCATATTACTAGATAATGTATACCTACAAAATATTTAATTCTCTTTATTCTCTTTAAAGAGTCACCGATCTCTATATACACTGGATAGTGTATTTATACAAAATTTTTGAGGGAAATTGAAGAAATGTTATACTAGTGGCTGGTATCCTCATATAACGGTATTATAGTTATTTTTATTTTTTTTTAGATAATTTGCTGTTATTTTTTCTTCTTTCTTGAAATTTTATCTGTGAAGATAATCCGTCTTTTATCATTTTCACTATTCCGCAATGCCGCAATGCTTGCTGACATCAAATAAATGCTAAATTACGACAAAAAACTTTTATCTCTTTTTTCCTTTGTGTAGAGCAAGATAGGAGGTCGTGGCCGGTAGCCCGTCAAAAAATCTTGAAATTACCTCACAAAAACTGTTATACCCTATAGGCTATCTATCCACCATTGACCTATTATATAATTATAGTAAGTAAATGCTATCCACTATCCAGTGTATATAGAAAGGAAAATATAGCCAGAAAACTTTTACAACTTCCTGATTCTTCCGCAAAAATTTAGAGATTTTTTTCCAGGTTGGGATACGTGCACTCCTTAACAAGGAATCGCCTTACGTTTGAATGCTCAAAGAAGCTCCTACATGTCTACTACACGAATAGAAGAAGACGACTCGAATTTAATTCAATTGAATTTTTTTTTATGTCAGAACAAATGAATTTAAAAGTTTTTAAATTATTTTTGAATACATACACAATACTTTCCAAATAATTTTTTTTTTTATGATAGTAAATAGATGTCCAATATATTGAATTAAGAATTAAAGGTCACGAAAAAGGAATGATTATAAATAGGTGTCTACATTAGGCTTGTTTTTTTGTAAGCCCGGAGGGATTGGACAAAAATAACGACGTCGCCGTCGGTGTTAAATACAACAACAACTAATCCCCTACGGGCTAAGCTAAACGCAGATAATTCTCCGGGCTTAACTTAAGCACATAGAAAAACTGTGTTACCGGCATAAATTATATACTTGTTATCGAATGTTTGTATGAAAACTCCATTTTGTTTCTGTGTTGCTGTCACTAATCCCTGTGGTCGTTTTTTTCCTGCAATTCCCACCGGGCTTGCAAAAAAACACGCCTGATGTTCCAGAGGATTTTACAAACTGCCCGAGAAAATAAAGCTCAGCACAGACACCTTCGTACTTTTGGTGTTCTTCAACTAAGTTTTCCCGAATAGCGTTTTACTGTTATTAAAATAATAAAACTTTTCATAGATAGCTTAATTTATTTTAAATAAATAAAATAAAAATAGCTGAAAATTCTATCAACGCCGTAATTTGGATGAGAATCTTTGAAAAGAAAGAGTGAAAACGAACAAACAATGCTCAATTCAACCACATCTCCTTCTCTGTCCTATTCATCAAGAAAAAAATATTTCTATCTCGAGCGTTTCTCTTTTCTCTTCCAAATATAAGAACATTGAGAGAATTGCGTTGACTGCGCATGCGCTTCAGGGGAAATGATAAGGAGGTTCGGGATCGATAATATATATAATATAATAAACTGAATGTCAAAATACTTTTTTTTGGTGCACGGCAGATGTCAAATCAAAGCTGCCTTCGATAGTGTCATCTTCAATTGGAGTCAAAAGAACTGTTATACTTTGTAGAGAATACACTATCCAGTGTATTATATACTACGTTTACATGAGCGGATTCACGGATCGGGTTCAATCTGAAACGAAATTTCGATCCAGTTATATGACGATGCCGGATCGAAAGATAGAATTGAAATGGAATCGAAGTGACAGTCTTGCTTTTATGTGTGCGTGCGGTGTTGTGTGGACGACTTTAATATGGCTACGGAAAGAGAAAAAATTATTTGCAAGTAAAGTAATAAAAAATTAATTAAAAATTCCACGATAAATTCAACGCAAAGAAACAAGCCATATACCGCAATCAGTTTGGAAACAAAATACACAATAGCTGCAATCTAGATTCTTCAATTCTTCGATCTAAGTATACATTTATATTTTCGCTCGCCGAGCTGGATCGGATCGAGTAGTTCCGATTCGATTCGATTCAGGTTTACAAATACCTAAATCCTGATTCGATTCGGATTTAATTCTCCATATAAACGTAGTAATAGAGATCAGTGAAAGGAACGCGCCTAATTTCGTAGGCAATATGTTATACAGTTATACTGTTATACAAAAAAATAGGTAGCTTCAAGTACAGAGTTTATTAATTATAAAGATTGGAAAGCTCGGCTGTCATTCTGGTTTGCCTATAAGCTAATCACGGTGGTGAGTTCATATTTTTGCACTAGGGTCCATGTTTTTAACGCACACTAGTGCAAAAGTATGAACTCACCACCGCATAAATTGTTTTTGCAATTCACATCTATTCATGGACACTAGATGAAATTATAAAAACAACAATGTAAACAAATGGGTTTTGGAGGGTGGGACGTACGATTCATATCTTTATAATTCATAATCCCTGTTCATGTATAACAATTCTTCAAATGGAGTTAGCTATTTTGTATTAGTGCTATACGCCATTGCATGAATACCCCTATTTAAATTTAAAAATACTGCTCCATTTAAATCCGTCAACTCTTTACTCTTGTCGAAAATCCAACTCTATTTCAACTCAATTTTTCGATCTTGCATATAAACAGGGTACGATTTAATAAATAAAAATTCAACTCAACACTGTAGTAATCGTATCGTAGTAAAAGCCCAAATTATTAAAATCTCCATAAGTGCAAACCTTACGCGTAGAATTGTTTGTACATTTTCGATAAATACTAAGACTTCAATATTCGATCAGAGTTCAAATTTGTCTGTTCTTTAAATTTAAAAATTAATGTTACTCCATTTCTTCATTCTTGAGTTAATTACGTAATTATTTGTTAACAGAAATTTATTTATTGCATCGATTGGTCAGAATTCAAGCACAACTATGGGTAACACAGTTTCTGCAGCTGAAATATCTAGTCAAGATAAACCTAGAATTCATCCGAACACACTGCATGACGTAGCAAGCCCACCGCCAGAATGTCCAATGCATTCAAAGACCATCCCAGAACAAAAACCAGAAGTAAGCTCAGCAACCGAATGTCCTGTGCAACATGGTAACAGTGATGTAAACCCTCTTAACATGATGCCAGCAGCAAATCAAAAACCAGCTCCTGATCAACCTTTTCCTTTGCCAACTGACCGTCAAACGTCAAGCATACCAAAAGTCACACCCGACGGTCATGTTGAGTTCTGGCAATATCCCAGCCAACAAATGTTTTGGAACGCTATGCTTCGTAAGGGTTGGCGCTGGAAGAATGAAGATGTTAGCCAAAAAGACATGGGTGATATAATTAGGATTCACAATGCAAACAACGAACAAGCTTGGAAGGAAGTACTAAAGTGGGAAGCACTTCATGCAAGAGAATGTCGCAACCCAAAGCTTAGGAGTTTTGGTGGAAAAGCAACTGATTACAGCCCCCGCGCACGGTTTAGATCGTTATTAGGGTAGGTTCAAACAACTCGTAGTTTGAGTCACTTAAATAAGTATTTTCTGACTTATAGTTACGAACTTCCTTTTGATCGACATGATTGGATTGTGGATAGATGTGGCAGGGATGTTCGCTATGTCATTGACTATTACGACGGAGGTGTAGTTGACAGCGAGTACAAATTTGCTCTATTAGACGTTCGCCCGGCTATGGATTCGCTGGATAATATATGGGACCGAATGCGGATGGCATACATGCGATGGAAATTCGAATTGTCTGATAAATTGCATGGCAAAATGGATCAGTGATAAAGTACAGTAAAAGGTGCAAATTTCAAGTTTGTCAACAAATAGTTTCAAATTATAAAATGTTTACCTTGAACACATTAATAAAACTACCTATCGGCCGGGCACGTCCCTAATACATGTGTTATCTATTCGTAAATCAAAATATTAAATTTATTACCTCGCAATTTTTATTATGCTTGGTAAGGTAAGGTTTTACATTACTTAGTTTCATATTTAATGTAGAATTCCTTTCAACCAAAGATTCGTGTTTTTTCTAAACAGAACCAAGCTTTTTCTGTCAAAAAAATCTTGGTGCAGAATTTACGATTTGCACAATTTGACATTTCTAAAATGTTAAATTGAATTTCGAGATTTTTTTAGAAGACCAATTTGTTTTTTTGATTGCAATGAATTTTAATTTCAATGAAAATTTTAAGTATATAAATATGTATAAAATATTTGTGCGTTCTGTTTCAATAAAAAAATACATTTCGCTATAATAAAAAAAAGTTTTGTTTAATTTAACAAATAAGGCACATTATGTACATAATATAATTTTCGTCAATGTATTCTTCTAACATCCTATGCATTCATGTTAAATCTCTCGGTGAATTGAAATGAAAAAAATCCAATAAAAGAAAGGGAAAATATTGTTCTCGAAAACCAATCAACGTGAGTATTGTTGTACTGTTCATGAGCAAAGAATTTTGTTCTGGAATCTTTGCAAGAGAACTCCATTTCAAAAGAATCTCACGTCGCCATGTAGACCAATACGCCAACCGATTTTGTTTTGCTTTAATATTAGCATGGGCGATTTCTATGAGTTGGCTAGTTTGGCAAGACCAAACCAAGAATTTAGATGCAAAAGTTCTATGAAATGCATTTGCTACACAACGAATAACGAACTAAATAATTATAAAAAAAAATTAATGCCATAAATCTATTGCATATTATATAGTCTAAGAGCTCGCAGCAGATTTTTGGCGTGAAAGGAAACCAAACGATATTAATATTACATGTAGTTTTAGGGAAGGTGATAACGAATACGTTCGTCTGCCAGTACGTAGTGGCCGCGTTTCGAAGAAAAAGTGCATTAAAAGTACAACTTTTCTGAAAATGTAATTATTGAGGAAAATCACTTCAAATGCATCGCAACCCTAAGCCCTCGACACTCTGATTACAAATATGGTTCCGACAGACGTCTGTTAGCCGCAAAAACCCCGACCGACGTCGCCAAAATCACTTAAAATTGGGGCATACGAAAGCCCTCAGACAGACGTCCAAGTGGCCGCAAACACACGACAGAAGCTATTAAAATCTCAGATTTTTAGATAACTGATAGAACACACCGGAATATATCTTCGTCGTTCTATGAAAACTACCTATGTTCATTTCATTAGAAAATGAGAAACCTTTCATAAATACGGCATAGTTAACAATATATCTAGATTTAAGTTTTGTAAAAGCTACCCAACTCTTAATTACGTTTATTCTAAATACAAAATTTCTTAAACTCAAAAATGTTCCATTTCTTGTCAGAAAAATTCCATAACAAATGCAAATGTTAGAAAATTTAAAAAAATGGACTTAGAGAGAACGACGACGATATTGCAATCGCAAGGGCTTGACTAAAGAGTATAATAGTGAATTATTAAATTATCAGGATGAAATAATTTGCTTAGGCGAATTCAACCTTTCCAATGTCACTTGGTATCGCTGTCCTGACACGAATGTTATGTTACCAACTGGTAACCTCAGATTCAAGACATTGATGATCTTTCATCACTTAACGATATTTTAAATACTAATGGAAAATTTTTGGACCTAGTGTTTAGCAATATTGATGACGCTATTACGGTAGATAAATCAATTGAGCGTCTAGTGACTGAAGATAATCATCACCCATCGCGTATTTTTTCACTATTTAAAAATTTTAATAATATTAATAATGAAATCTGTGAAAATTTGAAATCATTCAATTTCAAAAAGACCGATTTTATAAAACTAAATTCCTTGTTGTAACAAGTAGAATGATCTCATCTGAATAATTGTTTAAATGTTTAACCCTATGGTCTTTGAATTTAATAATTTGTTTGATTGGTTTCTTGAATCTGTTCCTCTTGAGATTGTAGAATCGCGATCCAGATATTGTGAATTAAAAATCTGACTTTTGGTTTGAACATATTGAAATTAAGCCAAAATTCGAAAAAAAACCGTATGTTCTTGGGTTCACCTCCCTTTTCTAACAAAAAATCAATAAAATAGATTCTTATTTGAATTCTCTAGAAATAGGCTCTTTAATTTCAATTTAATCCAGCAATTCAAAATTTTATTTCTTTTCTGAGTTTGGTCCTATTGAATCAATTAATTGGTAGAGCCTTGAAATGTTCCGAAGGAAAGAAAACAACAACAAATAAAACAAACAATTTTTTTTAATTGGTAAAGTTTATTTATTCAGCATAATTTATTCGATTTATACAATGTTAAAGTGGATAATACATATATATAGCTAAGTATGCAAGATATTTAATAATTTCATTTTTTTGTTGGGATTGACACATCACAGTGTATTGGGTCTCACTTTCGGTTCCTTCATTCGGTGTAGTTTCTGTGGATGGGAAGCACTCATCTCTATATATTCACCCCTATTGCGATTGTCAATTACTAATTGATAATTGATAAATATTAAAAATTGATATTCAACAACCAAATTAATAAAAGTTTTGATCATTGGGAATGGTGCAGCGCGTTCTGAATTACAAGAAAATTTATATTTATCACTTAATAGTTGATCAATTCTCAAATAAATTGAGTTTTTATGGACCAAATTTCAATATTTATCAACTATCAATTGATAATTGACAATCGTAATAGGGGTGATTATATTATTATAGAATTATTCCTTTTTCGTGACCTTTAATTCGTAATTCAATATATTTGAATCCTATTTCTGTAGGCTTCAGGTCCTTCTTTCTTTATCTACGTCGTCTATCAAAAAGTAGATAAAGAAAGAAAGACCTGAAGCCTACAGAAATAGGATTCAAATATATTGAATATTATTATAGAGATCAGTGATGGGAAGGAGTACCAGAATTCCAGGAAATAGTGTCAATCGAACAGCACTTTCTTCTTGGCCCGTGATTTTGAATACTCAAGAAGCTGAGAAAAAACATTTTTCTTCGAAAGATCAGCCTTGAAGTCTTTTTTTTTTATCTGCAACTTACCATTTCAAATCAACATACATAGCTATTTTCGTAAGATATTTCTTCTTTAATGATTGCCTTTGTACAAGTCATATCAATTGTTCATTTAAGTCACCATTCAAGTGACTAATCAAAGCATTCTCAAGCAATGGCAGCGTTTGATCTCTCAACTATGTAACTTTTATAGAGATCCTGTTTGCCGGATTGTAAAATGTGCCAATAAAATCTCGAGTGATCGGGAGCCTCAAATGACAACGACCCAGAAGAACCATCATGGCAAATGGTCCATGTTTTTACAACCGGCACTGTTACACAAATTGGAATAAAACGAATACACGTTAATGAGTTTAGAAAGAGCGCTTTCAATCCTTGCATTATTCTAAATATTACCAGCGTATATACGATAAAGTGAAAACAATTTGATACGCGGAAAACTTCCAAATAGTAGTTCTAAATATTTTTTAACAAAAATATTAAAAACCGAAACTTAGGTCGTGTGTGAATTGCTTACACTATGTGAATTTTGTTTCTCAAAATAGATTTGCAGAGATTATGAATTATAAAGGTATGAATCTTTCGTACGTTCCACCCTCCAAAACCCATTTGTTTACATTGTTGTTCTTTTAATTTCATCTCGTGTCGATGAATAGATCTGAATTGAAACCAGAGATTATGAATTATAAAGATAGGAATCTTTCGTACGTTCCACCCTCCAAAACCCATTTTTTTACATTGTTGTTTTTGTAATTTTATCTCGTGTCGATGAATAGATGTGAATTTCAAAAACAATTTATGCGGTGGTGAGTTCATATTTTTGCACTAGTGTGCGTTAAAACATGGACACTAGTGCAAAAATATAAACACCACCGTCCGCCAGCGGTGAGTTTGGCCTTATTTCAATTAACAAATCGAAATAAAGCCAATTTGACGTTATTTCGTTTTCAACTTGTTAAATCTTCTGCAAAAACACAACAAAAAAAGGAATACAAATGTGATAAAATAATCGTAAAAAATCGCGCGATTTTTCAAAATTTTCAAAAAACTGATATTGATATATATTGTGATAAGGGAATTTGTTTTTTTGCTTGCTTACATAAATATAGTGCTATAGCACCCACCATTACGAAGTTTAAACAGTGAGGTATGTATGTAAGGGGGGGCATGCTGCTTGCATGCTTGGGCACACTATAGGATTTGGGGTAGGTGCGAGGTTGGGTATATGTAAGTATATTTGTTTGTATTTCAATGTTTTCTCCCCAACTAGAACCGCCAAATATAATATAGTTATAGATATATGGTCTTATTTATAAACGTTGTCTAACTTTAGACAACTGTCCAACTTTGGAAAATGTGTTCAAAAACCTTATTTATTGTTGTTTTATAGAGTAGATTGTCTCAACCGTGAATAATGTGATATTTATTTTTATTAAATAAAACATATTTCCACCAATTTGAAAATAGTTAGACAGTGTCTAAAAAGCAAAAATCTAATAAATACGACTGATAGTTTTTGGAGAAGCCCAATCCGCTTTGTTTGTGCTTCGTGAATTATTTGTGAAATTGGTTAGTTAGCAGTTAGTTTTATATTTTTTACTGCAAAATTTAAGCAATATTTATATTTTTTTTTTTTTTTTTTGTGATATTTATTATTATTATTTTAGGGGAAAACATAAGTGAAGAGAAGGAATTTATAAAATATATGGAGGAATATCCTTATTTCGCCAAGGATTTCTTGAGTGGACACAAATTCCACTCTGAGACGTTGAGACATGGAGAAATTGATGAAGATGCAATAAAAGGTTCTATTTCCTTTAAAACATATAAGAATGCATCTTTGCTTAGTCTGAAACTTTCTATAAAACTTTAAAGAAAACAAAAACAATCATGGGCGTTAATACCTACTTTGAAAACTACCACCAAGCGGTTTTTTAACAAAATTTAAATTATTCTTATAGGCAAAATTCCATACAATTGTTTGAAAACAGTTTAAGAAAGTCTTATTTTAATCGAAAATGGCTCTTACGATATTGATTAAAATTGTTACAGTACTAGTATTAATATATACGAAGAAGAAAAACCAAAACAATAGAATATATTGTTTTTGTATTTAGTGAACTATATTGAATGAAATTTAATTGGAAGTTTTTTTGCGACCTAAGTGTCCAATATATAAATATTATGCGTTTCGCCTAGGCACGACAATTGGGCTCATCAGTTAGATGCTGTCGTACCTTTCTAAGACGCATGATATTAGTCGATGTTTACCGACACAAATACATTTTGCAGTAATGATAGGCTGTAAATTGTATTTTTTCTAGGGGAATTTGTTTAAATTCGGACACCTAGAAATAATTGCCCGTGGTCAGTGAAAAGTGAAAAATTTTGAAAAATTCAAACATTTTGAAAAAAATTTAAAAAAGTCAAATATTTTGAAAAAAAATATGAAAAATATGACAAATTTAAAAAAAGTCAAAATATTTGAAAAATAATGATAAAGTTCAAGGTCAGAATATTTTTTAAAAAAGTCAACATTTCGAAAAAGTCCAAAATATTGAAAACAGTGATAACTTTTAAAAAATAGCCAACAAAACATGAATAAAGTCAACATTTTTTTCAGCAAAATCAGTTTTATTGGTTTTGAGTACCTATCTATAGGTCAAACACTTACAAATATTTAAATGAATGTATAATACAATACCTTATACATCCTTACTTAAATTGTAACGAAATTAGGCGTCAGTTATAGCGATCAGGAAAACGAAACAGGAAAAACTTTCAAATAGATTATTTACTAGGTTTTCATTCGATTTGAAACGCAAATGTTGTACTAATCGATGACAAATAACTCAATGAATTTTTTATGCAAATAAAATTTTCAACTCAACAATTATTTTATTGTTAAAAATGCATTAATGTGTTTTCCTGACACGAAAAATGAATTTACATCAGGAAAACACAGTAATGCATTTTTAACAATAAAATAATTGTTGAGTTGAAAATTTTATTTGCATAAAAAATTCATTGAGTTATTTGTCATCGATTAGTACAACATTTGCGTTTCAAATCGAATGAAAACCTAGTAAATAATATATTTGAAAGTTTTTCCTGTTTCGTTTTCCTGATCGCTATAACTGACGCCTTAGCTAACTATAAAAATTTAAAACATCGGTATTGAAAATATTTTTTTTAAGTGGAAAAAAAAATCAAATCTTTTTAAAAATTTCTTCTCTATCTACAAAGCAAACAAACTGTTTAGTATAGAAAATAATAAAGCAAACGACACAAACTTGTTTTTTTCTGGTTTCCCTTTAACCTTCATAAATCCTGTATATGTTGTTCTCTATCTTCTATTATTCTTTAACCTTTATATTTATTCCTCTTTTTCTAGTTTTACCACTTCGTCACGTGAGTTCTTATTTGTCCTATACGCCAAAAACATAACTTTTCAGGAGAGCGTTTTTTAACTTAAAAAACATGTTTTACTTATTTTTTTGTGCGTAATTACAGGGATTTTTATATTTTTTGAAAGTTTGAGTAATTAGCCTTCAATACATTAAGCAATTTGCAATTTATGTTTTTGGAACATTAATTAAATTGAGTTTAAAAAAAAGCACCAGAATGGATATAGGACATCTGCCCATACATTTGCAAACACATCAAAAAGTGAAGTAAAAATGTTTGTCCTATCTCCAAATCTATTGGAATTTGAATTGGATATAGAACACGCAACAAAATACAAAAATTAGAAATTCAAATATTTTTATTGAAATAAAAATTCAATTCATTTATTTTTATTTGAGTTAAAAAAATAAAAGAAAATAAATAATACTTTTTTCTCTAAGAATAGTGAATTAATTTAAAAACAAACATAACAAAAACGTAACTTTTATTCATATTTTTATCACAAATGTGTGTAAGGTAGCTCAGTTTATTTTTAAGACAGTCTTATAAAATGTAACATCTTCGCTGTTATGCATGTAAGGAAGCAGAGAGTATAAGAGTATAAAGCTGAAGAATTATCTGATATACTTGAATTCAATACATCAGACATTGCCCTGGAAATAATAGTGATTTTTTTTTTATTTTATGACAAGGAACTGGAGTGCAATATGACTCACCTTTCAAGTTCAGCTCCTAAATGTGGTGGGGAGAGGACATTTTTATCTATGTAAAGTTTGTTGCTTCTATTTAAATATTATTTAATTAAAAATCCATTCAACTTTACCAAAAAAACAAATACTTCCGAAAATTTAGCTTGCCTCTATAACACGTCCCCTCCAAACAAAATATAATGCGCAACTGGGCTTACGCAGTTATTTTGTATGAAAAATCTACTTCAGCCGTTTGACGTAGAACAAACAAGCACAAACTTAATAATCTTTAAATTACCACAGCAACTTTGTTCTATATCCAACTTCATTGGATATTTGGACATTTTTTATCTCGGAAACTAAAAGAGGTAGGACAATTCTGATTACACCAATCGAAAGAGCATGGTCGAAAATATAAGATGGCATTCATAACTCATTTTCGGCCAAAATGGTCTGTAGGACAAATAAGAACTCACGTGACGACTTGTCTTTAACTCTCCAATACTCTCCGATGATTAGTACTACAGAAATATATATAATACAAAGATGTTATGTTCGTGATGGAAAAAAAGACAATTTTATTATTTTATAGGTACAATTCATTTATTTCTTAGTTTACTTTATAATTTAATACTTTAAAGTTATTACCTAGTTGATTAACAATGAATGAGAGATTGAAAAACTGATTCAATGTTCGTTACATATACCTCAAAGAATACCTTTTAACGCCGAAACCGATTTGGAAATATAGCCCAAAAAATTCTAAATAATTGTTGTTGTCTTTACTCTTGATTTGGGGATATTTCCAATTTTTTAAAGGAAAGAACACCCAGCATGCTCCCCCATACATACGTCAACGTTTATGGGCAGCGATTTTGTTTTATAACAAGATTTTCTTTCATGTATTTGTTTTTCGTTTACTAAATAGATAAGTTTTGAATTTCGTCTTTTTCCATTTACTTTTTTTTTTTTTAATTGACAGCTTGGCGCACTTAAACTTAATGAACTCTCTTCGATTTTGTCTACTCACCATAATTTATTTTTTGTTTGTTAACAAGTTTCATAGCAT
This sequence comes from Epistrophe eligans, assembly GCA_951394125.1. Taxonomy (NCBI): domain Eukaryota; kingdom Metazoa; phylum Arthropoda; class Insecta; order Diptera; family Syrphidae; genus Epistrophe; species Epistrophe eligans. The sequence goes on from OX596028.1 coordinate 60,042,810, forward strand.
AATAATTTAATAAATAAATTAATTCAGGAAATAACGCCCAAAATTTTAGAAAAACAATTTGCATTGAAAATATTTGGGCGACATTTCTAATTTTTTTTTTTGCGATAAAAAAAAATTGGGCGATATTTCCAAATCGATTTGGGCGTTATTTCCTTGGGCGTTTTGCCTTAGGCCCTATTAAATACATAATGTCATACGATGAGAATCATACGATATATTTACATTGATAGGGTAAGGTACATTATAAGAATTTTCTCTTCCTTAGAATATGACCTTATCTTAGCTGATTTTCGTGTACAAACTTAATATAATCGGTAACTTTTATTAAATATGTTTACCTGCGTAATACTTTTTCGAATTTTGCAGGAATCCATCTAATAAAATTCTTAAAATCGCTTTTAAACATTACAAACTCTCCTACTTTAAATTTGTTGCTACTTTTATATTGTGAGCTTTTTAAATTTGAGCTTTTAAAATTTAGGTTTGTAAAAATATATTAATTCTGAAGGTGACGTTGAAGTTGTAGGCGTATTTCAATACGTGAATACATTTTTTTTTATTTTTTCTTGGTACGACGCACGTTTTCCCTTCGAGACAAATTTTGTTAAGACATTTTTAAAATTTTATACGGTACGTTCAGCAATTCTATTTGACTGGGGGAGGCAAGGAGGAGAATGAGTTAAATTAATTTTGAATTAAGAACAATAATTATTAAATTTAAATGAACCAAACGGTGGTCCATTATCACAAACAATTTCTGACGGAAAACCAAAAACCAAAAATTCTTTGAGTTGCGAAATCGTATTTGCAGCGTTTGTATTTTTCATTAATTTTATTTCACAATATTTGCTATAAGAATCGACAATAATAAGAAAACTTTTTCCGGAAAAATAAAAAAAATCTATATGAACGCGTTCTAAAGGTGAATAAGTGTGCGGCCATTTGGTTGTCACTATTTCTTTTTTTACATTTTGAGTCTTTTGACAAATTTCATAAGACTTTGAAAAGTTTTCGATATCCTTATCGCAAATTATCCACCATACATAGAAACGGGCAATCATCTTCATACGTTCTATGTCTGTATGATTTGTATGCAAGATTTTTGAACATGATTTGACTAAACACTTTGGTGCGGGTGCCTCAGAAATAGCTTTGACTTTATCATCTTTTGGGGTAATACCTTGGACTGAAATATTATGACCCAGATAAGCGACTGACTCTTCTAAAAATTAACATTTATCGATGTTTATGCAAATATTATGTTTATTCAATTTTTCTGGCACCTCGAACAAAGTGTTTTTACACTCATCCTCTGAAGAACTGCCAATGAGGATGTCATCGATATAACAAAATACGTTTTTGAAACCTAGGAGCATACGGTCCATTACGGACTGAAATATCGCTGGACCACTAGCGATACCTAAAGGCAATCAAAGACAACGATATAAACCTTTTAAAGTGTTAATAACTAATAAATCCTGAAAAGCTGAATCGATGGTAAGTTGTTGGTATGCACCTGTGAGGTCAATCACGAAAAATTCCGAACAATTTGCTAAATTTGCATAAATATATCTTGCGGTTTCTATAAATTTATTGATGATGACTTTGAAGTCAACGTAAAGACGAATATCTCCGGTTTGGTTTAGAGACAACAACCACTGGAATGTGGTAATCATTCCTCCCCCAAGCCCGTAGGAGCAGTGGCTCCATGCAACGTCTGGTGGGAGGGTTATATAGAACGGTGGTTGGTGTTGTTTTGTCGAGTCAGTATGGCATACAAAGCAGAAGCGGCAACAGCTGGTGTATGGGCTGAACAGTTGGGTCTGCCTGATTAAGATCAAGTGTTGATCCTATTCTTGCCAATTCCTGGAATACCATTGTGACCAGAAACCCAACAGAGCCTTATGTTGTGCTGTGTACCAAGAACCTTTAGCTCTTCGCGACAGCTTACACAAGCTTCGATTTGATTTTAACGGCAGAAATGGCTTTTAATGCCGCTGGCTGTCAATGAAAAAGGTAATATCAGTTTGTGGTATTGCCATCATTGAGATTTGTCTAGCTGCTTTCGTCGCTGCCAGTTTGTCAGTTTGGAAGACACTACTGTAATTAGGAAGTCTGAATGAACTGGCTAGTCCAAGGGTTACTGAGAAGAAACGTGCACCAACACCAGTGTCCATCTTGGAGCCGTCGGTGTAAACAGCTACCGTCAGTTCGCAGGTTCGTTGATTAGCCAGTCCTCTCAACTAGGAAAGGTAGTTGAGAATGGTCTATAGAAGTCTAGACGGGGTGTTATGTAGTCAGTGCATACTTTATTTCCCGTGTAATTCTGTAGAATCAGCTATCAGTTTGGCTAAGCCGCAGTGCGCTTTTGGCTGCCGATTCTTGTACAAAAAGATCCAGGGATTTTAAATTGAGAATTCTTTGTACCTTGGTCATGATTCTAAGGTTGGTAACTTTGTACAATGCATTCCACTAGACAACATTACCATATGTCAGCGCAGGTCTAACTATGGCTGTGACCATCCACTCAATAATTTTTGGGCTCGGCCCCCAGGTTTTACCAAAAATTCTGTTGCAGGAGTAGAAAGCAAACATGGCCCTGTTAGTTCTTTCTTTAATGTTGAGACTCCAGTTCATTTTCTTATCCAAGATCACAACAAGATACTTTGCGTGGTCGTAGAGTTTGAGTTGGGTCCCTTCAATAAGGGGAATTTAGAAAGATGGTACTTTCCTTCTGTTCGTAAAAAGGACCAGTTCGGCTTTTTGTGGGTTAACTGCTAAGCCACAGTTCTTATCCATGTATGCACTATTGATAAGGCATTTTCTATCTGTTCGATAATTGTAGTGGGAAATTTACCTGTCGCTAGCAATGCTAAATCATCAGCATAGGCAATTACTTGAACTCCACTATATTTAAGTCTCATGAGGACTGTGTTTTTTGTTTCGTTGTCCCTATGTATGTTTGGTTGCACTCTTCGTTGTCTTTACCTTTACAGTTTATCTTGTAAAGTAAGTCTGACTGTTCCCTTTTTGTCCGTTTTGGTTTTAAGTTTTGTGTAAAGTTGTAAGGCAGTGTTGGTGGATTTCATCGCCGTTTTGTATTTGTTTTATATAAATGAAGGATTTATATGTATGTCGTTATTTGTTGTTGTTGTTGTTCGTGTAGTTGTTGTTGTTGTTGTTTGTGTTGTTTTATCAGCGAGTTGATTATCTTTCCCGGAAAAGAGTTTTCTAATCAAATTTCCCTGATTTTGTTTTTGTTTTATGGGTGAAATTCTGGATCACTGATCGAGAGGGCTCTGTTGATGTATTAGCGGTGTTAAAAATTCTTCCTGAAGATGTCGGTTTTTGGAACCAGTCCATTTTTATACTATATTAGGTACGATATTCTGTCGTTGGTTTCGATTTCACACGTAAACTGATTTTTTCTGTGGTAGGTAGCTGTTTAAGGCATTCAATGTTACGTCAACATCTGTTATTTTTATAACGGCGAAGATGTCATCCACATATTTTGTTATTATTCTTGGCTTATTAGCTAGTTTTTCAAGACATTCTTCTAATAGTTCTTCAAGAATAATGTTCGCTATAATTGGAGAAGCTGGGTGTCCCATGGGCATACCATTTCTTGGTTGGTAAGTCTTATTGCCGTAAACCAGGTAGTTTTTGTCGATGATGCAGAAACAGACGAGTTTAATGAATTTGGTCTTTTTAATGAGAGTGTATTTCTTTAATTTTTCCCAATTCTTGTTTATGAAATCTAATGCGGTTTGTAGAGGAATATTAGTAAAGAGAGATACTATGTCGAACGACACTATAATTTCATTATTTTCAATGCTTAATCGTTAATTCTTGTTTTGAAATCGGTTGAAATTTTAACATTGTATTTTGATTCTGATGTAAGAATATGCAAGATCGGTATTAAATATTTTGCTAAGTTATAGCATGGAACTTAGACTAATGTGTAAATTGGGCGGAGTGGCATTCCATCTTTATGGATTTTGGGAAGGCCATATATTCTTGGAGCAACCGTTCGTCATTCTCTGTCTAGAGGTATTTTATAAAGTTGTTGTTCATGTCCTGTAATTTGTTCGTTGGGTCTATTCTTATTGGCCAATAAACTTGTCTATCTTCCCTCATTATTTTATTTTATTTTTTGATCATATTCACTTTTATACATAGCACCCGTTACATTTGCTGCTGAGACTACTATTGTCTGCTGAGACTATGGATATTTCCTTGTGTTTTTCAGAAAATATGTAGTTTCGTTGAAAATATGTGTCATATAACTGTCGAAATCGTTGAATTTCCTCTTATCCACATAATTATCCAACATATTTGCAAACTGTTCTCTTGCTTTTTCCTTTGCGTCGTTGTCACAAATGCGGGATATACACACACACGTCAAAATCTCTTCAAGCATGGGAGAGTGTGTTAGTAAAATCAGTTTCACGTTGCATATACACACATCATGCAAGCGGGTTCAATCACTCATTTTTACGTACATGTTCAGATGAGAAGACGTGTGGAGTTTTGTATCCGCTGCCAGTATTTTTCAAAGTTCTTCTGATTTTAAGGTCATTTATGTGAATTTCATCTCAAAAAGCTAGATTTAAATTTTTTGAGGCACCTCTTTTTTTGTCGCTTCTGTCCATTTTTCTTTATATTTTTTAAGGAGCGTTTCGAATTGCTTATTTTTTAAGTCACGATTGGCGTAGTCTTTTGATTTTATGTTCCACAACGCTGGCAACGAACGATAAACTTCAATAAATTCTAGAACAACATTTTTATCATCTATCTTACATATCCCTTAATAACAATCCGCGATTTCCTATATTCATATTGCCTCATCGCTGTTCAACGTGAAAACGAACACATGCTTGATCAAGCATTCAATCATTAATACGTCAATCATGACGTCATGTTTGACCAAAAATCAAAAAGTTTTGATTTTGCTTCAAGCATACACACAACGTACATATACGTGTGGCATTTTCACTAATACACTTTCCCATGCTTGAAGAGATTTTGACGTGTGTATATCCCGCATAATAGTGTTAATGCAATCTTAACCGTCTGCAATTATTTTGAATAGAGTACTGGAAGCGGAGTGGAAAGAAAGTATTGAATGTCTTCAGGTATGTCAACACCGGTTTTGTTAACAAACCAATTTTCATTTATTCGTAAACCGTATTTTTATCTTAGTTTTTGTTTTAATGATTTTATTTTTTTTTGTCATGTATTCGTTTATGTAATTCTTTCTTGTTGTGGATATTAATGATTTCATGGTGCAGGAATCTTGAATACTCTTCTTCTGTCAGGGTGGATATTATTAAGTTGGTGTTTGGCAGAGATAAATCTGTTGCGAATTTCGCAATGGAAATTGTGCATTGTTTTTTCTAGTTTGCCGAGTAAATAATGTTTTTTACCTAGATCTTGGTTTAGTTTTTCGAGGTTTGTTGATGTGTTGCTGGTAAAGTTCGGTTTAACTGTAGGAGAAAAGTGTTGCTACTTGTTGTTTTACCTTTGTAACGCTTAGTTTTTTGTGTTGTTTCAATGTGTTGCAAGTTTTATTACCGTACTTATACCTCATACTTTTATATAATGCCATTTTTCCAGTAAGTGTTTTTAATGTGGGCTAACGTTCTCCATGTCCGTTCTTTTGTTCATTGTGTTATGTGTGTCGACTATGTGAAGAATAGGGTTGGTGTGTTGTATGAACTCGAGTACACCATTAAACAAAAAATTGGCAATTGACAATTTTCTCGTAAAACTAATAGTTTTACATTTTTATCAACGTTAAGAATCAAATAATTATGAACACACCAGTAAAAAACGAATTAAGATCACACTGCAACTCTTCACAATCGCGGGTGTTTCCAATAGTTTTGTTGATTATAAGTCATTGATAAATAAAATAAAATAAAATAAAATAAAATAAAATAAAATAAAATAAAATAAAATAAAATAAAATAAAATAAAATAAAATAAAATAAAATAAAATAAAATAAAATAAAATAAAATAAAATAAAATAAAATAAAATAAAATAAAATAAAATAAAATAAAATAAAATAAAATAAAATAAAATAAAATAAAATAAAATAAAATAAAATAAAATAAAATAAAATAAAATAAAATAAAATAAAATAAAATAAAATAAAATAAAATAAAATAAAATAAAATAAAATAAAATAAAATAAAATAAAATAAAATAAAATAAAATAAAATAAAATAAAATAAAATAAAATAAAATAAAATAAAATAAAATAAAATAAAATAAAATAAAATAAAATAAAATAAAATAAAATAAAATAAAATAAAATAAAATAAAATAAAATAAAATAAAATAAAATAAAATAAAATAAAATAAAATAAAATAAAATAAAAAGAATGGGTCCTAAATGGACTTCTCGTCTCCAAAGGGGAAGTGGTATGTAGCGAAGCGTTCGATACTACGCTACTTTTTCACTTCTTTTTCCTTCCTAGAATGTTTCAGCTTACTATACCCACGCTCAGTGGCCCGACTCATGACGTCACTAAACAGCATAGTATGTGTTCCGTATTTCCATTCACCAAAATATAGTCACACTTGTTATGCATAACCATGGTCAGCACTTTTGTGTGTCCATTTCATAATATAAATTCTTTTTCCCACACTGGGAATTAGTCTATCGTAATTCAAAACTCTTCTGCGGGATATACACACGTCAAAATCTCTTCAAGAATGGGAGAGTGTATTAGAGAAAATGCCACATGTATAGGTTGTGTGTATGCTTGAAGCAAAATCAAAACTTTTTGATTTTTGGTCAATCATGTACAAAAGATTGGCATCATCGAAAAAAACTTACTAACACAGTCTCACATGCTTGATGGAGGGCTTGAACCGTGTATATACCGCTTTCCAGTGTTGTGTACGAATTGTTTTTTCTTTCCAGTGAAGACCATAACGTCTTATCTACTAATTCCAAAAAAACGGTCACGAAATGTTTATGCATTCCACTCCACCCTTGTCGAGATGTGTATGTATCTCATAATTTGTCAAGAGATGCATTTATTTTTTATCTCGAACGATACTCATGCATATGTACATAGGTATATACCATAGCGTGGGTTCATTTTTGTAAGTAACTTCGTGATAGTTTTGCGAAGTATAGTTTAGTCTTAGGTCTTAAGTCTTAAGTCTTAAGTCTTAAGTCTTAAGTCTTAAGTCTTAAGTCTTAAGTCTTAAGTCTTAAGTCTTAAGTGAAACTCCTAAATAAAAAGAACTTTTATTTAGTACAATATTTTTCTTTTATTCAAATCGCGCATAACAAAAGAATCGTGCATAACACACTGTGTGTTTACGAGAAATATCACAAGAGAACCTACATCGATGGATGAAAGCCACCCTTTTCGTCATACTCAAGTCGTTCATAGGCAATAGTACTTGATTTTTAAATCATTTAGGATTTCATTCTCTGGACTTCCCCCCACCTAAGGCAAACAGTTCGAAGCTTAGAACGTCTCATTGCTACCAGAGGTTTTTGGTACCTCCGGATCTACCAGTGCCTTTGCCTGGTTTACGAAAACTACCAGGGCCGTAGTACCTGCAGATCTGAAGGCCGGCAGGGGCATATAAACCTGCTGATCTTCCAGTGCGAAAGTCTGCTGTTTCTGAAATCCACCTGCCGATCTACCAGTGCGAAAGCCTGCTGTTTCTGAAAGCCCCCAGGACCGTAGAACATGGTGTGGTGATAATCACGCCACCAGGGGCGTGCCGATTCTACCTATTCTTCTATTAGGGCGAGAGCGTGCTGTTCTGAAAGCCACCAGGGGCGTAAAACCTGCCGATCCAAAACCATTGCTAAATTTTATATTAGTATAATCGAAATAAAGGTATAAACAAGATAAATACATTATTACGTGTTATTTATATTTAAATTGTTTAAAATAAAGATTTCGTTATAAGGTTCTAATGGTGTTTGTGAAGTTAGCCCCAAATTTTTGGAAATTGTTATTTTTGGAAATTGTTCCAGGGTGTTCCCGGTTTGTTCCGCATTATTCCAATTTTTTTTTTCAAAAATATTCAAAAATTGTGGTTTTAGAACCTAAAAGCCGGTTTTTGAAATAGCCCCCTTTTATTGAAAATCAAATTTTTGAACGTTGTTTCGGATTTTTCTAGTTGTCCTGAAAATTGTTCCAAAATTTCAAAAATTATGGCAAAATAAGGAAAAATACTATTTTTGCGAAATTATTGTTTTTGAATTTTTTTTTTCGCATTTCGAAAAGTATTCTAACCATTGTTCCAAAAAATCAACTTGTAGGACATGTATTTTAAAAGATAAAGCCTTAAAAACTTTTTTCAAAAATCCAAAAAACTCTTCTATGTAGTGGGGCGAATTAATACAAAAATTCTGCAAACTAAGCACTAAAATAACTTCATTTAAAAACACGATTAAAGGATGTACTACTGGCTTTAAAAAAAGCTATAACGTTATATTGTAACTGTTGCCATTGTGTTTTATATTCATTTTCTATTTTATAATTTTTTTTTTATGTGCCCTTCTCACTAAGAGGGGTGGAGATATTGACTGGAACAATATCTTAAAATCATGTTCATATAATGTATAAACAATTAAATAAAAAGTATGCTTTATGGGACTTTTGACAGTTTATTAAGAACACCATGAGGAGGCTATATACCAAAATCCAGCTTTCCGGTTAGGTTATGGTTAGAATACTTTTCAAACTCCAAAAAAAATTTTCAAAAACAAGAATTTAGAAAAAAGGGGGGCTAGAATTTTTTAGAATTTTGCCCATAACTTTTAAAATTTTGAACTTAGAGCTTTAAAAACTTGGAACAATGTTCAAAACAATCTGGAACATATTTCAAAAATTAGATTTCCAAAAAAGGGGCAAGGTCAAAAACAGTTTTTGAGTCCAAAACCCTATTTTTGAATATTTAAAAAAGGGAAAAATGCCGAACAAATAGGGAACAACCTAGAAAAAGTTGCAAAAATAACAAATTCCAAAAAGGGGGCTAACTTCACACACTCCAAAAAAGGCCCTTCAATAGTTTTGAAACTTGATCACAAAGTAAAGAAGAATAATACTTTTCTTTTTATCAGTTTTGAAAATAAACAAAAACAAAAAACAATTAAATGATACAAGCTACTAATAGAAATATGTTAAATTTAAAAACTGCTATAACTGTTTTTTTTTTAACTAAATGGTAGTCTTAAAAGGATAATAGCACTTTTATAGGGGCGGCAATTTTTCGAAATATCCGAAAAAAATAAAATTTTAACAAAATTCTCTCAAAAATTTCAAAAATAATTATTGATAGAGCTTTGTATTCGAAAGATATAAGAGTTAAAAGAATAATTTGTGAAAAATTAAGTGAGCAATTCAATTAAATCTAAAAATTCGATCAGATCAGATAGCAAAACAAGATTGTAAATTTCACAAAAAAGCATTAAAAAGGAATTCAAATTAGACACTTTCGTTTGGTAATTGGGCAAACGATATTCTATAACATGCCTTAATATTTTTTATTCGAAAAACCAGAAAAATGTTTGTAACAATTTTTAAATTTATAAATAAAAATCTATCTATCGTTTAGTAATCCGGATAAAGTCTCTGCAACTATCAGATCCGGAATGTGAAATGAATAAGTTGCCACTATCAGTGGCGTAGCTAGCATGGGTGGCACCTGGGGCGGCAATTATGGTGTCACCCCAGAATAAAATAAATGAAATTCCGCTATTCCATATATTATGATTTTTTGAAATAAATTCCAATAAAAAATTTAAAATAAAGAGAAAAAAAATTAATGTACGCACATTATACGCATAAAAAAAAACAGAACCAAAATGACTACCTATTGCAGCCGCGATTCACACCATCTTCATGATATCATATCCTCATATAGAGTAGAGCATGCTTTTCATAACCGCAGTACAATGTTCGGGAAAATATAGCCGTATCTAAAAGGGAACCGAGCATTACTTTTTTTGTCGACACACCTGCGTGTGGGATCAACCAAATAAAGCAAAAACAAAAAACGAGTAAGTCAATCGTTGAGGGCGACACGTCGATGAACTTTATTTACAAAAGAAAAAAACAAAAGGCCGATAATATTTTTTTTGTGCAAATAGAAACTGGTAGGTAGGTAGGTTAGGTACAATGTCGCAATTTTTTTTTAATACTCTGCGATCTATAAGGCCATAGAATTTATTATACTCTTTGGTAGCTTTTGGGTGTCACCCCCAAATGGGTGACAGCCGGGGCGGTCCGCCCCCCCTTTGCTACGCCACTGGCCACACTTCTGTATACTCCGTTCAATTTGAATATGCAGTACAGGCCTTATGGCAGAGCTTTTTAAAACACACTGGTGCCTGCATGGCACTCAACTTAAGAAATTGCCACTGAAATAAAAACCGATCCCCTGAGTTATATTGAAATTGTTTTTGTAATATTCCATAAACCCACGTATGTACATCCCAACATGACCTGTTCTTTCTCCTTCTGTGAGGAGATTGATCGTCAATTTATCTCTCGCTTATTGGTTTGTTAAAAATAAAAACACATTCATTCAGACTTCAGAGATACCATATTCATTCGTTGATCGAAATTATAATATCTTTTCTTTGGTTTTTGCTATGGAGCTTTCAGAATTAAAGCTTTTTTATAGCTTTTGGGAGCATATATTTTAAGTTAAAGGAAAACGGTGTTGTCGCTGCTTTTTTTTCTGCTTAAATTATTATTTTTTTTTTCTGAAAAAACTGTTGAAATGCAGCTATACAATATTACTTGGCTATTTTTTTTAAAGGAAGGATTACTGTTTGAGCAAGTTTTTGATGGAGTTCAGTTCATTATTTAATTGCAATTTGAATTTGTGTGCAAAATTGTTTTTGTGTTCATGAAAATAAAAATATAAAGAGGATTTCGTGAATAAATAGTGCAGTGCAAATAAAAAGGTAGATTTAACTTAATTTTAATTTAGTTTATTTTTTTTAAATTTAGCTTACGATCTATATGTTTCCGTTCATAAAATATAAATAAACAGTTGGTAACCCTACCGACATTTTTGAGAGAATTATGCCGATATATAATGATCACTACGGCAACCCTGTGAGAGCTTTGAAATGGAGATAGCTTATTGAAATCCATAATAGTATGGGTGAAAGGTAAATATCCTATCTTCCCTGTACTGCATATTCAAATTGAACAGAGTATAGTTTGTATTTCGTTGTATCGTTGTGAATTAATCAACTTTAATTTAATTTAATTTAATTTTTCATTTGTAAACAAGGCGAACTTTGGAAGATTTTGATCCTATTTGGCGAAAATCAATTAAAGTGAATGAGAGCGTATCAGAATTCCGGTTTTAAAATCCCGCAAAAAAAGTTTTAAAATCCCGTCTACTAAAATGCTTCTTTTTTAAAATCCTGTCTTCTATGATCTCGCTTATTCAAAATCCCAATGTATTATATTCCCGCTTTTTAAAATTCCGTCAAATACCGCCAATCCCGTTTTTTTACAATTTATATATTAAACTAAATAACGTAAACGAATAAAAGAAAATATGTCGAGGTGTTTTTGATTTTTGCTGTATTTTTACTAAATTATATATTTATGGTCTTATTTATAAACGTTACTTTAGACAACTGTCCAACTTTGGAAAATGTGTTCAAAAATCTTGTTTATTCTTGTCTTATAGCTGCCTAACTTAGACAAAAGAGTAGATTGTCTTAACCGTGAATAATGTGATATTTTATTTTTATAAAATAAAGCATATTTCCACCAGTTTGAAAATAGTTAGACAGTGTCTAAGTAGGCAAAAATCTAATAAATACGACTGTTACTCTTTGAAAAAATTCCACATGTTGTCATTAATTATAGATGTAACAATTTTTGTTACATTGTTTAGTATTGGATTAAGTGCAAAGGACAATTAATTGTCTTTTTTTTAACAGAAGTAGATACTTTATTTTGACAATTTCATAATTAAAAAAAAAATTAAGTATTTTATTTGTTTTATAATTCTTGTCATTCCACTTTTGCAATTAAAACTAGTTGTTTTATATTAAAAAATCGCGGCGGGATTATAAAAAACGGGATTTTAAGAGCCGGGATTATAGAAAGCGGGATTTTAAAGAACAGGATTATAAGTACCGATATTAAAAAAATTAAATTACTCCAAAATTTAAAATTTTACAGATTTCACTCACAGAGTAACTATGGGGACATTGAAAATAACTTGTATTATGTCGATAAAACAAAAATATGACTAATCTTTTTGATTTTTATTTTGTATGCTATTGTCGCATTAAAACTTCACAAGCTGACTTAAAAACCATTCTACAATCTGAAGTAACAATGATGTATATTTAATGTCGCTTCCCAGTGGGTGGTTAAATTAATGTTGGTAATTTTTTTAATAAGATGTATCGTAGTTTTATATTAATTCGAAAGAAATAGTTTTTGTATCTACGTACATACTTATGTTTAAATCTATAGTATCTAAATATCAATGTCAGGCATGCCTTATTCGCAATTACACAATCATACTCATTTTCATCCGCACCGGTACAGCACCTATGTAGCTATGCACCAAATCAGAGTTACATACCATCTATCGTTAATATAGGTATTTAAAATGTTTGCCTATAGCTTAGGTTAGCAGAAAGGCAAATGAATCATTACAGATCGATTAAAGGATACATCATAGACGGTTGAACTTAGTTCTAGACTCAGTCTATTGTTGATCAAAGTGTTGGCTTGTTTTTTGATCCATTGATTGATTGATGATCAGTTGATGTTGAAGAAAATCAAAAGATTTTTTTTTTGTCAAATTGATTTACAAGCCTTTCAACTCATTGAAGTATTTATATTTCCAAGTCATTTGATTTACTATCAAAGTGAACCTTTTGTGACTCAAGACCAAATGCACACAGAATGTAAAGCTCAACCTCCCTGTAAGTGTGTGCTTACGTTCTGTAACTTTCGCATCGATAAAATTGGTCGAGAAACGATGAAAAATGGAACAAAACTCATACGATTTGTTTCAATTTTCATCGTTTCTCGGCTGATATACTGATTTACTTAATTGTTTTTATTCTATAATATTTTATTCTAAATTATTTTGATCTCATCTTTTAAGCAATTTAAAAAACTTGAGTCGCGCAATTTCTTAAGACAAAAATAATGTTTTTAACAGTTTAAGCTGAAGCTTTCAACTAAGTTTATGAAGTGTGTGAAAGTTATAATCTAACCAAACTAAACAAATCGGACCTTTACTATTTTATTTGTAAAATACCTGCTACAAATGTACATGTACAATACATACATACCTGCATATTGTATATAATTTTTGTTTTCGATGCGAAACCGATTTTGTTTGCCACAGGTGTTTTTTTATTACACATTACAGCCGTATCTATTAAGAAATTTTAAAGCCTTCTTAACTTTAAAATACCTCTAAATAGCTCTTAAGTGGGAAATCGGTACCTATAATCAATTTTAAAATTTAAGCAACGTTACTTAAAGGCCTCTTAACTTAAACGCCATCCACCGCGTTTAATGTATATTTTAAGCCCTCTTAAATATATTTTGACATTTGGGAAGAATTATGTTTGTTTATTTATTATATGTATGTAGGCAGAATTTTCAATTTTTCGTTTTAATTAAAGTGGGCAATGTAAAAAGTATTTGTGATTGTATTAAATAAATTGACTTGTAAAATAAATTTTTTGCGTTTTTTTTTAGATATTAATATCAAAAGGTTCAAAATTAAACAAAAGAAATTTACGAAAAAAAATATCATAAAGCAAAATGGAGTCGGGTTTCTATCTTTTGCTTTGGACTTCCCCCTCTTCCCTCTTCCCTCTTATTTGGTAATGAGCTCGTTTTTTGTTTATATTTTTTTGGAAGCTGTCAAAAAAACAGGCTAAAAGTATTTAATTTGTAGATTCGTTTACGTTACGTCACAAATTCGTTGTTTAGTTAAGTATGAATCGAAGCCGATTATAGATAAGAATTTAAGTAACGTCATTTGAAATTGAAAGCAATTTAAATATTAAAGCGCACTTAACTAAATGACATTTAAGAGATGTTTTACAAAAATCTAATAGATATGGCTGTAGTATTAAGTACCTTGTTATATGAATAAACTTTAATCAATAAGTTACGGAAGTGCGAAAACATATCAAAAAACAAAATTGATTTTAAGTTATGTTAATTAACTAATTCACGAAAGTAGATTTACTCGTAAATAATAAGTTGAAAATAGGTACTTATATTATTTTTGCCAAAAACTACCAAAAATAGAAAACACTTCCTTAGACTATGTACAAGCTCAAAAGACAGAAAATTAAGATTACCATATACGTGAGATAATATTTGTTTAAAAGTTCATATTTTGGGTGATAAAGTGTATTAATTTGTGATGTAGAATATACTCAACCACTCTTAATACATAGGTGTGTAGTAGTCAGCTCTAATGTCATAAACCAACGAAAAGTAGCTTTTCTAATTGCCAAAAGAAAAAGTCAGAATCCAGTCCTCTACAGTGAATGAAATCATATTTTAATCTCTTTTTTCTGTTCTTATTCCACCAAATTTCAGCAAATAACAATGGCGCTCTGAAAACAAAAATGAACGAAACTAGACGAAAAGTAACAATAACAATACATTTATTTGGTTGTTTCCATACGATGACTTAGACGTAGAACTAAAAAAGTTGAAAGCTCACTTAAACTTATTTCATAAACGAACAAAAGTAGCTTTCAGCACGTACATACGTGTACGTGTCATTCTACCGTGCATTTTATTTAACTCAACATTACCATAGAATTGTGTAGGTACATACATATGTAGTATTATTTTGTCACATAATTATTTTTGAAGCGCCACTGATAGCTACGTTATTTACCTATCTATCTAACTAAAAAAATCATTCAGAGCTTTCGCCAAAGCAAAATGTATCTGTTGATTAAACACCATAACGTCATATTTGTAGCACATTTGTGTGCCTTAGTAAAATAATAAATGCAAATATCTGAATGGTATGACTGGATCTTTCATAAATTACTAAATTTCAATATTTTTAAAGAACATTAAACTAAAGTTAAGGGCTTAATCAAAATTCCAATATTTCAACTTATGTATGTACCTGTGTGGGTACTTTTACTTCGTCTATTCACATTTGATATACCTATTGTGCTTAATGTAGGTAGATTTATTTCGTAAGTGCCGTCTATCTACACCGGCACCTATGTGTACATGTATGTATGTATATCTGCACATTGGAACTGTGGGAGTTGTTTTTTATGAATACTGAATACTATACGTGTGTAAGCTCACTGTTCAGTTTATCTTCAACAACAACTGGCTGACACATTTAACGGCGGACCTATCATATAATTTTGTTTCTGTTCTGTTTCTTTTTCTAGCCGTCCAGTACAAAAAAAGTCTCGTTTTAATTTTAGAAATTTAATTTCAGTCTTTAAGAGAAAACGTTCAAGTTAAAGTGATTTTTTGAGTGTGGTCTCGTTACTTATTCATCAAAGTTTCAGGACTTCTAGTAAATAATTTTGTTGATTGATTATACTTTTTTTCTAACGCTATCAACACCAACTTATTTTATCATCTTACAGTGATCACTTTCCCATTACACTTTGTTTAACAAAAATTTAAATCTGTGAATCTATTTGAAAAAAAAAAAACATCAATTGCAGCAGCTACATTGGAAAATTCCAATAGCAACTGAAAATCGAGTGTTAAGTCTGTATCGTATTATTTTATTGTTGTTTTTTTATTTGTTTGTGTTTGAGAAAACGTGAAAGGGGAAATTTCCATACTTTTATTTGTTTTTCTTGACTTCATTCGTTTGTTAACGCGATAGGTTGAATGCATCGAATACCTAATTTCAAACCTACTACCTACAAATACTGAAAAACTTATGCTTATGATTTAAAACGATTGTATAGTTAGAAAAAAATGCAATACCCCTCGTGAAATTAACATTAATGCAATAAAATAAAAAGTGGGGTTCAGTTGGTGAAATATTAAGTGATTAAAGTGCTGTGTGTTTTTTCAACGTGCGTTAAATATAAGGCATAGTGTAAGCCACATTTAAAATCTACCTACTACTTCTTTTTATTTAATTTTATTAACATCTGTACAAAAAAATACCTAGTTCAAATAAAGGATACATCTCAACAAGAACAACCTGTTACCTATTCTAAAAACCTTAACAGCGCGATAACAAACAACGAAAGATTTGTATAATAGGTACATACTTATAATTATGGAACCTTATTGGGAAGATAATGTACAGGCTCCACATTCAGTTAAATATGAAAGGTAGGTATTCTAACAAATGAGTTGAAATGGTATTATCTTGATTTTGTTAAAAAAATATTGCTTCCTATTGCTTAAGACAATAACTTATAGCTTTTCATGGAAAAATGTGACAGTTTTTATTCTTTCAGTTAATAAACACGTGACACGTGAACTTGAGCACCTAAGCAGACATAAATCACACACACTTAAATAAAAAATCTAATTAATTTTATGGAATGAAATTAAAGCAGTCGCTCTTAACGTGTCATGCTAAAGTTGCCTTAAGGTGTACGTTTTTGTATGGTATAAGATCTTCGATATTTTACTTGGGCAGAACAACGAAATTTTTAATGATAAAACGCAACGATTTGGGAACTAAAAAACCACGAATAATTTTAAATTTTTTTATTTGTTTGTGTATGATTTTTTCCCAGAAACAAACTTTTATCAAAAACCGAAACTTCTTTGTAATTTCACTTCAGTAAAATTGTTGTGAGTAAAGATCGAAATTCTTACCAACAATTCGTACCTGCCGATAATTTATTCCTTATTTATTATTCTTATTATTATATAAATATGAAATTGGGGCTCAGTTACTTATCCTCGACAAGACCCAACACTTTGGATGTGAAATTTGATTAAAATTTTGTTTCCAAACCATAATTTCGAATTTCGCCACCAAGATTACCAAAACTTGTTGAATGTCAAACAAAATTCTAGTTTATGTATGGTGTACACATAAAATAGAATTATGTTTGACATTGGGTGCACCACACATAAACTAGAATTATGTTTGACATTTTAAACCAATCTCAGTGTTGATAGAAACTCCAGAAAAAAAATCCATTCCAATAAGGTAAAAATTTAATTTCTCTCTCTTGTTTTGTTGTATAAATCATAGAAAACCTCTTAGAGAACCTATATTATCTAGAGAACCAAATCGTACCCTCTTACCCCTACCTAAAACACCCGAAAAATTTTATTTGAGCACAGTAAGAAAAAAACTCTTTTTTTCCTATTGGTGAATCCGTGTGAATGGTCGATTTATGTGCCAGAACAAAAAATCATAATCATAATTTACATAAAAAAGGGTTACAAACAGCGTTGCCGTAGTGGCACGATCGTGCCTTTTTGACACGAAAATTTTTTCATGGCACGGTGGCACAAAAAAATCACTATGGTACGTTTTGTTGTTTTCATTTTTTACTCCAAATAAAGCGAATTTTGAAGAAATTTTGAGAAAATTGACATGACAGAAACTCTTATTTTTTATAGAACAAATTATTTCTTCTATTTTTTTTTGTATTTCAGCCCACAGTTGATTTATATTTTTTTTTTAACATACGAATTTTTGGTTTTTTTCATATGGGACGAAAATGACACTATTTTTTAGAAAATGTGGCACGGAATTTTTTTTTGGGCGGCAACGCTGGTTACAAAGCTTGTCTACTTTTTGTTAAAGTAGTGTTGGTTCGGGTTCCATTTTTAAAATGCACGGTACAACTAATACATGCTAATACAATAGTTGACATCAGAGAACTAACAGCTTGTTGGGTGAAAGAGAACAAACCCCTTAAGTCGTTTCTCTAGATAATATATGTAAGTACTCTATGGAGTACTTAAACCTAACCCAAGGAAGTAAATAGATTGAGAAAAATCGAAGTAGATTTCAAAATGAATTTTTCTTCATGTATGTACCTAAATCTATACTTTTCAAAATTTGTTTAGTTGAATTTAATCTATTGATTCAAAATAGCTTTTTACGGTCTTTGGTGGATTTAAAGGTGCATGCTAACTTTAATTGTGGTTCTAACGGTGCGCTTCTATTTTTTTTGTTTTCAGTCTAATTATTCAGAAAATTTACTTTATTCATATGCTTAAAGCAACAGATAGGTTTTTTTCAATATAATATTTTTATGGATAAGGACTCAAAAAAAGTAATTTACCAATAAACTACTTTTATTTTTCAGTTTTTGAATATCTTAAAGACCTATCTAATTTATTTGAACAAAACTGAGCCAAAATCCATAAAATTATCATTGGTAAGGTTCCATTTAAAATGCATTGGTCAGACTGATCTCTATAATATACTTGATAGTGTATTTATACAAAAAATCTGATTCCAATTTTGAATTAGTGCGATATAAGCGAATATAAACATCTTGAACTTCTTACATATTTTTTACTTCTTTTTGTGGCTTTGGTTTTGTTCTTTTCTATTTTGCATCTTTAAATGAACCAGTAGTGAACTTTATAATCTTTTTAAATTTAATGAATTAGTTTTAAATTCAATTTCGTTTCCTTAATAAATAATTACAGTATCTTTTAATTTTGTAGCTTGTAAAAAGTTGGTAATAATTTTTACTTTTATTCAACTGTAAGCTATTGTATGTAATCCTGAAAAAAATTTTTTTATAAATTCGAAAAGGACATTTTTCGTATTACAGTATAACAGTATAACAAAACATAAACGTCAAAGAAAACATATGTTTGAAAGTAATATTTTGTTTGCTTCAATTTAAGTGTGTCTCATAATCTCGGAATCAAAATGAAATAAAAACATTCAGCCAGGTTCTACATTTCACTTTCACTTGAAATGAAATAGAAGTCAATCTAATTTCAATTGATTTCAATTCTATTTCGAGTGAAAGTGAAATGTAGAACATGGCTGATTATAATTTTAATAAGAGATTACAAATTAATAGCTAGTAACCATTTCGCCAACTTCTCAGGTTTGTTCAGAGGAAACATGTATGGATTAAAGAATATGGGGACACTACCGCCTTTTAAAACTTTTTTTTTGTTAAGTGTTAAAATTATCGCTCTGAAAGTGGATGAAGTTTTAAGCCTAGATCGGGCAGAAATAAAATTAATCTCTACAATTCTAATCTCTACAAAAACTTTTCTAACTGACGCGCTAAAGTTTGAAGGTGGAGAAATAAAAAAACCTGTATCTTTCTATAATAAATATTCGTGTAAAAATATTGTTTGGAATTCATTATTTTTGAATCATTTATTTAAATATGGATAATAGAGAAGAAATACTTTTTCTTGGGTTTTAGAGATTGAATTGAATTAGAAAATACATAAAATGACCTTCATACATCGGCGAAGAGTTTTTTCTTCATTAAATAGAGGAGAAGAAATACTACTAATGAACCATCAAATCTCGGTTGGATTTCTTTACTTGCAATCTGAAAAAGTGTCACAAGCTGTTCTCCCCTACTCTACGGAGCGGAAGTGAATAGTTGACGACCCAAAAGCGATCCTTCATACCTTTGAATCCTATTTCTGTGGGCTTCAGGTCTTTCTTTCTTTATCTACTTTTTGATAGACGACGTTTCGTACTTGTTTAAGTACTTCTTCAGTTATCTAAAATTTTTTAAAAATTAAGTGAAGTGATGTTTCGTTTAAATTGTTTTTTTTTCGTATGGGTTTTGACAGCAAATTGCACCATAATACATTCCTTTTCTGACTTAAATAAACTTAGACCACTTTCAAAAGATTGCCTTATATATATTATTTTAAATATTACTCACCCATGCAGTGTTCTCTCTTCTTTCCTTGCTTGACTTCCACCTTCTTTTTTACAATACTTGCAATGCATCTTATTAGAATTTGTTCTACTGTGGATAACAAAATGTTGAAAAACCAAATCAATCGGATACTTACTTTAAATTGCAAAATAAATGAATGTTTTAAAGTTTTTTTCAATTCACAAAATTAATATGTCGCGCAAAATAACTTATCACCACCAAAATCTAAACAAACAGTAAATGTTGCCAAAATTGTTTGTTTACTATAAATAGGCCTCAAAAAGTCGGAAAGGGCACTCAAATGTCATCTTCAAATGGAATCAAAAAACTGTTATACTTTGTAGGGAATACAATATCCAGTATATTATAGAGATCAGTCATTCAGTGACTGGGCAGCTACCACATACTCAGCCTTGTGGAGGAAATCTTCTCAGTGCAGCTTGTAGGGTAAAAGTGAAAAAGCCCTGAATTCGGTTCTCTAGATAATATAGTTACTCTATGGTATAAATCCTGAAAAAAACTGCACTCAATAGATTAGATAAAATAATCTACAGAATACAAATGTAAGTGTCAGAAATTAAAAATGGCTATTCGAGTGCCTACAAAAACCTCATACTGCATTATTAAAAATAACAATCAAATATTGATTTTATTGAAAGGGCACTGGAACCGACATTTTCTTCGATCTTGACAGATGCAATGATATTAGGCTTTAATATGTGTACTATGATAATAATCTTTATTTTCCTCGTCTCTTTTCCTATGATTGAACCAATGTGCGAACTTCACTCCAATCGGAGTAAATTCACTCCAATTAAAAAAAAAAAACATATAAATCTACTACGCTTTTTAACAACTACTTTTTTTTTATCCACACTGAATAATTAAACAAATTCTTAATCCAAACGACAGCACTCTGTTATTAAATTTTCCGACCAACACTTACTCTAAATGTTTGAATTTAACCCTTTTCTGTTCTGAAACTAACGGAATGTGATTTTTTTTTTTTTGTTAAAATAAAATTCATAAGTATTTCTTTTAATTTCAAATCTACTCCAAAAATCTTTAATTTCCTCACCGATCTCTACATAGAGTACCTACCTATATTGTTGGCTGGTTTTTGTGCTTTGTTTTCAACTCAGTAAAAGAGAGATTAAATTCCAGCGATGGACTTCTTTTACTAGAAGAATGAACATGGTTTATAATGCAGTTTTAAAAAAAAGTATTTCATATCTGGTGGGAAAACTGAGAACTGAGCAAAACTGAGCCAAAATCCATAAAATTATCACTAGGTTGGTGCGGTTCCATTAAAAATGCATTGGGCAACTACCATATATTCAGCCTTGTTTAGGAAATCCTCTCAGTGCAGCTTGTAGGTTGAAAGAATAAAGGCGCTGAAGTCGGTTCTCTAGATAATATAGGTACTCTATGGATCTCTATATGCACTGGATATTGGATAGCCTATAGTGTATAACAGGCTTCATTGAGCCAATTTTAATATTTTTGACGGGGTACCGGCCACGACCTCGTATCTCGCTCTATACAAACAAAAAAAGAGATGGAAGATATTTGCCGTAATTGAGCATTTATTTGATGTCAGCAAGCATTTTGACGTTGAATATTGAAAAAGATAAAAGCAAGAAAAAGATTATCTTCAAAAATGAAATTTCAGGAAAGAAGAAAAATTACAGGAAATTATCTACGAAAAATTATAAAAATAGCTGTTATACTGTTATATGAGGGTACCGGCTACGACTATAACAGTTCAATTTGCCCCAAAAATTTTATATGAATACACTATCCAGTGTATATAGAGATCAGTGAATTTTCTCCACTCTTTTTAGAAACCTGCTCTGAAATTTTACTACTGACGTTCGAAACCTAGACAAAACTATTATAGTGAAGAGAGTTGTTTCCAACTAACCGCGTTTTATTATCTTCGAATCTGGATCAGGATCATTTTTTAACACGTAATACAACCAAAACTTGTGATCCTAATCTCTATCATAAGCTGCATTTTACTATCCACATGACCTGATCTGGAACAGATCCTCATAATAAAACAAACAGGATGATAATAAGAGCCAGTGGTATATAACGATCTCTTTCTTCCCTGTGTTTATATATTTTTCATATTGTGTTTGTTGACTTTTTTCTTTAGACTACAGTTCGCACTACCTTACCATAATAATAATAAAAAATTACTAGTTTTTGGATCATTGAATAGATCCGGATAAAAAGCAGGATTAAATGTTGTTTTTGTATTTACGTGTTAAAATTTGATCCGAATCAGATCATGTGCAGCTATAGACGTTCTTTGCAAGTCTGCGGGTATCTATCACCCAGAACCTTTGACGGAAGTTACAAACTAAAGTTTGTGGAAAACAATCACCATGTTAAATACAACAACAATTAATCCCCTACGGGCTAAGCTTAACCCAAAGAATTCTCCGGGCTTAACTTAAGCACACAGAAAAACTGTGTTACCGGCGTGAATTATATACTTTTTATCGATAGTTTGACTCCAATTGAAGATGTCACTATCGAAGGCAGCTTCAAGATTTGACATCTGCCGAGCACAAAAAAAAAGTATTTTGACGACTAGCGTACAAATTAGGCGTATTCAGGAGAATGAGAACTCGGAGATTGATCCCGAACCACCCTATGCATGCGCTTCAGAGAAAATGCGGAAGCGCATGCTCAGTTGGCGCAATTCTCTCAATTTTCTTATTATTTGGAAGAGAAAAAAGAAACGCTTGAGATAGAAGTATTTTTTTCTTCATGAATAGGAATGAGAAGGAGATGTTGTTGAATTGAGCATTGTTTGTTCGTATTCACCTTTTCTTTTCAAAGATTCACATCCAAATAACGGCTGAAAGCTAAATATTCATCTGAATGTTTTTGACCAGAGATTATGAATTATAAAGATTGGAAAGCTCGGCTGTCATTCTGGTTTGACTACAAGCTGGCGGACGGTGGTGAGTTCATATTTTTGCACTAGTTTTAATGCACTCTAGTGCAAAAATATGAACTCACCACTGCATAAATTATTGTTGCAATTCACATCTATTCATCGACACGAGATGAAATTACAAAAACAACAATGTAAACAAATGGGTTTTGGAGGGTGGAACGTACGAAAGATTCCTATCTTTATAATTCATAATCTCTGTTTTTGACGTTTGGTTTCACCTTTTTACGGAACGAGATTGGCATTTAAGAGTGAAAGAGTGAAAATCCATTCGATTCACCGTTTCAGAGAACCAGAATCGGCCACTGATTTCTAAATATATACAACGGATAGTGTATTCATACAAAATTTTTAACAAATTGTCGTGGCCGCTACCCTTATATAACAGTATAACAGCTATTTTTATAATTTTCGTATATAATTTCCTGTATTTTTTCTTCTTATTTTTGAAGATAATCTTTTTTTTGCTTTCCGTCTTTTACTTTTGCTCACAACAAATAAATTCTCAATTACGGGAAATATCTTTTTTCGTTTGTATAGAGCGAGATACGAGGTGTGGCCCGTACCCCGTCAAAAATATTAAAATTGCCTCAAAAAAACTGTTATACACTATAGGCTATCCACTATCCAGTGTATATAGAGATCAGTGGAATCGGCCTCCAGGATTTCTCAGTTTTGCTGTCGAAACTCAGAGGAAAAAAATCTTGGATTCTCAACAAAAGGTGAGAATTTTCAGCCATCTATTTAATTTATTTAGAATAAAAACACGAAAACGCTATTCGGGAAAACTTAGTTAAAGAAGACCAAAATGACAAAGGTCTCTGCGCTGATATATATAATATTATATCAGCGCATATATATATAATATATATAATATTATATTATAATATTTTCAAAACAAATACCAGTCTGGTTTCTTGGAAATAATTACAATACCATTACGGAATTAGTGCTTATCCGAAGACAAGAAAGTTGGACAGTGGTTCGGGCTGAATACTGTTGGGCAGGTGTTGAAGAGAGATTAAGGAAATGTAGATGGATACGAACCTACGCAAGATGGAGAAAATAAATTCGAAATGAAAATAATCTTAAAAGAGGAGAATCTGATTTTTCAGATCATTTTCCACTTCCTCTTATAGAAAATCAGGTTGATCAGTTGAGTGGTGCAAATGCACTTGACCTTGAGAATGTTTCGGTGAAAGAAAACAGCATAAAGTATACTTCCTTTGAAATGCCAAGCGGCCAATATGAGTTCTGCCGAATGCCTTTCGGTCTATGTACGTCACCCACTACTTTCCAAAAGAATATTCTTTCAATTTTCCAACCAATCATCAGTGAATGGACATATAAGTCCATCTTCGCTAAAAGTCAAGGCAGTGAAGTTTTTCCCTGAACCCAAGAGCATTAAAAATGTCCAAAGCTTTTTAGGATTGTCAGGATATTTAAGAAAATTTGTGGTTGACTATGGAGTCGTAGCAAAGTCTCTAAGTGACCTACTGAGGAAGGATGTCAGATTGAGTTTGGAGATGAGGAGAGTGAAACTTTTATTTGAATAAAATATTCTTTGGCACAACAACCAACGCTTATTATTTATAATAATACTTCTGAAGCCGAAACCGAACTGCGTGCGTCGAAAATTGGCTTTGTAAAAATTCTTTTGTATAAATGTTGCGAAGATAGTATTTTCCGACCAGTATGCTACTTAAGTCGTAAAACTGTTCCGCAATAAGAGAAATTTAGCAGTTATGAGCTGGAAGTTTTGGAAATTGTTGCTGCTCTCAAGAAGTTTCGGGTTTATTTTCTAGGGCTATGTTTGGAAATAATTAGTGACTGTTCAGCATTTAAAATGACAATGAAAAAAAAAAGACTTGGCTCCTAGGATTGGAGGATGGGCTTTGCTATTAGAGTAATGTCGACAAATCTGCATTCAACGTATTTTGGCGGAAAAGAAGCAAAGAAAAAAGGAAGGTTTTCTTTATCCTATACCAAAGGAGGACTGCCCTTTAAACACTTTCCATTTCAATCATTTAGGACCTCATTCGGCAACGGGAAAACAATATAAGTACACCTTTGTCATTGTAGTTGGTTTAAGCAAATTTCTTTGGATATTCCTGACGAAAACTTTGTGTACATCTGAGGTGAGATAACAACTGGAGTTCCGAGGGGCAACGGACAAGTTGAAAGAACTAATAGAACTACTATACCAATATTAACAAAATTGTCTTTGGAGGATCCTAAAGAATGGTACAAATTTACTAACAAAGTCCAACAATTTTGATGAATTCTAGCATCAAGTACGCAAAGATGTCCTTTCGAAATAATTTTTGGAGTGCAGATGCGAAAAAGGAGAGAGAGGATTGCAGAAGTTAGAGATGAAGAATTTAAAAAAAAATTTAATGAAGAACGAGACAACATACGTGAGAAGGCCAAAGAAGACATCGACAAAATTCAACAAGAAAACTCTAAAAAATTTAACAAAAAAAGGAAACCTGCTCATGCCTACAATATTTCGGCGATCTTATTGCTATACGACCGTTATGATGTGGAAAAAGTTGGAGAATCAGACGGCCCCAAGAAAACCAGCAGCAGCGCCGATAACATGAAGCCTTGGATCACATATGATAACAGTTCAGAAGAAGAAGAAGACGAGTATAGCGGAGAGGATGAAGATTAGGATTCCAAAAGTTAATTTAGGTGTACAAGATGCTTAGATGATATCTACAAACTCTGTCAGCAACATACCTGAGATAATTTAACTGAGATGATTCCAAATTTTAACTTGTTTAAGATAAGAGTTGTTTTGAATACTTATTTCTTTGAGACGATAAACTATTAACATAAATTAAACCATAAAGACGATCCGTTTGATGTTTATGGGATATATGTATTGTGTGGACAGTTTTTTGTTTTCATGTGGGTTTTCGACAGCAAATAGTGAAAACTTCGCAAGAAATTTTGCGTTAACATACCGTTCAAAATATTGGATGTATATTACTCGTCTGGTGACAAGTGAAAATTGTTTATATCCTTTTCAGTGATATCCTTAATTATAGAAATATGTGACAAACATTTTTCGGCTAAAAAATATTTTAAGAAAACAGTACAGTTAAGATCTCGGGTTTGTTGCTCGACGAGGCAGTTGTTTTTTTTATATTATTCAACTGCCTCTCGATGTTTTCGATTTCGGGATCTTGAAATCATCAACTAACAAAATCTATTTTTTTTTTGTGAATTTAAAAATAATTATTCTACTTTTGTTTCATTTAGACAGTGGTATAAAATTTTTGTATGATGCTATGTTAAAAGGTAGGATTTTCCAAATTTTAAACGAGTTATCATCGTAGGTTCTATCTTTTTAACATTTTATTGAAGTTAAAATCACCAAATGCATATTTTAACTTTTTAGTATCATACTAACTCCAAATGTCACTTTGAAAATTAAAATTATGAAAATGGTATGTTTGCTTACCTACTTGTTTACACGAACTGTCACTTTTATAGGCGAATTAAGCTAAAGTTTGTTAAGAAAAAAGGTTTAGTATGATACTAGTTAAAAATGTTTAAAACTAAGAACATTAAAGTAGAGCTTTAAATATAGTAAATTGTAATGTAGTACGTATAGTGCTAATACCACAAATAATAAACTATACAGATGTAGCATCCATATTGAAACAAAATTTTCCATGCAAATGAAAGTCGTCTAAAAAAAGAACTTTTTAAAAAGTTTATCTTCTTAGGCTGCGCGTACAATAGTGCGAAAAAGCGATGCGATGCGAGAAAAATTTTTACATATAATATTATCCACGTGCGTACAGTGAAGCGATATTTGATGCGACACTTGCAAGTCTGTCGCAAGGTTCTCGCAAGCTTCTCTCACAAAAACTCTTCTGACCACTTTTTCAAGCGATTTTGTGCGAGAGGTGTTTGTTTTGAAGTTTAAAGAAAACAAAAATCAAACCAGTTAATTTCAATGCTTGTGTTGTGTGGTGCAATTTTTTAACTATTTTGGTGGTAATAATTATAAAGGAGCAAAATTAAATAAAGTGATAAATAAATTATTTTGTTAATTGGAAGTAAAGATGATGAAATTCTCCAAATTCTTTTCCCATCAAGTAAATTTGGTGAGTTTTCAACCTTTTCCTTCCACTTAACAGGTTTAAATATAAATGTTCATCTAAAAATTAATCTTCAGATGATGAATCCATATTGTTTCGACACAAAACAATCGAGCAACACAACCGAACAAAATCGCTTTTACTGTGGGCACTTTGTCGCATCTACTTATCGCTCGCTTCTCGCATCGCATCGCTTTCTCGCACTACTATACGCGCAGCCTTAGAAAAGGGACATTTCAATTTATTTTTCTACTACTCTAACATATGGGAGATCTACACACAGAAAAAAGGCACAATTTTGTTTTTGTTTTCTTATTTCTTCTAAACGAACGGAAAATAATAACCCGTTTGCTTCTCTCTTTTTACGAATCGTTTATTGTTTTTGTTTCCGTGGTCTTTACTTGCTATGTATGTGCTACTGCATGCAGAGATTATGAATTATAAAAATAGCAATCTTTCGTACGTTCCACCCTCCAAAACCCATTTGTTTACATTGTTGCTTTTGTAATTTCATCTCGTGTCGATGAATAGATGTTAATTGCAACAACAATTTATGCGGTGGTGAATTCATATTTTAGCACTAGAGTGCGTTAAAACATGGACACTAGTGTAAAAAATATGAACTCACCACTGTGTTTAGCTTGTAGGCAAACCAGAATGACAGCCGTGCTTTCCAATCTTTATAACAGAGTTGCAAAAGCTTAAGTCACTTTCTAGCTTAAGCATGACTTTAATTTACAAGCTAGTTAGTGACTTATGAATTAAAAAAGATTTAATTCCTAAGTCAATTAGTGACTTATGAATTAAAAAAAATTTAAGTCATTAGCTGGCTGGTGACTTATGAATTAAGAATATTAAAATCATAAGTTAGTTAGTGACTTATGAATTAAAAAAAATTTAATCATAAGCTACTGAGTGACTTATGAATTAAAAAAAATTGAATCACAAGCTACTGAATGACTTATTAATTAAAAAAAATTAATTCACAACCTACAAAGTGACTTATTAATTAAAAAAATTGTATTCACTACCTACGAAGTGACTTATAAATTAAAAAAAATTAAGTCATCGGCAAGTTAATGACTTTTGAATTAAAAAAAAAATTAATTCACATCCTACTAAGTGACTTATGAAATAAAAAAAAATTAAGTCATGAGCAAGTTAATCACTTATGAATTAAAAAATTGTAATTCATGAGCAAGTGAAGTGACTTATGAATTAAAGAATTGTAATTCATGAGCAAGTGAAGTGACTTATGAATTAAAAAAATTTAATTCACTATTTACGAAGTGACTTATAAATTAAAGAAATTAAGTCATGAGCAAGTTAGTGACTTATGAATTAAAAAATTATAATTCATGAGCAAGTGAATTGACTTATGAATTAAAAAAAATTAATTCACAACCTACTAAGTGACTTATGAATTAAACAAAATTTAATTCATGAGCTAATGGGTGAATTCTGATTAGAAAAATTATGAATTGAAAAATGTATAAGCTAGCATAATCATTTTATGATTTATAAACTACTTTCGTTAATAATCTAATAATTATGTAGTCAAATAAAGCTTAAGAATTACCAATCTACCAACTAGCTTATGAATTAAATTTTTTTTTAATTCATAAGTCACTTAGTATTTGTGAATTAATTTTTTTTAATTCATAAGTCACTAACTTGGTCAACACTTAAATTGTTTTAATTCATAAGTCACTTCGTAGGTAGTGAATTAATATTTTTTTTTAAATTCTTAAGTCACTTTGTAGGTTGTGAATTACATTTTTTTAATTCACAAGTCATCTACAGACTTATGACTTAATGATTTTTTAATTCGTCTGAACACACAATTTTGTCTGACAATATTGTCAGAAACGTCATTGTGAGGCAATTGTCAAACGACAATCTGACAAAAAATTGTCAGGTGTCTTACAATCGTCTGAACATACAATTTTTATCATTGTCGACTCTTTGGTCATTGTCAGATGTTTTCATTGAAAACATCTTACAATTGCTGATAATTTCTTCATTGTTCGAAATATCAATGAAATGAGATAAAAAACATTTGTGTTGGAAATTTTTAGTTTTTGCACAACTGAATAAATAAACTCAAAAAGAAAATATCTATAAAGCAACTCACTTCAATTATATTTTATATTTCGGAATAAATTAAGCGCTTATGCTCGGCCGCCATTTGTCTTTTATTAATTCTTTTTAGCATGTTGTTGATTTTTTGTCGCATTTCTGACTAAAAATAGATAAAAAATCTAACCATGGAGGCATCAATGGTCGAAAATGTTACCATGGAAAACGGAAATTCACCAATTTTTAAAGAACCCGATGATGAAAAAGAGAGAAGAAAAAGATTCTTTAAATGATGGGAATGCTGCAGAACCTCCGCCAAGTAATGATGCCTCCTACCTGTAATGTTAACAATCAAACAATTTTTGTATAGGTCTTCCAAAAGTTTGAATAGAAAATTTTCAAGCTGACAACTTTGTCAGATATATTTTTGTCCGAAAATTGTCAGACAAGAGCTGACAATCAAATTGTCAGACAAGAGCTGACAATCAAATTGTCAGACAAGAGCTGACAATCAAATTGTCAGACTTTGGGATGAAATCTACCAACCGTGTGAACGGACAATTTTTCATTGTAAGAAATATGTCAATCGTCTGTACTTAGCTTTACTTGCAAGGCCAGTTTATAATGTATGTAAACGTCGTCGATCCACAATATTTATAGAAATTAGTGAAAAACATTATAAAAAATATTGAAAAAAATCATCAGATTCAGCTAAGATCTCGGGTTTGTTGCTCGACGAGACAGTTGTTTTGTTTTTTTCATATTATTCAACTGACTGTCGATGTTTTCGATTTCGGGATCTTGAAATCATCTTTAGTACCAGAATCTGTTTTTGTGTGAAAATAAAAATATTTATTTTACTTTTATAAGTTTCATCATTTACCCCAATTACACGCCGCGGAACACTGTATCGATGCATATTGTCGATAAGGTTTTATGGTAGTGTAAAATGGAGATATACCGACACAGTGTTTCGAGTAGTATTGTACCGGTATAGTATGCCGAGTGGTGTGTAAAGGGACGGAAACAGGGATGGAAAATTCGGTACAATTGTATCGAATTCGATACAATTGTCTTTGGTCAAATACAAAAGTACAATTTGTCTTATTTCAGTACAATTTTATGAAACTGGTTTTCTTGAAATTTGCAAATGTTCTTAATCTTTAATTAAATATCTGTCGCGTCTACTCTTGCTGCTAAAATCCAAATCTATTATTTTGTATCTTTTATGTGTCTGTATCTTTTGCGGCGTCTCGAGTTTTGTTGCTACGGCTTAAAATGAGACATGAATCGAATTCAACACACTTTTGGTGTGTGCTTATCTCGTGGCAAAAACAAGTGTGAAAAAAGATTTGATGGCAAAAAACATTCTTGTAATTTTTAAATCTATTTCAAAACCTTGTTGGGTTCACAGCCGACAATTGATCAGTTATGATGGGAAGTTTTTCAACTTTTTTTTTTATTATAAAGTTATTTCTTTATATTTCATGTTTTTTGTTTATTTATGTATGTACATACATAAGTATGTTTATGAATTGGTTTTGTTTATGTTTTAAAGAATAAACTATTTTTGTTACATATAAAATATTTTTTGATTCATCAAAAAAAAATTTCAGTACAATTTACTTCATTTCAGTACAATTTTAAAGAAGTTTTCAGTACATTCAAAAAATTTCATTTTCCATCCCTGGACGGAAAGCTTTACCGATGCGATTTTTTTTTAAGTTTCCTGTTGCTTTTGTTTTGAAGTGATTTTGTATTTATCTAAGTGAAATTAAAGGATAATTTACTATGGCAGAAACCGAAAAATGTATCTGGCTTCATTCCGAAGTGAATGTTTTATTAGAAATAATAAAAAATAAGAAAATTGTTGTCCAAATGGAAATTTTTGACAACTGACTTTTGACAGCCCCACACCGACATATGGGTGTGTAAATGCCCTTACAGAATCGGATTGCTTTATCGTGTTTCGATGCTGGAGTGTAATAAGGGTAATTTAATAGATACAGGTAGAAGGTGACACCAGGAAAAACGCCGCGCCGCTCATTTTTGATGAGGTCGCTCAGTTTTGATGAGGTCGCATAAAAAAAATGTGAAAGGGTTGTTTAAGTTTATACAATAAAATAAATTTCCAAAATAAATTTATTTGTTTATGAAAGCGTCATGTACTGGAATGGGAATTTTTAAATAGTTTCAGGTTTGTTATTTTTGAATTTTGTATCAGTTATTATGGAAACGAATGTTTCATTTACTTCGTATGATATTCAATATTATAGTCTAAGATCACTTTTCGTTTGGAAAATAGAATCTAGACCTTTCTCTTCTTTTGCCCTAATTTACCCTATTGAAATTCCGATCAATAGAAAAACACGTATTTTTAAATTTTTAAATAAAATTTCCTTTTATATGATATTTTTGTTTTAGCACTAAAACCTACCATATGGACTGGGTCACATAATTGAAAAAACCCAAAAACCGACCTTTAAAGCGTGGCAACCCTATGCCTTGACCATATTTCGCCAGGCAATCCTTGCGCAAAATGTTAGTTAAAACATTATCTAAAAAACTGCATACCACTTATCCGGTAACTCGATGAGGGTAGGTCGTCCTATGGCGGGATCTTCTACTATTAGTGTGTATGGAAATATATTACATTATAGTTATATTATATTTGTTTCTATGAAAACCTATGTAATTGTGTTTTGTCAGAAATTAAGATTTTTTTTATTGAACTACATTAAGTACATATATATACATATGTATTTTTGTTACGTTTTCAATTCTTTATTAAAATCAAAATAAGAACAATATTTTGTTTTTGATGTTCATGAAACGAAAGCTATATAGCTTAGGTACATAATTTGAGTTCTACTGATGTAATCTTTAAATCCAGGAGATATAACAGGGTACATTCACTAAAAGATGCACTTTATTATGAAAAAAAAAAAATACTTTCTGAAAAGATAACCAAACTCTGTATTAAAAAAGGGGCTGGGTGCGACCCACACTAGTAACTTACCATTGGTGCCCTTGGCAACTGGACACCCAATGTTATTTTGTTATAAGGAAATTCCTACTTCAAAATCTTAAAAGACCTTATCAATTGTTCAATATGCGAACAAGTGAAAAACAAAGTTGGGGCGTATTATATTTTTCAACTATTTAAGTTGTATTTTTGGCAGATGTTTTTGCTTTAAAAAAAACTATCAATTTATTTTTTACAAACCACACCAATTCATAGTTACAGCATTGTATGTAAAATAAAATTATTATTATATTTTAAAATCAAAAATTGTTTACTTCCTAAATGGCGTATGACATTAGCTGCGTTTTATTATCGGCAATAACCCATATAATAAAGAGATTTTCATTAAGGGCGGGTCGATTTTAAAATTGAATAAAACAAGTTGTATATGTGATATCAATAAGGTTTTATCTTTGTTTGAGAGCCCTATCAATGACATTATGTGTGAAATATAACATCGTTCAAATAGCCGCCGCGGCTTTGCTGGGTGGCGCGGATTCGAAAGGTCCAGTTTTCGATGATTTTGGCGCATAAATCAGGCTGAAGTTGACCGATGACATCGATTATGTTGTCTTTGAAGGCCGCTGTGGTTTGCGGTTTATTCGCATAGACCTGCAACTTAAGAAAGCCCCACAGGAAAAAGTCCAAAGGGGTCAAATCACACGGTCTTGGTGGCCAATTCACGTCGCCTCAGCGCGAGATAACCATGCCATGAAACCGCTCGTGCAGAATATCGATTGTCTCTTGAGCTGTGTGGCACGTAGCGCCATCCTGTTGCAACCATATATGTACGTCTTCGGTGTCCATATCATCCAATTCAGGCCACACGAAGTTGGTGATCATCGACCTATAGCGATCGCCGTTGACGGTGATGGCCTGCCCAGCATTATTTTAGATGAAGTACGAACCGATGACGCCTCCAGCCCAAAATCCACATCAAACAGTAACTTTATTTGGATGCATTGGCACTTCGTGAATCTCGCGTGGATTGGTGTCGTCCCAAATCCGGCAATTTTGCTTATTCACGTACCCATTCATCCAAAAATGGGCCTCATCGCTAAAGATGATTTTTCGACCAAAATTGGGATCAACTTCCAACTGCTCCAAAAAAATAAAGTTTTATCATTTGCACGTGTTGCTCGACGCTGTAACTTGCCATGATAATTTGTCTTTAGATATTTTGACAGAAAGTAAAAGAAACAATATGGCCGCCACTAGCTGTCAAAATCAACCCGTCCCTATTGAAAAACCCTTTAGATACGGATCCAAATGAAAACAGTGTTGTAGGGGAGAGGGGGGCACCTTTCAAAGTAAGTTTTTTCGTTCTTAAATCATGTGAACGAGTTGATGTTGAAAGTCCAAGGAGAACAACGTTGGTGTTGCTAGTGGTGTTTGTTTTTTGTTTTCTTTTAAATTGAGTGCATGAAAGCGTTGCACAAATTGAAAACTGGGAAAAAGAGAGAAATCAACTCAAATAAAGAGACAAGTAAAACTATTTTATGGGTGGATAGGATAACGAGAAAAATGTCGTAAAGTCCTCGTAAGCGTGGTATACTGCGTAAACCTGTCAAATGTTCAAACAAATACGTTTACGCAGTTTACAACGTTTACAACAACTTTACACCATTGCATGAATGCCCCTAATATTTTTATCGGAATGTTAGGCGTTCATAAACGAAATGAACAATATGACGCCTAGCCACTGTATATTTATGTATATACTACTATATAATATACATATATACTATACTATATACGTTAACGAAGCAACGGGCGAATTGGTTTGGTTAGGTTAGGTTAGGTTGAAGTGGCTGTCGGCAGAGAACATACACACTTTGACCAATTGTTGGCCCACTCAATTAAACCATTTTGAGCTCCTTATAAACCGTGCAAGGTTACTTATAAAAGTATTTGCTAGATCACTCGTATGTTGTAGTAGAAGTCTCCCAGATGGAGTCTACGTCTCTGTTACAGCAGGACAGGTACAAAGAAGGTGAGGAATTGTTTCCTCCTCTTCCTCATCCATGCAGCTTCTGCAGAAATCATTAGAGTAGACGCCTAGTAGCCTGGCGTGCCTAGTAGGTTGTTCCACCTAAGGTTTGTGTTCTTTATAACATCTGGCTTTAGCAAATGTTTAAATGTAGCGATAGGTATACCAATAGTTGTCTTATCTGGTAGTATTGGTACTGTTGTTCAACTTTTAGCGAGTTCGTCAGCTTTACAGTTTCCTGGAATGTTCCTATGGCCAGGCACCCAACAAAGGTGAATGTTGAACTGCTCCGCCATCTCAATGAGAGATGATCGACAGTTTTGGGCTATTAAAAAATTTGTAGAAACAGAGTCAAGAGTTGTTGATATCACGTTTTCTTTATGCCAAGATAAAGCTTCATTAATCCGCCTGGAACACGCTACAATGATTAGGAAGACGAAATGAGAGACCTATATTAACTCTGTCTGAGTACACGCCTCCGCCAACCCCGTCGAAGGTTTTTGATCCATCAGTATAAAAATGAACGGATTCATCTGCCAAGAAAGTCTCATCCTCCCAAGTTGATCTGGATGGGATGGTAACTTTGTATCAGAAGGAAAAGAATATTTAGTGCAGCAGAGGGGGTGGAGCGAAGTGCTCCGCTCGTGCACAAACAGGTAGTTCGTTGGACCTTACTAAGTTTATCACAGTTCGTAGTTTTATGTAGAGCGGTCCAGCAGACTGCTACCCCATATGATAGAATCGGTCTTCTTACCGAAGTGAATAGCCAGTGAGTGATGCGGGGTTGAAGACCCCATTTATTCCCAATGGCTTTTTTGCGTGAGAAAAGAGCCACCGTGGCTTTTTTCGACTCTTTCTTGTATATTAGGTTTCCAGCTTAACTTCTTATCCAAAATAAGACCCAGATATTTTGCTTTATCTGTGAATGTTAGTGGTATACCTTTGATAGAAGGAGGGTCTTCGTGTGGAATTTTATATTTCCGGGAGAAGAGGACAAGATCAGTTTTGTGAGGGTTTACGCCGAGCCCACACCGATCTGCCCAAAGGGTAAGCTTGTTTAAAGCGTTTTGTAATAGTTCTTTCAAGGTGTTTGAAAGCTTACCAGATATTGCTATGGTAACATCGTCCGCATAGGCAATCACCCTAAACTCTCAACTTCTATGCACATTATTAGCTCATATACTACTCAGTTCCAGAGAAGTGGACATAGGACGCCACAATGTGGCGTGACACTACTGACAAATCTTCTAGCAGTAAAGTTACCCAGTTTTGAATTGAAAATTCCTGCTAGTCAGCATTTGATTAATCAGTTCACCAAGTGACCTTTCCACCTTCAGAGATGATAGTGCTGATGAGATTGCAGATGCGTTGACATTGTTAAAAGCACCTTCTATATCTAGGAAAGCCACCATTGTATGTTCTTTGTGATGGAGGGAGTATTCGATAGTGCGTAGTGAATGAATAAAGAGCAGTTTATTATAAGCATGCTGGGCAGTAGATAGTAGTCTCGTATTCTGAGGTTTCTTGTATACTACCACAGAAGCTCCTCCAGGAGTAACGTTTGGTCTTCTTCAGTTCTTTTTTGTATTTCTTTAGGGATGCCTTCCCAATCTGACACCTCTCTAGTTCTCCAGCTCGATTGAAAAGTTTTCTACAGTTTTTCTTGAGCAGTTTTAATCCAGAAGTCCACCAGTGTGGCTTTCTTTTTCCTCTTATTTGAAAGGGAGGACAGGATATGGCCAGTGATTTGTTGAAGGGTGATGTTAAAGCTTTGACTTTGCAGTCAAGATTGTTAATGTTGGACGGAACACTCAAAAGATGAACTTAGAAGTTCTTTCTCATTTAGAAGATCCATTTTTGTGGAGTCTTCGGTCTCCATGTCGGATAGACCGTCGGCGTTAAGGAAAGACTCCACTGTGACCAAGGTTGTCCCGGAAGCACCGTCATCTAAAGATGGAAGGACGATCGATGCACTAGGATCCCGGATCGCAACTTCGTCCTCTTCAGGGTTCGGAGGCGCGCGTCACACTCATCTTTTTTATAAACCCAAAGGGTCATGGTTTCAAACCCAAACCTAATCACACCTTTGGTCTGCGCCAGAGGAGCAAGGGAGTCCTTATTGATCACAATGATTGCACCTCTATAAAGACACCTCTGCTCCTCCAGTTTCCAGCGAATTGTCTAGTAATTAAGAAATAATTCGCGCGCGGTAAGGTACCGCTACGGTTTTTCGAAACGAAATGAAAAGAACATTCACTTTCCTTCATTCCTTACTTCATTGAAGTGTACGTTCACTTATATTCACCTACAATAAAAGAGAATCGAATCTCATCATATTTATCCTGAAAAATCCCCTTTTCCCCTCGTAAAATTACCGCTGTATAGTTAGCAGCGCTATGTCGGAAATTTCCTTAAATTTGGAAACCATTTTCAGAATTTGGAAAACCTTAGTTAATTAGTTATTAACAATAAAAGGTTTGGCGTAGGTATAGTTAGCAGAACATAGAAACAAAAGTTGACTTTGAATTTTCAGAATTCTGAATTTTTAGAGCTTCTGGTTGGCCAGCTTTCATAAAAAGTAAGATGATTTTTAATTTTATTCATTTTCCTAACTTGTATTTCCGCTCTGCTTTTCAAAATCCTTCTATGGTCTAATTCCCGGACATGGCTTCAGCTATCAGCTACGATAGCAAGTAAAATATTTTCTGTATGGCAAAAGTATGAATTACGCTCTATTACCGGAAGAACTATTCCCTTAAGGTTTTTGGGTAGATATTTTGACGCTTTTATGTGCTAAAATGTATTTCGGTCCATCCAAACAAGATAGTTTGGTTTTGATTTGAAACCAAACAAATGCATATACTTTTATTATGTACGTAGCCAGAACCAATAGCTCATTTGAAGGTTTTTCTGTTGCTACATACAGTCGTAGAATGAGACATTTTTCCTGGCTGCCGGTTTGCCAGCTCTAAGGCTACATTCCCATAAGAAATTGCCTCTAACATTTAATATAGATATTTCTGATACGTGCCCAAATTTTCGATAGTTATTGGAGGCAGTTCTACCATTATCTTTTCCCAGCTTTCAAGAGCTTTTCCCAGTACTCCAGAAAATCCTTTTGGGCCATTGGTTTTGCTATCAACATGTGCCATTAAATGACGAAGAGGGAGTTCACTTAAATGGGGTAAACAAATAAACCGATGAACTGGCTTACCAATGGCTGCTTCGAGCTGACATACCTTGGATCCATTTTTTGGATCCAGTGTTCACAATAGTTCCATTGCGTCCAACCGCTTTAATTTCTTCCATATTAACACACAGGATGTTTTTTATGAAGTCAATTATGGTTGAATATATTGTTTTGTCATTCCTGCAAGATGGAGTAACATGTCCCAGATACTGTCCTTCCGGCTCAGAAAAAAGTACAATATGTTCTTCCTCTGAAACTTTCCGATGTGTTCTTGCCCCAATTGTTTCCAAAATCATTGTTTTGTCTGTTCGTCCATCAAAGAATAAGGCTGTTATATTTTCAATTTGACATTGAAGATTTTTACTTAATTTTTGTCTTTCTCGTCTTTTTTTGCTTCTGGCAATTATTTTTGAAGAATCTATCAATCAGTAATTTCGAAAACACTTCGGAAGCACTTGGATCATATCCTTTAAAATAAAATATGTGCATAGGTACCTACAAACAAATAATTTTTTAAAAAAGGGGATTGATTTTTCTCAAAACGTAGGCATATAAACGTTTTTTAATAATATAATATACCTACGTAAATTAAGGGTATTTTGCAAAGCAACGCGAGCCCGGGTCTGCTAGTAAAAATATAAAAACAATGAGAAACTGGCCAAGGAGAACTAGATTTAAATTCAAATTATAACGATTGCCTGTTTAGATGCAATATTTTTATTAACTTCGTGGGCGCCCGGAGAGGTGGCAAAGGGGGAGTTTGCTCCCTCCCCCTTGGCACTGGAAAATACTACCCTACCAACAACAAAAATGTTTTCTATGGACTTTTCACCAATACCTCCTTGTTTTTTTCTGTCGGAACCTATGATTTGAGCCCCTCCCCCGCTGTGAGATTGACCCCCCCCCCCCCCCCTGTTAAATTTTTTTGGCGATACCTATGACTAGGAAATAAAAGTATTATATTATAAACTCTATACACAACTTTATTAATAAATTTTTGATCAGGTGGCCTCGGTAGCGCAATGCATAGTGCATTGGCTCTGAGTGAGCTTGGTCCAGGTTCGATCCCCAGCTGGGGCAAAAGTTTTTCAAATAAAATTGAATAATGACCAATCACCACTAAAGGAGTCTGATGATCGGCCTGGCAGTCGTGAAATAGCTATAACTCCAGCCTATAAAAAATCTTGGTGGTAGCTCACCCAATTGTTGTTGTTTCATTCAAACCTTCAATATTAATATGATGGTGCGAAAGCTTGGCAGCCTAACTGCAAGTGTATTATCACACAAAAAAACCCCTAATACATTTTTTTGTTTTAAGTAAATCAAAAACATCCAAAAATATGACGTCATGAAGGAACCCTAGAATGACGTCACCTTGACAAAATTTTGCACGCATCCTTGGGGTTTCCAAATTCAACTTTTCCGCATTAAAGATTTTCAAAAAAAAAATTTCTCTCCACCCTAACAGTCATGTTTTTCACATTTTGTTAATAATTTACTAAACTATGCTTTTCCGAATTCTAAAAAAGGTTTTCCAAATTTCAGAAAACCAATCCCGATCGTTTGATACCAAAAAAGTCAACTTTTGTTTCTATGTGCTGCTAACTATACGCCAAACCCTTAATTGTTAATAACTAATTAACTAAGGTTTTCCAAATTCTGATCCAAAATCTTCCAAATGTTTTCCAAATTCTAGGAACCAAAAAAAAAAAATTAAATTCCTTACATAGTGCTGCTAACTATACGGTGGTGTAAAAATTATCTACTTTTTGAGTGTTCTTAGATATCATTCACTGAAAATGAATATTTTTTCGAATGATATTCTTCATTTAAGCTGAATTTTAAGTGAACATTCACCTAAATTTTTACTGGGTTGTTTCTCTAACATTTTGTTCTAAGCACACCGGTAAATCTCCGCACAGATTTACCGGTATGTTGTTTGTGCTTGCAGTTGAGGTGGTTTTTGTTGAAAATGCATAGGTTTTTGTGCGTCGATTTATGCTTGCGATCATGCAAGCTGATCACATTAGCTAGCAGATTTATTTGATTTGTTTGATTTTTGATTTTTCAGATTTCATTTTTCTAAGCTTTAATTTGCTTATTAGAGATCCCATGCAGATAAGGTATATACATTACGATTTAAATTCGTGTGTATTTTTATTTCTATCGCTTCACTTACCAATCTTGGCACATACACAATTTCTGTAGCACAAAAAACCTTTCGATTTCACTATTTCGTTACAAGCTAAATGCTCACACATCCTCAATTTAGTAACTTTGTTCTTTTGAATGGCTTTAATGTCTTAATTTATCCTTTTTATTTGTCCTCGTATTGTCTTGTCTTACGAATTAACTAGCCACAACTACAAGGCACAGAATACACTCCCTGATTTTTATTGGACTATCTATTGATAGTTTTTAAATTTGGCAAAAACTATTTGGTAGAAATGCAGATTGCATTTGCCTTGTTTACAAGACCCTGATACCATGGAAGTAAAATTTGACGTATGGTGATAAGAAGCTGTATTTGAATATCTATCGGTATTTCTATTTACCGTGTGACCAAAAGGTTACATCTTGTTTTTTCATAATTTCAACATCCAAAAGTGTCTACGAATTATCTTCTTCAAATTCCATTGGAATTTGGTTTTTGGATGCACCGAGTTAAAATGGTTGAGGAATGTATCAACTTCATTTTTGTTGAGAATGCGAAATGTGTCATCAACATATCTTTTCCAGATAATGGACTTTTTTGGAGATGTCTATAATGCCTGTTCTTAAAAAAACAAGAACCACCTGAAAGCACAAACAACACACCGCTACAAGAACAAAATGAGAG
This sequence comes from Epistrophe eligans, assembly GCA_951394125.1. NCBI lineage: Eukaryota > Metazoa > Arthropoda > Insecta > Diptera > Syrphidae > Epistrophe > Epistrophe eligans. Next base: position 60,082,879 of record OX596028.1, read on the forward strand.
AAAACACAACACCCACCCATAAGTCATCAGTCAATCCGTGACCACTACAAGTGTAACCCTGTAGAACAGTCGTCGTCGGGCGGTCATATCTTTGTGATTAAAATTAAACAATTGTGGTAAGTCTGCTAAAAATATCTTGTACTCTTTCCACAATATCTAGCAAATTTTAAATGAAAATCATTCTTATAACCAAACAATATAGTACCTACCATGTAAGAAAACCGTTGAAGAAAATCAAAAATGAATCCTTTAATTTTGATTAAAATTTATCTGTGAGCTTATATTATAACGATCCACCATTTAACAAAAACAAATTTTAAATGAAGCCATTACCTCTCATAGGCCCATTTTTGTATTTTCTCATTATCTGTTAATTTGTCCGCTTTAAATGAAATTGTGTAATTGTAAATGTAAATTTTTACCATGATTTAACGCCAATTGTTCTTGACTAAAGGTCGTTAAAAGTTTTTTTTAAATCAACAATTGAACAAGTCCAATTAAAAAGGGTCAAGTCTTCTGAGTTGATGATTTATTTCAGTATAGTAGAGAATATATAATATTAAGAAACCTTCATATAAAAAAAATTGAACGACTTGAAGGCACGAACCTGATCTTCTGGTTAACATGAGGCTTCAATAATTTTAATGATATTATTGTGTACTGGGTTCTGAATTTCGAACGAATTCTCCTTGCAATGCCCCCAACATTCAAACAATTGGAACGTTCAGAAAAATGAGATCTCAGAGATTTTTTCTCAAAAAGTGAGCAAGCGAATCCAATATTATTTTCCTCAGCATTTTGACAACAAAACTTGGAAATTTTCCTGAGGAATCCTTTTCATGTAACTGATATTAATGAGATCTCAGTACCGTCAAAACATAATTAAAGTTTAAAAAATCATTTTCGTTCATTAATTAATAAGTTTAAATAAACAAATTGGATTTTTTCAATTGAAGAAATGTAGGAAGTTAACAATCGCCGCGCTCAGCTTCTACCGACTCAAAGTTTTCGACGAAAGTTTAGGGTATGGGTTACTTCAAAAAATGGCTTGGGGTTTTGGGTTAAACAGTAAAGCGCAGTTTTCTGAAGATTTCCATGAAAGAAACGGTTATCGATTGGAAAAATATTAAGTGAATTATTTTTGTAGATTAAAAATAATTTTTTTTTTAATTTTTACAGTAACTTTTTAGTGACAAAAATACAAAAAATATTTTTTTTTATTATAATATACCATTTTGTGCTTTCCCTTGGGAAATTGATAATTATATTTCTTAATTTGTATTAATTTATGAATAATATATTATGATATTTAAAAATGCAATTCAGTCCAGTCCAGTCAAATTATGTATGTCTAATTTGAATGGACTGGATTGAATTGCAATTTTAAATAGCCGAATTAGGAAAAAATTGCCAGAAAACTGGATTTTGGTATAAAGCTTTCTCATCGTGTTCTTAAGAAATTTTAAAAATTTCCCATCGATATGAGCGCCGCTAACGATTTTACGGGAGGTTAAAGGCCCCCCAAAATGGTTTTTCAGGAATATCCCACAAAATGGTTAGTTGTACAGAAAAAATGGACTAATTTGTAGCTTAAAAAAATTCCAACAAAAAATACTATTATCCTTTTTTTCATAAAAATAACCGTTTTCGAAATAAACCAATCGGAATAGTTAAGGGTTTTACTTTTCTATGTAATTCAAAAAATGTGCATTTTGTTATAAAAGCATAATTTTTTTTAATTGTTGATACATTATATGAACATGTTTTTTAAGAAATTGATCTACTTTATATGTCCGCCTCTTTGGGTGGGAGGGGCAAATTACAAAAAAATATAAAAACACAACGGTAACACTTACAATATTATGTTATAGCTTTTTTTTTTTAAAGCCAGTAGTCCATTCTTTATTTTTGTTTTTAAACAAATTATTTTAGAGCTTAGTTTTTGAATAAATAGTTTTGAATTTATTTTTTTTCGAATTTTATTTTCAAAACTTTGATTTTGAAAGAATTTTATCTAAGGGTCTGAAATGTTTGTTTCTACTGTTTCTTTTGGTACCGATTCTTTGACATTCTATTCTGATACAAAATAGTTAAAAACGCATTACAAATTTTCAAAAAGCTCATTATTTTCTAATCACAATTACGTACAAATACCTATTTCAGTTCTTTGAAAATCAAAATCCCTTAAACCGTCAATAATCACCCTTATTGCGAAGTTCAACTATCAAACGATTGACGGTTGATACAATTTTTCAATTCAATTAAAACCGGTATTGTGAAAATGAATTGATAAAATATTGTGCCATTGTGAATGCCTTCAAAATATTTCTATTATTTTGAATGTGCGTAAAATTAAAAACAAAATTATGTTCACAAAAAAAAGATCACGTAAAAGGAAATAAATTGAAAACAAAATACAAAGTGACTTCAACTGAACTTTTTTTTGATGAAGATGAGGAGCTGAATGATCCTGCTATCGTTGAAATGGCAAGAATGCGAAGAAATTTGAGGGATGCATCCAATACTTTGAATTGATTGGTAATTGTCAATTATTAATTGATAGTTGATCTTTGCAATAAGGGTCAATATCTTGGTGAGAGTTGTATAAACAAGGCCTCTTCTGATAGAAACTTTCCTTGTCGGTCATATAAGCTACCCTGGCTTTTTATTATTTGAAAAGCTGAGTTTTCAAAGCCAGTTTGCCAATTTTTGACAGGTGCCAATAAAGTTAACATTGGGGCATCTTCATATGAACTTCATTTCGTAGCAAATTTTTAGGCTGTCTGTGACTTTCATTTTTCATCTTTGCTCCACAATTTTCTTAGGCTTCCATTAACATATTTGAAAACACTTAAACTCTTCCCCGAACTGAGAGTAGGTATATATGTCTATCAATTTTAAGGGACTCAAACTTTTTTTCGGAATTTTTTGAGCTCGTATACATATACACACACCACAAACAAGTCTTCAAATTCCCCAACAATAGAATATTTGGGTGGGAATAATATTTTTATTCCAGGCGAATGTATTTGTATATGCCTACAGGATTGTAAAACACAACGTTTTCCACATTAATTTGCATCAATTTTTTTCTGTAGCCTAAATTCCACAGAGTTTAATACACAAAAACGCAAAGGATAATCAGTGTTACCAAAACTCAAACTTTTCATTCCCTTTTTTTCAAATTGGAATAAGCGATTTATTCTAATTTCATTCAGTTGATAAAGAGTAATAAGTAAAAATTTTAATCTGGCTAAAAGTGTACCTCGGGTAATTTCATGAAAAAGTGGACATGAAGATACAAACGCAAAAATTAACCCTCCCTCTGTGAACTTTCAAATTAGAAAAACAAGAACGTATCAAATGAAATTATTGGTGGAAATTAAATGAAATTAAATAAAGTCTCCATGTTGTATTTTATTAATTTTTTATATAATTTCATTTCATAATTTTAGTAATATGAATTTTCAGTATCGTTTTGAATAGATCGATACCTTTTTGTTTTTATTTCAAAATTTTGCTACATTTTTATTGATTAATTAAATTAAAAAAATTCAAACAACAGGTTACGCGAGTAACCAATATGTTTTTTTATAAGTAAGAAACTTTTTTTTTATGATTTTATTTTATTTAAGCGGATGAAATGATTAGAATGTAGAAGGCAGTGCCGTAGCCAGGATTTTGGTTCGGGGGGGCTTGCTTCCAAATTTTACGAGGAATTCTTTAAACAAAAAACTATATAACTACATATATCCCAATTTATTGATTTTTATTAGTTTTTAAATTGTATGTACTCAAACGAACATATACTTAAATTATTTTTTTATACACAAATTTTTTCAAAGCAGAAGACGTCTTGATTTTCTTTTTGACATGAGATCAATCACCTTTTCTGGATCCACATTAATATCTGAATGAACAGATATCATAGCAAGTGAGCTTAATCTTGCATTCCCCATAACGCTTCGGGACACTGTTTTAATTCTTTTCATAGTTGAAAAGGTTTTTCAACACTAGCTGTGGTCACTGGAAGCGTGGCCAAAACCGTAAGCAAGAAGTTTATACCTCTAAAGTAAGTCTTGTCACATATGTATATCAAGCAATTTTAAAACTTGGATAAGAGGATCAATCGACGATATTTTTTCGCACCAGAGAATGTACTCAGCTTTCACAGCTGACAACGAAATTGCATTATCAAAGTAACATATTAGCTTTTCCATTTCGTTGACTCGCCCAACCGCAGAAAACCCTGGGAGAAGAGCTTGAAACGATGGTAAAACGTCTTCGTTGACCATGAATCTATCCGTAAGATTTTGTATTAACGAATCTATGCAAGGAATCAATACAGACACTCTAAAATAGGATTCAGTAGAGGAGGTTTCTGGATTGGAACGCGTTGTTTGTTTCAGTGAAGTTCTTGGAGTCTTAATTCAACTTCAAATAATTCCTCGGCAAGTTTAGATGCGGATTGAAAAGCCTCTCTGAAAAAATCTTCGGCTTTTTCTCTGATGTTCTCAAGAGAATTCAGAACTCTTCTTTGGTGCGGTCGATTGCAGAAACGAAATCTAAGGATTTGTTCTGTAGGAATACTGATAAGGACAGCGTTAAACTGAACAGCTTTTTGCATACAATGAGGCTTACTAGGAAATCACTTTTTTGGACCGCTGCCAAAAGTGTTGATGCCTTCGAAGACATCGCCCACGTTCTGCTCGTTATTTCTTCAAGACTTATTGACATGCATTTGAAGAGCTCTACAAAGGAAATAATGCTGTATATTAGTATATTAGAAAGTTTTACTTTTTATTTTAGACTTTCGGGGGGGGCTTCAGTCCCTCAAGCCCCCCCTCTGGCTACGTGCCTGGTAGAAGGTACCTTCCTATACAATTTTTAATGAATTAATAAGTTTTAATAAGTTGAGTTGTTATAGAATTAGGTAGGTAACCACCAGCGTTGTTCCTGGGAAAAAAAAAATGTTGGGGCCATTTTAACATTTTTGGGACCACTTACTTTTTCCGTATTTAATAAAACTGGTATCGAAATTCGATCATCTGAGCGACAAAATATGATTTCACATATGGCTATTTTTACACAATGTAGTCGACCGATTCACATTCTCTCTTCTTATGGCACTTCTAATTAATATTAACTTTTAAATGGTACCTATATTTTTTATTGTAACCAAATAAAACATTAGGTTATATTTCGTATTTTTGTGTTTGTGTTTAGTATTTTTATAATTTAATCAATTTTTTTAATAAAAAGCAACATAAGATGTACAACATAAAATATTTTTTTTAATAATTCTGTAGGCGGAATAAAATATCTGCTCATAAGAGCAGTAATAACTTCATAGCTGAGTCTATTTCGATTGTCTGTTTTAATATTATTAAGAGGTAAACTTAAAATATTAATCGCGAAAGAGCAAAGTTATTATATAAAAAAATTTCATTAAAATTTTTCTTGTTTTTAAGACTGGCCCATAATTTAACCGAATCTAATTGTTCCTCGGAGAAATCTACTTCTTCTATTATATTCTGAAGCTCTAAAACCAAGTCATCCTTAGAACATTCAAATAAACTAGGAAATTTGTTTAATAGGATCTCATTAAATTGAATTGATTGCGTTCTGCAAAATTAGCATATGGATGATAGTAAATATCGATTACTTTGAAATTACCGATTTCTAAAATTTTTAAATTATGTTTTATTATGCTGTTCAAAATTAGTTACTTTGGTTTGTGAATTTGACGGTTTTGGGGCCATTTCGTGATGGCCCGGGGCACGGGGCCAAAATAAAAATCTTGGGGCCAAATGGCCCAATTGGGCACTTTAGCACAACGCTGGCTAACCACCCTTCATAAATTCACATCATAAGTTTTAATCATTTAATAATTTTCAGAAATATCCATAAAGGTAGGTACCTTTAAAAAGTTTAAAACCGGTCAAAAATTCACCTAGAATCTAGTTAGATAGGTAGGGGTAGGTATCTACCAAATTAATCAGGCATAAAATTTCAACATGCTCTGTTTTTTTTTTTTTTTTTAAGCTTTATGTTAAGTTATTCAAACAATTTTCCTTATTTAAGTTCGATTTTTTTTATTTGTCAGAGAAAGGCCCAGAAAATAGTAACCTACCTAAATTAGTACCTACCTTTTTATTTCATATTTATCATCTTTATCCGTCAAACCCCAGCTACATAAAGGCATACATTATGTTTTTCAATTGGGATAAACCAAAATTTGTTCACTACCACTAAAAAGGAAAACTAAGAAATCCCTTGAAGAACCAATTTTTTTTTTCATACCTACCTAAGTATAAAAAAGTGCTTACATACGTACATAAATAATAGTTATTATTCAAGCAGCATACAAATCATCAAAACAAAAATAATCTCAAAGAAAATTCTGTCCATTTATTAAAACAAACAACGAAAATATACTTGCACCACCGATCACCCAAATAAAGGATAAAGCACACAATTTTTAAAAAATCCGAGGCCACCAAGAATATCCTTACCATTTTTCACTTAATAACATATTCATACGTCAATCCATATTCTTATACATAAGTATTTCTCTTCGAAAGCAACACTTAAAAACATGGGCACAGGGTCATAAGACTACAGGCCAAAAGTCCACAATTTGCTTTTGACCCACTTGGGTGGGTTACAAATCCACAAATCCATTGCGGACTTATAACCCACCCTTATGATCCAGAAATCTACAAAAAATTATATTCCATAATTTTGATAGGAAGTGGGTCATAACTCCACAAAAATTTTATGGAATTTTTTAAAATCATACTCAAGGTATTGTTTATTAAGAAAATTGGTGGCATTGGCGCCTGCGTGAGGACTGGAAATATCCTAAGCGGAGCAACAGAGTTGCGTGAGTGGCACAGAGGACCCAAAAAGGGGGTTAAAATCCTTTGAACCCGCGAAGCGTACCACCCGTTGCACTGGCTTTCCAAGAAAATGCTTCGGGTACATCAATCTTAATTGGTTTTCTAGGATTTAAGAAAGCAAAAATTATTTCCTATTGCATTCTTAAGACAATATTTTTAAAATCACAAAAGTGAGTCAGAAATCCACAATCAATGGGCCAGAAGTCCACAAGAATTTCCTGTTGATTTCTAGCTCACGAAGTTGGGTTAAAAAACCACAATAGATTTGTGGACTTCTAACCCACCTAAGGGGGTCAGAATTCTATTATGGACTTTTGGTTAGTGGACATATGACCCTGCGCCGCAACATATTTTCGTTTCTGTTATTAGATACGGAGCGTTAAATTTTGGTTCCGATTTCAGTACAAAACTGGATGCGACATCTTGTTATAATATTATCTTTGCCTTTGCTTTGATTTAAGTTTGTTTCATTTTGCTCAAATAAGCCAGTCTGATGACTGATGCCTGATTCACAATACAATGAGAGAAGTCTCCCTTCGACGTGACGATATCTCTTCGCAGATGTTCTCTCTTAATCACGAAATAAAAAAAAAACGAAATAATACATAATGATATAGTTGGAGCGGGTCCCATTTAAAATGCATGGGACCACTATTACATGCTCATCGGGTAGTATACATTATTGTTCTAACAGCTATACTTTGATCAATTTGAATATGCAGTACAGGGAAGATAGGATATTTGCCTTTCACCCATATTTTTATGGATTTCAATAAGCTATCTCCATTTCATATGGAATATCTCACGGGGTTGCCGTAGTGATCATTATACATCGGCATAATTCTCTCAATTATGTCGTTAGGGTTACCAACTGTTTATTTAGATTTTATGAACTTGAAGCCATTTTTAATGTAAATAAACACAGAAACGTAGAACAAAAATTATAGCAACTCAAAATTAAATGTATGTAAACGTTTATTGCATTGCACTATTAATTCACGAAATCTTCCTTTTTTATTTTTATTTTCATGAACACAAAAACTATTTGGCACTTAAAAATCGAAATTGCAATTAAATAATGAACCGAACTCCATCAGAAACTTGCTCAGACAGTAATCCTTCCTTTAAAAAAATAGCCAAGTAATATTGTATAGCTGCATTTTAACCGTTTTTTTTTTTTCAAGAAAAAAAATAATAATTTAAGCAGACAAAATCGCAGCGACAACACCTTTTTCATTAAACTTAAATATATGACCCCAAAAGCTTCAATTCTAAAAGCTCCATTGCAAAAACCAAAGAAAAGGTATTATAATTTCCACAGCCAACACAGTCTAACATGCATGATGCAGTGCTTGACCCGTGTATATGCCGCTTAAGTCGTATTTTAATTTGGCCCATTATGTATTATTTCATTGTTTTAAGTTCGTCATTATGGGAGGAAAATAGTGAAGAGCTCTTGTCACGTCGTCGACGATTCGCTTTCTTGTCGTATTGTGAATCAAGATTAGGGGCCTGATTTCGTCAAACGAAAACGATCGAACGATATCGTTTTGGCAATAGCTGTCCTTATCTTTCTCTTTCGATCTGATAGAAATGGGTATTGTCGAAACGATATCGTTCGATCGTTTTCGTTTTATGGAATTAGGCCCCACGCAAATTTTGAAATTATTTTCAAAATAAACTTCTCTAGAATACTACATTCAAACTTGGACCACTTTTTGGAATCTTTTTTTCAAATGATGATAGGTACAGTTGGGTAAGTTCACAAAGCTATATTAAAAAGGTTTGTGTTGTAATCTACCGCGTTTGGGTACCTAAGGTGTCCACATATGTTTGTGTTGTTTTCATCCATTAGACTGCTTTTATACGACTGCAAATTTTAACGGCCTTTCTTTTTTGAGTTTCTTTCGGATTGCAACATCCATTTAAACGCTGCAATTTTTGTTAAATGCGAAAGAAACATCTCTTCACACTGTTTACTCCTTCTGCTTATGTGTAAAAGATGAAAGAGCGATAACTCTGCAAATATTTCAACCTTTGCAACTTTGTCTACCCCGGCCGCCGCATACTTCCCCCGCCTACGTGATTAATAATCACAGGGGGTAATTGCAGCGATTTAAAGGAGTCTTAATAAGAAAAAAAAGCGGATGCAACAACTACTCAAATCATAATATCATATTTACAAAAAGCAACACGATTTCTATTGTTGTTACAGTACAGAAAATGACATTATATGTACATTTTTGAAGTATCTAATTTTGTGTTAAAATTTTGGGGCCAAATTTCGTTTTCGAAAGAATCCTTAATTCCCATTTTTAAGTTCTGCTTCCAATCAATATCAAATATGTGGACCAACAAATACTGATGAGAATCAAATTTATTATGTTTTCCTTATTGTAGTGAAGCAGCAGTATCCAGTTTTCCTTATTGCCCTGAATCTAGTTTAAATTTTTCAACGTCCAGAACAGCATACAGCGAGGATGATGCAGAATACGCAATGGGGAGACGTAACAAAACATCGAGGGTAAATATATATAATATAGAAACAATGGCGCAAAATTTTAAAAAGCCTAATGTTAAAGCACAAGCATGATATATACATTCACAATTTTTAGTTTTCAAGCAGTTTACAATTATTGTTCTTAATTTCAAATCATTTTTAACTATCGTAGTAAAACTAATTTTTAAAGAAACTCCAACTAAACACGCGTAATACAATTACAGTTCATTCAAAAAATACTTCTGTAAAATTTACATACATATTTATGTAGATGCTAAAATATAATATGGAGTTAGCACGATACCAAAATAATAAAATAGGGATTTGGTAATTTTAACTTAAATGAAATGTTTTAAAGAAAGAACTATGGCAAAGACAAAAGCCTATTTTTAATCTATTTTATCATACTTAAAATGCTTTAACATGCAAGTAAATCAACTAAAATTTTGCGCTAGTGCTTTTAATACAAAAAAACATATTAAAACAAACATTTTAATTAATAATGTTTTTCTAATCAATAATTAAATAAAAATTAAAGTGAAATCAAAAATATATTTATATAAATGCATTTTAGATGAACAAAAAGTTACCTGGGAGTACATTCACTAAAATACTATCTCTAGGCGCCAGTTACAGCATGTCACGTCTGTAAAGTTAGAATAACAATTTTCAGCTAAAATAACCGGACCACAACAAGATTTTGCAGTTTTTTGGCATTTCTATTCCGGATTTTGCATTTAACAAAATAGTGGGTATAACCCCCTGTACCTGGTTTTTGAAAAAACAGCATATAATGATGTCTCTCAAGTTAGCAGACCAAAGTGAGCAGAACAACATTTTTGTGACGTCATCATTAGGCGCTAATTAAGTACCCAACAATAAAATTAAGTGCTCCGATATACTTTTGTTGTAAATTAAACTAAATTGATTTCGATTTTTCTCGAACATTTCAACTTTTTTCGACCCTAATCTTTTTGATTTATGAAAAGCTTGCCTAGCTAGAATTAAGTACCCCACTTTTAGAAAAAAAATCCAAGATTTCAAAAAAATTTAAAATTAATTTAATTTCCATACAAAACCACGTTCTGCAAAAATTCCAAGATTTAAGAAAAAAAATATTTCAATTTCCATATTTTTCAATAGCAGAAAAAGAATTTTTTTCTAAAATCTTGGAATTTGGGGTACTTAATTCGAGCTAGGCGTGCTTTTAATAAATAAAAAAGATTTGGATCGAAAAAATTTTAAATGTTCGAGAAAAATCGAAATAAAGTTAGCAGAAAAATATTTTTTTTTTTTTGAAAAACAGTTTTTTTTCGATTCTAAGAGCACTTAAATAGCTCCTAAATACTAGACAAAAACTTTTTTTTCTTTGCATTTTAAGCATTTTCCGGGAATTGAAATCAAGTAAGCAGAACTTTCATTGTTGTTTAGTTGTAGGGTACTTAATTAGCGCTTAATGATGGCGTCACACAAAATTTGTTCTGCTCTCTTTGGTCTGCTAACTTGAGGGACCGAAGATGTCCATAGACATGAACGAAACGTCGCGTCGTAAACAAAAAAAACAAGTGTTTTATTTTTGACCTGAAGCCCACAAATTAACAAATATTCAAACAAAAAAGGTCACTTATTATATATAACATAACTTGAGGGACATCATATACTGCTAACTTCACGGCGAAATACAAATGTGCCAAAATAAATTTTTGTTTGGCGTCAGGTCGCCAAAAAACCTAACGTCCAAATTAAAATTGTCATAGCGTCCAAAACAACTTTATTAACATTTTGTTGTTGTTCTATTTGGGCAATATTACCAAAGGCTTGAGCGTTATGGAATTTTTTTTTTTGGTGTTATGAAGCTCGAATTGAAAATCAGCACTTGGTCAATAACGCCCAAACGGATTTGGAAATATCGCCCAAAAAAATTCAGAACAATTGTTGTTGTTTTTTTCTCGATTTGGGCGTTATTTCCAATTTTTAAATTGTTTTTTAAAGGAAAGAACGCCCAAAATAAAAATTATGGCAATATCGCCCAAGGAAATAACGCCAAAATCGATTTAGAAATATCGCCCAATGTTTTTTTTTATCGCAAAAAAAATTGGAAATATCGCCAGAATATTTTCAGTGTAAATTGTTTTTGTTAAATAAGGGCGTTATTCCCTCAATTTTGGGCGATATTCCCAATCATTTTTTTAATTTGGGCGTTCTTTCCTAAATTTTGGGCGATATTTCCAAAGTGAAATTTCACTGAAACTTGTTGACAAACATCGCCAAAAAAATTTTAACAGTTCAAATTGTGGTAAAATTTGTGATAAATTATGCTTATCGAAGAAAGATCATTAAGTTTAACTGCGCCAAGATTTGAAGATCAATTAAAAAAAAAGTAAATGGAAAAAGACAAAGAAGAGAAAGAAGAGAAAGAAAATCGTGTTATAAAACAAAATCGCGACGCATAAACAGTGAGCTATCTATGGGCACATTATAGGATTTGGGGTAGGTGCGAGGCTGGGTGTATACAAAGTCTCTTTTGCATTTAAAGAATCTGTATTTAAAGAAACTGCATAAGCCCAGCTACGCACCTACCCCAAATCCTATAATGTGCCCTAGCAGGGGGGTTGCAGGGGGACAGCATGCCCCCCATACATACCTCTTTTTTGAATTTTGATTTATTTATTTATTATTTGCATAACTTTATTTTATTAAAGTGAAACAAAGTTAATTTGATTTAAAACGGAGTTATTTCAGTACAATTATTGAAAAAATTTTGATTTGGGCGATATTTCCTAAGATTTGGGCGTTATTTCCTGTTTTCTGTAGTTTTTTGGGCGATATTTCGAATTTTGGGCGTTATTTCTAATATGACTTTTAAAATCTTTATTTTGGATGTTCTTTCCTTTAAAAAACAATTTAAAAATTGGAAATAACGCCTAAATCAAGAAAAAAAGCAACAATTGTTCAAAATTTTTTTTGGGCGATATTTCCAAATCGGTTTGGGCGTTATTGCTTTACGCTTTTTAAAAGTCAAATGGGGAATAACGCCCAAAATTGGAAATATTGCCCAAAAAAATTCAGAAAAAGGAAAAACGCCCAAATCTTAGGAAATAACGCCCAAATGCTAGGAAAAAACGCCCAAATCAATATCTTGTCAATAGTTTTACTTTTAACTTTATTTCACTTTAATAAACTAAAATTATATAAATAATAAATAAATAAATCAAAATTCAAAAAAAAGAAATAAATAAATAATTTAATTATTCAATAATCAATAACAAAAATAATGATAAAATAAATGCTATTCAATGCATGCATGCTGTCCCCCTGCTTGGTCACATTATAGGATTTGGGGTAGGTGCGAGGCTTGGTTTATGCAAAGTTTCTTTAAATCCAGATTCTTTAAATGCAAAAGAGACTTTGCATACACCCAGCCTCGCACCTACCCCAAATCCTATAATGTTCCTTGGCAGGGGGGTTGCAGGGGGGCAGCATGCCCCCCCATATATACCTCACAGTTTATGCGCCACGATTTTGTTTTATAACACGATTTTCTTTCATATATTTGTTTTTCCTCTACTAAATAGATAAGTTTTGAATTTTGTTTTTTCCATTTACTTTTTTTGTTTATATTGATGTTTACAGCTTGGCGCACTTATAACTTATTACTTAATGAACTCTCTCGATTTTGTCTACTCAGCATAATTTATCACAAATTTTACCTCAATTTGAACTGTTAAAATTTTGGGCGATTCCAAATCGATTCGGGCGTTATTGCCTAACGCCCTTTTAGTTTTAAATAATAGCATCCAAACTCATACATCAAAAGTAAAAAATTCCAGATCGCTCAAAAAATCCCATTTTAGAATAAACCAAATTCCATGAAGCATTCTGATTGCTATAAAATCCTTTTTTTCGAGGAATTATTATTATAAAAATGTTGGAACGATTCTCAATGGGGGAAGGGCGGCAGGGGCACTTGGCTGCCAACATGAGCATACAATTAGAATATATAAAATAAATAATAAGGGGTCTAAAACTAAATAGCTTCCTTGTGGAATACCAGAGTTTACGTAAAATTTTGATAAGTTAGAAAATTAAATCAGGACAGCTCAATTTTTGAAGAAGTCGCTGGGCAAAAAACGTTCTAAAAATGCTGCCAAAAAGAAGGATATGAAGAAGGAAGAAACCACTTCTTGGATTGCCAAAAACCTACCTACTAAACAAGTCGTGAGCACCCCAGGACTCAACTGTTCTGTGGTGGAGCTAAGTCAAATCAGCGTGCACTTAAACAAAGCCTAACCTCAGTTTTGCAGCTATGGACAATAGGAACATCGTCGCACTGGCACAGAAAACCCAGTCAGTCCAAAAAGCCCCAGCTAAGAAAACACCAACACCATCAGTATCACAAGCAACAACAAACAAAGCCTCCCCAAAACCAAATCTTGCCAAGAAAGTCGAACGCTCAGTTCAGTTCAGATCTCCCCGCTGTTATGGAAAAAGCCCTAAACTCTGTCAATCATTCTACCTCCAAAAAATAGGAACCTCCAAGACTCACAGATTGATACAGCGATAGATGCTTTGGAAGACGTAGTTAGCAGTTCACTGGAGAAGCAAAAAAAACGAATAACATCACGGGATATGTATCAAAACTTACCCATACATATTCAAAATCTTCATCTTCAAAGACAGCGAAACAGAATTCACCAAAGGAGGCTTAATACTAATAACTTCAACTATCAGACTATTTTAAGTGAACTTAGTTGTGTGAACATCATGTTAAGGGACTCAGACAAGGTCAAGGACAACCTCCTCCACAAGAGACTTCAAATAATCAAGCTGGGACCTGACACCTTCAGAAAGATCAACAATATCATTGGTAAAATGCCACCAATTCCAGAAGTCATTACAACCAGTCTAGGGGAGATAACTACAAATGAAGACAAAGCAAAGGAATTTTCTGACTACCTTGAAGAACACTTCAAACCGAATCCACCATCAGACCTTGAGTTCCTGAATGAAGTTAACATACCAATACAACGTGCTCAATCAATCCAGGAGACGGTTCACTTTAGCGATACTAATCTCGCAAGCATTCCTACAGACCCCCTCGAGTTTACCCCTCCGGAAGAAATCCATGAAATCGTTTAACAGAAGCTACCTAGAGAAGTAGACAGGGTCGGACAATATCTCCAACTTCGTCCTGAAGAAACTTCCTAAGTCTTTGATAATATTAGTCGTGTTTTTTTTGGGAAAGCTATTCAAATACAGTAGATTTTTACACGAGTTACAAATACACCATCCACAGTAAAATTACTGCAAATAAAAGCAGAAGTAGAATCCTACTGCTGGTTTAAGTTATTTTTTGTTTTGATTTTCACTTGTAGCAAACTTTCTTTTATGTGTGTGTGTTTTTTTATTATTCTGATAGCTGTTATTTGGTAGTAATAGTAACAAATGTGAAATATAAAATCTAGGCTACTGTGGACGGGTTTTTTGTTACTATATTATGTATAAAATCCCAAAAAGACACGGCTATTCTTGGCAATCATCCTCAACAACTGCGTCAATAATTGTAGCTTTACCACCAAATGGAAAAGACAACAAATATCTGGATACATGCCCATCTCATTTCTGTGCAATATGAGCAAGATACTTGAGGACCTAATACTCAGACGGCTGAAAGCATTCTGCTACGACAACCGAATAATTCCAGACATGCAATTCGGGTTCCGGGAAAATTACTCGACACTTCATCCACTTCTTAAGTTCCAGCACCATGTCGCCCTATCTTTAAATGCTAATGCGAAAACAGAATGGTCTCAGCCAGAAAACAAAGTATTCGAGAGACAGGATACGAAGGAAACACGTTAGCAACAAGAGACTATTAGAAGAGGCCAAAATCCAATCCAGCAGAAGATGCCTAAAGAATCTTGTTAACCACTCGAACCCTCTGATAAGAGGAGTTTTAAACCAGTCAAGACATCCTGACCAGCGGCGGCGGTACCTTGAAGCAATATAACTACTGGATGGGGATCTAATAAGAATCAAAGACGAAAAGAATATCCCATTCTACTCTGACCCAAGGTCAGCTCACTAAAGCTCACAGCTCACTAATTCTCGGTCTAAAAAAGTATTTACGCAGTATTAGTTCTGGAAAATTTGTAGATATAGGTAATAACTTTTTCGAAATGAGCGGGGCGAAGACGCCTGAAAAATATATTTTTTTTTTTTTTTTATTTTACCATAAGCGCTTTTGATATAAAAAAATTAAAAAAAAAAACACTAAATTAAAATGGATTTTAAGTAAAAAAAAAAATATTTTTTTCATTTTTTTTTTAAACCCCACGAACACTCCAAACGACCATTCCAGAAACCCACGCGACGGTCACCCAAAATTCAAAAAGGCTAAAATATCTAGAGGTCTTAACCTCCATAGAGTTTTAATAAGAACTGAAATTTATTATTACCAAAACACTTCTGCTTATTTATTTTTCTTCCTCTTGTATTGTTATTATTATATTATTGGACATAAAGTTAGGGTAGCCATCAACATTTTTTTTAATTTTTACGAAATTCCAAAAGCTTTTTGGAGTCTGTTTTAACTCATCTTTAATTTTAATTAAAGCAATCTGAATCGAGAGTATTGAATAGTCAGTTTTATTAAATTTAAGCCATGCTTTATTTCATTTTTCTTTTAAGTTTTAAGAGTATTAAGCAATGGTGGAGTTTTAGAATTATAGCAAAATTTGTAGTGTAGTTTCATGAAAACAGTTAAATAGGGTACTATAAAATTTAAGACACAGATCATCAATATTACGATTCAAAAGCATTTGATTCCAGTCAACATTAAATAAGAAATTAGTTAGTTCATTAAAATAACATATTTTAAAATTGAATTCCAGTTTTTTATTTAAATTGACAGGGATATTGCATACATTTACATTGAGTGTTATATCTATAGCTGGAATGCTGGATGGTGACGGTCTTCTTTTAATAATATATTATCGGCTGGAGTTAAAGCTATTTATGCGTTTATTGTGTCCGAAAAAAATCAAATCAATCCTATTAAATTGATTATAGTCCACAAGAATCCGGGAATCTTATCTTAAAAGATGCATATTTCGAGTAGTTACGATGAATTATCACTTGAAGAATTGGTATCACTCAACAGTACTATAGGATTCTTTTTTTTTTTTAATTCTTGTACTGTATTTATTCCACTAAATGCACTTTCTTTGTTACCATAATGTCATAAAGCCCAAATTTAACAAACAAGAAATCCTCATTTCATTTTTAAATTTTGGCGCTATAACATTGAAAGTAGATTTGAGTGATATGACATTCTTTTTGGGCTTTGCGACGCTTTATTCGTGATATTCTGAAAGATGCGTCTGTTTTTTTCTACAACGAACAAAGGACACTATATGGAGCTGGGCAGGACATATCTCTAGATTACAAGATCAAAGACGGACAAAGACGACATCTTTCCTTTTTTTCTGTTAAACATGTAATTATGTATATAATAATTTAAAAAGGCTTTGAGAAGAATAATAAGAACAAAACAAAAATAAATACAAAATTAACAAAAACAATAATAGGTATAATAGGTTTAAAACCAATAACAATGAGTAATATAAAATTTTAAATTGTTATTAATACCTAATATTATAAATACAATATAGTTAATAATCTTCTGGATCAAATCTTTGTGGTGGTCTTGTTATGCGACCGCTTTTTGTTTTCTGTTGAGATTCGTCTTAATCATTTGAATTCGAAGAGGCCGATAAAAAGTATTTGATTCAGTTAAATTTTTGAGAATATTTTGTTAAAGAGTTTTCTTTTTAGAATGTATCTGGTTCTTTTTCAATAGTTTCAAATCGGAATCATGATTAGTATCAGGATTGTGACCTTTTGATTCCTTTAAGTGGTGATTGTTCCTTATAAGTTTTTTACTATTAGTTGCTTTGACGATAACTGATCGAGAATATTCTGTATTTTCAACAACCTTAGCTGGGTTCCACTGCCGATGACCAGTTTGTATTCTCAACTTTTCATCTTAAAAGATTCACGGATTTTAGTGCGCAAGTCTGCTGTTTCTTTCTGTCTCAAACGTGCTTTTTTTAATTCGTATGGATTTCAGATTATTGATTTCGGTTGGAAAAAGTGTGCGAGTTGAACGTTGAGAAGAATCAGCACTTCCTTAAATATGTCACTGCTGTCTAGCTGGCATTGTTTGATTAGATCTTTGATTTTCTGGAAATTTCGTTCGGCAAAACCATTATATTGCGATAACTGAAGTGAAGAAATAAAGTGTTTGAAATACCAACCAGAAGCAAATTCTGCGAATATTTTTGAACTATACTGTGGACCGCCATCTGTTTCAACAAATAATTTCTTGCCATAAATGTATTCATTAAACTTCTTAAAAGCAAATTTAATTGCCATAGCTTATTTTTAGATTTGTGGATAGTTTTGTTTTGAATTAGTAAAAGTTCTGGTGGCATATGCAACAGGTTGATCGTCATGAAGTAAACATGCACCCATTGCTTTAGAAGAAGCATCAGCTGATAATTTCACGCTTTTATATTAACATCATAGCATAGGCGTTGTCGAAATCATCTAAAGTTTGTTCACAGCATCTTCTTGTTCAATATCCCAATACCATTTAACATCTTTATGAAGTAACTTACGCAATGGCTGAGTAAGTTTCGACAAATTTGAAATGAATTTTCCGAGGTAATTAACCATACCCAGAAAACGCTGCAATTCTTTAATATTTGAAGGTGATTTTAATTGTTTAATTGCTTCAACCTCATATCCATTTGATGTAAAGATATGACCTAAAAATTTTATTCGGTTCTTTTCGTACTCACACTTATTTTGGTTTAACTTGAAATCCAAACAAAGTGTTCTTAACCAAAATTCATATTTCAGTTGTCATATTGAATATTATTAAAGCATGAGCATTGGAATACCCTATTTTTGAAGGGCATGCCATTTTAACATAAATTTTAATGCAAAGGGCCCATTAAATGGTCAAGATCTGGGATCAGTAGAAATAATTGTACTGAAACCGGAAGCATTTGTCATTTAAACGTAACCCTTTATTTAAAATTTCTTTTGTATATGTAACATGAATTTAATAGCATATGTACATTTTTTCCACAGCAAGACCCACTTTCACATAGAATCATTGAAAAAAGACGTCGAGATAGGATGAATTCATGTCTGGCGGACTTATCCCGACTCATTCCACCACAATATCAGCGAAAAGGACGTGGCCGGATAGAAAAGACGGAAATCATTGAAATGGCAATCCGCCACTTAAAGCATTTACATAATGAATGCGTTCAAAAGGAAAACGATTATAGAATGGGATATACGGATTGTATGAAAGAAGCTGCCAAATTTTTATGTGATAATCAAATGCAAGAATTTTGCTATCGTATGCTTAATCGCTTGCAAGATCATTGTGACGAGGTCCTTATAAAAAGTAAATATTTTCTTATAAATGTTATTATTAAGTCTTTTGATAAGTTTTTGTTTTCAGATAATCACCCCTGTTCTGAATTCCGATCCGTTATAAAATATATTTGTTTGCAAACTCTATTGGTCTTATTTATAAACGTTGTTTTACTTTTGGCAACTGTCATACTTTGGAAAATGTGTTAAAAAACCTTGCTTATTGCTGTCTCAAAGCTGCCTAACTTTGACACAAGAGTAGATTGTCTTAACCGTGAATAATGTGGTATTTATTTTTATTAAATAAAGCATATTTTCACCAATTTGAAAATGGACAGTGTCTAAGTAGACAAAAATCTAATAAATACGATGGTAGATGTTTTGAAATGCATTTCGTTTTCAATACTTTCGGAATGAGTGTGTTTTGATTTTCGATCGGATTAAAAATATTTGACGTTTGTTAATTGTTTGAGTTCTCATGTCCGAATTGGAAACAACAAGGTTTAAATACTGGCTAACGTGAAAATAAAATTCAGAACACCTTTTTTGAATCCGTGCGGAAATCAATTCCGTTTACGAATTTGATTCGGAACGGAAATCAGAACAGGGGTGAATAATTTAGATATAAGTTAAATGGGTCAGACATCCTTGCTCTTAAGTTCCTTAAACAAGACCCGATATAGTTTGAGTCAAAAAAAAAAAATAAAACTCGCAAAAAACAGTTTTTTTTTATAATTCTGTACACATTTCGATAATCCATTTGTTTTTTAATTTTGATTATTATTTAAAAAAAAAAAATATTCTGACAAACATGCAGATACAATAATTATTGTTTGTTGTATTTAACTTTGTTTGCTTTGTTTTACGTTCATATTTTTAATGCTTTTATAATCATAATTATATTTTTTGACTAAATCAAGTTTAGTAGTTTAAATACATATAATGATTGAACAGTGAACACGCTTTGTACTTCAATTATTTATTTGTTTAGTTTACTATATATCTGATATGCTTGGCGGAGGACAAACAACTCCAATGGATGAGAACCTATTGAAGAGAGAGAGAAAAGTAAAAATGCATTTAAAGCTATTTCAGTATTATAGCTTGAATTATTTTTACCATATAAAGCCCGTTTCATAGCGTTCTTTACCATTTTAACGAAACTTTGGACTTGACCGTTTGTTGCAGGATTACTCACTGGCGTAGTTATGTTCTTAAATCAATTCATTTTTAAAAAATTCTCAAACTCAACAAACAACAAAAGCTGTTCCATTGTCGGATATCAAAACTTTTGGTACACCGAACCGTGCAAAAATGGGTCTTAACTTTTTAATTACTGTTCGACTTTTAGTGTTAGAAGCCTTATCCAAACACTGCCCACTTACTATGGCTTTCAACCACAACCACTTCTTAGAATTCGGACCTGAAAATTCGATGTGAATTTGAGCACAAGGTTCTTCAGGCCATTCCCAATTCAACAACGTTCCCTTTGAAGGATTACTTCTTGTAGCTAACAAAGTTTCGAAAGATTTAACATTTGCTCAAGCAATTTCCATGTTAGTTTTAAGTAACTCATTTACAACGGATGTTTACAACGCAGATGACATCACAAACGTCTGCGGTATCCAATATTATAGTAAAATAGTCTGCACATTGGCTTCAAACTTTACACATTCAATGTCAAATGTATACTCCGCCAAAACTAAAGATATTCGTTGGAGATGGTTGGCCATCATTACGGAAACGCGTTTTTTAGAACCAAGTATGTGCATGAGAGGTCTTTTATCAATAACCAACGTAAACTGTCTTCCGTGTAGATGAAATTTTTTCACCCCAAAAAGTATGGCGATAGCCTCTCTATCTAGTTGAGAGTATTTCGTTTCAGTCAAGGTTAACTTTCTAGATGCGAATTCCAAAGGTCTCTCCAAGCCATTTTAATAGACCTGTGAAAGAAGAGCACCTAGACCTACAGGACTTGCGTCAACTGTCAATTTTACGGTGAGAGATGGATCAAAATGAGCCAATGCTCTGTTTCACATTAATTCGTTTATAATGTCTTCGACTTCCTAGAATGTGCACTATTCCACTTAAATGCAACGGTTTTCTTAAGTAGGTCATAAAGTCGTGCACATAGAGTGTAGTAATGTTAGGTAAAAACTTCCTATAAAAGTTAACTACTCCAATATACGATTGTATTTCTTTTGTATTATTTGCAAGTTGAATTTCTTGAATAACTTTTAATTTATCTAAACAAGGGCGCAAACCGTCCTTGCCAATAGGCGAGAACGTGTCTCATGTATGTCACTGACTTGGCAAAAAATCGATACTTATCTTTATTCAACTTTTTTTTTAAGCTTATGGCATAAAAATAGATCACGATAAGTTTGTAATGAAATGGCGGATACTAATGCATCTGTATCCTTACCAATAACAAAATTTATAGAGGACTTAAATATTTAAATGGACCCTAAATATTGAATATTACATGGTACGGACTCTTAAATATGAAACATTCTGTCAAAATCAAAGGAAACTCTAGTCTAAATTAAAAAATTATTGCTCGATGCTCAATTATACAACAAATGCGGTTTTATTTCATTATTTTTAGTAAATAAAGTAGTTATTAAAATGATAAGTGTAGAAATGTATTACACAAGTAGCGATATTGACGATAATGAAGAAGGAGGAATGCGGAATCTTGAAACTGCACAGTTAATTATAAAAAGGAAGCAGAAGAAACTCAAATCATTTTGACTTGCCTGAATCAAAGTGAGTTCGCATTTTAAATTAAGTTGTAGATATTAAATGAAACTTTTGTTACCTTTAACAGATTCAAGCAGTACTTTAGATTATAAAAGGAATCATTTAAGTATGTGTTGGATGAAATAAGAAACAAAACAACGATTCGGCAGCGTTCATCGTCGATTCCAATAATATTGAGGCTCACAGTCACCTTAAGAATTCTAGTTACTAACACGGCGCTGGCAACATTTTCAATCTGGGATTAGCTCAACCAACAGTCAGCAAGTTTTTTTTAAAGAAATCATTAACGCCATGGAAGTTCATCTTTGCCCTAAATGGATTCGATTTCAAATGACAGACGTAGAAAAATCTGAAGCAAAATATTGCTTCTTTAACAAGGTAGGATTTCCTTGCACACATACGAATTTTTTACGTCCAAAAAAGAAGACCAACACTTTTACTATAACTGAAAAGGTTTCTATAGCCTCAATGTGATGATAGTAAGTATTTTTGCAACTTTGCCGAAAACATTTCTTTTTTCAATATTAAGGTTTGAGATCATAAAATGTGCATTCGTTACATTGACGCAAGACATTCCGGAGCACTTCTATGGAATTAAAGTGAAATAAGGGACATGCTGGAAGCTAATTTCAATAGCGGTGAAAGAAATACATGACTCTTAGGTATGTAGGTGAAATACTTTAATGTTTAATTTTGAAAATATTCACTTTATCAGAAACAGGTGATGCAGGATACGGGTTAACCACGATAGCTAGAAAGCAATAATCTAGAAAGCAAACATTTCGAAAGTAAAAATCTCGAAAAAAAAATCTAAAAAGCAAAATCTAGAAATACAAAAGTCTAGAAAAAAAAATCTCAAATGCAAAAATCTAGAATTAATATATGTATTAATTTTTGAGACAATGGTTACAATTCGCGCTCGAATTAATAACATCTATTGATGTTTTTAGAAATAAAATGTTTTTTCTTGGAAACTATATTCCCTTTTTTGTAGGAATACTTTATTATTTATTTTTTGACTATAACTCTGTCCAACAAAAATTGGCAGTACACGTCTTATGGGAAAGCTTTTTCAAAATCAGTAGCGTGCCATATTTTTGGACCATATTAAATTGAAATAACTCCTCCACAAAAAATGTTTGCCCGCCCGTGAATTTCCATTAGCATTTGACACAGACCCAACGTCCTATTCAAGGCACATCTGAGTGTGCACTGAATTGCTGTGGCCAATGGCGATTGGCTGCTGCTTGATGTGCATTCAGAGTTACCCGTGTGCATTTGGTAATTCGTTCAGCTTTTTTTCCTTGAGTTTCTGTTAAGGTGCTTTCAATTTTCGAGCTTTAAGAAAAAGTTTTTAATGATGAGTGTTATCGTGGATACTACGACAACCCTGGGAAAGCTTTAATGAAGGACAGATTTATGCAATCCATTGTAGACAGAATGAGAGACAAACGTCCTATCTTACCTACACTGCCAATTTTTGTTGGACAGAGTATAATACAATTTTATCAACAACTGATCTTAACACTATGTGCTATATAAAACTGATCCTATTGAGGGTTATTGTAAGGGTGCCGGAATAAGACTCTTATTCTCATATTTATATTATTCTTAGCATACATATGGATACAATGCTTCTTATCTTTACTTATTTTATAAATATGTACGTTTTATTGTTTCTTAATATATAACTACGATAAGGATAACACTCCGTCTGATGAGTACGAGACCAACTGCTTGTGTGCGTTCGTTGTTATCTCTTATTGTTTTTTTACAGGATGTATTCAGATGTTCCTTTTTTTTTTGATTACTTATCTTATTTATTTATCCATTTAAGGTATAAGGATTACTGGCGTCGTTAACTCGCGCGAATTTTAACCATTGTCTCAAAAATGAATATATTAATTATTCTAGATTATGTACTTACTAACTGCTATTTAACTAAACATCGATTGACTAACTGTTACCTGAATTTACAGCCCTATTACGGTTGTCAATTATCAATACGTTATTTGACTTTTATGTATTGATGAATCAGTATTATCGTTACCAGCCATCAACTTTGTTGATAAACTGTGAATAGTTTACCAAGATAAAATTTATTGTGAACAGTTGTATTGAAAAGAGCAAGCAAACATTAGAAGAAAATTACGCGATGCTTCGAATCCGCTGGATTTGGAAGAACATACGTATGTAGATAAAATTGTTTTTAAAATTTAAAATTAAAGCAATAAGTTATAACTTGGCTGTTTTAGATTTGTACAAAACTTTAGATTTTTCAAAGAAGCCTTCCTCAATGTAGGTATTTGTCGATATCCACGACAAATTAAAACCAATAAAAAGACAGCAATCCATTCCGAATATTCTTAAGCTTGCAGCTGTCTTAAGATTACGTGCGCAAGAAAACTAGTAACTACAAGTTGAGCATTGGAAACGATTTCAACATTGGTATGGCACAACCTACGGTGTCTGTCGTTTTGAAAGAAGTTTTAAATACAGTGTTGGCCAAAACAAAAGCAACTTTTTGAATAAAATAGGACACGATAGTAAATTTTTCAATTTGAATATATTTTATCAAAGTTAAAATAATAATAAATGTTCTTTGAACTCTCAAAATAAAATTAATAAAAACCAAAACAATATTTCATAACTACAAAATTAAATAAAAGAATAACAACGTAGTAATGTCTCTTTTTACCTGGACAAAACTAAAGCAACTTTAATTTTCAATTAAATATAGTTTTAAATTCCTAGTATTTTGTGGTGAAACCTTTGTTTTTTATCACCGCCATACACCTCCTAGGCATACACTCTATAAGATTGGAAATAATCGAACTCGGAATACTATTCCAAGCCTCTTTCACTTGGACAAAGAGGTCGTTCCTATTTTTGCAATTTTCACGTACAATTCTCCGATCTACAATCTCCCATAGATTCTCTATGGGGTTGAGATCAGGAGACTGCGCCGGCCATTCCATTACGTCAATTTTTTGCGTTTGAAACCATTCGTTGACTATTTTTGAAGTATGCTTCGGATCGTTATCTTGCTGGAATGTCCATTTGAGGGGAACATCCTCTTCAGCATGTAGAAGCATTATATCCTTCAAGATATCCTTATACATGAACCGATCCATAATACCTTCTATTTTATGAATCGGACCCATTCCATGTCCAGAGAAGCATCCCCAGACCATAACATTCCCTCCTCCATGTTTGACTGTACCCTTTGTAAACCGAGGATTCTGCTTGCGAAGTTCCACTTTTATATTCGTTTATTAACTTTAATTTAAATTCGGTAGAATATTTTGTTCGCGCCATTTTAGAAAAAAACTAGAAAATCTGTTAACAGGTTATTTTTATGCAAAATGAAAAGAGTGAATGAGCCAATTGTGTTTGCTTTTACATTTTGACACATTTAATCTGCTAAGTAAAATTCAAAGTAACGGCTTTTTTCATATCATAACATCTTATTACTTCCAAAAAGAAAGAGAGCGCGTAAGTTGCTTTAGTTTTGGCCAACGGTAAATTAAAGTGAATTTAAATTTTCGTATGAACTGTTGACAAGAGGAGCGTATAAATTTTATAGAATAATAAACTACATTCATAGCTATTGGAAAAATACAAATACTTTAGTATTCTGGCTCATAAGTACGAGCTAAATCGTTTGGCATTCGATAGAGCATATAGTTGCTTTAGTTTTGTCCAACACTGTATCTTGGAAAGGCACATTTGTTCTAAATGTATAAAATTTAACTATTCGCAAGAAGAAGAACGGCAGGCGAAGATATACTTTTTTTGTAAAAAGCATTATTCCAAATGTTGTTGGTGCTACAGACGAGAAGCATATAAAAATTATTGGTCCGAATAAAGACCTTAGACATGTGTACTACAAAGCTGTGCTTGTAAGTTTTAACTTTATTAAGGGCCATAACTATATACTAAACCTTGAGTGCATTTGTTGGGCTTTGCCTCCTAGTTGTGTTATATAAAAAATATAAAAATAATTATAATAAAATTAAAAACAATTTATTTTTTATTTATTTATTTTAATTTGGCAAACACTTATTTTCACAACTTTTATATTTAATTTTTAACTGAGATTTGCGACGCGTTTCGGAGTGTGTCTACTCCATCAACGGGCGATATAAATACTTCTTATCGGCTGGTTTATGCTGTCAAATCTAAGCTTTGAGACAGTTTCGGTTTGTTATTGTTGTTATTTTTATGCATATTTTGTGGTGGAGCTTTTGTGTGGTGTTATATTGTCCTTTTTTTGACTAGTTGTTTTGTTCGTACTTAATTGCAGTTTCGTATTATGTGGAGGGTACCCTCTATCACCGTATTTAATGACACGATGCCGCAATGCAGAAGGAAGCTCTGTACAAGCCATTTTTAACAGAAAGCATGCACGGGGCCGCAATATTATTGAGCGGACGCTTGGCTTGTTGAAAAGCAGATTTAGGTGCATATTACAAGCACGAGAACTGACTGTAATACATTCCGGAAAAGGCAACGCAAATCATAAACATATGTGCTGCTTTTCACAATATATGTATCATATATATATGTATAGAGTGGAAACCCCTGAAATCATAGAAGAAGAACCCACGGTAGTGTCGTCGGAAGCACTAATGTTACTGTAGATTCCGCACGCAAACACATCATTCAATGAAGGCAACCGAATAAGGGATTCGATTGCCAAATTCATGTAAAAATTAAATTAAATTAATAAAATACACTTTTCCAGTTTTGAGAGAAATAATGTATTCCATTTTATTATATTGATTTAAAGGACACTTATCTACAACTTTATTAGGTTACATAAATAAATAAAAAAATTAACAAACTAAACAAAACAATTTATAAATAAATAAAAATAAACAAACAAAACAATTCATAAATGACTTAATTAAATAAATAACTTTTAATTAAATTTAAAATAAATAAATTATTTCAAACAAAACTCAACACATGTAATGAAATCGAATGTTAAAAAACAAAGACAGAAAACGAATCAAAATTATTAAATTCTCATCAGCTCTTTTCTTTTTCAACTTCAAGAATTTGTATTTTTAATTTAAACTTTGTTTTTCTGTCACTTTTTTTGTTCTCGATATATTCTTTTTCAAATTACAATTTTTCTCTTTGAATGTTTAGTTTTTCTTTTTTTAGTTTAAGTAGGTAGGTATCTCATTTTTGTTTTCTTTCTTTTTTTAATTGATACGATTTCTTAGCATCGTATTCTATATCGCTGAGACTCTTTTGAAAATGAGATATATTTTGTTGCACACTTCCATGTAATTGTAGAACTTTTCTGATAACCAGGCGGTGGACGTCTTTGTTTTTTTTTTTATAGTGCTCCGCTTTAGAACTTTTTCTTTCATCCCGAAGTCTAGTAAAAGTTCTATTCAAATTTGGTTGTTCTAAACCAAATTCAGTGCCTGGTGGATCGGCACAGGAGTCGAAGTGCATTAACTGCTTCCTATGTGTCGGTGAGTCGGTGTAATTTGTACGGTCTACCACCAGTGGCGATAATTTTAATTTTATGTTCCGCCTTTTTCTTTTTTTTTTATTTGAAGTCAGCCCATACCTACGTTATGAAAGATTTTCAATTAATTAAATTAAATTTGACACTTTGTTGCATAACATTTTGGTGGTTCTAAACTATTCAATTCCACCGCAATCTCTGCCCACTTTTTACTGATAAGCTGCTTTAAACAAATTCCCTTAGCGAATTCTGGACTACCTTCCATCAGCTCCAACTGTAATAAGGATGTTAGTATTTTTTATGATCGTCTGGTATATAAGTATATAAAAAAAAATATAAAAATAATTAAAATGAAATTAAACGAGATTGTAACGAATAATGGATTTATTGAAATCGTTTTTGTTAGACATATTTATAGCATTTTTTGTTTGTTTTTTGATATTTTTTATTTAGTGAATTAATTGTTTTTTTAATATTGATTGTTATTGATTGGCCCAGAAAATAAATTAATAAACTTATTTGAGTTTAAACTCTTTAAATAGGTAAAAAAAAAATCTCGAATAACTTTTTTTTTGAGATTTTTTTTTACATAATACCTATAGTCTTTCGAGACTTTTGTTCATTCTGGATTTTTGTGCATTCGAGAGTTTTTCATTCTAGATTTTTTGCATTCGAGATTTTCTTCATTCGAGATAACGCCCTGATCCCACAGGATACTTGCTTGAGCCACACAAGAAAGAAGTCCTGAAAGTAATCTTAGCTCAAAGCACCCATCGACTAAAAACATAGTAGAAAGAACAATTGGTGTTTTGAAGAATAGTTTTCGTTGCCTACTCAGCGCACGATAGCTGCATTAGAGTCCCGAAACAGGAAGCCAAATCGTGAGCGTGTGTTCAGCTTTGTACAACATTTCAATTAACTACGTATACGGAACAGATATTCTTACAGATGAAATAAATCTATCTGACGACGACGTCGAAGTGGAAAGCAGTATTCAAGGTTCTAACAATAATAATATGAACGCATTTATAAATTCATAGTTTTTTTATTAAGAAGAAAATAAACATTTCATAACTAAATTATGTACATACTTAAAAAAATAAAAACAATAAGATGAAGATAAAGATATGTTTAATATTATTTGTATTTTGATGGTATCACAATTCACAAGGCACGGAGATGATTTTAAATCTCCGGTATTTTTTTTTTGCCTGTTGATTTCTTGTGCTGACTTGAGTGCAGCTTCTTTTCTTCGATTTCTATTTTTTCTTTTTTATTTCTAGGTCCATCACATTTATTTTGCTTCTTTTCTTCCCATCTCTCGTTTATAAATTATAAATTTTTCCTATTGGATCTTAAGACGTTTTGTGTCTCTCCTAGCAGTGTCTTCCATTAATTTATATGTCTTTCTTATTTATCTCTCTACTTTCTTCGTATATCCTTCTATTTTGTATACTTTCGTTGATGTCATTTAAGGTTATTTCTCTAAAATCTTATCTCTTCCCTCTTTAAAAGCTGCTGCCTCTACAGTTTTATGTTGCTGTTGCTGATGTTGATGCCCCGAATCTTCACCCTCAAATTCGGCGAAACTTTCTTCCGTATTTAAAGCGATTGCATCTAAATAGTGAAGAAAAGTGTCTCCATCTGCCTGAGTTTGTGTTGATGCAGACCCGGATGCAGTTCTTAAATGCTTTTGAATCCACTTTTGTATTTTAGCAAATTTGATACAGCATCTTCCAGTGGAGATAAAATTTGCAAGTGGTTTTGGCCTCCTCCACTTATTTCTTTTGAATTGTGGATCATTTTCTTCCTTACTTTGAATTCGAAGTCGGCCCAAACCTAATAAAAGCAAACATTAAGAATTTGTGTATATTAATGGAATAAGCGATTCATCTCCATCTCTTACTTGAGAACCCTTGCTGATCAGCTACTCAGCTATCGAATTTTTTAAATTTTAAATTTTCTGTATCCCCTTCTGAAAACCCCTAGCTCGTCCATTAGCTCGACGATCTGGAACTGATTTTGATTTGTTAATTTGAACTGAAAATAAAAAAAAAAATTATCGTAAATAAAATAACAATAAATTCTATAAAATAAATTATTTAGCAAGAATACTTACAGTTTTGCGACCTTCCATTTCTTTTTCGGTTTTTTCATAGTCGTCGTTTCTTTTCGTCTTACAGAATGTAGAATAACAGCGTTCAACGACTTTTGACGTTTACATACGACAACAAAACAAGTGACAAAAATTGAAAACGGCAGATTGTGTCGCGTCGTATATTTCGCTGTCGTTTGCGACATCGGTAATAGGGGTGATTATTTGTTCTGATTCTGAATTTATAGGTGCCTGTCTATTGTTATTCTTTTAATTTTTTGCTTGTTGACCTATTTCCTCATCTTCACTCTCTTGTAACAAGGAACCGTAATTATATAACACTCAAAAAAAAAAAATACTTTCGAAACTGATTCAGAAAAAATGTACCAATCTATCAAATCAAGTCAATGATAATTATACCTTTTTTTTATAATTCATCATTACTACTTATCGCAGACAGCATAGCATACTACTATCCCTAAGTCTACCTATTTTCATTTCTTTCCGATATATCCTATTTCCATAGTCAACTTTACACAACCCTCCGTAGGATACTCTTCACTTCCTCATACCTAGGTTTTGAAAACTCGAACTAAATTAACAACAAAAAAAAAATTGTGAAAACCATTTTCCCTAGTTCCAATTTTAAAGTTTTGTTTTGTAGTCTAAATTCTTATATTTTTTTAAAATTATTTATTAACAACAGTATCTTAAAACTAATCTACTACAATTTTAAAATTTTCCCTTATCCATTTTGTTATTAAACATTTAAATTTATTCAATTCCGCCTTGGTTTCGCAGTGAGAAGAAAGAATAAAAATCGTCTCAAATGCTTATCGTACGTATATTTATATCCGTTTTTTATTTTACATTACTTCAAACAGGTACATATGCAAAAACAAAAAAAAGTTGAGGATATTTTTGTAACAGTATTACATATAAAATATATTATATGAACGGAATAGAAGTCCAACGGTGATCTTGGCGGCCAATTGACATCGCCACCACGTGAGATAATACGGCCATTGAATTTGTCGCGCAAAAAAACCATTGTTTCGTCAGCTGTGTGGCAAGTGGCACCGTCCTGTTGAAACCACATAAAAAGCCATAAAAAGTTCGTTATCATCTCACGATAGCGAACACCATTCACAGTAACTGCCTGACCGGCCTCATTTTGGAAAAAATACGGCCCGATATGATGCCGCCAGCCCATAAACCGCACCAAACAGTCACTCTTTGTGGGTGCATTGGTTTTTCGACAATCACTCTTGGATTATCATTCGCCCAAATGCGGCAATTCTGCTTATTGACGAATCCACTGAGGTGAAAATGTGCCTCATCACTGAAGATGATTTTCTTCGAAAGTTGATCATCCACTGTTGCCATATTTTCTTGCCACCATTCTGACCATTGACGACGCTTGAAATGGTCAAGAGGCTTTAGTTCTTGAGTCAATTGCACCTTGTAAGCGTGTAAATGCAAGTCTTTATGCATAATGTTCATCAACGACGAGCGTAAGAGGTGCAATTGTTGGGCACAACGGCGAGTTGAGGTGGACGGCTCTTCAGCCACACTATCCCGAACAGAAGCAATATTTTCTGCAGTACGAGCTGTACGAGCATGCACTGGTGTTTTGACATCTCCTACAGACCCGGTTTGTTCAAATTTTTGCACGATTTTTCCGATTGTACGCACATTTGGACGATTAAATTGACCGAAAAAATCACGAAGTGCACGATATGCATTTTGATTTGAACTCCCATTTTCATAATAAGCCTGAATAACTTTAACGCGTTGCTCGATTGTGTATCTTTCCATGGTTCAAATTAAGTTAGTCTGAAATTGAGAAATGTAAAATGAAATGCAGACAAAAAATTGACGTTTAAGTGTGGTTCATATTCAACATCGGCCCTTAAAATTTAACCACCCTATTATAGGCATTTAAGTGAATGCAAATCGGCTGTTTTTCGAATTTAGCAAAAAAATGAGCAATTCTCCACTGAAGCTTGCTGTTTGACGATAAAAAACAACCCCATTTTTTTAATTTTTATGTGATTCTTCTAGTATTGTGAAGGTCGTGTGGTACCATTAAATGTATATTTTTGTAGATGCCAACTAAAAAAAAAACAAATTCTATAGATGGAATAGATCAAGGGATTTATAATATCTACGGTGATTAATAAAACAACCGAAAAAATGTGAATATTTCAGTTGAAAATTGTTAAAAAAATGTTTAAAGAATATATAAATCAATAATTATATCTACTATCTGTATGATTTTAAGATTTTTAAAATAATTTATGAAAAAGATAAAAATAAAAAAGTGGTGAAAATTGAGTTGAAAAAATGTCAATTTTTCAATCATCAAAAATGATGTTGAAAGAAAATAAAATCAAAATTTGCTGAAACATGGATATTTTTTTTTTGATTATAAAATGGTATAAAAATTATATCAAAAGAACTTAAGCCTGATTTAATGGAATTTTCTGATTTTTTTTTTAAATTAGTAAGATTCTGGAATTTTGAATATCTATAAGAATATCTATAAAAAAATTTAGAAGTTAATTTTTGCACCCTTGACCAGTTTTAGCCTAATTTTCCCTATAAATAGGAATTTCAAAAAATTTCTTTACATAAAATTAAAAAAAAAATTTAAAAAAAATTAGTTTCAATTTTTCTAACTTATAGTACCTATAAGCTTTGCAATGATGAGTCAGATGAATGAATGAGTTAGTGAGTGACCGACTTCTTCTTTTATAGTAGGTAGATAATTAGTAAAAATTAAAATTCAATTTTTCTAACTTACAGCCGAATTTATAAACGCATTATAGCGAGTGCATAAAGTTATTCAATTCTTATTATGCCTCTAAACGTGAAAACGATATTCATAAAACTTATGCAATGTTGAATAGTGTGTAATGTGTATAACTATTTATGTATCTGTTTAGCGAAATCTATTAAATAAGAGTAAGACTGTAAAGTATAAGCTGCACAATGATAAGCCAGATTAATGAATGAGATCGAATTACTAAACGCAAAACTTGCACAAATTATACTAAGCAGACAGTTTTAAAATGCAAATGCAAAAACATCCCTGCAGAGCAGATTGTCCCAAAATATAGAACATTTTTGTTTTCTTGTTTCCTAATGTAAAAAACAATTTGCTTTTTGCATTTGCTTTGCAAATTTGCGTTAAGGAATTTGGCCTGAGTAATTAATTATATTTATTAGATTCCCGTTGAGTTGATAAGAAATGTTGAGTATTGATATTTTCAATAGCGCTGGATTGTTTTTCGAATGCATTAAATTTTTTTTGTGAAGTAAGGCTTTGTTTTTTACAATTTCTGAAAGTATAGGTACATTAACCGACTTGCGAGTAGTTATGACTTTTTTCAAGAAATGTTTCCATATTCATAAAAATTTTTTCACAGGGGGGTATTTTTATATTTTTCGTTTAGGTATTTGTTTTTCGTTTATCTATTTTAATTTGTACCCACTGAATTTTTCTAATTTGCTTCGTCATATTTTTAACCTCGAGTTTTGAAAAAACTGCAAGTAATTTGAGGATTACTATATGAGGTGTTACTTTGAAATTGGGGTTCCTGAAGTCCTTCTTGGCTCTTGATTTTAACAGTATAATCTACCCCCTGTTTGCACAAGTACTATTTGGCGTTGCGAAGCCTCCTGCTGTATTTTTCCATCGTGAACGCGTTTTTTTTTGGCTCAAAAGTGGATAATTTGCAGCACTAGCGACGGATTTTGCGAAATCTTTCAACTGGGTCTTCACCGTTTCTGAATTTTTTCCATATTTGAGGTCACCAGCCTCGCGATATTTTGACAAATTACGTTGTGTTCTTGACGCAAAGGTGGTGAAGGTCTCAAATCGTGTCTGTTTACAATATATAAGGCGAGTCACTAAATCAGTATAATTTTTTAATGGGTAGGTAAGTTCTATTTAGGAGTCCTTGGGCCTCCTTAAATGTTTTAGGTCTGGCCGTTTCTACCAAATCGTAGACTTCTCCCCGCTAGGTTAGCAATGAAAAGTTGGAAAAAAAACTTTCCTTCTCTTCTTTGGATAAACAGAACAATACTTGTCTAAAACATCAGATGAAGGTTTGGAGTTCCTGGGTTTTTTGGGTGTGTTTCACCCGAAAATATGACACTATCTGTGGCGTGAGTTTAATAATTTTAGTGTAATAAACAGATATTTGAGGAATTTTTTTTTGCCGTCGGTCGAATGAATAGAATTACATATTTTGAAATTGAAAATTTTTATTATTGGAAGGTTCATATGTGTTGATATATGAAGGGATTGGAAATTGTAATATCTTTTCTATTACTTGGTTTTCTAAATGGTTTTGTAAGCAATGAAGTTTTAGTCTTTAGGGCCCTCTTTTTATTTTTTTTATTTGAGATGCTTGTGACTGTCTTTCTCTTCTATTTTTCGATCTTATTTCGTATGATAGTACCTCTAAATCCATTAATGAAAGTATCAGTGAACCGTCGTGCGAGTCATCACAATTTTTTTTTATAGTTTAGGATTTAGGAAAATATTCCAGTACTGTCCTACCGGCTGTGTATTAATTTGTTAATGTACTTCGCATTTGATTCAATTCGCCATATCGCTTGCCTGGGGGAACCCATGGATTGCATTTTTCAGAATCTGTTTTCATACTAACAGCGAAACTCGCCATTACGAGCAACCAAAGATAGTCTATTATTGATATATATTGTAAGGTAATAATGCACTATGTTGCAAAAAAAAACAATGGTAAAGATCAGAAAAAGTAAGTTCGATCAAAATTTACAAAAATTTTTCAATTTATCGGCCAATAAACCGAAAAATAAAAACAAAACAAAAATGTCTTTTATTCAATTTAAATAGAAAACGAACTTTTTTGAATGTGAATATATGTGAAAAACTAGTGGGGCCAAATGCAAACGCCTTGTGGGGGGGGGGGGGGGGGGGCAATATAAACACCAGGCCCTAGCTCCTACGTTGCTACGGCACTGAGGTAGAGGTTCCATGTAAATATTAACCAGCAAAGCTTGGAGGCTAAGAGCTTAAGCTAAAAAGCCTAGCTGAAGGTCGAGAAGCTCAGGCTAAAAACCTTGGGACTTACTTAAATTCCCAGAAGTGTGTTTATAGGTAGTAAAGGCTGGTTACTTAATTTTTATCACTTTATTTTAATATAGTATGTTGTTGGTTTCACTGAGTACAGACTGTGATTCTTTCTTTGGTTACATTTCTTACGCAATTTATACTTATTTTGTACATATGAGTAATATAACAAAATATAATTTCGAAGGTTTGAATAAAACAACAACACTTAGGTAAGCTACCGCCAAGATTTTTATAGGCTGGAGTTATAGCTGTTTCACGACTGCCAGGCAGATCATCAGACGCCTTTTTCAGTGGTGCTTGGTCATTGTTCAATCAAGCTCCCTCAGAGCCATTGCACATCGCATTGCGCTACCGAGGTCACGTGATCAAGTCCATCCCGATTAAAGCTTTATTGTTTGACAATATTGCATCTGAAACCAGCGTTTTTACTAGCCATTTTGACAAGATTGCGTTCTAGTTCTTCGGCAACGGCAGTTTGTTTGGTAAGCGTTCCACTTACCTTCTTGACATAGTTATCGTTCCAGCTAGCATTATTAATATATGTATCTTCCTTATCCCATGATGTAACTACATAGGTCGTCATCTTTTATGCCTTAGTACACTCATCTTAGCTTCAAGATGGTCATCTTTAAATCTCTTTTTAGCTTTAACCTTACTTTGGTTATTATTTAATCATTGAACAAGTGGTTACTGGTTTCATATATTTTACTTTATTTGCAAACAACACAAAAACTATAATGAGACTAATATTTAAAGAAATTCGTTGCAGCAGAACTCCGTTATCCATTTTTAAAAGCTGAGGTTTATTTGTCAGTTTGTAAAGTAAAACGTAATAGATTCCCTTAATTGGTACTTTATTTGACATAAGCCCTGTCCTTGTACATGTACACATACCTGTGTATAAACATTTTATTTTTAGATATTTTTTTAACAAACGAATTATCAACCCATTTGGTATAAAAATGTAAAATAATGTAATCCTAATACTTTTTTGAATACCAACAATTTATTTATGTTTTGTTATAATTTTATTTCAGGTAATTACTTTAAAGATCGTTGTTCTTCGGATAATATAAGTGCGTCTAGTGAAAGCCCCCATAATGGATATCATCCAACCGCTCCTCTGACACAGCTTCGGGATATTATAACATCCGATGCTGAGCATAGCAACAGCATCGACCACAATGATGTCAAAGATCTAAGCTTTCGCAATTCTCAACCCCACCAAACTCCTGTCGTTACATCAACAGCACCGCCATCACTACATCACGATTCCAGCAATCACGATTTTGATTCTTCCCGAGAGCTTCTTATACACAATGAAACCGCAAACATGCACTCACCGCCCACAAACCTTCATAACTCTGATGACAACTTAATGATGCAAGCGGCTCGTATGCGCAATTTCTCTGAATCTTCCCACGATATAGAGCACAACAATAACTATAAGTACAAAAATCATATCAAGGAGCGCTTTAATCAAGATCATCTGCATGATGAAACCTCAAGTGAGCTTTGTGCACCTACGATTATTCAAAGTGATATATCGGAGCACTCAAAGGATGATGTTGAGGTTGAAAGTTCCATAGAAAAAAAACGCAATCTCAAAAATGGTGATGTTCTACCAGTATCATCAGCCACAGCATTGTCTACGGGTGAAATGAAAGCGCTCTCTTTCAGTTACATTAAATCTGAACTCAGCAACAATTCAAGATCTCTAATAGCGGAAAAGCATACAACAAATACCTCAACTCCCATAGCTGCTAGCCGACCTTTCGCTGTTCCTATATTTGCACTGCACGGTCAAGGTACCTACTACGTTCCGCTAAACATTGATTACAATAGTTTGCTTCCATGTCTTAATGGAATTGATCTGCTTGACAAGAACTACTTAGCAATGCCAGTCCTGCATCCAATTAATATAAACGTAGATTTCGCACCAACAAGACATCCACCCAACAAAACAAAAATTGAAACAAACACAAGTGGATGGTAAAGAAGACCCTTGGAAATAACTGATCAACTACCTCAGGTTAATAAATAAAAACCTCCAATTATAGCCCAGTCAAAATTGACAAAAAACGAAATCTTGGAAATCTTATTCATTATTAGTCAATAAATCAATCCGAGATCCGAAAAAGTTATTCAGGGTCAAGATTCAAAAATATCGGTTTTTCGCATATAACTCCAAACCTTTTTTCCTACGAACGATCGTTTACAAGATATTCCGATTTAAAAATTTCAAATGTAAAAATATCGGTTTATCTCATAAACATTTCTCTTAAACTGTGAATGCTATAGAAAATTAATATACAATGTGCTTCTCCAAATATTAAAACAATAGCATTTAATTTTTTTTCTAAGAGCTGCCATTTAAAAAATATTACTATTTAAAAATTTTTATCAAAAGTTAAAAAGTGAGATTTTTGTATAAAATATTTTTAACTTATCTCATTTATAAATTTTGAGATTTCCTGCTCAAAAGGTCTACTTTTCTTCTTACGGGCGATCATTTAGAAGATATCACGGTTTTAAAAATACCAAAAGTCATGTTCTGCATACTAGATCCTTTTTCCACACCACCTTCGCGGTAGAGCTGTAGAGTAGACTCACTTTTCTAGGCTTCCCTTGTAGGTATCCACAATCCAAACAAATCTTCAATTTCAAGTTTAACAGACATATTCTTCTTTTATCACAAAGACAAATTATGATCTAAGAAACTAGTGTAATATTTTTTCGTTGATGTCAATAGTAACGTCATCTGTTGGTTCAACATGTGTAGTAAGACTGGTATTAAGGGGAAACCACTTACATATCTGCGAACAGAACAATTCAATATTTCTGAAGCAGCTACTGCTGCCGATACCGAAAACCGGTATCTTTGTATATCCCACGCCAGCCGTCAGGGGTGGAATCGACTAAGGTAAGATAGTTAATAGTTGGCGGTCAAAAACTTAGCTTCGTGATTGTCAATCAGGTGCTGTTTTCATGGTGATGCAAGTTTGTGCATCATTTGATAATTGTCTGAAAGTTTCAAGAAAAGTAGAGCCGTACACATAACACATGTAGGTATTGTATGTCAAACCAAAATATGAGAAAAGTACTTTTCTGAAAATGAACATGTCGACTTCATATCATATTATGCTTATGGTATTTCCTTATGTATATATGTATATGAAAACCTTCTGCATTTTGGCCTTGTCTCTAACGAAAAATTATAAAATTTTAGTTTAACTAAAACTCAGAACTATCCTTTTATTTAGAAATTACTTTTATCTTAGAAGTTTTTACTTATTATATATTTCAAGAGCGACCAGGCGACACAACCAAACTGAATGAACAGAAATAAAGAAAATCATCAAAGTCAAGTTAACCAACTTTCTTAACTTTGGAATATAAATGTTGAGCCATTCAACTTAGAGTGAATAAATGCAATTTTTAGGTTGAATAATTCTCAAGTTATGTTTAACTGAATAAAATCGACATAGAACAACTCGATATTTTTAATTTCTTTAGTGATTTGAAATTAATGGCTAAACCACAATCACACTTAGGTCGGTCGGGCTTTTGACACGCTTGGTACCAACTTATCATGTTTCATAAAGGGCGACCCTAGATTTTCCAAAATAAAACGAGAAGCTACGAATAAGAACAAATAAAAGTTCTGTTTCCTTTAAAATACCTAACACTGCAAAAATTCTTCGCATATAATAGGGAATGTCTCTCTATTTAGTGTTTTCATTTAGGTACCTACTTACAAAAATTGAATAGCTACTAAAACTTTTCTTCAAGCTTTTTTAACTTTGCCAAGTAATCCCAAGAATGACTATGAATGTATGTAATCAAAATATCACTCCACTCACAGCAAATGGAAGACTGTGAGTGCAAAAAGAGTGAAAAATTTAATGAACAAAGCATTTATATGTAGGTATTGGATGATTGTTCCTTTTTCGTGACCTTTTAATTCCTTTTTTATTTTAATAAATTGTTCCTTTTTCGTGACCTTTTAATTCAAAATAGTTGAATCCTAATTTTTTGGGCTTCTGGTCGTCTACCTAAATATATTTAAAGAAAGAAAGACCTGAAGCCCACAAAATTAGGATTCAACTATTATGTATTGAATATATGTTATATGGATGGATTCCAACACAACAAATATTTGAACAACAAATCACACGAGACAGATCGTTTTTCCATGTTGGGATTTTAATTTATTTTTAATTAATCTAAACAATTCCACACCGAATCAAAATCTGAGGGAAAAGCACCAAACCTCTTCGAAATCAACCTTACATTTTCAGATTTCGTCATCTAATAATTGCAGAGTTATCGCTCTTTCTTCTTTTTGCTTTTTCCTTTTGTTGGACACATAGGCGGAGTAAAGAGTGTAAAGAGATATTCCCTTCTCATTTAATAAAAATTGCAGCTATTAAAATTTTCAGCGTTTAAATAGATGCTGCAATCCGAAAGAAACTCAAAAGAGAATTGCGGATAAAAATTGCAGTCGTCTAAAAGCAGTCTATTGAGTGTAGTGTACTGTGAAATTGCATTCCATTCAATTCCATTTTGTGAATTCTTCCAACAGAAAAAGAGAAAAAATACAAAATGTGTATTTGTAATTATTTTTTTTATTTACACACCACTTCAAAACACACAATATGAGTGTAAATTCGGCTTTGAAGGGACGCAAACCGCAGTGAATATGGAACCAAACAAAAATTTCCTATACCAAACAGTTTTAACGAAACAAGTGTACCTATGTACCTACTTCCAAAACAGCGCATTAGCATCAAGCCTTAACTACATTAACCAAAAAAGTGAAAAAGTGCAAATGTGAAAATTTTCAAACTCATTTTGGGATAGTGTTTCTGACTGGGAAACTTATAAAAATGATGCAGAAAGCTTAAATTATTTGACTTTAAATTTGGTTTATTCAATTGTTTGTACTTTAATCCAATTAAAAAAACATGGAAGCATAGGGATAATAACATTTATTACTGCAGTTGTTGCATGCAATATTCTATTAAAGTCATTAACATAAACAAATATTCTTAGTTTTTTTTATTAAACAAATAATTACCAATGATGATATTTTTGTATATTTATTTCAATAAAATCTTTCTCATCCGAAAGAAATGAAGTAACCGAAAAAAAAATTAAATTGTTTTTATCTGTCAAAGCGAACCAGACCAAGACCGATTAAATGATTAATGGTCTTATTTATAAACGTTGTTTAACTTTAGATAACTGTCCAACTTTTGGAAAATGTGGTCAAAGACCTTGTTTATTGTTGTCTTATAGCTGCCTAACTTAGACACAAGAGTAAATTGTCTTAACCGTGAATAATGTGATATTTATTTTTATTGTCTGAGTAGACAAAATCTAATAAATACGACTGTAAATATATAAGAGATGTCGTTCCAAGAGTATGGTGCTACCACTGATCTCTATATAGATATACAATGGATAGTGTATAGCTAAAGCTGAGTATAGACGATTGTCAGATCTTACAATATTGTCAGATCTGTCAGTGAAAAAACTGTCCCAAATATCTTACAGTCGTCTCAACACACATTGTCAGGTAGTTTTCAGACGACAATCTGACAAAAAATTGTCAGGTAGCTTACAATTGTCTGAACCCACAAATTTTTATCATTGTCAGACGATAAGAACAGTGTTAGACTCATTGGTCATTGTCAGATGTTTTCATTGAAAACAAAAAATAAAAAAACACTTGTGTTGGAAATTTGTAGTTTTTGCACGACTGAATAAATAAACTCAAAAAGAAAATATCTGTAAAGCAACTCACTTCTATTATATTTTATATCAATTCCTTCATCCTTGTGTTGTGTAGTTTTATTCGGAATAAATTAAGTGCTTATGCTCGGCCGCTATTTGTCTTTTATTAATTCTTTTTAGCATGTTCTTGAATTTTTGTCGCATTTCTGACTAAAAAGACTGCTTAAATAATACAAAAAGAATACAGGAAGACTAAAATAGATAAAAAATCTAACAATCAATAGTCATCAATGGTCGTAACTGTTACCATGGAAAACGGAAATTCACCAATTCTTAAAGAACCCGATGATGAAAAGGAGCAACCATCAATCACATTAGAAAAAGATTCTTTATTAAATGCAGAGGAAATTGAAGGGAATGCTGCACAACCTCCCCCACAATTTTTTTTTAAATTATTTTTCGGCACAAAAAAATTGCATCACACCCACGAAAACTTTTTTAAAAGATGTAAACAATCAATCAATTTTTTGGATAGATCTACCAATTGTTTGAACAGAAAATTTTCAAGCTGATAATTTTGTCAGATATATTACTGTCCGAAAATTGTCAGACAAGAGCAGACAATCAAATTTTCAGACTTTGGGATGAAATCTACCAACCGTGTGAACGGACAATTTTTCATTGTAAGAAATATGTCAATTGTCAGCTAATTGTCAACTATTATCAGACCATTGAAAGTTCTGACAGTGTTGTAAGATATGACAATCGTCTGTACTTAGCTTAACTCTTAAAATAAAAATGCTATGAGATTATTTTAAGTTTCATAAGAAGATAATAGTTCTTATGTATAGCAATGGGATAAAAAAGAGTCTTATGCGAGTTTTTTTCAGATTTCAAGGGCTTAGCTCTGGAGAGTTTCTTAGTTAGGCTACCTTTATGGATATTTGTGAAAATTATTAAATGAATGAAATTGATGATGTGAATTTAATTAAGGTAATCATTTCGTCCGCTTAGATAAAATAAAACCATTAACAATATTGTTTCGTACTTTTTAAAATAAAAACATATTGGTTATGGTTACTCGACGTTATCATTTTTACTTGCGATATACATATAGGTATTATATATGGCAAGTTATGCATTCGTAAAAAAAATCGAACTCGAGATTTTGATCAAAATTGAAATTACTATAATAGCGATATTTGTCGAAAAAGTGAGTCTCGCAATTCTGTCTGTCTGTTCGGCTGGAGCCTAAACGGGTGGGTCATTATCTTTAAACTTGGTACCTGTTAAGTTTAAACGCACCGTAGGTATATTTAAGTAACAACTTTATTGATTGTCGGTCACAGCAAAAGAGAGAGAGAATTCCTAAACTTACTTTCTAGTATTTATAGCAAGGCTTATGTAATAATAATTATGTATAATAAGTTATAATGAGTATAACAATAATGATAATAAGAATAATATAATAATAATTCCAGTACAGACTTAGGGGTAGTTATGTAACAATTCAAATATACATAACAGTACCAAGCGTTTTTTAG
The DNA here is from genome assembly GCA_951394125.1 of Epistrophe eligans. NCBI lineage: Eukaryota > Metazoa > Arthropoda > Insecta > Diptera > Syrphidae > Epistrophe > Epistrophe eligans. The sequence goes on from OX596028.1 coordinate 60,124,488, forward strand.
GCATTCTCCCCACACGTTTTTTTTTTTTTTTTTTTTCATTTTATTAAGATCAAAAATAACGGCAGGTAACCGTATACAATTTTTTCTAGATAAAAATGAAAAACTTATTTTTCTTAAATACACCAAGTGATCACAATTTACGAGAAAACATTTTTAAAAATCGGTGGAGCGGTCTTTTAAAAAATTAATTTTTTCTATATAAAAATCTGAATAAATTTTTAAGAAAAAAAAAATTGGTACGCAAATTTTTACTACTTATGTACTTATAGGGCGTTTTAAAATTATTTTTGAAAAAAAAATCATCAACCCATTTTCGAAATATAGAATTTTCAAAAAATAATTTTGAAATTTTTTTTAAAAATTTGATATTTGAAAATTTTGATATGCAATATTATTCAAACTTATAAGTAGTTTTTTTACACAAAAGCTACTTATAAGTTTCATTAAAATTGGTTCAACAGATAATGAGATAGTCGAAAACCCCAAAAATTGTTCTATGAGAGGTACCATTTTTAAACGATTAATCGGTTTTCCAAATAATGTGGGATGAGATGTTCTGATATTAGTTCATACAAAAATTTTAACCAAAATCATAGGAGCCGTTTTTGAGAAAAATGAGATTTTCAATACCGGTTGTTAAACATTATTGTATGTATGTATTGTATTATTTAAAATCTGTTGGTATACATCATTCTTAAAACCACAGTGTGATCGTACATAAGAGCAAGTTCGTGCGACCCAGTCGTGCATTTTATTTTTTATTCAATGTACGGCTTTTGTTTGTAAAAAAATGTAGCAAAATGTTGATTTGATATGTTCTTGTTTTTCTTATTTGAACATTAAGTGAAAGTACACAGAAGGAAGGATAATTTTTGCGTTTTTGAATCTTCGTGTCCACTTTTTCATGAAATTACACCAGATAGGTCAGATGGAATAGTTATTTTTAAGGCAGTTCACTAGTTGTACAGGAAAAAGAACAAAGATGTGCCCAATTTGACGGAGAAGCAAATTTTTGACAAGATTAGTGAGTAGCTTGTGATATAAGTTTTCATAGTCGAACAACGGTTGCTGAAATAAAAACTACTGTGGAATCGAAAGACTTAAAGCAAAATTCTACAGCACCAAATTCAAAAAAATTCTTTAGCTACCATATAAAATGGTTTTCTTATTGACAAAATTTTTGCGTATCCCAAAATTCCAGGAAGCTTTCTGTACAAAGACCCAAAGTAGAATGAAGAGGAAATATAATTTTGAATCGAGGAAAAACAAAAAATACTTTTATAATTTATATTTTTTCTCCATGTACTCCTCGACTTCGGCTCAGATATAATATAATGTACATACTTTTATAGGTACCTGGCACCTGCACGAAATTATGATCATTCGGTTTACTTCCGTTCTGTTTCGTGGCAGGACGAATCAAAAGGGGTAGGTATCTTTATATATTAAAAAATTAATGTATTTTCATACAAAGCACTAGAGTTGGAGTAGGGAGAGAAAAATCAATTAACTTTATCTGGAGAGACACTGAAAGGGGTACATAATGTAATGATGATTTTAAGCAGTAGGCTCGATATAAAAACAATAATTTATGAGTGTTTTATTTGCATTACATACCTAAAAATTCAGCGAATATTTTAAAACAATACAATTTATTGGGTTTATGATAATTTCTACAAATTTATGTATGACGATCTACAGATTAGTAAAAATATTTTATAGTTTTAAAAGTTCAGCCAAGCTTTATCTTTATTTCAATTTTGTATATCGACTCAACCTACTAAATAGGCCTTTCTCGAAATTTTGTATTTATCAACTTGCAAAGTGCTATAAGTAGATATCTTTTACCCAACATACCTGCATCCCACATAAAAAAACAATCAGTAAATTTCATCTTTTAGCCCACATACCTATCTACCATACTTACACTTTCTTTTATTACATCGCCGCGCTCAAAAGTCTTAAAAAAAAATTTCATAATAAAGAAAATCTTTACCTTTCTTCGACCGCGGCGAACGAAAACACAAAAAATAAAAAAAACACCACAGCCACCGGCACCGCCAGCAAGTCTAGCCATCATTGCACGAAAATATTATTCCATATCTAAAAGACATCAACAAAACCAGTTATAGATACATCTTTGATTTTCAGCTCTTTGCGAATCTTGTTTAAGGAGTCTATATTTTAAAATTGGACAATTTTTAATTAAAATTGAAAAAGAAATTCATAGGTAAGAATTTAAAGGGAACGAAAGTTAAACAAACAGTTTCTTATATTGTGAAATATAATTCAACCCAAAAATTTTGTATTGCAGATAAATTTACAAATTAATGCTTTTAAGTTTATTTGAATTTTTTCTTAAACGTGAAAAAACGTACTTATATTTCTTTGATTCTTATAAATTAAGGTATTTAAATACAGTAGATACTGCTTAAATAATTATTTAATTTTACCTTTCAATTTTTAAGTCATTAAATGCTGTGAGTCTGGTACTGGGTAGGTATGAGGTATAACCCTAAATAATATGTGTAAATAAAGAATAAATGTAAAGTGTAAATAATGACATCTGAAATAATACAAATGTTAAATAAGCATAAATATATTCATAATTTTTCAATATTATAATATGATCATTAAATTCTTTAAGTAAACTTAAGATCTGGCCTTAAAAGAAAACTATCGTGACTGAATTCGTCGAGTGATCTTTTATCCTGGTTCTGTCCCGCGTCTTTACATTCTATATTTAGTTGATGAAATTAGGCACTAGACAGATGGGCAACACTTTGTATTCGAATTGGAGAGCCGTTCAATGTTTATGATGAAAAGATGATTGGAATTTCTTTTGATTCTTTCGTCTCATGTTAAGGAGTACTTCTTTTCTTGTTTTATCTTAATATGGAATTGGTAATTAAGCTAATGTTCGGTATTTATTTATGCATTAATTCTATTGTGTTAAATTTAACATGATTCTTCCGTCTTAGATTAGTATTTTCGTCTGCCGACGAAATAAAATATTTTTAAGAATATTATGTTTAGAAGACTTATTAGTTATTACTATAAAAACAGTAGAGATAGTATTGTAATAAATAATTTTTGAATAAGTTTATAAATCATTCCTGTTTTTTTTTAATACACTATCATATCTTTGTCGAAGCGTAAAGAGAGCTTTAAACAAGCTGGAAGCTTGCGATCAAAGGTTTTCCAACACGAAAATTGTGCACACTAGAACACAACACACAATTGTGCACGCAAGAAACAAAGTACAAAAGAACTCACTAACAAAAAAACTGACCAAAAAATAACAAAAAAAATAAAAATAAATAATAATAAAATGAAGAACAAAAACAACATCGGAACAAAAATGTATACTAGGTAGGTACTCAAAACATTTAAAAGTGTGTCTCACTGGTAACTGGTCTGTGACTTAGAGGTTCATGCAACCCATAATTTATTAAATTCAAACTGAGTACCTATATTCTACTCTACGCTGCTCTACTCTATGCTGCGAAGGTTGTGAGCTCCTCATAATGTATTAAATTCAAACTGTGAAGGTTGTGAGCTCCTCATAATTTATTAAATTGAAACAGCGAAGGTTGTGAGCTCCTCCTCGAAAGTTGAAACATAAACAATTTAACAAATCAGTAGCATCACTTACACCAGTTATTAGTTGGTGAATAAACACAATATCATTATTAACCTTCAATGTCTTAATCTGAAGAAGATTAATCCGATGTCCGTAAGGTCTGTAAGAGCGAAGGTAATGTATGGATCCTGAAAATTTTAGCCCATCGCTTCACAACCCCTAACACAGAGTCGGCCTCGATTGAAGAAACAAGAACTTCAAAGTCTTACGAGTGAAATAACAGATATTAAAATATGTTATGATTTTTTATAATCATACAAACAAGTAATATAGTCGCCCGCAGAATTTTCCCCAGGGGGCGGCGGCGGCGGGGTAACAAACAAAATATTTTGCTCAAATTTTTAAGGCGATGTTATATTTCATTGTTTTATGGTAATATAATAATAAATAATATAATAATGCTCATTACAAAAAACAAAACAAACATTTGGTGCAATCCATGGTTCTCTCAAGGCCTTTAAAATTTTATCTTCGGGTGTTTTCGAATGGTTTAGGAAATTTTCAAAATCATATTCATGGTAAATATTATTCTGCCATCAGTAATTTCAGTTTCCCTGTTCTTCGAGGAAGATGCTTTCGACGAAGACGACACGACGGTGACGGCGATGGCGACCGACAAAGAGGGAAAAATTATTTTTTTTTACAAACAAGCAAAATTTTTGTTTGTCAATTGTCAGTAGTGTTGTCTACTGGGCCAAATAAATATCATACAATATGCACTATTAAATTTTCCTTTTGCTTTTTATTTTGACATAAACACAAGTTACATCTTTGTACAGTAAAACCCGCTTAAGAGAAACCCGCTTAGCTGAAACAAATCTTTCATCCCCGAGCATTTTTCGACCAATCACCTATAAAACACTCCGCTTAAGCGAAACTCGCTTAAGTGAAAAACCCGCTTACCTGAAAAATATTTTCAGTTAAATTTTAGATTTGTCATTGAAAAAAAACTCTCTTAAATGAAAAAAAAATTGAGTTGAACAGAACAAAAAATTTGCTGAACGCTTTCACTTATTTTTTATTTTTCACATCCACCATTTTTACCACAAAAATGACATTTAAATTTCTGTATGTCACAACCATTTATTCTCGTTTTGTAAACAAATTGCTTTTTGGTTTGACTAAAAAAAACTAAGATTATTTTTTCGTGAATACATATTTATTTAAAAGCTTTATGAAGCCAAACTTGGACTCTTTTTGTTATGCACAATCTGTCGCAATTAATCAATGTACCAATTAATAAAAAAAAAAAACAAAAACTCAAATGTGATTTAATGTAATTTATGAATTCCTACGTAGATATGTAAAAATGTAACTTGTTTTTGTTATTCAATAAATTATTTTTGTGTTACATATTAAATCGTTGTTGGATTTTATTTAATTTTTTTAGGCAACTCCAAAAGATAAATTCAATTTTTTTCTAGCTTTAAATTTCCGCTGAATGGAATTTTAAATCCGCTTAAGTGACATTTTTTTTCACTTATCTGGACTCCGCTTAAGTGAAATTTTTTTTCACTTATGCGGGGTTCGGTTAAGTGAAAAACCCACTTAAGTGAAAGAAATACTGTGAAATTTTGCCGTTTCTCTTAAGCGGGTTTTACGTATATGAAAACTATAGTACTATTATGAGCAGTTTTTTGAGGGATGCGCGGAGCCTATACGCTGCGCTGGAATCGCTGAAATACATAGAATAAAGGTAGGATAAGGAATGAAGAATAAGTAATAAGAGCGTGAGGATTATATTAAGGGTATTCATTCAACGAGATAAGTTTACCAACTGTGTAAAAACAAAAAGATAAGTTTACGCAAAAGTTTGTGTGAACGTCCTTCTTATTTATTTGGATAAATGCTGCGTAATTGAATCAGCTGTTCTTCAAACGTCACGTTAAAAGTCACATTGACGTTTGTATAAAAAATACTTTGCCAAGCTGAAAAGCACTGAAAAATATGAGGAATCAAAAAAAACAGGCAGAACGACAGAAAAACTATCGGCTGAAAAAAAAGAATGCTTAAACAAATTTGCCTGTTAAAATACGTGAAGAAGTCATAAAAAACGTCGTGAAGCAAATCGCAAACGTGTAAGTCTGTACACAGCGGCTTGAAACTAAAAAAAAAAACTCAAAACGACGTCGACACCTCCAAAACACTGACTCGCAGCTTGAGTGACGTGGCTTCTACGAGTTATTCATGCACCCCAACCCTTGCAAGAGCTGTAAAAAAAGCTTCAAACGCTCTTCCACGCTCACCGAAGAAAAAGAGGGAAGTTTTAGTAAAATTGTTTAAAAAACTAGATGATACTGAAAAAAGTGAGCTGGTCAATGCAATAACGTCACCTTTAATGACAAAAAAACGTGCTTGCAATGACTTCAATATTGAAATAAACAGAGCTATTCGCAATTTTTTAGAGAGAGATGACATCTCGCGTGTTTCGCCGAAGGCCAGAGATGCTAAGACTTATACTTGTCCAGAAACCGGAAATGAAGTTATTATGCCAAACAGACACATGGTTTTATCTATGAAAGAAGCTTATGCGCTCTTCGTCGATGAAAGAGCAGAAAAAGGTAGGTACTCAAAACTAAGGACTGGTTTAAGAATACCAATTTCCATATATCACATTTTATGTTTCTTTTTGTTGCTACTTAAAGTGTCTATGGTTTTTCACACTTCCAAAAACAACGACCACCAAATATTAAACTCATAAATCATCTTCCGCACAATATGTACATGTGTTCGTATCACTCGAACTTTATTGAAGCAGTTACGGCACTGCATAAAAGTGTACCAATTGTGCCGGACTATAATACTGGTTTTGTGAGCCAATTCCTGTGCGAAGACTCAGCGATGGACTGCTGGAAATGTGACAAGTGTTCCGGAATTTCCTTTGACAAGGTGGAAGATTTAATCGGAGAAACTCCACTCAATTACAAGGTATCATGGAAAGTTTGGAAAAAGAGCCTTCAAAATAAACGAATTCAAAGACACGAAGAAAATGGAACGTTGTCTGATCTCATTGTACATATAACCACCTTATCTACACAAATTTTGAAGCACAGCTACGTCAAACGTGAACAATGCGACATTCTCAACAAGCATGATCGCCCCAGATCTTCCAATGTCGAATATGGTGATGAAGGTTTACTTCAAATTGACTTCGCTGAAAATTTCGTGTGTGAGAGCCAAGATGAAGTTCAAAGTGCTCATTGGAATCAGCGGCAACTCACATTGTTTACTTCTGCTTTCTATCACAATGAAGTTTTGCAATCGCGGGTGATTGTATCAGACAATTTGACGCACACTAAAGAAACCATCGTTACGTATCTGGATAAACTACACGACACTTCCAAGTACAGTGAAAGTTTTGAAAATCTGGAGCGATGGACCATCTTCTCAGTTCAAAAACAAATATATTGCTGCGATTATTCCGATTTTTGAATCCAAATTTAAATTAAAAATTTTTTGGAACTACTTTGCTACTTCCCATGGCAAAGGTTGTGTTGATGGAATTGGAGCCATCGCAAAAACAATAGTTCGAAAACACATAAGAGCCCGGGACTGTATTGTCAATAATGCATCCAATTTTGTACAGGCATTTAACCGCACTACTTCAACGATCTTTGTTGAAGAAGTAAACCATAGAGATATTACCGACATAAGTAATAATTTGAACACGACATATTCTCAAGTGCTAAGGAGGTTCGTAATATATTATCTTCTCACCAAATTCATTGCGTTGGCGGAAAAATCCTTACCTTCGGCACTTCGAAGCAGGTATATAATAATGTCTTCAAATTGTAATTTTTTAAGTTTAAGAAGATTTATGTTCAAATCTATCAAAGTATCAATGATATTATTTATGTAACATAGATGTTGAAAACCCAAAATAAAAAAAGAATAAACACATATTTCATATTATCTACTTTATTTTATAATTATATACATATATATACTAGAGTCTTTATCTTTTTTTGTTATATTTCCTCATTATTCATACAAAAATTCGCACGGTAACAGTTTTATGTAACGTTATCAGGCACCCATTTTAATCGAAAAATCACCAAAAATATATTTTATTTTTTTACAGCAATTATGGTCACCTAAAATATAAACCTTCATCTCAATTCTCTCAAACAAAAAATTGAAATAGGTGCACTAAATTCGCAGAGTTCTTACAATATGTATTGCAACGTCGAAATCGACTTCCAAAAACATGTAACGTTATCAGCCACTTCGAAGGGTTGTATCTCGAAAACTGTGCGAGGTATTAGGAAAATTTTTGATACAAAGTGTGAGCATTAGGAAGCGCTATGACACACAAATTCAAAATATTTACCTTTACGTTGTCGTTTTCTAGTTATTAGTTAAACATTCGTACGAATGTAACCTTATAAGACCGTGGCCGTGACCATATGATCTCAGAATAATACAAACCACAAATACCTAAATATAAATATTGATACGCGCGTTACAAATGCAAATGATTTAAAACAACTTTCAGATTGCGGAAAATATTTTTCAAAGTATTGTAGTAGGTACCTAATCGATTTCGTTTATACAATCGACCGCACAAAAGAAGTTCTGAATTCTCTTAAGAACATCAGAGAAAAAGCCGAAGATTTTTCAGAGAGGTTTTTCAATCCACATCCAAACTTTTCGAGGACTTATTTGAAGTTGAATTAAGAGCTCAATGAACTTCATTGAAACAAACAACGCGTTCTAATCCAGAAACCTCTTCTACTGAATCCTATTTTAGAGTGTCTGTAATGATTCCTTGCATAGATTTGTTAATACAAAATCTTACGGACAGATTCATGGTCAACGAAGACGTTCTACCATCGTTTCAAGCTCTTCTCCCAGGTTTTTCTGCAGTTGGGCGAGTCAACGAAATGGAAAAGCTAACATGTTACTTTGATAATGCAATTTCGTTGTCAGCTGTGAAAGCTGAGTACATTCTCTGGTGCGAAAAAATATCGTCGATTGATCCTTCTATCGAAGAAAGAATCAATAAAAAAATAGTTTAAAAATATTATAATAAAATGTTTATTTTTGATCTGATAGACCTAGTTAGGTATCTTAGGTTATTACGTCCCAAATTATCAACATTAAATTTTTGAATGGGCAATTACTAAGAATTTTTTTATTGTTAAAAAACAACGGCAAAATCTTCAAGAACATGAACAACAAATTACTGACTTTAAGAGTAAGAGGGCGCTCTAAGTTAAACTATATACATATGTATATCTTAATACTAATACCGTTAGGCCTAAAAACTAATTTAATCCTAAAATTCATTATCAGTTTTATTTTTCACCAAGAAAGAATTTATAAAAAAAACTTGGTATAATATCATTTTTTATGTGCGTGAGAGATATAGGATTGCAACATGCCTAATATTATATACAGGGTGGGCCGAATACTAGTTTCTTTTGAAAAATGCAATAAAATGAACAAAATTTAATTTTGTACATGTAGATACTATGGCTTTATTAGTAAGAGCAAACATTATCATTAATTATGGAATACAACGTGCGTCGTTCAAGTGGCTGTCTCGGCTGGCTTCGCAGTAGTGCATTCTGTCACCCCAATTTGATTGGATGCAGGCATTCATGAAGCGGCATCAGCAACAGTTTCTTTGCATAAGCCAGGAAATACTTCGAAAGCCAGAAATATGAGTTTCAACGAGAATTATAAGCTTCTTTAAAATATTAAAAGAAGTTCAAGCACAGTGGGATTTTACCGGAGAACAAATCGTAAATGTAGATGAATCTGGCATAAGCACGGTCTTGTAAGCGCCAAGAGTTGTTGCTAGAACCGAATGCAAGCAAATCAGCCAGGCAGTGAGTGCAGAGCGTGGGGAACATGTAACATTCATGGGAACTGTGACAGCAAATGGGAATGCTATCCCCCCTAATATATTTTAAGGGGTGTTTTTCAAAGTGCTTGGACGAACAGCGAATCATTTGTCAAAGTAGTTCAGCACCTAAAAAAAATACACTCATGCTTCTAAGGAAAAGCCGGTGCTTGTTTTTCTCGACAACTACAAGACTCACTACTCAAATGGAATTAGTGATGTACTGACTTTCTTGGGAACCATTTAAAGAAGCCTTTTCTTGCAAAAATATATTATCTGTATGGAAAAAACACGAAAGTGTTTTCAGCGATGATAAATTTCTACCAGCGTCTGTCACTGACATACATTTCGATCGAAAATGGCACAAATATTGCCAAAAAAAGTACCACCTACAAGTGAAAATAAGAGGCCTGAAGCAGGAGATACAAACTGCCCACCAATAACATCAGAAAAAGTGCGGCCGTACCCAAAAGCCTTGAAAAGGGGCCGAAAGAAAAAGTGTTCTGCAATTTTGACCAGCACAACAGTATTAGAAGAAAGATCTGAGAAGAAGAGAAAACGGCTGCTTAAGGAAAAAGTAAAACAAAACAGAATAGTAAAAAATTCAAAATTTTGGTTGAGCCATCATCATCCGAAGATGACGAGCAGGAAGTAAGTTATATTGACTCGAACCAAGATCGATGGAAGAAATTGACTCATTGGAAATTGTTCCGCCAGAAATAATAGAAAATCTTGTAAAAATTTATGGTAAAAAGGTTCCTAAGTTCTTTGTGGGAGTAGATAGTCATGAAGAAAATGGTCGAATCTGGCGAGTTCTTAGTCAGATTTATGAAAAAAATGTGCTGCGGGAGAAAATAGTTCATTTTCCGGATTTTTTAAATTTCATGTTGGTTTCAAAATCTAAAATATGGGATACAGAATTTCTTTTATTAAATGTTTTTTATACTTTTGTGAATTAAAATACAAAATTTTTATTTTAGAATATTAATAAAGTTATTTTCTTTTATTAAATGTTTTTTATACTTTTCTCAATTAAAATACAAAATTTTTATTTTAGAATATTAATAAAGTTTTTTTCTTAAATATTTTAAGTTAGTTTTTAATTATTATTGGTAATTTTTTTAGCTGTTCACTTCCGCCCCATTAATTTTGGTCTGCGTCTTTATTCACCCCTTGGTGGGGGGCATATGAACAGAAAAGGCTTGCTGATTAAATTATGGAAAACTTTAAAACTAGCAGTCATAGCAGCCTTAGTTTATAAGATGGTAAAAAAAAGTTGATTTAAAGTCTTACTGTAGACAAATATTAAAGAATTATTAAATTTGTCCACAATTATAATTATACTTTTAATAATTATTTCCGAACATTCTCGTTTAATCAATTTCAATATTTTACTAAACAAATATCATATAGCGCACAAGCAAAATAAGTAGGTATATAATGAAGCACACATAAAAATGAAAAATTCAACGATGATGACGATTTTCATTCTCGATTTGAAAACCGCATACCAGACTCGGATTTTTTAATTTACTTTCAATCAATAGAAAGGAGCAAATTGACCTGCGGCAGGTAGAACATAGCAAGTAAAGATCATGCAAACAAAAACAATAAACACACGATTCCTAAAAAGAGAGAAGCAAACAGGTTTTATCACTGATCTCTATATTACGCTGGATAGCGTATCCATACAAAATAGGTGACTCCATTTAAACAATTGTTATATTTGAAGCTGCCTTTTTTTGTATAGCAGTACAACTGTATAACAAACATATTAACTACGACATTAGGCGCGTTCCATTATCTACTACAAAGTACTTCTGGCTGCCGTCAATTACTTCTACTCTGTGGTCAAAGTACTTCAATGCTGTGTACTTCAGTTGTGCTTAGTGGATTCTTCTTTTTATTCTTTATCGAATTTTGGCTTTATAAAAAATAAATACGCGGTGTTTCTGTTCCGTGTGTATTTTCTATTTGTAAATATTTACATACATATAATAAAAATTTTAACTTTTTTTATTTCAATATTTAATAAAGAATATCAAGTTATGAAGGAAATTTCAATGTTTTTGCTTTGTTTACTTTTTTGCCTTTTTTGCTGAAAACAAAATTATGCCTTTTTTTCTGTGTGTAGCTCTCCCATATGTTAAGCAGCCCATAGACACTACACTTGTGTCTGCACCGCCACACACGCCACACCAATCGAGACACCGACACCAAAAATCAAAAACTTTTGATTTTACTCGCTCCGTGTCTGACACCGAAAATCGGTGTGCGCACCAGCCCACACACAGCACACATTTACGTACACCAACACTACGTCCATGAAAACGAAATTCGTCCAAAAAAGAGCTTTCTTAAAAGATCAACTTCTTTGAGAAGGGACAACATTGCAATTTATTTTCTCTACTACTCTAACATATGGAAGAGCTACACAGAGAAAAAAGGCACAATTTTTAATTCATAATCTCTGTTAGTAAGTAAAGCCTTAACTACATTGACCACTTTTTGTAAAATTGCAAAAGTGAAAATATTTTTTTTCCGCTAGCGCAGTTATTTTGTGAAAAAGAATATACAAATTTTTGTTAAACGGAAATTTAATTTAATATAAGTTTCCCAGTCAGAAACACTATCCTAAAATGAGTTTGAAAATGTTCACCTTTGTACTTTTTTGGCCAATGTAGTTAAGGCTTAACTTTCAAAATATGTCCTGTCAAAGGTGAAATATTATTTTTTTTGTAGATATTTTCGTTAAAACTAGCTTTTAAAATTTATCTGGAGGAAAATAGCATTTTAGTTTATTGGCTTGTTTATCGGCCTTTTAAAACTAAAATTGGTTGGTGTAACCAATAAATCCCATTTCAAAATTTAACGAAGCAATAAATATTTAAAAGCGTTTGGTCCATCAGGCTGATAAATTTTATTAGGATTTTAGCAAAAACTGGTTTTAGTGCATTTTGGTGCAACTGGCCATAAATAATTTTAAAAACTTTTCATTTGATAAAAGTAATTTATTAGTTATTGGAGACTATATTTTATGCCGCCTGCCAAAAATATAGTCTAGTTTAAGGAAGTATTATGTGAGTACATAAATTTGAACAATATAGCACCATGCGTCTTGCACTTCGAACATATGAATGAACTTTACAGTTTAGACTGAAAAAAAATTTAAAAAAAACAATAAAATTAGAAATAAATTGATTTAAAAAAATATCTGAAATTGATTTGACACCAACGCAATGTACACCAAGTGATTTCTTACACAAAACTCAATTTATGAGAAAAAATTTTTAAAAATCGTTGGAGCGGTACAAAAAAAAATGAGTATATATAAAATTCTGAATATATGTTACATACGCTCAAGAATGCACTCCAGTCCAGTAATAGAGAAACAACTTCAGTATGATAAGCATGATATCATATTCAACAAAATAACAAGATAACCAATCATTATAAATAAAGCAATAAAGATAACAGACTGTAACAAACTACCAAGATAACCAAACAGAATAAGCATTACCCAAATAAAAGATAACACAGCACATGCAGCTGTAACAAAAAGATAAAACTGCATAAATAGTTCCCAAATAAAATATCATGTCGATTATGGAATCCGCAATTCTAGATCCGCAGTGATTGGCAGTGCAGTGCTCTCTTTTCTCTTTAACGATTTGTCTTGAAAAGAAAAGAGAACACTGTACTGTGAATCACTGCGGATCCAGTACTTCGGATTCCATAATCGGCATGATTGTACTTAGAATTAGATATATGTTTCGCATCGCATTTTCTTTCGTCTTCCTCTCGATCGTTTCTGATTTTCCCCATTCATTCCTATATCCTTAGTAACAGAGCAAGAGAAAACATATGAGCGAGCACGCAAAAGACAAATAGTTTCTTTCTGTGCTTTACTATTACTATTAACATCAAAGAGCTTTCTTGCTTGTTGATCGTCTGCCTGGTGTAAAAAAAAAATGACACATGTCGATTATGGAATACGCAATACTGAATCCGCAGTGATTCTAAGTACAGTGTTCTCTTTTCTTTTCACGACAAATAGTTGAAGAGAAAAGAGAGCACTGCACTGCGGATGCAGTATTGCGTATTCCATAATCGACATTTCTTCTATGGGGATGCTACATCTGTATAGTTTATTATCTGTTAAAAATAAGAAAAACTACTTCTTATTTTATAAACATCAAAATGCTCATACAACTATGTTAAAACAGAATTTGTTTTTTTGGTTGAAATTAAGTGCTTCCCATACAATGCCGGGGGTGGGTCGCTAATATTAAATAAAAGCTCTTATTTTGTTTTCTATTTATAATTTTTTTTCCACTCTACCTGTTGGTTCCTTTGCCTATAATGCTGATGTGCATTCTTTCTGAACCCGTACGTGTATTATAATTAATATGACTGATGTTTTTTGTTTTGTCGTAAAAGCTGACGTTATAGAAACTACAAAAATATCTGATCACATTAGGGGCCCCATCCCCCAAATCCATAACTTCTTTATTTATCAATATTTTTTTTTTATTTTGCACAGTTATACTTGAATAAAAGGTATTTAAATTAATAAAACCTTTGAACTTAAAAAAAAAATTATTTTATTTTTTTTTATAAATAATATAAAACATCAAGGTTGTAGATTTTGTTTAATCTATACGACATACGTGTAAGACTTGTTTAAGCAAAAACTATTACATCGATTTCGATGAAATGTTTACACACTTTTACCGATGAAAGGTTTTAAAGTAGGTATTTTTTGATAAATCCGCCCACTTCCTCGCCCACTTCCTCGCCCAATTTTTTATTTGATTTATTTTCTTATTTTAAGTAGAACATTTTTATTTTAGCTTTTTTTAAATTTAAGGCATGGCATTTCCATCCACTTCGCCGCCTACTTTCACTCTCCCTTTATTTGTTTTTAATCTTATTCAAAATTCTTTGAAATCAGATATTATAATATATGTATGTATATAATTAGGTAGCTAAAATTATGAAAATTATTATTTTCTTCTTCTTCTCTTTTCTGTGATTTATACAAACATAATATGTGTATTAGGGTGGTCCTCACAAATGTAATGTTTTGATCAAACTTAGAACTTTAATAAAAATAATATTTGGCAGAAATTTTGTCGCTTAGATGTTGTATAAAAAAACTGATTGTAGGTACATTTTTTAAGCGTTACTTTCTTACTTCTAGACAAAAAAATATATTTCTCTAAATTTTAAAAATGAAAAAAAAAAACAAATATTTAAATTTTTTTTAGTACAGATTTTTGTACATTAAATAAGAACTATATTTGTGCCAAATTTGAATTTTTTTCATTAGTTATTACAAAAGTTATAGAAATTTAAAGTAGACATTTCAAAACTTGTTTTTTTTCTCATCATACGATTTTGCTTCTAAAACAAAAATGCGAAACTTTTTATTTTTTTTATCAATTAACAATAGTTGAAGATTACAAAACAGCTATTAACTTAATGAAGGTAGTCAGAGACAACAAAGAAAACTTCAATTGAAAACAAATGAAAAAAATATTGTATCTTACTCAATTTTTTTTATAAATTTTTACTGTTGCATTAAATTAAAAAAATTACTGTTTGAAAAGAAGAGAATATGGGCTTTTCAAAAATGTATTATGTTAATAATGTTTATTCAGAAATTTAAGAAATTATTGACTTTAAACTCTTACTTCTTATAATACTACATAAAATATCGAAATGTCATTCTTAAAGGTCATTTATAGTACCTACCTAAAACAAAAATAACGTTAAAAAAATTATTGTGTCATAAAAACCCTTTTTCTAGTATATAAACTCATTAGATTTTTAGAATTACGAAATACGACAAAACCATTTTTGAGATGGATTTGGTCATTTGGTGCCATAGTGCGGCGCACAGTGGCTCATATTAACTTCCTTGATTGGAAAAATCATAACTCTTAAACGGATAAATACAATTTTTTCTGCTTATATTTCCAAGTTCGTAAAACTGGAAATATTTAAGAGATACTTTTGTACTTTAAGTAAAACAGTGTAACAAAAATTAAACAAAAGTAAAAGTAACTACTCCAAAAACTATTTTTTTTTTGTTTTTCTTATACGATAATATATATTGTAATAAAAACTGCAGATTATTCTCTGAAAAATTATTTTTTTATTAATTACAAAAAAAAACTTTATGGAATGTACCATAAGAAAAATAAAAAAATCGTATTTTTTTTTTTATAATTTACACGCACTCAAAGGGTTATGAATACCCTTTATATGCTAAGTCTTAACATAGTACGAGCGTTTAGAAAACAGAAATAGGATTGAGTAGGAGATGACGATGTACATTAGTCTTAAATGTCTGGACACTAAACTGGGAAGGAAAAATAGAGTTGGGTAAGGAGAGTTCCACATTCGTGTAGTTCGACTAAAAAAAGAATCTCTGTACTTGACGGTACGAGCGAAGTTTGTCTCAAGGGTATAACAATGGGCATTCCTGGCGGAGCGGGTATTACGGGAAAATTGTTGCAGAGGAGGAATGCATCCGGCTATTTCTCTAGACCAAAAAAGTAGCGGTAGAACAATGCGAGGCAAGCGACATTTCTACGGTGTTCCAACGATACGAAAGTTTGACGAGATTGACCTATCACCTATCAGCCTTAAGGTTCTTTTCTGGACACTGTCTAGGAGAGTTAGTGACGTTTTAGATGCTCCAGGCTAAATATGAGAGTTGTGCTCTAGTTTTGGACGTATGAACGCCTTATAAATTGTTGCCAGATCGGAGGGGGAAAAGAAGTTTTTACATTTCCTGAGAAAACCTAAATATTTCGCTGCATTTTTAGCAGTATCTAATATGTGGTTATTCCACAGAAGGTGGTTGGTTATGGACATACCAAGAATCGAAAATTTTTCAGTTTCCTCGATCGATGTATCATAAATGGATAATGTTAGACGAGGAATATTTCGTTTTAACGACAGTAAACAAATTTGGGTCTTGGCAGCATTAAATTCCACACGATTATTGACACCCCATGTAACAATGTTGTTTAAGTCAGAATTAAGCGAGTTAATCATACTCTCTCGTTGCAA
Source organism: Epistrophe eligans (assembly GCA_951394125.1). Lineage (NCBI taxonomy): Eukaryota > Metazoa > Arthropoda > Insecta > Diptera > Syrphidae > Epistrophe > Epistrophe eligans. The sequence goes on from OX596028.1 coordinate 60,141,062, forward strand.
ATCAATGCTCGAAGAAGATGGGTGTGATCAGTGAAACAATTGAGTGGATTAGCAGTTTCAGATAAGAGATCGTTAATGAAAATGAGAAACAAGGTCGGAGACAGAAGGGAGCCTTGGGGCACACCAGCATTTATTTTTTGAACTTCAAACTTACAACCATCCAAAACAACTTGAATTGAAAGGTCAGAAAGATAATCGCTAATCCACCTGAGAAGTAATTCGTCGATACCAAAAGCACACAACTTTGATAAAATAGATGGATGCCAAACCCTATCGAAAGCTTTTGAAATATCTAGAGCAACAACTTTACTTTCACCAAAACGGTGTAATGATTCATTCGATTTTTCGGTTAGGTAAGCCATTAAATCGCTCGTTACAACGAAAGCCGTACTGACGGTCATTGAGAAGCTCTCGTTCTTAAAGATATTTTTTAAGCTGACGATTATAAGTATTTCCATGACCTTTGAAATAAGTAAGTAAGTGCGATTGGTCGGTAATTGGATGGTGAGGAAGATTCTCCTTTTTTTGGAATTGGTTGAACAAATGCTTTTTTCCATCCACAGGGAAAACGACCAGAAGAATAGGATAGATGAAAGAAGTTACGAAGAGGTTTTGCTAATGTAGACAAGCATTTCTTCAACACAATGTGGGAAATACCATCAGGGCCTGCGAATTTATGTATGTCGAGATCTTTGAGTACTCTAGCGACTGTACGAGTGCGAAAGCGAATTTGTCTCATGGAAATTCCAACGTTCTCAAGTTGGACTCATGTAATGTCAAGTTTGATCAAAATCTCCACTTCGGTTTTTTTTTAACGAATCAATAACTTGCCATAGTATGTACCTACAATTATCACAAGTTCAAATATATGTACATTTATGAATATATTTCCCCTCCCTATTTCGGGGACTGACGGGGTTTTCATAGAACTTAATTAAAATTCGAAAAGTTGTAAATGGTGTTTAAAAAACAAAACATTAAATTAAATTATTTAATAAAAATTGTAAATTTTGTATTTAAATTGCAAATTTATCCAACAAAAATAAAAAATATTTTTTTTTTTTTAATACTTTCCCTTGTTTAATGTTTGTTAAATGCAAACCTAAACAAAGAAATTAAGAACAAAATTTTGTTGTGACCCTAAAAATTAATCTACTTTGACTAGCTATATAAGATAAACTCAGAATATTAAAGGTACAAAATAATAATAAAGTAGGTACATGATAACTTTGAAATTTAAAAAAATCAGCTTTTTCCAAAAATTTTGAGTTCGAAAATTATTTTTTTTTTCAAAAACTCTTCATTAGAACAAGTTCTTCAGAAGAAAGTTCCAATTTTTATAGTACCTTTTTTTGTAAAAAATAAAACATGTGATATATGTACATACATACATACATAATGTTGACATACCTATACCTAATATGTATAGGTGTAGGTATGTTTACATAATGAACATATTTTATTAAAATTTTATTTTTTAAAAAAGGTAGCTATTCGTTTTTTTAGAATTTGTTTAAAAATTATATCTGCTTATAACAATACTTACATAAGTACCTATCTCATCTAATTTTTCAATAGTTATTTGTATATCTAAGACTCTAATTAGTTTCGAAACCGTTTTCTGATTTTTGCAACACAAAAATTATATACAGATGTACATATGTAGGTACCATACATAATATGTAGGTAGGTAACCAAATATTTTGATAAGGTACCTAGGTATGTAACTACCTACCTATAATTATTACCTACATATGTACCTACATCTGATTGATAGTAATTATAATTAACTATTATTTTCGATGTTCAAAAATTCAATTTTTTGATCATTTTTCCTTACCGTTCCCATAATTAATGCAAACAAATTTTTAATTTTTTTTTTATAAATTCAAAGGATATAGGCATACAAATATTTTCGTTTTTTTTTTCTTTTCTTTATTTTGCTCTTTGCCGTGGTGGCCGCGTAAACAGCTTAATCCTTATATTTACTACCATTATTTTATGTATTCAAAGTTTAATTTGTAGCGATTCTAGCGCCGCGTATAGGCTCCGCGCAACCCTAAAAATTACTCACATTGATAGTACTATAGTTTATAAAATATACATATATCACAAAGGTAATATACCCATACCAAGAATTATTTCAGAAAGTCAAGTATCGGTGGATTTTTTTCTTCCCTTTACTTTTTATGCACATAACATCACTGGGTGGTGCCCTCCAATAAAACGCCCATGTAGCCACGCACTATAAGGAATACGCCGATAATTCTTTCTGAATCTGTTGCATCGGTGAATTTTTGGGTGAAATCTATACTTCTCAATAAAAGGTAGGCCAGACATACATATAAATCTTTAAATTTTCCAACATTTATTACATGAATATCTTATCTACCCGTTTTGAAAAATGATAAACCTACCGTAATATGTAAAGTGATATATCATATGAAATATGAAATTTCCTTAAAAAAATTTTATTTTTCTGTGTTATAATAACTTGTATAATAATAGATATAAAATACCTACAAACCTACAAATCAAATAAATGGACTGTACAGTTTTCATATAAAATTAATTTCTTAATTTGTAGCATTTTTTATATTTTATAATATAATGTATGTACATATATTGTGTATAGCAAAATGTATGTTTTTATTTTATTAATTTGAAGATAAATAACGCCAAGCAGTGCAAATAGGTATATTAATTAAATTATTTCGATAATTTAATTGGATCTTGCCACAAAACAGGTAGGTACTTGGTGTATGTATGTATGTATATATTTTTTAGGATTGTGGCTATAATAATGAACTCATTTATTCATAGAAGTAAGTAACTTGAACACTCTATCTGATAATTACTTTGGCCGAAAACCTCAACCACATTTAGTTAACACATATCTTATAATTTCAACTTGTAAAGCCGGGGAAGATTAAATTTCTCTAATTTTATTTTAATAAAAGAGAAGAGATTGCAAACAGCATTATTCAGTCGGTTTAACCTCGTGATAGCAAGCTAGTAAGAACTGCCTCCAAAAAATGGATACAATAACATGCAGCTCAGTGATAAGTAGTCCTAGAAAGCAAGATAATCGATTTAGTATACAAAGGGAAATTTCCTTCACAAATACGAGTTATGAGCCGTATAAACGTTGGTCAACAACTTTTAAGTTCGGGCAAAATGGCTTAGAAGCAAATGATTCCATTGGAGATGGGCATCAGAAAGGTCTTTATATGGCAACACCCGGCAGTAGTATGAGACCAAAAATTTTGGAAAAAATAGAAATTCTCACCACAGAAAATGGAAGTCAAATAATGAAGCAAACAATCGATTTTTCAAGGCCTCAATAAATCATTTGAAGTGAAATTGCTAGTGATGTTGGAACTACACAACAAAAAAAACTATTTAACTTTTGTTTCCGTCAGTTAATAATAAATTTTTAGTTTTGCAAAGAAAATAAAGTTAATTATTATTATAGTTAATTTTTAAAAATATTGTTGGTGTGTATTTTACTTTACTGCAGGTGCAGGGCCATCTCCTTTTAAAGGCGATAAACTGTTATAAATTGGCATTTCTCTAGTCTCGCCCAAAACATGAGATATGATAATAATGAGGTTGTTGGGAACAGCCATTAAAACTGAACAAAGCTATAAAAACTAAGGTGCCAGTTCGAGCTTTCATTAAAAACGATCACTGATAATTTTTATTATTAGATATTGAGACAAAAAAAATTATTTTGACTCATCCTTGCACATGAAATTAATTTCTTTATTTTAAGGATTTTACTACCTTGACCATTAAAATCTTAAAAATCATTTTATGTGAAAGATTGGCCCAAAATTAAATATTTTTTTTGAATAGAAATAATAATTGTGTCAAAAATTTTGTATTGGCATCAAAATAATCATTGGTTTTCCTTATTAAGTGCCTTAAAACTTAAAATTTAAATTTCCAATGACAGTTTTCAATGAAAGTGAAAGCTATATGTAACTGGCAACTAACTGTTCGGTTTAAGCCTTCATTGGGCGCATTCACTAATGTAGTCACTACGTAGTCAAGTCATTGGGCGCATTCACTAATGTAGTCACTACGTAGTCAAGTCATTCTGATTGGACTGCTTTTAGACGACTGCAATTTCTATCCGCAATTTCCCTTTGAGTTTCTTTCCGATTGCAGCATCCATTTAAACGCTGCAAATTTTAATACCTGCAATTTTTGTTAAATGAGAAGGAAATAATATCTCCTCACTCTTTACTCCGCTTATGTCACAAACAATAAGAAAAAGCACAAAGAAGAAAGAGCGATAACTCTGCAATTATTTCAACCTCAGCAACTTTGCCTACCCCGGACACCGCATACGTCCCCCGCCTACATGCTTAAAAATTGCAAGGGTAATTGCAGCATATTTGCAGCGTTTAAAAGCAGTCTTGGCTACATACAACTACAAAATGAGTTGAAATTTCCCCTCCGACGTAGTGTAAAAATTTTGGCTTCAAAGTTAGTGGAGAATGATTTTGACGTTTCACAATCAGCTGTTCGGTTAAAATACAAAAGATTCAAACTATTCAAAATGAAACTTGACCACAATTAAATTATTTTGCATAATTATGATTTCATCTTCTTTCAAATCACTCATATTATATCTTATATTTGATATTATTTAATTTTAAAAGAAAAGATTACTTAAATTCTCAAAACACAACTGTTTCTTATTTCGTGTGTGTTTACATCTGTCATTAATATGACAGTTCAGAATTGACTACGTTTGTAGTGAAATTTTGCATTCACAAAGCTAGTTGAATTTCGACTACGTAGTCACTACATTAGTGAATGCGCCCATTCTGATTGGCTACATACAACTACAAAATGAGTTGAAATTTCCCGTCCGACGTAGTGTAAAAATTTCGGCTTCAAAGTTAGTGGAGAATGATTTTGACGTTTCACAATCAGCTGTTCGGTTAAAATACAAAAGATTCAAACTATTCAAAATGAAACTTGACCACAATTAAATTATTTTGCATAATTATGACTTTATCTTCTTCCGATTCACTCATATTATATCTTATATTTGATATTATTTAATTTAAAAAGAAAAGATTACTTAAAGTTATCAAAACACAAATGTTACTTATTTCGTGTATGTTTACATCTGTCATTAATATGACAGTTCAGAATTGACTACCTTTGTAGTGCAATTTTGCATTCACAAAGCTAGTTGAATTTCTACTACGTAGTCACTACATTAGTGAATGTGCCCATTGAAAACGATCATTGAAAGTTTTGATTGATAATTTTGAGACGTTTTGAAACAAAAATCAGTAATTATTTTGATGCGAATAGAATATACCTAAAGCATACGACTCAATTATTATCCAAAACAAATTTTCATTTAGGCTCAAACTTCACATACCATAACTTTTATAATTTCAGAGATCAATGGTAAGGTAAATAATAAGTTATTTTATGCGGAATCTTGGCAAATTTTTTTTTGATAAATATAATAATTGAGCCATAACCTTCATTTTTACATATAACAATGACAGTTATAGCTGTCATTGAAACCATTATTAGAAAATTTAATTTTAAGTTTTAAGGCACTTTAAAAGGAAAATCAGTGATAATTTTGATGACAATAAAAAGTTCTCAATTATTATTTCTAAGTCAAACAAAGATGGTTTTATCTCAGGGTTATCAAACAGCCGAAAGAGGAGTGTGGTACACCCAGTGTTGCCGCTATGCGACTTTAGTTGTATTTTGACCCCGTTTTTTGGCCCATGTGAGTATGATTTTAACTTTTCAAAAAGTGGCTATTTTGACCCTTTTTTAAAAATCTTGCGACTTTTCTGACCTATCCCTTGAAAAATGCATGGAAAAGACAAGTTCTCTTTTTTGTTGATAAATATTTCCACTCTTCCATTGAAATAACTATGTACATATACATATGTATCATTCCACAGTTTTTAAATTAAAAAACTACAATTACACAAAAATATGTGTATCTTTATGGGTTTCGTTTTATTTTGCTATAAAAATTTTAAAATGCGACTCTTTTTTTTCGTGACCCCTTTTTGCGACTTTTCAAATTCCTGAGGGGCAACGCTGGGTACACGTCCATACCAGACACCACATTCTGCTCTCTATTGTACCAGTGGTCAATGTCATAGAGTACCTATATTATCTAGAGAACCGACTTCAGCGCTTTTTCTCTTTCACCCTACAAGCTGCACTGAGAGGTTTTCCTCCACAAGGCTGAATATGTGTTAGTTGCCCAATGCATTTTTAATGGAATCGCACTAACCTAGTGATAATATAATGGATATTGGCTCAGTTTTGCTCAGTTCTCAGTTCTCCCACCAGCCATAGAGTTACCTATATTATCTAGAGAACTGACTTCAGCGCTTTTTCTCTTTCACCCTACAAGCTACACTGAGAGGATTTCCTCCACAAGGCTGAATATGTGTTAGTTGTCCAATGCATTTTTAATGGAACCGCACTAACCTAGTGATAATTTAATGGATATTGGCTCAGTTTTGCTCAGTTCTCCCACCAGATATGAAATACTTTTTTTAAAACTGCATTATAAACCATATTCATACTTCTTGTAAAAAAATTCCATCGCTGGAATTTGATCTCTCTTTTACTGAGATGAAAACAAAACAGAAAAACCAACCCACCGACCCTCAGTCACATCGGAGCTGCGATGGTGGAAACGAGACAGGTACCCCTATTACACGCCAGCATCGAAACACTTTATCGATAAAGCATTCCGATTCTGTATGGGCATTTACACACCCATATGTCGGTGTGGGGCTGTCAAAAGTCAATTGTCAAAAATTTCCATTTGGACAGCAATTTTCTTATTTTTTATTATTTCTATTTATTAGATACATTTTTCGGTTTCTGCCATAGTGAATTATCCTTTAATTTCACTTAGATAAATAAAAAAATCACTTCAAAACAAAAGCAACAGGTAAACTTAAAAAAAAAAATCAAATCGCATCGGTAAAGCTTTCCGTCCCTTTTTACACACCACTCGGCATACTATACCGGTGCAATACTACGCGAAACACTGTGTCGGTATATCTCCATTTTATACGACCATAAAACCTTATCGACACTATGCATCGATACAGTGTTCCGCGGCGTGTAATTGGGGTAAGGGTTAGAACCTCAGTAGTTAAATTTCGGAGCAGATTTGTAAAAAAAAGTGGAGTAGATCGAAAATTTTCGGAGTAGATTTGAAAAAGAAAGAATAACCCAAGTTTTGAAAAATGTGTTTTTTTTAAACAATTTATTTTAATAAAAAAACTGTTTAACAAAAAAATTAAATCACATCATTTCAATTCGTTACACAACAAAATAGAATTTTAGATTGAAACACTCGAGACAGACTTGGTTAAAAAATTGAATAACATATTGCTACCTTTTTTGTGGTTTGGCTAAAGAATTTTCGAAATTTTCAGTGTGGATAAAAAGGAGTAGATATAAAAAAAGTGGAGTGGTGGAGTAGATTTAATTTTCTTCCTAAAATTGGAGTAAATTTACTCCGATTGGAGTAATTCACACAAGATTTTTGTAAGAATAAAAAATGATATGATACCAAGTTTTTTTATAAATTCTTTCTTGGTGGAAAACAAAACCGATAAGGAATTTTTAGGATTAAATTAGTTTTTAGGCCGAAAGGCATTAGTATTAAGTTATAAATATATGGATTAACTTGGAGCGTCCGCATGGGGCCAGTAAGTTAGTTGTAAGTTATTGATAAGTAGGCTAGTTTTTATGAATTTTTGTCTAGCTTTAAGATAGTTATGCTTATGACTTTATGAGTTTTGAAGAAAAATAAAAATGAATTTAAAATGAAATGATGATTCTTGTAAGTTATTTTATTACTTATAGTTAAAAAGTTAAAACAGATGAAATAATGTGACAAAAGTTATAAATATTTAAATTTAAATTTACTGGCAACGGCAGCAAAACAAGTCCACTCCAACAAAAATTCACCTACACTTTGACCTATTGTTTGCTTTTCAAAAAAAGAGCCACGTTCGGTGGTTTTTTCCCATTTCTTAAAGCAACTTGGTGTGCATTTTTTTTTACAAATTCAGAAGTAAATTCACGATTTTAATTCCTTCGGAAGCGAAGTGTGGAACACCCACTGATCTCTATAATACACTGGATAGATAGATAGCGTATCCATACAAAATATGTGACTCCATTTGAACAATTGTTATACTTAAAGCTGCCTATTTTTTTTTGTATAGCAGTATAACTGTATAACATATCAACTATGACATTAGGCGCGTTTCTTTATCTACTGCAAAGTACTTCTGGCTGCAGTCTACTACAGAGATTATGAATTATAAAGATTGGAAAGCTCGGCTGTCATTTTGGTTTGCCTACAAGCTAAACACGGCGGTGAGTTCATATTTTGCACTTGACTCCATATTTTAACGCACACTAGTGCAAAAATATGAACTCACCACCGCATAAATTGTTTTTGCAATTCACATCTATTCATCGACACGAGATGAAATTACAAAACCAACAATGAAACAAATGGGTTTTGGAGGGTAGAGCGTACGAAAGATTCCAATCTTTATAATTCATAATCTCTGGTCAAAGTACTTCAAAGCACTTTAATAATGTATTGATGAAATGAATACGCTCAAAAAAGCGTACGAAATATGTCAATTGTCAGCTATTGTCAGACTATTGGCAGTTCAGACAATATCGTAAGATCTGGCAATCCTCTGTACTTAGCTTAATGGTGATTTTTTTTTTTGATCTGAAAACAGAGAAAGAAAACTACAAAAGATAGGATTCTTTCGTACGTTCCACCGTCCAAAACCCACGTAAAAAAAGTCGGAAGAGAGAGACACAGACAGTCCAATGTGAACAGCCTCTAGGGACGGTCGTGGCTGATGGCTGATCCACGTCATAAGTTCGAAAAATTAAAAAAAAGATGCAACGTGACTACGAAAAATGCGTAATTGGGCTTTTCCAAAAACTAATATATCTATAACTATACTATATTTGGCAGTTCTAGTTGGGGAGAAAACAATGCAATACAAACAAACATACTTACACAGCCAAACACTTTTCCAAAGCGCGACTAGTGTGCACATTGTGATTTATCGTTGTATATGTAAAGTATATTTGTTTGTATTGCATTGTTTTCTCCCCAACTAGGAAATTTTTGTTGTTGTTTGTTTCGCATTGTCACATTGACGTATGGGGGAACTTCCCAATTCTGTATTATTTCATTGTTTTTAGTTCGTCCAGAGATCATAGAGTACGTATATTATCTAGAGAAACGACTTAAGGGGTTTGTTCTCTTTCACCCTACAAGCTGTTAAAACAATAATGTATTTTACCCGATGAGCAGTATTAGTGGTCCCGTGCATTTTAAATGGGACCCGCTCCAACACTACTTCACCCGGTAGTAGACACGCTTTGTAACATTTTTTTCATGTAAATTATGATTAATATCATTTTTTGTTGCTTCTGGCACATAAGTCGACCATTCACACGGATTCACCGATAGGAAAAAAAGATACAAATAAGAGAGTTTTCTTCTAATGTGCTCAAATAAAATTTGCGGGTGTTTTAGGCAAGGGGGGTACGAGTCGGTTCTCTAGATAATATAGGTACTATATGCCAAAGATTATGAATTATAAAGATTGGAAATCTTGGCTGCCATTCTGGTATGCCACCAAGGTAAACAAAATGGTGAATTCATATTTTTGCTCCCATTTCCATGTTTAAAGCCTAGTATACAGTTCATTTCAACGAAAAAACAAAATGGTGGTGAAAAAAAAATTCCACAAGAAAAATGTGTGGTGAAACAAAAAAAGTCGGAAAAAACCAGGCGAAAATCAAAACAATTATAAAAAAACACTACGACAAGCCGAGCAATCAAAACCAATTCAAAAATGGTAAAATAAGTTTTTTTCGCAAAACAATGGGCCTTACTAATAATCAAATTTAGTGTTAAGATTAAACGAAAATCTTCAGATTTTAGAAAATCCGCATACCAATAACGAAATTAACCTCCAGTTTAGTCGTTAGCAATATGTCAAAATTTAATAAGTGGAAATCCATGTTTAAAGTCGAACACTTAATAATTAGTGTTGCCTTTGTGCTGTCTCATGGTACTAAAATTTGTATTTAATACTTTAATCTATTCCCATTTTATAAGGTTGATTTCAATAGGGTTGGTTTCTTTTTTTTTTTTTTTGAAAAGAATTACTTTATTTAGAAGTAGGTACTTTATTTATTGTTTGTATGTTTATGTAGTGCAACAGAAACAAATTATTTAATTTGTTGATAAATATTTAGTACGTTTGGACTTCACTTTAAATACGTGAGTGGTTAATTTCTTGATTCCCTTTTATATATTTCAATAATTACGCATATTTAAAAAGTTTTTTTTTGTGCTGAACAGGAATCGATTAAAGATTTTTTTGCTATTGTATTGATTAAATCTTGTTTATGCAAGCATACAGAAAATATAAGTGTCGAATACAATTTTCAAAGCCAATACCAATCAACCAAATTTGAAATTACATTTGTGTAACAGGTAGACGAAAATTGTATTTATATTTAGATTTCCAATATTGGTTTGAACAAAATTATCATTTTCGTGGACCAATTATAGAATATGAACTTGACGAAATCGGAATTTCGAATAATCTAAGTTGAAAAATATAAAAGCGTACAAGTCGTCGTAAACGTTCGTAAACAGCCGTAAGCTTAATAGTCTTAAACAGGTACCTATATGTACGTTGCAAATAAAAAATATTAAAATAAAATATGAGGAATATGTTTCCTTTTTAAGAAATATGGTGCCATAATTAAAAAAACAATTCAAAAGTCAACTCACTCCGACACTTCAAATTAATAATAAAAGTACTATAAATACTAAAATACTTGCTGTTAAAAAAGAATACGGCAACACTTAACTTTGAAGGTATAGAGCAAATTATGACAGTTCCTGATTTGTTTTATTTTTTTATTTATGTTGTGACTGTCTGTCTTATTTCTGTGCAGTGATCATATTTGTTTTTAATTAGGAACAAAATAATAATAACCAAAAAAAAAAAGTATCCCGCAATAAAATAAAAACAAAAAATTTAATATTTTTGCAGGAAAACAAAACATTGAACTTTGGTGGAAATTCTGACAGTTCATTCAATTATGTTTCTTATTTGTAGTAGATTTTGTAATAGATTCAACGAAAGTCTGGAGACTAGTTAGTGAAAGGGTTAAATTGTTTATTGGTAGCATTTTGTTAAAGCTCAGCACTTTGTTTTAACCTTACAGTTAACTAATAGTCGACATTAGCGTTTGATTATTAGTAAGGCCCAATGTCAACAACATCGTTTCGCTCGTAAAAGTATCCGTGGTGAATATAAATTTTTTCAACAGGTTTGGCTCACACAGTTCTATAGTAAAATTTTAAACGTCAAAAATTTGTTTTGCTATAAAATCACTCCCATAAGAAGTACATGTATTTTGTTTCGAGGAGGAACTGTATACTAGGCTGAAGAGAGCAAAATTGTGAAGAGATATTGTACGTTCCATCCTCCAAAACCCATTTGTTTTGTAATTTCATCTCGTTGTGAATTGGAGCAACAATTCATGCGGTTGTGAATTCATATTTTTGCACTAGTGTGCGTTAAAACATGGACCCATAGTGCAAAAATATGAACTCACCACCGTCCGCCAGCTTGTTGGGAACCAGAATGACAGCCAAGCTTTCCAATCTTTATAATTCATAATCTCTGGTTAACATTTTTTAGAGAAAATGAAAGTCAGAGATTATGAATTATAAAGATTGGAAAGCTCGGCTGTCATTCTGGCTGGCGGACGGTGGTGAGTTCATATTTTTGCCATGTTTGCACACTAGTGCAAAAATATGAACTCCCCACCGCATAAATTGTTGTTGCAATTCACATCTATTCATCTACACGAGATGAAATCACAAAAACAACAATTTAAACAAATGGGTTTTGGAGGGTGAACGTACGAAAGATTCCTATCTCTATAATTCATAATCTCTGATGAACGTACCACAGATGTTTCTTTTTTTTTGGTTAGTTTTGTGTTGAACGCACCCAATTATTTTTTTGGGTTATGCATTAAAGTATATTTCTTGAAAAAATTGAATGAGGAGTTCTGTGAAAAATAAATTTTGTCATTAAAAGAATATGCTCCGGTCATTTGTTACTGCAGGTATGTACATGCTTTAAATTATTTTTTTTGGTCTACCGCCAATAATTGGTTATCTTTTGCATAAAGCTCTCCGGACTACAGGCATAGGCATCGTTAGGGAGCATAGCCAAGTCGTACGTAATCAAAACCTGATTACTCCTGTGCCTGTGCGATTGTTCTCTTCCATTCAATCAACTAGTGGCATTACATTTTTCGAACATAGAACACTAACCAAATTATTTGGCAATGATTTTCTTAAACCTCCACAAAATCTAATATCTCAGAAACGGACAGTAACAAAGTTTTCTTTGAATAAAGGTAAGCGTAAGGCCGTGAAAGCTGTTATCAAGCGGTTCAAGAGATTAGATTGGGGGTGTTGGATCCGCACTCATTCTGGACGTCATAAGAAACTGTTTAAGAAATCTCTAGCACTAAGACGTCGTTTGAAGCAACATGTTTTGGTTAACGCATCACAGAGTTTCTTGCTTGATAAAATGGTAACAAAATTCTGGAGGAAACCCAAATATTACATTGATGATCCGTACAAACCTTACATGATGCGAGAAAATTACTGGGCCACCAAAAAGAAACCTATAGGTTTTTAGATATTTGTTATTTATATTAAGCCCATAAAACCTTTTTCTATTATTAGAATTATTAGCTTTGACCTAATAAATAATTATTTACCTAACTATATTTTCTTTTCTTTTTTTAAATCGAAGTTACTAAGTACTGACCATATTATCGGGTCGGGTTTTCGTTAGGAATAATAATATATAGGAGGAAACAAAAAAAATTAAATTGTGAAATAGCGTACAAAATTCAAACAAAAAATTGGTGTACCTAGCAATTGTTATGGACAAATTTATAAACAATTAAAACTTAGTTCGCACCTTTATGAAAACTGCAACATTAATTCTAGTTCATTTAAAAACAATCATAAAACACTAAAAAATTACCCTTTGGAAGTGGCGAAGTATTTTACTGACCATTTTAAGTGGAACACTACAAATTTATTTGCATAATTATGAGAGCACGACACGAGTAAGTACTAGAAAACTTCTGAATTTTAAAACAGTCTAACTTTCATATTTTATTATTGAACATATAGTAACAAAACAACACATTACGGTGTATTACCGAGACCTCGCAGCAGATTTTTTGCTCCGGGTGGCAAAATTGAAAATTTAGGTGGTTGACGACTACTAAGTAAACAACTACCTAACTTCATATTTCAAAAATATTTTTTTTATTTATTTGTTTACAACATAAACAACATCAGTGCGAAAATATTGAAATTTATTAGGTACCTACATAATAATCCTAAAAAATTAACTTCTAAATTACATAACCTAACCGACTGTAAATAATATTCAAATCAAATATTCGTCTAATTGTTCGTCAACAGAAATATCTTCATCATCTTTCTCTACCTTCCCACTTCCCACATAAATCATTAATAATATACATCCACAAACCAAAATAAAAGGATCATTGATCCTCGTCAAAAATATAAAATGGAGGTATTTTTCTACAGGTATTTATACATGCAGGTATTAACTCCTTGGACCTATGGATTTCGCAGATTATTTAGCATAGTAAAGATTTTGCTTTTTTGTATAACATATTTATATGCCTTAAGAGAATTATCTAGAGATAAATTGTTAGAAAACTAAGAACCTCGAGAGTATTTTAACCCACAAGGACTCATCTGACATAAATGGACTAGAACTATCGGAGGAGTTGTAAGTCTTATGTATGATTTTAGATAGTAGTTTGTCTCCTCAAGAAGTTTCAAAATTTATTACAGAATTAAGATTTGGTCCAAATATTAATATTGCTCTTAGAATTATTTTGACTTTACCAGTTACAGTTGCAAGTGGTGAAAGGAGCTTTTCCAAATTAAAAATAATAAAAAATTATCTTCGGTCTACTATGACTTAACAAAGATTATCTGGATTGGCTATAATTTCTATAGAACACAAGGTTTGGGATAGTATGGATTTATTGGAAATTATTAAAAAAATTACATAACAGAAAGTTCGAAGAAATTTATTTTAGTTACTAGGCAGAGTTAAATATTCTAATAAAAAAGTTTTGATTTCTTTCTTTATTGTACTTATTTATTTTAAAAGGCTAAATATAAAGATATAGGTACATAGGTATATTATTTATCATTTAAGATAGCAGGACAAATATGATTGAAATGAATTGATTAAATGATTTATGTACCTCATTTATTTATTTTTAAGAATGACTTATTTGTTTTGTGGCTTTACATAATTATAATTACTGTGTGATTTAATTGAATAAAATAAGAAAAAAATATCATTTTTGTGTTTGTTTTTTATTTCAAGCAAGTCGATGTGACAAAGATACATAAATGAAAACCGACTTAATAAATAATTTTGGTTTATTTCTTTTAAACTACTGAACAGATTTTTATGTTAACAAAATTTTTTTGTCTACCAGTAGTTGTTTCAAATATGTACAGGTACACATTCACGATACACTAATGTATTTTGATAAACTCGTTTAGAAGCCCTATCAGACTAACAAATATGGATATGAATATACTTCAATTCCAACAAAATTACATACATACCCACGGCTCGTATGTATAAGTAGATAACCTCCTTTTATAAAAGTTTGTTAAAAATATCACCATCTCTGCAAAAACATGTTTATAGCTTATAAGGTGTCATTGCAAAGGGCGGCAAATATAATTTTTGCTCAAGGCGGCGAAAAAGCTGGATCGGGCCCTGATTAGGTACGTACAACTTTTCTGAAAATAGAAATAGTGAGGAAAACCACTTCAATTCGGAATTTTAGCAAACCACCTGAAACGAAAGGTTTTTCTCCCTGAGTGCAAATATGTACACGACAGACGTCTAAGTGCCCGCAAAACCTGGGACAGACGCGATTAAAATCGTGGATTTTTTAAAGAAATTAATTTTTTGATAATTGATAAAACACAACGAAATATATTGCAATCAGAAGGGTTTCACTACATGAGTATAAATATGTCAATATATTTGGAAGGTGCGATAAAAATCGCGGATTGTTTAGATTTAATTGTTTTTTTATTGGGCTTTTGGGGAAAATCACTTGAAATGTATCTTAATTATATGAAGTGGTGATAAATTGATGACAGCCGCTATAGAAGTACAGTAAAACCCGCTTAAGAGAAACGGCAAAATGTCACAGTATTTCTTTCACTTAAGCGGGTTTTTCACTTAACCGAACCCCGCTTAAGTGAAAAAAAATTTCACTTAAGCGGAGTCCGGATAAGTGAAAAAAAAATTCACTTAAGCGGATTTAAAAATTCCATTCAGCGGAAATTTAAAGCTAGAAAAAAATTGAATTTATCTTTTGGAGTTGCCTAAAAAAAATTAAATAAAATCCAACAACGATTTAATATGTAACACAAAAATAATTTATTGAATGTGTAATCTTCTTTTTAAGAAATGTTAAAATACGTACCTCTTGAGATATTGGAAATGTTGTTTTGGATTTTTGATAGCCAAACCAAAAAGCAATTTGTTTACAAAACGAAAATAAATGGTTGTGACATACAGAAATTTAAATGTCATTTTTGAGGTGAAAATAGTGGAAGTGAAAAATAAAAAAGAAGTGAAAGCGTTCAGCAATTTTTTTTTTTCTGTTCGATTAAATTTTTTTTCACTTAAGAGAGTTTTTTTCAATGAGAAATATAAAATTTAACTGAAAATATTTTTCAGGTAAGCGGGTTTTTCACTTAAGCGAGTTTCGCTTAAGCGGAGTGTTTTATAGGTGATTGGTCGAAAAATGCTCGGGGATGAAAGATTTGTTTCAGCTAAGCGGGTTTTTCTCTTAAGCGGGTTTCTCTTAAGCGGGTTTTACTGTAGCAGATATTATTATTGTGTTCGATTTTGGTAACCTCTTCAAATGTACCTCAATCAAAAGGTTTTAACTCCCTAAAAAAGAAAATGTAAGTGACAGACGCTTTGAGCTACGCTTAACTATTGAAAACCGCGATATAAGTCATGGGTGTAATTATTTTGTCCGTTGGATTTTATTGTAACCTCTTCAAATTTAGCTCCATCCATCAGGACCTTTAGTTTGAGATACTTTTTAGGTGGTTTTCTAAAATTCCGAAAATGCCAATCTGTTTGGCGGCTACTTAGATGCCTGTAATGGACATATTCGCACTCAGCGAGTCGAGGTCTTTCGGATGCGTCGGACGTCAAGTGGTTTTTTCAAGAGTCTAAAAACGCAAAACAAAAATGCATTTTCGGCGATTTCTGTCTTGGGTTTTGCGGCCACCTTAACGCCTAAACGTCGAAATCATATTTGTAATCAGAGATACGAGGGAGTTGGGATGCGATGCATTTGAAGCAGTCTCCCTCACTATGCGCTTATATTTTTATTTTATTTTATTTATATATTGGCATGCTTATATATTAAGATACAATATCATATAAACTAATACAAGCATTGAATTGTTAATTTATCAGAGCTTTATATACAAATGAAAAATGATAATTGAAAAAGCTTCAAAAAAGGAAAATTTACAAGTTATAATTATCTGAAAACTAATTTATTCAAAAATTAATTAAAATTACAATAAACTTCTTTAAAATTAAATTATAATTATATTATTATTCATAAATTTATTATTTATAAAAAATTATACAAACTATTTATAAAAACATTTATATTCTGCAGGTTTTATTGTAAGGAAAAGTGTGTCTTAAGTTCATTTTTAAAACACTTCAAGGTTCTAATTACTCATATTTTTCGTGGTAGATTATTTCATAGCCGCGTTCCATGGATGGAAAATTGTCGTTCGGACGTTAAACACGTGAAACGAGATTGTAAGATTTGTTGAGATCGAATTGATGAGGTCATCCGTATACTGGAGAAAATGCTTGATGCGATTTTCCGTGAAAACGCTTCCACTACGTAATGGCAGACGAACGTATTTGTTACCAGCTTCTCCAGGACTACATGCAGTGCTGCCATATTCTTGAACATTAATAATCATACAATACGGTAATTTCAATCATACCAGAGGGAAAATTATCATAAACAAAACAAAAGAATACTTACATATTTTGAAAATTTCGCTTTTTGATTTTAATAAAATTATTCCTGTTTCCATTTTAATGGCTTTCGAAGAAAGAGTCAAAAAAAATAATTCAAATTTAATTTTTTTGAGAAACTGTTCTTCAAAATTTTTTATTTAACATACAAAGAGAACAAGCTATCTACATATTGTGTATGTATAGGTACTATTACGACAAGTTATGCGTTCGTAAAAAAATCGAACTCGAGATTTTGATCAATCTTGATATTCCGAAGTCGGAAAAATTGGGTCTTGCAATTGTATCCTACCTGTCTGTCCTTTCGTTATTTTTTTGTTATTTTTTCAAGACCAAAAACAACGGTACCTGCCGTATAAATTTGTTTGAGCAAATAATCAAAATTTATTTTTCTCAAAAACGTGCCTACAACTTAAACAAACAAAAAATTACTTAGTATTTTTTTTACATATAGCTTTTTGTAATTTTTTTTTTCAGAAAAATGGTTATAAATGGTAATCACATAGAACCATTTTTTTATTTTCTCAAAACCGGCTCCACTGACTTTGATCTTTTTTTTTAAAGATATTTCAGTTTTTTTTGTTTGAATTAAAAAAAAAAAACTTAGATAATAATTCGAAAACGGCTTGTTCCATATTTATTAAGTTTGCTGTAAGTAACCTAACCAAACAAAAAAGGAAAATTTCATTTTTCCCAAAAAAGGTCTGTGAGCAAATATCAGTATAATCTATCATATTATAGGAACTAATTTTGTATTAATTTATTATTAACGGGATCTCTCATAGAACCATTTTTGGTTTTCGACTATCTCACCATCTGCTTAAGTGATTTTAATACAAAAAAATAAAAATTTAAAATTCTAATAATTTTAAATTTGCATATATCAAAAATTAAAAAAAAATAATTTTTGGATTTTTTAAAATATTTTCATTAATAAATGCTAAAAAATGGCGTACCAATTTTTTTCTTAAAAAGGCTTTCTAAATTTTAAATATTGTTTTTTTTTTTTTTAAACTCTGTCAATGTCTATACTATTCTATTACATGCGTATCGTTCCCCATCTCACGAACTGATGTAACTGCTATTTTAATATCTTGGGAAAACGAATATTTTATATTTCTTCCTTTAACCATTAAAACCATCATTAAGTTTAAAATACAAAACTATAGGAAAAAATAGTTTTAACAACGGCCAACACATTTAAGAAGAGTTTTTGTAAAATGTGAAAAAACGGTTACGTCAGTTCGTGAGATAGGGGACGATATGTGCAACTATTATTTGTAAAATGTTCAATATTTAACAAATATGTAAATGCTATATGCATAATTATCAGTTTTGTTGGCCGTCACTCAAATACAAATTTTCATCTCAAAGCAAGATCCAAGTCTCAATTTACGAAAAATTAACAAAAAAGCGAGCTTTTACTATAAGGTGTAAAAATAATATAATAATATATTTTTATATGTAGATTTGTTAATTGTCATTGCAAATGCGAGTCGAATGGGGAACTGAATGCGCTTAAACTCAATTAGCAAGTCGGTCGGTATCATCGGAATTCTTGGAATGAAAACTTCCTCACCTTTAAATTTGCCTTTGATTATGGTTGTTTGGACAAAAAATCAATTAATTTTATATACATATGTATATACATATATAGATTTTGATATTTTCATACTTATAGAAACATTTTTAATCGAAACTCAATATGAACAATTTAATAATTTGTTTAAAGGATAATCGAGTAAACACCTGCGTGAAGAACGCATAATTACGGGAAAGCAAGAGGTGGGATGGTGGTAGGGTTCAAAAGTGATCTCAAACACATTTTAAAATTTTTGTTCGAATATAACTAAAATTGGGCTGAAGATTTTTATACATTGGAATATTTAATTATTCAGTTTCATGAAACCAACCCTTTGTTGTTAGGTGAATTTAACGCACGGATAGGAAACGATCTTTGTTGGCCTCCATATTCTTCAATTCTCTCATCATGTTTGAATTATGTTCGTGCATCGAAAGACAAACGGAAGGATTGTAAAGGAAGAAAATTTTTGGAGCTCTGTGATTCTTTTAACTTCATTGTTTTGAATGGTAGAAGTGCAGGGGGGTCATTCCGTAATTTTCTAAACGATAATCGTCGACGAGATCGTCCATGATTTGCTTCACGTAACTCGACCGCTATCGTCTCGTTTATCGTTCGCAGTTCGAGAGCGTTTGGTGAATTTTAAAAGTCAAATTGGCTGTCATAATTGCCATTAAAATGTAATTTAGTGTTTGTTGTTTTGTGTTTTTTGACTTTTAAAGTTTTTATCGATGCCGGCATCGCAAGTTTTGCCAAAAAGTGATGAAAAATTGGTGCCGATTGAAACTATAGGAAAATCATTTTGAGATCCAAGTTGTTTTTAATTTTTTTACAAATTAATAAATGTAAATACGTCTTAATAGGGCAGTCATGCAATCTCAAATTGCGATTTTAACTTCGTTTATGAATGAACATCCTGATTTGGCCAGGGTAGGGGATATGAGCGGAAGGGATAAGGGATTTGATTTATCTCTCAATTGTCGCCGCATGCGCATAAGTTATATTTTTTTCATTTTCATTTTCTACAATAAGAAAATTGATTCGCCAAAACATTTTAAATTTAATTTGTAAATGCAACAATAATAACACATGATGATAAATTACAGTGGCAACTCCATCATTCAACTACAGTCACCTACAGAGTACAAAATTAATGCAAGACGATACCAATTTAGGTATCGTCGAAACTCTATCCTTTTGACGATAGCGTTTCGACGATTATCGACTTACGTGAAGCCAATAAAGGCAACACTATCGCTCAAACGATATCGTCTGACGATAATCGAGTTACGGAATGACCCCCCAGGAGATTCAGCAGCTAAATACACTTTTTTAAGATCATCTAGCCATATAATAAGTCCATGATTTTCCGAATACATTCCACTAACATTATCAATTGATACGAATAATTCTGCTGCAGATATCTCAACGGAGTTGGAACTGCCCCCGAAATTAATATGGAATGATAACTTTCTTCAGAACTATCGGCAACGATTGGATACATAACTATCTTCACTTAAAGAAATATCTTCAGCCTCCGCTTCGGACGAACTGCTTGGTGTTATAATGAAGCCGCATCCACATCATACAAATTTTGGTAAATCCCGAAAGTATCAGTTTATCTCCTTTGACGAATACTTTGGTGTTTACGCGATCTTATTTTATAAGTTACTGTCGGATGCAGAGCTGGGAGGAAAATTTTTCTGGATCGAAGTGGAAGTGTTTTTTAATTGTTTTGTGTTTTGTAAAACTGAATAAACTTCTTCTTTGTTCCAAAATTTTATTTCTCTTATGTGATCGTGTTTTTTTTCATCATGAGTGATCAAACTCTAACTCAAAAAGGTAAGCGTCCTCGAACAACTTTCACACCTTTGGATTGGACTTCTCCAAGAACCCAAGAGTAACATTAAAAACCAAAAATACATGACCATTACATCAACAGACAAAGATAAATCCCTCAAAAGTCGGTGCTCCGGTATTCCCAGGTCTTCGATTTGTAACTTACCCCCACATGGTTCCATTCCGTGTTCTGGAAAATTCTGCGTTAATTGTGAAGGTACACACCCATCAAACTCTAACGAAAGCCCTCCATACATAAAAAAAAAAAATTCTAGAAATCAAGACTAAACATAAATGAAGAAAACTCTACCAAAAAACATTTCAACAAATAAACCCATCAGATACATATGTATATGCTTCTCAATTCGGCAAAAAATTCATCAGACATCAATAGCCCCTCCAAAATATCAGAATCCACTCTTCCACTAAATAAAACCAGAGATTATGAATTATTATTAATTCATAATCTCTGAATAAAACAACTCCCACCTTCTCTCCTTCCCCACCCAAAAACTTAACTAATGCCGACACTAAATCTCCGTCTTCTAAAACAGAATTTAAAACCACTCATCCCGCCCCCCGAAACCTTACAAACATATACCCCTATTACACGACAGCATGGAAACGCTTAACCTACAAAGCAATCCAACTCTGTATGGGCATTTACACACCCATATGTCGGTGTGGGGCTGTCAATAGCCAACTGTCAAAAATTTCCATTTGGGCAACAATTTTCTTATCTTTAATTATTTCTAATACAACAATTCGCCCTACAAGCTATTAAAACAATAATGTATACTACCCATCAGAGATTAGCGACAGCATCACAGCAACAAAATGGAGTTTTCATAGAAACTATCGATAACAAGTATATAATTCACGCCGGTAACACAGTTTATCTGTGTGCTTAATTAAGCCCGCAGAATTCTCTGGGTTTAGCTAAGCCCGTAAGGGATTATATGTTGTTGTATTTAATATTGTGATTGTTAGCACCGACGTCGTTTTTTTCGGCCAATTCCCTCCGGGGTTACAAAAAACAAGCCTAATATTGAATTTATGTGCCACAAGCTACAAAAAACGATATTTGTTATAATTTATAGGTACTGATAAAGGGTTAAAAAAAAGAATTTTTACTGAAATGTAATTTCATTTTTCAATTTAACGGAATCTTATTTTAAATATCTGAGCGCATTGAATTACCATAATTTCAACTGGGCGTGTATACTATCGGGTGAGGTAGTGTTGGAGCGGGTTCCATTTAAAATTCTAATATTTACATGCTATCGGGTAGTATACATTATTGTTCTAACATGTACTCTATGGCTAAAGCGATGAGACTATAAAACACTATTCTTTACTGCAAGCTTTAATGCAAGCTAAAATTTATTTAAACCCACCAAGATTGATATACTATTAAAATAATTTGTTTTATTAAACTAAATACTAAGAACTGAGCTGGGTACAAAATATAAGAACATTATATAAATATAATAGGGTGGCGCTTAATTTTGAAATGTTTGAATTTCTTTTGAGCCCCTCTCCCCCTAAAAGTATTTTTTAAAACTGCTTACTATATCTTATATATGTGCCTAGTTTAAAGATTTTTTACCAACTTTTAAATTTTAACCGAAATTTTGAGTAGAAAACTACGTGTGTTTTGTATAGGAAGAGTTCGGTGACACGTATTAATATTAACAAAAAAATTTAACACACAATTTTTTCAAACACCTAGATCGCTTTAAGGATGTAAAAAATTCAAGCATATCAAAAATAATAAAATAATTTATATGAATAAATAAGTGATAATAAACAAATATTTATTTATATTTAAACATAAAGGTTTATTCTGTCCGGTTTTTACGTGTTCGGTTAAATTTAATAAAAAATAAGTGATATTTTAATGAGATTGGTAACAATATAAAGGTCATAGGTGAAAGATAAATACAGTAGCTAAAACTAAATTTTAAACGTTCTTTTAAGGTAGGTACCGAAGACATAAATAATAAAACTTAAAGAAAACATATTTGTTTTTTTAAATTTTTTAAATAATGGATTCACATGTTTCTTCATTCGAGTTTTGCAAAAAATAGCGGTTGTAAGATATAAAATGTACATTTTGTTGAATACAGAGAGAAGACCAAAATGCAGATCTTGATATATGCAAATAATAGGAAATGTCATAAGGAAGACATCTAGGCATGCTCATCTTCATAAAAGTACTCTTTCATACATTCATTTTTTTTTTGCATGTATCTCCCGCCCTACTTTTCTTGATACTTGTAGATGAAGATAAATGTAAATCCATCATAACACACAACAGGCAATAACATAAGATCTTGCATTGTTAAATAATATTGTGTTCATATTACAAATTTCGTTTCTATTAGCTAAGAACAAGTTATTGAATATTAGCGATGACAGCACGAGTGTAATCCTGCGTAGTTGACTGTCCACCTAAATCTTTGGTTTTGATTCTTCCATCTAGGAGAACTTTGTTGATTGCGGTTGTAATTTTATCACTGTATGTTGGCAAATTGATATGCCGCAAAAGTTTGGCACCGCAAAGCAACATAGCTGTAGGGTTCGCAACATTTTTGCCAACGGCTTCAGCGAAAGTGTGACGTGCACCCTATAATAGATAAATGACAGTTACTTTTTATAAACATAACAATAAAAAGAAAACTTACAGGTTCAAATACGACTGCATCGGCAGAGTAAGAAGCTCCTGCTACCACACCAGCACCTCCAACAAGCCCAGAAGCAATATTATCCACAATATTACCGTACAAGTTTGGCGTGACCATAACATCAAACTAAAAAATTGAAATAATGTATGGAAGTAATATGCAATTTTTAACCGTTCTGTTTATGAAAAATTTTGTACACTTATTGATTTTGTCACGTTGAATCCATTGGGGATTCAACATTTTGGTAGAAATATGCAAAGAAATTGCAAAATAACAAAAAAAAAAAAAAAAACATTTTTAAGCAGCAGGATTCTAGAAGTCGAGTGAAATGAAACCGAAATTCTAAATAAATTGCATTAATTTAATTACTTGAAATTTAAAACAACTGATATCTCTCATTTGAGACACAAGCTGTGTTCCCGACATTTCTCGGACTAAATCTGGTTTAAATGTCAAATTTGAAGAGTGAGAATGAAATTCTCTCAAAAAGAAATACAACTGTCAAAATGTGTGGAACACTAGTTTTAGTTGACTTCTTCTTTCATTTGAAGTATAACATAGTATTTAAATATTAAAATATAATATTGGTTTTCTAAAATCATTTGGTTATTGCCTATGGCCGTCTACCAGACTGACATTTTGGAATAATAATAAAAAAAAAAAAAATTTTTTTAAGTGGCATAATACAAATATTAATAGCACATTATATAGAGCTAAAAGTTTTCATTTATTATGCAATTCCGATATGGAAGTACAAAAACTAAGCACTAAAATAACATCATTTAAAACACAATTAAAGAATGAACTACTGGCTTTGAAAAAGCTATAACATAATATTGTAAGTGTTGCCGTTGTGTTTTTATTTTTATTTTCATTTTCTATTTTATGATTTTTTTTTAGAATTTGCCCCTCTCACACAAAGGGGCGGACATATAAAGTAGGCCAATATCTTAAAATCATATTCATACAATTAAATATAATTATATAATTAATTATAATTAAAAACAAATATGCAAAAAAATGAACAATTTTTTAATTAAACCGCCCAACTACATAGAAAAGTAAAACCCTTAACTCTTCCGATTATTTTATTTCTAAAAAAATTATTTTTATGAAAAAAGTTTTTTGTAGGAAATTTTCTAAGCTACAAATTAGTACTTGACATTTTTTTTCTCCAACTAACCATTCGGGAGTTATTCCTGAAACATTTTGGGGGGCCTTTAACCCCCCATTTTTCCAATATGGCAGCGCGAGCGGCAAAGATACGAGCTCGCAAAGTTGAAATTCTGAAAGAGCTTCGATGTGCTCTTCTCTATAAAATTGCCAATTTTCAAAACTCACGGAAAACTGTCTAAGTAACCTCTATTTTTTTCATCCAAATGACTGTACTATATCTAAGAATCAGCAATTTTTTCCAACCTCAGTAATTTTGTCTACCCCTTCGACCACATACGTCTATCGCCTACGTGCTTAAAAATCTGTTTGTTAAAAGTTTGGGATCTAGCTTTTTGATGTTGTTGTTGTAATTTTTGACCAGGAATGAAAAGTAAGGATGGGAAATTGGGTACAACCATAAGCACATAGGGACTACAAAGTAAGGCAAGTTTCTAGTCTCTGATTGGTCAATTAAGGCAACTTTATTGGAAAGTTGACTAGAGAGGTGAAACATACCTGTAGCATTTAAGAAATCATGTAAAATAAAGTTAATATTTATCTCTAATTTAACTGTTATAAATTGGCAAGTTTCTAATTTCTACCATAAAATATGTACAGATATTAGGCTGGTCGTTAGGGTAGGTGAAGAAAAAATAATTGGTTAGTTTTTTCTGATTTGTATTTCCATCCCCTACTAGAGGGTATTATTAAAATCGAAAACAGTCGATTGCACTTATAAACTCTATTCTATCAAAGTTACGTGTTAGACCCATTCAAGATGAACTTTTTTTTAACGACCACCCTAATGTATGTATATGTATGGCTTAACTGCCATGGAATAAACAATTTTAGATTTGTATGTACCTGGTTTGGATTGGATACCAACTGCATAGTCGTGTTATCCACAATCATTTTTTCGAATTGGATTCTGGGATACAAAAGAGCCATTTCCTCACAAGAACGTAAGAACAAACCATCGCCTAACTTCATGATATTCGCTTTGTGAACGGCAGTGACCTTTTTGCGGTTATTTTTGACGGCATAGTCAAATGCAAATTTGGCAATGCGCTTAGATTTTTCACGGGTAATGATTTTTAAACACTCTACCACACCGCGCACAGATTCATGCTCCAAAGCCGAGTATTCACCTTCAGTTTGTTCACGAATAATCACGGTGTCGATGTCCTTATGGCGGCTTTTAACACCGGCTAAGCTCCTTACGTGCACAACGTTAGCATACAGATCCAATTCGTTTCGTAACTTCATGTTCAGTGTTTGAAGTTCCCCGGCAACACTGTAATCTGGAGTCGCTAAAATACCCTGAAAAAGAATTGAATGCGAAAGAATTATAGTAACAAGCAATTTTCCAGTAACTTTAAACATTTTTTTAATAATAGTAAAATTTGCAAAGATCACCAATGAAAGCTATATCCAATTTTTAACCTTAAACATAATTTCGGGGTGTAGAATTGTTCTTTTCAATAATGCATGAAGGAGCGTTTGAGTACATATTATTAATCAGCTTCAGCCCTGCCGCAGCAGAGCCCCATCGTAACAAATTCTCGAACTGATTATAAAGCTACAATCACGTAAAGATACGTGTTGACTTTTGAGGTGTCAAAATCTCGAGTTCGGTTGGTCGAGCGTTGATGGGATTTTACTGACTTTACGATATCTTGTGTTATTAAACGCGAACCTTGAATTTGCAAAACAAAATATAACTTCAAACTTCGTTAGGAAGTTATGCATATGGAATATGACAGAATAAAACTTCTCTTCATTAAAATAGCACTACACAAACTCTTTGGAGATATTAAGGAATCAAAACTGCCTCTGCAATTTATGGTTTCTTTAAATTGCTAAAAGCAATTGAAATTAATCTTTGCTTATAGAAGTACATACATATATAATTACTAGCAGGTGCCCGCGACTTTGTCTGCGTAAAAAAAAAAAAAGTGAATGAGAGAATTTAAAATCATGCTTACGCATTATTTACAAAAAGAAAAGCGTCAAAATTAACTGATTCATGCAGATACTAGTAAGTATAGGCAATTCAGATGAGGGCCCCAAAGTAGCTGACAAAGAAGAAGGGGATTCAAATCAACGTATAAGCGGACTATCAAACGACCAAACAGATTCAATGAATATGATATGAAAACCCACATTGCGTATATTTTAAATGCCATAAGTTACGTGGATGATGTACAAACTTTTTTGGAAGATGCCAGGAAAAGCACCAATTGGCCTAAATGGAAATGTGTTATTTAGGAAGAGTTAACTTCCTGAGTCAAAAAATGTCATTCGTAACAAATGGGTCTTCATAATCAAGAAGAATCAGAACGTTGAGCTTATTCAATATAAATCGCGCCTTGTCGCAGAAGGATTTTCACAGCGAATAGGATTTGACGACACGGAAACATACGCACCATTGACAAAAAATATGCACCAGTGACAAAAATATTAAATTCGTCATTATCTCGGAATACACGTCAAACGTAAGACAACAAGAAAGAAATTAAGTCAGAAAGAGTATTTGAGAAATGTATTAAAACGATTTGGAATTCAAGACGCTAAGGAAATCTCTACTCCAAAGGAAAGCAATTTACAGCTGCCTATCGGCGAGGGACTTGATGAAAAGTATCCATATCGCGAACTAATTGGATGTCTGATGTACGTCATGCCGTCCTGATTTCAGTGCGTCAATTAACTTCTTCAGTGGATATCAAAGTAGTTATACAGAAGAATGCCATTGGAATCATCTGAAACGTATTTTGAGATACATTAAAAGGACTATTGATTTTGAACTAGGTAGGTATTCAAAGACGGATAATGACACCCCATTGCAAGGTTACGCAGATCCAGATTGGGTATACGATGTCAATGACAGAAAATCTATATCTAGGTATGTTTTCAAAGTTTTGAATTGCAATTTCTTGGTATTCTAGTAAGCAGCAGTCTGTAAGTCTTTCTTCGACGGAAGCTGAATATGTAGTTTTATCCAATGCAGCATGTGAAGGTATTTGGCTGAAAGAACTACTAGTGGTTGCATTAAAATAGGTGAAGAACACAAACGTATGAAACATATTGCTATTAAATACAATTTCATCAGAGATACTGTTCAGCTTGGGAAAGTATAAGTTAAGTTTTTACTTTCAAAGAAGCATATTATGAAAAATATTAACTCCTCGTAATACTGCGAAACCAGTCAGTCGTATAATTAACTTATTTTTAATTAAATAAAACTTATTATGTATTTGTTTCTCTCTACTGGGATTCTTTCTTTTAAAAAAGGGAAGCTAACGCCAGCCAGCGAATGAGGAAAAAGTCGAAAATCAAAAATGAACTTCACAGTTAAAAAAGTTCGGTGAATTTTCGTTCAGAATCCCTATGAAAAGTTGGTAATTAAACGAAAATACCTATGTAAAAAATTATTGTTACCAGCGATAGAATCTTTTAATGAGAAGTTGCATTAGACTTTTAAATAAAGAAATTGTCACAAAATTAACTTTTGGCTGCGTTTAGTCAATCCCTACCATTTTTGGTTCGGTTCATGATTTTACGAGGTCATGTTGGCCAGTATTCAAAACTTTTTTTCTTTCGAAATCAGTTTAGGAATATCAAATTCGAAATTTAAAATTTGTTGAAAAAATTAAATAAATTTATAAAAAAGGGAATTAAATAATACCTATTCGAATATGACAATTCCAAACGTCAAGAGTTTTCAATCCGATTGAAAATAGAAGAACTCTCATTCCGCAAGTATTGAAAGCCAAAAGTATTTCAAAACACATAGGGTTTTAAAACGAGAGGATTTAAAATCGAATCGTAATTCAGAACAGGGATGAATTTTTAAATTTTTGTATTTTTATAAAAACAAGGGGATCATGATGTTACCTATAATTAAAAAAATCTCGAACGAACAAAAATCTCTAATTATACATAATATTGAATAATTAAAATGAAATCTCCATAAAATCTGGAAAAACAATTTATTTTTCATATTCACCCTTATTCCGTAAGGGTTTTAATTTAAAAAAAATTAAAGATTTAATAAATAATATTGCAAACATTTTAAGAACACTTAAAAATATATTAATTATTTAACAGGGGACTGTTTTAAGTCGTCAAGTCTATTTGGCAATTTAGTAAATTAAAACATTTGTGTTCGTTAATTTCAAACACCTCGTATTTATTTAATACTCTGCCAGCCGGAAGATTATGAAGCAGATTGACATCTTCGATGGAACATCCATGTGCAGTGCTTTTTAGATCCTGGGAAAGTCCCGAAGAAGTGTCCTGATATAATGAGGCTTTAAGATGTTCCATAATACGTTTACCCAGAGGTCTCGATGTTTTTCCGATGTAAAATTCCATTACATTCTTTACAAATAACATTGTAAACTCCACTTTTTTAGCTTTGTCGATAGGTTGTTCGATTTCGTTGTTGCATAGTGCATTTTTTAAAGTGAAATTAGTGAAGAAAGCTGGCTTAATTTTAGCTCCTAAGAGTGGCTTAGAAAGTTTGTTCGAAACACCGGGAATATTTAGCAATCTTATGCCACATCCAAGGCGGTGAATTATTTTTGAGTTGCATCCGTTGTTAGTTGCAATATTTTTTATTAAGCTTTACTCCTTTTTGAAATTAGTTCGACTCGGAGGGACATTTAGGAGGCGGTTCAACATTGAGTGTAATGCAGACATTTTTATGTTCAATGGATGAGCTGAACACATAGGGATAATTGTATCAGTAGCCGTGCTTTTTCTGTATATATCAAAAACTAGTTTCCTTGAAGATGTAGATACAGTTAAATCAAGAAAATTTAACGACTCAGGTCCATACTCAAAGGTAAACTGTAGTTTAATTTGTTTAAGACATTTTCAACAAAGGTCAAAGGTTCCGATCTGTTCCTGTCTACAGCTGTAGACACTTTTTTCCTATTTGAGATTTTCATAGATCCGGCATTTAAGTAGTTGTTTAAGATTTACAGTTGAAACTGACGGAAATAATTTTTACACATCAAATGAAACTAACTTAGCGTTTGGTGGCAGAACTAAATCTTTAACCATATCAATAAGCTGAAGCGAATTTTTTAAAGCTGGTTGGAAATTTAAGACGTCGGAATATAAACGGGCTAATTTTTTACAAAGCTTCTGTGATGGAGCGTTAAAGGAAGAAAACACAGGTCGAAGGGTTACTATTCCGGACGAGATACTTTTCTTTTGTATCAATTATAAATTTGCAAGAGTTAGTAATATGTATAATAAACATTTTTTTATTTATTAGTAGGTTCGAATGGTAACTTAACTAAATCCATTTGTTTTAAATTCTCAATCATTTTTTCTATGTACTCAAATCTATGCAAAATTGTTATCACATTCCCTTTGTCGGCTTTGCACAGAATCAAAGTAATATCTTTAAGTGGGAGAGAAAGTTACGTTTTAACTATTCACCACTCTCTCCTTGAAGATAAAATTGTTCGTGTGGTTGAGCATGGGCTGTATTTGTTTATTAAATTCGTTTTTTCTTTTATTATGCAAGCATAGCTTGTCAAGCTTGGTTCTCTGTTTTAAGTATTGATCATGGGAAATGTAATTTGCTTTTTCGTGTGCATCATCATGAACTAATGAGAATTCAATAAAATGAAGATGAGAAGATAATTCAGAGTGAATTACTTTTAAATGAACTCCGATATTATCTCTTTTGAAATATACATTCTTTAACTCTTAACCAAACCATAAGAATTTTGCTTTATGAATAGCTAATTTAATCGCTTTTGAATTTAAGTTGCTCGTGATGCTAATGTAGTTTGGGAAAATATTTGTCTTTCTGCATTCGGTATTAAACTAAATGTGATTCCACGTATACTTAAGTTGTATGTTAAGGCGTTTATAAAGCACAATTAACTTGTGTGTTTCTATAGTTTTAATATACTCAATAGAGTAATTGTTAGCCACTTGGTTGCGAATGTCGTTAACTTTCGATACGAAAAAGTCGAAGCATTTTAATTTTTTTGTTGTATTATGTATCTCAATCTAAAGGATGTAGTTAATATGTATATCTGTTACAGTGAATAACAGATTTCTTTCTTCACCCTTCTAAACATTAAAACGATAGTCGTTTTACTTAAACACCAATTGCCGCTTTTAGAGCCGTATCGTTTTCGAAAAACGCATTACTGAATAAGGGTGATTATATTCCCGTAGTTTATTTTTACTGAGACAAGCTTCACCATCAAAAGGCATTCTAAATAATAATTGTCGACAAATAATTGCACTTACCTTAATACAGACTTTGTTTTTCATTATGGAATGGGTTACATCCTCTAATTTGGCACTAAGAACAGGATTGACTTCTGAAAGGAAATATGATTCGAAATCGACCGGAACATCGGCAGCCTATAAGGAAACATTTAATTAAAAACTTAAACCATCAAACCATACGGCTACGAAAATACACCTTAAAAACTTCTTGAAGGGCATAAACCAATTCAGGGCCAACACCGTCACCAGGAATAAGGGTGCACGTTGCGCGGTTACGGGTTGGAGCACTTGAATCCTAAAAAACATTGTTATCAATATAAATTTAAAAAAAATAAGTTCGACTGTTTACCTCTCTTAGAGCAGCAGTTGTATGTACAGAACGACGTGTGGCTGCCTGTAATGATATTACGATTACAAGGATAATGGCAAAGTTTTAAAAATATTGGTATATTCTTTTCTGGTGTTAATACAGGGGTTATAACGGAAAATATTATCAATAAAAGTATTTATAGACCGTGTAAGGGCCAATTGTTGAAGTTATTTTATATATTGTAGGGTAATAAGGAAAATTAATATTTATTTGAAGCATTTACAATATTTTTCTTCAAGCAATAGAAAAAAAATAATTCTGCACCAATGCTTTATATAATCTTGAGCAATATTTCACCCAATATTTTCTGATATTTAAGGCAGTAATATTGTCTGGTGTAAGGACCGCATAATAACCTAAAAACATTGCAGTCACTTATGTAAACAGAATCCGGAACTTATGCACATAATTTATTTTATTTACTCACTTGCAATAAAGCACGGCAAAATTTTGTAGATAACATTGCTATTCGCTTCAAAACTATTCCTTAATAAAATGAAATGAACAAATCGAATTTATACGTTTTGCAAAAAATTATTTTTTCTTCCTGCTTGCCAAAATAATTTCATGTATCATGTACAGCAAGGTGCACTGCACAGATGTCGGATTATATGCTACTATTATTAGCTAAATTAATACCAGAGATTATGAATAATAAAGATAGGAATCTTTCGTACGTTCCACCCTCCAAAACCCATTTATTTACATTATTGTTTTTGTAATTTTATCTCGTGTCTATGAATAGATGTGAATTTCAAAAACAATATTTATGCGGTGGTGAGTTCATATTTTTGCACTAGTGTGCGTTAAAACATGGACACTAGTGCAAAAATATAAACTCACCACCAGCTTGTAGGCAAACCAGAATGACAGCCGATCTTTCCAATCTTTATAATTCATAATCTTTGTTTATATTAAATAATTCATAATCTCTGGTTTTTGTTTTGAAGCAGAAGAATCGTTTTCAGTTTTCGGCGTAATAAGGAAATGAAGTAAATTTAGACAAATCTGCATAATTAAAAAGATTTTAACTGTGAATTTATTTTTCTTTGCTCTGTTTGGCCAATCTAATTACTAAAC